>OX371260.1:98027035-102827035 GCA_947311025.1 Lypha dubia | reverse complement strand
TATGTTATTTTTAAATAAACCAAATGACAAATCCTGATGAAAATTATTTTTTTATCTAAGCTTACAAAATTATTAGGAATCTAAGTTTATTTTAGTGACCCATTGTTACTTATCTATTTTTCTCTAAGCTTATTAGATAAGCAATATTATCTAAAGGGGCGCTGTTCATTACTAAAAAATTGTTAATAAAATTTTTACAATAGTATTCACAACACTTTTTTAAGCTTAGAACTCATGTTGGTAAGCATGGCTGCATTCCTAAACGCATATTGCTTTGCAGTGCAACAATGTCAGGTATTCTCAATCGCAACTGCGTAAACTCTGACAAAGTATGGCATTCCTAAACTCATCTGTTTCGCATCTGATATGCAAATAAACGCAACTAGCGCACTATGAAAATCGTGTATGTTTTTTATAAACAACAATGGTGGAAAAGGATAGGTGCAAGATGATTTCGTTTTAAAACAAAAAAGCTATTAATTATATTGCTCGTGGAGTGTTTTCCAAAAGTTTTAAAAATAATATGTCTCGGTGTCATTGTAATTTTAAGTATGCAAAGCAAAGAAGTATTTCTAATGATAATGTATTTGATTTACAGAGCTGTAAAATAAAATTGCTTGATTTTAACACTGCTTTGACGTTGCATAAAGACGTTTAGGAAGGCAGCCCTTGTTACAAGGGATTTCTAAATCGTTTTGGTTTGTTGGGTAATTCTGTTTTGTTGTATGTATGGTCAAACACGTTTTTAAATATTCTATAAGTACACCAACGGGCTAACAGTACGGTGCAGTACGGGTACGGTAGAGCAACGCTCGGCTAACGGAGCCTGTAGCAGTGTTTATGAGTACGTTTTGGTATAAATACAGTGAACAAAATGCATGAACTAATGGCTTCGTTAGTCAAATCGTATCGTCTTACTTTTGAAGTTGTCGTACCGTTTAAGTTCTGATGGTAGTTAGTTAAACCGTACGGCTACCAATAAAGGTGTCAGCTGTTATTGTTTTGCTTATGACATTTGTGTAAATTCCAAAAAATAAAATAAAGTGAAAAAATATAGTAAAGCAAAAATGAAATCCATTTGCTCGATGTTTTTTGCTTTATGTGAAATGTACAAAGCTCGTCATATATATAAGAGAAAACGCAGATGGCGGATACGTCCAATTAATAAAAATTGGGCAGAGGCTGGGTATTTCCAAAAACATTTCATACCAATAAAAGAAATGGATTCGGAGCAGTTTTTTCTGCATACACGGATGTCTCGCACTATATATGATCTCCTTTTGGCTACTGTAGGCAATTCTTTGCGGCAATTGCGTCAGCGAATCGGTCCAGAAGAGAGGCTTTCTCTAACAATTTTGTAAGTAAAATGTTACAATAATTAAATGAATTTATGTACATACATACATGCGAATGAATGTGCACGCATGGTTATTTAGTTATTAATGTACAAATTTGCTTTAGATATTTAGCTCACGGAGTTTCTCTACAAAGTATTGCATGGAGCTATAAACTGGGTAAAACAACTGTCCGGAATATTATTTTGGAAACTTGCGAAGTATTGTGGAATTTACTATCTCCAATTTACGTTAGTAAGCCAACAGAAGTACAATATAAAGATATTTCAGGAGATTTTAAAAAAATGTGGAACGTCCCAAATTGTGTAGGAGCAATTGATGGGAAACACATTCATATCAAATGTCCTCCAAATACAGCATCATTATTTTTTAATTATAAAAAATTCTTTAGTATTGTCTTAATGGCGGCTTGCGACGCAAAATATACTTTCACCTCAGTTAGTGTGGGAAGCTATGGCAGTCAGAGTGATGGAGGTAAAGTTGATGTAGTGAAATTAATGTAATGAAGTGTTCATAAATATCCATAACACTTATTTTCTTTAAAGGTATTTTCCGTACATCAACCTTTGGACAAGCGCTAATCAATAATACATTGCCACTTCCTCCAAATAGACCATTATGCAAGAAATATGTTGAACCATTCCCACATTTTTTTGTTGGCGATGCGGCCTTTCCGCTAAAAAAAAATTTAATGCGCCCATATCCTGGCCATAACTTAAATAGAACCAAGAGAATTTTTAATTATAAACTTTCCCGAGCTCGCCGAGTAATTGAGAACAGCTTTGGCATTTTAACCGCCCGCTGGCGAGTACTGGGAAATATAATTGAATCCACACCTGAAAATTGCGAAAAGATCGTTCTGGCTTGCGTTGCTTTGCACAACTTTATAATGTTGAACGATTCTCAGCGTTGGTATTGCCCAGACTCATATGTTGATTGGGAAGGGCAAGATAATATGACACATAAAGGCAATTGGAGGGAAGATTTAGGAAAAGCGGGTGGACCTTTAACTTCTATAACTACTTTTGCACGTAGAGCACCAGTTTCAGCTTTCCAACTGAGAGACAACCTTGCTAAATATTTTGTGACTGAAGGAGCTGTTCCTTTCCAAGACAATATAGACCTTACAATAAATGGTCCATATTAAACTTTATATACACATGTACATATTTATCCCATTTCAAGAAATAGGTCAAATAAGTACCCTTAAACAAATGTTTCAAACGAAAAAAATTATAAGACATATTTTTAACACAAATAACATAAGAATTTTTTTTATTAATAATTCATTAATTAAAAACTTTATATAGGCATTGAAATAAAAAAAATAAATAATAAGCTAATAAAAAGCTATAAAAATAAGCTAATAAAAACTTCACAGATTTGAGTTAAAAGATAAACTATAACTAAATAATTTCAATTTAACAAAAAATAAAATATTTCCTTAAAAATAATTGTACTTCAGCTTCTCGGCATATACATACATACACTTATGTACATGCATGCATATGTATTCATACATACATACATATATCGTTGGCTTAGAGTGCAAACCTGCTAACTCCATTTCAGAAATCTTTAAATTCCTGAATGTAACCCAATAAATAGTTGATTCGATGTATAATAATGTTACTAAACAACTACAATATAAATTGGTATACTTTTTAGGATGCCATTAAAATTTGGAACAATTTCTTTACATGAATTTAAAAATTTTCTGAAATGGTGTTAGTAGGTTTTCACTCGTAAGCCAACGATATGTGGGTATGCAGTGGTAAATTTGAAATCAAATATAAATCATATTTTTTGAGCTGCAGTTCAAAGATAATTAAATATACATGTATGTATGTACATATGTATGTGAATTGCACAACAACAATTGTGTATGTTTGCTTTTATAGACTATAGATTTATCCTGATAAAGCAAAAAAGTTGTCGTTCTCCAATTTTATACCCATTATCAAATCCGTTGCTTCTTTCATTGCCCGAATTCGATTTTTGGCA
This sequence comes from Lypha dubia, assembly GCA_947311025.1. Taxonomy (NCBI): domain Eukaryota; kingdom Metazoa; phylum Arthropoda; class Insecta; order Diptera; family Tachinidae; genus Lypha; species Lypha dubia. The sequence continues at coordinate 102,823,676 of OX371260.1, read as the reverse complement.
TCCATATCACATATAGTAGCGACAATCATATCACCAAATGCTTGCACTGATGGGTCAGGATTTTTTAGTTCCCTTCCTACACATACCTTTTTAAAGGATTCAACTGCTTCACAGAAAACTGTATCAACATCTATTTTTCGCTTCTTATTTTGTTTAGGTGTTTGCAGTGGTTGATATGGTGATTGTGATGGCGAAGGAGACGGCGACGAATTGGGCGAAATTTTAAAATCATCTGACGAATATTCCAATGTTTCCACTGCAACATTTGTTGAACCGCGAGTTCTGAAATAATTCATGCATTCTTTAAAAATGTAGAAATAATGAAAAGACTGACTTACGGGCGCGAAGCTACGTGAGGCTTTAAAAATTGCATCAATTCAAACAGCGGCAAGGTTGACTTTGTAAATGCACCACTTCCAGATGGGCGAGTGCTTTGTCGGCACTCCCTTGTGTAACGATCACGCAAAGAAGTCCATCTCCGGATACATGTTTCATCTAAAATAAAAGAAATTTTAAATAACAAATTATTTGATATACTGAATACTTACCTGTTGCACCCATTTCCTTCGCAATTTTCAACCAAACCGCTTTTTTTCTGTCAGGAAACTTATATAAAGGATTACCTTTATTATATACTAGCTGATCCCGGTGTACTTCGCTACCCCCCTCGTTATAAAATAAAATTAAAAGTATTTATATATCCTATTGTGAAAATTTAATGACCATCGGTCCAATAGTTAAGACTATATTAAGATTTTTTATTTTCCTATAAAGGGGCGTGGTCCCACTCACTTTTCTCCTAGTACGTATTCCTAATTATGTCAATACTATATGTACCAAATATCATCGGCGTAGGTAAAAAAATGCCCAAAATATGGCGATTTCAATTTTTGGGTTATATGGGAGCTGCCACGCCCACTTGTCCGATAACGCCCATTTTTGTCCTGATTACTCACATTAGTAACATATGAACTATTGCAATGTTTCAAAACTCTTGCTATCACAATAGTCAAGATATATGATGTTATTCGATTTATGTGGGAGGGGCTACGCCCACTTGAAATATTAAAAGCCTAAAACCATCCTCTATAAATTCCCTTTTGAATGACACCAGTTTGGGTCAAATCGGTTGGATAGTTTCCGAGTCTATAGCGAACATGGGTACAAACATTTTTTGTATTTTATATATATAGATTTCTTCATTTTCTTGGATTAAAAATATTAATTTTCCATCATCCATTTTGTATGTAATTTAAACAACGCGGTATTTTTCTTTGCTTTATATGCATATGTGTGTGTATGTATGCAAGCCAAAATTTGACGTTTGGCACGTAAAAATCTATTTTCTGTAGATTTTTACGTAGCATACGTTGCCAGTACTTTTTCAATAAGCATCAACATGGGTATTAAATGTTACGGATTTTGTCAGCTGATACGCAACTCCACGATACGATTTGACTAACGGAGCCATAACACAATACCGACGTTGAATTTGTTTGTATAAATGTTGAGGTAAATGAACAAAATTTGAAGTTAATAAACTACATCAAACATTTATTTCATCAGAAACATTATAAAAATGTCAAAACTTAAAAAAGCTTCAAAGTTTAATGATGGATTGTTCGCAGAAATGAAAAAAATAACATATGAAACAATACCTTCATACTATCATCCTTTCTATTACTTTATTTTTATTAAAAATCTGCTTAAAAGTTATAAGTAGACACCGGAACTTAATGCATTTATAATTTCGTTTTATGCGCTTAAAAAATGCAATAAAAAACGAAAAATATGTACTAAAAACTAAAAAAATATGCATATATTTTCGGTTATTTAAACATGTAATTAAAAAAAAATAGCAAAAATAGGAACGTAAAATTTTATATAGTATATATAAAGATCATATCGATATGTTCAAATCATGGTGAAAGTATACAATGTGGTCGCATAAGGGCAACAACAAAAAAGTGGATAAATCTTGTAAAAAATACACCATTTTGACGTGCGCTATCCGTAAAATCACCACAGCGAGTTTCACGAAGAAGAATCTTTTTTCGAACAAACCCCAAGAAAAAAATCAAAGGTATGATATAAATAGAATATATGTACATATGTATTTGTTGATGTTATACTGATATACTGACAAACAATATTTTTTTTAGACCACGATTACCAGCTTCCGCAATGAGCTTGACGGTCTGAAGAACGTTTTGGTCCAAAAAAGGAGGGAAAGAAATTTGCTTGGTTAGGCAATCTTGTAGCAGCTCATATGGAAAAAATAAATCCTGAAGATCAGGATGACGCACCGTGGCAAGTACGATGCCTTATGAGAAGATTAACGCGGAAGACAGCAACTAATAGTACCGCAAGTTCTTCAAAAGATACATATATTAGAACTGTCGATGGAAGGCTTATTTGAAAAAGAAGTTTTTTAAGCTTTTATCAAATAATAATTCAGGTATGTGATGGAAAACAATTGTTTTTAAAATCTTAGTTAAATCGGTTTTGTGTAAATTAAAGAAATAGTGAAAAACTTTTTAGTTAAGATACATGTTTATTAAGATAAACGGTTTTATACACATGTATGTAAATAAAAGACAAATTTCATAGAATCTAAAATTATTAAAATTGTCTTTTATTTACATACATGTGTATAAAGCCTCTTAGTAATTTTGAATTTTCATTAATTCAATAAAACTGAATTTGAGCCAGATAATATTACTTTTCATATGTAAATCAATATAAGTTCAAATAATAATTACGTTTATTCGTAATAATAATAATAATATAAAAATATTAATTCCGCTTGGGCACGAGCTATAAATACCCTAATAACAGGGGTCACAGTAATATGTGAATTTCCCTAATATAGAGTAAAAACAACAAAAACGTTAAAATACAAAGTAGAATACTTTGATGATAACTGACTATGAGTTTGTGTTGATTATTAGTACTTTCCAAACAGTAATGAGGGAATTTCGTACTAACCAGCACTGTTTCATTGTAGAATAAAAATTGAATTAAACATTAATTCTCATATTCTATTTCTGTTGAAAACTGGTTAAATAGTTGACATTCTTCTCAATTAGTATCCACTTTACGAAAATTGTAAAGATGGACAATTGAACGCTGATGAGAGGTGTAGCGGCCTTGAAATCAGTACTGATACGTTCTGCTAAAAACTGATTGGATATAAATAATAATATTTTCCAACATAAAAAAACTCTTAGTAATTTTGAATTTTCATTAATTCAATAAAACTGAACTTGAGCCTGATAATATTACTTTTCATATGTAAATCAATATAAGTTCAAATAATAATTATGTTTATTCGTAATAATAATAATATAAAAATAGTTATTATTATTAATTTTTTTTTTCAACTTAAAATGTGATATGAATTATTATTTTTTTAAAGACCTCTACTATCTTTATATATATAATTCTTCTGAAAGTGTGTTAGTAACTGAACTCCTCCTTAACGGCTGGGCCGATTTCGATGAAATTTTTTGTGTGTATTTGAGTTGGTCCCTGGATGGTTTAGATTTACAATTCGGTCCAATTGGTCAAAGGGGCGTGGTACCTCCCATACAAACGACATATTAAAAATCTATTATTTCTGCTCCTGATAACGGTATTTGAACAAAATTTGGTACGTCGGATTGGTGTGCATTTTTTAAGTGCCGCTGAAAATATGGGCGGGATTGGACAAAGGGGCGTGGTACCTCTCATACAAACCACAAATTAAAAATCTATTATTTCTGCTCCTGATAACGGTATTTGAACAAAATTTGTTATGTCGGTTTGGTGTGCATTTCTTAAGAGCTGCTGCAAATATGGGCGGGATTGGACATAGGGGCGTGGTACCTCTCATACAAACCACAAATTAAAAATCTATTATTTCTGCTCCTGATAACGGCATTTGAACAAAATTTGTTACGTCGGTTTGGTGTGCATTTTTTAAGTGCTGCTGCAAATATGGGCGGGATTGGACAAAGGGGCGTGGTACCTCTCATACAAACCACAAATTAAAAATCTATTATTTCTGCTCCTGATAACGGTATTTGAACAAAATTTGGTACGTCGGTTCAGTGTGCATTTTTTTAGTGCTGCTGCAAATATAGGCGGGATAGGACAAAGGGGCGTACTACCTCTCATACAAACCACAAATTAAAAATCTATTATTTCTGCTCCTGATAATGGTATTTGAACAAAATTTGGTATGTCGGTTTGGTGTGCATTTCCTAAGTGCTGCTGCAAATATGGGCGGGATTGGACAAAGGGGTGTGGCACCGCCCATATAACCGAACAATTTTAATCGCCATATTTAGGACATTTTTTGACCTACGTCGATGATATTTGGTACATATGGTATTGGCATAATTTGGAATACGTACCAGGAGAAAAGTGGGTGGGACCACGCCCCTTTTTAGGAAAATTAAAAATCGTAATATAGTCTTAACTACTGGACCGATCGTCATTAAATTTTCACAATTATATAAATACTTTTAATTTTATTTTATAAGGAGGGGTAGCGAAGCAGACCGGGATAAGGTAGTTTTTATATAAAATTTAAGTTATTATTAATAGTTTTTGTTTTCAACTTAAAATGTGATGTGAATTATTATTATTTTTTTAAAGACCTCTACTATTTTTATATAAAATTTAAGTTATTATTATTAGTTTTTGTTTTCAACATAAAATGTGATGTGAATTATTATTATTTTTTTTAAAGATCTCTTAAATGTATTTATATTTAGATATATTTAAATGTATGTACATATGTACATACATACTTACCTTAAAACCCAATGGTTTCCAAAAATGAAATGTGATACAATAAGTAAGACTGTATTAAGCTTTTATTATATTAATTAATGAATTAAATGAATTTTATACAATTACATACATTGCGTATTGATTTTTATGAACTGTTTTGAGCAAATTAATTATTTTAATAGTAACATTTTTTAAATCTTTTGATATTTTGCTTTGCTTCTTAAAGTTTATTTAATAAGCTTTAGGTACACTTTTAAAGAAATAACATTTAACAATTTACTTCTTGAGGAAACAGGAAATGGTTAATTATTAATTTTTTTTAAACTTTAAAAAGCTTAATTAATTATTTCATATTTTGACCTACATCCAATCTAGTTTACCTTCATTGCTGAAATATGCCGCAAATTCTTTTCTATTGGCTTCTGCTGCACCCTTTCTGGGGTTGTAAATAACCCTGAGTTGTTACTAGTTGTAGGCAGAATATTTTGTTCAACGTTTTCATAGTTTGTGTATGTAGAATCATTATGTAACAAATAATTATATAAAACGCAGGTAGCCAAAGTAATAATTTCTACCTTTTCCACTTTTAAATTGATAGGTGACAAAAGAACTCTAAACCTATTAGCAATCATCCCAAAAGCATGTTCTACAACATGTCTGGCACGAGACAGTCTTAAATTAAAAATTTGCTTTTCCTTTGATGTTGTGTGATAGGGGTATGGCTTCATTAAGTGAGTCTGCATAGGGAAAGCATAATCACCAACTACAACATAGGGCAGCAGCCGACCATTTCCAACAACAGCGTTACTTGGTATAGATGTTTCGTCTTGCAAGACACTACTTAGCTTGCTTTGGAGAAATACTCCAGCGTCGTTACTGCGCCCGTTGCAACCGACATCAATAAAAATAAATTTACAGTTGGCATCCACCAAAGCCAACAATATGATGCTATTGGTACCTTTATAATTGTGGAAAAAAGCACCATCTTTACGCAATGGACGATAGTTTATGTGTTTTCCATCTAACGCACCCAAACAGTTTGGAAATTGCCACTTTAGAGCGAATTCTTTAGCAATTGCCTCCCATTCTATCACACTACTAGGAAACTAAATAAATAAATAAATAATACAAATAACAAAATCTTCATATGTACATAAATTATACATACATATATATAAAACCTTTAAATATGCTCCTTTTAATCGCCTAAAAATAGCCTCACACACTTCTGGAACTATACACGATATAGACGATTTAGAAACTCGACTTAGGAAGTCAATACTTCGAAAAGTCTCGCCTATATGAAACACATATTAAGTCTGGATAATCATTATTCATTGTAACTTACCTGTGGCGAGGAATCGTAAACAGATGGTTAGCTTTTCTGCAGCTGAAATTGCATCCCTTAATTGTGTATTCTTTCGGCTTATATCGCGGTCAACCAAATTTAACAAACAAATAAATTGCTCCCTTGACAAACGCAAATAATTCCTGTACGATGCTTCGTCCGTAAGTAACAATTCTTTTGTCAAAAAATTAAAAGACCCACGCTCAGATCTGGTTGTTCTCCACGGTTTTATCCATTGCCTTTTAACGTTTTTGACAGGTAAATACGAGGCTTTTTTGCATAAATCTAAAATAATTTCATAATTTTTAATTTTCCATACATACATACATACATACATATATACATACATATGTATGTATATGTATTCAATTATGTGCGTAGATATTCATGAATGCATGTTATACATACCAATTAATACGTCCTCATCTGCACTATCAGCGGAGTACAAATCGGCGGCTATGCCAATGCACTCAATCAAATCATTTATTATTTCTTTTTTTTCTTCAACTTGCATTTTTAAACTTATGTATGTATGTAGTTTTATTAACTTGTTTGAAAGAGAACTTTGATATAATTTTATTGTACTTTAAACTTAGTAATTTTTGTTTTTAATATTTCAATAGACGTTTTAGTCAGTCTTGTAAAAAATCCTTATAAATAAAAACTTATTTATTCAACTTTATATGAGTCAGTATTTATTGAACCAAAAATCTAAAAATGTATGTACATACATATATGTAAATTTTGTTTTATTTCAATTTCACATTTAGAAATGTCAAAATATAACAAAAACAAGAGAAAAGAAGGCAAAAGAATACAAAAATTGCAAAACTAGAATTTAATAATGTGGACACTAATGCAATTTCAAGGCAGAATTTTGAAGAATTGCAGACAATAAAATTGCAAATGTGGACGGGGACTTACATTATGTAAATATAGCAACAAATGTGATAAATAAATATTTTCTTTTCACAAAAATAGTTAAAAATAGTGGATCTAAGCAAATCCAATCAAAAATAATCAAGAAATCTAATCAATTATTTTTTTCTACATATAAAATTTTTTCTAAAACGATTTGGTGAATTCAGCTTTATTCATATGAATTCAAATCAATTATTTGTTGTTCCTTTTCCTTGTTCCTTTTTATAAATAAATGGATTTTTAAATTTGTTTTATTAAAAAATAACCATTTTGTTGAAAAAATACCTTCTTGGTTGAAATTCAGTATCATATCAAAATTTAATATTTCCATCACTTAGGGCCAAATTTACAGTAATTAGTTAGCTGTTAGTAAACTAAAATGATAACTATTGTTTAACTAATACTTCATATTCACTCTTAATATGAACAAAAAATGGTAACCCTATCAAACTATTAACTTTCAGTACTGGCAATTCTGTTACAGCATATGGGTTTTGTTTATATTTGATATATTATTTCTTAAAAAATGGCGTATACATTCAAGAACTTGCCACGCCACCTACTTGCTAAGACGGAATATATCCATAAAATCTTTTTACATTACGTTGGCGACGCTCAGCAACAATATTCCGCGTATTATCAGTATCAGTGTCTCTTTCAATATCAATTTCACATGCTATATCTAAAATTTTTCACAAAACAAAAATACTAATAATAAATTCCAACGAATCAGCTGTTGTCTAACTATTAGTTAACCAATGACGTTTGATGGTTTAACTAATGTTAAACTAGAAGCTGTGAATCAAATATTATTAGTTAAACTATTACTATTAGCTAACTAATGACTGTGAATTTGGGCCTTAGTGATAGGAGAATATTTTAAACGGCAATATACTGATATTTTCATATACATACATACATATGTACATAATTTATTGGTATGTATGTATGTACTTGTATATAGTTTTTAATATTATTAACAAACTGCTTTGTATCTGATCTTAAAAAGTAGAATTGTAAATTAAAATCGAAAACATTGTGCTATATTGACCAATTTAATTATTTTAATATTGTTGTTTATAACATAATTTTTGTGTTATTTATTATTTATGCATTTAAAAGCAATTTTCAGGATTCTTAATTTCGTGCATAGAATATTGTACAGTTGTGTAAATAAGTTTATAATATTTGTAACTTTCAATTCTTTATACATATATGTATGTATGTTTTTGTGCAAAGATGTACATACATATGGATGTAGTTTTGTCTATTGACACTCCTCACTTGTGCAACTCGATTGCGAATGTTCGCAAAGTGCGGGAAGTAAATTATCACCAGGTTGTTGTCTGAAAAATAAAGCATAAACATGTAAATAAGTACATAAGTTTTTTAAATTAGTTTGAATTAGGTTTCTAAGTTTAGCATATTTTTTTATGTAAAGTTTTTCATACATAAATACCAGTGATGGAAAAATGAAAAATTGAAATGGTACTGTCCGTCAAAAAAAAGAGTACTTTTTTTAACAATGTGGTACATTTTATGAAACATATATTTTTATTCCAAAATAAAATTAAAAATCCATTTATATAATAAAAAAAAAATAAATGAAGAAAATTAAAATTGTTTTTGTTTCAAATAAATAAATATTTAAAATACTTGGTTTATTAGTATTGAAGGTGGCATCATTTCTATACAATAATTACAAAAACAACTAAAACAAATTCATGTTGTTTTTGTAAATATTGTAGTATTGTAACCACCAGCTATTTCGTAGCGCAGACTTATGATTTCATTAATATTATCCGTGTAAACATGAAAAATACCTGCAACATACTTTTGTTCTCTCTTCTTATACACAAAGAGAATTTCATAATATTTTGATTCTACAAGGTGTTAATACTTTGTATTACCATGTAAACTCGCATCAAAATGTATCTACATATGTATGTATCTACATATGTATGTACAAATAATAAAAATTAATTTAATTTTCTGTCATCAAAGAAACATATACACACATATTGCGTAATTTTCTCAAAACGATTATTTTCCTCTAGATGAAAATCTCGGGATATTGCCGCAATATTGCTTTAGAAGATATCAATTGTTTGCAAGGATACTTTTACTTTTTATTCTCTCAAAAATTCTAATTTTGCTCAAGATCTATTCGATCGGCTAAGGAATTCAAAAGTTACATACATACATACGTGAATACGCATAAACACAAAATATACACCCTCCAGTTTTAAAAGTAGAAATTGACTCGAAATCGTTAGGTATTTCACTAACGAAAAATGGACTAAAGGCTGCTTTAACGGACCGTATTCGTAGTCGCCAAATTTAAGCGAATATTTCTCGAATGCACATACTTTCTAAAAAAAAATACATTATGTTTAAGAAAGTGTATCAAATGTACAAGAATATATAATTATAATTTTTTAATACTTTTTATTTAAAAACAACCCTTTATCTATGACGCAAGATAAATAATAACCTTCTTTAAAAACAGATACAAATAGTTACAAAAAGTTAAATTCTTATATGTGTATTAAGTTAGTAATCAATTCTCAGTTCGGGAATGTTGGACTTAAAAAATGGAAAAACTAAAATTTAATATGTGAAAGTCCACCGACACAGGTGGCTGTGCCTTTTGCGAAAATATGTTTTACCAAACAGCACTGAATTACTAATTAAAAGCGCAAACTGAGGGAGAAAAACGAAATCTGAAAGTATATTAATAAAGTTGTTCAGTAGAGGTCTTGAAATTCGGCATCTCAATGTCATAATAATTTTATATGTATATCTAAAGTATTATGACAATTTATTGTTACTGACACAAAGGGTGGGTTTTTTTGCAATTAAATTTCAAATATTAGGTGGTCCTAAGCCTTAAAAGTAATATTTGTATTTGTTTTCGGCGAATATTGTTTCAAATATACGTATTTGCGAATACTAAATATTGATATTCGTAACATCACTAATACATACATACAAAAAATACGTGCCTGTCAATAATAATATTGTAAGATCCAGGTGCAGAATTTGAACGACCCGCTCGTATGAATCTTTCCAAACGTGAACCACCACGTTGTGGTGCTCTACCAGATATCCCACGCGAGAATGGATTACCGAAGGAATGTTTCTTTAGCATTGTTTTAATCAAAATTAGTGTATCCAACTTAGGAATGCTTCGCACAACGGAGTTAATGTCGTCATCATTAACTTGAACTAATCGGCAGTTTTCTTCCTCACTAGGTAATTGATATAATCCGCCAGCATTTACCCATACATGTTCCTTAAAAAGAAATAAACTGTTGTCATTAATTAATGTTTTTAATAAAAAAAAATATGATTAGAATATATGTATGTATATAAGAGGTTGCTGCTTGCTTCTGGTTCCATTCTAAGCTTGCAATGGAGTTTGGAAAAAGTTTAAACATATTTTACGCAACTGGAGTTTTAGACTAATAATATAAACTCTTATCGATAGTGCATACAAATTTTTATACCGTTTTAAACTCAATTTTCCATGAGTATCGGCAATGTTATAGCGCATAACAATGTTGCGAAAAAAAATATGTATTAAACATTTTCTGTCAACTTTGAAAAAAATGTAACAAAAAATTTTATTTACTTTTCGTCGCTTAAATTTTTTGACTAAAGGTTCAATTAGACGTGCCTTAACCATAATGCCATAGAAAAACAGCTGTTTACGGTTATGGCGAAAAAGCAAAATTCAATTAGTTTCTATGGTTAAGGCTATGGCGTGATGGAAAGTCACCTATAACCAAATACTGTGTTCAAAATTTCATGTGAAATACTGTCAAACTGCATATAGAAAAAATTAGTATGAAATATTTTGGCAAATAATGTTGCAGAAGTAGTACTCTGTTTTTATTGTGAAAAACTCGTGAAAAGTAACTAACAAAATTTTTTTTAAAACTGTGAAATAACATAGACGATAGTTATTTCATGTGAAAAATTTTTTAGTCTTATTGAACCGTCCATAGAGAGCTTAATACAAACAGTAAATACTTTTATGATGCAGGAATGTTGAAAATGCAGTCTACCTTGTTGCAGGCTGTATTAAACAAACCATGAACTGTTTTTAGAACGCAAACGGCATCTGCCAAAATAAAAATAAAACAGAATATTTTCTTCTGGATAATCAAATCGATGTTATCTCAGAAACTCATTTGACGTTTCGAAGCTATTTCAGAATTAGTGGATATAATTCTTACGACACAAAGGATAGTCGAGGTAGAGCTTGTGGTGGCTCGGGAATTCTAATAAAAACGCCTGTTAAAAAAAAAAACTACCTGTCAAATTACCTTTGTGAAGAATATCTTCAAGCAACGAATATCTGCATTGAAATTTATTATCAAAAACTTGTAATATCATCTGTCTATTCCACCCCCAGATTTTCAATTACCGAGAGTCAATAAATGGCTTTTTATAAATCATTGGGCCACCGTTTTCTAGCAGCTGGCGACTACAATGCTAAACACACATTCTGGGGTTCACGTTTAATCACTCCTAAGGGTCAAGTTTTTTTTTAATGCATTTTCTGAAATGGGTTTGAACGTAGATTCAAGTGGTCAGCCAGCATATTGGCCAACAAATCGACAACTAATTCCTTCCTGAGTGGAAGCAATTTTGGATTTATCTTTAGTCCACTCGCCTACAATTGTCACTATTTACTCTCACAAAACTGCAACACCAATATATGATTTACCGAGGACATCTGCACGTATTAACTCGCTGAAATACAAAAAATATCTGAGTGCTCATCGCTCGGAAAGAATGCCGCTGAGAACACCTTCTGGCATAGACGATTCTATTAGGTTCTTTAAAGCACACGGTAAACAAGCTGCTTTTAATGCTTCTTCAAATGAAACAAATCAACAAGTGAGCTTTAACAATATATTTTGTGTGGATATAGAAAGGCTATTGGCTGAAAAACGGAGAGCTCGACGAGAATCGCAACGTTACAGATCGCCTCAGCTAAAATTAAAGCTTAAGGAGTGTACCAAACAGCTTAGACAAGTTTTAAAAACACAAAAAACAGCTTCACTGCAAAAATTTCTTCAAGAACTCGATGCCACACCACAAACAGATTATTCGCTGTGGCGTGCAGCCAGAGGACTTAAAAGGCCAGTGATATGAAAACCTCCGTTCCGAGCTTCGAATGGTAGCTGGGCAAGAAATGATGCTGAAAAAGGTGCTCTTTTTGTTGAACTGCCACCAGTCGTCTCTTTGCCAGAAATACCGCTGAGATTTAACATTGTGGAGATTGAAAAGGCTATTACTAGCCTTAACACCAAAAAAGCCCCAAGTGTGGACATAATAATCAACAAAATGCTTCAAGAATAGCCTTATGTTGCAAAAAGAATAATACTATTAATTTTTAATGTTATTTTACGGCTGCAATACTATCCACCTGAATGGAAGGTGATTACTATGATACCAAAGCCCGGCAAGGATCAAACAAAAGTAGAGTCCTATCGGCCTATTAGTTTATTGTGTAACATTTCAAAACTATTTGAAAAGCTGTGCATGAGAGAGCTGATGCCTATAGTGACTAGTAATGGATGTATTCCAGATCCTATATGCGGTTTTCGCAGACAGCAAAACACCATTGAACAAACTCACAGATTTGTGAATGTTGTTAGAAACACTTTTGAAAAATAAATATTGCTCTGCGCTCTTTATTGATGTCTCACAAGCTTTCCATAAAGTATGGCGCGAAGCTCTAAGCTCAAATTAACAGAAAATCTACCCACAAACATGGTCAAGCTTTTAAAAAGCTATTTAATGGAACGTAAATTCGTAGTTAGAGAAGGCAATTTTTATGTTCTTCGCAGTCGATCGAAGCCGGAGTTCCTTAAGGCAGCTTATTCGCAGTAACATTCACACGTCAACATATGCTGATGATACACCTTTTCTAAGCGTTCATGAAAAACCGGTAAAAGCTTCCCTGAATTTTCAAAATTCCGGGAAACTGGAAACATGGCTAAAACAATGCCGGATAAATTTAGTTATTGTCGGCAAATGTTTCTTTTTTATGTGAAAATAACAGGGACCGAAAATAATTGTTATTTTTTTTATTGCAGATAAAAAGGTTACAAAAAATTTATTTTATTTATTATTAGGGATTTTTAACAATTATTTTTGCATATACATATATTATTTTGGTTGTAGTGACCAATTAAAGTGAGAAATATTTTTTTTGTGTTATAAATAACCATTATATTAACAAAAAGAGAAAAAAATATTTTATATAACCATTTTCTCAACAAAAAAGAGTTTTTGGTTATAAAAAACATATGTATATTAAAAATATTATCTTTGTTTTGGTTATAATTAGTGACACAACCTAACCAATTCGTTAACATATTTGGTTTTTGTAATAATATCAATGGCTTGTAAATACAGTTTTCTCTATAGTTCTTATACTTATAGTTTTTTGTTACATTTATGAAGTGATTTTGAACTGGTTTAGTGCTTGTTATAGTCAGAGGATGAAATGGCAGACTTGGGGTAAAAATTGCTTTTAAATACTTTTGCCGAGATTGGCAAGTACTCGGTAGAGTTGACGTCGATGCCAATCTTTTGGAATATTGGGAGAAAACAAAATATACGTTTCCCTTTTTAAAGCAGGTAGCAGATATTGTACACGCTGCTCCAGCAACATAAGTTAGTGTTGTGCGCGCATTCTCAGCATTAAGATTAGTTCTAAGTGATCTTAGATGCAACATTTCACAAGATTCCGTAAGATCACTAATGTGTGTTAAGTTAAACAAAAATATTAATAAATGAACTCCATGACGTTTTATGTCTATTTTTTTAACCATATAGGTAAAAGGATGGCGTCAGATTATCCGTGGCGGTAGTAACTAAACTAAGCACAGCTAAAGGTGGCGTATTTTTTTTTTATATACTAAAACCATTATACAAAACCTAATAAAGGTTACATATAGTCAATTACAATTTTAATAATGATTTTAATAGATTTAGAAATTCTTATTCAACTTTTGAACTAGTGGAAAAAAGCCCAATAAAACTTTATGAATTAGTTTTATTTTCATCCCTGATAACCAAAAAAGAAAGAAATTTTATTTTGTAATGGTTATTTCTAACCAAAAAAATTTATTGGTTGATACAATGGTTATTTATAACCAAAAAAACAAAACTCTTACTAAAATTGGTTGCGATGATCAAAATAGAATATAACTTATAAAAATGTTTAAAAATAACCTTTTTATAAATTCATCAATAATAAAAAAATTATTTTTTTTTCGTTTATTTTGTAATTGTTACGTCCCTGGAAAATAATAAATAAAAATAAAAGAAAAGTTAATAATCAAATACACAAAAAATATAAATAAATAAAAAATATAACAAACATACATACGTTGGGCTGCTGTTGGCTGAATTCGTTACTGCGCAAACAATGACTTGGGGCCTTGGTTCAAACCCTGGCCAGAGCAAGTCATATTCAACATCATTAATTTCAGTAATGTACATTAGTGTGGCATTGTATAAATTGTCGTCGGACTATTTAAAGTGATGAAAGCATAGAACTGGTCATTAAAAAAACAGTTTCGACAGCGATTGATACTGTTCCAAGCTAATGTACACCACATTGCCCTCCTTCGTCGGTTAGAAACATTGGCGAAGTAAAACAATTAATAAAATGTCTGCTAATGCAGCTTTAAAAAAAGTGAATGCGTCTACTTAATACCAGAGGCGATTCAACACTGCTATAAAAATTAACATAACGCGGAAAAAGCAGAGTTGCAAAAGAGTTAAGCCTTCTAAATTTTCAAAATCTATGTTCCCTACCCTATCCCTCTCCCTGAGTTTTGGCACAATGCACTGCATACGTAGGGGTCATCCCCTGAGTGCTGGTCCTAATGAAATATATATATATATATATACATATATAAAATATCCGTAGACCTACGTTAGCGCAAAAATATAAAATTACATTCCAATTTAAAACTAGATACATACACACCTATATACACTGCATAGTGCTAACGCCGTGACACAAAATAAAAATAATTAATGACCAGTCCACGGCTTTAAGGCTCTAAATTAGTGTAGCCGTTCTATTCCTTCCTAAAATTCTATTTTTTATGCTGAACCATTGTGTTATTTGCTGATTGACTGTTCTACGCTGAAGGCACAGCACTGGTCACTGAATACGAACGAATGCAACTAATACCATTGGTATTGGCATCACAAAAAGAACGCTCGATTTTAATTTTGCATACATTTGTGACAGGCCAACACAGAATTGACTTCTGTAACATTACATTTTTCTCCATCGGCCAGATGTTTTCGCCTTTACAGAAGTCGAAACGCGGCCAGGGATAAAAACTTATCCAACTTCGATCCCCTTTCCGATTCAATTTAAACTTATCTTGGCTTCACCATTCGAGCCATACAACCCCAGAAGGCAAAAATGTTGGAAGCCATGCTTTCTAGCCAATAACGTCAATGCCATGGCGATTTGGTAGAAAAGATAACTTTCCTGAAAATGAAAACTTTCATTCCATCTAAGCAAATTTTGATTAAAGCGAAAAAACTCAGTCAGATACAGGGAGGAAGCATTTAATATCTGGCGAAATATTAAAAACGCCGATGCTAATTCGCAGCGCAAAAAGGCGAAATATTCGTGTGCCAGACAACTAAGGCGCGAAAAACCTTTGTACGAGTAGAGTCTTCGCAATGAAGTTCTTGATGCGCCTCTCGGTAGAAAAATATTTTGGTCATTCGTTAAAGGAGTCAAGGATAATGCTAGTTCCACCTCTTTTAAAGGACGACCATTTATTCACTGACCCGGTTGATAAATCTAACCTTCTGGCTGAAAGAAATTCTGAATAGCCGGAAAGAAGTCAACCACTACCCGTTTCCAAAAGAGTGTCTGTAACTATACCAAAAATATTTTTTCGAGCGCGTACATGTAAAAAGGTTTTAGCGAAACTTAACTTAAATAAGTCTCCTGAGCCGGATGGTATTCCAGCACTGGTCTTAAAACAGTGCTTTCGACACGCTTGTTCAGCACTTTCTACCATGCTGGTAAATTCCCAAAGTGTTGAGGTCGATCCTTAAAAAGAGGAGGCCAACAAACCTGAAAACTACCGCCAATTGCAATTTGTTCATCGCTTCGCAAAGAGATGATGATGTTGAATTTCCATATAGTGAAGTTTAACAGTTTACTATATACCGACTGTATGGCTTTAGTAGGGGGCGCTCTACGGGCTTTCTATTAGCTTTCCTTTCCGAAAAGTAGTGTAATAGAATACAATATTTTGGCGAAACTAAAGTGGTGGCTCTAGATATTTCCAAGGCATTTCATTGAGGGTGGCATGTATCACTTTTGTCAAAACTAATTGCTTTTGGTGTCGGCGATGGCTTCACTCGATTTATATAGAGCTTTCTCAGAGATCGCACTATACGAGTTAAATTTCCGGCCCGATCTACTCTTTTGCAGATAACAGCACGATCGTTCATTCGTATTCGTTTAGTAACATCCAAACTTGTCGGAGATCCAGGCAATGCGGCAATATATGAATGATACATCGCGATCGCCTGACAATTTCAAATTGGGGTCATGGTAATGTTAATGCACGAAATACCTAATGTGGTATACTTACGCACAGACGTATCAGCGGACATGTTGATCTATCTGTAATTATGCAGGGTATAAGTATTGAGGAATCAAAAGCTCTTGATTGAAAATTCATTGTGATGTTCGATGGAATGATCACATATTTCATGTCTCCAAAGAAGCATTCATGTGCCTAGGTTATTTAAGACAGTGTAAAACATATTTCACTCCATCTGAGCACCTTAACCCATTAACGCCCCACTTTTAAAAATTAAAAATAAATAGGTCTTTTTAGTGAAACATTTTTAATTAAAGTAAAATAATTCAAAAATACAAAAATTGATTAATTTTAATGCAAATAACGTAAATATAGCACTTACACATAATGAAGCAATTCTTGCAGTGTCACATCACATTTGACACAAAAGATATAGGTTTTAATGAATAGTTTTTGTCCTTGACATCTTCTCTGTTTCTCTCTTTTTTTTTTTCTTAAAAGTACCTTGGTTATCATATCTTACATCTTCAAAAACTTTTGTTGCAGACGTTCTGGGTGATGAAGTTGTATGTGAGTATATAGTGACAATAGTAGGCGACTATTCTGAAGATAAATCAAAAGATGCTTCTACTTCAATCATTTCGCTGGGCACACCTTTAACTATTCCAAAGTCGATAACATCAGGAACTTTTTTCGATCTGTTGGCCAATAAGTTGGCTGGAGTCTTGAAACTATTATTTAGAAAGTGTGTCAAAATAAAACACGACCCTTAGGAGTGATTAATCGTGAGCCCCATTATGTGTATTTGCATTGTAGTCGCCAGCTGCTAGAAAACGGGAGCCAAGTTATTTATAAAAAGCCGTATAGTGACTCTCGGTAATTGAAAATCTGGGGGCGAATAGACAGATGATAGTACAAGTTTTTCATAATAACTTTCAATTCAAACATTTGTTGCTTCACAAAAATCATTTAATAAGTAGTGTTTTATTCGCGTTTTCTGTGTCGTTGAAATTATAACCACTAA
Organism: Lypha dubia; assembly: GCA_947311025.1. Classification (NCBI taxonomy): domain Eukaryota; kingdom Metazoa; phylum Arthropoda; class Insecta; order Diptera; family Tachinidae; genus Lypha; species Lypha dubia. The sequence goes on along the minus strand of OX371260.1, from coordinate 102,805,987 downwards.
TTTTAAAACAGATTCGAAACGTCAAACCAGTCTCTGAGATGAGCATAACATCGATTTTTTTATCCATAAGGAAAACTTATTTTTTTGTTGGCAGAAGTCATTTGCATTCCAAGAACTGATTTATTTAATACAGCCTAACAAAATGTTGAAGGTTCATTAGTATTGAAACTTGTGCAGAAGACTTTGCTTGCTGGTACCGTTTTTTGTGCAGCATTCTGATCAGTTTTTCAAATATTAGTGTTCGAAAATTTACTATTAGGTGGTTTTTGACGCTGGGAAATTTAAACGTGCATTAGGCTGAGCGGAAGTATAATTCTCTTTTCTCTTCGACGAACGCTCAAAAAACGAATAAAGAGGGCAGTAAGGTTTCCGCCGCAATTGCCACATTTCTTTGCCGATTTTGTAGGTCACCTGGCTGGACCTCGATTCTAAATATATATCGGGGCATTCCTTCCCCATGTATAATGTATGAAACATTTTTCAACTTAAATCCACTATTTTCAAGACCAGAAATTAGGTCTTCTAAATCCACGCTAGCACCTATAACTTTTAAATCTGAAACTATTTTTTTAATTAGTTTCTTGAACTACCTGAATTTTTATTTCGTTGATTTTTCCGGGTTTAATTGGAATTGTATAGAAGTCATTTTCTCCAATTTATTAGATAAGGCTTTTCACCAACAAAATTGAATAATTTTCTCTTAAATATATATGTACATAGGTGGTGGTTTACTCGACCATGTTGCATATGTGTCTTCATCGTCTTGTTCATTTATAATCGTGGATCGATTTTCAAAATTTTTATTGTTTCGGTTTTTATCTCTGGGTACATTCACCATTGACGCTATTTGAGAAGATTTGGTACCGCTTTAGCACGATTATGTATCTGTTACATACCAGTTTGATCTTTATTGTCACTAGTTTCACTCACTGCATCTACAATGTTATGCACGTTGAATACCTTCTTATTTATTGTTTGTACAGCTAAGCTGACGAGTTTACACAGGGAGCAATATTTGTTGTTTCATGATCAGTATTTAACAATAAAGGACAAATGTTAAGGTTTTTTGAATTCAAGTTTGCATTTCATTTTTGTTGTCCTCATTATCAACCAAAGTTATGTAAACATGCCTACTGCTTGTAAGTTTATTGTTGTTGTTAGAAGAGGAACTCATTTAGAGTTCTGTTTTTTGTGTTCACTTTAGCCGTTTATTTTGAAAGTAGCATAAGTAACTTTTTCAAAAAAATCTAGTTAATGGCAACACTAAATAAAATTGAACGATATATTTTCATTTGTTAAAAATTTGCAATCAACAAAAAAGTGACTTATGCCACTTTCAAAATAAACGGCTCATATGTAAGTGTTTATGTATGCAACTATATATTTATATTACACGCAACCAAAAATAATTGTTTTGTGACTTTAACATTTGGTAATTTTTAAAATTTAGTTGCGTGATTATAAAGAACGGGTCTGTGCACTACTAGAGTTTGAATAAACCCCAAACCTTGCAGCAACTAAAGGACAACATCCGAGAAGAAATTAATCGTATATCATAAGAAACACTCAACAACTGGAAAGTGGTTTTACATTTAACTGACATTATTTTCCAAAATTAATGTAAAAAAATTACAAAATCAACTTTATTTTTATTATTAAATGTTTTGTTTTTTCATTAAATTTAATATTCGTTTAAAAAAATTAGATAGTCACTTTAGCCGCACCCTGTATTTTTTTGAAAGCCAACACTCAGGGGATGACCCCTGCACATGCCACGCATTGTGCCAGAAGTAAGGAGGAAGGGATTGGGTAGAGAGGTTAGAAGGTGAAAATGTTGACGGCTTAATTATTTTACAAGCATTAAGTTTCATAAGCTACTGCTAACCGACGAAGGACATTAGCTGGGAACTGTACGAATCGCTGCCGGAACAGTTTTTTGGTGACCAGTCCTATGCCTCCATCAATTAAGCACTTCAACAGCAATTAACACAATACCACACTAAAGCACATCAAAGAAATTTATGATATTGATTGACTTCCTCTGACCAGAATTTCAACCCTTCTTCAGCAAAGTGCACTTTGATGGTATCTGCACGGTATGGATTGTGACAGGAGAATGAAACGTTATGGCCTACTATAATTTAGCTCAATTTTCATCTGAAATCGACGCTATTTCCTTAGGAATACTTTCACTCGAAAAACTTTGCCACGATTAATGGCAGACGAGCTTATCCAATAAATTTTATAGACCAGGTAGGTGATGCTGCGGACGTGTCAGCTGATGAAGATGACGCGTAAGATGATGAGGATGAAGAAGACGCCGAAGATGATAACGCTGATGATGACGGTTTTAACTAATTAGTTTAAATGTCAAAATAGAAGTAGTGAAATATTTGCTTATTGGCATTTTTTCTAAATAAATATATGTATAACACAGGTCAACACGATTCTTGTTTCCTTTATTTTACTTTCGTTTATTAAATTACTCATAACCAAAACAAAAATACAAGCTTTAAATTTTTCTGTACTTAATCCTGGAAACTTACGTGAAAGAAAATTTAAACATTCGCTTATTTTGTCTGGCGTCTTTACAAACTGTTTCACTATACCGAGTTTAATATGAAGTGGTGGAAGTATGATGCGGCCTCGGGTAACTAAAGGCACGTTTATAACATTTTCTTTATTAACTTTAAGCTCTTTCCGCAAACTGCACGAGCCTGAAAATGGCAACAAGTTTTTTACTTGTCAATACACACTGTCATAAGTCATCATTAATCGATAAGAATTAATTTTATTTTGGAAAAAGTACGTTTTGTTAAAACTAAAAGAAAACATAGCACGTTTTGGTCTGCGAGTTTTTAGACGAGAATTTTGACGTGATTGTTTTTAAACCTGCTCCAATATAAATAAATTATACTTTAAAATAAATATGTATAAGAAACTATTTTAGCAATTTTCATCTGAAAAAACAATTGGCATCAGAAAGACACAGCATAAGGCAGAATTATGAATTTCAAATCCACACAGCCCAAAAATCAAATAGTCAACACAGCGAAAAACTTTATTTTCAGGTTTCTCCATATCAGCGATAAACAATTCCATAATAGTAACATCAAACACATTAAAAAAACTCTAATTGGAAATAGTTTCCCTATTAAACTAATAAGCAAAATGATCGACGAAACAACTGAGCTGACAATTTAGCTTTTGGTAACAATTTTTCATTGTCAGTACGTTGTCAGCATATTGCCATATCTTATAATATTGTAAGATCTGCCAATCGCCTGTACATAGGTTAACACAATAATGATAAATTTTTTTTCAAAACTAAAGGCGCCAATTAACAATAAACAACAAAGCAACGTAGTCTACGAGGGTGGTGTTGGCTCAAGTGGTTAGCGCGTTGACTACTAAGCAAACAATGACTTGGGGCCTGGGTTCAAACCCTGGCCAGAGCAAGTCAATCAACACCATTAATTTCTCTAATGTACATTAGTGAGACATTGTATTAATTGTTGTTGGACTATTTAAGTGATGAAGGCATAGCACTGGTCATTAAAAAACTGTCCCGACAGCGAGTGATGCCATCCAAGCTAATGTACACAACATCGCCCTCCTTCGTCGGTTAGCAGACACATCGGCGAAGTAAAACAATTAATAAAAAATGCCTGCTTAACAAAGTTAATGCTCTACTTAACACCGGAGGCGCCTCAACACTGCCTTAAAAATTAACATAACGCGCAAAGCAGAGTTGTGGAAGAGTTAAGTCTTCTAAATTTTCAACATCTATCTTCTCTACCCTATCCCTCTTCCTGAGTTCCGGCACAGTGCACTGCATACGTAGGGGTCATCCCCTGAGTGCTGGTACTAATTAAAAAAATTAAATGTGAAGGCACTGAAAACAATTACTGCAACATGCTTCATATTGGTACAACAAAGCAAAACTTAGCAACAAGAATAAGAGAACATATGAGTGATTTCCAGAAAAGCAAACATACAACGGCACTATCACAACACATGCTGGGCACACAGCTGATTTTGAAGACGTTAAAATTTTAGATAAAAAGAACATTGGAAAGAAAAGCTAAACAATATTAAGCTTACGTATACAACAAAATAAAGAAAGAACGATGAATTTATAATAGTATAAACTATAAAGTGGCATTAAAATATATCTGTGATATTTAGTTTAAGTTGTGTTATTATTTTGATTGTAACAAGGTCTAACTGTTATGCATTCAATAAATCAAAATCTTTTTACATAATATTCTTAACATCAGTGACAAGTTTAAATTTTAACATCATGTAAATACAAACAACAAAACAACTAACAAAATGTTTTTCAATAAAATAGATTTCCCACCCTTCATAAAGTCAACAAATAATTGACAAACCGTCGGGAAAAATTAAATAAAATAACTACATATGTATGTTTTATTTATATCTACATATATGTGAGGAGCCGCAGAGATAGGAATTTGCATATTAGTGTGTTCGAGTACGCAAAAGTTTTTTACTATTTTTTACTGAACTCTACTGCATTTTACTAATTTCCGTTCGTTTACGCAAAATACAGAAAATGAGAACACAAATTGAGAGCGTAAAGTGACAGTTCTTAATTGAGAACTTGCAAATTTTTACTGCAGAAATTTTTAGTAAAACAAAAAACATATGATTCAAAAGATAAACAAACAAAAAATGTGCAATTTGTGACTATTTATCAAACTAAAAATTTAAGTAAAAATAAAACAAAACTAAAAGTAAATTAACATTAAATTGAACTTGTTTGTGAAACTATTACCTACATGTCTTTTAATGGAAAATAGAAGTAATTTTTGTTTTGTGTTGTTATTTTATTTCTTTGGAGTTGTGAAATTCTTAAGTACTTGATTACTTAGTAATGTACTTCCTTCTACGATAGTCAGTAGCAAAAACAAATATTCATGTACTTTGAATAAATTTAACCACACAAAAATATGCAAAATCAAATAAAATAAAAAATAAGAAATGGGAAAGATGACATAAATTAAATTGTTTATATTTGATTAAAATATTTGTGTTATAAAAAGTATTTAATCGAGTACGGATGAATAAAATGTTCAAATATCCAATAATTAAAAAGTTTTCAACACTACATTTATTTTCCATCAGCTGCTGCCTAAATCTTGCGACTTTTTACTATTTTTCCATTCGCGTACTTTTTTGGGCAAACATTTTTTGAAGAGTAAATTCTGCTGTTTACTGAGTTATTACTCATTTACTGCATTTTACTGTAAAAGTAAACAAACGGATCTTATTTTCAAAATAGTTTTGGAAGCACTTTCTATTAAAAGCATTTTTAATCATTTTTCTAATATTATAAAAATAAAATAATAATTAAACAATTAGTTAACCTTGAAATACCAATTTTTTCATTAATTTTATTTCGAATAATATTGTTAAGATGTTAACTCACCGCGTTTTTTGTTGTGAGTATATTTGAGAGTTCAAAGTGAGAACTTTTTCCGCAAAAGTTTTACAGACACAGTATTTCTGTAAATTTGCGAGTAATTTTCTTACGTGACAGTTGTTACTCACAAAAAAACTTACAGGTTCAGTTTAGTGAGAAAATCAACTATTTGTTTCAATTTATGACAATTTTGTTTCATTTTGCACGTTTAAATCGAAAAGTTTCTCGTAGCAAGAGTTACAGAACATGGGTACTGAATTATGAAGATCTTTTAAGTTTCCCCGCAGGGCTCTTTGAAATGTCAATACTTGCCTTATTTTCTTCCACCCAGTTGCCACTTTATTTCTTTTTTGTACTTTTATGCATAATTTTTTACATTGAAACCACAAAGAAATTAAAAAAAATTTTAAATAAAGAAAACAAATTAGTGCTGCATACACTATCACAACGTACTCGGTATGCGAATACTTTTGCAAAATTTGATCAAAACATATTGCTTTGCAACATGTTTTAATAACCGTTGAAATTATAAATTTTGTTTAGCAATGGCTAAACTTATATGTAATATTTTTTAGATTTAAGATTTGAAAAACTTATTGATAATTTAATCTATAATTGAAGATTCAATAAATAATAAAAATTTATCAAAAAAAAAAAAAAAAAAATGTTTTAATAAGTTTTGAGGACCCTAAAGTCAGGTTTCGTTTGTGACGCACATCGATTTTATGTCGTCTTTTATTTTCGCAAAGTAGCATCTAGTATCGCCGAAGACTTTAATTATAGCATTAACAAATGGCATAAAGTTATTTATCAGAATCTTTTATTGACACAAATGATGTTATTAATTAAATCAAGAATATTTAAACTACCAATTTTAATCTAGATTTAAATATTAAAACCGCCATCTGACGCCAAACAAAAGAACACACCGATCGTATGCTACGACACTGTTGGTCGCCAACAGCTAATACATTACGAATAATGTAGAGACGGGTCGTATGCAAACAAGATACATAAGTACATCGGTATTGGTTAGAGATGTGCGCGTGAGTAAACTTACGCTCACGATCACGCACGATCACGAACCATAAACATTTTTCACGCACGGCATGATTTAAAACTTTCACGATCACGCACGCTCAGGAACGCAATATGTTGAATCACGTACTTTCACGCACGACGGGAATAATTTTGCACGCATCTCTCGATGAAATACAAATTTTGCAATAAAAGATTTAGCATATGTTAAAAAATATTATTTTGTAATTAATTTCTGTATTTACTTCACGATCATTAATTAAATTAAAAAAAAAATTCAGGAAAAGCCAGAAAAATTAGCAATACAGGGGATAAACTTAATATAAAAAATCTAGCACTGTCTGCCAAGGCAGGCTATTTAAATTTATTACTTATATGTAAAGGAATTGAAAAGGAATACTAGTGTTGTTAGGTTTAGGTTAACGCAAAATTTCCAAAGGTATGTATGTATGTTGATGAATGTCTGCATCTGTAACAGGGATTTTAATGTATGAATGGATGTAATTTTAGCAAAGATCAAAAAATTCGAAAGAAGAAAAAGCTTAATATAGAGAACTATTTTGAGTGCGTTAAAATTGTGTTAAAAAATCACGCACGATCACGCACGGTATTATATTTTTGAATCACGATCACGCACGCACGCGTGATTTTATCAATTTGTAATCACGAATCACGTGATTCATGCGTGAGTCACTCGTGACACGACACTTGCACATCTCTAGTATTGGTAAATAAATAGAAGATAAGAAGTTGATTTTTAAATTTTAAGTCAGTCAGTCTCTGGCCATCTACTTGGTAAGACGTGCTAAATTAGCTCAGAATTTCATTCGATTTAATTTGGGTACCCAAGCAGAAGTAAAGGGTGGTCTCAGAGTTGGGCTATGTGAGAATATTATTCCCCTCCTTACAAAGAAACAATCTCTCTGTCGTGACCTGCTCTTGGCTTTGACAGATAGAACCTTGTTCACCCTGAATCGTAAGTTCACAGACGCATTCGGGAAAGAACTTTATTCTCCAGATTGAGACAGGCTATTGGGTGTGTCGTTACCATACTGCGATTTCTTGATCCTTTATTGAGTTTTTGAAGACTTTGTGGGGCTATAACTATGTGAAGGAGTCATCAAATGAAATCGGCTTGTTAAGAAGAGTTGTTTGTTTTGCTTTTTGTAATATATTGTCCGGTCGAGTTATTAGCAATTTCTGAAATGAATGGGAAAAATCATAGAAAAATATGACGAAATTTTACGTTTTTTGACAGTTATGCTTTCTAGAGTAAGTTTTTTTTTTATTTTATCTCAGATGTACTAAAATCTACCCCCCATTCGAAAACTTCAAAATTGAATTAAAAAACCATAGCTAATAATTCAAAAGCCAGCTAGGGTTTTTCTTCTACCCTCATAAGCTTTCAGCTTTTGGGGGTCTCAATTGGTTCAATATTTTAGTGCTGCACTGTGTTATTAGACTGTGGTTAGTCCAGAAAGATCATGATGTCAGTTCAACCTTCCGTGCAGTCTTTGTCTTTCCAATTGTTACGAGCTTCTAGATTTGCCTTTCTAATAAAAATACTAATTTAATTAAGAAATTAAATATGTTTACCTTTAATTGTGGTAAAGTAATTCGATCTCCAGGATCCTTTTTTAACATGCTCTGAATGCAGCTTCTGATCTCAGCAGAAGTTTTCGGCGATTCGGGGAAAGAAAGCTCTTCGGTTTTTATTTTCTCATATAACGCCGGAACTGATGATTCTACAAATGGTACATTGCCATAAACTAATGCATAAAGTGTGGCCCCCAATGCCCATATATCAGCTGCTTTTCCACAATAGATATTCTGTGAATTGAAAATAATATATGTACTCACGTAAATATATTCCTTGTATATATTAAAACATTTATAATTATTAATAATTATTTAAAATTGACAAAGTGCATCTCAAAAATATGAATAATTATATGTTAGATGTTAGCTAATCTATACGCTTCCACATCTTTGGCTGCTGGTAACAACACATCAGTAGAGTCGTGTTACATCAGCCATGGTGATCAGACGTATTGAAAGAGTGCTTTTGTACATTTCATTTATTTTTAATTATTTAAATCTATTGTGCAGTGTATAATAGGAAAACAAAAAAAAAAAAAAACAGAGACTCTAATTAAAATATTACCAAAATGAGTGATCTAGAAATCGAAGATAACTCATCAAAGAGCGAAAAAAGAAAAAATAGTGAAGAATTAATTTCTGACCCAAAACATTTAAAAAATAACTATTTTCATATTCTCTCTACCGATGATTGCAATGAAGACATTGTAAATGCATTTGCTGATCATGTTAAACAGTATGAAAATAACAAAAAAGTTGAAGCAACAACAAACAAACAAAAAAACAATAAATCAATTAATAACGATAATAACAAAACAAATGATAATCCAACAACATTAAATAAATAAACCAATAATAAAGAAATACTACCTGTTAAATATTTATGACGTGGATGCAGAGAAACTTATTGAATTTATAAAAAACGGTCTTAAAATTAAAGAGTTTAAAATAAAGGAGTTTAATAAAGCAAACAAAAAATTAACTCTATTTATGACGTCAATGACTGACTACGAAAAAGTAAAAAAGAACTTACAAAAAACAAAAGCAAAATTCTATACATTTACACCTAAGATAGAAAAAACAAAAACGATGTTATTAAAAGGCCTAAGTGCTAAAACTGATACAAATGAAATTTTTGAAGAGCTGAAAAGTTTTGAAAATGAAAATTTTAAATTTGTCAAAGTTATTCAATTTGCCACAAAAACTTCCATTAAAAATGAATTAGATCTTCTAATTTTTCTTATTCAAATATCTTGTGATAGTAAAATTAACTAATTAAAAGCCATTAAAAGCCAATTTTATCGATAAATTTACTGGGAACATTTGAAAAAACAAGAAATTCCTCAATGTCGTAGATGCCAAAATTTTTTCCATAGTGCAGCCAACTTGCCTCCTAGGTGCGTAAAATGTAACGATAATCACGAAAGCTCAACATGCGCCTTAAAAACGCCAGAAAATGAACGTGACAAACTTTTCTGTGTTCTTTGTAAGAAACACGGACATCCTGCATCCTACAAGGGATGCGAAAAATATCAAATATTACAGCAAAAGCTCCAAGCTAGAAAGCAAATGCTTAAACAGAACCGAGGAAATAAGCGTGGAACATACATAAACAGCAATATTAGTTTTGCTAACATAGTTAGAACCAACAACAATCTACAGGATGGTAAAGCTACTCCAGATATTGTCGTCTACCTTAAGCCGCTTTTTAGAAGAACTAAAAAATACAGTTCAAAATGTGTCAAAACAAATAATTGATACTATTTACTCAGTGCTAGATATATAAAACAGTACAATGACAGAAATAGTAGTAAATAACTTTAAAATTATACATATAAATGTAAACTCAATAATTAGGTTAAGTAGAAGACATGAACTTTGTAATTTCCTTAACATACATAAACCAGATTTTGTACTCCTTAATGAAACAAAGCTTAATTCAAAGCATAAGCTAGTTTTTGAAAATTATGAAATGATTCGAAAAGATAGATTTAATTCTACAAGAGGGGGTGGTGTAGCCATTTTAGTAAGAAGAGGAATAAAATAAAAAGAATATAAAAATAAGTCAATAAGTAGTTTTAAGTGCTTAGAAATTTGTATAATAAATATACCGTTGCCTTCAAATAAGTCCCTATTTTTAATATCTGCATATTACCCTTCTGGTAATAATGATCAATTTTTCAAATCTGAAATACATCAACTTTTCTCTTCTTTGAATTTACAAAATCCAGATATTTTTTTATATACTCGCAGGTGATCTCAATAGTCAATTGTCTTAAAACAATTGATTACGATAGTGATCATCTTTAGCTTTAGAAATTATTACAGCAATGAATGAGTCCGATCAACCTTTAGCTTTTTTCCAAAATATAGCCAACCCTAAATATAATTTCAAAAAAACCAATTGGAAACAATTTAATAATAACATCGTGAGAGCACTAGACAGTTTTGAATTTGCGCATAATGATAGAAATCTTTCCAATCCTGAAATAGATATCTACTTACAGAGATTGGACAATCTAATCACTAGCAGCATAGAGAAATATGTCACAAAATTCGACAAAACTAATCCAATCGAAAAATTTGTTAACCCGGTCATAAGAAAACTACAACAAGAAAAAAAGTAAAGTACTCTCCAATATAAAAAAACACAATAGATTGCAAATATCTCTTACGTCATCAGAACTAAACTTCCAAAAGGTTAAACTGAAATTAATAAGAAAAATCATTAATGATAACTTTACATTAGAAGTGAACAAACATTATGAAAATAAGCTATCAAAATTTAGTAATCGAAACTCAGACATTATGTTAAGGGAAATCAAAAAGCAATTTAAGATATCTTTATTAAACATTAATACTATTAGAGTTCCTCGAAGAGAGGAATCATATTAAGAAATGTTGATATTAATATAAATGATTTAGAGGTAGAAGAAGGTGAATACAAAATGGATGATCAAGACCAAATACAAAACGTAATTGGTTCTTATCTTGAATCAATTCACTCGTATAAAGTCGTTGATCCAAGTAATAATTTACAATTAGATATAAACGAAAGCTTTTCAGGTTTCTTATGCACAAAATCGGAATATGAAGATAACCATTCAACAATTACATTATTTAGTAACAACAAAAAAGCAAATATCTAAGCTTAACGATAGCGAAGCCGATGACTACTTTGTCACATTAGATTCATTGTAGGCTTTTGTACTAAGTACATTTAAATTCAAAAACAAAGTACAAAAGGGGATCAAAGCAAGTAAATACAAAACAAAACAAAATAAAAAACAAACCATTTATTCTCTTTATACGCTCAGAGTATTTGTAATACAAATTTTGTATTTACTCATTATTATTCACTATAAGCATAGCTGCCAGATTTTTTTTGGTAATATCGTCATATTTTTGGGCAAAAATCGTCATTACCGTCAATATAGCTTATTGAAATCGTCATAAAAACGTCAAATGAAAAAATCGCTTTTTTTTACCAATAAAACATATTTTTATTAGAGGCAAAACATAACAAAACTCTTAAATCAACAAATCTTATTAAAAAACATCATTATTTAAAATACAGAGATCAAATACTTCACTTAGAATTCACAATAAAATCACATACACTAAATAGATTGCATATTTTTCAATACTTTGAAATATATTTATACATTGTATGGAAAAAAACAAAAAATATCAAATCTTTTAGTTATTTTTTTCAATTTAGTAAAACATTCATTTTAAATTTCATTTTTGGAAACACTTTTTCTGTATATATACGTATATGTATAATATATTTTACAAATATAAGTATATTGCGGTTAAACATATTGATTAATTCAGTTACAGCTGTCAGATCATTGCAGGTACATTTGTTTAGCTTTAAATAATCTTTTGAATATAATATTGCCTCCAAAGACTACTTTTTCAATTTCTCATTTAAGTCTTATTTGCGTTTACCTGACTAAATATTCTTTCCATATATGCTGAATAATGTGGTAAAACTAGGATTTTTGTAATAAATTTAGTCAAAATCGGAAACAAAAGACTAGAATACCTCGTTTGCATCTCTGATAGTTTTTTCCAAAAATCCAATAGTTATATGTTTTTATCAGGACAGTAATTTCAATTTTCTGAACTCTGTTTCTAGCTCTTGGTTTTCAGTTTCTTCAACAAAATAGGAAAATTATTTTATATTTATTTTCAAAATCAAATCATGATAATATCTGATCACAAAGCTCTATATAAAAATTAACACAATTATTACTAATATCACATTTTTCTTTTGCATTTAATTGTGATTCTTACAATACGTCTCTGGCAAATATTCCTAAATAAATTTTTTTTTTTTTTTTTTTTTTTTTGATAAATTTTATTATTTATTGAATCTTCAATTGTAAATTAAATTATCAATAAGTTTTTCAAATCTTAAGTCTAAAAAATATTACATATAAGTTTAGCCAATGCTAAACAAAATTTTTAATTTCAACGGTTAATTTATGTTGTTTTACATCTCTCGTGTACGGCTGAGAAAAAGAGTATCCCTCCTTTTCAGCCGGGTGTGGCCTCTATAATTTAAAATATTGCGCGCAAGTACATTTGGGTGCACCTCAAGTTTTTTTATATATTTTTTAGCGTTTATTGAAAATACTGTCTTCACCAACGGAACATCTAGATCTTTATGAATCCGATGATTTCTGACATACCAGGGAGCTGCTGTAATTGTACGTAGAATTTTATTTTGTCGCCTTTGAATTTTTTCGACATTTGATGCTGAGGCAGTGCCCCATAACTGGATTCCATAGAACCATATTGGTTTCAGGATCGCGTTGTATAATAGTAGTTTACAGTCTAGGCTTAGTATAGAATTTCTTCCAACAAGCCAATTCATTTGGGCTGCTTTTAATTTCATTTGTATTAACTTTGCGTCTATATGCGATTTCCATGTTAAACGACGATCAAGATGAACGCCTAGATATTTGAGAACAGTGTGTTGCGGTATGGTCTCGGTGTTAATTTTTATAGGCGGGCATGTTTCCTTGCGCAACGTAAAAGTTACGTGCACACATTTCTGCTCGTTAACTTTAATACGCCATTGTTTGAGCCAATTTTGCAATTTGGATATATACCCTTGTAAATTGCGGGAAGCTTCCACAGAATTTTCGTGAACGCTTAGAAAAGCTGTATCATCAGCAAATGTTGATGTATGAATGTTACTGCTTAACGGTAAGTCAGAGGCATATATTAAATAAAGTAATGGACCGAAGATACTCCCTTGGGGAACTCCGGCTTCGATCGACTGCGGTGGGCTTAAAAAATTGCCTTCCCTAACTACAAATTTTCGTTCAATTAAATAGCTTATTAAAAGCCTAACAATGTTTGCGGGTAGATTTTGTGTTAATTTATGTATAAGACCTTCGTGCCATACTTTATCGAAAGCTTGAGAAACATCTATAAAGAGCGCAGAGCAATATTTCTTCTTTTCGAAAGTGTCTCTGATAACATTCACAAGTCTGTGAGTTTGTTCAATTGTGCTATGTTGTCTGCGAAAACCGAATTGATGATCTGGAATGCATCCACTTCTAGTCACTATAGGCATCAGCTTGCTCATATACAGCTTTTCAAATAGTTTTGAAATGTTGGGCAATAAACTAATAGGCCGATAGGATTCAACCTTCGTATGATCCTTGGCGGGCTTTGGTATCATAATAATCATCGAAACCTTCCATTCTGCAGGATAGTATTGCAGCCGTAGAATACTATTAAAAATGAATAGTATAATTCTTTTTGCAATATAAGGCAGTTGTTGAAGCATTTTGTTGCTTATTTTGTCGACACCTGGGGCTTTTTTGGTGTTAAGACTAGTGATGGCCTTTTCAATCTCCACAATGTTAAATCTTAACGGTATTTCTGGTAAAGAGATGACTGGTGGCAGTTCAACAATACCAGTAGAAATATTCGGTGTAAATACATTTTCTAAGTGCTTAACAAAAAGAGCACCTTTTTCAGCATCAGTTCTTGCCCAGTCACCATTCGAATCTCGTAACGGAGGTTTGCAAATCACTGGCCTTTTAAGTCCTCTGGCTGCACGCCATAGCGAATAATCTGTTTGTGGTGTTGCATCGAGTTCTTGAAGAAATTTTTGCAGCGAAGCTGTTTTTTGTGTTTGTAAAACTTTTCTGAGCTGTTTGGTGCATTCCTTTAGCCTTAACTTTAGCTGGGGGGATCTGTAACGTTGCCATTCTCGTCGCGCTCTCCGTTTTTCAGTCAATAGCCTTTCTATATCTACAGAAGAAATGTTGTTGAATCTTACTTGTTGATTTGGTTGATTTGAAGAAGCATTAAGAGCAGCTTGATTAACATGTGCTTCAAACAACCTAATAGAATTTTCTATGTCAGTAGGTGTTCTCAACAGCATATTTTCCGTGCAATGAGCACTCAAATATTTTTTGTATTTCAGCCAGTTAATACGTGCAGATGTCAGCGGTAAATCGCATGTTGATGTTGCAGTTGTGTGTGAGTAAATAGTGATAATAGTAGGCGAGTGATCTGAAGATAAATCCAATGATGCTTCAACTTCAATCATTTCGCTGGAAACACCTTTCTTAACTCCAAAGTCGATAATATCAGGAATTTTTTGTCGATTCGTTGGCCAATATGTTGGCTGACCACTTGAAACTACATTAAAGCCCATTTTTGAAATTGTGTCAAACAAAACACGACCCTTGGGACTGATTAAACGTGAACCCCAAAATGTGTGTTTAGCATTGTAGTCGCCAGCTGCTAGAAAACGGGACCCCAGTGTTGAATAAAATGCGGTATATTGACTCTCTGAAATTGAAAACCTGGGAGGAGAATAAACAGATGATATCACAAGTTTTTGATAAAAATTTTCAATGCAGATGTTTGTTGCTTGAAGGTAATCTTCACAAAATTCATTTAACAGGTAGTGTTTTATTCGCGTTTCCTAAATAAATGTCTTCAAAATTTAAAAAATTGTTTTTGTTTTTATAATCAGTTAAATAAAAGTTTTCAGTTTTAAGCAAACTAGTTTTTAAAAAGTTTCTCATTACAATTTTCAGCAGTTCAATGTTGCTCTAATAGTACAAATATATGTGCAAACTTGAATTATTTAAAATCGTCAAAATTAGGGCATAAATCGTCCCATCGTCACTATGTCATTTTTAGGACCCAAAATCGTCAAAATGACGATAAATCGTCAAATCTGGCAGCTATGACTATAAGTAGAGTAAAGTAAACTTTTTTTTTGCTAATCTTCTGTAAGTATTTTGCAAGGTTCTTATTTTACCATGTGGGTATTTTAAGCATTTTCTTGGTTTTTATTTTTAGCATTAATTTAGCAGTTAATTTTATGGAATATACATATGAACATACCTATGTAGATATACATATATAACTATTGATATGTTGATAATTTGATCTTAACATCAAATTAAATAAAAGCGAAATTTCATACAAACCAAATAAAACTTACAAAAATACTCGAGTATTTTAGTAAATAGTTTAAGTAGTGCTTGTCTTTACTTAATGTGATTGGTTCTTATTATGCTTAGTTCTTACATGCTTTAATACTTGCTGTATTTATTTCGTACAGAAACAGTATTTATTGTGTTTGTTTCTTATAATAGAGAACAGAAGAAGGTATAGTAAAGAGAGGGTAAAATAAAACAAATACACGAAAAAAACAGAATGTATTAAGTATTTGTTTTTTGTACTTTTGCAAAAGCCTAATTCATTGGGGTTCCGCACACGAGGTGAATTTTTAAGCCGCACAATTTTTGTTCTTTTTTTTACACACGAGACTAATTCATCTGGCATAAAATGTATACGTGTACTCAGCGTTGTGTGTTAGTGTTTTTTGTATTCATTCCCTGTCGGAAACAAAACTAACTTTAAACTAACTTTAATGTTTGAAAAAAGCTAACTTTTTTAACATGGCGATGTCCTAGGGAAAAGTCAGTTTTTCTTTCCACTACTTGTAGCTAACTTTAAGTTAGTTTTAAAAAGTCAAAATGTAGTTAGTTAGTATACATAAAAATAATATATTTCATTTTTATTTTATTTTTTCAATTCTATATTCAGTAGTTTTATAGTAATATTGTAATAATAAATTTTTCTTCAAATTTTTTTTCACCGGTGCTGTGCTGGGACTCGAACCACAGGTCATTGGATTAACAGTCAACGCGCATACCACTCAGCTAAGTTACCACTTAAATATTGACGGCAAGAAGTTATGAAATACTTGAAATAATTTTAAGAGTTCCTAAATGAGTAAATTTGTTGGCGCTCACCATATTCAATTATAAATGAGAGTATAATATATATATACTCAACCTACTAATTGATTTTGGTTACATTCTGCATTCTATTGTAGTTAGCTTTAAGTTATACTACGTTCACACGGAACATGCTTCGCTCTCTATTCATGCTTCACACCCCAATCATGAGCGAAGCAACATGCTTCGCCATACAAAATTTTGCGAGCGAAGCATGTAGATTCATATTGAATCTACTTGCGAAGCATGAAAAATTGCTGTCTTCTCTAAATTTTATCGTAATTAATCGGAAGTTTCTCAGAACTAGATGCAAAAAACACAACAAAAACTTTGATTAAAAGTGAAAAATTGAATTAAAACTATATATGTAGATAAAACAAAAATGGAAACAAAAAATATGTTTGTGCATTTTTAAAAATGCGTAATAATTTTAACTTATATTTTTTTTGTCCATTTTAGATTTTATTTGTTATTAAAGAGAACTGTCAAATTGAAGCAAGCTTCAGAAAGCGAAGCAAGTGCTTCATCTTGTCGTGTGAACATAGTATTAGTCTAGAAAAATCAATTTAAAAGTTAGCTTTTCTTGTAGCTATGCAACTACTCATGCAATTCACTTACTAGTATCTAATATTCATTGGAACTGGAACAGAGCATTATATACTGGAGCTTGTCTCATAGATTTTGAAAAGGCATTTGATAATGTTTGGATTCCGGGTCCGATTTATAAATTTGAAAAATACAATATGCCCCTTCACTTCAGGGTACTTATACATAATATGTTAAATGAAAAATCATTTATAGTGAGTAATAACGATAAGATGAGTACTAAAACCTTTGGTATTATTAATGGGTTACAGCAGAGTATGGTTAACTCGCCAATTCTTTTCAATATATATTTACACGAACTATTGTACAAAATGGAAAATATAATCGCTTTCGCAGATGATTAATAATTTATCATGCTGATAGCACAGTTGATAAAATAAATAATAATCTTCAAAGCCATTTTAGAACAGTTGAAAAGTATGCCTCTGACTGGAAATTAAAGATCAATCTAAGCAACCCCCAACCAATAAATGCAACTTTAATATTAAAAAAAAATTGGAAATCATTTGGTATTAAATCTAATCTTAATATTGAAATTCCTAACAAGGAACTAGTTAAATATCTCGGAGTGAACATGGACAATTTTCTGTATTTTAATAAACATATTCAAATACAAGTAGAAAAAGCAAAACGTGCTTTTTTTTTTATGTACAAGAAACTTTTTTATTCAAAGTATATATTACCAACCGCCACCTGGTTAACTATCTTGTCGCGATGTGGTGGCTTAAGTGTCGGCTGTGTTTTCTATTCCAATCCAGGCTCTGTCCATGCTCCTGCACAAACAGGACCTGTCTTGGAATATGGAAATAAAAAGGCCTTCATAACTAAAGGTTAACCACTCCTCCTTCCAATTTCCCATTTCCTGATAATCTCCTTCATCAACCTCTATCCCTCTCCCAATTATCCCTTCACTCCCCCACTTGTAAGGTCAAGGTGGTAGGTAGCTGTGCCGAGGACCTGAATGGCTAGTTAGTGGTTAAAGAGGACTAGTCCCTAACAACTCCCCTCCGGTGCCAGGACACGGACCGGTTGTAATTATTTTGTCTAGTTCACGCACGCCGTCACTGCGTGGATGGTCTCTCCCCTTACTGGCCTACTCGTGGGACCAACATATGAACAATAACAACAACAAAAACAAAAAACAACAGAGAAGGGAAGACATCTCTTCAGAGGACGACCTTCTTGCCTCCAGCCAGGAGACAGTAGTCGGCCTCTCGGATGGTGAGGGTAAAATCAAAGTACCCCTCTATCTGCACAAGAAAACACAAAAACCCTCAAAAGCCCAACACCGATAGTCGAGCCTGACAACCGGCCAAAGGGCAAACCTAAGAAAAGGAGTCAGAAAGACCTCCTTAAGTCCCGTTACTCCAAAGCCGTCTTCATTCTAGACAAGATTGCCAAGAATGAAGCGAATGGAGTTACGCATGAGCTTGATGCTGGGGACAAGGTGAGGTACCAGGCCGTGGTAGACGAATACCATAAGTTTATGGATTCGCTACCAAGTACGTCCAAAAAGGCACCGCTCTCCCAGCAAGAAGTAAAAAGCTCCAAAAGAAACCGCTCTCAGACAGAAAGCGGTCAGTCACCCAAAAAAAGGAAGGTCGCACCAAAGGGGTCCCCTCCTCAACAACTTACTTCGTCATCCATCCGAAGACCCTTTAACGAGGTAGTTAAGGATCATCTTCTGATGGCTCTGGCAAACCATAAAAACGGCAGATTAATCCCTGTAACAACGGAGTGGGGTGCCGTCGAATCCAAATTGGCTGAGCTCGTAATGGACTACGTCCTCACCAATAAGGATAAGCCGGCACCTCGCTTCGACTCCAGTGAGATACACCGGGGTTACAGGGTAATCAAGTGCTTGGACGCGTTCTCAAAGGAGTTCCTCAGCGTTAGTATCGCTAAGATTAGTGACACTTGGGATGGGCTAAGCCTTAAGCTTATCCCTGCGGAGGAAATTCCGATGAGACCGCGAGCAAGAGTTTGGTTACCTCAATTGGGCAAGAACGGTGGCAGAATGCTGGAGTGTCTGAAGCTTCAGAACCCCAGCATTCCAATGGATGACTGGTCAGTTATCCGCACCGAGGACCACGGCAGCAGTGGTACTTGCCTAATGCTGTCCATAACGGAGCAAGGAGCAGTGGCACTAGAGAAAGCGGGCTCCAAATTGTTCTTCGGGGTAAGAGACGCCAAGGTCAAGGTGTTGCGCCCAAGCGGTTCTGATGCCGACGCTGTCGAGGCTGCAAACAACCTTCTGGTTGGAATGCAGCTGTCAGAACCGCAATAAAGATAACGAAGAACACTCCGCAATGGCGATAAAGGTTGTTCAAATAAACCTCAAGCACTCGAAGTGTGCAACAGACAACCTAAAGGTTCTCCTAGCCGAAGAGAAGCTCGATATCTGCGCGGTACAGGAGCCGTGGGTAGCAAACTCCGAGGTTAAGGGGTTCCCGAGGTCCCTGTACAACGTACTATATGCTAAAGGAAATGGTAAGCCAAGATCATGTCTAATAGCCAAAAAACATATTAATATTTTTCTTTGTACTCAGTTTAGCTCAGAGGACCTTACAGTTGCGAGGGTCGAGTTGTCAGATGGTAAGAGCTTCCTTATCGCATCATGCTATATGGCACAAGACAAAGAAGCACCGCCAGCCGAAGCGAAAGCTGTCGTGTCATCCATTGGCGCCAAAGACATCATCCTCTGTTGTGATGCCAATGCCAGGCATACAATATGGGGTAGCAGTGAGATCAATGACAGGGGTGAGCATATCTTAGATTTCATTAACCTTAATAAACTAACTATATGTAATTCCGGCACTTCGCCGACTTTTATCTTTTCGAGTTCGGATCGATTTAGTGGGTGGGAAGAGGTTCTCGACATTACTCTCATTAATGACAAATTCAAGCTTTCAATTGACAAGTGGAGGGTATCCAATAAGAGATCCTTCTCCGATCACAATTGGATACTCTTTGAGGTCATATTACAAAACAAAGAAAAACAATGCTTTAGAAACCCGAGGAGAACCGATTGGAACAGGTTCAACGGGATTTTGAAACAAAAACTAAAAAGAGTTCCAGAAATCGACAATACGGTTGGACTTGAACACAATGTGGAGGTCTTCAACAAGGCTATTAGCAAAGCCTTCGAGATTTCCTGCCCCTTAACGAAAGCTAAGAAGAGTTACCCTCCATGGTGGAGCACGGAACTCTCTAAGCTACGCAAGGAGGTACGTAGAGCCTTCAACACTTGCTACGAGAACAAAATCTGGCAACCATATCGCGAAAGGCTAGCAGCGTATAAAAAAGCTATAAAAATCGCCAAAAGAAAGTCATGGAGGAATTTCTGTGAGTCAATAGATAACACTAGAGACTCTGCAAGGCTTAGTAGGGCTCTGTCCATGAGCCATTCCTGTCCAACCTTCGTTAAAAGGGCGGACGGCTCCTGGTCAGACTCCTCTGCAGAGTCACTAGATATCCTCCTTAACACCCACTTCCCGGGCTGTACGGACACGACTAGGTCAGACAGTTCATCTAGTGGGCAACAATATGCTGTCAATGAGAATATTTTATCCCCGGAGAGAATCTCATGGGCAATCGACAGTTTTTCTCCATTTAAATCGCCGGGTCCTGATGGCATTACGCCAAAGATGTTACAGAGCGCAAAAAGCTCTATCATACCCTGGCTTTTTAGGTTCTACAAACTTTGTCTCTCTCTAAACTACGTTCCAACCAGCTGGAGGAAGGTCAGAGTAGTTTTCATTCCCAAGATTGGCAAGAGAAGTCACGAGAATGCAAAAGACTTCAGGCCAATCAGCCTTTCATCTTTCTTGGTCAAGACGCTGGAAAGATTAATAGACTCTCACATTAGACATCGACTTGTTGGGTCGTCAACTCTCTCAGAAAGTCAGCATGCCTACCTTAAGGGACGCTCTACTGAAACAGCACTACATGAGGTGGTAAGGTTCATAGAGAGATCCCTTGAAAACAAACAATACACTTTGGCTGCCTTCCTAGACATAGAAGGCGCCTTTAACAATGTATCAGTGACAGCCATTCAACAGTCTCTCCAAGATGCCGATGTAGAAGAATACATCAGCATCTGGATTATCACCATGTTGAAGGCAAGAAACGTCACCGCAAAACTAGGAAACAGCGAGAGGTCAAAATGGGCATGCAGAGGAACACCACAGGGCGGGGTGATCTCTCCACTGCTATGGCTTCTCGTTGTTAACACAATTCTTCTCAGACTGGACACTGCGGGAGTGAAAGCTGTGGCTTATGCGGACGATGTAGTAATAATGGTATCAGGGATGTTCACGGACGTGATAAGCGATATCATGTCCAGTGCCTTGGGTACACTCAGCAAATGGGCTACAGGTTGTGGTCTAAGTGTGAACCCTAGCAAGACGGAGCTGGTACTTTTTACTACTAAGACCAAAGTCCAGAGCTTTAGACTCCCTCGGCTACATAATCTGGAACTGTCTCTATCGGAAAATGCAAAATATCTAGGAGTCATCCTGGACACAAAACTATTGTGGAAACAAAATGTGCAACACAGGGTCAAAAAGGCCACAGTTGCCTATTACTCCTGTCGGAGGATGTTTGGCTCCAAATGGGGCCTAACCCCTAACATGCTTAAATGGATGTACACAGCAATTGTACTTCCCATATTAACTTACGGATCAGTAGTATGGTGGCCCGCCACAAATAAGAAATATGTGGTGGACCAACTATACAGAATACAGAGATCTGCTTGCATCGGGATTACTGGATGTTTACGTACTAGTCCTTCAGAGGCTCTGAATGCTATGCTAAATCTGATTCCGATCGACCTTCATGTATTGGCGGCATCCTCAAGCAGTGCGGCAAGACTAGCGGCATCTGGGAGGTGGAGATCAAGGACCTATGGCCATGCCAAAATCCTAGATCAGCTACCACCGACACTGAGGAAACCCACCGATTACATGGTACCTCATCTGGACTTTGACAGTACGTTCAAAGTTCTTATTCCATCCAGACGGGAGTGGAAGGGGGGAAACATAGAAAAAGACTTTAACTTCAGGACGTATACTGATGGATCAAGAATGATCTGCGGTGTGGGCTCTGGAGTATTTTCGAGTGACCTTGGAATAAAACACTCATTCCGACTTCCTGATGAAGCTAGTGTATTTCAGGCGAAAATATTGGCCATAAGGGAGGCGTGTAGGGTTTTGATTGACAGGGGTGTCCAAGGAAGAGTCGGCATCTTTGTCGATAGCCAAGCGGCACTTCTGTCTCTAAGGTCACACACTACTTTTTCTACCTTAGTTAGCCAGTGCAAGGACGCGTTATCCAGACTAGGTAGTCAGACTGACGTTACCCTCATCTGGGTTCCCGCACATAGCAACTTCCAAGGCAACGAACAGGCGGATGAACTGGCCAGGGCTGGATCTGCCATGGACGTCTCCATTGCTGAATCGGTAGACATGCCATTTGGCAGTATTAGAAATCTCATTCTCAACCATTTCAGGCAGAAAGCTGAAGACAGATGGCGCAGGTTGAGCACGTGCAAGGTGGCTAAGAAAATGTGGCCTTGCTACAACGTTAAGCGCACAACACAACTGACTAACAGAAACCGTAGGGACATCTCGAGGCTCGTCGCAGTATTGACGGGGCACTGGGTTATCGGGAGACACGCTAACAGGATGGGCCTTTCCTACAATGCGTTCTGCCGTAGTTGCCGGGATCAAAGCAAAGAGGAAACAGTCTTCCACTTTCTTTGCGAATGCCCGGCCTTACACCATTCGAGACTCAAATTTCTAGGCAACAGCATAATAGACGATCTCTCGGAGGTATCAGGGATAGGTCTAGGTGACCTCATTAGATACCTTAATTCGACGGGATGGATCTAGAATCTTACTCCGAATCTGAGGCCTGGATTCGGACCTAACTGCCTGTTTTTAGAAAATGAAAGCAAAATAGTGAGTGAGAATTTATATTGAAAACAAAAACAAATTTTCGTATTTTATTGATGTTTTCAATATAAATTCTCACTCACAATTTTGTTTTCATTTTCTAAAAACAGGCAGTAAATCAGGTTGACACTGACGAGTGGAGTGGTCTGTCAAAACGGAATCTCATTGATTCTACTTGAATGCTTGCGCGTAGCAGGCAGCCACGTAAACCAACCAACCAACCAACCAACCATATATTACCAAGGATAAAAGTGATTTTATATCAAACTCTCATTAGACCTATATTAACGTATGGTTGCCCTATATGGTTTAACGTATCCCCATAATATATGGAAAGATATCGTGTTTTGAATGCAAATGTATTAGAGCTTGTGTTTCGCTGTTTAGAACACATGATAGTAATTACACTAAATATGTATCCAATTTAAAATTATACGATGTTGCAAAATTAAATAGAATTGATAATTTCATTATTCATTTAATAAGAAACCATGTCTTAAAAAGTACTTTGTGTGACCTAAATAATCTAATAAAGGCTTCATATTACTGTAGTGATAAGTATGTAATTTCATGCTTATTAAGTGGGTACGTACCCCCCGAAGCCTTTGTCTATCTAGATAAAAAAGGGTATATCCAAAACAACAGTGGTACTCCCATACTGTATCACATTTATAGAAGAGCAAATATAAAAAATATATATGATAATCAATTAACTATAGAAAATAGCAGATTTAGTACAGCTATTTTTTCTAAAGATAAAAATGCACTTCCTAATGTAAACATTAGTAAGTTTTGGTGGCTCACGGAATGAAGCCGCTTATTTTTCTTTTTTTACCCTTTGAGTTCATATTTTTTATAAAGCAATGTTTTTCTTATAAGTTTCATTGTACATTTATAACCCCCCGGGGGGTAGATAGTTCATCTTGTTGATTCTCAACAACAAGATGCAATACTCCCCGGGGTATAGGGTAACTGATTTTTGTAGACATAACGTTTTGTCAGTTACCCATAAAACTTATATGCTCGGACCAATCTCTGAATTAACAGAGCAACGGAATGTGCATATATTTTATAATGAACGTAGTGGCTTGCCACGTAAGTCTACATAGAAGGTGTAAGGGTACCTAAGGTCTAGCCCATGACCAAAACCAATAGAAAGTTAATCCCTTTTGGGATTTCCTTTCGAAACTTTACCAGTAGTTTGAACTGGCACTACGGGGCCGGCAGCCCACATGGGGGAATGTTTAAACCGGGAAGTAGAGTCCTCCTCTACTATACCGGTTACAGGATCCCATGGGCCGGTTGTTGGTTGAGGTCTCTTTCGAGAGTTCACGTAGTGGTTGTGGTTGTTACCAAAAGCTGCGAAAGGTGTCGGTTAAAGACTGATGCTCGCTTAGCGGACTTCGTGTCTACCGATGCGAAGCCTCTATGTGCTGTTGTGAACCAACAGGATTCCAGAGTTTAGGTAGCTCGCTCACTTTAGCAAGGTGTTTGGACATGACGGGCCTTGGTCGTGTCTGAGAAGTTGCTACCTGTTGTCATCCCCTCGGGGATGCCTTCGGGTTTCTTGAGTGGGGTGGCTCAGGGGCGATGGTGAACGCTTAATCTACACTAAGTGTTTAAGTACACCGTCAGATAAGCCGTAAAGGCAGGTGCTGACGTATACTCATTCACAATCTGTACATTTATAACCCCCCGGGGGGTAGATAGTTCATCTTGTTGATTCTCAACAACAAGATGCAATACTCCCCGGGGTATAGGGTAACTGATTTTTGTAGACATAACGTTTTGTCAGTTACCCATAAAACTTATATGCTCGGACCAATCTCTGAATTAACAGTGTAACGGAATGTGCATATATTTTATAATGAACGTAGTGGCTTGCCACGTAAGTCTACATAGAAGGTGTAAGGGTACCTAAGGTCTAGCCCATGACCATAACCAATAGAAAGTTAATCCCTTTTGGGATTTCCTTTCGAAACTTTACCAGTAGTTTAAACTGGTACTACGGGGCCGGCAGCCCACATGGGGGAATGTTTAACACCGGGAAGTAGAGTCCTCCTCTACTATACCGGTTACAGGATCCCATGGGCCGGTTGTTGGTTGAGGTCTCTTTCGAGAGTTCACGTAGTGGTTGTGGTTGTTACCAAGAGCTGGGAGAGGTGTCGGTTTAAAGACTGATGTTCGCTTTGCGGACTTCGTGTCTACCGATGCGAAGCCTCTATGTGCTGTTGTGAACCAACAGGATTCCAGAGTTTAGGTAGCTCGCTCACTTTAGCAAGGTGTTTGGACATGACGGGCCTTGGTCATGTCTGAGAAGTTGCTACCTGTTGTCATCCCCTCGGGGGTGCCTTCGGGTTCCTGAGTGGGGTGGCTCGGGGGCGATAGTGAACGCTTAATCTACACTAAGTGTTTAAGTACACCGTCAGATTTAAGCCGTAAGGCAGGTGCTGACGTATACTCTAAACAATCTGTACATTTATAAATCCATAATAATAATATTATTTAATTAGTATTATATAAAACATATCTAGATTTAAAAAATACAGAAACAAATATAATTATTTATGTACTAGAGCGCCCGTCAAGGGACAGTGTATGTTTATAAATTAAGATGTATCAACTATTTGTTTATTTATAGTATAAATACAGTAACTAATTTTGAAATAAATAAACATTTAAAAAAAAAAATACACATCAGTAGATCGATCTTTAACCAAAAACACTCGCACACTTATACAATAATTCTCAAACAAGAAAGGAGATTTAGAATACAAGCATATTACTTTTAATAAAAGGAAAACAATTTTTGTTCGATATAAATCTATTTTTCGTATGACTGTAATACAATATAAATTAATTTAATCCATGTATCATGAATATTATACATATCGTACATATGTGTGCTTATAAAACATAATTGGGGTGTTCACACTGTGGTCATATCAGTCATATTGTCATAATGTTCTAAATAAAATATTAATATTAAATTCTTATTTGTAGAGCTGAAGATCAACGTGTTTTATGAAAAAGATTAATAATTATATTTTATTCCAATATTTCGCTACCAACAATAGGTAGCTTCTTCAGGTATTTATAATATGTTTTTTAAAAAATTGTAACAAATTATTCTAAAACAAATATTTTAAAAATGTTTGAAATAAAAATTTTTTTAATACACATCTTAAGGGTTCTAATATAAAAATTATTTTTGTTATTATATGAAAATTAGAAAATAACAAACATGTATAAGAAAAAATGATTTGGTAGATATTTTATCTTTTGACACCACAACCACTAATACTGGGATTAATAACGGCACGTCGCGGCGCTGCATATTTAATGGAAAAAAGTTGGGAACAACATATTCGCGAATTGTTACTAAATGGCTCAGCACATATTACGTAACGCTGTTTTCAGATATTTTATATTATATTTTATTTACTCTTTTGCATATATTAATTTTATTGGGCGACAATAGCGAGATGAATTGGGTGCTATATTTTGATAGATTATAATTTTATCTCCATTTTCATTAATAAAATACATTTTAATTGGACCAAAAGAAATGTTAAATAAGTTTTCATCACTGTTGCCTTCCTCCTGCCACTTTTGCTTGTAAAGGCTTTGGTTAGCTCCATCACATCCCCATTTGAACAACGCACACATTTCCTTACATGTTTCCATATGACTCTTAATAATGTCACTGTAACATGCACTCAACCTTAATATTATTCGGTATGTTCTACATTCCGAGTGAAATTTTCACTTCTGAATTGTCAAAGCATTGTTGCTGTAAATTTTTATTTTTACCAACAATGCTTTGAACAATTTAGAAGTGAAAATTTCACTCGGAATATGTTCTACATTCCGGTATATGATCTACTAGAGACTGCAATTTAATTTCTACGTATGATTCAGTAACTGTTATGTCTTCTGGATAGCATAACTCTTTTGCGGCCTGAACTAATTCATACGAGGGATATAAGTTCCGATTAAAATACTTTGTATGTTGCTTTAACATTCAGTATTTATTAATTGACAGATCTAAGTCCAAAATCATAGCAAGGGCCTTATCTGCTGAGACACCGATTTCCAGATCGGTTTTTGACCTAATCTTTTTTTATATAGGTTCCTCTTTGTGGTGAAGCCAGCGTCAATTCTTTTACCAGTCCAGCTGAATCGCGTTTTCCAGACGATCGCATCTGTGTTTCAACTGCCATTATTAATTGATCATCACTTACGACATTAGTCAACTCTTTAATTTTCCTTCTTTTGCTTCTTTGACTACAATTTTCGAAACTTTTTGTTGGTCTTCCTCTAGTAGAGTTTTGTTCCGCAGTATTTTTTGTTAAAATGCAAAAGATCTATTGGAACGGCTAGCCAGTCGTTATTATCGTGCAGAAAACGCCACTCTGTTCTACGAGTCTTTCCCCATCTGTCCCGAAATTTATTACATATTTACTAACAAAAACTTTTCAGTTTACTAAATTCAATTGTTGTTGATGAACTGCTGACAAAATTTTGTGAAATGAAAACAACCATACGATCAACTTTGTCTTTTTGGACAGTGGATAACCAACTTTGAAAAAGATTTTTGCTAGAAATTGTAGTAGACTCCATGTCGTTTTTGAAAAATTTTGTTCGGCATGGGCACTTTCGGGCAAAAATTTTTTTATTTTCTATTAGTCCAAAGTCCAAATTTTACTACACAAGTAATAAAATCATAGAAGAAAAAAGTATTTGTCTTCAAAGTTTTATTTTCGTTTTAAAAAATTTTATATACAGCCTTCCTGATATAATTGCAAATAAAAAATACTTCCTTTATTCTGATAACTGAAAAATATACCGCATTTACTCTAAAGATAATACCAGTCTCAGTAAAAAAAGAGCTAAATAAATAAATTGTACAGACAACTTGTAATTGACCTCCAAACATAAGCAATTTTTCAAGCGAAATACACAAAATTTCTTTTCTTCATTTTACATGATATTCGTAGTACCGTTATAGTCGTACATAATTAAATTCCAGCAAAAATGCATGAGAAATATCTTAGTTGGTATGTTCTTATTCAAATATTGTGGACCAATTTGTTCCTTTTAATAATTCATTTTTGGGTTCTTGGCCAGCCAGATTAAAGAATCGAACACCGTGCGTCTGATCGAGCTAAAAACTTAAGCCAGTATTTATGACAGTAAACCTCACAAGCAGCGCACATATTAAGAATTTCCAAACAAAAAATTTCCATACAAGCTGCTACCAGTCTAA
Organism: Lypha dubia; assembly: GCA_947311025.1. Lineage (NCBI taxonomy): Eukaryota > Metazoa > Arthropoda > Insecta > Diptera > Tachinidae > Lypha > Lypha dubia. The sequence continues at coordinate 102,777,781 of OX371260.1, read as the reverse complement.
GGTACATACTCATAACAAAATATGCCAACTTCATTATGAAGAATAATTTCGCAAGAAAATGAAGAGTTCTTAACGGCTACATTAGAAAAACGTTATTTATAAATTCATTCACGGCAAATTCGGTATCATTGTCATTATGTGCATGAAGTTTATGCCTAATGGTTCCATTGTATTTTTTCTGTTGCTGTTCAACAGTATAAACAGTTTACTACTGAAGAGTACTCACGAGTGTCCAATATACATATACATACATATATATATATACATATATATATATATATATATATACATAGAACCTCGATTATCCGGTTCTCAGGGGACCGAACTAAGCACGGATAGTAGAAAAACACGGTTATTAGAGGTTACATGAAAAAAACTTATATTTTCTGCACGGATAATAGAGGTAAAGCACGGTTAATAGAAGTACAAAAACGAAGAACAGATAATACAGGTTATAAAATAATGCGAGCAGCATGCCGGTTAACAGATGTAACCGGTCAATAGAGGCCCGGATAATCGAGGTTCAATTGTATATATATATATGTACATATAAATATAATATAATATAGAACCAACACTCAGTGGATGTCCTCTGCCATGCATTTTGCCAGAAGTAAGGAGAAAGGGATAAGGTAGAAAGGTTCGATGCTGCAAATGTATAAGTAGATTAAATTCTTTTACAATTGTGCTATTGCGCGTTTTATGTATTCTTAGAGCAGTGTTGAAGCACCTCTAGTGTTAAGTAGACGCATTTAATTAAATAAGCTGTGTAAGCATTAATTTTTATTAATTGATTTATTTTGTCAACGATTCTGCGATGTTTTGTACATATGCTGTGAACTATGTATATCAATCGCTGCCGGAACAGCTTTTAGTGACCAGTGATATGCCTTCATCATTGAAACAGTCCAACAAATACCATTAAAATGCCACACTAATGCACATCAGATAAATATATGATGTTGATTGACCCTGGCCAGAGCAAGTCATTCAACATAATTAATTTCTCAAATGTACAATAGTGTGGTATTGTATTAATTGTTGTGGGACAGTTTAAGTGATGAACCCATAGCGCTAGTCCGTTTTGCTAAGTTCTGGCACAATGGGGTCATCTCCTGAGCGCTAGTCCTAAAAAAAAAAAATTACGGGTAGCACTCCTGGAGTGCCGACAGAAATTGGAGTGTAAACTTCTTTTAGCGCGGTACGCATATTTGTTTTTAATTATCTAGACGCGTTCGCGGTCTGCAATTTGTACATGCATATATGCACACACTATAGCTGCGTCTCGTAACGGTGTCGCAAGTTCAGAGATTTGGTCTCCTCTAAAAATATGCGTACCGCGCTAAAAGAAGTTTTCACTTCAATAACAAAAGTGCACCACCTACCTTTAATACAGCGATACTTGTAGAACAAAATAAAGTTGTACATCGTTACCTTAGATGGAAAAAGTGCTAAGTCCACTTTTCGTCGAAATTGAGATTTTGATGTAGCTTGCTAGTATAATTCAAAATAAATCATTTACAAACAAAAATCATACCATTATTTTGTTTTTTCTTGCTTGAATGCTGTGGTAGGCAAATATGCTAAGGGCCAATAATTGACTTCCTATTTAAATACTCATTCAGCTAATTTTCATTTAAATTTATGTTGCATTTAAATAAGATTCCATTTTTTCAGTGAGTAATTAAAGTTCTTATTTAATTATGATGAATATATGGTAGCACTGCGTAAAATAAAAAATTTCCCACAAATTTCCCTAAAGAACAGCTGACTAGAACAAATAAAGAAAAATCCAAAAAAATATATTATTATTTTAGCTAAAAATAAGAATAATTAAGAACTGCTGAAATGTTTTTAAAGAATAAAAGCTACTTTCAATACGATTAAAAGGTTAATAGCGACAAAACAAGATAAAATTTTATGCAGTTTGCCAGCAGCCACAAATTATTTATTGGCTTTATTTTATATAAGAAGAACAAGCAGTCAAAAACATATGGAAATTCGTAAAACTTATGTAGTATTTAAATGCACAATGTTGGCTATTTAATGTTGACTTAATTTTGCAGTGAAAAACTTAATTTTGTATATAAATAGCATTTAAAAATAAATGACATATAAATCAGTACTGAATTATTGGCCCTAAGCCAAAAAAAAATTTTTAAAAAGTAAGAAAATATGCCAACTCCAGTTGAAAGGAAAAATTTTTTTTTTCAAGTTGGATTATAAAGATTTACAGCAATTTGGCAATAGCTACAATATTAAATATATACTTTGCATTTCATCTAATGCTGCGAACATAATTGGGACGAACGACGAATTTTTCGTTGCGAATATTCGTCGTCAAAAATAGAACACATGCATTCATATGAAAGTGAACACAGCACCGACGTCGACGAAATTCGTCGTACGTGACGAATTCTCTGATAGATTTATTTCTATTTCATACGCCGACGAACGACGAAGAAATCAGTACAGCGTTACCATGTTTTTTAGTTTTAAAATATATTAGTAAATAATGTTAATTTTTACTTTAATAAGTTCTTCTTTTTATGATATAGAGCATTTTAGTTAAATATACATAATTATTAATGATGAAATTTGTTTTTAATAGTTATTTCTTAATGTTTAATTTTATAAAGGAATTATTTTCTTTATACGGTAACACTATCGTTGTTATGTTTAATGTATATAAAAACAAATTTGTAATAAAAAATACACACAATTTTTTGGATTATTATGACAGCAGTTGTTTGTTCGTCCCAGTTGTGCGCCACACGACGAATTTACGCAACGAACTTTTGCCAACGAATTCGTCATGCTAGACGAAATTCGGCGTTCGTCCCAATTGTGTGCCCAGCATAAATCGTTATATCAAAGTGATTACAGTTTTAAATGCTTTTGCATGCATTGAGAATTTTGGTTATTTTCAATATTTTTTTCGTCTTGGTTATAATCACACATCTAAATACAATCTTAAGCATTTAAATATTGCATAATACCATAATTATACAGCTTTTTGACGCCGAAGGTAACTATTTATTGTATCTGGGAAACCATTGTTAATTATAAAGTTTGTTAGATATTTGCCATGGACTCTGCTGAGCAAAATAACTACAATTGCGTTGATTATGGAATTGAGTCGGATGATGGAGTTAAAGGTCTGGTTCCATATTGCTTTAACAGTGATTCCGATAAGTCGTATGAGTTACCATCGACATCGAAAAACGTCAGAGGAGAGGTCGTGTAGAAAACCCTGCTTGGTTTGGGGCCAAGAAATAAAAAACGGAGAGAAAGAGGTAAAGGTTATTTGGGAATACAAAAAGTAGGCAATAGATGGACTTACGATAAAAGAAAAGAACGACGTGCGATAGGAAATAGATGCAAATATAAAGGAAATGTTACTATAAGGTGGTTACAGATCACAGATGATGAAAGATGCAAAATATTAACGGAATTTTGGAAAATGTCATGGTTCGAATAAAAGGCTTATATTAATAGCTTGATAAAAATTGTTCCAACTAAAAGACCTCGAAATCGAAAAGTGTCCGACGAATCCAAAAGATATCGAACGTACCAGTACTATTTTAGAGTAGAAAACACAAACATTCGAGTATGCAAGACATTTTTCTTAAATACTTTGAACATTGGCGGGCAATCTGTTTTTAAGTGGGTAAACAAGCCTTAAGTTTCAAAAGCATGTTTAAAGAAAACTGCTCAAAAAGAAAAGAATTCAACAGCAGAAAGGCAATGCTTGAATTCCTTTTTTAATTCCCTGCCTTCAATGGAATCCCATTACTGCCGCGACAAAACTCAAAAAAAGTATTTACTAGCGGAGTGGAGTTCGAAAAAGAAGCTCTACGATTTTTATGTTAGTGACTGGTGCGCTAGAAGAAATATTTGTCCTCTTTCTACTGCGGTCTTTTATCAAACATTCTATTCCAAAAATCTGGCTTTGTTTTCTCCTAAAAAAGACCTATGCGAAAAATGTGCACGAATTTCAGTTGGACATATATCACAAGAAGAATACAATCTTCACCAAAAAAAAAATGGAAGAAGCCAGAAATGAAAAAATTAAAGACCGTGATGAAGAAACACATGTTTTTGCAGTGGACCTTCAAGCCGTATTGATGGCTCCAAAATCCCAGGTAAGCAGCATGAACTACCGCACGAAGCTGCAAGTCCACAACTTGGTTTTTACAACCTTAAAAACAATAGAGCCTATTGCTTTATATGGAATGAAGTGGAAGGTGGATTAGGTGCTGAAGAATTTTCGAGCATCTGGATGTACTTCATCGAACATAAGGTCCTTTGTAAAAACGAGAAGCCGAAAAAAATTATTTTTTATAGTGACGGCTGTACCTACCAAAGTCGAAACACCCTAATGAGCAATGCCTTGCTGAATTCAGCAGTTCAACTAAACATAATGATTGAACAAAAAATATTGGAAATTGGCCACACACAAATGGAAGCTGATAGTGTACACGCCATCATTGAACGTGCAATTAAAAATAGAAATATTGTTGTCCCTGCTGAATATATTGATATATGCAGAACAGCCCGGAAAAAGCCTGAACCATACGACGTTACATATTTGGACTTTTCGTTTTTTAAACATGTCAACACCTTGCAATTTTGGAAAAGCATTCGGCCTGGACGAGGTAAAGGAGATCACAAGGTAACGGATATTCATGCAATTAAATATATGTACACTCAATTATGAAATAACGTATACGAAAACTTCGTTTCACCGAAGATTGGCAAAATTTACCACAGAAAATAAATAAAAATATAAAACCTATTAATTTTTAGAGTTTGGAACCACTCTACAACGAAAGAAAGGAAAATAACGGCAAGAAAATTGAAGACCTGTAATTTTAAAAACTGACTTTACCCAAAGACCATCACCGTTTTTATGATGATCTACCTCATCTATGATTTGTTTTTCTAAATATTCTGTACCTATTTTAACATAGGAAGCATCCGCTTAAAATGAATACACTATTGAATTCAACATAGTCGTATTTTAAGCAATTGGATGTTCCCTATATCGCAAAAATATACCTTTTTATTATATAACAAAAAAAAAAAATATTATTTATTTCTTTTTCTTTAAACTAATAATTCTTATTCTTATTTATTGTTAACCAATTAATATTTTGTTTATCAACGCCAATAAAATAACTATGTACATTCTTGTAAATACCAAATAAATTTACTTTTTTAATAGTTTTATTGAGCTTTTTTGGTTACAGCGAACACCGCACGAACGAATTATGCTTCATTAGGAACAATTCCTTAAATTAAATTCTAGAAATAAAAGAAAACATATTTAAGGAAAATATGCTCCCTACTAAAATAATGAAATTTCAAAGTGCAAATGTGCTAAGTCCAAAAAAGCCTATAAGTCCGCAAATGATTTATTTTAAAATCCTAGGATTACTGGTAATTTAAGAGGATGGACTAAAGTAAAAAAACTGCATTTACAGATTTTCAAAAAGTCTACTAAAAAAACTTAGACAGTTTTTTGTCTCTCCTGAATAATTTAAAAAAATGGACTTAGCACTTTTTCCGACTAAGGTAACGATATTTGTATATGTATAAAAGCCGCTTATTCGACGGCACTTGCTAGTTTCGAAACATTTATGTTTAGTCGAGACACAAAGTCTTAGTAAAGACACAAACCTTACCTCAAGACACAAACCACCTTCGGGAATTCCCAAAACTTGGACAAAAATCCCGGAAAATTCCCCGATTAAAGTGGCAACACTGAAAATTTTAAAAATTTCCAAAGCGGCAACGCTGTATAGTCATCATACATAGACCATACAAAAAAATGTCACGCTTTTTTTATAAAGCGTCTCGTAACGTAAGTTCAGAGATTTGGTCTCATCTAAAAGTATGCGTACCGCCCTAAAAAAAGTTTACACTTCAAAATTATATTCATACATGTTTTTTTACAGTAAACGTTTCTAATGGTAAATTATTACATTTTATTCGAGCAAATAGTCAATTGATAGGTTAGCTAACATATAACAAACAAATTAATTTTTGGTGCCAACAATATTAAAACTGATTCAATTGTTCAATTCACAAGCTCGTATTAACGTCATATGTGTTGTCTAATCGTATAATTATACAATATTGTATTTTTGTTGTTGGTAATTTTCAAACAAAAGTGTGTTATAATTATACGATTGAATTTTATATGTTTTTCAATTGTTATATTGAGGCCGGGTCTGGGAATATTCTATTTGTTAAATTAATTTGTAAAAATATTTTATATATGTGATAAGTAACATCAGAAAATACATTCTTCTTAATGATAAATATATACATGATTCATTTCAACTTAATTTTCAAACTAATTTAATCAAAATTGCTTGTCGCTAAAAAAGAAAGTTATATTTCGCGTCAAATTATAATTCCCACACCTGGTTTCATTCTCATTTTTTTTTATTTGATAAAAAGAAATTTGTTTTTTGACATAAACTATTTACTCATATGAATTGACAACATTAAACTGACATTTAAAATACGACAAAATAACGATACAACAAATTTGTCTGTTCACAAGCACATACACAAATATCGCCTTTTTTTAAACCATCCCTGTAGTTCAAGTGGCTGTCTCCGAGCTGGTTATAATACTAGCCCCTTTATGACACAACCAGTCCGAATGCTAGTGTGGCTAGGGATGTCCTACGATGGGGTTAATTGTGACCAAGAGGCCACAAAAAGACAGTTCATAAGCCGGTTCTTCTTGGCTTACCCTTAACTGTCTCCTTATACCTGCCAAACCACTCCCTTAAAAACCCCAAATCATTCCCTATTTTTTATGAAATAAAAGTCATTTTATAATTTATTTAACTTAAAAAAAAAAAATTATTTCGTCAAAAAAAAAAAAAACATAACAAATTCATTTATTAATTAAAAAGATAATAATAATTAATTAATATAATAATTAAATTTTGCTTTCAGCTATTTTTTTATTATTATTCTTATTATTTTATTTATCTTCATCCTAGTCATCTTCATCCTGGTTATTCCCACTGCAGTACAATAATGTTCCTACAGCCCACTTGTAACTTAGTAAGGATGCGTAGCAATGCACTATTTTTGTAAATGTATTTTGACTGTATTGAGAATTGAACTAGCAACCTTCCGACTGCTAATCAACATCTCAACCCACTCAGCTACACTCACTGGTACTTGTACATTGTACTACTTCAGCTATGTGTGCTTAATGACATACATTTTTTACTATCCACCATCTGCGACACAAAAAGACAGCTAAGTGCCTGCACAAAGTGACAGTAAAATTTTCCACAGTTTTAGAACCAGTCTTCCGAGTATAGGATCAATGTGGATAGTTTTATAACCAGTCTTTCGAGTATAGGATCAATGTGGATAGTTTTATTACCAGTCTTCAGAGTATAGGATCAATGTGGATAGTTTTATAACCAGTCCACATTGCATAGTACTGCCACTTTTGGGGTAAATTGTCACGAAAAAACTACAGGGATAAGACAGACGACTGAGCTTGTGAATTGAACAAATATTTCCTCAATCGTCTGTCTTATGGTTTAAAAAAAGACGATATTTGTTTATGTGATTGTGAACAGACAAATTTGTTGTATCGTTATTTTGTCGTATTTTAAATGTCAGTTTTATATCAAGGTGTGAAACCAGGTGTGAGAATTATAATTTGACGCTAAATACAATAACTTTTTTAGCGACAAGCAATTTTGATTAAATTAGTTTGAAAATTAAGTTGAAATGAATCATGTATATATTTATCATTAAGAAGAATGTATTTTCTGGTGTTACTTATCACATATATAAAATATTTTTACAAATTAATTTAACAAATAGAATATTCCCAGAACCGGCCTCAATATAACAATTGAAAAACATATAAAATTCAATCGTATAATTATAACACACTTTTGTATGAAAATTACCAACAACAAAAATACAATATTGTATAATTATACGATTAGACAACACATATGACGTTAATATGAGCTTGTGAATTGAACAATTGTATATTCAACTTCAAGAATAGAGCTCATATTACACCGTGAAAAAGCAACAACAGCATGGCACTTCTTCCAACACTCTTTACATTCTTTATATATACATTCAATTCCCATGTTGCCAGACGCGATTTACTTTAGTTGCCTCAGAAAAAAGTACTGGGGGGTTATTATGTATTTCGATTCGAATCGAAAACGCTTTCCGAATGGAAAGGAAACTCCTATTATGTAGTTCGATCGAAAGGCCTGCAGAGTTGTTTTAATAATTTTAAGTGAAATTTTCAAGTGATGACAAATTTTATATGTAAAAACTTGGTAGCACTTTGCATTGTTTAATACAAATGTCAAAATTATGTTGAAACATTTTAAGTGCACATTTAAAAATACACAAGAACTTAAATGGATAGTGTTTTGTTTTGGGAAAGTGGAGGATATTGATTCAGAGAGTTTTTAAAGGATATTTATAAAATATACATGGATCATTATGAATCTCAGTGAAAATTCGTGTGTATTACATTTTTTAAAAGTAGTAAGTATGTACATATGTATGTATTACCCCGTTTATACGCATTTCTTATTTGCAAATAAAACTATTTGCAAAAACTTAACTCACTGTTTATACGCAAATAGCATTCACAAATATTGTTGTATTTTTGGTAATGACACGCAGTAAATATATATAGTCATCTGGTAGCATCACACATCTTATTTGCAAATAGCTTGTTATTTGCAATAAGTTTTCGCAACATTTTAAGTTACAATTAAAAAGTAGTACTGCAACGCTTTCCACTCTTATTTGCAAATAAGAAGTGCGTATAAACGGGGTATATGTAAATGAAGCTACGTTCACATTTATCGAAGAAACCTTACCCAAGAAATAAACTAATAATTTATTTCCTTTAATTCCAATTTTTTTTTTTAATTAAGTTCTAGCAATTTTTATACTTTTTTTGTAGAATAATTAATTTTATTTTGCATTATAAAAACTAAATTGAATTACACTATCCCTAAGCAAAACTATTAGTTACGTTATTTTGAAAAAACATTTAATATATGTGAACGCAGCGTAAATATTTCGTTTAGCTAAACTCCATTAATAATGACTTCTGCCAATTTCACGATGACGAAAGAATTTTGATTTTTTTTTTCATTCGTACAATTAGATACATTTAATAAAACAATTGCTTCAAATGAAATTATACGAATAAAAAATATTAAAAAATTCTTTCAACATTGTGAAATAGACAGTTAAAAGCACCATGTGTATTTTTGATTTTTTTTAAGTACTTAAAAACAATAACTATAAGATTTCCGCAATCAAAATGGCATTCGAAAGAAATATGTACGTTAATAAGACTTTTGACATTTGCTTTCGTACTACATAATTGCACCTTCGAAGGGGAATTTCTTGCTTTCCGAAAGGGATTAAAAAATTCCCATAATTTACGACCGTTCGGAAATAAATTTTCGAAAATCGTTCTATGTAATCCCATTTCTACGAATTCGTAAATTTTCCGATTCGAATCGAAATACATAATAACCCCCCTGGTGTACATTGAAAATTAATCTATCTTACGGTTGGGGCCACGATGTCGAATGATATCGTTCGCTAGATTTCTAGATGTAAACAATTCAACTTGCGTTATTTTAATAACTGATTTTGCTGACACAATAGCTTAACTAATAAATAAAATACATACACACATAGTAGTATACGGTTAGAGGGTGGTAAATCGGTTTTTGGTCGTTTACTATTTAAACATTATCGATAGCTCGACATTCTAAATGTAAAACATTAATATGCACAATTTTTAAGGCGCCCTGATCAGTTTTCATATTCACCCAACGTATACATATATAAAATATATATATATATATATATATAAAAGTTTTCTATAAATTACCTTTGACACTGTACGTTTAATATAATTTTCACAAATTTTCTTGTGAGTTTGGATGTTAAAACACGTGCGTCTTGAGTCTTTTCTTGGCTCCACATACATATGTAAGTGAATCCTTATTCTCAAAAATTAATTTTTTGAAAAACAAATATTGTTCGAGATGCCCACCTTAAAGACACTCTTCGCATAACTTTAAGGATTTGGCTCAAGAACGCAGATGTGATTGATCGAATTAATTTTTTATATATGTACATAGCTTGTGTGTTCTGCAAAAATTGCAGTAAATGTAAAATATTAGCGACGCATATACTCATATGAATGTACATAAGATGTATGTATCTATGTGTAAATGGCGTATACCTCTATCATGTTTTTCGCTTCTCTTGTAAAATAATAAAGTTGATAGTTAGGGCATTTATCGTTTCAGGTAACGAAATGCTATATAAAAACCCGTCTTATTTTTAATGTTTATTTTATTAAACTCTCATAACACTTTCAGATTATTTTTCGGAATCGAAATTTGGGTTTTAATAATGCTGCGCACTTTCATTTTTCAATCTCAGTAGGAAAAATAACTACGCTGAAGAACAAATTAAATTTTTTGGAATGAATTCTTGTATACAAATATAAGCAGATAGCGCCTTAAGAAATGTTTTGTGAAAGACTGATTCGTAAATATAATTTTTGGGCAATTTTGAATCTGTTATTGTGTAAGGATTAATCTTAAATCTGGCATCACTGATTGTTTGTAGAGAAAACTTCCAAAAGCAAATATAAAAAAATAATAGAGTATGAAAAGACGAAGTACTAAAAGTTTTGCTCATGCAGATTGCGATGTTTGTTGCTACTGGTTTTTGCGCTCATTGGTTTTATGTACGCAAACACCGCAAAGTAGCGAGCATATTATGATCGCATCAAATATCTGTAAATAAACGGCGAGTCAAATCAACACCGCAAATTTTTTTATGCGTTGTTTAAAGTGCTCGGATGTGTAAAGTATAGAGTACATATGCGGTGTATTTATGGTTGCGGTGTGATCGCGCCGTTCTCTGGTGTATTTGTCATCTAAGGACCATAATATAGTCTTCATAAATCTTTCTTTGATAATCCCATTGTATGAACATAGTATGCTCTGCAAATGATGTGAAATTTGAGAACACAAAAAATATATGTGTCAGTTTCAGTAAAAAGTACGGTGACCATCCCTCCTTTTTTAAAAAGGACAGTGCTCTTTTCTGACACAACGTCCTTTTAAATTTAAACAAAATAAATTGTCCTTTTTTTAATTGAATTGTCCTTTTTTGTTCTTTCTTTTTGATGGCTAATGTTCTTCTTTAGTTTCCAAAATTAAAAGTTTTATTTTCTCAAAATACTGAAATCTTAAACTCAATACAATATAAATTTATAACCACCCAAGACAGGAATTGCCTGGAAACACTGTGTATGTTCAATGTGTCCAATTTTCTGTCGGCTTTCAAATGGACTATGCAGAATTTAAATTCTTTTTATCATATTACATTGATATATGTAATAGAAAAAATACATTCTTCAGAAAAATAGCAATAAGTCCCCGTCCAGATTTGCAATTTTATTGGCTGCAATTCTTTAAAATTCTGCTATGAAATTGCATAAGTGTCCACATTATAAAAATCTAATTTTGCAATTTTTGTATTTACACCACCACAGAAAAATTTATTTTCAATATTTTTAACTTAAAAAACTGTAATGCATCATATACTAATTTAATTTTCGTTTTATTTTGTTTTTCATATGTATAATTGAAGAAATACAATAAAACGTCAAATACACATAGAACCCAGTGCGAATTGCAAGGCAAAAGAGAATTGCCGAGCATATGAAACTCTATACCCCTCCCCAAGCTTCTTACCTCTCTCGCCTAAAAAACCAAGAATTGCAACTAATAAAATTGCAAGTCTGGACAGGGACTAATATATAATCCTTAAACTATTGTTTTTAGTTATTTTTATTTATTAAATTTTTTACTTTTGTATTATTGGCTAAATTTAATTTCTTTGTTAATTTTGATTAATTAATTTTTTGTTTTAACGACGATGTATGAACTTCTAGGAATATTAAATTTCTCTTTTAAACATTAAAATAAGTACATATGTGACAGCGCATAGAGAAAGGGACCTAAGGGTAAAAAATTAATTTTAATTTTGTTTTTTTTTTGATGTGGACAACATCTGAGCATCGAATGAGACCGATCCCATGCCCCAAAAGTGTTCCATCCCAGAGATATGCGCGTTTTATGAAAGTGAAGATACACCAAAGATACACGTATTTAAATCTTTAAAATGGTTCTCCTGAACAAAATTGGTTTTTACCCTTAGGTCCCTTTCATATGTTCATATATACATATGTAACTGCTTGTACTAGTCACTAATATTACTTTGTTTGAATTATATTTTTATTTTATTGAAATAAAATATATCTATGTAATTAAGTTAATACCAATAATTTTTATTTAATTTTGAGTGTCCTTTTTTTTGTCGAAGAATATGGTCACCGTAGTTAAAAGGGACCTACATATATATGAAAAAATCGATTTTTACTTTTTTGGTGATTCTTAAAATAGACAATACGCTCTTTCTAATGCAGCTAACTGCAGTTTTCTAACTGCATTACTTTTGTCATAAGTAAGCTTTAAAATACATCTTTGATAAGAAAAGAAAAGAAACCGATGTAACAAATTTTTTTGTAATTGATCTGATTTACTTGAAACTCGCCTTTCGGATCGCCATATTGGTTCCGCCATTTAGAATTTTAAAAATCCAATACCAGATTCGTAATCAGCGACCCCCAAAGCCCCCTTATAACGGGTTTCGAGCTATAAAAGCGTTCAGGCGTTTCAAAATTAACTTGTTAACTTCAAAATCGTTTTTCTCCAAAACTCATTTTTTGCCCATAAGCCCCTTTTAACTGAAACTGACACATATGGTCACAATAAAATTAATTTTTAAATTATATTTTATTATTCTCATTTGCAAAATATAATCTTATTGTAGCATTAAAATTTTATTAGACGAAAACCCATAATGATTATTTTATTGTCGTATCAGATATTTTAATAATGGAAGAATGTTTGATGCAACCATATTTGCTTCAACGAATAATTATTTGGTTGTGGCATATATACTTAGTTCATATGAACATTTTGCAATCATGTCTTTTCTTTGCGAGTATATACATATGTATATTAATTAACACAACTATATATTGAAATCTTTTCTATACCTCGAAAAAACCACTTCGAATTTTCCAGACTATACTTAAAATTACTTGCCAACTCTAGTGTTAGGTGCTTACCTGTCCCACATTTAAAGATTCTGGAGCTCTGAATGCTGGTGTGCCTGCCGTTGAGCCGTTAGTCATTGTGGCATTCTCTCCAATGAATTCATTGCAAACACCCAAATCAGCTATTTTAACACGACCACATTCCGTTAATAATAAATTTCCGGGTTTGATATCAGCATGAACGATTCTCTGGTAATGTACTTAAAATAAAGAATAAATACATACAAATGTATGTTTGTTTGATATATACATACATATTAAGGACGCCAAACGGGACTGGTTTTCATAAATACCGAGATTCGCGATTTTTATATTTCAAATACCGAGACCTCGGGATTTTTTGCGATGTATCGAGATTTTATTTTTTCAATTTAAGAGACAATTTAAATAGTAAAATACTTTTATTTTATGTATTCATAACAGAAACAATAAAAAATTAATCTGTAATATTAAATTATACTTAAGATGAAAAGAGTATATATGTATATGTAAAGCGTGTTTTTTTTAGTGTCACAGCTTTGATTTGGCATCACTGCTTTATTTGAACACCAATTTAACAGCTGATAGTTTTTTTTTTTAGTTGGCTTTGAAATTTTATTATGAATCGACTTACACTAGAGCAACGCGTGCAAACTGTTAAAATTTTTTAATCAAAATAATTGATCTATTCGTCAAAGTGGATTTCTTCCATTGTATAGCGTACATAATCGTCCTTCAGAGCGGCTAATTCGAAGAACAATGGATCGTTTTGGACCACATTTACTGTTACTGATAATGTGCATCCCGTGAGACGCCGAACAGTGCGCACTGAAGAAGCTGTAGCCGTTGTACAGGAAAGCATTGAAGAGAATCCTAATCAATCAATTCGTCGCCGTTCTTAGCAAGTGGTGTTGTGGCCTTCCACTTTATGGAAGATTTTACGAAAGGATCTGGGCTTAAAAGCTTTCAAGATTCAACTTGCGAAGAAATTAAGCCAAACGACCATCGTATGCGCCGCCAATTCGGGCTGAAGCACAAATTGATATTGATTTTGAATTTCATTCAAAATTTTATTTTCCGATGAAGCCCATTTCTGGTTGAATGGGTACGTAAATAACCAGAATTGTCGCACTTGGAGTGAGGTGAATCCACAAGATTTTGTCGAAACACCATTACATCCAGAGACAGTTATTGTTTGGTGCGCTTAATGGGCTGGCGGACTCATTGGCCCATATGTCTTTAAAAAATATGATATCAGAATGTTACTGTCAATGGTGAACGGTATAGGAACATGATTCGAAATTTTTTGTTACCTGAATTACGTGGCATTAATCTTGTTGATATGTGGTTCCAACAGGACGGAGCATCATGCCACACAGCGGGCGCTACAATTGATATACTCAAAGAAACTTTGGATGAAAAAATAATTTCATGAACGGCCCAATAAATTGGCCACCAAGATCGTGTGATTTAATCCTATTAACCACAAACAATTGAACAGCTAGAAATCAACATTCGAAGAGTTATCGACGAAACACGGCCGGTGTTCCAGATTGCGCCTTCTACGCGCCAGCCGTGGCGGCCATTTGTCAGAAATCATATTTAAACATTAATTTCATAAAATTTCCTTTCCAATAAAGCCCGTTTCATTGATATTAAAAATATATTTCCTTGTTTTATTATGATTTAAACTTGTGTCATCATAAAAAAACACCCTTTATGTAAAATATGTAAAAACTTCAGTTTTTGGTGCAGTAAAACAAGATTAATTAGAATACATCATATATTAAATGAAAATCGATAAGTGAAATTAAAATTTTCACACAGAGTAAATACAAAGATTAAAAAATTTTTCAAAATCTAAAGCATTTGTAAAAAAAATATTGTTGAATAAAAAAGAAAATTTTCTTCTTTAACAATATTATAACGCATTTTTAGCTTTTAAGGAAAATTTAAAATTTGTCAAGCTCTGTTTTTAAAATCAAGCTAATTTGTAATAAACCTGCTACCCTAATAGATATGTATGTCCGCCGGGAAGGTATACTACTTTGTTTTGCCGCCATTTTCGTAAGCATTAGTCTTGACAGTTCATATTTGGCAGTCGTGAAGTAGACACGTGGCAAATTTATTATGGAAAAATGTTCGATAAACCAACGTGTTTTAATCTTTAAATCATGACAACCCCGATTTTCATGAAAAAATCATAATGAGTGACGAGGCACACTTTCATTTGAATGGATGTGTGAATAAAGAGAATAGTAGGTTCTGGGCAATGAAAAACCCTCAAATTATTCATCAGTCACCTTTGCATCCATTAAAAGTGACAGCCTGGTGTGCAATTTGTTCAGAAGGAATCATTGGACCTTGGAAAACGGCGTAACGGTAACTGTGAATGGGGAGCGATATCGTGATATGATTGAAAACTTTTTAACGCCACAACTTCATGCTTTGGGCTTGATTAACATGTGGTATCAACAAGACGGTGCCACATCGCATACAGCCAGGATTACAATGACTTCAAACAAAGTAGTATTCCTTACCGGCGGACACCCTGTATATGAGCAGCCGTAGAGCAAAACGTATTTTTTCTCGCATTTGTTGATAAATGGGTTTTTTGGTGCCCAAGAAAACGTACTTTTTAAATATTTTTTTTTTATCAAAACGTACTTTATTCATAGTTTTTTTTTTAGTTGCACTTTTTGATTTACTGCCTGGTCCACGATGTCGATCGACAACTTAAGCGACCGACAGCAAGTCACTCACTATCGATCGTTTAAGCGCCCCACTAAATATCGACTTGTCCGTCGTCTGGCTGTACGTGCTTAACGTAATCATTTTCAAATGACTATATTGCCACATCAAATATTCCATGTTATTTGAGCCATAAATATGGCCATTTGAACGTGGCACAACTACAAACAAAAAACAACTAGTATATTGTTGGTATAAAATACTCACTTTTTTATTGAAACAATCAAATAAATTTAACAATTTCTTAAAAATGCTTTACAAACTGTAACAATTATTTGTGTATGCTGTAAAACTGTATCAGTTAGTATGCAAATTTGATCTAAAGCTATCTGAGTCAGCTGTGCTAGTCAGCTCACCTCTTGAATATGCCGTGCGTCAAATGTAAACACAAAATATATGTTTTCAATAAATCAATTTTGTGAAAAATAACTTATAGCAAAATAATTTTTTGATATTGCTTCAGATTTGCCTTTTTAAGGCTGAAAAATGTTGTTGGTAATAAATAATTATTAGCTGTACAAGAATATTTTTATCAAAATATGTACATCTTTATATACATGAATACCTACATATCAATTTTCCATCATGAAATTTCTAAAATTATTTATAAAATAACCAATTTTTTATATATTTTGTAAAATTAATTTCTCAGTCGACAACCAAAAAGCAAGTGACTGATTTTGACAGTTGTTGTCGTACAATATTTCTTAGTGGGGCACAAATTTGTACAAGAATGCTTACGTTATCGCTCGCTTTGATTGTCGATCGACTTGTCGTGCTGAAAACTCTTAGTGGGGCGCAAATCAGCTGTTTGTCGTCACAAAAGCAAGCGAGCGATAGCGGTCGACATCGTGGACCAGGCAGTTAATGAATTATGCAATCAATGTGTCAATAAAACTACAATCAAACTAAAATTTAACGTCAAACCAATATAAACTTTACTTTTTTGTTCTCTTTTTATTTTGATAAGGTTTGTTAATATTTTCAATTTGTTTGACGTTTTTAACTATTAAATAATAATTGCTAAACATAAGTACCGTTTGATGACTCATGTTTTTAAAAAAATATTTCATAGTATAATTATAACATGGAAGAATTACAACATGCCGTAAAAATTTAAATGTCGGAACACGTAAAAAGCAAAAATGTGAATATGTTCGGAAAAATTATATTTCGATTGTTAGAGCTAGATTACTTAGATTACTTTTTGAGTATAATTTTCAGAAAATTTTTATATATTTTAGATGATATGATGATGTAACAAAAAAACATTGTAAATGACGAAAAAATATATACTTAATTTCAATGTATAATTTTTTTTTACATTGGATCAGGGTAAAAACAATCAGTGCTTTTGTTAATTTTTTTAGCAAAACGTAATTTTTTCAATATAAAAGTGGATTGATTTCAAACATCCGTAAAGATTAATGTGCTGACTTCTGGTAGTTTTGATGCATAAGTACAAACTTGTTACCATTTCCATGTTCATGTAGTTTTTTAAGGAAGCGAAATAAATAAACATCAATCTCCTAAAAATTTGAAATGAGCGAAAAAGTTCGTTTTGTTCTGCGACTCCTTATATGTAATTATTTAATAGCTATACCTAAATTTGGCAAAATATTACATATTTATACTATATGTAATAAGAATGGGATTTTATACATTTATGTACATTTTTTCCTTTTAAATAAATTGAATGTAGAATTTTTTGTTATTTATTGAATTTACATTTTTAAATAATTTAAAAATTAATATGCCTGTAATAAACAAAGTTTCTCACCGATCGAAGTCATAGCAGACATAGAACGATGTACAAAAATCAGAAGATAATACATATGGTGAAAATGAGATTACCAGGGCAAGCATGGTAACATCCCAGTAAAAAAATTGCTTCAAATAAAGCAGGTTTCTACTATTAGAGAATAAATGAAGCGCTGACAAACCTGCTGATATCGCTGCTGATTTTTGTATGGCGAGTTCCCGGTTTGGAAAAACATGCAAACACATTAGTTATCCGAAGCGCTGTTTAAATAATGAATAATATAATATGAGAAAAATCTTCTAATGCATATATGTACCTGGCATCTGTGTATCTATTTGGTATGTTGTAATAACTATACAGATGGCAGCACAAAGGAAGCTGATTAATTATAAGTGTATGTATGATATGATATTGGGCACTATGAATAAAAAAAGTATTTTAATTCATATTTTTATTTTATTTACTGAAAAATTTGTTTTAAACCCCAAAATTTTTACTTTTATAGTCAATAATATCCAGAATTTTGAGTTTAAAAACAATACTTTAAGTAAAAAGCAAATACTTTTTTATTCATACTAGCCATTGGATGTGTGTATATTTGCTAACTTTCTCGCTTTAAAACCTGCATTGTTGTGTCGCTATGAAATCAGCTTCTTAACAAGCTGTAATATGATTAAAACAATTTAGTTATTCCGGTGCTCTCTAGGGAGCTCTCAATTTATTGTGGAAGATTTGATGATGAGAAGAGTTTAAGAAAATAATAGTGCCGGCGCTTAAGAACGCCACTGGCAAATAAAAGTAAAAGGCAGATGAATGCCAGTATGAATTAGTAATGCCGATTGAAGGCAAAGTATTAATTAATTCCTTAAACTAATTAACATTGGCTTATATACTAATTATGAGAATAATTCTTAGGGGTACCTTAACATAAGAGTAAAAGAATAGAAATATATATTATTGTTGGGTAAGCATATTTAGCTTCCAACTATTTATGTATGGCATGTGTTCAACAGTTTTAAAGTTCAACGAGTGCATACTTAAAAGCAACAGATACTTTGTGTAGCTTATATCTACAATCAAACAAATACAGTTAATAAATGTGATTCATTTAAGTGCATTGTGCTGCTGCACTTAATAAACTGTACAAGTGTCAAATTACCGACACACACAAAATATCTTGCTTGCAGTTTGTCAATGCTTGCATGTTGCGGTACTATTGAATCGTAATGCATACCAGACACTGTTGGCCACATGCTACAAAGCACATATTTTAAAGCGAATTATAATGCGCTTTATTTCTTTAGTGCTTCCAAAAACATTAAAATTTTTTACTGATATCATTCAAAAGAAATATAAAAAACAATCAGAGAGAAAAATTAATATTAGCCTTTTTTGAGAAAACAAAAAGTTTCATGAGAAAACAAAATAACATACTAGTCACACAAGCAGATAAAGGTAATAAAACAGTATTAATATATAAACAGGAATACGATAGTAAAATGAAGGAGTTATTAGAAGATAAAGATATATACAGAGTAATGAGAGTAGACCCTACAAACAAACTTATGAAAACCAACAATAACATTATCACAAGTTTATGAAAAAAAGAATATATAGATAAGGGGCTGTGCACATATTACGTAACGCTGTTTTCAAAGATTTTATACCCCCTTTCGTATCGTTTTTTTCTAATTTTTCAGTGCAAAATTTTTAAACCGTAACAAATCTTTAACCCCCTCCTCCCCCCTGTAGCGTTACGTAATATGTACACAGCCCCTAACTGGACGAAAAAAGTATTTATTTGCTCCGCAGGCACTGCACCAAAAATCTAGGAATTACCTAAAATACACAAATCTAATATGCCCTTAAGACCCATTGTATCGTCACTTCAAGAACCATGCTACCAAATTAGCAAATACATAGGAAAAATTCTTAAAAACATAATTTCAGAGGAATACAACGTAAAAAATTCATTTCAACTCAAACAACAACTACAAAATGTACAAATAGACAAAAATGACAATGGGACAAAATAAAAACAATAACTGCTATTCCTAAAGCTTAGTCAAGACGATATGTTGAATCAGCATATTTATGTTTAAAAATTTGTTACCAGTGCCAACATATCGTGTAGACACAAAATTTTTTCAACATACGTATGTTGAACCACATATCATGGGCATTAGTTAACGATACCAACAAACGTATGTTCACAATTATAGCATATTGTGTAGACACCATATTTTTATTTTTTAACAAATTTCCAACGTATGCTAAGCGATATGTACAAATATGTACAAAAAACCCAAATTCAAAACTGCTCAATGCTTCGAAAAAGTGCAAAATACAGATAAATCTCCACATTTGGCAAAGCTGCTTATGCGTATGCTCTCCTCTCTTCTTTCAACACATTTTTATTTTTGTGAAAAGATACTCTCAAATTTAGTTTCCATTTTGAACAGTTTTTCTCACTACTTAACAAACTTATCATCATACGAAATTCAACATATCGTGTAGACGCAAAAATTGTATGCTGGAATTTATGTTGAAATATCATTTGCTGGCATATGTTGAATGTAAAAATTTTCACATTTTCAGCATATCGTGTAGACGCTTAACATATTCAATATGTTGATAGAGACGTTTGCTGTTATTTTGAAGCATATGACTGTAAGCATACATTGCTGATTCAACATATCGTCTAGACTAAGCTTAAGACTGAATTCTTAGAGATTTTAAAATTTTGTTTGTATGATAAAAACTATTTCATGTACAAAACCGCGATGTATAATCAAATATTTGGTATGCCTATGGGCAAACTCTCACCCACCATTGTATATTGTGTTAGATGATTTACTGGACTTAGCCATAACTTAGTTAAAAACTAAAAACAAACACATAAAATATATAGCTAAATATGTAGACGACCTACTACACTGAAAGGAAAATCATTCATTCAAACAATGAAACGGTTTCATTGAATTTTCTGCATTATATTAATGAAACTTTTCATTAATTCAATGGGCAACTACATTGCATACATGTAATCTTTTAATCTCTGCTCTTTATAAGTTCTTCATAGTTCATTGTATTAATGAAAATTGTTTCATTGTTTTAACGAATTCATTTAGTTCATAACTGCTTTATATTTCTTATTGTTCTATCTCTTTTAATTTAAAGTAGTATAGCCGTCATAAATGCAATGAAAGTATTTCATTTATACAATGTAATATTCTTCATTGTGTAAAACACGTATAGGTACGTCTGCACCCCACCATACTCTCTTCTTTTTAATCGTCTCATGATGTTCTGCACTTCTTTCCCCACGCTATTCGTTTCTTTTGATTGTATGCTTATTGTATGTTGTTATTTGTTGCTGAGACTAACTAACTGTAAAATAATAAAAAAAAAAATAAAAAAAACAAATCAACCACTTTTTGGCAATTTAATTTAATCGTCAAGCATCAAGTGTCAGTTGTGAATATTATATGGTTGTGTCCGTTTCATATTCTGTGCCAGTTGTTTATTTCTTTTTACAGCAGAAAAGTGTTTAAGAAAACTTACATTTATAGTGCATACATGTGTACATACTTAAAAAAAGTGAACTAAATAAAAAACACTAACATTAAAATTGATTGGAAACTAAATAGTTAAAACAAAAATAAAGCAAAAGGTAAGTACATAATGAAGTGCTTTTTGTGCAACTTACAGTTTTCAACAAATGAAAACTATTTTAAGCACTTAAAAAGTTATCATTTCTTAAAACATGATGACACATATACATAGATGCTGTGGAGTAGTTTATAGAAACGGTTCAGATTTTAAACGACATGTCCGGGCAAAACACGCAACAAGCTCAACAAATAATTTTGGAAGTGGCCCTCCTGTTGTCTTTGAAGCAACAACATCAAATGTTACTAACACTGTTTTTGCAGAGGAACAAAATAATGTTGACCCTGCGAATTGCGCTAGCCCGGACTACGTCGATGAAAATATAAATGCTATATTCAAGAACTTCCTGAAGTTTCAAACTGAATTATATGCCAATTTTAATATCTGCAGAAGTGACGTAGAAAACATTAACAAAATGTTAATTGAATTAATAATAGATCCACTTTTGCATCTTATACGTGTCGCCTGTAAAAAGAAAGACTTCGATTTTTATTTAGAAATTTGCATTTTTACAGAAAAGTGCGCGAAAATTTTTACATCATTAAAAACGGAATACCTGGCTAAAAAAAAGCTAATGGAGCAAAAGTTATCTGAAGAGCTTGTTGAGGAGGTAGTTTCCCAAAAGGAGGAGTTCACCCACAAGAAAGATGAGTTGAATTTTTCACTGCAGAATTTTGCTTTCAAACTTTAAAGCACGACAGTCTCTCTGCCGAAGACTTTAAAGCCACATAGGGTGCTTGCGCAAAATATCGTGAAACATTAATCCAATGGCAAGAATATGTTGGTCCGCTTGCTCCACAATTGGTAGGTATAAAATGTTATGTTATGTTATTATTTTTTTTTTTTTCATTATAAATTTTTGTAGATTGATTTGGACTTCAAATTCATTCAAATTAGTGTAACCATTAATGAATTTGATGAAAAGTTCTTGAAGTTGTACAATTATTTGAAAAATTGGAATAAAATTACCGACAAACAGATTAATGATATCATAAAAAGATTAGATATAGCTCAAATGGATGAAGGTAAGATTCTTTTCTCCTTTTGCTTTGACTAAATACAGATAATTATGTATGTATTTTATTCTTTACTTTTGTAGACAAAAATAGCTTCTTTTTAAAAGTATTGTGGTACCTGCACTATGCCCAACTAAAAAATTCCCTCCGAAAGACATACATAAATGGCAGAAAGCTGTTTGGGAAGTTATCAGTAAAAAACTCTCAGGAAACGTTCATTTACTTAGCAGAAACAGCACAAGCATTTCAGGTACATATTGATTTCCTTCATGCAAAAGGAGAACCCATACAACCTTTTATTATGGGTATTGGGGAAAGTAAAACTTTTAAAGTTTCGAAATATTATATTTATTTAGACTCGCGAATTTAACGATTTTTGTAGATCACTAGATATTTGTTTCAAGTCATACCACATTTTTAACGTGGAGTATCCACCTGCTTCACCACTGTTCTTTTTAGAAATATTTTTGTATGAAATTAATAAAACAAACATTAAAAATAGCAAAGTTTCCCTACTCGTAAATGAATTAAATAACCTTTAAATTTAAAACACATGCATATTTGCCTCAATAACATTATCACAATCATTTTGATTTTGTCTTCTTTAAATAACGCGTTTTTCGTTATTGCTTATTTATTTCTAAGTAGACCTTTAAATTATAAAATGCTTTAAAGAATGTAATGTAACAAAATTTTTAATTTACCGTGTATGAAATTAACGTTTTTACAAACACACCCGATTTCTGCGTCAAATTGAAATAATTTTTTGTACATATGAACATGTATATATATTATAAAAATTAGTTATAATTATTATTTTTGTGTTTTATGTATGCATTTATATACATATATGTAAACCTTTGAATTTATTATATTATTTTAAGAAATAAATACTTATCTTTTATCTACAAATAAAAAATCAATATAATTTTTATTAAATGGGTTTTTTGTAAGGCATATGATTTCATTTCATTAATGAAAAATTTTCATTAATTTAATGTTTCTGTTCCATTAGATTTATGAAAATCTCATCATTACTTTAATGAAATACAATCATTGAAGGAATGAACCAATTACATAAATTTAATGAAGATACAGTCATTTATTAGATGAAAAACTTTCATGATATTAATGAATCAAATTCATTTATTGAATGTAACAACATCATTAAATCAATGAAATAATTACATTTAATTCATGAAATTATTTCTTTAGAGTAATGAAATAGTTTCATTCCATTTATGACATGACCGCCAAAATGACGTTCATGAATACAATGAATCATTCTTCATTGATCCAATGAAGGGCTTCATTAGCTGACTTTCAATGACAAATTTCATTAATGCAATGAAGAATTTCTTTGTCTGCATGAAGGTTTTCCTTTCAGTGTAGCTATCATAAATATCAATCACAAAGACGAAATATTAAAAACATTTAACGAATATCACCCGAAAATTAAATTTACAATGGAAATAGAAAATAAAAGAGAAATTACGTACCTTGATACCAAATTGTAAAGAAATAATACAAAGATAAATTTTGATTGGTATACAAAAGAAACGTCATCCGGCAGAATAACACTGTGAGACAAATTTTGAACAAAGTCGTGACCAAATGTATCTGACACCTAATCTTTATGTAAAATTGTCCGCTGAGTCGGAATATGAGGTCAGAATGGTCAAAAGTAGAACAGTTTTCGAGATATTCCAAAATAACTGTTATTTCTGTTTTTGAAAAACATGATGTCACTGATATGTAAATATCTTCAAAAAAATTACAGGTTGTGTGTAAAAATTTGTTAAGAAACTACTTTTGACCATTGTGACTTCATATTCCGACTCAGCGGACAATTTTACACAAAGATTAGGTGTCAGATACATTTGGTCAAAAAACTGTCTCGTAGTGTAATTAATTTCTATTCAACGCAACCAAAAACCCAAATTAGTAATACCGCCAAAAACTTTTATACGTAGAGTCTTGGACATTAGTGATGAACAATATCACGAACGGAATATTGAAAAAATTACCACCACTTTTAAAAACAACAACTTGCCCCAAAAAGTAATAAAATCCTGCATATCAACCTACAAATCCACACAAAATCAAACACACGAAAACCCTAACTCTGAGAAAAAATTCTGCAGTATTAAATATGTATATACCCGGTCTTACCGACAACAATAGACAAAAGTAACATATGTTTACCGTATAAACCAAATAAAACACTAAATACAGTATTTACTAAAACAAAAACACCGATAGAAAAACTACAACAAAATAATGTTGCATATGAAGTTACAAGTTAAAAAATAATTTAGCAAATTAAACACTTTTATTATTTTTAATTCAATTACGAAATTCCCTTTTTGCTGAAACGGTGGGAAAACAATTTTGCACGATCAGCGTCTGCATACTTGCGCATGTTGGTGCAATGTGATCCATGAATTCAACGAGCCAAGCAAGTTGGCTGAGAACATGCAGTCTTGGCTACGGTGTACAGCGGTTCGAACGTGTTTTAGTTTCCTTTTTAATTTAGTTTTCTTTTGATTAAATAAATCTTTAAAAGTTAATAAAATAAAGTAAGATTGAATACAGTGTTAAAAATATCAAAGTGTTTTAATTAAAAGGCGCAGTGGAAAGCCCTTGAAAAATTAATTTTTTTAATTAACATCGTTTAGAATCCTTTAACTTACATGTAAAGGAGAAGAAGTAAACAGATGTAATCTTGTTTACATTGGTACAACAAAGAGAAGTTTAGAAACAAGAGTTAAGCTGAATTCACCCATTGTTTCCGAACAAAATTTTTGTCCGGACAAAATTTTTTGTTCTGAAACAATTTTGCAACACGATTCACTCATTTCGAACAATTTGTCTGGAAAATCAAAGCTACCGTATGAAATACATGTGTTTTATTAATTTTGCAAGGTGGCAGTACAGTGACAGATAAATTTAATTTGGTGTTTTATTTTTCAAACGCACTTATTTTTTATTGTTTAATAAGAAAATTACATGTTAAAAAAATTAATAAGTCAGTTAGTTTTTTTTACTAGCAATTGAGTTACTATGTGCTTTTATTATACAAACTTATAACATTATGTGGCAGCTCGCTTCAACATTGGCTGAGAAAATAAAATAGGTGGCAGCTTATTTCAACTTTGTCCGGACAAAATTTAAAATTAAACCAATTCAACCAAAAAATGTTCCGCACAAATTTTGTTCTCTTTTTCTCTCGCTCTCAAAAAGAGAAACCTCAAACTTCATATAAAAAAAAATTTGTCCGGACAAAAATTTTGTTCCGAAACAATGGGTGAATCCAGCTTTAACGAACATAAAGCAGACATCAATAAAAATAAACCAGACTTTGAAAATATAAAAATACTTGACAAAGTAAACAAAACATTAAAGAAGACAATGATAACTGGAGCGCAAATTACAAAATAGCAATTGTATAAAGGACCGCCACGGCATAACAAGCACAAAAATTTTTTTTAAATTAACTATTACAAAATTTTAAATTTATTTGAGCATATAGAATATATAAGTATAGGTGTAGAAAAGTAAAAACATTCATAATGGAAAATTATTTGTTGTGTGTGTTTAAGAAATTTTTGAAAGCTATTTTTATGCTTTGGAATTCACAAAACTATTTTTGTGAGTTTTTGCATAAATAGATGAGCTTTAGAATTTTTTAAATATAAAGGGTAAAAAATCTTCTGATGAATTGGTATGGCTACCAAAGAAATATATATCTAGATATTTCTATCACGCAACAAATAAATAAAATTTAAAACATAAATTAGCTATTTTTTAAAAATATTTAAAAAAAAACTTAAATATCCTATAATTTAAATCTATTTAAATGTTTATTTAAAAATATTGAAGTATGTTATACTATTTTTTGAAAAAATTCTGATTTTTTAAAAAAGAATATTGTTATTATTACGAATAAACGTAATTATTATTTGAACTTATATTGATATATATATATGAAAAGTAATATTATCAGGCTCAAGTTCAGTTTTATTGAATTAATGAAAATTCAAAATTACTAAGAGTTTTTTTATGTTGGAAAATATTATTATTATGTTTCAAGGTAGAATAAAAAATGAATTAAAAATTAATTCTCATATTCTATTTCTCTTGAAAACTGGTTAAATAGTTGATATTCTTCTCAATTAGTGTCCACTTTACGAAAATTGTAAAAATGGACAATTGAACCCTGATGAGAGGTGTAGCGGCCTTGAAATCAGTACTGATACGTTCTGCTAAAAACTGATTGGATATAAATAAATAATAATATTTTCCAACATAAAAAACTCTTTAGTAATTTTGAATTTTCATTAATTTAATAAAACTGAGCTTGAGCCTGATAATATTACTTTTCATAATATTGTTATTGTTTTTCTTCTTTTTTAATAAAATATACGACATCCTTTTAGAAAGTGAACAAAAAAATTCACGAAACGTCGGGACAATATGAAATAAATACATATATTTTTATTTTCATAAAAAGAATTTTAGGCCTAATAGCTAAACATAATATGAATTATTTTTAGTAAGTGCATAGAGCTCTGTCATGTAGCGTAGTCTAGCTGTCACTGTAATTAACAGTGTGTAGTAAGCATTGCGAGTCAACATTACCGCAACATGCACATTCCATTGACAAACTGCAACCAAAATATTTTGTGTGACGGTCACTTGACACCAGAGTTCGGATTTGCGCACCCCTTTTGCTCCTTACGCATTGCGCACTTCTTACAAGCGTATTAAAAATGCGCACAAGCGCAAAGAGCGGAGCGAAAAAAGGAGCAATTGGTATGCGCAGCACAAGCGCATTCGATTTATTAGCGCCGCTCTTTGCGCAACACGCATTTAAATTTTTTGTCTAGCGCTTTGCGCTGCGCATTGCACATATTGAGCAGCGCATTGCGCATGCTCTTTTTTATGACAAGAGTGGTTCGTTTGAGTTTATTCATTGCTGCCACGAAAAAAAAGTCATGAGTCAAAATCTTTAAAAAACGTAACCGAATAAGAATAAAAGTAACCAGAACACTTTTTAAATGTTTATTAAAATGGTGTGTTTTATTTTTGAGTAAAGGATTGATTCTTAATCCATATATTATATGTATGTATGTATAAAAATGAGCTGTTTGTTTGTTTGCATATATTATTACGGCATCACGCAGTTTGGTCCCATGATACAATAAACAAGATAAAATAATTAGAGCAGCTGATGGTTTATGCTTTGTTTCCTTACTGTTAAACTGGATATGAAAAAACATAAACAATTGTAGTGTATCTTGCATTAATTATTATATTAGTATTTTTAGCTATAATTAGATCTACCCTCGTAACCAAATGCTTAAACAAATTCCTGAGATGTACACAAATTACATTTACAACAACTACTATACTTTTATTTTGATTGTTATTTTCTACAACAACTATGCTTAGTATATTTTTTTGCTACTTACATATATTTTATTTTAATTTGTTAATGTTTACTACAAATTATGTTTATTGAATAAGGAATTTTTGTAGCTTTAAGGTACCGTTAATTTAGAATATAAGGAGCGAAATTTTGGAAAATAAATCAATCAACACTTTGCCTTTAATCGGCAAATTTTATCAAGAGCATAAATCTGCTTTTAAATCTTATTCTTAAACAGGCATCTAATCTGCCTTAAGAAACATTAGGCCAGTGGCGTTCTTAAACGCCGGCACCCTTAATAGGCAGGAACTATCAAATAAGTGATTCCCTTAAAATTTACTTTACTGGAACAGAAGATACCCGTGGAAGAGTACATCCCGGCAGGTGAAGCAAAAGAGGCACCGAAGTTCCAGGCAACCCCACGAGAAGCAGGCCCCAAAGCAATAACCATCGAAGATAATAACGGGCGGAAACAAAAAAAAAAAAAAAAAAAAAGGGGAACTTATCGCGGTGCCGCCAACAAATAAGCCAAAACACCGAAGAGGTGGTACGCAGGTCAGGGCACGCACCATCCTGGGAAGTAGCCTCAGATCTCTGGTTACAAATTGCTGCACCTGAAGCTCTGCAGATTACTTTTGTAAAAATAAACAACTTTTTAAAAGAAAAACATAAAAATGAATAAAATTAAAACCTGAATTAAACACATATTAAAATGTATACACTTTTTATTGATAAAAGAAAAAACAATTTTTTATATAAACACAAAAATTCTTAATATACATTTACATGTAAAGAGAAGAAAGAAATTAAACATTTTAATTAAAAAATTATCAAAATATAAACCAATATAAAATAGAATTGAAAGTAAAATTAAATTAACGAGATGAAGAATGTTAGAATGAAATGTCAGTCAGTAGCTGACTGTATAAAAGCACTACCAGATAGATAAAAACTATATCAAACAAAAAAAAAATTAATTTTTTCCCAAATAGAGGGCAGTTCATTTTATTGAATTAGGTATTGCCAACCATTTTTTTCTATAAGTTATAAAAAGATATAAATAATAATTATTGCATTTTAATGGAAATAGTAAATGAATATTATAGTGATTTTTTTTTTACACTAAAAGAACATATATAAATGTTTTGTTGTATTAAAGAGTTTACCTTATTTATTGTACCATGGGACCAAATACACGTATTTGTGTGATGGCGTTTGTGCTTATCTGCTGATGTGACTTAGGTGAGCAGAAATTTAATTTCTGTGTGTAAGTATGTATATTCTCAGATGAAAGAAACCAAAAACAAATTGTCCTACATTTTTTGGCGAGTAGAGAAAAAGCAGAGTATCAAAGATAAATTAAATAAAGTGCGCGTGGTAATAATACAACTCGCCATAAAACACTTATCACTGCATCAGTTAAGAAGCGCAAGTCACTATGGAAAATACCTATTATATAATTTTTAAAAATTTGAGCAAAATTCAGTGTTTGGAATGTAAAAAGTTCATATCTGGTACAAACACTTATAACATAAAACGTCATTACTTGAACGTACATAATAGAATGTTAGACACAAAAGAGTTATTAATAAGTGACAATGGAGAACAATGTGAAGAACCGCCGTCCAAAAAGTTATGTAACAAAAATCCATTTCGATACGTTGATAAAAATAAGTTTTTAAAAAGTTGTGTTGGATTAGTAATGGTGAAAAATTTACCTTTCCGCTTGTTTGACGACAATGAATTTTTTAAAGTTATAATATATACATATATGCGAAAACAAATTTGAAACATGCATAAATTCAAAAAGTATATTCTCATTAGTGGCAAGTTCCAGTACGATAATTCAAAATATAATAAAGTATCGAGTAAGAAATAAATTTATATCAATGAAGTTAGATATTGCCACTAGAATGGATAAAAGTGTACTAGGAATTAATATTCAATATATACAGGATTTTATAATATTCGTCAACACAATTGGTAAGTGATTTGTGTGTTGTTTTAAGAACAAATATTATTTTTGTTATGTTATGCGCATTTCTTGCTCTTTTGGCTCTTTTTGTGCATTGCGCAAAAAAAGCGCAGCTCAAAAAAAAGCGCAAAGGAAATTGCTCCTGTCTTGCGCTTATTCCTTTTATGCGCAGCGCAAAAATAAATGCGCGAAGCAAGCGCAATAACAAATTGGCTTCGCTCTTTGCGTAAAGAGCAAAAAGAGCGGCGCTGCGCTGCGTTTTTTCGTACTCTGCTTGACACCTATACGTTTGATCAAGTGCAGCTGCACAATGCACTTCAATGAATCACATTTATTAACTGAATTTGTTTGTTAATAAATAAAAACAATACAAGATAGATGTCTGTTGCTTTCAGGTATGCACTTGTTGGTTTTTTTAAACTGCTGAGACACGCATTTCACGTCCACTGTGGGAAACTAAAAGGAATGTTTTAGTTGATAATTATATATCTTTTCTTTTCCCTCTTATGTTAATGTACCCCTAAGAATTATTCTCATAATTAGTATATAAGGAGATGTAATTCAGTCTAAGAATTAATAATAACCACCCCTATCGCGAATAAACATTCCCATGAAAAATCTCCCAAATTTTTTGTTTTACTATCGTGAATGATTCCCATAAGTTTTTTTTGGGAATGAATTCCCATACCTTACAAATATGGTATCGCAAATGTTTACTCCCGCGAATAATTTGACTAAAATTATTCACAACAATTGAAAGTGGGATCAAGAAGTGAACATGTAAGTAGCAATTTGTTTTTTAATCCAGAACTTCATATAATCAGTTTTTTCTCTTATTTATTAACACAGGGGTGTTAATAAAGAACAAATTAATTGTCTGATTGATGCAATGTGTGCGAATCAACACTATGACAAATGTTTCCAAAAGGATAAAAAAGAGGACGTGGGTAAATTTTGAAACGAGTTAAGCTTTTGTAAATGGTGTTAATTATTAGTTTAATAAGCGTAACTTAAATTGTTCATGCATAGGTGAGGATCGAACAAAAACGGAACATAGAAAAAAACTGACCGAAAACAAAAAAACCGCAACAAAACAAAGCGGATCAGATTCTCCACGTATTTGTCTTCGCTGCAGTCGTTCTATGCATTGACTTTCCTTTTCCAGCAACAGAAAACGCTATTCATAATTTTTACCTTATTAGCTTTAGTTTCTTTTATTCATACACCACAAAATAAATCCCGCAAAAATTATATGTTAAATCAAAACAAACAAATTAAAATAAAAACTTTTATTCCCAAGTATTTCACAAGAGAGAATTAAACTCCCAAAATATTCGCGATAGCAATTTGTTGGGGATGGGAATACAATTTTTCTCCCAAACAACTTACTCCTATAATATTCGCGATAGGGGTGAATAAAACGTCAGTCTTGGGAGCTCCACTCTACAACCTCTAAGCCATTTAAATAAAATAAAATTAACCTTTTTATTACAGTCAGAATTATCTGAACTGAATTGAATCTATGACAGAGACTTATCCATTCTTTTGCCTAGTTTACATTACTTGATACAATGCACTCTGCTAATATATGATGCAGCCGTTGTTGGCTTAAATTCAATAGTTTATTTCTATAATCCATGTGTATAACGAATCCAGCGTAGTCTCCAAATTTAGCATGTAATTGGGAGTTGTGGATGGAAGGTATAGCATTAAAAAAAACGAAATAGCTTTTCAACTGTCTCGTGTTGTTCATATTCCCATATTTGAGCGGCGTACAATATGATTGATCTACATGCTGCATTAAATATTTTTAGCTTGTTTTGTTGAAATTTCAGGGGTTGTTAGGTATTTTGACCACGTGAAAATTATTGCGAGCTTTGATGCAGTTCATTTGTTACTTAAATGTTTTTCGAAAGATGATGTTTACAGCTAGATATTTGTAGCTGTTTACTATGTCTATATTTTTACCACCATATTGCCAGTTCAAGTTCGCAGAAATACGAGTGCCCGTACGAAATACTAATATCTTGGACTTGCCCAAGATAACTTTTACAAATCACTTAGCGCAGGCATGAAATGCAGTTTAATCGGTGATTCCGATAAAATAACTATGTCATCAGCATACAACAATATTATGATGTTTCTCTCCGCAACATTTACACCGCCCGGTGGCACATCACCAAGGTCATTAATATGTAGCGAAAAGAACAATGGGCTTGAGAAGCAACCTTGTTTTACCCCAAGTTTCACAGCGAGCGAATTTGAAAGAGAATTGACATTCCAGATTTGGTTTTCGTTGTTCTCGTACGTTTTATGCAATAATCTTACTATCTTAGACGAAATACCAAGAGAGGATAATTCATAAAACAGACTATTTCTAGAAATAGTGTCACAAGTACACGAGAAATCAATAAATACAGCATACATTCTTTTACCATCTACTTTATTTAAATTTACTATATTTAGTAAATTAAAAATATTATCAGCAGTCGAATAACATTTTCTAAAACCTTCTTGGTACTCGTTCATTACATTTTGGGTTAACCATTCCGTTATTCCATTGAGCAAAATAGCATTAAAAATTTTGCACATAGTGTTGATCAACGATTAAGCCCGATAGTTATTTGGTAAGTTTGGATCACCTTTTTTAAAGAGATGAACTATGATGGATTTTCTAAAGGAGTTTTGGATAGTTTCTTGTAGAAATATTTTGTTAAAAATAGTTAACAACTATTTTAAGAAGCTAATTTTATTTTACTTGTTATTAATATTACTAATTCATCAATCGCTACGTCTGTATGTAGGTTAATATTTTTAGTATGTGTCCTGAGGTTTTCTAAGTACTTTGTTACTTGTTTTTGTTCCAATGCAATTTTTGTAACGAACGCTCAGCAGTTCTTCCACAATTATTTTTAATGGACTTAATTTGCAGGTATCATGGCATATGGTCGGAGTAAGGCTTCACTTCTACCCAAAAGACATTAACGAGTTGTGGAAAACTATGCAGTACTTAATTATTGAATTATGGGTATTCCCACAAAAATTAAATTCCCTTAAACAAATACAATTATGTACTGTTCTGGATGGTAGTTGCGAGAAAAATAAAAGGCAACTTTAGTTATTTTATGTTTCCCGCAGACTGAATAATCCGCCCTTTATTTATACTCTTCTTAAAGATAATCGGTTTATTGTTAAGCCACATAACTACATACCACCGACTAAGAGACTAAACACAATGTTTGCGGTGCGGTGCGATTTCTCGTTGCGGGAGAGAAAAATAAACATAATACAACAGAAGAAGGCGACAGCAATACATTTACATTTTTATTAATTTATATGTGCGTACTTTCAAACATACTTCAAAATCATGTTTTTTGTTTACAATAATGTTGTGAACACCGCCAATTATTCAAAAAGTATGGCAACATCAGAAAGAGAAAAGAGTATCAAAAATTGATAGCATAAAGGCCATGTCAGAGTCTAAACACAATATTTGCGGTGCGGTGCGATTTCTCGTTGCGGAAGAGAAAAATAAATATAATACAACGGAAGACGGCGACGGCAATACATTTACATTTTTATTAATTTATATGTGCATACATTCAAACATCATGTTTTTTGTTTACAATAATGTTGTGAACACCGCCAATTATTTAAAAACTATGGCAACATCAGAATGAGAAAGAGTATTAAAAATTGAGAGAATAAGAAAGTCCGCAATGAAAATAAAATAGATTTTAATTTTATGCCGTTCCGCACTGCGGTTTTTTACTTCAAAATCGTATGGAAAACCGCACCGCAATAAATTATCGCAGCATTGTGTTCAGACTCTCAGATAAAACTTTTGCTTCGCGTTGCGTTATGAATTCGCTTTGACATCTAAGATAAAATGTAGGTACTTATATGAAACATGTCACATAAAGCACTTTTGACGCATCGCGAAGCCAAAAGTTATGCAACTCTCAACTTTTTGTGCGCTTTGACAATTATATGTAAAACCTACCAACACTTTTTATAGGTAAAGTGAGTGTTGTCAAAGTTTTTATTGTGTCATACAGCTTTTGCTCTACGCTTTTTCATTAAAGTTAGAAACGTCACGCAAAGCGACGAAGTTGTATCTGACACGGCCTTAAGAAAGTCTGCAATGAAAATAAAATAGATTTTAATTTTATACCGCTCCGCACTGCGGTTTTTTATATCAAAATCGTAACAAAAACCGCACCGAAATCCAACAATGTTCCACAAAATTCAAAATTCTTTGCACAAAAGTGCAAAACGAAATCACACATATTTGTCACACATATTCTTATGATATTTTATTCAGTCGTCGATAATCAAGCGACGAGTACACATGAGGCGGATGCTTACATATTTTTATTCATTTTTTACATTTTTGTTGTTGTTTTGTCTTTACGTTTTTCTAGAAAATTTATCCAGCAAACATTCATTTACAATGGTGCAAGTTGGTAAATATTTCATGCTTGTGAATGCTTTTGGCAATATGCAATGCCTCTTATGCTATAAAACATTTACAAATAATAGTGAATATAA
Organism: Lypha dubia; assembly: GCA_947311025.1. Classification (NCBI taxonomy): domain Eukaryota; kingdom Metazoa; phylum Arthropoda; class Insecta; order Diptera; family Tachinidae; genus Lypha; species Lypha dubia. The sequence goes on along the minus strand of OX371260.1, from coordinate 102,743,389 downwards.
TTTAAAAAGGCATTTTCTTAACTTTCATTTTAATGTAAATGAATTTAATATAAAAGATAAAGAAAACCTTTTTAAAAGCTGTAAAAATACCTTTTTGCAAATATTAAAGGACTGGCTTCTTGTAGCTGAAGTTAACGAATAGATGTCTAATAATAAAAATTTTAAATATGAGACAGCAAGTTTAGATATTATTCGGCATGGAAGACCATTTTCTGATGGGGCGTTTATTAAAAATATACTCCTCAAGACTATGCAAACGCTAAATTATTTTATGGGGCTTATTTTTAAGGAAACACCATCAGAAAATCCCATGTATTTTTTTAAATAGATAATTAAATTTTTTGTAAAAGTTCTAAATAATTTCCTACGGAAAATAACGTTTAATATTGTTTGCTGGCTGAATTCGCATACTCACTAATACTAATTAAACAGCAATACAATCATATTTTGAATTTAGCAGAACACTGTTTTACAATGTAAACTTATACTTGTTTATAATAAATATAATTAATTCAGTGGGTGACGTAAGTTTCCTTACACCTTCCTAAGTCCGATTCAAGATTTTTTTCATATATAACTTAAAATTATTTATTAAATTATTGAAAGTTAGGAAAAAAAATTTGTGTCCTTTATTTATAATATTATTAATTAATTTATAATAATGGTTATTAATGAAAAAAATTTACAAGGGTTACATGGTTCTACTGTTTTGAAATAATTTTTTTTAAGCAATAACGATTGCTGTTTTAGTATACGAAGTTTAATTTCATTATTTATTAAAATTTATTTTAAAATGTACATCAATTTGTGTCAATTAGTTGTCAAAAATTTAAACTTTTCCCCTTACTTCGCTTTAATTGGCTATTTTTAATCTATAAGTATGTAAAGTTTTGGATTTCTTTGAACATTCATCATATATAGTTACATTTACTGCATCTAGGTGTTTTACAATATATGGAACATCGTATATATTCCTAAATTTATCATATGGTTCCTTTTTTACATATGTTTACATTGAATGTGTTTTGTCATACAATTCTTTGTTTCTTTTCTTGTGTTTTTCCATAAGTATTTTTATAATACTGTGATATTTTTGTAGGCAATATTTAACTTCTTTGCTGTAGCTTTCAGCGTTATAGTACCTATATTGGATAAACTTTTTCTCAATTTAAATCATTCGTCAGCTCATAAGGTGTTTATTTGCTGTCGAATACCGAACATGTTGTATTATGAAAGAATGTGAAATATTTATAGTATGTATCCCAGTCTGAAATGTTTTTGCTAATATACGCTCTTAACTATTCATTAAAAATACGATGATTTCTTTCGACCATTCCTACTGTTTGATGATGGTAGTCTGTTGAAAATTTTATTTCAAAGTTCAAAAGCTTACATAGTTCGACATATATCTCGTTCTTAAATTCAGTTCTAAATCTTATTTTCTGATTTTTATTCGTCCATACACTATAATGAATTTTGCGAAGATTGCCTGAGATATTTTTTTTGTACTTTTGTCGGGCACGGGTATACTAACAAGGTTTTTGTGATATCACAAATTAAGGTTACAGCATATTTGTTTCCATAATCCGAAGTAGGTAGTTGACCGATTGCGTCCAATACTACACCGTCAAACGGGCTTACCGGTGTTGGTGTTAATGTAAGTTGTTCTTTTGTTCCTATTTTTACCATATTTAGCTTACATTATTTAAATAATGAAGCAATGGGTGCGTTCATCAGACACAGTTTGCTACACAACTGTTGCTCAACCATCTGCTGAACGCTTTGATTACTTAACGATGAGCGAACATGTTGAGTGAGCCCTCACTATTTTTGGTAGCAAAGAAAAAGTACGATACATTTCATCAAATTACAATATTTCAGTTCAGTTTGACTTTTGAATCAAATTTCATAATATATTTTTTAAATTTTAATTCATTTAAATTCACAAATAATATTATGAATTTTTTTTACGTAATAATATTCAATAATTTTTATTGAAAAGACTGAGCAGACTGTTCAGAAAAATTAATCAAATCCAAAGCTGCTCCATCTGAACTGTTTAGTAGCACGTTTTTCTGCTGAACGCGCCCAATATATCTCGTAATGTTTTTCCAATAATATTTTGTTCTAAGTTTTGCATACACTAGTTTTCGTCCGCAATCCGATCATTGTGATAAATTTCTAATTTTTTCTAATTTCTAATAATTTTGCTCCTCTCTTCCTCATAATTTATAATTTCTATTGGGTATACCTAACATTATCTCCTATGCACTCTATTACAATGGTTTTTTAACGTTTGAATAGTGTAAATGTATTGAAAAAAATTTATAATTTTTTGGCCATTCTGCAGTGTAAATGTTGTTCTTTTTGACATATTTTTGTAGCCTAAAAAGGATCGCATCGAAATTTGATGCTTCGTTAACAATATTAAATTTGCCAAACATTTAAATTTATTGTACATTTTTATTTTAATGTTCGTTAGTTTTTTATTTTTATAAAAAAATTCTGACTTTATTTTGCTACTTTCTTATTGAATTCACGTGAAAATTTATCATACACTTTTTGATTAATAACGTTATTACTTCTACTGGATTTTTGTTTATGTCGGGTTTTCTTGACATTGCGCGAGTTGTCACTGCGAAAATGCTTTCATTTGTATTACAGTAGTTTCCGCTTAATTGATTTTCAAAAAATTCAAGGCTTTTGGTTCAATTAACCGAAAAATCATTTATCCGATACTCTGTTAACTGATTTTCTGAGACAATTAAAAGAAGCCCGATTAATTCCGCAGCGTGATCAATAAAACTGAATACCCAACCACTTATATGCTTAAATGATAAGTATGAATATTCATACATATATATATATACATGTATACATTAAGTATGTAGTAAGTATCAACAAAAAATTAATTATTTTTCGTTCAAAAACTAATTCATTTATTTAAATAAATGTATGTATTTATATACAGTTTACATACATACATATGTAACTATGCTATCCACCATCTTGTCCTGATGTGGTAGCTTAAGTGCACGCTATGGTGACTGTCATTGCCTCAGACATCAGGAGACTTGTTCCAGTGGTTTCTGAGTCAAGGGCAGTTACTTTAAAGGCATGCATACAAAAGATTGTCCAACTACAACAGGTGTTTAGTACATAGTTTCGCCACTAGGCGAATAGTAGTAGTTCACTCACACTCTTTTTAAGGAACAGGTAGTAGAGAGCTGTGCCGAGGTCCTGAATGGCTGGTTTAGTGTATAAAGAAAACTTAGTCCCAAATAGCTACTCCCTCCAATGCCTATGGCATGGGCCGGTTGTAGACATTTGCCTAGTCACGCACACGCCGTCACTGCGCGGCCATTCTGCAGTGTAAATGTTGTTCTTTTTGACATATTTTTGTAGCCTAAAAAGGATCGCATCGAAATTTGATGCTTCGTTAACAATATTAAATTTGCCAAACATTTAAATTTATTGTACATTTTTATTTTAATGTTCGTTAGTTTTTTATTTTTATAAAAAAATTCTGACTTTATTTTGCTACTTTCTTATTGAATTCACGTGAAAATTTATCATACACTTTTTGATTAATAACGTTATTACTTCTACTGGATTTTTGTTTATGTCGGGTTTTCTTGACATTGCGCGAGTTGTCACTGCGAAAATGCTTTCATTTGTATTACAGTAGTTTCCGCTTAATTGATTTTCAAAAAATTCAAGGCTTTTGGTTCAATTAACCGAAAAATCATTTATCCGATACTCTGTTAACTGATTTTCTGAGACAATTAAAAGAAGCCCGATTAATTCCGCAGCGTGATCAATAAAACTGAATACCCAACCACTTATATGCTTAAATGATAAGTATGAATATTCATACATATATATATATACATGTATACATTAAGTATGTAGTAAGTATCAACAAAAAATTAATTATTTTTCGTTCAAAAACTAATTCATTTATTTAAATAAATGTATGTATTTATATACAGTTTACATACATACATATGTAACTATGCTATCCACCATCTTGTCCTGATGTGGTAGCTTAAGTGCACGCTATGGTGACTGTCATTGCCTCAGACATCAGGAGACTTGTTCCAGTGGTTTCTGAGTCAAGGGCAGTTACTTTAAAGGCATGCATACAAAAGATTGTCCAACTACAACAGGTGTTTAGTACATAGTTTCGCCACTAGGCGAATAGTAGTAGTTCACTCACACTCTTTTTAAGGAACAGGTAGTAGAGAGCTGTGCCGAGGTCCTGAATGGCTGGTTTAGTGTATAAAGAAAACTTAGTCCCAAATAGCTACTCCCTCCAATGCCTATGGCATGGGCCGGTTGTAGACATTTGCCTAGTCACGCACACGCCGTCACTGCGCGGATGGAGACGCGTTGCTGCCTCTTTTGCATGACAATATGGTCAGGCATTGCTTCGAAATGCAATAGAGGGTGACTGTCTCTTGACTCTGTCAGGTGACTCATCCGTAGGAGCTATTCAGGCTCTGAGGAAACTTACTTTGGGACTTGAGAACTAGGTCTCCAACTTGACGTCGGTCCTAGGGAGCTGAAACCTCGGGATCTGTGGCTGTACGGGAGGGTGATTTGGTGGACAAGGAGCAACGTGTGGGCAAGGAGGATCTGTCGAAGAAGGAGAAGGCCATGAGGGGCACTAGGAGATCTCTTGACTATCTGGATAAGATGGCCAAGGTTGACCCTATGCTGTTCACGGCCAAGGAAAAACATCTCATCAGGAAGCATAGACAGGACGTGAACAAATTCGAAAGAATTTATGGTCCTGTCAGTGTTCTCCTGGGGAGACCATTTCCTTTGGTGAGAGTTTTGGATGCTGACAAAGCTCGGGATGCATCTCGCAAGGATGTAAGCGCAATGTCAGCAGGCACAACCATCTAAAAATAGAGTTGAGGCTAGGGTAACGATTGGGGCTTCGTCCACCAGGGCGGTCAAATCTTCGACTGTCGTGGCTGGCGGGGCACCCTAAGGCTCCCAGAAGGTGAAGGGCAGCGCTTCAGGTAGTGCTACTGCTGATGTCAGGAAGGAGGCATCAAAAAGTGCACGATCTGGGGAGGAGCTGCCCTCCACTTCGAAGAGGCCGAAAAAGTCTTTGGGCCAAGAAGGAGACCTACAGGCTGTCATAGACCGGAACGATCAGGATTTGAAGATCTGCCCGGATCTGTGGCAGTTAGTTGAAGGCAAGGTCTTGGACGAAATCGGCAAGGCCGGTGTAGGAAAACAGGAGGAATTAAGGTTCCATGGCCCAGACTGGCGGAAGGGGGTCAAGCTTATGAACTGCGGTAATAGGAAAACAATGAATTTTCTTAAAACCGTGGTTGGCAGGTGTGGCGACCTTCGGAAGGAAGCGAAAGTGGAGGTAATTCTAGCCTCTGAACTACCACGTAGGACAGTGGTGACAGCATGGTTTCCACCACCAGATCGATGGATACAGTGCTGTCAGTACTGGAAAACCTAAACGTTCCCCTCAGCACCAATCACTGGAAGCCATTGGCCTCGCTGGAGTGTAAGATTTCCGAAATCTGACGATCCCAGGGAGGCTGCGAGTGGTGCAGATAAACCTGCATCATAGTATGGCAGCCTCAGCCGAGTTGACAACGCACCTCAACAGATCGCAGGTAGCCGTGGCTCTTATCCAGGAACTCTGGATAAATAAAAATAGGGTTTGTGGACTGGGAGTCACGGGCTACTCTTTGAATGTCCGGGCACGGGGGCAAGGTTAGGACTTGCATTTTAGCAAGGAAAGAGCTAAATCTATTAATATTTACTTCTTTCAGCCAAGGAGACCTCACGGTCATTTCAGGTGTGGCCAGGGGCAAGCAGGAATTTGTGCTTGCTGCGGTCTACTTGCCCTATGAGGCTGTGGATCCATCAGGGAATGGTGTGCTGAAGCTGACGGAGCACGCGAAGTTGAGTGACAGTGGGGAAGCAGAAACATAAACAAAAGGGGTGAGTTACTATTTGATTTTATAACTTCTTGTAATATGTCTATCTGTAACAGGGGCAATACGGCAACGTTCAGGAATAGGGATAGGGCGGAGGTTATAGACTTAACACTAGCCAACAGGAATAGGAATCTTGTAGAGAACTGGAGGGTTGACACGGACTGTTCTTTTTCAGACCACAGTAGGATATCCTTCAGTCTTAGCTTTGCAGGATCAAGGCGTGACCCATACATAGTAAAGTAAGGGACGCTCCTCTGGGGATTGATTCAACAAGAGGGGTGGAAGAGGAGGTGGATTATTTCACCAACATATTTAGAAAAAGTTTTGAGCTATCCACTAGTTGTCCCAGGAAAAAGGACAAAGCCATCGTGGTGGACAAGTGATCTTAAAGATCTGCGGTCTGCGGTAAGAAGGCAGTTGAATAGGGCAAACCTTACAGGCAGAGTAGAGGATTGGGACAGTTATAAAGTGCTGTACAATGGGTACAAGTATGAGCTCAAAAGGGCGAAAAGAGCCTCATGGAGGAATTACTGTGTGGCCATTGATTCTGTAAATGAGCTATCAAGGTTTCAACGAGAACTGTCTAAGGACCCTAGGTCCTCTGGGCATGTTCAGAGATGTGATGGCTCACGGACGGAATCCAGCTCTGAGACCCTTTCTATACATATGGACACTAATTTTCGCGGCTGTATGGAAGTAGCAAGAGGGGCAACGATGGGGAATACTTTCAAACCCTTATCGCTAACGCAATCAAGGGAGATAATGGACGACATGGTGACATTGGAGAAAACAGCGTGGGCTATAAATACCTTTGAGCCATATAAATCACCAGGCCCTGACGGTATTTTTCCCGCCACGCTGCAGAATGTCTCAGAACACGTACTGTTATCCCTGGTGAATATCTTCAGGATATGTTTGAGTAGGAGGGTTATACCCAAAGGCTGGAGAGAGGTTAGGGTAATCTTTATACCCAAGGCTGGTAAAGCAAGCCACTCAATGCTGAAGGATTTTAGACCGATCAGCCTGTCGTGTTTTCTTTTGAAAACATTAGAGAGACTGATCGACTTACATCTTAGGAACACAGTAGAAGCGCGGGTCATCAGTGATGCTCAACATGCCTATCGTAAAGTCTGGTCTGTTGAGAGTGCGCTTCATGATGTTGTTAATTTTATAGACCTGGGCCTGCAACACAAGGATTACACCTTGGCTGCATTCTTGGACATTGAGGGAGCCTTCAACAATACTAGGATAGAGGCCATTAGGGAGTCGCCAGAGGAACTCGGTGTTAGTAGCCTTCTGGTGGAGTGGATACTTCTCATGCTCAGAAGCAGGAATATCAACTCGAGTATTAGGGCGAAAGCCTGAGGAGGTTAGTGACAAGGGGGACGCCGCAAGGGGGAGTATTATCCCATCTTCTGTGGCTGCAAGCTGTAAACGTTATTCTCAAGCGTTTTGAGAAGAACGGTCGGAAGATAGTCGCTTACGCTGACGATGTGGTATTACTGGTAAAAGTTAAATTTCTTTCAACTATCAGTGAGGTCATGCAGGCAGCGCTTAACGAACTGTCTTTCTGGGCTAGTAGTAAGGGACTAGGGATCAACCCGCTCAAAACGGAGCAACTTCTCTTCACCAGGAGATACAAAATATATAGTTTTTTTTGCTACCTAGGATTGGCGGGGTGGAGTTAAAACTAGCAAAGGAGGCTAAATACTTGGGTGTTTTCCTAGATAGCAAACTTTCTTGGAAAAGAAACATACAAGAAAGGCTCAAGAAAGGCCTCAATGCCTACTATACATGCGGGAATTCCATTGGGAGGAACTGGAGTCTGCAACCGAAGGTGGTAAATTGGATTTATACATCGGTTGTTAGGCCGGTGATTTCTTATGGATGTGTCGTATGGTGGGAGGCGTTGGGGAGAGAAAGCTATAAGAAGATGCTTGCTAAGGTCCAGAGGTGTGCTTCGCTGGGTATTACTGGGGCCCAGAGGAGCACCCTCAGGCTGCCTTGGACGTCATCCTTCACCTGCTTCCCATTGAAGAATTTGTGTTGAGAACGGCGGCACGGAGTTTGTTTAGGCTTAAGGAAGCGGGCTTTGTAAGGCCAGGATTTACAGGCCATACATCACTCTTGAAAAAGATTAGTTTTAGCAGACGGGAGCCCATATCCCCTGGTTTTAAGGACTCCAAGGTTGTTGAAACTAATTTTATTAGAACGCCTTCACTAGTCATTCCGGATAGGGATCTTTGGGTCAAATCTAATAGACTGTATGAGGGCTGCGCGGTCTTTACAGATGGATCGAAAATGGAAGTAGGCGCGGGTGCTGGCATCTATTTTTTAGGAACGGATATTCGTAGGTCTTTTAGGCTACCGAACGAATGTAGTGTATTATAGGCTGGTATGCTAGCGATCCTCAGTGCCACGGAACTAAAGACAGAACACGTTATTGAAGGCGTGGAGGTAACATTCTACGTTGACAGTCAGAGGGCGCTGAAAACTTTGAAGGAGTATAGTGTCAAATCGAAGCTGGTCTCAAGTGTAGGCTATCTCTCAACTTGCTTATGGACAAATTTAGCGTTAGGCTATATTGGGTACCAGGACATTGCAATATTATGGGAAACGAAATCGCTGATGAGCTGGCAAGAATAGGGTCAGCATTAGATGTGGCAGATAGTGTCGGTTAAACCTCCAATCGGTCACTACTATAGGGAACTCAGTAATTGGGTAATTAACAGAACTAACCACTCCCGGAGGAATATAGAAGATTGTACAGTCTCGAGGTCCATATGGAAAGAACTAGACTCAGATAAATCTGATCTACTGCTGTTGTTATGAATAGAAAGGTTTTGAGAGTCTCATTAGGCGCCTTGACTGGCCATTGCTCGGTTAGAGCGAGGACCAGAATATGGGAAAATGGCACTCCGGATTTCTGTAGGATGTGTGGGGATGAAGAGGAGTCATAAACTATATTGGGAAATTTTAATTGTACTTTTTTTTTGGATCAATTAGGCGGGCAATTCATTTATCCGGGGATCAATAAAGCGGAAACTACTATATTTTTCAATTCGTCAATTGAAATACGTGATAAAGCATCAGATCCGACGTTGTTTCTTCCTTTTCCTTTCCTTTTATTGTACTCTGAGAGTTTGACCCATAAATTAGTTAGCTTGGATCTTGATGAATCCTTCATGTTAAATAGGTAAACGAGAGGTCTATTATCGGTTCTTACGACAAAATTTGTTCCATAAACATTTGGCCTAAAGTGATTAATTGCAAAATATATTGCGAAAAGTTTTTGGTCGATAGTAGTTTTCTTTTGATCTGAACATCTAAAAGTTTTAGATGCATAGGTAAGTAATGACCAACAATATTCTAACTACATAAGTATTGCTCCGCAACCAATCTTGGAAGCATCATCTGTAAATAAAAACTCTAAATACTATTATACAAAAAAATAAGAATGGAAAGTGAACAATTTTTATGGTTAACTTACAAAAAAAGTACCATGGACTATGGTTTAATTACTGTTCAAATTGTTGCATATTTTTATTCTGGAATACAGTTGAATTGATATTTTTAATACGCTAAATTAAGTTTTGTACTTACTCATTTAAATTTCAAATATATATTTGTCTACTGTTGGTATTGAACCTAGAACTCACATGTAAATGTTACAGTTAAAATGGTAGAAATGCCATTAGGGTTCTGCAACCAATTTACACTACCAGTAAATGAACAACTAAAATTGGTTTTATTAACCAACAATAGTAGTTCGGCAGCTAGTTTTTTGTAGAATTAGCACTCACGGGATGGCAGTTACCTTTGCAATCCATTGGTGCCAGAAATTAGGGAAGGGATAGGCTAGAGAAGATTGATGTTGAAAATATGGAACGCTTGATTAAATTTCTAAAGCGTTATGAGCAGGCATGTTATTAATTGTTCTACCTCACGGACGTTTCTGCTAAAGCTTAGATCACATTATCGGCGCAATGTACCGATTTTCGTTGGCCCACTGCAATAAAGTCATAAGTATATGGCTTTACTAGCAATGCAGTGAGGTGCAATTTTGTCCTTATATTTCAATTAGCAAATTTAGCTTATTGCTTATAACTTAATTTCAGTGAGCCGACGAAAATCGGTACATTGTGCCGATAGTGTGATGTAAGCTTTACCGACGAAGAAGGCCGATGTTGTGCACATTAACTTAGAAGAGTATCGATCGCTGTCGAAACCGTTTTAAATGACTACCACTATGCCGTCATCACTTGAATAGTCCGACAACTACTAATACAATGCCATACAAATGTACATTGGAGGACTTCATGCTGTTGATGGACTTGCTCTGACCAGGGTTTGAACCCAGATCCTAATTCATAGTTTGCTTTAGTAGTCAACGCGCTAACCACTTCAGGCAATACCACCCTCAAACTTTAACTAACAATATTGTTACTTTTTCAGATTTTCATAAGTAGTTTAATTGATACTGTGACGTGGTTGCTTTAACCAATAGAAATATTGTGATAATGAAAATTGTGACAATAATTTACATAAACAGCTAATTAACAAACACTGGTTGGATTAACCAACAATATAGTTTAAATTAAATACATAATCGCACTATGCAATTCGTTCCCTGTTTCGTGTTTTAAATCCTACAGATATACAATGCAAGAACAATGAAGTGTTACATGAGCTTTAGGCAGTAAACGATAAAACGTAAGTTTTTTTTTTAATAAAAATCCCCTTTTTAGTATAGAAATACAAGTATTATGAATGAATGTATGTACATATATCTTTACATATTTTCCAACTTATATACTACTACATATTTATTAAAATTTAGTTAACTTTTTGCGGTCTGCTACATATTATAATATTATTATTGCGCGTAAGCTATTGAATGTTAAGAAACAATTACTTCAAGATTAATTTTTCTCAATTTTGTGAAATGAAGAAGCAAATTATAGATACTTACGATACTCTAATCCCAGTATTGTATCCCGAAACACACTCCAAGCTCTTTCCTCAGTTAATGGATTCGTTGTAGGTACGCTTAAGACCTCACCTTGCTTGACCAATTCAAACACCATATAAAGAGAATCTTCCACAGGATCATCTAGCACTTCAACAAGTTTGACCACATTAGGGTGATCTAATTTCTTTAAAACAGCAATCTCACGATAAACTCGGTCTAAGGGTGATGTGCTTTTTTTTGGGCCTCGTTTCATAAGACCGGCTTGCCGAAGTAATCGACGTTTTGAAAGTATTTTCATGGCATAATGTGTGGAATCCTCTTCCGAATAAGCTAACTTGACAAGACCATATGAACCCTGAAATAGATTGTGTTTCATACATATTACATACATGCTTGAGAAATTTCGCCAGAACAAGTTTAGATGCAGTAAAGAGCTTAAAACTGACTTCCAAAACGTTCGTATACACAGTTTGTATACAGTATTGCTACTGTATTTAAATCACATACATATGCAAAGTTACGAAGCAATGCAACAACTATAAAACCGATGCCGTGTTTGCTTTCTTACTGCGTTAAAAATAATTGGCGGCGGCGTTTTTAAATGGTATACATTGTACAATTATTGTACTGCGGCGTTATGAAATGTGATGCTTTGTTCAATCACAAAGCAATTGACGTTTTGGAAGTCAGCCATACTAATGGCAAATTTTCGCGGCATTAATATATGTATGTAGCTAGTTAATATTCATATAAATTTAAATATATGTAGGTTCTGTTTTTCAGTTGTATTTAATTCTTCTTATTTAATTGAATATAAAAGAACAGCTAATTACAATATATCGAGAAAAACTTCCAATAATATGTTTTAATTTAAACTAGAAATAAAAATAATGATAATGGCTGAAATGTTTCAAAATAAATAAGCTTCATTCAAAATGATTAAATGGGTAATAGCGAAAAAACAAAAACATGTTCTATTAACTGGAATTGATTTGCCAGCAGCCACAAATTTTTTCATCTACAAAATCAGTCAATAACATATAAAAATCCGTAAGGATTAGCTAAATAAGTTGCAATCAAGTGTTTAGTAATAAAATCAATTTAGTATTTAGAGATAAATAAGATAAAGACAAATGACATTTAAATAGGAAATGAAAAATTGGCCGTAATACACGTTGAAATACAAATTGATAATAGAAGTTAGAATTATTTGAAATACATTGTCAGCTAAATTTAAAAATCCTATAATGAAGATGAAAACAAAATTTTTAAGCTATTGCATAGCTTCTATCGCGGTCTTTGAGGCGACCGAATCAAGAAATTTTGAAAAGTTTGTTTCATAAGTCTTTTGTTTATGAAACGAAAAAACCTGGAAAAATCTGTCATTTGTTTTTGAAAGGAAAAAACCTGGAACTAAGTTTGTTTCTTAAGTCTTTTGTTTTTTGAAGTGAAAACTTCTTTTTTGTGTAGTCTATTAAAGGGCTGCGTGAAACTTAATAATGATGATCATGAAACTTTCATCATTATCTTTTATTCATTCGTTTCTATTCAATACCGATGAATAACTATGAACAGAAAAGAATCAACACACGATAGTTAAGAGACGAGCGTAATGAAGTTTGTGTGTTCACTTTTTTAAGAGCTAACGAACATTTACAATTGTGAAACCGAACATGTCTTGAATAAATATCAATAATGTTCATGCAAAAACAATATGCTCTCAAAGATCAGTCTTGCCAGTTGTAGGAAAAAGGAAAATCATTTAAGAAATACGTTAAACATACACAATGAAATAAATCCTAGAAAAAGAAGGCAAAAAACTCTAAAAAATTTACAGTTTAAACATTAATGATTTATTTCATTTATTAACGTTTATTGAAGGTTTATGTTATTTAGAAATGCAAATAACAAACTAAAATACATATTGAATTTGATTTACTACTTACTAGTGCTCGTAATATGAATAGTATATACATACATACGTACATGCGTGTAAAAGCTAAAACTTGAAATTACATATGCAAGTAATTACACATGGGCAGGGCTTGCAAAAGTTTACATGATTTCACCAAATTGGCAACATTGCTATTGCGTATTAATAAGAAACTGTGAGATGAGAGCGAGAACTTCGAATAGAAATCGTTTCAATGAACAAACTCTTTAGCTGGAGTTACATACCACGCGTTATACGCGTTTCATGCGTCTGTCAGAAAAGTAGAATCAGTGCATTTGCATGTGATAAGTTACACAGCACGACGCGTAGAACGCACGCGACGCATGCGACGCGAAAAGTAGATCTACTTTCTACTTTTGTACGCGTCATATAAATAAACACAGCGGTATTTGTTAGTCATGGATGGTAAATAATATTCAATTTCCAATGTTATCGATAAATATTTTTGTGTCGTGGATAAATTGTTTAATTTTTTTTTTCATAAAAAGTGCTGAATATACAAAAATCTTTTGTAATTAAGCTTATAAATACTGAACACAATAATAAAATGCATTTTAATGCACATTTTACTACAATTATGTAATCAACAAAATTTGCATTTAATTATCGATAACTTTTAAGTTGTTTGTATCATCTCCATTGCATGTTTATTAAAAACAAGTGTAAAATATTGTGTGCGAAATGGAAGAGCAATTAATAAATTCTATTAATTCTTTTAAAACATCGATTTCACTGTCCATTTTTGCCAAAACAATGTAACTTGAATTTCAAAAAAGTGTACAACGCGTACAACGCGTAAAAGCGTAGAACGCGTGACGCGTAGGACGCGTGGTATGTAACTCCAGCTTTTGTGTTAACGAAGTGAAACAAAATGTTCTCACTCATACTATGAACAAAGCAACAGTTTGTTTGGTGTTTTGATTTTTATTCGAAATAGAGTTTTAGTCAATGAACATATGAATATGTTCATTGATGACCACGTTAACGCAGCCCTTTATAGTCTATGTATGATGACTATACAGTGTTGCCGCTTTGGAATGTTTTAAATATCCAGTGTTGCCACTTTCCCCGGGAAATTTTCCGGGATTTCTGGGTTTTTGAGGGGATTTTTATATATGTATAAAAAAGAAAGTCGTGTTAGTTACACTATTTATAACTCAAGAACGGCTGAACAGATTTGGCTGAAAATTGGTGGGCAAGCAGCTTAGAACCAGGAGAAAGACATTTGATACTAAGGTAAGACACTTTTTATCTGGGGGGACTAGGGTGCCCTTCTTTGTATGGGGCACTTCCAGTATAGCTAGAAAACTGAAATTGAAATTGCATAAGTTAATAAAAAATGCTATGCAATAGCTTTACCGCGGCAGTCCCAGAGTGCCACACGTCTTTTTTTTATTAGTGTTTAAGTTGGTGCACTTTTCAAATACATGTATAAAATTATATTAATTTTTATTTAGAAGTCCATTTATTGCATGTTGTATATTTTGGGAAGCTCATATTGACTAGAAAAATTCAAGTAAATTATTCGTGTGTTCAAGTAGATGTGTATTTATTTTGAGCGGAAGATTAAAAAATCAGTTAAATAAATTTTGTAATATCGAAAATAATGTTGAAAGTGTTTTTATTTCTGTTCAAAATTTAGCAATTTTGGAACAACCTTCGCTGCCATGAAAACATTCGAGAAAATTGATATGCCAACATGCTCTGCAACTTCCCTAATAGTTATTCGACGATTTTTCAGAACAATTTTTTCTCTGTTTCAATGTTTTCTTCAGTTGTGTACGTGGTTGTAACTCTAGGACGCTCTCGTCATCAACAACTTCTCGGCCTTTTGTAAAGCGGTTGTACCACTTATAAACACTTTTTTTAAACAAAGTAGACTCGCCGAATGAAACAGTCAGCAGTTGAAGTGAGTTGGAGCCGTTTATTCCTTTTTTCAAAAGTCAATAATTGAAGAACATATACAAACGTGACTAACCTTTTCAGTTGTCAACAACAACCTTGCAGTCGGCGTAGCTAGCGAATGACTACCCTTTTCGCTAACTACCAGTCGTTACCACTAACTACCAGACTAACTAATAGCAATGCACTCGACTGAAGATTTTAACATGGGGATGACATTGACGGTAGTCAATTGACACGATCAGACCGATGAGATCACTGGTAAGCAAAAACCAACTATTTCACTAGTCATAATGTACCAGTTAGATCATTCACTAATGATATTTCTTTAATGAAAATACTACAGAAATTAAAATTTTTTGAACACTTGTTTATTTACCAAATTTCTTTTTCAATATTTATAAAATTTTCAATTAATTGTTCTTTTTCTTTTTTTACGCAACGTTTTAGTTGACTTCTGCTGCTCATTTTACATTTCTATAAATAAACACTTTTTTTACTAAAAATTTAACATTCACTGACCACGAACTTCGAATTGTACGTCAACACAAAATCATAAAGCTTACATAAAATCTTTTATTTTTTTTGTTGATTTTCTTTGGAATAGGGGCTTAGTTTTTTTAACTCGAAAAAAAAATTGAGGTTGAAGGCATTAACATTTATGCGTGAGAGAGTCAAAAGGCGAACTCTTGCATTACTTGTGGCCACTGTAGTAGTTAGTCGATTTTTCGTTAGCGAAATACCTTACTATTTGGAGTCAATTTGTTCTTTTAAAACTCCAGGAAACTACTAATCCAAATGGGCTGATAATGGAAACAAAAAATATGTTTGTGCATTTTTAAAAATGCATAATAGTTTCAACTTATTTTTTTTTGTACATTTTAGATTTTATTTATAATTAAAAAGAGAACTGTCAAATCGAAGCAAGTTCATGAGTCGTACAAACAGCTAGATTCATAAACATGCTTCAGAAAGCGAAGCAAGTGCTTCATCTTGTCATGTGAACAAATTATTAATGTGGAAAACAGGGATGAAGATTGTTTTAAGTGGAGTATAATGTCCGTTTTTATGATGGAGCCAATAGAAATACCCACATACCATCAACTTATGGAATTAATGACATCCTAAATTCCATAATTACTTTACAAAGTGGTACGTCATTAAATTTCACTGGGATGAGTTTTCCAACCGAAGTGAAGGAAGTGAGTGCATTCGAAGAGCATATCTGTGGCATTAGTTATATTTTTTTTGTAATACGTAAATAAATGTAATTATAAATTTTAATAATTTTATTCGGGCTCAAGGTCATACCATTTGTTTAAATAAAACTCTTTTCTGTTTTATTAAACTTTGCAATTTTAATTATTATATATTTATTACTTCAATATTTCGAACACCTTCGGTGTCCTTCCTCAGGAAAAAACTATCTATATATATAAAAGAGGATGTGTGTATGTATGTAAGAAATGGACTCGAAAACGGCTGGGCCGATTTTGATGAAATTTTCAGAGAATCTTCAGAATATTCAGGCGGGTGACATAGGCTATATAAAGTTTTGATTGGACAAAGAGGCGTGGCACCGCCCATATAACCCAAAAATTTATATCGCCATATTTTGGGCATTTTTTGACCTACGTCGATGATATTTGGTACATATGGTATTGGCATAATTAGGAATACATACCAAGAGAAAAGTGGGTGGAACCACGCCCCTATTTAGGAAAACCAAACCCTTGGACCGATCTTCCTGAAATTTTCACAGCATGTTACTGTGACTCTGGAAGGAATAATAAGCAATATAAAGTTTTGATTGGAGAAAGAGGCGTGGCACCGCCCACATAACCCAAAAATTTAAATCGCCATATTTTGGGCATTTTTTGACCTACGTCGATGATATTTGGTACATATGGTATTGGCATAATTAGGAATACATACCAAGAGAAAAGTGGGTGGGACCACGCCCCTTTTTAGGAAAATAAAAAATCGTAATATAGTCTTAACTACTGGACCGATCGTCATTAAATTTTCACAATAGGAATTTTATTTTATAACGAGGAATTTTATTTTATTTGAAAATAATGTTTACAATAATAAACAAAAATAAAGAAAGAGTAAGGAACAAAGAATATTCTTTTTATGTCTTACATTAAATTAGGTTTGAGAGTAACTAAAAGCTTTTTTGTTTATATTTTGCTAATATATGTTTATATGCATGCGCGCAATTTTCTGTGTCTGTTTTGTAGTTCATTCGTTTGTTCGCGGGAGTATTAATTATACGTAACATCTTAATTGTGTACCTTTTTTTGTAATTGTTTTCTTGTTGTAATATTGCTGTATCATTAATATTGGGAGAGTGCCCACTAGTTGCACAGTGGGTTGCTAACGCTGTTGTTTGTTCTGTTGTACCTTTACGTATTTTATAGTCAGATCTATGTGCTAATAATCTAGTACGTAGTTTAGACTTTGTCGTTCCTACATATATTTTGTTACATGTATTCAACCCGTCGCCGCTACAAGGTATTCGGTATATTACATTGGATTTATCTAATATATCGACCTTTGTTTTTATTTTTGAAAATAGTGTGTCGAATGTTTTGTTAGTTAAAACTTCCAAATTATAAGGTCGAATATTAAAAAATCAACATATAAATGTAATTATAATATATTAACTTCTATATATTTTAAGCCACAAGGCCTGTGTTTTGTATAAAAAATGTTTATTTATAATTAATTCCAATATTTCGTTACACTTTGCGACCTTCTTCACGAAATAAATATTTTAACAAATTGAAAATCATTATGAAAAATTAAATTAACAAAACTCACAAAAAAAAATTGTTGATACTTACATCAACATAATTTTTATTTTTATTTATTTAATTATCATTATTAAATATTAATTTCCGATTTTAAGTTTAGTAAACATTTTTGTTGGTTAAAAATTTTTATTATTTCTGTTTTAAGTTCAATTACCTAAACATTTTATTTTATGACCTAATTTTGTATTAAGTTCATTAACCATTGTTGCTGACAAAATTAAAATTATGCTTTTTAGCTTTAAGTTTGTAATAAAAAAAAGAGGAAATATTTAAGTTCAGTAACTATTAGAGTTGTCAATTATTCGCCTTTCAACTTTGTTCGAATAATTCAAATAATGGTTTTTGTTCGTTCGATCAAACGATTAAAGCTAAGCAATTGTTCGATTAATCGATGAGAACAACGAATAAAAAAATGCTTAAAAATTACACTGTGATAGTTTTTGAACCGAAAAAAAATTAACTTCGATGAATCCTTATCGAACTATTAGGGAGGAGTCCCCTGAGTGCGAAAGTACATTTGGAAGTGTCAGATTGGCTCCAGTTTTTGAGAAATCGGTATATACCCATGAAAAATGGATATATAACCAGTTCCGTAGCTAGGTAACCTAGGGCCCTGGGGCAAATAAAAAAAATGGGGCCCACTGCTATCAAAACTGGTAAGGTTTTTTGAAGTAAAATATACAAATGAAGTAAATATACAAATACTTTAAAAATGCTAAGCAACTTTATCATCAGCTCTTTTTCGTACATGGGCAGCTAATAAAACTATTAAACACTAACAACATAAATTACAATTATTTTAATACTTGGTGTAGGTATAAGGCAATAAAACGAAATAGAAAAGATTCAAGGGTTTATATATATTTATTTATTCGTAGATACGTTGCACCACCTTTAACCTATCGCCGATACAAGCTATTTACAAAAATTATAAAACTTAGACAGTATGTTTTCTTAATTAATTAACAAAAATAGACTAAAGCATAAACTAAACAAAAACAAAATCATATAATGGCTACTTCTAATTATTATAAAGGTCAATTAATTAAAACTAATAATA
Organism: Lypha dubia; assembly: GCA_947311025.1. Classification (NCBI taxonomy): domain Eukaryota; kingdom Metazoa; phylum Arthropoda; class Insecta; order Diptera; family Tachinidae; genus Lypha; species Lypha dubia. The sequence continues at coordinate 102,724,707 of OX371260.1, read as the reverse complement.
TATATTATAAAGGTCAGACCTACCAACAGACTAAATACCGATTATAATTATTACAATCTTTTCCTAGATTAAGTTTTCGCAAAAGTATCAATTACTTCGGTTAAATCTAGACTTTTTGTTTTCAATTGCTATTAGCGATAAATGTCGGAGTCGAATTTGGCCCATACTATTTCTTAAATAATTTTTTATTATTTTTATTTTGCTGAATGATCTTTCAGCTATTGAAGAAGTGACAGGAATTGTAAAGAATAATAACATTGCTGTAAATACTTCCGTTAGATCGCATTCTAGCACTCCATATTTACTCATTATTTCCTTACATAATTGGTGAACAGTCCATGCTCGACTTAATTGAGGTACAAGTAGGTGGTAAATATTAACAAATTGAAGTGAAAAGCTAGGGCCTATTATATCGGAATATTTTCTTTGGAAATTGTCACACTTTTGTAATAAAGTTGCTTCAGCAACATGTAATAAAAATGTTGGTGTTAGAAATTCGAATGTTTGACAAACTACACTCATGGCAGTAAAATGGGAATTTAGTTGAGCTATTAATGTATCAAGTACCTTATTGAAAACCACAATTTTAAATATTTCTTCTCGGTTTTTTCTTCTCGATGTCCTCTCAAAGCCAAAGAACTCTTTGCTAGGGTAATATCAAATAACCTTTGAAGAACCATTTTCCAAAAGGATGTTTCTTTGCGAATTTCATTTTCAAGTTCCTTGCCGATAGTATAATTTTTTTTCATACACAACACATTCTTCCGTATGGTCACTCGAATAACTGTGTTGTTTAATTTTTTCTGATAAATGTTTCCAATCACGAATTCCCGTACACCAGACATTATTCCTCTGTGAAGCAAATAACCAGCAGGGTTGACAACAGGCAGCGTCTAATATTTTGGAATAGCACAACCAAAAACGATTAACTGGTCCATATTTTGAACTTGAAACGTAGTATGATTTTGAAAAACACCTATTTAGTATTTTGTTCGTGAAGTTTCCCAAGTCATAAAGCGATTTATCGAACACATTTTCGAAAAATGTAGAGGTCTGTGGTTTTCCAAATCATCCGTTCTTATGTTCATAGGTGCCGTACAAACATCATCCACGTTCACATGATCGGCCGCAGAAGTATCTTCAACTGCAATAATTGTTGAATCTTCTTCAGTAGCATTCTCAACCAACACTGCAGTTACCACATTATTTGAGTCACTATCAATAGAAATATTTTGTCCAGAAGTACTTTCAGAAGGCTGACTAAAAAACTTGTCAATTTTGGACAATTTTTGTTTACTTTCTTCTCTTCCTTGGCGTTGTTTGCGTTTAAATGCACCACTGGGTTTCTTTTTTTTTTGTCCATAATATTAGTTTTCTAATTTATTTATGCAATATTTATGTAAGATTGTACTCAAGTAGGTCCTCACTGTTCACTGACAACGTTACAAGTAAAAGGAAAGAGAAACGTAATGATACGATACAAGTCGTCGGGGATTCCGGCAAACATTTTATCGCCGCCAGTGTTACCACATTTGAAGGTTTAAAAAATGACAAAAAAACATCACGTAATTAATGGACGCAGATATTGATATCCGACAAATTGATGAAAACATTAATAACACTGTTAACCCACACAAATAATTTAGGGGAATTCCCTTTTTATAACTTTGGATTTTCTCACAACTGAGCTGCCATGATTAAACTCAAGTTGCCACCTGTCATATTTATTTTGAAAATGGGAGAAATTTTCAAAAGTTGAGTTCGATTGAGATTTTCTGGTGAGGATTCGAGGGCCCCCTGAGCTTGAGGGCCCAGGGGCACTGCCCCGCCTAGTCCCTTTGTAGCTACGCCACTGTAAATAACGATTTCTCAACAACTGGAGCCAATCTGACACTTCCAAATGTACTTGGCCCTATTTTCACATTTATGTTTTTGTGCGGATATCGTTTCTTTTTTCTAAATATATATATATAAATATTTATATGTACATATAATTTTGGTTTTTTAACGGTGTTATGAGTCATTTTCCCCCAACCAACAAAAATAGCAGAGACAGCAAAGACATGCGCTGCATACATACTGCTTACGTTGCAATATCGTGAGAACCACAATTGGCTGGAAGTTCCACGCTTATATGCTTAAGTTGCATATTCTTGCTAAAAATCTCACACTCAGCAATATTGCGGGAACAACCACGCTGGCGGTAGCGAACGTTAACAGTACCGGACATCAGATTGTATAAAAAGGCAGTTTAATATCGACATGAGAGCATTCGACAACTCACAACAAACCTGATCTAAGACCAGCCTAACAAGCGGCTCCCTGAGACGGCCCATAATTAGATTTAAGAACTATAATTAATACAAAGTATAAATAAAAAGTGATAGAAAAATAAAAACATAATATTCTATTTTCTTGTGTTCTAATTCCGAAATAAAAAGTTACAAAATAAAACCGTAACAACGGTTAGGTTATTTAATGTGAAGCTTTCTAGCTATACTGGAATTACCCCATATAAAGAATGGACACCCTAGTCCCCCTGAAAAGTGTTTGAAAATCATTTTCGTTAATTGCTCATCGGACCTACCTGTGTACCAAATTTCAGCTTTTTAGCTATACAGAAAGTGCCCCATACAAAGAAGGGGCACCCAAGTTCCCCCAGGTAAAAAGTGCCCGTTTGAAAATAATTTTCGTTAAGAGCTCATCGGGACCTACCTGTGTACCAAATTTCAGCTTTTTAGCTATACTGGAAGTGAACCATACAAACAAGGGGCACCCTAGTTTCCCCAGGTAAAAAGTGCCATACCTTAGTATCCAATGTCCTTCTCCTAGTTCTAAGCTACCTGCCCACCTATTTTCAGCCAAATCAGTTCAGCCGTTCTTGACGTTCACGATTTTCTTTTATATACATTTATAGATATATGTACATTTCTGCTTAATCGACGGCACTTGCTAGCTTGGAAACACTTACCCAAAACACACTTGTGTTTAATGGAGACACAAAGTCTTAGCATGGAAAATATGCGTACCACGCTAATAGAAGTTTTCACTTCAAAAAACAAAAGACTTAAGAAACAAACTTAGTGTTAGTTTTTTTGTGTTAGGTTTTTTTCGTTACGGAATATCTTGATTTCGTCGCCAAAGCCCGTGAAAAAATCTATGCAATAGCTTAAAAAAAATTCAATCGTTTTAAGGCATTTAAAGTGTTTTATTTGAATCGATTAGTGTTCTTCAGGTTAAAGTGCTTGTGAGAACAAATAAGGCAAAAATAGTTTCAGTTCAGATTTATGTGTTTGAATTGAAGTAAACTTTCGCCTCATCGTACATTTGGTGACCACTAGACTTTCATAATTTACAAAGTTCCCCCCTTTGAAAATTAAGAAAAAAAAAACACGCAACAATTTACAAGGACATCCAGTCCATATACAATAATTTACAAGGACATCCAGTCCATATACAACAATTTACACGAACAACCAGTCCATATATAATTTACCAGGACAGCCAGTACTTACACAACGCGGGACGCCTAACATTGGGATACCCCTTGTCTATTTTCTTCAAATCGTCAACTTAAAAGAAAGCAATCTAACATGGCAAACTTAGAGAGTCTTATGTATCAGCAGCAAGTGAGGACAACTGAGATAGAGAGAATTATTGCAAACATCAAGAAGTCCCCACAGGATCGGCGAATGCTAGACTTCTACAGAAGTAAAAACGAAGATGCATTGTGGCAGGCCTTTGAAAACACAGAAAACGCGATTAGAAGAGATAATACGCTATTAGCCACCGATCCATATATTGTCCAAAACTTGCACAAATCCTTAGTTAAGACTCTTCATGACACTACCAAGGAATGTTTGTTGGCGTTAAATAACTTAAATGTGGATTTGGATAATTCCGTATTATGAAAAACCCAAATTTTATTAGTATAAAGTTTGATTTATTTTGATAATTCAATGTTTTATGTAAAGTATTTTATTAAGTATTTTTATTTATACACTAGATGAACCCGGCGTGCTTCGCTACCCCCTACTTTAGATAGTCAAGAATTTGTTATTTCGTAAGAATATCCTATTGTGAAAATTTAATGACGATCGGTCCAGTAGTTAAGACTGTATTACGATTTTTGATTTTCATAAAAAGGGGCGTGGTCCAGCCCACTTTACTCCTGGTACGTATTCCTAACTATGCAAACGCCAATGTGCTAAATATCATCGACGTAGGTCAAAAAATGCCCAAAATATGGCGATTTAAATTTTTGGGTTATATGGGCGGTGTCACGCCCATTTGTCCAATCAAAACTTCATACAGCCTATTATTCCTTCCAGAGTCACAGTAACATGCTGTGAAAATTTCAGGAAGAAAAATAAATATATAAATATGTCATTGGTGGTGCAATATTAAAATTGGATTTTGCCACGCCCCTCCGCCCGCAGATCGAAAATCAAAAATCAGACTTCACAGTGTCACCCGCATGAATGTTCTGAAGATTCCCTGAAAATTTCATCAAAATCGGCGCAGCCGTTTTGGAGTCCATAAATTACATACATACATACACACATTCATTTTTATATATATAGATTAGAGTATTTTAATATTAAGTGGTTTTATTTAGATAATTCAATGTTTTAATAAAGTATTTTATTGTTGAGTGTTTTTATTTATACAGAGTATTTTAATATTAAGTGTTTTTATTTCTAAAATTAGGTATTTCACTCAGTAGTTAAGGGTTAAGTAGTTTAATTATAACACTAGGTATCTTAGCACTAAGCAATTTAATTATCAATTAAGTGGTTTGATGACCACTATTAAATATTAAAAGTTTCGGCTTCTACTCTTCACAACTTTTATTCTCCATCGCTCAACTTCTATTTTCAACTCTTGTTGTCACCGTTTCAACTTCTATCTTTCAACTCTTGTTATCATCGCCTCAACTTCTATTTTTCAACTGCCTCCACCTTTTTGAATTCTATTGCTTGTTACTTTGTTCTTTCTATTCTGTCCGTTTCCATATGTCAATATGGGTGATGCTAATGTAGCGATGTTAGCATCCCACAACCGGCCCTCCTGACTTTACATTCGCCCCGAATGTGCCACCAAGGTATCATTAAATCTTCTCTAACAGGACTTTGACCCCCAAAACATTTAATTTTTCAACTTTATACCTCCCATTATTAAGTTTTTTCGGTCCCTGCTTTATCCCTGCGTCAAAACTTGAGCGCTTTATGCCAACTAATTCACCTAGCCCATACGTCGCGCCTAGAACTCTTTCCTTCTCAAAATTTCTCTTATACGTGCTAAGTTTTTTGTTATTGCAACAGAGGCGTTTGGTTCCATCCTTCTTGTATGCTAATTGTACTGGTTCTAAATGTTCGGCACTTCGTCACCGGTAAAAGCTGACACCGAGTCTTGGATATCACGTAATGAAAAAATAGTTCCCCGTTCGACAACGTCGCGATTTATTGCAGAAGCTTCCCCATAATCCGAATCTGATTCCTTTCTACTTCCCGTTGAAACCCGTAATGTTGCATCAACCGGTCCTGCAACTCTGGTTTGTTACCAACCTTAGGGAGTTCTGTTCTTAGTCCTTCAACTGTCATAGCTAAAACTTTGCTAACCTCCATTGCTTATTTTGAAGAGTAGAATACGAAATAACATATAGTAACAATAGTGAAACTGAAAACCAAAAATATATGTGTTTATTAAATTTTAATGAATTTTATAAACTGTTATTTTTTAATCGCAACTGCTATTCCATAAAATCAAAGAAATTTATGCATGAAAAGTTAATTTTTAAGAATTAGAAGAAAATTACTTACATATGTTTGTGATTTTCAATATAAAAAAAATTTGTTAAATTATGTACATATACCATGAGAAGTAAAATTTATTTAGAAATTTTGATGAATTTGCTAAGAAATATTATTTCAAATGAACTTAATTCGACACACGAAAAATGGTACCAAAAATCGGTACGGTTTCACAAGGGTTAAATGTTATTTTACTCAAACTAAAATAACACTCGCTTCTCTCTCATCAAAATATTCAACGTTTTTTAACCAAATGTCACAATCTCTTTCTTCTAAATTCTCATCAAAACTTCAAAATTTGTTTAAATCAATACTTCTATTTTAAATTGCTGTGTGGCTTTTAGCTGTTTGAAAATATTTACTCTCATCTAAAAATGAAGGGAATCACAATGGATCCAATTGAATCTCCGAGTGGATGTGTGCTTCACACTACCCTTCCTAACCTAACCTAATCTAACAATATAACGAGTTATTAATAGGTTGGTATCAGAAACCTACATCTGCAGGATGAACAATTAATTATTATTCCAAAGATTCAAAAAGAGTTATTATTAACACCGCGAGGAATCAAGTTAAAGGGTATTAAATATTAGGGATAGAAAATTTCATAAGAATAATAAGCAGAAAATCGTAAACATATTAAATAACTTTTTATTCATTTGTTGTGGGTTAGCAAATCTATATGCATTTCGTTGGCTGCTAAATACAAACTCATCAGTAGATCTTTACCATTTATGTTTGAAAAGTTCCAAAACTCATTTACTCATAGATAAACTCGTAAATAAAATTTGCGAATAACAAAAGCACGAGCAAAATAGTTTTTCAAAAAACTTTACAAACATCATAACAAATAATTTTCTTCATTCATTATGAAGAGGGCGTTGTAAATGGGTTTCGAGAACAAGTTCTCTGATTTCATTAGAACACATTCCGTTTCAGTAGCGATAGAAGTATGAAACACACCCATCATTGCATCGATGCTCCAGTGAGTCAATTGAGTTGGCTACCCTACTGTCATTGAAAAGCTTTTTCGCCCTATCTTGTACGCGATCTATTACCTTCAAAATAGATTTGAAGCACCGGCCCATACATGAGAGTTGTATTCCATTTTCGGTCGGATAAACGTGGTATAAATATTAAGGAGATCAGATGGAGTGTAGTATGTCCTACACCGCCTTAAGAAACCGAGGCACTTGAAAGCTTCTTTTGAGACATGAAAACTATGATCATTCCATCAAACATTACAATAAATTTTCATGCCAAGAACATCAAAAGCTTCTGATTCCTCAATATATATACCATCGATATTTACAGATAGAACAGCATGTCCGGTCATACATCTGTGCGTTAGCATAGCACATTGGGTCTTTCTTGCATTAAAATTTACCCTATTAGCATTACCATTGAAATTGTCAAGAGATCGCGATTTAGTGTATTAGTCATATTTTTCCGCATTGCACGGATCTTCGACGGGTTTTGCCTTTTACTGAATAAATACGAATGAACTTAGCTGCTGTCATCTGCAAAAGAGTAGATAGGGTTGGAAGTTTGACATAGAAGGTCATTAGGAAAAATAAGAAAAACTGTCAATTTGTTAAAATATTTATAGCCTGAAGAAGTTACACAAAGTGTAACGAATTATTGCAATTAATTATAAATAAACATTTTTATATAAAAAACACGGCTCCATGAAAAATGGCCCCAATGAAAAATGGCCCCAAACCAAAAATGAAAAATGGCCCCAAGATTTTGTATTGAAAACAACAACACGAACTTTGGGGCCATTTTTCCTATTTTTTGGGGCCATTTTTCATTTTTTATTTTTAAGTTTGGAGCCATTTTTCCTAAAGTTTGGGGCCATTTTTCATTTTTCGTTAATTGAAAAATGGCCCCAAACTTTTTACATTGAAAACAACAATAATTATTTGTGGGGCCATTTTTCCTATTTTGGGGCCATTTTTCATTTTTGGTTTGGGGCCATTTTTCATTTTTCAGTTTGGGGCCATTTTTCATTTTTTAGTTTGGGGCCATTTTTCATTGGGGCCATTTTTCATGGAGCCAAAAAACACACCTTTGAGCTTAAAATATTTAGAAGTTAATATATTAAAATATAAAAGGTAGAAATTAATAACCAATTAGAAATAAATATAATTATTAATAACTTAATATGTATTTATTATTTCTTAGATTACACTCTAATGTGTAATTGCTAATTCTTGCAGACCAGTTCGGACCATGTGATAGTAGTCCATAAGTAAAATGAATGTAGAAGATGCATTTCTAAGAGAAGGCATCGTTAAAATTTCAATTTATCTAATACTAATCTAAGAACCGTTAGAGAATATGGCCGACTTCCTAAACGCATGTTGCATAGCATAATTTGAAAAACTACGTATGCAATGCAAATCATGTTGTAGCAGCATCCTTGCACTGCAGAGAAATGCTCTGCATAAAAACAGCGTTAAGGAACGCTACTATGCTTTTTTTTACTGTTTACAGTTGTTCATAAAAATTTAAAACCAAATAAAAATTGTTTATAAAAATATAATAAATAAATTTAAAAACAATATAATTATAATAAATAAAAAAATTACTTATTCCACCATTGTCTAAGTATCAAACGCTTGCACACCAAATGAAATAGATGCAAGAATTTGAGAGCTAATACTCATCAAACTGAGTTGCCCACAGATTAAGAACATTAGACATTGCCAATAATTTTAGGTATGGGTATGCGTTTATGCAATGCAACTTGCGTTAAGGAAGTCTTCCTATTTCGTGCAATTAGAACAATTTAACCTCATAAAGCGGAATTGTATTTTTCCGTATGAATATATCAATACGTTCACGAAATTGGATGATATTGAACTTCCATCAATTAATGCATTTTATAGTCAACTGAAAAATTAACAATGTTCATGCACAGAAAGTTTAGGAAACATTTAAATGTAGAACCATTCGAGATTACATGGGTTTTAACTAATAACTGAAGTTCTTTTGTTAACAGACATTTTTGAAAACTTTCGAAAAGTCTATAAAGGAGTATTCAACCTTGACCCATGACATTATTATAAACTCCCAGGTTTATCATGGGTTGCTACCTCGAAATATACAGGAATCGAGTTCGAACTACTAATCGATTTGAAAATGTATAATAATAACAGACATAGCAAGGCAAATCATAAGTATTTAAGTACTTATGATCAAACGAAGTCTTCTGAATATATTTTATATTTAGACGCATACAATCTTTATGGTCGGAGAATCTCCCAAATGGTAGTTTTTACTGGATGAACGATTTCATTCACCCAAATAACATTCCGTGTGATTCCGAAAGAGCTTATATATATGAAGTTGATTTATTCTACCGCTTTCATTGTAATAATTATCATAATGATTAAAAATTTTGTGCTGAAAACATAATAATTGGTGGAAGTAAGCAAGCAAAATTGGTCAATGAATAAAACTACCACAATTTTAATCTCTAACGAGCCTGTGATAGCATGCATACTGCCATTTACTTCCAAGTTACTCGTACATAACGTTTAAATAAATGAAATAAAGAAGGTAGCTTTAAGTTTTAATGATACCAATCGTAAAATCAGAAGTGATAATGTAAATAAATACGCTCAGCACTATTACCAATCAGATAGTAAGGGTAATCACGATGGGTAGTGCAAAGTGTGCAAACGATGCAAATGTGTGCAAATATACACACATTTGCACAACATAACAACAATATGTATGTATTTGCAATTTGCTTAATTTTGCTTCGTTTTCACTAAAAAAACCATGAGCAAAGATAGTAGTGCATATTTTATCAATTGCAAACGAAAATAAACAATAACTTGAGACATACAGACTATCATATTTTTATGTTTAGAAAAAGAAAATTTAATTTTGTAACTAATTTTAATTTAATTTAAAAAGTTTTAGTCTTCTTTTTTTAATTTATTAGTAAATAATAAATTTATGCATTTGTAACTTGACATCTGAAGTCAGTGTTGCCAGAATTTTTGATGGGCTGCCACATTTTTCTGAACAAAATTACATGCTCTTCACTAAAATGCAATAAATTTAAAAGTACGCTCACGAAGTACACTAATATGCACAGCAAATTTGCAAAATGCATATTTGCACAATCACCATCGTGATTACCCTTAGTGATAATGGCGATTTAGAACTAGATTTGCTGTTATATGATACATACATATGTATATGTAATTGATATGCATTCAGAAACAGAAAACTATTAGATACAACAGAAAAATTATATAATATCTATGTAAATAAAAATAAATAAAATATATATGTATGTATGTACTACATACATATGAGAAATTATTATTACTAAGCTTATAGGGTAGACAGACGACAGCCTTAATTTGCATTAGCAGTCTTAATTCAAATTAACTTGTGAATCATCCCCATAATAAATGCACGAAATCGAACTGAATTTAGCTATTTCGATATGGCAATACTGTCGATAACCTACCCCATTGTTTACAATTGTATTATAAAAATTATTTAAAAATCACACGCATGAACAATTTTTACATTTTCGAGCAGTTTAAACAAAAGTAATTTCAGATTTTCTTTAAATAAATAATGATTTTTCACTAACAGCATAGCGACTTTCTATCGATTTAATTATGTTGGCGAACTTATTGTACACAAAACAACCCTGCATTGTAATTATAAGACTAAGTCTTGTTATCCAAGGAATTCAATATATAAATAAAATAAAAATAAATAAATAAATTTATTAAAAAGTACATGAGTTGACTACACAAAAAAAATATACGTATTTTTTGTTTAATAAAGCGGTGTTATTGAAAAAATTTTTAACATTTAACATTATTAATTATTAAATTTAACATTTATTTGAGCATATATTGTGTATATTAAGTATATTGTGTATACTTATTTTTTAACGAATTATTTTTTCTTATTATGTATTTGAATGCAAAAACATGTAGTCAGTAGGAATTAGAGATGCCACCCATCACGTGATTAGCGTGATCACGCATTATTGTGATTTTTTTTTTGTTTGATTCGTGATTGTGAGTAAAAAAAAAATTGCCGTGAGTGAGTGCGTGTGAGTCGACTTTTCGTGTGATTGAAATTAAAATAAAAAGTTGTTTTTTGAATTTTCAATTTAGTGATTTTTTTTTATTATACTAGCTGATCCCCCCGGTGTACTTCGCTACCCCCTCGTTATAAAATAAAATTAAAAGAATTTTTATATCCCATTGTGACGATCGGTCCAGTAGTTAAGACTATATTACGATTTTTAATTTTCCCAAAAAGGGGCGTGGTCCCACCCACTTTTCTCCTGGTACGTATTCCAAATTATGCCAATACCAAATGTAGCAAATATCATCGACGTAAGTCAAAAAATGCCCAAAATATGGCGATTTAAATTTTTGGTTTATATGGGCGGTGCCACGCCTTCTTGTCCAATCAAAACTTCATATAGCCTATAATTCATCCGAGAGTTCCAGTTAAATACTGTGAAAATTTCAGGATGATCGGTACAAGGGTTTGGCCTCCTATAAGGAACAAACAAACAAACAAACAAACAAATAAACAAACACACATTTGGTTTTATATATATAGATCGTTAAAATCAGCTTTTATCACGCTTTAAGAGTGTTGATCACGAATATTCAAGCCTGAAAAATAAATAAATTTTTAATTAAAACAAATATTCATTATACTTTGCTAGTTAAACTCAGAATTATAGTCAGAAAATAACTAGAAAAAGCAGAGCAAAATTTTTGGTTTTGTTTATTCTGCTCAAAAGGGGCAATGACGTCATATTATTTTTTTTTTTTATTAAATCCTAGATTTGTTTTTTTGCATGAGTGTGCTGATCGTGAGTGACTTTAACTATCTCTGATAGAAATCATGAAAAAACATACTTATGTGCATACATACATAAAAATATACATATTTTTACAGTTTTTTCTTTAATATGAAGTTTTGCTATTTAATGTTTGGACACCGCGATTGAAGGAAGTGCTTTGTTTTTTGTGCGTGCAGTAAAATTAAATTTTATAATAAACATTAACAAATTTAAACAATTTAATTATTACAAAATGGTAAGTTTAAACTATGGCACTCTATGGCAATCGACATAGACTTCAGCTTAAAATTTAAAGATGCTAAGAATCTGCTGTCAAGATGGGATCTACATACATACATATATGAAAAGAAATTGTTTCATTTGCTGGCCACACGAATTTCTAACGCCTTTGTATCCCAGCAGCTTAAGGCTTTAGCTTCATGTAATCTAGGTAAAACGTTTGTTAGTTATTATATATTTACTGCTTCTAACGAATATTATTTCTTTAGATGTTTATTTTTATAGAATCAAAAACATTTGGGATAATTTTTAATCTCCACTTTTTGTTACCGCCACAGCAAAATGTTTTAAAGGACGAAGTGGGTAACACTCATTTTCCATAATTGCCAGTACTCAGCAAGAGCTGGATATAAAGTTAAATTTGTTAAGAGTACAAAAAACAAATATACAGCCCAGACTATGAATTATTGGTAGTATTTTAGATATACATAAAAGAAATTTTTGTATATTTCGATGTATGTATGTACACCAAATTTTCTCTTAAAAAACCGGAAGTTCGATTTTGATTTTAGAACCATGGTTTCTTTGGGAAAAGTTCTTAGAATTTTCCGTAGATTACGACCTTGCTATACGCTTTGTCATGTTTTTCGGTCCCGAACAAATTGACCCACCCTAATGTACAGTATGGAACGACGAATCGCTGGCTTCCACTGAGCTACCCCAGCAACCAGCGATATCGTGTCGTTACATAGTTGATTACTTTCAGCAAGAGAAGTTTCCACTTAATTATGGGTACAGCTGTAACTAAATGCCAACTAACTAATACATTCAAAGAACAGCTGATGATTGCTGCCTTCAGACTTTACATTAACATTGATTAAGAATCAGCGGCCCGATGATGATGATGATTATGAAACCGGTATATTTGAAAATGAAATTTTTCCTTAAAACGTTATCATATTTTTTTATGAATTATTATTTTATTTTAATTGTTTTGTTTACTCCTAAATTATATGAATTGATAATAATATATGTATATGTACATATGTACGTATTGATGTATGAGTAATGCTCGTATCTGTACTGTTTTTCGACATCAAAAACTGTGTACTGCTTTTCTCCCTCAAAATACTTTTTTTCGATACATAATAGAAATAAAAACGGCGAACAGCGAATTCATGCAATAATATTGTTTACTTCAAAAATAAGCATTCTCCTCGAGAATGTTTCGATTGTGGATCGGTGGGTGGAGATATTTTTTCATCTCAATAACGCCGATTGTGAATTCAAAGAAATAGCCACGATCGTTGAATATACTTTATGTTTGCCAGGAACTTCAGCATCAGTGGAACGAATCTTCTCTGCAGTGAACAAAACTTGGACGTCAGACAAAACCCGATTAGATGTGCAAACATTGAAGGCGATTCTGACCGTCAAATGTAATTTGAAGTACAAATGCTTTGATTTCTACAATTACCTCAAAACGAAGCCGGCATTGCTTATTCAAATTGCTTCAAACGAAAAATACAAAACAACAAAAGCTGATTTTGATGGAAATGATTCAGATGATGGAAATGATTGTTAATTTTTTTTTTAATATATTGAATAAAATATATACTGCGAAAAGTACTGTTTTTCCAAATCGATTTACTGCGTTTTTAAAAAATTTCAGTGAAATGTACTGTTTTTGGTTCAAAAATATATACGAGCGTTATGTATGAGTGATTCAATAATTTTAATTTGCTTTTTTATACATATATAAACGTTTTTTACCCTTTTTAGAATGACAATTTTACCGTATTTACCTTCAAAATTTTTGTTCAAATTTAAATTTTTTTTCACTTGGCGCTTTTTACCATTTTTTCCGCAATTTTTTTACCCGTTTTTGCTATACACTTGACGCTTTTCTTCATTTATAAAATGGCAACTCTGTTAAGAATACCCGAACCAATTTTCTTTAAAGAGGGTCTAACGGTATTTAGACATGATTAGCACGCAAAAAAACATTTTGTAGATGAATAAAAATCTTTATGGACAAAAACAGATTTCTTTCTGTTGTCAGGAGTCGGTGGTGAAGCTCGAAGTTGTTATATGTATTCTCTATAATTGATCAAAAACATTTGTGTGTTAAGGTACGGTCACATTTTGATTTAACAACAAAGTGTGTTTTTTTTAGAGAAATCAATGCTATTATATTGTTGACCTGGTGGAAGGAGGTGCCAAAGAGGTGCAGAATGAATATAGAATTGCCATTCGGAAACTAGACAATGATGACGAGGTATAATGATGTTACGGTTGCGCGGTGATTGAGAAAAACTCATTTTTTCATATAAGTATTTTGGAGATTTAGTATTGATTATTATATGCAAAAATTTAAGCGTTCGAATATATAACAAACTTTCGAGTGAAACCCCATAAAGCTTTTTAGAAAAAAGAGGAAACATGGTCAAATCGTTTCAGCCCATAAACGTATCTTCTAATATTGTTGTATAAAACATTCAACTTTCTTTTACTGACTGAGTCACAGTGTGCCTTCCACTAATTTGATTTTGTGGTGAATACAGTATTTTCAAAACAAGCGAAAAAATATATTAAAAAAATTGAATTGCACCTAAATCCACTTGCGCGCAATATTCTAAATTATAGAGGTCACACCAGGTTGAGAAGGAGGGATACTCTTTCTCTCAGCCGTACACGAGATATGTAAAATAACAAAAAAATTCAACCGCTGAAACTAAAAAATTTGTTTAGCATTGGCTAAACATATATTACACATTTTTAGATTTAAGATTTGAACAACTTATTGATGTTTCAATTTATATTTGAAGATTCTGTAGTGTGTTTGACTAACCACTACTGCATGCCATCTGCATGCAGCAAGTGAAACATAACACTTTTGTTATTGTTTGAATAAACGTCCACATTCCAATTGTATGATCAGAGTGTATTATGCTGATCATGCATATTCCCACACATACTTTGTGTATGTGTTAGTTTAAGAAATATAATGTCTAAGCTATGTTAAGATTTTAATATTAAATAATAAAAAAGTTCATAATTGTGTCTCTTAATTTTTCTGACATACCAGGGCTAGTAAGTGCATTGCCGATGTTTGCTGGTAGATTTTGTGTTAATTTGTGTATTAGACCTTCGTGCCATACTCTATCAAAAGTCTGTCATCAATAAAGAGCGCTGAGCAATATTTCTTTTTTCAAAAGTTTCTCTAACTACATTCACAAGTCTGTGAGTTTGTTCAATAGAGCTGTGTTGTCTGCGAAAACCGAATTGATGATCTGGAATACAAGCATTATTAGTCAATATACGAGTCAGCTTGCTCATATACAGCTTTTCAAAAAATTTCGACATATTAGACAATAAACTAATAGGCCGATAGGATTCAACCTTTGTATGATCCTTGCCGGGCTCTGGTATAATAGTAATAAGCAAAACATTCCATTCAGTTGGATAGTGTTGCTGCCGTAAAATACCATTAAAAATGAATAGTATTATTATTTTTGCAATATAAGGCAATTCTTAAAGCATTTTGTTGCTTATATTATCGATACCTGGAGCTTTTTTTGTGTTTAGACAAGTAAAGCACTTTTCAATCTCCATAATAAGTTTTTGGGGTATTTCTGGTAAGGCGACGACTGGTGGCAGTTCAACAATACCAGCAGAAATTTTTAGAGTAAATACTTTTTCTAAATGTTTAACGAATAGAGCACCTTTTTCAGCATCAGTTCTTGCCCAGTCACCATTAGAGCCTCGCAATGGAGTGTTGAATATCACCGGTCTTTTAAGACCTCCGGCTGCACGCCACAACGAATAATCTGTTTGTGGTGTTGCATCTAGTTCTTGAAGAAATTTTTGAAGGGAAGCTGTTTTGTTGTGTTTAAAAAACTTTTCTAAGCTGCTTGGTACACTCCTTAATCCTTAATTTTAACTGAGGTGATCTGTGTCGAGCTCTCCGTTTTTCAGTCAAAAGCCTTTCTATATCTGCACAAAAATATTGTTGAATCTCTGTTAATTTGTTTGATTTGAAGAAGCATTAATAGCAACTTGTTTAACATTTGCTTCAAACAACCAAATAGAATTTTCATGTCAGTAGGTGTTCTCAACAGCATATTTTCCGTGCAATGAGCACTCAAAAATTTTTTGTATTTCAGCCAGTTAATACGTGCAGATGTCATCAGTAAATCACTCGTAGGTGTTGAAGTTTTGTGTGAGAATATAGTGCCAATAGGTGGCGAGTGATCTGAAGATAAATCCAAAGATGCTTCCACTTTATTCATTTCGCTGGCCACAACTTTCACAATTCCAAAGTCGATAACATCAGGAATTTTTTGTTGATCCGTTGGCCAATATGTTGGCTGACCACTTGAAACTACATTTAAAACAATTTTAGAAATTTTGTCAAACAAAACACTACCCTTAGGACTGATAAAACGTGAACCGCAAAATGTGTGCTTAGCATTGCAGTCGCCAGCTGCTAGAAAACGGGGGCGCAGTGATTTGTAAAAAGCCGTATATTGACTCTCGGTAATTGAAAATCTGGGGGCGAATAGACAGATGATATTACAAGTTTTTGATAATAATTTTCAATGCAGATGTTCGTTGCTTGAAGATATTTTTCACAAGAGTCATTTAACAGGTAGTGTTTTATTGGCGATTTTATTACAATTCCCGAGCCACCACAAGCTCTACCTCTTGGGTCCTTGGTGTCATAGAAATTATATCCATTAATTCTAAAATAGCTGTCAGAGGTTAAATGAGTTTCTGAGATAAGCATAACATCGATTTTTTATCCAGATGGAAATATTCTATTTCGTTTTTATGTTGGCAGATGCCGTTTGCGTTCCAATAACAGATTTTTAAGTTCATGGTTTGTTCAATAAAGCCTGCAACAAGGTAGACTCCATTGTCAACATTTCCTGCATCATACAGGACATGTTGAGAGTAAAAGTATTTACTATTTGTATTAAACTTTCTATCGAGGCTTCAATACGAATTAAATTATACCCTGATTCTTCATGCATTGGATAGCTCCAGCTCTTTACGTGGAAGCTCAACGGTAACTCTTCGATGCAACAAGTACTTTAAATTATAGATAGGGTGCGATTCATTTTTTTTTTATTTTCAAGTCACCTGGCTATAGCTCGACTCTAAAAATAGGTTGGGGAATTTTTTCCCTATTTTAAATATTTGAAACATATTTTATTTTAAAGCCACTATATTCAATGCCTTTTACTTTACCTCTGCCGGATCCACGCTTGAATCTATGCCTTTTATAACTACTGTTAGGCATTTAGAACTCTTTAGTTGATATGTATAAAAGAGTTTATTTTTAGATTCAAAATCTGAAACTTTTTTTCGGTAATTATTTTCTTGAGTTACCTGAATTTTTGTTTCGTTGATTTTACTGCGCTTAATTGGAGTTACATAGAACTCATTTTCTTCAATTAATGAGATAAGGTTTTTAACCAACAACTGGAATTCTGTTATCTTATATATATGGGTGGTGGTTTACTCGACCTTGTTGTAGTTGTGTCTTCATCGCCTTGTTCAGTTAAAATCGCGAAACGATTTTCGGAATTTTTAATATTTTTCCCATCTCTAGGAACTTTTGCCGTTGACGCTATTTGAGCAAATTTGGGACTTCTTCCCCTTTTCAGCACATTTATGTATCTATTAAAAGGCTGCATCAAATCATTCATTTGTTTATATACACACTAGAAATACAATATTTATTCAAATATTGAAGAGATGTTAACATAGTCAAACGAGTGAAAACTCAAAAGAGAATGAATTCGGTATAACAATTGATCATAACAACGAAACACATTCCATTTACTTGTTTACTTTGAAAAAGTGAAGATGAAGTACATACATAGGTAAAAATGCTGGGAGCTACGTTATCGGCAGTAATTGTTTTAAGAAGGCAACATTTAAAAAAAGGTCATTTAAGAGTAATTGCACAAATCAAAATCATTTTTAAGTATAAATCTATAAATCATACATGACTTTTTTAAAATGTTGCCACTTTGCAGCCATATCTTCGAAAATACATACTAGCTGATAGCTAAATACAAAATCGCCAACATTTGTAAACAAAGCAAAACAACATATTACAAAGGTGTTTGAGTAGTAGAGACCTTCCTCCCTTCGGCCGAAAATTGGCCGTAATAACAAGAGTACAACCTATATACCACCACACCAGACTTAAAAAACCTGCTATGACAAAAAAAAAAACATTAGAAAACAAGCAGTGCCTTTTGATATTTGTCAATATATATGTTTTTGTGTATATAGAATGTTATTTAAATACAGAAAGATATAAAAAACATACGATATTATTATTTAAAAAAATTTATGGCAACATTGGTCATAAGTGTAAAATTCATTAAACTGACAAACCTATGTGAAAATATAGCAAATCCGGCAACACTTATACATGAAATAGCATTATGCTATCAAATTTAACATTTGCTTAAAAGCTTGTATTTGCTGTCTACACGATATGTTAAAATCGTCAACAAACGTTTGTTGGCATCGTTAACAAATGCCCATCATATGTCGTTAAACATAAGTACATATGCTGAAAATTTTGTGTCTAAACGATATGTTGACACTGTTAATAAATTTTTTACCGTAAATATGCTGATTCAACATATCGTGTAGACTAATCTTAAGACAGAAATATCGTTGGAATAAAAATTTGGGCGAAAATTTCATTGAAATGCATTTTTTCTTATATATGATTTCCGGCAGTTCAAGTTTTACTACTTGAAAATTGTTTTTCAATAAGCCTTGCCAGATGGCTTTGAATTACCTTGATTGTTAAGATAACAAGTCGTTTCAAGTTCAAGCAATATTTTTCATTCTGAACCTGAAAATTTCAATATTCGAATTTTTCAATTTGTTACATCGAAAAAGTCTCTCAATTCTTTAGCAGTAAAGATAAGATTATGACAACATTTAATGTTTTTCTTGCGCCAACACAACACACTCGTGACAACACACTTAAAAATAAAACTTTTTATTTAGTTTAGCACAAATAAAACTAAAATCTTGCGCCTTAAACTCTTTTTAAATAAAATCAGTACAAGTATAAGGGCCAATAATTGACTTCGTATTTAAATGCTCATTCAGCTAATTTTCATTTAAATTTATGTTGCATTTGAGTGCTAATTCTGTTTTTCAGTCGTATTTAATTGTTCTTATTTCATTTTATTGAAAACTTGGTAGCACAACGTAATATAAAAAATTTCCCACAAATTTCCCTAAAAAACAGCTGACTACAACAAATAAAGAAAAATACAAATAAAAACTATTTTAATTTTAGCTAAAAATAAGAATAATTAAGAACCGCTGAATTGTTTTAAGAGAATAAAATTAAATTTCAGAATAATTAAAAGGATAATAGCGACAAAACAAGCCAAAATTGTATGCAACTTGTCAGCTGCCACAAATTTTTTTATTGGCTTTGATTTAAATAAGAAGAACAAGCAGTCAAAATCATATGGAAATTCGTAAAACTTATGTAGTATTTAAATGCACAATGTTCGCTATTTAATGTTAACTTAATTTTCAAGTGAAAAAAACAATTTCGTATGTATATAAATAGCATTTAAAAATAAATAACATATAAATCAGCTCTGAATTATTGGCACTAAGAATGATTACTTTGGATTACTTACCTGTCCAATTTGGTCCATTAATTTATATTGATTCAATTGAAGAAAACTGCCAGTTTGTTCAATTGAAACACGTCTGGATTCACGCAATGGTGGTCTTCGTCTATTCGTTCTAGGACTACAATACGGACTAGCATATGGACTATATGGAACATTAGGGTATATAGATCGCGATTCTAGGGATTGTGTTTTTAAAACTATTTCAGTCTTTTGTGATGATAACGATAATGATCTAGTAATCGCAACCCCATCTTCCGCCATAATTTCTCCATCTTCGACAGTTGACTGCTGCAGCTCACTCTGTCGATGGTCATTGGAATGTGGGTTGTTCTTATGATGATTATGTTCAGAGTCATTCATATCAATTGCTGATAGTTGAAAAAATAATTGCTCATCATCATCATCTGTTTTATGGTAAATAATGGATGGTAAATCTTGTACAATTTCAAGCGATTGAGATTTAAGAAATGAGAACTGTCTTTTAGTTTCGCTCTTTAAAGCTGAATTAGTGCAATAGGAGGAGTTATTTGTTATTTGAAAAAGCAATCGAGAGGACAAAGCATTGGTTAATTCATTAGCATAATTTTCAATTTCAGATTGGTTAATATGGCGGTGGTGATGGTGGATGTGATGGTGGTTGTAATGAGAATGGTTAAATGTATTGCAAGCATGCAATGGTAGTACGGTTATATATGGAGATTGACATGCATATTTTAATGTCATTTGATTATTGATTGCTGTCGTATAAGAGTTAGACACGTTAACGGCTTCCGTGCTTAAGTTATTACTAATACATTGTGCTAAATTTTTACCTCGTATTTCGTCTCTAACAGAAGTTGTAGTGTTATTGTCCAACCTTAAATTAAAGCACTGTTCTTTGATATTTTTTTTAGATTTAATTTTGTCGGTGACTATTGCTTTGGTAGTGTTTTGGCTAGCTAAAGGAATCACAGAGGAGAAATAATCACATGTGTTTGTGCAAATTTTTCTATGCGTAGATGTTTCTAAAGAAATATAGTCTTTAATTTTTGTGCTAGGCTTATGTGATACATTTTCTTTTTCTGAAGTCGTCTGGTCTAAATTAATATTTTCTAATTGTCCCGGAAGAATAATAATATCTTGTTTTTGATCAAAGAAAGGTTTTTCCAAACCGTTTCGTTGATCTCGTACTATATCATCTTTATCGCCATCATCATATTCTGTTCTTATCGATACAACAGTGGGCTCAGCCCTAATCGTGTATTCAAAATTTTTATTGGATTCAGGTAGTTCAGGAAATAAATTTTCTCTTTTAAACTTAGCAAGAGATACATCTTTTGTTCGAAATTCTTCTTTGGCTTGCGATGGCTCTGGCTGGTGCGAAGTTTTTCCTGATGGTTTTCTGCTGCTACTATCCTCTTGTGACGTTTTCTCCATTGTGGTTTAAAGATAAACCAGTACAGTTTCTACCATGATTGTTGAAAACTAAAAACAAACAAAAAACTTTATTATTTCAACAAACATATGCACATATGTATTTATATGTATATATGTATGTATATAAAATTTTCATAACATCACTTGAGAACGACTGGATCGATTTGTTTGGTTTAAACTTTTCCAAAAATGAATTGTATGAAAAAAAATTAATTTTACGTGGAAAAAGGTAACCCTATACAAAGAAATTCTTATATATCTGGACAACTGGCATTTATTTGTGGTGTGCGGATGTGTTATTTATATTCGTCGCAACTGAATATTAAAATTTATTGAAAGTTACATAAACAAAAATCAAACAGTTATATTACTTGTTAATCTTTTATTTTTATTTATTTATTTCAGAAAAGTAATACAAGAGGCCTATTGGCCGATAAAAAATATTACCAGTATAACAAATATTAATTCTATGTAACAAGTGAAATAATCTTAAAAAATGTATGTACATAAGTATTTATAATTCATTAAAAAATTGAGATCAATTTTGTATTGGGTTAATACATTGCAATCACAAGCCAAATAAAGTTTAAACAAATAAGAAACTAAAGGTCCAAACACAATCGTGACAAGTAGTCCTAGTAGTATGTGAAGGAAAATTTTTAATAGTTTGACCAAAGCTTATATATTTTACTCTTAAAGGAAGTTAAGGGCATAGCGAAGGAACGTTTTCCAATTTCCAAGCTATTCCAAATGCGTGCGACACGTACTAAAAACGATCTTTCATAAACAGCATAATATATACGAGAAATCAATATATGAGGATTTCTAATAAATCTGGAAAAAGTTACCATATTCGCAATTTGAGCAGGTATTTGTGTTTTTACAATTTTAAAGAGATAAATAAGCAGTCTAAACTTAAGATAATCCTCAAACGAAAGATTCAAGTAGTCCTTTAAGTGATTCGAAACATGCTCTCTAATCCTAAGCCGATAGACGAAACGTATAATTTTATGAATGACTGACTTTATATTCTTTCTATTTCGTGAGTTGCAGCCAGTGTAAACTTCAATACAGTAGTTTATCTGCGATATCTACATGAGTATATATACATACATACATACATACATAGCGAAATATAAAAGTGAAAACAAAAGGAGAACTCTAAATGAGTTTCTGTAGTAAAACAACAATAAAACAAGCAGTAGGAATGTATACCTAACATGGGTTGCTGCTGAGAACCATAAAAATCAAACATTTAATAGAAACTGGATTTCAATACAGAACATAATTACTTGTGCGAGTTAAATTCGAACGAAAATAAAATGTTGTAGAACTTTTTCACCTTTATTGAATTACAAGAATCTTAAGACTAATTTGTTCTACAATTTTTAAACTTATCTAAGTTAAGCAACGAAAAGGTTTTTTGCTTACATTGCTGTGTGGCAAAGCGTGGGAATAAAAAATGTAAATGCAACTTAAGCTCCTATTTATGTTTCTCTACACTTTACCAGCCGTTATTATTAATTAGTGTTGTTCGTATGTAACACCTCCACCGAGTTCAATATTATTGAGGGTTATACATATTTGCTTATGATATCTTCCATATCTTTTGTTTCTGGCTTATCTATAATTTTTATTTTGATTGCTTCTAATTCAATGCCTTTTAGATCTGGCTTATTTACAATTTTTGTTTTATTAACAATTCTACGGTTGTTAGTTTTCAAAATAATTATGATAATGATAATTACCAAGATAATAAGAGTTGTACTTAATCCATAGGATACATTTTTGTGAACTTTTAATTCTTTAATTTCATTTATATTGTTGTGTTCTAACATAATATCGTCAAATTCAAGGTGGGGTTTGGTTATGTTAATCGTCATACTTCAGTTATTAGTATTAATTAAATAATTTCCAAATAAACTTAAATTTCTATTGTCACAAGTATGTTTTAGTTTTATTTTTCTAGCATTTTTCAATAGGATAGTTTCTTCGT
This sequence comes from Lypha dubia, assembly GCA_947311025.1. Taxonomy (NCBI): domain Eukaryota; kingdom Metazoa; phylum Arthropoda; class Insecta; order Diptera; family Tachinidae; genus Lypha; species Lypha dubia. The sequence goes on along the minus strand of OX371260.1, from coordinate 102,701,700 downwards.
CTATCTCTATTATGTCGGATTTTTTATTAAATACCTATGTATTTACACTTATTTTTGGTTGAACAATGATTGGTCTTTTCGAGATGCTTAAGTGTAATATTTTCTTCATAGTGTAAAATAACATTATTTATTTCGATTATGTTTTTGTTACGTTCGTCAATTTCCATAAAATTGCTATTTGGTATCGCGATAAGCAATCTTAATTGCGTAGTTATGATTTGGTCAGGGATTTTTATAGCTATTATTAAGGAGTTTATAATGACTCCAATTTTCAGGAGTTTCAGTTTATAAAAATCAATATTAAAAGTTTCAATTTCTGCTTTTATGAATATACTAGCCCTTTAACCACTGAAAACCAAACCATACGTATTATTTTGTTTTAATACTCAAATTAAACAAATTAAAATATATCAATATAAATACATCTTATACTTACAAGAAAAATTTTCGATTTGATTTGGTTGCTAGAAATGTGTTTTTTTTTATTTCCACTAAAATAACACCGAATTTGTACGTCTTTTCTCACCAAAATCTTATAAGAAATGTTTATTTCTCTCAAACTAACACAGTGTGGCCGTTCAAATTGACACTGTTCGCTACTTTATTTTATGTAAAATAAGAGAGTGTTACACTGTTTTAGCACGGAAAATACTGCTTTCATACAAAAGAGGTTTTTTGATGACCGTCTGTAGACGGTATCAGTGGTTAAAGGGCTAGAGTAGATAAAGTTTTTTTTCGCCGATGCAATATTGTCTTGAATATTTTCTATTCGGTCCTGCAAAAAGTTTAACTTAGACAAATGACCTAGGTACAAATATCATTTTACGATTTCGTTATTACTTTTCCTCACTTGCTCCAGAGCAGACGTGATACTGGTTCTATCTTGTTCTACTGACTTTTTTACACTTGGTAATTGAGTTATTACATGAGTCATTTATAACGATTTGTTTATTTACTGTTTCTATGATATTTCTATTATTTTCTTCGGTTACATGGATATGCTCCATAATTTCCGTTCTATGAAATTTATTAGACCTCTCCTCTTTCTCTGTTGTTTTGGTTTTATTGTCAGAATCGTTTCGTGTATGTTCTGTATTGTTTGTAAGAGAATTTGCATGTTACTTGAATCTACTGTGTTAACGTTTTCTTCTAAAATGTTTAGTGTTCTCAATATTTCCTCAACATCTATAATGTGGATTTTTGAATTGGTAGTATTCACATTTTCCACATCGCTAATCTTCATGGCTACATATCCGTTGTTTTTGTTTCTGCAAGAATCCCTCAGAACTTAAGATTATCAGTAGGAGTACCAGTAGTGCGATTCAGTAACTTTTAACAATTCTATATTTGTTAAATTTACCCACAATTATTGCGATTTGCAGTAACGCTTTTGTTATTCACTAATTACTTCTTAACAACATCGTTATAATTTCTTTTAACGTGGCATCTCTATCAATACATAAGAAAATCATAAAGAGAAATAAACAAAAAACAAATAAATTTATTTATTTATTGAAATTTTTCCCAAAAATTTTTTAGAATTTAAAAAAATTAATGTTCAATTTTTAGGCAATTTAGTTAAATGAATATTAAATTGCATGTTTAAAAAATAGTAATATTATTATTTATATTTATTAGAATGTTTATTTAATCAATAGGTCTTTTGATTTAATATATATATATTGTTGTTTATATATACATATATTTATTTTCGATATTTCGCTAACAATTTGTTAGCATCTTCAGGAAAATTTTATAAATTATTTGAAATTTTAATATTGATTTGTGTATTGGGTGTAATAAAATTTTTTTCAATAATTTTTTTTGGAAAAAGTCTAGGAAAATTTAACTACAGTATATAAAAAGGTTTTTGTATGAAATGTCACAAAAATTGTTTCCAAATTTTAACATAAAAAAATTATTGAAAATCAGTTAAGTATTGGATAGAATAAAATTTTTAACATAGAAAAAATTATTAAAAATGTTATGTTATAAAAATAGTTTTAAAAAAATTAACATTGAATTTAATATATCAACACAATTAACATTAAAATGTATAGTATGTATCTAGGCTGTTTTTTAACATAGAAAAAATTATTAAAAATGTTGTGTTATAAAAATAGTTTAAAAAAAAAAAATTAACATTGAATTCAATATATCAACACAATTAACATTAAAATGTATAGTATGTATCTATGCCGTTTTTAAAATATAAATATCAAAAAGTATTTACAAATTTTTTTTTTTTGTTTAAGCTTTATAAAAGTTAAGAATAATAACATTTCTAACATCAAACGCTGTTTATAATTATTTTCTGTATTCAGATGTTAGAAATGTTAGAGATAATTAATACACCAGCAACACAAATAATAAATTTCAAAGTAGATACAGAAAATTTAGCACAGAATTATAGATATTTAGTTAGTAAAAATCTAAATGTTAAATTTTTTTTTTGTTTCACTATGAATTTTTTGTTACTTTGTTTTTTTAATTACATATCTAATTATGTATATTATGGTCCCACAGGAAAATAATCACATTATTGCTCCTTGGTTTTACACCAATAATAACTTAATTTCCTGTAGGATTTTTATTATTCTTAACTTTTATAAAGCTTAAAAAAAAAAAAAATTTGTAAATACTTTTTGATATTTATATTTAAAAAAACAGCATAGATACATACTATACATTTTAATGTTAATTGTGTTGATATATGTTAATTTTTTTTTTTTAACTATTTTTATAACATAACATTTTTAATAATTTTTTCTATGTTAAAAAACAGCCTAGATACATACTATACATTTTAATGTTAATTGTGTTGATATATTAAATTCAATGTTAATTTTTTTAAAACTATTTTTATAACATAACATTTTTAATAATTTTTTCTATGTTAAAAATTTTATTCTATCCAATACTTAACTCATTTTCAATAATTTTTTTATGTTAAAATTTGGAAACAATTTTTGTGACATTTCATACAAAAACCTTTTTATATACTGTAGTTAAATTTTCCTAGACTTTTTCCATAAAAAATTATTGAAAAAAATTTTATTACACCCAATACACAAATCAATATTAAAATTTCATATAATTTATAAAATTTTCCTGAAGATGCTAACAAATTGTTAGCGAAATATCGAAAATAAATATAAATATAAACAACAATATATATATATATATTAAATCAAAAGACCTATTGCTTAAATAAACATTCTAATAAATATAAAGAAAAGGTCAAATAAAATAGAATATAAATATTATTATTTATGCATAAAAGATTCTGTGTTTTTGTATATTGTTTTAAAAGATCAATTTTGTTCTTGGCATAACAAACGTGCTACGATTGAACTGCTGACTTTTATTTATTTCATAACAACAGAAAAATTATTGTCGTTAACAAACCGAAAGCGAATATCGTTAAAAGTGTTACTGAATACCAAATTCGATAAATTTTCGTTATATTAATTTTAACAATACGGTTATCGTAATAAAAGTTACTGAATCCCACCACAGAACAGTTTCTAGTCTGAAAATTTAAAAGGTCGTTTAATGTTGGATTCGTGAACATTTTCTAATTTTTACTTGTAAAATTTGGGTAGTTCTTTATGTCTGTCGTTTGGATAATTCTTGATAAATCCCACTGACCTACTTTTTTCATAGCTTTTTGCATATTTTCGCATATGGGTGTGATTTACAAAGTCATCCGACGAAAAATAGTGAGTCGCATTTTGTTTTGTACTATTTCTTTTTAAGAATATGAGTAAAGAGAAATAATTTTTTTTTTAATTGTTGTTATTTTAAACTTTATATTGCAATTTTAAGGTATTTGACTTTCAGTTTAATTGAAGCTTACTCATTGCATTTGAAAAGTGTCGAAACAAAGGTCAAATTTTAATTCTTATAATTAATTGTTTTCGCGATAGTGATAAAAGTTTCAAAAATATCAATATGGAAATTAAAATAGAAGGTTTATTCTGTCAGTGCCAATTTTCTAGAATGTATGTGCTTGATGTTTGGAGTTCTACAGCTGGTAATTATCATTCGAAAGCAAACAAAATATTTCAAATTATGGAGGAAAAATTTAATGCAGAAAAAAACTAAATTCGACCTTAGCAATTTAACAAAAGTTTTAAAAAGCCTTTGTAAGCGGATTGGTAAGCTTTGGACGACAAATCATCGAAGCAAATTAATTATCTTGAAGGAACAAAATTTTACATTTATTTGAGCATGTACTCAAGTATTTATGTTTTATATTTTATTTATTTGTTGCGGGTTAGCAATATCTAGATATATATATAAAATATATCTAGATATATATATAAACACATTCATAATGGAAAATTATTGTTGTTTGTGTTTGAAAAAAAAAAATTTTTTTAAAGGCTATTTTTATGCTTTGTAATTCACAAAAAAAATATATTTATGAGTTTTTGTATAAATAGATGAGCTTTGGAATTTTTTAAACATAAAGGGTAAAACCTCTACTGATGAATTGGTATAGCTACCAACGAAATATATATCTAGATATTGCTAACCCGCAACAAATAAATAAAATATCTTGAAGGAACATAAAAAATGGTTTGAAAGCTTTGAAACTATTCAGCTAGAAGCAAAATCCCTTGAAAAAGAACAACCTGCACTTAGCCAAAAGCGTGGTCGTCCTGCTAAGAAATTTTTAAAGTGTTCAGATAGAACAAAGAGGCGTAAAATGTCTAAAATTAGTCAAGTTGATAATTCTTTAACCGAAGTTTTACAAAATCGCAACTTTCCCCCGACACACAATGTGGAGGATTACGATGTTTTGGCTCTTTTCGTTGAAACAAGACTTACTAAGCGACAGTACTTAACTATAAAAGATTTTGTGAATAAAAAAATATCTAAAAATTTTTCCCAGGCTATAAAAGTATCTTGGCAGCTAAGAAAACTTGTTATCCAAGCACAGAAAACATTACTGTTACAGAGTCGAGTGCAGAGGTCGATCTACAAGCTCTCCTTGATCATACGGCTAATCGAATTGTGCAATTGCAAGATCAAGTTCTTGATGAAGCATTAGGCCCAGGAGAAAAACACTTAACACTGATTGGAAAATGGGGATTTCTGGAGCCCGAAACTTACCAACAAAGAAAAGAAGTAGTTTAAGTCAAGGAGTTTTAAATTTGCTTAATATTTGATATATATTACTACTATTTTACTTTATTACCTTATATTACTTAATAATAACCTATAGTGCATTATTTAACTTTTTAATTTAGTTTTTTTTCAGTGTATATTTCGAATGATTTAAAATGAAATAAAAATTTACAAAACTTGTTTAAAACAACCAAATTTTCATAATAAAATAAGTACTTTATTTCAAAAATTTTTAAAACAGATCTATAAGCCAGTTAACCATTAAAAGATTAGATGGCTACTGTGGCTACAGTTGTTAATATTTTTTCCTAAAAAATTTTCCAACTTTAAGTTCTTCAGGCATGAAATGAGCTGAAAAATTTTGAAGACCCTAGCTTTTTTAGTTTTGGAGATATTGATTTTTGACCGCTTTTCCATATAAGGGAAAACACTGTGCGATCCCTCAATAAAGATCTTTGGATACTACGATTGTGTGCTTTAAAAGGTATATCCTTTGTTATACAATTCGATTTATTTTGACATTTGCTCCTTGATTGGTAGCCGGTTTTCTATGTTAAGAGTTCTAATTTTTTTCTGTCGCTGCGTTGTTGAGTCTTCAACTTCCGAGTGTCCAGTATTTTTGTTGGGCTTTGAAAAATGAATTTCTATTTCTTCGGTTCTACAAAACTATTTCACATTAATATTGTTAAACTCATTATCACACACTAGTTTCCCCATCTTTCCGAAGATTGATATATATGTGTACAGTATTAATTTCTCGACCATAGTTAAACTATTTCTGCCATTCAAGTGAAAACTCGTAGCATACTTTAAAAACTCACATTATAAAAGTCAGCTTAGAGTTAACATAGGTATATACACGAACTACTTCGTTAATATAGGAAGCTGTTGCAGTACATTTGAATTTCTTTCTAATAGATCTTCTATCGTATTTTCCCGCGCACAAACTTCGTAATTATTGATAACTTTCTGTATCAGTAGTCTCAAGTTGGGATAGTAAATTTTATGTTTCAATACCTCGTAAGTGTGTATAATTCCAGCATGACATGACTACACAACATGAAACAACGATATTTGCCTCGCCGAGTCGTCGTTGGAAGATATATCTTTTGCATTATAAGAACATCTTACGAACTTCACCTTATCGCATCTTGCAAATAGCTTAATTATTTTACCTTCTTAAATCATTTGAGTCCACATTGACCTTTCTTTTTTCATTGATCTTGTCTACTTCTATAGTTTTGTTTCTTGTCAATATTATCTGAGTCATGAATCGATTCACAATAGTGTCCAATATAGGTATATGATCGTTCAGATCCTCTTGTTACGAGTGTATTATTGTCGCTGCTGCTGAGTCATTGCATTCATCAGGGTCATTCTGATCCTCAATGCTTTTAATTTCATTTATGTCGACATCAATACGGCTCAAAAAGTCCGCAATTTTATTTTCGCTAACTTTAATATAATTAATTCTAGCATCATATTGTCCAAGCTGAATGAGCCATCTCTGCAATCTTGCATTAATATCTCTTGCAGAATTTTTAATTTGTAACCACTTAAGTGGCTGATTACACAGTGCGACAAAAAAAATACCTGGGAAGTGATATTATTTTTCTTGTAGGTGCTGCCGAGCAGATCAAGAATCTGTACTTGAAATTTCCGTGACACCCCCAAAATCAGGAGTTACGGGTAAAAAAAACCGGTTTTTCGTACCTCTATGCACTCATAGGTCTGTAACTTAGTTGAATATTAACCGATGTAAAATTCTAGAACGGATTTAGAAAGAAGAGACTGAGGCCTTTAAAATAATGTATATGATGTTCATGTTTCTTTCAAAAAAATGTTAGTAATTTAACCGCAAAGGCATTTTCCGTTTTCATATTCGGACATGTTTTTTTGCAGTATTTTGTAAGAGAACCCTATTTTTTATACACATAATATGAAAGTATATTTTGTAAAGAAAAAAATGCGGCCTAAAATACTTGACCCCCCCACATCACTGGTAGAAGTTATTTCTCTATAGCAGAGTAGGTTTCCTCATGCTTGTTTAAAGTTCTTGATGCAAAACTTATCGGGTGTGCTTCTTGAGAGTGGACTGCACCCAGAGCGGAATTGCTAGCATCGGTTGTCAACTGAAATCTTTTATCAAAATCTGGTAATCTCAAAATGAGATGTTCGGTAATCAATTGCCTTTTTTCGAATGACATTATATAGTTGGGATCTTTAGTGTTAACTTTTCTTTCTTCTTTCAGGTATTATATCATTGGATACGACACTTTTGCATAATCCTTTATGCATTTTCGGTAGTAGCCAGTGGCTCCCAAGGATGATTTAATTTGTTTCTAATTTAAAGGTAACTTTAAATTCCGAAAAGCGTTAATTTCGCTCATATCTTCGTGAGTCAACACATGACCCAAATAACTGGTTTCTCTTGCCAGGAAATTGCATTTATTAGCCTGTGTTTTAAGGTTTGCCTTTTCGCAAAAATCTTACTCAAGCTATCTATATGTTCTTGTAATGATGTACTTAAAACAAGAATATCGTCCATGTACACCACACATATTCTACTGATACCGTCCCTCAACATCGCATTCATTAGCCTTTGAAACGTAGCATGTTCATTCTTAAGTCCGAAAGGCATCCTGACATATTGGTAATGGCCCAAGGGAGTTGAAAATGCTTTTGTATCTGTGCCTGGGTTCTACCATATGTTAAGGTTGGTGCCTGGCAGGATCGCCATGTAAAGGTTGGTGTCTGGCAGGATCGCCATGTAAAGGTTTGGTGTCTGAGTAGTATTTTTTATTGTATTGGAAATTTTCCGGCGCTAATAAACGCCACTGGCAAATATAAATATATGGCAGATGAATGCCAATATTAACATACCGATTTAAGGCAAGGATAAAAATTGATGTTTTTGAAATAAGTAATGCCGATGGAAGGCAAAGTATTAATTAATTTTATTTTCAAAAATTTGTTCCTTATATTCTAAACTAACGTTATTCTAAAACTACAAAATTTCTTATTCATTAAATATAATTGTAGTTTGAGAAAAAAATATAAAATACATTAAACACAATTGTTGTATAGCAATAACAAACATTTCAGTATTGAACAATACAATTGTTGTAATATAAAAGAGAACAATTGTATTAAAGGCATAAATGGTTGTTGTAAAAATGGTAGTAATATTAATAGAGTGCCGTGTGCAAAAGTAATATTAAGAACAGTATGTGTAATAAATATAATAATATATTAATAGAGTGCCGTGTGCAAAAGTTATAATAAGAACAGTATGTGTAATAAGTATACTTACATATAAAATAATAATAAATATAATAATAGATTATTTAGGATGCACTACACATAATTTGGTGAAAGCGTTTGGCTAAGTCTGTTGTTAAGAAGTACTGAGCTCTACCCAATTTGTCCAATATAGACTCTATATTGGGAATTGGGTATTTATCAGTGATGGTGTTGTCGTTAAGGGGCCTATAGTCTATAACAATGCACCACTCTTTAGTCCTGGAATTATCTTCCTTTTTAGGGACAATCCAAAGTGGGCTGTTATATGGAGAAGAGGTTCCCGTTATTATACCATGCCTGAACATATCTTTAATTTGTCGTTCAATTTCGTGCTCGTGGACGTTTGGATACCTGTACGCTCTGTGGTAAATTGGTCTATCGGTCTTTGTAACTATTTCGTGCTTTACCACATGAGTGAACGTCAGAATATTATATCGTTTGAGTAATTTAAGTATTTTGCAGCTTTCTTCTTAATTTAGTTTTGAATAAGTCTGGTACAGTGAATACAAATAATGTCAATAAATTACAAACGGGAATGGATAGAAACATATAGAGAAGAAGTCTCAAGTCGAATAAAATTGCTTCAACGGCGAAAGTTACCAAATATAGAAACACTAATATTAAATATTTTGAATATCGTTTCTCAATTCTAAACGAACAAGGTGAAGAAATCAACGTAACTAATGGTGTTTTCTCTTTTACACACAAAATGGCACCTTGTTAAAAGCTATGTACACTCAAACCTCGTTTTATGCGAATTCGTTTTATGCGAATTCAAATTTATGCGGTTATAAAATTTTAATTTTTTTTGCGTTATTATTGCATATACAAATTTTTAACAATGAGCAACACTGATATCAGTATACATGGTAACATCGCCGCCGGTAACAAACAAGTCTCAGCTTCAAACTGTATATGTACTATGTGCGTTTGTTTTACCATTTAGGGGAAATCCGTTTTAATTGTATCAACAGGTTGGATGTTATTATTGCAGTATGTAAATTGTTTTATTTCCTTTGTGACATCAAATATTTAAAAGAACCTTAGTTTTTCGTTTTATTTATCGTAAAAGTGACAAAGTAAGCGAATTAAATTTCTAATTTTGAAGATTCTGTGCTAAGAAATTTTTAGTTTTTCAGATAACACCATGAACATAAATAAGAAAAATCGACAAACAATATCCCTAGAGACCAAAATTCAAATTCTAGATCGTATTGCAAATGGAGCAAAATATACGGCACTTGGAAAGGAGTACAAACTGGGAGAATCAACTATACGCGCGATAAAAAATAATGAGGTTTCCATAAGAAAATCCGTTATTTCTGGCACAAAACTGAGCTCTAAATATTCTTCTTATTCAAGAGACACACTGATTGAAAAAGTGGAAAAATCTATTGTGTTATGGATTGAGGATTTAACAAAAAGGAAGATTCCTATAAGCGGATACATGATAAAAGCAAAAGCTCTTGTATTTTATGAAAAGATTAAACAATCGGAGCCTTCAGTTTCCACGCCAAAAGAATTCTCAGCAAGTAATGGATGGCTGGCACGATTTTTAAAAAGAAATAACCTTCACAATATCCAAATAAGAGGTGAGTCAGCATCAGCAGATGAGCAGGCATGCGCAAATTACCCAGAAAAGTTTAAAAAAATAATTGAAAAAGGAGGTTACTGCCCAGATCAAATATTCAATGCAGATGAGACTGGCCTACTTTGGAAAAAAATGCCAAGTAGAACCTACATTGCAAAATCCGAAAAGAGAGCTAGTGGATTTAAAGCTTGTAAAGAAAGATTAACATTCTTACTATGCAGCAACGCTTCAGGAGATAAAATGTTGAAACCACTAGTTGTTAACAAGTTTTTGAAACCACGCGCGCTTAAAGGTAAAGATTTAAAACGTTTGCCAGTTCACTGGATGGCAAATGCAAAAGCTTGGGTTACATCTGCATTGTTTAGTGAATGGTTTCACAAATGTTTTGTGCCAGAAGTGGAAGCTTATATGAAGGAAAAAGGTCTGGAATTCAAAATTTTACTAATTGTAGACAATGCACCTGCACATCCTCGTTTAGAACATCCAAACATTCAGGTCGAATTTTTGCCACCCAATACAACTAGCGTTCTTCAACCTCTAGATCAGGGAATAATTGCCACTTTTAAGAAATACTACATAAAGAGCACATATGAATTCATTTTAAATAAAATTGAAAATGAAACATTAACATTAATCGAAGCATGGAAAAAATTTACTATTTTTGATTGCATAGTTCTGGCTGCATCTGCCGCATCCAAAATACGACCGCATACCTTAAATGCGTGCTGGAAAGCTGTATGGCCTGACTGTGTTAGTAGCAACACTGGAGGGCAAATATCTTCATTATCTGATGAAATTTTTACCCTGGCTCGTCAAATTGGAGGAGAAGGATTTGATTCTCTGAACCACAATGATTTAGAAGAACTTCTTGTTGAAGTGCCTTTATCCGATGAAGATATTATTAGTTTAACTACGGATAATATCCAAGAAACTCATTGCGAGAGCGACTGTGAGGAAGTTGTTGAACCTCATACTTCAAAAAAAATTGGTGAAATTCTTAACACAGTGAATGCTTTACAAAACGAAATTTTCAATGTGGATCCAGATACGGAACGAGCAATAAAGATTCAACGTGGCCTTAACGATATATTTTCAGGATATCAAGAGTTGTACAAACAACTAAAAAAATCAAAATCACAAAGTCTGTTGACAAATTATTTTGTACGAGAAGAAAACAAAAAAGCTCTTGAAGAATCCTCGGCCGTTTCTCTTTGTCATAATGAGAACCTTTCAGGAGATGAAAGTGATGATATACCAAATGATATAATTGTTCCATCTAGTGATGAAAGCGATATAGAACCAGTTCAAAAACGATGCAGACAGTTATTAAATGATTTTGAAACATAAAATCTTATAAAAATATTAATTAAATTTAAATTTTTGTTCCTTTTTTTATACTGAATTAATATTAAATGTTTGTTTGTTTTCCTTATTTATTTATAAATTTTTAATTAATTTTTTTTTTTAAGTATGTAAATGAAATAAACTTTTTTGTTGACTTTTTTTATGCGGTTTTGTATGACTTTTAATTCTTTGATTTGAATTTATGCGTTTTTTTTAAATTCAAGAACGAATCAGTAGTTTTTATATGAAGCTAGGGTATCGTTTTATGCGAATTCATTTTATGCGGATTTTTGCGGAACGAATCAATAGCATAAAACGAGGTTTGAGTGTATATAAAATTTCTTGCCAACCCTGTAATAGTGCAACTTGTTATTTCACTAAAACAAAACAAAACTTATGAAAAAGTGGAAAGCCCTGTTTTTAACAGCTGAAAGCTAAGATTTACAGGGCACTATCAACACTGTCGATTTTTACGACGCATAAAGCGCAATGCTATTAGTGCAGGCGATTTTTTTAGAATCTAACATACCACTATTTTAGGGAGCAAAACATTTTTAAGAAACAACCACCAAAGTACACTTTCTGCATGGAGATGTACCATTTTTTTGTAGAAAAGAAAACACCATAAGTCGAGAAAGCCACCACCTAAAGACTTAAGAGAATAGAATTCGAATGTTCTGGTAAAAATATTTACACTTATCAGGTAAAGAGTTCTAATGGACTAACAGTGATTGTAAAAGGCATTGATTCGTTTTTAGATCCAGAAGAGGTACCTTCTGGATTTGAAACAAGTGGCTTAAAGGTAAAAATCTTAGCAAATATTAAAAACAAAGAAAGAGTGCTCCAGCCCATATTTAGAGTCGAATTACAGCCAGTTCACATTAAAATAAAAACGAATGAAATCAATCCGATATACAACTTGAAATGTTTGATGCACCGAAAAGCTACTGTGGAGGTGCCATATAAAAGATCTGAACCAATTCAAACGGCCAAGCATTTGGCCACACAAAGAATTATTCCAATTTGCCTACTGTTTGTGTTATATGTGGGAAGGTGTGAAGGAGATCCTAAAGTTAAAAAGTATAGGAATTGCGGTGGAAGCCACAATGCTAACTAAAGGGGCTGCCCTCTTTACTCGTTCTTTACGCGTTCTTCATCCAGAAAAGAAAATTTCACTTCCTCTCCTCCTAATAATATTTTAAACTAAACGCAGATAGCTCAACCACCTACTAGCTATAATAAATATAAAAACGCATTGAAGACTAATACGAACTTAGTTCATAAACAACCTAATAGCAAAGACTATAAATATATAAAGATATTGCACGTAGAACATTGAATAACAACAAAAATTGTTTGCGTTTGTTGATGCTGTGGGCATAGCTGCCAGATTTTTTTTGGTAATATCGTCATATTTTTGGGCAAAAATCGTCATTATCGTCAATATAGCTTATTGAAATCGTCATAAAAACGTCAAATGAAAAAATCGCTTTTTTACCAATAAAACATATTTTTATTAGAGGCAAAACATAACAAAACTCTTAAATCAACAAATCTTATTAAAAAACAGCATTATTTAAAATACAGAGATCAAATACTTCACTTAGAATTCACAATAAAATCACATGCACTAAATAGATTGCATATTTTTCAATACTTTGAAATATATTTATACATTGTACGGAAAAAACAAAAAATATCAAATCTTTTAGTTATTTTTTTCAATTTAGTAAAACATGCATTTTAAATTTCATTTTTGGAAACACTTTTTCTATATACATACGTATATGTATAATATACATATTTTACAAATATAAGTATATTGCAATTAAACATATTGATTAATTCAGTTACAGCTGTCAGATCATTGCAGGTACATTTGTTTAGCTTTAAATAATCTTTTGAATATAATATTGCCTCCAAAGACTACTTTTTCAATTTTTCATTTAAGTCTTATTTGCGTTTACCTGACTAAATATTCTTTCCATATATGCTGAATGATGTGGTAAAACTAGGATTTTTGTAATAAATTTAGTCAAAATCGGAAACAAAAGACTAGAATACCTCGTTTGCATCTCTGATAGTTTTTTCCAAAAATCTAATAGTTATATGTTTTTATCAGGACAGTAATTTAAATTTTCTGAACTCTGTTTCTAGCTCTTGGTTTTCAGTTTCTTCAACAAAATAGGAAAATTATTTTATAATTTCAGAGAACCAACTATTTTTCTTCATTAGTAATATTAAATGGATTAAGTTGGCCAATAGCTTTATATTTATTTTCAAAATCAAATCATGATAATATCTGATCACAAAGCTCTATATAAAAATTAACACAATTATTACTAATATCACATTTTTCTTTTGCATTTAATTGTGATTCTTACAATACGTCTCTGGCAAATATTCCTAAATAAATGTCTTCAAAATTTAAAAAATTGTTTTTGTTTTTATAATCAGTTAAATAAAAGTTTTCAGTTTTAAGCAAACTAGTTTTTAAAAAGTTTCTCATTACAATTTTCAGCAGTTCAATGTTGCTCTAATAGTACAAATAAATGTTGCAAACTTGAATTATTTAAAATCGTCAAAATTAGGGCATAAATCGTCCCATCGTCACTATGTCATTTTTAGGACCCAAAATCGTCAAAATGACGATAAATCGTCAAATCTGGCAGCTATGGCTGTGGGGGAAGTAGCAAGAGAAAAGACCACAAAATTTTAGGCATACATACATATGTATGTACGTAAATAAGTATGTATGTAGTAATAATTTTGTCAAGTTTATTTTGCTGTTGTTTTTGAAACATTTTTGTTGTTTTAACTCTACTAGAAATTATTTTCCAGAGAAATTATGGTTTTTTTTTTGGTTGTTTACACATATAAATGATGCTCATTGAGAAATGTGTTTGTGTGTGTGTCATATTTCTTGTGCAAAGCACATTCAATAACAATATTAACAACTAAAAGCAGTTTCTTGTTTTCATATAAATCATGTGCAAATAAAAAGTGCAAAGACCATGCGACCGATTCCTATGGCTGTAGGGTAAAATTACGTTTTTTGTTATTGTACTATTGCATTTATGTTGATTCGCACCGAACTATGTATACACATTTGTTTTATTAAATATTTTATTTTAGAATTTTCAATTGTACTATATGTAGTTAGAATATCTATGTATGTATGTACATATGTATATGCATAAATCAAATAAAACGTGCGCTTACCTGAGTTCGAAAACCATAAAATTTATTGTTTTGTTTACAAAACTATTATAAAATTTATTATAATCTTTTTAATAAGTGATAACTAGCACAAGAAATGTAATTATTTTTGCTGATTGGTACATATTTAATAATTTTTTGGATTGAGCATATGTTTTATTGTTTCAAAATTTTAAGTTTTTCTGCGCTCGTTAATTTGTATTTGTATGTTTTCCACGAGGAATGCTTTCGTAAAAGTGTAAGAATTAATAAATTTAGCATCTCCATTCTGTGCTTATAGCATACGTTGTTTTCTTGAAACCAAAAGGAATATATTGTATTTTTGGTGCAATTTACACATTGCTCAACAATAGTTTTTTTTGTTTTTTATTTCTTTGGATTCATAAAAAATTTTTTCGAAAACTTTTATATGAATCTTACATACTGCAAAAAATAAGTCTGATGGAGCACACAAACTTCCAAAAATCTGAATTTTTATCATAATTTTTTGCATGTACAAACATTTCTGATGGATATGACAAAATTTGCGCGGGTTTTATTATATCCATACGGCAGCGAGCACAAGATATCCGTTGAACTAGCAGAGTTATTAACAGATTTCCAAAAATAAATTTATGAGACCCAACTGCAGGCAACACCTTTCAAACAAAACAATAATTTTGAAAATCTGTTTATAAATGACCAGGTTATTCAAAAAGCAATTTTTTCTATTTCAAATTCAAAATAATACATACATATGTATATAGCCTATATTTCAAGTTATACACTGTTAACATACATATCTGCGCGAAATTTCATTTAAATTGGTCCAGTAGTTTCGGAGATTAGCGAGAACAAACGTGGTGACACTTTATTTTTATATATGTATGTAGATTTACATAGTTATGTATATAAATTTCCAATTTTAAATAATATTAAATTCGGTGCGAATCGATGTTCTTGCAATAGTACAACAATAAAATACATATATTTGCCATTCAAATAAGAATCAGCGACATTAGCTATACGTATCTTATGTCCACATATGTATATTGTGCGAACACAAAACGAGCCTTTGCTTCAAAAGCGTCATAATTCAAAATATGTAATTTTTGAGCTAATATTATATAACTAATCGCGATATCAATTTTTATATTGTGCAAAATTTTCATACAAATATGAAAGATATTTGTATATTATTATTCTCTTGGGAAAAGAATATTTTACCATTGATTTATAGGTAAATTCTAGACTTTAAATTCGTTTCCTGCCAACCAAGATTTTTTGAATTATGACTCTATTGCAGCAAAGGCTCGAATAGTTTTTTTGTTTGTTTATATGGAATCTTTCGTTTGTTTATTAAATGTACACACATGCACATATACTTGTGAATGCAAAGACACAAACGTATGAACACATGTATAGATCATAGCTGCCAGATTTTTTAGGTAATATCGTCATATTTTTGGGCAAAAATCGTCATTATCGTCAATATAGCTTATTGAAATCGTCATAAAAACGTCAAATGAAACAAACCGATTTTTTTCGAACAAAACGTATGTTATTAGAGGCAAAACGTAACAAAACTCTTAAATAAACAAATCTGATTAATAAAACAGCATTCTTTTGAATACAGAGATCAGATACTTCAATTAGAATTCACGAAAAAATTACATGTAAATAGAAAAACATTTCAATACTTTGAAAACATGCATGGAACAAGTATTGTATGGATAAAAGTAAAAAAATCCAAATCCTTTAGTTATTTTTTTTTACTTCAATTTTGTAAAATATGGTTTTAAAGTTCATTTTCGGAAACACATTTTCTAAATATGTATAAAAACTAAGTGCCTGTTCGCCGATATCGAAGAAGTTCTTTCTTTCGAACAATTACATTTGAAACAAAAACAAATTCAAAAAACAAATTCAGTAAAATATAATTTATACAATAAAAATATAATTGTGAAAGAAAAAAGACTTGTATACATATACATACATATTTTACATATATTATTATTTCACCATTTGCTGGGGATAGTGGTAAAACTAGGTTTTTTGTAATAAATTTAGTCAAAACCGGAAACAAAAGACTAGAATCCCTCGTTTGCATCTCTGATATTTTTTTCCAAAAATCCAATAGTTATATGTCTATATCACTGCAATAATTATAATTATCTGAGCTCAGTTTCTAGCTCTTGGCTTTCACTTTCTTCAACAAAATAGGAAAATTCTGTTATAATTTCAGAAAACCAAATTTTTTCTACATTAATAATATTAAATGGATTAATTTGGCCAAGAGCTTTATATATTTATTTTCAAAATCAAATCTGGATAATATCTGATCACAAAGCTCTATATAAAAATTATCACAATTATTATTTTTCTTTTGCACTTATTTGTGCTTCTTCAATTTCATCTCTGGCAAATATTGTTAAATATATGTCTTCAAAATTCAAAAAATTGTTTTTGTTTTTATAATCAACTAGCTGAGCGCCCGGCTTCGCACGGAAGCTATATACTTTTATAAATTTCGATTTACCTTATCAAAGCACATCACGACTTTCACAAAAGTCATAACTCACAAACGCGTCGACCGATTTCGATAAACCATCTACACTACCATACGAACAAATCCTTAAAATTTAATCGAATTCGGTTTGACCGTTCGTGAGTTACAAAGTCACAACACACTTGCAACAATTCTATATATATATATATAGATTAAATAAAAGTTTACAGTTTTAAGCAAATTAGTTTTTAAAAAGTTGCTCATTAAAATTTTCAGCAGTTCAGTTGCTTAAATAGTACAAATAAATGTTGCAAACTTGAATTATTTAAAATCGTCAAAATTAGGGTATAAATCGTCCCATCGTCACTATGTAATTTTTAGGACCCAAAATCGTCAAAATGACGATAAATCGTCAAATCTGGCAGCTATGGTATAGATATGTATCTAAATGAATAGTAGAGACATGAGAATAATAAATTCTCTGAGAAAATAAATGACTCTCTTGAAAAAAGTGGTTTTATTACTAAAACCACCAGCAAATTAAGCATTTGCCGTACAATGTTCTACGTGCAATATCTTTATATATTTATAGTCTTTGCTAATAGTCTATTTTCATACCAATGGCCAATGTTTTAAAAAGTAACCAGAATACAGCACAAGAAACGGTAACAGAAAAGAAAATATCCGGGGCTAATATTAGTCGTATTGAAGAGAGCTTAATAAATAATAAATATCTTTATTGTCAACATCTTCTGTATGATGAAAAAATGTTGAAAATTCATTCTACCTTCTTGGGGAGTGTATTAGACAGACCATAAACTTAATGATTTGTTTTTGGAACGCAAACGGCATTAGCCAACATAGAAACGAAATAGAATATTACCTAATTGAAAAACAAATCGATTTTATGCTCTTCTCACATATTCGTAGAGGCCATACTCGGCTGAGGACACAAGAGACGTAAGACAACAAACAATAAATCGCTGAAAGTAAAAATTTTGTTTAGTATTGGTTAAACTTATACATACATATGTAACATTTTTAGATTTAAGATTTAAATATTTACTGATAATATATTTGAAGATTTAATAAAAAAAACTTGAAATATATATCCGCACAAAAACATAGATGTGAAAATAAGGCCAAGTTCCTATCCAAAAAATTTCGGCCGTAAAGATCCTTGTTCTTGATAGGTACAACTCCATCCCATTTCTAGGCAACCTATAAGCTTGGCAATATTTTTCTAAGAATTCTTTCCCATATTAGAAAGTAGAAATATTTACAGTGGCCATATTTTTCGACAAAAAAAAGGACACTCAAAATTAAATAAAAATTATTGGTATTAACTTAATTACATAGATATATTTTATATCAATAAAATAAAAATATAATTCAAACAATGTAATATTAGTGACTAGTAGAAGTAGTTACATATGTATGTACTTATTTTAATGTTTAAAAGAGAAATTAAATATGCCTAGAAGTTCAAACATACGTCGTTAAAACAAAAAATTAATTAATTAGTAAAAATTAACAAAGAAATTAAATTTAGCCAATAATACAAAAATAACAAAATTCAATAAATAAAAATAACTAAAAGCAAAAGTTTAAGGATTATATATTATTGATATTTTTCTGAAGAATGTATTTTTTTTATTATACCAATGTTATTTGATAAAAAAAACAATTTAAATTCTGCACAGTCCATTTGAAAGCCGACAGAAAATTTGACACATTGAACATACTTACATATACTTTTCAGTGTTGCGAGGCAATTCCTGTATTGGGTGGTTATAAATTTAGATTGTATTGAGTTTAAAATTTCGGTATTTTTAGAAAATAAAACTTTTAATTTTGGAAACTAAAGAAGAACATTAGCCATCAAAAAGAAAGGACAAAAAAGGACAATTCAATTAAAAAAGAACAATTTATTTTGTTTAAATTTAAAAGGACGTTGTGTCAAAAAAGAGGACTGTCCTTTTTAAAAAAGGACGTATGGTCACCGTACCTATACTGGAAGAGCTCCATGAAAAGAAGGGGAACCCCCAGGTGAAAAGTGCCTGTTTAAAAATTGTTTTTGCTAATTTTTCATCAGGACCTACGTGTGTACCGAATTTCAGCTCTCTAGCTATACTGGAAGTGCCCATAGAAAGAAGGTGCAGCCTAGTCCCCCCGGGTGGAAAGTGCCCGTTTTCAGATTTTTCTGATTAATTTCTCACCAAGACCTACCTGTGTACCGAATTTCAGCTCTCTAGCTATACTGGAAGTGCCCATAGAAAGAAGGGGCAGCCTAGTCCCCCCGGGTGGAAAGTGCCCATTTTCAGATTTTTCTGATTAATTTCTCACCAAGACCTACCTGTGTACCGAATTTCAGCTCTCTAGCTATACTGGAAGTGCCCCATAGAAAGAAGGGGCAGCCTAGTCCCCCCGGATGAAAAGTGCCCGTTTTCAGATTTTTCTGATTAATTTCTCACCAAGAACTAGCTGTGTACCGAATTTCAGCTCTCTAGCTATGCTGGAAGTGCCCATAGAAAGAAGGGGCAGCCTAGCCCCCCCGTGTGGAAAGTGCCCGTTTTCAGATTTTTCTGATTAATTTCTCACCAAGACCTACCTGTGTACCGAATTTCAGCTCTCTAGCTATACTGGAAGTGCCCATAGAAAGAAGGGGCAGCCTAGTCCCCCCGGGTGGAAAGTGCCCGTTTTCAGATTTTTCTGATTAATTTCTCACCAAGACCTACCTGTGTACCGAATTTCAGCTCTCTAGCTATACTGGAAGTGCCCATAGAAAGAAGGGGCAGCCTAGTCCCCCCGGGTGGAAAGTGCCCGTTTTCAGATTTTTCTGGTTAATTTCCCACCAGTACCTACCTGTGTACCGAGTTTCAGCTCTCTAGCTATACTGGAAGTGCCCATAGAAAGAAGGGGCAGCCTAGTCCCCCCGGGTGGAAAGTGCCCGTTTTCAGATTTTTCTGATTAATTTCTCGCCAAGACCTACCTGTGTACCGAGTTTTAGCTTTCTAGCTATACTGTAAGTGCCCAATAATATTAATGAGTCAGTGAATATGTACTAAAATATGGACTTTTCACACCTTACGGTAAAACTTTAAAATTTAACCTGTGAGGTAAACTCTGTGGGAAGACTTTATGTTTCAATAATTAAAATTTACAAGTTAAATAGTGTTTAACAATTAAAATTTTTTACGAAAACATTAAGAATAGTCTAAAGGACATAACACCGAAATGTCTTAACGAATTCGTAACACCAAGGCTGAATTCAGATATACTACCAAAATGACTTAACGAATTCGATACGATAAATCTGACTTCAGAAAAAGTCGAAGCCTTTGGTTTGGTTGGATATCATCATATAAAATGCAAGACAAAGTATCATCACCTTCAATTAGTTTATACAAGAAGCAAAAAACTGTATAATATGGAAACTGTTTGAGGTATTGAAATTGAATTTTATAATTGCCATTGACATGCTTGTGTCTTACGTTATTTTGCATAGTGGTTTTCTGAAACAAAATAAAGTATCATTCCTTCAGCCTGCATGAAAAAATAAAAACTTAAATAAAAATATACATATCGATGGCTTAATATAGAAAGGTGGTATCTTGTCGTAAATCGGTTTTTTTACATGTTCTGGTAGACAATACTCAAATACACCTCCCTTAAAAAATTCAGTTTCCTATGTTGACGAATAACAGATTTACAGTATTTAAAAAAAAGTAAAAAATAAAACAGAATTGAATTTGTTGGCTGTTTTAATAAAAATCTAAAAATGTGTTATTTTTTCAGATTTTATTGAGTTTTTTCCTTCTCCAGTAATGTAGCTAAAAGTTGAGATACCACCTAAGATATTAAGCCATGGATATGTATATTTTGTTTTCCTTGAGGTTCACACCATCAAGTGTTATTTCAAATTTTGTTTCACATTTCAATACATTCACACTTTTTTACTAACACATTCATACTTTTAAAATTTGATGGAAACTTGCTTTTAAATTCTCTTTAAAATTGTGTGTTTTAATTTGCTTTCAAGAAAGCAGCTGATTGCAATTATGATTATAAACTCTTGTTTCTTTTTATGTACTCGTACATTCTGCCGCCATAAATTTTTGTGCTTGAAAGTAAATTGCTTTGATATTGAATGCCACCTACGTCACAGCTTTAAATATTTGTGAATTTTGACAGACAGTACGTGTAAAAACTTGAAAGCAAAACTTGATCGTGTGACTGCAGTGTTAAATAATAACACATTTAGATTTTTTTAGATTTTGTTTACTTACATATGTTAATTAGAGTTTAGAATTTACAGCGCTGCACGCCAAATACATAGTTATACTCAAAAATGATAGAACTTCAGATTAATGGCTCGATTATGGATAGCAACCGTACTTCAGTTGCGTTGCCAGCCGGCAACGGAAAATTTCTGGTTGCCAGAAAAGCACTAAATAGCAACTGAAACTGGAACCTCTAAGTTGCCAGTTGCCATCCGTAATACAATTGTCACCAACTGACAACGCAACTGGAGTTCGGTTGCCATCCATAATCGACCCATAAGCCTTCCCCAACACAAAAATTGAATCTTCTGCGCATGTTGGTTAAGTGACGTCACGAAACATTCTGACATTTGTTAGTTGTATAAAGATAACAGTGGCGAAATTCCTTAATTTTTTCCTTAAATAATTTTATTACAAATTTTTTTATTTTGTTTTTAATTTTATGACAAGTCGATCCACAAGACCGCATTAAATCAAAACTAACTCAATGTTATATATTTCCAAAACTAAATTTGCTTACTATGATGGATTCAGACCTTTAAGGCAAATTTTGAGTTATTACCCTTTTGTTGATAAAGTCCGATATGTACATTTGGACTTCTAAAATTTTTATATGAAGTTGCAAACTGGCTTCGTTTGTGTCAGTGTTGGTGTTTTTTTCTCCCTAAGGGTCTTAATAGTGTCCCGCCGATTGCAAAATTTTATCCAAAGTATTTTTTTTTTTTTTTTCTTTATTGTTTTTGGAAAATTGTGAAAGGACACATCTAAAGTAAAATTTATTAAAAACACGAACAAATCAGTTATTAGCACAATTTCTCAATCTCACAAAGTTTTTGCATCGTTGTAATTGCCCACTGCGCACTTCATGCTTACAATTTTCTTCAAACTTTTGAGCAACTTTTTTTGCACTTAAGCTTGTAAACACACTTTACACACGGTTAATATATTAATAACTATTTTTTTACACCATATTTTATTAGAATGTTTATTTAAGCTATAGGTCTTTTTATTTTAATATATATATATTGTTGTTTATATTTATATTTATTTTCGATATTTCGCTAACAATTTGTTAGCATCTTCAGGAAAATTTTATAAATTATTTGAAATTTTAATATTGATTTGTGTATTGGGTGTCATAAAATTTTTTCAATAATTTTTTATGGAAAAAGTCTAGGAAAATTTAACTACAGTATATAAAAAGGTTTTTGTATGAAATGTCACAAAAAATGTTTCCAAATTTTAACATAAAAAAATTATTGAAAATGAGTTAAGTATTGGATAGATATAAAATTTTTAACATAGAAAAAATTATTAAAAATGTTATGTTATAAAAATAGTTTTAAAAAATTAACATTGAATTTAATATATCAACACAATTAACATTAAAATGTATAGTATGTATCCAGGTTGTTTTTTAACATAGAAAAAATTATTTTTATATTATTATTATTACGAATAAACGTAATTATTATTTGAACTTATATTGATTTACATATGAAAAGTAATATTATCAGGCTCAAGTTCAGTTTTATTGAATTAATGAAAATTCAAAATTACTAAGAGTTTTTTTGTGTTGGAAAATATTATTACTTATATCCAATCAGTTTTTAGCAGAACATATCAGTACTGATTTCAAGGCCGCTACACCTCTCATCAGCGTTCAATTGTCCATCTTTACAATTTTCGTAAAGTGGATACTAATTGAGAAGAATATCAACTATTTAACCAGTTTTCAACAGAAATAGAATATGAGAATTATTTTTAATTCAATTTTTATTCTACAATGAAACAGTGCTGGTTAGTACGAAATTCCCTCATTACTGTTTGGAACTAATAATCAACACAAACTCATAGATAACTCATGATAACGGACTATGAGTTTGTGTTGATTATTAGTTCCAAACAGTAATGAGGGAATTTCGTACTAACCAGCACTGTTTCATTGTAGAATAAAAATTGAATTAAAAATAATTCTCATATTCTATTTCTGTTGAAAACTGGTTAAATAGTTGATATTCTTCTCAATTAGTATCCACTTTACGAAAATTGTAAAGATGGACAATTGAACGCTGATGAGAGGTGTAGCGGCCTTGAAATCAGTACTGATACGTTCTGCTAAAAACTGATTGGATATAAGTAATAATATTTTCCAATACAAAAAAACTCTTAGTAATTTTGAATTTTCATTAATTCAATAAAACTGAACTTGAGCCTGATAATATTACTTTTCATATGTAAATCAATATAAGTTCAAATAATAATTACGTTTATTCGTAATAATAATAATATAAAAATATTAATTCCGCTTGGGCACGAGCTATAAATACCCTAATAACAGGGGTCACAGTAATATGTGAATCTCCCTAATATAGAGTAAAAACAACAAAAAAAAAAAAAAAAAAAAAAACGTTAAAATACAAAGTAGAATACTTTGATGATAACGGACTATGAGTTTGTGTTGATTATTAGTTCCAAACAGTAATGAGGGAATTTCGTACTAACCAGCACTGTTTCATTGTAGAATAAAAATTGAATTAAAAATAATTCTCATATTCTATTTCTGTTGAAAACTGGTTAAATAGTTGATATTCTTCTCAATTAGTATCCACTTTACGAAAATTGTAAAGATGGACAATTGAACGCTGATGAGAGGTGTAGCGGCCTTGAAATCAGTACTGATACGTTCTGCTAAAAACTGATTGGATATAAGTAATAATATTTTCCAACACAAAAAAACTCTTAGTAATTTTGAATTTTCATTAATTCAATAAAACTGAACTTGAGCCTGATAATATTACTTTTCATATGTAAATAGAAAAAATTATTAAAAATGTTATGTTATAAAAATAGTATTTAAAAAAAAATTTTAACATTGAATTCAATATATCAAAACAATTAACATTAAAATCTGTAGTATGTATCTAGGCTATTTTTTAAATATAAATATCAAATATTATTTACAAATTTTTATAAATATTATAAAAGTTAAGAATAATAAAAATCCTACAGGAAATTAAGTTATTATTGGTGTAAAACCAAGAAGCAATAATGTGATTATTTTCCTGTGGGACCATAATATAATTAGATATGTAATTAAACAAAGTAACAAAAATTCATAGTGAAACAAGAAACAATCATTTAACATTTAGATTTTTACTAATTAAATATCTATAATTCTGTGCTAAATTTTCTGTATCTACTTTGAAATTTATTCTTTGTGTTGCTGGTGTATTAATTATCTCTAACATTTCTAACATCAAACGCTGTTTATAATTATTTTCTGTATTCAGAATTGAAACATTTTCAAAGTTAGGAAAGTGAACTAATCTGGAACAATGAGATGACAACGCTGTCTTCTGTGAATTGATATGCCTATATTTCTGATCTGACTTATGACCTGCTATTCTCGTTTTTAATTTATTTTTGGTAGTACCTACATATACCATGTTACAATTCTCTCCATCATTTCCCCTGCAAGGTATTTTGTAAACTACATTCGATCTATCCCATTTATCAATTTTGTCCTTAGTTCTACTAAATAATTTATTTAATGTGTTATAGGTTCTATGAGCTATTCTATATTTGTTCGTATCAAAAATCTTTGATTTTGTCAATCTCTCTGAAATCTCAGGAATATACGTTAAGGACTTGTATATTCTCTGTTCTGTATTACTATCTATATTATTAATTATTTTATGTTTGTGTCTATATATTAATTTATTAATTAAAGAACTGGGGTAATCATTCTCTCTCAAAATACTTCTTATCTTCCTCTCATTCTTGTTGTGAAACTGTTTGTCACTTATAGTTAAAACTCTTTCTATGAAATTTCTAGCTGTATTAATAATAATATGTTTGCTATGATTAGAATAGTAATTAATTAACCTTCCCGATGCTGTTGGTTTCTGGTACCAATCTATCAATAATCTATTATCTTTTCTAATAATACTAGTATCTAGATAATTGATCCTTGAATTATATTCCTTTTCAACAGTAAATTTAATATTAGAATTAAATTCATTAAATGTCAAAAGCACCTTATCAATTTCACATTCAGGAATAATGCAAAACAGATCATCTACATACTTAGTCATCAATCTGGGAATCGCATTCAATTTTTGAATAGATAAATCCAATGATTTCTCCATAACTATATCTGCAACAATTGGAGATGCTGGAGATCCCATTGGAAGACCATTTTGTTGCATAAATATATTTCCATTATATTGAAAATATCTATTATCCTCTATGCAAAATTTTAAAATACGTAAAAATAAATCCTTATCTATATTTGTATAATACTTAATAATATCCCATTTTTCTTCAATGGTATTTATCGCAACATCAACAGGTATACTGGGAAATAAAGACACAACATCAAAAGAAATCAATATTTCATCATTTGATATCTGTTGATCTTTTATCCTGTTTTTAAATTCTACAGAATTCTTGATATTATATCTAGAGTTCTTCGTAATATTCCGTAAAATATTTGTTATGTATTTACATAACTCATATGATGGAGAATTAATAAAAGAACATATAGGCCTTAATGGAAAACCTTCCTTATGGATCTTTGGTAATCCATATAAACGCGGTGCAATTGCAACGTTAGTTTTAAGCCTATTTTTCTCAGTAGAAGATACTATTTCCTTCCTATATAATTCTTCAACTATATTATTGTTAATTTTTTGTAACTTGCTAGTTGGGTCTCTATTTAATGAAGTATATTCCCTAGTATCTCCTATAATATCATTAATCCTAGAATTATAATCATGTCTATTAATTGCTACAGTAGTATTAGCTTTATCTGAATTTTTGCCCAAATATATGACGATATTACGATATATTATTAAAAAATTTGGCAGCTATGCACTTAGGTACCGAACATCATTCGGCTTCATATATGGTACTGTCCGCCAACAAAAAGAGTAATATTTTCAACATTGTGGTAATTTTTATGAAACATATATTTTTATTCAAAAATAAAATTAAGCAGAAGCAGACTCCATATTTTGGAAAGTTTTAAATCACTATTTTATTTTAATTTTAAATTCTTCGACAAAAAGTGCTTTATTTCTTATATATGTATATGTTTATTGACTAGTAATGTGTAAAGCTATGTACAGACGATTGGCAGATCTTACAATATTGTCAGAAAAATGTTCAGAAAATGTCTCACAACCGTCTAAACTTACAATTTTTGTCTTGCAACGTTGCAAGAAAAAGCATTGTCAGTTCATTGTAAGACAATAATATTGTCAGACATCTGACACTCTACTTTGCCATTATCAGATAATTGTCAGACATTGTAAGCTCTTGTTTTATTGGCAGATGTGTTTAAATTAATGCATCTGACAATGGCACCATTGTAAGATAATTTTTCTGTTGGCAATGCTGTCCATAAATACTATTGGATTTGACAGTTCTGACAAAGCTTAACAACGCATCTGGCAATTTTTCCACACAACAAGCTGACAACCGTGTAAACTGACAATTTTTGTTGGCAGATAAATTTATTGTCTGACAATTTTCTGACAATGAAATTGTAAGGTTTTCTTACAATCGTCTGAACTAACAATTTACCTTTTGGTAACAATTTTTCATTGTCAGTACGTTGTCAGCATATTGACATATCTTACAATATTGTAAGATCTGCCAATCGTCTGTACATAGCTTAAGTAGCATGTCATCGAAACCATGTACATAGTTAAAACACATTACAATTGGTTGCTTGAATGGCCCAATTTACACGAGATTAATTGTGCTGGCATAACATGGCAGCTTGTAGGTATTTTCGGTGAAGAGTCGTTTTTGGTTGGCATAATTTTTCAACCATGTACAACCCCGCATTAGCAGAACAAAACTTATATATACACACTTACGAATACATACACAGGTTCTGTGTTTTCTTTTTTACAGACCGTATTTAGTGGTTGGTTAGCTAACGTCGAGTGAACATAAATTTCAAAGAAGAAGGGAGTTGATCGTGCCAACAAACTTTATGCATTTATTTTTTAATAAAACTTAGTATGAAACATTCTCAACTCGTGTTTTATGTTGTTTTGGCCAACTTTGTGTTGTTGATTATTTGATATTCAGCTATTAAGGCCTAACGCAGTTTATGACAATAAAAAACTTTTTGTTTCATATTTACCCAACGTTTCGTCAATGTTATGTTGACTACAGTGTGTTTATTTGTATAGGCGGGCATGATTCTCTGCGCAACGTAAAAGTGACGTGTACACATTTCTGCTCGTTGACTTTTATACGCCATTGTTTTAGACATTTTTCTAATTTTGATATGTATCCTTGTAAGTTGCGGGAAGCTTCTACGGGATTTTCATGAACGCTTAGAAAAGCTGTATCATCAGCAAATGTTGATGTATGAATGTTATTGCTTAACGGTAAGTCAAAGGCATATATTAAGTACAGCAAGGGGCCAAAGATGCTGCCTTGGGGAACTCCGGCTTCGATCGACTGCGGAGGGCTTAAAAAATTGCCTTCTCGAACCACAAATTTACGTTCCTTTAAATAGTTTTTTAAAGTTCTGACGATGTTTGCGGGAAGATTTTGTGTTAATTTGTTGATAAGACCTTCGTGCCATACTTTATCGAAAGCTTGAGAGACATCTATAAAGAGCGCAGAGCAATATTTCTTTTTTTCAAAAGTGTCTCTGACAACATTCACAAGTCTGTGAGTTTGTTCAATAGTGCTATGTTGACTGCGAAAACCGAATTGGTGATCTGGAATGCATCCACTTCTAGTCACTATAGGCATCAGCTTGCTCATATAAAGCTTTTCAAATATTGGGCAATAAACTAATAGGCCTATACGATTCAACCTTTGTATGATCCTTGCCGAGCTTTGGTATCATAGTAATCATCGAAACCTTCCATTTTATTGGATAGTTTTCTACGCGTAGAATACTGTTAAAAATGAATAGTATTATTCTTTTTGCAGTGAAAGGCAACTCTTGAAGCATTTTGTTGCTTATTTTGTCGACTCCTGGGGCTTTTTTGGTGTTAAGAAATCTAAGTGGTATTTCTGGTTAAAGAGACGACTGGTGGCAGTTCAACAATATCAGTAGAAATATTCGGGGTAAATACTTTTTCTAAGTGCTTAACAAATAGATCAGCTTTTTCAGCTTCAGTTCTTGCCTAGTCACCATTCGAAGCTCGTAAGGGAGGTTTGCATATCACCGGCCTTTTCAGTCCTCTGGCTGCACGCCACAGCGAATAATCTGTTTGTGGTGTTGCATCTAGCTCTTGAAGAAATTTTTGAAGGGAAACTGTTTTTGTGTTTGTAAAAGTTTCCTGAGCTGTTTGGTACATTCCTTAAGTCTTATTAGCTGAGGCGATCTGTAACGTTGCCATTCTCGTCGTGCTCTCCGTTTTTCAGTCAATAGCCTTTCTATATCCACACAAAAAATATTGTTTAATCTCACTTGTTGATTTGAAGAAGCATTTAGAGCAGCTTGTTTAACATATGCTTCAAACAACCTAATATAATTTTCTATGTCAGTAGGTGTTCTCAACGGCATATTTTCCGTGCAATGAGCCTTCAAATATTTTTTGTATTAATACGTGCAGGTGTCAACGGTAAATCACATGTTGGTGTTGCAGTTATGTGTGAGTATACGAGTATAGTGATAATTGTAGGCGAGTGATCTGAAGATAAATCCAAAGATGCTACAACTTCAACCATCTCGCTGGGCACACCTTTAACAATTCCAAAGTCGATAACATCAGTCATTTTTTGTCGATCCGTTGGCCAATATGTTGGCTGGCCACTTGAAACTACATTCAAACCCATTTTTGAAATTGTGTCAAACAAAACACGACCCTTAGGAGTCATTAAACGTGAGCCCCAAAATGTTTGTTTATCATTGTAGTCGCCAGCTGCTAGAAAACGGGAATCCAATGTTGTATAAAATGAGGTATATTGACTCTCTGAAATTGACAACCTTGGAGGAGAATAAACAGATTATATCACAAGCTTTTGATAAAAA
Organism: Lypha dubia; assembly: GCA_947311025.1. Classification (NCBI taxonomy): domain Eukaryota; kingdom Metazoa; phylum Arthropoda; class Insecta; order Diptera; family Tachinidae; genus Lypha; species Lypha dubia. The sequence goes on along the minus strand of OX371260.1, from coordinate 102,672,322 downwards.
TTTTCAATACAGATATTTGTTGCTTGAAGATATTTTTCACGAACGTCATTTAGCAGGAAGTGTTTTATTCGAGTTTTTATTAGGATTCCAGAGCCACCACAAGCTCTACCTCGAGGATCCTTGGTATCGTAGAAATTATATCCACTAATTTTAAAATAGAGAGACGTCAAATGAGTTTCTGAGGTAAGCATAACATCGATTTGTTTATCCAGAAAAAATTATTCTATTTCATTTTGATGTTGGCAGATGCCGTTTGCGTTCCAAAAACGGATTCTTAAGTTCATGGTTTGTTCAATACAGCCTGCAACAAGGTAGACTGCATTTTTAACATTTCCTGCATCATACAGGACATGTTGAGAGTAAATGTATTTATTGTTTGTATTAGGCTCTCTATCGAGGCTTCAATACGACTAAAATTAGGCCCTGATTATTCATTTGCTGGTACAGTTTTTTGCGCCGCAGTCTGGTTACTTTTTAAAATATTAGCGTATGAAAATTGACTATTAGGTTTTTGTTGAATAAGAGTCGTGTTAGACTTTAAGATATTTGTGTATTGATTTTAGCTAGATGACGGTTGAGGTAACTGTGGATAGTTGGGCTGAGCGGGAGTAGCATTCGTTTTTCTGTTCGACGAATTAAAAAAAAAGAGTAAAGAGGGCTGCCTCTATAGTTAGCACTGTGGTTTCCGCCAGAATTGCCACATTTTTTTTGCCTTGGTATCGCCTTTTATTTTATCGCAGTTCGCGGTACTGTGTGGCTCACCACATACAACGCAAACGGTAGGCAACTTGCAATAAGTTTTGGTATGGCCAAATTCTTGACAGTTCCTGCATTGGATAGTTCCAGTTTTTTTATGTGGTAGCTCAACTCAACTGTAACTCTTCTGTACAACAAGTACTTTAAATTATGTACATATATATTGGGTGCAAAAAAAGGTTCAGTTTTTAGTGGAAAATGCTACATGAAAGCACGCTTAAATTTAATAAAATGTAATAATATTAAGTATGTACGGCATATAATTGGAAAATAAAGTGATAAAACAATTTAGTGTGTGCTTATATACTCTGTATATTAAATTTATATACATACATATATGCTGTAAATTTGCCAAATGGTGGTGGTTTTTAACTTACATACACACATGCATGCATACATACATACATACCTGATAAATTCTGATATTTTGTGATAAAATACAAACGATCAGTGAAAACCAACTTAAATTAATTCATAATATTTTGAATGTGAATTATAGAAATATATGGACATTTAATTAGTTTTGTGATTTATAATTTTAATTTGGATAGAAAGACAGCACAAAAGAACAACCAAAACCAGCGATTGTATGAGTGTATACAAACAAGTATGCAAAATCTTCCGTCTCGAGCAGTGATGTTATACACTTTTTTGAAAAGTCTTTACGCAGCACTTAAAAAATCCCAATTTTTCCCTACGCGCTCAAAAACTTGTCTTTATAAAAATCCCTACAACTTTTAAATTATAATACATCAAACAATGCAAATAAAATCTTTTTGTTTAATATATAAACGTTTTATTGAAACTTGTTATACATAATGAATTATTCTATGTCTTTTTTATAAATTAAAAACTAAATAAACAAAAATTGAAAAACATTAAAACAAGTGATATACATAAATTCATTTAAAATCACAATTATTTTATTGGTAAAAAAAAGCGAAATATAAAAAATATGTATTTTGCACTTTTGAAATTTGCTAAAAAAATTGTTTGCCCGTGTTATTTTTGACTGGTGATTTCCTGACATGTCGTAAGGATACCAGTTTTTTTATATGAGTTTCGGTACATTGGAAGGTATAACAATTTTTACATTCGCCTTCTTAAAATGAGGGGACAATGCAAATTGAAGTTAAATTTTTATGACAGCTTATTTCTTTTCTTAGTGCGAACATCAGTGATGATGGGAAAAATTCTCTACCTGTCTGTATTGGCATGTGGCAGTGATAAAGCAAACGTAGCTAATTTCGACAAAAGGGGGAAAATGAAATTGTCATTAAAATTGTTCATTTTGGTAACTGTACTCCAAAACTTTTCGATGTCCATATTTAAAAAATCACCTATTTCTTGCTCTGAAAAAATAAATTTAAAAAGGATCTCCACTCTTGTAGAAGATAATTAGCGTCCACTTTTATAATTTTCGAAATATTTTTAAATGAAAATTCATTTTTATTTCCTTTTTTTTTCAATGTAATTTCAAGGTTTATAACCCCATTTCTCTGAATATTTCTGTTTTGAGTGGTAATATTTGATGTATTTCTTCGAAGACCAAATTGAAGAAGGTTGCCAAATTAATATATTTTTGCCATTTATTGAAAAGTCCCTACATTCGAATGATTTCAACAAATCTATCATTTTTTCCCTACGGTCCTTTTTTTGGACGAAAATCCCTACGAGTAGGGATTTTTCCCTACATATAACATCACTGGTCTTACTTCGAGTAACTTCTGTATATTTTGTGGCTAGATCACCGACGACTGAATGAAAGATCATAAGAATATGTGTGACAAATGCGTGTGAGTTCATTTTGCACTTTTGTGCAAAGAATTTTGAATTTTACGCATGATTGTTCTAGTGTATATATAAACAAATGAATGATTTGATGCAGCCTTTTAGTATTTACTCCAAAAAATAGTAAAACTATCTACTGGAAAGACAAATTCTATATCATATTAAAAGACTTAAAACAAACAATGCATAGTTAACAGCCAGACTACCATTAAAAGCAATAACAAACCGATGTGTTTGGCAGCGGATCGAATTTACAATGGCGGTGGTAATCAGTGATGTTAACTGTGCAGTAATTACCGTATTGTACGGTAATTAGACCTCCAAAAGGTAGGCAGGTAAATTCAATATTTCTGCGGTAATTTTATAAAGCTTAAATTTTTAATCAAATCATAAAACCCATGGTTTTCCTTAGACATTGTAACAATGCCAATTGTGGCTAAATGCTAAAAATATCTCCTATTGAATATTTATACAGGTACTCGCATTAGCTAAAATGTAGTTTTTTGCTTGGGTGACAAACTAGAAACAAATGGGATGGCCTGCGATGTCGAACGATATCGAAGGATGGTTTTCTAGATGTAAAAAAATTAACTTGCATTCTCTAATAACCGATTTTATTTAACTTATTATTTATTTACTGCCACAAAAGCTAAATATGTAAATAATAACAAATTGATGGCTAGAACGTCGCAATCCGGTTGTATTTCGTTTACAATTTCAGCATTATCGATCGATCGACATCGCGGGGTGGGCCGAAAATATATGTATAAAATCTTTTATTAATCTTGAATAACACTTTAATCTCACCTATATATATAAAATAATTTATGTATATACTTATCTAGTATGTATACACAGGTATATACACATATGTGTGTATATAGCCTTTAAGACAACGGTGATTGAATGTATAAGTTTTAATTCTAATATTTTATTAATACTAATTGTTTCTTAAGTTTTTGTTGTCTTTTAAATATGTACTTATATTGATTAAAATATATAACCTATTTTAATAGTAAAACATTACTGTTTCTATACAACTCTTTACCCGTACAGTAGTTTTAACCGAAAAACGGTAATTTTTTTAAGGCTTTACGGAAATTGGGAAAAACTAGTTAACATCGCTGGTGGTAATGGCCAACTTAAAAATGATTGGCATGTTTGGCTGTTTTTGACACACAGGAAACATTTAAACTTACGAAACATCTGTTGTTTTTAAGATATTTTAATTGTTGTAGGGGCAGTTTAACCTTATTTATTATACATAACATTAATAAAACCTAATCAATAAAAAACTCAATGTATTCTTCCAAAAAATATATGTATGTATGTAAATAAAATTCAGATATTATCCTTAGCATGGACGATACGTTTTTTTATCATTTGACGATATTTTATTAATACGTATTGAATTTTGGTTATAATAACTTGGTTAGATATTTTTGAGAGTAGAAGTTAAACATTTTGTTCGCGTGAGTGTTATGATGCAATTTTTTATGATATGTACGTATACATATATACTATTAACCAAGCTCATTTTCTGTAGAATTTGCATTGGTGGCTGTGCTTTATTTACCAGAACCTTATACCGCTTTTTGATAAGCACTTGCAGCAACATCTTGTTGTTGGAAGTTCCATATGTACATACATACATACCTAATATATAAAATCTAATATATAAAAATCTCGTGTCACGATGTTTGTTATCGAACTCCTCCGAAACGGCTGGACCGATTTTAGTGCTGAAAACTTTTAGTAGGGCGCAAATCAGCTGTTTATTGTCAAAAATGCAAGCGAGCGATAGCAGTCGACATCGTGAACCATGTTGTTAATAGGAAAAAATCCCTAACTTTGTGTCAGTAAAAATAAATTGAAAAAAAAAACTGTACTACTGTAGGAGGTATTTAACATTATGACATGAAGGCCACTACAGTACTGTTTGGGAGAACAAATTTTATAGCGCAGCCACCTGTGTCGATGGACTTTCACACATTAAATTTTAGTTCTTCTATTTTTGAAGTTCAGCATTGCCCTACTGAGGTTTGATTACTAACTTAACATAATATGAATATGTACATACATAAAACTTGCATTTTTAGATGCTAGTTGTAAAATATATATTTTTGGTTGTTTTGACGACGGTTACTATCTTCCGTCAAGGTTAGGAAGGGTAGTGTGAAATACACATCCACTCGGAGACCCAATTGGATCCATTGTTATTCCCTTCATTTATAATTTATTGACTAATTAGTCTCCTTACTGTCCAAGGAGAAACAAAGAGCCGTTATCATCCATCATTCAGCCATTTAATTTCCATGATAAAGCCCCTGATATCCTCAAGTTTGCACTTCGCGATATCACTAATGCCCTCAAGGAAACGTCTGCTCAGCCATCTTTGCCTATAGCGTTGCAGCCTTGGGCAATGACAGATGATATGCTCTATAGTTTCTGGCTCCTCTTCGTTTCCCTCAATATTGCAATGTCCTGGTACCCAACATTGCCTAACGCTAAATTTGTCCATAAGCAAATTGAGAGATAGCCTACACTTACTGACCAGCTTCGATTTGACACTATGCCGCTTCAAAGCTTTCATTGCCGCCTGACTGTCAACGTAGAATGTTACCTCCATGCCTTCAGTTACATGTTCTGTCAGTTGCGTCAAAGACCAAGTTGTTTTTTAAACAAAAATTATTAGAAATTAATAAAGTTTTGTACATTTTATGTACTTGTTTAAATTTTATGTAATTTTTTTGATAGTATGTGCAATATATTGAAGAACTATTCGCTGGAATTTGGCAAATAGTCGAATACGAGTATTTGTAACTGGCTGGTATAAGGTCTTCCAACCAGTTTTCGTCTGTTTAGGTTTTCTTAGTGAGTGGCAATGCATGTATATGTACATATGCATGTATATGTTTAACTTATGCAAAAAAAAATTCTATTTCAAAATCATTTACTAAAAGGCTATTACAAAACAATTTCTTGCTAAAAAACATTTCATGTTATTTTATAAATAAAAGAACTGACCAATTGCGGTTACTGATAAAAAAGTGTTCACTCCGGTTTTACATCACAAATTACAGGAGGATCTATCTCTTCTGGAAATATGACTGCGAGTAATGTTGAACCACTTATAATTAATAATACTTTTCGCAATAATGAACCAACAGTTGAACTTCGATAGCCAAGTTCAGAATTTTCTAAAACAAAAAATATACATATATCCATTACTTCAATTCAATGGCACTCCAGAAGAGTGGCCAATTTTTGAAGATTTCCAAAATACAACAAAATAGTTCCGATATTCAGATTTAAAAAACATATAATAAAGACTTCGCGAATCGTTGAAAGGACGCGCAAAAGAAACTGTAGAGGCATCGATGTATAATTCCGCATATGTTCAAGATATTATTGAAATATTAAGAGAAACTTTCGGTCGTCCTGACCAGCTTATAAGGAGCCAAATTTAAAGAGTTCGACATATATTACCAATTCCGGAAAATGACTTAAACAGTTTCATCGATTTTGCAAATAAAGTTATTAATATGTCAACATTTTTCAAAAATATAAATGCATATAATTATGTATCAAATCCTTCTCTTATAAGTGAACTCGTTATTAAATTGACTAGTTCTCGACAAATACAGTGGACGAAAAAATGTTTGTCATTTAGGGATTTACCAACAGTTTTGGACTTCAGTTTATGAATAAATTATGTTCGTAAGGTAGTATATATTGTGACTGTTACTCTTCCTATTTAGAATATCGAACAAATTAATGCTGGCATCAAGATGCGAAGCTTTCACCAAATGGATATGAATGTTTCAAAATGCATTGTATGTGAAGGTGACTGTAAACAGCTTGAAGGATGCTGCACGTTTTTAAAATTGCCGATAGACAGTCTGATTGATCGAATAAAATCGTTAAACTCTGCTTTTGTTGCTTAAAAAGGAGGCATCATGTAGCAAAATGTATATGCAAACAATAAAAAAAATTATAGCTTATGCCTTTATAGATGACTAGCTTTTTCCCGCGGCTTCGTCGATAATACGTGCGACGGTATTACAACACTCAGGATATACACTGGATTAATGATGCTGGCATAACATGACAGAGTTTAGGCGAGAGGGATGAAGAGAGCGGTTTTTCGTTGGCACAATTTTTCAAACAGTGATGCCAACTCTTGCAACATCAAAAGCACTGTGAGCCCATGGAAATAGGGTAGAAAAATGATAAAATAAAAAAAAAAATTTCGGGTACAAAAGCACTAACCTAATTTTGTTTTGGGTCTGGTGGATCAAAAGACATATCTATTGCTTTTTCATGGCTTTTTGTGTGACTTTGTCGGAGTAAATCGCTTTATCGAACTTTTATTTCACAATTACAACAAATAAAATATGCTTTTAGTTCATCTTTTGCTGTTCTAAGCCACGTTTTAAAAGCTGGATCATTTTCCCAAGCTTTTCTATATAAGTATTTGTTTTTCGATCTAAGGGAAAGTCATTGTTAGATGATGAACTTTAGCACATATCAACTTTAAAAAATGTAGAACAATTTTGGCATAAATTGGTAATTTAAAGAATTCGTTAGACGTACCAATGTTTCCTAATTTGTACAAACTGGCCGTATATGTATTAACTCTACCTCACAGCAGTGCTTGTGCAGAAAGAATTTTTTCGAAATTAGCTTTACTTAGAAATAAATTAACTAATAAATTAAAAGTAAAAACATGCAACTCTATGCTGTCAGCTTTAAATTTAATAGATACAGATATAGAAGACTAGATTCCCGGTGATAAACTTATTTTTAAATGTAGAAATGAAATTTAAAAAAAAATAGTATTTATGTATTCCTTAGTTATATTATAGAACAAAAAATTGTTGAAGTACAAATACATTCACCAAAAAAATATGAAATAATGCGCCAAGATCAAACGAATGCAATTAAAGTAAAAAGCTCACTGCAAAAAATATCTTATCCTAACTTGAGTTTTTTCTTAGCAGAAATCCCATTCCTTTGACTTTGGCAGCATACGAGAGCCAAATTTATTAAACTTAAGTAAATTTGTTCAGTATACGTGAAAATATGTATAGAAGCATATATAATGCAACTGTATATGTTATAAAATATGATAAAAAATTGATTCTGCAATAAGCTTTTTGTTTTGTTTCAATTGTTTTGTTTTTATTGTGCTTTTTATTAATAAAAAAAACGTTAAAAAAAGATGTGCAACTTTCATTTTCTCAAACGACTTTTTTGTGCCACTTTATTTTTATAAAACGACATTTTGTGCGACTTTTAAAAAATTCCTAACGGTAACCCTGCAGAGAACACTTTGGCTTCAATTGATGAGAAATCTAACACATATGTAGGTACAAATACACACTCAAGTCACACAGCGTTATCGTTAAATTTCACACGTATGGTTGGGCGTCGCATAAGAAGTATAACCCTGTAGTTTTTTCGTGACAATTTACCCCAAAAGTGGCAGTACTATACAATGTGGACTGGTTATAAAACTATCCACATTGATCCTATACTCTGAAGACTGGTTATAAAACTATCCACATTGATCCTATACTCGGAAGACTGGTTCTAAAACTGTGGAAAATTTTACTGTCACTTTGTGCAGGCACTTAGCTGTCTTTTTGTGTCGCAGATGGTGGATAGTAAAAAATGTATGTCATTAAGCACACATAGCTTAAGTAGTACAATGTACAAGTACCAGTGAGTGTAGCTGAGTGGGTTGAGATGTTGATTAGCAGTCGGAAGGTTGCTAGTTCAATTCTCAATACAGTCAAAATACATTTACAAAAATAGTGCATTGCTACGCATCCTTACTAAGTTACAAGTGGGCTGTAGGAACATTATTGTACTGCAGTGGGAATAACCAGGATGAAGATGACTAGGATGAAGATAAATAAAATAATAAGAATAATAATAAAAAAATAGCTGAAAGCAAAATTTAATTATTATATTAATTAATTATTATTATCTTTTTAATTAATAAATGAATTTGTTGTTTTTTTTTTTGACGAAATAATTTTTTTTTTTTAAGTTAAATAAATTATAAAATGACTTTTATTTCATAAAAAATAGGGAATGATTTGGGGTTTTTAAGGGAGTGGTTTGGCAGGTATAAGGAGACAGTTAAGGGTAAGCCAAGAAGAACCGGCTAATGAACTGTCTTTTTGTGGCCTCTTGGTGACAATTAACCTTATCGTAGGACATCCCCTTGTTAAAGTGGCCAGTCATATGGCTAGCATTCGGACTGGTTGTGTCATAAAGGGGCTAGTATTATAACCAGCTCGGAGACAGCCACTTGAACTACAGGGAACTTCAAAAAACACTAACACACACAAAGCTGAGTACACGTATACATTTTATGCCAGATGAATTAGTCTAGTGTAATTTGGAAAGAACAAAAATTGTGCGTCTTATTGTTGCGGTCTAGTGTAAATATGCTCATTGAAAAACTATTTTTTTATCTTTCGTAAGAAATAACTTTTTTTTTAATAAAAAGTATCGTATGTTACTTCTAATAGCTCCAAGAATATGTGTACAAAGTTTCATGATGATCGGTTTAGTAGTTTTTGCGTGAAAGCGCAACAAACAAACTTACATTCACATTTATAATATTAGTATGATAGAGCAAATGCCACAGTTGTTGATAAAGAATTAATAAGGAGATTAGGTCTTTATGGTTCAAAAGATATAATAGAATTGAAGTGGTTAAATCACCATTCATCGAAAAACGATTGTGAAGTTGTGCAGCTACAAATAAGTGGAGTACATTATAATGCTAAGACTTATAATATGTCCAATGTATATGCAATTGACAATTTTTCACTACCTAAGCAATCCCTCCAACGTTGTGATATAAGTATTACAAAAAAATTCTCCAATCAAAAACCTTCCTATACATTTTTTCATAAAACCTAAGTTCAACCTCGTAGCTTGCTTATGCCTACCTTACAACCCCACTAGAAGCACCAATAAGTTCTCAGGAGCCAGGTCCAATAGCTATTAATACGAGGTTGGTTGGGTATATGTGATGAGAGAGTATTTTGATATGGAAACGTTTGTGTTAAAATTGAAGTTCAGCCCTTAATGAGTACGGAAGATGAGAGATCAATTGATATTATGAATAGTACAATTAAAAGGAAAGGACAGAGGTTCGAATGTGGTTTACTATGGAAAGAAAATTTTGTGTCATTTGCTAATAGCTTTCCTTTAGCGTGTAAGCGACTCCTTAATGTTGAAAAAATGGAACATGACCCAAAATACGCAATGAAATATTGTAATAAAATTTAAGATTATATATTTAAAAACAATGTTGTCGAAAATTAACGGCAGAAGAAGCTAAAATATTTTATCTACCTCAGTTCATTATAATTATGTGAAGAACAGGATGAGTGAGAATAAAAATGTAAATTTTCATATTTTTATTAGGTTTGAAGGGTGGGTCATATAAAAATCCCACTAATATGATGTGAGTCATCCTACAAAAGATTGGGTGAGAAGTATATTCTCACATTTATTTGAGAACTGAAATGAAGAACACAGAAAAGTTATTTGGAGTAGTGCGTAAGATTTAGTAATTACGCAATGTATTCCTTTTGGTTTGAACGATGCTTGTTACAAGTAAATTGAATGTTAAATTTGCTTGTACTTATATTACTAAGAAAGCATTCCTCGTGGAAGATAGATAGGTACAAACCAAACCATCCAATGCTGAAAAATTTTAAAGCACTAACATATACCATATAAATATATCATGGTAAAAACTTTATATAAAAAGTCTTTCATTTTATTGGATTTCAGTCGATATATAAATTGAAATTAATTATAAAAAGCTACAAAAAACATCACAATAAAATACATACATATATTTGACCTACAATAATAAATCCAGTCATATTTTTCCGTGCATAAGTTGCTCATATTAGTGATGATACCAATACAAATTTTTAATATTCGGGAAGTCGGATATCTGTAACAATATTTGCCGAATACGAATATTAATTTTGGAATTTAAGCCCTACATTTGTGTCAGTAACAATAAATTTAAATAAGCTCTCACACTACTGTAGGTATTTAACATTATTATGGCGTTGCCGAATTTGAACACCACTACTGAACATTTATTGCACAAGCAGGTTTATGTCACATTGACTTTTGACATTTCTCTTTAAATTATTATATTAGGTACACTGTGAATACTTGCAACAACGCAAAATTTGTATATTTTATTCAACTTCATAATTTCTAAGCATATTTTTAATAAAATAAAGTAATATCGTAATTAGGATGATTGTAGAAAAGTAATTTTTTCTTTTGTTCAATAACTTTTTTTTTAATTTCTGCGAACATACCAATCATTCATTACACGTTGAAGTTGTTCATTATGTATATACATACATATGTACATATATTTTTTCTGATAAAATACTTATTTGATGTAATTTATTAACTTGAAAATTTTTTCATTTATCTCAACATTTATACAAAACAAAAGGAAACAAATTCTGTGTTATGCTCATGCATTTTGTTTGCTGTATTTATATTAAGACATATTCATATACAATACAAATACCTAAATTCTCTTTTTGGCCATCACTGGTTTAAGGTTGCTACAAATGCATGCTCACGTATTACTTATGTACATATGTAGGTTAAAAACAAATAACCCATACATATATGTATGTCTTTTATAGCCTTTTCACACTTATAAGCACCTAACATCTACCATCAATTTGCGAAGATGTTGAAATTTTCCCATAAGAATTATACAGGGCTGAACGGTCAACATATTTTACCATCACTATATAATATTCCTAAATCATTTTGTTGCACTCTCCATCTTTCGATAATTTTAGTGTCAGAGATATATAAATAATAATTTATTTGTAAGGTATTGCCCGTTCCCACGGTATAACGACCTTAATATTTGCCTGGAGGTTGTATTTTGCTTTAAAAGTGATCCACAGGGAATTTCATAGCACTTTCATGAAGGTGCTTAAGCTACGCAGATATGTACATATATAAATATTTATAATTTATTTGTTTATGAGAGGTACCTTTTCACCCCGGCCTATCACCCCAAAGGTTTGGTTGGAGATTGTATTTTGTTTTTAAAATTACCTGCAATGATTTTCAAGACATTTATTGCTTTATTTACGGAGGTATGAGAATATTAATATTTTCTTTGTATGGTTGCTAGCCTTCGGTTTTACCGTTTGGCTTCCTATAAAAAACATACAAACAAAGAAACAGTAATGAAAATGATGTAAACTTTTTACGAGGGGTAGATATTACCACTGTATCGATTTTTTGTCATAAATTACATATTAAAAATTTTGAGTTAATACCCTCTTATCGATCAAGTGCGATATTTAGATATTTATAGATAGACAAGAGGCAATTTAAAAGATTGCGATACCAACGCAATTATGACCATATTTATATGCCAATATATGCTTATTTATATATCCAATTTAATTGGATGTTTTATTGCCATATCTTACTAGCTTCATATAAAATTAAAATATGTTGTAATCTTCTATTGAAGATTATGAGTTTTTATAACCCTTATAAAATCTAAAAGTATCATAAAACAAAAAACATATAATAAAATGTTTGATAGAGTTATGGGATCATCAATATATTTTTTGGGCCAGAGAGAATTTCCTCCGAATTTGAAAAAAATTATATGGGACCAAAATGCACCGAAACCACTTGAAGCATAAGAAGAATTACGAAAATCGTTCCTTAATTATAGGATCAATATTCGGGGGAAGAACTTGCGCTCGATTTTTCCAACAAAAAATTTATTGGCCATAACTGCTAACAACACTTTTTAAACAAAAAAAAATCATTTAAATCAGTTAAACAAATGTTGAACAATTGTACTGATACGTATAGGTGAAACTTTTCCTGAAAGTTAGTACAAATTTGCAAATACAACTACACGTACTAATATTATGGAAAGAATAACATTTTGAGTTAAAATAACAAAATAATACAAATTTTATTATGAAGAAATAAATCAAAATAAAACAAAATTTATATATATAAGTAGGCGTATCTCAAAATATTACTTTAATATAAAAATTTACTGTGTTTTTCTAAAAAGTTAGTTACTAAAATTCACGATAATCGTAGACGGAATAACGTCATATTATTACAGTAGACTAGTGTTGTTTGGCAATAAGTAAACATTTTAGAATTTTGACTTGTTACCTTCTTGTTGATTAGTGCGAATTGATTGCTTTAAAAAATAAAGAAGAATTCCAACTGGAAACAAACAAAAAAAAACTGATCTAATTTTAGAATTTGAATTTTAAAGAGTATTATTTCTGGCAACATGTTATTGAATACGAATAAGTTTTATGGCCCCACAGAAACACTGAAAAAGTATTTTCAGTTTAGTATTCATCATCAAGTAGTGAGACCGTACAAAAATATAATTTTTATCTTACGTAATATATTGAACAGTTTGCAATGTTTCGGAAAAAAATTCAATTCGATGTACTTTTACTGCTTCTTTTTGATTTACTAATCAATGGACATGTTGTGTTTTCCAACTCTATAAGACCACCCATACGGTTGGGTGCTTCGTCCCACGTAATTAGAGCAGAACATATTTCATTGAAATTCTATGCAGCCATAGAATCGGGTGAATGTGCCAAAACTGAATTGCAGTCTTTACTTCATAATTTTTTTGAGAACTTACAGAAAAATCTTTCCTCGTCATATATACTTAATGCAGCAGTGATCAAACCAATAGATGATGAAATGAATCAGTGTCAATTGGGAAAGCTTAATGATCTGGCCGATTATTTTCAGCATTTATCAGAAACAGCTGGACGATTCGCCAAAAGAGCAGAGTTTTTCTTCGAGACTTCTAAGAATGAAAGTCAATCATTGCTTCTCAAAGTACGCCAAGTTCCGTCGGCGCAACGTTTACTGTCCACTTGTATCAAAATGCGTTTAACGAATTACTTTGCTGAAATGGAATTTTTTCACGTCATATTTTCAGAAATAATCGAGCAGGCTCTTGAATATATTGTAGATAGTTTGCAATCGATTCAGCGAATCTTTGTACAGTATGCTGACATACAAAGGGACATATTACGGACACGGAATTTTAAGTCAGATGAATGGTGTTGTAATACCTACATGGACTTCTTGCAGCAGTGGTCAGCTGAAATTTTTAAATGTGGTACCGCTAATGATCTACAAGTGTCTTACGATGTTTACGCTACCACTGTAACATCCACAAAATATATTATGCGACAACTAGAGTTTCGAATTCAGCGTCTATACAATTGCTTCATTTTTGGAAACTACGAGACTCGATGTCAATTTCTGCGCAAATCTGAAGAAGATTTTGAAAAATTATTTGCAATGCTTGATGAATTGCAGCAATATTTTGACATTAAAATAAAACGTGGTCGAGTAGTCATTCCCTTTAATCGTAACCGTCGCCACGAAGAATCAGTGTACCATAAATGCATACCGTATGGATTCCCAAACATTCAAATGATGAGCAGTCTGAAAACTTGTTTTTATTTTCCAAATTCAAATCAAGTTTAATAAAAAAGAGTGGATACAAGAATATTGAAGTGTTCTACTTGTTAAACTTATTTGTCAACAATAGTAATAAAAAGTTCATAAACATACACTATAACATTTTATTATAGCAAATACTCAAGAATTTATGTTTTTTAACAAAGTATTACATGTTATGGGTGTGATAATCTATATGCATTTCGTTGGCAGCTAAATACCAGCTCATCAGTAGATGTTTACCATCATCCTTTAAAAGTTTCAAATATCACCTACTCATACATGAACTTCCAAATAGCTGGAAACTACTAAAGCACAACCAAAATAGTTTTTAAAAAACTTTAAAACAACACAACAAATAATTTTTCATTCGATACGAAACTGTTTACATTTTATAACTTTTAAACAATTACAGCTTTATGCAAAAAGAAATTAGCACAGGTAAACCGATGTTAAGCAAAATTCCTTAAAGTTTCATGCAAAAATGATTGTTAGCTTAACACACGTCAGTAAAACGATGTTAACATCGAACCTACCCTCATACTTTAAACGATGTTAAAATATTTTAATGTTTTGGTGAATAAAGTTTTTGTGAAAAATTTAATGAAAATATTTTAAATTGTGTGGATTTATGAAATAAAAAATGGATACTTTAAATTTAATGAACAGAATTGTTAAAACCAATTTTGAGTGCTGAAAACTCTTAGTGGGGCGCAAATCAGCTGTTTGTCGCCACAAAAGCAAGCGAGCGATTGCGGTCGACATCGTGGACCAGGCTGTAAAATTTGTGTTATTTTAAATAAAAGGTTGTATTTTACAGAAAATGGATAAAAAAAATATTGCTGTTTCAATATTTATCATCGTCGAAGTCAGAAGATGAACATGGTTTGCTGCGTATTAGGGAACAAATTAGGGATAAGATGTTATATCTTTGACAACAAAAGTGTAAGTAACAAATTTTGTATTCTTTGTCATATAAATTCTTGACTTATTTAACAATTTTCTTCAAAAATTAAATTATTTTAATTTAAATTTAATAAATAAATACAAAATTTGACACCTGAAATAAAAAACAAGTTTTTTACAACAATTGTCAGCTGTCACCTTATAGTCATTGTATCATGTACATATACATATGTATATTATAATTGTTTCATTTACGCAAACTTTAATTTTTTTAAGCTCCATGAATGATGGCCCTTAGTAAAAAATTAAAAATCGATTTACTTTACACTTACAAGTCAACTTTGGAATATGTTATGAAAGCAGCTAAGGAATACACACTTTTTAAAAAGATTTCTGATGAGAAGCAGAACTTCAAAAATCGCCGAAAAGCTTCGGATTGAAAAAGCAACTCGAATTTTTGCGCCCATTTTTATTATATTTTAGTAAAAAATTTTATTTTCGACATTTATTGTTTCTAATTTTTGGAAAGATTTTTATTAAAATGACATACGACCCCAAAATTAAAAATTGTTCCAAATAAAATAATAAAAATTATAAATTGCACCAAAAGCTTTTATTTTTGTTTCTAACAAACTTTTTAGGTCCATTTTTCACTGGTAGTAAATCAAAAGATAAATTTGACACTACTAATTAAAGACTCCCCGAACAGCTGGTCTTCGGCCGTATTACAAATTTCTCTACTATTGAATTTCCTAAAACGACGATGCTTTCCAAAGACAACATTGCTGTCCTTCGGCCACAAAATCGTATATAATATAACAGTTTGAGAATTTATTTCATTCTTGTTTTGCGGTCTCAGTGCACTTGAGGGATTTAAGTTTTTCTAATGAAAACAACAAAATAAATTATTTTTAATTTTTTGTTCGGTGCTACTCGTATTCTTAATTTTTCAGCTTGTCCACACTTTTCAATCCGGGCTATTTTTAATGGAGCCTTTTTTGAACTCAAGATTTATTATTGTAAATAAAAAACATTTGATTTATAAAGTTAACACCAAACACAGTACGTTTATATGTATGTAAAAAAATTTTAATTCATGAAAACAACCGCATATGCAATAATGTTCCTTTACGAAAGCAAAAAGCTTTAAACATGCCAAACGTGAATGTTTATTCAAAAGCTTTCAAACTTTTATAAGATCCAAATTTAAAACGATATCTTTACAAAACGAAAGTTCGTGTAAGAAGACTTTTTTTTTTTTTTTTGTGTAAGGGTGATTATATTTTATTTTTTAACCTGTCAATTCTCTTTTTGCAGTTCACCCACATTGGGCTTCAAAAACCTTCACATAACGAACACATTTTTTTTAATAGAAAAAGTTTTCACAGCCT
Source organism: Lypha dubia (assembly GCA_947311025.1). Taxonomy (NCBI): domain Eukaryota; kingdom Metazoa; phylum Arthropoda; class Insecta; order Diptera; family Tachinidae; genus Lypha; species Lypha dubia. The sequence goes on along the minus strand of OX371260.1, from coordinate 102,655,907 downwards.
AAACCCTATGGTGGTAAGCCTCTTAAAAATTTTTTTTGCTGAATTGATTACAATAAAAACGTACATGTTTGTTCGCTTTGTGACCATGAATACAAGCTTTTAGTTGTTAATTCTAAGTATGGAGGTGCTGCACATGACTCTTTCGTATGGAAACAATCGGATAAAAGGGATTTATTGGAAGATCTTTACAAGAACGAAATGCCAATATTTATAAGTCTACTACACCAAAACACATTCCTTTGCATTTTTTAGAGTACTCGGGCTATCCTTTAGAGCCATGGTGTATAACACCATATAGGAATCCCGCTGAAGGCTCAATGGAATATAATTTCAATGAGCTTCTCTCAAAAGCTAGGTGCATTGTTAAAAGATCGATTGGAATTTTCAAAGCCCGTTGGAAAGTTCTTTCAAATGATAAGGAAAGTCGCTACTCCCCAAAAAAAATGGCAGTTTTATTAAATGTGTGTACTGCACTACGAGTACATAGCATTTGTATAAAGTTCAAAGTAAATAGGTACACTGAAATTACCGTCACTAATTCTGTCCAAATTGATATTTATAGGGTTTGAAATGTAACGAGAATTGGCAGTAAAATTAGAGACCAAATAAAACTTCCATTATTAAATAATTTATCAGTATCATCTACAACACTAAACAGAATACTATAATTTAATATTGTTTCTTTAAAATATATAAAAATTAGCACAACCCTATTATGCGTTTAATTTGTACTTTTAGCTGTTAAATATTACGTAAACATAAATAGACTCCATCTTTTAAATAATTCTCATATATGTACACAAATAGGCACTACTAAACCGTTTAAAATAATCCTTTTTACGCCTGCTTTTTTAGGATTTCCAGTTCAATTGGTTTTATTTTATCTTTATTTTCATATTTGAAATTTGCTCTTCTAATTTGATTCTGAGTGAACGTTCCTTTATTTCATCAACTCTCCACAATTAGGCAATAGGGGTTTCGCTAAATTCGGGTGTTTGGGCTCTGCCAGTATTTCTTTTTGTTTTAAATTTATAGTTTTCACACTAGTTCTCATTGTTTTTAATTAAAATAATAAATAAAACTTACATTTTTCACAAATTAATGTTTGTCGTTAAAATTAAAAACACGAGGTCTGTTCCAGGTAACTTCGGACAACTTCGGACTAATGAGAGGAAACTCAAAATTTACTGTCTCAAGCTATAAAAAATTTTCAAAGCATCTGGAACGCGAAAAACCATAATTTTAAGTCCCAACATTTAAATTGTGCTAACTTATGAATTTTAAAATTATTTTGTAAATAAAATTTTTATATTGGTGAGTTTAAATTATTAATACGCATAACATAACAAAAAAAAATATTCCATCATTGGCAGCATGTAAAAAATTCAGTGATCTGTAAAATTATTTTTTTATATTAAATAAAGGGAGATATACTAGTACAGCTCCAGTACAAACTGAGAAAATGTATTTGTCGAAAAACTACGCACATATACTCGTATGTACATGAAATTTACTAAAATAATACATGTATGTTTGTTCAAGACGCTTATTTCTTTTTAAAACCGTTTATAAATTTGAAATCGGTTAATATTCATAGTGCATACGCGAAGGAAAAACCTGATTGTTGTTGTACTCGATAATACCTACCAGAAAAATAATATCACATCTCAGATAATTTTTTTGTATTGCATAGTGTTATTTATGTTTTTAATTTTAGTGATTTTTTTTATTAAATTGTTGACAACACTGATGATAAATAGTCCAGTTCACATAATCTTCTTATAACAAATTTTGGTTAGCCGGAAATTCCTCATGATTCCTCATTAGTAAAGACAATTTTAGATTTCATGCATTTAAAACATAAATTTCAAATTAATGAAGTATGAATTTATTATTTTTTTTACCATTTAATAACATTGAAAACTTGAAAAAATCTTCAATGCTTTCTTAGCAAATATTTTCTCAAATCAAATGGTAAACAAATTAATATATGTAAGACGGAATTTTATGTAAATGAATAAGGTCCAATTTTTCATTTCTTATTTAAAAGTAATTTATCTTTAAATGATATTTAAATACTTTTTCGTCCAAACATATAAATGGAACTTATGGCGTTTTCTTTTCTGAAAAAAGTGTTGCATTTATGCTACATTCTTTAATTTTCGTGATCCATTCTAAAAAATATGTAACATATTTAAAAGCGATTTCGTTCCTTTCTAATTATGTTGCACCAATAAATGGCAAAATATGCAACATATTTTGCCCTCTACTATCAAGTCGGGGTGATATACTGCCCATTTTTACAACTTTGTTTAGTATATTTTTATACAAGTAAGAACTTGTATTTTTGTCGTTCTACTTACTTAAGCGAAAAAACTTATAATTAAAACGATAATTAATTAATTAATGTTAAGTCATGTTAAGCCTCAAATATTTTGTACCATTGTGGCAATAAAAAATGTACCACTTTTTAAAGGTAGGTGCAAACTGTAAAAAGTGTTAAGGCCCAACCATAATATGCATAAGCTGGCTTAAGCTAATGTCAAAATTGAACGAAAAGTCTGTCAAATGCTTAAGGAAATTTGCAGAGACTTTTAGGTGGCTATAATGTACTTATGCGACTTAAAATTTAAGTAGTCATAGTTGCACACACACATATGTACATATGTAGCATAAATAATTTTTCGAAAAATTTGTATCTTCTTATTTATCCTAAACAAATTGAGTCTTGTACTCAAATGTATATAAAACGATTGTAATTAAAAAAAAATATGCTAAAATATACGTACATATGTACATATATTATTATTTTTACTAATAATAAGAAAAGATACAACCGAAATTATGTACTTTGTAGTATTTATTTTATTTAAGGGCAAAAGTACTAAAATATACATTAGTGGAAATAAAATATGTTAAATAAAATATATGAAATGTCACTTTCGTGTACAGACACTTCTTTTCTTCCACATTTTCTATTAAATTTTATATGTAAACTATTTCGTCTTCTTTTTCCATTTTCAAAATTAATTTATTTTTACGTACAAACATACATATGTATGTATGTATTAGTAGAAAAGCTGATTCCGTACGGAATGTGCGTTCAGTTTCGCACTTTGCTTAAGCAAATGACGTTTCATAAAACTTAACGAAAATTTTGCTTAAGTTCATTATAGTTGCCACATACGATTTACATGTATTCGCACAGTTGCTTAAGCTGACTTAAGATAGCTTATGCATATTATGGTTGGGCCTTTACACATTGAAATTTCAACATTTTTGTTCAGAAAAGAAAACACCATTAAATAACAAATATTGGGCATTTAAATTCATCTTAAGTTTTAAGAATTGCCATATGTTTTTGACTACTTGTTTTTCTAGTTTACCCTTTTAATAATTTTGAAAGTTGCTTTTATTCTTTTAAAACAGTGGTAACCAAGCCCCGAACGCACGCGCGCAAACATATTATGTGGTTGTGTGCGGTCGCAAACAGAAGCTGCGGTCGCTGCCGAATTGTACACTGTGTAACAATATTAAGTATTTCTTTTTAAACTTTGGAAAAAAAACATACAATTCTGTGTTGTTTTGTCAAAGGTCCAGAGAATTGTTATAATATAAAATTATATAATGTCGAAATATATTGAGTAGGGGGAATTGTATGAACATTGCAATTATAAGTTATCAACTTGAAAGTTTAAGAAGTTTTTAAAATTTCATATACATATATATTTATTTCGGTTTTATGAAGTCTAATTCTCAGCAAGTCTTCTAATTTTGTGACTGTTAATCTATTACTATGTTTGCTTTTAACGACTTTTAATATAGAAAAAGCGTTTTCGCAATTATATGTGGGTGCAAACATCGAATAAAGCTTATATTTTTCAGTTGTGCTATTCGGGTATTGTTTTATGCAAATTTCCTTCCAAAATTCGTATTGAAAAACATGTTTTATTAAAGTGCCACCTTCATACAGGCGAAATTGCTTTGCCAGCGCAAGTGCAACAACGTAAGAGGCTTTTATTATTTCGCAATCATCATCTTTTTCAATGTGATCTGGCTATTTTAAAAATTTATTGGGAATTTTGACTTTCATTTTATCAAGCAATTTTTGCCTTTCATTATTTTTAAATTTTTCATAATTTTTTTTTTTTTTTTATATTCTATTTTATTTGACCTTTTCTTTATATTTATTAGAATGTTTATTTAAGCAATAGGTCTTTTGATTTAATATATATATATATTGTTGTTTATATTTATATTTATTTTCGATATTTCGCTAACAATTTGTTAGCATCCTCAGGAAAATTTTATAAATTATTTGAAATTCTAATATAAAATCAACAAATTGTTAGCGAAATATCGAAAATAAATATAAATATAAACAACAATATATACATATATATATATATATATATATATATATATATATATATATATATATTAAATCAAAAGACCTATTGCTTAAATAAACATTCTAATACATTTTTCATAATTAATATGGCACGACAATTAATACCGCCTTATATTAAATTTGTCGCATTTTGCTAATTGCTTCAAACAAATATAACATTGCGGCTTCCTTTCAAGATTTTTAAAAAAAATACATCAGTACCCAAGAATTATTGAACATTGTTGCTCTGTGTACTTTTGTGTTGATTACGAAAAAAAAAAATAAACAATGCCAAATAAGCGTTCGTGGTGTTGCTTGAACAGACACTGATGATAGACTGATGTTTTGAAACGAACAAAGTTGTTGTATACAGTGTAGCCAGGTAAATATTGTCTAATGTCCCCAAATTAAAGAGTGTTGTCCCCAAAAATCCCCATTTTAAAACTGGAAATCCCCAATTTTGTCCCCAGTAAATTTTATTACATACATATATTTAAGTTAATGCATGGGTTTGTGCTCAATGGAACTTTTGAATCCATAGAATATTTTAAAATTCCATGCACGGAATAAAATTTATTCTTTTTTCTATGCTTTCGAGTTGTAAATTTATAAATAACTCAAAATTTTCCATACTCTCAGTGAATATGTTAAGCATTTATTTTGCTAGTGCAGTTAAATAATCTAAAAAAATTTGTTTGAACTCCTTTTGCTTCTAATTCCTTTGAACATTCTATGCCAACATCAATTTTAGCAACAACCAAATTACCTTCCTTATTGTCAATTACTACATCCATTTTGGTAATATCGAATTCAATAAATTCTGGTTTTTATAATTTTGAACAAATTGTTATAAAAACCAATATCCTCAATACCATCGCCTTGAAATAATCGATATATGGAGAAGAAAAACGCCAAGATACATAAACATATATGTATGTATGTAAATATATGTATGAAAGATAATGGTAAAATAAAGCAAAATTGATAATAGGTATACTGAAAATGAAAAATCCCCAAATCCCTCCCCACGATAATCTGTCCCCAAAAACCAGCTAAAATCCCCAATTTGGGGAGAAATCCCCACACTGGTTGTATACATGTCAATTGCCGACCGTGTCTGTTTGAAAAATACGATTATTTGCTGGGAACATAATTGGGACGAACGACGCATTTTTCGTTGCGAATATTCGTCGTCAAAAATAGAACACATGCATTCATATGAAAGTGAACACAGCACCGACGTCGACGAAATTCGTCGTACGTGACGAATTCTCTGATAGATTTATTTCTATTTCATACGCCGACGAACGACGAAGAAATCAGTACAGCGTTACCATGTTTTTTTTAGTTTTAAAATATATTAGTAAATAATGTTCATTTTTACTTTAATAAGTTCTATTTTTTATTATATAGAGCATTTTAATTAAATATACATAATTATTAATGATGAAATTTGTTTTTAATAGTTTTTTTTAATGTTTAATTTTATAAAGGAATTATATTCTTTATACGGTAACACTATCGTTGTTATGTTTGTATGTACTTATATAAAAACAAATTTGTAATAAAAAATACACACAATTTTTTGGATTATTATGACAGCAGTTGTTTGTTCGTCCCAGTTGTGCGCCACACGACGAATTTACGCAACGAACTTTTTCCAACGAATTCGTCGTGCTAGACGAAATTCGGCGTTCGTCCCAGTTGTGTTCCCAGCAATTGAATGCCTCGCGACCAGCGTTGCCAGAAGTTTTGAGAAGAAAATCATCATATGCAGAAAAAAAATCATATTTTATGGAAAAAATCATCAATTTTTTTTAATACAAAATTTTATTTAAAAATTATAATTAAAATATATAACCATATGTATTTAAATTATTATTGTTTAAACCATTTATAGCGAAACGTGTACTTATATACATATGTTTATATGGTGACAAACCATATTTTCGCTGGCTTTGTCGTCATTGCTCCGACAAAATCAGTGAAAATAAGCAAGATTAAATTTTTAATCAAACATTCACCAACCAACCAACAAACAGAAAACTTAGAAAAACACACAACTGATTTCATTAGAATAATAACAGTATGTATTTAGATAAATAAATATTTACTTATTTGAGCAAGCTTTACAAAAAATAAATTCAGATTCAAAAGTACATGTACTATGAAAAAGTTTTAAGAAGAACTATTACTATAATATATACAAGGTTTTATATTCTTAATAATATCTTGGTCTATTTTTAAATTATAGCAGGAACAGTTTCTTATTGCTAAGTAATCTTTTGCATACAAGATACCTTCAAAAGTGCTGTTGTCTAATTTATTTCTATATTTAGTTTTGTTTAAATTGACTGTTGATAATATTCGTTCGACATTTGGTGAAGAAATGGGAAGACATATTAGGTTTTGAACAAATTTTGACAGCACCCGAAAAGCTGGAATGTTGTCAGAATTTGCCTTGGTCTTTCTTTTCAAAACAATGTTACAATGTACATGTGTTTGTTACAGGGTAACAAGTGTAAAGTAAATAAAAGCAACCAACAACGAGCTGATAAAAAACTTAACTTCACTATGTAGCACAATTAGAGTGAAAGTATTACATAGTTGAAATAAAAAAATCATAATTTTTATAAATTAGAAATCATAATTTAAGAAAAAAAATCATCAAATCATATTTTGGTTCAAAAATCACCAAAAATATGATAAAAATCATCATTTTGGCAACGCTGCTCGCGAGGCTATGGAGTGGCAATCACTGTTTTAAAACAATTCAGAAATTCTTCATTATTCTTTCTTCTTTCTAGCTTAAATTAAAATAAATTTTGTGAATTTTTCTTGATTTATTCTAATCTGTTCTTTTGTGAAATAGGTAGGGAGTTTTTTGTACTACATAGTGCTACCATATTTTTAAGGCAATTAAATAGGAGCAATTATGTACGACTGAAAAACTGAACTGGCATTTGGCTACAGAAATCAGAAGTGACATTTTTTTACCCGCTGGTCCCGTCTCTAAACGGTCAATGGCCAGTCGACGGGTGTAAAAAACTTAGATAATTTTGCGTCCAAGAGTGCACATTAAAACGGTGAGATGGGCATAATTTCTGCATGCAAAGTTGTCCAATAGGTTGCCATGAAGAAACTTTAACTACTGTTTTTAAGAACCATGATCAAGAGTGACTAGATTGGCAATTTCTCCCCATTCAAAATTTGTTTAACTATTATTATAAAATTTATCTACGAGTATACGAGTACATAGGCTACATATTTTTTCTAAACTAGGTTCAAGAAAGGAGATGTGTGGCAACTTTTAATTTTTCAAAACTATACAAATGACTTGATGGATCGTTACTTAAGTGGTCGTATATACTAAAAAATTTTTGAACTATTACAAACATTGGAATAATGTAGCAATTTTTTGGTCAAATACATATGTATATCATTGCATTATCGTTATTCGTCAACGCAAAGTGTAACTGTGCTTCTACACTAATTTTAATGGGAATCAATCTAAAAACCCATATTTGCCTCATGATAATTTTATCCAAGCAAACAATATATTTAATCTATACTATATCGATGCATCTCTTCAATAAACACGTATGTCACAAATCATCATTTATCAAAGGACATAAAAAACTGAATATCTTTTGATTTTGCAATAGACTTCGCACTTTTTCTTTATTAGTTTTGTAGCTTATACGTTTGTTAAATAAATTGAAATAATTTTCTTATATATTTTGTTCTTTATATCATATTACGAAGGGTTTTTGTACTTACGTGTTTTTGGTTCTAAAAAAATGTTGCATTTTTGGTACTTACGAGTTTTTAGCATGATAATTTTTTTTTTATTTCAACGCAATTTTGATTGTTTTTCATACATATTATTATCAAATTTACAACTAAACATCATTCTCCATTAAAAAATTTAAAAACAAAATCTTAATTATGAAGGAAAACTTTAACAAAACAAAATGTTTTTTTTTGTGTTTTTTGTGTTCATTTCAAAAAATCTGGCTTTATGAAAAAAACTTCAAAATATGCTTAGCTATCTTCAATAAACTTTAAGTTATCAAAAAAGTCCCAGTACTCTTGAGGGATGACTTTTTTTAAGGTTTGCAAATCATTGTATTTTTTTTTTTTATTTCCAGTGGGTTTTCATATAATGGGAGTATTGTTTTTTTAATGTCATATTTTAGTTTTCTCTGTGGCGATAAAATCCATTCCTCTTTATAATTTAGTTTGAAATACATACCAGAGTTGTCGTATTTGAGGCACTTGATACCGATTACTTGAGGATCCCCAGTTTTGAGTCCAGGTCTTATAGATTTATAAAACTTTATTTGACTATAATTCTTAAAAAAATTGTGATCAATGTAATGAACATTATAAGGTTCTGGTACAGATCTTGCTTTTTTAATAACATTAACAAAGTCCATTGGAACAAAAAGTTCTTTACATTTCTTTTTTTTTTCAATGAGAGCATGGACTGCGTCGCATTCCATTTGGGTATGGCCAACCGTCAAGTATTTTTGAAATAAAGTTGCATTGTACTTTATTGCAATGAGTTGCAAAGTATTTGCCAATGTGGTGTTTCGATTTTGGGCCCCACAACCGTCACTGAATAGAACAGTTGGTAAAGACAGATCAACGTAGTTTTCCAAAAAGTTGGCAACACACGAGGCAAAAACATTTGCGTCCATACCACCTTCACCTTCATGCCAAACATAGCAGTGCGTTTCCGAAGTCTTAATATTATATATAGTGAACTGATGAACAGCAAGCTTTTGTTTGAAATAGATAGCTCCTGCTTCGATTTGGGGCACAAGTTGCACGGCTTGTACATCAAGCGTATAAACATTCCGTTCACCTTTCATTGCTTCTGCTTTGTCCTTAGCTTTTTCAGCCCTAGCTTCATCCTTTTCATTTAAATGAGCTTTGTAGGATAGTTCGTCAATATTATTTTTTTTATAAGAAAAACAAAGATCGCACTGATCTTTTTTTGGCTTGTACAAACCAACATTAAGAGAATGGATTACCTTTAGGAAAGTATGATACGAGGCTTTATTTTTGACGTCCTTACTCTTCATGTAATCTTCATACTTAGAGTAAATTTCTCTAATTGACTGGTATGTTATGTCAAAATATTCTTTGTTTGAATCTTTGCGACAATAGTGGCTCTCAATTTTAGGTAAAGACAAAATGAATTTTTTTGCGCTATCGCGCTTACTTAAGACATGTTTAGCCTTGCCTTTGGATTTTTTTGTTGGAATATTGTAGTTGTCATTATTTAATACCCAGTTTCTGACCGACCATTCTTTTAAGCAGAAAGTGTTTAGGAAGGTTTTTTTGCAAACAGGAAAAACTTCATTGTCAATTTTAAGACTATAATGAAAAGTAAAACGTCGGCGAGAGACATCTTCTTTTTGTTTACGCCGCTTTACCGGGACCTTTTTAACCAAACTGCTTATCAGCACTTTTCTTTGGGACCATGTCGTTCTCGTCCAAAAGTTATTTAATATTTCCTGCCTTTGAAAAGTCTTAAGTTCGTTGCATTTTAAATGCTTCGCTTTTTTGCACTTTTTAAGGTCACATAATGGTTGTAACTGTTTTTTTTCTCTTATTTTTTTGCCTGCTTCTTTACCCTTTACAACTTGTTTGCTGCAATATTTCTTTCCTGTCATTCTAGCTTTTTTAATTCTGTTTCTTTCCCATTTATTTGGTTCACTCTGACCTTTTTTTCTATTGGTTTTGGTTACAATCCCTGTGGATGTATCCAGCTGAGCACCGAAGCAATCTACTTCACTGTCACTAAAATACAGGTCGTTGGAAGTAGAAAAATCATCAAAATCAACATCATAGTTTGTTGTGGACATTCGTTGTTTATCGCCACAAACCGTCCAGTTTTTTCATCTAAAATATAATTCTCATCGTCCGCAAAATCTGACTTTTCGTCATATTCAAGCACTGTTGAATTGCTTATAAAAAGTCCACTTATTTCATCAAGAACTTTGCCATCCATTATGAACTGTATGAAAACAAAGGAAGAAAAATACTGGTTTCAGGTCCGCAATGTAATCAGATAACAAAAGTCTTAACAACTTACCTTATTCGATCAATGAAGAAATTTATGAACACAATTGTATTTTTATATATATAACTGGTTTTTAATTTTTAAACGATGTCACTAGATCAATGTCCACTTACAACTTATCAAATTAGCAAAAACGTTTAGGTAGAAAGAATTTAATCAGCGCAAGACGTAAATATAACAGAAGCAAAAAACTAAGAATAACTGATAATAACACTATGTAACAAAATTTTGTTTAAGTGAATTTAAAAAAAAAATTCACTAAAACAAACAAAAAAGTTTTTTTGTTACATAGTGTAATTCTCTTTCTTTGCTCAAGTTGCTTGAAAAATGAAGGTACAGTAATACAGTAAAATGCTGTACTGGCAGTGAAAAGAGAGAAAGAGAGATGTGATCGTAATCACAGTGTCGGATATAGGAGTGGCAAAGCTGTGCAGGCGCTCAGGCTTACGAGCTTAGCTTTGAAAAAAAAAACTAAATCCTTTTTTCTAAATCCTTTAAACATTTAAAGACAAAAAACAGAACTAAAAATAAAAAAGCTTCTTTACTTTTTTCTGTGAGTGTTTTAAAAACATTTAAAAAAGGCCCTCCAGACCAGAACACCCCCTTAAATATGTTGTTCTATTGAAAAATAGATTTCACCATTCCCCTCTTTACGAACAATATTTTTCATATCATTTAAACTAATAGGACCCTGCTATTAAAATTCTGAAATAATTAAATTAAATAAGAAATAAGATAAGTAAATTCAATAATATTTCAATTTTTGATTATAAATATCAATTAAAAATGTGAGACTTTAAATTAAATATTGTAAACTTTGTTCATATACTCAGAAAATATTTATTTAAAAAATTTATTCACTCTAGCTAAAAAATTTTCATTGTACTTACGAGTTTTGCGCATTAACATATAAAATTAGTTGGAGATACGAGGTTCTTCAATTGTCCTTAAAAAAAAATTTTTCTCACAAAGTCATAAAGATCTCTTCATAACTAAGTTGCAAACGTTTTTTTTTTTTTAAAAATATAAGAACATCAATTTCGTCAAAATCTCACTTACGTGTTTATTGAAGAGATGCATCGATATAATATTATAAAGAGGAAAGGTTTGATTTTTTGTTTGTTTGAAATGAATAGGCTCCGAAACTACTAGACCGATTTTGATGAAATTTTCAGGGAATCTTCAGAATATTCAGGGGGGTGACATAGGCTATATGAAGTTTTGATTGGACAAAGAGGCGTGGCACCGCCCATATAACCCAAAAATTTAAATCGCCATATTTTGGGCATTTTTTGACGTACGTCGATGATATTTGGTACATTTGGTATTGGCATAATTTGGAATACGTACCAGGAGAAAAGTGGGTGGGACCACACCCCTTTTTAGGAAAACCAAACCCTTGGATCGATCTGCCTGAAATTTTCACAGCATGTTACTGTGACTCTGGAAGGAATAATAGGCTTTATTAATTTTTATTTTGGACAAAGAGGCGTGGCACCGCCCATATAACCCAAAAATTTAAATCGCCATATTTTGGGCATTTTTTGACTTACGTCGATGATATTTGGTACATTTGGTATTGGCATAATTTGGAATACGTACCAGGAGAAAAGTGGGTGGGACTACGCCCCTTTTTGGGAAAACCAAACCCTGGGAACGATCTCCCTGAAATTTTCACAGCATGTTATTGTGACTCTGGAAGGAATATTAGGCTATATGAAGTTTTGATTGGACAAAGAGACGTGGCACCGCCCATTTAACCCAAAAATTTAAATCGCCATATTTTGGGCATTTTTTGACCTACGTCGATGATATTTGGTACATATGGCATTGGCCTAATTTGAAACGCGTACCAGGGGAAAAGTGGATGGGTCCACGCCCCTTTTTAGGAAAATGAAAAATCGTAATATAGTCTTAACTACTGGACCGATCGTCATTAAATTTTCACAATAGGAATTTTATTTTATAACGAGGGGGTAGCGAGGCGCACAGGATATATCTAGTTACCAAAAAAACGATGGAAGTTAGTGTTGAATTTCATTTCTTATTATTCTTTATGAATACAACAAATCAGATTACTATTCTTCTAAAGACATGAGTCATTTTAATATTTATTTATAAGTAGTTAGTCAAAACTTAACGGGTAGTATGTTTGTGGGAATTCTGATTTTTTTTTTTTTTATAAAAATTTTGCTCATGCATAATTGGATTGTTAAATGTAAGCAAAAATTCCATCACAGGATTGCGTGGCTCATGCCATAACACATGCAGTATGGTAATACAAAATTTTGATGTCTGTAAGAGTGAGTGAATTAATTTTTATGAAAAAAATAGCAGTTAACAATTTTGTTGTCAGTCAGTCCGGGCACCTAAGTTCTCAGTTGCGGTTTAGTTTATTATAATTTTTATTAAACTTATGTAAATGACTGCTGTTTATAGTATTTTGAAGAATTTTTATATGTTGCAGGTGTTACGGTTTTACTTAATTTTAAAAAATATTGCTGCAGATTTTCTTGTGGTTTTATTCCATAATTGAAATATGTATTAACTCATATAATTAATGTTATTAATAAAAAAGACTTATTCTTATAAATTCACATTAATATGAAATTATTTGTAAACCTATTTTTTCCATCCTTGCATCAATATTCAAAATAATGATGAATATTGCTTCAAGCCTTATTTGAAATTAATGTTCATTAAAATAGAACTACATTCTATAATGTTAATGAAATTAAAATTTAAAAGCATAAACTTTCCGCTATCATCAAGCAATGAAATTAAAATTATTAAAAAACAAGTAAGACTGCTATATTCAGGTGTGCCGGATCTTATATACGCTTCACCAAGCCGTAAATGTATAATTCATTGAATATAATACAGGATTTTCATTCTTATATATGTAAGTATGCACATACGAGTATATGTACTATACATACTTACATATAATGAATTACATACACACTTTTCGATAAATACATACATATGTAACAAAAATTCAGACTGTTTAAAATATTTTACAATTTTCCATCCATCACTGAACAAAAAGGGGGTTTGTACGAAAAAATACATAAAGTTATTATTAAGGTAATATACTGGGGCACCTCATGTATTTATACATTTATTTCTGAAAGGCTTATATACATATAAATCTTTATTTATTTGTACGAGTATATATAATCCGAATCATCTTAAAAAAATCCTTTCATTTCAGTCCAAGACCCAAGTATCTAGCTCTTCTAGTGTCTTCGGAAAATCGACTTCACGTACAGCCAGAGGGACATGGCTCATTCCACTTCCCTATCTATAAGGATTCAGAATATACATACTATATGGACCTCATATAAATATTGGAAATTAGCCACGTAGTGACAAACTTATAAATACCCTTACCATTTTTGGTGAAGGTATAAAAAGGAATTTAGAAATACGTTTGTAAATGGATTGAATGATAATGCTGACGTACTGGTTCCCTATTATTCTACTACAAAGGTAAAAGCTAATCACATTAACTAGGCGTCTCATGTCAGACATCGCATATGGCTAATTTAGACCGGTCATGTCCATGATGCGTCCATGCTTTGACATCAATACCCGAACATATGGCTGAGCAACAATGTTCGCCCTGAAGTTGGCAATTTAATATGATTTTCTCTTTCACAGTTTCTTTTTTTAGGTTATGGCAGTATTTTTTAATCAAATATTGTTTTGCAACAAATACTGCACAAAAACAGCGAAAACCATAAAAAATACAATTATCACTTGAAAAATACCAAAAAAAAACATAAAATCGAAAAACATGAACAAAGAACTATGTGCTGAACATCTAGAAGAAGGACATATTATTACCGTTGTTTTGCAGACGTTATGTTCATGTCGTGTTCAAGTAGATGGGTCGTGAAGTCGTAGGGTAATTAACTTATCATTATTAGAAGATGGTGAGAGATTTCACTAATTATGGATTAAAAATATATCAAGGTACGTTCCTTATATTATATGTTATTATTTAAAAAAAAATTAATTCTAATTTTTGAATTTTCAATTTCAGATTGATAAGAACCCAATTAACAAGTCACCTTGGATGTTTTTATCTACATGTGTATCGTCGTGCCGAAGTTATCTTCACGTACCGCAAAAAATCAAACAAAATTAAATAAAACTGCTCTGTATAGTAAATTTTATAGATCTGTCGATCTGCGCAATCCCCAGGTCTCTACCTCTTATGGATTTTGAGATATTATAGACGCGTTATATTGTATTACCACTATTTGTATGTAATGTTGAAACTTTAAAACTCAATTTCCCACAAAAAAAATTTGGAGATACGTGAAGATAACTTTGGCACGACGACATGTATACATACATGTTTCATTCATTTTCAATCAGAGTCATCATTAAAAACACAAAGGAGAATGCCATAAAATTTGCTTGGTACCGAATCAAATATAAAAACAGAGATTTTCAGCTATAAGGAATTGACCAAAGAATACATATATTTAAAACCAAATTGAGAAAGATGTTCTAAGTTACATTCAAAGAAAATTTAACATAAATTCTTAAAGCAGTGAAACAGAATATATAGATTTATTTAATATACTATTGGCATTCGAAATTAATGGAAATTTGATCATTTGGACTTGCTTGCCAACGCTAATTGAAAGCTACACCACAGCCTTAAAAGGAATATTTAGAAGCAATATTCCAGCCTAATTAATAATAATCTGCATTTACTATTATTTGAGTGAAATACAGTATAAAAATATTAATAGTTTATGTAGTTTTATGTAATTCTCAATAATACTCAATAATTCTCATAAATAAAGTGAAAATAAAAATATAAATGAAATTGAACTAATCACCTCTATCGCGACTAACAATTAAAATTTTTGTTCCCCTCGAAGTGAAAAATGCTATCAGGAATCTCACGTGAAGAATTATTCCCGCTATCAGTTCCCAGTGAATACAAAAATGAAAGAAAATTAAAATATATAAGAATGTTTGTTCAAATATATATTTTAAAGAAAAATTAAAAAAATCATGGCTGTAGATAGCGATAGATTATTTGCAGCAAAAATAATTCGGCTACTTGTTGGAAAGCCAAAAAAACGAAATAATTCCAACAAATTAAAGCTTTTCAAATTCGCAGGCAAACGACTTGTTGTTTTGTATTTTGTTGAGCAATAAATTAGATTGTGCATTATTATCAGATATTTTTTTTATTAAAATAAACTTTGTAAGCTTTAATATTCAAATTATAAGAAGAACTACATACATGTTCTGTTCTATTCACCATCAAAAATAAAGTGAATAAATTAAAGGGAAAAGTGAAAAAACTCGTGAGAAAAAAATTATTCACGATAAGGGGAATTTTTTGAAAATTTTTTTTTGTTATTATTCTTGACTGAATAAATTATTTTCATGGGAGTTGATCACGATTGCAAGTACGTGAAAAGCGAAAAAATTATGAGGGACATTTTTTTACGATAGAGGTGAATGTGAAAATATCAAAGAGAGAAGTGAGACTGAATGAACTTTTTTCATTGGAGTTTTCATGATTGCAAATACGTGAAAAGTGAAAGACTTACAAGGGAAAAATTATTCACGATTATTAATGTGTTTCCTATACTGCAACGAACGGTCACAATAAATATATTGATGTACAATTATTTTTTTATATTATTACGAATAAACGTAATTATTATTCGATATTATATTGATCTACATATGAAAAGTAATTTTATCAGGCTCAAGCTCAGTTTTATTGAATTACTGAAAATTCAAATTAGTAAGTTATTTTTTTATGTTGAAAAATATTATTATTAGGGAAGCAACCGATACCGATATATCGGCGATATTTTACTGTCGATACGCCGATACTTCTTATATTTTTCTTTAGAGTTTTTTGAACAAATTATTCAATTTTCAACTCTTTTTTTTGCATAACAACTATGAGAAATAACATATCAAAAGCAAAACATAAAATCAAAACAGAATACATAATGAAATTGTTTCTTCTATTTTGCTTTGCACCATAGTAATGAAATGTTCTCTCAATGCTAAATCTTGTATGTGTTTGTATGTTTTAAGATTTTTTTCAAGGCGCATTAATACAAGTGGTGGTAATTTTACAACAATTACAACTTAAAATAACAACTGACATCTCAGCCCCTATGTCCTAACCTATTATTTATCTACAATTCTTGACCCTCGATACAAAGCTCGAATATTTCAAAGACAATCGACTTCAATACTTCAATCGAAAAAACGTCTTATTGAGCTGCTTAACATGACTCTACATTCCGAAAGTGTTGAAGACACAGTCCTCCCTACACCTCGGAAAAGTTCTGATAAATCTACGAGAAGTACTCGCCTTTGGAGCGTATGTGAAAAAATTATAAGAGAACCCGAGGAGGATGAGCCTCTATCCATCCTAAGCTGTGGTTCTGCTAACGAAGAAGTCGAGCCAATCTTGAGCCAATCTAAACTGAATGCCATCGTTTATTTTGTAAAATCATAAATATTGTAGACGTTTTGTAGTTTGAAAAATTGAATTTTAGAAACAGAAATGTATTGAAAATGCTGATGTTTTGAATGGCTCATTAATAAACACTGTTATTTTGTATAATAGAAGAATTACTCTACTTGAGTTTTGTTAATTTTTATTTGAGCTCAATTTCAATATGCGTATCGGTATCGGAATCGGTATCTGCGATATTTATTTTTGAGTATCGGTATCGGATCGGCGAAATGGCGTATCGTTACATCCCTAATTATTATATCCAATCAGTTTAGCAGAACGTATCAGTACCGATTTCAAGGCCGCTACACCTCTCATCAGCGTTCAATTGTCCATTTTTACAATTTCCGTACAGTGGATACTAATTGGGAAGAATATCAACTATTTAACCAAGTTTTCAAGAGAAATAGATTACGAGAATTAATTTAATTCATTTTTTTATTATATTTTTACACATTGAAAACAACTTTGGTTAGTACGAAATTCCCCATTGGCAATTACAAATAATCAACACAAAAACTCATAGTCCGTTATCTTCAAAGTATTCTACTTTGTATTTTAACTTTTTTGTTGTTTTTACTCTATATTAGGGATATTTACATATTATTGTGACCCTTGTTACTAGGGTATGTAGCTCGCGCCCAAGCTGAATTAATAGCCCTATTCACAATCTTGTGCAAATGGTCTTGAATCATTGCATTTGCAAAATGGTGTAGTACATACATATGTATTTTTTAGGCCAAAACTTCCGTGGAAAATAATTTTTTTATTTATCAATCAGCTTGTGTTTTGTTACAAGTATTGCAACCTAACCCAAAGATATCATTCACAATTGATAGAATAATTTTGCAATTGCATAAATTTTCAATCTCAAATGCACAAGATTGTGAATACGGCTAATGTTTTTTTATTTTTTTATATTGATGTATCTTAAAATTTAAATTTCTTCAGGTACAAATGTTTAGTTATAAATGATGGTTAAAGTTTCTCATAAATCTCCATAAAAAAATGGTGAGAAGTTGGGATGTTGCCTCATTATTTAATACTTAGCTATATGGGTATCAATTCAATTTGTTTTACAAAGTTATTTTATGGTTAAAGTGATACCTAATTATTTTAAACTAGTTTTATAGTTCACAAAAGCAGTATTTATATATTTTTTAATTTAGTATCTTGCACATATTCATCCTAGTAGAAACGGTTCAGATATTTATGTCTGGGCATGTCTTACTTATATATGTAAGTATATACATGTGTACATATCGATGGCTTAATATAAGAAAGGTGTAACTCGATTTATTTTTCTTTAAGTTGAAGGACAAATGTTCTGTTATGTTGCGGGCCATTCTGTTGAAAACAGAATTTTACTTACAGTTATACATAAGTGACAGCTGCTTGTTTCAGTGAACCAAGCAGATTGCTCAAAATTGCTACGTAATCGCTGATGAATTTTTATTATGACAGCCGCTATCGACTTAAAGCAGATTAAAAACAAAACGATTTTTAATAAAAAAAAATTATATTAAAAAAATTATAGTCACTCGAGATTTTTTTAATTAAATAATGTTTTTTACTTATTTTCTTTAAAATTAGTCAACGTGATAATTAAAACGGTGCGCCGTTTTAAATTTGTGAACACCGCCGCCACGGCTATGTTTTTGCTGCCAGAAACAGCTGATACGTTTTTACAGAACTTCTAAATACAAAAATTCATCAATAGAACGGCACAGAAGAGAACAGAAAATAAAAGTCAAAACTAATGATGCTTTAACCACCAACGTTTTCGTACCGCAGACTTATGATTTTATTAATATTATCCGTGTAAACATAAAAAATACCTGTAACAGACTTTTGTTCTCTCTTCTTATACACAAAGAGAATTTTATAATATTTTGATTCTACAAAGTGACTTAGGGCCTGGGTTCAAACCAGGGTTTAAAATTAGTTTTCTTATTTTTATTTATTATACTAGCGACTAGTGAGAAAATATGATCCGTTTCCATTTTTGATAGTAGAGAAACTAAAAATATTTACCTGATAACAAATAAATTTCCAGTTTTCTAAAAAAAAAATTTGTACTTGACAACTAGTAAAATTTTTTACTAGCACACAAAATGAAAATAAATTATCTGTAATATATTGTTCAGCAACAATTTCTTCTCAATGAAAACTAGCCATACACACGACGAAAATGCAAAAACACACATATACAAAATATCCTTTTCATACAATATGCCGCTATCAAACATACCAAACAATAAAATATATAATATATATATATATATATATATATATGACAAACATGACGATCTTACAATGACTAGTATTTAAAAATTAAAAGCAACCCAAAAATTTTTCAAAATATGCGTTGATAGTAGCAGATTTCAAGAATTTTTAACAATCAACATTTGCTTTATGAATGTTTACTTGTTGTGAGCAGTTGTCAGTCGCATTTTGATGTGTATAAGGAAAATCGTGTACGAGATTTCATGTGTGTATGGATGAATGTATGAATGCTTGTATGATGTACATATGTACATACATATGTATTTATACAATACAATACATTATTTGTGGCTGCTGGCTAATTGCATAATTTTTTTTCTTTTTTTGCCGCTATTAAATTTTTAATCGTTTTGAAAGTGGCTTTTATTCTTTTAAAACATTTCAGGAGTTCTTTATTATTCTGTGATTTTTAGCCAAAATAAAAATATGTACTTATATTTTTTTTATTTTTCTTTATTTCTTCTAGTCAAGTGTTCTTTACGGAAATTTGTGGGAAATTTTTTATTTTACGTAGCGCTACCATATTTTCATCGTAATTAAATAAAAACTTTAATTACTCACTGAAAAAATGGAATCTAATTTAAATACAACATAAATTTAAATAAAAATTAACTAATTTCATACTTAAAGACGAAGTCAAAAACTGGCCATAAGCGCTTTTGTAGACTGATTTAATTTAAGTTTATTTTTAAGAAGGTATTTTAAATCTTCGTGGGAGTAAAAATAAATGAGGAGGTTAAACAAAACGGGGTTTATACTTTCGGAGAATTGCGTTGATCTTGTAATCTGTTTGATTGCCTTTCTGTAAATTTGCAGAAGTTTGACATTATTTGACTGTTTTTTTATTATGGAACACAATACATATATATTAAATTAAAAAAAAAAAAAACACATTTAAAAATATTTAAAAACTTGGTGAAATTTACTTTTAACTTACATACAATAATAAGCTTAATGGTACGCTCTGCTTGATTATATTAAAAAAGAAAACAATGTAGTCACTTATAGTACACCTATAATTTTTTATTTTCACATGTAAAATTTTAATGCTTTTTAGGTTTAGAATCCGTCCTTCAATAAAGTTTATCGATTTTACTTTAATGTTACCGAAATACCTAATACATTCTTTATTTTTCACTTTTTTCGAAATTGCGTTCACCACTTTAATTAAAACAAAACAAATGAAACTGAACGGTTGTAGTTGCTTAATTTGTTTTCGAATGAACTAATTAATCTAAACATATAGAGAGATAGTACATATATATATATATATATATATATAGTATATGCATATATAAATTCTTTTATTGATATTTTTCAGTTTAAAAGAGCGGCCTGAGTATTTATACGTTGTTTCATTATTCTGGGTTCACACGTGAAAGTTTTCTATCATGAAAGTAGTTAGTTTTGGGTGAGAGGGGAGAGAAGAATGGTGTCGGGTACTATTCTTCTCTCCCCTCTCACCTACAAACTACCACTTTCATGAAAGAAAACTTTCACTTGTGAACCCAGACTTAACATCAGCAGATAAGTGTATGCATATGTACGAGCATACTTATATGTATGTATATATATGTACATATATATGTACAGCAAGTAAGTATGTAGAAATACATAAGTATGTATTTACATACATACATAACGAGCATATTTATTTGTCCGAAAATAAATTGGATTCAATGTGATTTCGACGAACATTCATATCAACCTTAACGATAGCAAAGCAACTTCGTGTATAAATGATTTTCATAGGCAGCATGTTATTGATTTGATTTGTAATATGTGTAGCTCGGGAAACTAAATTTGTTATTTCGTCGTATGCCAAGTTTATGCACGGTAACATATAATGAAAATAAGTATTCTTATCCTCTAGGCAAGCTTGCATTCTGTCTATTGTATCCACAATGATATGTAATGCCTCGGTTATAAGAGAGCTGGCAGATTTGCAAATTGAACGCATTGGCTTCATTGTGATTTTGCAGCAATTGTGTAATTCTTTGGTACTGTTTATTATAAATGCATCAATAGCATGGCATCCCTCTTGATACAATTTGGTATCGTTAACAGTGCGCAACTTTTGCTTAACATGTGCTGTCCACCAATCGTACTCTTCAGTATTATTTATTAGTGTATAATTGAGTTGTACAACTGCGGAGTTAAAGTGTTCATTAACACTTCTGGCTAAATTTTGGAATTCAAGCCTAACGGAATCTAATTGACGTTCAAAATTGTATAATATGTCGTTAAGGAGATCATCGCCTTCGTTAAAAATTTTATTACTAAAAGAGTTCAAAGCATCCATGGTATAAGTTGATAGCTTTTCTAGGAAAATTTTAGCATCTCTAGCTATTTTTGGTACATTTGTTGCTACAATGCCTAAAATATTCTCAAATAATTCCTCAAATTCGGTAAAGGTTCGTCGTAGAGTTTCCGCTAACGTATATGTTCGCTTGCCAACATCTTCAGTAGAAAAACGTTCATCCTTGAGATATTTTTGTTGATTATTTTCCTTTAGTACAACTCCAATTGGTAATGAAACAAACACTATTAAGTACATATAAAAACCATAAACAATTCCGTTAGACATGAAGACTTGCTTCAAGATGATATGTTTCCGAAAAAATTGTATACAATCACTGGTAACTGAACAACAACATGTAATAATAAAAAATTCCTATGAACTTATTATCAGTTTCAGAAGATTTTAACATATACATTCACACTTCCTCAAGAATATGTACGATATGTACAAATGTGTATCAGAGAACGGTTTGATTGCTCCATTTTACACTAAAGTATAAATAAATTCATTAAGGCAATACATGTCATTATTAAAAAACAGAGTACAATGAAAAGTGAAGCATCCTAGGAAAGTGAAGTACTGCCAGTCCCATTTTTACACGCAATCCTCTGGGCCTAGCTAAAAGCCTAAATTTTAACGTCCTGCAGAAGTATTCTGTAATACGCTAAATCTAAATCCCTATCGCTAAAAAAGTATAAAATTTATTAAGCAATTTTTGGCCACGAATAAAATTCTGTAACTTGCATTGCAAAATTTGGCAATGCCAAAATATTGAATTCGGCTCAACTTCAGCATTTAAATGGTTATTAAAATTTCTTATTCAAAAAAACGCTTATTAACCAATTAGTAATTTAAGAACTTTTTTCATTTACGACTGGCAACATTATTTAATTTGCATGTCATTTATGTGGCTTACCCATAGACGACATGTATTTTTATCTGACTTGCCCCCTTTGATACTCATGTGTAGTTCTCTATGCCTGTCAAAATTTTCATTTTACAGAAGATTAATAAACGTACATATACAACTACATCTGACATAAAATCTATTTGTTCCTCTTCTTTATTTTCACGTCAATAAGTTTAAAAATTGCCTTTCGCCGTTACTGAATATTTTTGCTTGTAGTAAAAAAGTACTGACGATTCTACATATATGCAAAATTAGTCTAATATATATATATATATATATATATATATATATGGCATTCAGCCGGCTAATACTAAAGCGAATAACCAACCGCACCTGACTTTACTTTGGTCATTTCTGGCAAACTTTTTATCATAATAAAAACAGCTGATATCAGAAGGTTTGTCAGAACAATCTCTAATTGAAAATTTGTCAGACCTTTTTGGATTTGTGTCTTAGAGAAGCGATGTTTTAAAGGTAACACACGACATGTACATGTCTTACAGTAGAAAATTTGACAAGTCAGATGTAAAAAACATGTCGTGTATGGGAGCCTTTAACTTCTAATGGTGAAACAGGGTTGAATACTTTTTATCAGTAACCGTAAGAGGTCAGTTGTTTTATTTAAAAAATAATATGAAAATATTTTACAATAGTCTTTCAGCAAAGATTTTGAAATAGAAAATATAATTTTTTATTTTCAAAAATAAGCGTATAAGTACATGTACATGTATTGCCATGTAAGAAAAACTAAACAGATCAAAAGAACTCGCTAAAGTTCTTTTTATTTGTTTATGTTTTTGCAAATCACTATTTTGATGCATTACATCTCCACAAAATTGCTTCTTAATTTATGAATGTTTACTAAAAAATGTAAATGAAGGAAGACAAAAAATTTGATGTATCCATATTTTACACAATAAACCATAAAAATTTATTATTTTTAACACAAGTTCTTATAAAAATATGTACATGTCAGCACAGAAAACTAATTTTACTTTAATTTAGGTTTAATACAGCGTTAAAGTCTGCAAATGAAGCTAATAATCATTTTTGAATAATACTCTAAAGAATTTTGCTAAATAGTGGATAGTAAATCTACTTTAACTTTTTCTGAATAACACTTTTAATGTCATTGCTAAAATGTTTGAAGTTTGTATTTTCTATTACTCTTGAAAACGCAAAATTTTTAGCAACGAACATTTTAAGGTGCTAAAACGTAAATAAAAATTGTTTTTAGATTTATACCATTCATGTTTAAAAAGTTTCAAAAGTAATCTACTCATACATGAACACATAAATCACGAGCAAAATAGCTTTTAAAAAACTTTAAGAACAAGTCATAAAATAATAAAATTTTTTGAGGTATGTTTATCATGATGTAATAAACAAGGTGGCAGCGCTACGAAAGCTGACTATTTTTTGCCCTACTTATTTGGTCGCTTCAAGCGTCAAAGAGCTATCTGGTTATATTTTTGACAGCTTAAGTTACCTAGGCGTTACTTTTCCTCGTGCTGCCAAGTTCTTGTTTTCTCCCGTTGCAACCATGTTTATTACATCATGGTGTTTCATATAATAACAGTAGAAACCTTATTCCAGCAGCTGAAACTTTTCAGTCGAGCCGGTGATAATATTTACAAGCCGCCGCTACTGATAAATAACACAAGAATAAAAATATGTGTTTGTGTAAGTGATCAGCCTGGGAGCTTGTGAACGGGTTTCCACTTGCCGCCGGCAACAGCTGCTTTTGTTTATATTTATTTCAGCAAGTTCGTTAGATAAAAAAACTATTTGCAAATTTTAATTGATAATGGACATTTTAGAAGATTTACAGGAAATTTATTATTTTATTTACCAACAAGTCGGACTGAAATAAAAAATATTTACATTTAAGCCAAAATGCAAACGTATGTGCACTAATCCGACAAAAAATGGAGTGTTGTTAAATGTTTTTGTTATTATCAGCTGGCACAATTATGACATAGGACACTTATTTATGACGGGGTGTTCACACTTGTCATATTTTGGTGTGCTATTGTTTTATGACATATGACTTATGGCTACAGTGTGAATACCCCAAATGAAAATTTAAATTACTAAGGTTTTAGAATTATTAGAATAATATCTTATTTTTAAATTGGGTGAAGTTACATCGTATCGTATAAATCTTTCACTTAGGGACCGAATTTCGTAATTCTTTGTTTTATCGGTCTTGCTTGCAGTTGGAGCCATTTTCAATATATTTGCTTGCTAGCGAGGGTAGCCTGTAGTTTGGTGCTATATATTTTTGGCAATTGTCCTTTCTACATTTATGAACCAATTTTCAAATTCCTTTTTATGTTTGAAGTAGTTTGATTGCGGTATGGTCTCATATCTTTTAGTACTGAGGGGATAGGTGGCTGCTCGAAAGGTTGATTATCGCGAGTTCTTTCATTCACAATCACATGTAAGACTAAAATTCTAAATTTGTTAGCATTAGTTTTGCATGATATTGTGGCACCTACAACACCATTATCAACAGTCGTTCAGATTTTTGTAAAATTTTCCTTTGAATGAATCGTACGATTGAATAGGATAGTGAAGCAAGTCCTCAATCAGCATTCCCAAATAATCTTGTAGATTGTCGTCGAATTAAAAACTAAGTATATTACACTTACTTCTTCTTTAACTATTTTTACATTCTTCTTCATATTTTAATACAGGGTTGATATAGAAATATGTACGTTGTTACATACAAAAGGCCTCACAAGACGTCTTGAAACTGTATATATAACATATTTGAAGCTCTTTGAGAACAGCAATGTTACAACAAACATATGTTGTACATAGTAGGCGACTTTCCACACATTGCGCAACATCAAAACCCATATTTTCCAATTCTTTTGTCTGGTCGAACAATTGCGCTAAATTAATCGATTTCCTCGTGTAATAAGTAAAAAGTTTTTAGTAAATAACTTCGATATACATATGTACATATTTGTTAACTGTCGATCCTGAACAATTGTTTATTAGTCCAATATACATACTCGTAGATATGCACAAATCTGCGTTTCATAAAGAGATTTAAACAGAAAATGTTTGCCAGAAAGCGATCAGAACCACAAGAAACATTTAAAAAATAAGGCCTAGAAGCTGTTTCTACACTAAAAAGAGCATCTAGGTTAAACATTTTTTTCAAAATATTTTTATTTAATTAAAATAAAAGTTCCTTAATTTGAGAGAGCATACGAGTATTCCTTTTTTTACTTAGTTTAAGGACACTTTGTTACACGAATACAATTATATTATTTTTTAGTGCAAGTAAATTTTATATTAATATGTTATAACAAGCTAATTTTTTCGGACATTTAACGACTTCTTCAAGTGTGGGAAATCTATTTAATTTAAAAAAGAACATTTTAGTAATCACTTTTATAATTATAATTTCCATAATATAAACTCATACTAGTGTTTTAGTTGTTGTCAATGGTGTTAAGGCCATAAGATTGAAGTTTTAATTCTTATATATTGCCCTACAAGAAATGGTTGACCGAACCTAATACACAGAAAATATTTTCACTAACACACTTGCAGAAATTTCATTTGAGCGAACATATGATTGTCATTGTTGGTGGAGTATCCATCATCGTTGAAGAAAATATGTTGCAGTTTCATTTTTGACATAAAGTTTTTAAGTTAAACATGAAAAGTTTGCATTAAGCATTTACGTGTGTTATAAAAGTTGAATACAAATAAATCGTGTTTTATTTTTAGTACTTACTCCGTCAACAGTGACGATTAAAGCCATCATGCTTGATAGGTCAACTATGACGAATGAATTCATCATCTTTGATTAGTCAAATGTGACTGCTAAATCCGTCAACATTGATTAATCAAATGTGACCAATATTTCTATCAACGCTGACTCACACGTACACAAGAGTTTCCATCACATTCTTCATATTGGCCTTAAGAATGTGAAATAATTACGAAGAAAAGAAATATTAAAGTGAAAGTTGCATTCTTGACTTAACAGATAGCAAATACATCAGAAATACAATAAAAGATAATAACATGAACTTCGCATATCAAAACTCTGAGTTAAAACAATTAAAAGTTGAATCGTAAATATACTCGTAACTGAAATCAAGGCGATGGTATATGCAGATATTGTTGAAAATCTTACTTTATGTAATTTATATTCATATAAAATTTTATATCATTAAGGACTATTTCAGCTTTTTTTTATTCTTTCCCAACTCCTTGATATTTTCAAGCCTTATATAGTCCCGGCTCGCTTCTAGGTAATGTAGCTTTCTGCGTATTTTACATTTTTCTCTCCGACAAGTTATGTAATAATTGCCTTGTAACTGAAGCCGCACCATCTGTGATTTAAAAAAATTTTAAAGAGGAAAGGAAAATAAGTTTTCATTGTGTTTTTAGGTTATAGACCATCGATGTATAATGCACTTAGGAAAATTCAAATTAAAGAAAACATCTAATTGGTCGACCCTAATACAAATAAATTAATATATGTATGTATATAGAAATATATTATGTATGCATGTTTACATATTATGTAGCGTGTTCTTTCTCGTCTACTGATACCTTTTGTTTTAAGGTCAATACAACTGATAATCCCTGTTTAAAAGTCGCTTTATCGCTTTCACTAGTTTTAAATAGGAATTAAAATAAAGCAGAGTAGCTATTTTTTAAAGAACCAATTAAAATTTTTTAAACGTTTATTTTCCAGCAGGCATGTCTAAATTTTCACATGCAAAACATGGAATCCAATGTTGGAAATGTTATAAAACAATTTGTATGTAGTTCTTAGCAACAATGTCTTTTTTAATTAGAATTTGTCTGTATTAAAGAAAGATTATCTTGATTTTTACGGAATAAGAGATTCTTCAATTTTTACAAATTAAACTTAAATAAATAAGAATAACGTTGATTATGTACACACTCGAAGAAAACACTCATGCTAAATTAAAAAAAAAAATATTTCATCATATTGGTTAAAGAATTTAATTAATTTTGTGTTTGTTAATATTTATACAGGCTAAAGTTCGTAAATGTTCAAAATCAGAGACATATTAGGTAGACATTGTTAACATATTTCGAGCAAGAGATGAAAAATTTAATATTTATACATCCCTTTTGCAGATTTTTCAACTAATTATATGTTTAAAAACGAACATTAATCAAAAATATACTTTTCAAACATACACAACAAATAATTTTTCATTATGAATGTGTTTACTTTTCTACACCTATACAATTAGACAGCCGCTGGATGCCATTAAAAGCAGATCTCCCCTTTATGTAAAATTTTACATTTATTTGAGCATGTACTCAAGAATTTATGTTTTTAAATTTTATTCTAGTAGTTATTATTTGGAATAACTTCTTAAAACTACATAAAAAACCGCAGGCAAAAAACTCGCCATGCTATGTTTGATATATCATAAGTTACGATTATAAACAGCAGCTCATAACACCAAGAGAATAAGAAGAGCATATGATTTTAAACTCTCACCAAAGAGCACGGAAAATTAATTTTAGCAAATTGTCAGTAAATATTCAATCAAATAAGTGATTGAATCAGACAAGTAATTGATTGAACTAATCAATACATTCCAAAGTGTTTAATTAATAGGTTAATCAATTTTTTAATGGAATCAATTAAAAACATTATTGAATTCCCATAGTATATCAAACACTAGCGTTAATTAATAAAAAAACCTATGACATTTCTTTCAATGTAGTATGTGGCAAGGTACACGCCTGGAACTACAAAAAGGATAAAAAAGGGCAAAAATACATGCTCATTTAGTATTTGGAATAGCATAAAGAGTTTGCCCATGGTAGGTTGAAGTGTTTTAGCTGTTATGAGTAGTTTAATTTAAATAAAACTCAAATACTAAATTTTATATAAAAATGTATTTAATAAAAAAAAAAAGATTTTTACAATATTACAAAATTAATCAAAACTCTGTACACAAATTTTAAATTTATTATGATCTAAAACATTTTTGTACAAATAAATACTTTAAAATAACTACGCCACAGTAGCGTAGGAGATTTAGCTTTAGCGAGGGGGGGTGGGGGGGTATAAAATCTCTGAAAACAGCGTTACGCAATATGTGCACAGCCCCTAAGTAGAATAAACAAAGTTTGCATAATTACTGAAGTTAAATATTTCCTTTTTTTTATTACAAACTTAAAGTTAAAAACATTAATTTTTGCTTTGTCAACAAAAATGGTTGTTAGTATTATTAAAAATTCCTTTGATCTCTTGTGGAGTGCTAATTTGATCAATGTGCCTGAATTGGGCGTATAAAGTATGCACGCAATTTGATGCATAAAACTGGCCTTGAATAGTGAGAAAGTTGTTTTTAATTATGCAATTTGGTTCTATATGCATTATTCCAGTGCCTCTTATTAGATGTTCGGAGGCTTCAGTGCCGCAAACTGCTGAAATTTCTATTTTTCTTGTGGTAGCAAAGATCCATTTATTCGAATTTTTCAATTGCGTCCATGTTGTGTTAGCTATCAACCGGGTAAGGTTACAATGTGTTTAGGCTGTTGAGGATATTAATTTCACAGGAATTTATATCCTTTTTAAATCTAAGCTGCTTATTGTAGCATATATATGTATTCCCTTTTTCTATAGTGCAGCTTGACAAATCGTCGGTTATAAATGGAATAAATTCATCTCTGTGGGGATTCACTGCTAGAAAAGGTACATCTGATTTGATGGCTATTATAGTGTTATTTCTTATTGTTGGGACTGGAGTTATCTTCAGGAGTTCTAGGAATTGTTGATCGATCAGTCGAAACCTAATTTCGACGAGGACTTCGTCTTTTATCACGGCTCCATTTGTCTTCATAAGCTTGTATAGTTAAACCAAACTATCGTCTTCAATTGGAAGCATACGTTGCACTGGTAGATGTGCTTTTATTGTGGTTAATTCAGTGCTTAGCTGATGAGGTGATAATAAAAGTGGACTAATTTTTCCATGGTGCGCATCCCTTAGTACGTCGATAATCCCCCTTTCTACCCTTTGCAAGTTCAGTGCTGTTAATGTTAATTGATTGGCAAGAAGTGATATTAGTTGTGCATTTGCTTCACTATTGATTCTTGCAACAATTTTCGTTAGTTGTTTTTGTGTGCTGAGTTCGTCTTGTTTTATTATATTAATAGTGGAATCAATAATAGATGTTTCGTTTTTAAATAATTTAAAAATATAGTCTGTTTCGCCTTCGCCTTTTTAATGGTGTCTCACATTTCCCTGGCATAGTCTGAGTGCAGCACTCCAAACAATGACCTTGCTACATTTCCTACAATGTTGAATGCACCCCTTTTTACTCTACTAGTGGCGAATAGTTCCTTCTCCTCCAGCAAGTCTGCTTTTACATTCTTGAAATTATTTATCAAAATATTACATGTTGACTGATGTGTGATGGTTAAACATATGTAATTGCTGAAACGTGTCTAATCCAGATTGAACAGTTTTTAGATCATAGTTTCCATTCAGCTGTTGTCAGTTTTATGGTTCCAATACCGTCAAAGTACTGCCCTGGTTCAGAATGAAAGTTGTTTATCTTTACGTGAGAGCCCATAACAGCTGGAATGATAAGTTTGGCTATGATCATGGTGAGTACGATTGAGTTAGTAATAGTCTTTGATTTTTTGGTGGATGGAGTATAATTCTTCGTCAACATGTATTGGGCGAATAGGGCTGGATAGTTCACTTGTAGGTAATTCGTCTTCGTGAAGTAACGGAGCTAATCTATGGATAGGTCTTCTTTTTATTCCTGAAGACGTTTTTACATCTGCTACCCGAACGTTGCCATCATAGCCCTCGTGTGCTTGAAGGATTCTTCCAAGTGGCCAGCTCTTAACCGGTAAATAAAATTTTATAATAACCATCTCTCCTTCTTTCACGTTTTCAGATGATGATTTCCACTTCTGTCTTTCCTGCAATTGGTGTAGATACTCGGCTGACCAACGTCTCCAGAACTCATGTTTGAGTTGGGAGACGAGTCTTCATCTTGTTGCTAGAGAACAATTTGGTTGCACTACTCTATTGTCCACTTGGGCTGTGAGTTGTTCTCCAATTAAGAAGTGTCCTGGAGACAGTGCAGTTAGATCAATTGAATTAGTTAACATCGGAGTTAGCTTCTATTTCGATGATTACTGTTTCAAGTTCTTCGTGCGTTAGTGACGCTGTTGAAACACTTCGTAGTAAAGTTGCTTAGCGGATTTTACTGCTGCTTCCCATAAGCCTCCACAGTGAGGGTTCGAGGTGGAATAAATTTAAATTCAATGCCTTCTTTACTGCATGACTGTAACATTTTTTTCTTGTGAGTTATTGTCAAATATTGCTTGATTTAGTTCTTCTAGCTGATTCCCTGTACCTATGAACTTTGTAGCATTGTCTGTATATATGGTCTGACATCGCCCTCGGTGTCATGCGAATCTTTTGCGGGCTCCAATGAATGCATCTGTTGTCAATTTAGTTACAACTTCCAAGTTTACAGCCTTCGTTGAGAAACAGACAAAAACAGCTATGTAAACTTTATATGAGTTTTTTTTACCTCTTATCTTATAATAAACCCAAAACGGTCCGGAGTAGTCAACACCAGATTTAATAAATGGGCGTGATGGGGTGACCCTGCTTGCTGGTAGATCCCCCATTATTTTAGAAAATAATCTAGGTTTTGCTCTTGTACATCGCACACAATTTTGGACTATATTTCTTCCCATTGATATACCCTTGATGATCCAATAATGTTATCTCGACATAGCCATAATGATTGATAGTCTTTTTCATGCAACATTGTGAGTATAAGTTTTGAAATCGAGTCGTTATAGGGTAGAAGTATGGGATGTTTTGCGTCATATGATAGATTAGAAGCTTCTAATCTTCCTCCGACCCGTAAAATGTTATTTTCTTCTAAGAATGGAGATAAGCTGCTTATTATGCTGCACTTCTCCTTTTGTTTTTTTTTCTATAATTTAGATATCTCCATCTTGAAGTCGGAGATCTGAACTGCTCGAATAATTATAGACCGCGAATCATCCAGTTCTTTAGGACTCAGCGATATGTGCTTTGGTCGAAATTCATTTTGCGTTTTTTAATTATTTATGAATTTGAGTACGTAACCCAAAACATTCTGTAAAGTTGTAAAGTAATTTTGATGTGAATTCCGTATATAAGGCTGCCGTCGTTTAATACCTAGTTGCTGTAACAGGGACAACCTTTTTTCATGATTCCTCTCTCCCATGAAGGAAAAGTGGTCCATATAGCCATAAGTTACATGCTGGAAGATCTACTGCATGAAGTCCTCTGGATAGAATACCAGCTGGATTGTGTTTTGATCGTACATGGCGCCATTGTTCGGCTAGAGTTACTGACTGAATTGTTGATAATCTGTCTGCACCACCAAGGCCTCCACATACAAGTTGTCTTTCTCGTGACCAGGTAAGGTGCTGCACGTGGGCCATATGTTATAGTGTTGAGTTTGTAATAGGTAAGTGGTGATAATGGACCTTCCCTCTACATAATTACATAGTTGATATTGATGGTAATTTGGGTTGGTTAGTATTTGCCTGTACATTTTTTCAATATCGTTCGTAAAAACGATCTTTGGCAATCGAAAACGAATTAAAATGGAAAATAGTTCAGTTTGCACCACCGGACCAGTATACATTAAGTCATTTTATGAATATCCAGTTGATGATTTTGCTGATGCGTCAAACACTACCCGAAGCTTTGTTGTGGTGCTATCAGGTTTTAATTCACAGTGATGTGGAATAAAATATCTTTGATGTATTACGTTATCTAGGTTTACCCTTTGCATGTGCCCTAGTTGATCATATTCTCTCATGAATTGCATGTACTGAATTCGGATTTTTTCATTCTTTTGGATGTTGGGTTTTCCCGAAATGGAAGGCTGACGATAAAGCGTCCATCTATGTTAGTTTGAGTGTGAAGAATAAAATGAGCTTCACATTGGGCATCCGCTGGGGACAGAATCCTTTCATTTAGTTCTACTTCATCGATTTTCCATAGTCTCTCGACCGCTTGTTCTAGGGAAGACTCCTCACTAACTACTGCACATGTAAGTGGTGGTGATGAGCGATGTGCAATGGTTTGTCGTACAGAACCGCCCATAATTCAGCCAAGTAACGTGTTTTGTAGCGTTGGACCGCCGTTAGTCAGTTTTATTGCCATAGGCTGCATAGGAAAAATATAGAATTCTGCGCCGAGTTGGACATCGATTTTCCTTTGCTGACAGAATCTGGGGTCTGCTAAGTAGATATTACTTGGAATGTTCCAAGTTGAAGCATCAAACTTTTGATTTGGTTGTGCCGGAATGACAGTTGGTAGGACAATCGCTTCCAAGTTTGATGAGAAGTCATTATTTGTAGAGAACATCTCAACATTCACGCGGTGCTGTGCTCGTTTTTTAATCCTTCCCACTCCATCAATGCATAACGACGCTTCCGTTGGAGAAAGAGATACCTTCCTAATAAGTCGTTCAGTAACAATATTAACTTGCGAACCTGAATCAGTATTGCTCGGAATTCGTGTATGATACCATTTGTGGCCTTGATAACTACCTTTGCAGTGGCTAACATGACATTTTTCAACATTGCGCAACATCAAAACCCATATTTTCCAATTCTTTTGTCTGGTCGAACAATTGCGCTAAATTAATCGATTTCCTCGTGTAATAAGTAAAAAGTTTTTAGTAAATAACTTCGATATACATATGTACATATTTGTTAACTGTCGATCCTGAACAATTGTTTATTAGTCCAATATACATACTCGTAGATATGCACAAATCTGCGTTTCATAAAGAGATTTAAACAGAAAATGTTTGCCAGAAAGCGATCAGAACCACAAGAAACATTTAAAAAATAAGGCCTAGAAGCTGTTTCTACACTAAAAAGAGCATCTAGGTTAAACATTTTTTTCAAAATATTTTTATTTAATTAAAATAAAAGTTCCTTAATTTGAGAGAGCATACGAGTATTCCTTTTTTTACTTAGTTTAAGGACACTTTGTTACACGAATACAATTATATTATTTTTTAGTGCAAGTAAATTTTATATTAATATGTTATAACAAGCTAATTTTTTCGGACATTTAACGACTTCTTCAAGTGTGGGAAATCTATTTAATTTAAAAAAGAACATTTTAGTAATCACTTTTATAATTATAATTTCCATAATATAAACTCATACTAGTGTTTTAGTTGTTGTCAATGGTGTTAAGGCCATAAGATTGAAGTTTTAATTCTTATATATTGCCCTACAAGAAATGGTTGACCGAACCTAATACACAGAAAATATTTTCACTAACACACTTGCAGAAATTTCATTTGAGCGAACATATGATTGTCATTGTTGGTGGAGTATCCATCATCGTTGAAGAAAATATGTTGCAGTTTCATTTTTGACATAAAGTTTTTAAGTTAAACATGAAAAGTTTGCATTAAGCATTTACGTGTGTTATAAAAGTTGAATACAAATAAATCGTGTTTTATTTTTAGTACTTACTCCGTCAACAGTGACGATTAAAGCCATCATGCTTGATAGGTCAACTATGACGAATGAATTCATCATCTTTGATTAGTCAAATGTGACTGCTAAATCCGTCAACATTGATTAATCAAATGTGACCAATATTTCTATCAACGCTGACTCACACGTACACAAGAGTTTCCATCACATTCTTCATATTGGCCTTAAGAATGTGAAATAATTACGAAGAAAAGAAATATTAAAGTGAAAGTTGCATTCTTGACTTAACAGATAGCAAATACATCAGAAATACAATAAAAGATAATAACATGAACTTCGCATATCAAAACTCTGAGTTAAAACAATTAAAAGTTGAATCGTAAATATACTCGTAACTGAAATCAAGGCGATGGTATATGCAGATATTGTTGAAAATCTTACTTTATGTAATTTATATTCATATAAAATTTTATATCATTAAGGACTATTTCAGCTTTTTTTTATTCTTTCCCAACTCCTTGATATTTTCAAGCCTTATATAGTCCCGGCTCGCTTCTAGGTAATGTAGCTTTCTGCGTATTTTACATTTTTCTCTCCGACAAGTTATGTAATAATTGCCTTGTAACTGAAGCCGCACCATCTGTGATTTAAAAAAATTTTAAAGAGGAAAGGAAAATAAGTTTTCATTGTGTTTTTAGGTTATAGACCATCGATGTATAATGCACTTAGGAAAATTCAAATTAAAGAAAACATCTAATTGGTCGACCCTAATACAAATAAATTAATATATGTATGTATATAGAAATATATTATGTATGCATGTTTACATATTATGTAGCGTGTTCTTTCTCGTCTACTGATACCTTTTGTTTTAAGGTCAATACAACTGATAATCCCTGTTTAAAAGTCGCTTTATCGCTTTCACTAGTTTTAAATAGGAATTAAAATAAAGCAGAGTAGCTATTTTTTAAAGAACCAATTAAAATTTTTTAAACGTTTATTTTCCAGCAGGCATGTCTAAATTTTCACATGCAAAACATGGAATCCAATGTTGGAAATGTTATAAAACAATTTGTATGTAGTTCTTAGCAACAATGTCTTTTTTAATTAGAATTTGTCTGTATTAAAGAAAGATTATCTTGATTTTTACGGAATAAGAGATTCTTCAATTTTTACAAATTAAACTTAAATAAATAAGAATAACGTTGATTATGTACACACTCGAAGAAAACACTCATGCTAAATTAAAAAAAAAAATATTTCATCATATTGGTTAAAGAATTTAATTAATTTTGTGTTTGTTAATATTTATACAGGCTAAAGTTCGTAAATGTTCAAAATCAGAGACATATTAGGTAGACATTGTTAACATATTTCGAGCAAGAGATGAAAAATTTAATATTTATACATCCCTTTTGCAGATTTTTCAACTAATTATATGTTTAAAAACGAACATTAATCAAAAATATACTTTTCAAACATACACAACAAATAATTTTTCATTATGAATGTGTTTACTTTTCTACACCTATACAATTAGACAGCCGCTGGATGCCATTAAAAGCAGATCTCCCCTTTATGTAAAATTTTACATTTATTTGAGCATGTACTCAAGAATTTATGTTTTTAAATTTTATTCTAGTAGTTATTATTTGGAATAACTTCTTAAAACTACATAAAAAACCGCAGGCAAAAAACTCGCCATGCTATGTTTGATATATCATAAGTTACGATTATAAACAGCAGCTCATAACACCAAGAGAATAAGAAGAGCATATGATTTTAAACTCTCACCAAAGAGCACGGAAAATTAATTTTAGCAAATTGTCAGTAAATATTCAATCAAATAAGTGATTGAATCAGACAAGTAATTGATTGAACTAATCAATACATTCCAAAGTGTTTAATTAATAGGTTAATCAATTTTTTAATGGAATCAATTAAAAACATTATTGAATTCCCATAGTATATCAAACACTAGCGTTAATTAATAAAAAAACCTATGACATTTCTTTCAATGTAGTATGTGGCAAGGTACACGCCTGGAACTACAAAAAGGATAAAAAAGGGCAAAAATACATGCTCATTTAGTATTTGGAATAGCATAAAGAGTTTGCCCATGGTAGGTTGAAGTGTTTTAGCTGTTATGAGTAGTTTAATTTAAATAAAACTCAAATACTAAATTTTATATAAAAATGTATTTAATAAAAAAAAAAAGATTTTTACAATATTACAAAATTAATCAAAACTCTGTACACAAATTTTAAATTTATTATGATCTAAAACATTTTTGTACAAATAAATACTTTAAAATAACTACGCCACAGTAGCGTAGGAGATTTAGCTTTAGCGAGGGGGGGTGGGGGGGTATAAAATCTCTGAAAACAGCGTTACGCAATATGTGCACAGCCCCTAAGTAGAATAAACAAAGTTTGCATAATTACTGAAGTTAAATATTTCCTTTTTTTTATTACAAACTTAAAGTTAAAAACATTAATTTTTGCTTTGTCAACAAAAATGGTTGTTAGTATTATTAAAAATTCCTTTGATCTCTTGTGGAGTGCTAATTTGATCAATGTGCCTGAATTGGGCGTATAAAGTATGCACGCAATTTGATGCATAAAACTGGCCTTGAATAGTGAGAAAGTTGTTTTTAATTATGCAATTTGGTTCTATATGCATTATTCCAGTGCCTCTTATTAGATGTTCGGAGGCTTCAGTGCCGCAAACTGCTGAAATTTCTATTTTTCTTGTGGTAGCAAAGATCCATTTATTCGAATTTTTCAATTGCGTCCATGTTGTGTTAGCTATCAACCGGGTAAGGTTACAATGTGTTTAGGCTGTTGAGGATATTAATTTCACAGGAATTTATATCCTTTTTAAATCTAAGCTGCTTATTGTAGCATATATATGTATTCCCTTTTTCTATAGTGCAGCTTGACAAATCGTCGGTTATAAATGGAATAAATTCATCTCTGTGGGGATTCACTGCTAGAAAAGGTACATCTGATTTGATGGCTATTATAGTGTTATTTCTTATTGTTGGGACTGGAGTTATCTTCAGGAGTTCTAGGAATTGTTGATCGATCAGTCGAAACCTAATTTCGACGAGGACTTCGTCTTTTATCACGGCTCCATTTGTCTTCATAAGCTTGTATAGTTAAACCAAACTATCGTCTTCAATTGGAAGCATACGTTGCACTGGTAGATGTGCTTTTATTGTGGTTAATTCAGTGCTTAGCTGATGAGGTGATAATAAAAGTGGACTAATTTTTCCATGGTGCGCATCCCTTAGTACGTCGATAATCCCCCTTTCTACCCTTTGCAAGTTCAGTGCTGTTAATGTTAATTGATTGGCAAGAAGTGATATTAGTTGTGCATTTGCTTCACTATTGATTCTTGCAACAATTTTCGTTAGTTGTTTTTGTGTGCTGAGTTCGTCTTGTTTTATTATATTAATAGTGGAATCAATAATAGATGTTTCGTTTTTAAATAATTTAAAAATATAGTCTGTTTCGCCTTCGCCTTTTTAATGGTGTCTCACATTTCCCTGGCATAGTCTGAGTGCAGCACTCCAAACAATGACCTTGCTACATTTCCTACAATGTTGAATGCACCCCTTTTTACTCTACTAGTGGCGAATAGTTCCTTCTCCTCCAGCAAGTCTGCTTTTACATTCTTGAAATTATTTATCAAAATATTACATGTTGACTGATGTGTGATGGTTAAACATATGTAATTGCTGAAACGTGTCTAATCCAGATTGAACAGTTTTTAGATCATAGTTTCCATTCAGCTGTTGTCAGTTTTATGGTTCCAATACCGTCAAAGTACTGCCCTGGTTCAGAATGAAAGTTGTTTATCTTTACGTGAGAGCCCATAACAGCTGGAATGATAAGTTTGGCTATGATCATGGTGAGTACGATTGAGTTAGTAATAGTCTTTGATTTTTTGGTGGATGGAGTATAATTCTTCGTCAACATGTATTGGGCGAATAGGGCTGGATAGTTCACTTGTAGGTAATTCGTCTTCGTGAAGTAACGGAGCTAATCTATGGATAGGTCTTCTTTTTATTCCTGAAGACGTTTTTACATCTGCTACCCGAACGTTGCCATCATAGCCCTCGTGTGCTTGAAGGATTCTTCCAAGTGGCCAGCTCTTAACCGGTAAATAAAATTTTATAATAACCATCTCTCCTTCTTTCACGTTTTCAGATGATGATTTCCACTTCTGTCTTTCCTGCAATTGGTGTAGATACTCGGCTGACCAACGTCTCCAGAACTCATGTTTGAGTTGGGAGACGAGTCTTCATCTTGTTGCTAGAGAACAATTTGGTTGCACTACTCTATTGTCCACTTGGGCTGTGAGTTGTTCTCCAATTAAGAAGTGTCCTGGAGACAGTGCAGTTAGATCAATTGAATTAGTTAACATCGGAGTTAGCTTCTATTTCGATGATTACTGTTTCAAGTTCTTCGTGCGTTAGTGACGCTGTTGAAACACTTCGTAGTAAAGTTGCTTAGCGGATTTTACTGCTGCTTCCCATAAGCCTCCACAGTGAGGGTTCGAGGTGGAATAAATTTAAATTCAATGCCTTCTTTACTGCATGACTGTAACATTTTTTTCTTGTGAGTTATTGTCAAATATTGCTTGATTTAGTTCTTCTAGCTGATTCCCTGTACCTATGAACTTTGTAGCATTGTCTGTATATATGGTCTGACATCGCCCTCGGTGTCATGCGAATCTTTTGCGGGCTCCAATGAATGCATCTGTTGTCAATTTAGTTACAACTTCCAAGTTTACAGCCTTCGTTGAGAAACAGACAAAAACAGCTATGTAAACTTTATATGAGTTTTTTTTACCTCTTATCTTATAATAAACCCAAAACGGTCCGGAGTAGTCAACACCAGATTTAATAAATGGGCGTGATGGGGTGACCCTGCTTGCTGGTAGATCCCCCATTATTTTAGAAAATAATCTAGGTTTTGCTCTTGTACATCGCACACAATTTTGGACTATATTTCTTCCCATTGATATACCCTTGATGATCCAATAATGTTAT
The DNA here is from genome assembly GCA_947311025.1 of Lypha dubia. Taxonomy (NCBI): domain Eukaryota; kingdom Metazoa; phylum Arthropoda; class Insecta; order Diptera; family Tachinidae; genus Lypha; species Lypha dubia. The sequence goes on along the minus strand of OX371260.1, from coordinate 102,616,831 downwards.
CTCGACATAGCCATAATGATTGATAGTCTTTTTCATGCAACATTGTGAGTATAAGTTTTGAAATCGAGTCGTTATAGGGTAGAAGTATGGGATGTTTTGCGTCATATGATAGATTAGAAGCTTCTAATCTTCCTCCGACCCGTAAAATGTTATTTTCTTCTAAGAATGGAGATAAGCTGCTTATTATGCTGCACTTCTCCTTTTGTTTTTTTTTCTATAATTTAGATATCTCCATCTTGAAGTCGGAGATCTGAACTGCTCGAATAATTATAGACCGCGAATCATCCAGTTCTTTAGGACTCAGCGATATGTGCTTTGGTCGAAATTCATTTTGCGTTTTTTAATTATTTATGAATTTGAGTACGTAACCCAAAACATTCTGTAAAGTTGTAAAGTAATTTTGATGTGAATTCCGTATATAAGGCTGCCGTCGTTTAATACCTAGTTGCTGTAACAGGGACAACCTTTTTTCATGATTCCTCTCTCCCATGAAGGAAAAGTGGTCCATATAGCCATAAGTTACATGCTGGAAGATCTACTGCATGAAGTCCTCTGGATAGAATACCAGCTGGATTGTGTTTTGATCGTACATGGCGCCATTGTTCGGCTAGAGTTACTGACTGAATTGTTGATAATCTGTCTGCACCACCAAGGCCTCCACATACAAGTTGTCTTTCTCGTGACCAGGTAAGGTGCTGCACGTGGGCCATATGTTATAGTGTTGAGTTTGTAATAGGTAAGTGGTGATAATGGACCTTCCCTCTACATAATTACATAGTTGATATTGATGGTAATTTGGGTTGGTTAGTATTTGCCTGTACATTTTTTCAATATCGTTCGTAAAAACGATCTTTGGCAATCGAAAACGAATTAAAATGGAAAATAGTTCAGTTTGCACCACCGGACCAGTATACATTAAGTCATTTTATGAATATCCAGTTGATGATTTTGCTGATGCGTCAAACACTACCCGAAGCTTTGTTGTGGTGCTATCAGGTTTTAATTCACAGTGATGTGGAATAAAATATCTTTGATGTATTACGTTATCTAGGTTTACCCTTTGCATGTGCCCTAGTTGATCATATTCTCTCATGAATTGCATGTACTGAATTCGGATTTTTTCATTCTTTTGGATGTTGGGTTTTCCCGAAATGGAAGGCTGACGATAAAGCGTCCATCTATGTTAGTTTGAGTGTGAAGAATAAAATGAGCTTCACATTGGGCATCCGCTGGGGACAGAATCCTTTCATTTAGTTCTACTTCATCGATTTTCCATAGTCTCTCGACCGCTTGTTCTAGGGAAGACTCCTCACTAACTACTGCACATGTAAGTGGTGGTGATGAGCGATGTGCAATGGTTTGTCGTACAGAACCGCCCATAATTCAGCCAAGTAACGTGTTTTGTAGCGTTGGACCGCCGTTAGTCAGTTTTATTGCCATAGGCTGCATAGGAAAAATATAGAATTCTGCGCCGAGTTGGACATCGATTTTCCTTTGCTGACAGAATCTGGGGTCTGCTAAGTAGATATTACTTGGAATGTTCCAAGTTGAAGCATCAAACTTTTGATTTGGTTGTGCCGGAATGACAGTTGGTAGGACAATCGCTTCCAAGTTTGATGAGAAGTCATTATTTGTAGAGAACATCTCAACATTCACGCGGTGCTGTGCTCGTTTTTTAATCCTTCCCACTCCATCAATGCATAACGACGCTTCCGTTGGAGAAAGAGATACCTTCCTAATAAGTCGTTCAGTAACAATATTAACTTGCGAACCTGAATCAGTATTGCTCGGAATTCGTGTATGATACCATTTGTGGCCTTGATAACTACCTTTGCAGTGGCTAACATGACATTTTTCTGATGCCCTGTTGTTGGCTTCATAGATGTGGATGAGACTGTAATCGTCTCTCCTCTTTTGTTTGTGGGTTGCATATGCGGAACTGATGTCTTCTGTTTGTTTTGTATGTTTTGATGTAAATGTAATAATGAATTATGCTTCTTGTTGCATTTCCTACATCCACTGGAGATACAAACTTTTGTTATGTGATCATCTCTGAGACAGTTGACACAAAGTCTTTCTTGCTGTACCCAACTTAACGTGTCTCATTGCGTCAAATCTAAGAATTTCTTGCAGTAATAGATATGATGATTTCCTAAGGTACACAGTTTTCAATTGTTGTTATTATCCGTAGATGTCACAGATGACACTGTCATCTTTTCCTTTTGAGGGGCAGTTAATTTCTCCTTCTAACCAAATGACTCCATTGACTGAAATTGAATTTCAAGAAAGGAGAACAACTATTTCAATGTTGGCACATCTCCTGGTTTGGTTATTGATTGTATAAATCGAATATAGAGAGCACGATCTAGTTTTTTAATCATTAGTTGTATCATTATTTCAAATTATATTAAGAAATAAACTTTTCTGGACAAATTAAATTTAATAAAATTCAAAATAAGTAGCTTATTTATCGGCATATTTATGTAAAATCTTTTGCAGTTCCGTAGTATTTTTTTCGACATGCTGCAAAGAAACATACATTAGTATATTTAATTCACTCCATATATTAGTATGTATTTATATATGTACATACCTTAAACCACTGTTGTTGAAGATTTCAGGTGCACTTTTATTTTGTTGCAAAATTAAATAACTTTCATCATATAATTATAATTGTAACATTAATTTTTTCAATTCACATCTCCTCGTCTTATTAAATTCTAAGAACGACTGAAGTTACATACGTTTTCAGCTATTTTGTTTCTTTTCAGAACACAAACAATGTATGGTCACAATAAACTTTTATAATTCTCATTATGGAACGAAACCCAGAATGATTATTTTATTGTCGCATCAAATATTTTAGTAATTGAAGAATGTTAAATGCAACCATATTTGCTTCAATGAATAATTATTTAGCTGTGACAGATAAACTGAACATTTTGCAATCATGTCTTTTCTCTACGTGTAACATTGGTGGGAAGGTACCTGCCAATATTATACAATCTTCTCAAAGTGATAGAGATTCTTTAAAATATATTATTTATTTGATTGTCAAAACGTAAAAATCTGTCTATTAAACTTGAACTATTAAAAATCATAGACTTACATTTTTACATTATTATTAAACAAAATATGCATTTTGTTTAACTTAAAGTCAAGATTTGCTTGCATTACATCAGGGGAAAACCGATCATGTTGAAACAATATGTATTCGTATGTATCATCTGCGTCAATCCAAATTTGAGACATAAGAAACGTTAATGATTTGGCAAAACCGTTGAAAAATAACATGAATAGAATGGGACTTAGGATTGAGCCCTGTGAAACTCCACTTTGAATGTGTCCAATGTTGCTACGCTCACCGAAAAAATTCATATTTTGACTTCTTTCCGCGCGCAAGTAAGTTTATTTGAGTGTAACTTGAGTTTTTTAATATAATTTTGTCACATGTTTGAAAAACACAGTCTTCACCAACGGAACATCTAGATTTTTGTGAATTCGCTAATAAGCCTATACGATTCTACCTTCGTATGATCCTTGCGGGTGGTATCATAGTAATCAGAGAAATCTTCCATTCTGTTGGATAGTGTTCTAGGCGTAGAAGACTATTAAAAATTAATAGTATTATTCTTTTTGCAATATAAGGTAATTCTTGAAACATTTTGTTGCTTATTTTATCGACACCTGGGGCGTTTTTGGTGTTAAGACAAGTAATGGCCTTTTCAATCTCCACAATGTTAAATCCTGGTGGCAGTTGAACAATATCAGCAGAAATATTTGCAGTAAATACTTTTTCTAAATGTTTAACGAACATGGAATCTTTTTCAGCATCAGTTCTTGCTCAGTCATAACTCGAAGCCCGTAACCGGGCTTTTAAGTCCTTTGGCTGCACGCCATAGCGAATAATCTGTTTGTGGTGTTGCATCAAGCTCTTGAAGAAATTTTTGCAGGGAAGCTGGTTTTTGTGCTTGTAAAAGTTTTCTAAGCTGTTTGGTACATTCCTTCAGCCTTAACTGTAACTGAGGAGATCTCTCTCTCCTCTCCTTTTTTCAGACAATAGCCTTTCTATATCTACAGCAAAATATATGATTTAATCTGACTTGTTGATTTGTTTTATTTGTAGTGTGCTTCAAACAACCTTATAGTATCATCAATGTCAGAAGGTGTTCTCAACGGCATATTATCCAAGACTCCAACTATATATAAGCCAGGACACAATGATTGGGTACAGGAAAATAAGCAATATCATTTTAAATGGTTTGAAGGAGATCAGCCACTTAATTACATCATTGAATCTATAAAAACAGTATCAGCTACGTTATAATCATGTCAGATTGTTATATATTCATCATTGTATTAACTATTGTATTTTTATTAAAGAAAGTGACGAAGAAGTCGATATGACAGCGATGAATTGGCCGACAGGAATACCAGTGACGAAGATAACGACAAAACAAACGACAACGATGTAAACATCTAAATAAAGTCATGTGAATATAATTTTGTTTTACTTTTTCTTGATCAATAAAGCATTTTTAGTAAGATTTACTAGCAAAATATTTAACCCGTTAACTACTAAATCTTACGATATAATATTTAAGGTTTTATATAAAATAACTATTATTAGTTAAGTTATCTGTAGTTCCCCTTTTTGGTCTCTCTTCTTTTAATATATTTTATTAGCTATAAGTTGTTGATATTAACCAAAATTTAGTTTGATTTTCAGACGTCATCAAGAAATAAAGGACTTATTCATGGTATAAAAAATAAGGTAGTCTTGTCTCTAAAACAAATACAAGGTCAAAAAAACAAGAGGCATTTTTGTAGTGTAAAATGTTTTAGCCGATCGCTTCGTAGCCGGACATCATCGCCGCTTTTGCGAATTCGAGCCGCTACATCTTCACTTCGGTTTTTTACTGCTTTTACAGATATTTCGGCTGTTGAAAATGCAGCATTGTTAGCTTTAAGTTTCTTATTGTGAAATTAAATTTTTTTTACAGCAGTTTTTATTTATTTTCAGTGATAAGTTGATATTGAGAAGTGTAATTTGCAAAGTCGATGGAATTTTTATTTAATTTTTGTAATTTCTGTTCCACGTACGTTCTCTCATGCAAAATGCAAAGTTAATATTGAAAAGTGCAATTTGCAAATAATTATGCTATTTCGTTCCACAAAAACTGTAAATTCTATTTTTGCAAAGCAAATTTTGATAAGTTTGTTGAAAATTTATAAGGTGAACGATATATTTACAAATTTATGTTATTATAATTAGTGAAGTTTTTAAAATGTTAAGACGAGAGGTTTTGTTCGACGATGGTAAAGACGCTGTTATAAGAAGATTTTATAGAGACCGAATTAAATTTTCGGGACTGCAAAATTTTAATTTTAAAGAGTGCTTTCGTAGAATTAATTTTAAATAAAATTGGAGAAATATTAGAGCACAGTGCTGTCATGCTTTGTCGGCTCAAAATCAACTGCTGCTTTGCTTGCATTGGCTCGGAAATGGTATCCAGTACCATGGACTTGCAGCTATGTATATTGTTGCAAAAACAACAGTTTGTAGAACCATCCATAGAGTTGTTTACGTTATAATAGAGGTTTTATTTCAAAACACAATACGGTGGCCTGATGATGTTAGTGGCATGTATTGCTGAAAAGTTTTTTTGATGGGTGGATTCCATTGTGTGTGTGGTTACGTAGTTACAAATTTTACAGTGCAAATGCAAGTTGGACGGGCAACGTTCATGACTCAAAGGTGCTACGGAATTCGACTGTAAGTCAAAGATTTGACAATAGATGGAGAGCAGTTCCGGATGCTGTTGTTTTGGGCGATAGTGGTTACGGACTAAAAAACTGGTTGGTACCACCATCCCGACAACCCTGCTGAAGAAGCTTTCAATCGTTGCCACTAAAAAACACGGCGCATAATTGAAAATAGTTTTGGAATTCTTAAAGAAAGATTCCCGTGTGTAAATCAATTGCGACTTAGGTTTGAGGTTGCAGTTAATGTAGTTATTGTTTATGCCATCTTACACAATATTGCCTGTAGCATCGGAAAGAGCAATAAAATCATGCAACCCACTGAAGACACTGAAAATGAAATCGATGATTTGGATTTCGAAAATGTTGAAGAAGGAAATGATGCCCTTGATAATATAGATCATGAGAGTGTAATAGAAAGGCTTACTTTTCTGCTGCAATACTTTTCCCAATGCCAACTATTATAGTAATGTTTTGTAATAAAATTTGGTTTTTGGCTATGAATTTTTCCGCTGCAAAGGTGTTGTTTTTTTTTTGTGCATTTTTGAGTTTGAGATTAAGTTCTCAGAGAATAAATAATAATTATAAGAAATAAAAATATGAAATTCACTTAATGTTTATTTAGAAATAACAGAGACTAGAAAAAAATTAACAAATAATTCTAAATAGAAAAATATACATCTGAAACTTATAACTCCTCAACATTTGCAAAATACTTTCAGTTTCTGCAGGTAAAATCTCTCGAGCTATGCCAGCGGTTGGAGCTCCCTCTCCAAATCCAGGAGCTGCAGCCTACATTTCTTCTCTTTCAGTTGGAAACTTAGTAGAGCTCTTCTTTGGGTTTTGAGGTGGGTGGGCAAGTGTTTTCACTGTCATCGATATTCTGGAATCAGACTCAGCTCATGGTAGATTTTCAGAATTTTCATAGCTTTTTTGCAAATTTAGACCATCAACCACGAATGAGTCTGATTCCATAATATCAGTGATAGCCAAGTCACCTTCATCCATAACGGTGTCCTCCCACCTGCGGACTCAATTTATCCCGCATTATTCCTTTTACTCTGCAAATTAACAAAAATAACAATTAACCAAATAACAATGATATTAAAACAAATTTATTTATTTACTGTGTGTAGGCACGACATCATTTTACTTACCAATGTCCGACTCTTTCAGAACCCAAGCTAAGTGCATGTTTTTTGGGGCGACGCCAGTTGCAGGGATTCGGCTTTTTTCAAAACTTTTAGTTTATTAACCTTAAAAATATTATGTAAAGTTAATATGTTCTAAATATGTACAAAAATATATGACATTTATTCGAAAAAATACTCAAGAATTTATGTTTTTAAAAATTTTAATTATTTGTTATGGGTTGACAAATCTATATGCATTTCGTTGGTTGCTAAATACCAACTCATCAGTAGATCTTTACCATTTACTATTTTGCTTGTGCTTTCGTAATTCACAAATTTTATTTACGAGTTTATGTATGAGTAAATGAGTTTTGGAACTTTTCAAACATAAAAGGTAAAGATCTAGTGATGAGTTTGTATTTAGCAACCAACGAAATGCATATAAATTTGCTAACCCACAACAAATAAATAAAAATGTTTGAAAACATAAATTCTTGATAATTTACTCGAATAAATATAATATTTTGTAAAAGTGAGGTTTGCTTTTCCTTTCACCTTATAAATACTTTTATTGGCAACCAACGTTTGTTTAATTGTATATAGGTTTGTAGAAAAGTAAACAAAGTCATATTGAATGAAGAAAATTGCTTGTTGTGATGTTTGTTATGTTTTCTGAAAAGCTATTTTGCTTGTGCTTTTGTAATTTGCAAATTTTATTTGCGAGTTCATATATGCGTACATGAGTTTTGTTACTTTTCAAACATAAATGGCAAAGATCTAGTGATGAGTTTGTATTTAGCAGACAAAGAGGCGTGGCACCGCTCATATAACCCAAAAATTTAAAACGCCATATATTGGGTATTTTTTGACCTACGTCGATGATATTTGGTACATATGGTGTTGGCATAATTTGGAATATTTACCAGGAGAAAAGTGGGTGGGACCACGCCCCTTTTTTGGAAATTTAAAAATCGTAATATAGTCTTAACTACTGGACCGATCGTCATTAAATTTTCACAATAGGATATATAAATACTTTTAATTTTATTTTATAACGAGGGGGGGGTAGCGAAGCACACCGGGATAGGCTAGTTAATTCAATAAAACTGAACTTAAGCCAAATATTTATAATTTCTCCTTTATACATTAATATACACACATACATATATAAGTTCATATAATAATTGCGTTTATTCGTAATATAAAAATAGTACGCGGGCGGTTCGGAATCTTCTTAAGTGTTTTGGAAACTTCCATCTCTGCTATGAACACATGTTAAATTTTGTTTCGATCTGGCAACTCCTTTATATAGAAACAGGTGTTCACAAAAGACGCATCCGCTATTTTTTTACAATGGAAAAATTAGAAATGCGTGGTGTCATTAAATATTTACATAAAAAAGGTTTATCGGGACAAGAAATTCATAATGATATCGTGAATGTGTTAGGTGAAAGTGCTCCTTCATATGCAACAGTAAAAAATTGGGTTGCTGAATTTAAACGTGGTCGTACAAGCATTGAAGATGAACCACGTAGTGGACGTCCAAAAACAGCAACAACAACAGAAATTGTAGCCAAAGTGCATGATATGGTATTAAATGATCAACGAATAAAAGTGCGTGAAATAGCTAATATCATGGGCATCTCAAATGATCGAGTCCATTTAATTTTGCATGAAGAACTACAGATGAAAAAGCTTTCTGCAAGCTTGTTTGGATCGTTTTAAGCGAAATAAAATGGATTTTAAGCGTCGTTTCATAACTGTTGATGAGACATGGATCCACCACTATACTCCAGAGACGAAAGAACAATCCAAACAATGGACTGAAGCTGGAGGAAGTGCCCCAAAGAAGGCAAAAACAATTCAATCGGCTGGTAAGGTTATGGCAACGGTTTTTTGGGACTTCAAAAGGGTAAAACAATAAATTCAGAGTATGTACTATTGCAACCATTTGGATCAATTAAATGTACAAATTCGAGAAAAACGTCCTGGCTTACAACACAAAAAAATTATTTTTCATCAAGACAACGCACCAGCGCACAAGAGTGTTTTAGCAATGGCTAAACTCAACGAATCAAAGTACGAGTTGCTTGACCACCCACCTTATTCTCCTGATTTAGCTCCCAGTGACTTACTTGTTCCCAAATCTAAAAAAAATCCTTGCTGGCAAGCATTTTACCTCATATGAAGATGCAATTACAGTTGTAAACCACTATTTTGAAGACCTTGAGGAAAACTATTTTAATCAAGGGATAGAATTTCTAGAAAAGCGTTAGACTAATTGTATTGAAGTTTCAGGAGAGTATATTGAAAAATAAAAATATTTTTGAAAAACTAACTATTCTCTTTCATTGATAGGCTAAGAAGTTTCCGAACCGCCCTCGTATTATTAGAATTCGGCGAACATTAGGGGCTGTGCACATATTACGTAACGCTGTTTTCAGAGATTTTGTACCCCCCCCTTCCCTTCGTAACGCTTTTTACTAATTTTTCAGTGCAAAATTTCCAATCCGTAACAAATCTTTAATCCCGCCTCCCTCCCCCCCTGGAGCGTTACGTAATATGTGCACAGCCCCTTATTTCAAATATTCGTATTCGCGAATACTAAATATTGATATTCGTGTCATCACTATGTAATGTATGTACATATGTACTAGAGTATCCATTTATTTGTCTCTTCGTTTTGTTAGAGTAAGGAATTAATCGATTTTGGGATTTTAAAATTGCTCGATTAGTAGATTAAGTGTTTTAAAATTCTTTTTGAGTGAGAGAAAAAGAGAACAAAATTTGTTTGGAACATTTTTTGGTTGAATTGGTTTAATTTTAAATTTTGTCCGGACAAAGTTGAAATGAGCTGCCAGCTATTTTATTTTTTCAGCCAAAGTTGAAATGCCACATAATTTTAGCAGTATGTATAATAAAAGCACAAAGTAACTTATATTCTGTAAAAAAAAACTAACTGACTTTTATTAATTTTTTTTAACATGTAATTTTCTTATTAAACAATAAAAAAATAATTGGGTTTGACAAATAAAACACCAAATTTAATTCATCTGTCACTGTACTGCCTGACACCTTGTAAAATTAATACAACACAATAATTTCATATGGTAGCTTTGATTTTCCCGACAAATTGTTCGAAATGAGTGAATCGTATTGCAAAAATGTTTCAGAACAAAAAATTTTGTCCGGACAAAAATTTTGTTCAGAAACAATGAGTGAATCCAGCTTTAATGTTACTAGTATATTTTCAATGACAATCACATGCTAAATGTCTATAGCATAAAGCATTGTATGGAGGGTAATAGAGAGTAGTACTGGTGACAAACTCAAAAGCCAGTCAGTATATCCCTAGCTCTGGCACTATTTACATATGTAAATATGTGGATTTTAAAAACGCAATAACTTTTATATTTTTTATCCGATCTTGAATTTTTTTTGGCTCAGTGACTAATTTCTTATGTTTCGTGGAAAAATATGAAAAAAAATTAAAAAAAGTTAATTTTGGATCCATTTTTAGGCATTTTATAGAAATTTCTTTATTATATGGCACTATTTACATATGTAAATATGTTAACATTACTACTTTATTTGCATGTAATTCAATTTATTTTGTTTTATTTTTACAAAGAAAGACAAACAGTAAACAAAAAAAAGTTAATTATTCTTTTATGCATTGGTTGCATTTTGTTTGGACTTTACTATGCTCAATGCAAACAGCTTTCTTACATAGGCTGCATGCTTTTCTAGTCGATCGTTTTCTTTTATTGTTCTCTGTATAGTATATGTAGCAAGCGCACTTCACTTTCGAATGTCCGCGCCTGATAGAAACAACAGAGTTTTGGTCGTAGTGGCACACATTTTAATACAAAAACAAAAGAGTTTACAAAACCACAAACGAAAAACACTTGACAGTAAACATATTTACAAATGTAAATAGTGCCAGAATTCGTAGAAAAAAATTGGTGCCAGAGTTAGGGATATTTTCACTAACGAATATACTCATACAGCACTCAGCACTAGCAATACGAAATACACAAACAACTTTGTCTTATTAGTTTTTTTTTGTCGTTCTTCACTGTATACACGCAAGAGCAAAGCAACGACACTTTCGTTTGCTTTGCTGGTAAACATTGACGACAGCCATCATCAATGTAAATTTTGTTTTTGTTTAATATATTTTTTGTGTTTTCTTTGCATGTATTTGTTTCTACAACAAAAAATTTTGGATAAAAATTTGTTTTTCTTTAAATGTATTGGTGTTTGCTCTTCCATAAGGAACTTGTGGGCACCGCTGCTCTAGTATGTACATACATACATACAAATTTTAAGTGGTGAAATCATCAACCAATTCCACATAGTACTATCAAAGACAAATTCATTACAATTCATAATTAATTCGCCTTGGTACTATCCTTTATCAGCCAGTCAACAATACAAATAAAGACAATTGCTGAATTCACAAAACCTCTTGTATCATTGTATCGAGTGTATTATAGTATCATATACAAAAGTGTAAAATTTGTTGTTGGTAATTTTCATATAAAAAGGAAATACACCATTACACTTTTATTTCATATGTTTTGCAAAAATCGTATTTCATACGATACTCAGAGAGTATATGTATATACTCTCAGAGAACATTTGTATGGTGCTTGTTCTTCTTTCGTCCATCAATACAAGATTCAAGCCGATACAATCAGCGTTGTCAACTTTGAAATTTCAAAAGGCACCAAAATGGAGAAAAAAACGCGCCATTTACCAAAAAACGCACCAAGTTCAGATTTTTTTATTGAAAATTTTTATTGAATTAATTTTGCGTCTTTACAACATTTAACTTTAGTCCAAAATTCTAATGTTGATATAATATTGTGCCAATGCATGAAGTGAATCATTCTCCACCCTTTTTCAATACTAGATAATATTTCGACATTGTACTACTAACGGCATGATATCATATTTGCAATTGGATACAACATTTTGTACAATGCTGGTTGTTTATGTCGGTTGTAGCTAAATGGGCTTAAAGCTGCAATGTGTTTCCGAGTTCCAGCATGCCGAACAAGGTTGGATATTTAAGCGTGATATCGCATTTGCAATAAAAACATCTTGCTTTTGAGTTATTATTTGGTCAAGGCCGAATCCATTGCTTTAACTCACATTCCCAAATCCTTTTGTATTTCGCTTATGATATCCTTTTTAGACTCCATTCTAAATATTTCTTTTAGTAAATATAAATTTTATTAATTTTAGTGTTACAACCCTTTATATAAACTTTTACGCATTTTATAAAAAACGAACAATGATCGCAAGTCTCAAGAATACTTTGTTTTTGCTAAGCTCTTTAACAGACTTGACAACAACTTTTACCAAAAAAAAAAAAACAATTATGTACTCAGAAAATCTAAAAGGGACAACAAATTTCTTATAATGAAATGTTACAAATTGTCTATAACAACAAGACGGTTTAACGGTTTTTGTGAATGTGTTTTGGTACCTCTTAAACATCATTAATGGTTGCTGTTATTATGGTCTGTAAAATTGAATGTAAAAATTGTACACAAATTGAATGAAATGGTATTGAAACAGTTGTATTTTTTGTAAATACAAAATTCTTTTTTCTCTGAAACAAAAAATTGTGTTTAATATGATTTGGAGCCACCCAAAATTAAAAAAACGCACCAAAATTTAAAAAAAAGCGCACCACGCACCAACTCAGATATTTTTCGCACAAAACATTTAAAAAAGCACCAAAAAAGGTGCGAAACGCACCAAGTTGACAACGCTGGATACAATATACACTAGGTGTTCACAAACTAAAGGGCTGCAACGAGTAACTTTTTTCTTTCTGTCGCTCAGAGCACAAGCAGTGAAGAGAAGAGATCGTTTGTTTGACAAATACTAACCAGTATGTTCACTTCATGTGGTACTTCAAGAATTTTTCATGCAATGCTGAAAATTAAAAATGTTCAATTTTAGCCTTTATATCCACATTGGCTAATATGCCGGAGTTTTAAGTCTTCAAAATAAATAATGGAAAAATTATTCATACATATGCATGATTTTTTTTCATAAATTCAATTAACATTTTTTGAAAAGGAAAAAATGCCTATTTTTTAATACCTTTAAACATAAGTAATTAGTAACTAAGTAACAAAAATCTAAATAAATAATATTATGTATACACTTGCCTCACTTAATTCCATTTTTTTACTACACTCAACAGAAAGAATTTTTTTTTTTATTTGCAAAACTTCACGTAGTACTGCAAGTACCAAGTGAAGCTTGGTTGTCGCATTATGTTCACCTCGTTCTGTTCATACATGTTGCGAGTATGATAGCAAAACACACAAGCAGTGAACTTACACATGCTAAGTCGAGTAACAACAAGTAGTGACAACAAGTTTTTGGTGTTCTCAAAAATATGAACATTGTTTCTGTAATTCATTACGAAAAAGTGTTCATGCTTTGGAAGTACACGTGAACTTCTTAGCTACACATATATTTGTGCAGCATTCTATCACAAACATATAAACAAAAGTGTATTACATACAAGATAGACGATACAAATTGTTGTGAATTCAGCAAATATTTTGTTTTGAGATGCTGTTGTTACTTTTAATTTTGCTGATGTTACTTTGAATTTTTGTTCAGTTTGATTTATTTTTAGTTTGGCTTTTATTTAAATTTTAGTAGCATAAGATTTTTCTTGACCGTAAGAACATATTCCTACATACATACATATGTACATTAGGGATATAACTTTTTAAAAAAAATTTAAAATATCAAAATTGGCATAGCACAGTCCAATGGAGCATAAAAAACTATAAGGGAAGGTATATTTATTTTTTCGCTAACGTCAAAAAAGTTCGCACACCAACCGCGATGAAGCTTTGAAAATTTTTAATTTTCTTTTTGGTTAAGAAATATTAATATGTTTATTTAAAACAAAAAATAGCTTAAGTATGAAATTTCATTAATATTTAGAGATGGTAAGAAATTTTTCCGCAAACCAAAACGTATGTACATATGTATTCTTAAACTTTTTTAACAAAAAAAAAATTAAAAATGACTAAAAAACACAGTATAAAATTATGAATATTCAATATTGCATTTAGTTTAGAAAAACCAATTGGTGCGTGAACTTTTTTGAGAAAAATTACAAGGGTTATTATTTTCCTGGTTATTGGTGTTTTTTAAGCCGCACATTTTTGTTCTTTCAAATTTACACTAGACTAAAGCTGGATTCACCCATTGTTTCCGAACAAAATTTTTGTCCGGACAAAATTTTTTGTTCTGAAACATATTTGCAACTCGATTCACTCATTTCGAACAATTTGTCTGGAAAATCAAAGCTACCGTATGAAATACATGTGTTTTATTAAATTTATAAGGTGGCAGTACAGTGACATGAATTAAATTTGGTGTTTTATATGTCAAATGCACTTATTTTTTATTGTTTAATAAGAAAATTACATGTTAAAAAAAATTAATAAAAATCAGCTAGTTTTTTTTACTAGCAATTGAGCTTTTCTTTATTTTTATTTTACTGGATATAAGTTACTATGTGCTTTTATTATACATACTTATAACATAATGTGGCAGCTCGCTTCAACTTTGGCTGAGAAAATAAAATAGGTGGCATCTTGTTTCAACTTTGTCCGGACAAAATTTAAAATTAAACCAATTCAACCAAAAAATGTTCGGAACAAATTTTATTCTCTTTTTCTCTCACTCTCAAAAAGAGAAACGCCAAACTTCATAAAAAAAAATTTTGTCCGGACAAAAATTTTGTTCCAAAACAATGGGTGAATCCAGCTTAATTCATCTGACATAAAATGTATACGTGTACTCAGCTTTGTGTGTGTTAGTGTTTTTTATTCATTTGAAGTGTGTCTTTCGTTGTATACACATTATTATTATTATTATTATACACAATACGGAACATACATAAATAGTTGGCAGAAATATAACGAGAATAAAGCTATGTACAGACGATTGGCAGATCTTACAATATTGTCAGAAAAATGTTCAGAAAATGTCTCACAACCGTCTAAACTTACAATTTTTGTCTTGCAACGTTGCAAGAAAAAGCATTGTCAGTTCATTGTAAGACAATAATATTGTCAGACATCTGACAATCGTGAGAACACTCTACTTTGCCATTATCATATAATTGTCAGACATTGTAAGCTCTTGTTTTATTGGCAGATGTGTTTAAATTAATGCATCTGACAATGGCGCCATTGTAAGATAATTTGTCTGTTGGCAATGCTGTCCATAAATACTATTGGATTTGACAGTTCTGACAAAGCTTAACAACGCATCTGGCAATTTTTCCACACAACAAGCTGACAACCGTGTAAACTGACAATTTTTGTTTGAAGATAATTGTCTGACAATCGTCTGATCTGACAATTTACCTTTTGGTAACAATTTTTCATTGTCAGTACATTGTCAGCATACTGCCATATCTTACAATATTGTAAGATCTGCCAATCATCTGTACATACTTAACTTCAGTATTTAGGTATTTAACATGAATCAAAGAAACAAGATTGCGCATTGCGTAGGTCCGTTATTTTGTTGTATAGCGATCAGCTGTTTGTGTAACGTAGACTTAAGCTATGTACAGACGATTGGCAGATCTTACAATATTGTCAGAAAAATGTTCAGAAAATGTCTCACAACCGTCTAAACTTACAATTTTTGTCTTGCAACGTTGCAAGAAAAAGCATTGTCAGTTCATTGTAAGACAATAATATTGTCAGACATCTGACAATCGTGAGAACACTCTACTTTGCCATTATCAGATAATTGTCAGACATTGTAAGCTCTTGTTTTATTGGCAGATGTGTTTAAATTAATGCATCTGCCAATGGCGCCATTGTAAGATAATTTTTCTGTTGGCAATGTTGTCCATAAATACTATTGGATTTAACAGTTCTGACAAAGCTTAACAACGCATCTGGCAATTTTTCCACACAACAAGCTGACAACCGTGTAAACTGACAATTTTTGTTGGCAGATAAATTTATTGTCTGACAATTGTCTGACAATGAAATTGTAAGGTTTTCTTACAATCGTCTGAACTAACAATTTACCTTTTGGTAACAATTTTTCATTGTCAGTACGTTGTCAGCATATTGACATATCTTACAATATTGTAAGATCTGCCAATCGTCTGTACATAGCTTAAGTGATGATGAATTGGCAATTATTTAAGGAGGAATTACAAGTATAAGAAGCGAATTTACTAAATATTTTTGCAATGAGGGAAATTTTTAAACATCAATATAAAAATTTTTTAAATTGCTTCACAACTTCTATAGATACCTACTAAAAAAAAAACTTTAGCCAACATTTTCAAAGTTTTTAATTTAATTGTGTATGTAACTAATTAATTCCCTTAGAACATTTGTAATTTTTTAAGTAAATTCTGAGAATTTTTATAATTAATCGTTAAAAAATTTTATGTTTTTTAAGATTTATCGACAAATTTAATCAATTAACAATTAATAAACATAAACCGCCTTATTTACAAAAAATATTTTCTGCTTATAAATAAAATAAAAACATATAAAATACCAAAATATTTAAAAAAAATAAAAATGAATTGAGAATGTTTCATACTGTTTTATTAAAACATAAATGCATAAATTTTGTTGCCGCGACCAACCCCCTTCTTTTCTTTGTAATGCATGTTAACTCGACGATTGCTAACTAACGACTGAATACGGTCTGTAAAAACAGGGTTCCCAGATTTCTTTTGAGTCGCATCCCCAATTTCAAAATTTTCATCCCCAAAAATCCCCACTAAAAATTATTACTACTTCAATTTCAATTTACTCAAGTATTAACTTATGAATACTTTATTTGGACTGTATTTCATTTCTAAGTATATATTTGTATATGTGTTCTAACAAATTAGTTAAGTTGACTGATAAAATCAAAAAGTTCGGAGTACAAATCTTCTTTACCGCTGTCTGAAGAAATTTTTGGGTACATGCTTTTAGAATTAAAGAATTTGACTATTTCTGGAGATGGATCAAAAGTTTTACAACAAATTCCATTATTTTTAAAATGTATATTAATTCTCAACAGAGATTCGAGCAACTCGTACTGCATTTTGTTTCTAATTTTTGTTTTTGCCGTGTTCATTGCCGAAAAACTCCTTCAACCCAAGCGTTGCTCGTTGATACGCAAAGTATATTTAATACCAACTCTGCCAGGACTTTAAACGGCCGTGATCCAGCGGCATCTTGATATGAATAAACTTCTGTCCAAAACATATTTAAGTTGTTTGTTATTTTTATATCAAATAAATCATTCCTCCTTATAAATGGCATTTTTTTCCACTGTGACTCAAATATATCTCTTGGAACATTTTCATTTGATAATTGCTTATATGTTTTGAAAATGTTGAGATTTGATGGCAAATGTTTTAGCATTTGTTTCAATAAAGTTTTTAGGTATAAAAAAACAAGTTCGCTTTACTTTTAATAACAAAGTTTTTTTTTACCACACTAAAAACGCTTATGTACTCAAAAAAGAACAATTAGAATATGTTGATATTAAAATAACAGTCCAAAAAATAAACCAATTATATAAACAAAATAAAAATCCCCAAAAAATCTCATAAATTCCTCAAAGCATATAAATTATCTATCCTCAGTGAATTCCCCAATCTCCAAAACAAAATTTTCCTCCCCATTTTGAAAAAAATCCCCGATTTGGGGATAAATCCCCTAATCTGCCAACACTGTGTAAAAAAAAGAAAACACAGACAGTGTAGCAAGGTGTGAAGATTTCTCCCCAAATTGGGGATTTTAGTTGGTTTTTGGGGACAGATTATCGTGGGGAGGGATTTTATTTTCAGTATACCTATTATCAATTTTGCTTTATTTTACCATTTTATTTCAAGGCGTTGGTGTTGAGGATGTTGGTTTTTATAACAATTTGTTCAAAATTTTTAAAACCAGAATTTATTGAATTCGATATTGCCAAAATGAATGTACTAATTGACTATACGGAAAGTAATTTGGTTGTTGCTGAAATTGATGTTGGCATAGAATGTTCAAAGGAAGTTCAAACAAATTTTTTTAGATTACAGAACAACCTCCCTACTCCGGACAATCGCTAATTCGGACTATCCAGTAATCCGGCCATTAAATTTTTTTTTATAGTTTTTAGAATTTATAAAATTGTCTTAAATTATATTTTTGAAAGTATTTAAAAAAGGTACTAATAATATTTATCAATTAATCAAAGCAACTATTGAGCAATTTTGATATTAACAGACATATTTTTGGAAACGAATAAATTCTTTTATATCAAAATAAATATTTTTGGTCACTTTTAGTATATGGCTGACTTCCAAAACGTTCGTATACAAAGTTTGTATACAGTATAGCTGAATTCACCCATTGTTTCCGAACAAAATTTTTGTCCGGACAAAATTTTTTGTTCTGAAACAATTTTGCAACACGATTCACTCATTTCGAACAATTTGTCTGGAAAATCAAAGTTACCGTATGAAATACATGTGTTTTATTAATTTTGCAAGGTGGCAGTACAGTGACAGATGAACTTAATTTGGTGTTTTATTTGTCAAACACACTTATTTTTTATTGTTTAATAAGAAAATTACATGTTAAAAAAAATTAATAAAAGTCAGTTAGTTTTTTTACTAGCAATTGAGCTTTACTTTATTTTTATTTTGCTGGATATAAGTTACTATGTGCTTTTATTACACATACTTATAACATTATGTGGCAGCTCGCTTCAACTTTGGCTGAGAAAATAAAATAGGTGGCAGCTTATTTCAACTTTGTCCGGACAAAATTTAAAATTAAACCAATTCAACCAAAAAATGTTCCGAACAAATTTTGTTCTCTTTTTCTCTCACTCTCAAAAAGAGAAACCTCAAACTTCATATAAAAAAAATTTTGTCCGGACAAAAATTTTGTTCCGAAACAATGGGTGAATCCAGCTTATTGCTAATGTATTTAAATCACATACATATGCAAAGTTCCGAAACAATGCAACAACTATAAAACCGATGCCTTGTTTGCTTTCTTACTGCGTTAAAAATACTTGGCGGCGGCGTTTTAAAAAGATATACATTGTATAATTATTGTACTGCGGCGTTATGAATAGTGATGCTTTGTTCAAACACAAAGCAATTGACGTTTTGGAAGTCAGCCTATCTCTTTGTAAATTAATTATATATAAATGAATTCTTACCTGTACTTATATTTCTGTTCGGATATAAAAACAAATTTATATGTATGTACATACATGTATTGCGTTTAAAAATTAATTTTAACTTCAGTCCGGACGATCCACTAATCCGGACAATAGCTGAAACCATATCTGTCCGGATTAGGGAGGTTGTACTGTATTTAACTGTACTAGCAAAATAAATGCTTAAAATATTAATATTTAGTGTTGGCAACAGAATTTGATGGTTGCTCCGGCAATAATTGCCTAACTTATTGCTTGTGTGGTCGGCCTGTTAACGTGTAGACCGCACGAATATGTGTTTGAATACATATTCAGTAACAGATGTTAAAACACTTTGCTGAGCAATAATGTTTTAACACATGATGTCAAATTCAATTGTGATTTCTTTGAAAATTGTTTTTTTTGGGCAAATAGAATAAAAAAATTAAAACACAAATGTATGTATAAGTAAATGAAAACCACAAAAAAGTGAAACATTTTTAAAATAAACATTCATACTATTGATAATGTTGAAATTTTTTTTTACAATTAAGCCCGTAATTAAAATTTACAATACAAATAATATACAACCTTTTTCAGCAAAATTTTCATATTTGTGTTCTAAGATATCTACGATTTCCCTACTACAGATACATATTTTAACACTGGCAATTTGACGTCTTAATTCTGCCAACGTTATTGCTTGTACTAAGACACATGAAATTGCTGGTCTGGTCGGGGGGTTATATTTAAACTGGAGTTACATACCACGCGTTCTACGCGTCAACGCATAATTGTATGTGACAAGTTACACAGCACAACGCGTATAACGCGTGAACGCATAGTACGCGTTGAAGATCTACTTTCTACTTTTGTAAGCATCCTACGCCTCACTCAAAGCGATCAGCTGTTTCTGATAGCCATTTTGATGCAGTGATGGGAAAGTGGGTACGATCGTTCTTTTTTTTACACTATTTGATAACGAAGTATACCGTGGAACACCCCCTATAGATTTGATACTCCAATACACATATTTTAATTTTTATATATAAAAATTACCATCATTTACTCATCAGCAAATGTAAAAAGATTTTTATTTAACCAAACTTTCATAATAACTAATCAAAGGAACAGGGTTTATGTTCCGATAGTTTCAAGTCTTATTTAGTCCAAAGATTTATTGACAATATTATATTATTGCTGCTCGAAAAACATTTGTAATTGTGTTGTTTTCCAGGAGTGCGGGACCGTAACCAGCGGAACTGCCGCATAACTTTAAATCCCGATATAATTGCAGATAATTGCAGTTGAAGTTTTTGATTTGTTCTCACCATCTAGAAAAATTTCTGACTTATTCTCTTAAAACGTTGAAAGTACAAAATACATAAAGAAAAAACTTATGTATACATACATATGTGCAGAATATAAATTTGATATTTTGATTTATAACGTTGTATTATTAAATGCGCGATATGTATGTTCCTAGATATGTTCGTGTGCGCTTTGTATTCTGTATATACATACATACTTATATATTTTAAATGAATTTTAAATAATTCTTTTAATAAAATTAAAACACAAAATAATTTTTGGTACTCTGTGAATCAAAAAAGTACTAATCAAAAATTCTTTTGGTACCGATATACAAATATGTACTGTTTTCCACCACTGATTTGATGGTTATTTTGCTGCACAAAACGCGTCGTATGTAACTTGAAAATAAGAAAAGCGTAGAATGCATAGAATGCTTGAAACGCGTAGAACGCGTGGTATGTAACTCCACCTTTAGTGTTGGCAACAGAATTTGAAGGTTGCCACGCCAATAATTGCCTAACTTATTGCTTGTGTGGTCGGCCTGTAAGTGCGTATCAAGGCGTATCCAACAGGTAAGCTTACTAGCACAGCTGACTGAGCTCGCTTTAGAGAAAATTTTCATACAAACTGATATAGTTTGAAGAGAGTACATAAATAATGGTACTCATATTTAAGAAAATGCTTTAAATTTGTTTGTGTATTTTGATCTGAAGCGAGTAATTTACACTAACAAAATAAGTGTTGTTTTTTGGATTATTGTTGTTGTCGAACTGCGCATACCTGTTAGTTTTACCATGATGTGTATGTATTTATTACTGCACGTCTACATTAGACATGACATGCTGTTAAGACGTGTTGTTAAAACACGCGAATCTTTTAATGGTGGAGTATACGTAAGTCATAATTTTTCATTATTTTTGTTTCGTCAACGAGTTAACTACGCTAGTTTTGTCTCTTGTTTGTGGTTGTGTCGGAAAAAAATATTTTCTTATTAGTGTTGTGTATATTTTATAAAAATAAGTGTGAAGCAGACTGAAAAAATGTAAACAAGTGAAAACCTTATAATAGCTTTAAGGATTTAATGGACCTCTTTAACTAAATTGTAAACTCACATTATTTTTGTTATTTATTTTCCTATTCAGGACGTATATATTTGCTACAAAAATTCAGTTTGCTTCACACTTTTTTTTATAAAATATACACAACTATTACTTTTTCCACAATATTATTTCAGTTTTTTCCCTTAAAATAACAACGAAAACAAAACTTTGACAGCTAAACGTCATTTTCTGTTAAGACGGAGCTTTCAAGACAGACGTCTTAACAGCCGTGTTAAGAATAATTGATGAATAATTTTAACCACACACAAATATACAAAATCAAATAAAATAAAAAAAGAAGAAATAAGAAAGATTACATAAATTAAATTGTTTATATTTTATTAAAATATTTGTGTTATAAAAAGTATTTAATCGAGTACCGATGAATAAATTTATCAAATACATATATAAAAATGTAAAAATTTTTCAACACATTTATTTTCCATCAGCTGTTGCCTAAATTTTACGAATTTTTCAATTTTTCCGTTCGCGTACTTTTTGGGCAAACAATTTTTATGTATTTATGTATGTATGTATGTATGTTACCTATAGATATTTGTTTGAAATGTGCAATGTACGTTTGTATTTAATATTAATTAATTTAGCATATTATTTTTGCGCGTTTGTTTACATATAGGTACTACTGTTTGTATATATGTATGTACATACCTAGGTAAATATGTATGTATATTATTAATTTTTATTTTGGTTGGAGCATACGTTTTACACGTTGTTTAATATAAATACATATGTATGTATGTAGTTTTAATACACAACTTGTCACAATATTTAATTTGTTATTTATTTTTCTTTAGCTTTCACCTTTTTGCTCTTTTGTAACTACTAACGTATTTCCAATTTATTGGACAACAGCGTAATACTTGGAAGTAGATAAATATGTACATATGTACATAAGTATGTATGTACGACATTCTCTCACATGTAAGTCAGGATTGTCAGACTCATTTTGACCGTTTTCGCTAAATTGAATGTCACAAATCGCCAAAGCCATTTTTTGTTCGTTTTTGATAATAAGATTATAATTGGCCGACTTTTTAAACGCATGCATAGGATAATTTGAAAAACTGCGTGTGGAATTCAAAGCATGTTATAGCAGCAACTTTGCATTGCAGAGAAATGCTTTGCATAAAAACGGCGTTAAGAAACTCTACTATTCATTATTTTCACTGTAACAACAGTTGTTCATAAAATTATAAAATTATATAAAAGTTGTTTATAAAAATAATTTGACAGTTGATACTCTTCAAACTGAGTTGCCAACAGATTACGAACATTAGGCATTGCCAATAATTTTAGGTATGCGTTTAGGAAGTGTCTGCATTGCAACTTCCATTTAGGAAGTTAACTGCAACTATGTCCAATATATGTACATAGTACATACATATATTAAATATTTGTTAAATGCTAACCACAAAATTTTTTTTTTTCGTTAATAGACAACTATAAAGTATTTTATAGTAATCACTGTACCTTTTACGTGTTCAGTATTCAGTTTTACTTATGGCCAATAAATGAGTGGATATTTAATTATAGTTTTAGTTAATTATCATAAAAATTTAAAATTCGTTTAAACACACTTTCATTTTTTCAGTCAAACTTAAAATTCTTATTTAATTACGATGAAAATATGGTAGCACTACGTAATATAAAAAATTTCCCACAAATTTCCCAAAAAAAAAAACAGCTGACTAGAGCAAGTAAAGAAAAATCTAAAATATATATATATTATTATTTTAGCTATAAATAAGAATAATTAAGAACTGTTGAAATGTTTTAAAAGAATAAGAGCAACTTTCAGAACGAGTAAAAGGGTAATAGCGAAAAAAGATGCCAAAATTTTATGCAACTTGTCAGCAGCCACAAATATTTTATTTGCGTTTTTTCAAACAAGAACAAGCAGTCGAAAACATATGTTCAATTTGCATAACTTAAACCAAGTTTAAATACACAACGTTGGCTATTTAATGTTGATTTAATATTGCAATGAAAAACAAAATTTTTCATTTAAACGAGTTTTAAAAATAAATGAAACATTATCATCCACTCATTTATTGGCCATTAGTTTTATATAAACAAAATGTATATCATAGCGATTTTTTTTCCTCATTTTGGCTAATTTTAGCGATTCGGAACAAAATTTTTTTGGGATTTATAAAGAAAAGTTTTTATAAATTAAAATAATTTACATATATTGGATTATCAATGGCTTTGGTGATTTTTGACATTGAATTTGGCGAAAAAGGTCAAAATAAGTCTGACAGCCCTGCTGGTCACTTTATTTATTAAAATTCTCTCACTCGTGGCACTTGCTCTTTTGACAACAATTTCTCTTAAAATAACGGTAACACTTTCGTCATCACAGGTCGGGTGGTTTTACGGCTTGTTTGTTGATTAATATACTTACATACATACTTATGTACATAAGTATGTAGCATTAAAGAAAATTAATGACACATTTTTCTATGGGAGTTATTTCAGAATTGCACATTAGTATGTAAGTACATATGTACATATGTAAGTATATATGTATGTCCATATAATATACTACATTCGTGTGTACATTTTTACATCTTTTATACATACATAGTACATCCATACCTATCCATATCTATATATGTAAATAAATATGTACATATGTTTAAATACTTATATGCATATTTACATATCCATACATAAATACTTACATATATGTATGTACATATATACATACATACATATGTACATATATACTTACATTTTATAGTATACATACATATGTATGTATATTCATACATCTAAATATATACATATGTATGTACTTACATATGTACATAGTATGTATGTATGTATATTTATGTATATCTACCTTAAAAAACATGTATGTATGTATGTATAGTATAAATATGAATGTAGATACTTATGTACATGGATTTAGATACAAAGAATATATGTACATACAGAAGTATGTACATACATATGTATATATAGTATATGTATGTATGTATGTACATATGTGTGTATGTACATGTGTACTATAATATATGTTACTTTTCTTTAGCTCCATAGATATGTATGTATGTATGTATGTAAGTATGTAGATGCATACTTTTTGTTAAAAACAACTTCTTGTTTAATTGTAAGCTTACAATCGGTGCTCATGCCAAAATTATACTATACTTCGATTCACATCAGAAATTTAACAAACTTTCACTTCATCAATTGCGAACCACACTCACCTTTGCTTCAAAATAAACTGAGACTTCAAGAGAACATGCTTTTGCTTATATTCAACATTCCCATCACACCAAACATGGTTAGATGCTGACAGTTTGCTTAATTTGAGAATGGGTTGATTTGACCGTATATAATTGTAGAATCAAAGTATGTAGATTCACTAAAATGTAGAAACTAAACTTGTTTGTCGTTTTAAAATTTAAATACACATACATTCATAAGTATGTACATATGTATGTATGTATGAACTTACATATCGATGGCTTAATATAAAAAAGGCTTTACTCGATTTTTTTCAAAAAGCGTTTTTGCCTATTCTGTTAGATAAATGTCAACTACAAAATAAAATAAATTGAAGCATAAGATTTGTTGACTTTTTTTATAAAAATTGCACTAAAACATTTTTATATGTATGTACTTTAAAATTTACGGATTTTATTGCGATTTGTAGTTCAATTATATCGTTATACATATCTATGTATGTACCTACATATGTATAAATGAACTGATGTATGCTTATTGAAGTGAAAAGTTTATTTTGACAGTAGCATACACACATACATATGTATGTATGTACATATGTAAAGCAATGTACATACGATTGGCAGATCTTACAATATTGTCAGAAAAATGTTCAGAAAATGTCTGACAACCGTCTGAACTTACAATTTTTGTCTTGCAACGTTGCAAGAAAAAGCATTGTCAGTTCATTGTAAGACAATAATATTGTCAGACATCTGACAATCGTGAGAACACTACTTTGCCATTGTCAGATAATTGTCAGACATTGTAAGCCCTGTTTTATTGGCAGATGTGTTTAAATTAATGCATCTGACAATGGCACCATTGTCAGATAATTTTTCTATTGGCAATGCTGTCCATAAATACTATTGGATTTGAAAGTTCTGACAAAGCTTAACAACGCATCTGGCAATTTTTCCACACAACAAGCTGACAACCGTGTAAACTGACAATTTTTGTTTGAAGATAATTGTCTGACAATCGTCTGATCTGACAATTTACCTTTTGGTAACAATTTTTCATTGTCAGTACATTGTCAGCATACTGCCATATCTTACAATATTGTAAGATCTGCCAATCATCTGTACATACTTAGCTTCAGTATTTAGGTATTTAACATGAATCAAAGAAACAAGATTGCGCATTGCGTAGGTCCGTTATTTTGTTGTATAGCGATCAGCTGTTTGTGTAACGTAGACTTAAGCTATGTACAGACGATTGGCAGATCTTACAATATTGTCAGAAAAATGTTCAGAAAATGTCTCACAACCGTCTAAACTTACAATTTTTGTCTTGCAACGTTGCAAGAAAAAGCATTGTCAGTTCATTGTAAGACAATAATATTGTCAGACATCTGACAATCGTGAGAACACTCTACTTTGCCATTATCAGATAATTGTCAGACATTGTAAGCTCTTGTTTTATTGGCAGATGTGTTTAAATTAATGCATCTGCCAATGGCGCCATTGTAAGATAATTTTTCTGTTGGCAATGCTGTCCATAAATACTATTGGATTTAACAGTTCTGACAAAGCTTAACAACGCATCTGGCAATTTTTCCACACAACAAGCTGACAACCGTGTAAACTGACAATTTTTGTTGGCAGATAAATTTATTGTCTGACAATTGTCTGACAATGAAATTGTAAGGTTTTCTTACAATCGTCTGAACTAACAATTTACCTTTTGGTAACAATTTTTCATTGTCAGCATATTGACATATCTTACAATATTGTAAGATCTGCCAATCGTCTGTACATAGCTTAAGTGATGATGAATTGGCAATTATTTAAGGAGGAATTACAAGTATAAGAAGCGAATTTACTAAATATTTTTGCAATGAGGGAAATTTTTAAACATCAATATAAAAATTTTTTAAATTGCTTCACAACTTCTATAGATACCTACTAAAAAAAAAACTTTAGCCAACATTTTCAAAGTTTTTAATTTAATTGTGTATGTAACTAATTAATTCCCTTAGAACATTTGTAATTTTTTAAGTAAATTCTGAGAATTTTTATAATTAATCGTTAAAAAATTTTATGTTTTTTAAGATTTATCGACAAATTTAATCAATTAACAATTAATAAACATAAACCGCCTTATTTACAAAAAATATTTTCTGCTTATAAATAAAATAAAAACATATAAAATACCAAAATATTTAAAAAAAATAAAAATGAATTGAGAATGTTTCATACTGTTTTATTAAAACATAAATGCATAAATTTTGTTGCCGCGACCAACCCCCTTCTTTTCTTTGTAATTCATGTTAACTCGACGATTGCTAACTAACGACTGAATACGGTCTGTAAAAACAGGGTTCCCAGATTTCTTTTGAGTCGCATCCCCAATTTCAAAATTTTCATCCCCAAAAATCCCCACTAAAAATTATTACTACTTCAATTTCAATTTACTCAAGTATTAACTTATGAATACTTTATTTGGACTGTATTTCATTTCTAAGTATATATTTGTATATGTGTTCTAACAAATTAGTTAAGTTGACTGATAAAATCAAAAAGTTCGGAGTACAAATCTTCTTTACCGCTGTCTGAAGAAATTTTTGGGTACATGCTTTTAGAATTAAAGAATTTGACTATTTCTGGAGATGGATCAAAAGTTTTACAACAAATTCCATTATTTTTAAAATGTATATTAATTCTCAACAGAGATTCGAGCAACTCGTACTGCATTTCGTTTCTAATTTTTGTTTTTGCCGTGTTCATTGCCGAAAAACTCCTTCAACCCAAGCGTTGCTCGTTGATACGCAAAGTATATTTAATACCAACTCTGCCAGGACTTTAAACGGCCGTGATCCAGCGGCATCTTGATATGAATAAACTTCTGTCCAAAACATATATATTTAAGTTGTTTGTTATTTTTATATCAAATAAATCATTCCTCCTTATAAATGGCATTTTTTTCCACTGTGACTCAAATATATCTCTTGGAACATTTTCATTTGAAAATTGCTTATATGTTTTGAAAATGTTGAGATTTGATGGCAAATGTTTTAGCATTTGTTTCAATAAAGTTTTTAGGTATAAAAAAACAAGTTCGCTTTACTTTTAATAACAAAGTTTTTTTTTACCACACTAAAAACGCTTATGTACTCAAAAAAGAACAATTAGAATATGTTGATATTAAAATAACAGTCCAAAAAATAAACCAAATTATATAAACAAAATAAAAATCCCCAAAAAATCTCATAAATTCCTCAAAGCATATAAATTATCTATCCTCAGTGAATTCCCCAATCTCCAAAACAAAATTTTCATCCCCATTTTGAAAAAAAATCCCCGATTTGGGGATAAATCCCCTAATCTGCCAACACTGTGTAAAAAAAAGAAAACACAGACAGTGTAGCAAGGTGTGAAGATTTCTCCCCAAATTGGGGATTTTAGTTGGTTTTTGGGGACAGATTATCGTGGGGAGGGATTTTATTTTCAGTATACCTATTATCAATTTTGCTTTATTTTACCATTTTATTTCAAGGCGTTGGTATTGAGGATGTTGGTTTTTATAACAATTTGTTCAAAATTTTTAAAACCAGAATTTATTGAATTCGATATTGCCAAAATGAATGTACTAATTGACTATACGGAAAGTAATTTGGTTGTTGCTGAAATTGATGTTGGCATAGAATGTTCAAAGGAAGTTCAAACAAATTTTTTTAGACTACAGAACAACCTCCCTACTCCGGACAATCGCTAATTCGGACTATCCAGTAATCCGGACATTAAATTTTTTTTTATAGTTTTTAGAATTTATAAAATTGTCTTAAATTATATTTTTGAAAGTATTTAAAACAGGTACTAATAATATTTATCAATTAATCAAAGCAACTATTGAGCAATTTTGATATTAACAGACATATTTTTGGAAACGAATAAATTCTTTTATATCAAAATAAATATTTTTGGTCACTTTTAGTATATGGCTGACTTCCAAAACGTTCGTATACAAAGTTTGTATACAGTATAGCTGAATTCACCCATTGTTTCCGAACAAAATTTTTGTCCGGACAAAATTTTTTGTTCTGAAACAATTTTGCAACACGATTCACTCATTTCGAACAATTTGTCTGGAAAATCAAAGTTACCGTATGAAATACATGTGTTTTATTAATTTTGCAAGGTGGCAGTACAGTGACAGATGAACTTAATTTGGTGTTTTATTTGTCAAACACACTTATTTTTTA
The DNA here is from genome assembly GCA_947311025.1 of Lypha dubia. Classification (NCBI taxonomy): domain Eukaryota; kingdom Metazoa; phylum Arthropoda; class Insecta; order Diptera; family Tachinidae; genus Lypha; species Lypha dubia. Next base: position 102,587,837 of record OX371260.1, on the reverse strand, counting down.
TTGTTTAATAAGAAAATTACATGTTAAAAAAAATTAATAAAAGTCAGTTAGTTTTTTTACTAGCAATTGAGCTTTACTTTATTTTTATTTTGCTGGATATAAGTTACTATGTGCTTTTATTACACATACTTATAACATTATGTGGCAGCTCGCTTCAACTTTGGCTGAGAAAATAAAATAGGTGGCAGCTTATTTCAACTTTGTCCGGACAAAATTTAAAATTAAACCAATTCAACCAAAAAATGTTCCGAACAAATTTTGTTCTCTTTTTCTCTCACTCTCAAAAAGAGAAACCTCAAACTTCATATAAAAAAAATTTTGTCCGGACACAAATTTTGTTCCGAAACAATGGTTGAATCCAGCTTTCAATTGCGACGAGACAAACAGAACAGTAAAAGACAAACAGCAAGTGAACAAGAGATTCAGTTGAAGAATAGAAGTTGTTGAGTGCATAATAGAGCTGTGCCAAATCGTTCCTTTTGGTGAGCGCTCCTTTTCGTTCAATTCAGAGGACCGGACCCGTTCGTTCATTTCGTTCCACCGCTCCTTTCGTATCAAATGCAACACTATTCAAACTAAAGTATTGTTTTGTTTACAATATTTACATACACACACACTTATATCCAAAGAAATGATAAAAAAAAAAGTTGTGTATTATTGAGAAAGTTTGCAATATTTGCATAAATTGTTTTAAATCCGTAGCTTATCAGTAATAAAGTTAAAGTTGAACCTACTTTGTATGTGAAATTGTATTAAATTAACAAAATTGTATTCTGTTTTGTATTTAGCTACAAGGTTCCGGATAAAAAACACTAATCTTAAGCTACGTTCACATTTAACAAACATTTGCCGGAAAAAAACGTAACCAAGAAAGAAGCTAATTAGTTATTTCTTGTAATTCTGATATTTTTTTAATTATGGGTTCCTATTTTTTAAAAATACTTTTTTGTATAATGATTAATTTTATTTTGTAACATAAAAACCAAGTTAAATGACACTATCCCTCAGCAAAACTAATGGTTACGTTTTTTTACAAATATTTAATAAATGTGAACGTAGCTTTATGTGATAGAAAATTTAATTCTAAAATATACATATGTTATGTATAAAAATACGGCGAAAGTCAATAAATAAATGCTAGAAGATATGTAAAAGGTTTTAAATCCGTAGCTGTATCGCTTAACTAACTTAAGCCTATTTTATATTTAAAATTTTATTACGCAACTGAAATAAAATATTAGTTAATATGTCTACATTTTAACTACATATGTACATATATAAAAATTATAAAGGCTGGACATGTAAATGCTGGTGTACATGCAGATTAAAAATATGTACCCATTGAACTATAATATAAAAAAAACTAACAAATTGTTACGCTAATAATGTAATTTCGTGTTGGTCACACTGAAAAGCAAAAGCTAATCATAACAAAATACCATATGAGCGAACGAATGTACGAAATGAACGATGAAACCAAAACACCAAACTAAACCGCTCACTGAGCCAAAAGCGCTCCGTAAAGTAACCGGCTCCCTTCGTTCACTTCAGTGATTCGTTCCTTTGTACCCGTTCGTTCCGGACCGACACAGCTCTAGTGCATAACTAGAGTTGAGATTGTGAAGGGTCGAACCACAAACTATTTTATATATTATATTAAAATACGCTACGTTATAAATAACATACTTAAAATAATAACTTTATAAGAAATACATATCTGTAAACTGTAAAATACGAATTTATAGTTACGTATTTAAATAAAGAATAAAACTTACCAGAAATACCTAATTGAATAAAATTATTAACAAGCAACCGGATCATCTAGGATTTGATTAATACAATGACTCACTAATGTACATTACAGAAATTAATGATGTTGATTGACTTGCTCTGGCCAGGGTTTGAACCCAGGCCCCACGTCATTTTTTGCTTAGTAGTCAACGCGCTAACCACTTCAGCCAACACAAATGCACAATACGAAGAATTACAAGATGACTTATTGCTCGATAAGATAATTTGTTCGATAAAGGATCACAATGTTAGAGAAAAGTTATCGCTAGATAAAGACGTAACTCTAGGTAAAGCAATAAAAGTTTGTAGATCGAGATAAATTTCGGAAAAACAACTTAAAGGACTAGATGGTAGCATCAACAAGAAAGTAATTATAGCAAACAACAACAAAAGTGTAAATTCTGTGGTAACGATTATGCACGACAATTTAGAAAGCTGTCCAGCCAGAAAGGTTTATTGTCACAAATGTAACAAGAGAGGTCATTATGCAAGGGTATGTATGCTAGATGGTTATATCAAGCGTAGTAACAACGAGAAAATCATAAAACAAATTTCAACAATCATCGAAGAACAGCAAGATCCTAGAGAAGAATTCGAATATATACTAAGCAAATTGTCACGGAGCTTTCTTTTAAGCAAAAACTACAAATTATGAAAGAAGTTGATGAAAATGTGTCGAAAAAAACGGTTTGTGAAAAATACAGGTGCAATTTATCTACAGTCAACAGAATTCTTAAGAACAAATCAAATATATTGAAATTCTCTGAGGAAACATCAAACTTACACAAGAAGCGACAAAGAAAGGGACACTACATGATCAAATTGAAAAAGCTTTGTTGTTATGGTTTGACGAAAAACGCCAGAAGAACTGTATTATTACCAGCTTAATGCTGCTCAACAAGGCCAAAGAATTTGCTGCAGATTTTGGTGAAGACTATGAACCATCTTGGCTTTTCAGATGGAAAAAGCGATATAACCTTAAGGTTGGTAAAATACATGGTGAATCGTCTTCTAGCAATACAGTAGCTGCATCAGATTATATCTTAAGTGTCCTACCAGACTTAATTAAAACCTATAGCTAGATTTACACGATTGAAGGTATTTTGAAGTCTTATCAAAATTTTGAAAATTAATTTTGATGTTCTATTTACACGTTTCAAAAATTTGATCAAAATAATCTTTCAATATATTTCAAAATCTTTTGATAAAAATTTGATCAAAATTTGTTGAAGTTAATTTACACTATTGGTAAACTTTTTATATTGAAAATATTTCATACAATACTCAGAGAGTATATGTATATACTCTCAGAGAGTATTTGTATGGTGCTTGTTCTTCTTTTGTATATCAATACAAGATTGAAGCCGATACAATATACACTAGGTGTTCACAAAATCAAACAAAAGCGTATTTCATACAAGAAATGGCAATACAAGCATATTTATTAAAAATTAATTAAAAACCCAATAAATCGAAATAAAAAGTTCAATTCATTTATTTGGCAACTTAAAATAATCACATTCTTTTTCTATGTACTTATGTATGTATGTATATAAAAAATAAAATTAAAATATTAAAAAGAAATCACATTCTGTTCACATATAAAATATTCAAATAAAAATAAATTTTGAATCAAAAGAATGAACATGCTGTCAAATTATTTATAGTTATCAATATTGCCAAATGCGATTTTGATGCTTATTTACACGGCATCAATAAAATCTTCAAAAGTTTTGTTCAATAAATTTTGATCAATAAATTTTGAAGAAATTTTGCTGTTTACACGAGTTTAAAGCATTTTGAAGAAAATTTCAATCGTGTAAATCTAGCTTATGACCCGCAAGACATTATGAACGCAGATGAAAGTGGACTTTTTACAAGGCCCTGCCCTCGACTACGTACTACAGAGCAGGCGCCATACCATCAGATCATAAAAGCCAAAAAGCAAGACTAACACTATTGTTCATTTGCAATGTAACGGGTACATTCAAACAGATCTATGTAATTGGTAAATCAAAAAGTCCACGATGCCTAAAAAACTTAAATCCACCGGTACCATATATGTCAAACTATAAGGCGTGGATGACCACCTCTATATGGAGCGATATTATGCACTCGTTGGATCTTGAATTACAAAAACTAAACAGAAAAATAATTTTATTTGTAGACAACGCTAGTTGTCACAAATCTAATAACTTAAAAAACATAAATTTACACTTTTTGCCTCCAAACACCACTTGTTTAATACAACCATTAAATCAAGGTATCATACATACTTTCAAGATGTATTACAGACAAATTATTTTCAAGAAACAATTGTCGGCCTTGTCCATTCCAGAGTTTTAAAAGTCAATTTCGCTTTTGGATGCCCTATATTTTATAAAAAGAGCTTGGTGGTTAGTAAAACCAGAAACAATCTCTAATTGTTTTAGAAAGGTAATTTTATTTACATACATAATTAAAACCCAAAGTATGTAAAATGTTTTTGTAATTTCTAGGCCAAATTCTATCAGGCGGCAAATCCTGAGGTAAAAATAGCAGTGAATTTCTTGAAATAGTTTCTAACTATGAAAGCTACATAGGGTGTGATGATGATTTGGAACGCTATGGAAGCTTGACTGATGCAGAGATTATTGATGCTGTAAAAGACAACCAAATTGACGCAATTGAAGTAGAAGAGGATGACGATGCAGAAGAAAAATCAACCAATATTTTTACATTGAAAGAGGTTTTAACCGCCTTAGAGGTGCTGAATATTTTTCACAAATTATATAATAACTATGTATATTTATTGCATATGTACCTACATATTGACATTGTTTTTTCCTTTTAGTGAAATCCGAATTTATTTTACTTATGTACCTCTTTTATAGTTTTAATGAATTGTTTTCGTTTTTTATTGCTTTCATCTATATATATAAAATACAAAAAATGTTTGTACCCATGTTCGCTATACGAACAATAGACTCGGAAACTATCCAACCGATTTGACCCAAACTGGTGTCATTCAAAAGGGAATTTATAGAGGATGGTTTTAGGCTTTTAATATTTCAAGTGGGCGTAGCCCCTCCCACATAAATTGAATAACATCATATATCTTGACTATTGTGATAGCAAGAGTTTTGAAACATTGCAATAGTTCATATGTTACTAATGTGAGTAATCAGGACAAAAATGGGCGTCATTGGACAAGTGGGCGTGGCAGCTACCATATAACCCAAAAATTGAAATCGCCATATTTTGGGCATTTTTTGACCTACGCCGATGATATTTGGTACATATAGTATTGACATAATTAGGAATACGTACTAGGAGAAAAGTGAGTGGGACCACGCCCCTTTATAGGAAAATAAAAAATCTTAATATAGTCTTAACTATTGGACCGATGGTCATTAAATTTTCACAATAGGATATATAAATACTTTTAATTTTATTTTATAACGAGGGGGGTAGCGAAGTACACCGGGATCAGCTAGTTTATAATAAATTAAAAATATTCTTAAAAAAATTTGTTGAGTTTAATTATTAAAAACTATTTTTTACATAAAAGCATATTTAGACAGGTAAGTGAATTCACTTAGCAGCATTATTTATGCTGCTATGTGAAAACTGCGTGCCAAAAACTGAAACTTATTGAAATATGCAAATAAATTACGCAAGATTCAGCAACAGAAGAAGCTTATAATATAATTGAAAATTACAAGGAGGTTTTTGGTTAGGCGGTTAGGTAAACTGGACGGAGAGGTACATTTAGAGATCGACGAAAACATAACACCAAAATGTGAATCACCACGAAGAATTCCAATGGCGCTACGAGAACACCTAAAATCAACTTTGGAAGAAATGGAAACAGCAGGAGTAATAAAAAAGGAGCCTGAACATACGCGCTGGGTAAGTAACATTGTACTAGTGAAGAAAAGCAACAATAAGATTAGAATTTGTTTTGACCCGAGGGAATTAAATAAAGCTCTTAGAGACGTTAAATATCAATTGCCAACCATTGAAGAAATTCTTGCAGAACTGGCAGGAGCAAGAGTGTTTAGTATGCTTGATGCAAGAAATGGGTTCTGGCAGCTAGAATTACAACATTTTGGACACCATTCGGAAAGTACCGTTTTCAACGCATTCAATTTGGAATAAAACCAGCTATGGAAATTTTTCAAATTAAACAAAACCAGGTTATTTTTGGGTCAAAAGATGTAGCGTGTATAGCAGATGATATTCTAGTGGTAGGAAAAGGAGAAAGCATTGAAGAAGCCACAAAATATCACAATAAGAACTTGCAGCAACTACTAGAACGACTTAAAACCGAAAACTTGAAGATAAATCGTGACAGGATAAAAATTTGTCATTGTTAATATTCCGAAGCCAACAAATAGAGAGGATACATTACGTTTTCTGGGGATGGCAACGTACTTATGTAAGTTCATGCCAAACATGTCGGAAATAACTGAACCTCTTAGAAAAATAACGCATACGAAAAGTGAATTTGTATGGAGCAACGAACAAGAAAATGCATTTGAAGGGATAAAGAGAGTCCTTTCAACAACACCTGTTCTACGATATTTTGATATCTGAAAGCAAGTTACAATACAAATGGACGCTTCATCACAAAGGAGCTATGCGCAAATTAAAGAAGAGATGTTAGCAATTTCTTTTTGCATGTAAGATATTCGATCAGTATATTTGCGGGACAAAAGATGGGCTAATTGAAACAGATCACGCTCCATTGATAAATATTTTTAACAAACCTTTGCTGAATACTCCAAAAAGACTACAATCTATGATTTTAGCATTGCAAAGATACAACTTCAGTGTAAAATATACCAAAGGCACTCAAATGTATATAGCTGATACATTGTCAAGAACACCGATTGAAAACAACAATGAAGAGAAGTCGATCGAAATATATAAAATAGAAGAAGAACTGGATGCATACAATGATTTAGAACACAAGAGGCTAAGCAACAAGATGATCACAAAACTTCAAATCGCCACAGCTGTAGACAATGAAATGAAGATATTAATAAAATATATAAATGATGGGTGGCCGGTTAAAAGTCTGAAACAGATCAAGCTATTAGAATGTACTGGAATATCCGCGATGGATTGGTATGTAACAACAAACTTGTATTTAAAGGTAACATAATATTAATTCCACAAGATATGAGAAGTGAGATTTTTGAACGCCTACATATTTCATATTTGGGTATTGAGGCTTCATTGAAGCTGGCTAGAGAGACAGTATACTGGAGAGGAATTTCAGACACCATAAAGCGAAAGATACAAAACTGTGAAATATGCAATAAATATGCTAGAAATCCACAAAAAGAGCCGCTAATATTAACTGAAATACCTAGATCACCGTTCGAAATTGTGTCGATGGACGTGTGTGAAGTCAGTTTTAAAGATAAGAAGAAGAATTTCCTAATAACAGTCGATCACTATTCGGATTTTTTCGAAGTAAATAAGTTGAGCACAATGTCTGCAACTATGACAATCAATGTTTGCCGGAAAAATTTCAGTAGATATGGTATTTCTTTAAAATTTATCACAGATAACGGAACAAATTTTGTGAATATTGAATTTGCTAAATTTGCTGCAGAGTGGGAATTCCAACATGAGACGTCAAGTTCATACCATCAACAAGCAGAATCTGCCGTAAAAATAGCAAAACTTTTAAATAAAGCTATAGAACCGAACACAGATTTTTACAAATCTTTGCTGCTCTGGAGAAATACGCCAAACAAAGTTGGATCAAGTCCATCGAAAAGATTATTTTGTAGATGGTTAAATTGTGATATACCAAATATGAACGTTGATCAGCAAGTTATAAAAGAAGTTCCACAGCGCATTAATGAACGACGTATGATAAACAAAATATATTTCGATAAAGGAACAAGAAAGGAAAACAACTTGAATGCTGGCGATGAAGTTTACTTAAAACGAACCCGTAATGATATAGTGTTGTAAAATTCCGATACTTTTGAATACTTGATACTACTCGATACTTTTTGAGTATTGGCTCAATACTTTAACGGTTTTTTTGAATTGAAGAAAAAAAGAAACATAAACTTAGTTAAATTGAATTTTATTCATAAAAATTAAAGTCTATTAACTTTTAATATTGAAATATATGTACATTTCTGTTATGTTTTAATGTAAAAATTAAATGAAATAAAATACTTCAGTAATATTAGAAGTAAGAACTCGGGATTTTTATTACTATGTAATACATATTTATATTTTTGGCCAAAAAAGGCTTTGTATTACTCTATTGAATAAATAAATAAATAAATTTGTACTTTGTATTTAATTTATTTGTACCACTTGCAAATTCTTCATTTAATACATTTTTTGTTAAAATATATCTAGAAGGCAATGTATATGAGGGATTCAGAGCTTTGCAAGCAACTGAAACCCTTCATTCTCTACCACGAAAAGGGGTTGAAGATCCAGCGTAATCATATTGACTAAAGTTGAAGTTATTTGCCTCTCTCTGGTCTTTTGCACTTTTATGCTGCATTCTTCTAAGGTTTTTTTGTATTGTCCTTGGCAAGTCGTCTGCACAATAATTAATACATACTTTTAACTACTGCCAAACGTTTTAACTATTTTTGTTCTTGTAATTTTTTCAATTCCACTGTTGAATGTTTGGAATCCAAATGTTTTTTTAGGTTAGAGCTTCCACCACCTTCAGGCGTATTTTCAAGAAAATAAAAATTGTATGCGCTATGTTTACAGAAAATTATATTAATATGATCATTATATTAACATACCATACCTTAATACCTTTGCAAATATTGCATTTTTCACGATCGTCATTTACTTCAGTAAAATGAAGCCACAAGACGCTTTTTTTTCGACATTTTTATTGTGAACAATCGTTATATTTTGTAAATTTTATTATTCTTTATTTCACTTATAGTTTATTTCTTCTTTTATATAATTTATTTTTTAACTTTTGTGTAGATATTCTTTAGTTTTAGTTCATAGAAAATTGTTGCACTATCAATTTAAATTTTTCTCTATAATAGATTTTTTATGTATGCATGTGTGTATGTACATATATGTAGAAATCATGGTTGCAATATTGTTCATATTAGTGAAAATAGCAACTCTGAAAGTATTGAGTAGATAACTACTTTTGAATATCAAGTACTCACAAAAATACCCGGTATTGAGTGCTCAATACCCAAATACTCAATACATTTACAACTCTACCTCGTAAGTGAAGTAAGGGGCTTAGTTATACTAGCATATCCTTGTACAAATTTCCTGTAGTATCCTGTCATACCCAGAAATCCTCTTAAGTCTTTGAATGTTTGGGCAATGGGGTATTTTTCTATTACCTCAATTTTTTCTGGATTCGTTGCGATTTTGCTATGTTTTATTATGTGTCCTAAGTATTCAGCTTCGGTTTGAAAGAATTTTGATTTTTTGCCAGAAACTCTCAGTGTGGATTTGTTTAATGCGTCAAATATTATTTTGAAGTGTTTCATATGTTCCTCAAGTGAGGAAGAAAATATGAGTACATCATCTATGTAAACATTTGCAAATTTACCTATGTATTCCCAAAGTATATCATCTACACATCTATGAAAAATTGAAGGTGCGTTTTTCAATCCAAAGGGCATACGGACAAATTCATATTTTCCGCTATTTACGCAGAAAGCTGTTATTTCCAGCCAGCCAGATAACAAATCCAAAGTAGTGAAATATTTAGCCTGATCTTGTATGGTCATATTCACATCCGGGATAATATACCTATCGTTAATTGTATTAGCATTTAATTTCTGGAAATCTATGACCATTCTTCTTTTTGGTCTTCCCTGCTCATCTATACCTTTTTTGGGATTGTCCATATTGGAGAGTTGTATGAGCTATTACTTCTCTGTATAATTCCTTCTTCTAATAATTTCTTAATTTCCCTATTGACAAAATCGTTATCCGCTATGGGATATTGGATTTTCATTTATTGTTCTAATAGTGGTCTCAATAGTTGTTGTGAAAGGTAATGATCCTATGCCATTATTTTCCTTCATCATTCTATCTATTTCCTGTTTGTATTTCTCTTCTCCTACAATATAATTGTACTTGGGCTGATTGTCACTACTTATGGTGGTTAACGTCATATCCCTAAGATATACATTTTCATTTAACATTCTTAATCCTTCTAAACCTAAAATCATGTCACAAGATTCAATATTGTAGTGCATCCTAAATAATCTATTATTATATTTATTATTATTTTATATGTAAGTATACTTATTACACATACTGTTATTATTATAACTTTTGCACACGGCACTCTATTGATCTATTATTATATTTGTTACACATACTGTCCTTATTATTACTTTTGCACACGGCACCCTATTAATATTACTACCATTTTTACAACAAACATTTATACCTTTAATACAATTGTTCTTTTTTATATTACAACAATTGTATTGTTCAATACTGAAATGTTTGTTATTGCTATACAACAATTATGTTTAATGTATATTTTTTTCTCAAACTACAATTATATTTAGTGAATAAGAAATTTTGTAGTTTTAGAATACAGTTAGTTTAGAATATAAGGAACAAATTTTTGAAAATAAAATTAATTAATTCTTTGCCTTCAATCGGCATTACTAATTCATAAACATTTAAATTTTTATTCTTGCCTTAAATCGGCATGTTAAAATTGGCGTCCATCTGCCATATATTTATATTTGCCAGTGGCGTTTATTAGCGCCGGCAAACTTCCTATACAATAAAAAAAAATACTACTCAGACACCAAACCTTTACATGGCGATCCTGCCAGTCACCAAACCTTTACATGGCGATCCTGCCAGACTCCAACCTTTACAATATTTTCTAATTCAAAATATGTTATTTCTCTATTCATTAATTTAATTATTCTCTTTGTATTTATTATTGAATGACCGTGTATAATATTCATTGCAACTGGTTTAATTCTTATTCTATTCGAGGAAACACACTTAATATATATATAATTATTGCTTAAATCGCTAGCTAGTACAAGATAGGGCAACCCGTTTATTAGTTTTAAATAATCTAATCTACTATTATTTACCGTTTGTTCTGGTTATGCATACATGCTTGAGTTGTCATCGAATTCTTGTGCTGAGTGGTTGATTCTTTGTTGTTTCCTGATATGATAATTAACACTGTGTTCTCCTTGGTGTTTCCATGATTGTTGATGTTGGTATCTTGGAGTTGGTTGGAACTGTTGTTTCTTGAAGCAATTTTCATTTGTTTTAAATTTTGGTGCCTGCTATCATGTTCTATTGTGCGAGCAATGCTATATGCATGTTCAAGGTCCACTGGAGCATTTGCATATAATGTAGATTGTACAAACGTGTTATTTATTCCTGCTATGAATACTCGAATAGAGTCTTGTTTTGTTTGTTCCATCCATTGACAGCTTCTCTTCCATATTTTTTAAATAATTAAGCTTAGGCAGCTGTTGATTTCGTCATGGAATTCTTCTAATGTTTTCCTTCCTTGGAAGCATCGCTTCATTTCCTCTTGTAGAACATACTGTGACGACAAAAGTCCGTATGTCGTTTTTGCCACACAGGTTTTTACCAAAAATTATCATTTTGTTGAATTATATAATCTTTTTGTGTAAATGAACTTTTTTAAATAATTTTTGTATGGAATTATTACTAAACATGAACTACTTATGTATTAGATATCCCTTAAGGTAAATTATTGGAATTTATACCCGATATTGTGATACTAATGGTGTTTTTTTTTTTCTACACACAAAATGGCACCTTGTTGAAAGGAACATGTATAAAATGTTTTGCCAACCCTGTAATATTGCAGCTTGTTATTTCACTAGAACAAACCACTACTTATGAAAAAGTGGAAGGCCCCGTTTTCAACAGCTGACAGCTAAGTTTTGCTGGGCACCATTAATACTGTCGATTTTTAAGGGGCATAAAATGCAATGCCTTTCATTAGTGAGGGAGATTTTTTTATAATCAAACACACAGCCCTTTAAGAGAGCAAAACATTTTTAAGAAACGAACAGCAAAGTACCCATTCTGCATGGAGATGTACCAAAATGGCACCTTGTTGAAAGGTACATGTATAAAATGTTTTGCCAACCCTGTAATAATGCAGCTTGTTATTTCACTAGAACAAACCACTACTTATGAAAAAGTGGAAGGCCCCGTTTTCAACAGCTGACAGCTAAGTTTTGCTGGGCACTATTAATACTGTCGATTTTTAAGGGGCATAAAATGCAATGCCTTCCATTAGTGAGGGAGATTTTTTTATAATCAAACACACTGCCCTTTAAGAGAGCAAAACATTTTTAAGAAACGAGCACCAAAGTACATGGAGATGTAACATTTTTTTGTAGAAAAGAAAACACCATAAGTTTTACAGGGCACTATCAACACTTTCGATTTTTACGGGGCATAAAGTACAATGCCTTCCATCATTCTTTTACAATCAAACACACTGCCCTTTTAGAGAGCAAAATGTTTTTAAGAAACGAACACCAAAGTATATTTTCTGCATGGAGATGTACCATTTTGACCATGGAGATGTACCATTTTTGTGTGTGTACATAGGTTTTTTTATTCCATCAATATTGAATTTGTCATATTTTTTAATTTCTTTAACTTTCATACTTATTAATAAAAATACAAATTACAAAACAACTCTTTTAATGCTGTACCATACTTCTAAGCATTTCAGGACAAATTAAATATGATCTTTGCAATCGTTTCACGACTTTTCCGCGATCCTTTTTTGTGCATAGCGGAAGACTCGTTATGACGAGGTCTCGATTGAAGTAGGAAAAAAAGGTTCTTAAACGATCCATAGGCGACTAATTACAGGCGACAGTTTCTCCCGTTGCGTTTAACTTCTCCGATCGCGGAAGAGTGTTTTACGATTCAAAGCGATTTTTTGACAGTTTTCTGAAAGCAAAATGACAAAGAGATAAACAGAGTTGCCCATTGAAAACATTTTTAGTAAATTTCAGGATTGTGTTAAATAATAATTATAAATTTGACTTATGTTGTGTATATATACTAAAAAATTTAAAATATTTTTATCAAATAAATATACAGAAGGCAATAAGTATTGCATTAAGACATAATTCTCATGAAAATATATAACAATAAATATTATTGCCAACGCTTTCCCGAAAGATCGACTGAAGTAATGATCTTGGCAACTCTAAATGATAAAATAAATAAAACAGGAATTCTTCTTGTAATTTTTTCAACTCTAGAATAACACCAACTTTCGCTATAAGTGTTCCCTTTGACGACATTTTGAATATGAACTTTCACTTTCCCGTGTAAACTTTCAACTAACTTTCATGAAATTTGATTATTTCTTTGAAATTTTCGTTGATAATACGTATACAAAAATTTCAAGAAAGTACTTTCATGTGTAAAGGCAGTGTAAGATAATCTAAAGTATATTTATACAAGTACATGCAAGAGCACAGCTGATCCTGTTTATTTATACATACATATTTTCATTGAATATTGTCAAAATTTTTTAATTTTTCTTTCTACACAATTTTCCTTAAATTCTGCTGAGCAGTGCTGGAAAATAATGATTAAAACTTGGTTTTTAGTTCAAAATGATTTACAAAAAGTTTAATTGATTAATTTTACACAAAATGTGAATTTAATTAAAACACGAATGGATTCCTCATGAATTAAAAATTCTCGCATGCATTCACATCACTTAAAAGATTAATTGAATTAAATTTTGAGTGAATTTATTGGTGATTTAAAGAAAAGCAATTTTTTAATTCACTTTTTACACTAGGATTAGGATCATTATTAAAAACTCTTGAATGTTTTTAAAAAAAATTCAAAAGAGTTTATGATTCGCAGATTCTTTCAAAAAGGAATCATTCCTTTACAGCTCTGCTACTGAGCTATTTTTGACAATTGTAAATTTATTTTACACAAACAAAAAGCCTTTTGTTTTTTTATTTTTTATGTTGTTGCCGAGATGCATGTACTTGATCATGGTATAATAAATAAGGTAGTCTTGTCCCTAAAACAAATACAACGTCACAAAAACAACAGGCATTTTGTTAGTGTAAAAACTTGGCTGTTGTCAAAATGTGATGTGTAAACAAAACAAAAATTAAATTAAAAAAAATATCAATTGCACAAAATAAAAATATAAGTTAAAATTATTTACAATACAGAAAACAAAAAGGTGTTGATAGATGTATGTATAAAATCAGGATGTGTCTTTTATTTGGGTACTTGGAAAAACTTTCCTTCCCCCTTTGCAAATTTTTTTTGCTGACACTACATACACGCATTTTAACCGATATTTTTAATTTTAATTATATATTAAAAATTTTTCACGCTTGTTTTTTCACTTTTTTAAATTTTTATTAAATAAAAAAAATGTCACAATATTTTTATAAAAACATAACAAAGTTTTGACAACAAAAAATCAATCAGCTGATGTCAATTTTAGCTAATGCGACTACCTTATAATTAATATACCTTGTACTTGATATTGATATACTTTGGGGATATCTTTCAAGCTAACCTGAAAATTGCTGTAAACCACTTGTTTTTTATTTTAGGTGTCAAATTTTGATTTTTATTTATTTATTATATTTATTAGAATGTTTATTTAAGCTATATATATTTAAATTAAAAAAATTCGTTTATAAAGAAAATTGTAAAATTTTTGAAAATGAATACGAAATAATTAAAAAAGATTAGAGAGCTATTAGGTTAGGTTAGGTTAGGTTTCGAGGGCCGCCACATCTGAGACGTGACGCACTTGGGTCCGTCAATTCGGTCCCTTTGTGATACCCTACAGCAGACAGGGCTCAGTCAATTGGTTATTCAATTGCCTGTAGTTGCCCTGTCGCCGAATCAAACCATCCTGATTGTTGCAAGAAGGAGGATATGTTGGTTAGCCCCATGTTCGCCAGACTGTCGAGGTCTGGCAGAGTGTTGGAGCCTATGGTAATCGCCCTAATGCTGTTAAGCGCGGGGCATTGACATAGAAGATGAAGAACTGTTTCTTCTTCCTCCTCATTGTAACTTGGGCCCATCCTTTTGGCATGAGTACCGAAACACCAGTGCCCCGTTAGCACTGTTACTAGTCGTCTTGTGTGACATTTACCAAGCCTGAGCAGATCGCGAGTTCTGTGCACTCTGAGTGCCCTGGAACCAGACTAGTGTTACTCTTGAATGTCTCGCTATCTCGTTTAGAGACTTCCGGCATTCGTTTACCACCGTCGATGTAGTGTATACACCATTGATAGCAGCAATGGCCGCTTTGCTGTCGGTAAAAATATGGATGTCTTCCGATACCCTATAATACCTAAGCCATCTTGCCGCCCTTGTAATGGCCGAGACTTCGACTTGCAGGACGCTACAGCCATCCCGAAGTCTGAATGGAACCTTGACGTTGAAGTTTTCCACATAGAAGCCTCCCCCAGTGTTCACGCCTCTTTTGGAGCCATCAGTGAAAACTCTGATGGTCCCTTCGGTGGCAGGGGGTAGGGAGTGATATTCCCTATTGGGAACAATGGATTGAAAAAGCCCGCCAAAATAAGGTTCCGGTGGGCAGTAGTCGGTGAAGTCATGGAGCGCTTGGTGCTGCCTGAGAATCCTGGAGTGACCAAGATCGGTTCACGTTCATGAACATGTAGCGTTCAGTCTGATCGCCGCAGTCAAAGCTAGCTGTTTGGCCAGAACATCCACCGGGAGCCAGTTCAGCATAGCGAACAATGCCTTCGTTGGAGTAGACCTGAGCGCTCCCATTATCAGGATCGCCGCTAGCCGAAAAATTTTCTCTATAGTTCGCCGGTGGGAGTCTTTTTCTACCGCTTCCCACCAGACTATAACCCCATAGAAAATTATGGGCTTAATTACCGTCTCAAAGATCCAGTTGGTCCCTCGGGGTTCGATGCCCCAGCTGCGACCAATTGTTTTTTTGCAGGTGTAAATAGCCGCGAGGGCCTTGTTTGCTCTATACTGGGTGTTTATGTTCCAAGATAGTTTGCTATCTATTACGCCCAGGTACTTAGCGTTGTCCGAGACTT
The DNA here is from genome assembly GCA_947311025.1 of Lypha dubia. Lineage (NCBI taxonomy): Eukaryota > Metazoa > Arthropoda > Insecta > Diptera > Tachinidae > Lypha > Lypha dubia. Next base: position 102,571,965 of record OX371260.1, on the reverse strand, counting down.
TCAGTGTGGTCCCGTTTAGTTTGGGGGGCGCAAAGTTTCCGATTTTGTGCCTCCTGGTGAATAGCACCAATTCGGTTTTCGCCGGATTGACGCCAAGCCCACAGCTGACACTCCATTTGCTGAGGAGTGTCAGAGCAGATTCCATACACTGAGATATTGTGCTCAGGTATTTGCCAGAGATAGCTATTGCCACGTCGTCAGCGTAAGCTACGGTTTTAACCAGCTTCCGCTCTAGGCTTAGCAGTAGAGGGTTGATGGTCAAATTCCACAAGAGCGGTGAAAAGACACCCCCTTGTGGTGCCCCGATTCACTGCTCTGTATTCAGTGGCAGATCCAAAAGATGCACTTATGACCCTTCTAGTTAGCAGATTTTGTACGAACCTGCAGATATTGATGTCAATCCCCAACTCTATCATGCTGTTGATGATTGAGTCCGGTTTGACAAAATTTAAGGCGCCCTCTATGTCCAGGAAAGCCACCATAGCGAATTCCTTCTGTACGAGAGATTTCTCTATGTGACTGACCAGGGAGTGGAGAGCAGTTTCGACAGACTTGCCCTTTGTGTAGGCATACTGTGAGGGGGATAGAAGTTCCTTTGGTATGGACATTCTAAGATGTATATCTATAGCTCTTTCCATTGTTTTGAGCAGAAAGGACGTCAGGCTGATAGGCCTAAAGTCTTTAGGTTTAGTATGAGACGTCTTGCACCCCTTGGGGATGAAGACGACCCTACACAGGTTCCAGCAAGCCGGAATGTATGCCCTTTTCAGACATTCTGTAAAGATTTCAGAGAGCCAGGGCACGACTAGTTCCATATTTCTCTGTAGGTCCGCCGGAATAATTCCGTCTGGTCCAGGAGATTTGAATGGATCGAAGGTACTGATCGCCCATCTGATTCTGTCATTGTCCAGCGGTACAATAACTGGCTCAGGCGAAGTAGTTGTATCACCGGTAGCGGTAACTGTAGTAGAAACCGGGGCGTTACCGGGAAAGTGAGTGTCAAGAAGTAGGCTGAGCGTTTCATGACTGCTTAGAGTCCAGCTACCACATGGTTTTTGTATGTAGCTGGGTACCACCGGTGAGGTAGCTAATATCTTGCGCAATCGGTTGGCTTCGGAGGAGCTCTCTACGCCACTGCAGAAATTCCTCCAAGACTTCCTTTTTGCGCTTCTAACAAGGTTTTTGAACCTGTTTAGCGAGGACTTATATCGCAACCAGTCACCTGTTTGCTTAGCCTCGTTAAAAAGTCGACGGCACTCGCTTCGCGAGTGTGCGATATCAGGGCACCACCATGGTGGTTTACTTTTGCCTTTGCGTGTCGTGGCTTTGCAAGACATATTTATTGCATAGCAGAAAGATTCGTTGAAGAGATCTATTGCCGTATCGATATCCGTCGTGTTGTTTATAACGGGGACGGAGCTTAGAGTGTTACGGAGGAGATTGTTCTGCAACTCCCAGTTAGTTTTCCTTCTGTTTATCAGAGGATTTGGTCTATCCACGCAAAACTCTATGGAGATCTCAATATAACGATGGTCAGAAAAGGAGCAGTCGTCCGAGACCTTCCAGTCGCTAATTAAACTGTTGTGGTGTGCACTAATCAGTGTAATATCTAAAACCTCACTTCGATTTGAGACAATAAAAGTCGGTTCTGAACCCCTATTTACTATTTCAAGATTATTATTGATAATAAAATCGAAAAGAGACTCACCTCATGCGTTGGTGTTATTACTGCCCCATGTGATGTGGTGCGAGTTCGCATTAGCAAAGATTATGATTGGCGTCCTTGTGCTATCAGCTTTAGCCACTATACCACGTACCAAGTTGTTTGGTGGACGCTCACCGTGGTCATGGGCCATATAGCTGGAGACTACCCAGATGATGCCGGACTCGGTCTCCATTGCTATTGGAGAGGAACCTTTTCTAAAGTTCCCAAAGATGAAATCAAACTAAAATCATGGAAACGTCTCCAGAAAAATATTCATAAATATTTTTTTCGTGCTTGAAAATGGTATAATAAATAAGGTAGTCTTGTCCCTAAAACTGACACATATCACAAAAACAAGAAGCATTTTGTTAGTGTAAAATGATTTCTGAGTGTCAAATCAGAGAAACAAGCCTATCGCTTCCAAGTCGGACATCATCGCCGCTTTTGTGAATTCGAGCCGCTGCCAAACACATCGATTTTTAACTGCTTTTACAGGTAGTTCGGCTGTTAAAAATGTATTTATAGGTTTAAGACGATACAGTACTTAAATTAACAAATGATGCGGGTGTAAAGCTACATGCTGATAATATTGATTATGCATATTTTATAAAAAATCGAAATAGCAAAACTACTGCAGTTTTAAAGTTCCGCACAAAGAAGTCAAAGGATATGTTGATGGGTGTTAAACCAAAACTAAAGGAAAACGAAGCTACCCAGAATGTATTTGTCCGGGATTTTTTAAGCCGAGAAACTTTAACCTTATTCAATCATGCAAAAGCATTAAAAAATGTTGGCTATCGCTCGGTTTATGCAACAAGTGGAAAAATTTTTGTAAAAAGAAGTGAACTATCAAAGCCTAAATATATTCGATGTGAGGCAGATATTGATAATCTACTATTGGAAGCTACAACTAACAATGCAAGGAAACACAGATCGCAACATCATATGGCTGATGATTAAGTTTACCTGTCCTCTTAATAAAATATTTATAACATCATTTAATTTTTTGCTTTTTGTCATAATTTAATTTATACTTTCATTATGCCAAACAACCATTACTTCTCTAAGTTAAAATCATTTCAAAATTATGTTAATAATGGTACAAATTTACATTTAGATATAATAAGTATGTTGATTTTTTAATATTCGATCTTATAATTTGTAAATTTTAATAATTTTATTCGGGCTCAAAGTCATACCATTTATTTAAATAAAACTCTTTTTTGTTTTATTAAACTTTGAAATTTTAATTATTATATATTTATTACTTCAATATTTCGAACACCTTCGGTGTCCTTCCTCAGGAAAAAACTATTATAAAAATAAACAAAAACAAACAAAAATAAAAGCATTATTTGAAAATAATGTTTACAATAATAAACAAAAACAAAGAAAGCGTAAGGAACAAAGAATATTTTTTTTTTTGTTTTTTTTTTTTTTTTTTATGTCTTACATTAAATTAGGTTTGAAAGTAACTAAAGCTTTTTTGTTTATGTTTTGCTAATATATGTTCATATGCATGCGCGCAATTTTCTGTGTCTGTTTTGTAGTTCATCCGTATGTTCGCGGGAGTATTAATTATATGTAACGTCTCAATTGTGTACCTATTTTTGTAATTGTTTTCTTGTTTTAATATTGCTGTATCAATAATATTGGGAGAGTGCCCACAATTTTCAAATAATGCTTTTATTTTTGTTTGTTTTTGTTTATTTTTATAATAGTTTTTTCCTGAGGAAGGACACCGAAGGTGTTCGAAATATTGAAGTAATAAATATATAATAATTAAAATTGCAAAGTTTAATAAAACAAAAAAGAGTTTTATTTAAATAAATGGTATGACCTTGTGCCCGAATAAAATTATTAAAATTTAAAAAAAATTGATATAATAAGTATTAATGTCAGAAGCATTTCGTCAACTGATAAATTCAATAAATTTAAATCCTTAATTGTTAATCTTCCTCGACTACCTTGTATAATAGCTATTCAAGAATCCTGGCTTCGTAAAGATCTTATATTATTATTATATAATATACACCTGCAATGTGTGTCAGAGTAAAAACTTTATTGATTATATAGTCCTAACATTAAACACACAAAAACTAAAAGGAATCCCGATTACATTTGTGTCGTTTTATAGATCTCAAAAGTGTACTACAAGCAGTTTTCTGAATTTTTTGAAACGAACACAAAAGTATATTTTCTGCATGGAGATGTACCATTTTGACCATGGAGATGTACCATTTTTGTGTGTGTACATAGGTTTTTTTTATTCCATCAATATTGAATTTGTCATATTTTTTAATTTCTTTAACTTTCATACTTATTAATAAAAATACAAATTACAAAACAACTCTTTTAATGCTGTACCATACTTCTAAGCATTTCAGGACAAATTAAATATGATCTTTGCAATCGTTTCACGACTTTTCCGCGATCCTTTTTTGTGCATAGCGGAAGACTCGTTATGACGAGGTCTCGATTGAAGTAGGAAAAAAAGGTTCTTAAACGATCCATAGGCGACTAATTACAGGCGACAGTTTCTCCCGTTGCGTTTAACTTCTCCGATCGCGGAAGAGTGTTTTACGATTCAAAGCGATTTTTTGACAGTTTTCTGAAAGCAAAATGACAAAGAGATAAACAGAGTTGCCCATTGAAAACATTTTTAGTAAATTTCAGGATTGTGTTAAATAATAATTATAAATTTGACTTATGTTGTGTATATATACTAAAAAATTTAAAATATTTTTATCAAATAAATATACAGAAGGCAATAAGTATTGCATTAAGACATAATTCTCATGAAAATATATAACAATAAATATTATTGCCAACGCTTTCCCGAAAGATCGACTGAAGTAATGATCTTGGCAACTCTAAATGATAAAATAAATAAAACAGGAATTCTTCTTGTAATTTTTTCAACTCTAGAATAACACCAACTTTCGCTATAAGTGTTCCCTTTGACGACATTTTGAATATGAACTTTCACTTTCCCGTGTAAACTTTCAACTAACTTTCATGAAATTTGATTATTTCTTTGAAATTTTCGTTGATAATACGTATACAAAAATTTCAAGAAAGTACTTTCATGTGTAAAGGCAGTGTAAGATAATCTAAAGTATATTTATACAAGTACATGCAAGAGCACAGCTGATCCTGTTTATTTATACATACATATTTTCATTGAATATTGTCAAAATTTTTTAATTTTTCTTTCTACACAATTTTCCTTAAATTCTGCTGAGCAGTGCTGGAAAATAATGATTAAAACTTGGTTTTTAGTTCAAAATGATTTACAAAAAGTTTAATTGATTAATTTTACACAAAATGTGAATTTAATTAAAACACGAATGGATTCCTCATGAATTAAAAATTCTCGCATGCATTCACATCACTTAAAAGATTAATTGAATTAAATTTTGAGTGAATTTATTGGTGATTTAAAGAAAAGCAATTTTTTAATTCACTTTTTACACTAGGATTAGGATCATTATTAAAAACTCTTGAATGTTTTTAAAAAAAATTCAAAAGAGTTTATGATTCGCAGATTCTTTCAAAAAGGAATCATTCCTTTACAGCTCTGCTACTGAGCTATTTTTGACAATTGTAAATTTATTTTACACAAACAAAAAGCCTTTTGTTTTTTTATTTTTTATGTTGTTGCCGAGATGCATGTACTTGATCATGGTATAATAAATAAGGTAGTCTTGTCCCTAAAACAAATACAACGTCACAAAAACAACAGGCATTTTGTTAGTGTAAAAACTTGGCTGTTGTCAAAATGTGATGTGTAAACAAAACAAAAATTAAATTAAAAAAAATATCAATTGCACAAAATAAAAATATAAGTTAAAATTATTTACAATACAGAAAACAAAAAGGTGTTGATAGATGTATGTATAAAATCAGGATGTGTCTTTTATTTGGGTACTTGGAAAAACTTTCCTTCCCCCTTTGCAAATTTTTTTTGCTGACACTACATACACGCATTTTAACCGATATTTTTAATTTTAATTATATATTAAAAATTTTTCACGCTTGTTTTTTCACTTTTTTAAATTTTTATTAAATAAAAAAAATGTCACAATATTTTTATAAAAACATAACAAAGTTTTGACAACAAAAAATCAATCAGCTGATGTCAATTTTAGCTAATGCGACTACCTTATAATTAATATACCTTGTACTTGATATTGATATACTTTGGGGATATCTTTCAAGCTAACCTGAAAATTGCTGTAAACCACTTGTTTTTTATTTTAGGTGTCAAATTTTGATTTTTATTTATTTATTATATTTATTAGAATGTTTATTTAAGCTATATATATTTAAATTAAAAAAATTCGTTTATAAAGAAAATTGTAAAATTTTTGAAAATGAATACGAAATAATTAAAAAAGATTAGAGAGCTATTAGGTTAGGTTAGGTTAGGTTTCGAGGGCCGCCACATCTGAGACGTGACGCACTTGGGTCCGTCAATTCGGTCCCTTTGTGATACCCTACAGCAGACAGGGCTCAGTCAATTGGTTATTCAATTGCCTGTAGTTGCCCTGTCGCCGAATCAAACCATCCTGATTGTTGCAAGAAGGAGGATATGTTGGTTAGCCCCATGTTCGCCAGACTGTCGAGGTCTGGCAGAGTGTTGGAGCCTATGGTAATCGCCCTAATGCTGTTAAGCGCGGGGCATTGACATAGAAGATGAAGAACTGTTTCTTCTTCCTCCTCATTGTAACTTGGGCCCATCCTTTTGGCATGAGTACCGAAACACCAGTGCCCCGTTAGCACTGTTACTAGTCGTCTTGTATGACATTTACCAAGCCTGAGCAGATCGCGAGTTCTGTGCACTCTGAGTGCCCTGGAACCAGACTAGTGTTACTCTTGAATGTCTCGCTATCTCGTTTAGAGACTTCCGGCATTCGTTTACCACCGTCGATGTAGTGTATACACCATTGATAGCAGCAATGGCCGCTTTGCTGTCGGTAAAAATATGGATGTCTTCCGATACCCTATAATACCTAAGCCATCTTGCCGCCCTTGTAATGGCCGAGACTTCGACTTGCAGGACGCTACAGCCATCCCGAAGTCTGAATGGAACCTTGACGTTGAAGTTTTCCACATAGAAGCCTCCCCCAGTGTTCACGCCTCTTTTGGAGCCATCAGTGAAAACTCTGATGGTCCCTTCGGTGGCAGGGGGTAGGGAGTGATATTCCCTATTGGGAACAATGGATTGAAAAAGCCCGCCAAAATAAGGTTCCGGTGGGCAGTAGTCGGTGAAGTCATGGAGCGCTTGGTGCTGCCTGAGAATCCTGGAGTGACCAAGATCGGTTCACGTTCATGAACATGTAGCGTTCAGTCTGATCGCCGCAGTCAAAGCTAGCTGTTTGGCCAGAACATCCACCGGGAGCCAGTTCAGCATAGCGAACAATGCCTTCGTTGGAGTAGACCTGAGCGCTCCCATTATCAGGATCGCCGCTAGCCGAAAAATTTTCTCTATAGTTCGCCGGTGGGAGTCTTTTTCTACCGCTTCCCACCAGACTATAACCCCATAGAAAATTATGGGCTTAATTACCGTCTCAAAGATCCAGTTGGTCCCTCGGGGTTCGATGCCCCAGCTGCGACCAATTGTTTTTTTGCAGGTGTAAGTAGCCGCGAGGGCCTTGTTTGCTCTATACTGGGTGTTTATGTTCCAAGATAGTTTGCTATCTATTACGCCCAGGTACTTAGCGTTGTCCGAGACTTTCAGTGTGGTCCCGTTTAGTTTGGGGGGCGCAAAGTTTCCGATTTTGTGCCTCCTGGTGAATAGCACCAATTCGGTTTTCGCCGGATTGACGCCAAGCCCACAGCTGACACTCCATTTGCTGAGGAGTGTCAGAGCAGATTCCATACACTGAGATATTGTGCTCAGGTATTTGCCAGAGATAGCTATTGCCACGTCGTCAGCGTAAGCTACGGTTTTAACCAGCTTCCGCTCTAGGCTTAGCAGTAGAGGGTTGATGGTCAAATTCCACAAGAGCGGTGAAAAGACACCCCCTTGTGGTGCCCCGATTCACTGCTCTGTATTCAGTGGCAGATCCAAAAGATGCACTTATGACCCTTCTAGTTAGCAGATTTTGTACGAACCTGCAGATATTGATGTCAATCCCCAACTCTATCATGCTGTTGATGATTGAGTCCGGTTTGACAAAATTTAAGGCGCCCTCTATGTCCAGGAAAGCCACCATAGCGAATTCCTTCTGTACGAGAGATTTCTCTATGTGACTGACCAGGGAGTGGAGAGCAGTTTCGACAGACTTGCCCTTTGTGTAGGCATACTGTGAGGGGGATAGAAGTTCCTTTGGTATGGACATTCTAAGATGTATATCTATAGCTCTTTCCATTGTTTTGAGCAGAAAGGACGTCAGGCTGATAGGCCTAAAGTCTTTAGGTTTAGTATGAGACGTCTTGCACCCCTTGGGGATGAAGACGACCCTACACAGGTTCCAGCAAGCCGGAATGTATGCCCTTTTCAGACATTCTGTAAAGATTTCAGAGAGCCAGGGCACGACTAGTTCCATATTTCTCTGTAGGTCCGCCGGAATAATTCCGTCTGGTCCAGGAGATTTGAATGGATCGAAGGTACTGATCGCCCATCTGATTCTGTCATTGTCCAGCGGTACAATAACTGGCTCAGGCGAAGTAGTTGTATCACCGGTAGCGGTAACTGTAGTAGAAACCGGGGCGTTACCGGGAAAGTGAGTGTCAAGAAGTAGGCTGAGCGTTTCATGACTGCTTAGAGTCCAGCTACCACATGGTTTTTGTATGTAGCTGGGTACCACCGGTGAGGTAGCTAATATCTTGCGCAATCGGTTGGCTTCGGAGGAGCTCTCTACGCCACTGCAGAAATTCCTCCAAGACTTCCTTTTTGCGCTTCTAACAAGGTTTTTGAACCTGTTTAGCGAGGACTTATATCGCAACCAGTCACCTGTTTGCTTAGCCTCGTTAAAAAGTCGACGGCACTCGCTTCGCGAGTGTGCGATATCAGGGCACCACCATGGTGGTTTACTTTTGCCTTTGCGTGTCGTGGCTTTGCAAGACATATTTATTGCATAGCAGAAAGATTCGTTGAAGAGATCTATTGCCGTATCGATATCCGTCGTGTTGTTTATAACGGGGACGGAGCTTAGAGTGTTACGGAGGAGATTGTTCTGCAACTCCCAGTTAGTTTTCCTTCTGTTTATCAGAGGATTTGGTCTATCCACGCAAAACTCTATGGAGATCTCAATATAACGATGGTCAGAAAAGGAGCAGTCGTCCGAGACCTTCCAGTCGCTAATTAAACTGTTGTGGTGTGCACTAATCAGTGTAATATCTAAAACCTCACTTCGATTTGAGACAATAAAAGTCGGTTCTGAACCCCTATTTACTATTTCAAGATTATTATTGATAATAAAATCGAAAAGAGACTCACCTCATGCGTTGGTGTTATTACTGCCCCATGTGATGTGGTGCGAGTTCGCATTAGCAAAGATTATGATTGGCGTCCTTGTGCTATCAGCTTTAGCCACTATACCACGTACCAAGTTGTTTGGTGGACGCTCACCGTGGTCATGGGCCATATAGCTGGAGACTACCCAGATGATGCCGGACTCGGTCTCCATTGCTATTGGAGAGGAACCTTTTTTAAAGTTCCCAAAGATGAAATCAAACTAAAATCATGGAAACGTCTCCAGAAAAATATTCATAAATATTTTTTTCGTGCTTGAAAATGGTATAATAAATAAGGTAGTCTTGTCCCTAAAACTGACACATATCACAAAAACAAGAAGCATTTTGTTAGTGTAAAATGATTTCTGAGTGTCAAATCAGAGAAACAAGCCTATCGCTTCCAAGTCGGACATCATCGCCGCTTTTGTGAATTCGAGCCGCTGCCAAACACATCGATTTTTAACTGCTTTTACAGGTAGTTCGGCTGTTAAAAATGTATTTATAGGTTTAAGACGATACAGTACTTAAATTAACAAATGATGCGGGTGTAAAGCTACATGCTGATAATATTGATTATGCATATTTTATAAAAAATCGAAATAGCAAAACTACTGCAGTTTTAAAGTTCCGCACAAAGAAGTCAAAGGATATGTTGATGGGTGTTAAACCAAAACTAAAGGAAAACGAAGCTACCCAGAATGTATTTGTCCGGGATTTTTTAAGCCGAGAAACTTTAACCTTATTCAATCATGCAAAAGCATTAAAAAATGTTGGCTATGGCTCGGTTTATGCAACAAGTGGAAAAATTTTTGTAAAAAGAAGTGAACTATCAAAGCCTAAATATATTCGATGTGAGGCAGATATTGATAATCTACTATTGGAAGCTACAACTAACAATGCAAGGAAACACAGATCGCAACATCATATGGCTGATGATTAAGTTTACCTGTCCTCTTAATAAAATATTTATAACATCATTTAATTTTTTGCTTTTTGTCATAATTTAATTTATACTTTCATTATGCCAAACAACCATTACTTCTCTAAGTTAAAATCATTTCAAAATTATGTTAATAATGGTACAAATTTACATTTAGATATAATAAGTATGTTGATTTTTTAATATTCGATCTTATAATTTGTAAATTTTAATAATTTTATTCGGGCTCAAAGTCATACCATTTATTTAAATAAAACTCTTTTTTGTTTTATTAAACTTTGAAATTTTAATTATTATATATTTATTACTTCAATATTTCGAACAGCTTCGGTGTCCTTCCTCAGGAAAAAACTATTATAAAAATAAACAATAACAAACAAAAATAAAAGCATTATTTGAAAATAATGTTTACAATAATAAACAAAAACAAAGAAAGCGTAAGGAACAAAGAATATTTTTTTTTTTGTTTTTTTTTTTTTTTTTTATGTCTTACATTAAATTAGGTTTGAAAGTAACTAAAGCTTTTTTGTTTATGTTTTGCTAATATATGTTCATATGCATGCGCGCAATTTTCTGTGTCTGTTTTGTAGTTCATCCGTATGTTCGCGGGAGTATTAATTATATGTAACGTCTCAATTGTGTACCTATTTTTGTAATTGTTTTCTTGTTTTAATATTGCTGTATCAATAATATTGGGAGAGTGCCCACAATTTTCAAATAATGCTTTTATTTTTGTTTGTTTTTGTTTATTTTTATAATAGTTTTTTCCTGAGGAAGGACACCGAAGGTGTTCGAAATATTGAAGTAATAAATATATAATAATTAAAATTGCAAAGTTTAATAAAACAAAAAAGAGTTTTATTTAAATAAATGGTATGACCTTGTGCCCGAATAAAATTATTAAAATTTAAAAAAAATTGATATAATAAGTATTAATGTCAGAAGCATTTCGTCAACTGATAAATTCAATAAATTTAAATCCTTAATTGTTAATCTTCCTCGACTACCTTGTATAATAGCTATTCAAGAATCCTGGCTTCGTAAAGATCTTATATTATTATTATATAATATACACCTGCAATGTGTGTCAGAGTAAAAACTTTATTGATTATATAGTCCTAACATTAAACACACAAAAACTAAAAGGAATCCCGATTACATTTGTGTCGTTTTATAGATCTCAAAAGTGTACTACAAGCAGTTTTCTGAATTTTTTGGAGAATTTGCTCTCTGATTTTGGTCGTAGTTCATGTATAGTCATGGGTGACTGTAATATCGAAGTGTTGAAAGCGCAGTCGAGTGAAGAGCAGTTGTGTCTTCTACGAAAGTATGATGTTCAAAATTGTCACAATTTAATTACTCGCCCGGATAGCAAAACATCCATGACCTCGTATATAGTAATATTCATAACTATTTGTATATTGATTCTATAGAATGCGGTTTATCAGACCACAACATTGTTGCCTGCAGAATTGCACTTGATGTTCATAATCAAAGCTTTACTCAAGTCTCCTATATGCAGTGTGACTATAACCAGGTCCAACAATATATTCGGAATCACTTACCACACATATTTCAAGCAGGCGACCCGTCAACTGACACGTCGTCCCTAATATATTGCGTCAATGCAGCTGTGGCAAATTCAACTACAGTAAGAACTAGAGGAAAAGTGATCAAAAAAGAAATTACACCCTGGATTAATTATAATCTCCAAAAACTTATTGCTTATAAACAGGAACTCTTCAAGCAACGAAGAAAAAATCGTAGTAATGATGACTTGAAGAATAGATTGAAGAGAATTAGCTGTGTTATTAAAAGGGCTTATAAAGAATCGATAAACAATTATTACAAAGACAATTTAGATGAATTCAAGCAGGATCCTAGAAAGAGTTGGAGTTTTATTAATAAAGCACTTGGAAGAGAACCTAACATCACCTAAGTTTAAAAGACACTAACGGTGAGCTTATTACTTGTGATCGAAAAGCGGAGGCTTTAAATAAATACTTCCTTCAATTAGTTAAGGAGTTGAATAATCGAATTCAGCAGACTTGAAATGATTCGTTTAATTCTCTTAGAACATTACGCCTTCATAATAGTATTTTTATATTTAACAGCATAACTTATGATGAAGTAAAAAATATTTTATCAAATTTGAAAATTCAAAAAAGTTCTGGCCATGATGACGTTGCCCCTAAAGTTCTACAGTATTGCAAAAACGAACTATCTACTTATCTTATGAGCATATTTAATAACACGATAAACTTGGGAATATACCCAGACATCTTAAAAATATATAAAGTTATTCCAATTCCGCAGATTAACAATGCCACTACAACAGAATTTTATCGCCCAATTGCCGTTTTGTCTATAATTGATAATGTGTTGCGAATTTTGTATAAACAAATAATGAATTACTTAGAAAACAACAATTTACTGAACGAGTGAGACAGAGGAAGCTGTGATAAATTTAATTAACTACATATGTAAAGGATTGGATCAAGGTAACAATGGCGTTATTGGACTATTTTTTGATTTTACGAAAGCCTTCGATATTGTGGATCATGACATTTTGCTAAAAAAGCTCAGCTTTTATGGAATTTGTGGTAGTGAACTAGAACTTTTAAAAATTTACCTAACAAATCGAAAACAATTTGTTCAAATAAATAAAGAAAAAAGTTGTATTGGTGGAGTGGAGTGCGGTGTCCCACAGGGCAGTGTATTGGGTCCCTTACTGTTCACCTTGTATCTGAATGATATTATCCATCTGGGTATAAATGGTAAATTTTTTGTCTATGCTGATGATATTTGCAGTTTTTATCTTTTCAAACATTAGACAGTAGCTAAAGCCTATATTGAAAGAGATGCTGTATTAATAGTTGAATTTGCGAGTGTATACAAACTTGCTCTAAATGCTAATAAAACTAAGTTAATGAGATTCCAGCCATACAGTCATCCAAATAACAGCTTCAGTATAATTGTGGATGGTACTGAAATTAAAATATCTAGGAATCTATTTGCAAAGTAACCTTGCCTGGAACCTCCATATACAATACCTTAAGTCGAAAATATGTGCAGCTATTGGAATACTGTTTAAGTTTAAGAATAAATTTGATGGAAAGACAAAGTTTTTGATATACAATGCGTTGATTCAAAGTCACTTAAGCTAAGTATATAGCAATTTTTTATAGCTACAAAAGAACTAAAATCTCTTCAACGTACGCAAAACAAAGCTCTTAAAATAGTATTTAAAATTCCTCTGTCGTACTCAACTATATCTTTATACAAAAATTTTTCTAAAACAGTACTACTATACTGGCATATACAAGCTTCAACTTGTAATCTGTTTTTAAATCGTTGCATAATATGGGTCATCACACAATTAAGTTTTCAAGTAATCAACATGCTTTCAACACGAGAAATAACATCAATTTAGCAGTGGCTCGTTGCAGGCTGGAGTCCACAAAGCAACGCGTAGAATACATGGGTAGTCGGGAATATAATAACTTGCCGCAATCTTTAAAGTCCTTAAATAGAATTGCATTGTTTAAAATAAATTTAAAAAAATTTCTACTAGGAAAATTGGAAGAACTTCTGCCTTAATGCTACATACATATACATACCTCTATCTAATATAAATAATATTTTGTTTTTTTCATAGATATATTATTGTTTTTTCCTCTTTTATTTTTGTTATTCATATACATACATATTTATGCAAATTTGTTTTATATCAATTGTTAATAAGTGTGTTCATTTACTTTACAAGTAAAAATTAGTAACGAGAGAGTAACAAAAATTTTTCCAAAATTAAGCTACGTTCACATTTATCAAATATTTGCCCAAAAAAACGTAACCAATAGTTTTGCTTAGGGATAGTGTCATTTAACACGATTTTTATATTACAAAATAAAATTAATTCTTCTCCAAAAGAGTATTTTTATACAGTTTTTAAAAAATTCGAACCCAAAATTAAAAAAATATTGGAATTAAAGGAAATAAATTATTAGTTTTTTTCCTGGTTACGTTTTTTTCGACAAATATTTGATAAATGTGAACGTAGCTTTACTCTCAAAAATGTGAAAAAGTAAATGAACACTTTACTAGTAACAATTTGCAAGTTAAAGTAGTGTTGTAATGTATAGGTATATATGAGTACTTAATAACTACCTCTATATTTTTTGGACAAATTATACATATATGTATATTATTATAAAAATCATGTGATTATGGTCATTTATATTCAGCATTGCCGTGACTGGCGTTTTTCGAGTACTGCTTGTAATAGAATGATGAAAAGTTTTGCAATTTTATTTAATCTAGTACTAGGCGTAGTCGAAATATACTAAAAAGGATAAGGGTGATTAGCTACTTTTGAATAAAATGAATGTATAAAATATCTATTTTTAATTAGTTTATACGCTATAACATATTATCTGGCATATTTAAGAAATATATTTTTGTAATGGATGATTTTCGTGATTTACTTTTACAAATTATTATAAATTTTTTGTCCGATTTCGTTATTTCTTAGAAAAAAACGCTATTCGTTAGATTATTGCAGCTTTTTCGATTAATTTCTAAATTTCTACCTGAGGTACTGTAATAAAAAGCTTTATCCAAAATTAAATATCATGTTGCTGCCAGCATTAAACCCCAAAAGCAGTAAAAAAGTAATTTAATAAATTATGTGTTCATTTACGCTTATAAATAATAATTAATAACTGTTAATAAGGCAAAAAATAAATTAGGTAATTTGAAGATTGGAAGTACATTTAAATTTTTTTATAAATTAGACTATTTTTCAAATTTTATCAAGTTTCTTTTATTTATGTAATTAAGGTAAATAAAAACAACTGCAAAAGAAAAAACAACCAATTAATTTGTTAAACATAAGTTCGAACAATCATTTCGCAATATAAGTGAAAATAAATCTCTCTGCGGTGCACATGTGGACATATGGTGGTAGAAATAGAATTTTATAGTTAAAAACATTACTATTTCAAAGTTAATTTTAAAAATAATTTAATTTATTTGCAAATATATATCTGAACTAATTGAATTATTTGCCTGCTTAGTGTAAAGTACCGAGTACCTAGGTACTAGGCATTTGCAAAAGTACAAAAAACAAATACTTAAATGCATTCTCTTTTTTTCGTGTATTTGCTTTATTATACCCTCTCTTTACTATACCTTCTTCTGTTCTCCAAAGTAAATTAAATACCAAGTAGATGCACCATGTATTTTGTTTGTATAAAAATATTGGATGAATGTCAAAAAGAGATGAGAACAACATGAAGAAAACAAAAACAATTTGTAGAATTATGTATAACAAAACAAAACAAACCAAAATGGCGTACGAAAATCGTAAACAGCTTTTGACAGTCATACATTAAAAATAAGCGGGAAAAAAATGAATCACCTGTTTAGTTTCATCTACTTGGTATACATATACTTTGCTGTTCTCTATTATAAGAAACAAACACAATAAATACTGGTTCTGTACGAAATAAATACAGCAAGTATTAAAGCATGTAAGAACTAAGCATAATAAGAACCAAGCACATTAAGTAAAGACAACCACTACTTAAACTATTTACTAAAATACTCGAGTATTTTTGTAAGTTTTATTTGGTTTGTATGAAATTTCGCTTTTATTTAATTTGATGTTAAGATCAAATTATCAACATATCAATAGTTGTATATACTTAGATAGGTATGTACATATGTATATTCCATAAAATTAACTGCTAAATTAATGCTAAAAATAAAAACCAAGAAAATACTTAAAATACCCACATGGTAAAATAAGAACCTTGCAAAATACTTACAGAATATTAGCAAAAAAAAATGTTTACTTTACTCTACTTATAGTGAATAAGAATGAGTAAATACAAATACTCTGAGCGTATAAAGAGAATAAATGTTGTGTTTGTTTTTTTTCCGTTTTGTATTTACTTGCTTTGATCCCCTTTTGTACTTGGATTTACTCTGAGAAATTTTAAAAAAGCAAATGTTTTTGAATTTAAATGTACTTAGTGCAAAAGCCTACTAGGTACTCACAATATTTACAATATTAGAAATAACAGCTGGTCTGTGAAAATTAAAGAAAAAAGAAAACAAAAACATTTCAGAGGCTGTTAAAACTAGAAAAATATTATTATTATTATTGTTGTTCCTAAGATACATCTTTTTAATACTTTTTATCGTTTTAAAAGTTCACATTTACTTACAATTTCTTAAATTTTCCAAAATATTTTTGTTTGCAACTTAATTTAGAAATATTGTTTTGTAAACACAAACGCAAAACAGCTGTTTGAATAATTATTACAAGTAAAAATTTTACTTGTAAAAACTTGCAAGAATTTTTCTGTCTCTCAATTTTTTACGCTCTTTCGACGCTCTCTCGTTGCAAATTTTTTGGGTTAATGAACGCTTTCTAGTAACAATTGTTACAAATTTGTAACAATTTTTAGTAAATGAACACAGCTAATATGTACTCGTATACTTTGCCAACTCGCCTCTAAAATGCCTATAAGGCGCTGAGGCACCACATTGTTATGAAATTATTTTGAAATAAAAATTAATAAAAAACAAAAAAAAAAAAAAACTTGTAATATCATCTGTCTATTCAATATACGGCCTTTTGTGGTTCACGTTTAATCACTCCTAAGGAACGAGTTTTGTTTGATGTAGTTTCTACAATGGGCTTAAACGTAGTGTCAAGTGGTCCATCAACATATTGGCCAACAGATCGACAAAAAATGCCTGATGTTATTGACTTTGAAATAGCGAAAGGTGTGCCCAGCGAAATGATTGAAGTTGAAGCATCTCTAGATTTATCTTCAGACCCCTCGCCTACAATTGTCACTATTTACTCTCATAAAACTGCAACACCTACATGTGATTTACCGATGACATCTGCCCGTATTAACTGGCTGAAATACAAAAAGTATCTGAGTGCTCGTGTATAAATATTTTTATTAAATAGCTGGTGAGGCCTAACTTGTCTTATGTCAATAAAAATGCATTCTTTTTATTACATATTTTTCCCAACGTTTTGTGAATGTTTTGTTCACTTCTTCAGGGGATTTACATATTTATATTTAACTAAATTTGAAAAAAACATCAAGTGTGTTAAAGATTACAACATGAATAATAAAAATAAAAATGTTTGAATAACTTACGAACTTGTTGGTTGTTTTATTGTAAACATAGTTATTGAATAAAAAATAACACATTTTTTATATGAACTACATATAATATAAAAAACATTAAAATATTAAAAATTAAGGT
The DNA here is from genome assembly GCA_947311025.1 of Lypha dubia. Classification (NCBI taxonomy): domain Eukaryota; kingdom Metazoa; phylum Arthropoda; class Insecta; order Diptera; family Tachinidae; genus Lypha; species Lypha dubia. The sequence continues at coordinate 102,554,563 of OX371260.1, read as the reverse complement.
TTTGGCTGTTTTTAATTATTACACAGTATATGGCGCTTAAGTTGTCAGTGTCTTCTTTTTTATTCATTGTTCTATGTATTTTCTGTTGTATTCTTAAGCTTTCGGTTGTGTAACGCTTTTTCCCATTATTTTCTTTGTTCAGTATTTTTATATTGTCAAAGTCAGGTACATGATTAGTTTAAATATGTACATCAATAGTTTTCATATGTACATCAATATAAGTATTCTACTTTGTAATTTAACGTTTTTGGTTTTTTTACTCTATATTAGGGGAATTCACATATTAGTGTGACCCTTGTTATTAAGGTATTTATAGTTCGTGCCCAAGCGGAATTAATATTTTTATATTATTGCTAGCCTATCCCGGTGTGCTTCGCTACCCCCCATCGTTATAAAATAAAATTAAAAGTATTTATATATCCTATTGTAAAAATTTAATGACGATCGGTCCAGTAGTTAAGACTATATTACTATTTTTAAATTTCCTATAAAGGGGCGTGGTCCCACCCACTTTTCTTCGTATTCCAAATTATGCTAATACTATATGTACCAAATATCATCGACGTAGGTAAAAAAATGCCCAAAATATGGCGAAGTTATTTGATAATCAATTATTGTGGCGGGCCATTTGCAACACCCTGCCCCTACTCACAATTTTCAAAAACAAAAAATTTAATGCACCTTTTCCATATGCTAAAAGAATTTTGAAAATTGATCCACAAATGGCGAAGTTATGCTCACTTTACATTATAAAATCTGTTAAAAACTACGTGGTAGGAGTAACATAATTTAAAAAAAGTGGGCGTAAAAGTGGGTGTGGTTGAAAAAAAAGTAGCCTATTATTCATCCGAGAGTTCCAGTTAAATAATGTGAAAATTTCAGGAAGATCGGTCTAAGGGTTTGGCCTCCTATAAGGAACAAACAAACAAACAAATAATCAGACACACATTCGGTTTTATATACAAATTAATAAACCTTTTAGAGTTTATTTTAAAAAAATATTTATTTTGTCAACCGCTTTGGTCAACCTCTCAAATAAAACTTAAATTAATTTACAAAATGTATTTCTTATATTTAATTCGTTCTTCCCAGCAAAAAGTATAATCTTATTTTTATTTTATTTAAATTTGCTTGTTTGGCGAATATTTGCCCAGCTGCAAACATTCATTCAACACATTCATTCCAAAGGTAGAAAGAAACATTACACCATTCATATTTTAGCAGACATATCGTCAGCATAATTGGTGGGAAAGAATTTATGTTTTGTTCAGTGGTTCCGAACTCATATCTTAACTCCTCCCCTCGTAAAATCAATCGCCCCGATTGTTAGTAAGCTGGAAGGTCATTGACGCTTCGAAATTCCCGCCTTGGGATGATAGGAAGGGGTTCTTCAAGGTCAGAAGCCTCTGGTTTAGGTCCTTCATTAATTACTGACACATTGAAATCTGTGTCAGATCTTTTGCTTTTAAATATATAAATTGTAAAAAGGAAACTGAGAATTAAAATTGCGGAAAGGAATAAATTCAATGAAAACATTATGTTTCCTTTTGTTGATATTAAGTTGATCTCGTCAACGTTGTTGGTCTGAAGTTCTTTTATCATTTCTAGCGAAAGGACCTCTTGAGTAAGGGAATTATTATTAGAAAATTGTAAAATAGCTGGGAGTGGATTTAATGTTATCAATTCCTTTGATATGAATGTTTTGTTTCCTATTGTTATCGTGTCGTTGTGGAATTTTATTAGATAAGTACCCGACAATTGATATGACTTATTTCCTGATATTTCTAAAAATCCTTCGAACTGATTCAAAAATATCATACCCTGATAGAGTTCTTGTACTGAAGGTACGTGTTGGTTATTAATTATTACACAATCATGCTTTTTGCTGCTAAGAAGCGATGGTATACAATTTGTGTCGCTTATATCTATCAAATTATTTGTGTTACAAATAGACAATTCATTAATTTGGTTACATCTGTTCTTAATTTCATAAATTTTATTATTACATTTCACGATTTCTTCTGAATCGATCTTTACTATAGTTTGATATGTTTTAACAGGTTTTACAAGTATTTTTTCACATATATATTTATCAATTGCTGATAAAATTTATAATATAAAGTATAGTTGATTCGTCTGTTGCTATTCTAATGGTAGCAAACTCCAAAGCCTCCTCTAAATTATCATAAGGAAACCTTTCAGAATCTAAAAATGTTTTTGCTTCAAAAATTTCTCTTTCAGAAAGTATAAATGAGTTTATTACTCCTACCCTTGCCCATTGCAAGGAGGCGTATTCAATGTTCACTAGTTCCTCCCTAATGATCCTTACTTTGTTTAAAATGGTGTCTTCTAATGTTTGTTGAATTCGTTCGAATGATTGTACAGTTTTTAAAATTTTATTGGTATTGTTAGTCAGTACATTAATTCTGTCGATATAATCCTTATTAATAATCCTCTGTCGTTCGTTGTTTCTAAGAAGTCCGTTCATTTTATTCACTACTATTTCATGATCTTCATGGTCAGGTGTGCCAGCTATCCATTTCCATATTGTTCCTAGGGCATCTATTGAACGTTTATGTCTAGGTTTGATTCTTTTTAATTGATTTTTGATTTGAGCTATATCATGAAGAAGGAATGGAAGGTTGGTACTATTCTTTGATAACTTGTATTGGATTTCAGAGTTTAAGTCGTCAACTGTTAGTAGTCAGTTAAGTTCAACACGTGAATTAGTTTAAAATTTCCAATCTGTAGTCTAGTTTGTCCTAAATGAACCGAAATCAACTGTGAATTTGTATAGTCCAGTATCTGCACCTCGGGCTGACAAGCAGTACAAAATGCAAGGAGCATAACAATAGTAAAAATCATTTTCTGTGAATGGAAAGAAAGAATGAAATTATAGTAAGTATTCATGTCTTGATATTATCCTTATGGATGATTCTGCCGCGAGACTTTATTCTAACTTTGTTCCCCAAATCCTCCTGAACTTTTTGCCTTTTGAATCGATGTGAAAGTTTGTTACGTTGCCCTATTATTTTCTCATAAATAACATCCCCTGATTGGTATGTCTTCACACCGTTACCATTGTCTCTCTCAAGCATCTTTTCTTGTGCCTTCTTCAAGAGATCATACAGGTTATGCGAGACTCTATTAAGAAAGACATCTGCTGGCTTATATCCCGTGACAGAATGTATGGTCTGGTTATATTGGTGGGCTGCCCTGTAAAAGGTCTCTGTATCATCGATTAGGTGAAACTCCTCTTTAAGACACCTGGCTATCTCGATAATCGTAGAATGGACTCTTTCAACCTGTCCATTTGTTATACTATGGCGGGGTGTGCAATAGTAAAGTTCTATTCCTAGTCGCCGCATTAATGCTTTAAACTGAGGTGACGTAAATCCTGGTTCGTTATCGAGAGTTAGTTTTTTTGCATTAGGGAAGCTTTGCAAAACATCTAAAACCTTTTCTCCTAAGTTAGTCTTGTCTTCTACACACTTCATAGTCAAAAACTTTGAATATGCGTCAATGCAAGTTATAAATTTAAGGTTCTGAGCATAAAAAATATCAATATTAAGGCATTCCCCCTCTTTGTTGGGAATTGGAGGCTCACCAATTTTCACTTTCTGTGGGTGTCTATTGTACTTAGTTTTATTACAGACCTCACAGTGTCTAATAAATTCTTTAAATTGGTTCAACATTTTGGGCCAGTAATATTGTTTATTAACCTGTTTCCAGTTTTCTTTAAAATTTCTATGGGCGCGAATGTGTGTTTGTTGGATTATTGCCTCTTGGTCATCGCGATTAGGTACGTCAATAGGAAAAACTTTCGTAAAAACAAATTTATTTGTAAAAATACCTTTAATAGTTTCTTTAAAGTCGAAAAGATCCTCCAATGTGCAATGTATGGCGGTTACTAATTTTGGTTGGAGAAATTCCAAAAGAATTGTTTTTAAATTTTCTCTATTATCGTATTCAATTATATGTCTAGTTCTGTTAAAATTTATTACAGATTCATGTATTGTAAAGTTAGCTTTACTGAGAAGAATCTGTTGTTTAAATTCATTCAGTGGCTTAGTGGACTCAGGTATGTCAAATTCGTCACTACTTTCCACTGAATGCTGAGTGCTATGTAATGACTCACTATCAAAAATATTATTTAATATCTGTCTTGAAAGTGCGTCTGCTACCACATTCTGTGTTCCTGGTTTGTACACTATTTTCGGTGCAAACTCTTCGATAAAGGAATGCCACCTTTTCATCTTGGCATTAGGATTTCTAGTTGATACGGCAAATGTTAGGGGTTGGTGATCAGTGTGAATCTCTAAATCTGATACACCATATAAATAATTTCTAAGTGTTTTTAACGCCCACACTATAGCGTACAATTCTTTTTCGTTCGTAGCATAATTCTTTTCGGTGGAACCAAGAGTCTTTGAAATGAAAGTTATTGGTTTCCCTTTTTGGCTTAATACGGCACCCACAGCAACGTCAGACGCATCTGTCGTCAAAATAAATTTGCTATCAAAATCAGGTTGGGCCAATTCTATTTGGTCCATTAACAATGCTTTTACTTTATTAAAAGCTGTGATTGCCTCTTCGTTTAATTTAACCTCAGTCTTTTTCGACATGTTCTGCGATATCCTACCATTTTCTCCCGATAGGTAAACCGTTAGTGGTTTCGTAACCAGAGCATAGTTCTTTATGAACTTTCTATAATAACCTGACATTCCCAGGAAGCTTCTAAGCTGTCGCAATGTAACTGGTATCGGGTAATTCTGTATAGTTTCAATTTTTTTAGGGTCGGTTTTTATTACATTATATCCAACCATATATCCCAAAAATTCGACTTCTTTTTTATAAAATTGGGATTTTTCCAACGAAATTTTCATGTTGGCTTCCCTCAGGGTTTCTATCACTTTATAAAGGTGACTTGTATGTTCTTCTATTGAAGACGAGAATACAATTATGTCATCCATATATACGTGACAAGAGCTGCCTATTTCCATCGGTATTGGTTTTGCATAAATCTGCGGATTTTGTGAGAAATTGTTTCTTGGAATGTTCCTATCGCCGCGCTGAGGAAAGCGCAGCGCATTGTGTGGTTTTTGAAAAGAATTCGTATTAGAGGTTCTATTAAATTGAAGTGCGAAATTCGCACGTATGTTGTTCGATTCTAATTCCTGTGCTCTGGCGAGGGCGTTCGGAAGATCAGTGGGGGACAAAGAAAACAACATATTCGCCAATGGCGGATTTAACCCAGTTATGAAAACTCTTAACGCATACTGTCTGTTCTTCTTATTTAATTCGTTTGTCAGTTCGGAGTTTGTTCCATGTGTCATGATGGTTTTGTTAATTAATGCAGTTAACTTTTTGTTAACCTCATTGTAATAGTCGAGAATAGCTAAGGAGCCTTGCCTCATGATGCTAAGCTCCTGCTCGATTATATGTAGCGGCCTTTTGTCCGAATACGCAAAGTCCAAACGGCTAAGGATGGCCTCTAGATTCAAAACAGTTCCGTGGTTGGTCAATATGTCATTTGCTTCATCCGTTATTTTGTTTCTTAGTATCGTTAACGCGGCATAATACCTACGACTTCCCCTAGTGTATAGACTCATTGAATTATTGGCTGCTTCTCGCCAACTAACGTACGAGGATTTTCCACTAAATATTGGTAATGACCTTACTACGTCTAAAGATTCCTCACAAACAACTCCTTCATTAATCTGTTCTGTCCTATACTCTTCGACCGTATCTGTACTCGATAATTGTCGCAAATTCCTAGTCAATTCTTCCACTTTCACAACCAAAGGACTCGTTTCCACTGTTTCCCTTATTAAGTCCCTAATTTGTCTTTTTTGCAATTCTGTCAGTCCGGTTAAACCTGACGCTGATGCCTTATTTTGTGTCATTGTAAGAGATCTATTCAAACGTTCAGTTAATTCTTCAATTGTTTCTTCTGGCATTACATTAATTCAATTTATTATTGGATCAAATTTTTATTTCTTAAAAATTTTATCTTAACACTTAATTATAAATAATTATATATATAATATTATTTTTATTTGATTGATGAGCTTGAGGTCAATTTTTTTATAAAAAACGTTATAAAATTTTATTTATCGATATTTCGCTACTCCTTTGTGTAGCCTCTTCAGGATTAGATTTGTAAGTAACAAGAAAATAACAACAGTATTTTAAACAAAACAATATTCGCTTTAAATTGAATTTTTTCCGGTTTTTGAAATAAATTAAAAATTGTTTTTTATATTTCAAATGGTTTTTGAATTAAATAAATTTTTTTTTTTTTTGAAGTTGTCAATTGAAAAAAATATTTTAGTTTGAAACATATATATAATATTAAATAATCTTACATAAAAAAATATCTGGATCGCTGGATCTGGATCGATGTTGTTGAAGTATCTGGATCTCTGAATCTGGATCGATGCCGTTGAAGTATCTGGATTTCTGAATCTGGATCAATGCTGTTGAAGTATCTGGATCTTCTCTTAAATTTTTCTTCAGTTAATTTTTCGTATCGGTTTTCACATAAAAAAATGATTTTTTTATGCTGGGATTTTTTTCTCGTTTTTAATTTACTTTATGTGAATTTTTGCGTTCATTGGGTTTATTATTATTTTTATTGGAAAATAACTTTAAACTATTAATCAGTTGTCGTAATCAACTTTATTTTCATTATTTGTAAGTTCACTTACTGTTCACTGATATCCATGAAAATCAATATTTCAAATATTCTGTGATTAATTGTTTTGTTTCTGTGGTTTTCTCCTTCACTGCGCTCAGTCACTGTTTGTTGTTGTGGGTATTTATGAAATTCTTTTACCCTTGGTAGAGAATTGGACACAGTACGTTTTAATTGCTGTTTTCACTTCTTAAACTTATCACAAAATACTTTTTAGTTTTGTGTTCAATTTTGTTTTTCTAAATTTTTAACAAAATATTTATTTGATTTCGTAAATTTTTTGTAACATTTGTTTTAAATTATTTTGTTGTGTTTTCCATTTAAACGATTAAATATTTTCTTGATTTAATATTTTTATAGAGAACAACGCGTATACTGGTTTTACAACTTTATTTATTTTGGATTATTTTTTTCAGATAAATTTCAATATTTTATAATTAAATTTAATTTCTTTTATATTTTATTTATTTGTTGCGGGTTAGCAATATCTAGATATATATTTCGTTGGTAGCTATACCAATTCATCAGTAGATGTTTTACCCTTTATGTTTAAAAAATTTTTTTTTTTTTTTTCAAAGCTCATATATTTATACAAAAACTCACAAATATATTTTTGTGAATTACAAAGCATAAAAATAGCCTTTAAAAAATTTCTCAAACACACACAACAATAATTTTCCATTATGAATGTGTTTACTTTTCTACACCTATACAATTAGACAACCGCTGGTTGCCATTAAAAGTATTTTATAAGGCAAAAATGAAAAGCAAATCTCCCCGTTACAAAATTTTTACATTTATTTGAGCATGTACTCAAGTATTTATGTTTTATATTTTATTTATTTGTTGCGGGTTAGCAATATCTAGATATATATTTCGTTGGTAGCTATACCAATTCATCAGTAGATGTTTTACCCTTTATGTTTAAAAAAATTTCAAAGCTCATATATTTATACAAAAACTCACAAATATATTTTTGTGAATTACAAAGCATAAAAATAGCCTTTAAAAAATTTCTCAAACACACACAACAATAATTTTCCATTATGAATGTGTTTACTTTTCTACACCTATACAATTAGACAACCGCTGGTTGCCATTAAAAGTATTTTATAAGGCAAAAATGAAAAGCAAATCTCCCCGTTACAAAATTTTTACATTTATTTGAGCATGTACTCAAGTATTTATGTTTTATATTTTATTTATTTGTTGCGGGTTAGCAATATCTAGATATATATTTCGTTGGTAGCTATACCAATTCATCAGTAGATGTTTTACCCTTTATGTTTAAAAAAATTTCAAAGCTCATATATTTATACAAAAACTCACAAATATATTTTTGTGAATTACAAAGCATAAAAATAGCCTTTAAAAAATTTCTCAAACACACACAACAATAATTTTCCATTATGAATGTGTTTACTTTTCTACACCTATACAATTAGACAACCGCTGGTTGCCATTAAAAGTATTTTATAAGGCAAAAATGAAAAGCAAATCTCCCTGTTACAAAATTTTTACATTTTTTTGAGCATGTACTCAAGTATTTATGTTTTATATTTTATTTATTTGTTGCGGGTTAGCAATATCTAGATATATATTTCGTTGGTAGCTATACCAATTCATCAGTAGATGTTTTACCCTTTATGTTTAAAAAAATTTCAAAGCTCATATATTTATACAAAAACTCACAAATATATTTTTGTGAATTACAAAGCATAAAAATAGCCTTTAAAAAATTTCTCAAACACACACAACAATAATTTTCCATTATGAATGTGTTTACTTTTCTACACCTATACAATTAGACAACCGCTGGTTGCCATTAAAAGTATTTTATAAGGCAAAAATGAAAAGCAAATCTCCCCGTTACAAAATTTTTACATTTATTTGAGCATGTACTCAAGTATTTATGTTTTATATTTTATTTATTTGTTGCGGGTTAGCAATATCTAGATATATATTTCGTTGGTAGCTATACCAATTCATCAGTAGATGTTTTACCCTTTATGTTTAAAAAAATTTCAAAGCTCATATATTTATACAAAAACTCACAAATATATTTTTGTGAATTACAAAGCATAAAAATAGCCTTTAAAAAATTTCTCAAACACACACAACAATAATTTTCCATTATGAATGTGTTTACTTTTCTACACCTATACAATTAGACAACCGCTGGTTGCCATTAAAAGTATTTTATAAGGCAAAAATGAAAAGCAAATCTCCCCGTTACAAAATTTTTACATTTATTTGAGCATGTACTCAAGTATTTATGTTTTATATTTTATTTATTTGTTGCGGGTTAGCAATATCTAGATATATATTTCGTTGGTAGCTATACCAATTCATCAGTAGATGTTTTACCCTTTATGTTTAAAAAAATTTCAAAGCTCATATATTTATACAAAAACTCACAAATATATTTTTGTGAATTACAAAGCATAAAAATAGCCTTTAAAAAATTTCTCAAACACACACAACAATAATTTTCCATTATGAATGTGTTTACTTTTCTACACCTATACAATTAGACAACCGCTGGTTGCCATTAAAAGTATTTTATAAGGCAAAAATGAAAAGCAAATCTCCCCGTTACAAAATTTTTACATTTTTTTGAGCATGTACTCAAGTATTTATGTTTTATATTTTATTTATTTGTTGCGGGTTAGCAATATCTAGATATATATTTCGTTGGTAGCTATACCAATTCATCAGTAGATGTTTTACCCTTTATGTTTAAAAAAATTTCAAAGCTCATATATTTATACAAAAACTCACAAATATATTTTTGTGAATTACAAAGCATAAAAATAGCCTTTAAAAAATTTCTCAAACACACACAACAATAATTTTCCATTATGAATGTGTTTACTTTTCTACACCTATACAATTAGACAACCGCTGGTTGCCATTAAAAGTATTTTATAAGGCAAAAATGAAAAGCAAATCTCCCCGTTACAAAATTTTTACATTTATTTGAGCATGTACTCAAGTATTTATGTTTTATATTTTATTTATTTGTTGCGGGTTAGCAATATCTAGATATATATTTCGTTGGTAGCTATACCAATTCATCAGTAGATGTTTTACCCTTTATGTTTAAAAAAATTTCAAAGCTCATATATTTATACAAAAACTCACAAATATATTTTTGTGAATTACAAAGCATAAAAATAGCCTTTAAAAAATTTCTCAAACACACACAACAATAATTTTCCATTATGAATGTGTTTACTTTTCTACACCTATACAATTAGACAACCGCTGGTTGCCATTAAAAGTATTTTATAAGGCAAAAATGAAAAGCAAATCTCCCCGTTACAAAATTTTTACATTTATTTGAGCATGTACTCAAGTATTTATGTTTTATATTTTATTTATTTGTTGCGGGTTAGCAATATCTAGATATATATTTCGTTGGTAGCTATACCAATTCATCAGTAGATGTTTTACCCTTTATGTTTAAAAAAATTTCAAAGCTCATATATTTATACAAAAACTCACAAATATATTTTTGTGAATTACAAAGCATAAAAATAGCCTTTAAAAAATTTCTCAAACACACACAACAATAATTTTCCATTATGAATGTGTTTACTTTTCTACACCTATACAATTAGACAACCGCTGGTTGCCATTAAAAGTATTTTATAAGGCAAAAATGAAAAGCAAATCTCCCCGTTACAAAATTTTTACATTTATTTGAGCATGTACTCAAGTATTTATGTTTTATATTTTATTTATTTGTTGCGGGTTAGCAATATCTAGATATATATTTCGTTGGTAGCTATACCAATTCATCAGTAGATGTTTTACCCTTTATGTTTAAAAAAATTTCAAAGCTCATATATTTATACAAAAACTCACAAATATATTTTTGTGAATTACAAAGCATAAAAATAGCCTTTAAAAAATTTCTCAAACACACACAACAATAATTTTCCATTATGAATGTGTTTACTTTTCTACACCTATACAATTAGACAACCGCTGGTTGCCATTAAAAGTATTTTATAAGGCAAAAATGAAAAGCAAATCTCCCCGTTACAAAATTTTTACATTTATTTGAGCATGTACTCAAGTATTTATGTTTTATATTTTATTTATTTGTTGCGGGTTAGCAATATCTAGATATATATTTCGTTGGTAGCTATACCAATTAATCAGTAGATGTTTTACCCTTTATGTTTAAAAAAATTTCAAAGCTCATATATTTATACAAAAACTCACAAATATATTTTTGTGAATTACAAAGCATAAAAATAGCCTTTAAAAAATTTCTCAAACACACACAACAATAATTTTCCATTATGAATGTGTTTACTTTTCTACACCTATACAATTAGACAACCGCTGGTTGCCATTAAAAGTATTTTATAAGGCAAAAATGAAAAGCAAATCTCCCCGTTACAAAATTTTTACATTTATTTGAGCATGTACTCAAGTATTTATGTTTTATATTTTATTTATTTGTTGCGGGTTAGCAATATCTAGATATATATTTCGTTGGTAGCTATACCAATTCATCAGTAGATGTTTTACCCTTTATGTTTAAAAAAATTTCAAAGCTCATATATTTATACAAAAACTCACAAATATATTTTTGTGAATTACAAAGCATAAAAATAGCCTTTAAAAAATTTCTCAAACACACACAACAATAATTTTCCATTATGAATGTGTTTACTTTTCTACACCTATACAATTAGACAACCGCTGGTTGCCATTAAAAGTATTTTATAAGGCAAAAATGAAAAGCAAATCTCCCCGTTACAAAATTTTTACATTTATTTGAGCATGTACTCAAGTATTTATGTTTTATATTTTATTTATTTGTTGCGGGTTAGCAATATCTAGATATATATTTCGTTGGTAGCTATACCAATTCATCAGTAGATGTTTTACCCTTTATGTTTAAAAAAATTTCAAAGCTCATATATTTATACAAAAACTCACAAATATATTTTTGTGAATTACAAAGCATAAAAATAGCCTTTAAAAAATTTCTCAAACACACACAACAATAATTTTCCATTATGAATGTGTTTACTTTTCTACACCTATACAATTAGACAACCGCTGGTTGCCATTAAAAGTATTTTATAAGGCAAAAATGAAAAGCAAATCTCCCCGTTACAAAATTTTTACATTTATTTGAGCATGTACTCAAGTATTTATGTTTTATATTTTATTTATTTGTTGCGGGTTAGCAATATCTAGATATATATTTCGTTGGTAGCTATACCAATTCATCAGTAGATGTTTTACCCTTTATGTTTAAAAAAATTTCAAAGCTCATATATTTATACAAAAACTCACAAATATATTTTTGTGAATTACAAAGCATAAAAATAGCCTTTAAAAAATTTCTCAAACACACACAACAATAATTTTCCATTATGAATGTGTTTACTTTTCTACACCTATACAATTAGACAACCGCTGGTTGCCATTAAAAGTATTTTATAAGGCAAAAATGAAAAGCAAATCTCCCCGTTACAAAATTTTTACATTTATTTGAGCATGTACTCAAGTATTTATGTTTTATATTTTATTTATTTGTTGCGGGTTAGCAATATCTAGATATATATTTCGTTGGTAGCTATACCAATTCATCAGTAGATGTTTTACCCTTTATGTTTAAAAAAATTTCAAAGCTCATATATTTATACAAAAACTCACAAATATATTTTTGTGAATTACAAAGCATAAAAATAGCCTTTAAAAAATTTCTCAAACACACACAACAATAATTTTCCATTATGAATGTGTTTACTTTTCTACACCTATACAATTAGACAACCGCTGGTTGCCATTAAAAGTATTTTATAAGGCAAAAATGAAAAGCAAATCTCCCCGTTACAAAATTTTTACATTTATTTGAGCATGTACGCAAGTATTTATGTTTTATATTTTATTTATTTGTTGCGGGTTAGCAATATCTAGATATATATTTCGTTGGTAGCTATACCAATTCATCAGTAGATGTTTTACCCTTTATGTTTAAAAAAATTTCAAAGCTCATATATTTATACAAAAACTCACAAATATATTTTTGTGAATTACAAAGCATAAAAATAGCCTTTAAAAAATTTCTCAAACACACACAACAATAATTTTCCATTATGAATGTGTTTACTTTTCTACACCTATACAATTAGACAACCGCTGGTTGCCATTAAAAGTATTTTATAAGGCAAAAATGAAAAGCAAATCTCCCCGTTACAAAATTTTTACATTTATTTGAGCATGTACTCAAGTATTTATGTTTTATATTTTATTTATTTGTTGCGGGTTAGCAATATCTAGATATATATTTCGTTGGTAGCTATACCAATTCATCAGTAGATGTTTTACCCTTTATGTTTAAAAAAATTTCAAAGCTCATATATTTATACAAAAACTCACAAATATATTTTTGTGTATTACAAAGCATAAAAATAGCCTTTAAAAAATTTCTCAAACACACACAACAATAATTTTCCATTATGAATGTGTTTACTTTTCTACACCTATACAATTAGACAACCGCTGGTTGCCATTAAAAGTATTTTATAAGGCAAAAATGAAAAGCAAATCTCCCCGTTACAAAATTTTTACATTTATTTGAGCATGTACTCAAGTATTTATGTTTTATATTTTATTTATTTGTTGCGGGTTAGCAATATCTAGATATATATTTCGTTGGTAGCTATACCAATTCATCAGTAGATGTTTTACCCTTTATGTTTAAAAAAATTTCAAAGCTCATATATTTATACAAAAACTCACAAATATATTTTTGTGAATTACAAAGCATAAAAATAGCCTTTAAAAAATTTCTCAAACACACACAACAATAATTTTCCATTATGAATGTGTTTACTTTTCTACACCTATACAATTAGACAACCGCTGGTTGCCATTAAAAGTATTTTATAAGGCAAAAATGAAAAGCAAATCTCCCCGTTACAAAATTTTTACATTTATTTGAGCATGTACGCAAGTATTTATGTTTTATATTTTATTTATTTGTTGCGGGTTAGCAATATCTAGATATATATTTCGTTGGTAGCTATACCAATTCATCAGTAGATGTTTTACCCTTTATGTTTAAAAAAATTTCAAAGCTCATATATTTATACAAAAACTCACAAATATATTTTTGTGAATTACAAAGCATAAAAATAGCCTTTAAAAAATTTCTCAAACACACACAACAATAATTTTCCATTATGAATGTGTTTACTTTTCTACACCTATACAATTAGACAACCGCTGGTTGCCATTAAAAGTATTTTATAAGGCAAAAATGAAAAGCAAATCTCCCCGTTACAAAATTTTTACATTTATTTGAGCATGTACTCAAGTATTTATGTTTTATATTTTATTTATTTGTTGCGGGTTAGCAATATCTAGATATATATTTCGTTGGTAGCTATACCAATTCATCAGTAGATGTTTTACCCTTTATGTTTAAAAAAATTTCAAAGCTCATATATTTATACAAAAACTCACAAATATATTTTTGTGAATTACAAAGCATAAAAATAGCCTTTAAAAAATTTCTCAAACACACACAACAATAATTTTCCATTATGAATGTGTTTACTTTTCTACACCTATACAATTAGACAACCGCTGGTTGCCATTAAAAGTATTTTATAAGGCAAAAATGAAAAGCAAATCTCCCCGTTACAAAATTTTTACATTTTTTTGAGCATGTACTCAAGTATTTATGTTTTATATTTTATTTATTTGTTGCGGGTTAGCAATATCTAGATATATATTTCGTTGGTAGCTATACCAATTCATCAGTAGATGTTTTACCCTTTATGTTTAAAAAAATTTCAAAGCTCATATATTTATACAAAAACTCACAAATATATTTTTGTGAATTACAAAGCATAAAAATAGCCTTTAAAAAATTTCTCAAACACACACAACAATAATTTTCCATTATGAATGTGTTTACTTTTCTACACCTATACAATTAGACAACCGCTGGTTGCCATTAAAAGTATTTTATAAGGCAAAAATGAAAAGCAAATCTCCCCGTTACAAAATTTTTACATTTATTTGAGCATGTACTCAAGTATTTATGTTTTATATTTTATTTATTTGTTGCGGGTTAGCAATATCTAGATATATATTTCGTTGGTAGCTATACCAATTCATCAGTAGATGTTTTACCCTTTATGTTTAAAAAAATTTCAAAGCTCATATATTTATACAAAAACTCACAAATATATTTTTGTGAATTACAAAGCATAAAAATAGCCTTTAAAAAATTTCTCAAACACACACAACAATAATTTTCCATTATGAATGTGTTTACTTTTCTACACCTATACAATTAGACAACCGCTGGTTGCCATTAAAAGTATTTTATAAGGCAAAAATGAAAAGCAAATCTCCCCGTTACAAAATTTTTACATTTATTTGAGCATGTACTCAAGTATTTATGTTTTATATTTTATTTATTTGTTGCGGGTTAGCAATATCTAGATATATATTTCGTTGGTAGCTATACCAATTCATCAGTAGATGTTTTACCCTTTATGTTTAAAAAAATTTCAAAGCTCATATATTTATACAAAAACTCACAAATATATTTTTGTGAATTACAAAGCATAAAAATAGCCTTTAAAAAATTTCTCAAACACACACAACAATAATTTTCCATTATGAATGTGTTTACTTTTCTACACCTATACAATTAGACAACCGCTGGTTGCCATTAAAAGTATTTTATAAGGCAAAAATGAAAAGCAAATCTCCCCGTTACAAAATTTTTACATTTATTTGAGCATGTACTCAAGTATTTATGTTTTATATTTTATTTATTTGTTGCGGGTTAGCAATATCTAGATATATATTTCGTTGGTAGCTATACCAATTCATCAGTAGATGTTTTACCCTTTATGTTTAAAAAAATTTCAAAGCTCATATATTTATACAAAAACTCACAAATATATTTTTGTGAATTACAAAGCATAAAAATAGCCTTTAAAAAATTTCTCAAACACACACAACAATAATTTTCCATTATGAATGTGTTTACTTTTCTACACCTATACAATTAGACAACCGCTGGTTGCCATTAAAAGTATTTTATAAGGCAAAAATGAAAAGCAAATCTCCCCGTTACAAAATTTTTACATTTATTTGAGCATGTACTCAAGTATTTATGTTTTATATTTTATTTATTTGTTGCGGGTTAGCAATATCTAGATATATATTTCGTTGGTAGCTATACCAATTAATCAGTAGATGTTTTACCCTTTATGTTTAAAAAAATTTCAAAGCTCATATATTTATACAAAAACTCACAAATATATTTTTGTGAATTACAAAGCATAAAAATAGCCTTTAAAAAATTTCTCAAACACACACAACAATAATTTTCCATTATGAATGTGTTTACTTTTCTACACCTATACAATTAGACAACCGCTGGTTGCCATTAAAAGTATTTTATAAGGCAAAAATGAAAAGCAAATCTCCCCGTTACAAAATTTTTACATTTATTTGAGCATGTACTCAAGTATTTATGTTTTATATTTTATTTATTTGTTGCGGGTTAGCAATATCTAGATATATATTTCGTTGGTAGCTATACCAATTCATCAGTAGATGTTTTACCCTTTATGTTTAAAAAAATTTCAAAGCTCATATATTTATACAAAAACTCACAAATATATTTTTGTGAATTACAAAGCATAAAAATAGCCTTTAAAAAATTTCTCAAACACACACAACAATAATTTTCCATTATGAATGTGTTTACTTTTCTACACCTATACAATTAGACAACCGCTGGTTGCCATTAAAAGTATTTTATAAGGCAAAAATGAAAAGCAAATCTCCCCGTTACAAAATTTTTACATTTATTTGAGCATGTACTCAAGTATTTATGTTTTATATTTTATTTATTTGTTGCGGGTTAGCAATATCTAGATATATATTTCGTTGGTAGCTATACCAATTCATCAGTAGATGTTTTACCCTTTATGTTTAAAAAAATTTCAAAGCTCATATATTTATACAAAAACTCACAAATATATTTTTGTGAATTACAAAGCATAAAAATAGCCTTTAAAAAATTTCTCAAACACACACAACAATAATTTTCCATTATGAATGTGTTTACTTTTCTACACCTATACAATTAGACAACCGCTGGTTGCCATTAAAAGTATTTTATAAGGCAAAAATGAAAAGCAAATCTCCCCGTTACAAAATTTTTACATTTATTTGAGCATGTACTCAAGTATTTATGTTTTATATTTTATTTATTTGTTGCGGGTTAGCAATATCTAGATATATATTTCGTTGGTAGCTATACCAATTCATCAGTAGATGTTTTACCCTTTATGTTTAAAAAAATTTCAAAGCTCATATATTTATACAAAAACTCACAAATATATTTTTGTGAATTACAAAGCATAAAAATAGCCTTTAAAAAATTTCTCAAACACACACAACAATAATTTTCCATTATGAATGTGTTTACTTTTCTACACCTATACAATTAGACAACCGCTGGTTGCCATTAAAAGTATTTTATAAGGCAAAAATGAAAAGCAAATCTCCCCGTTACAAAATTTTTACATTTATTTGAGCATGTACGCAAGTATTTATGTTTTATATTTTATTTATTTGTTGCGGGTTAGCAATATCTAGATATATATTTCGTTGGTAGCTATACCAATTCATCAGTAGATGTTTTACCCTTTATGTTTAAAAAAATTTCAAAGCTCATATATTTATACAAAAACTCACAAATATATTTTTGTGAATTACAAAGCATAAAAATAGCCTTTAAAAAATTTCTCAAACACACACAACAATAATTTTCCATTATGAATGTGTTTACTTTTCTACACCTATACAATTAGACAACCGCTGGTTGCCATTAAAAGTATTTTATAAGGCAAAAATGAAAAGCAAATCTCCCCGTTACAAAATTTTTACATTTATTTGAGCATGTACTCAAGTATTTATGTTTTATATTTTATTTATTTGTTGCGGGTTAGCAATATCTAGATATATATTTCGTTGGTAGCTATACCAATTCATCAGTAGATGTTTTACCCTTTATGTTTAAAAAAATTTCAAAGCTCATATATTTATACAAAAACTCACAAATATATTTTTGTGTATTACAAAGCATAAAAATAGCCTTTAAAAAATTTCTCAAACACACACAACAATAATTTTCCATTATGAATGTGTTTACTTTTCTACACCTATACAATTAGACAACCGCTGGTTGCCATTAAAAGTATTTTATAAGGCAAAAATGAAAAGCAAATCTCCCCGTTACAAAATTTTTACATTTATTTGAGCATGTACTCAAGTATTTATGTTTTATATTTTATTTATTTGTTGCGGGTTAGCAATATCTAGATATATATTTCGTTGGTAGCTATACCAATTCATCAGTAGATGTTTTACCCTTTATGTTTAAAAAAATTTCAAAGCTCATATATTTATACAAAAACTCACAAATATATTTTTGTGAATTACAAAGCATAAAAATAGCCTTTAAAAAATTTCTCAAACACACACAACAATAATTTTCCATTATGAATGTGTTTACTTTTCTACACCTATACAATTAGACAACCGCTGGTTGCCATTAAAAGTATTTTATAAGGCAAAAATGAAAAGCAAATCTCCCCGTTACAAAATTTTTACATTTATTTGAGCATGTACGCAAGTATTTATGTTTTATATTTTATTTATTTGTTGCGGGTTAGCAATATCTAGATATATATTTCGTTGGTAGCTATACCAATTCATCAGTAGATGTTTTACCCTTTATGTTTAAAAAAATTTCAAAGCTCATATATTTATACAAAAACTCACAAATATATTTTTGTGAATTACAAAGCATAAAAATAGCCTTTAAAAAATTTCTCAAACACACACAACAATAATTTTCCATTATGAATGTGTTTACTTTTCTACACCTATACAATTAGACAACCGCTGGTTGCCATTAAAAGTATTTTATAAGGCAAAAATGAAAAGCAAATCTCCCCGTTACAAAATTTTTACATTTATTTGAGCATGTACTCAAGTATTTATGTTTTATATTTTATTTATTTGTTGCGGGTTAGCAATATCTAGATATATATTTCGTTGGTAGCTATACCAATTCATCAGTAGATGTTTTACCCTTTATGTTTAAAAAAATTTCAAAGCTCATATATTTATACAAAAACTCACAAATATATTTTTGTGAATTACAAAGCATAAAAATAGCCTTTAAAAAATTTCTCAAACACACACAACAATAATTTTCCATTATGAATGTGTTTACTTTTCTACACCTATACAATTAGACAACCGCTGGTTGCCATTAAAAGTATTTTATAAGGCAAAAATGAAAAGCAAATCTCCCCGTTACAAAATTTTTACATTTATTTGAGCATGTACTCAAGTATTTATGTTTTATATTTTATTTATTTGTTGCGGGTTAGCAATATCTAGATATATATTTCGTTGGTAGCTATACCAATTCATCAGTAGATGTTTTACCCTTTATGTTTAAAAAAATTTCAAAGCTCATATATTTATACAAAAACTCACAAATATATTTTTGTGAATTACAAAGCATAAAAATAGCCTTTAAAAAATTTCTCAAACACACACAACAATAATTTTCCATTATGAATGTGTTTACTTTTCTACACCTATACAATTAGACAACCGCTGGTTGCCATTAAAAGTATTTTATAAGGCAAAAATGAAAAGCAAATCTCCCCGTTACAAAATTTTTACATTTATTTGAGCATGTACTCAAGTATTTATGTTTTATATTTTATTTATTTGTTGCGGGTTAGCAATATCTAGATATATATTTCGTTGGTAGCTATACCAATTCATCAGTAGATGTTTTACCCTTTATGTTTAAAAAAATTTCAAAGCTCATATATTTATACAAAAACTCACAAATATATTTTTGTGAATTACAAAGCATAAAAATAGCCTTTAAAAAATTTCTCAAACACACACAACAATAATTTTCCATTATGAATGTGTTTACTTTTCTACACCTATACAATTAGACAACCGCTGGTTGCCATTAAAAGTATTTTATAAGGCAAAAATGAAAAGCAAATCTCCCCGTTACAAAATTTTTACATTTATTTGAGCATGTACTCAAGTATTTATGTTTTATATTTTATTTATTTGTTGCGGGTTAGCAATATCTAGATATATATTTCGTTGGTAGCTATACCAATTCATCAGTAGATGTTTTACCCTTTATGTTTAAAAAAATTTCAAAGCTCATATATTTATACAAAAACTCACAAATATATTTTTGTGAATTACAAAGCATAAAAATAGCCTTTAAAAAATTTCTCAAACACACACAACAATAATTTTCCATTATGAATGTGTTTACTTTTCTACACCTATACAATTAGACAACCGCTGGTTGCCATTAAAAGTATTTTATAAGGCAAAAATGAAAAGCAAATCTCCCCGTTACAAAATTTTTACATTTATTTGAGCATGTACTCAAGTATTTATGTTTTATATTTTATTTAATTGTTGCGGGTTAGCAATATCTAGATATATATTTCGTTGGTAGCTATACCAATTCATCAGTAGATGTTTTACCCTTTATGTTTAAAAAAATTTCAAAGCTCATATATTTATACAAAAACTCACAAATATATTTTTGTGAATTACAAAGCATAAAAATAGCCTTTAAAAAATTTCTCAAACACACACAACAATAATTTTCCATTATGAATGTGTTTACTTTTCTACACCTATACAATTAGACAACCGCTGGTTGCCATTAAAAGTATTTTATAAGGCAAAAATGAAAAGCAAATCTCCCCGTTACAAAATTTTTACATTTATTTGAGCATGTACTCAAGTATTTATGTTTTATATTTTATTTATTTGTTGCGGGTTAGCAATATCTAGATATATATTTCGTTGGTAGCTATACCAATTCATCAGTAGATGTTTTACCCTTTATGTTTAAAAAAATTTCAAAGCTCATATATTTATACAAAAACTCACAAATATATTTTTGTGAATTACAAAGCATAAAAATAGCCTTTAAAAAATTTCTCAAACACACACAACAATAATTTTCCATTATGAATGTGTTTACTTTTCTACACCTATACAATTAGACAACCGCTGGTTGCCATTAAAAGTATTTTATAAGGCAAAAATGAAAAGCAAATCTCCCCGTTACAAAATTTTTACATTTATTTGAGCATGTACTCAAGTATTTATGTTTTATATTTTATTTATTTGTTGCGGGTTAGCAATATCTAGATATATATTTCGTTGGTAGCTATACCAATTCATCAGTAGATGTTTTACCCTTTATGTTTAAAAAAATTTCAAAGCTCATATATTTATACAAAAACTCACAAATATATTTTTGTGAATTACAAAGCATAAAAATAGCCTTTAAAAAATTTCTCAAACACACACAACAATAATTTTCCATTATGAATGTGTTTACTTTTCTACACCTATACAATTAGACAACCGCTGGTTGCCATTAAAAGTATTTTATAAGGCAAAAATGAAAAGCAAATCTCCCCGTTACAAAATTTTTACATTTATTTGAGCATGTACTCAAGTATTTATGTTTTATATTTTATTTATTTGTTGCGGGTTAGCAATATCTAGATATATATTTCGTTGGTAGCTATACCAATTCATCAGTAGATGTTTTACCCTTTATGTTTAAAAAAATTTCAAAGCTCATATATTTATACAAAAACTCACAAATATATTTTTGTGAATTACAAAGCATAAAAATAGCCTTTAAAAAATTTCTCAAACACACACAACAATAATTTTCCATTATGAATGTGTTTACTTTTCTACACCTATACAATTAGACAACCGCTGGTTGCCATTAAAAGTATTTTATAAGGCAAAAATGAAAAGCAAATCTCCCCGTTACAAAATTTTTACATTTATTTGAGCATGTACTCAAGTATTTATGTTTTATATTTTATTTATTTGTTGCGGGTTAGCAATATCTAGATATATATTTCGTTGGTAGCTATACCAATTCATCAGTAGATGTTTTACCCTTTATGTTTAAAAAAATTTCAAAGCTCATATATTTATACAAAAACTCACAAATATATTTTTGTGAATTACAAAGCATAAAAATAGCCTTTAAAAAATTTCTCAAACACACACAACAATAATTTTCCATTATGAATGTGTTTACTTTTCTACACCTATACAATTAGACAACCGCTGGTTGCCATTAAAAGTATTTTATAAGGCAAAAATGAAAAGCAAATCTCCCCGTTACAAAATTTTTACATTTATTTGAGCATGTACTCAAGTATTTATGTTTTATATTTTATTTATTTGTTGCGGGTTAGCAATATCTAGATATATATTTCGTTGGTAGCTATACCAATTCATCAGTAGATGTTTTACCCTTTATGTTTAAAAAAATTTCAAAGCTCATATATTTATACAAAAACTCACAAATATATTTTTGTGAATTACAAAGCATAAAAATAGCCTTTAAAAAATTTCTCAAACACACACAACAATAATTTTCCATTATGAATGTGTTTACTTTTCTACACCTATACAATTAGACAACCGCTGGTTGCCATTAAAAGTATTTTATAAGGCAAAAATGAAAAGCAAATCTCCCCGTTACAAAATTTTTACATTTATTTGAGCATGTACTCAAGTATTTATGTTTTATATTTTATTTATTTGTTGCGGGTTAGCAATATCTAGATATATATTTCGTTGGTAGCTATACCAATTCATCAGTAGATGTTTTACCCTTTATGTTTAAAAAAATTTCAAAGCTCATATATTTATACAAAAACTCACAAATATATTTTTGTGAATTACAAAGCATAAAAATAGCCTTTAAAAAATTTCTCAAACACACACAACAATAATTTTCCATTATGAATGTGTTTACTTTTCTACACCTATACAATTAGACAACCGCTGGTTGCCATTAAAAGTATTTTATAAGGCAAAAATGAAAAGCAAATCTCCCCGTTACAAAATTTTTACATTTATTTGAGCATGTACTCAAGTATTTATGTTTTATATTTTATTTATTTGTTGCGGGTTAGCAATATCTAGATATATATTTCGTTGGTAGCTATACCAATTCATCAGTAGATGTTTTACCCTTTATGTTTAAAAAAATTTCAAAGCTCATATATTTATACAAAAACTCACAAATATATTTTTGTGAATTACAAAGCCTAAAAATAGCCTTTAAAAAATTTCTCAAACACACACAACAATAATTTTCCATTATGAATGTGTTTACTTTTCTACACCTATACAATTAGACAACCGCTGGTTGCCATTAAAAGTATTTTATAAGGCAAAAATGAAAAGCAAATCTCCCCGTTACAAAATTTTTACATTTATTTGAGCATGTACTCAAGTATTTATGTTTTATATTTTATTTATTTGTTGCGGGTTAGCAATATCTAGATATATATTTCGTTGGTAGCTATACCAATTCATCAGTAGATGTTTTACCCTTTATGTTTAAAAAAAAATTTCAAAGCTCATCTATTTATACAAAAACTCACAAATATATTTTTGTGAATTACAAAGCATAAAAATAGCCTTTAAAAAATTTCTCAAACACACACAACAATAATTTTCCATTATGAATGTGTTTACTTTTCTACACCTATACAATTAGACAACCGCTGGTTGCCATTAAAAGTATTTTATAAGGCAAAAATGAAAAGCAAATCTCCCCGTTACAAAATTTTTACATTTATTTGAGCATGTACTCAAGTATGTATGTTTTATATTTTATTTATTTGTTGCGGGTTAGCAATATCTAGATATATATTTCGTTGGTAGCTATACCAATTCATCAGTAGATGTTTTACCCTTTATGTTTAAAAAAAAATTTCAAAGCTCATCTATTTATACAAAAACTCACAAATATATTTTTGTGAATTACAAAGCCTAAAAATAGCCTTTAAAAAATTTCTCAAACACACACAACAATAATTTTCCATTATGAATGTGTTTACTTTTCTACACCTATACAATTAGACAACCGCTGGTTGCCATTAAAAGTATTTTATAAGGCAAAAATGAAAAGCAAATCTCCCCGTTACAAAATTTTTACATTTATTTGAGCATGTACTCAAGTATTTATGTTTTATATTTTATTTATTTGTTGCGGGTTAGCAATATCTAGATATATATTTCGTTGGTAGCTATACCAATTCATCAGTAGATGTTTTACCCTTTATGTTTAAAAAAAAAATTCAAAGCTCATCTATTTATACAAAAACTCACAAATATATTTTTGTGAATTACAAAGCATAAAAATAGCCTTTAAAAAATTTCTCAAACACACACAACAATAATTTTCCATTATGAATGTGTTTACTTTTCTACACCTATACAATTAGACAACCGCTGGTTGCCATTAAAAGTATTTTATAAGGCAAAAATGAAAAGCAAATCTCCCCGTTACAAAATTTTTACATTTATTTGAGCATGTACTCAAGTATGTATGTTTTATATTTTATTTATTTGTTGCGGGTTAGCAATATCTAGATATATATTTCGTTGGTAGCTATACCAATTCATCAGTAGATGTTTTACCCTTTATGTTTAAAAAAAAATTTCAAAGCTCATCTATTTATACAAAAACTCACAAATATATTTTTGTGAATTACAAAGCATAAAAATAGCCTTTAAAAAATTTCTCAAACACACACAACAATAATTTTCCATTATGAATGTGTTTACTTTTCTACACCTATACAATTAGACAACCGCTGGTTGCCATTAAAAGTATTTTATAAGGCAAAAATGAAAAGCAAATCTCAAAATAAATAGATGAGCTTTGAAATTTTTTTTTAAACATAAAGGGTAAAACATCTACTGATGAATTGGTATAGCTACCAACGAAATATATATCTAGATATTGCTAACCCGCAACAAATAAATAAAATATAAAACATAAATACTTGAGTACATGCTCAAATAAATGTAAAAATTTTGTAACGGGGAGATTTGCTTTTCATTTATGCCTTATAAAATACTTTTAATGGCAACCAGCGGTTGTCTAATTGTATAGGTGTAGAAAAGTAAACACATTCATAATGGAAAATTATTGTTGTGTGTGTTTGAGAAATTTTTTAAAGGCTATTTTTATGCTTTGTAATTCACAAAAATATATTTGTGAGTTTTTGTATAAATAGATGAGCTTTGAAATTTTTTTTAAACATAAAGGGTAAAACATCTACTGATGAATTGGTATAGCTACCAACGAAATATATATCTAGATATTGCTAACCCGCAACAAATAAATAAAATATAAAACATAAATACTTGAGTACATGCTCAAATAAATGTAAAAATTTTGTAACGGGGAGATTTGCTTTTCATTTTTGCCTTATAAAATACTTTTAATGGCAACCAGCGGTTGTCTAATTGTATAGGTGTAGAAAAGTAAACACATTCATAATGGAAAATTATTGTTGTGTGTGTTTGAGAAATTTTTTAAAGGCTATTTTTATGCTTTGTAATTCACAAAAATATATTTGTGAGTTTTTGTATAAATAGATGAGCTTTGAAATTTTTTTTTAAACATAAAGGGTAAAACATCTACTGATGAATTGGTATAGCTACCAACGAAATATATATCTAGATATTGCTAACCCGCAACAAATAAATAAAATATAAAACATAAATACTTGAGTACATGCTCAAATAAATGTAAAAATTTTGTAACGGGGAGATTTGCTTTTCATTTTTGCCTTATAAAATACTTTTAATGGCAACCAGCGGTTGTCTAATTGTATAGGTGTAGAAAAGTAAACACATTCATAATGGAAAATTATTGTTGTGTGTGTTTGAGAAATTTTTTAAAGGCTATTTTTATGCTTTGTAATTCACAAAAATATATTTGTGAGTTTTTGTATAAATAGATGAGCTTTGAAATTTTTTTTAAACATAAAGGGTAAAACATCTACTGATGAATTGGTATAGCTACCAACGAAATATATATCTAGATATTGCTAACCCGCAACAAATAAATAAAATATAAAACATAAATACTTGAGTACATGCTCAAATAAATGTAAAAATTTTGTAACGGGGAGATTTGCTTTTCATTTTTGCCTTATAAAATACTTTTAATGGCAACCAGCGGTTGTCTAATTGTATAGGTGTAGAAAAGTAAACACATTCATAATGGAAAATTATTGTTGTGTGTGTTTGAGAAATTTTTTAAAGGCTATTTTTATGCTTTGTAATTCACAAAAATATATTTGTGAGTTTTTGTATAAATAGATGAGCTTTGAAATTTTTTTTTAACCATAAAGGGTAAAACATCTACTGATGAATTGGTATAGCTACCAACGAAATATATATCTAGATATTGCTAACCCGCAACAAATAAATAAAATATAAATACTTGAGTACATGCTCAAATAAATGTAAAAATTTTGTAACGGGGAGATTTGCTTTTCATTTTTGCCTTATAAAATACTTTTAATGGCAACCAGCGGTTGTCTAATTGTATAGGTGTAGAAAAGTAAACACATTCATAATGGAAAATTATTGTTGTGTGTGTTTGAGAAATTTTTTAAAGGCTATTTTTATGCTTTGTAATTCACAAAAATATATTTGTGAGTTTTTGTATAAATATATGAGCTTTGAAATTTTTTTAAACATAAAGGGTAAAACATCTACTGATGAATTGGTATAGCTACCAACGAAATATATATCTAGATATTGCTAACCCGCAACAAATAAATAAAATATAAAACATAAATACTTGAGTACATGCTCAAATAAATGTAAAAATTTTGTAACGGGGAGATTTGCTTTTCATTTTTGCCTTATAAAATACTTTTAATGGCAACCAGCGGTTGTCTAATTGTATAGGTGTAGAAAAGTAAACACATTCATAATGGAAAATTATTGTTGTGTGTGTTTGAGAAATTTTTTAAAGGCTATTTTTATGCTTTGTAATTCACAAAAATATATTTGTGAGTTTTTGTATAAATAGATGAGCTTTGAAATTTTTTTTTAAACATAAAGGGTAAAACATCTACTGATGAATTGGTATAGCTACCAACGAAATATATATCTAGATATTGCTAACCCGCAACAAATAAATAAAATATAAAACATAAATACTTGAGTACATGCTCAAATAAATGTAAAAATTTTGTAACGGGGAGATTTGCTTTTCATTTTTGCCTTATAAAATACTTTTAATGGCAACCAGCGGTTGTCTAATTGTATAGGTGTAGAAAAGTAAACACATTCATAATGGAAAATTATTGTTGTGTGTGTTTGAGAAATTTTTTAAAGGCTATTTTTATGCTTTGTAATTCACAAAAATATATTTGTGAGTTTTTGTATAAATAGATGAGCTTTGAAATTTTTTTTAAACATAAAGGGTAAAACATCTACTGATGAATTGGTATAGCTACCAACGAAATATATATCTAGATATTGCTAACCCGCAACAAATAAATAAAATATAAAACATAAATACTTGAGTACATGCTCAAATAAATGTAAAAATTTTGTAACGGGGAGATTTGCTTTTCATTTTTGCCTTATAAAATACTTTTAATGGCAACCAGCGGTTGTCTAATTGTATAGGTGTAGAAAAGTAAACACATTCATAATGGAAAATTATTGTTGTGTGTGTTTGAGAAATTTTTTAAAGGCTATTTTTATGCTTTGTAATTCACAAAAATATATTTGTGAGTTTTTGTATAAATAGATGAGCTTTGAAATTTTTTTTTAACCATAAAGGGTAAAACATCTACTGATGAATTGGTATAGCTACCAACGAAATATATATCTAGATATTGCTAACCCGCAACAAATAAATAAAATATAAATACTTGAGTACATGCTCAAATAAATGTAAAAATTTTGTAACGGGGAGATTTGCTTTTCATTTTTGCCTTATAAAATACTTTTAATGGCAACCAGCGGTTGTCTAATTGTATAGGTGTAGAAAAGTAAACACATTCATAATGGAAAATTATTGTTGTGTGTGTTTGAGAAATTTTTTAAAGGCTATTTTTATGCTTTGTAATTCACAAAAATATATTTGTGAGTTTTTGTATAAATATATGAGCTTTGAAATTTTTTTAAACATAAAGGGTAAAACATCTACTGATGAATTGGTATAGCTACCAACGAAATATATATCTAGATATTGCTAACCCGCAACAAATAAATAAAATATAAAACATAAATACTTGAGTACATGCTCAAATAAATGTAAAAATTTTGTAACGGGGAGATTTGCTTTTCATTTTTGCCTTATAAAATACTTTTAATGGCAACCAGCGGTTGTCTAATTGTATAGGTGTAGAAAAGTAAACACATTCATAATGGAAAATTATTGTTGTGTGTGTTTGAGAAATTTTTTAAAGGCTATTTTTATGCTTTGTAATTCACAAAAATATATTTGTGAGTTTTTGTATAAATATATGAGCTTTGAAATTTTTTTAAACATAAAGGGTAAAACATCTACTGATGAATTGGTATAGCTACCAACGAAATATATATCTAGATATTGCTAACCCGCAACAAATAAATAAAATATAAAACATAAATACTTGAGTACATGCTCAAATAAATGTAAAAATTTTGTAACGGGGAGATTTGCTTTTCATTTTTGCCTTATAAAATACTTTTAATGGCAACCAGCGGTTGTCTAATTGTATAGGTGTAGAAAAGTAAACACATTCATAATGGAAAATTATTGTTGTGTGTGTTTGAGAAATTTTTTAAAGGCTATTTTTATGCTTTGTAATTCACAAAAATATATTTGTGAGTTTTTGTATAAATATATGAGCTTTGAAATTTTTTTAAACATAAAGGGTAAAACATCTACTGATGAATTGGTATAGCTACCAACGAAATATATATCTAGATATTGCTAACCCGCAACAAATAAATAAAATATAAAACATAAATACTTGAGTACATGCTCAAATAAATGTAAAAATTTTGTAACGGGGAGATTTGCTTTTCATTTTTGCCTTATAAAATACTTTTAATGGCAACCAGCGGTTGTCTAATTGTATAGGTGTAGAAAAGTAAACACATTCATAATGGAAAATTATTGTTGTGTGTGTTTGAGAAATTTTTTAAAGGCTATTTTTATGCTTTGTAATTCACAAAAATATATTTGTGAGTTTTTGTATAAATATATGAGCTTTGAAATTTTTTTAAACATAAAGGGTAAAACATCTACTGATGAATTGGTATAGCTACCAACGAAATATATATCTAGATATTGCTAACCCGCAACAAATAAATAAAATATAAAACATAAATACTTGAGTACATGCTCAAATAAATGTAAAAATTTTGTAACGGGGAGATTTGCTTTTCATTTTTGCCTTATAAAATACTTTTAATGGCAACCAGCGGTTGTCTAATTGTATAGGTGTAGAAAAGTAAACACATTCATAATGGAAAATTATTGTTGTGTGTGTTTGAGAAATTTTTTAAAGGCTATTTTTATGCTTTGTAATTCACAAAAATATATTTGTGAGTTTTTGTATAAATATATGAGCTTTGAAATTTTTTTAAACATAAAGGGTAAAACATCTACTGATGAATTGGTATAGCTACCAACGAAATATATATCTAGATATTGCTAACCCGCAACAAATAAATAAAATATAAAACATAAATACTTGAGTACATGCTCAAATAAATGTAAAAATTTTAAATTTAATTTCTTTTATTCTTGTTTGTTTGTTTCACTTATTCCAAAATGAAAAAGTTCCTTATCTTATTATTTTTCTTTTGGCATCACTTCACTTTTAGGTTTTTGAAGTTCGTGTTTCTTTAGCTTTTATTTGTATTTATTTAATTTTTTTCTCTTCCTTTTTCAAGATACTTATTTAAAAGTTTGTGGCCCGTAACCGATCCTTACTTTTTCTTTTCAGGAATAAAAACGATTAACGGTGCCCCACGTCGGGCGCCAATTAATAAACCTTTTAGAGTTTATTTTAAAAAAATATTTATTTTGTCAACCGCTTTGGTCAACCTCTCAAATAAAACTTAACTTAATTTACAAAATGTATTTCTTATATTTAATTCGTTCTTCCCAGCAAAAAGTATAATCTTATTTTTATTTTATTTATGCCCCTATTATGATTCACAACTGAATTGATAGTTGAGTTGTAGTTGCCTAATTCTTATTATGGATTACAACTCAACCCAACTTCCAATCAGCTGTTTAATAAGTTGTCTTCGTTAATATATAAATTTATATAAAATATCCAAAATTATTATCAACACACTTTGAATATATGTACATACATATGCATGTATGTACCTAATAGTTGATTAAAGTTGTCATATTAAGGTTGACAACAACCTAACGAAGACAACGAAAATTAGTTGTAAACCATAATACAATGAAATAGTTGAGTTGTAACATTGACAACTCAACTTAGTTGAGTTGTGAATCATAATAGGGGCATTAAATTTGCTTGTTTGGCGAATATTTGCACAGCTGCAAACATTCATTCAACACATTCATTCCAAAGGTAGAAAGAAACATTACACCGTTCATATTTTAGCAGACATATCGTCAGCATAATTGGTGGGAAAGAATTTATGTTTTGTTCAGTGGTTCCGAACTCATATCTTAACTTACATATATACATAGATTATTACGAATAAACGTAATTATTATTCGAACTTATATTGATGTACATATGAAAAGTAATATTATCAGGATCATGTTCAGTTTTATTGAATTAATGAAAATTCAAAATTACTAAGAGTTTTTTTTATATTGAAAATATTATTATTTATATCCAATCAGTTTTTTTTTAGCAGAACGTATCAGTACTGATTTCAAGGCCGCTACACCTCTCATCAGCGTTCATTAATTCAATAAAACTGAACTTGAGCCTGATAATATTACTTTTCACATGTACATCAATATACTTAAGTTCGAATAATAATTACGTTTATTCGTAATAATAATTTAAAAATATTAAAAAAAAATTGTATTTGACAACTAGTAAAATTTTTTACTAGCACACAAAATGAAAATAAATTCTTTGTAATATATTGTTCAGCAAAAATTTCTTCTCAATGAAAACTAGCCATATCAAATACCAAACAATAAAATATATGCCAGTCCAACCAAACACAAGTTCGGCTAGTTGACAAACATGTCGATCTTACAATGACTAGTATTTAAAAATTTTTCTCCTTGAATCAACAACCAGCACCCAAAAATTTTTTCAAAATATGCGTTGATAATTGCTGCTTCAAAGCATTTTCAACGACTTCAGATATGTATGTATGTACATAAATGTACATGATATGTATGTATGTATGTAAAAAATTTTACTAGTTGTCAAGTACAAATTTTTTTTTAGAAAACTGGAAATTTATTTGTTATCAAGTAAATATTTTTCTAGTTTTCACATAAAACTATGGAATATGAAAGGAATTTTTACTAAATATATTAGTTTTTTTAAACACTGGTTTCCAGTATATGTTTTGACAAAGCAGTGCTTTCTTTGTTTTTGTTTATATCTGTTTTATGTTAGTTAATTCTTGTTTCTAAAGCTCTTTTTGTTGTGCCAATGTAGACAAGATCACACCCGCTGACAATATCACCTTTACATGGTATCTCATAGTTTGTCGATGTACTTAGTGTTTTATTGGGTTTATATTAGAGTTGTCAATTATTCGCCTTTCAACTTTGTTCGAATAATTCAAATAATAGTATTTGCTCGTTCGATCAAACGATTAAAGCTAAATATTTATTCGATTAATCGATGAGAACAACGAATAAAAAAATACTTAAAAATAATTTATTGACAAAAAATAAATGTTTTTCATTAACACAAAAATGCATAAGTATACATTCAAAATAAATTATATAATTAATATTTTTATCAACTTTTATTTATTTGTTGCGGGTTAGCAATATCTAAATATATATTTCGTTGGTAGCCATACCAACTCATCAGTAGATGTTCTACTCTTTATGTTTAAAAAATTTTAAAGCTCAAATATTTATACGAAAACTCACAAATAAATTTGTGAAATACAAAGCTTTAAAATTTTTTTAAAATAAAGGGTAAAACATCTACTGATGAGTTGGTGTGGCTACAAACGAAATATATATTTTATCTAAATAGCTAACCTGCAACAAATAAATAAAATTTAAAACATAAATACTTGTGTACATGCTCAAATAAATGTAAAATTTTATTTTTATCAACAAAAAAATATATATAAAATTAATAATACATAAAAACCTTAAAAATGTAATTACTGAGATTACTTCGATTTTAATACTTCAAACACACATGTTTTATTCAGTCAAAATATCTCAAATGATTTCTTTTTTTGTTAAATTAGACAATTTATGATGTTCTTAAGAAATAATCTTTTAAAAACAATTTTTTTGCTTTCAAACGATTTTTGTTTTTTGTTTTTATTAAATTAAATTTTGAAAAAACTCTCGCTAATTGTCGAGGTAGGTGATTTAGTGGGAAAAGCATAAAATAGTTTAAAAATCTAATTTTTCTGCTCTTTTTTAGATTTTTCCAAATATATTATATCGTCTAATACATATATCGCTGAATTCTTTTTTATTATCTGAATTTTAATACTTTGAATAGAATTATTTAATATGCATAAAAGATTGTTATTGTTATATAATAATAACTTCTTCTATATCATTACTTTATTATTATATTATTGTGGTTACTTTCAACATAAAATAATCTAGAGTATAATTAATTAGCATATTCTTTATTTTAAATTTTTGAAGAATATTTGAAAAACTTTCATTGCACGGAAGATTTGCAGAATTTAAAAATATTATTAACGTATTTTAAAGTTTTATACGTCTCTTATTTATTCTTATTTTAATGCGTTTTAGTAAATCTGTTGCAAAATAATTATTAATTTTTTTTTGTTGTTGATCCAACAATTTTGTATACTTTAGGACACTTGCATGTGACTTTGTTCTTGTTCATTTTTGTTCTTGGTAAAATACTTCCAAACCGAGCTCATTCTGAAATATAATTTTAAAAAAATAGAATACAATACCAACATTTTCTACTTATATGAAAAGATTTATATAAAGCAATTGTTTCTTTTTTGGCAACTACAAACATCCAAAATAACATGTATTGGTTGATATAAAGTACTCGCTTTGTTTCAAATCATACAAACAAATTTAACACATTTTTTACGTATGCAAACATATGTTCGATTAATTGACATAAATTAATCGATTTATTCGTTATTCGAAATTCGGCATTTTAAAATTTTTCGAACAAGAATTTAGTTTTGTTTGATCGATTAATCGAATTATTCTTGATCGGTTGACAACTCTAGTTTATATGTTAAGTATGTAGGTACTGCTTTTATTTATTACAGATTTTATGTTTTTGTTGTCTGTAATGCCTGGTATATATTTAATGCTGAAATATTGTTTATTATCATCATTAGGGGTGCCATTTCTATTGTTTTGTGGCTGTTTGTGGGAATTGGTAAGTATTTTGATTAGATGAGCGGGAAAACTATTGTCCAATAATATTTTCGTGACTTTTTTTATATTTTGCCTGTGATATTGTTTATCACTTATGTCCAGGACTCTACGCACAAGGTTCTTAGCTGTATTAATTATTTGTGATTTTGGTTGCGTGGCATTGTAATTAAGGTGTTTTTTGTATACCAATCAAAGGATATTTTGTTGTTAATTCTGTGTAATGCAGATAGATAGTATGTATGTATGTATATTTTTCCCTCGTTTTCCATATCAATCGTGAATTTTATTTTAGGATGGTATTCATTGAGAGTTCATTCATTTAGAATCTCGTTCTTGTCGTCAATGTTGATCACAGCCAAAATGTCATCAACGTATTTGGTTATGTATTTTATCTAAATGTTTTTGTTTTTGTTTTTTAGTTCAGCTAGTGCCACATCTAATAAATTATCTAAAACAATATCTGCAATCGTAGGTGAGAGGGAGTTCCCCATAGGCATACGAAATATTTGATTATATAAGTATGTATGTATGTATATTGTTTTTGTAGATGAAGTAATTATTGTCGTAAAGACATAATTTGAGTATTTTTAGAAATTTAGACTTGGGTATGACCTTGTGATTTTTTATTGTGTTCCATTTATCCATTATATTATTGATTGCTGTATGATTGGGAATTGTAAAAAGGGAAACAACATCAAAAGAAACTAATGCATCATTTGACTCCAATTGTATGTTTTTAAGTTGTGTTTCTAAATCAACTGCGTTTTTTATGTTGTATTTTTCCGATACTATATTTCTAAGTATTCGTCCTAAAAATTTACTAAGTTGGTAGCAAGGGACTTGAAAAGATGACACTATAGGTCGCAATGGTACACCTTCTTTGTGTATTTTTGGTAATCCGTAGATTCTCGGTGCCGTTGCAGCGGAACAAGTGAGTGCTCGTTTGAGCCACAAATCTACATGTTCTTTTTTGTGTAAATCATTTACAAAATTTTTGTTTTAATTAACTTGGCGGTGGGATCTGTTCTTATGATCCTGTAAGTATTTTTGTCTTCTAGTAGATTTTCCATTCTGTTTTCATATTCGTTCTTGTATATTGCAATTGTTTTATTGCCTTTGTCTGATTGTGTTATTACAGTGAAACTTCGATATAACGAACTTCGTTATAACGAAAAACTCAATATAAAACCTCTTTATTGCAATGTTTTTCATACAAAATTGCACTATAGCTATAACGAATAAATTCTGAGCAAAAAAACCTCTACATAGCGAAATATTATTCAAATGCCTCAATATAACGAAATTAGAATAAATCCTAAATGGTAAAGACCCGTTATAAAAACAGCGAAGTCTAAATGTGGCTGACTTCCAAAACAAACAATGTTTGTATACAGTATTGCTACTGTATTTAAATCACATCCATATGCAAAGTTCGGAAACAATGCAACAACTATAAAACCGATGCCTTGATTGCTCTCTTACTGCGTTAAAAATACTATGCGGCGGCGTTTTGAAATGGTATACATTGTATAATTATTGTACTGCGGCGTTATGAAATGTGATGCTTTGTTCAAACACAAAGCAATTGACGTTTTGGAAGTCAGCCTGTATTTATAAGCACATTTGTAATACTACGTTCACACGGAACATGCTTCGCTTTCTATTCATGCTTCACACCCCAATCATGAGCGAAGCAACATGCTTCGTCATACAAAATTTTGAGAGCGAAGCATGTAGATTCATATTGAATCTACTTGCGAAGCATGAAAAATTGCTGTCTTCTCTAAATTTTATCGTAATTTATCGGAAGTTTATCTGAACTAGATGCAAAAAACACAACAAAAACTTTAATTAAAAGTGAAAAATTGAATTAAAACTATAAAGATAAAACAACAATGGAAGCAAAAAATATGTTTGTGCATTTTTAAAAATGCGTAATAATTTTAACTTATTTTTTTTTGTCTATTTTAGATTTTATTTGTTATTAAAAAGAGAACTATCAAATCGAAGCAACTACATGAGTCGTGTGAACAGCTAGATTCATAAACATGCTTCAGAGAGCGAAGCAAGTGCTTCATCTTCTCGTGTGAACATAGTATAAGGCCTCTATACAACGAAGTACTCGTACAAAAGCCTCTATACAACGAAGTAAGAATAAAATTTAAAGCAAAATGGTAAAGTGCCGTTATCAAAAGAACGAATTCTTAATGTGTGTGCAAATGTAATGCATTAGATCAGATTCAATATTGACTTAGTTAGATCATTAATCAGTATTGACTTGGTTCTTTTCAAAAGGAGTAAAGTAAAGCGAAAATCAATATCTATTCGAGGAAAAAATTCTATAATTGAGGCCGTAGATGATCGTTCGATTGCTCAGCTTTTTTCGAAAAAAGTATTGATAACTGTATTTGGAACTTGCCAAAACAAACAAAATTAACACAATATTTTATTAAAACCTAATTACTTGAATAACAAAAATGTGTTTTATTTCTTATATGCCTCATGAAATATAAGCTTTTATTAGCAATATCATGTTAAATAGATTTTAATAAAGAAAACTATAGTTATATATATAGTTTTTTTTTGACCAATATGCAATTAATTAATGTTTATTGATAGGTGTTACCTTCGGGCTAGTAATGGTCATTCCAAAATTTAAATAAAACAAAGACTAATTCATTTTATTTTCAGCACCCAACGTTTCGTTTGTTTGTTTCAAACTTCTTCAGGGGTATTTTTTATTAGCTTAATCTAGCAACAAAACACAATAATTTAATAAATTTCATATCAAATAATTAGTAGGTATAATATTTTGACTTACAAACTTTTGTTGTTTTAAATTTCGCTGTTGTTTTATTTATTCATACTTTAATATATCAAAACTGGACTTCACGACAAATAATTTGTATAAATAAAATAAATAAATAAATAAAATAGAAGCAATACAACACAAATTTATTTGTCAAACTCACACCATCCTTTTTGTCTTGAATTGCCGAAGAGGATGGTGTGAGTGGAGAAAAGGACATTTTTTAAAAATAATTTATAAAAAAAAGGAGGCTAAAAGTGAGAAATTTTAAGAAAAACTATTTTTATTTTTACAATGAAACAGTGCTGGTTAGTACGAAATTCCCTCATTACTGTTTGGAACTAATAATCAACACAAACTCATAGTCCGTTATCATCAAAGTATTCTACTTTGTATTTTAACGTTTTTGTTGTTTTTACTCTATATTAGGGAAATTCACATATTACTGTGACCCCTGTTATTAGGGTATTTATAGCTCGTGCCCAAGCGGAATTAATATTTTTATATTATTATTATTACGAATAAACGTAATTATTATTTGAACTTATATTGATTTACATATGGAAAGTAATATTATCAGGCTCAAGTTCAGTTTTAAAAGTAAAGGTGGGTTGAGGGGGCAAATTTCAGGGACACCGAAAACATACATACGGTGTCATGGAGGGGTTCTTTTAGACTCCTAAGGGGAGGGCCATGTCCTGGCAGATCATCAGCCAGAGGGTTGAGTTTTGGTGTGGTGTGCAGCAGGGAGAATACTGGTTTCGCTTCGGGCTCCTACTATTTAAAATTTTATTTACTCGTGTCCATCTGCGAGCATAGCTGGCATGATTTTTTTTGTAGCTGGTAGTTACCGGAGAGATTGGCAAGATCCCCCCCATCGGCGAGCTTCAGCCGGAGCAAAACGACAGCATGTCATCGCGGCCAATAATCTGGCAACCATTTGGTGCAAACCAATACCAGCATGCTACAATGATTCTATTAGGTTGTTTGAAGCACAGGTTAAACAAGCTGCTCTTAATGCTTCTTCAAATAAAACAAATCAACAAGTGATATTTAATAATATTTTTTGTGTGGATATAGAAAGGCTATTGACTGAAAAACGTAGAAATCGACGAGAATGGCAACGATACAGATCGCCCTAGCTAAAAATAAGGCTTAAGGAGTATACCAAGCAGCTTAGAAAACACAAAAAACAGTTTCGCTTCAAAAATTTCTTCAAGAACTAGATACAACACCACAAACAGATTATTCGCAGTGGCTTGCAGACAGAGAACTTAAAAGGCCGGTAATATGCAAACCTCCCTTACGAGCTTCGAATGGTGACTGGGAAAGAACTGAGGCTGAAAAGGTGCTCTTTTCGTTAACCACTTAGAAAAACAATTTATTCCACATACTTCTACTGATATTGTTGAACTGCCACCAGTCGTCTCCTTACCAGAAGATTTAACATTGTGGAGATTGAAAAGGCTATTACTAATCTTAACACTAAAAAGCCCCAGCTATCGATAAAATAAGCAACAAATGTTTCAAGGACTGCCTTATATAGCAAAGAGAATAATAATTTTCATTTTTAATAGTATTCTACGCCTAGAACACTATCCAACAAAATGGAAGGTTTCGATGATTACTATGATACCAAAGCCCGGCAAGGATCATACAAAGGTTGAATTCTATCGGCCTATTAGTTTATTGTCAAACATTTCAAAACTATTAGAAATGCTTTACATGAGCAAGCTGATGCCTATAATGACTATTCGGTTTTCACCGACATCATAACACTACTGAACAAACTTCCAGACTTGTGAATGTTGTTAGAGACACTTTTGAAAAAAATAAATATCGCTCTGCGCTCTTTATCGATGTCTCACAATCCTTCGATAAAGTATGGCACGAAGGTCTTATCTAAAAATTAACACAAAATCTACCCTCAAACAGCGTCAAGCTTTTAAAAAGCTATTTCATAGAACGAAAATTTGTAATTAGGGAAGGCAATTTTATAAGCCCTTCGCAGTCGATTGAAGCCGGAGTCCCTCAAGGCAGTATCGTCGGTCCTTTACTTTATTTAATACTAGCTTTTACCTGAAGCCATACTACAGTACATTGGATTGGATATTGACGTGACTGTCGATAATACAGCGCGACGGTATTACAGCACTCAGGGTTGGAGCTTCATTACATTGACAAACAATTATTTTATTTTTCGTAAGAAATAAAATTTTTTTTAATAAAAAGTAGCCTGTTACTTCTAATACCTCCAAGAATATGTGTACAAAGTTTCATGATGATCGGTTTAGTAGTTTTTGCGTGAAATAAACTTACATTCAAATGTATAATATTACTATGATATGCCTCTGACTTACTGTCAAGCAGTAACATTCACAGGTCAACATTTGCTGATAATACAGCTTTTCTAAGCGTTCATGAAAATCCAGTAGAAGCTTCCCGCAACTTACTGTATACATATATCCAAATTGAAAAAATTGCTAAAGCAATGCCGTATTAAAGTTAACATGCAGAAATGTGTAAGTTAATATTTCCCTTTATTGGGAAAATAAAAAAAAACACACTTTTTATTTGCTCGCGCAACGCGCGCTCTTTATTGAAGTCAGAATAAAACTTAAAAACTATTTTACATTTAGATTCTTTTATAATTTATTTTTGCTTAGTGGACTTAATTATAAAAGTGGCATGATTACTGATTTCTCAAGAAATGCTAAAATAATAATTTAAAAGAAAAGTCAATGTAAGCAAAGTTATTGCCCTCATTTCTAAATAATAAAATAATATTCTTAAAGAAAAGTTAATGTAAGCAATTGTATTTAATACTCAGGTTGCATTATTTTCAGGTGCAATGAACTTCTTTTAACTAATTAGCAAATTACAACTTTGCACTTTTTGATTTGATTATTTTATTTGTTTTAAATATATTTTTAATAAACGTTTACGTTAACTCTTCCCCTCTTAAGTCGATTGTCCTCAATCGATTATTTATCAATTTTGGGGGTTGAAATTTGCAGAAATGGTCCATTTTCTATATTTGGGATATAACCCGTGCTTATTTGTGGTTTTGACAATATATACCATTTCCGCTTAAGTTTTAAAATTATTGCAAATGTTAAAAAAAAGAGAATTATAATTGCCACATCTGTACTTAGACTAATTACATGTGTATTTTTATTCTTACTTGTTAGTATTTTAATGTTATCCTCATGCTGCAGTTGTTTAATGTATAAATTTTCAAGTTTCAAATTAAGCTTTGTATTATTATTTTCTTTTATCTTTGTAATAAGGTTAGGTAAAACAAGTGTATCGTATATCTTAAGGTTAGAATTAATATATGTTTTATTTAGTACATTGATTTTACAATTTTCAAATCTGATAAGAAACGTTCCTTTCTGTTTTATTTTTACTTTACTGCAGTCATGAGTTATTATTCCTTCAAAATTTTTAAATATAATCAATCCTTGAATAATTTCTGTAACTGCGGTTTTTTCTGACTTTTCGATATTTTCTTCGTATTGTTGGTACTCGGAGTCTATATGGAAATTCCGTGCAATTTTTCTTTGTGGTTGATTAGTCGATGGTGGAGGTCTTTCTCGGTTATAACTTGGCCTTGGCCTATTCATATAGTCAATTCTTCTAGTGCGTAAGCTTTCGTCTACCTCCATTGGTTCTGGAGCAGGTTGTGGCCTGGGACCTTGGGGCCTAGGGGGCGGTTGTGGTTGGAAATCATAGCGTCTATCTGGTATAAACCTTTGTTGGGGATTGCTAAATTGGAAATTTTCGCGAGGTGTTTGGGGATTATGGGCAAGCTGAGGAAAGAATGCCATTGGACGCGAGCGAGGAAGAGGTTGTGGGTTGCGAGGGAATTGATGTAAATTCTGGTGATTGCGTGTTGATTGCATTTGGGAGCTATATCCGCTTCTACCAGGATTACTACTATGAGCGTAATTTGCTCTATATGTTTGATTTTCGAGCTTTAGACAGAGGTGCAGGGCTTGAGGGAGATCCACCGGCTCTCTCATACCAAGGAGCTTCGGAAGATCGCCATTTAATCCTCGTATAAAAGTATCGAGGGCTTTATCCCTGTAAGTTTGAGTCAGTAAGCATACAGATTCGTTTGACGCATTTAGGCTTCCTAATTTGTTTAATATTAATGACAAATGCTTGTAAACTCTTTGATAAAAATCTTGTACTGAGGACCTACCCTGTATTAACGAAGTCATCTGATATTCGAGAGTGGCTAGGTCTCTCTTGTCAGCATAGTGCAATGATAAGCACCTTACAATGGCTGTCCAGTCAAGGGGAGTATTGTATGACTCCAGTGCTATATCGGCTTCTCCCACTATTTTATTCCTGACAGTATTCAATATACCGTAATATTTGGGTGTGCCTTTTGTGTTCTCATATATTTGCAGAACACGCTCTACGCTTTTCCTCCAAGAGTTGAATTCACCTTGCCCTCCGGAAAATTCGCGTAAGCATTTCACTATGTCGGGAATCTTATCAAGATCTCCCAAATTATTCCTAAACCGTTCGTCTATTGCCTGGTCATTGACTATGTTCTGTCCTGAGTTAGGGTTAAGGGTTGCTTGTATTATTTGTGGACCCTGTCGTGTAAAAACTTCTGTCGCTATGTTAGAAATTAATGTATTTAGATCGTCTAAACTGATTTGCGTATTAGGTGCATGGTTACTGCCTTGGGGAAGGACAGCAGGTCGTATTAAATTTTCAGGATTCGACATGTTTGAAAAATTTTCCTATAGGTAAAATCTACACTTTTCTATTTAATTTTCTATTTAATTTAAGAAGCACTTTTCGAAATTGATTGTACAAGGATTTGCTAAATTTTTATATGGATTGTCTTCTCTTTTCTTTTTTTATTTATTATATACTATATTTAAATGTATAATAATTTGTCAATACTAATAAGCAAATAATAATAATAAGCAAATAACATTTAAAGATCTATTACTATTTATATTTTTATTCTACCTTGAATTGATGAAGTTTCTTGTTCTCCGGATAGTTGGCTTGGCACGTAATGCCGTCCTTTTTGCTGTCTGCTCTGCTACTAGGGGGCCAATCACTATCACTTTGTTTGTTGTCAATTTTTTCTGGCTTTTCTGAACTTTTACTTGTTGATTTTTGTTCCTCCTTTTTTTATTCCGCTACCACTCACTTTTCACTCAGAATTTTTGTGTTGTGTTTATCTCTACTTCTTTATTTTTTAAGTTAATTTCAATTTAGTCTTGCTTTTTTTTTATAGACTTCTTTTCTGTATTTATTATTTGTTTAACAGTTAACTTATCTGCGCCGGTAAATAAGAATTTATCCGGTTTATAGTTCAACATCTACTGTGGCTCTCCAATTTTACTCTTATGCGCTTATGCACCTTTTTCCAATAGGAAGTTTTATTAGCCTTAAAGTTTTATTAGCACTGAAAACACTTTTTTGAGCTTATTTTCAATTTTACTGTTTGTTTATTACTTTTTGTTTTACAGTTAATATGCGATTTTGCGTAATATTTTTTATTTAATTTTGATTTAATTTAATTGTTCATTTATTCACTTTAATTTTTGTTTCACTGTTAATATGCAATTTTTGCGTATTGTTAATTCCAAATTAATTTTTTCATTTAATTACTTTATGTTTTAGCAACTGTTGTTTTAATGATAGCAAAGTTTCTGTACATAGAAAAAGGTTCTTTTTGTATGTTTTTCTTGATTTTTACTGCACTTTACTGCACTTTTTTCTGAAGGATACGCTTTACTGTAGTTGTTTCGAAGGATACACTTTACTGCACCTGTTTCGAAGGATACACTTTAACGTACCGATGATTTGAAATTTGCTCGGGCTTTAACGTACCGATGATTTAAAATTTGCTCGGGCGCCAGTTAATATTTCCCTTTATTGGGAAAATAAAAAAAACACACTTTTTATTTGCTCGCGCAACGCGCGCTCTTTATTGAAGTCAGAATAAAACTTAAAAACTATTTTACATTTAGATTCTTTTATAATTTATTTTTGCTTAGTGGACTTAATTATAAAAGTGGCATGATTACTGATTTCTCAAGAAATGCTAAAATAATAATTTAAAAGAAAAGTCAATGTAAGCAAAGTTATTGCCCTCATTTCTAAATAATAAAATAATATTCTTAAAGAAAAGTTAATGTAAGCAATTGTATTTAATACTCAGGTTGCATTATTTTCAGGTGCAATGAACTTCTTTTAACTAATTAGCAAATTACAACTTTGCACTTTTTGATTTGATTATTTTATTTGTTTTAAATATATTTTTAATAAACGTTTACGTTAACTTGTACACGTCATATTGCCCGCCTATAAAAATCTACAAAGAGACTATACCGCAACACACTGAAGGCAAATATCTTGATCGTTAAAAGTATCCCAAATTATTGGAAGGAACTCTTTACTAAGCCTAGACTGTAAACTTCTATTATACAAGGATCCCCCAATATGGTCCTATGCAATCCAGTTATGGGATACTGCCTCAGCATCGAATGTCGAAAAATTCAAAGGCGACAGAATAAAATTCTACGTATAATAACGTCAGCCCCTGGTATGTAAGAAATCATCGAATTCATAAAGATCTAGACGTTCCGTTGGTGAAGACAGTATTTTCAAAACTCTGCTACATACAATTTGACATTTGTAAAACAAAAATATTTTAAAGCAGGCAGGACGATTTTACCTGTTTTTATTATACCATGGTACTTGAATAAATAATTTTTGTTCATATTTTTGTCACAGTTTGAAACATACACACATATATATGTATGTATATACTTTTGACTTCCGAAATCAAATTTTCTACCAACAACATACATAAAGTTGTTTGTTTTTGTATTTCTGCATATACAGTAAAACCTTCTTAATCCGGACACTCGCTAATTCGGATTATCCAGTAATCCGGACATTTAAGATTTTGCGGAAATTTTATGGAATCTATAAAATTGTCTTAAATTATATTTTTGAAAATATTTACAACTAAAATATAGCAATTAATCAAAACAATTGAGTAATTTGAAATTTTCAGACAAATTTTTGGAAGCGAATAAATTTTTATTTTAAAAATTAATATTTT
Source organism: Lypha dubia (assembly GCA_947311025.1). Classification (NCBI taxonomy): domain Eukaryota; kingdom Metazoa; phylum Arthropoda; class Insecta; order Diptera; family Tachinidae; genus Lypha; species Lypha dubia. The sequence continues at coordinate 102,511,404 of OX371260.1, read as the reverse complement.
TGTTCGCTTTTACTACATACATATTATTCTTAATGTTTTCTGTAAATTAATTAACAACAAATGAATTCTTATATATTTCTTCCAAGGACCATAGGGCCGCTAAATGAATTCTTATGTGTACTTATATTTTTGTTCTGCAATAAAAACAAATTATATGTACATAAAATCAGAGAAATATTAGGTAGACTTGTTAACATATTTCGAGCAACAAAGTAAATTTTTTTTTTTCGTAGTAATTTAAAAAAAAGCAAAAGCTTGTGCTAATTATATGTTCAAAAACGAACATTAATCAAAAATATGCTTAAGTTTAAAAATCAAACCAAAAAAGTTTGTCTTAAGTAGAACAAAAAATCAGGAGATTGGGCGTGGTAAAACAACACATGAACATTTACTAATATTCCCCACATAGAAAAAAATTAGCAAATTTAATACTGTTATTCTGCTGGCGCTATGTTAATGTTATAACAAATAATAAGCTAATGTAGACTGCGAGTCTTGTTCATTTGCGTCATAGACTATATAACTGTGATCCAATGGATAGATGACAGAAAGTACAATTTGCAGCTATATTTTTAGTGAAAAATCAGTATTTATTAAAAAAAAATCTGAAATTACTTGAAAATGTGGAAATTGTGCATGCATGTGATTTTGATTCCATTTTTAATTTACAATAATAAACAATTTGCCAACAAATGGTAGGTTTTCGGTGGTATTGACATATTAAAATAGCTAAATTCAGTATAATGCTGTTTTAGCCCAGTATTCCACGCGGAATGCTGTGAAAATGCATGTCAAGGAGAATTCATAACAGGTAAAGCTGAAAACACAGCTGATCTACTTTTTTCTTGCATAATGGAGGTTCGCATGTAAAAATTTGTACACTCAGCATAGGGGCTCATATGTCAAATGTTGTACTTGCTGTCGGATTAACTTTACCTGTTATGAATTTGCCTTGATGCATGTATAAAAAATTTTATTGGAAAATTCGTGAAAAAATGTTGCAGGAGTAGTACTCTTTTTTTAGTGGATAAACATATGAAATGTTCCTGGCAACATTTTAATATACCTGCGAAATAAAGCACGATGACATTATTTTATACACATTTTCCAAGTGAAATTATTAATGTTGCTCAACATTTTCCACAAATTCGAACAGAGTACTAGGCTTTACACGGAACATGCTTCGCTCCCTATTCATGCTTCACCATACAACATTTTGAGAGCGAATCAAATAGATTCATACTACGTTCACACGGAACATGCTTCGCTCTCTATTCATGCTTCACACCCCAATCATGAGCAAAGCAACATGCTTCGCCATACAAAATTTTGAGAGCGAAGCATGTAGATTCATATTGAATCTACTTGCGAAGCATGAAAAATTGCTGTCTTCTCTAAATTTTATCGTAATTTATCGGAAGTTTATCTGAACTAGATGCAAAAAACACAACAAAAACTTTAATTAAAAGTGAAAAATTGAATTAAAACTATAAAGATAAAACAACAATGGAAGCAAAAAATATGTTTGTGCATTTTTAAAAATGCGTAATAATTTTAACTTATTTTTTTTTGTCTATTTGAGATTGTATTTGTTATTAAAAAGAGAACTATCAAATCGAAGCAAGTACATGAGTCGTGTGAACAGCTAGATTCATAAACATGCTTCAGAGAGCGAAGCAAGTGCTTCATCTTCTCGTGTGAACATAGTATCATATTGAATCTTCTTGCGAAGCATAAAAAATTGCTCTTTTCTAATTTTTATCGGAAGTTTATCTGAACTAGCTGTCAATCTAAAGTATATTGACAAAAAAAAAAACACTAAAAGAAAACAAAAAACTTACTGCCGATTTCACGATATCGAAAGAATTTTGATTTTTTTTTCTTTTGTACAAATAGGTACATTTGATACAAAAACAAAATTTTAGAATTTGTTTTTGCTTCAAATGTCATACAAATGAAAACATATTGAATTCTTTCGACATCGTGTAATAGGCAGTTAAATTAAAAGTGAAATATTGAATTAAAACTAAAAAGCTTAAAAAAACAGTGGAAACAAAACAGATGGTTGTACATTTTTCAATAATTTTAATTTACTTTTTTTTGTCCATTCGATATTTTTTTCACGAAATTTTGTTATGAAAAAAATTATTTGTATATAAAAAGAGAACTGTCATATCGAAGCAAGTACATGAATCGTGTAAACAGCTAGAATCATAAACATGCTTCAGAAAGCGCTTCATCTTGTCATGTGAATAATGAAATATAAGACACATTTGAATGGGGATAATTCACAAGTAAATTTGAATTAAGACTGCCAATGCAAATTAAGGCTGTCGCCTGTCTACGCTATAAGCTTAATACCAAAAATTAGTTAAGTCGTTTTAAAGTATAGTTTTTACAGTTTCAATTAAATTGTAACGTTACTGACTGATTCATCATCGCACAGCCTAAACGCCTGAAGGCAAAAACTTGAAATTTGGACCAGGGCTTGGACTCTCCCCCAAATCGATCCACTAAGACGGGATTTTTGGAAATTCGAATGTTTAGGGGGTAAAAAAGGGCAAAAACGAGTAAATTCGGTAACCTTATATCTATAAAACTAAATGAGATACAAAAAAAATTTAATGCTTATCGTTATTCTTTAGAAAAATAATCGGACAGGTGTTTGGTACTTTTTGGAAATTCAGACTTTTAACGGAGTAAACGGGTAAATCTTTCATTTTTGTACTTTTTTGTCACCCCATCTATCTTTTAAACCCATAAACATAGAAATAAGGGTTATGTCACATTTGAAACTTATATAAAAAATCCAAATACATATTTGGTACTTTTTCGAAATTCGGACGTTTAAGGGGTAAAAAGCGTAACTATTTTTGGTACTTTTTTTATAAAACATTTTTTTTATTTATTGACATAAACGTATTAAATTATGGGCTCCCACTACAATAATTAAATTTTTCGTGCTTCAATGGGGAGAAAAAAATACCAAAAAGGGGATATACGGAAAATTAATTTCTTACTTTAGCTTTTTGGTTCTACAACTGGCAATTTATTTTAATTATCGTTAATATTGGACCTAGAAACATAAACTTCAACATGCAATGTCCTGAGTGGATAATAACCTATGAGGGTACTTTTTGCTCTTTAACTGGTACTTTTTGACTTTCCGTTAGTTCTAATACTAGAAACATAAAATTAAACATGCAAAGTCCTGAGTGAATGAGAATTCGTTAGAGGAATCCTTTTGGTACTTTTTCGTTCTTTAACTGGTACTTTTTTCATTTTCGTTGATATCAGACCTATTAACATAAAATTAAACATGCAAAGTCCTGAGTGAATGAGAATTCGTTAGAGGGATCCTTTTGGTACTTTTTTGTTTTTTAACTGGTACTCTTTGAATTTTCGTTAATATTAGACCTATTAACATAAAATTAAACATGCAAGGTCCTGAGTTAATGAGAATTCGTTAGAGGAATCCTTTTGGTACTTTTTCGTTCTTTAACTGGTACTTTTTTCATTTTCGTTAATAATAGACCCATTAACATAAAATTAAACATGCAAGGTCCTGATTTAATGAGAATTCGTTAGCGGAATCCTTTTGGTACTTTTTCGTTCTATAACTGGTACTTTTCTCATTTTCGTTAATATTGGACCTATGAACATAAAACTAAACATGCATGGTCCTGAGTATATGAGAATCTGTAAAAGGGCTTTTTGGTACTTTTTTGTTTTTTAACTGGTACTCTTTGAATTTTCGTTAATGTTAGACCTATTAACATAAAATTAAACATGCAAGGTCCTGAGAAAATGAGAATCTGTATAGGAACTTTTTGGTCTTTAACTGTTTGAATTTCCGTTAGTATTAGACCTAGAATCATATAATTCAACATTAAATGTCCTGAGTGGAATCTATAAGATGGATTTTTTAGTTTTTTTAACTGGTACATTAACTAAATATGCAACGTACTGAGTGCATGGGAATCTGTAACAGAGCTTTTTGGTACTTTTTAGTTCATTAACTGGTACTTTTCAAACTTCCGTTAGTATTGGACATACAAATGTCAAATTAAATATCCATGGTCCTGATCTCTGTGGTACTTTTTCGATTTTAACTGGTACATTTTTGTATTCGTTAATATTGAACCTAGAAACATAGAATTTCCTGAGCGGAAGCGAATCAAAGACGAGGACCGTTTTTGTTTTTAAACACGTACTTTTTAATCTTTGTAAGTATTGGACCTACAAACATAAAATTAAACATGCAATGCCCTGAGTGAATGCAACATAAGCTTTGGCGTAAAAATATGTCCACGAAAGAAAGGGATACGCTAACGAAGTAGCGGGTTAAATGGTAGTACATAATAATATCATTAATACACGAACAAATCGGTCTAGTATATATAAAGTTAATTTTTTTTTTTCAATAAAAACGGTTTTATTTAAACAGATGGTAATGAATATTTCCTAAATTGATAATGTACTTTTTATAAGCTTTTCAAATAGACAAGAATATTATGTTAAGATTATTTGATAATTAAGAGAAATAAATAATGCATTTGTTAAGTTTTTTATTTTATTGTTTGAAAATGCAGATTTTTTACCACGCGTAGGTTAAAAGAGCCATAGTTTTTTTCATTTTCATAGTTTGTTTTCCATTATTATTATTTTTGAAGTTGGTATCAAATTATTTAATATAAATATACAAATACAGGCGACGACGACTTCTACGAGCATTCTTCCTGGCTCTTTCTGACACAGCGTGCAACTTTTCTTTTAAAATCTGGATACGCTTCTCTCCATTCTTTAGCAGCATCTACGTTAGCTGGTGATTCATCGTTTGGATCGGCGAGCATCGATATCACTGATATCAAAATCGTCTCAACTGTATGAACAGGTAACCATCTCTCTGATGCTTTCTCATATCCCCATTTATCATCACCTGGTTCATGTAGGATCGAAATACACACATCTCCATTTTTTTCAATATTAGGATGCCAAATTTCTGTTACAAACTTCATACGTGGTGGACGCAATGGGTACTCTTTTGGGAAATGTAAATGGGCTTTAAAAAATCCGCCTTCGCTGTTAAGTAAAATAACAAAATTAAGAATGTTTAATAATTTTACGAAATTCTCTTCATGCTTACTTACTATAATGTATCTGGAGGACCAATTATAAGTACTTCCCATCGAAATATATCATTTTCATCGATTAATCCAGCTGAAAACCCTTCGACAGGGTTCTTGTTCAATTCTGGAATACGAAAGAATGCAGAACTTTATAGTAATTATATTGAATTTCTAATTTGTATAATGAGCTTTGTAAATAAAGGAGTATTTACGTGGTAATACATTCGGCGCGCTCAGCAGAAAAACCTGCTACTAAACAGTTTAGATGTAGCAGCTTTTGATTTGATTAATTTTCCTGAACTTACTTACTTTTTTTGTCAAAAATTTCAAAAAATTTGACTTTTCAATAAAAATTATGGAATTTTATTATGTAAAAAAATTTCGTAATTATTATTTGTGAATTTAAATGAATTCAAATTTAAAAATATATTATGAAATTTGATTCAAAAGTCAAACTGAACTGATGAAATGTATCGTACTTTTTCTTTGCTACCAAAAATAGTGAGCGCTCACTCAACATGTTTTCAGTAATCAAAGCGTTCAGCAGATTGTTGAGCAACAGTTGTGTAGTAAAATGTGTCAGCTGAACGCACCCATTTATTACAGTACGGTAGAAATTTAAAAAAGATATTATCATGTAAACGCAAAACGTATGAGTTTACGCACATAATCAAAACGACAATAGACAGAATAATAGAATCAGTAGAATAAAAACTCCTGTACAAAATTACTATCAAAATGGGCAACAAAGGATGTTTGCCAACACACAGTATAGATCGAACTTTAATTCTAACCAAAATCAGTATAGAAATAATCAACAAAAGACACTTCCAAATTCACAATATAGATCGAATTCTTACCAAAACCAGTATAGCAATAATCAACAAAATCCACAATACAAACCAAATTTAATCATCAAAACACACAATATAGATCAAATTTAAATCCTAATCACCAACGAAATGAACAACAAGCTCCAGAACCAATGGATGTAAATATGGTTCAAAATCTCCAAGAAAGGACACAGTTAGAAAATTTTCAATTTTTAGCCTCGAAGGAAACCTACCACATATAGTAGTAAAAACTAAATTAGGATCTCTGAAATTTATTATCGACACGGGCGCGACACAATCTATTATTAACCCTGATATATGTCACCCAAAATGGAACATACCCTCTGAAGAAGTAACCCTAAAAACACTTAAATAACATTTAATTAAAATCAATAAAAAAATTCGAATACCCCTTTTTGAAGAACTTGGCGATAATAGTAATAGAATTGAATTTTTTGTCTGTAAGTTCCACACTAGGCTTTTGCAAAAGTACAAAAAACAAATACTTAAATATATTCTCTTTTTTTCGTGTATTTGTTTTATTATACCTTCTCTTTACTATACCTTCTTCTGCTCTCTATTATATCAACTGCTAAATTAATACTAAAAATAAAAAAACAAGAAAATGCTTAAAATACCCACATGGTAAAATAAGAACCTTGCAAAATACTTACAGAATATTAGAAAAAAATGTTTTCTTTACTTTACTTATAGTGAATAAGAATGAGTAAATACAAATACTCTGAGCGTATAAAGAGAATAAATGTTTTGTTTGTTTTTTTTTGTTTGTTTTGTATTTACTTGCTTTGATCCCCTTTGTACTTGGAATTACTCTGAGAATTTTTAAAAAAGCGAATGTTTTTGAATTTAAATGTACTTAGTGCAAAAGCCTATTCCACACCCATTACGACAGGTTGATTGGAAATAATCAGCCCAATCACGAATATTCCCTCGGAATTTATTTCTCACGGAAAACAATTTTCTCGAGAAAAAATTCCTCCTATCTTAAACTTAAAGGGAGTAAAAAAATAAATAAGTGGCAACATCGAATTTCGACGACATCGGTTTTACTTATTTACATTGTAGTTTTCTTTGCGAGACAAGTTTAAAGTTTTGTGTTAAGTGAATTAAATTTAATAAAAAAGAAAAAATGTATTCTATAGCTTTCCGAATAGGAGAACCCATAGCATTGAGTTCAACCTCAGCTTTGCTCCAAAATCTAGCAAGTATTTCCTTGCCGCCTTTAAAAAACCCACAAGCAATGCCTGGGTTGGCTTCCATTAAAGACAGCAAATGTGAACTTTGTTGCTTATTTGTGCTTTTCGACCTTAAAATATAATTTTTATTTATTTTATTTCTTTAAATTCAATAAAAATACTTACACGTTTCAGGTGAATTTTTATTTGCGGAAAAACGAAAAACATATGTGTTTAGAATAAGTATATTTTTCCCGCGGAATATTTTTTCCCTTTCGTAGTTGATAAAACAGGTATGGTAAAAAAAATTTCTCACGGAATATATGATTAAAATAGGAGTAAAAGGAAAAATTTCATGAGGAAAATTCGTTTATGATTGGGCTGAATATATTAAAACAGTTAGGAGCAATAATCAATTTAAAAAACAATATGTTGATCATTGGAGAAAGAGAAATACCAATAAAATATAACCGTAATGAAACCGAATACCACTTTGAGAAAGAAGAATCATATAAAGTTAAAATAGCTGTTGACTGTAAAGAGGGATTAGTATATAAGGAAGGAAAAATGTCAAAAGATAAAAACATCGAAATTGTAGAAGGAGTATACAATGCAGAAAACTTTAATATTGAAGCATTCGTTAATGTCAAAGGAAATAACCCAGAAAAAGTAATATTTGCAACTCAAGAAACAGAAAATGTAACTACTGAAAATTTTTATGGTCAAGACATAAAAACAGAAAAAGAAAGTACCACAATTCCTCTCTTGCAACAAATTAGAACTAATCATTTCAATAATGAAGAAAGAAGCAAACTTTTAGATATAATCAAAAAGTTCCAAAAAATATTTTATATCGAGAAAGCAGACTTAACTTTTACAAACGCAATTAAACACGAAATTAGAACAACTAATAACGTCCCAATAACTGCTAAAACATACCGTTATCCCTATATTAACAAAAACGAGGTTCAAATACAAATAAACCAAATGTTAGAAAATAACATTATTCGACCGAGTCTTTCACCCTACTCCGCTCCAGTGTGGATAGTGCCAAAGAAAATGGACGCCAGCGGTGAGAAGAAATGGAGATTGGTCGTAAGCTAAACGAAGTTACAATAGACGATAAATACCCCATACCAAATATAGAGGAAATATTGGAAAAACTCGGAAGGTGCCAATATTTCACAACCCTAGATCTGGCTAAGCGATTCCACCAGATAGAGATTGACGAAAAGGACATACCAAAAACAGAATTCAGCGTTGAAGGCGGACATTGCGAATTCCTCTGTATGCCGTTTGGCCTTCAAACGGCACCAGCCACTTTTCAAAGACTGATGAACAACGTCCTGAAGGACTTTATCAACAAAATATGCCTTGTGTATCTGGACGATATAATTATATTTTCAACATCACTCCAGGAAAACTTGGAATCAATCACAAAAATATTTAAACGACTATGGGAAGTAAACCTAAAGATTCAATTAGATAAAAGTGAATTTATGAAACACGAAACAAATTTGTTTAGGACATATAAAGGGTCCGCCATATAAATTTTTTTTTGAAAACTATATAAAAAAAACTACTGAATATTTTCTCAAATTTCTTTTTTATTTGAAAGTACAATCCTTCCGGTTAATAATGAAAAATAATTTCATTCAAATGGGTGCCTCGGCTGGCCATGCAGTAGCCTACACGATCGGTCCAATTTTTAAGCACATTATCGATTGTGTGCAGCTATATTTCACCAATGGCTTCACGAATATTGTCTCTGGATTGTCGGCGTAACACTTATCTTTGACGGCAACCCACAAATAATAGTCCAACGGGGTCAAATCGCAGCTCCGAGGTGTCCAAACAACATCAGCTCTGCGGCTGATAATGCGATCTTCAAAAACAGGGCGCAAAACATCGGTGTAGCTTCGGCTGTGTGGCACGTAGCGCCGTCCTGTTGAAACCAAATATTGCCAATATCCTCATCTTCAATTTTTGTGAACAAAAATTCGTTCAACATGGCCCGATAACGATCGCCATTGACTGTAACGGCCGCTCCTTGCTCATTTTCGAAGAAAAATGGTCAATTATGCCTCCGATCGCCATTGACTGTAACGGCCACTCCTTGCTCATTTTCGAAGAAATATGGTCAATTATGCCTCTGGACCAAAATCCGCACCAAACAGTGACTCGTTTTGGGTGCGTCGGCTTTTCAATGTATGCGTGCGGGTTTTCTGTGCTTGTTTACATACCCGCCAAGATCGAAATGAGCTTCATCTGAAAAGATGATTTTTTTGGCAAACATTACCATGATTTTCAAGGTAATGTCGCAATATTTCCCAGCTTTGTTCAAGCGTATACACAACTATATTCGTTCAGCGGAAGGATAAAACTAATTATCTGTCAAATCAGACATGAGCTAAGTGTTACCATTCACGAAATAAGCACTAGTTGAAAAAAAAAAAAACGTTAAATGGCGGACCCTGTAGTTACCAATTCAGGTAAAAAACCTAACCCAGACAAAATAATGTGTGTGCAAAATTTTCCTATACCAACTACGCAAAAAAAATAAAACTATTTTTAGGCTTATCGGGATATTACCGAAAGTTTATCAGAGATTATGCAAAGATTTCCAGACCAATGACCAGATACCTGAAAAAAGATACACAAATAGATATAAAAAATTCCGAATATAAAGAAAGCTTTGAAACTTTAAAGAAATTATTAACTAATTCTCTAGTCCTAGCATACTCGGGCTTTAATAAAAGTTTTGTTTTACAAATCGATGCAAACAACTTTGCTTTGGGAGCCGTGCTATCTCAGGACGGACACCCCATTTGTTACGTGAGCCGAACACTTAACGGGCACGAACAAAATTATAGCACGATTGAGAAGGAATTATTGGCGATAGTGTGGGCCACAAAACAAAAGACCATTCGTTTTCGGTAGAAAATTCCTGATTGAATCCGATCATAGGCCACTTGTTTGGCTATTCTCCATAAAAGAACCAAGTTCAAAGTTGGTCAGATGGAGGTTGAAGTTGCAAGAGTATGATTACCAAATTAAATAGAAAGGAATTTTAAACGGGAACGCAGATGCATTATCCCGAATCGAAACCAATACAAATGAAATAAACTTAATAGAAGAAAATAATGTCACAACAGAAGTACGAGTAACTACCCCATTAAACTTCTTTAAAGGACAGTTCATTATTAAACAAACTACATCAGGTTCGCTAAAAATAAAAACTGAACAAATATTTAAAAATAAAAGAAAACTTTTGACGAACAAACATTGATAACACTATTGAAAAATCATTTCGACCCTGAAAAAATTAATGCCGTTATGATAGACCAAGAAATATTATATGAAAAATTTAAAGAAACTGTGAACAAATACTTCGGAAATAATAGAAAATTTAAAATTTATAGAACTAAGATTATTTTACAAGATATCTGTGACGAAAATGAATTAGCTGAAAGGATAGAAAAAGAACATACAAAAAAAATAATCACAGAGGTATTAATGAAAACTTCGCAGAAATTAAATCTGAAATATACCACCCAAAACTAAAGTTACGTATCACACAGTTCATCAACAATTGTGATATTTGTAATAAAGAAAATTACACAAAGACCGAGAAAATGTAGATATTCAAACAGGACCAATTTATTTAAAGGATGAAAGAGGCGGAAAGAATCATTCAAAATTCCGGAAATTAATAGTATCACAAGCGGACGAAGATCATGTGGTAACAAACAGAGGACATAAATACTACAAGTCACACATTAAAAGAAAGAAAAAATTCCAGAATTTAGACAACGCAATATTACAAAACTCCTAACATTTTATTTTCAGATGATTGTCCCTATACTACTACTTATATCGACACTACATGACGTAGGAGCACAAAAGTTGAAGGTACAAGACCTAACAAATAACCATGGATACCTACCAATCAAAATAAAGGACATAGAGATTATTGACAATTACATCAAAATAATTCACATTATTAACACAACCCAATATTTAGAAACAATAAACATTTTACAAGACAATGTTCATAGACTAACGGATACGTATACGAACGTTACCCCATTGTTGGCCAGTATTAACAGAAGTATGGGCATATGCAAAATAAAAATTCAAAATTTAATACCCAAATTTAGACAAAGACGTGGACTTATAAACGCAATAGGCAAAGGTCTAAAATATGTCGCAGGGACAGTGGATAATAATGATGACGAGAAAGAAATCTTTGACAAAATTCAAAAATTAGAAAAAAGTAATAGGGAAACAATAACCGCTTTGGACGAAATAACATATTTAAGCACTTCTATGTCAGACAGAGTATCAAATATAACAGACCACATAAACAGCCAACAAAGGATTGTTCAAAAATATATACATAAATAAATTCAAAACAGAAATTCAAAATAAAATTCTCGACTTAAGAGGACGAAACTTTTTTTCCAAAATATCTTTCAAATTAATAATGATATAAATTTGTTAATGGACCACGTAAATTAAATCGGACATGTTATTTATAATTCCAAACTAGGAATAATCCCATCAGACATACTGACGACAGAAGAATACAATTTTATAAATAAAATCGAATCTTATCTTCATACTAAAGTATCTATTGCATATAGAGAAAATATAGTGTTTTTAACATCGAATATTCCAAAATTCCTCGACGAAACACTTGCAGAAGTTACATTTGAACCAATTCCCGACAATCAAAATAAAACTGTAATTCTAGATGAAAATACTGTTCTTATCCATAACTAGATATACCCGGTGCGCTTCGCTACCCCCTCGTTATAAAATAAAATTCCAATTGTGATAATTTAATGACGATTGGTCCAGTAGTTAAGACTATATTACGGTTTTTTATTTTCCTAAAAAGGGGCGTGGTCCCACCCACTTTTTTTGGTACATATTCCAAATTATGCCAATACCATATGTACCAAATATCGTCGACGTAGGTCAAAAAATTCCAAAAATATGGCGATTTAAATTTTTGGGTTATATGAGCGGTGCCACGCCTCTTTGTCCAATTAAAACTTCATATATCCTATAATTCCTTCCAGGATCACAGTAACATGCTGTGAAAATTTCAGGAAGATCGATCCAAGGGTTTGGCCTCTTATAAAGCACAAAAAAACAGACAGACAGACATTAATTTTTAAATCCATATATAGATTTTTTGTAAATATCTTCGGAACTACATAACCGATTTAAAAGAATGATACCTCTGAACCATCATCGAATAATTGCCTTTCCAATGAAACCAGTTTGGGACACATCCGTTGAATCCGTTGAAGTCTATAACGTACATAGGTAGATTTTTTGTGTTTTATATATATAATAAGATAGATAGATAAAGAAGTTTACAAATCAAACACTGTAGAATATAAAAAACTGGAAAAATTAAATGATCATTGCCTAACAAACAGTGTGAAAAAACTTAGAGCCTAAATTTAATATGAACGTTATAAAAAATCAAGAGGAAAAAGAAATTTTCCCAGGCTTAATTATATTTAAAAACTATAAAGATAAAATTATAACAAACTGTAAAAACTCACACAAATATGAAAACTTAGAAAGACACATTTTTTGAAATTTGAAAATTGTATTGTCAAAACTAAATGAAAATGAAAACTTATGAACATGAAAACTTATGAAAATTACAAAGTAAATGTAAAAAAAATGTTCATTATAGAAGAACTCATTTTAAAGATTAAAGAAAATAATAAGTATGTATATCATTCCCTGATTTAAATGTTAAAGAAATACACTTTAATGAAACAATGAAAACTGTAAAGTATAAACTATTTAAAACCACTCTGATAAGTACTGGCAGTGATATTGGACTTGTTGTCATATTAATTTCTATTGTTATTATAATTTATGTTAAAACTAATAAAAGAACTTACATTTGTTCAATTCACAAGCTCGTATTAACGTCATATGTGTTGTCTAATCGTATAATTATACAATATTGTATTTTTTGTTGTTGGTAATTTTCATACAAAAGTGTGTTATAATTATACGATTGAATTTTATATGTTTTTCAATTGTTATATTGAGGTCGGGTCTGGGAATATTCTATTTGTTAAATTAATTTGTAAAAATATTTTATATATGTGATAAGTAACACCAGAAAATACATTCTTCTTAATGATAAATATATACATGATTCATTTCAACTTAATTTTCAAACTAATTTAATCAAAATTGCTGAATCCCCGTAAAACAAAAGAAATGTTGTTTGGAACAACAGGATCCACATTACCAGATCTTAATATATCTATTTGTAATTCTAGTATTGAATTTATGATTCAGCATAAATGTTTAGGGATAATTATTGATAATCATTTGATTGTATTCATAGGAAAATAACCTTTTCACTTCGAAAAATATATTCTTTGAACTTATTTTTTCCGCTTGAAGTTAAGCGAAAAATATCATATGCACTTTTGATGTCTCATATTTTTTATGGTTTAGAAGTTATTTCGGGTACTACGGCTACGAATGTAAGAAAGCTGGAACGTATCGTCAATAGTTTTGTAAGATTTGTATATAAAGTTCGTAGATGTGAACATATTTCGGCATTTGTGAAAGACTTTCTGGGTTGCAGCTTTAACCAGTTTTTTAAACTTCGTTGCCTAAATTTTTTCTATGGTATTGTAAGAAGTGGCATACCCGCCAAACTGTACAATAAATTCACCTTCTCCCGTTCTAGCCGCAATAAACAGATAGTTATACCCAATATAAGATGTGCATTTTTCGAAAGGTCTTTCGTTATTAGGGTGGCGAGATATTGGAATAGACTTCCCAATGAGCTGCGAATATTTTCCCACATTAACAACATCTTTCGAATCAAATTGGTAAGGCTATTCTCGTTATAGAATTAATATAATAGAATGTAACTGATTTAAAATAGTTAGGTTGTCCTAACATTCACACCAGACTGTAACAATACTTTTATATTTGTTTGGCTGGGGGGCTGGTTGTAGATTATACTTACCACATTCATACATATGTATATGAATACGCTGTTTATATTTCTGCATTAGAATTTATGAAATAATCAGACTGTTTGGTTTTATAATCTGTTAAACGATTATTTGGCCAATAGGCTTTGTATTACTATATGAATTTGATAAATAAAATAAAAAAATAATAATGGACAACTGGAGTGTCGTGGGCAGAATAATATTGAACATTGTAAACAAATCCCTTGAAATGGGTGAATTCCCGGAAAGCTGGAAAATATCGTCAATAACTCCAATAGAAAAAGTTGCAAAAACATCAAAATGTGAAGAATTTAGGCCAATAAATACGCTAAAAACGTTCGAGAAAATAATTGAAAAAGTCGTGAAACAACAACTGCAAAACTATTTTGAGCATAACAATACATTTTCAAAATACCAATCAGTAGTGCGATTCTGTAACTTTTAACAATAAGCGTTAAGTTACTTTTACCAACACAATATATTGCTCGTGGTAACAATGCATCAATTCTGTAACTCAGTATAACAAATATTGTTAAAAAATTCAATAAGGTGGCATATTTGTTAAAAAACAATGAATTTTAAGCCAGAAAAGTGCACAAGAGAGGGCGCTCGCTTTATTTTTTGTTAAAAATCAATACATTTAAACAATAAATTTTTAGTCAGAATAGTGTACAGGAGAGTGCGCCCTTTTTTATTTGTTCGAAAATATATTTTTTGAACATTTCAAAATAACAAAAACTTTAAGAATAAACAATGAAAAAATATTGCTGTTAAGTTAACTGAAAAATTCGACGTTATAATTGAATATAATGCTAAACGATATTGTTAAAATCCTTACTGAATAACATCGAAGTTAATTTAGCTGTTAAAAATTTTTAACAATTCAATTAACGTTAAAATTGAATAGAGAATCGCACTACAGGCTTTAGAAAAAAATTCTCTTCTGAGACAACAGTGAACTATGTTTTTAATAGATGGAAATATGTTGAAAAGGACAAAAAAATTATGGCAGTGTTCTTAGATTTTAGAAGAGCATTCGAAACATTAGACAGAAATATCTTACTGCAAAAACTTTACTTGTATGGAATACAAGGAACAGAATTAAAATGGTTTAAATCGTATTTATCAGGCAGAAAGCAAATGGTGAAATTTAATAATGTTAAATCTAAATGTATAAACAATGAATATGGAGTTCCACAAGGCTCCATTTTAGGACCACAACTTTTTATTATATATATAAATGAAATGCTAAGTGTGTTACAAAAATGTGAAATAATTTTATATGCGGATGATACACTGATTTTTACAGAAGGACACACAGATGAACAGTGCCAGTACAACATGATAAATGATATAAATAGTGTGAATAAATGGCTAAAGATGAATAAATTAAAATTAAACGAAACTAAAACAAAACTAATGCAAATTAATATGAACAGTGAATTAGCTATCGAAATTAACGGCCAAAGAATAGAAAAAGTAGATAAAATTAAATATCTTGAGGTACGGTCACATCTGTCAAACATTTGCCCAAAAAAGAGTAACCACTAAATACTAATGACAAAACTTTTGATTTAGAAACCTGTTTATTACGTTAAACAGTTTCCTATATAATTTATAGAAAATGTAATAGAATCTTATCTTATTAGATGCTGTTTAACTTAATAAATAAATGCATAAATCAAAAAGTTTTTCATTGGTATTTAGTGGTTCCGCTTTTTTGGGCAAATTTTTGACAGATGTGACCGTACCTTTGGTTTTATAATAGAAAAAAAAAAATAAAATTCAATGAACATGTAGAATACATATGCAAAAAAGTTGGTAAAAAATAGGTTTCTTTAGAAGAATACGTAACAAGATTTCCACAACAACTGCCATTAATATATGTAACGTAATAATAAAACCACATTTTGAATTTGGCTCAAGAATCCTATATACTTGCTGCACGGTAACAAATCGAAAGGCTCCAGAAACTACGAAACAAAGCTATGAGATCAATATTAAGATGTAACATTTATACACCAATAGGATTTATGCTGAACACTTTGAAATGGCTAAACATTAAATAAAGAATCGAAATGAATAATATAAATTAGTGCTTTTTATTTATTGTTCTTTCATTAAAAAATTTATAAAATAATGTACCCATGTAAAAGTTGTTATATTGTTTTTGTTACTAAAAAAGTATTTTAAATACTACTAAATAAATACTACTACTAGTGTTTTTAGTGTGGTTTTACATGCAAGTATGAATGTTTGTGTGCAATGTTATAGACACAAGCATTCTTAAGCTACGTTCACATTTATCAAATATTTGTCGAAAAAAACGTAACCAAGAAAAAAACTAATAATTTATTTCCTTTAATTCCAATATTTTTTTAATTTTGGGTTCGAATTTTTTAAAAACTGTATAAAAATACTCTTTTGGAGAAGAATTAATTTTATTTTGTAATATAAAAATCGTGTTAAATGACACTATCCCTAAGCAAAACTATTGGTTACGTTTTTTTTGGCAAATATTTGATAAATGTGAACGTAGCTTTATTGTAAATTTGTAATTTAAGAAAATAATTTTAAGTACTTACATAAACATGTGTGTATGCATGTACTTGCAAATGTTCGACAAACATTTGATTTTATGATTTCTTTAAAATTGTGGAATGAAAAGTTCTTAAGTAATTATTCTATTAGGGGTTACTATAACTCCCCCATCGTTAGAGTGAGGCTCCGACGAACTAACAATTATTCAATTCACAAGCTCAGTCGTCTTAGGGTGCGTAAAGAGAGCGCCCTCTCTTGTGCACTTTTCTGGCTTAAAATTCATTGTTTTTTAACAAATATGCCACCTTATTGAATTTTTTAACAATATTTGTTATACTGAGTTACAGAATTGATGCATTGTTACCACAAGCAATATATTGTGTTGGTAAAAGTAACTTAACGCTTATTGTTAAAAGTTACAGAATCGCACTACTGATTGGTATTTTGAAAATGTATTGTTATGCTCAAAATAGTTTTGCAGTTGTTGTTTCACGACTTTTTCAATTATTTTCTCGAACGTTTTTAGCGTATTTATTGGCCTAAATTCTTCACATTTTGATGTTTTTGCAACTTTTTCTATTGGAGTTATTGACGATATTTTCCAGCTTTCCGGGAATTCACCCATTTCAAGGGATTTGTTTACAATGTTCAATATTATTCTGCCCACGACACTCCAGTTGTCCATTATTATTTTTTTATTTTATTTATCAAATTCATATAGTAATACAAAGCCTATTGGCGAAATAATCGTTTAACAGATTAAAAAACAAAACAGTCTGATTATTTCATAAATTCTAATGCAGAAATATAAACAGCGTATTCATATACATATGTATGTATGAATGTGGTAAGTATAATCTACAACCAGCCCTACAGCCAAACAAATATAAAAGTATTGTTACAGTCTGGTGTGAATGTTAGGACAACCTACCTATTTTAAATCAGTTATATTCTATTATATTAATTCTATAACGAGAATAGCCTTACCAATTTGATTCGAAAGATGTTGTTAATGTGGGAAAATATTCGCAGCTCATTGGGAAGTCTATTCCAATATCTCGCCACCCTAATAACGAAAGACCTTTCGAAAAATGCACATCTTATATTGGGTATAACTATCTGTTTATTGCGGCTAGAACGGGAGAAGGTGAATTTATTGTACAGTTTGGCGGGTATGCCACTTCTTACAATACCATAGAAAAAATTTAGGCAACGAAGTTTAAAAAACTGGTTAAAGCTGCAACCCAGAAAGTCTTTCACAAATGCCGAAATATGTTCACATCTACGAACGTTATATACAAATCTTACAAAACTATTGACGATACGTTCCAGCTTTCTTACATTCGTAGCCGTAGTACCCGAAATAACTTCTAAACCATAAAAAATATGAGACATCAAAAGTGCATATGATATTTTTCGCTTAACTTCAAGCGGAAAAAATAAGTTCAAAGAATATATTTTTCGAAGTGAAAAGGTTATTTTCCTATGAATACAATCAAAATGGGATTTGAAGTTCAGCTGATTATCAATAATTATCCCTAAACATTTATGCTGAATCATAAATTCAATACTAGAATTACAAATAGATATATTAAGATCTGGTAATGTGGATCCTGTTGTTCCAAACAACATTTCTTTTATTTTACGGGGATTCACTGACAAGGAATGTTTACTCAACCATTCAGTAATGTTATGGAGGCTATAATTTATTTTAGCTTCTAACACATCAAGAAACGCAGCATTACCACCAAATACAAGGAAAATATCATCTGCAAATAAGTAGGGTATACAAAAATTAAAATCAACCACAGTAGGCAAATTTTTTACATATAGTAGAAATAGCAATGGGCCCAGAACAGACCCCTGCGGCACCAGAAAAGAGTGGCAATAAATCAGAAGACCTACCATACAGATCAACAAATTGTTTTCTTCCAGAAAGATATGACATAATGAGTTTACATGCAGATAGGCCAAATTTAAATGTGTCTCTCAAAGTGGTAACTAACGTAGAGAAGCATATTGAGTTAAAAAGCTTTTGTGAGATCAAGGGATAATAGAACACATATATTTCTATCATTAATATGATTTCTTATATTATCCGTCAAGTCAGCTAATAGCGAAGTAGTATTATAACCTTGACGAAAAGCATATTGGGAATCTGATAAACTACTTCTCACAAAATAAAGTATTTGTTCTCTGATAATATGTTCCGCCACTTTGGAAGTATTGAAATAGGTTGCAAATCATCAGGACTGCTAACATTTTTTGATTTGGGTATGGGTACCACTCTTCCAATTTTCCAGGCAGCTGGGAAAATAGAAGTTGTTAAGACAGTATTAATTAAATGCAATATTATGTGAGAAACGTATGGATATATTAATTAGGGACGCAACCGATACCGATATATCGGCGATACTTCTGGTTTTCCGATATATCCATATCGGCGATATTTTACTGTCGATACGCCGATACTCCTTATTTATTTCTTTAGAGTTTTTTGAACAAAATATTCAATTTTCAACTCTTTTTTTTGCATGACAACTATGAGAAATAACATATTAAAAGCAGAACATAAAATCAAAACAGGGGGTAGATTCTGGTTCTGCGATAACGTGAAATGTAAAAAAAGGTTTCATTTTCGTTTTCATTACAACTTTACGTAATATCTTTTCGCAGTTGCACAAAATGCGATTCCCGTTTATATTATGAAAAAGTGTTTCATTCCATCTGTTGCAGTGTAACTTTATATCAATGTTATTCAACTTGAAATGTCATACACAGAGAACGAAGTTGAACTACTTCGATGCGGTGCAAGGCCGCATGCAAATATATATTTTTTTTTGCGGCTTTTACAACATGCATATATTCTTCATTGAGATTTTGATGTTGATTTTTCAACATATATTACATAATATATGTACATAGCTTATGTTATAGAAAATTGAATAAAAATTAGAAAATATTAAATAAACAAATTAGCGGCGGTGAAGAAATTGTATGAATTACATAAGTAGGCAATTTTATTAATAGTCTATCATTACAGATACTGAGTTAATCCTACAAGTTGAATAAGGAATAAATATATATATATATATATATATATATATACATATATGTATATATAATCGGAGATATTATTTAATGTCTTATTGACAAAAAATATAAACGAAAAATAGTGTATAATCACACTTTTATACTATAATTTCATATGGTAAAAACTCTGAATATAAAAGTCGATAGTTTAAAAATATCGAAAATATAGATAGGTATAAATATCGGTATCGATAATATTTAAAATACAGTTTTGAACCGTTCCTTTATAATATGTTCACACGAAGAACTGAAACACTAGGTTCGCTCCATGAACCACGATGGCGAACCTATGTGTTCACACGACACATTTTAGATTGGTTCGTACTTCGTTATTTAATATTATTTATTGTTTTTCCATTTTATTTAATTATTTACATAAATATAAATATATGCTTTTTATTTGCTCAATGTTTTTATTAGAATTTAGCACTTATCAATTGTTTTTCTTTGTTAAAATGTTTTTGGACAACTAGTTCAGATAAACTAGCGATAATTTGTTATCAAAATTAGAGATGATAGTAAATTATACGGGTTCGCAACAAGGTTCAAAATGAAACATGTAGGTTCGCTCTCAAAATTTTGTATGGCGAAACATGTAGGTTCAATCAAGGTTGGCCCGCGAACCAAGAATGAGAGTGCGAACCTCTACAATTTCTGTCCATGTGAACATAGTATTAGTTTAATTCTATTTATTTACTTTTTATTTTTTTTTGGAATAAAATGATGTTTTCAAATTACATACATACTCGTATGTATGCATGTTGCGAAGAGCAACAAATTTTTAAACGGGATTAATTTTAGATGTTTTAAAAATGTTTTATTTAGCCTTTCTCTTGTGCCGTCTGGAGACGATAAAAAACACATCAACGTTCTAAGTGTGTGCGTGCAGTCGTGCTTTTTCATGTACACGTATACGTTGTCGGCTCTGATTGATGAAAACCATAATCTTGTAATATATTATTTTGATAGTCTCCAATTGTGATTGACAAAGAAAATGTCACTTGTTTTGTATCGAAGTGTAATGAGTAAAAAGATGGCAGCACACGTATACTTGATAATTTTATGCTCTGGTATTTTTGTGTATAAACAGTGTCAAACGCATGTATTTTTTGTTTGTTTTTTGTCAAAATTGCACAAGACGCCGCGAAGTCACAACAAAAATGATGATTGATGATTTTATTTGTACGTCTCCCTTTAAACGACAAAAGCACGATACTCACACATTTGCACTGATTGACGAGTTTCTTTGATCGTCTCCAGGGCACTTTATAAGTATTAAATCAAAACTTAATACCGGGCAGGCGACGCCGCGGTTGCAGGTAGTAATTTAAATAAAGTAATAACAACAAATTGCCTGAATAGTTATAATTAGGTAAAATTTTCTTACTTGAGTACAAACATTCAATCGATAGTAATATCGGAAATATCAATAGCAGAAAAAATAGCACTAAGTCGAATACAATTTTATTTTAATTATTTCTATTTATTGATACATTTTCCATAACATATGCTAATTGCTTTCTAGTTTTGGCCTGAGTTTATGCAAATGTGTTAGATATTCAATTTTATGCGTTTCCGAGTTTTTCTTACTTTTCGATTTTCTATCGCCTTATGTATTTTTTAAGCAGCCGGCTCCAAAATAAGTTTAAGCCGCCTCTTAGTTTATTTTTCTTTTTTAAGCCGACACCAACTTTCACTCTGCTTGGGTCTGTACAATTGTCAAACAACAAAAATAAATTACGTTGTACATTGGGATAAATGTATAATAGTTTAAAATGTATGCATATTTTTTTTTTAAATCTGTAAATACATATATACATATGTATGTATGTATGTACGTACATACGCATGTATACATAAATCAATTATTCAAATGATTTTTTTTATTTTTGAACTCTATACTTATGTATGTATGTATGTACATACTTACATACTTATCGTTTGCAATAACGACATTTATGTATGTACATATGTTCCAAAAATTAATAAAAATTCTTTTTGATTTATGCTTGTGCGCATGCCTTTTGCTGCTTTTTCCTGACAAATTTTAAGTGAAAAAAACTCGTCAAATGAAAATGTTTTGACATTTGTTTTCGCAGTTACATAAAACGAGAATCAGTTTTGCTGTGAAACTGAGAAAAAAAGTGTTTCATTCCATTTGTTTCTCTCATTGTGAAAAGATTTTAATTTGTTTTAATTTCTTCACAGAACGGGAATCAAAAACAAAATGAAAACGAGAAAAATGTTTACATTTCACGTTATCGCAGAACCAGAATCTACCCCCTGAATACATAATAGCCGTATTCACAATCTTGTGCATTTGAGATTGCAAATTTATGCAATTGCAAAATTATTCTATCAATTGTGAATGATATCTTTGGGTTAGGTTGCAATGCTTGTTGCAAAACACAAGCTGATTGATAAATAAAAAAATTATTTTCCACTGAAGTTTTGGCCTAAAAAATACATACATATACAAATAATTCTAATTTTTATTATAAAAATAAGGATTAATTTGTTAGTTAGTCAGGATTTTAAATAATACATACATACATATATATATGTTTTGCGTTTTGTTAATTTTTACTTTTTTTCATTTCATTAATTTTTGTTTGTCTGGTTAATTTCCTTTTGCTTGAAATATTTTTGTTTTTTAATTTTGAATAAAATTATTAAAATTTTAATAAGCAAAATCGGCTTAGCTCACTGCATATCAGCTGTCGTTTTGCAATTAAGTGTTGCATAAGTAGAGTAAATATAAGCTATTGGTTTTTAGTGTTGCTTATTTGCAAAGATGTAGCATGGGCATTTCTCTGTATTTTGTTAGTGTAGAGTAAAAATATACTACACCATTTTGCAAATGCAATGATGCAAGACCATTTGCAAAGATTGTGAATAGGGCTAATGAAATTGTTTCTTCTATTTTGCTTTGCACCATAGTAATGAAATGTTCTCTCAATGCTAAATCTTGTAAGTGTTTGTAAGTATGTTTTAAGATTTTTTTCAAGGCGCATTAATACAAGTGGTGGTAATTCTACAACAATTACAACTTGAAATAACAACTGACATCTCAGCTCCTATGTCAACATGTACAAATTTGGACATACGAACCTCTAATTTGCACAAAAAAAAAAATAATAAATAACATCACCACTTTGAATACGTCTTGATTTTCTTTTATTCATTTATGCATGCGATGATTTAGTTCGGCGATGTAAAAGTTGGTACAATTGTCCTTCTTTTACAATTGTACTTTTGAGTACATTTTGTAATGAAACTAATGGGTCGATTATGGATGGCAACCGAGCCACAGTTGCGTTGCCAGTTGCTGAGAAGTGTATTACGGATGGCAACTGGCAACTGAGAGCAGCCAGTTTTAGTTGTTAGTTAGTGTTTTTCTGGCAACCACAAATTTGCAGTTGCCGGCTGGCAACGCAACTGAAGTTCGGTTGCTATCCATAATTGAGCCATAATATTAATTGTTGAGTTTATCTAAATATCGTCACAGAAAATGCAAAAAGCCCTGTTTAACGTTTTAAAAGTTTTACAGGGGAGCATAAAACTTGTTTCCACTTATTGTCAATATATTAACTCATTCAAACAAGTTTTATGCTTTTCCTGTAAAACTTTTATAAAGGACTTTTTGCATTTTCTGTTATGATATACCTACTAGTGATGTTACGAATACTCGTATTCGTATTCGACTATTCGCCTGTTTTAAGATATTCGTATTCGTATTCGCCAAATTCAAGCGAATATTTTTCGAATAATTTTCTAATACATTTTCCAATAAAAAATCATACAAAAGTTTAAAAAAAAGTACATAAAATGTAAAAAAATATATTAATTTTTATTAAAAAACCCCATTGTATTTCACGCAGAGTAAGAAAAACGAAATCTGAAAGTATGTAAGTAAAATAATTAAAAAATGTTCTGTAGAGGTTTTCAAATTCGGCATCTTAATGCAATAATAATGTTAAATCACTAAATTTTTTTTTCATTTATAGTTACTAACGCAAAGGCAGGGATTTTTTCCAATTAAATTTGATATATAAACCTCAAAAGAAATATTCGTATTCGTATTCGGCGAATACTGTTTTAAATATTCGTATTCGCGAATACTAAAAATTGATATTCGTAACATCACTAATACCTACATACTCAATAAAAATGTGCCTGTATATATGTAAATTAATCATTTTTTTTAATATTACCGCTATTTTGGTTCGAATAAGACGGATTTTTATAGTATCTCTGTATGTTCGGGAAAAAAATCGGAATGTACTAAAAATTGTATTAGACTTTTTTAGATAGAGCTTCTGGCGTTTTGTTTACCGACATATGTATGTACATATGTATGTACATGTTTACATGAATACAAATGAATTTTTATGTGAGTTTTTATTCAATTTCATTTCAATAAACAATTTTTCAAATTAATAACAGCAATCGGAGTTAATAAGTACACTTTTCTTGAAAGTTGGTACAATTTGTAAAATCTCATTTTGCATCTCTGATTTATACTAAGTTCACACTTGTGTTTTTAAACGTGTTTAAGGCAAATGTTTTAGAATCTAAACACAACCGTTCACATTACATTTGAGATGTTTAAGGTTAACGTTTCGTCAGCTGATTATTGTGTTTTTGTAATATTGCGCGTTTGAGAAACTAATATTATATTACAACTGGAAAGAAATATCAGTAAAAAACTATTATTTATATTATTATTTTCTTTCTCATGAAATTAGTAAAATTGCTAGCCTATTAAAAGGTGAAATATATGTTATATGCAAATGGAATTTTTATTTTTTTGATGTGACGTCATATAATAGCATGGCAAAATGACAGAGTTGGTGAAAAATTTTTGACGTGGCGCCATTTAATAGCAATACAAACATTACAGAGTTGTCAAAAAACGCACTGAACATACTCCAAATATATTTGTAACCCTGCCTTTTGCGTGTTTAGCGAGATGTTTAAATCTAAAACTTGTCATTTGAGATGTTTAACAAAACAAGTCAATGTATGGTAAAACATATCAAAATCGAAGTGTTTAAGCTCTTAAACACGAATGAGACGTTAAACACATAAGTGTGAACATAGCATTAGTTTCTTCATTGTTATACATAAATGTGAAAAGTATTTTTTTTTCACTGAATTTGTCATATACAACACATGAATCAAAAAACAAGATTACGCACTCAGCCGTTCAAAAAAATTTTCTACTGCGCATATACATAGTACGTCACAGTAGACACACAAATGTGTTTTTTTCCTTTTCACTCTCAATACGAGTACACTAATGTACCTTGTTTACAAAATAAGTGCTATATGTATCTACGTCACACAAATAGCTAATCTTTATAAAAAATAACGGACCTGCGCAATTCGTAATCTTGTTTCTTTGATTCATCTATACAACATAAAGCAGTGTGTATGCATGTTTGTACGTGTGTATGTTGCTTTTTATTTTGTTTTTTTGGCAGGTTCTTTTAATTGTAAACTTTACAAGCAAAAGCAAAGAACAAAACTTGATCACAGGTAACCAGATATGAAGAAAACAAAAAAAATTGGACTTGGATCATATTTTATTTGTCATAACGAGACACCGTGAAAAAGAGACAACATTAGTGTGTTTGTTATGAAGATAAACAAAACGAAAAGCAAAATATACATACGTACATATATGCTGGAAATTTGCCAAATGGTGGTGGTTTTTAATTTACATACACACATGCATACATACATACTTGATAAATTCTGATATTTTGCAGATATTATAGTGATAAAATACAAACGATCAGTGAAAACCAACTTAAATTAATTAATTAATAATATTTTTAATGTGAATTAGAGAAATATATGGATATTTAATTAGTTTTGCGATTTATAATTTTAATTTGGATAGAAATAAAGCACAAAGAAAAAAACGAAAACTTGAGACTGTATGAGTGTATACAAACTAGTATGCAAAATCTTCCGTCTCGAGTCACTTCTATGTATTCTATGACTTGATGCTTAAAGAAGTAGTTTACTTTTGAAGATGTTGCGTGGTTATTAAAAACGGATTAGTGTATTTATCAAAAAATAAACTACAGCACAAATTTTGTTTGTTTTTAACCAAAGTTGTTGAATTTAAAATAAACATTGCAATAATGTCAACTTCACAGCACAAAAGTGCTATATGGGAACATTTTGAAATATCGAATGTGGATAGCTCCAAAGCAATATGTTTGTATTGTGGAGAAAAAGTTTCTCGTGGCATCAATTCTATAAATTACAATACATCAAACTTGTGGACTCATATGAAGAGACACCATTCCAAAGAATTAAATACCGTTTCAGGAACGAAAAGGCCTATTCAGGATCCAAAATGTTGCAATGACAACGAGACACAAGCAACTCTTGCGGAAATAATTGAGAAGAAATCTGTTTATAATGATGATGATATTCGGGCAACAGAAATAACTCGCATTATTGCTGAGGAAATTTGTGTTGATATGCAACCGTTTGATTTAGTGAATCAAATAGGCTTCCAACGGTTAGTAAAAAAAACTAAATCCAAATTACAAAATGGTTTCCCGGACTCATTTGAGTGAAAAAGTCATACCGGAAATGTATCAGAAAGTAAAAGCCAGGGTACTGAAGTTACTAAAAGATCTGCCACATATTGTGATAACCACCGATATATGGACAAGTGACTGCTCTTCACAATCCAATGATTTTTTTACCTTGACAGCTCATGACATCGATGTACACTTTGTGTTCATGTCATGTCATTTGATGGAGCACAGCACTCCAGTACTAATATAGCATCTAATATAATTGAAGCTTTAGAAGATTGGGAAATACAAGATAGAGTACGAGCAATAGTCACTGACAATGCTGCCAACATGGGTGTTGCTATTAGACAGATTCAGCTCTCATATGATGTAAAGCCACTAAAGTGTTTAGCGCATTCTTTGCAATTGACAATCAAATCGAGCCTTTTTAAATACGATAAAGTAAATGAAATGATTACCAAGTCAAGGTCTATTATAGGACATTTTACCCATTCCACAAGCAGCACTAAAATTTTAAAAGAAATGCAAGATGTACACAATATTGCGAATCATGTCCTTATACAGGACATATCTGCACGTTGGGATTCAACACTTCAGGCTTTGAGGCGTTTGCTACGGCATAGGGTTGCGGAACAACTTGTTTAACTCGTATAAAATGTAAGGTAGAACTTACAACCGACGAATGGATAATGATGGAAGAGGTGGTGAAAATTTTGGCTTACTTTGAAGAGGCTACAAAATCCACAAGCAAAACCACTGCTACATTGTCTGACGCTATTCCGCTAGTTAACAGTCTTCGAACATTATTAGAAAACATAATACATAAATCAACGGAGATGGAAAGTAGTACGGAGTCCCAAAAATTTGCGACTAACTTAGCATCAGCTCTGAATGAAAGATTTGAGCATTTAGAGAATAATGAAACCAATTATTTATCTACAATTCTTGGCCCTCGATACAAAGCTCGAATATTTCAAAGACAGTCGACTTCAATCCTATCGAAAAAACGTCTTATTGAGCTTCTTAACATGACTCTAAATTCCGAAAGTGTTGAAGACACAGTCCTCCCTACACCTCGCAAAAGTTCTGATTAGTCTACGAGAAGTACTCGCCTTTGGAGCGTATGTGAAAAAATCATAAGAGAATCCGAGGAGGATGAGCCTCTATCCATCCTAAGCTGTGGTTCTGCTAACGAAGAAGTCGAGAGATACCTTAGATCTTTTGAGAACACTTTGTTTTTTAAACAAAAATCTTATTAATATATAATTTTAAATATTAATCTTTTGCAATGTTGTTTTTATAATGTTAATTTAATTTTGATATGATCTCAAATTCAATTCTTTTTTTTTAAGTTTTATTAATATCAATTTGATATCTTGAGCCAATCTAAACTGAATGCCATCGTTTATTTTGTAAAATCATAAATATTGCAGACGTTTTGTAGTTTGAAAATTTGAATTTTAGAAACTGAAATGTATTGAAAATTTTGATGATTTGAATGGCTCATTAATAAACACTGTTATTTTGTATAATAGAAGAATTACTCTACTTGAGTTTTGTTAATTTTTACTTGAGCTCAATTTCAATATGCGTATCGGTATCGCATCGGCGAAATGGCGTATCGTTACATCCCTACTGGGCAAATACCACTGATCTGTCCCTCATCCACGCGTCACCATGAGTATTATGATAAATGCGCTTCATAGGTACAAACAAAAGAAGTTGTTGCATAAGGCAGGAAAAGTTATTAAACTTACTGTCAACAACTCATAACTATTTAAAAATGAAATTAAATTGTACCAGTCTAAGTTTGAAAAATCTCTATATTCAAAAAAGATTTCTGTGTTAGTAACTAACAGTGGAAATAAAGCAAAAATAGTAGCATGATGCCTTATATGAGGACAATGAAAGTGCCCAGACAAGTTAACAGATACATCATTACTCACTAACATATAATCAATAAGAGAAGTGGAGCCATGTTGGACATCAAAGTGAGAGGGGATTGAATTATGACGAATACCCTACCAGAAATATATGACCTGTACTAACACACTCAAACATTTTTACTAACACTTTTGCAATAATTTTACGTTGAAGAGTTGTATTTATTTGACAATTGTCTGTTAGACATTCGAATTGTAATTTTATGGTAATTTTACTGGTTATTTGACTGCTCGTTTTACTTATAAATTGATTGGCAAATTGACGGATAATAACTTTCATAAATTTATAATATGGGAAAATGAAAAATTATCTTCAGCTGATGTAAAAAATATATTGGACAATATTAAAAGGCGCATGTTTTCGTTTTCGGTCTGTGGCGCTTCATTTTTGTTTAATTATATGCATTCTGTTAAAAAGGTAAGGAAGGATTTAATAGTTTTCCATTAAATAATTTTGTTTTGTAAATTTTACTTATTGAAAATATTGCGCTTTTGCAAATTTTTGTCTCTAACTTAGGACGAACTTTTAAAGCCATTAAATATGCTTTAGCAATTTCTATCACCTCCCGGCAATGAGGAGATATCTTCTCAAGAAAACTTCAAAGAGCGTTTAGGGTTATCACTACAAATAATACGTAAAATTCAACACGATGTCCATCCCACTTGCAATCTAAAGTCACGTGGCCTTACACTTACACAAAATTTAGTATTACGGAATCTACTGATTGAGCAATTTAAAGCCGTATGGAATACAGTTCTTGAATATGGTTGGGTGCCTGTCAGAGCAGTACAAGTAATGGAATCTGGTAGAACAAATGCTTAAATGTAAATATAAAACGGTAAATAAGAAAACTTTTTATGCAAAAAAGAAAATTATTTACTCAAATTATTTCATTTATGAAAAGGATATGATGAAAACGATGGATATAATATTTGCCATTTTAGATTTGGATATTGAAAGGACGACAGAGGCTTTGTTAAAAAATGTGCCCTCTATTGTACACAATCGTCAAGGGTATATTTTATACATTCCCAAATTCATACGCATATGCATATAATATACATACATATGTACATATTATTAAATAAAATAATTTATAAATTTGCAAGATAATTAGAAGTTCGTTTATTTAATATCAACTAGCGGTCATCTGTGACCGTTTTATACATTATCAATGAGTGCTTTATCCCTAGTCAATGATTGGTAATCTGTGATTGCTTGTTGACTAGCAAAAAGTATTAGAGTGAGCAGTACAGATATATGTTACTCACTCGAGAAAAATTCACAAGTGCGAGAGAAATGCAAAATCACACGTACACAAAATAAGAGGTAAAAATCTTCATATTGTTCTTAAGAATGTGACTTGAGGTTGTGACCACTTGAGGGGTTATCAATGACAGCAAATTTACTTATCAATAACCCTTCACGTTCTGGTAGGGTAGCGAGGTTAAGTCTCTTACAGGTTGAGCGCACTAAGCCAGACTCTGCAAAATCAAAGAGGTTGAGGTTGAAATCACCATACATAATTATATTAAAATAGTTAAGAAGAGTTTCATAGTGAAGTTCCTCAAACGTACATATATCCCCAGGTGGGGGTAAATAAACAGCTCCAAATAACAGCTTGCAGCTATCAAACAGAAGCTCCACAAAAATTGATTCACTTTTTTGATGAACTGAGTTTTGAAAAATTACTCTATGTTTCAGTTTTTTCGAAATATAAATTCCTACCCCTCCCCCTCTGAAACCACAGCGATCATTTCTAATAAATTTGTACCCTGGGATATCCAAAACTTTAGTTGGTATATTCTTGTTAAACCAAGTTTTCGTAATTGCAAAGACATCAACCGAGGAACCATTTATAATTCGTTTGATCATATCAAATTTAGAAGAGGTAATGGATGGACGCATACTACCGCAGTTCATAAGCGCCATTTTCACCTGATTTTTATAGATCGCCAATTTGGATTTTAGATAGGAACTGTCGCTAACAACTTTACTAATCTCAAAAGGAAAATTTCACTTATAACGATGAAATTAAATACATAAATACAAGTCGCACTTGATCAACGAGAGGGCACTAACTCCAAACTTTTAAAACTTCACTTTTTGCAAGAAATCTACTAACAACATCAGTATCTATCCTGTAAAAATTTCAACGCATTCCGATAACTCTTTCATCTCTAAAACAACATTTGAGGCTATTTTCGTGACTGTGTAGTGACTACCTCTATATCAACAAAAAGGTATTATTTTGAGTTAATACAAAAGTTAAAATAGAAATGCATCGTATATTTTCATAAAAAAGGTATTATTTTGATTTGAGCCTTTATTTAAGTTAAAAATAATCAAATTGTTTTACTTAAATTTGGTTTTAGTTTGAGTTGATACTGTTTTGTTGAAAAAAAGATTCGGAAACTTAATTAAAATTTCAACTAAAGCGTCACAACTCAAAATAATACAAAAAATAAACATCGAAAAATTTCAGAAATATGGTATTAATTCCAAAAATAGATTTTTTTTTTTGCAATAAATGCACAAATTTAAGGGAAAACAATGTAAATATATTTTCTAATGGAATTCACTTACTAATGATGTATTCAGATTTTCAAATTCTTTTAAAATTTAACCACAAACCGTTTCTCACCTCTACTGAAAATTTTAAAATTCTGAGCCAACACCCTCCCGCCGATCAAGTGCGAAGTGATGCAGTGAGGACACATATGATAGTATATATGTAAGTATGTATAATAAAAAGAGATCATTTAGAATAAACTAATAAATACATATCACCATAACCCCCTGTTTAAGCAGTTAGTATCATTATTCCAGGAAGACATCAGTATTCGAAGCACTCAACAGTTTCTCACAACCCTTAATATCGAGGTCTTTTGTTTCATTATTGGGAACCGTCACGGTAGCCAGTGGTGAAGAATAGTTCATCAGTTTATATTTAGTAATTATCTTTTGACTTCGCAGTTTTCGACATACAGCATTAAGTGTTCCCGCAGCTGGAGGGTAATGATCATTAAGATAGACATGTTGATTCAGCAAATTTGGTGTAAAGTCAGATTCGGAGATTATATCACACACCTTTAACGGGTTAGTTTTAATTTTTTTGAAATACTCATATAAGATGTTGTTGCGGGTAGACAAGCAGTTGAACTTAACCGGAACTGATGTCTTGCTATTTATATACATATATTGCCTGGTTAATGTCACGAAAAGTAATTTGTGTGTTTAATAAGTGAGCAAGCTTCACAACAACATCTGTTATGCTTACAATACCGTCAGGCAATCCATTTATCAATATGTCAGTTGAATTCATTTTTTTGTTTAGGAAATTATTTTCAAATTACAGCTTACAAATACGTTCATGTGTGGTGGATTCAACCCGTGCTATCTCTTTATTGCAATGAGTTATATCAGATTTCAATTCTTTTACGGTAGATGCCAGATCAGACTTAATTTCCCTTGTAGTAGCATCAAGCCTACGTGATAAACTGTCACTATTATCATTACCTTTGACTATTACTTCATTAAACTTCCCAAGAAGCTCATCAAATTTCTTACTTAAACAAGCAATTTTACTCCGTGAGGAGGTAGTTATATTAGTTTTACAGCTAGCACAAATAAATGATACAACCAGCAATTTTGCTATATGGGATATGCCGTCATCATCAACAGCAGCACAGGCACCATGCAACCACTGGGAGCACATGTCACATTGAATGCTATTCTCGTTGCCAACCTGGAGCAAACACCACATTTAAAAATTTTCTTGGCAGGAGGCATCTTATTGTAAGTATAAAGTAATAGTACTTCAAAGAGTGATGTGTGAAAAGATAATCAGCCTTATTACGGTTCTCGTATTCGAGTTTTAAATTTGTCGTTTTTACACTATGGTACTGCGTTTCTCGAAAAACATAAAAATGCAACTCTGTTAAGAATTCTTTTACAATTTATTGTACTACGTTTCTCGCATTCGAGTGTCAAAAGTTGGAAAAATAGTCGTGTATTTTGTTTAATTCGACAAAAAATAAAATTTAATTTAAAAACAATGAAAGCATCAAAAGAGTAAGTATTTTTGTTAATTAACTTTATAAAAAGTGTTTTTATCAGATGCAAATAATTTTAGATTGAAAATAACCACACGCAAACAGTTCGAAAAAATGGTGGAGTTGCTTGAAACAAAGCCAGAATTAGCGCAATCCTACCATAATGGAGTAGTAAATATAAAGGCAGAATGGACAGAAATATCGAATAAGCTTAACACTTTAGGGCCACCTTCTCGTACAGGGACTGAATGGATAAAAGTGTGGGCCGACTATAAATTCAATTAAAAAAAAAACTTCTCCATAACAAAACTGAAGGTCGGGCAACAGATGGAGGTCGAAACAATCAATAAATGTATTCACGTCAAAAGTTGCACTCTTGCGAAAAAGCAAAATTGCAAAAACATAACAACAACAATATAGACAATAATTTCGCATAAACGATGCAAAATTGTCAGGTTCTAAGTAAGTGCAAGATTATCAGAGTGAAAGTATAAAAGTAGTGCAACTTTTTATGGCATTGCCATATTGAACAAAATGGTTAAAAAGTACTCATAAAATCAACTCTACACCAAACAACAAGGCAGGAATACCTTTTTAACGTGAATTTTTTTCTTTGAATTGAAAAAGATTATAAATAGTGTTTGAAGATGAACTCTGTGAAACAATTAAAAAAAGCGTCCAACAAATGGAAGGAAGCAGAAATTTTGAGGTAAGTTATAAATTCGACTTATAAATTAAATTTAATAATTTTGTGTATTTTTCAAGAAACGTATGGCTCAAATTTATTATAAAATTTTTTTAAAAGAATCGCAAGTACATGCCTCTTGGGATATTGTAAACTGGAAGGTGCGTTATTTAAAAAATTGTTTCGTAAAAGCTGAAAATTGGATGTGCAATACGGATGCCGGCATTCTTGCTGAAGATGCTGAAAATTTTTTTAATGGCAAATATTTATATATAAACATACCACTTTCTTCATAAATGTTATCAATTTCTAATAAACTTAAATCAATTACAGAATTAATTAGCGAAGTTTTGACACTTTCTTTCGGCATCTTAAAAAACTTTTAACAATAATGCCCGTTGTTTACATACATTGTTTGACTTTGGCGCCAAATAAACAAAATAGGCTGCTCACGACAAAAAAAAATGCAACTATGCTATTTTGCACTGTTGCAGGAGTAAAAAAAATTGATGTGAATACCTTTAATATATATTGACACCGGTGGAAGAAGCTGCTTCAGCTTTGCTGCAACTGAACAGCAATATTAGTCCCGATGGCGAGGAAATAGGTATTAATACATCTAAAGATTTCGGAAATATTTCTTGTGTTGAAATCAGTGAAGGTGACGAAATATTTGGCCCAAGTACGTCAAGAAATATTCGAAGGAAAACTGCTAAATACGTCTCCGCCAAACAAGATCTAATTGAACAACAATTAAAAGTTCAAACAGACTTGTACAATGAAGTGAAAGATTCTCTAAAACAAATAGAAAGATACGCTCGCAAACAACACAAAATAAAGGAGGAAAGTATTAGCCTTTATAAAAGTGAGCTAAAAGTAAAAAGAGAAAAGTATGAATTATACAAGAAAGAAATTAAGAAAAAGAACGAACATAGAAATTTATTGCTACAATTGAGAAAAGATGAACTCGATATTAAAAAACGAAGAGTTGAACTTGAAGAATACAAAAATCGTTTCAACCAGTAGGTTTACATTTGTACTTCTTTAATTTTTTACTTTCTTTCAAACATAAAAGACATGAAATTTAATATTAAACCATTTTATCTTTTTTATGTAAATATTTAAACCAACTTAAAGAAATGTGATTTTAATTTTAAGTTTATTCTAGTATTTAATACAAAAAAGGAACTCAATTTGAAACTCAAATGAAATGAAATGTTATTGTAGTTATTTTAAACAACAAATACTTACGTGCATACATATGTACATACATACATATGTACTAGGCTTTTGCAAAAGTACAAAAAACAAATACTTAAATGCATTCTCTTTTTTTTGTGTATTTGCTTTATTATACCCTCTCTTTAATATACCTTCTTCTGTTCTCTATTATAAGAAACAAACACAATAAATACTTAAGTAAAGACAACCACTACTTAAACTATTTACTAAAATACTCGAGTATTTTTGTAAGTTTTATTTGGTTTGTATGAAATTTCGCTTTTATTTAATTTGATGTTAAGATCAAATTATCAACGTATCAATAGTTGTATATACTTAGATAGGTATGTACATATGTATATTCCATAAAATTAACTGCTAAATTAATGCTAAAAATAAAAACCAAGAAAATACTTAAAATACCCACATGGTAAAATAAGAACCTTGCAAAATACTTACAGAATATTAGCAAAAAAAATGTTTACTTTACTCTACTTATAGTGAATAAGAATGAGTAAATACAAATACTCTGAGCGTATAAAGAGAATGTTGTGTTTGTTTTTTTTTCGTTTTGTATTTACTTGCTTTGATCCCCTTTTGTACTTGGATTTACTCTGAGAATTTTTAAAAAAGCAAATGTTTTTGAATTTAAATCAGAGATCTGCAAAACACCGCACATGTGCGAATGCTCTCTTACTTATGAAGAGAGCATGAGAAGATAATTTGTATTATTATTTAATAAAATCATTTAGTCTTGTTGGATCATTCATGCGAGCAAGTTGTGTAGTCGCTTGCTTCTTTTTCCAGGGTTGTCATTTATATTTTATGTATATAATTCCTATGAGCAGGTTGTGTAGTAGCTTGTTACTAGACAACACTGAATAAAATGTTTAATATAGAATGGGAGAATGGTTTTTTATTTCCCGAAAATTACTTCGGTAAAGCTGAGTGCTTAGTGTGCCCACGCACTGTTTTTTTGTTTTTCCTATCTTGCAGCTGATGGTTGAATTCTGTTATATTAGCCAAGAACGTAAAATCTAAGAAACTTTTTTTCTTGAAAATTATAAGAATCTCGTTTGTATCTTTTAAAGGATTTTTCTCTATATATAAAATCACATTTTAGCGATGAACCTTTCAAAGTGACGTCCGTATTTTTTTACCTCCCAAGCTTTCATAAAAAGTTTATATGACATTAAGGCTTTATTTGAGTACAAAATAAAATAACAAATTAAATGGTATTTTTAATATAATTATCACATGTGGCGATTTGTGTTAATTTTTTTTTTAATTTGTTTGGGGACAGCACCAAATATATCCTGGCCACCCTAAGCAATGAGAGAAAAATAAATTACGCTCAAAATCAAACAACCAGCACAAACATAAATGTGAATGTATGTGTGTGGGGATCCCTGATTTAAATGTACTTAGTGCAAAAGCCTAATATGTACCTTGAATTAAAACCAATAAATTTAAAACTTGCGTAAATCAAGAACACATTTTTTATTTATATATCAACAGTTCATTGTCTGCATTATTTTATTCCTTATATTTGAAGCTGTTAAATCTTCAGTTGTTTCAAAATTAACATTTTGTCCAATATTTCAATTTGTGGGAGATCTAATTTATAAAAAATGCAAATGTTATGTAAGGCTGCACAAACATTTGTAATTTTTGATGCTACATTTGGTGGGTAATGCAACTATCTAGCTCCTAATATGCACCGAAACCTATTTTTGAGTACGCCTATTGTACGCTCTACAACATTTCTGGTTTTGGAATGTATGTGGTTAAATCGGCTTTCAGAAGTACCCTCTCCGGTTGATCTAAACGGTGTAATTAAGAATGGCTCCAGGGGATAGCCAGCATCACCTTAAAAAAATACACCGAAAATTCTTTGTTTCACATACTATTTTACTCAAGTATATTCATCTTACCTAATATCATGGATTTTTATCACCATTATTATAATTGGTTTTTAAAAACTCCTTTAATTCGCTTGCGTTCCATATCAATGAATCGTGAGCTGATCCTGGATAGTGAGATGACATGTATCTGATTTGCATCTTATAATCACAAACCTGTGACAAATTTTCTAAATTATTATTCTTTAACATAACTCAAATTAGATTTTGTACATACCACGGTTGCATTAAGAATATAGAAACCTTTTCAGTTGTAGTACTTGAAACGTTCCTGGGTTCTTGGCGCTAAAATTTTAATGTGTGTGCCATCAATGCATCCTATGACGCCGGGAAAACCAGTTTTTTTTATAAAAATGTTCCTTAATTTCAAATTTCATCTTCACTCATCTTAAAAGAAATCCACCTCTTGCACAGTTCGCTATCCATTGCATTTATACATTCTTTAACTACTTTGCTTACAGAGGACTGGGAAAGACCAACATGATAGTCATTACCAGCTCCTTTCTGGTAACTTCGTTCCGCAAGTATGCGCATTGTTGCTGCAAGTTTCAATACATTTGGAACGGCCGATGAGATTCTAATTTAGGTTCAATCATACCCAAAACATATTTTAAAGCCGGTTTATTTAACCTGAAATAGCTCACGAATCTAAAAACAAACATTTTTAATTTTTTTTATATGTATGTATGTACGTCTACTTACTTTGAATCTGGCATTGAAAATGTATTTGATGAATTCCTTATTTCCCTCCGCAAAGTATTCAGCTCTGCCACTGTATACTGATCTTCATCATCAGAGAACAAAAATAAGGCACAGCTTAACATTTTTAATTGTATTTTTTTCACCAAATGAATTATTACACAAAATTAAACAATATTTATTTTTCGTCTGTTTATTATTATTTTTGACAGTTCACAACAGCCTGTTTCATAAAACTAAATTATTTTCAATATTTTGTATCACTCTCATCCTTTAACTCTATTACAAATTTCTTGCAGTCGAAAATTTTACATAGTACCATACAGAAAAAAATTCGAGAGTTAAAACGAAAACACTCGAATCTCGTTTTCGAGAACCGTAATAAGGCTGAATATGGCGACAGGTAGCCTCGGTTTCACAAAAAAAACACTTGCAATGTTTTAGTAGCAGCAGTGAAAAGCAATCAAGATTTTTTCTTAACTCCGAAATATGAGGAATGATGATGAGTTTTCATGTAGACTATTGACCAAAAAGCATATAGACGATGTTACGTGGTTTTTTCTACTCTTTTTTAAGGATAAAAGTTAATATTTAAAAAGAGAATGCCAAAATAAAAACATCTCTACTCAGACATAGCGTTGCCAGTTTTTGAAGAGACATTATTGAAATCAGGTTTATTTTTTATGTCTTTACATATAAGTTCAAGATCTTGCAAACTAATTGCGCGAAATTTAAATTTGGTATTTATCACATTTAGGTGGTTAACATATTGCACTCGCTCTATAGAATTTCTAATTGTTTCAATGCTATTTACAAAATATTTATTAAATTTGTTGGCCAATTCATAGTTTTCTTTAAATTCTACTTGATCAAATATCACAGTTTGTATCACATTACGATTTTTATTTAATACTAGGTCTTCGATTTCCTTCCACATTTGCTTTTGATCTTTGGCGTTACATACTATTTTATTATTTATAAATTTATTCTCTTCGTATTCTATACTTGTTTTATAAATGTTTCTTGCTGATTTATAACTATTCCAGGTATCACTTGTGTTAACTGTTTTTGCAAAATTATATTTAAACATTTTATCTCTTTTTAAGTAATTTTAGTTGTCTGTAAACCATTTATTTATATTATTTGTTTCTCTGATTTTTTTTTACTCGTAAATTTTTTAATTGTATTTTCTATGCAATTATCTAGGTTGTAAGTCACATTATTTACATCTCCGTTTTCACAATAGTTTAAAACACTCCTCATTTCTCTATTAAACCGGTTTTTGGTATATTTAAATATTTCTATTTCCTTTTTTGTTGACTGTTCACTATTTTTATTTTTATAGTTATATCTATTGCTTCATGATCTGCTATTTAATTTGCACTGTTATTTCTTACTATCACATTAGTACTATTAGTAATAACAAAGTCTATTAATGTGGCTGACTTCCAAAACGTCAATTGCTTTATGTTTGAACCATGGTGCGCGTAAGAATACAACAATAAAAAACGACATGCATTTTGTTTGTGTAAAATTAATTCAAAATTGTCAAAACAAAGCTGTATACAAAACAAAACACAAGTTGTTTTGTATGTATTTATTGGTTATGCCAAAACAAAAAGCATAACGTACACAAAAATATTCATGATGGCGGCCAAAAATGTAAACAACTTTTGACAAGAAAAGCATACTTTTCCATTTTTTTAACGGTCAAAACCATACCCTACAAAAAACCATAATCCTTCTTGCGCACACCTGATTATTCCACCATGGTTTGAACAAAGCAGCACATTTCATAACGCCGAAGTCAGCCTATGTATACATATATAGCACACAATCCAATATTTTTGCTAAGTACTGGTCAACACCGGCGCAATGAAATATTTTATTACATACTCCTGCACATTTATTCCAGATCCACCGCGTATTGTACTTTTACATTTGTGACACTCAGCCATGGCCTAGTCATATAAAATCTATTATTTAACTGCCAAACTTTACTTATATTCAATTGTTTTTATATTTCGCGTATAAATAATTCTTTATTAAAAAACATTTATTTGTTATTTTTAAATTTTTAAACAGTTTATATATTCTTTAAAAATTTTTTCTTCAGAACTTAAATTTTTGCTTCTTATTTTGTTGCTTCTTGCTAAGATTTTGTAAAATTGAATTCAGTCATATTCTTTGATTCAAATAAATAAGTTCTTACAAAAGAAACAAATAATTGCTTTTTTTTTGGAAACTTAAAAATTCAAAACTAAAATTATTAAGCTCTTCTGCAATTGCCAAATCATCTGTGATAACCTTTCCATTTATTTCAATCTCGTGAACTTGCGAATTCTCAGCACTAATTTTTTTATATTTCTCCACATGTCTTTCTGGTTAGAACATTCACTAATTTTGTTTGTTACATAATTTGCTTCACATTTTCTTAATTCATATTTGTATTTATTTCTTACTAATCTGTACTTTCCCCAATAGTAATCATTATTGTGCCATACAGCTAACCTATAAGATTGTATTTTACTTTGCTTCAATGATCTGAGATAACTGTTAAACCAATAGTTTACATCATTATTATTCCTCAACCTTTTTGCGCTTATCATTGAGTTTAGTGCTTTATTTATTTCAGACGTTAATATTTTTGTAAACTCGTCAACCGATATATACATATACTTGGGTTCGACTAATTTCTCCGTTCATTATATAGCTTCTCAGAACAGAATTGTTGTATCGTAAAGATCGATATGTAAATACTGGCGTGATAGAAATTGTACATGTAGCATACGCTCGCAATCCATTGAAATGAATCACGGTAAAAGTATGTATCACAAGTTCAATGACGTGTAGCATTAAACGCGATCGAGCATCGCGGTATTTTTTGAACGTGTAGCATTACGCAGATTACGCTAAAATATGAAATCTGAATAGCGGATCACATATCACAGACTTTATTGTTAATATAAATATATAGAAATATATAGAAATCAGTACTGATACGTTCTGCTAATAAACTGATTGGATATAAATAATAATATTTTCCAACATAAAAAACTCTTAGTAATTTTGAATTTTCATTAATTCAATAAAACTGAACTTGAGCCTGATAATATTACTTTTCATATATACATCAATATAAGTTCAAATAATAATTACGTTTATTCGTAATAATAATAATATAATAATATATATAGATAAATTTAATAATTTGTTTTGTTTTCTATGCATCATAAAATTATGTTAAATTTTGTTCACATAAAACAGAACTATTGGCAGCGCAGTCTCTGCTGGTTCACTCTTGTCATGCATGCCGGTGCAGTAGTACAAGACACAAACTGATGTATTGGTCAACAAAATGCAAAACAGCAAGTCGATTGTCTGCGGATTTGAGAAGCTTAAATTTGTTGGAATTACATATTTCTTTTTGTTGGCTTTCCAAAAAGTATCCGAATTATTTTACCACACACAAATTAGAATGCATTTTTTCATGTTGTTATTTTGGAGTGAATTAGTTTTTTTTTCATGGGAGTTCATCATAATTGGAAAAACGTGAAAAGTGAAAAAAATTACGAGGATTCATGATAGGGGCGAATATACTTACATGAAGTTAAATGGTTTTTGTTAGCATTTTCAGTTTAAATTAAACCTTTTTCAAAATAAATGAAATATTTTTCAAAATGAACGAAACCTTTTTCAGATTTAACGAAACTCTTTTTAAATTAAACGAACCCTTTTTCAAAATAAATGAAACTCTTTTCAGAGTAAATTAAACTTTATTCAAATTCAATTAAACATTTTTCAAATTAAATTAAACCTGTGGTGGGACTCAGTAACTTTCATTACGATAATCGTATTGTTAAAATTAATATAACGAAAATTTATCGAATTTGGTATTCAGTAACACTTTTAACGATATTCACTATCGGTATGTAAACGACAATAATTTTTCGGTTGTTATGAAATAAATAAAAGTCAGCAGTTCAATCGTAGCATGTGCGTTATGCAAAGAACAAAATTTATCTTTTATAACAATATACACAAACACAGAATCTTGTATGCATAAAAAATAATATTACCATTATTTAAACATGCAATTTAACATTCATATCTCTAAATTTCATAAAATTTAACATTCATTTTTTTAAATTCTAAAAAATTTTTGGGAAAAATTTCAATAAATAAATGAATTTATTTGTTTTTTGTTTATTTCTCTTTGTGCTTTTCTTATATATTGATAGAGATGCCAAAGAAAAAGGAAATTATAACGATGTTGTTAAGAAGCAATTAGTGAATAACAAAATCGTTACTGCAAATCGCAATAATTGTCGGTAAATTTAACAATTATCGAATTGTTAAAAGTTACTGAATCGCACTACAGTTTTAGAATTTATAGGTTTATTGATTTGAATTCATTGAATGAATTCATTTTTAATTATGGATAATGCCAGAATCCATAAAACCCAGGAAATTCGAAATATGGTGGATAATAGTGATTGTAAACTTGAATTTTTACCACCTTATTCTCCTATGTTGAACCCGATAGAGAAAGCATTTTCTAAGATAAAATTCCACGCCCGATCATTATTAAGTGACATTACCACAGAGCATAACATAGTAAGTGTAATTGAGGAAAGTGTCGCACAAATTAATCAAAATGATTGTGCGAACTATGTTATGGATATGATCATGATAATTCCTAAAGCGGTCAGTGGACAAATTCTTCATTAATTTTAACAACTATTTTATAAAAATGAATATGTTTAATATGTTTTATTTTTATCTTTTGTTTTCTATTAAATTCTAAAACTGGTTTAATTTAATTTGAAAAATGTTTAATTGAATTTGAATAAAGTTTAATTTACTCTGAAAAGAGTTTCATTTATTTATTTATTTTATTTATTTATTTATTTATTTTATTTATTATTAAACCGAGCCCAAGAGGGACATAATTGGGTAATAGGTTATACAAGTGTGCGAATTCATAAATTAAAAAAAAAATGTATAATACAATTAGTTTAGAAAAACGAAATAACAATAAATTCTTAAAACAAAGTAAACTAATAATATTAATGAAAAACTGTCAAAACCCAAGGAACATAATTTAATATTTGTTAGTATAATAAGTGTAAAGAGTATAAGTGTTTTTTGTATCATTTATTGGGATGATAGGAATTCGCGATAAATTGCATTTGCCTTAGCCAATGAGAAAGAAAAGACCTTGAGGTTGTTCGGAAGTGCATTCCAAATACGTGCAACTCTGACTACAAAGGAATGCTCGTAAGTGCTCCTGAAAATACGACTGATTATTATTTGTGGAGAGCGAACCGAGTGCGAAAAATAAAGCTGCTAAGCAAGTAAGCGGGTAGTTGCTGGTGAATTACTTTGTAGAACATCATGATGAGTCTCAACTTCACATACGCGGTGAAAGACAACCCAAGAAATCGGGCAACGTATGAAGAAACAGACTCTCGTAGCCTTAAGTTGTAGACGTATCTAACTATTCTATTTACTATTTTATTGACCTCCCTAAGAATAGTTATGTTAGTAGATGAATAGACTTCTATACCATAGTTTACAATGGATAGAAGTAACGATTTGGCAATCAAAGTTTTAATGCTAGTTGGAAAATAGCAACCCAAACTATACAATCTCCTCAGACCAAAACATACCTTCGATTTAATGGAGTTAATATGTCTTGTAAAGTTGAGCTTTTCGTCCAGAGTTACACCCAAACAACGCATATGATCAACAAGATCAATTTTTCTGCTGCACATATTAATATTAAGAAGAGACTTATCTTGAAGACCAAAGCACATCGCTTTTGTTTTATTCACGTTAACACGCAGGAAATTACTACTCATCCACAAGTGCGACATACGTAATGCATAATTTACTCTTTCGTTAAGTGAATCAAGAAATTGTTTTTCGCCAAGGAAGACTAGATGGATGTCGTCAGCATATAGGAATACATCCGAGGTGGGCAAGATAAGAAACTTGACAAAATCTTTCACGTAGAGCGTGAAGAGAAGAGGGCCAAGGATTGAACCATGAACTCCACTGCGGCAGCAGTGTTTGGAGGAGCCGGTATCTCGGGAGGATACAAATTGCTTTCTATCGGTTAGATAGGATAAAAATAAATTACAGAAGGTTTTGCTAAACATATACATTGAAAACATTTTGTTAATTAAATTGTTGTAGTTGATTGTGTCAAAGGCTTTGGATAGGTCCAGAGCAACTAGGACACCAATTCCTTGACTGTTAAGGCTTTTTCTGATCTTATCATCATTTATTTTGAAAAAGGGTTCGTTTAATTTAAAAAGAGTTTCGTTTAATCTGAAGGTTTCGTTCATTTTGAAAAACGTTTCATTTATTTTGCAAAAGGTTTAATATAAACTGAAAATGCAATATTTAAATTTACTTTGTTAATAGTGTATGACACTGTGGGCTCGAGTAATACATTAAGAACAAATTGAATTTAATTGAAAAGGAAACACAATATGGGTGTTGTTGGCTGAAGTGGTTAGCACGTTGACTACTAAACAAACAATGACTTGGGGCCTGGGTTCAAACCCTTGCCAGAGCAAGACAATCAACATCATTAATTTCTCTAATGTACATTAGTGAACCATTGTATTAATTGTTGTCGGACTATTTAAGTGATGAAGGCATAGGTCACTAAGTCTGGGTTCACACGTGAAAGTTTTCTTTCATGAAAGTGGTTAGTTTGTTGGTGAACGGGGAGAGAAGAATGGTATCGGGTATCATTCTTCTCTCCCCTCTCACCGACAAACAACCACTTTCATGAAAGAAAATTTTCACGTGTAAACGCAGACTAAAGAACTGTTCCGATAAAACTGCCTGCTAATACAGCTTAACAAGGTTAATGCGCCTACTTAACACCGGAGGCGCCTCAAGACTGCTATAAAAATTAACATAACGCGCAAAGCAGAGATGTAGTCAGCGTTACCGTTCACCCGACTAAAGTCGCAATTTGACCCTTTTTCGGCGGTCTGCGACTTTTTGTG
The DNA here is from genome assembly GCA_947311025.1 of Lypha dubia. NCBI lineage: Eukaryota > Metazoa > Arthropoda > Insecta > Diptera > Tachinidae > Lypha > Lypha dubia. The sequence continues at coordinate 102,467,479 of OX371260.1, read as the reverse complement.
AGACTTTTTTTTATCGCCGACTTTTGCGACTTTTTTAATTTTGTTGCAACTTTTCACCCTTTTTTGTAGTTTCTCACAAAAAGCATTTAATTTGCAGTAAATTAAAATATGTTTTTTTTTATTATTTTTATAAAAAAAATCGTCAAAATTTAAAAGCAATTCGCAGATTATTGTACATTTGACAACACTTTTATTATCATCATGGTGAAATAAGTATATAACAAAAAAGTGAATAATGCTTGTCGAAAAATTACACCATTTTGACGTGTGATATCCACAAAATTATCATAGCAAAAAATAATGAGCTGCCGTTACGAGACCACCTGGTAAACTTATTTCACCACGCTTGTCATGTATACAATATGGCATAAAATTGGTAATTTAAAGAATTCGTTAGACGAACCAATATTTCCTAATTTGTACAAACTAGCCGTACATGTATTAACTCTACCTCACAGCAGTGCTTGTGCAGAGAGAATTTTTCGAAATTAGCTTTACTTAAAAATAAATTAACTAATAAATTAAAAGTAAAAACATGCAACACTACGCTGTCAGCCATAAATTAATTAGATAAAGATAGAATACTGTATTCCCTGTAATGAACTTATTTTTAAATATAGAAATGAAATTTCAAAAAAATAGTATTTATGTTTGTATGTATTCCTTAATTATATTATAGAATAAAAATTTTTTGAAGTACAAATATATTCACCTAAAAAAAATAAGAAATAATGCACCAAGATCAAACGAATGCAATTAAAAAAAAGCTCACTGCGCTTTACTTGGAGATTTTTAAATTTTGTAAAAAATATCTTAACTTGATTTTTTTACCAGAAATCCCATTCATTTGACTCTGGCAGCATACGACAGTATACGTGAAAATATGTATAGAAGCATACATATATAATGCATCTGCATATGTTAAAAAAATATGATAAAAATGGATTCTGCAATAAGCTTTTTGTTTTGTTTCAATTGTTTTTTTTTATGCTTTTTATTAATAAAAAATCGTTAAAAAAAGATGAGCGACTTTATTTTTATAAAACGACCTTTTGTGCGACTTTTCAAAAATTCCTAACGTAGAGTTAAGCGTTCTAAATTTTCAATAACTATTTTCTCTACCCTATCCCTCTCTGAGTTCCAGCACAATGCACTGCATACGTAGGGGTCATTCCCTGAGTGATGGTCCTAATTAAAAATAAAAAAGTGTTGGTTGTTTTCGAAAATGCAAAATTGCGTATGTGTGATTTGGGTCAACGTTAATATTTTCTGATAGTTTGTGCCTTTAAAATGTTCACATATGTTATTCAGGTAATATACAATCTGTAGTAATTCACATATGTAAAATATTACTGTAAAATAATATAACAAAGCCTGAAAGCTTCAAGTTCATTTTGTGATTTGACTTTCTTTGCTCTTTCGTATGTGTACTTCATACATACATACATACATATGTATACACATTAATATGTTAATTTTAGAGCCCCAAATTAACTTAACTTTTTATAAGTATGTAGTACATACAAATGTTAATTCGTTATTAGCTTTTTAGCAGCATCTATAATTTTTTATTTGCAGAGGTGAAGATTTCTTTTATCCGTTTATTTTAGAATGTCTTTTAACAAAATGCACAGGAAACGCAAGGTCATTACCCCATAATATCGATAAAAACTGACTGAATGACTCACTTACATTTGAAAATTTAACATTTTAAGTAAGCGACTGCAATCAATTAAAACAAAAGCTAATATTAGAGATGAGTGCAGGAAGCGCTGGTCAGAACTTTCATAAACGAAAAATTCAAATCACCAAAGAAAACAAAAAACAGTATGTACATATGTATGTATGTATCAACAAAACACAACGAAAAATGTTAAATCGGAGGTAGGCGGAGGTCAATATAAGTACATACACATATGATCGATTTCGAAAGACAAACGTTATTTAGATGAGAAAGCCGCCAGACATGCGGACGGACTATCGGACAGAGCACGAGGTTCTTTTTAATACGTATGTCTACAAGATCTTCACATTGTTTTTGAGCTTGAATAGTTAATGAAATTCCAACCAATTATATGTATGTAAATAAGTCAATTACAACTTTTTTAGAAAATTTACCTTTAGCAAATAAAAATCGATTTTTAAATACATATTATAATAGAAGTCATTCTACATTTTAAGGTTTAATATTTTGATGGGCAATTACACCAATCCTTACCTGCCAATTGTTTTTTCAACAGCAGAGATGACTGAGGTTCCGACATCTTTATTTCAAATAATGTTGTTGCAAATTTTCTTCTAATTTCTTTGTTAAATATTTTTGTTGCTATTAATGACTTGTGAGAATATTGGTTAATAATTTCAGACCAAATATACTTTTCCAAACGCGGCGAAGTATAAAGAATTTCAACCACAAAGCAAATTTGAACGATGAGCCGACGTCTAGGTGAATTTCTTCACCGTAAAATTGGCAAATCTTTTAGCATCGTACAATTATATTCTAGGTAGTCTCGCAACGCCATATGACTTGTTTTTTGTGGCTAGGTGTTTCAAAAGTTGCTTACGAAGAAGCAAGGTATATTAATTATCAGGTAGTCGCCTTAGCTAAAATTGACATCAGCTGATTGATTTTTTGTTGTCAAAACTTTGTTGTGTTTTTATAAAAATATTGACATTTTTTTTATTTAATTAAAATTTAAGTAATTGAAAAAAAAACGCGTGAAAAATTTTTAAAATTTAATTAAAATTAAAAATATCGATTACAATGCGTGTATGTAGTGTCGGCAAAAAAAATTTGCAAAGGAGGAAGGAAAGTTGTTCCAAGTACCCAAAGAAAAGCGCCTGAGAAGTATATGGAGCGAAATTTGTTTCAGGAATTTCACACCAACTTCTCTTTTATGTAGCTCTCACTTTTTGCCATCAAGCATTTTACATGCTAGAAAAAAGTAAAGTCTAATCGTGAATTGTGCATTTGCATCTTTAACATTTTCCGTTGCTTCAACAACAGCATTTACAATACGTTCAATATTGTGTTGTTGCAAAATATCCTGGAAAGGAGGATACATAGACTTTCTTTAAATTTTACTAGGAATTTTTCGATACATACATATATTTTTGTTTTACTACCTTTCCTGTAAAAATATCCTGTAATGAAGCAACAATCTTCTCCAATGCCTCTACTACTGGTCATTTTTACGTATATATGGGCAGTATTCTCTTATGATCTAATTCCACTTTTCGATGCAGTTAATTTATCATAACTCCAGCCTTAAACAAATGCATTTGCAAAGGGAGGAAATTGTTTCCTAGTACCCTAATAAAAGACACATCCTGATTTTATACATACATCTATCAACACCTTTTTGTTTTATGTGTTGTAAAAAATTTTAACTTTATATTTTTATTTTATACAAATTTTTTTTTAATTTCATTTTTGTTTTGTTTACACATCACATTTTGACAACAGCCAAGTTTTAACACTAACAAAATGCCTGTTGTTTTTGTGATGTTGTATTTGTTTTCGGGACAAGACTACCTTGTTTAATATACCTTGCGAAGAAGATAATAATAAAAATATAATAATGAAAAAACTTAGTCTGTAAAAAATTTGTAAAAATTAATTCAAAGACAAAAAGTTGTGTGCAATTGAAATATAAAAAAAAATTGAACAAAAATAAAACAATATTGTGATCCACTAAGAATGCAAAAATATGTTAAAAAATATTAAAAATATTATTTATCAACAACAATATAATAAACACAAATCAAAATATGAAATTGTTTTGTAATATTTTTTTTTCTTTAATCCTATTGACACATCTAGCTCATGAGCAACATTAAAAAGCCCAGTTGTTTTTTTATTGTTGACTTGTTGTAATTGTGCGGCTACCTAGTGTATTATTGTACCATGTCTTTAAGTTTATACCATGGTAACTAACAGGTATGTGCAGTTCGACAACAACTACAATAATCCAAAAAACAACATGTATTTTGTTAGTGTCAAGGGCTAGTAGACACGCATACTTGTCTGCAGACATGTAAGATGGCATACTTTGCGTTTTGCTGTTACACTATCGAACGCTGACGGCATACTTCAGTACACATAAATGTTGTGTGTATGAAGGTGTGCGACAGACATCAGAAAATCAAAAATTTTTGAAAATAAACATACATGTCTGACGTACTCGACATACATACATGCTATTAGACAGTGAGTTTTGATATGCCATCGTACATGTCTGCAGACAAGTATGCGTGTCTAATAGCCCTTTAAAGTACTCGCTTTAGATAAAAAAACACACAAAATATTTTAAAGCATTTTCTTACGTATGAATACCATTATTTATGTACTCTCTTCAAACTATATCAGTTTGTTTGAAAATTTGCTATAAAGTCCACTTTTACATATTGGCAACTGAAGGGCAGATGTTTTTATAATTCCCTCTTGAACTTGAATGTAGCTACTACATATTGGAAATTAATAGGCAGACAAAAATTGTTCGTATCCCCTTTTCGTTCTTTTTCGCTATTGTTGTTTATGCACATAATTTTACGCACCACATGCAGTAATACTAAAATGACAATGGTGTGACAAAAATGATATGAAGCAACAACATAAAAAATGCGAAGAGTGAAAGAGAAAAAGGAAATATGTTCGTTACAGGGGGTCGTGTACTATACCCTCTGCATATTCACCCCTTCTTCAACAAACTTCGTCTGTCTGTCCATAAATTGCTAATGTGTAAAAGAGGACAAAGCGAGCATAGTCAGCTGTACTAATAAGCTCACCTCTTGGTTACGCCTTGTTTTATACCATGGCGAATTCATGAATGAATTTGCCTTGGTATATACTGTGTTGCTAACGTAAATTTTTCCTGAAGTATTGCGATTTAAAAAAGTTGTAAAGCGGCATCTACATATGAACGTACTAACAATATTGAAGGGTTACACCAAGGCAAATTCATTACCAGCAGTTATATTCTGTAATTCACTTATTTTCTTAAGACATTTGATGTTAAATTATCAATTATACTTTTGTATTTCTTAATATCATATCTTGGAGGAATATAGCAACTATATAGCTGCTATATTATGTAATTCTCGTAGCTTAAGCTAAATCTCGATCGCTAAAATTTGTAGGGCGAAAATTTACTTTTTTCGCCGTAGCTAATTTGCTCTCAGTAGACCATTCTTCTTTCTTGCTCATGAACATGCGTGATAAGTTAGTGAATATTTGATACTTTGTTCATGAATGTCCAATAAAGAAATATTTTGCTGTTCATTTTTTGAATGCTAGAGCAAAATAAAGTTTGATGTTCGTATTCATGTGTGAATAAATACAAAATCCTTATATTCTTCACATAAACGAATAAAACAAAATTTTTTGTCTCTTCAAACACGAATAGAATGAAACGCAACTAAAATTTAAAATTCTAACTCATGACCATGCGTGATAAGTTAGTGAATATTTGATACTCTGTTCATGAATGTCCAATAAAGAAATATTTTGCTGTTCATTTTTGAATGCTAGAGCAAAATAAAGTTTGATGTTCGTATTCATGTGTGCATAAATACAAAATCCTTATATTCTTCACATGAACGAATAAAGCAAAATATTTTTTGTCTCTTCAAACACGAATAGAATGAAACACAACAAAAATTTAAAATTCTTATTCATGTACATGACTCATGAAAGAAAAATATATCTATTCATACATGTGTAAATAAAATAAAAAAATCTTCGCTATTCATTTTCGAATGTGATCTTAAAAAAAAATTTTTGTTAGATTCATTCATGACTATTTATCATGAATGTTTAAATTTGAGTATTCATATATGAATTTTTCTGAACTCTGCTTTTTATATTAGTATTACCTTACATTATAATTCATACTCCGTAATAATGATTGCGTTTTTGTTAAAAAAATTTTTAAAATATGTTTTAAAACGTCTATTTTTTAAAGCTATTTTACGACGTTCTAGTCCAAACTTATTGTTTTTTGCAGCACATGCATTTTGAAAATTGCAAAGCGCATGATTTTTGCGTAGTATTTTCTCATGAAAGCATTATGTCCGAAAGTTATGGGAACATTTATGAGAGATGGTATCACTGTTAAGAATTAAGTTTAGTGACCTATTTCATACTGGATTAACTTATTGCCATACCGTTGCAGTCAGCGTTACCGTTCACCCGACTAAAGTCGCAATTTGACCCTTTTTCGGCGGTCTGCGACTTTTTGTGAGACTTTTTTTTATCGCCGACTTTTGCGACTTTTTTAATTTTGTTGCAACTTTTTACCCTTATTTGTAGTTTCTCACAAAAAGCATTTAATTTGCAGTAAATTAAATGCAGTAAAAATCGTCAAAATTTAAAAGCAATTCGCAGATTATTGTACATTTGGCAACACTTTTATTATCATCATGGTGAAATAAGTATATAACAAAAAAGTGAATAATGCTTGTGAAAAAATTACATCATTTTGACGTGTGATATCCACAAAATTGTCATTGCAAAAAATAATGAGCTGCCGTTACGAGACCACCTGGTAAACTTATTTCACCACGCTTGTCATGTATACAATATGGCATAAAATTGGTAATTTAAAGAATTCGTTAGACGAACCAATGTTTCCTAATTTGTACAAACTAGCCGCACATGTATTAACTCTACCTCACAGCAGTGCTTGTGCAGAAAGAATTTTTCGAAATTAGCTTTACTTAAAAATAAATTAACTAATAAATTAAAAGTAAAAACATGCAACACTACGCTGTCAGCCTTAAATTAATTAGATAAAGATAGAATACTGTATTCCCTGTAATGAACTTATTTTTAAATATAGAAATGAAATTTCAAAAAAATAGTATTTATGTTTGTATGTATTCCTTAATTATATTATAGAATAAAAATTTGTTGAAGTACAAATATATTCACCTAAAAAAAATAAGAAATAATGCACCAAGATCAAACGAATGCAATTAAAAAAAAAGCTCACTGCGCTTTACTTGGAGATTTTTAAATTTTGTAAAAAATATCTTAACTTGATTTTTTTACCAGAAATCCCATTCATTTGACTCTGGCAGCATACGACAGTATACGTGAAAATATGTATAGAAGCATACATATATAATGCATCTGCATATGTTAAAAAAATATGATAAAAATGGATTCTGCAATAAGCTTTTTGTTTTGTTTCAATTGTTTTTTTTTATGCTTTTTATTAATAAAAAATCGTTAAAAAAAGATGAGCGACTTTATTTTTATAAAACGACCTTTTGTGCGACTTTTTAAAAATTCCTAACGGTAACCCTGGTTGCAGTTTATTGGCGAGAGGGCTGAAGAGAGCGGTTTTTCGTTAGTCCCCTTTTACAAATTGGCAACTGAAGGGCAGACTTTGAACTTGTGCGAAGCTTTTACATATTGGAAATTAATAGACAGACAGAAGTTGTTCGTATACCCTTTTCGTTCTTTATCGCTGTTGTTGTGTATGCACATAATTTTTCACACCACATGCATTAATACTAAAATGCCAATGGTGTGAGAAAAATGATGTGAAGCAACAACATAAAAAATGCGAAGAGTGAAAGAAAAAACCGAAAAATGTCCAGTACAGAGGGTCGTGTACTATCCACTCTGCGTCTTCACCCCTTCTTCAACAAACTTTGTCTGTCTGCCTTTCAATTGCCAATATGTAAAAGGGGACTTAGCACAATTTTTCAACCAGCCTCAAACCCGCATTAGCACATGGTGTAATAATATAAGGTGTGCTTATCAACTAGTGATGTTACGAATATCAATTTTTAGTATTCGCGAATACGAATACGAATATTTAAAACAGTATTCGCCGAATACGAATACGGATACGAAGACGAATACGAATATTTCTTTTGAGGTTTATATTTCAAATTTAATTGGAAAAAATCCGTGCCTTTGCGTTAGTAACTATAAATGAAAAAAAAAAAATTAGTGATTTAACATTATTATTGCATTAAGATGCCGAATTTGAAAACCTCTACAGAACATTTTTTAATTATTTTACTTACATACTTTCAGATTTCGTTTTTCTTACTCTGCGTGAAATACAATGGGTTTTTTTTAATAAAAATTAATATATTTTTTTACATTTTATTTATATTCTATTTTATTTGACCTTTTTTTTTATATTTATTAGAATGTTTGTTTAAGCAATAGGTCTTTTGATTTAATATATATATATTGTTGTTTTATTTATATTTAGTTTCGATATTTCGCTAACAATTTGTTAGCATCTTCAGGAAATTTTTTTTTAAATTCTGCATTATTACTGCACAATTTAAAAAAAATTTTCCTGAAGATGCTAACAAATTGTTAGCGAAATATCGAAACTAAATATAAATAAAACAACAATATATATATATTAAATCAAAAGACCTATTGCTTAAACAAACATTCTAATTTTTACATTTTATGTACTTTTTTTAAACTTTTGTATGATTTTTTTTTGGAAAATGTGTGGGAAAATTATTCGAAAAATATTCGCTTGAATTTGGTGAATACGAATATATTAAAACAGGCGAATAGTCGAATACGAATACGAGTATTCGTAACATCACTATTATCAACACAACAATAAAAAACGACATGCATTTTGTTTGTGTAAAAAAAAACCAATATTGTCAAAAAAAAAATGCTATATACATAACAAAACAAAATGTGGTTTGTATGTATTTATTGGTTATGAAAAAACAAAAAGCATAACGTAAAAAAATATTCATGATGGCGGCCAAAAATGTAAACAACTTTTGACAAGACCGTGAGACTTACTTTTTTTTGCAGATTATTTAACGGTCAAAACTCAACCCTACAAAAAACCATATTCCTTGTTGCGCACAGCTTATATTATTACACCATTGGCGTATTCAAGTAGTTTTGCCATGGCAGGTATTACATGGTCCAACTTGGTGTGTGAACATGGTGTAATGAGAGTGTTTTGGCTATTAGACTATCATACCAAGTGTGTCAAACATCATTTTAAAGCAAACTCTGAATGGTGAGGTTTATGTTCATAATGGTGCGTGAAGCTACTAACTTTTCGTTTTATTTAATTTTTTTTAACTCGCGTCTGTAACAGCAACGCAATATTTTTTAACAACTCCAATTAATAGATACATACATATATGTGACCTTCTCCGAGAAAAGGGACCTAGTGTGTCAAAAAACGGGTTTGGACTTAAGAGTGGATTAAGATTGAAGGCGTTTTTTGAAACTTTAAATACGTTTTTCTCAAAACTTCATTTTCACATACTATTATATTATATTAATTATTTTTTTTTATACATATATAACTATCATCACATCATTTAAAAATTTAATAAATTTTTATATACATACAATATTTGAGTTCTTACTTAAAAGTATTTCAGCAAATAAAAGTGAGTGAATATAATTAAGGAAACAGTTTATATGTAAATTATTTACTTATTTTTACAAAATGAGACTTTTAAGAAGTTCTAAAGTTATCACTTTTGAAATCTTAAGATTGCAAAGCGCTAACTCTGCAAATTTCTTATAATATCATGATTTGAATATCTGTTACGATTTTCGAATCTTTGTGCAATTTTTCTAGTCACTTCTTCAAATAAGTCTTCTTTGAATCTTGTGTGAAGTCGACTAGTGGGGTATCGTTATGATTTCGTTAAATTCAGTCAGAGAGTTTGGGATAACTTTTGTTCCAATAGACATTTTTTTGTACTTATTATTTTTTCCTAAGAGTTTCATTACTGTTGAGAAATTATGGCAATTGTCTACAATAACTGGTGGAATCTTAGCAGACTCACTGATTTGTACCTCTTCAACACCTACGTTTTCTTCATCAGACAGGTCAGAAAGTACCTGGAATCTATTACCATTTTTAGATTTTTTGAATTTGGGGTTGTGTCTTCATAATTTTTTGCGTTTAGTGGCCATTTCGATAGAAATTCCCAAAAAGAATTTATTAGAAAAAAAAAATTAACGGTTGATATTTAATAAAACGTCTGTTATCTCGTTTAAATTATTTTATTTTTATTTGAAGACACACAAAATTAATAAATTTTTTTTTTTCACGTCTGTTCTATTTGAAAGCTTTTTCATAGTCATATTAATTAGTTAAATATTTATATATTAATATATATCTATCAATCCTCTCTAGTATATTATTGAATGAAAAATTTTGCACTCTTGAATATAAAAATTTTTTAGAATACAAATTTAACTATTTTTTAAAATTTTACATGGCCAAAAAAAAAAAAAAAAACTATAAAATTGCGAAATTTTGAATTTTTTTTTAATTATTAATTTTAATTATTTTTTTTTATATATTTATAAATTATTTTAATAATTTTTTTCTTTTTATCTGCCACAATTCGGTCAAACTTTCATAAATTTCAATTAACTCCTTTAAAAATGTGCACTCTTTACCCTTCGCAATAAGAATAGCAATAAGAAGATTTTCTGGTTGACCGTGAATTAACTTGTCAACGACCTTCTTCAAATCGGCGTTCAAATAGCGACTCAGATTAATTGTTTGCCACAAGTGCTTAGCTCCGTTTATACACGAGGGATTACATTTTATTGTAAACCACATCGGACCATAAACTATCATCACGAACGTGGCTAATATCACCAATTTTTCTTCGGGGTCCGGCTTAGTAGCATATAACCTTAGAGTTAGATTTGCTGTTGTAAGCCATTTAGAATGGTTGGGAGATCCAGGTTCAATATTAGCTAAATCGGAAGAAAAAAAGCCAGTGCTAATAGCGGTCATAATATCGTAAAGATACTTTTGGACGCTACTCAAATCACTCCTTGTAATTTCAGGTAATATTGAAGGAATGGCGGTGAATTCGACTATTGGCATTGTTTCACATTTTTGTAATTGAGATCTAATGGCACCTGAAAAGCATTTAGGCCCTGTAGTTTTTCCGTCCAAATGTAGCAACAGATGTCGCAGTGGCAATTCATTTTAATGCAACTGGCAGATAAACCACCGCAATGGCTTATTAAGTTCTTCTTCGATCAAACGAATAATACAGTCTTAAAACCAGTGTTTACTACTGTTTCATCGCAACCAACAACAACTATTTCACTGAGATTCACCGATTTGGATTTCAAGTGAGTTATAATAGCATTTTTAATACCTTTAGCATTTCCAACCTCACACATTATATGCCCGAAATAGTCGCTTCCTGGCTCTGATAAAATTACATAATGGTTTTCTAGTACTCTTTTTCTGTAAAATTTATCATTATTCTGAATACTAATTAAAGTTGTATCCTTTTTGCCATCAAAATACATACCGCATATTTTCTTGGGATCTGCATCCTGTAAAGCTGCTCTGACTTTTGTTCTTTCACGGCGCAACTTTTAACGATCATTGACACCACTTGGATCAGTTGATGAAATAATGCCAACATCTTTTAACACAGAAGAACCTAAATGGCAGCGGCTCTGTCAGAGACTCCAGTACGATCACAGGCAAGAGCTAATGATGGGAAATTTGATATCTTTTTTTTTTGGTGGAGGTGCATCTAATTGCTTTGGCGTTTCAAGATAAAAGTTAGAAGCTACGCTATCGCTTGAACTGTTGCTTTCGTTTGTCAAGCCAGCAGGTAAAGAACGAGAATAACACGGTTTGTCAACATCAGTTATCTCTCTGTTACGCAATCAAGTTTTTTCTTTTCTTTCTTGTATTTTCTTATTTTTTTAGTTGCGACCACGTCTACACCGCCTATCATCATTTTTCTTGTTGTTCTTTGATCAAGTGAAAAACGTATTTCTTCTTTTGGAACACGTCTGTCTTTTAAACAATTACAATTTTGGATATGTATGCATTTGCAACTGAATTATCAAATAATTTGTGGGACTCAGCTATAAATTTATTAATTTTTGCTTGGTAATTTTTGTTGTTTGACGGCCTTGATAAGGTTTCATTAAGCTTCTATATTTGTTATTGTAGGAACGAATAAGTTGTAGTATTCTCTCAAAACTGACAGTTGGTAGCGATGCTCTTTGCCACATTTCTAAAACTTCCTGACCCAATTTTTCGGATATGTCATGAACGGTCGGCTCTTTTGCTGTTTCATCAGGCTTTATTTCATATTTAATGAAGAGGTAATATTTCATAACGTCATTGTATGTTGGTAATTGAGAAACTGGTAGTCTCTCTGGTAAACCGAACACAGGACAGGCCTTTGTTTGTCATGTTTTAACTTGAGACATTTTACTGTAATAAAAAGAAATACATGTGCTAAAGTGTTACAATAATTACTTGAACCATGAAAAGGAAATTAAAAATACTACTTACATGAGACTTATTTCTTTATCTCAGCCGTAACATTCAAAGGGTGTCACAAAAGAAATTTCACGCGCGCGAGTTGACTGATAACGTTCGAATGTCGTTTGAAAAGGGTTGTGAAATTACCTCCGCAGTGTCCTACAAATCTACGTCTCAACAGGAACGTTAAAATATTATCCTTATCTATCTTATACTATCAACACAATGCTCAGAATTTCTTGTGGCGTGCACAAAATATATGTAATTTTTTAACTAAATTCAAGAATTTTGCCAAAATTAATGATTTGGGGGCACTTCTATATTTTACACGTATTCAAAAGCGATTGTTAAATATAAAAAAAATCGCTCCCCCTAAAATATATGTAATTTTTTAACTAAATTGAAGAATTTTTCCAACCTTAATGATGTTAGGGGCACCTCTATAAATATCATGTGCCAACTGAAATTTTCTCTGTATAGTTGGGAGTTAAAAGAGCAACTTTTTGCAAATATTAAAAAGCGCTTACTTAAAAAAAAAATCACTCCGCCCTAATGTACATATACAATATAAAAAAACAAAAATTCTTATGTGTTGTAGGAATTATTTGGCCAATGATGCAATTTTGTTTATAATGATATTTTTCAATCTTTAAGCTAATAAGGCCTAACGTAGTTAATGTTAATAAAACAGCTTTATTACTTTTTTTCCCAACGTTGCGTCAATTGTTTGTTGACTACTTCAGGGGTTTCGTCTATTTAAAATTTTTAAAAAACATTATATTATATTTTGAAAAGTTTTTCCACTGTACATTATTTACTTACATTAATACAAAATGTTCAATTAAAAAGGATTGCAATATAAAATTATTTTTGACATTTTTTAATGCCGAAAAATTTTTTTTAAAAATTAATAAAAATATACAAAAATATACTGTAAAAACACAGTTGGTGCTGTTATTTGATTGCAACAATATAACTAGCTCTGATATTATTGGTGTCCTCTTTTATGTTCATCGTTCTCTCTATGTTCTTTTGTATGCGCAAGCTTTCAATTGTGTATCTTTTTCGCTCTATATTTTCTCTGTCTGAAATTCTCACATTATCAAAATACACTGTATGTTTGTTGTTGATGATATGTGTTGACAAAGCTGTTGATGTTTTTGTTTTTCAATATCACTTCTATGTTCTGCCATTCTGTTCTCTAAATTTCTTTTAGTTGTGCCAATATACATATATAAGGTGGGGTGTCATAAAGCCATGGGACATAAAGCCATATGGCGTTCAGTCCCATTCCATTGAGACATAAGGCCATATGCCATTAAGTCTCAATGGAATGGGACTTAACGCCATAATTTTTTTTCCGAAAATGAGACATAAAGCCATATTTTTGATAATGATTGCATGTAAAAAATACATTGATGATTCATGTCGCTCTGTTTTATGTCAAAAATGCATTTGTCTGTCAAAATGTTGTTGGCAATCAATCAAATTCCGACATTGTTATGCAGAAAATATATTCTATACACCGCCGTGTCGGGATATACCATGGTGGAGAAAATAACTAAATAGGCATATTAAGTGAAATAAAGGATGTTTTGTTAATTTTTTCTTAAAAGTTACATCTTCTATATATATAAAAGAAAGTCGTGTTAGTTACTTCACTTATAACTCAAGAACGGCTGAACCGATTTAGCTGAAAATTGGCAGGGAGGTAGTTTAGAGCCAGGAGAAGGACATAGGATATGGGCGGGATTGGACAAAGGGGCGTGGTACCTCTCATACAAACCACAAATTAAAAATTTATTATTTCTGCTCCTGATAACGGTATTTAAACAAAATTTGGTATGTCGGTTTGGTGTAAATTTCTTAAGTGCTGCTGCAAATATGGGTGGGATTAGAAAAAGGGGCGTGGTACCTCTCATACAAACCACAAATTAAAAATGTATTATTTCTGCTCCTGATAACGGTATTTGAACAAAATTTGGTAAGACGGTTTGGTATGCATTTTTTTAGTGCTGCTGCAAATATGGGAGGGATTTGACAAAGGGGCGTGGTACCTCTCATACAAACCACAAATTAAAAATCTATTATTTCTGCTCCTGATAACGGTATTTGAACAAAATTTGGTACGTCGGTTTGGTGTGCATTTTTTAAGTGCTGCTGCAAATATGGGCGGGATTGGACAAAGGGGCGTGGTACCTCTCATACAAACCACAAATTAAAAATCTATTATTTCTGCTCCTGATAACGGTATTTGAACAAAATTTGGTAAGACGGTTTGGTATGCATTTTTTTAGTGCTGCTGCAAATATGGGAGGGATTTGACAAAGGGGCGTGGTACCTCTCATACAAACCACAAATTAAAAATCTATTATTTCTGCTCCTGATAACGGTATTTAAACAAAATTTGGTATGTCGGTTTGGTGTAAATTTCTTAAGTGCTGCTGCAAATATGGGCGGGATTGGACAAAGGGGCGTGGTACCTCTCATACAAACCACAAATTAAAAATCTATTATTTCTGCTCCTGATAACGGTATTTAAACAAAATTTGGTATGTCGGTTTGGTGTAAATTTCTTAAGTGCTGCTGCAAATATGGGCGGGATTGGACAAAGGGGCGTGGTACCCCTCATACAAACCACAAATTAAAAATCTATTATTTCTGCTCCTGATAACGGTATTTAAACAAAATTTGGTATGTCGGTTTGGTGTAAATTTCTTAAGTGCTGCTGCAAATATGGGCGGGATTGGACAAAGGGGCGTGGTACCTCTCATACAAACCACAAATTAAAAATCTATTATTTCTGCTCCTGATAACGGTATTTGAACAAAATTTGGTATGTCGGTTTGGTGTAAATTTCTTAAGTGCTGCTGAAAATATGGGCGGGATTGGACGAAGGGGCGTGGTACCTCTCATACAAACCACAAATTAAAAATCTATTATTTCTGCTGTAATGGCAACATTGGCCATAAACGATTTAGTACACTTAAGCAATACAACCTTGTTACTTCTTTTATTAACACTATGGTAACACTTTAAGTATAACTCATTTTAAGAATAAGTAGAAGTAAGAAAACTTAAATAAACTAAGAGAGTTTGCCTATAACCACTGAAACAGCAACAAGTGTTTTAATTCGCTGCTACCATCCACCACATGGCGACCGTGACAGTGGAGGCATAAAAATAAAGCACGGATAAAATACAAAAAGAAAATTCAATCAAATTAAAATATTATAGGCACCAACAATAAAATCAAACGACTGTAAAACGAAACAGACGTGTCGCGCATAAATATTTCCACACAATACAAGAAAAGAAAATTGAGTTTTTAAGTGAAAATAATTAATTTAAATGGAAATTCCTGAAAAGGAAATTAAATTTTTAATAAAACTATAGAAAAAAATACTATTCCAGTGTGAACTATTGAAAAGCGGAAGTTGAAATTGCAGAAAAAAAAAAGATTACAAACATAAATTTACTACCAAACCAGAAATTTCCAGTAATTCAATCAAACCAATTAGTTTTACAAATATTTGCAATTGACCAATCAACAAGAACACAAAAAAATCCAAAGAAATCAAAATGAAAAACTGTAAAACAACAAAATAAAACGAAATAAATTATGAAAAAAAATGAAAATGAAACACTATAAAAATGAAAAAATTGATAACAAATAAAATATCAAATAAAAGACATCATCATTCCCACTGAATTTACGCGATCATACAACAACAACAAAACAACACAAGAAGAAATACTTTAAACAAAAAGTTTTACAAATTTTTAACGTCAAAAAGAAAAAGTAACACTTAGTAACAAACAATAATGAAGTTTAAATTAAAATAAAATATAATACCTATAAACGAAAAATATGAAAATTAAACGAAATAGAAATTAAAATATGCATAGAGAAAAATACATACATATGTATATACCTACAGAAAAAGTACAGTCAAAGCAAAAAAAAAATCAATCAAATGAGAATAAGTAACGGAAAATAAAAACAATAAAAACGTACAAAAGTACAGTCGTGTCAAAAGTCAACTCAAAATTTATAAAAAATAAAAAAAAAAAACACAAGAAAATAACAAATACATATACATATAACCAACTGGTCATAATATATTTCTTTGACCGACAACAAAAAGTAAGAACTAAAAACAAATTAAAATACAAGAACAGTTACAAAAATATCACACCCAGCAACAAAAAGTATATGAAAAGAAAAATGAATATAAACCACTTAAAGAGAAAGAATATACTATACAAAGAAAAATAGAGAAAACGAAAAAAAGAAATAACGAAAAAAATTGGAAACAAAATAAAAATACATGGCAATGATAAAATCTTAAAACTAGTTATGCAATCAAACAAATTAAAATCATAAGAAGCCATAATTTTAAATCATTAAATCATTCATGACTATGTGAACGTAGAAACTATGCAAGTAATAAAATATGTGGAGTTAGTTTAAAAAAAAAAAATATATAGATAACAAACGTTTTGAAAAAGTTTTGGCCCACCTTGACTGTGAGCCACTGTATGTACAACTTCATATGAAAACCAATCAACAAAAAAAGTACGAAAAAAAATCAACAAAAATCTATATAACAACAGCACTAAATATTCTACAAGCAAGACACCACAACAATAGCCACACACAACAACAACCAAAACAACAATATCCACACACAACAACAACAAGAAAATAATAAACACAAGAAGACAAATTAATCAAATAAATTACACCTACATATATACATAGTATACAACATTAACCAACAAAGAGAAACAAAATTAACAAGAAAATAATTCAGACACAACAAAATCATTTAAAAGCAAAATAACGAGTGCAAGAAGAAAAATATAATACAAGGAAGAAGAAGAATAAAATAAAACAGAGGAAAAAACAACAGAAGCAGCAAGAAGAAACCAGCAAACCTACATATAAACAGTAGCAACTACATAAAAACAACAAGAGATGACAACAATGAAAACGTATATTGAAAAAAAAACTAATATTTATCCATATATATAAGTATGTATACATTTTTACTAATATTTTACATTGACACAAATATACAAAAACCCTCTAACACAATCAAAAACACAAACACATACACACATAAACAACACAAAGAATATTTAAAACAAATTAAATTAAAATATAATCTTGAAATTTTATTTTTTCACTTTTAATATACATACATATGTACATTGCAAATAAATTTGTAATATACATACAAATAAATAACAATTTGAAATGAAAAAAGTCTTGCGTTGATTTATGTGGGAAACTGTGTATACGTATACAAATTATATGTACACAGGTATGTACTGTGAAGAAAAAAAAAACAAAATTTAAGGGTTGTTTTTAACAAAAACATTGAACAAACAACAAAAAAAAAAACATTACAATAAAAACATACATACAATCAGATAAACTACATATATACATACGAGTGTATGTAGGAAGATAAATATATAAACAAAAATATATACATACATACAAATGTACAAAATTATTTTATATAAACAATTTTTAATTTATAAAATATTAAATTGATAGTGCTAGCAAACTTTTATAAAAAGATGACATATTTAAAATAAATTATACGGGTAGATGTCAACAAATAATTTCGACATTAAAAAGTTTTATGAACTAGTATCTGAATTTGACAAAGTAAAGAAAAGAATATTGCAAAACAGACCAATTTCAAGCAACCAAAATAAAATTCAAGAATATATTAAACTTGTTATTAAAAATTACAACAATATAATAATATTTACAAAACCTTTTAGTAATCATTTGCCTAGTGAGACAAAACAAAAAGTGCATAATAAAATTGTACATTGCAGGGAGTTACTGTTGAGAAGTTTTATCAAGTTAGAATGTAAAGTTAAAATCCCATTTGGTGAAAATTTGTTTGAAGTTGTTAAGGAAGAAATTTTAACAGATTTTAGTTCCGATAGTGACGCTGATAACTCGGATACGAGTATAGATACGGATACAAAATCATCAAATATCAAAGGTACAATTAATACACTTAGCGGTAATAGACTAAATTTAACAATGGCGTCCATAGAAGAAAAAACGAAATTTATATCGATGTGCTCTAATATTATACGGGAAAACTACGACGGAAATCCCCTTACACTAAATTCATTTTTAGATAAAATCAACTTGATTGAGGAAATAACCGCTCCAAACCTGATTACATGCTTCATTTCTTTTATAAAATCTAAGTTGGACGGAAAAGCTAGAGAGGTTTTACCCGATGATATTTCAAACATAGCTCAAATAAAAAACTCACTTAAATCCAGAATAAAACCGGACAATTCTAAAATTGTAGCGGGCAGAATTGCTGCTATGCATGTCAAGCAAAATAATTATGTAGATTTTTCAAAAGATGTAGAAAATTTGGCGGATGCTTTAGAGCGTTCTCTTGTTATAGAGGGCATTACAAAAGAAAAAGCGCACGAAATGGCTATAGAGCAGACGGTAAACATCTGCAGAAACAATGCTAAATCAGATCTAGTCAAAGCTATTTTAGCGTCTACAGTTTTCCAAGAACCCAAGGATGTAGTAGCAAAGCTAATAGTAGAAGAAGCAAACACAGAAAAAGATAGACATGTTTTGACGATGAGATACAACAGAAATAGAACAAATTTTAACCAAAATCATCAGTCGAACTTTAGATTCCCCCGTGGTAATAATAATCATCAACAATCGTATAGGTCGAATGCGCACAATAATAACTCTAGAGGTAACAGCCAAAATAATTCTCGAAATAATAGGTACAACAACCGAGGTAGAAACAATAACAATTTCAATTATAATAACAATTCCAGTTATAATCGGAATTCGGGGCGAAATTTTTCTCACCAGAATGCATCAGTGAGAACTTTAAACTCGGAAGTCCCTCAGCAGGATATGGTGAGGGTGGAAGAGAGTCAATTGTAGACAAACAGAATCATTTTAAATCAGTATATAGCTTCAACCTTAATTTTTCAGATTTTATACGTTTAAATTGTACGGCATCATACAAAA
Source organism: Lypha dubia (assembly GCA_947311025.1). Taxonomy (NCBI): domain Eukaryota; kingdom Metazoa; phylum Arthropoda; class Insecta; order Diptera; family Tachinidae; genus Lypha; species Lypha dubia. Next base: position 102,448,138 of record OX371260.1, on the reverse strand, counting down.
AAAACACATTTTTAGTAGATTCGCAAGCAGATATATCAATTTTGAAATTTTCTTCTGTAAAAAATTTCATAGAAATCAATGAGTCGAATAAAGTTAACATTGTTGGCATAACAACAGATACAACAAAGTCGTTAGGTACAATTGCTACAAAATTGTTAATTGCTAATCATTCAATTTCACAAGTTTTTCATATAGTCCCTGACAGCTTTAATATCCCATCTGATGGTATTTTGGGCAAAGATTTTTTAAAATCAAATAAGTGTCAAATAGATTACAACTCAATGACGGTTTCATTTTATGTATATGGCGAAAGACTAATTATTCCTATTTCTCATGGTATTAGTAAAAACTCATGTTTCATTCCACCAAGGTGTGAAGTATTTAGATTATTTCAGTTAGAAAATGTAACTGAACCGCTTTTTGTTGATTCACAAGAAATTTGTGAGGGTGTATTTATAAGTAAATGCATTATAAACACCAAAACACCTGTTCTACGTATTTTAAATACGACGGACGGAACGAAATTCGTGCATAACTATAAACTTAAAACTGAAAAACTTTCAGAATACAATATTTATTCAATTAATAAAAATAATTTGAAACAGGAACGTATTGAAAACTTAAAAATTATCTTGAATGATAAAATGCCAAACTATGTCAAGGAAGATCTAATGCAAATATGTGAGGAATACGCAGATATCTTTACTCTCAAAAGTGATAAGATGACCATAAACAATTTTTATGAACAGCAACTGCGACTCAATGATACATCACCTGTGTATATCAAAAACTATCGACTCCCATATACACAAAGAAGCGAAATTAAAAAGCAAGTTCAGAACTTACTAGCAAATGACTTGATTGAACCCAGCACGTCAAATTATAACAGTCCTTTAATTTTAGTTCCGAAGAAAAGTCCAGATAATGTCAAATCTTATCGTATGTGCGTTGATTTTCGAGCAATTAATAAAAAACTCATAGCTGACAAATTCCCCTTGCCAAGGATTGATGATATACTCGACAATCTTGGTAGAGCTAAACATTTCTCGATAATCGATCTTTTCTCTGGTTTTCACCAGATACCGCTTCATGAAGACTCAAGAGATTTAACATCATTTAGTACAGATCAAGGAGCATTTAGATGGAAGGTTTTACCATTCGGACTGAATGTAGCTCCGAACTCTTTTTCTCGGATGATGTCTATAGCATTCTCAGGTTTAGAACCAAATAAAGCATTTTTGTATATGGACGATATTATTGTCATAGGAAACAGTAAGGAACATCATTTAAAGAATTTGGCTAGTGTTTTTAGAACGTTAAGAAAGTACAATTTGAAAATTAACCCTTACAAATGCAATTTTTTTAGACCCGAAGTCACATTCTTAGGACACAAATGTACCTCGAACGGGCTCTTACCTGATGATTCGAAAATAAATGCAATACAAAAATACACAATACCAACAGACAAAGACGCTGTTAAACGTTTCATAGCTTTTGCTAATTATTACAGGAAATTTATTCCTAACTTTGCTTTACATGCTGCGCCTCTTAATTACATAACAAGAAAAAAAGTAAATTTTATTTGGGACAACAATTGTCAGAAAGCCTTTGAAACCATAAAGTCAGAACTTATATCACCCAAAATTCTCCAATACCCCGATTTTACGAAAGAATTTATAATTACCGTCGATGCTTCAAAGATTGGTTGTGGTGCGATTTTAAGTCAGAGTTTTGATGGACATGACTTGCCAGTGTATTACGCATCTAAGGTGTTTAGTAAATCAGAACAAAGAAAACCAGTAATAGAACAAGAACTTTACGCAATATACTTTGCCATAAATCAATTCCGACCTTATGTCTATGGAACAAATTTTGTTGTCAGAACTGATCATCGACCGTTAGTCTACTTATTTAATATGAAGGATCCATCATCCAAACTAACGAATATAAGACTTAAACTTTCAGAATATAATTTTTTAATAGAATACATAAAAGGAAAAGATAACGTTGGTGCAGATGCATTATCTCGTATTTCAATTGACGAATTGAAAAAAGAGATATATACTGAACAAATTCTCGCCGTGACAACTCGAGCAATGTCCAAGCGGAATTATATAAACAAACCAACTTCAGAAAATTACAATGAAATTAAGTTACAAGTATACGACAAATTTTCCCAGAATTTTAACAAAACCATTTCGAAAATCAAATCAGAAATAAATTATGAACATAATGATTTAACTAACATAAAATTTAAAATATTTAACAGATTTAAATTGAAATTTTTAATAAATATTAAGATTGTCAACGAAACATTGAATTTCGAGGAAATGCTTTTGATGCTTCAAAGGGAAGCAAACAATCATAATATTTATGTATTAGAATGGTCTAAGGACGATTCATTTTTTAGCAAATACAAAATTGATGAATTAAAAACCCATGGTAATAGAGTATTAACAACTCTGAAAATAATGTTAGTGGAACCAATAGAAATGGTATTTGATAAAGATAAACAGACAAAACTGTTGAAAATTCATCACACTGATCCGATTTTAGGTGGTCATTGTGGCAGAAAAAGACTATATGCAAAATTAAAGACAAAATATTACTGGAAAGGAATGACTAGGGACATAGCTTTTTTTATTAAAAATTGCACAGAATGTAATACGAATAAAGTTAGAATCGGAACAAAAGAAAAACTCACACTTACACCCACACCGATTAAACCTTTTGAAGTGGTAGTATTGGACACAATTGGTCCGTTACCAACATCAAAATATGGTAATAAATATGGTTTAACATTAATATGCGATTTTACAAAATATCTTGTTACTATACCTATACCAGACAAAAGTGCAAAAACTGTTGCACAAGCAATTTTTGAAAATTTTATTTTGATTTACGGTAGAATGAATTCAATTAAAACTGATTTAGGTACTGAATTTAAAAATGATATTTTTTGCGAACTATGCAAATATTTAAACATCGAGTTAAATTTTTCAACCGCTTACCACCATCAAACCGTAGGAACAGCTGAACGAAATCATAGAGTTTTTAATGAGTACATAAGATCTTATATCAGCGAAAACATATCGGACTGGGATACTTACTTAAAGTATTTTACTTTCTTCCATAACACAACTTCAAGTTCAACTTTTGATAATAAATATACACCGTTTGAACTATGATGGTCCATTCATTGTAAAAAATATTAATGGTGTAAATGTCACTATATACAATGAAAATTTAAAAAAAGAAAAAACCATACATAAAAATAGAATTAGAAAAGCATAAAATATTGCTAAAATATCGAAAAAAAATAATTTTAATTAAACTAGATAAAACTAAAACGTAATCGCAAACTAAAAATGGATTTCAATTAAATTCATAATATTTTTAAAACAAAATTGTCAAAAAAAAAAACAAAAAAAAAAAAACAAAATATCTGCTTTAAAACAAAACTAATTGAATTTTGTTTTACAAACCATTTATGTATGTACTACGTAATTTTTCACGACTTAATAAAAACACAATTTTGTTTTTCTTTTCTAAAAATTTAAACAAATAGTAGTGCATAGTAGTAAACAAATTGAATAATCCAAATAAAACCCAAGTATTGTTGTTGAGTATAAAATATTTTTAATGAATACAATATAAATTTTAGAATGTATAAAGATTAAAGAAAAAAAAAAAGAAAAATATTGAAAAAAAAAACTAAAACAATCTACAATAAGTAATGAAGATTGAAAGCATTAAATTATATAGCTTTTTATATTAAAAGCATAACTAAACATAAACTTAGATTTAGATCTAGTATTTAAATTCCAAAATACATACATATATGAAAGAATATAAAAAAAAAAAATAATTAATATTAGATTTAATATATACATATATAAAAAGAAAAAAAAAAAGAAAATTTTGAATCAAAACAGCCTGATCAACTGTGTTGATTCAACATTTTTCCCCCGGAAGGGAGGTGTAATGGCAACATTGGCCATAAACGATTTAGTACACTTAAGCAATACAACCTTGTTACTTCTTTTATTAACACTATGGTAACACTTTAAGTATAACTCATTTTATGAATAAGTAGAAGTAAGAAAACTTAAATAAACTAAGAGAGTTTGCCTATAACCACTGAAACAGCAACAAGTGTTTTAATTCGCTGCTACCATCCACCACACTGCTCCTGGTAACGGTATTTAAACAAAATTTGGTATGTCGGTTTAGTGTAAATTTCTTAAGTGCTGCTGCAAATATGGGCGGGATTGGACAAAGGGGCGTGGTACCTCTCATACAAACCACAAATTAAAAATCTATTATTTCTGCTCCTGATAACGGTATTTGAACAAAATTTGGTACGTCGGTTTGGTGTGCATTTTTTAAGTGCTGCTGCAAATATGAACGGGATTGGACAAAGGGGTGTGGTACCTCTCATACAAAGCACAAATTAAAAATCTGTTATTTCTGCTCCTGATAACGGTATTTGAACAAAATTTGGTACGTCGGTTTGGTGTGCATTGTTTTAGTGCTGCTGCAAATATGGGCGGGATTGGACAAAGAGGCGTGGCACCACCCATATAACCCAAAAATTTAAATCGCCATATTTTGGGCATTTTTTGACTTACGTCGATGATATTTGGTACATATGGTATTGCTATAATTTGGAATACGTACCGGGAGAAAAGTGGATGGGACCACGCTCCTTTTTATTAAAATTAAAAATCGTAATATTGTCTTAACTACTGGACCGATCGTCACAATAGGATATATAAATACTTTTAATTTTATTACGAGGGGGGTAGCGAAGTACACCGGGATCAGCTAGTACATATATATAATTCATTTAATTAACTACATTACTACTGTTGCGGTGGTCTCAAAATAAAAAAAAGGCATAAAAATGTCTACAAGCCTCGAGTCCCTCATAAAAACATAATTTTTAGCTGGGGGTATAGCCTTTTGAGTATTGGAGGAACTACTCTCCACACTAACCCCGGTTCATGCTTCAAATAAGCAAAATAATGGTCCACCTTGCGTATGCGGAAGGCCTACCGCAGTGGAACTATGTTGTGGCCAAGCTGGTGGCTGAACAGGCCAAAAATTATGATGCTCAAGAAAATCTAGTCAAAGGCTGAAAAGAAAAAGAAAATAATTTAAATATCTGTAAAATAAAACAAGAGGAACGATACTTACGCTATTCTTTCCAAAATAATGTATAAAATGCATAGACTACTATTATGCGATAAAATAATTATGTCAAATAATGTCTGCAAACACAAGGATATCGTATGTTCAGTAAGTGACAAACATGTGTCATTATTCATAATGAATGAAATTGTTAGGGGTGCCAAGTGAGCGGTAACAAGTTAAGTTGCGTAAATAAACGGTAACGTCAATATTTACGTTTTGTTGGTGGAACACGTTAGTTTCAATATTCTTTTTGTTGTTGAAAGGAATGTTGAAAATGTTCATGAGAGATCGTGGAAGGAATTCTAACGGATAAGATAAAATGATGGATAGGGGCTAGGAGACCAAGGGAATTTTTTTTAAGAGTTATGTATAGTATATAAGAAATTCTTGGAAGGTAGAAATAAATGTTAAGACCGGTATAGAGAGGAGAAACGGTTTTTATATATAAAGATAGTAGAAAAATCTAAAGAATTTGTCTGAGAGTCATGATGGCGAGGATATAAAAGGCGAAATCGCAGTGGACTAAAGGTTTTTTTTTTGGTGAAACGATAGTGAAGAGTGCAGTCGAAGGAAAAAAATTAAATTAAATTTTTTAAAAAGAAAAAATTACAAATAAACTGAAAGAGCAGAGTTCCGAAATGGACTAAAAAAAAAAAAATATAGAAAAATTGTGGAGTGACATGTGTCTCCACAGAAATAAATAAAGAAAAATTAAAAAAAAAAAAAAATATATAAAATAAAAATTTAAATCAAAACAGCCAAGTAGATAAAACTAAATTTGAACTGAAAACAATTAAATATCTAAAAAAATTATTTTGAGACAAAAGAAAAAACAATTAAATAGATAGAAACGAAATTTGAAACAAAAACTAATAAAAATCTCAAACTAGAATCGCACCAAATATATCTTCAAATAAGAGAATAACAGCCAAAAATAAATAAAATAAAAGAAGGAGTAGTTGCCGTTCCAAACGGAAACCAAGGGTGATAGATCCAGCGACATAGCGTGGGAGCGGAAACCAAAAATTGTTGGCCAAATGAGATACGTATCGGTTTGAATATTCATTATGATATTTAATTTTGTATTAATCTAACATCACGTTCAAAAATTCTTATATATGTACGTTTATATGTGTACTAACCATTTTTTTTGTAAGAAATATATGTATCTATTAAGTAGTTGCAATTTAGGAATTTTTTTTTTCATGTAACAAAGGAAATAGAAAAGGAGTTTTAAAGCGATCTTGCGGAAGTTTAATGAAGACGCAAGAAATTACGTGTATTTTTTTTGTGTGAGGTCACTACATTAAGGATTGATTTTTTTTATAAATATTCATTTGGTTTTTTTTTGTGGGCTATGAATGAACGCCTTAGGGAGCTCCTTCAGGTAGTGTAGACACAGTGATAGTAACAGCGCAGGCTAAAGCAGAGTACTTATATAAGCGAAACAAAATCTATCCTTGAAGAAGGCTACAGTTTATATATATATATATATACATATGTATTTGCAACTAAACACCATTTTTGTCTCTTTTGAAAATATTATTTATTTCTGTAAAAAAAAATTTGTTTTTTTTGTTAACGATACATAGCATAGTTATTTAGTATTTTTAGTTCTGTTGTAATATAAGAAGAAGAAAGGAAATAGCCAAATTATATAAAAAAATTAGTAACTTACACATATTTTTGGTATTAATATTAATTTAAATAAATATTTATAATATGTATTGAAAAATTGTCGAAAAAAAAATGATGAGCTAAATTTATTTACGGGGGATTTTTGATGTGACGGTAAGTGTGTGAAAGTGTGAGCGGTAAGGGGTCATAAGAAAATTGAATCGGAGACGGAAATGACCATGGTAGGGAAAGGGCAGCTGGAAGTGTCATCGTACTTCCCTAACAACAATATGTCAAAGAGTAGAGTAGAGTCAATAGTTTTTTTTTATTGCTGCTAGTGTAGTGAATCTTACTTTGATTATTACATTTGTAATTTTAGATCTGCCCTCGTAACCTTAGTTTTAAGTAAATTCCTTTAATAACAATACACAACAACAATGCTATGCTAAAATTAAGCAAATTCCTGTAATGTAAAAATACAACAACTAGTATATCTTATTTTAATTGTTATTTTACACAACAACTTTTGCTACTTTTATTATACATTACTTTGTTAGTGTATACCACAAATTATGTTATTGAATAAGGAATTTTTGTAGTTTTAAGGCTCTGTTACTTTAGTATATAAGGAACAAATTTTTTAAAATAAAATCAATCTATACTTTGCCTTGAATCGGCACCACTCTTAACTCAGCCTCAAATCGGCTTCTTATTTTTATTTAAATCACAGGCATATAAATCTGCCTTAAATATACACTAGCCAGTGGCGTTCTTAAGCGCCGGCACTATTATTTATTTTACTTAAACTCTTCACATCATCAATCCTCCACACTAGTCCTCGGGCTCAGATGAGGGTTGAGAAAACACTCCCATGAAAATCTCCGCATTCGAGTTGGCCGGTGGAGTTCATCTGAGGTCGCAATAGAGGGCAGGTAACAATATGGCGCCCAATCGAAAAAAAAGGTATCTACATGTCCGGTAGAAACAACAATGAAGATAAAATGTAAAACACCGATACACTTAACAATAGAACCAATAGTTTTTAATAGGCCAAAGTATATCGTTCAGGGAACCTAAGTTTTTTTTTTGTTTCTGTCCACGTAACCGTTTTCATAATAACTGGAAAGTCCGTTGTACGGAAAATAAGCTAGACAAACTCCTAATTCTATTCGTACCGATATACCAACCAAAGGGAAAACAGGAAATAGATGTGACTACCCTAATCGAACGTTGTCCTTCCTTTGATTTGATTAAAAAAAAAAAAAAAATTTTTTTCATGCATGTAATTATATTAATTTTTCAATTCTGATGCCGTTTGTGGGACAAATAATTGGAAACCAAAACCGTATAGGCTAATAGCTCATAACGAGACTGTGGTAAAGATTATTCAATGTTCCCTAGTGAAAATTTCATGAAAGAAAAAAATTTAACTAGTGCACAAACGGGTCAGAACAAAGAAAGTTTTTTTTTTATTTTTACTAAATGAAACATATTGTGTTAGCTCTGGAAAGAGAGCATTATAGAAATAAATACCGCTGATACAAGTTAAGAACTTTCTTAATATAAAGTTCAACAAAATTTGTTTTTTTGGTCAGAATGACCGTTTATTTTTATATCGCAACTGCGTTTTGATTACAACTGAACTTGAATTACAACTCAACTTAAAATTAATTTACAATACATTTTATAATAAAATTTTCTTAAATTAAAGTGCTTACTTTTATTATTTCGCAATTATATTTTTTTATTAATAATTAGTTCACCTATTTTACATTAAGTGCTTACTTTTACTATTTCGCAATTATATTTTTTTTTATTAGTAATTAGTTCACTTATTTCGCAATTTATTTGCATTTTCAAATTTTGCCTAATTTACATTATTTCACAATTTATTTGAAATTTGCCTATTTTACATTATTTCACAATTTATTTGGATTTTTAAATTTTGCTAGTTCGATGAACTTTTGTATTCTTTATTATTCTGCAATTATGCATTTTTGTTTAATTTTTTATTAACTATAGTGTTAACTTACACACACGCACATATCACACGAATCATCAAATACACCAATAATCAGAAAAATATATAAAGAAAAAAGAAAATTTGTGTATTTAGTATTGTGTGAAAGGGCATATGAAATTATATCCATTTATTAATCCAATAATTTACTTAATTGCTTAATCATATAATTATTTATTACACTTAACATTTTTATATACATACTTAATTAGCTAGAATTTCACATTCGATTCCTCCTAACGGTCATAATAAAACGGATATTTTCCCGAAGAATCGTAAAGAATCCGGTATAAAAATAAATAAAAATTTATATTATACATAAAGTTTTTTTTTTTGGCCATACAAATACAACACATTCACATAACAGTATAACACATTTTTATGATTTTTGTCTAACGGCAAGGCCCTAAGGTATGCCTAATGCAACTAGGTTACAAACAGAAAAAAGAAAGAGCATAGAAAGTAAAGATTTAAATAATTCAAATATACCAGCCGAATACAAGCGAAATAAAATAAGCCCTTCAAAAATGGTAACGAATCAAAATATAATAGATATGTCCAGTACTATTACGTCGAGACCACAACAGGCAAATACTGATAGACCTGCCAATAGTGCACAAAAAGGTCAGGGATCCACTAGCCAGAATATAAACCCAGAAATAAGAGATCCACAATCTGATAAAAGCGCAAATGCTCAGAAAGCCTTTGAAGAAAAAGTAAAAAATTATTTGCAGACCGAAATGGGAGATTTAAAGAAACAGATATATGATCTGTCAGTGGCGATGAACCGGATAGGGAACTCTAGAGCACAAAGTAATAATAATCCAAACCAGGTAGTAGGGAATAATACCAATAGTGGTGTAAATGTGGCATTCCTACGACTAGTCGCTCAGCAAGTGACGCAAATGCACATAATCCTAGATTCAATTCTATAAACGATTATAGTCAAAACTTACCCATTGCAGGAAGTAACGGTAGTACCCAAAGTTCTTCAGATCCAATAGTAGTCAGGTCAGGCACTCCGAGTGTTCATACAGTTGACAATTCGATAGTCATGAATCAAGTGCAGGCGAGTAGCAATCTAAGAAATGTAGAAAAAATTTCAATAAGAATAGATAAATGGGGGTTAAGTTTTAGCGGAAATAATAATCACATGAGTATAGAAGATTTTATTTTTCGCTTAGAACACCTAAAAGCACAGTATGATGTTGTGTGGGACGAAATTCTAAGAGACTTTCACTTATTATTAACCGGGCCCGCAAAAGATTGGTACTGGTTGTCCATTCGTACTCATGGTGTGATGTGTAGTGTATGCACGAACAGACCTATTGTAAGACTTGACAGTCGTCATTATATATAGCAACCTCACATTATATGTTCGTGTACATATACTTACTTAACTCACTTCCGGCTATAACCTCAAGCGATATACTTGTGCTAGATATTAAAATCTAAAAACAACAGAAATAAAGTGAAATCATTTATATTTACATAAGTAAATCTCATCAAGGTGTTTTATTAACTAGAGAATCATCATTTGCAAACAATACATGGTGGCAGCGGCAAAAAATCGAACCAAGAAAGAAAAAAAAGTAAGTGGCACAGCAAGAACAAAAAGCACATGTCTGTAAAAGAAGACAAAAACGACAATATTTTTGTCGCAAACATCGCTCCACCAGAGCCCTTTAATTTTTCATTACCGGAAAATTGGCCTAAATGGCGTAAAAGGTTCGAGCGATATATAAATGTTTCCGGACAAAAAACAAAGGATCCACAAGAACAGATCGATCTCTTATTTTACGTAATGGGTGAACGGTTCAAGCTCAACTCTCGCGTCCAGAAGCATGGGGAGTTTGTTGACAGTTTTATAATACACCTACATTCCTTAGCTGAAAATTGTGATTATGGAAATCTCAAGGACGACTTAATAAGAGATCGCATCGTAGTTGGTATGTTAAATACAAAAGTTAGTTCTGAAAGATCATAAACTATGTATCTCTGAAACGAAAACAAGTTTAAGGGGACCAGATGGAAATTCGTTAAAGGTCGTAGGTACAGCAAAAATGTCTTTGATTTATAAAAATAGAAAATTTGTCGACAATGTTTATATAGTTGAGCAACTAGAAAGCCCTATATTGGGACGAAGTGCTTTAGTCCATTTAGATGTTATTCAGCCACCGATACTAAAAAACTACTCAATTTCAGAAAACAAAAACGTACAGGTGTCTTCTGAAATAGTTGAGAAATTCCCGAAACTTTTTCGAGATATTGGAGAATTTAAAGGTGAAATAGAGATCAAATTAAAAAGCAATGTAACTCCGTTCGTACAGACAGTACCAAGAAGAGTACCATTCCCGTTATTGCCAAAATTAGAAGCGGAAATCAATCGATTAATAGATTTAGATATTATTGAGAGGATGTACGATATCACAGAATGTGTGAGTCCCATAGTTATTATTCCAAAACCAAATGATGAGGTTAGATTATGTGTAGATTACACTCAATTGAATAAGGCAGTGAATAGACCCTATTTTCCCATACCAAAAATTGAACTCTCTTTGGCTAGAATTAAGGAAGCAAAAATATTTTCAAAAATTGATGCAAATAAGGGATTTTACCAAATAAAATTGACCACCGAAAGTCAATTACTTACGTGCTTCATATGTCCGTTTGGGCGCTTTATTTTTAAAAGATTACCCTTTGGAATATCTTGCGCACCCGAATATTTTGTTTCGAAATTTAATCAAGTTCTAGAAGGTATTGAGAACTGCATCTCACATGTAGATGATATATTAATTTTAAGGAGGGATCGAACCGAACATGATAACACATTACGGAAAGTTTTAAAGAGGCTTGAAGAGAAGGGAATCACAATAAATAGAGAAAAATCATGTTTTGGGGTCGACACAGTAACGTATTTAGGCTATGTCCTCTCGACAAAAGGAATTTCAACCGCTCCAAATCGAATCCAAGCAATCATTAACTATCCTCGACCTGAAAATAAAACGGAAGACCTACGTTTTCTCGGTATGGTGAACTTTGTTGCCAAATTTGTTCCTAATCGTTCTCAAATATTGGGACCTATAAATATACTAACAGGCAAGGTGAACTTTTGTCTGGGACAAAATTCAAGAAAAAGCTTTCTTAGAAATAAAGAAAACTTTAACGAAAACCCCAGTCTTAGCGTTTTTTGACCCCTCAAAACAAATAGTTGTTAGCTCAGATGCTTCCTGTTATGGTATTGGAGCATGTCTTTTCCAGATAGATGGTCAACAAAATAGACAAGTGGTTTCATATATTTCAAGGACCATGACAGAAACAGAAAGGCATTATGCTCAAATTGAGCGTGAGGCTCTAGGCATAACTTGGGCTGCAGAGAAATAACAGGCATTCATGTCGTGTTTGAGACTGATCACAAACCGTTGGTTCAGGTTTTGCAGTCAAAAAATTGAGATACTCTAACTCCACGATTACAGCGATTTAGAATGCGCCTCATGCGCTACAATTATTCTGTAGAATACGTACCAGGGAAAGACCTCAAAATAGCAGATGCTTTGTCCCGCAGTCCATTGCCTTGTACGATAGACGAACCTCAGGAAATAGGAACAGAAACAGAAATATTTGTGCGTTTTGTTATAAAGCACCTCGCAGTCAGAGAATATTATTTAGATAAGATTAAGAATGCCCTGGAACTAGATCCGGTATGCAGGCTATTACTTCAATATTCATCTGATGGGTGGCCATCTCGTGAAAAGTTACCAAATTATATGATACCATACTACCAGTATAGACATGACATTTCTTTCGCAGAAAATTTATTACTGAAGGACACTAGGATAATTATCCCTCCGGATTTACAGCAACAAGTAATGAACTAGATTCACACGGTTCACCAAGGCATTACAAAGTGTCGTAGGTTAGCTCAAACGGCGGTTTGGTGGCTAGGCCTTAGTTTTCAGTTACAGCAACTAGTGAAAAATTGTCCGAAATGTATCGAGGAAAGTTGTAACGGGAAAGAGACGTTTAAAAACGAAGATCTTCCAACTCGCCCTATGGAAAAAATAGGTTGAGATTTATTTAAATTGGACAAGTGGTACCTTATATTAGTTGACTATTACTCTCGTTATTTTGAGATTTTCCCCTTAGTCTCTATGTGTGAGGATGACATAATACAGAAAGTAAAAGAATTTTTTTCACGCTTTGGAATTTGCTCAATATGTAGAAGCGATAATGGTCCTCAATTTCAGTCGAAATTAAAAAAATTTGCTCTTGATTATTATTTTAAACATGTCACGATTAGTCCGTATTATAGCCAATCGAATGGTGCAGCGGAAGCGGCTGTTAAGGTGGCCAAAAGAATTATTAAAAAGTGCGACGATATTCATGAAAGTGTTTTATGTTTTCGTGCAATACCATTGGCAAATGGTTTTTCACCGGCAGATTTAATGATGGGTAGAAAAATTAAATCTTTAGTCCCAATTGAACCTAGTGCGTTGGAAATAAAATATGGTAGTAGGCACGTAATTAAAAAACAACTCGAAATAAAAAGAAAACAAATTAAAAATTACCATAAAAGACATAAAGTAAAGGATCTTTCAGAGCTAAAAAAGGGGGATTGAGTGTGGGTGATTGATTTGCGACAATATGGTAAAGTATTACAAAAACTGAATGAACCACGGTCATATCTGATACAGGTAGATAGAACGAAATATAGACGAAATCGATGGCACCTTATTCCTTTGTCAGGCGCCTGCAGTAAAAATGTATATGATAGCGAAGAATTATACAATCCGAATGAAAACTTCATCCAAGAAGATGTTGAGGAGATTACTAATCCACAACAGATCTCTGAGGAATCACCTTCTGAAGAAAACTTTAAAATTCCGGAAGTTGATCCCTCTACAAGAATACAACGACCAAGAAAACCACCGTCGTGGACAAAAGATTATGTACTTGAATAAAAAAAAAAAAAGAGAAAAAATTTAAATTATAATAATAATTTATATATGTATTTTTTTTTTTTTTTTTTTAATTAGGACCAGCACTCAGGGGATGACCCCTACGTATGCAGTGCATTGTGCCGGAACGCAGAAAGAGGGATAGAGTAAAGAAGATAGATGTTGAAAATGTAGAAGGCTTAACTCTTTTACAACTCTGCTTTGCGCGTTATGTTAATTTTTATAGCAGTGTTGAGGCGCCTCAGGTGTTAGGTAGACGCATTAACTTTGTTAAGCTGTATTTTGGCAGGCATTTTATTAATTGTTTTACTTCGCCGATGTTTCTGCTAACCGACGAAGGAGGGCGATGTTGTGTACATTAAGCTTGGAACATCATCAATCGCTGTCGGAACAGTTTTTTAGTGACCAGTGCTATGCCTTCATCACTTAAATAGTCCGACAACAATTAATACAATGTCTCACTAATGTACATTACAGAAATTAATGATGTTGATTGACTTGCTCTGGCCAGGGTTTGAACCCAGGCCCCACGTCATTGTTTACTTAGTAGTCAACGCGCTAACCACTTCAGCCAACACCACCCTCTTGGAATACAGAAAAAGTAAAAAAAAAAAAAAAACATACATCTATATATATAAAATACAAAAAATGTTTGTACCCATGTTCGCTATAGACTCGGAAACTATCCAACCGATTTGACCCAAACTGGTGTCATTCAAAAGGGAATTTATAGAGGACGGTTTTAGGCTTTTAATATTTCAAGTGGGCGTAGCCCCTCCCACATAAATTGAATAACATCATATATCTTGACTATTGTGATAGCAAGAGTTTTGAAACATTGCAATAGTTCATATGTTACTAATGTGAGAAATCAGGACAAAAATGGGCGTTATCGGACAAGTGGGCGTGGCAGCTCCCATATAACCCAAAAATTGAAATCGCCATATTTTGGGCATTTTTTGACCTACGCCGATGATATTTGGTACATATAGTATTGACATAATTAGGAATACGTACCAGGAGAAGTGAGTGGGACCACGCCCCTTTATATGAAAATAAAAAATCTTAATATAGTCTTAACTATTGGACCGATGGTCATTAATTTTCACAATAGGATATATAAATACTTTTAATTTTATTTTATAACGAGGGGGGTAGCGAAGTACACCGGGATCAGCTAGTATGTATATAAAATATTATACATGAAAATTATACAGGGAAACTGTATACATCAAAAAATGAAACAAAATGAAATAATGAATAAGAAATAATAAGAACTAAAATATTGAAAAATAAAAAATAAGAATATATAAAGCATTAAAAATGTATTGAAGATTACATTGAAAAAAAAAATGTTTAAAAACTGAAATATTGAAATAGAAAATAAGAAAATTAAGAAAGTATTCTAGATTACCTTGGAAGTAAAATATCTAATCACAAGGAAATAATAAATGTCATTATATTAAACATTAGATCTAAAAAAGGGGGATGTAGTGTATGCACGAACAGACCTATTGTAAGCCTTAACAGTCGTCATTATATATGGCAACCTCACATTACATGTTCGTGTACATATACTTACTTAACTCACTTCCGGCTATAACCTCAAGCGATATACTTGTGCTAAATATTAAAATCTAAAACACAACAGAAATAAAGTGAAATCATTTATATTTAAGTAAATCACATCAAGGTGTTTTATTAACTTCTCTCATTTGCAAACAATACATGATGAAGTGGCCAACTTTGCGAAGTGAATTGTTGAGCCAATACCAAACCAATGTATCAAATTTTGAAATTATGCATGATTTGGTCGAGAGAAAACAACAAGTTAATAAAACAATAGATTATTATTTTTATGCTATGAACAAATTACGTTCACGATTATTACAACCCATTCCCGAATATGATATGATTAAAATTATAAAGATAAATGTCAAAGAAAGCTTAGCTCGTATAGTCTACCCAATAAACGTGTCATCAATCGAACAACTTCGTCTTGAGTGTCTAGAAGCAGAGAAACTATTCTTGAAGAAAGATAATAAAATAAACATGATACCACAAAGACAAATGAGATCTGTCAATGAAGTTTATTTTGAAAAACCAGAAACGCCAGAAAGTGATGAAGCCGAAAACACCGATGCAGAGGTGGATGCAATCGCGAACAGTCAACAAAAAAGAATGTTAATCTGCTGGAACTGCCAGTCACCAGGACATTCTTTCAGAGATTGCGAGTACTTAGAAAGGAAATTATTTTGTTACAGATGTGGCACAGCAAATGTGGTTGCACCTAAATGTCCAAACTGCAGTCAGGAAAACCGCCGCAGAGGCGTGGGTTTAACGGGAGGCCCACGTCAGGCTCAAATCCCCAGAACATAATAAATAATTTTTCAAAAATAAGGCATCACCTACCCATAGAAATAAGGAAGCAATAGTATTAAGGCGAAACTATCATCAAAACATAGAATCCTAGTCGGTTTTGTTGATTGTCGGTTTTGCAAACCAATATTGGTTTCATTTGGTGTCATGAAGACAAGTCGGTTTTGTTATTTTCGAATGCAAATAAAACCGATATTCGAATCAGCTGTTTTATGTTTTGCTCATTTGTTTACTACTTTTAATGCAATTTTTTGTTTAAAAATTTTGTAAATTATAGTTTTTGCGCCAAAATATTATTAAAAATTGTGTTATTAATAAAAAAAAATATATATAAAAGAGAGGATTAAGTGGTAATATAGCAAACAAAATAATTAAATTCTGTCGTAGTATTATTTACGTTTGTTCTTACATTTGTGTAATGTTATATTGTTTTGTAAAAATATAAAAAGTTGTTCTTTAAACAATTAAATATCTATAAAAATAAATAAAATGAGCGCTGCTGTTGTTGCATATTTGCTGTTAGAGGAAGAGCGCGCAGAAAAGGTTAGAAGAAGACTTTTGCGAGATCGCAGCAACCCCCTTGAACTGCCGGAGACAGCGAAGTACATTTGTTATATAATCTACGTCCATACTTTAAGCTGCTGCGCATATTCATAGGTTACTACCGTTTAAACAAAGATGCTTTATGTATGGTACTTGACACAATTGAAGAACACCTTTCACGTTCTAAGATTCCGCCATTGCTGCAAGTTGCAGCTTCGTTGCGATTTTTAGCTGAAGGATCCTATCAAACATTAAAATAAATAATATTTTTTACCAATTTATCCACTTTAATTTACTTACATACATCTTCACAAAACTTTAAATGTTTAAAATAATAAAATGAAAAATGGAGTTTTTGGCTACTTTATTTATTTCCAATAAAAATAAAAAAGCGACAGCTGTAAGCTGCTTGGTTTATTTCCAATAACAAAACCGATAACATTGGTTTCTGTGACACCTAAAACCGACACAAATTCTAGTTCGAACATAAAACCGATAAAATTGGATTTCATGACACCAAAGAATACTTTTTTTGTCGTTTTCAAATCCAATAACGACAAGATTGGATTCTATGACAACCCCGATATAAAAAATTAGGCGTAAATTTACAGAGCGTCGCAAAAATAGAAGACTAATAGTAGAATCGATAAATAGAGCTAGTTTAAATAAACGTGATCCGCGAATTTTCATAGATATCTATATACAAGAAAACAGGTTGAACGGGTTGTTAGATACTGGTGCAACAGTTTGTATTTTAGGCAAGAACTGCAGAGAGTTTGTTCTAAATGGCAATATAGAAATTATGCCAATGTGCTCTAATGTAAGAACAGCAGGAGGAAAACAATACAGAATTCTAGGAAAAATAAATGTGTTAAGACCCAAGGCCTTTCCACGTCTGCACCACAATATAAATATAAGCTGAAATTTAATTATTAAAATAAGAAAATTGTATTAAGTACTATCGGTCTCTTTCTACGATATAGTCAACATTAAAGGTCACATTGGTCAAAATGTCGTAAAATGCTACTTCCGTTTTTCACTACTAAAAAGTTATTATTGCTAGTAAAATCAACAGGCTCACCACGAAGGTAGACGTCCAGTTTTCATAATAAATATCCAATTTGAAGTCAACTCCTAATCATCTTTGTATTTCTTACAATCTATTGGCAATTTTCTATTGGGGAGTTATTTCTTTCGAGTAAATAAAACACGGAGATCTTATTTTGTTTCATAGGCTCAGGCTTTTATTTAAATTACTCCAACTTCCACTTCTGCACTTCATCATATTGTTTAGTGACATAAACAAAATGTTTTGGTAAGGTTAAAAAATCAAGAAAAAAATATGTCTTTATATTTATGCCCCGATCTTGAGCAAGATCTGTATTTAGGGGTGGATTTCTTTAGAATATAATCATTGGCTCCAGAAATATTAGAATTATCGGCAATAGATCTGTGGCCACAAGGAATAACAACTAAACGCTATTTTGAGAAGTTTTCAGCAGAGCATTTTTAAGTTTGAAATTGGTGCCTGAAATCAGGGAATTAAGATTAAGCTAATATTTGAAAGCTCGATGTTAGCAATTTTATTATATTTTAATTTGCAATTCAATTCATAATGAAAAAGCAGCTAACTTAAGAGAAATAAGCAAAACAAATTGTTAAGTTAAAAGAGAGAGAGAAAGAAACTAAAACGTAAATTTTTTTGTAGTCACTGCCAATTATTTTAAAGTTAATTAAATCAGTTTAATTTGCAAGTTTTAATTAAAAATACTTGTGGTTTATTATAATTAATCTACCGGGAGTTTAAAATTTGTGAAGAATGCCTCCAAAAGTACGTCGCAGCATTAAAACCAATAAAATTATTTGCAACCAATGTAGTTTGGAGATAGCAGAAGAAGAAGAATTTATTGAATGTGACAAGTGCATTAAAAAATTCCATGTAGTTTGTACTAATTTAGACAAGCGAAGATATGAGTATTTATTAAAACATGAAAGCGAAGAATATGTATGCCATATAAGTGATAATAATAGTGGTACTCTTAAAGCAGAATTAAATGAAATAAAAACAGAATTGAAAAAACTTGATCAGCTATCTCTGCTGCAAGATACCATGAATTTTATGTCAAAGCAATATGACGATATATTGAAGGGTGTTGCTGAAAATAAAAAGAAATTGGAATCGGTGCAAAAAGAAAATAAGTTTTTGAAATACTTAAATACTTAAATGATCAGCGTGTTAAGAACGATTGCTTAGTAAGTGGCGTTACTATTACAACTGGAACGTCAGCTTTATACACTGTTTTAAAACTTACTAGTGATGGCGGTGTAGTATTGGAGCCTGAGTGCATTGATGATGCCTATTTCATTAAAAGAGGAATAACAAAAATGCAAAGCAAACAGATAAACAAAACGAAAAGCATATGGTTGTCGTAAAGTTCAATTCTAAAAAATCAAAGGAAAAAATGATGTCGGTTAAACCAATATTGAAGAAAAACGAGGCTACTAAAACTGTTTTTGTGAGCGACTTTTTGAGTAGAGAAACTCTTGGCCTATTAAATTATGCAAAATCGTTAAAGGAAGTTGGTTATCGTGCTGTGTATGCAGCTGGTGGTAGAGTTTTTGTAAAAAGAAGCGAATTGTCTAAATCAAGAGTGATAACAAATGAGGAAGATGTGGATAATCTGTTATTAGAGGCTACAGTGAGCCGCCCAAGGAACCTAAGATCCCAAAATGCTCCAGAGGAAGATGTAAATGAAGTTTATTTATCATCGTAGTTACAGTATAAATTTGTTTTTTCATTAATCTTTTTTTTTATATTATGTTAAATAATCAATACTTTTCAAACTTAAAATCTTTTAAAAATTATTTTAACAATATTACAAGTTCCTTTTTCAATATAATATCTATAAACATTAGAAGTAATGTAAATAGAATTTCAGTATTTAAAACAATGTTAAAGAATCATTTATTACAACATATTGAGGAACTTGTTTAAGTATGAAAGGATCTCACTTGTTTGTAAGGATTATAAAATTGTTATATGTATATTTGTACTGCAGTTGCTGTGATTAGAATTAATTAAGGAACATAAAAATATACATACGTCAAACCCATATGTTTGTAATATTTAAATCAAAATATAAAAAAGAAATTCAGTTAATAAGATTAAAAATTAATGAAAGGTTTTAAAATATAAAATAATCTGTTATACAAATGACCACTTGCAAGATTATCTTAAAATAAAATTTCTAATACGAAATGTTTATAAAAATGCAGAAATAGCTAAGCATTGACATCTTGCTCTTCATCTACCAAATCTGGATGAATATTATCAGGTTCATTTGAATTCTCATTAAGATTTCTATAAAAAGCGTGAAATTCTGGATCGATAAGACTTAGCATATCCAGAAGATCTTTTTTTTTCATGTGATATAGCTGGGATAATACTTATTGCTTTTAAATCAGTATTGCTGATAGAATAAACTCCTCTTTTGCCTATTTTGAATACCTTAAATGGCTCTTCGACATCTAAAGAGGTTTTATAAAAAATAGAAGAAATATCTTTCGTATAACGAAGCCATCGCACTTCGTTCCAAATGAATCTGTCACCGTTTTCATTGCAACGTCTCCAAATAAACTTCGTTTTCAATAATTCCGAGAAATTAAGAAAATGTTTTTTTCTCATTTCAACTACATTCATTTTTCGATGAACGGATCTTACAAACTGATACCAGTCTCTCGGAATTTGAATCTCAACATTGGATTTTTTCTTCTTGCGTTCAATTAGAGCATGATCCGAGTCACACTCCATATGTGTATGCCCTGATTCCAAAAACTTGTGATCTATTAACTCAATATGTGGATTATTATGCACGAAAGTAATGAACATTGAAGACACATGAGAGTTTTTGTTTTGTCCAGTGCAGGAGTCGCTATAAAAGCATATTTTAGTCACATTTTTGTCAATCATATTTAATTGTCTATAAACACAAGCCGCGATTACGAGCAATAGCTTCATGCCACATGAAACACTGAACTGAGTCGTCTTCTAAGTCATGAACTGTAAGATTGTACGTCCACAGTTGACGCTTGTAAAAGCTAATTGAGCTTCTTAGAAAGGGAGTAGGTAAACATTGCTGCAAGTCAAATGCAAATGCCATGGTATTTTTGTTATCCTTTGCAGCCTTTTTATCAGCTCGTTTGAAATTGTAAGCAGTATCTGCTTTTTCAACGTGTTGCATTTTCAGTTCCTTAAACATACTTTTTTCTTCCGTTTCAGTGGCATACTTAATTTTCATTTCAAACTTGTCACAAGTAGAACAAGTGTCTAGCTGCGGTGATTTGAATTTTAAATGCATGCTCCTAAATACTAAGCGAGAGAGGCTTACGGGAGCTAGGGTTTCATCAGTGTAGAGTTGGTACATTTTTGAAATCGTTGTCAGAGTTCAGGTATTTTTGGCTGGTATCTCGTCTAGTTTAATGACTCTCATAGGCTGGGAATTTATTGATATGGCTTGCAATTTCCTCCAGTTTTTCTGAATTTATTTTACTCGGTGGTGATGATTTCCCACGAGAATTTTTTATTGACATGGTTGGACATGCAAGTTTCTTGCGTATTACACTTTTCTGGAAACTTTCAGTCTCACCAAAAAACTGCGTAAAGTGTCTACGACATACTCTTATTGTTTTTCCGTCCACGCTTAAAGAATATTCTACACTGTTCTCCCGTTGCCTTTTTCTGGCAGTAGAGTTCAGTAAAGTATCACATTTCTTGCTATTAATATTCATTAATGATCCTATATAAAGAACTCGAAGATCATATGTGCCCAGACACCAATACTGATTAAATAACATCTTGCAGGCCTCAAAATTAACCTTTGTTTGGCAATTGAATCGGCAAATATCAAAAGGCTTGCAAACTTTTTCTTTAATGACTTTTCCAGATAATATTTTGTACGTCTGACCACTATTACGACATTTTTGGCGAATGATCTTCTTATTTTTACCTGATTCCGCTTGTAACTCATTTTCCATTTGTTGCCCCAGTAACCTCATTTCAAAGTCTGATTCAAACGCGCTTCCTTCAGTGTCACTTGAAGAAAGCTGAAACTCTTTAACTACGGCGTTATCATTACTCGATGTACCACAATAGTCTGGATCTTTGACGGAGTCATCACAATTTTCAGATAATGATGAATCATTGTTAATTGACTCAAAAATTTCAGTTATACACAACTCTTCTTTGTTTCCAGAATTTGAACCTGCAAAAGATGCTTTCATAATTTGTTGCACATAGTTTCGATAGGAGACAAGACAGATGTTAATATATGAACTTATATAAAACTATACCTTTTAATATATTATTTAAGTCAAAATCAAATCCGTTGATTGAGGATTTGGTCTCATTTTGAACTACGGGTTCATAAAAGGTCTGAAAAAAAACACTGTTGTGGGATCAGGTTGATGTCTTAGAGAAATATTAGGCTATTGCTTCAAACTGAATTCCTTATTCCTCATGTCGTCTATAAAAAATTTAAAACTTTTTTTTGTTAAGATGGTCCAGACCCTACTCTACGTACCATACTTTAAAAAGTTAAACTTACTTTGAATATCTGTATAAATTTGATACTGCCTTTCAACATTTTCAATAAGAAAAGAATTACTCGAGGTTGTTTCCACTAAAAGTTTAAGTTTAAAAATTAATTTTAACTTTTCATCATAAGGAAATATATTATTTAAAACTTACCTTGAACGCTCGATGACAATTCTGAATTTTTTACTGCTAACTCTAACATTTTTTTTGCACGGTTAGACATCCTGATATCCTTTTATGTATGAACTCTTACACTTAACAACCAAATTCGATTTAAGATTTTATTGAACTGCACACAAAATTTGGAAAATGAACTTAACTTTACTCTAGAAATGCTTCAACTGAAAACCTGTTACGGAAAAACGACTAAATTTAACTTAGCATGAAGGATTTTTCAATTCAAATTGTAAAAAATAACTTAAGTAGAGTAAGGCCATGAACATATTATTCTTCACATTTGGAATAACGACCAAATTCGACTTTGTCTTTTACTGGAAACTCGAAAAAAAAACTCAATAATGACTAAACTCGAGTTTGGTTGTTATTCCTAATTTGAAGAATTATCAATTTAACATACGGAATAATGACTAAACTCGAGTTAAGCAGACATTTTACGTCTGAATACACGCACGGCACTGTTTGGAATAAAATCCTAATTCTACTTAAGAAACTTTTTTTTTAAAAAATATTGAAGCAAATTGCAATAGGCTGTTATTCCAAAATCATACGAGCAAAATTTCGACTTTAGTTTTTTAGGTATAAAATACTCATTTTTTGAGCTACGATGATAAAATTTTGTGTGGTAGTGCATTTGAATACAGTGAATACAACAGTAGTAATAACTCCACTTTGTCCTAACTCGACTTTAGCTGTTATTCCTTGTGGCCACAGACATGTTGAAAAGGTCCAGGAACAATTTATCAATAATAACAATGATCATAGATTAAAACCTCATATTCTGGAAGAAAATCAACAAAAACAGTTGGATGAGGTGATAAAATGCTTCGATACTTTCGAGATGATAGGTTTGGGTTGTACCATACTGGAAACACATTAAATTAAATTACTTGAAGGGACAGTACCCGTCAAAGATAGATACTATCCTATATCACCAGCTGTCCAGGAAATAACATACAAAGAGATAGATAATATGCTGAAACTAAATGGGATACTGAAAACTGATCCAGATAAAATAATGGCAATTCGAGGAATAAAAGTACCAACAACAACAAGGGAAGTGAGAAGTTTTCTAGGAACAGCGGGATGGTACCGAAGATTTATTAAGAATTTCGCAACCATTTCTGCTCCATTAACAGATACACTGAAGAAAACCAAAAAATTCACTATTACCCCAGAAGCCATACAAGCCTTCGAGGAACTCAAAAGAGCTCTAACATCGTCACCGGTACTGAAACACGCTGATTTTCCGAAAAATTTTTTTATACAATGCGACGCCTCAGATTACGGTATCGGCGCAGTTCTATTTCAATATGATGACAAACAACGAGAAATTCAAATAGCCTTCTATTCCCAAAAATTAAATTCATGCCAAAGAAACTACAGTGTCACGGAAAAGGAATGTCTTACCGCAGTAATGGCCATTAAGAAATTTAGACCTTACGTGGAACTTATGCCGTTTGCGGTAATAACCGATCACGCGAGTTTAAAATGGTTAATGGGATTAAAGGATCTCAGTGGTCGATTGGCACGCTGGTCTTTAACATTGCAACCGTACAATTTTAATATAGAACACCGGAAAGGAGCAGATAATATCGTGGCAGACATGCTGTCCAGGTGCCCAGTACAAAAGGATGTGAGTGAAATGGTGCTTGAAAAGCTAATTAACACAAAGTCTAAAGAATTTCAGAGCGATGAATATGAAGATTTAAAAAAACAAATAAAATACAATATATCCCAACTGCCAGATTTGAAAATAGAAGATGGGTTAATTTTTAAAAAATCTATAGGGAAGCCAGATATAAATGAACAATACATATGGAAATTGTGGGTCCCAACTGAGGTGACGTCAGAAATAATTGAAAAAGCCCATTCTGATAACATTTCGGGTCATGGTGGTATGGTAAAAACAATAGAAAAAGTAAAAAGATTTTTCTACTGGCCGAGAATGACTATTTAGATTAGGGAATATGTAAAAAATTGCATAGTTTGTAAAGAAAGTAAGTCCGCAAATCAAAATCTAATGCCTGGTATTGGCCATGAAGTAATAACTGAGAGACCCTTTCAGAAATTATACATTGATTTCTTGGGGAAATATCCTAGGTCTAAGAGTGGGAATAGTTATATCTTTACAGTCGTAGATCACTTCACGAAATTCACTTTTTTGAAAGCTATGCGAGAAGCCACCACCAACAATGTCATACAGTTCTTGACTCAAGAAATTTTTCATAAATTCGGCGTCCCTGAAATAATACATAGCGATAACGGGTCACAATTTATTGCAAAGGGTTTTGAAAAGATGATAGCAACATATAATATCAAACACATAAAAACTGCTGTTTACTCTCCGCAAGCTAATGCTTCAGAACGAGTCAACCAGTCAGTGTTAGCTGCAATTAGGGCTTATCTAGAGGAAGAATGGGATCTATGTATATATTTCAGAAATAGAGTACGCTTTGAGAAATTCAATACATTCAGCCACAGGAGTAACCCCATTTTTCGCACTATTCGGATACCACATGTTTACCAGTGGCACCGATTATAAAATCGCCCGAAAGTTGATGTCACTATGCGATCATGAAGTTAACACTTTGCATAATACTGATAAGATGGCAATTCTTAGAGACAAAATTCGAAACAATATGCACGACGCGTATACTCGTTCAGCGGGGCGGTACAACAATCGAGCGAGAAACGTAAAATTTGTGCCAGGACAGGAGGTTTACCGTAGAAACATAGTGTTGAGCGATTTTAAAAGTAATCGAAATGCCAAATTTTGTAAAAAGTTCCTAAAGTGTCGAATTCTAAGGCCTATTGGCAGTAATATGTACGAACTGGAGGATTTGCAAGGAAAAACAATAGGAATTTTTCATGCGAAACATATAAAAATATAAGGCTGAAGAAAAAAAAAAATATGATACTCAAACTGTGATATAATCTAAATATATATAACTATGTGCAATATTAGGGTTAGACAAATTTGTGTTATAAATCTATACGGTTTATACGTGTTGTCCCGACATTGTCGCATGTAGGTTAAAATTTTATGACAATAAGGAGATATCTAATCATCCAAAACATGATACTCACCAGAATTCCGTGCAATAATCAACACTGTGATATTCGTAGTCTTAAGAATCCGAACCCCTCAATAGTAGTCACGCGTACCTGAAAACAAAAGAAAAAAAATAGTTTAACGTATAAGGCAAAAAATTAAAATAATAAACGAATCTACGTAGCCATACTAATCGGAGCATAATGCCCGGCGATGTCTCAGGGTGTGGGAGTTCCCCACGTTGTGGTTTAGGTTTATAAACAAGATCCCACGCACACCATCGTTTACTACGGCACTGTCAACCCTGGTGTTTTGTTGCGGTGGTCTCAAAAAAAAAAAACAAATAAAAAATTTGACTAAGTCAATATAAAAAAATAATTTTTCATAGTGAATTATATTTTATTAAAAATAAAACAAAATCTTTTCAATTTTTCCTTTATTTTTATTTAATGTTCTTTTCCTTTATACTTTTAGATTAACACTGAACGTAAATTACTTGTTTCTTAATATGAAATATAACAAAAATATGGAATGGCATAATATAATGAATAAAGAATTTAAAAATAACGGTAAGACCGGTTTTAAGTATTAAACAAATTAAGAAGAAAATAGATAAAAATGATTAAAGAAAAATATGATATAAATAAATATAAAGGATAAACAAAGATTAAATTAAATAAACTATAATAATAATAAGTGAGGGGGAGGAGAAAGGAAAGAAGATGTGTATTCAGAATATATAACTAGTGGGGCCTAAAAGAAGCGTCAGGAGGGGGCATAAAAATGTCTACAAGCCTCGAGTCCCTCATAAAAACATAATTTTTAGCTAGGGGTATAGCCTTTTGAGTATTGGAGGAACCACTCTCCACACTAACCCCGGTTCATGCTTCAAATAAGCAAAATAATGGTCCACCTTGCGTATGCGGAAGGCCTACCGCAGTGGAACCATGTTCTGGCCAAGCTGGTGGCTGAACACGCCAAAAATTATGATGCTCAAGAAAATCTAGTCAAAGGCTGAAAAGAAAAAGAAAATAATTTAAATATCTGTAAAATAAAACAAGAGGAACGATACTTACGCTATTCTTTCCAAAATAATGTATAAAATGCATAGACTACTATTATGCGATAAAATAATTATGTCAAATAATGTCTGCAAACACAAGGATATCGTATGTTCAGTAAGTGACAAACATGTGTCATTATTCATAATGAATGAAATTGTTAGGGGTGCCAAGTGAGCGGTAACAAGTTAAGTTGCGTAAATAAACGGTAACGTCAATATTTACGTTTTGTTGGTGGAACACGTAAGTTTCAATATTCTTTTTGTTGTTGAAAGGAATGTTGAAAATGTTCATGAGAGATCGTGGAAGGAATTCTAACGGATAAGATAAAATGATGGATAGGGGCTAGAAGACCAAGGGAATTTTTTTTAAGAGTTATCTATAGTATATAAGAAATTCTTGGAAGGTAGAAATAAATGTTAAGACCGGTATAGAGAGGAGAAACGATTTTTATATATAAAGATAGTAGAAAAATCTAAGGAATTTGTCTGAGAGTCATGATGGCGAGGATATAAAAGGCGAAATCGCAGTGGACTAAAGGTTTTTTTTTTTTGGTGAAACGATAGTGAAGAGTGCAGTCGAAGGAAAATAATTAAATTAAATTTTTTAAAAAGAAAAAATTACAAATAAACTGAAAGAGCAGAGTTCCGAAATGGACTAAAAAAAAAAAAAAATTATAGAAAAATTGTGGAGTGACATGTGTCTCCACAGAAATAAATAAAATAAAAATTTAAATCAAAACAGCCAAGTAGATAAAACTAAATTTGAACTGAAAACAATTAAATATCTAAAAAAATTATTTTGAGACAAAAGAAAAAACAATTAAATAGATAGAAACGAAATTTGAAACAAAAACTAATAAAAATCTCAAACTAGAATCGCACCAAATATATCTTCAAATAAGAGAATAAAAGCCAAAAATAAATAAAATAAAAGAAGGAGTAGTTGCCGTTCCAAACGGAAACCAAGGGTGATAGATCCAGCGACATAGCGTGGGAGCGGAAACCAAAAATTGTTGGCCAAATGAGATACGTATCGGTTTGAATATTCATTATGATATTTTATTTAATTTTGTATTAATCTAACATCACGTTCAAAAATTCTTATATATGTACATTTATATGTGTACTAACCATTTTTTTTTTGTAAGAAATATATCTATTAAGTAGTTGTAATTTAGGAATTTTTTTCATGCAACAAAGGAAATAGAAAAGGAGTTTTAAAGCGATCTTGCGGAAGTTTAATGAAGACGCAAGAAATTACGTGTATTTTTTTTGTGTGAGGTCACTACATTAAGGAATGATTTTTTTTATAAATATTCATTTGGTTTTTTTTGTGGGCTATGAATGAACGCCTTAGGGAGCTCCTTCAGGTAGTGTAGACACAGTGATAGTAACAGCGCAGGCTAAAGCAGAGTACTTATATAAGCGAAACAAAATCTATCCTTGAAGAAGGCTACAGTTTATATATATATATATACATATGTATTTGCAACTAAACACCATTTTTGTCTCTTTAGAAAATATTATTTATTTCTGTAAAAAAAAAAATTTGTTTTTTTTGTTAACGATACATAGCATAGTTATTTAGTATTTTTACTTCTGTTGTAATATAAGAAGAAGAAAGGAAATAGCCAAATTATATAAAAAAATTAGTAACTTACACATATTTTTGGTATTAATATTAATTTAAATAAATATTTATAATATGTATTGAAAAATTGTCGAAAAAAAAATGATGAGCTAAATTTATTTACGGGGGATTTTTGATGTGACGGTAAGTGTGTGAAAGTGTGAGCGGTAAGGGGTCATAAGAAAATTGAATCGGAGACGGAAAAGACCATGGTAGGGAAAGGGCAGCTGGAAGTGTCATCGTACTTCCCTAACAACAATATGTCAAAGAGTAGAGTAGAGTCAATAGTTTTTTTTTAGTGCTGCTAGTCCTCGGGCTCAGATGAGAGTTGAGAAAACACTCCCATGAAAATCTCCGCATTCGATTTGGCCGGTGGAGTTCATCTGAGGTCGCAATAGAGGGCAGGTAACACTACTATGTTTTTGTTAACATTTTGTTAAAGGAAAAATTTTATTTTATATTTTATTGTTAATTTCATTTATAAGAATTATACTTAAGTTCCAAAAACAATAATAAAAAAAATTATATAATCTTAAAGCGATAAAAAATCGAAAGATAAGACGAAAATTTGTTGTGGTAACTTTCTCGGAAACGCATAGTTTTCGAGTTATTGGCCTCTGAAGTTTTTACGTATATGTGCGATTAGCCTTTGCATTTCTCAACGTATAAGGATAATTTTTATCATTTGAAAGCTTTTGACTAGATCTATATGCATTTGCATATTTTCTATTTAAATTTTGAAATCTTTAGGTGTCAAAGCAGTTTTTTAGATTTTTTGCATGGTCGCCGCAAGGGAGAGTATTACACCCCTTCTGTGGCTGATAGCTGTCGGAAGATAGCCGCCCACGCTGATGATGTGGTATTACTGGTAAAAGGGAAATTTCTTTCCACTATCAGTGAAGTCATGCAGGCAGCGCTTAGCGAACTGTCTTTTTGGACTAGTAGTAAGGGATTAGGGATCAACTCAGTCAAAACGGAGCTAGTTCTCATCACCAGGAGATACAAAATAGTTAGTTTTTTGCTACCTAGGATTGGCGGGGTGGAGTTAAAATTAGCAAAGGAGGCCAAATACCAGCGGGCTTTGTAAGGCCAGGATTTACAGGTCATACATCACTCTTGAAAAAAACTAGTTTTAGCAGACGGGAGACCATATCCTCTGGCTTTACGTACTCCAAGGTTGTTGAGACTAATTTTATTAGAACGCCTTCACTAGTCCTTCCGGATAGGGATGTTTGGGTCAAATATGATAGACTGTACGAGGGCTGCGCGGTCTTTACAGATGGATCGAAAATGGAAATAGGCACGGGTCCAGCACCCGTCTAATTTTTAGCAACGGAAATTCGTAGGTCTTTTAGGCTACCGAACGAATGTAGTATATTTCAGGCTGATATCCGAGCGATCCTCAGGGCCGCGGAACTAAAGACAGAACACGTAACTGAAGACGTGGAGGTAACATTCTACGTTGACAGTCAGGACACATTGCTTATGGACACATTTAGCGTTAGGCAATGTTGTTTACCAGGACATTGCAATATTGAGGGAAACTATAGAGCATATCATCTGTCATTGCCAAAGGCTGCAACGCCATAGGCAAAGAAGGCTGAGCAGACGTTTCCATGAGGATATCAGTGGCTTTATCATGGGCTTTGGCTGAATTGTTGTGATGTTGAAATAAAAAGCGAATTATTTGATATAGTATACAAGAAAATTTGAGTTTATTATAGAAGGTAATAAAATGTGTTTTATCAAAACTGGAAGTTAAATTCACGTAAGTCAACAATGATGAGTTGTATCTAAGTTTGATGCCAGATTTTTCATACCTACATGAATAATGGATGATAACTGCTCTTTGTTTCTCCTTGGACAGTAAGGAGACTAATTAGTCAATAAATTATAAATGAAGGGAATCACAATGGATCCAATTGGGTCTCCGAGTGGATGTGTTTTTCACACTACCCTTCCTAACCTAACCTAAGCTACCTTGTTTTTTTAGTTTTCAAATAATGTTAATATTTACTTTAATAAGTGCTTCTTCTTATGATATAGATCTTCTTAGTTAAATATTCATAATAATTAATGATAAAATTTGTTTTTAATGGTTTTTTTATGTTTAATTTTATAAAGGAATTATTTTCTTAATATGCTAACACAGAGCCCCGATTTTCATCGTTAATGGTGATCGGAGAAATGCGACGCAAAACGAAACTGAAATGGGATCACTTTAACGATCAAGTATACAAAAAAATCTTTTAAATAATAAGTAACACTAATAATCAAAACTATGATGTATGTACATAGATATGAATGTTAAAATATAATTTAACCATTTATCAAATTCATTACAATAAAATATGTAAGCACAAACGATCGGTACAATCTCTTGCTAGATATTGGAAAAAAATTATTTAGAAAACTTTA
This sequence comes from Lypha dubia, assembly GCA_947311025.1. Classification (NCBI taxonomy): domain Eukaryota; kingdom Metazoa; phylum Arthropoda; class Insecta; order Diptera; family Tachinidae; genus Lypha; species Lypha dubia. The sequence continues at coordinate 102,417,489 of OX371260.1, read as the reverse complement.
TTTACTCAATAAAGCATGCATATTTAACAACTAAAACTATTCAAAACAAAAAAAAAGTACCAACAAAGGACTTCTGTGCCACATTGCATTTCGAAATACAATCATCCCATCGCTGTCTACAATTGTCACGTTGTGGTTAAAAAAATTCAGTTTTTAAATAAAAATACATATTCATAATGTTGTCAAGTAAAACAATTAAGGCCGTGCCGCACTATCCTACACAGTCGCGCGATTTACAAAATATGACATGTGTGCTAAAGATGTATGCTAGTATGGACTAAAAATGCAACTGTGTGATAGATTTTTTTGGAAGTCGTGCGATTTTTAAAATTTTATGAAAATTTTCATAAAATGATAGTTTTCATGCGATCAGAGGAGTATTTATTGTCAACCAGATGTTTTGGCATCAGATTTGTATGATAGTGTGGCACCTACAACACCATTTTGAAACGATTTTTTAAAGTCGGTAAGATTTTTGCAAGATTTTCCTGTGAATGAATCGTACGATTGTGTAGGATAGTGAAGCACGGCCTTTAGCAGATATTTTACAAGAAATGCGTGCGCAAGAGCAACAAATTGGCAGGCTTACAGAGGAAGTGATCTCAGTAATGAATTGCGTCAGTTGATGAAGTCTACATATGTATTGTGAGGATGTGAAAACTAATTTAGTGCCGCCTTTGCCTCTTACAACTTTGAAATCGATTTTAATCAAAAACTTAAAGAGAACGGCGATACTGTTGTGCAGTTGGTATGTTTATCTATTAAGTATTTCTATCTAAGCCAAAATTTGTACAGGCTAAAGTTCGTAAATGTTTATAATCAGAGAAATATTAGGTAGACATTGTTTACATATTTCGAGCAACAAAGTAAAAATTTAATAATTATACATCCCTTTTGTAGATTTTTCAATAGCACTAGCTGAATAGAAACAAACGTTGTTTTTCGGTAAAAGCCACTAAACCTCTTCAGTATTCATGTGCAAATGCTTTTTCACTACTTGTTAGGTAGCTTCGTTGAACGTCATTACATATGTATGTAAGTATATAATCAAAAGAGAAATTGCATCATCCGCTACACAATTCATGTTTTCTTCTTGACGTATAAGGTTATTGTGATTTGTTCGTCGTTTGTGGAGAAATGGTACGCGAACAAATCACACGCACAAATCACTCGTGTGTGGGCAGCTTTATTAACCGATAACATATCCGTTATTACTACTTAAGAAGTAACTTGTTAGTTAACCGCTTTATATATCGATTAGTTAACCGTTATTAATATATGTTAGTGCTACTGAATACTACCAATTATTGTATTCCTAAAAATTGGTTATTGCTACTGTATTAATAAAAGCCCATTTTAATGTTTTCAATTTATTTTATTTAAAAAAAAGTACATAAAATAAAATTAAAATAGAAATATAATAAAAACAATTAATTCATTTAAACTTAAAACTTTTGAAGGTCACTTTGAGATCGTAGTTCTTTAAAATTTATAAAAACAAAAAACAATTCATTTAAAGCTGGTTAAGAGATCAAAGATTAATAAATGAGATATTTGATATTTCACATTGAAATGGATTTTTTTTAACGAATTGGCGTTGTTTGTATCGGTTGTGGCTTAGTTCGATGCTTTTTTTTAATACTTTTTTAAAAGAATTTCGTCCTTCTGCTGCAAAAACATCTGAAAACATAAGAAATTATTAAAAGGAAGGCTACATTTTTGTTTGTTATTGGTCATACCACTAAGAATCTTATTAATGAGTGTCAACTGCTCGCTTCTCTTTTCTCCCATCAAAATTAAAAAGGCAAATTAGGTTGTCCCTCATAATTTTTCTAAATACTTCATCCACCGTTCCTTTTCTACCTTTGAGCTGAAATAGCATATAATGTACATTTATTTTTAGTAAATGGCAAATATGGTAATTTTTAAATACCATTGCCTCGCCGTATTCCGACTTTTCCAACTTCTCCTCAACGTCCTGTGCTGCATCAATTGATGACAATGGTCCAACAATTTCGTCCTCGCCGGTTAAGCGGATCATAGATTTTTTTATATTTTCTAAAATCACTTTACATTCCCTGGTAGTGTGATTTTGTGCCATTAAAACAGAATTATCAACAACCTTAAAAAATAAGTTAGAAAAAGTTTTTTTACTTGTGTATGTACATATGTATAATTACGTTTTCTTTCATTTCTTTTTCTAAAATTTCTAGTCGTTCCTTTCACTGCTTTTGGTTCTCCAAAATCCTGGGGGGTTACTCTGTAATTCGATGTAAATAAGATACAAATTCGAACAATTTTCTTTTCGAATCGAATTACAGAGTAACCCCTCTGTTTTGATTTTTTAATATAGTTTCGAGAATATCTTCTGGCGGTTGCCTATTAGAATCTTCTCTTCTTAGAATTTTGCTCACTTTCACTTCTACGCTATTTTTTGGGTCAGGTGGTGGCTTTTTGTATTTAGAATTTGTTGAAAATTGTTTTCTTTTAATTCCTGCCACCTCTTGTTCTATTAATGAGTAAAAAGCAATTATTAATATAATATACCATTTAGTTGTTGATTGATAAAATTGTCCTACCTTGTTCTGTTAAAAAATTTTTTTCAAAATCGTTCATTCTTTCTGTCATTTTTCTTTAAAGATACAAAGAAAATTTTTAGTTGAATGGTTTTAAAATAAATTAAAAGTTATAACTAAAACAAATGCTTAAACGTATTTTAAATTTTAATTTGAAAAATCGTGAAAAATATTATGAAGTAGTGGAATTAATATATATACGTATGTATATTTATTTTGATGAGGAATACAGAAATATTTATACTGTATGTCTAGGTTTGCCACCCGTACTTTATAATAAAGTATTGTACGTTTTTTTCATTAATTGTACTCTGTATTTTATAGAAACAATAAAGTACACCAAAATACTTTATTTCGCATGATTTGATTTATCTACAATTCAAAATAGATTCGGGTTATATTAGTCATTTGTTGACGTTTTTTTACAGTGGCGATTCTTTCTTAAGACTATGTCATGGCAATTTTGATATTTGGATATGTAACAAGCAAAAAAATTAACCTTTTGTCTGTACCGGAACTGACCAGGGAAATTCACATGAATTTTTTATTATTTATCGATAAAGCCTTAGAGTACCTGAATAAATGGTTTGATTTTAAAAATACAAACTGGTTATTTACAATTAGCAATAAAAATTTAAAGAGCAAAGTTGAATTTGATAATATTGTTAGCATAAACGAAAATTTAAATCTGCAAAAACTTAATTTATATATGGATGATCTTTATGGAGAAATTGCGTCATTAAACAAAATTTATGATCAGATATACAGTTCTGAAGGTTTTGCGGAATTATCTACAGCAAGTAAATGGCAGCTATTATTTAATAAGAAACCGTCAAAAAATTTTGTACTGAATATGAGAATTTTAGGACTCCTAACTTTAACGATTTGTATGAAAAATTGTGATCCTTTTTGCTCACAAATCAATCATAACAGCCTATTAAAGGAGTCATAAAAGAGGGATTTCGGAGCCAAAAAAGTGTGATATAGGAGTGTTTCTTTTTCTTGAAATTAGGGGATTCATTTTATTTGTAAATTTGTGCTTTTTAGCTTTTAATGGAAAAGTTTTATTAATATCTGTTTTGTGCATTGAAATAATTTATTTTTCCAAATTTGTACATTTCTTTAGTTTTAAATGCGAAACGAAAAAATATAAACTTGACATCGACATCATTTCAAATGTTTTTTTAGATAGAATTGTTAATGTTTTGCTCTCTTGGAAAAGTCTTTGATGCGAGGTTATTTCGGATAAAAGACGCATGTGAACGCGAATATTTTCCTCCTCCAATGCTAGAACTCGTTCTTTTAATTCTGAAAATAAATAATAAAATAGCCATTAATAAACTCTATTTGTGTGATGACATGAAATGGTAATTCAGCTTTACTTAACTCGGTTTTCATTTATTAATACTTTTACGTCCTTTGCGATTTCATTGTTTTGTGCCAGAATTTGCTGAATTGGATCTGTAAAATGATTTTCCAGATTAAAATCTTAATCAAATTTTAAATAAAACCCTTTTTTACCTGTATTACTTCTTTGTACAACTAAATTTTGCGGCAATACTGTTGTTGCATTTTGCAACATGGTATAAGATAACCCACTCATTAATTTATTATTTATTTATTAAATTATTTCATTAATTATTTGGGCTGAACGCCTCTTTTCGACAGTTGTTGGATATATTTTCTCTTTTTATTAAAAAACACAGAAATAAACTTACTTTTACCACAATTTCTTAAAGATTTTATCAAAAGCACAACCGAACAGCGCAAAATTATCACAATAATGACAGACAAACGCAAAATATTGAAATTATCAAGTAAAAAGAAAACAAACTACCGTTGCCCCTCAGAAAACCCTCATAAATAAGAGTTTTCAAGGAGTGTGCTCCTAAATTGCTCATAAAAATGAGTATTTTCGGAGTCCTGAATTCTGCAGGCTCCGAAATCAATCATAAATGCTCATAAATTAGGAGGGTAATCATAAAACCCTCAGCAAAAGGAGTCTTTTAAGAGTCATATTAAGGAGCGCTCCGAAAATTTTTTGCTGGGAAAACTTTCACGTGTGAACGCTGACAAACACTGTTTAAATAGTTGCTTAAACACGTTTAACTTTAAAGGCTGCTTTAGCCGACCGTAACTCTAGAAATGTAAATGCTGATGCGTCAGCTGATTGCTTCTGTTATATGCAAAAGCTATGAAAATACTTACTTGACTGAAATGAAATGTTGCCGTAACGTACCAACCTGCAGAAAATAGAATTTCACTGATTTGACTAGTTTTAGTTGTTAAATATGTACACATGCATGCTTTATTGAGTAAAGAAAGTTTTCTAAATAATTTTTTTTCAATATCTAGCAAGAGACTGTACCTATCGTTTGTGCTTATATATATTTTATTGTAATGAATTTGATAATTGCTTAAATCTAGGCGCACGGTAGTGCGCCAGGCCAAGTTCGGCCACACAGTGTGTATATTTACACGAAACAGTTCGAGCTGTTTTTACCCCCCTCATAACTTTGCTCCTCTTGATCATAATATAATGAAACTTGAAACATAAGTTCTCCCCACAGAGGTGACCTCACAGGTTAAATTTGAAAGTTCTACCGTAGAAGCTTCCCGAGATATTAAGGTGTGAAAAGTCCATATTTTAGTACATACTCACTGACCCATCAATATTATTGGGCACTTCCAGTATAGCTAGAAAGCTGAAATTCGGTACACAGGTAGGTCTTGGTGAGAAAATAAGCAGAAAAATATGAAAACGGGCACTTTTCATCTGGGGGGACAATCATGCCCCTTTTTGTATTGGGCACTTCTAGTTGACCTAGAAAGCTTAAATTTCGTACACAGGTATGTTCTGCAGAGAAATTAACAAAAATAAGTTTTAAACGGGCACTTTTTACCTGGGGGGACTTGGGTGCCTTTATTTGTATGGGGCCTTTCCAGTATAGCTAGAAAGCTGAAATTTGAAATATTTATACGAAAACAACTTAGAAAAAAGAAGTGAGATCCACACAAAAACATAAATGTGAAAATAAGGCCAAGTTCGTATCCAAAAAGTTTCGGCCGTAAAAAGTACTGAGATCAAAATAAGGACCAAGTTCTTGATAGGTACAATTCCATCTCATTTCTAGGCAACCTGTAAGCTTGGCAAACATTTTTTGCCTTTCTAATATGGAAAGAATTCTTTGAAAAATTTTGCCAAGCTTATGGTTGCCTAGAAATGAGATGGAATTGTACCTATCAAGAACTTGGTCCTTATTTTGATATCAGTACTTTTTACGGCCGAAACTTTTTGGATACGAACTTGGCCTTATTTTCACATTTATGTTTTTGTGTGGATTATAGTTTAACATTCATATCTATGTATGTATGTACATCATAGTTTTGATTATTAGTGCTACTTATTCAGGGCTATTCGGGAAAACGCGCTTCACTTCATCGTCGTCGAACGTTCACTTTCGACATTTCGTCGTCGACATATTCTTAAATACGAGTGAAGAATTATCGTTGGCAGTAATCGATTTCTTGTAATCCCTTATGAAAAACATAAACAACATTGAAAACAGCTGTTTAATATACAGAAAAATTAGAAAAATAGATTCAAAGAATTAAAATTAAAAATTTTAAGTTTCACAACTAGTAAAAATAAAATTTACATAAAAATAAATCCTTTATAATTTAAATTTGTACTTGGACTCAGGTTTAGAGACCTTTTATAAAAGTAAGGCATGCATATTTAAAATAAGGAACACAGTAACTTCACATGCAGCTCAAAATGGATATTTTTACTTATTTAATTGGATGATTGAATTCCGTCTGCAATTTTCTTTAAGTATAGGAGTTCTTCTTTTTTTAATGCAATGTAGTTTTCGTAAAATGATTGTTGTAAAGCTATTTGTTGTTGCAAAGGATTTGACTGTTCAGTTTTACGATTTTTTGCACTGGAACTAGCATTTGTTTGAAAATTTGAATCAAGTTTATCCGTGTTGTCATCATCATTATTGGAAGACTGATAGAGTTGAGCTTTTGGTTCAGTTCTTCCTATATCCTGTTCTGCTCTTCCGGCCTTTGTTGACTCGTTCCTGTTGCAATATCAGGATGGTCTACCATTAAATAAACCATGGCTCTGAATTGCTGCGGTGATGTTTGTTTTTTAGACCTGGACAAAGAAACAGAAATAACTTTTATTGTATGTTTTTTATACCTGTATGTACATATACTCGTATTTACTTACATTTCAAGCAAAAGCTTTTTATTTCTTTTTCCTTTGGTTATTTTATTCACAAAATATGTTTTTACGCGCTAAAGTATGCGTCGATCGAAAATTACATACTTAGATGTGTGGTGAACAAGTATTTTAGAATGCATACAATGTGAACAAAAACATATGTTTTCCGGCACTCACATCGCTAACGTATTTTAGAATAGCAAAAGGTGAATGAAACGTGTTTTTGTGGTGAAAGTGACTTCCCGAATAGCCCTGATTATTTAAAAGATTTTTTTTTTTATACTTGAATGTATGTATGTATGCACATATGTATGTACATAGGTACAATATATATGAAATTACAAAGTGAGCATATCAATTTATGTACATACATATGTACATACATACATTCAAGTATACAAAAAAAAAATCTTTTATATAATAACTGCCTTGCACATGATGTCGAACGAATTTTTCTTTCGCACAAATTACATTTAAAACAAAAACAAAATTTTTAAAATTGTATGTATGTACATATAAGTATGTACATAAAATGATATGCTTACTTTGTAATTTAATATATATTGTACCTATGTACATACATATATACATACATACATTCAAGTATACAAAAAGAAATCCTTTAAATAATAAGTAACACTAATGATCAAAACAATGATGTACATACATATATAGATATGAATCTTAAACTATAATTTAACCAATTATCAAATTCATTACAATAAAATGTGTAATAATATGATTCGGTACCTTTTAAATAATATCGTACTATTTCCGAACAATCACAAATATTGTAAACATTTGGAACTTCCATCAACGTTTGGAACAGCTGTTTTGTATTTTATTTATAATTTTCAAAGTGATAAAAAGTTGCAATGGACGACAAGAAATTAATACTACTGGTGAAGGAAAATGAACAATAAAAATTCTCCGGGGCACAAGATTTCGGAGAAGAACAGAAAAATATGATTTAATATGTTTAATAAGAATTTCTGTTCTTTTTATGTATGTATGTACATACATATGAATTTTTGCACATTCATGTGTCACGTGACACGTTTTTAAGCATTCTATAACTACAAAAATGTTTGCTCTTACATTACATGAACATTTAGCTTACATCTACGATTTCAACCGTCGGCTAAATAGGCCTTAATAGTGTGAACACATTTAAAAACACAGGTGTGAAACTAGTATAAGGTCACCTCGTAATGAATTCGCCTTGGGTTAGGCTACCAGGTTTGAATTCGCCTTGATTGGGTTACCTGGTATGAATTCGCCTTTATCTATGTTTTTATAACAAGGCGAATTAATAAGAGGAGCAAGGCGAATTTATATAACGTGGGAGCAATGGCGAATTCAAAAATTCGCCATTTCCAAACGATTGTCAAATTTTGTAATATTTCCTTTTCTATTAAATTCTTTGTAAGCAAACATATATGAAATTTTTTGTAAATTAAAATTTTTATTCAATTTTATTTGTTTTTTGGGTTACCTTTTGTTATTTTTATTCTACACTTTCATTCCATTATATCCTAAAATCCCCAAATTGTTTTTTGAAAACAATTTCAAATATATGAAGAATATTTACTTTGTTAGAAATTAATATTATTTACTAAAATAATACATTTTAGTCATTAGAAAATTCATATTAATTAGGCTTAACTCAATACACATAATTTACATATTTCTAAATACTTAGGACTTCGAAATCTTCAAAACAAAAACATTTTGATGTAGAATTTTAAAAGATCGATTGAGTATCCGATTATATATACATATATATATATATATATATATATATATATATATATGTATATATATATGTATATTTGTTATGCAATATCATTCTAAATATATCCAATCCTAATCGACGAAAATTTTTCAAGGGACACAGGTAACATTTAAAGGCTAGCTGAAACATTCATTAAAAATCAATGTACGAGTAAATTAGATTTGTTTTAGAAAAAAAATTTTAATGGACATTTTTCATTAAAAATTGTACATACATATGTATGTATATCAAAGTTATTTTACTTCTTATGAACATTGCAAAAGTTGTATGTATAGAGTACATTTTTTAATCCCAACTACAAAAAAATATCCCCAGTTTTTGTATATGGCCTTCTAGATGGGAGCAATAATATATATTTTATTTCTTTATTTATCACTTTCTTTAGTCCCCTTTTACATATTGGCAACTGAAGGGCAGACATTTAAGTAATTCTCTTTTGAACTTGAATGTAGGATAGGTTAGGTTTCGAGGGCCGTCATATCTGAGACGTGACGCACTTGGGTCAGTTAATTCGGTCCCTTTGTGATACCCTACAGCAGACAGGGCTCAGTCAATTGGTTATTCAATTACCTGTGATTGCCTTGCCTCCGAATCAAACCATCCTGATTGTTGCTGGAAGGAGGATAGGTTGGTAAGCCCCATGTTTGCCAGACTGGCTGAGTGTCACAAATGTAAAGCCTCAATACGTGGAGAGTCAGGAATTAGCTGTGCTGGTGTGTGCAAAAAGGTGTATCACTGTTCTGTAAAGTGCGCGGGTGTTGACCAATATTATGTTAAAATTCTTGATGAGGATAATTTTGTGCGATTTATGTGTGGTGATTGCCTTCAATATATATACATAAGTATGTATAATGTTGACATGGTGTTAAAAGAAATACAAGATGGTGTTCACAAAAACAAAATAACTTTAGTTGAATACAAAAGTGAATTCGAATCATCACTAAAACAAAATGAAAATGAAATTAACTCTTATTAGAGGCAATAGAAAAACGTTATGAAGAGAGACTTGAAAAAATAGACAATGCACAAAAAATATGTGAAAAAAACGATGATGAAATAAAAAAACTTTGTAATATTGTAAGCGAATATGAAAGTAAAAATAAAGAGATTTATACCACTATTGAAGAAGAAAGTAATGAAAAGATATGTAAAGAGATAAAAAAGTTATTAAAGAAAATAATGATAAACAAAACAAACTGTCATTTGCTGACACAGTTAAAAAAAATACGATGTTGCCAGATGTTAAAAAACAAGTTCCCCTTATAATAAAACCAAAGGAAAAACAAAAAATAGAAAAAACAAAGGAGGACCTAAACAATAAGGTAGATCCAGTTAACCTAAATATAACAAACATTGAAAATAGAAAAAATGGTACAATTGTGATACAAAGTGAAAATGATGAAGAAAGAAATAAAATTAAAAATGCTATTGAAAATGAAATGGGTGAAACATACGAAATAAAAACGCCAAATGAAAATGATATGTCAATAATCATAACTGACATGTCATTTAAATATGCGGATGATGAACTTATAGAAAAAATAAAGAGACAAAATCAACAATTACAAGAACATGAAATGAAAGTAGTAAAATAATACGAATCTAAAAAATATAATAAAGTAATTTATAATAGTAAAATAATAGTAGACAAGGAAACATACACAAAGATTAAGGGAGCACAAAAATTAAACATTGGATGGGAAAATGTAGAATATTTGATGGGACTAATATTTTGATGTGCTATATATGTCAAGGATACAATCATAAAGCGAGTGAATGTAAGAATGAAGAGACATGTTATAATTGCCATGGAACTCATAGATCAAAGGAATGCGAAAAAGAAATAATAAATAAATGTATTAATTGTATTAGAGCTAATAAGAAATTAAATATGGGACTTGACGAAAATCACGTCACATCAAACAAAGAATGTCCATTTTATAAAAACAAACTTAATATGAAAAAGAAGAGGTTGGGGTTGATAATTTAACAATCAAAGCAAATATACGGCATTTATACAAATATATGTGGACTAGTTAACAATTACAATCAACTAGAAATTATTGCCGATGAACAACATCCAGATTTTATAGTTCTTACAGAAACACATTTAACTGGAGATATAGAAGAAAAAGAAATAAATCTCAGAGAATATGATCAGTATATTACATTATCAAACTCAAACAGGACGGGTGGAGTTATTATTTATTTTAAAAAGCAATGTAATGTTATAACAATTAGGGAAAAGTCTTCTGATTATAATTATTGGATAGGTGCATACATGGCGACAATCAAGAATAAACAATTTGTAATAATAGCGGTCTATAGATCACCAAGCAGCAGTGAAGTAGAGTTTTGTCAAGTATTTGAAAAATTAATGGAAGAAATATGTGAAGCACAATGTGATATAATAATAGCAGGTGATTTCAACATAGACTGGTGTAAAGAAGATACATATAAAAAAAGACTTGAATGCGCTTTTAATGATAATGGGCTTAAACAAATAGTAAATGATTATACGAGAATAACAGAAAGTACAAAAACAATTATAGACTACGTCATCACAAACAGTGAAAATGTAACAGTAGCAAATAACATTTCTAATAAAATAACGGATCACGAAGCCATAGACATAAAAATCAAGATAGTAACTGAAAATCAAGGCGAAATGAGCAAAAAGGAAATTGAAATATTTAAATATAATAAAACACGTTTTAATCAAGAAATTAGTGCAATATTAAGAAACAATGATAACGATTATTTAAATAATAAAGTTAATAATTTTGATTCAGCCATTGAAAATACTATAAAGAAATTTACAATTAAAAAAGTAATAAATACAAAAAGTAAAGTTAACAAATGGTTTAACAGAGAACTAAAAAAGTTAAAGAAAGAAAAAGTTCTTAAATATCAAATAGCTTAGACAGAAAATACAGATATAGCGTGGAGTAGTTATAAAATAGCTAGAAATACTTATAAAACCAAAATTGATACAAAGAAGAACAATTACGTTAATAAAAAATAATTAATGCCAAAGACCAAAAACAAATGTGGAGAGAAATCAAAGACTTAGTCCTAAATAAAAATAAAGCTGTGATAAAAAATGTGATATTTAGTGATATAGAATATAAAGATAACTACCAAATAGCCAACAAATTTAATAATTATTTTGTTAATAGTATTAAGTCAATTAATAATACAATAGAAAATGTGCAATATATAAACAATATACCTGTGATAATAAATAGATTTTGATTCCGTGGAATAACAATCCAAGAAATTCAAAATATTTGTAAGAATATGAAAAATAAACCAGATTTCAACAATGTTACAATTAAGCTCATTATGGATAACTGGAATATTATAGGAAAATCAATGCGTGATATAATAAATAAATCAATTGAAACAGGAGTTTTCCCGGATAGTTGGAAATACTCAATGGTAACACCAATAGAAAAAATAGCAAAAACAAAAAAATGTGATGAATTTCGTCCAATAAACACTCTGAAAACTTGTGAAAAAGTTATTGAAAAAATTGTTAAGGAACAACTGGAAACATATATGGAACAACATAATTTATTCTCAAAATATCAATCGGGATTTAGAAAAAAATTCTCATGCGAAACAACAGTTAATTATGTAATAAATAGATGGAAATATATAAATAGAAAGAAAAAGATAATGGCAATATTTTTGGATTTCAAAAGAGCATTTGAGACCATTGATAGAGAAATACTTATTCAAAAACTATATACATATGTACGGCATCAGAGAAAATGAATTAAATTGGTTTAAATCATATCTTACAAATAGAAAGCAAACAACAAAAGTTAATGGTACAAAATCAAACGAAGTAAACAATGAATTTGGAGTACCTCAGGGTTCTATTCTAGGCGCACTATTATTTATAATATACATAAATGATATGCCAAATATACTAAAGAAATGCGAAATAATTCTTTATGCGGATGACACATTAATCTACGCAGAAGGTGACACAGATGAACAATGTAGAGCAAATCTAATGCACGACTTAAATAACATAAATAATTGGCTTAAAATTAATAGATTAAAACTTAATGAAAACAAAACTAAACTACTTGAAATAAATATAAACAGTGAATAAATAATTACAATTAATAACGAAGAAATAGAAAAAGTAAATAAAATTAAATACCTCGGTTTTATGATCGATAAAGACCTAAACCTAAAAGAACACATTGATTATATATGTAAAAAAATTGGCGAAAAAATTGGTTTTTTTAAACGGGTTAGAAATAAAATATCTCAAATAACGGCAATACATGTGTATAACACCATGATAAAACCACATTTTGAATTTGGCTCCACAATCATATACACTTGCTGCTCAAAAACATAAATCGAAAGACTACAAAAATTACAAAATAAAGCTATGCGGTCAATATTAAAATATAATATATATGCTCCAATTCACCTAATGCTAGACACACTGAAATGGTTAAATATTCAACAAAGACTGGAACTTAACACACTGCAATTCATTCAGAAAATTAAAATGGGAAACGCACCTGAATACCTAACTGAACAACTTGACTATGTGAAAGAAGTCCAACCGTACAACCTTAGAGATTCTGAAAATTTCCGGCTACCGAGGGTAACAACAACAGCAATGCAACGATCTCTATTCTTTAAAGGACTTAAATTATACAATTACTTACCAGAATATGCTTAAACAGAAAGAAATATGAGTATATGTAGGAGAAATATGGTACAATTTGTAAAAAACAATGAATTCAATAATATTTTGTAAAGAAAAATCTGTAATATAATCATATTTGAAATATTTTAAAGTATTATAAATACTACTAAATAAATAAACTAAACTAAAATAAACCTTTCTTGAGCAATATTGTATGATTCCTGCTGAATCAATCGCTTGCAGTGAGATAGAGGAATGCCAACGAAGTGACATATCATCGAGTTGCTCAATGATGCGCCCTTTTTGGCAGTTTCGACCGCAATATCGTTACCAGTGCACTCTGAGTGCCCTGGAATCTAGACTAGTGTTACTCTTGAATGTCTCGCTATCTCGTTTAGAGATTTCCGGCATTCGTTTACCACCGTCGATGTAGTGTATACATCATTGATAGCAGCAATGGCCGCTTTGCTGTCGGTAAAAATATGGAAGTCTTCCGATATCCTATAATACCTAAGCCATCTTGCCGCTCTTGTAATGGCCGAGACTTCGGCTTTCAGGACGCTACAGCCATCCCGAAGTCTGAATGGAACCTTGACGTTGAAGTTTTCCACATATAAACCTCCCCCAGTGTTTACGCCTCTTTTGGAGCCATCAGTGAAAACTCTGGTGGCTCCTTCTTGAATGTAGCTTTTACATATTGGAAATTAATAGACACACAGAAATTCGTATCCCCTTTTCGTTCTTTTTCGCTGTTGTTGAAGCACATAATTTTTCGCACCATATGCAGTAATACTAAATCGACAATGGTGTGAGAAAAATGATATGAAGCAACAACATAAAAAATGCGAAGAGTGAAAGAGAAAAAGGAAAAATGTCCGGTACAGAGTGTCGTGTATTATACCCTCTGCATCTTCACCACTTCTTCAACAAACTTCGTCTGTCTTCCTTTTAATTGTCAATTTGTAAAATGGGACTTAAGGTAGAATTAGCCGAACGTCCACGTCCCCTAACGAAACAGCTGATCCGTTTTACTATTTGAAAACAATGCAAATGCTTACCGAATTTAAATGTCACGTTGATGGAACGTCTCAATCTGAATATAATAGAATTTCATTTGAACGTTACGTGACATTTTTAAGCCAGTGATGGGCTGTTATTTTGTTTTATACTAAGGGGGTATTTTCGCTCTTCTCTTTGGTACTTTTTTATAATGATATCTGTAAACTATGATTGAAAAACTGAAAATAATATGTTTACATATCCATGTACATAACTGTATAAACATGTATGTATATATATCGCTCCTTTATTGCAACATAGTCATATCTCAAAAAACAAAATTTTTCAGTTACTGACGAAAAAGAGTTTCTCAATATCTTCTTTATTTGTAAAAAAATTTGCATAAACATATCTCTATCTAAACCCAAGTTATAACCGCTGACATGCTCAAGCCGTCCATATAAAGCAATAAAGGAGCGATATGTACATGCTTAGATGTATAAAATAAGCCAATAAATAATTCAACGGCTGCAAAATCATTATTTATGTATGCACATATCGAGCCTTTGCTGCAATAGAGTCATAACTCAAAAAAAGTAGTTATGCAGAAGGCGAGTTTAAAGTTGCGCATTCGCTAGCAACTTAATGGTAAACGAAAATGTAAAATTTGTCTCAAAAGTTTAGTATGCAAAATATTTCATATATACATACATACATGTATGTAAATTTTTATACCATTTATATATCTTAGGTACTTTTTCTTCACAACAGAAGCAGAAGCAAAGAAAAGTAAATTATCAACCATGTCCAATTTGTATTTTGGTTCTTCAAAAAGCGAATAATGGAAATGGTTTTCGGAATAAAAGCACTTTTGGATAACTAAAATTTTTCTGTTTTTAAATTTAAAAATGGTTTCATTTCGAAAAATCATTTCTATTAACTGTTTCTTTAACAGCCATACCTAAACAAGAGCGGAAAGCGGAACGTTTTCTACCGCCTAGCGTTAACGCTGAAATACCATACCTAAACAAGAGCGTCAACGCTTTGTCATAAAAACAGGGTTATTACAAAGTATATAACAACCCTGATTATAATAGTATACTCATAACCTAATAATACATGCATCTCTACAACAAACACAACAAAAAAATTCCTCAGAAGTCAAAAGTATTAATGTGTATGTGTGTATGTTTCAACCTGTGACAAAAATATAAATAAAAATTATTCATTCAAATACGAAAAAATAAATACAAATCAAAATTTAACACTTGAAATAAAAAACAAGTAATTTACAAGATTTGTCAGCTGGGCTTGTAAGACTACCTTATAGTCATTGTATCATGAGTGCTTGTCTTTTGCAGCTAACTTCACTATTAAACGCGCTGTCAAAATCGGATTTTCCAATTGCAAAATTTTGCCGCCGCGTTACCGCCGCGTTATTTCGGGATGCTCCATACAAATTGTATGGGCATGAGAACTTTTGACAGCTAAAAAACGCTTGCCGCTCTTGTTTAGGTATGGCTGTAAGAATCAAAATACGGATTGAATTCCGTTACCGAACGGAATAGATCTCTGTGAGTGACATGGCTGTATATATCTCTTTTGTAATTATGTTATTTTTAAATAAACCAAATGACAAATCCTGATGAAAGTTATTTTTTTATCTAAGCTTACAAAATTATTAGGAATCTAAGTTTATTTTAGTGACCCATTATTACTTATCTATTTTTTTCTAAGCTTATTAGATAAGCAATATTATCTAAAGGGGCGCTGTTCATTACTAAAAAATTGTTAATAAAATTTTTACAATAGTATTCACTACACTTTTTTAAGCTTAGAAATCATGTTGGTAAGCATGGCTGCATTCCTAAACGCATATTGCTTTGCAGTGCAACAATGTCAGATATTCTCAATCGCAACTGCGTAAGCTCTGACAAAGTATCAGCCATACCTAAACAAGAGCGGCAAGCGTTTTTTAGCTGTCAAAAGTTCTCATGCCCATACAATTTGTATGGAGCATCCCGAAATAACGCGGCGGTAACGCGGCGGCAAAATTTTGCAATTGGAAAATACGATTTTGACAGCGCCTTTAATAGTGAAGTTAGCTGCAAAAGACAAGCACTCATAATACAATGACTATAAGGTAGTCTTACAAGCCCAGCTGACAATTCTTGTAAATTACTTGTTTTTTATTTCAAGTGTTAAATTTTGATTTGTATTTATTTTTTCGTAATTGAATGAATAATTTTTATTTATATTATTGTCGCAGTTTGAAAAATACACCCATACACATTTATACTTTTGACTTCCGAGGAATTTTTTTGTTGTGTTTGTTGTAGAGATGCACGTATTATTCGGTTATGAGTATACTATTATAATCAGGGTTGTTATATATTTTGTAATAACCCTGTTTTTGTGACAAAGCGTTGACGCTCTTGTTTAGGTATGGTTTTTCAGCGTTAACGCTAGGCAGTAGAAAACGTTCCGCTTTCCGCTCTTGTTTAGGTATGGCTGTATGGCATTCCTAAACTCATCTGTTTCGCATCTGATATGCAAATAAACGCAACTAGCGCACTATGAAATTCGTGTATGTTTTTGATAAACAACAATGGTGGAAAAGGATAGGTGCAAGATGATTTCGTTTTAAAACAAAAAAGCTATTAATTATATTGCTCGTGGAGTGTTTTCCAAAAGTTTTAAAAATA
This sequence comes from Lypha dubia, assembly GCA_947311025.1. Taxonomy (NCBI): domain Eukaryota; kingdom Metazoa; phylum Arthropoda; class Insecta; order Diptera; family Tachinidae; genus Lypha; species Lypha dubia. The sequence goes on along the minus strand of OX371260.1, from coordinate 102,400,502 downwards.
ATTTGTCTTGGTGTCATTGTAATTTTAAGTATGCAAAGCAAAGAAGTGTTTCTAATGATAATGTATTTGATTTACAGAGTTGTAAAATAAAATTGCTTGATTTTAACACTGCTTTGACGTTGCATAAAGACGTTTAGGAAGGCAGCCCTTGTTGCAAGGGATTTCTAAATCGTTTTGGTTTCTTGGGTAAATCTCGGTTTTGTTTATGTATAGTCAAACACGTTTTTAAATATTCTATAAGTACACCATCGGGCTAACAGTACGGTGCAGTTCTGGTACAGTAGAGCAGCGCTCGGCTAACGGAGCCTTTACAAAACAAATTTGAGAATCGCATGGTACAATAATATATAGGTAGTCTCGCAACGCCAGCTGACTTTTTTTGTGGCTAGGTGTTTCAAAAGTTGTATTGAAGTAGATAATAATAAAAAAATAATATTGAAAAAACTTACTCTGTGAAAAATTTGTAAAAATTAATTTAAAGTCAAAAAGTTGTGTGCAATTGAAATCATGGTATAATAAGTAAGGTAAAGTTTTCCCGGCAGCTGTAGACGTGTATTTTTGTTTTACAAATGTCATATTGTGTGTAGCAGAGCAACAAGCTGATTATATTACAACCCGCCGGTGAAGTATAAAATTTTATTTGGAAATTTTATATAAAAAATAAAAATAACTGCTGTAAAGAAAAATTGTATATAAAGTTAAGAAACCTAACAACGCATTTTTATAAGACGAGCTACCAGTTATAGTAATAAAAAGCCGATGTGTTTGGCAGCGACTCGAATTCATAAAAGCGGCGACGATGTCCGGCTTACGAAGCGATCGGCTTGTTTCTCCAATATTGACACACAGAAAACCTTTTACACTAACAAAATGGCTGTTGTTTTTGTGACGTTGTATTTGTTTTAGGGACAAGACTACCTTATTTATTATACCATTATTGAAATATAAAAAAAATTGAACAAGAACAAAAAATTGTGATCCATTAACCCATTAATGCATGACCATAGATCCGCTCGCACGATTTTAATAAAATTTTTAAACATGTACCTGTTAGCCTATAGAAGTTGTGCGGAATGAAAAAATCAATTTTAGCTCCTTGCGTACCCAAGATAGGACATGGGTATTTAAACACCTAACAGCCTTTAGCACAGATACCCAGAGATGACAAAAAAAAAAAAAATTGGACTTCGATCATATTTTATTTATCATAATCCGGCATCGTGAAAAAGAGACAACATTAGTGTGTTTGTTATGAAGATAAACAAAACGAAAACCAAATAAAAGTTCAGTTTTTAGTGGAAAATGCTACATGAAGGCACGCTTAAATTTAATAAAATGTAATAATATTAAGTATTTACGGCATTTAATTCGAAAATAAAGTGATAAAACAATTTAATGTGTTCTTATGGCTTAAATCTAGTTAAGTGACGCAGCTCTAAATAAAAAAAAATTACATAGGGCGATAGAAAATCGAAAAATAAGACGAAAGTTTGATGTGGTAACTTTCTCGGAAACGCATAGTTTTCGAGTTATTGGCCTCTGAAATTTGTATATATATGTGCGATTTCCCTTTGCATTTCTTAACGTGTAAGGACAATTTTGGTATCGTTTGAAAGCTTTTGACTAGATCTATATGAATTTGTTAAAATACAGAAGATTTTAGTGATATTAAAAAAAAAGTTATTGTTTTTAGACCCAAGTGGGCTAGAATCTAATTTCCAGCAACCTGCTAACCTATATTAAAATAAATTAGTGTGGATAATATCTGTCAAACACTTCCTCCAGCGTACAATCTGATGTCATAAATATTATATTTTCTATATCATTGTGTTGGTGTACAAGGTGGAGAAAACCATTAGGCCCGGCCAAAGGCCGGCTATAAAGAACATCTATTCTATATACCACCGTGTCGAGAAATACCATGGTGGAGAAAATTATTAAGCCAGGCCGAAGGCCGGCTATGCAGAGAATCTATTCTATATACCGCCGTGTCGGGATATACCATGGTGGAGAAAATCTATTCTATATACCGCCGTGTCGGGATATACCATGGTGGAGAAAATCACTAAGCCCGGCCGAAGGCCGGCTATGCAGAAAAACTATTCTATATACATACCTCCGTGTCGGGATATACCATAGTGGAGAAAATCATTAAGCCGAAGGCCGGCGATGCAGACAATGTAAAAAACTGCTTTGACACCTAAAGATTTTAAAATTTAAATAGAAAATTTGCAAATTCATATAGATCTAGTCAAAAGCTTTCAATGATACCAAAATTGTCCTTATACGTTGAGAAATGCAAAGGGAAATCGCACATATACATATATACAAACTTCAGAGGCCAATAACTCGAAAACTATGCGTTTCCGAGAAAGTTACCACATTAAATTTTCGTCTTATTTTTCGATTTTCTATCGCCCTATGTAATTTTTTTTTCATTTGGAGCTGCGTCACTAAACTAGATTTGTTCCGTTCTTATTAAATTTATATATGTACATACGTACATACATATACATATGCTAGAAATTTGCCAAATGGTGGTGGTTTTTAACTTACATACACACATGCATACATACATACTTGATAAATTCTGATATTTTGCAGATATTATAGTGATAAAATACAAACGATCAGTGAAAACCAACTTAAATTAATTAATTAATAATATTTTTAATGTGAATTAGAGAAATATATGGATATTTAATTAGTTTTGCGATTTATAATTTTAATTTGGATAGAAAGACAGCACAAAGAAAAAAACCAAAACCCGCGATTGTATGAGTGTATACAAACAAGTATGCAAAATCTTCCGTCTCGTGTCATCTCTGGTTATCTGTGGCCTTTAGTGTAATATAATTTTTTAATATTTTAAACAAATTATTTCTTTTATTTTAGTTGAAATAATAACTTTATTTATTTAAATATATATTATATGGCCATTAAAACGCCGAAAATTATTTCCAACTGTGTTATAATTGTAAGCGATTGCGTCGTCAAAAATTAATCCGGTTTCGAGTTCTACAGCTTATTAGAAAAATCAAAAAAAGGGGAATCACCATTTGTTTCTTTTTCTCAATTTTTTTTTTTTTGATAATTTTATTATTTATTGAATCTTTAATTATAAATTAAATTATCAATAAGTTTTTCAAATCTTAAATCTAAAAAATATTAAATATAAGTTTAGCCAATGCTAAACAAAATTTTTAATTTCAACGGTTAATTTTTGTTGTTTTACATCTCTCGTGAACGGCTGAGAAAAAGAGTATCCCTTCTTTAATCCCTCTATAATGAAGAATATTGCGCGCAAGTGGATTTGGGTGCAACTCAAGTTTTTTTATATATTTTTCCGCGTGTTTTGAAAATACTGTCTTCACCAACGGAACGTCTAGGTCTTTATGAATTCGATGGTTTCTGACATACCAGGGGCTGCTGTTATTGTACGTAGGATTTTATTCTGTCGCCTTTGAATTCTTTCGACATTCGATGCTGAGGCAGTGCCCCATAACTGGATTCCATAGGACCATATTGGTTTCAGGATCGCGTTGTATAAGAGAAGTTTACAGTCAAGGCTAAGTATAGAGTTTCTTCCAATAAGCCAATTCATTTGGGCTGCTTCTAGTTTCATTTGTGTTAACTTTGCGTCTATATGCCATTTCCATGTTAAACGACGATCAAGATGAACGCCTAGATATTTTACTACAGTGTGTTGCGGTATAGTCTCGGTGTTAATTTTTATAGGCGGGCATGTTTCCCTGCGCAACGTAAAAGTGACGTGTGCACATTTCTGCTCCTTAACATTTATACGCCATTGTTTGAGCCATTTTTCCAGTTTGGATATATATTCTTGTAAGTTGCGGGAAGCTTCTACAGGATTTTCGTGAACGCTTAGAAAGGCTGTATCATCCGCAAATGTTGATGTATGAATGTTACTGTTTAACGGTAAGTCAGAGGCATAAATTAAATAAAGTAAGGGTCCGAAGATACTGCCTTGAGGGACTCCGGCTTCAATCGACTGCGGAGGGCTTAAAAAATTGCCTTCCCTAACTACAAATTTACGTTCCATTAAATAGCTTTTTAAAAGCTTTACGATGTTTTCTGGTAGATTTTGTGTTAATTTGTTGAAAAGACCTTCGTGCCATACTTCATCGAAAGCTTGTGAGACATCAATAAAGAGCGCAGAGCAGTATTTATTTTTTTCAAAATTGTCTCTAACAACATTCACAAGTCTGTGAGTTTGTTCAATTGTGCTATGTTGACTGCGAAAACCGAATTGATGATCTGGAATGCATCCACTTCTGCTCACTATAGGCATCAGCTTGCTCATATACAGCTTTTCAAATAGTTTTGAAATGTTAGACAGTAAACTAATAGGCCGATAGGATTCAACCTTTGTATGATCCTTGCCGGGCTTTGGTATCATAGTAATTAGCGAAACCTTCCATTCTTTAGGATAGTGTTCTAGGCGTAGAATACTGTTAAAAATGAATAGTATTATTCTTTTTGCAGTGTAAGGCAATTCTTGAAGCATTTTGTTGCTTATTTTGTCGACACCTGGGGCTTTTCTGGTGTTAAGACTAGTAATAGCCTTTTCAATCTCCACAATGTTGAATTTTAGCGATATTTCTGGTAAAGAGACGACTGGTGGCAGTTCAACAATATCAGCAGAAATGTTCGGAGTGAAAATTTTTTCTAAGTGTTTAACAAAAAATGCACCTTTTTCAGCATCAGTTTTTGCCCAGTCACCATTAGGGGCTCGTAATGGGGGTTTGCATATCACCGGCCTTTTTAGTCCTCTGGCTGCACGCCACAGTAAATAATCTGTTTGTGGTGTTGCATCTAGCTCTTGAAGGAATTTTTGAAGGGAAGCTGTTTTTTGAGTTTGAAAAACTTTCCTAAGCTGCTTGGTACACTCCTTAAGCCTTAATTAACAGAGTTAGAATGAGCTATTTCTACTATATGTAAAAAATTTGCCTACTGTGGTTGATTTTAATTTTTGTATACCCTACTTATTTGCAGATGACATTTTCCTTGTATTTGGTGGTAATGCTGCGTTTCTTGATGTGTTAGAAGCTAAAATAAATTATAGCCTCCATAACATTACTGAATGGTTGAGTAAACATTCCTTGTCAGTGAATCCCCGTAAAACAAAAGAAATGTCGTTTGGAACAACAGGGTCCACATTACCAGATCTTAATATATCTATTTGTAATTCTAGTATTGAATTTATGATTCAGCATAAATGTTTAGGGATAATTATTGATAATCAGCTGAACTTCAAATCCCATTTTGATTGTATTCATAGGAAAATAACCTTTTCACTTCGAAAAATATATTCTTTGAACTTATTTTTTCCGCTTGAAGTTAAGCGAAAAATATCATATGCACTTTTGATGTCTCATATTTTTTATGGTTTAGAAGTTATTTCGGGTACTACGGCTACGAATGTAAGAAAGCTGGAACGTATCGTCAATAGTTTTGTAAGATTTGTATATAAAGTTCGTAGATGTGAACATATTTCGGCATTTGTGAAAGACTTTCTGGGTTGCAGCTTTAACCAGTTTTTTAAACTTCGTTGCCTAAATTTTTTCTATGGTATTGTAAGAAGTGGCATACCCGCCAAACTGTACAATAAATTCACCTTCTCCCGTTCTAGCCGCAATAAACAGATAGTTATAACCAATATAAGATGTGCATTTTTCGAAAGGTCTTTCGTTATTAGGGTGGCGAGATATTGGAATAGACTTCCCAATGAGCTGCGAATATTATCCCACATTAACAACATCTTTCGAATCAAATTGGTAAGGCTATTCTCGTTATAGAATTAATATAATAGAATGTAACTGATTTAAAATAGGTAGGTTGTCCTAACATTCACACCAGACTGTAACAATACTTTTATATTTGTTTGGCTGGGGGGCTGGTTGTAGATTATACTTACCACATTCATACATATGTATATGAATACGCTGTTTATATTTCTGCATTAGAATTTATGAAATAATCAGACTGTTTTGTTTTTTAATCTGTTAAACGATTATTTGGCCAATAGGCTTTGTATTACTATATGAATTTGATAAATAAAATAAAAAAATAATAATGGACAACTGGAGTGTCGTGTGCAGAATAATATTGAACATTGTAAACAAATCCCTTGAAATGGGTGAATTCCGGGAAAGCTGGAAAATATCGTCAAAAACTCCAATAGAAAAAGTTGCAAAAACATCAAAATGTGAAGAATTTAGGCCAATAAATACGCTAAAAACGTTCGAGAAAATAATTGAAAAAGTCGTGAAACAACTACTGCAAAACTATTTTGAGCAAAACAATACATTTTCAAAATACCAATCAGGCTTTAGAAAAAAATTCTCTTCTGAGACAACAGTGAACTATGTTATTAATAGATGGAAATATGTTGAAAAGGACAAAAAAATTATGGCAGTGTTCTTAGATTTTAGAGAGCATTCGAAACATTAGACAGAAATATCTTACTGCAAAAACTTTACTTGTATGGAATACAAGGAACAGAATTAAAATGGTTTAAATCGTATTTATCAGGCAGAAAGCAAATGGTGAAATTTAATAATGTTAAATCTAAATGTATAAACAATGAATATGGAGTTCCACAAGGCTCCATTTTAGGACCACAACTTTTTATTATATATAAAAATGAAATGCCAAGTGTGTTACAAAAATGTGAAATAATTTTGTATGCGGATGATACACTGATTTTCACAGAAGGACACACAGATGAACAGTGCCAGTACAACATGATAAATGATATAAATAGTGTGAATAAATGGCTAAAGATGAATAAATTAAAATTAAACGAAACTAAAACAAAACTAATGCAAATTAATATGAACAGTGAATTAGCTATCGAAATTAACGGCCAAAGAATAGAAAAAGTTGATAAAATTAAATATCTTGGTTTTATAATAGAAAAAAAAAATAAAATTCAATGAACATGTAGAATACATATGCAAAAAAATTGGTAAAAAAATAGGTTTCTTTAGAAGAATACGTAACAAGATTTCCACAACAACTGCCATTAATATATGTAACGTAATAATAAAACCACATTTTGAATTTGGCTCAAGAATCCTATATACTTGCTGCACGGTAACACAAATCGAAAGGCTCCAGAAACTACGAAACAAAGCTATGAGATCAATATTAAGATGTAACATTTATACACCAATAGGATTTATGCTGAACACTTTGAAATGGCTAAACATTAAATAAAGAATCGAAATGAATACTCTTTATTTTATTCAAAATATGAAAATCGGAAACGCACCAGAATACTTAATAGATCAACTAAACTAAGTTGGAGAAGTACAACCCTACCACCTAAGAAATGCTAATAACTTCTGGCTTCCACGAATAACAACAGCTGCAATGCAACGGTCTCTTCTTAAAAGGACTAAACCTTTACAATATGCTTCCTAATAATATTAAAAACGAAATATCTATCTATGTCTTTAGAAGAAAAATTTTTAATTTTATAAGATATAATATAAATTAGTGCTTTTTATTTATTGTTCTTTCATTAAAAAAAAATTTATAAAATAATGTACCCATGTAAAAGTTGTTACATATATTGTTTTTGTTACTAAAAAAGTATTTTAAATACTACTAAATAAATACTACTACTAGTGTTTTTAGTGTGGTTTTACATGCAAGTATGAATGTTTGTGTGCAATGTTATAGACACAAGCATCCCTACCAGAAATAAATTACCTCTACTAACACACTCAAACCTTTTTACCAACACTTTTGCAATAATTTTACGTTGCAGAGTTGTGTTTACTTGACAATTGTCATGTTAGTCTTTCTAATGGTCATTTTCTGGTAATATAACTTCTCATTTGATCGGTAAAATGATGATTATTTATCAATCATTTTTATAAATGGAAATCCCAAACAGACAAAAATAATCTTATATATTTGAAAGTAAAATTAATGTAAAAATAAAGAATTTTACAAAAATATATAAATAAATCCGTTGAAATATGTGTATGGAAACTATTAATAGCACAGCAAATACAAAAGGTAAGAAACAAAACGGTTATTATTAATTTACAACTGAAAATATAATTCTTTTTTATAGATTGTGGCTAGACGAAGAAAGTTATGTTGCGGCTGATGATGAAGATGCCGGTGAGAACCCTTAATATAAAGAAGATATGGATGTGGATAGTCCTAAGGAAGTGGTGCAATATAAGTATAATAAATTATGTGTATTTAGTTAAATAAAATAATTAAAAAATTAATTTAAAGTTTGTTTATATGTATATTTTATACAGTCACAAGTGACTGCTTTATCCAAAGTCAATGAGTGGTAAAATGTGACTGCTTTATCCCTAGTCAATGAGTGGTAAAATGTGACTGCTTTATCCCTAGTCAATGATTGGTAATCTGTGACTGCTTGTTGACTAGCAAAAAGTATTAGAGTGAGCAGTACAGATATATGTTACTCACTGGAGAAAAATTTACAAGTGCGAGAGAAATGCAAAATCACACGTACACAAAATAAGAGGTAAAAATCTTCATATTGCTCTTAAGAATGTGACTTGAGGTTGTGACCACTTGAGGGGTTATCAATGACAGCAAATTTACTTATCAATAACCCTTCACGTTCTGGTAGGGATTCTTATTGTAAATTTGTAATTTAAGAAAATAATTTTAAGTACATACTTATGTACATAAACATGTGTGTATGCATGTACTTGCAAATGTTCGACAAACATTTGATTTTATGATTTCTTTAAAATTGTGGAATGAAAAGTTCTTAAGTAATTATTCTATTAGGGGTTACTATAACTCCCCCATCGTTAGAGTGAGGCTCCGACGAACTAACAATTGTTCAATTCACAAGCTCAGTCGTCTGTCTTATGGTTTAAAAAAAAGACGATATTTGTTTATGTGCTTGTGAACAGACAAATTTGTTGTATCGTTATTTTGTCGTATTTTAAATGTCAGTTTAATATAAAAAAATTTAAATGTCAGTTTTATATCAAGGTGTGAAACCAGGTGTGGGAATTATAATTTGACGCTAAATATGATAGGCCTTATCACGAGTGTCGTAGTCCTAGTCGAACTTTAACGACTCCCATGTAAAACATATAGCGAACGTTGCCACATTTTACATATTTCGTCACGACTACGACACTCGTGATAAGGCCTAATAACTTTTTTAGCGACAAGCAATTTTGATTAAATTAGTTTGAAAATTAAGTTGAAATGAATCATGTATATATTTATCATTAAGAAGAATGTATTTTCTGGTGTTACTTATCACATATATTAAATATTTTTACAAATTAATTTAACAAATAGAATATTCCCAGACCCGGCCTCAATATAACAATTGAAAAACATATAAAATTCAATCGTATAATTATAACACACTTTTGTATGAAAATTACCAACAACAAAAATACAATATTGTATAATTATACGATTAGACAACACATATGACGTTAATACGAGCTTGTGAATTGAACAAATGTAAGTTCTTTTATTAGTTTTAACATAAATTATAATAACAAACGAAATTAATATGACAGCAAATCCAATATCACTGCCAGTACTTATCAGAGTGGTTTTAAATAGTTTATACTTTACAGTTTTCATTGTTTCATTAAAGTGTATTTCTTTAACATTTAAATCAGGGAATGATATACATACTTATTATTTTCTTTAATCTTTAAAATGAGTTCTTCTATAATGAACATTTTTTTTACATTTACTTTGTAATTTTCATAAGTTTTCATGTTCATAAGTTTTCATTTTCCTTTAGTTTTGACAATACAATTTTCAAATTTCAAAAAATGTGTCTTTCTAAGTTTTCATATTTGTGTGAGTTTTTACAGTTTGTTATAATTTTATCTTTATAGTTTTTAAATATAATTAAGCCTGGGAAAATTTCTTTTTCCTCTTGATTTTTTATAACGTTCATATTAAATTTAGGCTCTAAGTTTTTTCACACTGTTTGTTAGGCAATGATCATTTAATTTTTCCAGTTTTTTATATTCTACAGTGTTTGATTTGTAAACTTCTTTATCTATCTATCTTATTATATATATAAAACACAAAAAATCTACCTATGTACGTTATAGACTTCAACGGATTCAACGGATGTGTCCCAAACTGGTTTCATTGGAAAGGCAATTATTCGATGATGGTTCAGAGGTATCATTCTTTTAAATCGGTTATGTAGTTCCGAAGATATTTACAAAAAATCTATATATGGATTTAAAAATTAATGTCTGTCTGTCTGTTTTTTTGTGCTTTATAAGAGGCCAAACCCTTGGATCGATCTTCCTGAAATTTTCACAGCATGTTACTGTGATCCTGGAAGGAATTATAGGATATATGAAGTTTTAATTGGACAAAGAGGCGTGGCACCGCTCATATAACCCAAAAATTTAAATCGCCATATTTTTGGAATTTTTTGACCTACGTCGACGATATTTGGTACATATGGTATTGGCATAATTTGGAATATGTACCAAAAAAAGTGGGTGGGACCACGCCCCTTTTTAGGAAAATAAAAAACCGTAATATAGTCTTAACTACTGGACCGATCGTCATTAAATTATCACAATTGGAATTTTATTTTATAACGAGGGGGGTAGCGAAGCGCACCGGGTATATCTAGTTGTGGATAAGAACAGTATTTTCATCTAGAATTAGAGTTTTATTTTGATTGTCGGGAATTGGTTCAAATGTAACTTCTGCAAATGTTTCGTTGAGGAATCTTGGAATATTCGATGTTAAAAACACTATATTTTCTCTATATGCAACATATACTTTAGTATGAAGATAAGATTCGATTTTATTTATAAAATTGTATTCTTCTGTCGTCAGTATGTCTGATGGGATTATTCCTAGTTTGGAATTATAAATAACATGTCCGATTTAATTTACGTGGTCCATTAACAAATTTATATCATTATTAATTTGAAAGATATTTTGGAAAAAAAGTTTCGTCCTCTTAAGTCGAGAATTTTATTTTGAATTTCTGTTTTGAATTTATTTATGTATATATTTTTGAACAATCCTTTGTTGGCTGTTTATGTGGTCTGTTATATTTGATACTCTGTCTGACATAGAAGTGCTTAAATATGTTATTTCGTCCAAAGCGGTTATTGTTTCCCTATTACTTTTTTCTAATTTTTGAATTTTGTCAAAGATTTCTTTCTCGTCATCATTATCTATCCACTGTCCCTGCGACATATTTTAGACCTTTGCCTATTGCGTTTATAAGTCCACGTCTTTGTCTAAATTTGGGTATTAAATTTTGAATTTTTATTTTGCATATGCCCATACTTCTGTTAATACTGGCCAACAATGGGGTAACGTTCGTATACGTATCCGTTAGTCTATGAACATTGTCTTGTAAAATGTTTATTGTTTCTAAATATTGGGTTGTGTTAATAATGTGAATTATTTTGATGTAATTGTCAATAATCTCTATGTCCTTTATTTTGATTGGTAGGTATCCATGGTTATTTGTTAGGTCTTGTACCTTCAACTTTTGTGCTCCTACGTCATGTAGTGTCGATATAAGTAGTAGTATAGGGACAATCATCTGAAAATAAAATGTTAGGAGTTTTGTAATATTGCGTTGTCTAAATTCTGGAATTTTTTCTTTCTTTTAATGTGTGACTTGTAGTATTTATGTCCTCTGTTTGTTACCACATGATCTTCGTCCGCTTGTGATACTATTAATTTCCGGAATTTTGAATGATTCTTTCCGCCTCTTTCATCCTTTAAATAAATTGGTCCTGTTTGAATATCTACATTTTCTCGGTCTTTGTGTAATTTTCTTTATTACAAATATCACAATTGTTGATGAACTGTGTGATACGTAACTTTAGTTTTGGGTGGTATATTTCAGATTTAATTTCTGCGAAGTTTTCATTAATACCTCTGTGATTATTTTTTTTTGTATGTTCTTTTTCTATCCTTTCAGCTAATTCATTTTCGTCACAGATATCTTGTAAAATAATCTTAGTTCTATAAATTTTAAATTTTCTATTATTTCCGAAGTATTTGTTCACAGTTTCTTTAAATTTTTCATATAATATTTCTTGGTCTATCATAACGGCATTAATTTTTTCAGGGTCGAAATGATTTTTCAATAGTGTTATCAATGTTTGTTCGTCAAAAGTTTTCGCTAAAATAGTTTTTCTTTTATTTTTAAATATTTGTTCAGTTTTTATTTTTAGCGAACCTGATGTAGTTTGTTTAATAATGAACTGTCCTTTAAAGAAGTTTAATGGGGTAGTTACTCGTACTTCTGTTGTGACATTATTTTCTTCTATTAAGTTTATTTCATTTGTATTGGTTTCGATTCGGGATAATGCATCTGCGTTCCCGTTTAAAATTCCTTTCTTATATTTAATTTGGTAATCATACTCTTGCAACTTCAACCTCCATCTGACCAACTTTGAACTTGGTTCTTTTATGGAGAATAGCCAAACAAGTGGCCTATGATCGGATTCAATCAGGAATTTTCTACCAAAAAAGAATGGTCTTTTGTTTTGTGGCCCACACTATCGCCAATAATTCCTTCTCAATCGTGCTATAATTTTGTTCGTGTCCGTTAAGTGTTCGGCTCACGTAACAGATGGGGTGTCCGTCCTGAGATAGCATGGCTCCCAAAGCAAAGTTGTTTGCATCGATTAGTAAAACAAAACTTTTATTAAAGCCCGGGTATGCTAGGACTAGAGAATTAGTTAATAATTTCTCTAAAGTTTCAAAGCTTTCTTTATATGCGGAATTTTTTATATCTATTTGTGTATCTTTTTTCAGGTATCTGGTCATTGGTCTGGAAATATTTGCATAATCTCTGATAAACTTTCGGTAATATCCCGATAAGCCTAAAAATAGTTTTATTTTTTTTTTGCGTAGCTGGTATAGGAAAATTTTGCACACACATTATTTTGTCTGGGTTAGGTTTTTTACCTGAATTGGTAACTACAGGGTCCGCCATTTAACGTTTTTTTTTTTCAACTAGTGCTTATTTCGTGAATGGTAACACTTAGCTCATGTCTGATTTGACAGATAATTAGTTTTATCCTTCCGCTGAACGAATATAGTTGTGTATACGCTTGAACAAAGCTGGGAAATATTGCGACATTACCGTGAAAATCATGGTAATGTTTCCCAAAAAAATCATCTTTTCAGATGAAGCTCATTTCGATCTTGGCGGGTATGTAAACAAGCACAGCAAACCCGCACGCATACATTGAAAAGCCGACGCACCCAAAACGAGTCACTGTTTGGTGCGGATTTTGGTCCAGAGGCATAATTGACCATATTTCTTCGAAAATGAGCAAGGAGTGGCCGTTACAGTCAATGGCGATCGGAGGCATAATTGACCATTTTTCTTCGAAAATGAGCAAGGAGTGGCCGTTACAGTCAATGGCGATCGTTATCGGGCTTTCTATGAAAGTATCGGTGCCATGGAGCTTTGAGGAAAGTTTATCGATGATGATGTGTTGAAGCTAATAGTGGATTATACGAACAAATATGCTGCAACAAGCAATTGTTCATCATTTATAACAACAAGTACCGAAATGAAAACGTTCTTAGGAATCACTGGGATGTGCGATGATAAAATAATGTATTTCAAGAGACAGATTCAAACGGATCAAACAATTTTTACATGTTTGTGATAAAACTGCGTTGGATCCAAACAACAAATTTGCTGAAGTCGGCCCATTGAATAATTTGATGAACAAACAGTTTCTTCAATTTTAGGTATTTTCCCACAATCTTTCTATTGAAGAGCAAATTATTGCATAATATGGCCGACATTCATGCAAAATGTTTATCAAAGCTAATTCGGTTTGGTTACAAGTACTGCTGTTTGGCGTCTGACGAAGGCTACTTGTATCAGTTAATGACATACGCTGGTGCATCGGACCAGAATTGTTCACACTTACAGTTAGGAGAAAGGTTGGTACTATCGCTCCTATCGCATCTGGAAGCCCCTGTCAAGCATATGAAAAAAAAAAAACGAATACAGATGTCTGAAGTTCCAGATGAATTTACGCCCAGCTCCATGCTTCCAGAACTATAAATGTAGAGCAGCTCCAGATAAATTAAAAATCGCAAAGGCTTAATAATTTACGACTTTAATATATAACTTTAGTTCACAACCTTAACTAATAATAAATTTTTTAAATCTATAACGGGTGGGTGTTTTCTGATTTTCGCTCTGTCCTTTAATTGGCAACGCTTTTCCCGATCATTTTCCGGGTTGGAAAAAATCTTAATTTTACCTATATGGATGATTAAGGCAAAACGTAAAAATTTTTAGTTTTTTAATTTTTTCTAAGCTACTCAATCTCTATTTCTAAATAAAAACGCAATTGGAAGCCATAATCTATAATCTGGTCGTCACTAGAATTTTTTACTGTCGTCACTTTTTTGGGTATTTAAGTACTCATTAGGCAGGAATTGGTTAAAAATACAAAAAAAAAAAACTGTTAAAAAAAATTATTTTCAATAACAAAATAATAAACACAAAGCAAAATATCAAATTGTTTTGTAATTTTTCTTTTTTTTTCCAATTGACACATCTAGCTTATGAATTTGTTTTATTCTGGCTACCTCCCACCTTATAATAAATTCGCCTTGGCTCCACCTTATAATAAATTCGCCTTGAAGTGGCGTAGCATGCAGCGTTGTCAACTTGGTGCGTTTCGCACCTTTTTTGGTGCTTTTCTAAATGTTTTGTGCAAAAAATATCCGATTAGGTGCGTGGTGCGCTTTTTCTTTAATTTTGGTGCGTTTTTTTAATTTTGGGTGGCTCCAAATCATATTAAACACAATCTTTTGTTTCAGTATGAGAAAAAAGAATTTTGTACAAAAAATACAACTGTTTCAATTCCATTTCATTAAATTTGTGTACAATTTTTACATTCAATTTTACAGATGTTTAAGAGGTACCAAAACGCATTCACAAAAACCGTAAATACCGTCTTGTTGTTACAGATAATTTGTAACATTTCATTATAAGAAATTTGTTGTCCCTTTTAAATTTTCGGAGTACATAATTGTTTTTTGTCGTAAAAGTTGCTGTCAATTGTGTTAAAGAGCTTAGAGCCCTTTTACATATTGGCAAGTGAAAGGCAGACATTTTTGTTATTCTCTTTTGAACTTGTACGTAGCTTTTACATATTGGAAATTAATAGACAGACAGAAATTGTTCGTATCCCCTTTTCGTTCTTTTTCGCTGTTGTTGTGTATGAACAAAATTTTTCGCACCACATGCAGTAATATTAAAATGCCAATGGTGTGAGAAAAATTATATGAAGCAACAACATAAAAAATGCGAAGAGTGAAAGAGAAAAACGAAAAATGTCCGGTACAGAGGGTCGTGTACTATACACTCTGCATCTTCACCCCTTCTTCAACAAACTGCGTCTGTCTGCCTTTCACTTGCCAATATGTAAAAGGGCTCTTAGCAAAAACAAACTATTCTCGAGACTTGCGATCATTGTTCGTTTTTTATAAAATGCATAAAAAATGCGTTTATATAAAGTGTTGTAACACTAAAATTAATAAAATTTATATTTACTAAAAGAAATATTTAAAGTTAGTGTCAAGAATGGAGTCTAAAAAAGGAGATCATAAGCGAAGTACAAAAGGATTTGGGAATCACAATGTGAGTTTAAGCAATGGATTCGGCCTTGACCAAATAATAACACAAAAGCAAGATGTAATTATTGCAAATGCGATATCACGCTTAAATATCCAACCTTGTTCGGCATGCTGGAACACGGTAACACATTGCAGCTTTAAGCCCATTTAGCTACAACCGACATCAACAACCAGCATTGTACAAAATGTTTTATCCCATTGCAAATATGATATCATGCCATTAGCAGTACAATTTGAATCCGATATCGAAATATTATCTAGTACTGAAAAACGGTGTAGAATGATTCACTTCATGCATTGGCACAATATTATATCAACATTAGAATTTTAGACTAAAGTTAAATGTTGTAAAGACGCAAAATTAATTCAATAAAAATTTTCATTAAAAAATCTGAAGTTGGTGCGTTTTTTGTTAAATGGTGCGTTTTTTTCTCCATTTTGGTGCCTTTTGAAATTTCAAAGTTGACAACCTTGGCAAATTTATTCGCCTTGTGGCGTAGTTAAACAAAATTAGTTTTGTTTTATTTACAAAGCATAAATAAATACAATGACGTATATGCAACAGTCGCAAATGCCTAACCAGCAATTCCTATTGGACGTGTTTCAGAGGTAAGTCAACTTATTGTTGAATTTGTGAAGTAGCCCTTTGAAATGTACATACAAATATTTAGAGTAGACAAAGATAGAAGTGGATATATATCTGCTGATGAATTACAAGTGGCATTGTCCAATGGAACGTGGAGTCCATTCAATCCAGAGACGGTTCGTTTAATGATTGGTATGTTTGATAGCGAAAATCGGGGCACAGTTTCGTTTCAAGACTTTGGAGCTCTTTGGAAATACGTAACGGACTGGCAAAACTGTTTTCGATCATTCGACCGGGACAATTCTGGGAACATTGATAAAGCTGAATTGAAAACAGCTCTCACATCTTTTGGGTACCGACTATCGGATAATATAATTGATCTACTATTGCGTAAATTTGATCGTTTTGGGAGAGGAACAATATTATTCGATGATTTTATTCAGTGCTGCATTGTTTTATATGTAAGTATGTAAGTATGTACATACATATGTGTTTCTTAACCTCTGTACTTACAGACATTAACATCTTCATTCCGTCAACACGACACAGATATGGATGGTATTATAACTATTCACTATGAACAATTTTTAAGTATGGTCTTCTCACTTAAAATTTAATACGAATATCGAAACCTATACATTATTCAAAAGCCACACTCTTATGGTGCCAAATAAAAAAAATTAAAAATAATAAGCTTTCTATATTCATATTGAAATAAAAATTTTGAAAACTGTCGACATTGTGTGTTTTACGCATGAAGTTTTAATCTCACGAAAGCAACGAAAGTTTTATTATTTATGTGTTGTTTCTACAACACGAACGATTGTTTTGAGCGTGAAAATTGTATGGAAACAACTCAAAAAACCAGGGGCCAAATCACCGCATACGATATCGAACAAAATTTATCGAAATTTTTCATTTTGGTATTATCGCATACGATATCGCATGAATTGTATCGTAATTTGACACATCGTATGCCATAATTTGCTTATTCGACACGTATCGTAATGTTATTCGATACGATATCGAACAAAATTTATCGAAATTTTTCATTTTGGTATTATCGCATACGATATCGAATAAATTGTATCGTAATTTGACGCATCGTATGCCATAATTAGCTTATTGGACACGTATCGGAATGTTATTCGATACGATAGTTAATTCGATATCGTATGCGGTGATTTGGCCCCAGGGAAGTAATAATTATAAGATAAACGACAAAAAACTAATTTTTAACCATTAATAAGTACCATGCCCCCATACAAAGCAATTTGTGATGTCTCCACGTGCAATGGTTTTTTTGTATTGATTAACGAAATAATATTTTTATTACTGATTAGATATACTTTTATCGGATTTTGGCTATATTATGAATAATTTATGACTCATGGACGTAGCAAAAAATATCTTTACCACGCTCAATGAGTTACATACATATGACAAATGATTTCTTTGTGAAAATTGATCTGCCAGATCATTGCCGCTTTTATGAATTTATAAAAAGGAAATTATTCGGGGTTCTCATAGAATCCAATCTTGTCGTTATTGGATTTGAAAACGACAAAAAAAAAATACTTTGGTGTCATAAAATCCAATGCTATCGGTTTTATGTTCGAACTAGAATTTGTGTAGGTTTTAGGTGTCACAGAAACCAATGTTATCGGTTTTGTTATTGTAAATAAACCAAGCAGCTTACAGTTGTCGTTTTTTTATTGGAAATAAATAAAGTAGCCAAAAACTCCATTCTTTATTCACTCCAATTACGAATATTCTTTAGGAATTTCGCTCCGACGGAAAATATTAAATTTTTATAGGTAAATAAAAGTGAAAAGTAAAAAATCTCATGCGGAACTTATATTCATAATAGGAGAAATTTGAAAAGTGAAAAAAAACCACCACGGGAGCTTCGAGATTTTTTGGCATTTGGATTAAGGCTAGAGAATAAACAAAATGCACCCAAAGTAGCCACGTCGACCATGTTAAAAAAAGGGCCAAGGGCCAGCTGTTTGTTTTCCGTTCAGTGCTATATTTCGATACTATTTGGTCCATAACATCTACTCCGTCTTTTGTTTTATTGTAATAATCATTTATTTCTTCCTTACCGTTAAAACCTGGCTCCCATCGAGTATAGTGCATTGTCGACAAAAAATAAACACTTTTCTTCTTCGTTACAACAGACAAAAGAGTCCCATTCTTACTGAAACCATATCGTGGCGTTCCTACATTATCTATTGGGTTTGGCCGTAGCTCTTTAGGAATGTAAGCTTTGTTTTGCCGAAGGGTACCGACGAGATTTATTCCTCTCATTTGAAGTCGATTGCACAAAGGGAGTGACGTAAAAAAATTATCAGTTGTTATATTTATTCCAGATTCTTTGTAGAAATCTACCAGAGCTAAAACAACATTTTCTCCCACATTTACTTGCCGCTAACAACCAGGTGGCTTACCTGTAAAAATAATTCCATTTAACGGATAGCTATTGGATGTGTTACATAACCTTGCAGCTTCCGTAGGGCCCAATCCTGCAGTACTTGTTGCAGATTAAGATGACGAACCCACGCCATTAGATTCTGCTTCAGATACATTTAAATCTATAACAATTGCATTACCTTTGCGCGACATTAAAAAGGTTATTAAAACAAACGAAAGTTATAAAACTGAGCTGTACTACTCATTAACAGCATAGAAAAAGTGAGAATTAAAAATCGAAGTACACTCACAAAAAATTTGTATATTGCATTATTATAATAATTTGGGAATCCCCGAACTACAAATGTAAACTATTGTATTGATACTCAAACAGTAAAAGCAAAATGAACGTGCCCGGGTACCCTTATCAGGAGTCTACGTACAAAAATGTTGTCAGTACGGTTAGGGTTAATTGTGTCAAGTACCGTACATAAAGCATCTTTGTTTAAACGGTAGTAACCTATGAATATGCGCAACAGCTTAAAGTATGAACGTAGATTATATAACAAATCTACCTACTTCGCTGTCTCCGGCAGTTCAAGGGGGTTGCTGCAATCTCGGAAAATTCTTTTTCTAACCTTTTCTGCGCGCTCTTCCTCTTAACAGCAAATATTCAACAACAGCAGCGCTCATTTTATTTATTTTTATAGATATTTAATTGTTTAAAGAACAACTTTTTACATTTTTACAAAACGATGTAACATTACACAAATGTAAGAACAAACGTAAATAATACTACGACAGAATTTAATTATTTTGTTTGCTATATTACCACTTAATCCTTTCTTTTATATATATTTTTTTTTATTAATAACACAATTTTTAATAATATTTTGGCGCAAAAACTATAATTTACAAAAATTTTAAACAAAAAATTGCATTAAAAGCAGTAAAGATATGAAGAAAACATAAAACAGCTGATTCGAATATCGCTTTTATTTGCATTCGAAAATAACAAAACCGACTTGTTTTTATGACTCCAAATGAAACCAATATTGGTTTGCAAAAGCGACTTGGATTCTATGACAGCCCCGATTAACCATTTTTATATGATACGACCTGAACGTCCCAGTTTGTAATTACAAATGCTTTGTTTGTTTACTCAACATTGGGATCCCGCGGGATCCCAATTTTGCACGCAAAGCGGTCCCGTACTCTAAAATTGGGCAAATGAGAGTGATTTTGAGAGAGCAATGTGCTTCTTCTTCTCGCACGAAACTGCCCGTACTTTTTCTTCGCACTAGTTTATGAAATAAACAATAACAAATAAGAAATTTGAATTTTACCTAACAAGAATAATGATGATATAATTGAAAAAAATATGTACATACATATGTGTGTACTAACTAAAATCTCTTAAAAAGTGAAATACTAATCAAAAACAGTATTTATTTTTTTTTTTTGTTTACTTTCACAGCAATTTCATACAAACTTTTGGGCTAAAAATTTGGTTTTGTGCTCATTTTACCGAACTTTACCAGAAAAGTAAAGAAACAGAGCCAAAATTGCAATTGTGTAAAGGATCGCTTTTAAAACATTTTTTAAAAAACTTAAATAAACTATAATTTAATCTACTTAAATGTTTATTTAAAAATATTGAAACGACATCCCTTGAGAAAGTGAACAAAAAATTCACGAAACGTCGGGACAATATGAAATAAATATTTGCATTTTTATTTTCATATGCAAGAAAGCTATTTTAAGTTGTATAGAGAAATGAGTCATGTCATATATGACTCATTGGACAGGGAAGTTGTTAATATTGATGAATTTATAAAAATGGGATTATTAACCATTTTTATATGATACGAGCTGAACGCCCCGGCATCGCACGGAAGATATTTACTTTTATAAATTTCGATTTAGACTTAAAATGATTACTCACTGACAGCTGTCAATGTGTATGCGTGTATGTGCTACAACGTGTATTTACCGTGTTTAAAGTCAGCACACAGTATACATACTAACCTCATAGGCGCCTACGTATTTGTTGTTGTTGTTTTTTATATGGACAAAATCACATGTTGTGATGAAAAGTCGATAACTCACGAACGCGTCGACCGATTTCGTGCAAGCTTAGATAAACTATCTACACGAGTAGAATCTCATTTATTACACAATAAAACTATGCCCCTATTACGGTTTACAACTCAACCAAGTTGAGTTGAAATTGACACAACTCAACTTTAAAACAACTTATGTAACTCGTTTTTGGTACTATGAATTACAACTCATTCTAGTTGAAGTTGTATTGATGTTGCCAGCCTCAAAAGCAACGATTTGACAGTTGATAAAGCAGTTTATGGTATTTTTTGAAGCAAAAAAAAAAAAAAAATGGTTTCTTGTTAAAGTGTGCTTTTTGTTTTGTTTAATAAATAATAAAATTGTATTAAGTGAAAAAAATGGATATCACGTATGATTTATTTGACTCTGACGAAAGTGATGATGAGTTGCGCATACGCAAAAATCTTCGTAATCACTCCAATCCCTTGGAACTTCCCGATGCTATGTAAGAAAAAAATTTAAGTTTTAATTGAATGGTATAATGAGCTGAAGGAACATTTCTAGAAACATGTGCGAGGTACGGGTTACATATTAACACTATGTGCAACTCTTAGGTTCTTTTCTGACGGCAGTTATGTATCAAAAAAGTTGTGGAAATGATGTTAACGTTGTATTGGCACGTTCCACAATATATGCAGTGATTAAATATGTATGTACATATGTATTAAATATCTTCGAGCAGTATGTTTGTGCAAAATGGATAATAAGAGAAATGATTGAAAAATACAAAACCCTCTCTTTTCTCGTTATAACTCTATTTTTTCTATAAATAACTTATCAATCCTTAATAAATTCATGTAAGGCATTTAAAAAAAACTTGACTTAAATTTTATTTGCTTTATTTTTTAACAACTGCTATTGAGCAGTTATAATTTCTTGGCATTTTAGACAACCTCACTAAAGTGCCCTGGAGACGATCAAAAAAACACGTCAATCTGTGCATATGTGTGAGTGTCGTGCTTTTGTCGTTTAAAAGGAGACGTACAAATAAAATCGTCACTCATCATTTTTATTGTAACTTCGCAACTTTCGTTTGTGAACAAATCATCGGATGATGAATTACTATTAATGGCGTCTTATGCAAATTTGTCAAAAAAAACAAAAAAATACATGCGTTGACACTGTATATACACAAAAATACCAGAGACAAAAAATAACAAGTATCCCTGTGCTGCAATATTTCTACTCATTACACTTCGATAACAAAAAAACTAACATTTGTTATCGTCAATCACAATTGGAGACCATCAAAATAATTATGTCAAAATAAAATATCAAAAGTTTTTGATGTTCATCAATCAGAGCCGACAACGTATACGTGTACCCGAAAAAGCACGACTGCACGCACACACTTAGAACGTTGATGTGTTTTTTTGATCATCTCCAGGGCACTTAACACTGAGTTGTAATCGATAATACCACAAAAAAGTTGTAATGCGAAATAATTTCAACTTTCAAATTTTTGACAGGTTGATTTGTAATCGATAATACCGATTTGAAAAATTTCAACTGAATTACAGTTGAGTTGTAATCCGTAATAGGGGCACTATACTAATTTAGTTTATAAAAATCTTTTTTGAACTTAAGCTTGATATCTTATCTACCTAATTCTGAAATAAAAACCAATATATGATTTATAATAACACAAACTAAATTAAAATTTATTGAGCCTTTTTTTTAACAATAAGTTTTTAAAGAAAGCGATATAAAGAATTCTTAAGACTTTAATGTGTTATCTTAAAAACATTAAAAACTTAACAGCATCAAGCTTTAACACTGACATAAGAAAATAAAAATGAAAAAACAGAATGATTATGAGTTGAAATGCCCTTGCTCCCGGGGCTAACATAACATAAGAGGAGGACTCTTAAAATATACTTAACTCTAAATATAACTTAAAATAAAATTTAAAATAAAAAAAAAAAACAAAAAACAAAATATGCTAGGAACACAATTGGGACAAACGACGAATTTGTTGGTAAAAGTTCGTTGCATAAATTCATCGTGTGGCGCACAATTGGGACGAACAAATAACTGCTGTCCAAAAAATTGTGTGTATGGCTGATTTCCTAAATGTATATTTACAATGTATCAATACAGTGTTAATTCCAAGTTAATACATTTGGTATGTTTCTTTACTCAACATTGGGATAAAAATTTGGTTTTGTGCGTTCCCGTACTTTTTTGCATTTTAGTCTCTAATTGAGAGGAATTGTGGTTTACGCTCATTTTACCGAACTTTACCAGAAAAGTAAAGAAACAGAGCTATTGTGTAGTTACTTTTTTAATATGTTGCACACTAATACTTTGCAACCCTGAAATTGTTTAAGAACATATATTTGCAATGTATATAATTCATAATACATCGAAAAATGGCGGAAGAGTATGTTTTATTGAAATTTATTTTTATTTGTGCGAACAAGAAAACTCCAGCTCCCATACTGCTTTAAACATTATTAAAAGAAAACATAAACGACTTGGTTTCTTGTGCTGCGTGGTTGTATTTATTTTGCATTTAAATCTATTTGGATACCTTTCTTGCTTTTTCTTGCGTATAAACTACAACAGTGTTGCAAATGAGAACAGAATACATTAGCCGTATTCACAATCTTGTGCATTTGAGATTGCAAATTTATGCAATTGCAAAATTATTTTATCAATTGTGAATGATATCTTTGGGTTAGGTTGCAATGCTTGTTGCAAAACTCAAGCTGATTGATAAATAAAAAAACTATTTTCCACTGAAGTTTTGGCCTAAAAAATACATATGTATGTCTAAGAAATTACTCAAGTATTAAACATTTGCTTAATCAAATAATTCTAATTTTTATTATAAAAATAAGGATTAATTAGTTAGTTAGTCAGGATTTTAAATAATACATATATGTATATATGTTTTGCGTTTTGTTAATTTTTACTTTTTTCATTTCATTAATTTTTGTTTGTCTGGTTAATTTCCTTTTGCTTGAAATATTTTTGTTTTTTAATTTTGAATAAAATTATTCAAATTTTAATAAGCAAAATCGGCTTAGTTCACTGCGTATCAGCTGTCGTTTTGCAATTAAGTGTTGCATAATTAGAGTAAATATAAGCTATTGGTTTTTAGTGTTGCTTATTTGCAAAGATGTAGCATTGCATTTCTCTGTATTTTGTTAGTGTAGAGTAAAAATATACTACACCATTTTGCAAATGCAATGATTTGCAACCATTTGCACAAGATTGTGAATGGGCTAATATTGTTAAAACTAGCTGTGGTTTGTATGTATTTAGTGGTTATGCAGCAACAAAAAGCATAGCGAAAAAAAAAATATTCATGATGGCGGCCAAAAATGTAAACAACTTTTGACAAGACCGTAGGACTTACCATATTTTCGCAGATTATTTAACGGTCAAAACACAACCCTACAAAAAACCATATTCCTTGTTGCGCAAAACTAATATTATTACACCATGCTACCAACAAAATACATAGAGTTGGCTGTTTTTGTATTTCTGCATATACCCATAGCTGCCAGATTTGACTATTTATCGTCATTTTGACGATTTTGGGTCCTAAAAATGATATGGTGACGATGGGATGAATTATACCCTAATTATGACGATTTTAAATAAATCAAGTTTGCAACATTTATTTGTACTATTAAAGCAACCGTGAACTACTGAATATTGTAATGAGCAACTTTTTGAAAGCTAGTTTGCTTAAAACTGAAAACTTTAATATGATTGATTATTAAAAGAAAAACAAATTTTTAAATTTTAAAGATATTTATTTAGGAATAGTTGCCAGAGTCGTAAATAGAAGAAGCACAAACAAATGAAAAAGAAAATATGATATTAGTAATAATTGTGTTAATTTAATTAAGTAGAGCTTTGTGATCAGATATAATCAAGATTTCATTTTAAAAATATATATAAAGCTCTTGGCCAAATTAATCTATGTAATATAATTAATAAAAAAAAAAGTTGGTTTTCTGAAATTTTAAAAGAATTTTCCTATATTTTAGAAGAAAGAGAAAGCCAAGAGGTAGAAACAGAGTTCAGACAAATGAAATTATTGTCCTGATAAAAACATAAATAAGAAATTCATTGAAAAAGTCGTCTTTGGAGGCAATATCATATACAAAAGATTATTTAAAGCTAAACAAATGTGGCTACTTTGATCTGACAGTTGTGCCTGAATAAATCAATATGTTTAATTACAATATATATTTGTAAAATATATTATACATATAAGCATGTATGTGCATGTATTTTCTTTAACAATTATATGTTTCTCCCAACAAGCACCACAGTTTCGTCCTATTCATGTCACGCATATTCAGAACGGTGCTTGGCTAAGGTCTAGACACTCATCTGACTATCTGTACTGTCCAATTGGTGCAATAGGTGGAGGGGTGTCTGGATCAGGGGAAAACGGTCTGATACGATCTGCCAGAAGTCATGTTGGGGGATACACGCTTCTTAGGGAGTGCCGTATCTTCATGTAATGATGGTAGTGTACCTACATCTTCTATCCTGGTGGATGGGGGAAGGTCGGGCACATGAGCTCAATTAGGTCATGTCTCTGCTGTACCTCCCTGGTAAATTGTAGGTAGGTGGAGATCTGGTATCCACTATTAAAATAGGTACCCCTTATTCACGGTGGAATAGCATATGCCAAGGGATGCGTGGCCAATAGGTGATTGGTCTTATATATGCGAACTCTGGACCTGGAAAGTCCAGTTTTATTTAATGACCACTCAGCAAGGGGCTCTGCTAGAATGTATTGTTCAATCCCCTACATATACAAAACATTTTATGGAAAATTTAAATAATATAACTGTGATGGCAAAAGTAAATACCTCTCGTTTTTGGCTCACACAATGCAAATTATTAAAATACATTCATTTTTTATACCTTTGCTTGTATATGAACCTCTTTATATTTTACATCACCTTGTTTTTATTTCATCAAAATGAATTATTCTTATATTTTATGTACCTTGTTTTACAAATGTATAGAAACTTAAGTGGTGAATTTTTACATGCAATCATAGGGGCTCATATGTCAAATGCTGTTATAATCTTGTACTTGTTATACTATTAACTTTACCTGTTATGAATTTGCCTTGCTACCATATCAGTGCGCTTATGTTTGTGTATCGATAAGCATGCAGTCTAAAAGCATAAAAGGCAACACACTATTTGTGGTTAAATAGCAATTGGAAGGTACCACAATACAACAGGCTGCTTCAGTCTACCGTATTGACCTAGTGGGGGAGAAACATCGGACGACACGGGCATTACTCGATCGGACGATCTTTTCTTTAACTGGGTAACCTACTAATTGCTACGTCGGCTCTTCGGGACATATTCCAGCTGTGGGCCTCAAGTACTGTCCTCTACAGTCGAACTGAAGTTGCGAGTGTTGTCGGATGTTCGTTTCGCTTTTCCGAACCGCTCGTGCCGACAGTACAGTAGTGATAGGTGGGAGTTCCAATACACCAGACTGTTTCAGTCTACCGTGTCGGGAATCCTCCCTGTTACTATATCGGCGTAGAACAAGTGGGAAGACCCGCCTCCAGCTGGTGGACTCCTCAGCCAACCACCAACACGGACGCCGTCCATAAGAAAATAAGGGTTTGGAATTTATACCTGTACTTTAAGAACAATAAAAATCAGATAAATTGATTTTATCACGCAAATTTGCATTTGATTTATGGAACGATGAATCCCTGGCTTCCACTGGGATACCCCAGCAACCAGCGGAATCGTGTCGTTACATTGGCATTGCAGGGGCACTTTTTGGGTTCCACAACAACAACAACAATTTTTTTTACGTTCTAAGTAAAACCGAATCGTTGAAAAATTTTTTGCGAACAACATGAGCAACATGCTGAAAACCTCCTGGGTATACACGCTGTAGAAGGAAGACTGAGTGAAATATTTGGCCCAATTCGAACAGGACTCGACGGGTCTCGTGGAGGATTTACGGAAGAGATTCACCAAGTTTCTGACTGGCAAGCATACCGAGAGCCGGGTGCAAGAATTATTGGTCATACAAGCTAAGCACGAAGCAGCCTCCATGAGTATGCCAGGCAAAAACATCCTTCCGCTACCAAAATCTATGGAAATTCCGAGCATGTCCCCCGTTAAAGTGGATGGTAATCAGTGGGAGACAGCCCGGCTGCTGTCCAACCATACGGCAGAAACGACATCCCGGAAAACCCCTAATTTGTTGGCGGCCGGTTCATCAACGACAATAGACGAACGAACCTACGTTATTGATACCGTTCGAAAGTGGGGCTTAAAATATGACGGTGGTAAAGATCCCATGGGATTCATTGAACGCATCGAAGAGCTCGCCGAGATGTATAGTGTGAACGTGGGCCACCTCCCACGTAGTCTGCTGGAGATATTTCGAGAAAAGGCACTGACCTGGCTGCGCAACAATAACAAACAGTGGACCCGCTGGGAGAGTTTTAAAAAAGATTTTATAATTTCTTCCTGCCACCTAGATATTTCGAGAAATTGGAGGATGTAATCCGCAAACGTACCCTGCGTACCCAGACATCTTTAAGGACTACGTACTGGTCTTACAAAACCTCATGCGGCCCACCAGCCTCACGGAAGAACAAAAATTAGAGAGAATATTCCGCAACGCGGCACCCGACTGTCGGTGGTACATCCGGCGGAAAGATTTCATCAACTTAGATGACCTCATGACCACCACCTCGTACAGTCGTGGAGAGCACCACCGCATGATGCAGAAAAATACCTCAGGAAGCAATGACCAGAGGAAATCCACAGGATCCAGGAACGAAACCCGATTAGTATGGGAACCAGAGAAGCTGAAAGCCGTACTAATGATCGAAGTTAAGAAGACGGATGCCCTGATAGACACAGGAACCACCAGAAGTTTCCTTGCGCCCAGCCAAGCCAAGCAACTGATGAGACGTCCAACTTATATCCCCGTTGAGGTCGAGATCTTTCTAGCCGATAGGACAAAAAAGATTATCCACCAAGCTGTTCGACTGAATGTTACCCCAGGCCGCACCACCACAAAGTTCGATTTTCTCATTATGAGCGAAGTCCAAGAGTCTATCATCCTGGGAGTCGATTTTTTAATGCGTTTCCAGACAAAGTTTAGCTGCGCAGGATTAGAAGCGAGCACAGTTGAGGGTCAGACCCTAGGAACAACCACTTAAGTCCAAAACACCAAATTGTAAGGTGATCCTGAGTCTGCTGCCATGAAACATGGGTTGGCCGAGACCTCTATGTATAAAAACAAAATAAACCGCTTCTTGAAAGAGGAACTGCCCAAGTTTCAGTTGATCCAGGGGCGATCCAACATAGGCGAACACAAAATCGTCATGAAACATGACCGGCCGGTGAAGATCCAATATTTCCTGCGGAATCCGGCGATGCAAGCAATAATAGACGAAGAGGTAAATAAACTCATGGGCAATAGATGTATTGAGCCTTCACGTAGTTCATATAGTTTCCCCATCACCCTGGTGAAAAAGAAAAATGGCATGTGGCGTACGTGCATAGATTTCCGCCAGCTCAACACCAGATCAGTCCTGGATGCCTACCCCCTGCCACGGATTGATACGATTCTGAATCAGCTGCGGAATGCCAAATTCGTGAGCAGCACGGGTATTGGCAAATCCCTCTGGAAGCTAGCAGCCAGAAATTTACAGCGTTCGCTGTCGTCGGCCGAGGACTGTACAAATGGAAGGTGATGCCATTGGGTTTACACTCGGCTCCAGCAACCTTTCAGCGGGCACTAGATCACGTGATTCGGCCAGAAATGGAACCGTACGCGTTCACCTATCTGAACGAAAATATTGTCATTGGCGAAACGAACAACATTTAGCAAATCTACGAGAAGTTTTCCGGCGGTTGCGAGCGGCCAAGTTAAAAATTAATCCGGAAAAATGTGAATTTATCATATCGGAGTTAAAATACTTGGGTCACGTGGTTACCAGCCGGGGCATAAAAACCGACCCCAGTAAAGTAGCCGCCGTCACCAAGATCTCCCTACCAAAGACAGTCAAAGACGTGCGTCGCTTCCTGGGAGTCACCTCGTGGTACCGTCGTTTTGTGCCAGACTTCGGTACTATCTCCCAGCCCTTAACACAACTATTGAAAAAAGGTAAGCACTGGAAATGGAGCGAAGCACAACAAACCGCGTTTGACACCCTGAAGACAAAGCTTACTGAAGCTCTGGTGCTAGCGTGCCCAGACTTCTCGCAAACCTTTGTCCTGCAGACCGATGCCAGCGAACATGGGTTAGGTGCAGTGCTTACCCAAGAGCTGGGAGGCACAGAACGAGTCATCGCCTATGCTAGTCGGCACCTAAACGGGGCAGAAAAAAACTACTCGGCAGCGGAGAAAGAGTGCCTGGCCATAGTATGGGGAATCCGCAAGATGAGACCCTATGTTCAAGGCTACCAGTTTGTGGTGATCACCGACCATTTGGCGCTAAAATGGCTGAACAGCATCGAGAACCCCACGGTTAGAATAGTGCGATTGGTCCTAGAATTACAGCAGTATCAATTCTCCATCCAATGCCGGAAGGGCAAGCAAAATGTCGTAGCGGATGCTCTCTCCCGTCAACCGATGGAAGCAGCCAATTTGTTATAGTCCGGGAATGCGGCAAAGTGTTCCTGGTAACAGCGGAAAATCCAAGAAGTACGCACACATCCTGAGAAATTTACTGATTTTTCAATAGTCAATGGACAACTATACAAATACTCAACAAGAGGTATGAATGTCGAAGACTGCACGCCGTGGAAGTTGTGCGTAGTCTCACCACTGAGAATACAGGAGAACCACGGCACCAAGAAGACCCTGTTGAAAGTAGCATCCTGGTACTTCTGGCCCGGAATGTCCAGGGATGTTCACCAATACGTCCGCAAGTGTGAATGATGTCAGCGATACAAAGTGTCACAGCAGGCCCCGGTAGGATAAATGCTTACTCGCATCGAAGACGAACCATGGGTGACCATTTGTGCTGACTTTGTGGGGCCCTTGCCCTGAACCAAACATGGTAACACAATGCTGGTGGTTTTCTTTGACCCGTTATCGAAATGGTGTGAACTCATTCCAATGCAAAAGGCCACAGCTGAGGGCCTCGTAAAAGCGTTCAGAGAACGCATACTAGAAAGCTATGGCGTGCCCAAGCAAAGCATCAGCGATAATGGGACGCAATTTACGTCGCGCATTTTTAAACAATTTTTGGACCGGTGTGGGATAAAACAACAATCTACGGCTCCATATAGCCTGCAGAATCTGACGGAACGGGCGAATAGAACCATTAAAACTATCATTGCCCAGTTTTCAGACCAACATCAAAACACCTGGGATGATTTCGTGCCAGAAATTATGCTTGCCCTGAACACCAGCGTTTCCGAATCAACCAAATACTCCCCAGCGTATCTTAAACAAGGGCGGGAGCCACAATTACCCCGAGCCCTGTTTGATGTGCTCACCCCAGAAACCGGGGCGTGGCAGCTAGATCCACGTACAAGAGCGGACGAGTTACAAGAGGATTTTGCAATTGTGTGGCAAAATTTAGAAAATGCGCTACAAAATCAGAAGCTGCATTACGACCTACGACAACGCCAGTGGAAACCAAAGATAGGGGAAACAGTTTTAGTCCGAATGCATCCTCTCTCCAAGGCGTAGATAATTTCGCCGCAAAGCTTGCGCCAAAATATGTCGGGCCGTATAGAGTTAAAGAATTCGACTCCCCTGTCATCGGCCGAGTTGGAGGCGATCAGTAGAAGGACACGCGTACCGTGCATCTCAACGACCTCAAACCACACCACGCTTAATCGTCTACTCACGAATATGGTGGAGGGGCAGCGATATCCAACTAATAGCAGCCGTAGCGGTCAACTTCAGGCGACCTGACTCTCCACAAACCCCTCAGGACGAAAGGGGAAAATGTGATGCCAAAAGTCAATAGCTCTCGTTTTTGGCCAACACAATGCGAATTACTAAAATACATTAATTTTTTATACCTTTGCTTGTATATGAACCTCTGTATATTTTACATCACCTTGTTTTTATTTCATCACAATGAATTATTCTTATATTTTATGTACCTAGTTTTACTAATGTATTAATAATAATACTTCAGCACGAAATAATAGTGTGTAAGTTTGTATAGAAACACAAGTGGTGGATGGTTTCGGAGTGCTGCCATCTATGTGTCAGGAGAAGTATGCCATCACTGTTCGCACAGTTGCCCAACACTGATTGAGCAGTGTGATGCCGTTAAAATGAAAAGAAAATCAAAATCAAAATTTTTAAAACAACTGCTGGCAAAAGCATCGCTCAACTGTTGCTTATTCGTTTTGTGATTTTGCTTCGAATGAAACTGTTGTTAATTTCAGAAGCACAAGCAGAAGTCAAATCAAAATAGATGAAAGTTATTGCAGTTTTTTAAACACTGTATAAAAGAAAGTCGTGTTAGTTACTTCACTTATAACTCAAGAACGGCTGAACCGATTTAGCTGAAAATTGGCAGGGAGGTAGTTTAGAGCCAGGAATAGGCTATAGGATACTTATGGGCGGGATTGGACAAAGGGGCGTGGTACCTCTCATACAAACCACAAATTAAAAATCTATTATTTCTGCTCCTGATAACGGTATTTAAACAAAATTTGGTATGTCGGTTTGGTGTAAATTTCTTAAGTGCTGCTGCAAATATGGGCGGGATTGGACAAAGGGGCGTGGTACCTCTCATACAAACCACAAATTAAAAATCTATTATTTCTGCTCCTGATAACGGTATTTAAACAAAATTTGGTATGTAGGTTTGGTGTAAATTTCTTAAGTACTGCTGCAAATATGGGCGGGACAAAGGGGCGTGGTACCTCTCATACAAACCACAAATTAAAAATCTATTATTTCTGCTCCTGATAACGGTATTTGAACAAAATTTGGTACGTCGGTTTGGTGTGCATTTTTTAAGTGCTGCTGCAAATATGGGCGGGATTGGACAAAGGGGCGTGGTACCTCTCATACAAACCACAAATTAAAAATCTATTATTTCTGCTCCTGATAACGGTATTTGAACAAAATTTGGTATGTCGGTTTGGTGTAAATTTCTTAAGTGCTGCTGCAAATATGGGCGGGATTGGACAAAGGGGCGTGGTACCTCTCATACAAACCACAAATTAAAAATCTATTATTTCTGCTCCTGATAACGGTATTTGAACAAAATTTGGTACGTCGGTTTGGTGTGCATTTTTTAAGTGCTGCTGCAAATATGGGCGGGATTGGAGAAAGGGGCGTGGTACCTCTCATACAAACCACAAATTAAAAATCTATTATTTCTGCTCCTGATAACGGTATTTGAACAAAATTTGGTACGTCGGTTTGGTGTGCATTTTTTAAGTGCTGCTGCAAATATGGGTGGGATTGGACAAAGGGGCGTGGTACCTCTCATACAAACCACAAATTAAACATCTATTATTTCTGCTCCTGATAACGGTATTTAAACAAAATTTGGTATGTCGGTTTGGTGTAAATTTCTTAAGTGCTGCTGCAAATATGGGCGGGATTGGACAAAGGGGCGTGGTACCTCTCATACAAACCACAAATTAAAAATCTATTATTTCTGCTCCTGATAACGGTATTTAAACAAAATTTGGTATGTCGGTTTAGTGTAAATTTTTCAAGTGCTGCTGCAAATATGGGCGGGATTGGCAAAAGGGGTGTGGTACCTCTCATACAAACCACAAATTAAAAATCTATTATTTCTGCTCCTGATAACGGTATTTGAAGAAAATTTGGTACGTCGGTTTGGTGTGCATTTTTTAAGTGCTGCTGCAAATATGGGTGGGATTGGACAAAGGGGCGTGGTACCTCTCATATAAACCACAAATTAAAAATCTATTATTTCTGCTCCTGATAACGGTATTTGAACAAAATTTGGTACGTCGGTTTGTTGTGCATTTTTTAAGTGCTGCTGCAAATATGGGCGGGATTGGACAAAGGGGCGTGGTACCTCTCATACAAACCACAAATTAAAAATCTATTATTTCTGCTCCTGATAACGGTATTTGAACAAAATTTGGTAAGTCGGTTTGGTATGCATTTTTTAAGTGCTGCTGCAAATATGGGCGGGATTGGACAAAGGGGCGTGGTACCTCTCATACAAACCACAAATTAAAAATCAATTATTTCTGCTCCTGATAACGGTATTTGAACAAAATTTGGTACGTCGGTTTGGTGTGCATTTTTTAAGTGCTGCTGCAAATATGGGCGGGATTGGATAAAGAGGCGTGGCACCACCCATATGACCCAAAAATTTAAATCGCCATATTTTGGGCATTTTTTGACCTACGTCGATGATATTTGGTACATATGGTATTGCCATAATTTGGAATACGTACCGGGAGAAAAGTGGATGGGACCATGCTCCTTTTTATTAAAATTAAAAATCGTAATATAGTCTTAACTACTGGACCGATCGTCACAATAGGATATATAAATACTTTTAATTTTATTTTATAACGAGGGGGTAGCGAAGTACACCGGGATCAGCTAGTTATTTATAACAACAAGACGGTTTAACGGTTTTTGTGAATGCGTTTTGGTACCTCTTAAACATCTGTAAAATTGAATGTAAAAATTGTACACAAATTTAATGAAATGGTATTGAAACAGTTGTATTTTTTGTACAAAATTCTTTTTTTTCATACTGAAACAAAAGATTGTGTTTAATATGATTTGGAGCCACCCAAAATTAAAAAAACGCAAAAAAATTAAAGAAAAAGCGCACCACGCACCAACTCGGATATTTTTCGCACAAAACATTTAGAAAAGCACCAAAAAAGGTGCGAAACGCAGCCGAGCTACGGGTAAGATCATAATTTGAAGTTCTTTCGCTTTCAAATTACTCTTATTTGTGGTTAAATAGTAATTGGAAGGTACCACAATACAACATGCTGATTCAGTCTACCGTATTGACTAGTGGGGGAGAAACATCGGACGACACGGGCATTACTCGATCGGACGATCTTTTCTTTTACTGGGTAACCTACTAATTGCTACGTCGGCTCTTCGGGAAATATTCAAGCTGTGGGCCTCAAGTACTGTCCTCTACAGTCGAACTGAAGTGTTGTCGGAAGTTCATTTCGCTTTTCCGACCGCTCTTGCCGGACAGTACAGTAGTGAGAGGTGGGAGTTCCAATACACCAGGCTGTTTCAGTTTACCGTGTCGGGAATCCTCCCTTTTACTATAACGGCGTAGATCCAGTGGCAAAACCCTCCTCCAGCTTTTGGACTCCTGAGCCAACCACCAACACGGACGCCTTCCATTAGAAGATAAGGGTTTGGAATTTATACCTGTACTTTAAGAACAATTAAAATCAGATAAATTGATTTTACCACGCAAACTTGCATTTGATTTATGGAAAGACAAATCCCTGGCTTCCACTGAGCTACCCCAGAACCAGCGGAATCATGTCGTTATATAACAAAAACAAAAACCCTGAACCAATTATGATTCGATATAATGCTCTCTTAGGCAAAAGGGTCTTGACGTCAATTCTGTGAGATGGATTAGGTCAATGCTTGAGAGCAGGGACATAACTGCTTCTATGGGTAACGATACGGTTACTATTAATGCAGCCAAAGGGTGTCCCCAAGGTGGTGTTTTATCACCACTCCTTTGGTCAGTAGTGATGGCTGAACGATACGGTTCATTCTTAGTGAACAAGAACATGAACTTATTGGCTATACTGGCGATCTGGTGGCGATAGCAACTGGAAAATTCAGCAATGTTCTCTCAGACATCATAAATGATGCATTTAGCACTGTTATGACAAGGTGTGGGAGACACGGCCTTACTTTCAACTCTGACAAGACTATTCTGGTACCTTTCTCTATTAAGAGGAAACTTTGTCTAGGGACAATACTGTTGAATGAGCGCATTATTCCTTTTTCGATCGCAGTCAAATACCTGGGGCTTATGTTTGATAGCAAGTTGACTTGGAACCGACATGTGGAATGCGTTGCACAGAAAGCCACTAGGGCGATCTGGACGGTGAAGAGTTGTGCTGGGTGCACCTGGGGCATGAGCCCAAAAATGATCAAGTTGATCTATACAATGATTGTCATTACAATCATTACATACGGCGCAATTGTATGGTGGCAGAAGACTTTCCAGACTACGG
Source organism: Lypha dubia (assembly GCA_947311025.1). Classification (NCBI taxonomy): domain Eukaryota; kingdom Metazoa; phylum Arthropoda; class Insecta; order Diptera; family Tachinidae; genus Lypha; species Lypha dubia. The sequence goes on along the minus strand of OX371260.1, from coordinate 102,365,523 downwards.
CTTAGAATAAACTCTGCAAGGCTCAGAGAATGTCATGTCTTCTTGCTACAGGTGTAATGAGGTCATGTCCAACTTTGGCCATTGAGGCCTTGATTGGGTTAACACCTATACAAATCTTTATAAGATCCTCTGCGGCAATGGCTGCTTATCGGATGGGTATCGGTAACTCTGCTCGCTCTGTTGGCAACGAGCATTCATCGATCCTGAATACATTGTCCTGCAGAAAGCTGTTAGGGATGCCTAGAAACAGGATAACTTGTGAACTAAGGTTCCACAGGAGATTCAATGTCACAATTCTGCTTAGGGCCACGTGGGAGGTTAATGGTCCCTCTGTGTATTCCAGAAGTTTATGTTGGTATACGGATGGATCCAAAACTTTAGATGGAGTAGGCGCTGGATTCCGTGGACGCAACGTGAAAATCTTAGTGCCCATGGGTAAATGGCCCACGGTATTTCAGGCGGAAATACAGGCAATCACCAAATATCTTCATATTAATTTGAGCAGAGGCATTAAAGGCGCGCATATAGCTATCTTTTCTGATAGTCAGGCAGCCCATAAGTCCCTAGTTTCATGGGAATTCCGTTCTAAGCTTCTTTTAGAGTGCTTTGACTCACTACAGAAACTATCGATACGGAACAAGGTTTCCATTTACTGGATACCTGGCCATAGCGGTCATCCGGATAACGAGGTAGCGGATGAATTGGCCAAGAGGTCCTCTGCCGCTCCTCTTATAGGCCCAGAGCCCTTTTGTGGCGTAAATTGGTCGACTGTAAAAACTCTAATCAGAGAGAATGACATGTCGACCGCAAAGAAAGTTTGGGTGGCTTCTCCTGGTTTAAAGCAGGCCAAATCACTGATACAGCCATTCCCATATAGTGACATTCTGAATTTCAACAGGAACGACTTACGGCTAGTTACTGGTTTCCTCTCCGGTCACTTTTGACTGAACTACCATCTTTGGAAAAGTAACCTAGTTCGCTCACCTGTAACGATTCCACATTTCTGGTATATATATTTTTGGGAACGGGGCTACCTAATATTCCGGCCGTGCTCGTCGTTGGGTTGGGTACTTTATTCCCGAAAAAAATTATAGTTCGCTACAAAAGTCTTTAAATTTAGGTAGCTAAGAAAATAAATATAATTCATACAGTGGTAAAGAAAAGAAGAAGACATTGGTTGACGATTGGAGGGAAACTTGTGATGGAATTTGTTACACCAGGTCTAGCCCTCCCTCCATGCTGATATAATAAAATTTAGTTATCAGCCCATAGCAAAATAAATAAATAAAATAAAAGAATTTTACCCCATATCTGACTTCACCTTTCGTAATACCGGAAACTAAATTCAAAATTTCATTTCATATTCGAAACCAATATATATTCTCAATTTATTTATAAAAGATCAACAACATAACAAACAGTTTAGTATAAAGAATATAATTAAGAAACAATTGTATATTTAAAGTAAAATTTAATTAATTTAAACGGGAATAAAAAAAAGATAACGAATTAAAGTAAATTAATATAACCAGATTTTTTAATTCTGATTATGTAAACTAATATAAAAATGTAACATGAATATGATTAGTGCAAACTACCAGCAAATTTTGATATTTATGCCACTGTTGGTTTAAGGAAAATAATGAAAAATAATCGAATTAAAATTTTATTAGATTTTAATCTTACGTTTTCTTCAAAGTACAATTATAATTCGCGTTTTAAGAGTGTGGTATATAAATACGTCAAATAATATAATTATATATAGTAATACAACTTACATTCTTATTATCCCACGATGTCAGCAGGCGCCAGATGACAGAAGAATAGTTAATATTTGAACATAGTAATTTAAGTTAAGCTATTAGGATTTTTATTTGTATATATGTGGATGTGTGTCTGTGGTAGTAATCTAAACTTTAATTTTCTATAATTTAATTATTCTAACTAAAGTTAAATTTATGGTAATTTTCAAAATTAATGAACAAAAAAAAAATAATAATAATAATTTCGAGAGTTAATTCATATAGATACTATGTAGAAAGATGTTGTTGATTAAATAAATTGAAAACTTTAAAAAAATTATTTTTGAATTAAGGATTGATATCTTCAGAACTTAAGATATACATAAATGTACATACATATATACATAAATGTACATATATACAAATTATATATGTATATAATTAGTATTGTTGTGGTATACATATAAGGTATGAAATGTAGTTTTGTTTACGGCTTTGTTCCTGATAATATTGACCCATTTGAGATCTGAACTTTTCCGAATTATTGTTGAAGGATTTGCAAATAATTTGAGGGTCCACCAAATTTTCCAAATTTAGGAGTTATAGAACGTGTACAATCGAAGAAACCAAAATGAATTCCAATGGAAATCTTGCCGTTTCAAGGCAATAACTTTAAACTCTTAAAATCCTCTAATACCGGAATACACCCGAATAAAATTTTTCTTCTCTCTGATTTCTTTATAATATTGTTTGTATTGTTTACTCAGAATACAGAAATCGCGGGATGAATTCTTTATTTGAATGCGCGTACAGAAAATATGATCTTAATTCTGTAATCGGAGTAATTATCGTTGTCAATATACAGGCTTCAGTTCCTTTTTATTTTTATAAAATTTTAAATAAATCAAAATAATTTATACAACCGTTTTCTTTCAAATTATTTTTCGAATTCCTCATTTAAAAATTTTTAAAACTCAAATAAAGTTCAAAGCCTATACAAATTAAAAAATTTTTTTTTTTTAATCTAAAGTAGACTTTCCTACAGCCAGAAAATTACTGTCTGTAAAAACTTAAAATCGTGTCAATACAAATTGTCGCCATCACACACCCTTGTGCCGTTTATGCCTGGAAGTGGATAAGACAACGACCCACATTCTCTGTGAATGTATAGTCTTATGTAATAATAGAAGGCATGTTTTTCTTTCTGAATTTGTGTGTTCGGATGATATTAGGCGGGCTTGTCCAAGCTCTGTGCTGACTTTCATAAAGAGACTCATTCAGAGCTTCGTTTAATTTTAGAGATACTTGGCACAAAAGATCTAATAGGTGTCGCAGTGCTAGTCCTTGGACCAGATCTATCCACTTTTCTATTCTATTCTATATATCGCACTTGATCAACAATACCCTCAAAATTTTAAAATTTTCAGTAGAGGCAAAAACTTTTTTTCTTAACACTACTCTTCACAAAGAGATATACAAGTGTATTTTTTTTGGTGAAAGAGTGGAGAAAATGGTATACAATATTTACTGTTCATCAATTTCTTGCAGAAAATGATATTTAAACATTTTGAGTTAATACTCTCTTGTTGATCAAGTGCGATATATATTTCCAATACTTTGTACATGTAATCTCTTTACATGTAATTTTATTGTGAATTCTAATTGAAGTATCTGATCTCTTTATTCAGAAGAATGATGTTTTATTAATAAGATGTGTTGATTTAAGAGTTTTGTTATGTTTTAGCTCTAATAAAAGATGTTATTTGGTAAAAAGGGGGTTTTTTCATTAAGCTACATATATTGACGATAATGACGATTTTTGCCTAAAAATATGACGATATTACCTCTTAAAAAATCTGGCAGCTGTGCATATATGTTAACGACGCTTAATGAAAAATCAAAAAATTTAGATATTGGGCATGGCAAAACTAGTCAGCTGCGCTAGTGAGCTCACTTGTTGGATACACGTTGATATTGGGTATGCTCATGGCCGAACAATTTGGTCTGCGCAAGACGCCATATGGGTTTTTGTAGGGTTGTGTTTTGACCGTTAAATAATCTGCAAAAATTACAATGTTTTCAAAAGTTGTTTACATTTTTGGCCACCATCGTGAATATTTTTGACGCATGAGAAAAAAAAAACTTTGGAATATTGATCGCCGTGAACAAAACAAACTTTAACCATATGTATGTGTTTTTTTCTTTTAAGTCGACCACTTTTTTATAACAATTGTTATTAAAGAAAATAAATTTTTTTAAGCTTAAGGTCATAATAATTTTTATTTCTTTATTATGGCGTTATGGTTAAGTCACGACTAATTTAACCTTTAGCCAGCTACTTAATTATTTTGGAAACGACAGATACGCAGTAAACAGCTGATCCTGAATTGTTGCAACGATTCATTTATGTATATTACAGTGCCGCATATTTAGCGCTTTTACTCTTTTTAAAGTTCGCTGGGGCGAATTGAATACAGCGAATTAAATTCGCCACTGACATCACTTTGTATGGATTCGCTTTGACATAAACCGAAAAAATTCATCTCATGGAGCTCTTTTGGCTCCGGAGTTACGGGGTTCAAAACTTTTTTTTTATTGGCTATAACTCCTGGAATATGGAACGGATATAAGCGATGTGGATATCACTCTAAACTTCTCTAAAATACCTTTATACTGATATAAAAATTTTTTAAAACAATTTACCCATTGCGAGTGAAATTCAATTTTAAAATTTTTTTATCTGACTTTTCACTTTTGCAGAGAACTTACCATGCTTTTATTTGGTGTATAATTGAAAGCTGTCACCGATGAAATACGTAAGTTATGCTTCTTTAATGATGATTTTAAGAATTAAATGAGTTATTTAGAGCATTTGAAATGATACCTATGTCGTTTATATTCGTTCTATATTGTAGGACTTATGATCAATAAAATATTAAAGTTTTGAACCCAGAAACTGCGGAATCAAGAGAGAGCGCCGAAAAATTACACAAAAATTTTTAGGTAAAAAAGGGCTATTACCCTGTGAGTTTTTTTAAAACTTTAACAATGTTGGTATTTTTGACTCAAGTCAATATTCCATATAACAATAAAGCTACTAAAAATTATAGATGTATATATATTATGACATTTAAATTTTGTTATTTTCTTTTTTATTTTACAATAAAACAATATCTCTAATCACTAATTTGCTTAACAAATTTTGTTATATTGTCAACACTGTTTTGGTTTTGTGGCCATCCAACCCGTAACTCCGGAGCCAAAAGAGATATATGAGATGATTTTTTTCGGTCAAAGCGAATCCATACAAAGTGATGTGAGTGGCGAATTCAATTCGCCGTATTCAATTTGCCCCAGCGAATTTTTAAAACTAAAAGCGCTGAATATTCACCACTGTAATATACATAAATGAATCGTTGCAACAATTCAGGATCAGCTGTTTACTGTGTATCTGTCGTTTCCAAAATAATTAAGTAGCTGGCTAAACAGCTACAACGGTAGCTAGCAGCATTTGTGTGCGTGTGTTCGTGTAGTCTGCTGTGGCGAATGTGTTTATACCTTTAGTTTAATTCGACTACACGACAAAAGTAGCATGGACAAAAACCTGTTGCCGTGTTGCCTTGCTGTCTTCAATATAATCATTCTCATATGCAGACATGTATTCTAATTTTGACAGGTGGTAGTCGGTAGCCTGCTGTGGCGAATGTGTTTATACCTTCTGTCTTATAGTTCATTCTCTTATGCTGTAGTATATTTATAATATGTAGCATTTCCAACGTAAATCTCTTATTATATTTCTCTTCACTATCTAAGATTTCGACTTGTTAGTTAGTTATGTGACCTCTCTCTGTACAATGGGCTGTTAGTGCTGTTTTTGGGCGTTAGTTTTTTGTTTGCATATTATATCTGATTTATGTATGTCCTGCTATTGTTGTTCTTAATTTAGTTTTTGTCGTTCCAACATATGCTAGTTCGCATATGTTGTTCCCGTTGTGGTGTAATAATGTTTATCGAATGTTATGGCAGGATCGCCATGTGGAGAGTGAAAGGATGTTTAAATTTTGTTTCCCTATAACCCTTGATTTATTTTAAACAGCTGGAAGGGTTCCAGCTAGTAATTAGGCGTTCAAAAGAACTGCAAGAATATTTTTGAAACTCAAATAAAATCAAAGGCAAACAAGTGCCGAATTATGTTGATAGTTTAAGTCTGATTTTATTTACAAAATATTCTAGCTTAAATACTACTTATGAGAATCTAGAATTGAGTGATTTGTATATCACTTGCACACAGTAATTACTGTAATTCAATATTTGTTCCAAATCACACTTCAACGTGTGTAATATTATCGCTTGTTGCGCTACACAGTTGAAGTTGGTATGTACCTACTGTGCATGTTGTATGGCATGTGTACACTACACCCTTACCCTAAGTGGAAAAATTTGGGAAGCAATTTTTCAACTCTTCTCATAGAATTGTTACAAAATTTCTTATGGTCTATTTATTAAATATTTTTATGTATATATATATTTTATTTTTACGTATGTGTATTTATATGAATTATAGCAAGATTTTTATTCTATAATGTTTTAAGTGGTTTTAAATTTGTATATATATATAAGCAATTATAATAAGATTATTATTCTATAATGATTTAAATTGTTTTAAATGTGTTATAAATATATAATAAGTTTTTTATACTATAATGTCTTAAATGGTCTTAAATTATTATTATGGTATGGTTTTTCTATCTCGTTGTAGTCTATCGTGGTGTTTACACCATCCCTACTTTTTATTTTAAATGGTCCTTTGTATGGACTTTGATGTTTTCTTCTATTTTCTATTTTAACTAATACTAAACTTCCTATATTTAAATTTAGTTTGTTTTTATATTTATCATTCATAATTCTTTTGTCTTTTGCTTTTATTAATAATTCTTTTGCCTTATTTAGAGCATATGGTAGCCTAGCTCTGAGTTCTTGTGCATAGTCGGCGTAATTGTAGAATTTTTGGTTGTTTTCTGTGTTTTCCGAGGGTAAACATGATATCTTTCCGTAAATCAATTCAAAAGGCGTGTAGCCTGTGTCTACATGAGGTGCCGTATTGTAGCCAAAAGTGAAATATGGAATCCATTTATCCCATTCATAGTCATTTGCAGTTGTTAATAAGAACTCATTGAGAACCCTATGGTTCCTTTCTATTGACCCTAATGTTTCATGGTGGTATGGTGTAAAGTTCATTTGTAAATTCTGTCCCTCTGTCGGATTTTAGTACTTTAAATTGACCAAAATGTAGCGGTAATCGTTTGATATCTGGTGAGGACCTACAGTGCCTATTGAAATGACTTCAAAACTATTGCTTGGTGTGTCTGTTTGTGTAAGTGGTTCTTTTATGTGTTTTGTTTGTTTATTTATGTAACAACTGCCCCAATATGATATAAATTTCATAACCATATTGTTCATGTTTTTCAAAATGTATCGCTGTTTTAGTTTAATAATTTTCTTTTTTATTCCTAAGTGGCCTGCATGTGTGGCATTGTGGAATTCTTCAATTAGTTTATATTTTAAAATATCATCTGTTATTCTTTGAAGACTTTTGTTATTTATTTGTATCTTCGCATATGCTTCTTTTAGTTCTTCTTTTGTATACATTTTACGTGACGCACTTGGGTCCATTAATTCGGTCTCTTTGGTTAGCCCCATGTTCGCCAGACTGTCGAGGTCTGGCAGAGTGTTGGAGCCCATAGTAATCGCCCTTATGCTGTTAAGCGCGGGGCATTGACATAGAATGTGAATAACTGTTTCTTCTTCCTCCTCCATCGTTACAACTTCTGCAGTAGTCATTGTAACTTAGGCCCATCCTTTCGGCATGAGTCCCGAAGCAGCAGTGCCCCGTTAGCACTGTTACTAGTCGTCTTGTATGACATTTACCAAGCCTGAGTAGATCGTCAGTTCTGTGCAGGCTGTAGCGGGGCCAAGTGGACCTGGCGACTCGACAGGTATGCTCTTGTTCCCACCTTAATTGAGCAAGATTGTACGATTCCTGCTGGATCAATCGCTTGCAGTGAGATAATGGAATGCCAACGAAGTGACATATCATCGAGATACTCAATGATGCACCCTTTTTGGCAGTTTCGTCCGCAATAATGGTTCCAGTGCACTCTAAGTGCCCTGGGATCCAGACTAGTGTTAGTCTTGAATGTCTCGCTATCTCGTTTAGAGATTTCCGGCATTCGTTTACCACCGCCGATGTAGTGTATACACCATTGATAGCAGCAATGGCCGCTTTGCTGTCGGTAAAAATATGGATGTCTTCCGAAATCCTATAATACCTAAGCCATATTGCCGCTCTTGTGATGGCCGAGACTTCGGCTTGCAGGACGCTACAGCCATCCCGAAGTCTGAATGGAACCTTAATGTTAAAGTTTTCCACATAGAAACCTCCCCCAGTATTTGCGCCTCTTTTGGAGCCATCAGTGAATACTCTGGTGGCTCCTTCGATGGCAGGGAGTAAGGAGTGATCACCCCTATTGGGAACAATAGATTGAAAAAGCCCGCCAAAATAAGGTTCCGGTGGGCAGTAGTCGGTGAAGTCATTAAGCGCTTGGTGCTGCCTGAGAATCTTGGAGTGGCCAAGATTGGTTCTCGTCCATGGACATGTAGCGTTCAGTCTGATCGCCGCGATCAAAGCCAGCTGTTTGGCCAGAACGTCTACCGGAAGCCAGTTCAGCATAGCGAACAATGCCTGAGCGCTCCCGTTATCAGCATCGCCGCTAGCCGAAAAATTTTCTCTATAGTTCGTCGGTGGGAGTCTTTCTACCAGACTATAACCCCATAGAAGATTATGGGCTTAATTATTGTCTCAAAGATCCAGTTGGTCCCTCGGGGTTCGATGCCCCAGCTGCGACCAACTGCTTTTTTGCAGGTGTAAATACCCACGAGGGCCTTATTTGCTCTATACTGGGTGTTTAGGTTCCAAGATAGTTTACTGTCTAATATTACGCCCCAGTACTTAGCGTTGTCCGAGACCTTTAGTGTGGTCCCGTTTAATTTAGGGGGCGCAAAGTCTTCGATTTTGTACCTCCTGGTAAATAGCACCAATTCGGTTTTCGCCGGATTGACGCCAAGCCCACAGCTAACACTCCATTTGCTGAGGAGTGTCAAAGCAGATTCCATACACTGAGACATTGTGCTCAGGTGTTTGCCACAGATAGCTATTGCCACGTCGTCAGCGTAAGCTACGGTTTTAACCAGCTTCCGCTCTAGGCTTAGCAGTACAGAGTTGATGGTCAGATTCCACAAGAGAGGTAACAAAACGCCCCCTTGTGGAGTGCCCCGATTTACTGCCCTGTATTCAGTGGCAGATCCAAACGAGGCACTTATGACCCTTCTAGTTACCAGATTTTTTACAAACCTGCAAATATTGATATCAGTCCCCATCTCGACCATGCTGTTGATGATTGAGTCCGGTTTGACAAAATTGAAGGCGCCCTCTATGTCCAGGAAAGCCACCATAGTGAATTCCTTGTATTCGAGAGATTTCTCTATGTGACTGACCAAGGAGTGGAGAGCAGTTTCCACAGACTTGCCCTTTGTATAGACGTGCTGTGAGGGGGATAGAAGTTCCTTTGGTACGGACATTCTGAGATGTATATCTATAGCTCTTTCCAGTGTTTTGAGCAGAAAGGACGTCAGACTGATAGGCCTGAAGTCTTTAGGTTTAGTGTGAGAAGTTTTGCACCCCTTGGGGATGCAGACGACCTTGCACAGATTCCAGCAAGCCGGAATGTATGCCCTTTTCAGACACTCTGTAAAAATTTCGGAGAGCTAGGGCACGACAAGATCCATGTTTCTCTGTAGATCCGCTGGAATGATTCCATATGGTCCAGGAGATTTGAATGGATCGAAGGTGCTGATCGCCCATCTGATTCTGTCATTGTCCAGAGGTACAATGACTGGCTAAGGCGAAGTATTTATATCACCAGTAGCGGTAACTGTAGTAAGAACGGGGGCGTTACAGGGAAAGTGAGTGCCAAGAAGTACGCTGAGCGCTTCATGGCTGCTTAGAAGCCAGCTTCCACATGATTTTTGTATGTAGCTGGGTACCACCGGTGAGGTAGCTAATAACTTACGCAATCGGTTGGTTTCGGAGGAGCTTTCTACACCATTGCAAAAATTCCTCCAAGATTTCCTTTTTGCGCTTCTAACAAGGTTTTTGAATCTGTTAAGCGAGGACTTATATCGCGATCAGTCACCTGTTTGCTTAGCCTCGTTAAAAAGTCTGCGGCACTCGCTTCGCGAGTGTGCGATATCAGGGCACCACCATGGTGGCTTACTTTTGCCTTTGCGTGTTGTGGTTTTGCAAGACATGTTTGTTGCATAGCAGAAAGATTCATTGAAGAGATCTATTGCCGTGTCGATATCCGTCGTGTTGTTTATAATGGGGACGGAGCTTAGAGTGTTACCGAGGAGATTGTTCTGCAATTCCCAGTTAGTTTTCCTTCTTTTTATCAGAGGATTTGGTCTATCCACGCAAAACCCTATGGAGAAACCAATATAACGATGGTCAGAAAAGGAACAGTCGTCCGACACCTTCCAGTCGCTAATTAAACTTTTGTGGTGTGCACTAATCAGTAATATCTGAAACCTCACTTCGGTTTGAATCAATAAAAGACGGTTCTGAACCCCTATTTGCTATTTCAAGATTATTATTGATAATAAAATCGAAAAGAGACTCAGCTCGTGCGTTAGTGTCAATACTGCCTCATGTGATGTGGTGCGAGTTTGCATCAGCACAGATTATGATTGGCGTCCTTGTGCTTTCAGCTTTAGCGACAATCCCACGTACCAAGTTATTTGGTGGACGCTCACCGTGGTCATGGGCCATGTAGCTGGAGACTACCCAGATGTTGCCGGATTCAGTCTCCATTGCTGCGGTCATAGTATCTTCATCACTGTAATCAGATAAAATGAAGATGCGTAAAGAGTTTTTAGCCAATATGCAAGATCTAATTTTACCTGTACCATTGGCAACCAAGAGCTTGTAGCCCCTGAGGTTTAGTCCACAAACCCGTCCTTTATGGACCCAGGGTTCCGGGACCATGATTAGCTCCTTCTTCTCTACCACCCGGAGGAGCATTGCAGCAGATGCTGCTTTAGAGCGGTGCAGGTTGACTTCAGTCACCTTCACCATCCTCCAGGATCGCCATGTGGAGTAATAATGTTTATCGAATGTTATGGCAGGAGAGTGAAAGGATGTTTAAATTTTGTTTCCCTATAACCCTTGATTTATCTTAAACAGCTGAAAGAATTCCATTTGGTGCTTTTCGGGTATTTTTTGGAGCTTTTTTACTCAAGCAATACCCGAAATTTTATAAAATATCCGTTTTTGAAAAGCGGGTATTTATTATAGTGCTTTTAACAATTTCTCACAGTGCTGTTAAGTGCTTTTAAGTGCTTTTTAAATAATGAACATTTTTGGCATTAAGCGCCATGGCCACGTATCAAATTGGCTTGACAAATAACATGTATGTGTTGGTAAATCTTATTTTGCTTAACACAGCAACGTGTCAAATTCATGCCGTCAAATTTCATTTGAAATTTATTTTTGAATGATAAGAACGTGTGACGTGTGTGATCGCAAAATATTTTTTGTTTTCAAACTTTTCTCAATTTAAATAATTTTTTCTCAGAAATATGAGCGAAATAGAAAATTGTTGCATAGCTATTGCTCTGGCACACGCAAGAAAAAAAAAGCGAAAAAAGATGGTGTAAAGCGTCTTTGGATGAAAAACTGGCACAAGAGAAGAAATGAATTTACGCACGAAAATTTTTAATGAGCTTAAATTGAGTTCTTTAAGCGATTTTCGAAATTTTTTGCGCATGAGTGAAGACACGTATGAGGACCTTTTAACTTTGGTTGGCCCGAAAATTAAAAAACAGGATACTGCATTGCGTGAATCAATTCCTCCGAATCAACGCCTTTCTACAACGTTGCGTTTTCTTGCTACGGGTAATTCATTTGCAGATTTAAAATTTACCAGCGCTATTTCGGAACGTGCAATTGGTCGCATTGTAATGGAAACTTGTTTAGAAATAAACAAGGCATTAAAAGATTACATAAAGGTGAATAAAACACAATTTAAATTTTTTTCATTCATTAATTCATTTATTTAAAAACTAAAAAAGAAGTTAAGATATGTACGTATGTATGTTATTGAAAAGACGAAAAATAACGTGTCAATGAGTTTTCCGACGTCTCCTGTTGAAACTTGTAATTAATTTTCGTTTTTATTTGTGGCGATACGAGCGGTACTGGAACTGTCGTTACTGTTGTGCTACTTCGAGTTAAGCCACCATCGCTGTAATGACAAAATTCAGGAGTTAGGGACGAAGTGTACCCACTGGAAGAAGCTGGAGTTTGGGACGAAGTGTATCCGCTTGAATAAGATGGTGATGAAGGAGTTAAAATGTTTAGCTGCATAGCATTTCGATGCAATGTGCCCATTTGCCCTTCAAAAAGAATTTCATTAATAAATTTTTCAGCGTATGCTCTTTGAGTGGCATTCATTTTTTTAGCTTAAATGCCCAAGCGTCGGCAACTTTGTCGCTTTCGTCCGGAGCTTGCTTGAGTCGATTAGCTGCCAAAATCATTAATTCTTCAGCCGCATCTGACTTTTTACGCTTCTTTTCGCAATTCTGCAAACAAAAATTAATATATTGTGTATTATATATGAATGTATTTACAGCTTCCTTTAAACGAAGATGAATGGAAAAAAAATGCAACAGATTTCTACCACCGTTGGAATTTTCCTAACTGCTTAGGAGCCATCGATGGAAAACACATAGCAATAAAAAAGCCAGTGAACTCTGGGTCGTTCTACTACAATTACAAAAAGTTTTTTAGCATTGTTTTATTGGCAGTAGTAGATGCGAACTACGAGTTCATTATGGTGGATGTTGGCACAAACGGAAGAGTATCCGATGGCGGTGTACTAAGCAATACCAAATTTGGAAAAGCATTTTCTGAAGGTGCGTTGAATCTGCCGGCACCATGCACATTGCCATCATCAGATATCAAATTACCTTTTGTTTTTGTGGGAGATGATGCGTTTCAACAGTCAACTAATTTAATGAAACCGTATTCCCAAACAGGGCTCACTGAGCAGGAACGCATTTTTAATTATCGCTTGAGCCGCGCCCGACGTATCGTAGAAAATGCTTTTGGCATTTTAGTATCGCGATTTAGAGTGTTGCAAGGAGCAATTGGGCTTTCGCCAGAAAAAGTGCAAACAATTGTATTGACGTGCTGCTATTTGCATAATTTTTTGAGAAAAAAAAAAGGCAATGGATATATATCTGAAGGGTCTGTTGATACTGAGAATTTGTTCGTTGGAAATATAGCTGAAGGCTTATGGAGAGAAGATTCCCTTTCTACACCATTGCAAAGCAGTCGCTCTCGAAATTCGTCAAACACGGCTAAATTAATTAGGGACCAATTTTGCAGTTATTTTAATAACGAAGGTCAAGTATCTTGGCAAAAAAAATTTATAAGCACCTAACTAAATAAACAAACTAAATTTATCTGTAAAATGTACTTACCACTGTTTCTTTTTCATTCATCATTGACGTTTGCGATGCACACGGCGTCTCATTATCCCTAAGGAAATCCATTGCGTCAAAGTAGTATAAACTTGAATCACACTCCTCTTCTACTCCGGCACCACTTTTTTCTATCCTTTCAATTCTGCGTAATTCTTTCCAGTATGATGTTCTTAGGCTGTTAATTTTTTGTGTTAAATCTTTTTTTTCGGCGTTTGGATATTTTTCCTTATATTTTTGGAGTAGTATCTCGTACTGCGCATTTTTTTCATCTCTGTTGCTATATTCTTTGGATTTCACTTTCCATAAAGCAGGCAAACCGCGATACACTTCAATTAACTCCAGTATGAAATTTTTTTCTTCCATTTTTTTATTTATTGCGTTATCAAATTTACGATGTTGTCGCTGCGAAAACTGAATAAAAATGAGATTTGATGTAATTACGCAGCAACACATCAAAATTCGCTTCAAATTACAGCATCGACGGCAGTGAATATCTAAATTGTTTTGATTTTCGTCAAACTCACATGGACATATACGTGAGAGTTTTTTCTCACTAACACAATCAAAAAAACCTTGGTTTGACATGCCAATTTGATACGTGGCCATGGCGCTTTAATGCATTTTCCTACTACATATTCTTTAAACCCACATAATACTTTTCTAACCAACTGCGTATTATTTGCATCTATATTTTGATTAGTACTCGCAAACTGTTAAGAGTTTGAATTCTAGAATTTCTCAAGCATATTTTTTTTAATTCATAAAAAAATTTCATGATTTATTTCTTTAGCAACGATTTACATTTAATTTACATATCCGTTGATTTGTTTGTTGTGTAAATATAAGCAAGAAAGTGCCAGTTATTAAAAGTAACTTCTTCATTCATTTTATATGTATTAAACTTCATCATCTAACAATGGCTTTCCTTTAGATGAAAAAACGGGCTGTACGTATTATTGCCCAAGTGAAAATCGCCCGAAGCAGCTAAATGAAGGAAAACCCAAAATAGTTGGGTGATTCGTCATAGTGAAGAAACACCCAAAAAACCGTGCCCGATCGCCCATAAAAGATGAAGGAAAATCCAAAGTGTGAAATGAATAATCGCCCAAAGATTTTAGATGTTTGTTCATTATGTAAAATCTCCCGAATTGAGAGTGAATAATCGCCCAAAAATTTTTGTTGGGTTTTTTAACTCTTTATAAAAATTGGGCAATTATTCATTATGAACAAATACCCAAATATCTGAAAATGTTGAATCGCCCAAAGTCGATGAACGATCACCCAATTTATTTTAAAACAATTTTTGGGCGATCCTACATATTTGTTATTCGGGCGATTATTCGTACAGCCGGAAAAACGAATATATAGAAAAGCTTGGGGGAATGATCTAAATTTTAAAAGGTGGCTTAGACGAGCGAAAGATGAACTAAAAGCATATTGCATTTGTTGTAATTGTGAAATAAATACACTATAAAAGCGATTTACTCCGACTAAGTCGCACAAAAAAACATGAAAAAGTAATAGATTCAAATACAATTTTTTCAGTACAGCCAAGGCTGTCGTTTGATCCACCAGACCCAAAACAAAATTAGGTGAGTGCTTTTGTACCCGAAATTTTTTTCATTTTTACCCTTTTTTACCCTATTTCCATGGGCTCACAGTGCCTTTGATGTTGAAAGAGTTGGCATCACTGAGAAAAGCAAAAAAATAGAGATAACACTGATTTAAAAATGCTTTTAACGAACAGCATTCATTACATGAGTCAAAAAGGGTTAGATCAATAATAAATCAAATTAAAAAATATTTAAAATATATACTACATATACATACATATGTACATATATTGACATCTCCCTTCTTCAAAGTACACAGCATTTTCGTGAAGCATACGTTCTTGTACTTTAGTTAAAGTTAAATTTAAAGTAGAAACAAAGTGCAAATACAAAATAAAAGTGAAAAAAATGACTAATTAGAGTGAATTATGGCTTCAACAAGTGCAAAATGTATTAGTGGACATTTCAAATGCAAATAATACACAAAATTCGAGTATGTTTTTGTTTAAATTTGCATATGAACATGCATAAGTTTTATTCATTTCCATTTTAAAACAGATGATATTATAACGGGCATTGCTAACGCTTCCACCAACAACACTATGCCTACTGCAACCACTTCTAATAATGCAGGTGATTTAATATAAAATTAACAATTAAAAAATATTTTTAACTTATATTATGATTTTTATTTTCTTATAATATTATTACGGCGTAAGAAGTATAACTTCTACAGAGTGTGATCTACACACACCGGTTTTTTGTTTTTTCACGCTCTATCGATTGGCGCTTTTAGTTTTTAGCATTATTAGTTTATTAGCTGTAGATATATAGTTAATTAATTAAATTCTGAAAAAGTTTGTCTTTTCAACCGCTAGTTACTGGAAAAAAACGCTAGATGCGCTGTAATGTACACTTTTTGCATCCCTGTAAATAGTTTTCCATTCAATGTACCTTTTTTTCAACTATGGTAAAAAACTTTTTACGTAACAGAAAAAGTTTGTTTTGTTTACGACGATATATTTTTGTGTACGTTATCCTTTTTTTGCATAGTCACTAAATACATACAAACCACATTTTGTTTTGTTTTGTAGACACCTTTTCGACAACATTGTGATAATTTTACACAAACAAAATGCATGTTGTTTTTACTATTGTATTATTGTTGTAGTCTTACCCCCCGACCAGAACAGCAATTTCATGTGTCATAATAACAGCCATACCTAAACAAGAGCGGAAAGCGGAACGTTTTCTACCGCCTAGCGTTAACGCTGAAATACCATACCTAAACAAGAGCGTCAACGCTTTGTCATAAAAACAGGGTTATTACAAAATATAAAACAACCCTGATTATAATAGTATACTCATAACCTAATAATACATACATACATCTCTACAACAAACACAATAAAAAAATTCCTCAGAAGTTAAAAGTATAAATGTGTATGTGTGTATGTTTCAACCTGTGACAAAAATATAAATAAAAATTATTCATTCAAATACGAAAAAATAAATACAAATCAAAATATAACACTTGAAATAAAAAACAAGTAATTTACAAGAATTGTCAGCTGTGCTTGTAAGACTACCTTATAGAAATTGCATCATGAGTGCTTGTCTTCTGCAGCTAACTTCACTATTAAACGCGCTGTCAAAATCGGATTTTCCAATTGCAAAATTTTGCCGCCGCGTTATTTCGGGATGCTCCATACAAATTATATGGGCATGAGAACTTTTGACATCTAAAAAACGTTTGCCGCTCTTGTTTAGGTATGGCTGTAAGCAATAACGTCGGCAGCATATAACAAACATTGTTGACATTGTGGAACTTTTTTTTTATTTTTTAGATTTAAGATTTGAACCACTTATTGATGTTTCAATTTATAATTGAAGATTCAATAAATAATATAATTATAAAAAAAAAAAAATTGTGGAAGAGGATGAATCTTCGGAAAGGAGATATTGGGTTAACCCATTTCTTCAATGAGGAGAGATTCATAGTTTAGAATAAATAGATTCCGAATTTTCCATAGGCCAATAGAAGTCGAGCTATCAACGACGGATGCTATTGTTCAAGCTTGTTGTGTTTTCCACAACTATTTAACGAAAAGTGTGACTTCCCGAGACTTTAACTCAATTGCCAACACAGGAGCAGGAAACTTTTCATTTTGCAAATGGAATCAGGTAAAATGTGAAAAAGTATTTGGTTACGGACGGTGATATTGCCTTTCAGTGGTCCAAAATAAAAAAGCAAATTGCAAACGAAATTTCTGTTACTGTGGAATAAATTTTTAAACAATCGGTCCTTTTCAGGACCAACAAAAACCTTTAAAAAGAGATTTAATAGTTTTTTTTTGTGTCTCCTAAACTCGGCTTACCGCATTTATTTATATGAAAATATGTACACAATACATACATATGTTTTTAAAAAAATTCATTTATTTGTTGTGGAGCAAATCTATATGCATTTACCATTTATGTTTGAAAAGTTCCAAAACTCATTTACTCATACATAAACTCGCTTGTGCTTCTATAATAATATTTCAAGTACATATTAATAAAATTAAATATTTACTTCTTTCTATATGTACATATATAAATCACAATTAACAATAGAAGGAATGGAAGAAGAAGAAAAAATCTGTTGGAATAATTAAACATAGCTTGGCTGTATTACTGGGAACATAAATTTACAATGAAGGCAAAAATGTTATCAATAGTATTAATAGAAATAGTAAAACTTATTTATACAAAAACTTACTATTTTATTTTCTAAAAGTTTCCGTTAATGTTAGCCGCCAGAATTGAAGCTTCCAAAATGTATATTTTTGGAAATTTCCTCCCATGCATTTTTCTTCTTGTCTAGTCTTTTATAGCACGAACTTTGGAAGTTCCACAAACACAGAAATTGATTATACAAATTAATCAATTTGAATATTTCAACTTCCGATCACTCCCTTTCTGAAATTAGAAAATAATTTAATTTCCACCAAAGGCACTTACATAACTATTTTCCGAATCTTTTTATTCGATATTTCCAACTTCACATATAAGTATATGAACATACTCATGTGTGTACGTTTATGTACTTACATATTTTATAATAATAATTTGCACTTTTTTATGGTAAATAATGTTAATTTTAAGGTAAATTTAAGTTCTTTTAACATCTATAAATTTTTTTTTTGTTAGCGTCGTTATTTTCTGTTGTAAATTTTTTTCTCTTTGCCCACAAAAAATAATTTCCATATAAATTACAATACAATTTGACAGCATGTGTTAAAGAATTATTGCTCAGCAATGTGTTTTAACATCTGTTGTTGATTATGTATTCAAACACATATTCATGCGGTCTACACGTTAATATGTAGTGTTGGCAACAGAATTTGAAGGTTGCCACGGCAATAATTTTCTAACTTATTGCTTGTGTGGTCGTATAAATAAATGAAAACCACAAAAAAGTGAAAATATTTTAAAATAAACATTCATACTATTGATTTTTTTTTTATTAAGCCCATAATTAAAATTTACAATTCAAATAATATACAACCTTCTTCAGTAAAATTTTCATATTTGTATTCTAAGATATCTACGATTTCCCTACCTACAGATACATACAGCCTGGTCCACAATGTCGACCGACAACTTAAGCAAGCGACAGCAAGTCACTCACTCTCGCTCACTTAAGCGCCTCACTAATGGAAGTTTTCTACATAACAAGTGACTCAAAATTCTTGTCCGCGTGTGTATAAAATTCAGTTTTAGGGTTTTACAATACAAGTATCAATTTCGGTTGAGTGAAAACGTAAGACTAGAAGTTTTTGTAGTTTCGACATGCAATTTCAGTTCTCACTACTGTCAGAATTAGACAAGCAGAAATTAGTACTTGTGAGCATCAAATAATAATATTATATTTTTATATATTAAAAAAAGTTTTCGCATACAATTATGGATTCAAACAATAAAAAATTGTAATTATATAGGTACGAATACATATTGTTGGATATTGCCTTCAATAGTTCATACTATAAGCGTATGGCAGCTCTCCTCTTCATAATTAATTCATGCATAAAATTCTCTTTTACTTTGTAATGTGAATTCAAGATATATAGACGTGCTATTCATTTTTCTTTGCCATCGTACTATTAGCATCACCTGCTTTGTGCGAAATCTTAAAAGGTGAGGTGAGGAACGCAAACGGTCTCATTCTGCTACCATGGGTTAAGATGAAACTATTTCATCGTAGTTTGCCAAAGTAAGAAAATGGCATTAATGTGCAAATTTGGAGACCATCTCAATGCCTTTGTTTTAGACAAATTTATCATGGAACTACGGTACAATTATTCCACGCAAATTTAGAAGTCATATAATCAGGCAATTACATCAGTCTCATATTGGTGTTATGAAAACAAAGTCAATTGCACGATCGTATATTTACATTACCTGCCGTTTACACATGCAAGTGCAAGTGCGAAAAACTCAATACACTCACACTTTTTCACTAACACAAGCATAATTTTCGGACTTGTAAGTAAATTTTTGACACAGTAAAGAAACAGTGCTACCGAGGGTGAGTTTTATATCAATTAACCAGTATTTAGTAAAATAAAAGTAATGTTTATAGCTGATTTTCTGTGTATTTATAAAAAATAAAAAACAAAAAAGAACACATCTATACAACAAAGCATCTTAATAGTATTTTCAAGCATTACCCCTCAATTACACATGTAATTAATTACTTGCAAGTAGTGTATACGTATTATCAACGAAAATGTCGAGATTATAGCCGAAAGTCTTGCAAGTTGATCGAGTGTTTACAAAGTCAGTTGTAAGTTCATTTTAAAAATGTTCTCGAAGCGTCAGCTTGCTATGAAGATAGATTTACTTTTAGAGTGTGAATATGTGAATCCAGTATTGCCGTGTTCCCGATATCATAAAATTACTTAAGAGAATATTTGTTTTAACAATTTTTTTTCCAAATGAATGAAATTCATGCTTAAAAATACCATTAAGATGCGTTGTTGTATAGATATGCTCATTTTTATAGCTTTGCTATTTATGGCGCGGTAGGGGTTGAATTTTATTTTTCGTAAGATAAATAATCGACACTATTCCCGTTATGTTTTTGTTTTTTTGTTTTGATTAGCTCATCCTTTAAAAGCGACTTTGTTGTTGTTTTTTAAAATCAAGACGAGAAAATATGTACATATGTACATATATAGTGTGTTACTCACATTCAACCGCAATAACAAAAACAAAACAATAAATATACTCATATGAATACATACATATGTACATATGTATGTGAAATATTTATTTTATTAGTTAATTAATTAAAGTTTGTTTTCAGTGATCGTTTGTATTTTATCACTATAATATCTGCAATATATCAGAATTTATCAAGTATGAATATATATATGTATGTATATGTACATATGTGTGTATGCAAGTAAAAAACCACCACAATTTGGCAAATTTACATCATATTCGCCTTGCAAGAAACGAAATTGCTTTTTTTTATTTTGATTTCAACTTTAACAAAAAACCGAAAATATTATGTGTACATACATTTGTACATACTTACTTCTTCTTATTCGCCTTCGTTCCTTATAAAAAAAAATGAGCAAAGCTATAACCGGGTGTCCTAAGACACCTCTCTTCTTTTTTTGTTTTTATTTTTTGTAAATACACAGAAATTCAGCTATTAACAAAATTTTTATTTTACTAAATACTGGTAAATTGGTATAAAACTCATCATCGGTAACACTGTTTCTTAACTTGTCATTTTACTTGCCGTAAGTGTCAAAAATTTACTTACAAGCATATTTTCTTGTAAGTAGAGCTGCAAGTTCGAAAATTATGCTTGTGTTAGTGAAAAAGTGTGAGTGTATTGAGTTTTTCGCACTTGCACTTGCATGTGTAAACGGCAGGTTAATTTCATGCATTTTGAAAAAAAATTTGTTAAACCAAATATTCTTTTCAGTAATTTTATGATATCGACAACACGGCAATACTGGATTCACATATTTTTCAAAGCATGCTTACGCCTCGAGAACATTTTGAAATTGAACTTACAACTGACTGTGTAAACGCTCGATCAACTTGCAAGACTTTTGGCTATAATTTCGACATTTTCGTTGATAATACGTATACACTACTTGCAAGTAATTACTTACATGTGTAAATGCAGGGTTACTTCTCACTTTACAGTTTGCATTTGCATAATAACATTTAACCTAAGCAATAAAGTAAAAAATTACAGATATTAATTCAATGGAGACAATAATGATTAACATAAGCAATATAGTTAAAAAATATAGTTATCAATTCTTACATCCTATACGGTTTATAAAATATAAAGTAAAAATTATATTATTTTGGTTTTATTTGTGATCTTGATGTATAGCATTATATATGTATGTATGTACGGCAAATTTTTATATGTACTATATGTATGCATAAAAAATTACTTTATTATAAAATTATTTAAAGGAAGTTTTCTCAATTATTTATTATTCATCGAGTAGTTATACTAAACTAAACAAAATAATGTAATAATTAGAATTCTTTTGCCTTATATTAGGACAAAATTGTATTAAAAATGTCGAGAAGAGAAAAAAAAATCATATTTCAAACAATATACTTCGACTTCAAATGTATCACACCTCGATTCGTTTAAAAATTTTTATTTGTTGAATTCCTTGATCGGTGGTGATTTTATTTAATTTTTGTATGAGCACAACAGTTATATCAGAATCTTGCAAGATTTCATTTCCTTTTTCTTTGAAGGTTTCAATATTCCTTCCTAGGTTATTAAGCGTACTATCATCTCGTGAAAGGCGCAATGTCGTTAGACTCATGTTATCAGCTACTTTTACAAGCTTTAGAAAGAGGTGACCTAAGTCTACATTTCTATTTATAGCTTTGTCGTTAAACGAATATTTGGAAAGTATTCGCTTTCCTTTTTATTTTTATTATTAATTTAGTGAAGTACATTCTTGGTACTTCACAGTGCTCTTTGGCATTTATCGCCTCATACATTTCTAAACCAACCGATAAAATTGATGTTTGAATTCATTTTCTTTATTTTTCATTGTATATATATTTTTCCTTTATAATATTTAAAAATTTCTCAAAATTCGAAGCATGTCGAAGCACTATTTTATACTCTTGCCCTCCCATTATGAAAAAAATATCAAGGCATTACCAAAAATGGATTTAATTCAAAAGAAAAAATCTGTTAAGGTTTCAAAAAAATTTTATATTTTTATGGAATTATTTCACCATATTATTTAGAAAATTCGAAGTATGATCATTAATCAACTAGTATTTCAAACTATTTAATCTGTTCGAGTTAGTCTTTCATATAGTTGTTCACACGCGCAAAATCAATTTGACAAAAGTTTTACTTAAATATAAGTTTACCCAACTGCATGAATATTAATATGTCTTTTTAGTCATGGGTCGTGTTAGTTATTAAAAAAAAAATAGGCACATATGTCTAAGTTTCAGCACTCTGTACACTCTGTATACCGAAGGCCGATCATTAGGAATATATCGACCAGGACCAATTACTGATCGAAAAGGTTGTTACCCTTATATTATAGTATATATCAACTGGAGGGACTCGTGAGTGTCTCAGCCATATATATTATTGATAGTTTTTTTTAAATTATTTTTGATATTATCGACTGGAGTATCTTATCAATAATGATGGTTTAGCATGAAAATATACATCTTTCTATCGTATTTTACATGTTATAGTAATAAATTTAAATGTTATATTAATAAATTTAATTTTACAATTTAATAATTTTCAATTTGTAATTATTTCATTTAATTCTGAATTGAATCATAAAAAAAAATTCCTTTCCCTTTTTTTTTCATGGAAAACAAAAAAAAAAAACAAATCTTCATAAAAATCTCAAACACAAATTCTTGGATGGATCCTCGCTGACGTTGGTCCGGATTACACCTTCACATCGAATGTTGTTGACTTAGTGTTGACTGCTGGTGTCTTTAAAAAATGTTGACGTTGTGTTATGTTGATTTACTGGACTTTGATTAGATTCATTGTCTTTTAATGACGTGGTAGTTTACATTGCACAATTTTGTCTTGAACATCATCGTCATTTTGTTCGCATCGGAAAAAAATTTGTCAAAACTTACATATTTAGTTCCTGTAATATCAGCATTAATTAATGATTGATTCACTTATTAAATTCATGCAATCAAAACAGTTTTACTTATTAAAAATGTTCTTTATTTGTTATATAAGAAAAGTTCAAACGTTCTTTATTTATTTGTATTATTTAATTAAAGTATTTACTTTCACTTTATTTTATTAAAGTATTTTTTTTTTTAATTCACCAATTTGGCAGGATCGCCATGTTATAAATGAAAATTTATTGTCTTAACAATTGTTTATTAGTTGAACAGCCGCTTGTGCGACTGTCCACTTTAAGTTACATTATTTATCTGTATTCATTTATTAATTATTAGGTTCTGGACAGTCGCACAAGCGCACAGTAGGTCAAATGACCAATTTTGGCGTGCTAAACCCAAATTTTACAAATAAGCTTTTGAATTTATTTTTGTTGCCATCGCGTTAAAAATACTCCAAACCATATCGATCTAATTTTTTTTTTGTGTGGAATACTAAATTTTAGCTGGCAACACTCTGCCAAAGTCACTTTAGTGCAACGTGGTTTATACTTGTTTACGTAGTTGGCTTTGTTTAAATTGCTTATTCTGGACATTGAGCGAAAAATTAAAAGAAAGTAAACAATGAAAACAGCCAAATAAGTGAGTATTAATGTTTTCATTCAAAAAACGGAAAAATTTTTGTATTTTTCAATGAGAAAATCTTGCGCTTTAACATAACCTAAAAAATGTTACGTTTCTTGAAAGTAAGCAGACTTTTAAAGCTTCGGCAAAATTTGGCAATGTAATAGTAAAAAGAAATTAATAAATTTATGCATTAAGAGTTCATTTCTTTTTATTTCAAACAGAGCAAAAGTGCGCGTTGCGAATAATAGCGTTTTTTCTAGGCTACCACGCTATCGGAAAGAAGGAATTGTTTGAAGTTTGGCAGAAGGAAAGCTCGAAAGGACAGAAGCATGACGCGATTGTAATGTACGTATTAGAAATAATTGGTGATGCTAAAATTTCGAACTATAAGGAATCGGTTGAAGAAAAGGTGCGCCATTTTTGCAAATATTTGGCAACAAAATGGGTGAAATGTGGCAGAAAATCAGAGAAAATTCGCGATGATCCCTGGCTTGAATCCGAATTGATTTTTACTATACAAACACCGTCCGCCAATCCAAGTACCTCAGCAGCTGGTCGTCCAAAACTACTTTTTTTTGAGAAATCGGAACATGGGAAAAAAGGGCAGCAGCAGAGCTTGCAACCCAAACAAATTTCGAAACAAGCTTATTAGTTCGTGCAGCAGTTACATCGGCTCGGAGACAAGGAGATGCAGACCTGGTTACTGTCCTTACAGAAACTTTTCAAAGCCCAACGAGACCTTCAAAAATTAGGAAATTGTTCACAGGAAAGCAGAAAAATCCAGTTTTACTCTCTGCGGATGAAGCATTAGCTTTCATTCTTGAAAATAATTTTTCGAAAGATCAATATAACGCTATTCGTCGTGAATGTAAATTGAGAAACTGTGATATATGTATGTCCTCATTACAACGAAGTTGCACCTGCAAAATTGAAATGCCGACCAGATGGTGTAACCGTGAGTGAAACAGTGGCGAAGGTTTCTTTGAAGTCGGTTCTATCACACACAGCTCAAAGAATTGTGCATATGCAAAAAGAGGTTTTTGAATCTATCATGGAAGCAGAAAACACCAATTATTTGACGTCCGAGCTGATATTGAGTTACGGGTTTGACAGTAGCACTGGGCAAGCGCAATTCAAACAATCATTTCAAGAGCCTAGTACATCGCAAAGTTCCGATTGCTCACTTTTAGCGACAACAATGATGGTGGTGTCCTCTGGAAAAATTTTTTGGAACAATCGTACACCCCAATCTATAAGATTTTGTCGGCCTATTAAATTGGAATTTGTTAAGGAAACTAAAGACTCGGTTTTGAAAGAATATTTGGATTTAAAACATGAAATCGATGCTTTGGAAAATGTACTCATAGAAATTGGAGAGGGCAAAACAGTTGAGATATCATTTAAGCTTTGTTTAACACTTATTGATGGAAAGGTGTTTAGTATTTTGACTGGAACTAAATCGAATCAAGCTTGCCCGATTTGTGGTGCTACACCCAAAGATTTCGTGAATACTTATGACTACTCTTCTCAAAAATTTCGTGGAAAGGAATCAAATTTCAAATACGGGATAAGCCCTCTACATTGCTGGATCCGGTTCTTTGAATTTATTTTACATTTAAGCTACAAGTGCATTGTTCAAAAATGGCAAATACGAGCTGAAACCGATAAGCTAGCTGTCTCGAAAAGGAAAATTACCATTCAAAACGCTTTCTGGAAAGAGCTGGGTCTCCGAGTAGATATGCCCAAAGTTGGTGGTTTTGGCAGCACAAATGACGGGAACACTGCGCGTCGTTCTTTTACTGACCAATGCTATATTTGCTAAAATTACTGGCGTTGACGAAAATTTAGTGTTCCGGTTAAAAATTATACTAATATGTTTGTCGTGTCAGTTTCCAATAAACTCAAACAAATTCCAAGCATATTGTTTTGAAACAGGTGCCATTTTCCAAAAACTATATCCTTGGTTGCCAATGACAGCTACGGTACATAAGGTTCTGATACATTCAAAGGACATAATTGAAAATACATTCCTACCAGTTGGTTCCTTCGGATAAACTGCTGCAGAATCACGCCATTAAGTCTACAAAGCAGACAGATTGCATCATGCTCGAAAAAACAGCAGCACTAACAATCTTGCGGATGTTTTTAATAGAGCTCTGGATACATCCGACCCACTTATATCTTCGAAATATTTAGACAGGCGTATTCAGCAACGAAAACTTCCATAGTTTCCACTTGAAGCAATAGAACTGTTAAGCTTTGAAAGCAGGATCGGAGACGCTGATGTAGACAGTGAAATCGAAGACAATATACTTTTACCTGAAGAACCTGCAATCATTTTGCAAAATTTATGTTTAGATAACGAATTGAACTAAACATATTCTTTGAAATTAATCGACGATTCACGATAAATAAAGTTTATTTTTTAACTAATTTTTTTTCTTTAATTTTAGATCTCAAAAGGGTTAATGGTCGTTAATGGGTTAATTTCTGCTTTTGTTATGGTAAACTTATATATTCTATTGCGTTTCCTGCGTTTTTGGATTCTATTAATGCAATATTTTCGCTTCAAATAATTTCGCACGGCAAAATTGGTCATTTGATCTATAGTGAAGCGGAGAGACAATTATGAACTTATTTATTAATTCTTATTTAATCTTAACTAAACTCAAACATTGAAGAGATAATACTTACACATATAAAAAATATGTGCGGGAATCCGCATGATCAGCATAATACATTCCGATCATGCGGTCGCAATGTGGACAATTAATTAAAAAATAACAAAAGTGTTATGTTTCACTTGCTACATGCAGACGGCATGCAGTAGTGATTAGTCAAACACACTACAATATACTTACTTTGCTATTGTAATATTTGCATATGTATACACTATTAAATTTCAAAAAACAAACAACTAGTTAAAATTTTCAGTTTTAAATATTTAATTCAATATATTTTTTAAACAAAAGTCACCTTTTCTCGGTAAACACGGTTGTACACATGAGCACGGTTGGAACAAAAAGGGATTTTATCACAAAAACAGGGTTGATTATTGTAATTTCAAGTTGATTTCGGCGAAATTAAGTAAAATTACTTAATTTGGGAATTGGAAAAAATATGGTTTAATTTCAACAAACATAAAAAATTTTCTAAACAAAAGAAAAAATTAAGGTTTATTGCAAAGAATAGCAATCTGATTTGGGTAGGGATGAAATTTCTGACCTTACCACTTGATGATCATGAATTAGAGACAATCCAATATGCTGTAAAAACTTGAAACGCCTTATAGTTTTGTTGGACAAGTTACTTGTAAAAACCACTAATGAATTAATACTAATGTGTTTATAATATAGTAAAATACTTTCAGAGGCCATCGAAAATTTATTCTGGATACATCATAAGTACCACACATCTGGTCTACAACATCTACGCCGCCTTTTCTCATGTCCTCAGTAATAGAGTCATCGTTATCGTTCATAGCTTACTGAGTGCAATGGAATGCAAAATAAATATTTTTACAATTCAACTTTAGCTAGATTTTGAAACAAAGTAAAAAACCGTTATAACTGTTCAATTTAAAAACTATGTGTAATTGTACAAAATTTTTACTGAAAAGCATTGAAAAGTGCTTATTTCTAGTAATAGTCGCGGGGTGCAAAAATCACCCCAGCAAAATTTGAAGGTGCTCCCTCTTCTAAAAAAGACGCTAAAAAAGGACGAACAAATTGTTCTGTTTACTCACTAATTTACTGTATTTTACTTTTAAAAGTAAACAAACGGACCTATGGCCAATCAAACGTCGCAAATGATTTGCAAGCATTTGATTTGAAATGATTTTCGTTGATTTCTGATAGTTGTGTAAGCTCGCATATTTTGCGGGATAAATCTGCAAAAGAGAAAAATAAAACAATGAAATAATGGAAATGTTTGGTCGATTTTTGTTCATTTAAATTATAAATATATCCAAGTTGTCCTCTTATTGTAGAATAATTTTTATGAGGAGATTTAGGCTGCTTTATTGCATCAATTGCACAAACATCAAAAACTTTTCTTTTTTAGTATATTTTTGTATTATTGCTAAAGTCTTATATTAATTTTCTTCTGACTATTTAATTTTTTTTGATGATCTAAGATTGAAGTTTTTTCGCCACTTTCCGATGATGCTTGTTCATTGGTTTTACAAATTGTTATTTTTAAAGTTGATATGTTCATATTCCTTCTTATATGCGATTGACGTCTGACTGACCGTCGACTTAGGGCCAAATTTACAGTAATTAGTTAGCTAGTAGTAAACTAAAATGATAACTACTGTTTAACTAATACTTCATATTCACAGTGTATTATTTAACCAACACTCTTAATATGAACAAAAAATGGTAACCCTATCAAATTATTAACTTTATGTACTGGCAATTCTGTTATAGCATATGGTTTTTGTTTACATTTGATATATTATTTCTTAAAAATGGCGTATACATTGAAGAACATGTCACGCCACCTACTTGCTAAGACGGAATCTATCCATAAAATCTTTTAGATTACGTTGGCGATGCTCAGCAACAATATTCCGCGTATTATCAGTATCAGTGTCACTTTCTATATCGGACTCCGCGTTTTCAATTTCACATGCCATATCTAAAATTTTTCACAAAACAAAAATACTAATAATAAATTCCATCGAATCAGCTGTTGTCTAACTATTAGTTAACCAATGACGTTTGATAGTTTATCTAATGTTAAACCAGAAGCTGTGAATCAAATATTATTAGTTAAACTATTGCTATTAGCTAACTAATGACTGTGAATTTGGGCCTTAATGGTTATCCGCGATGATTTGGCATTGAAATCTCTTTGGTTTCGGTAAATTGTTTGCAAATTTGGCTCGTTTCAATATGGGCTGCAAATAAACATCTGAAGAACGACAAATTTTTCGAAATTCTATCGCAGCATTTATTACAGACACACACTTTTGACAAATTTTATCAGGCAAGGAATCATATGGTTTCATAGATACGCCGAAGAATTCATAAATAATAATAAATTAATTATAAATAATGAATTTTTGTATTCAACAAATGTACTTTTCATTTTTAAGGAACCATTTTGTTGACATATATTCCAGTTTATAGATTTCCATTTCAACAAAATTGTATTTAAGAACCGAACTTTTATTTCGGCTTAAATCTAGTTTAGCGTCGCAACTCCAAATGAAAAATAAATTACATAGCGCGATAGAAAATCGGAAAATAAGACGAAAATTTTATATGGTAACTTTCCCATCACGCATGGTTTTCGAGTTATTGACCTATGAAGTTTTCAACAATTCTCTATGTATAAAAAATTACATAAAAATGGCGCCGGAAAATATGTTCCATATTTGACAGTTGTGGTGATGAACAAGGCACATCAATCAGGTATATGCCACAGCAAATTTGATTGGTAGCACACTGTAAATATTTTTTAAATTTGCCGCGACAATGTTTATTTTGGTTTTCAAGTATGTTTTTTGTTAATTTTCAAGTAGTAGTTATAAAAAAACATTTGAAATATTTTAATTAAAAATACAGATAAAAATTGATAAGAGAACAACATATTTGACACAGTGCTACCAAGGCGAATTAACTAATAGGTGGGAGCCAGATTAAAACAAATACAACACGAAAAACAACAGGCATTTTGTTTGTGTAAAGACTCAACTGATTGTCATATTTGTTTTGTAAAGAAAGTGAGAAATAAATAAATGAAATTATATGTACATATATTAGTGCTCCCATCTATAAGGTCATATGCAAAAGCTGGGGATATTTTTTTGTAATTGAGATTAAAAATGTACTCTATTCATCTTTTGTAGTGTTCATAAAATATAAAATAATTTTTTAATATATATATATATATATATTCATTTTTTAATACAAAATGTGAATTAAAATTTTTTTTAAAACACATCACATTTATGTATATTGATTTTTAATGAATGCTTCAGCTAGCCTCTAAATGTTGCATATATCCTTTGAATAATTTTCGTCGAGTAATTTGTAAATTTTATGAACACTTTTGTATAGCAAATGTATGTATATATTACAAACAAACACAAACAACGTAATTCTCCATTTTGATTTGAAAATATTTCATATATGTATATTAATAATATTCAATCTGATACTAAATACATCCTCTAAAATTCTACATCAAAATGTTTTTGTTTTGAAGATTTCAAGGTGCTAAGTATTTAGATATACAAAAATGTGTGTTTTGAATTAAACCTAATTAATTTGAATTTTCTAATGACTAAGGAGTATTCTTGTATGGTAGTATTCATAAAATATAAATAGATTTCAAATGTGTGTTAGTAAAAAATGTCAATACAAATTTTTGTTAAAATAAATTTCAAATCCATTTGATGATTTCGGGTTAGCAAATAATATGGTTTCACTTCACCCGTTGAAACGGACCATTTAAAAGAAGTATATACGAGCAAATACTTCAAAATAATATTCTTTAGAAAAATCCAGAAAGTAAATTGGTGGGACAATTCAAATGGGAATAGGTTGGAAAGATTTAGAGGTTAGTAAGATCGTATAGTTTAAAAAATTAATCATTACGACACATAACTCCAAGTGTGCAAGTCAAAATTAAAAGTGAATAAAATTTTTTTTAAGATAAAAGGAAAAAGCTTACGGCCTGGCCCACGATATCGAACGATGTCGATCGCTGGATTTCTAGACGTAAAAAAACTAACTTGCGTTCCACTAATAACGGATTTTATTTCACTTATTATTTGTTTAGAGGCACATAAGCTAAACAAATAAATAAAATTGGTGTTTAGAAGGTCGTAAATCAGTTGCTTTTCGTCTACAATTTCAGCATTATCAATCGATCGACATCGTGGGGCGGGCCGTTAATTT
Source organism: Lypha dubia (assembly GCA_947311025.1). Taxonomy (NCBI): domain Eukaryota; kingdom Metazoa; phylum Arthropoda; class Insecta; order Diptera; family Tachinidae; genus Lypha; species Lypha dubia. Next base: position 102,334,929 of record OX371260.1, on the reverse strand, counting down.
GTTTTCCTGCCAAAGAGAAAAATTATAGGACCAGGGAAAGGACTAAAAAATTAAAAATAAATAAGAAAAAAGTTTTTATTTTTTAAAAATGGTATAACCATCTGTAGGAGAGAAAAAAATAAAAGCGTTGAAGTCTGGCGGAAATAATATTCCAGTGGCAGGATTAAGGCAATTCGGGACCAAGCGAAGCGAGTCCAAGTCCATTAAAAAAAAGGGAATAAGACAGTTGAACCCAGAAGAAAAAAAAAAAACAGTGAACCAGGTAACGCAAGCTTAAGAAAATATCATTAGAGTTGCCCTGAAGCAGTGAAAGATAAAATATAAATCGGTCCTGAGAAGAAAAAAAAACAAAGATAAATGGATAAAGTTGAATTTTGAAAACTGATTTATAGAAAAAAAAGAAAGAAAAAAACAATTTCCTATAAAATAAGGTTAAAAATTTTAAAAGCTAAAGTAAATTTAAATTTATTAAATAATTAAGAGTATTTTTTAGTTATTTTTTATAGTATATTTTATAATTATAACTAAATGCTTAAGGGTATTATTGTTTAAGCATTATGGGTCGATTATGGATGGCAACCGAATTCCAGTTGCGTTGTCAGTTGCTGACAATTGTATTACGGATGGCAACTGGCAACTGAGAGGTTCCAGTTTGAGTTGCTATTTAGTGCTTTTCTGGCAACCACAAATTTTCAGTTGCCGGCTGGCAACGCAACTGAAGTGCGGTTGCTATCCATAATCCAACCATTAAACACATTCGCCACAGCAGGCTTCACGAATACAAGACTACAAATGCTGCCAGCTGCTTAATTATTTTGAACGCGGCAGCGACATAATCTGTTTTTTTTTTATTTATTGTGTAAGTGGTTAGAAGAGCAAAACATTTTTCGTTAGTCGTGTCATTAAAATTTAAAATATTTTGGAGTATATTTTGTGAACAATAATTATTGCAATATAGTGTGAAATGTAAGTAAAATGTAGTTGCTTGGCCACTACAACAGCAAATAATAAAAACAGAAAGTGTTGAAAGCAATAGAGTCTATGACATCTAACAGAAACATAAGTGTTTAAAATTTCTTATAAACATAGACAATTGCAATTTTTATTGGGTGTATAGACACAGCAACAACATAGAAACTTAACTATATATATTTCTATGGAATTTTTACAGTTCTTCTCATGGTTTTACCACCACAATTGAAGTATTCAACATGCCTTCAACAATAAAATTACTTTCATAAAATATACATAAATATTTTGTTAAATAACACTACAATTGATAAAATTTTTAATGTTTTCGTTCTGCAGAATAAGAGATTTTTAAGCATTCTTATATGGTTTTGATAACACTTTATTGTTTATTGTCGCCACTAAGAATAGAAATTAGTTTCATTTTACAGCTAAGACAAAATCAGCATGGACAAAAACCTGTTGCTGTGTTGCCTTGCTGTCGGCAATATAATCATTCTCATATGCACACATGTTTTGATATTATTTTTTCAATATTTGTTTTACTACATACTTCAGAGCTGCCACATAAATATTTAATAAGAATAAAAATGAAATTATCAGCTCAAAACGTTATAATATCGAGTAGAAATATAAAATCACATCAATTTATATATTTATTTTAATTTTGTTATATTATTTTCGGTTAAATAACACAAAATATTTTAAGCTCTCATTGCCGTAACACTTATTTTATATTGGCAGCTTTGTATCAGCTTATTGCTGCTTATGAAAATAGAAATTAGTCTAATTTGGCAGCAACAGCAAACATAGCATAGACAACAACCTGCGTTGCAGTCGTCAAAATAATCAACTTCATATAAACTATTTTATTTTTGACAAGCCTGCTGCAACTGTTTACTGTGTATCTGTCGTTTCCAAAATAATTAAGTAGCTGGCTAAACGGCTACAACGGTGTAGGTGTAGTCTGCTGTGGCTAATGTGTTTATAGCTTTAGTCAAAGGTATAGTTTATGGTATAACAGTTTGTTATCCCCAAAAGAATGCAGAGAAAAATTAATCTTTGTGCATTTGTATAGATTTCAGTTTGTTGCCAAGAGAGGGCATTACATTTTGTGGTTTCCGGTTATCTTTAATTTTGCCGAAATTAAAACCAAAATATAGTAAAGGCGAACAACAGATTCAGTGTAGGAAAATTGCGTAAATAGAGTGGAAATTCATATTTTTTGAATCTAACATTAGGGAGCTCCTTCAGGATAGGATTAGAAAAATAAAGCGAAAATTGGTTTTTGGTCAGCATCTGTACTTTTTTTTTAAAAATATCGGCATTTTCCGCACATGAATTTCCAAAATCGGCAAAAATGTATTGTTTTTATTAATTTTTTAATAAGAAAGCAAAAATTAACAAACTTTAGTAATCTATGCCAGCCTTTGTCATAAAGAGAACATGTAGGAAATATCAATGTATTGGTGTTTTTACACTTGTAGAAATTGATTGTTAGATTTATTTTTTTTACTGTAGTCTAACATCATATTAAAAGTTTGTATGCATACACACTGGATTGGCTTAGCGTGTTTATGGACAAAAGAATGAACGAATGACATAATTAAAAAAATTTTCCATTAAAAAATATATGTATATACAAAAAAGCTTCTTCCCACTCAACATTCCACATCCTGAAAAATTAAAATATTTACAGTGTACTATAAATAACAAATAAAGAGACTAAAAAAAATAAATATTTTCTTGCCCTCTTTTGCATGTGTTTTGTTGTTGCAAATTCTATAATAAAGCGACAAATGAGTATGTTTCGTATTTTAGTTTGACTCTTCTGTTTGGTTCATGTTGTGTATGTGAAAATGACGATTGGTGCTCGGCCCCTAGGGGCTAGTTTGACGATCAATGATCTATTTACACGAAACCATTCGAGCTGTTTTTACCCCCCTCATAACTTTGCTCACCCTGATCATAATATAATGAAACTTGAAACATAAGGTCTCCCCACAGAGGTGACCTCACAGGTTAAATTACAGGTTGCCTACAAATGAGATTGAATTGTACCTTGGTCCTTATTTTGATCTCAGTACTTTTTACGGCCGAAACTTTTTGGATACGAACTTGGCCTTATTTTCACATTTATGTTTTTGTGTGGCTTTCATTTATTTATAACATGTGTAAATATAACTATTTCAAGTATTTTTACTTGTTGTACAAGCACATAACATTTTTAATAATTATAACACAGTATAACAAATACATACTTTATAAAATTTTCCAAGACGACGTATTTTGGTGTGCTTATTTCAGAAATAAAACTAGTATTTGTGTAAGAGCTCTAGTTTTTGAGATTTTTCAAAATACATACTCACGTTTAAGGTAACGGTGCATGATAATCTGCTACATTAAGAAAAAAAAAACAGAAAATTAAAATGGCCACAAAGAAACGACACTGTTTAAACGATCCAGATACATTCTGTGTAATTTGTGGTTATTATACAGAGTTCAGAAAAATTCATATATGTATGAATACTCAAATTTAAACCTTCATGATAAATATTCATGAATGAAACTAACAAGAAAATTTGTTTATGATCACATTAGAAAATGAACAGCTAAGATTTTTTTTAGGCACATACATAGTATGTATGAGTTTTATCAGTGATGTGGATGAATAAGAATTTTAAATTTTTGTTGTGTTTCATTCTATTCGTGTTTGAAAAGACAAAAAATATTTTGGTTTATTCGTTCTTGTAGAGAAAATAAGGTTTTTGTATTTATTCACACATGAATACGAACATCAAACTTTCTTTTGCACTAGCACAGTGATGGTAACCGTATGGTAATTACCGTATTGTACGGTAATTTAGACCTCCATAAGGTAGGCAGGTAATTTCAATATTTGTACGGTAATTTTATAAAGCTTTAATTTTAAATCAAATCATAAAACCCACGGTTTTCCTAAAACATTGTAACAATGCCAATTGTGGCTAAATGCTAAAAATGTCTCCTATGGAATATTTATACAGGTACTCGCATTAGCTAAAATGTTGTTTTTTTCTTGGGTGACAAACTAGAAACAAATGGGCTGGCCTGCGGTGTCGAACAATATCGATCGGTAGTTTTCTAGATGTAAAAAAATTAACTTGCATTTCTCTAATAACCGATTTTATTTAACTTATTATTTATTTATTGCCACAAAATATAAATATGCAAATAATAATAAATTGATGGTTAGAAGGTCGCAAACCGGTTGTATTTCGTTTACAATTTCAGCATTATCGATCGATCTACATTGCGGGGTGAGCCGAAAATATTTATATATTATAACACTCAGCTTTAAATATAAAATAATTTATATACTTATCTACATATGTATACACAGCTATATACACATATGTGTGTATATAGCCCTTAAGAGAATGGTGATTGAATGTAAAAGTTTTAATTCTAATATTTTATTAATACTAATTGTTTTTTAAGTTTTTGTTGTCTTTAAAATAAGTACTTATATTGACTAAAAAATATAACCTATTTTAATAGTAAAATATTACTATTTCTATACAACGCTTTACGGTAATTTTACCCAAAAAACGGTAATTTTTTTAAGGCTGTACGGTAATTGGAAAAAAATTAGTTAACATCACTGGTGCCCACACACGATTGATTTGTTCGTGTTCGACGTCTTGTTACAAGTTAATGGGGCGCACAAATCATAAGAAATTTTAAAATTTTCATTTTCGTGTGATTTGTTGGATTGTTAGTGGACTTGTGCGCGAACATTTTAAAATTTTCCATTTTAGTGCACAACGAAACGTAAAAGAGATAACATGTGTGCATGTATGTATGTATTTACATATGTACTGCGGAGATGAGTAGCAAGCAAAAAATTTTTAGTTTGTTCTGCATTTTTTATTTACTATTTTATTGTTTGTGGTCGAGTTGAATATCTTTAAAGATGGTTATTAAGGAATTTTTAATTTATTATGTACATACATACATACATACATATGTATGTATTAAGATTTCAAAAGAAGAAAATGCCATTTGGCAAAACAAAATTTAAAAATATAAAGGGAGAAATGAAGAACAAAATAATTCGATCAAATTTTTTCTTCTTATATTACATATTTACATTTATTTATTTATTATACCATGACATATTTATGTACATATATACTTGTATGAAAATACATTCATACATACATAAATGTTTTTTAATAATATTAGTTTGCTTCTATGTACATACATATGTACATAAGTATGTATGGATATATAATTTGGTTTTGCCCATACAAATTAACACCAAAGACGAAATAAAATTAAAATGCCAACGACTTTGGAGGAGGAGGCGATTCTAATGAGAGACTTCAAAACATTAAGAAATTTTCCAGGAGTAATTGGAGCCATTGATGGCACCCATATAAAATTACGAAAAACAGGGGGTGATCTTGCTCAATATTACATCAATAGAAAAGGATATTACTCCCTGAATGTGCAAGTAAGAACAGTATTTATTTTAAATCTACAAATTTAAAAACTTAATTTTATTTACTTCTCTTTTACACAGGTAATATGTGATGCAAACTTAAAAGTACGTGACATTGTGGCGAGATGGAGAGGTAGTACCCATGACTGCAGAATATTTAACGAGTCTACTATTAAAAATCGATTTGAGGATAGGGAATTTAAAGGTAGATTACTTGGTGACTCGGGCTACAAGTTAACGCATTATTTATTTACTCCTTTACATCAACCGCAAAATGAAAAGGAGATAAAATATAATGTTGCTCACATCGCCACGCGAAATGTAATAGAAAGATGTGTTGGAGTATGGAAGCAACGATTTCGGTGTTTATTACGAGGTATGACTGTAAGTCTAAAAAATGCAAAGGTTGTAATTGTTGCCCTTGCCGTACTGCACAACATTGCAATTGAAGAAAATGATTCTTCTCCAGGTAAGAAGCTACTTTAGTATAGCTGTGATAGAATATTTAAATAAGTTTTTCTCATGATTAAAATTTTCAGTCATGAATAATATATGTACATAAGTATGTACATATATCTAAATAGAAAAGTCTAGTTATGTGCATACATACAATTGCTTAATTGTCAACCTTATTGTTTTTGGTTTGAAAAACTTTTTTTTAAATTGCCTTTTCGTATACAACAATAAGCGATGCAACTAGACTTGCGAATCAAGCAAAAATATAATAAAAATAGATGCAGTTGTTAACACAATATATTAAACAATTTTCAGGTGACTTAGATGAAGATGGCCAGCTTTCCATGGAACCTATTCAAAATCCTAATTACACCTCAATGTCAGAAGGAAGTGCAAAAACTTTTTTGAAAACGTTCATTCAAAGTAATTTTTAATGAACTTCATTCTATAAATATAAATAAATTGATATACAAATTAAATAAAAATGATAGAAATGTTAAGAAATAAAATAGGAACTTACATTTTATTTACATATTTATAATATTTCATAAAAAAATAGGATTATGTACATTGTACAATTGATTGCAAATTTTACAGCTCTGGTATATATGTATGTAAGTAGGTACATAGTATATATAAATGTAAAACTATAAAATAAATAAAATTAATTTAAATAAAGCTTCAGTAAATATAATTGCTTAATTCACAAGTCTAGTTGTATCGCTTATTTTTGTACATGTATGAAAAGACAATATGAACCAAAATATATCAAAACAAAAACAATTTAATTTTGTTGATACAAAATTTTGTTTGAAATTGTTTTTTCATACATGTACAAAAATAAGCGATACAACTAGACTTGTAAATTGAGCAATTATAAGAAATAAAATTAAAATAAAGAAAATAAAATTAACAAACAATTGAGAAAATATAACAAATTAAATTAATATAAAGAAAATAAAATTAACAAACAATTGAGAAAATATAACAAATAAAATTAATATAAAGAAACTAAAAATAACAAACAATTAAATATCAGTTTTGAAAAATATAAGAGTACATATGTACATATGTATGTATATATGTATACAAATACATGTATGTATGTATATGCATTTTTAAATATCAGAAGTATCTGTAAGAAAAATATTTATTAACAAATTTCATACATAAACAATATGCAAGCAAATTACCTTTTAATTGTGTTTTATGAAATAGTAACCTTACTTAAAGAATTTCGAACTCCAAGTCAAGGTTTCTAATTCTTTTTTTTTCTGCTTCAACCTGTAGAAGATGGAGTTCCTGCCGGCACTCTACTTCATTTTTAGCAATGCTTAAAATGCTTTGTTCAGGAGCATTACTTTTTTGAGGACCAGGCTTTGTAGTCATATATGTACATACATAGTCAAAGAAACAAATTTTATCAGTATATTATTATTAAAATATATTTACATATATATGTAAATACATAATTTAGTACAAACCTTTTTTTTTATGGAGTGATCTTGGGGGTTGCTGCAGCTTCCTTTGCCTTCACTTTTAATTTTTCACTTTCCAAAGGAGGCTCTTGGAAATCAACACAATTCTCAGGTACATTTGGTACATCCGAGGAAACATAAAAACTTATTTCTATTAGTAAATTTTCATTAAAAATATACATATGTATGTACATATATAATGCAGTCTTCAGGAACGAAATCGCAGTCGTACTCGTTTGTATCAACTACGAATTCATTTGGCAGCCAAACGCTCAAATCGTTGCCACTTAATGGAACATCTGTCGGCGGTTGCCCTCCACCAGTTTGCTTACTTTTAGCACGAAATTCTGCTACGTCCTTTTTGGCATTAATTTTTATTGTTGTCCATTGTGATTTTAACTGCCCGATTGTCCTGGTTTTACCGGAACACAAACTGTTAAAGCTAAAAAAACAACGAGCTAGATTCCATGAAAACTATTATGCAAACAAATGCTTTTAACTTACTCTTTCTGCAGATCTATCCAAGCCTTCTTCTTTTTTTGGTTGGTGTTTGTGTCAGTATTTTTGTTTTCTATTTCCCGAACTCTCGTTTTTACTAACTCCTTTAACAATTCCTGTAAAAATATATGTATATAGAATTGAATTATGTACATACATATATATGAAGAATAAATACATACATATGTATATTTAAATTTATACATACCTTATCCACTTCAATCCAGTTTTCGGATCTTTGCTTTTTAGCTTTAGCTTTTGCTTGCTAAACAAACCGAAAATATGTTAACATATACATATGTACATATGTATATAAGTATGTAGATATGAAGCATGTATTAATACACATATTTACCATGTTTTCCATTTCATTTTCAGAAGGTTCTTGTTTATTAACTGCATCCATTTTAATTAAAAAAATTATAAACACGTTTACTTTATGCACAAATCAAAGAAATAATATGAAATGTTGACGAATTATAGTAGTGATGTAAATTAAAGGTAAACAAACTCATGATTCGGTTACCTTTGCTACCGTATATCACAAAAATTGATAAATGGTAACAGTTTCTTTATTGATTTTCATTTAAAATTGTTCGCAAACTCATTTTTTATGTTTCTTATTTTGCAACCATATATTTTTCATTAAATTTTTTAAATAATTTATAGAAAACCTGATATCTACTTGATTATCGGGTTTAGCAAACAGTGGTTTAAAGCATCACTAAGAACTAACAGCCATCCCTAAACAAGAGCGGAAAGCGGAACGTTTTCTACCGCCTAGCGTTAACGCTGAAATACCATACCTAAACAAGAGCGTCAACGCTTTGTCATAAAAACAGGGTTATTACAAAATATGTATATAACAACCCTGATTATAATAGTATACTCATAACCTAATAATACATGCATCTCTACAACAAACATAACAAAAAAAATTCCTCAGAAGTCAAAAGTATAAATGTGTATGTGTGTATGTTTCAACCTGTGACAAAAATATAAATAAAAATTATTCATTCAAATACGAAAAAATAAATACAAATCAAAATTTAACACTTGAAATAAAAAACAAGTAATTTACAAGCATTATCAGCTGGGCTTGTAAGACTACCTTATAGTCATTGTATCATGAGTGCTTGTCTTTTGCAGCTAACTTCACTATTAAACGCGCTGTCAAAATCGGATTTTCCAATTGCAAAATTTTGCCGCCGCGTTACGGCCGCGTTATTTCGGGATGCTCCATACATGAGAACTTTTGACAGCTAAAAAACGCTTGCCGCTCTTGTTTAGGTATGGCTGTAAATGACAACCACATAAAAAGAGAGTTGCCATACATTCACATAAAGTCGCTACAATCGTTCAACAGCTATAAAACTGATATTGTTCCTTTATGAATACCAATTTTTATTAATCATTAATAAAACGAAAAGTCTACAATAGCTATTGTACTCTATAAACCTACAATAATATTTTTTTATGAATACGGCCGTATAAATATATAAAGATATTGCACGTAAAACATTGTATGCTTAATTTGCTGGTGGTTTTAGTACAAAAACCACTTTTTTCAAGACAGTCATTTATTTTCTCAGAGAATTTATTATTCTCATGTCTCTACTATTCATTTAGATATGTAAGTTAACTCAAACAAAGTTAACGAACTCTGTACTTTTTACATTACCTATTTTTTATATTTTATTTCACAATAATTAAATTGCTTACTTATGTTTTGCCCTAGTTTATATTTTGCAATAAGCACACACTTATTTGTATTTCGCAATAATGCAATTAATACAAATAAGTTCCTAGAATAAAGTCACACCACTATTATATTTAGGTCATTTATATTAATATAAATTAAGTACTTTTAATATTAAGTTTGAGTTGTAATTTGAATATAATAAAGTACGGTCATTCTGACCAAAACCCAATTTTTTTTGGACTTTCAATTAAGAAAGTTCTTAACTTGTATACATGTGTTCATACGTTTGTGGCTTTGCATACACAAGTATGTGTGCATATGTGTACATTTAATAAACAAACGAAAGATTCCATATAAACAAACAAAAAAACTTTTCGAGCCTTTGCTGCAATAGAGTCATAATTCAAAAAAGCTTGTTTGGCAGGAAACGAATTTAAAGTCTAGAATTTACCTATAAATCAATGGTAAAATATTCTTCTCCCAAGAGAATAATAAAATACAAATATCTATCATATTTGTATGAAAATTTTGCACAATATAAAAATTGATATCGCGATTAGTTATATATTAGCTCAAAAATGACATATTTTGAATTATGACGCTTTTGAAGCAAAGGTTCGTTTTGTGTTCGCACAATATGGCTGACTTCCAAAACGTTAATATACAAAGTTTGTATACAGTATTGCTACTGTATTTAAATCACATCCATATGCAAAGTTCGGAAACAATGCAACAACTATAAAACCGATGCCTTGTTTGCTCTCTTACTGCGTTAAAAATACTATGCGGCGTCGTTTTGAAATGGTATACATTGTATAATTATTGTACTGCGGCGTTATGAAATGTGATGCTTTGTTCAAACACAAAGCAATTGACGTTTTGGAAGTCAGCCTATATGTGGACATAAGATACGTAAAGCTAATGTCGCTGATTCTTATTTGAATGGCAAATATATGTATTTTGTTGTTGTACTATTGCAAGAAAATCGATTCGCACCGAATTTAATATTATTTGAAATTGGAAATTTATATAACTACATACATATGTATATCTACATACATATATAAAAATAACGTGTCACGACGTTTGTTCTCGCTAATCTCCGAAACTACTGGACCGATTTAAATGAAATTTTGCGCAGATATATTAACAGTGTATAACAAAAATGACAAAATTAACAACGGTACACATTAACCCAAAAAATTTTCAGAAAATGCGTGTTGGCATAGCTGTCCAAACTTTGAGCAATTCAGTTGCTGCTGCAATCCAATCTGCTAATGAAAATCACCAGTTTACACGAAGATCATCAGCAGTAGCAACTTCAACGTGTTCCTTTATACGAAAGGTCGATAGCTATTTTGATTGTATTTTAACGATGCAAAGCCCCTGAAGCGTGGCTTGAATTTCAATAGCACAACTTGGCATTTGCTCGAAGCGCTAATTACATACATACTACATATATGAAACAAGTTGAATATGAAGGAAACAAAATATATTCAATCGATGGCCTAATTCAAACCACGAGAGCTATTTTATAGTTATCGTCGGAGTTGTTTGCAGAAAACTCAAATTTGATCTGCATTTTAAAAAGCCATTTCAGAAATGTTTGCACATGCAAAAAATTATGATAAAAATTTAGATTTTGGAAGTTTGTGTGCTCCATCAGACTTATTTTTTGCAGTATGTAAGATTCATATAAAAGTTTTCGAAAAAATTTTTTATGAATCCAAAGAAATAAAAAACATAAAAAAAAACTATTGTTGAGCAATGTGTAAATTGCACCAAAAATACAATATATTCTTTTTGGTTTCAAGAAAACAACGTACATATGCTATAAGCACAGAATGGAGATGCTAAATTTATTAATTCTTACACTTTTACGAAAGCATTCCTCGTGGGAAACAGACAAATACAAATTAACGAGCGCAGAAAAACTTAAAATTTTGAAACAATAAAACATATGCTCAATCCAGAAAATTATTAAATATGTACCAATCACCAAAAATAATTACATTTCTTGTGCTAGTTATCACTTATTAAAAAGATATTAATAAATTTTATAATAGTTTTGTAAACAAAATAATAAATTTTATGGTTTTCGAACTCAGGTAAGCGCACGTTTTATTTGATTTATGCATATACATACATACATAGATATTCTAACTACATATAGGTACAATTGAAAATTCTAAAATAAAATATTTAATAAAACAATTGAGTATACATAGTTCGGTGCGAATCAACATAAATGCAATAGTACAATAACAAAAAACGTAATTTTACCCTACAGCCATAGAAATCGATAGCATTGGCTTTGCACTGTTTATTTGCACATGATTTATATGAAAACAAGAAACTGCTTTTAGTTGTTAATATTGTTATTGAATGTGCTTTGCACAAGAAATATGACACACACACAAACACATTTCTCAATGAGCATCATTTATATGTGTAAACAACAAAAAAAAAAACCATAATTTATCTGGAAAATAATTTCTAGTAGAGTTAAAAGAAACAAAAATGTTTCAAAAACAACAACAAAATAAACTTGACAAAATTATTACTACATACATACATACATACTTATGTACGTACATATGTATGTATGCCTAAAATTTTTGTGGTCTTTTCTCTTGCTACTTCCCCCCACAGCATCAACAAACGCAAACAATTTTTGTTTTTATTCAATGTTCTACGTGCAATATCGTTATATATTTATATAGTCTTTGTTAACACATTCCTCATTTAAAGTATCAAAATACACGCGCACAATATTTTTAGAGTTGTGTCGTTCCGGAACGACCTAGTTCCTTGGAACGATTCCCTTATGGGAACGGTTCGGTCTGATCCAGCCATTCAAATTTTATCGTTCCTCGTTCCATAATTGCAAACCGTCTTGCGGAGCTATTATTTGTTTTTGGTAAACGTCAAAATCTACAACATACAAAAAAGTTCACAACACTATTATACATTTTTCTTATACGTCGCACTTTAATTATTGGCACATTCAATTTAATGTATTTATTTTATTTAATTTACCTATTTTATCAGGTTTTATTAAATAAAATCTATTTATCCCTATTTATTATATCATGTTCTGTTGGTTTATTATTTTTGACAGCATCCTTGTTGGTTTTTTAGTGTTGTATTGGTGCATATACATACATTGTTTATTATATATAGGTCCAAAGTAAGCAACAGGAACGATGAACGAAATGAACGACCTAGTTCCCTTAATCTTTCGGTCCGGTCGGAACGATTCCGCAAAAGGAACGATTTTTCCCAACTCTAATATTTTCCCACAAACAGCAATGAATTCTGCTGACAAGGCACACGCGCACAACAATAGTATTGCCAGAAAGTTTTGTAAAAATATCTTCATTCGTCAAAATCTTGTCTTCAAAACCAATTATCTTAATTTTAGAAAAAAAATCTTCAATAATTGACGATAATGACGTTACATATTTTACAGCATAGATTGTTTTCACCTGCGGAATTTTTAATTTTTGTTAGTCAGTTGCCAAAAATCTTTAAGCACCATGAATTTATTTTGCGTTTGGAAAAAAGATTTTCAAATCTTATTTAGATTAAAATATCTTCAAAATTAAGGTAAAATTTTTATTCTGGCACCGCTGATCATGATGAATATTCGCAGCTTTAAAACACATCACATTAGTCGACAGTGTGAAACAGGCCCTTAAAATGGGGGGTAAGAAATCTCTGAAAACAACGTTACGTAATATGTGCACAGCCCCTTATTTAATACAATACTGTAAATACTAAATTGACGGTATTGTATTTTGCCAAATGTCATATTCCATGCGAAAAAAAAGGATACGTAAAATCCAATTGTCATAATACATGAAATTGAATTGATTGATTGTAAAGAGCGCTCACTTACTGAGTTAAAAACGCTCAGAAAAGTGAGTGGCTCATTTAGCTCACTTGTGTGAATCGTTAAGTTGAACTAGTTCGTTCAGGAGCTACACACCTCTACTCGTCAGCTGGTTTCAGTTTGTGTGGAACGCTTGAGTGCTATATTTTGACATCTGGCATGAACTATTGATGTTCTAGGCTTTGAAAACATACATGTTTGTGTGTTGATTTTTTGACAAGTCACCAGAATAAAGTTAGCAGAATAAAAAGGCAGAGAAACGCAGAGTTGCATGGATGCGTGTACCTGTTATTATTGTACCATGGAGGGTACGAATCAGTGGCGCCGCTTGGTTACATTTTTAAGCGGCTATTAGATGGTCATACTTTACATTTTCGTTACATTTGAAGGCCCAATGTAACATATACAATTTTGTTATATTTGTTTAACTTTTAGTAACTTTTGAACTCGACAATGTTCAATTAATATTAACCAGACGATATAAGCGTGCTTGTATACACATACATATGTATGTACATAAGTATATACATACTTTGGCTGTAACCCTACTTTAATCGTTAAAGAAGTTGACATTTGTATTCTTAAAAATAAATTAAGAAATAGTTTTAAAAATAAAAATAAAAATAATTTTATTGCGTTGTTATTTAACTCATGAATGTATTTTATGTAGGTACATACATATCGCTCCTTTATTGCAACATATCTCAAAAAACAAAATTTTTCAGTTACTGACGAAAAAGAGTTTCTCAATACCTTCTTTATTTGTAAAAAAATTTGCATAAACATATCTCTATCTAAACCCAAGTTATAACCGCTTACATGCTCAAGCCGTCCATATAAATGCTTACGCTTTGAAAACTTTAAATGCATTTTGCCACGTTTGAGTTTTTTTTGAGATATGACTACGTTGCAATAAAGGAGCGATATATACCTAATAAGCTTAGCTCTAACCGAGTGTCCTAAGACACCTCTCTTCTTCTTTTTTTTTTTTGTGATAACTTTATTATTTATTGAATATTCAATTATAGATTGAAACATCAATAAGTTTTTCAAATCTTAAATCTAAAAATGTTTAATATATGTAGGTTTAGCCAATGCTAAACAAAATTTTTAATTTCAACGGTTGATTTTTTTCATTGTGTCAAATGAAGAGGTTGACAATACTGGAATAACCACTTTGTTAAAATTGGGCTTGTTTTTTTATTTTTTAACTTAATAACAAGAATACAACGCCTTTTCTGTAATTAATAAAATTTACTTTTTAATTGTTCGTGTATGACAACAACAATCTGCTCGTTCCCAAGTTTATGATTTTTCATCAACAGTACAATCTTTTGCGCCACCCGTGGGTTCACCAATGCCCTCTGTTTCGAATGTGGTTTCTTTTGGTGAAACATCTGTACAATCCGTATCTTCGTCAAGCAGCTTCATGCCTGTTTCGTCTTTAACGGCCGCTCATTCGCAACAAGCTGTATCGTTTCAGTCAGCTGTACCAAGCTTTGTCTGTCAAAAACCTATTTGCACAACATACACAGCACCACGTATACCCTATCAACAAAATTGCTATAATTTAGCCGATCACGACGCACAACAAGCAAGTGCATACCACGTCACAAACCGCAGATGTCATCCCGTGTATTTCAAGAAATTCCATCAACGGCCAAAATACCGATTCAACATTCGTTCACAACAGCGATACGCCACGACATTTGTCCTCCAATGACAAATATACCCGAACAACAACCGTTCACAACAACGCAACAATACAACATGTTTAACCCAACGAATTACAATCACGTTCAACTGTTATGAGTCATTTTCCCCTAACCAACAGAAGTATCAGCGGCAGCAAAACATACGCTGCATACATACACAGACATATGCTGACGATGCAATAACGCTGCATACAGATATATGCTGACATTGCATTATCGTGGGAACCGCAATCGGCTGGAAGTTCCACGGGTATGGATATGCTGAAGTTGCAATAATCGCACACTCAGCAGTATCGCGGGAACAACCACGCCAGCGGCAGCGAACGTCAGCAGCACCGTTCATCGAGCAGCACAAAAGTGGGTATAAAAGCGGAGGGTGATTTGGTATGGAGGCCCAGTCAGTAGTCAGTGGAGTCAGCTCTAGTCTAGTGAAGTCGAGTCAGTTCTTAACACATAACACACATAACAAAAACCTGATCAAACACCAGCCTTAAAAAGCGGGTCCCTGTGAAGGCTTAACATATTTTTATAAACAAAAACCTGATCAAACACCAGCCTTAAAAGCGGGTCCCTCTGAAGGCTAAGTAACACTTTAAACATAACATGTGGTTAATAAAAATAAATAATAAAAATAAATCTTTTAATTTAAACATAACATTTTGGCGCAGCCGGTAGCCGCGTTAATAATTGCATCAAATAAAATAATCCTTTTAATTGATCTTGCAACAGAAAAAACTGTCCGGTGTAGCAAAACCAACAATACCATAACGTCTAAATTCTAGCAACCGTCATATTGTCATGGCTTAGTGCAGGACTAAGAGCTAAAGGAGATCAGAAAAAAGGAGAATTACCTTGATTGTAAAAATTCTGCGCGGTTGCGAACAACACATAATATAAAATAATAATAATAATAATATAAAGTGAAAATAACAAAATAACAAAAACCACAAACTACTATGAAGATGACAAACAGCGGAATATGGGTAAGTAGAAGACAGTTTTAATGGACAACCCACAGACGCAGACAGACAAATTAATAGAACGACAAGTATAGTTATTAAATGGACAGTCTACAAGTTCTTGCGTGGACACAGCCCACTATCAAGATGATTACCAGCGGAACATAGAAAGACGATCACCGTCACCCCAGCAAAACCATACTACTGAGAGAGCGGAAATTGAAAGGATCAAAATGCCTTCGCTGTATGAGATTATTAAGATCGTTAACAACACAGTCCCATCATTCTTCGGGACCGATGGACCTGACTTACCATCAGAAGTATGCAGGTACATACAAGGATGCAAGATGGTAGAAAGAGAAGTACTCACAGGGGCAAATAACGTCCTAACACAAGATGTGATACAGTGCCTGAAATTGCGACTGCTGGGGGGTGCATACTCAAAAATATCCCAGATGACTTTTGGTTCAGTGGACGCATACTGTAACACCATCAAGAAGTTGTATCTAAAAAATAAAAGCCTGGATAAGATAAGGGAGCTGATCTTGGGTTGCAAACAGAGCATCAGAGAGTCAGCATGCAAATTTGGAGAACGCCTGGACAGCCTATTAAATGAGGCAAAAACAACAATAGAGAACGAATGGCCGGTGGGATAGACGGACGACAGAAAGAAATAGGAGGACAACAGACACAGAATTCCACAAATAGCGACGGGACAAAACATGAACAGAGGGGCAAATAGAAGCATCGGTACACGACCAACCTGTTTCAAATGTCAGCAACAATGACATTTTGCACGGGACTGCAGAAGCAATATCAGACAAACTCAGACAGTAGGAACAGGGATCTACCAACAGGTGCGAAATAGCAACAATGGCAGGGACCTAGCTAACAGACCAGTAGAGGCCCATAGCAACACAAATCGGACAAATGCCCAGGGAAACGAAATTCGGCCCACTTATCGCCAATAACTGGGGTCCCGCAAATTAACAGAAAATCAGATTGGCATAAAAAGGAGAACAACTACATATATAATAAAGAAACAGAAACAAAGAATCGGGTAAATAAAGATGATACGGAGACTGACTCAGAAACAGAGCAGCCAACCAGGATAGTAACCGAGGCAGTTGTACACTCGGTGAACAAGGAGAACGGAAAAACTATAGAAGAAAATACTGAGAAAGATAGTGAATTAAACAAAAAAAAGGAGAAAAAAGGTAAAGAGATGATGCGAAATATAGAAGATAGTGCTGAATCACCGGGCAATGTGGACACAGTTTTCATTACGATCCCCTGCCAAGAAGCAAGGGGGGAGGATTGGTCCTACTTGTGGATACCGGAGCAGATTTCAGCATAATAAAAGAAGACTCAATGAAGATTTTTCTCAATAAGAACAGAAAGCAAACTAAAACTCTTTCTGGAGCCTTCGGAGGAAAGACTACGACACTGGGCACTACCGAGATCAGGATAGGTGATAAAAGGCAGTTGCCGTGGGTGTTCCATATTGTGTCGCGGGAAATACAAATCCCTGGAGATGGTATTCTCGGAAGAAATAATATGTGGAACAGATGTATAGTGAACACCATAGACAGAACCTTGAGTATATTTGATAGCGAACATTGGGTGAAGACGTTTACCCTTCGTACGGAAATAGATTGTCAAACAAATCATCAACAAGGTGTCTGTCTGAGGAAAAGAGCAGTCACTATAGTACCAGTCAATATTATATCGAGAGACAAAACTGTGGTTGTGCATAAACAGGAGATTTCCCCTGGAGTTTATGTTGGAAATACTGTGGTCAACATTAAAAATGGAGGCACAGCAGTACCCATACTAAACGCAACCCAGCTGGACATACCATGGAGGAAGGACATTAAAGTGAAATTTTCAAATTTCAACCCCCTTCGTCGGTGACAAATCAGGACGATAGAATAAGGCGTCTAAAAAACACTATTATGACGGAGAGGGATTGGAACATGGAAGAAACAGAGTCAATGAACCGGATATGCGAGGAATATCATGACTTATTCATGTTGGACAATGACAAATTCCCATTCACCACATTGGTGAAACATAAAATACCAATAAAAGGTGAACAACCACCCATCAATCAACGACAGTATCGTCTACCTCACGTTCATAAAGAAGAAATCAACCGGCAAGTATCGGAGCTACTACAGGAAGGTATAATAAGCCCAAGCATATCCCCATGGAATTCACCAATATTATTAGTGCCCAAAAAATCTCAAGACGGTCAGAAGACCTTTAGACTGGTAGTCGATTTTCGAAAACTAAATGAGGCTACAATAAAGCAGGTATTCCCTATTCCTAGAATTGATGAAATTTTGGATCAATTAGGAAATAGCAGGTATTTCACTACCTTAGATCTGGCGAGTGGATATCACCAGGTACTAATTGACGAAGGAGATAAGGAAAAGACTGCCTTCAGCACCGATAAGGGTCATTTTGAATTTAATAGAATGCCCTTCGGCCTAACAGGAGCACCAGCCACATTCCAGATGGTCATGAACACGATCCTTACAGGCTTACAGGGCCTGGACTGTTTTGTGTACCTCGACGACATAGTCGTATACGGAAGAAACGTGGCAGATCACGAAACGAAGATCATGAACGTTCTATCAAGACTACGAGAGGGTGGTCTTAAACTAAACACGAAGAAATGCCAATTCTTACGTAGAGAAATAGTTTACTTAGGACACAAATGTTCCAATGAGGGAGCGCTACCAGACCCTTCGAAAGTGGAATGTGTCAAACAACTTAAGCCACCAAGAACAATAAAAGAAGTACAAGCACTCCTGGGCTTGATCAACTACTACCGAAAATTTGTGGCAGGAATGGCAAAATTGGCTTCACCAATAACAAAGCTGTTAAGAAAAAACGCTAAGTTTGTGTGGACGTCCCAATGCCAAGAGGCCGTGGACAAGGTCAAAGAAAGTATTGCAAATCCTCCAATATTGATTTATCCGGATTTTGAACAACCCTTCAGAGTAACAACGGATGCAAGCAACGAGGCCCTAGGAGCAGTTTTGTCACAGATAAGGAACGAGATGGATCACCCAATAGCGTTTGCTAGTCGAACTCTCAGTGACACTGAAAAAAGGTACTCAACAATAGAAAAAGAAATGCTTGGTGTGGTGTGGGCAACACATACTTTCCGCCCATATCTCCTGGGGCGACACTTCACCGTATTTACTGACCATCAACCCTTAAGGGGGATAGCAAACCTCAAAGATCAAACCTCAAGACTTGCACGGTTTAGGCATAAATTATCAGAATACGAGTTTGAAATTGTGTACAAACCAGGGAAGACTAACTTGAATGCGGATGCATTAAGCAGATTACCAACAAAAAATCAAAATATCGGAGTGATAACTAGAGCTCAAGCAAGCTCGAGAAAATCGGAAGAGGAAAGGACAAAGCAAACGGAGCAACAGAAAGCTTTTGCAGAGGAAAAACAGAGTGAAAATAGTGACAAAACCTCCGCGGCGACATTTTTATCTGAGAAAAAGGATATCCAAGAAGTTCTTAGAAGCTTTCATGACTCACCGCTGGGCGGACATCAAGGAGTCATGAAGACCTACTACAGAATAAAAAAACAGTACAAGTGGAAGGGAATGCAACACGATATCAAGACCTACATCAAAAAGTGCCCTAAATGTCAGAAAAATAAAAGTGGACTTCTCAATAGAGAGCCCATGGTCCTCACAGATACAGCAAACAGACCGTTCGAAAAGGTATATATGGATATGGTGGGGCCCCTGCCGACAACCACCATGGGAAACAAATACATTCTTACCCTACAGGATGATTTGTCAAAATTTTTTGTCTGCGCACCCATGCAAGACGCCGAAGCAGAGACGGCAGCAAGAGTCTTTTATAACGAGGTAGTAACAAAATATGGTATTCCCAAAAAATTAATTACAGACAACGGAACAAACTTCACCTCGAAATTGTTTGGAAGTGTGTGTAAGCTTTTGAGAATTAAGAAGCAACATATTTCTCCCTATCACCCTCAAGCAAACGGGTCATTAGAGCGAAGTCACAGACCATTAGCAGAATATTTGCGAAGTTTCGCAAAAGAAGATGGTTCAAACTGGGATCAGTGGCTTGCTCCAGCAATGCACGTACACAACCATACGGAGCACACGGCCACAAAGCAGACACCATTTAAAATACTATATGGATTTGATGCACCGCTGCCATCAAACCTACAGACACGCATACCCTTATATAACCCCTACGATTATCCCAAATTATTGAGGCATCAAATACAAAGGGCTTACGAGATTGCCAAGGAAAATCAAGAAAGAGCTAAGGCTAGGGCAAAGAAGCAGTACAACAAACAGTTAAGGTCTTATACTTTAAAAATAGGAGGCAGAGTCCTAGTAAAAACACAAGCACGTAAAAACAAATTTTCGCCCATATGGGATGGGCCCTATGAAATTAAAAGTTTCCCCACACCAGTAAACGTTCAAATAATGGTGAAGGGAAGACTTCGAACCCTACACCGTAATTTGGTGAAGCCATACAGTCAATAAATGATATTTTAGGGAAAAAGAGAAGAAGGAAAAACTCACCACAAAATCGACACTGGAGCAGTGTTGTAATACCATGCCTCTCATGGTCTTAAGGTCTTCAATGGCTGAAATAGAAAAAGAAATACATATTTATACAGGTCTAAATTAAGGAATAACGGAACTTAACATGCCGTAGGGAATTTTTTTTTATTATTTATCCCTCTTTCGTAATTTCCTATTACTTTTATAGGTTGACGTCAAAGGATCTGAAAGAAGCAAAATAATTAGTAAAAGGGAAAGGTTAAAAAAAGGATGGTGTAGTGAATCTTACTTTGATTATTATATTTGTAATTTTAGAACTGCCCTCGTAACCTTAGTTTTAAGTAAATTCCTTTATTAACAATACACAACAACAATGCTATGCTAAAATTAAGCAAATTCCTGTAATGTAAAAATACAACAACTAGTATACCTTATTTTAATTGTTATTTTACACAACAACTTTTGCTACTTTTATTATACATTACATTGTTGGTGTATACCACAAATTATATTATTGAATAAGGAATTTTTGTAGTTTTAAGGTACTGTTATTTTAGTATATAAGGAACAAATTTTTATAAAATAAATCAATCATTATTTAGCCTTAAAATCGGCTTTATCTCTTGGAGCATTAAACTGCTTCTTTCTAAACAGGCATCCAACTGCCTTAAATATATTTAGGCCAGTGGCGTTCTTAAGCGCCGGCACCTTAATAGGCAGGTCTATTTTAAAAACCCCTAAATAACCTATTAAATATACACCCACACATTACATGGCGATCCTGCCCAACGAACTAAAGAAAAATATTATACCTGTCGAGGAAAACGTGCCAGCAAACAAAGAAGAGGTAGATCAGATATTGCGCACGAACCCTACATGGCACCAATAAACCAGGCATATGGAAGAATACATCCCAACTGGCAGCCAAAAAGAAGCACCGAAATAAATGGCCACTCCAATAAATGAAGGCCCCAAACACAAATAAAAAGCATTTTTTACATTATTTTTAAATTTTCTTTTAAATGCAAGAAGCACAAAATTTTTTTGCACAAATTAAACAAATTCATTATCATTTTTATGATGAAAAAAAGAACAAAAATTTATAAACATGAGAATTTAAAATAGAAAAAAAAAAAAAACACTAAAAGCAATAGAAATGAAATAAGAATTTCACAAAGAAATATAAAATGTTAGAAAAATAAATTAAAAAGAGTTGCCAGCATTTTAAAATATAAAAATAAAATTTAAATTATATATATTAAATTTTAAATGGAAATAGTACACGAATATTGTATTGAATTAGATAAACTAGAGAAAAATTTAAAAAAGAGTAAAGACAGAATTTACACCTCTGCGTATAAATTAGAAAAATTATCGCGTTTGTCGCATATTAAAGAAGAAGTAGAGAGTATTGGTGAACATTTTGAAGAAAAAGAGACTAAGTCAGTTATATTAAAATTTAGAGAATTATACACAAAGGTTGAGAAATTGATCAATTGTATGGTCATAAAAGAAACTAAAGAATTACCAAGAGATACACTTAAAGAAAAAATTGTCAATATGGCACATTTTGACATAAATGTCGTAGGTAAAAACCTACATGTTTTTAAGGGTTCATATGAGGTGTTGGAAGATTTTATAGTGCAAACAGAATTGTTACATGATATTTTGAGAACAGAAGACCGAGAGATATTCATTAAGTACGTCTATAACTTCAAACTAGCTGCGCATGTCCGAGGTGTCTTAGGGCGTTCCAACAGACCAACTACGTTTGCGGAGTTGAAGAAGTTGTTAATTGATGCGTACCCAAACCCTAGAACTTTGCAACAAGTCTTAAATGAGTTAGGCACAATGAAACAAGGAAACATGAGTATTTTAGCTTACAGGGAAAAAGTTGCATTACTGTCAGAGCAATTGAGTAGTTTTGAAATAAAAGCGATAGAAAATCCGTCAACAGAGACTAAAAACGCGATTTATAAAATGAGCGAAAATATGGCGTTAAATGTATTTACAAAAGGTGTTAATATAGAATACCAAAACGTATTAGTGGCAAGTAGTCCCAAAACGCTTAGCGAAGCAGTAGAAAAATGTGTAACTATAGAGAGATCGTTACAAATAGATAATAATAATAATAGCATTTTCAGAATAAACAGGCGTGAAAATGAACGCATTAATAACTACAATTCACAGAGAAATAATAGAAATTACACAGGGTACAGAAATCAAGAGTATTATAATCAAAATAATAATAGAAATTATAATAATCATAATAACAGTTTTAGTCGTGCTGAAACAAACTATTACAATCGTAATGGATATGGAAATAACAATAATAACAATAACCCTGATAGATATAGAAATAATAACAATGGTGCAAATAGAAGTAGTGCAGCAAGAAGTAATAATCCTTTTAATAATAACAATAGAAACAGCTTCTCGAATAGATCTGGCAACAATAGAAATAATCAGGGAAACTAACAAACCCGGATAACAAAGTTTGTTATCCAGAAGGGCAAAAATGTTTCAAAATTTCAAACAATACAGATAATTATATAGCAATTAATTGTAACACAATTAATAAAGAGCTCAAATTTTTAATAGATACTGGAGCCGATATTTCAATTTGTAAAAAAGATAATATAGATAATGTAGATGCACGTGATATATCATCACTGAGTGGTATTACTGCAGGTACTATAGAAAGTCTTGGTACTGCAAGATTAACTCTAAAATTAGATAACAAACGTATTATACACAAATTTCACATAGTTGAAGATAATTTTCCAATTAATACTAATGGAATTATTGGTAGGGATATTTTAGAAAAATATGGATGTAAAATTGATTTCGAAACTTATACAACGTCTTTCAATATAGATAATGAAGAAGTTATTCTACCGATAACCCCTAAACGCGTTTATAAAACTGAAATCTGTATACCAGCGCGATCAGAACTAATAGCACCAGTTAATATATGTACCGATGAGGAAAGCATCGTTTTAAATCAGGAAATAAGTCCTGGAATTTTCGTAGGAAATAGTGTGATACCAGCCGTGGGAATAAAACACGTGAAATTATTAAATACTACTGACAAAGATGTAGTTTTGAATCAGTTAAAATTAGAAACTAAACCGTTGTCGAAGTACAAGATATATAGTTTCAACAAAATAGCTGATAAAAACAAAGAGCGAGTACATAAAGTTTTGCAAGATTTAAAAATAGAATCAATAGATCCGTCAGCAAGACAATCTTTGAAAGATATAATTGCAAAATATAGCGATGTCTTCCACCTTGAGGGTGACAAGTTAACTATTAATAATTTTTATAGTCAAAAAATTGAGATGGCCGATTCGGCACCGGTTTATATAAAACCATATAGGCTCGCTGAGTCACAAATGAGCGAGATAAACAAACAAGTAAATACATTGCTAGAAGATGGCATAATTGAACCGTCCGTGAGTCCGTACAACTCTCCATTGTTGGTAGTACCAAAAAAATCAGCAGATGACACGAAGAGATGGAGATTAGTAGTTGATTTTCGAAAGATAAATGAAAAAATCATAAGTGATAAGTTTCCATTAACTAGAATTGAAGACGTATTGGACAAGCTAGGTAGAGCTAAATATTTTTCTACGCTAGACATGACTAGTTCTTTCCATCAAATCAGTTTAGATAAAGATTCTAGACCAGTAACATCATTTTCTACTAGAAATGGTCATTTTCAATTTACTCGTTTACCCTTTGGATTAAAAATATCATCCAATAGTTTTCAGAGAATGCTCACAATTGCATTGAGTGGATTAGATGCCGAAGCATTTTTATATGTCGATGACATTATTGTGTTTGGTTGTAGTATACAACACCATCATGATAATTTAGTAAAAGTTTTTGAAAAGTTGAGAAAATATAATTTAAAATTAAATACAAATAAATGTTGTTTCTTAAAGACAGAAGTAGTCTATCTAGGTCACCTGATAACTGATAAGGGAATATGTACAGACCCTGCAAAGCATGATGTAATAAAAAACTATCCAGTTCCTAAGAATGTTGATGAAGTCAGACGTTTTGTTGCGTTCTGTAATTACTACAGACGTTTTGTTAAAAATTTTGCAGAAATAGCTAAAGATTTGAATACTTTGTAAAAAAAAGATAAAATTTTTAAGTGGGATGAAAATTGTCAAAAGTCTTTTGAGACATTAAAATCAAAATTAATTAAACCACCAATACTCCAATATCCTGATTTTAGGAAACCTTTTATATTAACAACAGATGCATCCAATTTTGCACTAGGAGCAGTATTGTCGCAAGGTGAAATTGGGACAGATTTACCAATATCATATGCGAGCAAATCGTTAAATAAACACGATATAAATAAACCTGTTATAGAAAAAGAATTGCTAGCCATACATTGGGCAATAAATTTTTTCCGGCCATACCTCTACGGTAGAAAGTTCTACGTAATTACTGATCATAGACCCTTAGTATCATTATTTTCTCACAGAAATCCATCATCGAAGATGACTAGAATAAGATTGGATTTATGTGACTACGATTTCGAAATATCGTATAAAAAAGGTAAAATGAATACCAATGCCGATGCATTATCTAGAATAGTTATAAATAGCGAATCGTTGAAAACGTTAATTCCTACCGAAAGTGAAAATGAACATACACGTAAAGACATATTAGTCGTAACCAGAAACATGAAGAATAAATTAAATGCGCGAAAAGATAAAAAACATATAGTTAATACTTCCAGTAAAGAGACTGATGAAGATTATATTTGGGAATGCACTTCAATCTCTGATATTAAAGGGATGAAGAAACTTAGATTTGAAATAATAAAAAAATGTAAATTAATACAAGTAGAAATAGACGATTTGGAAATAGTAGTGAGATGTGGTGATAATCCAACTAACACACAGATGTATTTGGAGAAGCTATTATCAAAAATACTATTAAAGAACGTGAAAGAACTAGCATTAAATGCTAATGATGAAATTTTTAAAGTAATGTCAAAAGAACAGTTTAAAGGAATATTTAAAGAAGTAAGAAGTAAAAGTAAATCAATTTTGAAAATTCTGATATATAAAGAACCAGAAAGAATAACAAATAGAGAAGTACAGAATAGTCTCATTAGTGAGTACCATAGTTCAACGATAGGAGGACATTTAGGTGTCAGAAAAACAACATTAAAGCTTAAACAAAAATATGTATGGAAGAATATGAATAGGATGATTAAACAATATATATTAAATTGTAAAGAGTGCAAAATCAATAAACAAACAAAGCACATTAAAGAGAAATTAACCATAACAGATACGCCAGGGACAAGTTTTGAAACAGTGTCAATAGACACAGTAGGCCCGCTTAGATTTTCGAATAACTATAGATACGTGCTAACTATACAGTGCGATTTAACAAAATATATTATAGCATGCCCCATTGAAACGAAAGAAGCTAAGACTATTGCAAAGGCTCTAGTAGAAAATTTGATTTTAAGGTACGGGCACTTCAAAGTTCTCAAATCAGACAAAGGTACTGAATTCGTAAACGAGTTGATGTCGGAAGTATGCCAATTATTAGAAATAAAACAAGTTTTTAGTACACCATACCACCATGAAACTCTTGGGTCAGTTGAAAGGAGTCATAGAGTGCTAAATGAATTTCTTTTAGGCTTCTGTAAAGATAATGAATGGTACCATTGGATACCTTATTTTTGTTTCGCGTACAACACAACACCACATATGGATACTAATTACACTCCATATGAATTAATATTTGGTAGATTACCAAATTTGCCTAATGACAAAATATTAACTTTCGAACCGGTATATAATATTGATAATTATTCGAAAGAACTAAAAGCAAGGTTAAAATTTTCATTGCAAAAAGCAAAAGAGTTATTAGAAATATCTAAAATCAAACGCGTCGACCAGTGTGTAAAGTTCAATAAATTAAATTTAAATATAGGAGACATGGTCTTAGTAAAAAACTTTAATAGAAAAAAGAATCAGCCACCTTACCATGGCCCGTATAAAATTGTTGAAACGAAAGGGGTAAACTCTGTCATAGATATAAGAGGCAAAACAAAAGAACTACATAATAATAATTTAAAAAAATATTAATTGTTAAAATATTAGTAAGAAATTTTAAAATTTTAATCCTCAAAATTGTAAAATTTTTCTTAAGGGGTAGGGTGTAGTGAATCTTACTTTGATTATTATATTTGTAATTTTAGAACTGCCCTCGTAACCTTAGTTTTAAGTAAATTCCTTTATTAACAATACACAACAACAATGCTATGCTAAAATTAAGCAAATTCCTGTAATGTAAAAATACAACAACTAGTATACCTTATTTTAATTGTTATTTTACACAACAACTTTTGCTACTTTTATTATACATTACATTGTTGGTGTATACCACAAATTATATTATTGAATAAGGAATTTTTGTAGTTTTAAGGTACTGTTATTTTAGTATATAAGGAACAAATTTTTATAAAATAAATCAATCATTATTTAGCCTTAAAATCGGCTTTATCTCTTGGAGCATTAAACTGCTTCTTTCTAAACAGGCATCCAACTGCCTTAAATATATTTAGGCCAGTGGCGTTCTTAAGCGCCGGCACCTTAATAGGCAGGTCTATTTTAAAAACCCCTAAATAACCTATTAAATATACACCCACACATTACAATGGAACGCTACTTACACGGTATCACCTTCTAATCGACCAACGGATACTTTTCTAAAAATAAAATTAAGCAGACAGATTAGTTAGAAGCCGCAACAGATTTACGAAAACGTATTAAAATAAGAATAAATAAGAGACGTATAAATTTTTTTTTTAATAATATTTAAATGCTAGAAATTTTGCGAGCAATGAAAGTTTTTGAAAAATATTCTTCAAAAATGAAACTAAAGAATATCCAAATGAATTTCACTCCAGATTATTTTGTGTTGAAAGCACGAATTACACTCACTGTCTTGCGGGACATGAAGAAAAATTGGAAACCGATAATCACGAAATCACGCCCGATTACTTATTTAATTTTTGAAAAACACGTCTGATCACTTAATTATATTTTATTTTTGTTTTTTTTTCTCCCCAAATAAAATTATTTTGTTGGACAATAACGTTGAAAATTTTTATAGGAAAAAGCAGTAAATAAATTCAAGAAAAACTGTAACAAAGAACAATATGTTGAAATTAAAATATTTAAAAGTATAAATTGAAACAAATAAAATCATTTTGTTAGACAATAACACTGAGGATTTTTATAGAAAAAAGCAGTAAATAAATTAAAGAAAAACTTTAAAAAGAAAAAGAACAATATTTTGAAATTAAAATATTTAAAAGTATAAATCAAAACGAAACACCAAATTTAAAGGAAACCGAGAGAAACCAAAAAATTAAAAACAGCAACCACATAAACAGCATAATTAAAGCAAAAATTTAGTAGCAGAACCTATAGTCAAACACACACTAGTTTTTAGCACGAAGATCAACAGATTCTACACCAATTTAATGAAACATATCGGAAAGGTTAATTTAATAACAAATTTAAAAAAAAAAGAAAGAAAAGACCGATATAATTTAGAGGAACGAGTTAATGCAGACATTTAAATTACCTGTATTACTGCGTTTTTTTTTATTGCACATTTTTTTTTTTTGACTTCTAGACGACCGGCTGCTGGTGTTGGTTGATTTGCAGCTGGTGAAAATTCCTTTTGGGTGGAAGTATTCTTATCATTTTCTGTTGATATGTTTGTACACTTTACTTGTGTATAATTAACTCAATATTTGGCCATTTTATCCAAAAATTATTTCTTTTTGGTGCCCATCTTGTTTTTTTCAATGTATTTAGAACTTTTTGTCACAAAATTAATGACTGCATAGCAGTAGAAACAGAAAGCAATTGCAAAAATTTTTAATGTTTGCACATGCTTGCGTCTGTAATGCTTGAATAATAAAAACAAAACCCTGCAGTTTTATGCACATTAATAGAAACATAAATAAAGCAATTGCAAACATTTTTACTGTTTGCACATGCTTACAACTACAGGGTAAAAAATGAATGCAATATATCCAAACTGAAACAATTTTTTTTCTTAATTTTTTTTTTTGCATGACTTTAGTTGAGTACTTGACTGTGAAATATGATTACACAGAAAAATTCTGCCAGACTATTTCACAGCCGGGTACAACTGAATAAACAGATATACACATGCATGTATGTGTGTAAGAATACAAATAAGTTTGGCATTGACATTGAAACAAAAAATAAAAGCCAAACATACATACATGCATGGTATTTCAGTACTACTAACAATAATAATAAAAAGCACAAATTAATGAAATAATTTCAACAAATTTCCTATTAATATTTATTTTTGTCTTTCATCTAAATAACAAACTATTTGCAATTTTAAACTTTCCTTATTTTCTGCCATTTTTGCTGTTGATTTAAAAAAAATTATAAGCAAGTGAATAATTTTTCTTTCAAATCATTAAAACAGCAAAGGTGTTAAATTTCTTTAACAAAGACAAGGATAAATACAAGCTAATCTAAACTCATTTTCCTCAGGAGAGGAAAGAGGAAAAAATGTTTAAATAAGTTGAAATTTGATATATGTAGTACTAAATGTAATGAAGTTTTTTTTGTCTCTTAAGCCTACAGTACACGGCATGTCAAAAGCCACATTCGCATGTGGCTCTGACGTCACGAGAATTTGCAGCATTTTGTTTACATTTACTAAACATGCAGAAGTGTCTACATGCTTCAAAATTTTGGTAGTACATGAAATGTTGTTTTGTCCCAAAATTTATATGTGACAAATGTAGCCGAAGCGTACACATTTGCAATGGCAGCATATGTGTTAACTTTTGATTGGCTACATATGTATTGTCAGTACACCGCATGTAACATACGTACACATTTTTCATATTAACATGTACAACAGTCACATGTTTATGGCGCTTGATTAATTTTTAAAATTTTGTGTGAAGTCAAATTTATAAAATGTCGAAGAGAAAGAAGAAATAAAACAACATCTGATAAAAAGTAAAATAAATTCACTTTTATCGTGAGATTATTCCCATGAACAATAAAATGGTGAAAAAAATTAAATAATACTGCAATGACACAAAAACAACGCAACAATTGGCGATCACAGTTGTTTTATTAATTATTGAATAAATTTACTATTTATACATGAATTTTTTCATCTTAGCTTTGAAAGTATGTTTTGCATGGTTTAGAACAAGAACGAGAAATAGTAACAAAAACCCAAACTCATTAAGCTGTTAATTAAGATATTAATTAATAAAACAAAAACCTCAAAGCTAAGAGAAATACAAATAAATGCATGGAAAAGAGAAAATATGATCATTACCCTTCTTTTATCTCTACCCCGCTCGTAAACCAAAAAAATTATCATGAATCTCAGTCATCGTGTGATTAATAATAATAAAAATAATTTTTCGTCATTAAATTCCTACCACATTTTGTTGGAGAAAATCAACATTGGCAAGAGCGCCATTAGCTACATACTATTGAAAAATGTTGTGTCAAAAATGTTTGCTGCCACATGTTTGGGACTGCTACATGCGCATGTAAAAATATTACAAATGTCAAAATTCAAATGTACCAAGCTAGTACACGACATGTCTAAAGCTTACAGTACACGGCATGTCAAAAGCCACATTCGCATGTGGCTCTGACGTAATTTTGACGTCACCATGAAGCTAAATTGGCAACATGTCGTGTACTTCTACTTTTTGTGACACTCACATGCAGCACACATTGATATGTGAGCCACATATTACTTTGTAGAGACATGCAAACATGCGTATTTTAGACATGTCGTGTACTAGCTTGGTACATTTGAATTTTGACATTTGTAATATTTTTACATGCGCATGTAGCAGTCCCAAACATGTGGCAGCAAACATTTTTCAATAGTATGTAGCCAATGGCACTCTTGCCAATGTTGATTTTCTCCAACAAAATGTGGTAGGAATTTAATGACGAAAAATTTTTTTTTTATTATTAATCACACGATGACTGAGATTCATGATAATTTTTTTGGTTTACGAGCGGGGTAGAGATAAAAGATAAGATAATTAATATCTTAATTAACAGTTTAATTAGTTTGGGTTTTTGTTATTATTTCTCGGTCTTGTTCTAAACCATGCAAAAGATACTTTCATATGTTACATACGGTGTACTGACAATACATATGTAGCCAATCAAAAGTTCATACATATGCTGCCATTGCAAATGTGTACGCTTCGTCTACATTTGTCACATAAAAATTTTGGGACAAAACAACATTTCATGTACTACCAAAATTTTGCAGCATGTAGACACTTCTGCATGTTTAGTAAATGTAAACAAAATGCTGCAAATTCTCGTGACGTCAGAGCCACATGCGAATGTGGCTTTTGACATGCCGTGTACTGTAGGCTTAAAATACGCATGTTTGCATGTCTCTACAAAGGAACATGTGGCCCACATATCAATGTGTGCTACATTTGAGTGTCACAAAAGGTGGAAGTACACGACATGTTGCCAATTTAGCTTCATGGTGACGTCAAAATTACGTCAGAGCCACATGCGAATGTGGCTTTTGACATTCCGTGTACTGTAAGCTTTACTCATTTTTGCAACGTTTTCAAATAATTTAAAAATTTTCAAATTCTTGTATAAGTTTATTTCAAGGTTAATATAAGAGTACATATATATATATATATATCAATACAAATACACAATAATTATACAACTAACTTGTAATTGCATAACTATTATAATTTTTTGTGTGTCATACATACATACAGTTTTGTATTAAGTTGAATAGAAAAAAAAATTTACAATTAAAAATACACATATATATGTATATATTGAAAAATTACTTCTAGAATAGATAGAACAAATAGTTTCATGTAAGAAAAAAATTTTTTTAATATAAGTATATGTAAGAAGAAATTGTAAGTTATAAGATTAAAAATATTAACCAGCGTTTTAAAAATCAACCAACAATCATCATCCCGTTAACAATGAAGAATCCAACAATCATCAACAGCAGCCTATATCTATCAACCTCACGCAACGGCAAAACCTATATACGATACCAAACGCATACATGGACGAAAAACCCAGTTCCGACAACAATAAAGAATCCAATCCAACGATCAACAGACAGACAGCCATAACCTTCAACCTCACACAACCATAATCAACAGTTAAAGCTATATGCGATGGCACAACACATACATGGACGGAAAACGCAGTTCCGTTAGAAAACGGGAAATCACCCCAACGTCAGTAACAACCTCAACATTTCACAAACAACATCATATTTTTTCCTTGGTGACGCAGCAAACGTACCAAGTCGACAGACACTCAGCAGTCACCAACTAATGGTAAACTGCGAACCTTCAGGCAATCGAGGCTCGGGAGATAATTACATATTACTCCGAGAGCTGCCAAAGCTGTATCGCCAAGGTAGTCGGATGCATACACACATCTATTTTGACTTGATTCCAGAAGGATGGCTACGAAACATCCTAAGACAGGATGTTTCTTGTCCGTAAGGGGGGAGGGATGTTAGGAGTCATTTTCCCCTAACCAACAGAAGTATCAGCGGCAGCAAAACATACGCTGCATACATACACAGACATATGCTGACGTTGCAATACCGCTGCATACAGATATATGCTGACATTGCATTATCGTGGGAACCGCAATCGGCTGGAAGTTCCACGGGTATGGATATGCTGAAGTTGCAATAATCGCACACTCAGCAGTATCGCGGGAACAACCACGCCAGCGGCAGCGAACGTCAGCAGCACCGTTCATCGAGCAGCACAAAAGTGGGTATAAAAGTGGAGGGTGATTTGGTATGGAGGCCCAGTCAGTAGTCAGTGGAGTCAGCTCTAGTCTAGTGAAGTCGAGTCAGTTCTTAACACATAACAAAAACCTGATCAAACATCAGCCTTAAAAAGCGGGTCCCTGTGAAGGCTTAACATATTTTTATAAACAAAAACCTGATCAAACACCAGCCTTAAAAGTGGGTCCCTGTGAAGGCTAAGTAACACTTTAAACATAACATGTGGTTAATAAAAATAAATAATAAAAATAAATAATAAAAATAAATCTTTTAATTTAAACATAACACAACAATCATTCACGCCATCGGCACAACAAAACATTTTCCCAACAAACCCTTATGGTAATATAAGGGAAATGCTAACTATTTTACCCACGTTCAAACCGTCTTCAGAAGAATCACTTAGTTCGTCGCAGTTCATTAAACGTGTCGAAACTCTAAAAACAGCTTACGCTTGGGACGAACACTCTTTAGTTTTCGCCGTTCAACAGAGAATGTATGGGCCAGCAAAGTATTGGGTAGACTCCCTGCAAACGATTTTCCATTCGTGGCAACAATTTGTTTACACATTTTTGCAGGATTTTCCCCACACCCTAAATGCTGCCGATATTCATATAAAGATGTCCCAGATGGAACGACGTACAAACGAGACGCCGCAAGACTACTATTTTCGTATGCTTGCTTTTGGTACTAAGGGTAACCTGCCCGAATGTGCTATTGGCAGGCATATCGTTAATGGTATCAACGATGCGGACTTAAAGCGCAGAATTTCAAACGAATATTTCAATTGTAATCAGCTTTATCGTGACATAAGTATTTATTGCAATTACAACGACATCAATGCAATCACAACAAACAAACAAAAACCAACACCGTCAAACGAAAGAGGGGTGAATAACACTGGAGTTTTAAAAAAAATGATAGCAACATGTTGCAAAACAAAGTAAAATGTTTTAATTGTTTTAATTATGGCCATTACTCCATAAAATGCCCTGAACCACAAAGGAAAGAGCGTTGTGGCCACTGTAATCGTACAACACATCGCACGGCAGATTGTAACATTAAAAAAATTGATAAGCAAAGGTCAACGTTCAATATAAACAAGATAGACAGTAGTGTTAAACAGGCGATGGATTTAACAAAGAATATTAGTGTGAACAATTTGCCAACTATTGCATACATTGACTCGGGCAGTACTTACAATTTAATTCGCAAATCGTTTGCCACAAATTTTTTGGATAGTAGTCCATGTATGGTTATTTTAAAAGGATTTGCGGGCGGAGAGTACGAGTGCACAAGAAAGGTTTCAGTGTCGCTTGGTATCGATGATAATGTTTTTGAAAGCGAAATGTTCGTGGTTGAAGACAATTTTATAACCAGAGATGTTCTTCTTGGCCGTGAAATAATATGCCGCAAAGGTAGCCGTACAGTGATTGAAGGCGACAAATGCTTTTTAAAGAAGTTAATATAATAAACTGTAGCAAGAAAACGGCAGCCACCGAAGGTGATCGACTTCAAGCGATTCTCAAAAGGCATCAAGAATGTTTTTCTGAGAGTATTGCCGAATTGGGTAAGTGCAATTTAATGAACATGGAAATTAGTTTGACAACAAGCGTACCAATACGAACCAGGCCATACAGTATTGCTTTTTCAAAGCGCCAAATTGTAAATAAGATTGTAGAAGAGCTCTTGGAAAACAATATTATACGCGAATCGGAATCGGAATATGCGTCAGGCATTGTGCTTGTTGAAAAAAAATGGAGAACACCGCCTATGCGTTGACTATCGCAAACTAAACGTAATTACCAGGAAAACGCCTTACCCGATGCCATTAATTGATGAACAATTCGCAATGCTTGCTGGAAATAAATATTTTACGACGCTTGATCTTCGAATGGGCTACCATCAAATAGAAATTGATGAAAATTCAAAAAAATTTACTGCTTTCATTACTACTAGGGGACACTACGAATTTAACCGTATGCCGTTCGGTTTAGTGAACGCTCCGGCTATTTTCCAAGCGGTAATGAATCGTGTTGTAAAGTCAATGGGACCTGAAGAAGTTTTGTGTTACCTCGATGACGTAATAATACCGAGTAAATCAGTTGAACAAGGTTTGGACCGTTTAGACCGATTCCTGTCTGTTTTGAAAAATCATGGTCTAACTCTGCGTCTGGACAAATGTCATTTTCTATCCGAAGAAATTTCGAACCTTGGCCATAAAGTAAGTAAAGATGGCATAACACCTGGTGATGATAAGGTAAGCGCAATAAGAAATTATAAAGTTCCCTCAAATGTAACGGAAGTTCGTCGGTTTTTGGGACTTACCGGATTTTTTAGAAAATTTGTAAAAAAACTATTCCCTGATATCACGTCCATTAACTGAGCTATTACGAAAGTCGAAAGAGAAAAATTTTCACTGGACCAATCGCCAAGAAGATGCGTTCAAGACACTTATCCAAGTATTATGCAATGAGCCAGTTTTAGCAATTTTTGATTTCAATGCGAACCACGAGGTGCATACAGATGCTAGTTCCGTTGGATTAGCCGGATTATTATTGCAGTCATCGGATGATGAAACATGGCAACCCGTATTCTATTTCAGTCGCCACACCACCGAAGCCGAGAGTAAATACCACAGCTATGAGCTTGAGGTGCTGGCTGTAGTTGAAACACTAGATCGTTTTCGAATATATTTAGCCGGTAGAAATTTTCGAGTAATAACGGATTGTGTAGCCATTACGAGGGCCAAATCGAGTAAAGAAATGATTCCGAAAATCGCACGATGGTTCTTAAAGCTCCAGGAGTATGACTGTGAATACATACATCGTCCTGGGACGCAACTAGCAGATGCGCTCAGCCGATCTCCTGACCAGCCACCTGAAGAACCGGAACCTGCAGGATTTGTACTTAACATTGAAGTCAACAGTGATGATTGGCTACTCACGATGCAGCTACAGGATACTAAGTTACGTGCCATTATAGAGTCTGAACAATCAGAGCAAATAAAATCTGACTACGTATTGCAAAATCACCACCTCTACAGAAAAACCGATGATGGGCCAAAGTTTGTGGTTCCTCATTCTATTCGATGGCGAATTCCTAAGCTTTGCCACGATGATGTCGGACACTATGCGCTTGAGAAGACATTAGAGAGAATTAAGCATACATTTTGGTTTGACAGGATGCGCAAATACACCAAGGAATATATCGCAGCGTGTACGGAGTGTTGTTACAACAAATCGAAGGGGGGAAAGTCTGAAGGAGTCCTCCACTATAGCGAACTAGAACCTTTTCCATTTTCCCAGATACATATAGACCATCTAGGTTCATTCGTGCGCAGTAAGAGAGGTCACACACACATATTGGCCATATCAGATGCATTCACTAAATTTATTATTGTAAAGGCAGTGAAAAGCACGAAAACGACTCCAGCTATAAATGTTTTAAACGAATTGTCCAGTTATTTTGGCTTGCCTAAACGAATTGTTTCCGACCGCGGAACAGCATTTACTGCCAAATTATTTTAGAGCTATTGTAGTGATAACAATATCCAGCATATTAAGACGGCCGTCCGAACTCCAAGGTCAAATGGCCAAGTAGAACGGGCCAACCAGTTAATCTTAAATTATTTACGTACAACAACAAAAGATCCCAAAAATTGGGACCCTGATTTGTATAAATTACAATGGTCAGTAAATTCACAGAGAAATACAACGTCCGGATTCAGCCCGAATGAACTAGTTCTGAGCTATAAGCCAATCGATCTGGTGCAAAACGGAATCATTGCTGCCGTTCAGGCCGATTTTCCTCAAAGCAAAGAAATACCAGCAGAACAGAAAAGACTTATTGCATCAGTCAAGCCAACAGTATATCATGAGGATGATTTGGTGCTGCTTGAGAACGAGCCACCATCCACTGGTGAGTCAAGAAAACTTGAGCCAAAATACCGAGGCCCATACAGAATTTCTCGTGTTCTAGGAAATGACCGCTATTTGCTTGAAGATATTCCTGGCATTCAAATCTCTTCACGAAAATCTTGCTCTGTATATTGTTCTGATAAAACGAAGCGTTGGTGTGATGGCTGTCCCGATCTGGGTCTTACTAACGAAGTCGAGGACGACTAAAAACTTCAGGATTGGCCGAACTGTCAAATGAAGAGGTTGACAATACTGGAATAACCACTTTGTTAAAATTGGGCTTGTTTTTTTTATTGCTTAACTTAATAACAAGAATACAACGCTTTTTCTGTAATTAATAAAATTTACTTTTTAAATGTTCGTGTATGAGACATTATTATAATTTTTGTGAAACAGAAATGTTTACTGAATAAATATATTATTAAAAAAACGTTTGAGGATTTGACAATTGTATCTACATTCGATGCTGAGGCAGTATCCCATAGGACCATATTGGTTTCAGGATCCCCTTGTTTAATATAAGTTTACAGTCTAAGCTTAGTCTAGAGTTTCTTCCAATAATTTGGGATACTTTTAACGATCAAGATATTTGCCTTCAGTGTGTTGCGGTATAGTCTCTTTGTTGATTTGTATAGGCGGGCATGTTTCCCTGCGCAACGTAAATATGACGTGTACACATTTCTGCATGTTAACTTTAATACGGCATTGCTTTAGCAATTTTTTCAATTTGGATATATGTATACTGTAAGTTGCGGGAAGCTTCTACTGGATTTTCAAGAACGCTTAGAAAAGCTGTATTACCAGCAAATGTTGACGTGTGAATGTTACTGCATAACAGTAATTCAGAGGCATATCATACTAATATTATAAATGTGAATGTAAGTTTGTTTGTAGCGCTTTCACGCAAAAACTACTAAACCGATCATCATGAAACTTTGTAAACATATTCTAGGAGCTATTAGAAGTAACATAGGATACTTTTTATTAAAAAATATTTATTTCTTACGAAAGATAAAAAAAATTGTTTTTCAATGAGCATATTTACACTAGAACAATTTTTAAGCCGCACAATTATTCTTTCCAAATTACACTAGGCCAGTTCATCTGGCATATAATGTATACGTGTACTCAGCTTTGTGTGTGTTAAGCTAGATTTACACGATTGAAGGTATTTTGAAGTCTTATCAAAATTTTGAAAATTAATTTTGATGTTCTGTTTACACGTTTCAAAAATTTGATCAATATTATCTTTCAATATATTTCAAAATCTTTTGATAAAAATTTGATCAAAATTTGTTGAAGTTAATTTACACTATTGGTAAACTTTTTATATTGAAAATATTTCATACAATACTCAGAGAGTATATGTATATATGTACTCTCAGAGAGTATTTGTATGGTGCTTGTTCTTCTTTTGTATATCAATACAAGATTGAAGCCGATACAATATACACTAGGTGTTCACAAACACAAACAAAAGCGTATTTCATACAAGAAATGGCAATACAGGCATATTTATTAAAAATTAATTAAAAACCCAATAAATCGAAATAAAAAGTTCAATTCATTTATTTGGCAACTTAAAATAATCACATTCTGTTTCTATGTATGTATGTACATATGTATATAAAAAATAAAATTAAAATATTAAAAAGAAATCACATTCTGTTCACATATACATACATACATACATAAAATATTGAATCAAAAGAATGAACATGCTGTCAAATTATTTATAGTTATCAATATTGCCAGATGCGATTTTGATGCTTATTTACACGGCATCAATAAAATCTTCAAAAGTTTTGTTCAAAAAGTTTTGATCAATAAATTTTGAAGAAATTTTGCTGTTTACACGAGTTTGAAGCATTTTGAAGAGGAATTTTGAAGAAAATATCAATCGTGTAAATCTAGCTTTAGTGTTTTTTCTTCATTTAAAGTTTGTTTTTCGTTGTGCACATTACGGAACATAGTTGGCAGAAATATTGCCAAATTATAAGTGATGATGAATTGGCAATTATTTTAGGAGGAATTTCAAGTATAAGAAGCGAATTTACTGAATATTTTTGCAATGATGGAAAATTTTAAACATCAATATAAAAAATTTTAAATTGCTTCACATCTTCTATACCTACTAATAAAAAAACTTTAGCCAACATTTTTCAAAGTTTTTAATTTAATTGTGTATCTAACTTAATGATTCTCTTAGAACTTTTTTAGTTTTTTAAGTAAATTGAGAGAATTTTTATAATTAATCGTTAAAAAATAGTATGTTTTTTAAAAGATTTATTGAGAAATTTAATCAATTAACAATTAATAAACATAAGCCACCTTATTTACAAAAAAAAAAATATTTTCTGTTTATAAATATAATAAAAAAATATAAAATACTTATACAAAAAATTAAAAATGATTTGAGAATGTTTCATACTATTTTATTAAATAATAAATGCATAAAATTCATGTTCACTCGACGATAGCTAACCAACGACTAAATACGGTCTGTAAAAAGAAAACACAGAACCAGTGTAGCCAGGTAAATATTGCTTAATATCCCCAAATTACAGAGTGTTGTCCCCAAAAATCCCCATTTTAAAACTGGAAATACCCAATTTTGTCCCCAATATATATATGTATGTATATTAAGCATCACAAAAACAATTTTTTTTTATTAATTTTATTACATACTTTTATTTAATTTAATGCATTCGTATGTGCTCAATGGAACTTTTGAATCCATAGAATATTTTAAAATTCCATTCACGGAATCAAATTTATTCTTTTTTCTATGCTTTCGAGTTGTAAATTTATAAATAATTCAATATTTTCCATACTCTCATTGAATATTTGAAGCATTTTTTTGCTAGTACAGTTAAATAATCTAAAAAAAATTTGTTTGAACTCCTTTTGCTTCTAATTCCTTTGAACATTCTATGCCAACATCAATTTCAGCAACAACCAAATTACTTTCCTTATCGTCAATTAGTACATCCATTTTGGCAATATCGAATTCAATAAATTCTGGTTTTAAAAATTTTGAAGAAATTGTTATACAAACCAACATCCTCAATACCATCGCCTTTAAATAATCGAAATATTGAGAAGAAAAACGCCAAGATACTTAAACATATGTGTATGTAAATATATTGTTGAAAGAAAATCGTAAAATAAAGCAAAATTGATAATAGGTATACTGAAAATGAAAAATCCCCAAATCCCTCCCCACGATAATCTGTCCCAAAAAACCAGCTAAAATCCCCAATTTGGGGAGAAATCCCCACGCCTGGCAACACTGCACAGAACCTGTGTATTCGTAAGTGTGTATGTATTAGTTTTGTGCTGCTAATGCGGGTTTGAGGCAGGTTGAAAAATTGTGCCAACGAAAAACCGCTCTCTTCACCCCTCTCGCCGAAAGCTGTCAAGTTATGCCAGCATAATTAAACCAGTGGAAAATAGCTCATTGTAATGAAGCTCCAACCCTGAGTGCTGTAATACCGTCGCACTGTATTACCGACAGTCACGTCAATATCCAATCCAATTTACTATAGTATGGCTTCA
This sequence comes from Lypha dubia, assembly GCA_947311025.1. Taxonomy (NCBI): domain Eukaryota; kingdom Metazoa; phylum Arthropoda; class Insecta; order Diptera; family Tachinidae; genus Lypha; species Lypha dubia. The sequence continues at coordinate 102,294,818 of OX371260.1, read as the reverse complement.
AGGCGAGCGAAGCCGCGGGAAAAAGCTAGTATGAAATAAACAAATTAGCGGTGGTGAAGAAATTAATACTATGCTCCTTGTAGGAGTTAAAAGGAACAAATATATATTTATACATATGTATGTATGTATGTATATAATCACAGATATTATTTATATTTTATTCACCAAAAAAAATCGTCTAAAAATAGTGCAGTTTTACTATATAATTTCAGATGAACATAACTCGGATATATAAGTCGATATTTAAAGAATATCGAAAATATAGATAGGAGAAAATAACGATATCTTTAATATCTATCTATTTACTTTTTTGTTTTATTAAAATGATATGCTTTCAAATTAAATACTCGTATGTATGCGTGTTGGAAAAAGAAAAAAAATTTAAGCGGGATTATTTCTAGTTTTTTTAAAAATGTCTTATTTACCTTTTATTTAAATTACTACCCGCAACCGCGGCGTCGTTCGCCCGGCATTAAGCTTTGATTTACTACTTATAAAGTGCCCTAAAGACGATCAAAAACACATCAACGTTCTAAACTTTTGATATTTTATTTTGACGTTTAATTATATTAATAGTATCCAATTGTGACAAAGAAAATATCAATTGTTTTGTAATCGAAAGATGGCAGCACAGGGATACTTGTTAATTTTTTACTCTGGTCATCGTCTAACACCCAATTCATACCATGAAATAAAACTCACGATTTTTCTTTAGTTCTCTTCAAAAGTTGCTTCTAAAAATTTTACAGATTCATACGATGATTTTTTCCCATGATTTAAATGTTGATTTTTTTCTCCGTAATCGGTTATTCTTCTTTACTTTATTATTTGTATAAAAACAATCTGACATGTGTGTGTATGTATGTACATCAATTTGTTATTTCCGTACAAACTTTGTCCAAACGAATATGCGTATTGCCACATGAAAATGAAATAAAGCAAAATAACAAAAAACGAATATGTGTAAAGAAAAATATAAGAAAAACTCACGGAGAACTGAAAATGTGAATTTTTTGTTACCCCTTTTGCTTCTCTACCCCGTTCGCCACCAAACACAAAATATCGTGAAATAAAATTCATGTAAAATTTCATGGTATGAATTGGCTGTAATAATCAGGTCTGCGCAAGAAGGAATATAGTTTTTGTAGGGTTGTGTTTTGACCGTTAAATAATCTGCAAAAATATGGTAAGTCCCATGATCTTGTCAAAAGTTGTTTACATTTTTGGCCGCCATCATTAATATTTTTGTTTACGCTATGCTTTTTGTTGCTGCATAGCCACTAAATACCATAGACTAATATATATTCATATTCTGTGCTAAATACATACAAACCACAGCTATTTTTGACAATATCATGTTTTTTTTACACAATCAAAATGCATGTCGTTTTTTATTGTTGTATTGATAAGCGCACCTTATATTATTACACCATGACTCTGGCATATTTGTGTAAAAACAGTTTTGAGAAACATCTATAAAGAGCGCAGAGCAATATTAACCTTTATTTGCTCGGAAGTCTACATTTGTAGTAATTTTGATTAGATTAGCGAATAAAAATTAAAAACGTCAGTAAAACAATTTGAAGTTTTTAGTAGCTTCCTAAAATCTTGTTTTAAGCAGATTTAAACGTTAATGATGTAAAAATAATTATTTCGTAGGTGCTAAAGGGATGTTTTTTAAAATGATCATCTCGTGGCCGGTAGTCTACATTTGTGGTTTGTATGCAAAGAAGCTTTATTTGTTGCACATTGTTTTTCTTTTATTTTTGCTAAAAAAATAATTCTCTGCACCACGTGTATGCTGATAGCGCATCATGCAATGGACAAAATGCTGTCAGCATATTCTACAAAACGCAAAACATTGCGATGGCCATTGACGGTCAAAAATTCCAAGGGTAATAGGCTACACTCCATCACGCCTCGCTATCGAAATGGAGCTAGGGCACTCGCCAAATTCAACTTCTTCCGCTTCAGCTACTAATCAATTTCCCGATACATCTGACGATAAGCTGCCAAAACATCCTGTACGATGTCAGCCATGTGAAATTGGAAATCGCAAAAACACACGAAAGATATGCAGTTGGTGTAAGAAACCGGTGTGCGATGCACATTCCACAACTTACGTATTTGGAAAATGCTGCTCTATAAATAAAACTTAAATGTTTAAAATTGTTTTGTTCAAGTTTTCATATACCTACATGTACCTACATAAATAAAATAAAATATATATAACCATTTTTTCTTGTTTATAAGGATAAAGTAGTGCAAAAATAATGTTACTACAAATGTAGTCTTCCGACCACCCACGTAAGTTTTCGATCCCGAGCACATAAAGGTTAAATACTGATTAAAAATTCTGCAAAATCTAAGAAAACCAAAAATACACCTTTCGCTATAATTTTGATTAAAAATTGCCAAAACTTTGAGATGTGCAAAGAAGTCATTGAAATCGCCAAAATAAAAAAATTGCTAAAATTTAAAAGATTTGAGAGAAAATGCAATAAAGTAAAAACTTTGAAAAAATTACTCCTGTCGCAAAAAAAAAAAAAAAATTAGCAGGAATTTTGCAGCGGATGGAGGTCACACAAAAATATTTATATATGTAAATCGAATGATCCCATTTCCACCACACCTAAAAGTATTTGATTCGATTTAATTCTACGATTTCATTTCAAATCGAATCGATTTCTATCACATACCTGTATCACGGGGTGCTCACACTTGTCATATTTTGGTGTTTTATTATTTTATGACATATGACTACAGTGTGAATATCCCACATATAAAAAAGTTTAAACAAAAATATATGTACATATATAATTTTGTTATATAATATTTATTGAAATATTTTAAAATAAGGAATTAGTACAATAACATAAACATTAGAGTATTATTTTTTTACAAACATGATACCAATCGATAACCAACATTCGGCGAGGGAAAATTTTTTACGCGAATAAGTAATAATTATCAAACTTCAAATACATATAAAGGTATTTATATACATACATAGGTATACATATTTATAGACACATTATATAAATAAGAAAATACGAAACAACATATATTTCTGAGAAAATTTCATAAAATGATGTGTATATACATACATACATATTAACCCAACAAACCAAAAGATTCGTCATTTTCTGAAGTAAAACTTGTAGTAACGAAAATTGCAACGGATTGACATTTCGGTGGTTTTCTCGCACACATTTCTTTCGGATATATACATATATCGTTGCGATTACGTAAAACTCATTACGATTTCGATTATGAAATCGGAAGACTTTGTGGATCATTCGTTATGAATTTTTTACGAAATCGGAATATTTGGTTTGGTTGGTATGTATGTACATATGTACGTACATTAATACGTTTATGCATTGTACATTAATTTAAACAAATAATAGTAAGTAAATTATTGGTAGGAAAAATTAAGTATTTTCAATTCAAATATTTATTGTAGTATAGTAGAAATAGTTCATATATTTTCAAAGAAATGGGTAAAAAATTATTCATATTGTTTAGTTGAAATTATATTTGAAATTCATACGGAGCATATATTGAATGTTAACCTGAGCAACATCATACACAATAAATTCATTATATAATAGCGAGGATTTGAGATTATCCTTAGTAATTGGTTTACCTAAAGGAATCTCTACACCGTCTTCACGTAAAACCGATTCGCTAGGGTCGGGCATTGTACGACCACGGCCAAAGCAACTATGTTTATCTTTTGGCAGATTTGTAACATATTTGGCGGCAGTACATTCCATCATATCGCCAAGTGCTACTTCCGATAGTAACATAAGACCAGTAGAATTTTGCTTACTAGTGCAACAGTAATTTGCAGATTTTGAAACCATGTCCGCAAAATAAATACCTTTACCGAACATATAACCAGTTGCAGGAGCTTCAGGTGGAGCTATTTTTAAGCCATGGGAGAGAATACCAGCAAAATTAGTAAGACGAGAACCATGCCAAAGCAAACGACGATTATGTAGTTTTTTAAATGGTTTATAGCGACGAGATTCTCCCTGTCGAGCCACTTTGAAAATATCAACAATCTCTAATTCATACATTTTGTGTGTTTCAGCATGTGTATTTTTGACATATTGCTGCAGTAAACCAAATTCTTCGCTGTTTTTATCAATCGGTTCCAGTTTAGCCTTCAACTGTTCATAGTGCTTGTCTATCGGATTAACATCTTCCTTTGAGTCCTCTGTTTTTAGTAAACTATAAGCGCATTCTATTTCTAAGAGCGAATCCAACATTTGACGTAGTTTTTCAACTTGCTCGTTAGTATCTAACAGTGGTGGGTTTCGCGTTCCAAAATTGTGAGGTATTAATGTATAGAAACGGTTAGTAGCATCAATAAATTTTGTGTTTGTTCCGTTCCTTCGTACAAGTTCATAAATTTCAGTTAATACTTTATAGGCTGCCTGTATTTGTTTTTGGCTGAGTTTCCCCAAAGGCATTTTTTCCATATCCAAATCAAATTCCATCATTGTTCTTTTCATGGTGTCAATATCGAATATAAGCTTAATAATATCTTGTATTGGTTGAGACAATTTCGACTTGACAGCATGTTCAGCAGACAAGTCAACTTTAGCATCTTCGGAGTAGTCAACATCAATTGGATACATTCTACCAGGAACCTTAAAATATAAGAAATATACATACATATAATAAACATGCTTTCAAAGATATAAGAAATTCAATATTATAAATAGACAGGTCTTTATCACTTTGAGCCCCACGTGCCCAGCCGTGGTCATTTTTTTTCTACACCGGTGGACCGCGTGCTGACGAGTGGTTATTTTTTAGTTGACAACCTGGGACCAACATTTTTTTTTTACTTAGTTTTATTGATTTTTTGTAATGTGATATTTATTTTTGATAAACCAAATGTATTTTTGTTTTTTCCTGTTTTTATTGTGACCACCGCGGTGCACCGGTTGTCCCAGAATTTCAAAATACATCTTGGGCCCAAGTAGCCACTAGAACGTTTCCAGTGGTGATGTCGGGAAATGCCACACGACGTGTGACCAAGGGTGGTCGTGATGTCCCATAAAGTAAATCCACCAATGACCACGGGTGGTCAGATTGTCCCAAATCGTCAAAATACAAATGTCCGCCGGTGGGGCACGAGGGGCTCAAACGTTCGCATTTTTAACCCTGGAACCATAACGATATTTTATACGTTGGCACTAACGACACGTAACTTTTACGTACAAAATATTTTTTGGTAGATATTTTTAACTAAAAGACAAATCAGCTGTAGGAAATATTTTTATTCATTTATTTCAATTCATCTTTTATGAAAAATAAAAGAAATTTTAAAATAATTTTCATACAAATTTTAATCAATTACTGATGATCATACAATTTTCACAAATAAATATATTTTTTAGCACTTGAAAGCGTAGAAATACACCTGATGTGTGCATTCCTGGAAGAAATTGCCTATAGAAAGCCTCACACATTGACGTACATTATGGTTCTAGTGTTAATTTATAAAAAAAAATTGATGTAAATTGTCCAGAAAACGTTATTGTTTTTAGAGAAATAAAACGTGCCTATTCATTTAAGGTGTACAAAAGGAATGAGAAAAATTCAACTTTATTAAAAGAGATTTATATACAAAAAAGATACCATATTATCATATAAGAAAATGTTGCTAATGTAGTGCTTAAATAAATTTTACATTTTCAAAATCCTCACTTAAAATTAATTTAGTTTTATTTCAAATTCATAATTGCAACAAATTGATTTAGTTTTGTATTTCCAAGAGGCTTGGTTAGTATGTCGGCTACCATCTGATCAGAGCATATAGACTTCAAGTTTAGTTTATTCAATAGTACATTGTCTTTAATGAAGTGATATCTTATATCGATGTGTTTGGTTCTAGGACGAAACGATTCATTAGAAGCAAGATGAATTGCGCTTTGATTATCGCAAATTAGCGTTGTTGGTTTAAGTTGACACTGCATCAGTTCCTCTTCTAGTCCTCTTACCCATAACAATTCTTGCACTGCCGTGCCCATCGACATATATTCGGCTTCACACGTAGAAAGGGCGGTTGTCTGCTGTTTTCTAGATCCCCATGCTATGGCACCGCCTTTTTTATTAAAACAGAGCCGTTGACTGATTTTCTTTGCTGGGGGTCTGCTGCATAATCAGCATCACAGAAACATGTCGTTTCAAAATTTTCATTTTTTTCATATGTTAATTTGTAATTCATTGTACCCTTTAAATACCGCAAAACACGCTTCGCCGCTACCCAATGATGACTTTTATAATTGTTGTTAAACCGACTAAGAAAGTTGACAGCGAAACTAATATCTGGCCTGGTTACCTGTGCTGCGAAAAGTAGGCTGCCTATTAGTTCTTGGTATGGATACCTAGTATCCTTGGCCAGTGTGTCCTCATCATTCACATGAAATTTTGCATTTGGGTCCATTGGAGTAGATACTGGATTGCAGGAAACCATTTCAAAACGTTCCAACATTTTATTAATGTAATTTGATTGGTCAATTGTAATATTTTTGCCGAAATTGTAATTTAACTTTACTCCAAGAAACGATTTAGCTGGGTCTTTCATTTTAAATTCATTCATTAGTTTTCTGATCAATGAATCTTTCTTTTCTTCATTTTTCCATAAAATGATCATGTCATCAACATATATCGCTAAAACGATTAAATCCTCACTGTTTTCGTTCATGACGTACACGCATTGATCTGTTTTAAGCTGTCTCATGCCTTGAACTTTTATTTTCCATCCAGTTTTTTGTTCCACATTCTGGAAGCCTGTTTTAAACCATATAATGGTTTGTTTAAGCGTAAAATATTACCTTCCTTAACTGATATACCCTCAGGTGATTCAATAAAAATTTCATCTTCTAAATTTCCTTGAAGAAACGCAGTACAAACATCTAGGTTGTTAATTTTTAAATCAAGATCCAGAGCAACTGTTAATAAATAGCGAAATGTGTTATACCGCATAGCTGGAGCATACGTTTCAGTATAATCTAGGCCATTACGTTGCACACAACCTCTCGCAACCAGCCTAGCTTTGTACTTTACATTACCATCTACATCAATTTTTTTCTTAAAAATCCATTTTGTGGACAATGTTTTTAATGTTTCATTATTTTTAACTACGCTCCAGGTGTTATTTTCTAGTAGTGATTTGTACTCACTTTTAATGGCTTGCAGCCAATGCTTGCTTTCAGCACATTTCACCGCTTCGGAATAATCTGCTGGGTCTTCGGCATTGGTATACGTTAAATACGTTATGTAATCATCCATTGGTGGAGGTTTTCTCCTTCTTGATGAGCGACGTGGTGTTTGTACATTTTCTTCAACATGTTGTTGTTGTGATGTATTTTCATCATCTTCATCACCGCTTTCAGCTGATTCAAAATCAGACTTAACATCATTATCGATATTTTCAATCGAATCAGAATTTCTATCAAAAAATATCCCCACTAAATTCTGATCGGGTTGTGTTAAAAAATTATTAGATTTATATCCATTATCTTGTAGTTTTGAAAAATACATTTTGTCTTCTATAAAAATAACATTGCGACGTGAATTTTATTTGTTTCTGGATCAAACAACCTGTAGCCTTTAGAATTTGCGCTGTATCCAACCATTACACATTTTCTTGATTTAGCATCCCATTTCTTTCTCAACTTCTTTGGTATCATTACCATCGAAACACAACCAAAAATACGTAAATGGTTCATATTTGTTTTTTTACCACTCCACAATTCTTCAGGTGATTTTTCATTCAACCCCTTATTGGGTGTAATATTAAGCAGATATGCTGCAGTGTTAACTGCTTCCGCCCAATATTTTTTATGTAGATTTGCATCACACAACATCGATCTAGCTTTTTCGACCAAACTTCTATTCATCCGCTCAGCCTTTCCATTTTGTTGTGGACTATACGGTGCTGAGGTTTGTTGTAGCATTCCACTGTCTGCACAGATTTGCTTCAGTTCACTATTGCAATATTCTAAACCATTATCTGAGCGGAGTATTTTAATGCGTTTTCCTGTTTGGTTTTCCACTAAATTTTTAAACTGCTTAAATATTTTTGGAACTTCTGATTTATTTTTCATCATATAGACAAAAACCTTTTTTGGAAAAATCATCCAAAAATAAAACATAATATTCGGCACCTCCTATTGATCGCTCTTCCATCTTACCACAAACGTCTGTATGCACAATTTGCAAAATATCATCTGTTTTTGTTATTGAAGGTTTGTATGTCATACGAAATTGTTTACCTTGTAAGCACGATTCACAAATTTTTGAGGTAGAGTTTTCATTATAATCAACACCTGAATTTTTGTCTGAATGAAGTTTTCTAAGAACATCAGCTGCATGACCTAAGCGTTTGTGCCAAGTTTCCTTGCTAACGGCTGCATAATGTTTATTTGGTACATTCATCATTTATAATTTTCCTTTTTTAAATGCTTCTACATACAAAACTTTGTTCTTTGATATTTTACATACATTACCGACAAAACCGACTTCAAAACTTTTTTGTGTTAATTGACTCACAGAAATTAGATTTGCGAAAGATCTGGTACAAATAAAACGTTTCTTATTGTTAAGTACTCTAATTTCTGTTTTACTTTGTGTTGGATGCGAACATCACCAATACCAATAGCTTTAACTTCGCTGTCGTTAGCTACTGTTACACGGTCTTCATTATCAAATTTGTGCAATCTCACAAATACATCTTGAGAGTTTACCATATGTGTAGTTGCGCCAGAATCGATCAGCCACACGTTGTCTGCTCTGTTAAACTTTGCTGCTAGCTTCGCTGTTAGCGTTTTTTCTTGGCAATGTGACCTTCCTTTTTACAGTTGTAACATATAACCTTACTTTTTTTAAGTTTTTTTTACCTTTTTGTTGTATGTAGAACGACGATTCTGGTGTTGCCTTAAAATTGTTATACGTATCGAAATCTTGTAGTAATTTTGTCTTGATGGTGTCTGCAGTAATCTTCATGTTACTACTTTCTATTGCCATTATCATCGGACCAAAATGGTGTGGTAAGCCGCTTAGTAAAAGACTTCCAACAAACTCTTCATTTACCTTGAAACCAATTTGGTTGAGTTTCTGAGCGGTGTCCACAATTGAGTCTACATATTCGCTTATGTCCTTGCAGTTGATCAACTGTGTTGTAAGTTTTCTTAACAATCCACACCGTCGCGTTAATCCTGAATCATCATAAGTTGCTTGCAGTTTATCCCACACACCTTTCGCCGTTGATACACCTTGTATGTGTACATATAAATTTGAAGATATACTATATACTCGTAATACCAACCTCGACATAGCTTTTTCATTCGTTGCTTCATCAGTCTCCGTGCCCAAAACAGATTTCCAAAAGCCTTGAAGTTTCATAGCATGTTCAATGGCAAACTTCCACTTATGGTAATTTTCTCTACCATTAAGTTTTTCTACTTCAATAAATTTCTCCATATTTAAACGATTTATCTGGGCCCATAACCTGATGTAAATTGTCCAGAAAATCTTATTGTTTTTAGAGAAATAAAACGTGCCTATTCATTTAAGGTGTACAAAAGGAATGAGAAAAATACAAAAAAGTTACCATATTATCATATAAGAAAATGTTGCTAATGTAGTGCTTAAATAAATTTTACATTTTCAACAAAAATTATTTAAAGTTGACGTTTTAATTTCATAATACAAAATATAACATTTTATTCGAGCAAATACTCAAGAGTTTATGTTTTCAAAAATTATTATTTGTTATGGGTTAGCTAATCTATATGCAATTCGTTGGTAGCTAAATACCTACTCATCAGTAGATTTTTACCATTCATGTTTAAAAAGATCCAAAACTTATCTACTCATACATGAACTCGCAAATAGTATTTGCGAACTACAAAAATCACAAGCAAATAGTATTTGCGAACTACAAAAATCACAAGCAAAATAGCTTTTAAAAAACCTTATAAACATCAAAACAAATAATTTTCTGCATTCGATATGAATCTGTTTACTTTTCTGCCCAGTACCCAACCCCACATTTAGAGAGGAACTGGAGTCAGGTGACCAAAAGATAAAAAAGAATGTGAACCAGCCAATATGCAATTTGAAATATTTGATGTACCGAAGAGGTACCGTGGACGAGCTACGTGTTCGTGACGAGCTACACAGTACTGCCAACTGTAATAAGCCTTAAGGTGATTCCAAGGTAAAAAAATATGGCAACTGCAGCGCAATCAGCAATGCTAACTGTTCGTCGAACAGAAAACAGAATTATACACCTGTTCAGGTGCACTCTTAAACTATCGACAGCTAGCCCAACCGTCTACTGTCAATCAATATTCAAAACTTTTGAAGCGTCACCAGACGATAGTTCAACAACCACTTAGTAGTCATATTTGATATGCTTATGTTTTAAGGTCTAACCAGACTACAGCGCAAAACAGGTAACAGCAAAAGTTATTTCCGCGTCTAATTTTAGGTGTATTGAAGACTCAATAGAGATCTCAATACAAACAGTTAGTAAATTTAGACACACTATGTCTTGTATGGATACTTTTTTGTTCAATTTTACAACCGAGACAACAAAAAATTTGCCGATGAAACTAAATTTTGTTTAGCTTTTACTTTTAACATATGTATAATTGAAATTTTTAGTTTTAAGATTTGAATACTTATTGTTAAATCAATTTATAATGAAAAATTCTATAAATAACCAAACATAAACACCAAAAAATAAGATTATTATTCATCCCTTGCAAATAAACTTCAAAAACTTTGCTGAAAACAAAAGAAATAAAAAAAAAGAAAAAAGATTAAGCTGCTAAATGAGAACCACAAAAATTAGAACTTTCATGAGTGTATTTGTCTCTTTTAAATATTTTACACTAACAAAATGCCTGTTGTTTTTGTAGAGTTGTTATTGTTGTATTGCACTCCTGACCCAGATATTTTACAGAATTTAGCTTCAAACACTTCTTTTAATAGCAATTCATAAATGTGATAGCTATATGGTAAATAAAAGATCTAGTATTTGCTCCAGCACGTGTGCCGCACCTTCAAAATGCCCAGTGTTTGTTGACGTCGTATCGAATGAAATAGCTTGTACGCGGTAAGTGATTTTAAACTCAAGTAAAAGACCGTAAACGCCATCTGCAATATGCTTGCCTTTCCCTTTACCCGACGTGTTTTCGGCACGCCAAGGAGCTGATTCTTAAGGAGCATAGATAGGGGGCTACTATTTTCATAAAAAATGTAGGACGGAATATATTGATGGGAGGTCGGTCTTGTACTTTGACCTTCTAGGAGCGACAGCTGTGAAGCTTTTCGGGGGTTTTGTCTCGTTTTCTTCTAGTTTTGACCCCGATGAGAAGCCATTTACCCATTTATCCTTTAGGGTGGTGTTGGCTTAAGTGGTTACCGCGATGACTACTTAGCAAACAATGACTTTGGGCCCGGGTTCAAACCTGGCCAGAGCAAGTCAATCAATATTTTTAATTGCTTTAATATACATTACTGACACATTTTAATAATTGTTGTCGGACTATTTAAGTGATGAAGGCATAGCACTGGTCACTAAAAAACTGTTCCGACAACGATTGATGCTGTTCCAAGCTAATGTACACAACATCTCTCTCCTTCGTCGGTTAGCAGAAACATCGGCGAAGTAAAACAATTAATAAAATGCCTGCTAATACAACTTAACAAAGTTAATGCGTCTACTTAACACCGAAGGCGTCTCAACACTGCTATAAAGAGTTAACATAACACGCAAAGCAGAGTTGTAAAAGAATTAAGCCATCTAAATTTTCATCATCTATCCTCTATACCCTATCCCTCTCTCATGAGTGCTAGTCCTAATTGAAAAAAAAAAAAAAACTCCTACCCCCCTATATTTTACTAAAAATCACAAAATTAGGGGTTCTAGTATATCGAAATCAAAAAGTCGTGCACTATTCCACCCCTAATGTACAATACACATGTACTTATTATTTACACGGATCGAGCAAAATTGTTTGTGAAAATTTTTAATTAACACACTTGTCCAGAATTTGAACTATATTCAATTAATTCCCGAGTTAAGTCAATTAATCATCCTTTTAAATTTTTAAATAAATATTTAAAAAATTTTCGTTAAGTTCATCTTTAATAACTACATCGGCTGATTTATCTTTTACTACGTTTATATGAACGTGACGCTTATTTGTTTAAACGCGAATACAAATAATATACAAATAATTTACCAGTCAAATGGTAAGTTATTGTAGGTCTCACCGTACTCATACGTCCGCATTATTTACAAAATAAAAATATTTCTTCTAATTTCTTCGATCCTTTTATTAAATTTATTTTCACTTTTCATATGTACATTTATTTTCAGTCTGATTTTTCCGAGTTAAAGATCCACTTTTTTTTTGTTTTTTTTATAAATAACAATAACAACTTTATTTTTAAACCAATATTTCGCTACCAAGCACTGGAAGCTTTTTCAGGGTTATATATATGTAATATTATTCAACGAAGTACGTTAATATTTATATGAAAAAATGTTTCGTTTGTTTACAAAATTTTTGATAGGAAATTGAAAAATTATTTCAAAAAAACATTTTCTGGCGAACAATCCAAAAAATTAATAGTTGTATGAACAAAATTATTTTAAAGCATATCTTAAGCATTATAGAAAACATTAATATATAAAAACAAAACAATATATTTTACAAAAAGCTAGCTTACATTCCTACTGCTATTAACTAAATATCTATAATTCTGAGCTATATTTGCTGTATCTATTTTGTAATTAATCCGTTGTGTATTGTGAACTTTACTGATCTGTAACATTTCTAGCATTAGTCTAAGCTTATAATTATTTTCTTTGTTTAAAATTAATGTATTTTTAAAATCAGGACAATGATTAGAACTAGCGTAGTGTAATGACAAAGCTGTCTTTTGTGTTAATGTAGTGTTTCTGTACTTATAATCTGATCTATGTCCCGCAATTCTACATTTTAATTTGTTCTTGGTAGTACCTACATACATACATATACCTTATTACAATTATCATTTCCACCACATGGAATCTTATAAAGTATTTTAGTATTCTCTGTATTTTCTGTATTCAATTTTTAGCGGTATTGACTATAATCCTTTTAGGATGTTTAGAAAAATAATTAATAAGCCGATCACAAATCAGTCTGAATACAAAATAAAAATTTAATAAAACAAAATCCAAAATTTTACATTTGTTGCTCGAAATATGTTAACAATGTCTACCTAATATTTCTCTGATTATAAAAATTTACGAACTTTAGCCTGTATAAATATTGACAAAAGTATAGATGGTTTGTATGGAAAACAAATAAAAAAAAGTTACGCCGAAAAGGGCACACCCATTCAAAGAAAATTTTAGTTATGCCATATCTGGAGAGCTCTAATAGTTAAAAGCCTCAAAATTGGTGTAGGATGCTTTCAAATAATTCAAATAGTAGGGAGAACGTTAACCCATTAAAAAATTTTAGTTATGTTATAAAGGGTTATCCATTTCATGGTTTCAAAAGTTAGGACTGGAATTCGACATCTGTCAAACTAAGTTGTTAAACCAATTTTTTTCTTTTCAGTTGAGTCTGACATTGACGAAAATGGATCGCTTAACTACGCATAAAAATTATCAAAACATACTACAAAAACTTCTGTACTTCTGCCACAGCCACATATCGTGCTTTAAGAGAAGATTATGGTTTACATAATCGTCCAACTACGCAAGCAATTGGCAAAATTGTGAAGAAATTTGTAGAGACTGGAGCAGTTACAAATATTGTAAGACCTGTGCATCATCGTTTCGCTCGTTCCGCTGAAAATATCGCTGCTGTAAGTGAAAGTGTTGCCGAAGACCCGAATGTGTCGATTCCTCGGCGTTCTCAGGAATTAGGACTGTCTTACGGCACATTATGGCGTATTTTGCATTTAGATCTACATCCATATATAGTCCAGCTCACACAACAACTGAAGCCAGCTGACCATTTACAACGTCGTAGATACGTGGAATGGGTGCTTGAAGAACAGGCGGTGGACGGCGATTTTTCGAACAAAATTTTCTTCAACGATGAAGCACATTTCTCACTCGGCGGGTATGTTAATAAACAAAATTGTCGTATTTAGGGTTCTGAAAATCCTCAAGTAATTGAAGAGAGGCCATTACATCCAGAAAAAGTCACTGTTTGGTGCGCTCTTTGGTCCGAAGGTGTGATTGGACGTTACTTCTTCGAAAACGACGATCGAACGACTGTCACCATCAATTCGGAGCGTTATAGTCATATGATAACCGACTTTTTTTTGCCTGCTATTGAAGAATACGACTTGGAGAATATGTGGTTTCAACAAGACGGTGCCACATGCCACACAACTCGAGCGAATATGGCTTTATTGCAAGAGACATTTCCTGACCGCGTAATTTCTCGTCGTGGCGATATCAACTGGCCACCAAGATCATGCGATTTGACACCATTAGACTTTTTTGTGGGGCTACGCGAAAGACCGTGTTTATGCAGATAAACCTTTAACTCTTGAGCACTTAAAAACCAACATTCGTCAAGTTATGGCTGAGATACCGCCCAATATGTGTAAAAAAGTGGTCGAAAATTACTTCAAAAGAATCAATGCTTGCAACACTTCGCGTGGTGGTCATTTTAATGATGTAGTGTTTCAAACATAATGTCAACGTTCAAACTTTATAATAAAAAAGATATATCATGAAAAAAATATTTTATATGTGTTTTATTTACATTTACTTTTGAAACCGCAAAATGGATAACCCGTTATGTGGAGAGCTGTAAAATTTAGACGCCTTTAATTAGCTGTAAACTATTTTCAAAATAATGTGTATAATCAGGCGTACTTAGGAACGGAGAGAACAAAATTTTGTTTATAAAATGTACGTAGTCAAGTAGAAAATTTGCGGGATGGATAGAGAATAAAATTTTGTCCGTAGATTGGACATATTTAGGAAAAAGTACTAATATATTTTTTGTGTTTTAATTTGAAACCTTTAATATACTAACGCCTGAATATTTGCATTACTACTATACAGTGGGAGTTCAATTTGCGAAACAGATAGGAAAAAGTTTTGTGTTTGTACCGAATAATTTTAATAGCCTACCTGTTTGCGCGAAAACAAAAAGAAATAAAACAATGGTTTTTTATAAAGTGAAAAATGAGAAAATCTTAGTTTATTTAAAACATTACCTTTCTGTATTTATAAATTTTATAGAAAATTTATGAGAATTGGTTGAGTTATTCTTTGTAAGGAAATTTAAGGAATTTGTGTGTAACACTTATGTAGCTGCGTTCAAATTACAAGAATGTAATAATATAATTAAATTTTGACGAAGCAAAGTAGCGAGTGCAATGCTCAAGACGGTAACCTGCCGTTTACACATGCAAGTGCAAGTGCAAGTGCGAAAAACTCAATACACTCACTCTTTTTCACTAACACAAGCATAATTTTCGGACTTGCAGGTCTACTTACAAGAGAATTTGCTTGTAAGTAAATTTATGACACTTTCGGCAAGTAAAATGACAAGTAAAGAAACCTCGAGAACATTTTGAAAATGAACTTACAACTGACTGTGTAAACGCTCGATCAACTTGCAAGACTTTTGGCTATAATTTCGACATTTTCGTTGATAATACGTATACACTACTTGCAAGTAATTACTTACATGTGTAAATGCAGGGTTAGGTATTTATTCGTTAGAATTTGTGTAAAAACTCCCACACAAGGGTGAAGAAAAGCGGAATGATACAAATCCTAATGAATTGCCAATTATTATAAACAAAACATTATGTACGAAATCTAACTTAAACATTGCCGGCCACCTGCAACATCATAAAGTTGCAATATTAATCTTAAACAAAAGGCTAATATGAATAAACATAAATTCATAATTATAAATGTATTCTTCTTCAATTCAATAATTTTTTTTTTTTCATTTTTTTTCAAAAACAGTAGCAGTCATGCGACCGCACCAGACCAGCTGGTAAAAATTCCCATAGAACAAAGCCTATGGGACGTGGTTTTATACAGACCACATACTGCACCCATGCGGGTGAACTCCTTAAAAAGGAGATTGGCCAGAAATGACCCAACCAAAAATGGTATATTGCGGCAACGGAATCCCATGGTTCGAATATATACGTCCTTTCAAGATTAACAGCGCAACTTCTGGACATTTCCCGACACATTAAAATTGGGATCTGCCAATTGCATACCCGCAAAATGTTCCTTAGTAGAGTCGGAAACGGACGCACTGAGGGTCAATATACCGTTCATTTTCCAGACTTTTACGGTTAAACGGATGTGTTGAGCCGGGTCATAAATAGAGCCAATGCTAAGCAGGAAATTTTCTCCGCACCCATAGTAGACACAGGCAACTTTACCGCATTTACTAAGCTTTCACATACATAGCTCATGCTACAACAAAGATCAATAACTCCGCGAACGGGTATAGCATTGGTATTAGTTTTTAACATTACTTTCACCGTGGGTGAAAAAGTAATCATATGTCGAAGGAGCAATGTTAAAAGTTGAGAGAGCTCAGACGGACGTTGTATAGCAGCGGAGCGAACTTGGCCTGGTTTTTTGGGATCATTCGAGTGCAACATAAAATGATGCTTCCCTTTGAACTTTTTGCACTGCCCTTGGCTTTTACACGCGCGAGCTACGTGGTCGTCAGACAAGAACCGAGAGCAGTAATGATGCAAAAGCACCATAGGTATCCTCTTTTCAAAATTTAATTTTAGAAATTAACGGCAGGCAGACAGTTTATGTCGCTTAAAACAAACGCGACAAACTATTTCAGAGGTTTTACCCGAACCCGAAGCTTTTTTGACGTCCACAACCACTGAAGTAACAGTGGTAATAAGATCAGCAGGATCTGTAGGGGCCGGAACATTAGAGACGGTTGCCATGGTGAATGTTTGTGAGCTGACAGCCAAAGTGACGTCAGTCCACGACCTCCATCTCTTCATCGTATTCCTCGAGTAAGGCGTTTTCAACCAAGTTTTTTAGAGCGTCCATTATACTAGGAAACAATGAAGGTTAATAAATTGTTTAAATAAATATTTAATTAGTCAGAATGACCAGTTTTGCTATCGGTCGGTTCACAATTCCGTTCTTCGTGCGAATGTCCGCGACACGTACGTGATTGTCACTTCCCGGATATGTCTAAATGACTCTGCCTAATTTCCAAGAAGTGGGCGGAAGTTGTTCATTTTAATTACTACTAAATCGTTCACTGCAATATCACGTTCAGGACATTTCCATTTGTAGCGTTTATGTAAATTAGAGAAATACTCTTCTTTCCATCGTAGACAGAAGAAGAAATGTTGAGCAAAAGCTTTAATTTTCCTATATCTATTTACCAAACTTATAGGAGATTCAAGTATCGATGGTTCTGGAGGAGCTAAAATTGGAGACCCTATCAGAAAATGACCAGGGGTAAGGGCTACAGCCTCATTTGGATTATCACTCATGTGACATAATGGTCGAGAATTAAGACAAGCTTCAATTCGTGCAAGAACGGTCGAGAGTTCTTCAAAAGTGTATTTAACTGATTAAACCGTTTTACGAAAATGTAGTTTAAAACTTCGGACCCCAGCTTCCCACAAACCTCCCATATGGGGATTGCCAGCTGGTATAAACCGCCATGAAAGACAGTTTATGCCGAAGGTTGAGCACATTCTAGCACGACTCTCTGCTAAAAACGTTTTAAAATCCCTTTCCAGCTCTCTAGAAACTCCAACAAAATTAGTACCATTATCTGAAAATATGGTATTAGGGCAACCACGTCGTGAAAAGAATCTATTAAAAGCCGCCAAAAACCTATCCGATGATAAATCAGAAGCTACCTCCAAATGAATTGCTTTCGTAGAAAAGCACACAAAAATACAAACATAAGCTTTTAACACTTGACTTGAACTAGAAGCCGAACTTTTCATGTCAAAGGGACCAGCAAAGTCAACTACAGTGGTGGTAAACGGTCGATCGAGTGTAGTCCTTTCGGAGGCATGGCTCGCATTGTTTGGCTACACAACCGCTTGCGATCAAGTAGGCAACGTTTGCAACGATTATTCACCATTCGAACTAATGTTTTCAGCCTAGGAAGCCAATATTCAATTCTTAAAATTCTAAGCATCAATTGATTTTCACCTTGAATGGAAATCTTGTGTACGAACTCAGTCAATAGTACAGTGAAACGACAAGAATAAGGCAACAAAATAGGATGCCGTTCTGTGTGGATCAAGGAAGGCGATTTGGCTAGTCTACCATTAAGACGCATAACACCCTCTTTATCCAAAAATTGATTCAAACATAATAGAGAACTCTTTTAAGAAAGATTCCTTTTCCCTATAAGACACTCATATTCATCAGCAAAATGAACTTGTTGAGCAACATTGGCTAAAATGTTTTGACTTCTATTATCTCCACATCCGAAAAGGTATATGATGAATATGAATGACAACCTTTGTGGACTGTATGTGTATTTTTATAAAATCTGAAAATGTACGCAATTACTCGTAGAGCGCGATCAAGCGACGAAAATCTTTCTAAAACATCCTCATATTTTTGTGTAAAATTAGGCGTGAGACTTAACAGCACGAGCTTCAAGGTCAGTGTCAAGTAACGAAAGACTTTGAAGATTCCAAACAGATTTATGCTGTTGAAGCCAATGTGGGCCATGCCACCACAAATCAGAACGATCAGACGGTAAAACAGCGCGACTTCCTAAATCAGCAGGATTATCCTCTGATTTTACATGGTGCCAATTATGAATGCCGACAATTTCCTGGATTTTACAAACTCTGTTTGCAACAAATGTGGCCCAAGAATGACCTTTTTTTTAGCCAGGAAAGGACGATCGTATAATCAGTCCAGAAATAAATTTTACAATTGGGCACATCTATTTCACTTACTACGGTTTTCAACAGGTCTGCTGCCAAAACAGCACCACAAAGTTCTAGCCGAGGTATGGAAATAGATTTTATAGGCGCAACTTTTGTTTTACACGTCAATAAATGGGTACAAATCTGATTAGCATTTTCAACGCGTATATATATCAGCCCCGCGTATGCCTTTTCCGAGGCATCAGAAAACGCATGAAGCTCAACAGATAATTCAGGTTCATATTGAACCCATCTAGGAATACTAATATTGTTTACTTCATGGTATGAAGCAACAAATTTTTCCCATTCAGCCTTCGTAGAAGGTTTAAGCGAATCATCCCAATCTATATTATCTTGCCAAACCATTTGCATTATCATTTTTGCAACAATTATTACAGGACCCAACCAAGCAGCGGGATCAAACAGTTTCGCTATAATAGAACAAACTTGTCGCTTAGTGTAGCTAGGTCGCGCAAAAATAGGATCTACTTTAAAATAAGGTGCATCCAAATGAGCATTTCATTGAAGACCCAGTGTTTTGGAGCTGATTGACTCTACAAAAGTTAACAGCTTCTCATCAATTAAATGAGTGGTCGGAAGATCAGCCAATATAGCCTTTTCACTCGAAGTTCATTTCGCAGTTCAAAGCCCGCTGATAAAAACGACGCTATAAGTTGATCACGAGCGATCAACGCAGTGGTGACATCATGAGATCCAGTCAAAACGTCGTCAACGTACATACATTTCCGTAGGATATGTGATGCGACAGGATACTCACGTTCACAATCGTCAGCCAACTGCAGTAATATCCGAATGGCAAGATACGGAGCACAATTGACCCCAAAAGTTACTGTCAGTAACTCGAACTCTTTAATTTCTTCCGTAGGAGAATCGCGAAACAATATACGCTGAAATGGAGTATGGGCCTGATCCAGTCTAATCTACCGATACATTTGCGTAATATCACAATTAAATACATATCTGAAAAGTCGCCAACGTAATATAAGAAGAACTAAATCCGCCTGTAGTGTAGGTCCAACATACAGGCAATCGTGGAGACTATTTTCGCTATTTTGTAGTTTTTCTATCCATTTTGATTATTGGATGATGAGGTATAACACGACATCTTAGAAAAAAAATTTTTAGCTACAGGCCTCATGTGTTTTAACGACAAATATTCCTTCACCACGTCATCATACATCTGTTTTACCAAAGGTTTTCGTAAAAGCGTTGATTCATTTCTTAAGAACTGCGACATCACATTATTCCTCGACAACCCTAAAGAAAGTTTATCAGGAAATTCTATTTTAAAAGGAAGGGTCACTATGTATCTTCCATCAGCTCCTCGAGGAGTCGTATTTTTAGAATTATCCTCACAAATCAGATCAAATTTAGACATTATTTTTCGTTGTGGTGTTTCCTCTAGCTCCCAAAATCGAAGTAGATTGCGATTCAAAGTATCTTCTTCAGAAAACTCAACACTGGTAGAAAAAACATGCAACGAAGATTGCTCTACAGGGCCCGTAATAAGCCACCAGAGCTAATAATGTACCTAGAACATTTTTTTTAATATCCGGCATAATTATGCTTGGATACAAATCAGCACCTAGGAGCAAATTTGCTGGCCTACAATCGAAAAATTGCGGGTCTGCCAAACGTATATTTGGCAAGTCATTTCGGAGTTCATCACTTAGAATAGAGGATAGTAAATTACCCGAAATATTGGGTAAAATGAGTGCAGCAGTTCTCAGCATAATCGAAGAATCCGCAAGAGAGCCTATTTCAATTGCACAAATTTTTCGCGAAGTAGCAGAGACCGTCTGGTTTACACCAGAAATTTTGGCATTCATAGAATGCACAGAAATTTTCAAACGGTTCTGTAGTCGTTCAGAAATAAAGGAAGTTTCTAAAGCAGGATCAATAAGGGCACGAGCTGGCTACGTAATACCCTGGTGACGAATATTCACAAATTCCTGTCCCTAATAATATAGTTCGATTTTGTGACACATGAAATACTTGACGATTCAACGGTGCCGACGAACTAATACCACGAGAAGTGGAGGGTAATTCTGTCTTTACTGGTCTTTGTTTGTTATGCTGTGAAGCATTACTGGAACCAGCAGCTAATTTAGAGGATGAAGAAGGCCTAACATAATATAAAAAAAATATTATGGGCACGAGCTATAAATACCCTAATAACAAGGGTCACAGTGATATGTGAATTTTCCTAATATAGAGTAAAAACAACAAAAACGTTAAATTACAAAGTAGAAAACTTTGATGATAACGGACTATGAGTTTGTGTTGATTGTTAGCAATTTCCAAACAGTGATGAGGGAATTTCGTACTAACCAGCACTGTTTCAAGGTAGAATAAAAAATGAATTAAAAATTAATTCTCATATTCTATTTCTCTTGAAAACTGGTTAAATAGTTGATATTCTTCTCAATTAGTATCCACTTTACGAAAATTGTAAAGATGGACAATTGAACGCTGATGAGAGGTGTAGCGGCCTTGAAATCAGTACTGATACGTTCTGCTAAAAACTGATTGGATATAAATAATAATATTTTTCAACATAAAAAACAAATAGTAATTTTGAATTTTCATTAATTCAATAAAACTAAACTTGCGCCTGATAATATTACTTTTCATATGTACATCAATATAAGTTCGAATAATAATTACGTTTATTCGTAGTAATAATAATATAAAAAAATATTAATTTAAAAATATATTATGAAATTTAATTCAAAAGTCAAACTGAACTGAAACATCGTAATTTGATGAAATGTATCGTACTTTTTCTTAGCTGCCAAAAATAGCGCGCACTTAACATGTTCGCTAATTGTTTCGCTGAGCGCACCCATTTCAAGTGAATTTTTCACTTCAAAAGTTTAAATAATTAAATTTTAGATTGAAGTTACAATATATTCAGCACAAAATATGGTAGCTTGAAGTTCTTAATGTTCACTGGTAAAGTTACCATGAGGATGAAGCTCCTGTTAGCTTATCAGTTACTTTGTAGGTTTATTTTAACTTTGTGACGACAGAAGTCCGCACGTCGTTTTTGCCACACTGATCTTTAAAAAAATAAACAAATTATCATTTTTTTCTGAATAGCACATTATTTATAAATGAACTTTTTTATTTTTTGTAACCAAAATTATTTTATGAATTAAATAATGTGTGTGTATAAATATAAATTATATTTGTATATAATTATTAGAAACCTGAATTACTGGTAGATATGATATAAATAGTAACCTTACATTTATACACAGCGCTGCACAACACAGCTATTGAACAGCCAACAGGTACATAACTTGTGCACAACTTATGAGTGCGGCTGTGTTTGTATTAAAGGGCTGCAACGAGTAACTTTTTTCTTCATATGTGAAACTCGCTGTCGAATACAGTAGATATTTGCTCTGTCGCTCAGAGCACAAGCAGTGAAGGGAAGAGATTTTTTGTTTGACAAATACTAACCAGTAGCAACCGCAAATTAAATGAGTACCGAAAAATATGAACATACATACATACATACATACATACTTCAAGAATTTTTCATGCAATGCTGAAAATTAAAAAATTTCAATTTTAGCCTTTATATCCACATTGGCTAATATGCTGGCGTTTTAAGTCTTCAAAATAAATAATGGAAAAATTATTCATACATATGCATGATTTTTTTTCATAAATTCAATTAACATTTTTTGAAAAGGAAAAAATGCCTATTTTTTAATACCTTTAAACATAAGTAATTAGAAACTAAGTAACAAAAATCTAAATAAATAATATTATGTATAAACTTGCCTCACTTAATTCCATTTTTTTACTACACTCAACAGAAAGAATTTTTTTTTTATTTGCCAAACTTCACGTAGTACTGCAAGTACCAAGTAGAGTTGGGCAAAATCGTTCCGTTTGCGGAATAGTTCCGACCAGACCGAAAGATTAAAGGAACTAGGTCGTCCTTTTGTTCATCTTTCCTGTTGTTTACTTTGGACATATATATAATAAGCAATGTATATGCACCAATACAACACTAAAAAACCAACAAGGGATAAATAGATTTTAATTACTAAAACCTGATGAAATAGGTAAATTAAAGAAAAAATATATATTAAATTGAATGTGCCATTAATTAAAGTGGGACGTATAAGAAAAATTTATAATAGTGTTGTGGACTATTTTATATGTAGATTTTGATGTTTATCAAAAACAAATAATGGCTCCGCAAGACGGTTTGCAATTACGGAACGAGGAACGATAAAATAGGAATGGCTGGATCAGTCCGAACCGTTCCAATAAGGGAATCTTTCTAAGGAACTAGGTCGTTCCGGAACGACACAACTCTAGTACCAAGTGAAATTTGGCTGTCGCATTATTATCACCTCGTTCTGTTCATACTATTGTGTTTAATAATTTTATTGAACTAATCCTTTTCAAATCAAATATTTATCAATAAGTATATAAGTTTTTTATAAAAAAAACATATTAAAATATCAAAACTATATTGATTAAAATATAGAAAACATATAAGTTAACTTAGCAAGTTAACATATTAATTGAATATAAAACATATCTCAACACTTTCCCTAGTTTTTAGTTAATTAATATTTAAACAATTTCGTAAAAACTGTAGTCTAGGTTTAGCTAATGGTTTTGTCATGATATCTGCAACTTGATGTTCAGTAGATATTTGCGCTACTTTTAAATGACCCTCAGTAACCTTTTCTCTGATAAAAAAATTTTTTAAAGCGATATGCTTAGTTCGTTTATGGAATTCGGGATTTTGCGCTAAACGTATTGCAGCAGTATTATCAATCTGTATTATCGGTACTTCGTTAAAGTTGTTTAGATCTTTAAAAAGCCTCTTTAGCCAAATTATTTCCTTTGCAGCCTCGTTTGCACCCACAATTTCTGCCTCTGTCGTTGAAGTTGATACCATAGCTTGTCTCTGACTCAACCATGAGATCGCTCCTGCACCGTACGTAACAACTACACCAGAAGTTGAACGACCTGTAGTTGTACATACTCCAAAATCAGCGTCGCTATAGCAATTTAGGATATTTGAACGCTGCTTTTTGTAAATTATGCCAAGATTCAAAGTTCCGGCAATATATCTAAAAACTCTTTTTACTTTTTGAATATCTTCTGCACTGGGATTTTCTAAGGATCTTGATAGAAACCCAACACTATAAGCCAAGTCAGGTCTCGTTCCCAACATAAGGTACATTAGAGCACCTACAGCTTGACGATATGGAAATTCTGTATTACCCTTTTTTGATTCAACTGTGTTTCCTAATTTTTCCATTGGAGTTGATACAGGGCGGCATTGAGAAAATTTAAACCTCTCTAGAATTTTTGTTGCATACGCCTTCTGATGAATTTTTATGTGTTCGTTAGCTTTCTCAATTTCAAGCCCAAGAAAATATGTTGCATCTTTTACAACAATTTTGAATTCTGATTTTAATTCATTTAAAAATTCGTCTATGTCTTTAACATCAGAACCTGCGACTAAACCGTCATCTATGTACAGAGCTAAAATCAATTTTTTTCCATTCTTTTCCATTATATAGAGGCAACTGTCTGCAGCGCTTGGTTTTAATCCAAGATTTTCTAAAAAGCTTTCCATGCGGTTATGCCAGCATCTGGGAGCCTGCTTTAAACCATACAAACTTTTATTAAGGCGGCATACTCTGTTTGTGCCGTCGTTAAAGCCTTCTGGTTGCTCCATAAAAACTGTTTCGTGTAATTCACCATACAGAAACGCTGTTGATACATCGAATTGTGCTAAATGTAAACCAGAACAGATCTAATAGTTGTCATTCTAGCAACTGGACTAAGTGTTTGCTCGTAGTCAACACCATATTTTTGTTTATATCCTTTAATTACAAGTCTTGCTTTGTAATTTTCAATGCTTCCGTCGGCGTTTGTTTTTATTTTGTAAACCCACTTGCAAGGAAGTGCCTTAGTACCTTCTGGTAGTTTCATAAGTACCCATGTATTATTTTCACTTAACGAAGCTATTTCTAGCTGCATGGCCTTCTTCCAGTCATCTCTATTGTTGCTTTCAATTGCTTCTTTAAAAGTTGTGGGTGTAAAAACTCGGTTAACAAACTCTTGCGACGCCATAACAAAATCTTTATGAGCTGCGTTTGCGATTAAAATTGTTCGGTTCCTTAAACGTTTTACATCTCTTTCATCTTCGTTGACAGAATCATCCGACTCTTCTCTACGACGCTTGCTATATTGCGGTTCGGCATCTTGCACCGCATTATCTTCTCCGATACCTTTATTCCCAATTGAAAAATCTTCATCTTCAAAACCTTCAAAATCTTCCGTATCACTGGTATCTTGAAAACTTGACCTTTCATTTTCTTGTTTTAAGTTTATTGGTATTGCAGGGTGTTTTTCCTTTATCTGTTGTTTATTTATTTTTGAGTCTGTTATATCATAACGTTCATTTTCATCTTCATAGCATTCCTTTACCTTTTCATTAAATTTAACGTCTCTTGAAATTTCGACTTTGTTTTCTTCTTTTATGTATATTCTGTATCTTTCGTCACCGTCGTAACCAACGAGATAGCCTTTTACCGCTTTAATATCCATTTTTCTACGTTTTTGGTTTGGAACATGGACATAACAAGTAGAACCTATTATACGAAGATGATGAATTCTTGGTTTTTTACTGAACCATAATTCATAAGGGCTAACATCTCCTATAGATGATTTTCCAGTTCTATTAAAAATATAAATTGCAGATTTTACAAATTCAGCCCACATGGAATCAGAAAATACTATTTCAGGATTCGAATATTTGAATGTTCTAGCAATTTCAACAATTGTTCTATTTTCCCTCTCAGCGCCTCCATTTTGCTGGGGAGTATATGGAGCAGTCAGCTTATGAACAATTCCGTTATGTGATAGGATCATCTTTATTTCAGCACTTACAAATTCTCCTCCATTATCACTTAGCAATGTTTTTATAGTATGACCTTGACTTCTTGCCTTGGCTATCACAAACCATACCTGTATTTAGTGTAATCATCTTTGTACAAAACGAAATACTTGAAACCTTTAAAAGAACTAGGAAAAGGCCCACAAACATCAGTCGATATAACCTCGCCTGGACTAGTTGCTGTTTCTCTTCTTCCAAATGGTATTCTACATGCTTTACCATATATACAGGACTCACAAATTTCATTAGTGTACTTCCCCTTAATGCCCATTTCTTTTTCTAATTTACTCTTGATATGGTTCTTGTCTTGATGTCCCCATCTTTCATGATACAATTGCAAAGTTGAACTATCAACTGCTGCATTTATTTTAATTTTTGAATGAATTGGACGAATGTTGGCCTTAAATAGTGTTCCATTAGGTTGACGACAACCAGTTAACACAACTTCTCCGTTAACTTTTAATAAGCAATCTGTTGCTGTAGACTTAAACTCGCTTATTCGGTTTCTATCATGAGCAGCTAATACCGAAAATAAATTTTTTGTGATATTTGGTACATACCAGACGTCTTCCAGTTTAATTATTCTTTTGTTGCTGTGACATTGTGATTCAGTTTCCACAGTACCTTTACCAAAAGCTTTCAATACCTCTTTACCAGCAGCTTGAATAGTATGAGGCTCATCAAACTTCGTAAAATTTATAAAATATTCACAAGAATTCGTAACATGTCTAGTGGCCCCATTATCAACCCACCAGGTATTATTAGACTCAGCTATATTTACTTCATTTGACACTATATGTAGCGCTACATTGGAATGAATATTATTAGACTTATTTGGACGACCATCTGCAATCCACTTTCGACATTCTTTTAGCCAGTGCCCTTTCTTTTTACAATAGTGACAGATATCTTCCTGCTTATTGTTTTTTGTGTGTTGTGTTTTACCTTTTATTCCCTTCTTCTGACTGAAAACCAAAGGTTCTTGATTGTTGACACCTACATTATTTGCTTTATTAAAATTCCTTTCATACAAGCACAACTGCATAATTAATTCATCTAATGATTTGTCATTATCTCTTGTCAACATCATCCAGCTTGATTTGAACATTTCATATGATCTTGGTAGTATATATAAAATTTTACATATTAGCAATAAATACGGTAATGTGTTTTCATCTTTCATACGAAGTCCGTTGTTAATTTCTAACCATAGACTTTTCAGTTTAGAAACATGGTTTGAAATATCATTGTTTTTATCCCATTCAAAAGAAAACAGTTCATTGCACATCTTGTACAATTGATCTTTGGATGTAGCTTCAAATTGTTGATGCAAAGCGTCCCACATTTCACAACCGAAGTCTTTATCCATTATCTTCAAATAGATTTCATCCACTATGGTACTGGTTATGATGCTTTTTGCACAGCTATTAGCTTTACGATAAAAGTCATCTTCTCTTTTGTGGTCCCTTATTTGCTTCTCTGTAGCGTTTTCTTCTAGTGGTTCTTGCTTAATTAATTTTCTTTCAACAACATCCAGAGCCCCTTCATGGAATTCAAGGAGAACTTTCACCTTTCTTTTCCATATTGGCCAGTCTTTCTCACCTGATAAGGGCTTAATTGATTTCGAAAATTCCATTATATTTTAATATCTCTTAGCTCTTCTGGGCACATAACCTATTGTGTTTAATAATTTTATTGAACTAATCCTTTTCAAATCAAATATTTATCAATAATTATATAAGTTTTTTATAAAAAAACATATTAAAATATCAAAACTATATTGATTAAAATATAGAAAACATATAAGTTAACTTAGCAAGTTAACATATTCGAGTCTGTTCTAGAATCCGAATTCACTTTCGAGTGAATTACTTTAGCATTTTTGGTGTTCTGCAATTCACATCCACATGTTTTTATTAATAAAAATATGTGGATCTGAATTGCAGAACACCAAAAATGCTAAAGTAATCCACTTTCGAGTGAATTCGGATTCTAGAACAGACCCGATTAATTGAATATAAAACATATCTCAACACATACATGTTGCGAGTATTATAGCAAAACACACAAGCAGTGAACTTACACACGCTAAGTCGAGTAACAACAAGTTTTTGTTCTCAAAAATATGAACATTGTTTCTGTAATTCATTTCGAGTAAGTGTTCATGCTATGGAAGTACACGTGAACTTCTTTGCGACACATCTATTTATGCAGCATTCTAATTAGTAGTAAGCAATCAGACATGGGGAATTCGTACTAACAAAAATTTTTTCAATATGTAAAAAAAAAAAAAAAAAAAAAAAAATCTTTTTTTCGTGTTTCAACTCTCGTAGTGAACAGACGCGTTTTTATAATCGTCGCAACTGAATACAAAAAAAAAATTAAATAAAAAAAATATTTTCAAGTCACAAAAAATATAAAAAAAACAAAACATTTATTGAACAGTTATTTTACTGGTTTTATTTTATTTTTTGCTTGTGTGCAATATACATAAATATTTGCATACACAAACTAATATAAGTGAAAATAAAAAAAGAGAACTCTGATGAGTTCATCTTCTGAAAAAAACAACAATAATCCTACAAGCAGTAGGAATGTGCAATATATAACTTTAGTTGCTGATGACGACAGTAAAAAAAATGAATTTAACAAAAACCTGAATTTAACAGTAAACACAAATACTCGTGCGCGATCATTATCTCTGAACATGTTAAATAGTGATCAAGAAGCAACAACAATTGCACCCATCAGCAAACTTGTCAGCTTAGCTGTACAAACAAACAAACAAACAATAAGTAACAAGGTGACCAACGTGCACAAAATGGTAGATGCGGTGAGTACAATAAATGATAATAAAATTCAAACAGGAATGGACAGATACATAACCGTGTTAAAAAGGGGAAGAAGTCCAAAATCAGCTCAAATTGCTTCAACATCGAAAGTTCCTAGAGATGGAAAAAACAATATAATAAATTCCGAAAATCGTTTCGCGATGTTATCTGAACAAGGCGATGAAGGCACAACTACAACAAGTTCGAGTAAGCCCCCACCCATATATTTATGAGAGCAGAATTCCAGTTTGCTGGTTAAAAATCTTATCTCATTAATTGGAGAAAATGAGTTTTATGTAACTCCAATTAAGCGCGGAAACATCAATGAAACAAAAATTCAGGTAGCTCATGAAAATAATTACCGAAAAATTGTTTCAGATTTTGAATCTAAAAATAAAAACTTCTACACGTACCAATTAAAGAGTGCTAAAGGTCTAACAGTCGTAATAAAAGGTATAGACTCTAGCGTAGATCCGGAAGAGGTCAAGTCTGGCCTTGAAAATAGTGGCTACAAGGTGAAAAATGTCTCAAACATTAAAAATAGAGAAAAAATCCCCCAACCAATATTTAGAGTCGAGTTACAGCCAGATGGCATAAAAATAAAAAAGACTGAAGCGCATCCAATATATGACTTAAAGTACTTGTTGCATCGAAGAGTTACTGTTGAGCTTCCACATAAAAGAGCTGGACCTGTTCAATGCCTGAACTGCCAAGAATTTGGGCACACGAAGACTTATTGCAAGTTGCCTACAGTCTGCGTTGTATGTGGTGAGTTACGCAGTACTGCTAACTGTGATAAAATAAAAGGTGATACCAAGGCGAAAAAATGTGGCAATTGCGGCGGAAATCACACTGCCAACTATAGAGGCTGCCCCCTTTACTCGTTTTTTAAGAATTCATCAATCAAAAAAACCAATGCTACTCCCGCTCAACCTAAAACCCCTATTAACTATCCACAGTTACCTCAACCGTCCACCAGCCAAAATCAATTTTCAAACATTTTCAAGTCTAACGCGACTAGTGCTGAACAACAATCTAACAACAAATTTTCATACGCTAGTATTTTAAAAAGCAATCAGAGTACGGCGCAAAAAACCGTAAATGTAAATGAAGTTTCGATGTATAATTTTAGTCGTATTGAAGCCTCAATTGAGAGCTTAATACAAACTGTAAATACATTTACTCTCAACATGTCCTGTATGATGCAGGAAATGTTGAAAATGCAGTCTACCTTGTTGCAGGCTGCACTAAGCAAACCATGAACTTAAAAATCTGTTTTTGGAACGCAAACGGCATCTGCCAACATAAAAACGAAATAGAATATTTTCTTCAGGATAAACAAATCGATGTTATGCTTATCTCAGAAACTCATTTGACATCTCGAAGCTGTTTCAGAATTAGTGGATATAATTTTTACGACACCAAGGATCCCCGTGGCAGAGCTTGTGGTGGTTCGGGAATCCTAATAAAAACGCGAATAAAACACCACCTGTTGAATGAGTTTTGTGAAGATTATCTTCAAGCAACGAACATCTGCATCGAAACTTACTATCAAAAACTTGTAATATCATCTGTCTATTCGCCCCCCAGATTCACAATTACCGAGAGTCAATATACGGCTTTTTATACATAAATCACTGGGCCTCCGTTTTCTAGCAGCTGGCGACTACAATGCTAAACACACATTTTGGGGTTCACGTTTAATCACACCTAAGGGACGAATTTTATTCGACACAATATCTAAAATGGGTTTGAATGTATTTTCAAGTGGACAGCCAACATATTGGCCAACAGATCGACAAAAAATTCCTGATGTTATCGACTTTGGAATTGTGAAAGGCGTGCCCAGCGAGATGGTTGAAGTTGAAGCATCTTTGGACTTATCCTCAGACCACTCGCCTACTATTGTCACTATTTACTCACACACAACATGTGATTCAGCGACGACATCTGCACGTATTAACTGGCTGAAATACAGAAAATATCTGAGTGCTCATTGCTCGGAAAAAATGCCGCTGAGAACACCTTCAGACATAGACGATTCTCTCAGGTTGTTTGAAGCGCATGTTAAACAAGCGGCTTTTAATGCTACTTCAAATGAAATAAACCAACCAGTGAGATTTAACAATATTTTTTCTGTAGATATAGAAAGGCTATTGACTGAAAAACGGCGAGCTCGACGAGAATGGCAGCGCTACAGATCGCCCCAGCTAAAATTAAGGCTTAAGGAGTGTACCAAGCAGCTTAGGAAAGTTTTGCAAGCTCAAAAAACCGCTTCCCTTCAAAAATTCCTTCAAGAGCTAGATGCAACACCACAAACAGATTATTCACTGTGGCGTGCAGCCAGAGGACTAAAAAGGCCGGTGATATGCAAACCCCCATTACGAGCCCCAAATGGTGACTGGGCAAAAACTGATGCTGAAAAAGGTGCACTCTTTGTTAAACACTTAGAAAAAGTTTTCACTCCGAATATTTCTGCTGATATTGTTGAACTGCCACCAGTCGTCCCTTTACCAGAAATACCGATGAGATTTAACATGACGGAGATTGAAAATACTATTACTAGTCTTAACACCAGAAAAGCCCCAGGTGTCGACAAAATAAGCAACAAAATGCTTCAAGAATTGCCTTACACTGCAAAAAGAATAATACTATTCATTTTTAACAGTATTCTACGCCTAGAACACTATCCTAAAGAATGGAAGGTTTCGCTAATTACTATGATACCAAAGCCCGGCAAGGATCATACAAAGGTTGAATCCTATCGGCCTATTAGTTTACTGTCTAACATTTCAAAACTATTTGAAAAGCTGTATATGAGCAAGCTGATGCCTATAGTGACTAGTAATGGATGTATTCCAGATCATCAATTCGGTTTTCGAAGACAACATAACACAATAGAACAAACTCACAGACTTGTGAATGTCGTTAGAGACACTTTTGAAAAAAAGAAATACTGCTCTGCGCTCTTTATTGATGTCTCACAAGCTTTCGATAAAGTATGGCACGAAGGTCTTTTCAATAAATTAACACAAAATCTACCAGCAAACATCGTAAAGCTTTTAAAAAGCTATTTGATGGAACGTAAATTTGTAGTTAGGGAAGGCAATTTTTTAAGCCCTCCGCAGTCGATTGAAGCCGGAGTCCCTCAAGGCAGTATCTTCGGACCCTTACTTTATTTAATATATGCCTCTGACTTACCGTTAAGCAGTAACATTCATACATCAACATTTGCGGATGATACAGCCTTTCTAAGAGTTCACGAAAATCCTGTAGAAGCTTCCCGCAACTTACAAGAATATATATCCAAACTGGAAAAATGGCTCAAACAATGGCGTATAAAAGTTAACGAGCAGAAATGTGCACACGTCACTTTTACGTTGCGCAGGCAAACATGCCCGCCTATAAAAATTAACACCGAGACTATACCACAACACACTGTAGTCAAATATCTAGGCGTTCATCTTGATCGTCGTTTAACATGGAAGTCGCATATAGACGCAAAGTTGACTCAAATGAAATTAAAAGCAGCTCAAATGAATTGGCTTATTGGAAGAAATTCTATACTAAGCCTAGACTGTAAACTACTATTATACAACGCGATCCTGAAACCAATATGGTTCTATGGAATCCAGTTATGGGGCACTGCGTCAGCATCAACTGCCTGTTTTTAGAAAATGAAAACAAAATAGTGAGTGAGAATTTATATTGAAAACAAAAACAAATTTTCGTATTTTATTGTTGTTTTCAATATAAATTCTCACTCACAATTTTGTTTTCATTTTCTAAAAACAGGCAGCAAATGTCGAAAAAATTCAAAGGCGACAAAATAAAATTCTACGTACAATTACAGCAGCCCCCTGGTATGTCAGAAACCATCGAATTCATAAAGACCTAGACGTTCCGTTGGTAAAGAAATTATTTTCGAAAAAGGCGAAAAAATATATAAAAAACTTGAGTTGCACCCAAATCTACTTGCGCGCAATATTCTTCATTATAGAGGCCAGACCCGGCAGAAAAGAAGGGATACTCTTTTTCTCAGCCGTTCACGAGAGATGTAAAACAACAAAAATTAACCGTTGAAATTAAAAATTTTGTTTAGCATTGGCTAAACTTATATTTAATATTTTTTTAGATTTAAGATTTGAAAAACTTATTGATAATTCAATTTAAATAATTAAAGATTCAATAAATAATAAAATTATCACAAAATATGTAAAAATAGAATCAAAATGAATTAAATTAATTTTCGTATTATCGGGTCTGTTCTAGAATCCGAATTCACTTTCTAGTGAATTACTTTAGCATTTTTGGTGTTCTGCAATTCACATCCACATGTTTTTATTAATAAAAATATGTGGATCTGAATTGCAGAACACCAAAAATGCTAAAGTAATCCACTTTCGAGTGAATTCGGATTCTAGAACAGACCCGTATATTTCATTTGTAAACTTGGTTAAATAGTTGATATTCTTTCCCAATTAGTATCCACTTTACGAAAATTTTAAAAATGGATAAATGAACGCTGATGAGAGGTGTAGCGGCCCACAGTGGGGATTTTTTCATACAAGCTTGGAAAAAACTATAAGAAGTGCTCGTAGAATGTTGAAATTTTTATCTAAGCCTTTGGTTAGGTCAATTAAGAAAAATATAAAGTTTCGTCAAAATTGGGCAAGCCCACCTCCCACCACCCATAGAACCCGAAATTTATATTTGGCCCAAACTTTTGGAAATTTGGCACAGAGCATTATATTACCTTAATTAAGAAATATATAAAGTTTCATCAAAATTGGCCACGCCCACCTCCCACCGCCCATAGAACCCCAAAATTTATTTTTGGCCCAAACTTTTTGAAATTTTGCACAGAGAATTCTATTACCTTAATTAAGAAAAATATAAAGTTTCATCAAAATAAAAAACAGATGAAATTAATTGTAATTCTTGATTTTTCTAAATTCGTTTAAGCAAAATCCGACTAGTGGTTCTTGAGTTATGTTAAACAAATTGACAGGTGGCACCTGGTGGCACTTGAAATTGATTAAAAATGTAAAAACAGATATGAGACAATGTATTAGAAGTGATTTCGAACTGTGGGAAAGTATGGCTATAATTGCAGGTCCAATGTTTGGAGAAAAAAGGGATTTTTGTTATATGTTCATAAAAATAAACAACAAAAAAAACTTAGGTCTTTGCAGAGTTTATTTTTTCAATTTTAGTATACTGAAATATCCTACTTTAAATAAAAAATAAAAAGAAAAACGTTAGCTCACATAATAAAATAATATTCGTCTTGAAATTCTTAGGTTTAAATTAAGTTGTTTCGGTAAAACATACAAGTACTGAGTCAGTCAAAACTAGCAGTCAGATCGGAGT
Source organism: Lypha dubia (assembly GCA_947311025.1). Lineage (NCBI taxonomy): Eukaryota > Metazoa > Arthropoda > Insecta > Diptera > Tachinidae > Lypha > Lypha dubia. The sequence goes on along the minus strand of OX371260.1, from coordinate 102,260,672 downwards.
AATTCTTTTTGATTTGATTGTACTATTTAGTCTAAAATTTCAAAATATCACTGCATATTGCATGAAGAGTATGTTGACAATTTGACTTTTTTCCGCGAAATCCCCAGTGTGCGGCCTTGAAATCGGTATACTGATACGTTCTGCTAATCTGATTGCACATTCTAATGTTTTTCAAAAATAAAAAACTCATACTATGTAATTTGAATTTTCATTAATTCAATAAAACTGAACTTAAGACTAATAATAATAATTTCTCATTTATATATTAATAAAGTTCGGTGGCACGAAATAAGCCCCAATGAAATAAGCCCCAAATCGAAAAATGAAATAAGCCCCAAAAAATTTTATGAAATAAACCCCAAATTTTTAAAAAATGAAATAAACCCCAAAAAAAAATGAAATAAGCCCCAAATTTGTTAACTTTATGAAGTAAGCTTAAGAAGAAATCATAAAATGCAAGAATTTTATCCCGTAAGCCGGTTATGCAGGGAACGCTTGGAACGCGAAGCCGGTGTTCGATATACCATAGAGTATAAAGGCCTTGCGCCCGGCCGTAGGCCGGTTCTGCAGAAAATACTTGGAACGCGAAGCCGGTGTTCGATGTACCATAGAGGATAAATTCCTTGCGCCCGGCCGTAGGCCGGTTATGCAGAAAATGCTTGGATCGCGAAGCCGGTGTTCGATGTACCATAGAGGATAAATTCGTTGCGTCCGGCCGTAGGCCGGTTATGCAGAGAATACTTTGAACGCGAAGCCGGTGTCCGATATACCATACAGGATAAAATCCTTGCGTCCGGCCGTAGGCCGGTTATGCAGAGAATACTTTGAACGCGAACCCTGTGTTGGATATACCATAGAGGATAAATTCCTTGCGCCCGGTTATGCAGAAAATACTTTGAACGCGAAGCCTGTGTTCGATATACCATAGAGGAGAAATTCCTTGCGCCCGGCCGTAGGCCGGTTATGCAGAAAATACTTTGAAAGCGAACCCTGTGTTCGATATACCATAGAGGATAAATTCCTTGCGCCCGGTTATGCAGAAAATACTTTGAACGCGAACCCTGTGTTGGATATACCATAGAGGATAAATTCCTTGCGCCCGGTTATGCAGAAAATACTTTGAACGCGAAGCCTGTGTTCGATATACCATAGAGGATAAATTCCTTGCGCCCGGCTATGCAAAAAATACTTTGAACGCGAACCCTGTGTTCTATATACCATAGAGGATAAATTCCTTTCGCACGGCCGTAGGCCGGTTATGCAGAGAATACTTTGAACGCGAAGCCGGTGTTCGATGTACCATAGAGGATAAATTCCTTGCGCCCGGCCGTAGGCCGGTTATGCAGAAAATGCTTGGATCGCGAAGCCGGTGTTCGATATACCATAGAGGAGAAATTCCTTGCGCCCGGCCGTAGGCCGGTTATGCAGAAAATACTTTGAAAGCGAACCCTGTGTTCGATATACCATAGAGGATAAATTCCTTGCGCCCGGTTATGCAGAAAATACTTTGAACGCGAACCCTGTGTTGGATATACCATAGAGGATAAATTCCTTGCGCCCGGTTATGCAGAAAATACTTTGAACGCGAAGCCTGTGTTCGATATACCATAGAGGAGAAATTCCTTGCGCCCGGCCGTAGGCCGGTTATGCAGAAAATACTTTGAAAGCGAACCCTGTGTTCGATATACCATAGAGGATAAATTCCTTGCGCCCGGTTATGCAGAAAATACTTTGAACGCGAACCCTGTGTTGGATATACCATAGAGGATAAATTCCTTGCGCCCGGTTATGCAGAAAATACTTTGAACGCGAAGCCTGTGTTCGATATACCATAGAGGATAAATTCCTTGCGCCCGGCTATGCAAAAAATACTTTGAACGCGAACCCTGTGTTCTATATACCATAGAGGATAAATTCCTTTCGCACGGCCGTAGGCCGGTTATGCAGAGAATACTTTGAACGCGAAGCCGGTGTTCGATGTACCATAGAGGATAAATTCCTTGCGCACGGCCGTAGGCCGGTTATGCAGAGAATGCTTGGAACGCGAAGCCGGTGTTCGATATACCATAGAGGATAAATTCCTTGCGCCCGGCCGTAGGCCGGTTATGCAGAAAATACTTTGAACGCGAAGCCAGTGTTCGATATACCATAGAGGATAAAATTCTTGCGCCCGGCCGTAGGCCTGTTATGCAGAGAATGCTTGGAACGCGAAGCCGGTGTTCGATATAATTTAGAGGATAAAATTCTTGCATTTTATGATTTCTTCTTAAGCTTACTTCATAAAGTTAACAAATTTGGGGCTTATTTCATTTTTTTGGGGGTTTATTTCATTTTTTTAAAATTTGGGGCTTATTTCATAAAATTTTTTGGGGCTTATTGCATTTTATTTGGGGCTTATTTCGTAAATTTTGTTTGGGGCTTATTTCATTTTTTTTGGGGTTTATTTCATAAAATTTTTTGGGGCTTATTTCATTTTTCGATTTGGGGCTTATTTCATTGGGGCTTATTTCGTGGTGCCATAAAGTTCATCTAATAATTACGTTTATTCGTATTAATAATATAAAATTTTAATTTTTAGCAAAATTTTCTGAAAGTAGATTTTGTATGACCCTGTTCGCTATGATACCGTTAATATAAATTTGTACGTTTTTTGGCCGCCTTCTCGAGATATGTGCGCAACCTTATTCTTAAGAATTAGTACTAGTACGGAAAATTATAGGGTTGAAGAGATAGTTGCTGCTATTGTGCGTTTTGTAAATTTTAAAAGCGTTACATCGCCTCTAGCATTAATTTTTTTAAACGGTGTGTGCAGTCATTTTTATTAGTTTTACTTCGCCGACGTAGGAGGGTGATGTGGTGCTCATTAGCTGGAAACGTTATCAATCGCTTCCGGGACAGTTTTTAGTGACCAGTGATATACGAGTATATGCCTTTATCACTTAAACAGTCCAACAACAAATAATAGCCAGACTAATGCACATTAGAGGCATTTATGATGTTGATTGAATTGCCTTACCAGGGATCGCACTCAGGTCCTAAGTCATAGTTTGCATTGTACTCAACGCGCTAACCACTTCACCCAATTGCATGTCAATTGTTTCGGTTTGGTATTCATTAACACTTTGCTAACAATTTACCACATTATAATTAGTAGTTTTGTAAAAACTATGGCTAAAGTTTTGATATGTAAATATTGTACAAATTAGTTACCTTTTGAAAATTATTACGGTTATCGTAATAATTGCCGGTTTTTTCAAAGTATAAATCTTTAAATGAGGAAACGGCTTCGATAAAAGTATTAAAATTTTGCAATTTGTTTCCTCCAATTGTTGTTCCAATGCGACCCCAAGATCTAAATACCCAATAGCTAAAAAGATAAATATTTATATATATTTTATTAATTTTTTTAAATTAATTATCTACTTACTTCATTTTATTGTCACTTTCCAAAAGTTGAATTTTATAATATGAATTCTTATTACTTTGGATGTCCGTTATTCCTAGTACAGCACTATATTTGTCTTTATTTGGGGCCACGTAAACGTGCGCAACATCCTCTAAGCCACTCTCAGGGTCTACGGCTAATCCACCTTTGATCTTTAGTGTCATTGACTTTGGAACTGACTTGGTATAAATACTTTTCGATTTAGAGCTTTTTGCCTCCTCCTGTTGAATTCGAGCAGCTGGGTCTGTACCCCAATCACACAGTGACATACTTGTAATATAATTAACGGCACCAGCTCCATTAGACTCAACAGCGTCCAAATACTCTATTGGTACCACATGTAGCCCTAGAGTCTTTGCTTTCTTCATACGACTTGTCATGCGCTCAACTGCATTGGGTGTTGATAATATAAATGTTGTTCGGTCTGTTATAGTTGATGTAAATTTTCCGCCAAGTTTTGTTATACGTTTTTTTAGTTTATCGTCATCATCCAGGCCAAATATAGAAATTTGCATATTGTACAGTGGAGGGCGATCACGTTTTACTTTAGGCCTTAAAAATAATATAGTTTCTTATTAAAAATTAAAGTATTAAACACATTGATAAAGGCGATAATATTGTGACAAAAAGGCAACACGGCTGCAGCTTTTGTCATTGTAGACAAATTAAACTAGTTTATTTATGTTATTGTTTTTAACTAGGTTGTTTATGGTCAGTTTTCTTTATTTTTGTAATGCATATAAAACAAATTTATTTTATCTTTTTTCTCAATGTTTCGTCAGCTTTTTTCTGAACACGTTGTCTTCAGAAGTTTTTATTTATACTTTAATTGTAGCAACCCAATTTTGTTTTTGTTAAATACAAGAAGATAAATACGTCATATTAATTTTTGTGTTTACTTACTATTTTCAGTTTACATCATTATGTAATTTATAAAAACTGGACTACACGAAAGTTAATTGTACAATTTAAATAATAATATTAATAAATAATTAAAAATATCATAGATCAAAATTAGAAACTAGTATCACAAAACGGAATACTGTAGTTCGGTGTTGTCTTTGTCTTCTTTGTTGTTTGTCGAATTTTCAACACGTTGTTGTAGTCGCAGACTTTCCAGTGTATACCTCTTATTCGCTTTTTTCTCTGTCTAATATTCTGTCGCTTCTTTTTTTTCCTTTTTTGATGTCTGCTTGATGTTCCGATATTCTTGTCCCGAGCTTACCCTTTGTTGTGACTACCTATACCTTGTTAAACATTTCGTCTTCATTTCCTTGACAAGTTATTTCACATCAAACGTTGTCTGTTTCTAGTCTCACTCACTGCACGCGTAAAGAGATGTTGGGTCATTTACCAATGTTTTAATGTTTTGCTTTCGGTAAGCTTTGGAACATATGGTACACTGTAAAAACTTTTTGTATTGTTTCGTCATTACTGTTTTTAGCTGGATTTTTGCACAACCATTTTTTTATTAGTTTATTTGTTATACACATGGTCAAATAATAATAAGGTCTGCTTAAGACTACAACAATAATACAATAGAAAAAAAAAACATGCATTTTGTTTGTTTAAAACAATCCCAATATTGTCAAAAATAGTTGTGGTTTGTATGTATTTAGTGGTTATGTAGCAACAAAAAGCAATTTGTAAACAAAAATATTCATAATGGCGGCAAAAATGTAATCAACTTTTGACAACATTGTGAAATTTACCATTTTTTTGCAGATTATTTAACGGTCAAAACACAACCCTACAAAAAACCATATTGCGTCTTGCGCAGACCTAATTGTTCAGCCATGGTCATACATATATATATGTTTGAAAGCTTTTTTTTGTCATTATATCTCTTATTTTTTGTATGTTGTTAGTTTTAAACCGTTTGTCGCTAAACTTGAGAATTTTATTTGTGACATTCATTGCCGTATTTATTTTTATGTTAAGCGGTTAAGTAGAGTGGTACTGGATTATTCTTCCCATTGCAGTTTGTTTTTCATACAAGTTCGTTATTAGTTTGTTGTTGTCTTTTATTATTTTCTTGTCGAAGTATGGTATTTCATTGTTATCTTCAACTTCAATAGTAAATTGCAAATTATTGTGATATGAAGTTACTGTTTTTAATATAATGTCTAGTTCAGATTGTTTTATAACCGCAAATACATCATCAACATATTTAGATCTAAATTTTATGTGTATAATTTGGGTCCTCAGTTCTGCAATAACCTCGTCTAGTAATTTGTCAAAATCAATGTGACGGGGATAGTGGATTTTCCATTGGCATACCATACACGTATATCTGATGGTAATACTGGCCATGTGAAGTAGTTGTTGTTTGTTATGCAGAATTGAAGTACTTTAAAAATTTCCTTTTTTGCTAATAGTGGTGTATTCGTAAATAATGATACCACGTTAAATGATACAATAATATCCTCCTCCTCTGGAATCAGAGTTTAAAACTAGTTTTTTATTTTTATTTATTACACTAACGACTAATGAGAAAATATATTTTATAGCGTCATATTGTTTGAACAAAAAATTTTGTGTATGTGTGTTTTTGCTTTTTTGTGTGGATAGCTAGTTATCATTGACAAGAAATTTTTGCTGAAAAGAGAAGTTATTTTCATTTTGTGTGCTAGTAAAAAATTTTACTATGCAGTATTGCTGGCTTGTATGGAACTTAATATTTTTTTAGTTGTCATGTACAAAATTTTTTTTTAGAAAAACTGGAAATTTATTTGTTATCAGGTAAATATTTTAGTTTCTCTACTATCAAAAATGGAAACGAATCATATTTTTTTACTAGTCGGTAGTATAATAAATAAAAAACTAATTTTAAGCCCTGATGGTTCTTAATGGTATATTTTCCTCTTGGATTTTAGGTAAAACATAGAGTTTTGGTAGTGCAGCTGCATGTGATGTCATTTTTAATTTGGTTTATTATGGTTCATTTTTTGTTTTTAATTTTATTTTTATGAGGGTTACTGGTATGGATTTTACAATCAACTAACAGCTACTGTCAACAAGATAGCAAACCGTGATATACTTATCCTAAGCGGTGACTTTAATGCCCAGATTGGCAATGACAACCATGGCCTAACCCATATCATGGGAACACATGGCATGGGAACTAGAAACAAGAATGGTGAACGTCTTATAGAGTTTTGTCAGACATTCCAAATCGTGATCGGTGGTTCGATTTTTCCCCACAAAAATATACACAAATACACATGGGAGTCCCCAGACGATCAGACACGTAATCAAATAGATCACATTTGTATTCGCCGCAAATGGAGAGGGTCTCTAATAGATTTACGCACCAAAAGAGGTGCCGACCTGTACTGCGACCACGAGCTAGTGGTAGCTACAATAAGAATAAAACTTAAAAAAATGTATAAAAGAAACTCGCAGACAACATACAAACGCTTTGATGTCAACAAATTGAGAGTTAAAGAGAAAAGGGACGAAGTTGGAGAAGCACTAAGGGAATGTATTCAATCTGAAAACATTTCCTGGGAAGCAGTGTGTAACAAAATTAGGGATATTGCCAAAGATAAAATAGGCTATAAACAGAAGACAGAAAGAAAATCATGGATATCCGATAACACCTGGAAACTTATTCAAGAAAGAAAGCAGTTGAAACAACAAAAACTTGAAAATCCCTACTATAAACCACAATACAGCGCAGTGGCAAAAGCCGTAAAGAGATCAGCCCGAAACGATAAAAGAAAGTATTTAGAATCCATCGCCAGTGATGCAGAAACAGCTGCAGGGTCAAACAACATGAAAGAGCTACATCAGATAATAAATCGCCTTTCAAATCAAAATATGAATCGTAACCATGCTATAAAGGACTCTGATGGTCAGCTTCTTACAAACACTGAAGAACAAACCCGAAGATGGAAGCAACATTTTGAGGAAATAAGTAACATTACTTATGAAGAAATTCCGGAAAGTTCTCAGAATATCGATTCACATACATTAATCAACAACGCAATAACCACAGAACACCCAAGCATCGAAGAAATTACGTGTGCTATCTCAAAAATAAAAAAGAACAAGACTCCGGGCGAAGATGGTATCCCTCCAGAGATACTGCAAACGAACCCAACTATAGCTGCAGAAATGATATACCCATATATACGTGATGCTTGGATCAATGAAGAACTTCCTAGTACTTGGACTAAAGGCACAATAATTAAACTACCGAAAAAGAACGATCTAACTGTGTGTGATAATTGGCGAGGTATCACTCTGCTTAACACAATATATAAGGTCATTGCGATAATAATAAACAACCGACTACAGCATGTTGAAAGGGTAATACGAGACGAACAAGCTGGTTTTCGTCCTCATCGTAATTGTGTAGACCAAACCAACACTCATTGGCGCACACCATTGTATTTAGTTTTTATTGACTTCAAAAAAGCTTTTGATTCCATAAGACGACGTGCAATATGGGCTGCATTAACAGCAAAAGGGGTACCAGTGAAGTTGATAAACATAATTAAAGCCATGTACAACAACACAACTCTACAAGTTCGACATAATGGCATGACCAGTGAATCCTTTCAGACAAACGCTGGAGTGAAACAAGGATGCCCACTATCTCCTCTACTATTTGCTGTTGTATTAGATGAAGTCATGTTAAAACTATGCAGCAGAAAAAGGGGTATCGTATGGGACTTCCAAAGACATCTAGAAGATTTGGATTTCGCTGACGATATTTGCCTCATGTCACACAATTTTACCGACATGCAGAGCAAAGTGAATGATCTGGGAACACTGGCAAAAGAAGTTGGATTAGAGATAAACATTTCAAAAACACATGCAATGCGAATCAACAACACAATCAACAACCACATTCTAATACAAAACCAACGCATACAATATGTTAACTCATTCTGCTACTTAGGATGTATAATGTCGATAGATGGCGGCGTGGAAGAAGATGTGACAAACAGGCTGAAAAAGGCAAGATCAGCCTTTGGCCGCTTGAATAGAACTTGGCGGTCACCCCAAATCTCGAAGAAGACAAAGATTCGAATATTTAACGCATGTGTGAAATCTACTCTTCTGTACGGTAGCGAAACCTGGCTGATGACAAGCGTCATAGCACAGAGACTACAGGTCTTTATAAATAAATGCCTGCGAATAATTTGTCGCATCTTTTTGCCGAACACAATAACCCATGCCGATCTTTGGAGATTGACGAACGAGGTACCTATAAATCGCCAAATAACAAAAAGAAGGTGGAAATGGATAGGGCACACTGATGACGTCCTTGTGTGTGTAGTCGAAATATAATCCTGTGCCTTGTTACAGGATTACGTCGATAGCAAATGTTGAATTTTGGGGATCTGCCCAAATGTAATTCGAAGTATAATTCTGTGCCTTGTTACAGGAGTAAGTCGATAGCAAATGTTGCGTTTTGGGGATCTGCCCAAATATTGCCTGTTGTATTTTTGGACTGTTGTCCTGTTGAGTGCATTCAAAGTATTATCCTGTGCCTTGTTACAGGATGACTTTGGTAGCATATGTTGAATAAAGGTATTGAGCACCAAAGGTTTCCTTTGGAGCTCAGATTTTAATATTGTATGAATTGAGTTAGCCCAGGTAGAAACACCATGTGCTGTTGTAAATTAGATCTAAGCCTTAGTAGAGACACTAAGACTGGTCAAGCAATCATAAGAGTTAATCTTTGTATGCCATACGTTCTTTATTTTAGCACGTCTAACTAAAATTAATAACAAATATACATTTTCAGCAATTATAATAAATTCATTATTTTGCAGTTATTTTAACATTGAACATTTCTCAATGCAAACATAACTAAAGGTAAATGACTGTATTTATTGTAATATTAAACCCTTCTCAAAGTAAAGCAATTCTAAAGGTAAATAACTTCATTTATGGCAAACATTTCAAAAAAGGAAATGTTGAATCATTTTTTGTGTATTACATTTTTTGTATTGACATTATATTATGTGTTAACAATAATATCTGCTGGAATCAAATATATAATATTGATAAAGTTTATGATCAACTTTCTTTTTTTTTGTGTACCAATAAAAACAAAGATAATATTCGTAACATCCAGTCAACAACCTTGATTTAATAATAATATAAAATAATTAGAGATGTGCAAATGTCGTGAATTTTTCGTGTCACGCGTGACTCACGCGTGAATCACGTGATTCGTGATTACAAATCGATAAAATCACGCGTGCGTGCGTGATCGTGATTCAAAAATATAATACCGTGCGTGATCGTGCGTGATTTTTTATATATTAAGTTTATCCTTTGTATTGTAATTTTTCGACCTTTTCCTCAATTTTTTTTATTTAATTGATGATCTTGAAGTAAATAAAGAAATTAATTACAAAATAAAATTTTTTCGCATATGCTAAATCTTTTATTGCAAAATTTGTATTCCACCGTGAGCGTGCGTGCAAAATTATTCCCGTCGTGCGTGAAAGTACGTGATTAAACATATTGCGTTCGTGAGCGTGCGTGATCGTGAAAGTTTTAAATCATGCCGTGCGTGAGCGCGTGAAAAATATTTATGTTTCGTGATCGTGCGTGATCGTGAGCGCAATTTTACTCATGCGCACATCTCTAAAAATAATTATTAAAAATAAACGTGATGACGCCTACTCCCGCTGAAAGCCACTTATATTGCTTCTCGAAATTTGGTCACGAAATGTATTAGAAATGCCAAATACCTCTTCTATGAAAGAACATTTTTACTCACAATGGATAGCAAGTCCAAATGGAGGGAAATTCGTAAAATTGGTGTATGAGTAGGAACCCCTCTCTCGTTTGGCCATGACGTCAATTTTAACGACCTGAACCATAAATTTGTAAACCGTAATATTTCACCTCCTACTAATCACATATACTATGATCTATGCTATGTTCCTGTACGTAATCCCTTTAGCTTCCGCTGCGTTGATCCACCTGAAATCCTTTAAGCCTTTTCATCGGTCAAATCTAACACAGTTGGTATCGATAGTGTCCACCTAATATTTTGAAAGTTTAAATCCCCAAGCTGTTACCTTTTATTACGCATTTACTTAATACTATTCTCACGAAATGCACCTTCCCTAGAGACTGGAAGTTATCTTAAGTCATTCCTATACCTAAAACTAATAATGATTATCGACCAATCGCATTTTTACCCTATTTATCCAAGGTGATGGAGAATCTCATTGGCAAGCAAATAACGGAATGTTTGGTGCGTGAAAATCTGTTATCTGACAGACAATGAGGTTTTATCAAAGCTAAAAGTTGCACCACTGCTTTAATCGATGTTGTCGAGGATCTTAGATCCAAACTTGATGAAAATATGGCAGGTTTCCTTGTTCTGTTGGACCATAGGAAAGCATTTGACACTGTTGATCATTTAATTATGGTTAAAAATCTGAAAAACAGATGCGCTCGAAGACAGATGAGGTGTTCCTAAAGGCACAATACTTGGACCTATTCTTTTCTGCCTATATATTAATGACCTTCCCGATGTATTGTCAAAAAGTAAAGTTCATATGTACGCTGATGAAGTGCGGCTCTATAACAGTTGCAACATCGTCGATACTTCCGCTTGTGTGTATATAATTAATTGCGACTTAAGTAAAATTTATGAAAGGGCAAATGCAAAAAGACTTTCAATCAACCCTACTAAATCAAAATGTATTCTACTTCCAAAACGTAGGATAATTTTAAACAGTCCTCAAATTAAAATCAATGACGATATTATCGATTTTGTGACCTCTGCGTCCAATCTTGGAGTCATATTCAATGACAGACTAACTTGTACTGGGGGGTTTCTCTCTATTGCGATGCGTAAGAAAAATGGTGCCTAATCGAACAATTGGTACCCTGTATTGCGTTTTCGTATTTTTCTTTCGCATCTAATTTTTTTCCCTTTCGCAAATCTGGCATTACCGCACTCTGTAATGCAAAAGTGTATGTCAAAATCATCCGTTTAGCGCAAATATCTTGCGCTAACAAAATATCAAACGCAAAGGAATCATGTAAGAAAGAAAATAAATTTGTATACTTACATTTATGTATGTACATTTCAAAATTGTTTTTTAGGGAAAAGTAGAAAAAGTTACACACTCAGCAACGGCTGTTCGATATGTTAGTGGATTTCATGCTGCAACACAGCGATTTGGCCAAGCGAAACTTGCAGAGGGTCATTTAAGGTGAGTTTACATGGTAATACAATGTATTAAGACATTGTAGAATCAAAATAATATGAAACTCTCTTTGTGTATAAAACGAGAGTACAAAAGTCTGTTGTATGTATTTTTTAAGTTTAGACGGATGATATAAATAAAATGATAGCAAAGCTAACCTAGCTTTATTACTTTATTAACAAAAAAATTTCCAATTGTGTTAAAAACTAAATATTGGCGAAAGCAATACTATAAAAGCTAAAAAATGAATGTTAAACAAAAAGCAAAAGGAGTTTCTGTTTGTGTTATGGCAATTGCAATAATTAGAAATCAAACTAGAAAAAATAAAAAAGTAAAGCGATTGCCAAAAAGAATGTGGAGCCGTCAAAGACTACTTCGACGATATAGTGGAGAAGATCTCACCCATATTGCAATTAAAGAATTGAAATTGGAAGACCCTAAAACTTTCCAGAACTTTTGCAGATTGCCCAAGGAAACTTTTGAAGAGCTGTTGTGTGTTGTTGGCCCTAAAATCCAAAAACAAAACACAAACATGAGGGAGTGTATTTCACCATCTACGCGGTTAATTCTTGAATTCTGTTTTTACAAAGGAAATGTATATTTATTTACAGACTATTGATTACTCATCGGTTTTTGGCAACCGGAAATTCTTACCAAGACCTTTCGTATGGATTTCGTGTATCAGTACCAGCAATTGCTATCCTTGTTACAGAAACGGTTAAAGCACTTTATAGCGCATTATCCATAAAATATTTAAATGTAAATTTGAAATAGTATGCACTCTATATAAGTTCATAATTTTTAACAAAACAATCTATATACGATTATATGTATGTATGTGTATTTATACTTTAGGGATGCAGAGCAACGTTGCAGCGGAAGAATATTGCAGAAGCTTTTTATCAAAAGTGGAAATTCCTTATGTGTCTTGAAGCCATTGGTAAGATCCAAAGAATTTGTTTTTTTATTATTATTAATAACGTTTACAATTCAAATACATATCTAGATGGTAAGCACATTGCATTCAGGGCGCGCTCTAAAGATGGCTCAGTATATTACATTACAAAGGTTTCAACAGTGTAATTTTAATGGCAGTATTTGACGCTAATTATAAGTTTATAAAGTGCGGTCTACACCTGACATGAAAACACGGACAGAAACAGCAAAATCCTGTTACTGTCAGGTGTGGACCGCAAATGTTAATGTTTTCTAGCCGTCTTAACACGGCTGTTAAGACGTCTGTCTTGAAAGCTCCGTATTAACAGAAAATGACGTTTAGCTGTCAAAGTTTTGTTTTCGTTGTTATTTTAAGGGAAAAAACTGAAATAATATTGTGGAAAAAGTAATAGTTGTGTATATTTTATAAAAAAAAGTGTGAAGCAAACTGAATTTTTGTAGCAAATACGTCCTGAATAGGAAAATAAATAACAAAAGTAATGTGAGTTTACAATTTTAGATAAAAAGAATTAAATTATACATATGTATGTAGATATATACTACATATGTACATATGTATGTATGTATGTATATGTGGCCTTCAGCACCGGTGGTTAATGAAATTAAATTGTACAAAATTATTGTTTGCCATAAAATATACAGTAAATAAATAATAAGTTAAATAAAATAGGTTATTAGAGAAATGCAAGTTAATCGATATCGTTCGACACCGAAGGCCACCAGCCCATTTGTTTCTAGTTTGTCACCCAAGAAAAAAACGACATTTTAGCTAATGCGAGTACCTGTATAAATATTCCACAGGAGAAATTTTTAGCATTTAGCCACAATTGGCATTGTTACAATGTTTTAGGAAAACCGTGGGTTTTATGATTTGATTAAAAATTAAAGCTTTATAAAATTACCGTACAAATATTGAAATTACCTGGCTACCTTTTGTCGGTCTAAATTACCGTACAATACGGTAATTACCGTACGGTTAACATCACTGACTCCACCATTAAAAGATTCGCGTGTTTTAACAGCACGTCTTAAAAGCATGTCATGTCTAATGTAGACGTGCAGTAATGATAGATGTTGGAACAAATAGTAGAGCCAATGACGCCGCAGCTTTCAATTTTTCAGAAATTGGTGACTGCAATATGAATAATAAATTAGATTTTCCAGAAGATGAAGAGCTTACTGGCACAACTACAAAGGTATTCTCGATTAGCTTTTCATCAAATAATTAAAAATGTAGGTGCCTTATGTTTTCGTCTCCGATGATGCCTTTCGTTTATCATCGAGAATTTTGAAGCCGTATGGACAAAGAAATATGCTACAAAACAAAGTTTTTAATTATAGGCTGTCACGAGCACGCCGAATTGTTGAAAACGCCTTTGGAATATTGGCAAATAGATTTCAAATTCATCAGCGCGAAAGAAATTTGTCAGTTGAAAAGGATGAAAATATTGTTATGGCTTGTTGCGCTCTTCATAATTTTTTGGCCACGGAAGATAACCCTTTTTGTGATACTATCAATCTGACCAATATCCAAACATGCGAAAGCCACAAAGGCAGTAATGAAGGCTCTGCGGTTAGAGATAATTTTAGAGAATTTTTCAATAATATTGATGTACTACCCTGGCAACATGAAGCAATAAATAAGTTTAATTTTTAAATACCACAAATTTCAACTTTTTAGGATAGCAAAAATACAACAAAAAGTTTCCCCCAGATTTATTTACTATGATTTGAACTCAGTTTTATTGAAAAAAAAAAATAACATCACATTAAATTTTAATTCAACAGTACTTTTAATTTTATTTTAAAATAAAAGCGTATTAATAAAAATTAAACTACCAATTATTTGCATAAATTTCTATTTTTTTTATACTCGAAAAGTAGCAGCACGATTTTAGACACCACTTCATCTTTCAAATCCTTGTTGCTAATTTCGCTCAACTGTCATCTTCCGATTTTTCTGCATCAATAAGCTTATCCAAAAATGCAGCGCACTGTTTTAAAGCATTATCTGCATTGCTTGCGCCATCCGTTTCTTCAGAAACCTCAAATTAAAAAAAAAATATTTAAATAAAAATTTCTATATTAAGGCAATGATATACTACATAAATCACAATAATTTTATTTAATCAGGCTTAACGAACTCATACGAACTTAAGCCTGAATAACTATTTCTTTGATTTATATAAATACTTGCATACATATGTTAAATTCGCCACTCAAATGCATGTGATGTAGATTGTAGTGGGGCTAGAGGTGGCTCCAAAGTAGCTAGCGAATCTACACGTACAGAGCTAGTCCCTTATACCACTGGGATATACTTACTTTTTTACGTTTTGAAAATGATGGAGCAGTTTCTAACTCGGATGATGCTTCGTCTAAATCCTAAAGTAAAGAAAAACGTTTACAGAAAATATACATTCATACAAATGTATACATACTTACAAAAGAAAGGTTGCATTTGCCTTTTCGTACTGAGACGAAATCCTTTAAAAAACTTAGAGGTTCAAACCAGTACGAAGATGGCTGGTATAAGTCGTCAGAGCCTGCGCCACTTTTTGTTGCATTTTGCAATCTGTTAAAATTCCCGCCCATACTGAGATCTTAAATAATTAATTTTAGTCTAAAACAAAAAATAATTAGACAGATTGCATATCTTTTAAGTTAAATAAATACCTTTATATCCGCTGAAGTAACACCTGGCATTAGATTTTGCATTTTGGTGGCTATAGCATCCAAGGCTTCTGTTCGCGCATGTTTATTGCGGTACAATAAACATGTTGTGTTGTACAAACACTCCTTCTCCTCCCAATGTTCTATTAATTTTATAACATAGGTTTGGCACCATTCAACCTGTGAAAAAGAAATTAAATTTTTAAAATGTACTTTTTATGTACATATATAGTTGCAAAATACATTTTCTCTCAAAAACTTACCTTAACTGGCGTACATGTTTCATATTGATGTAAATCCATTGCTATTGTACGCATACAAATTATAAAATACTTTTAAATTAAATTGAACCGAACCACAATATTTAACACAATTATTGTTTTGTTTTGCAGTACAAAATACCTGGTAGCTACAGCTCTACAATATTTACAAAAACAACATGAATTTGTTTTAGTTGTTTTTTTTTAATTATTGTGCAGAAATGATGCCACTTTCAATATATACTCTTAAAGCTGCCAATGTTTACTTAAAAAGACATCTCTGATAAAATGAGTATACGTAAGTTTCTAAAATGGTTTAGAAAATATTGTTTACCGACCGCTTGTCAGTTTTTTTATCAGTATTCTCTCTTACTCATAACAATTTGTGTTTACATGATAAGATTTTTTTTCAATTTTTGACATACCGATATGCATGTATTACCATGTTAAGAGGCCTTTAGGGAGAGTATATCTGATCTACATCTCAAAATTCTCCTTGTAATACGTTCAACATGCTCATTTTCTTCCTCAAACCATAATGCCACCGAATCCATCACTATTTACTTTATGTTATTTTAGTTTGACAAAAAACAATTACTGCACAAAAATTAGTTTTAAATGTTTTTGTTTACAAGTTTTGAAATTTCATTTTGGCAATCTTCGCTATTGTGAATTTTGTGGTGAGAGTGTTTCTTCTTTTTCAAATTATTTTGCAAAAGCGTTTGCGTAAGCGATACAGAGTACCAAATTGTAGTGTTATTGCATTTACCTTACGCATCGCATTTGCTTTCACATTGCAATACAGAGGAACCCCCTGGTGATATTACTGCTATTGTAGGAAGAGTATATGAAATGCTTCGTAATTTGTTGACAGTTAAGTTTCGACACCGTTTGCAATGCGTATGCTATTAGCTAAAACTTATCTCATTTTATCATTCTTATATTGTTGCGAATTTTTTTCTACTGCGATAGTAATGACAAACGCAAAATCCAAGTTGCATTCAATGACATAGCGCGTTACATCTTTCTGAAAAGTCGACGTGACCATAACTCATCATTTTCCTATAAGATTTTCCAAATAAAATTCGAAAGTCTGAATATCAAATCGTTATTTTTCTACACAAAATTATTATGTAGAGAGAGCCAAAATACTTATACAACAGAATTAAATTTGCAAGATCCGGTCGTGGTATGAATATCATTCTACAAAAATACAAAAGTCTGTTATCTCAACGCCAATTTCTAATTCCCACTACCAGTCTCTGGAATAACCTACCTAAAGATTTAAAAGGGAGTTATTTAAACTTTTGAAATAGTTAGTATAACATAATTTGTTTTCTATTCAATATATTAGTTTTTTAAACCCTGATTTTAAGTAGGTGTACGCACATAGTTTGGTTGTGTATAGTTATGTATTTGGTTTAAACAACAATAATTTTGTAATATAAAACAAAAATTTTGGCATTCTGTGCTCCATAATCAATCGTGTTTTCTTTTTATTATTAAGAATAAATGGTTTCTGCTATCGTTTACTTATTTAACTACATTTTTCTTTACATTCTAGTAATGATTGTATTATAAAATTGTTTTATTAACTGGCTAACTCAATTATATACATAAGTATGTAATCATAACGCGCATTATATATGCATACTTGAAATTTCAATATTGAGTGTTGTGTGTTTTTTGTTTTACTGACACTTGTTCGGCCTTCAACAAAATAAATTAAGTGTTGTATATAAATCTTAAGGAATTAAAACTAAGATTTTTAAATACATAATAATAAATTGATTACTAAGAGGTGTGTATTAATGTGTATATATGAAATAGTAAATTTAATTTTCATTAATTCAATAAAAACTGATCTTAAGCCTAAAATAGTATTAATTTTCAAATATCGCTAATATAGTTCAAATAATAATTGCAATAACAATAATTGCTGAATTCACAAAACCTCTTGTATCATTGTATCGAGTGTATTATAGTATCATATACAATAGTGTAAAATTTGTTGTTGGTAATTTTCATATAAAAAGGAAATACACAATTACACTTTTATTTGATATGTTTTACAAAAAGCGTATTTCATACAATACTCAGAGAGTATATGTATATACTCTCAGAGAGTATTTGTATGGTGCTTGTTCTTCTTTCGTCCATCAATACAAGATTCAAGCCGATACAATATACACTAGGTGTTCACAAACATATAAACAAAAGTGTATTTCATACAAGATAGACGATATAAATTGTTGTGAATTCAGCAAATAAAAAGTACATGAATTATTATTTAAATTGATTTTTTTATTCAACTTTTTTAAACTAATTTTTTGCGAGTTTTTTATGTAACAATTTTTAATTTTGTGTGATTTAGCTATTCTTTCTAGGTCACGTGCTGAAATCGAACTGTCTAAGTAATGCAACAATATATTCTTTAAGCTTAAAATTCATGTATGTATCTATCTATGCAAAAAAAAATAGTCAGATTAAAAATCAAACATATAAGGTTTTTTCTTGTATGAAAACAAAACATACTTAGGATCACGTTCTGGTCTATAACTCCGACACCAATCGAGTGTCCACCTTTAAATTTTCTGCAAATGTAGAAGAGGGTCTATTACTTGACATATATTTTTTTAAGAATTTTAAAAATATACTTTTTCAGATATGGACCTTTGAACTCAAGGCCCAAAAAAATGACCTTTGACC
This sequence comes from Lypha dubia, assembly GCA_947311025.1. Lineage (NCBI taxonomy): Eukaryota > Metazoa > Arthropoda > Insecta > Diptera > Tachinidae > Lypha > Lypha dubia. The sequence continues at coordinate 102,242,433 of OX371260.1, read as the reverse complement.
TTTTCTTAAAAAACACAATATGCATATAATTTTAAAGGGTGCACTTTCACCTTTAAAAATATACCAAAAAAACTCAATTATCTTTCATAGTTCAAAAGTTCTACCGCTTTTTGTAAGGAGACTTTTGTGATTTTTTAACATTTTTCACAACTTTTATTTCGTCATATTTCGGAACCCGAAAGAATCTGGGGTCTGAAAATTTATGTTTTGTTAAAGTCTAATAACATACAACAGTTGTGGTGAATTTCATTGACATTAGAGGTGTTGTATCCGAACGGCACGATGGTTTGACATGTTTTCACTCTAATAAAAAATAACTTCTTTTTATAATTAAATTTTAACAGCCGCATTCATAAAAATTTTAAACAGCATATCCATAAACGAATTTTAGTTTAAAATTCCTATTTTAACCCTTATTTAAATAAACGAATTTTAAAATTGTTTCGACCGTCTTTTTCGACTTTTACTTTTTTGATTTGTGTTTATTTTCATTTTAAAAGCTATTGTGAAAAATTGTCGTTTCTTCAGATTTGTTAGTTGATTTTTTAATAAAAAAAATTTAATGACCATCGGTCCAATAGTTAAGACTATATTAAGATTTTTTATTTTCCTATAAAGGGGCGTGGTCCCACTCACTTTTCTCCTAGTACGTATTCCTAATTATGTCAATACTATATGTACCAAATATCATCGGCGTAGGTAAAAAAATGCCCAAAATATGGCGATTTCAATTTTTGGGTTATATGGGAGCTGCCACGCCCACTTGTCCGATAACGCCCATTTTTGTCCTGATTACTCACATTAGTAACATATGAACTATTGCAATGTTTCAAAACTCTTGCTATCACAATAGTCAAGATATTTGATGTTATTCAATTTATGTGGGAGGGGCTACGCCCACTTGAAATATTAAAAGCCTAAAACCATCCTCTATAAATTCCCTTTTGAATGACACCAGTTTGGGTCAAATCGGTTGGATAGTTTCCGAGTCTATAGCGAACATGGGTACAAACATTTTTTGTATTTTATATATATAGATAGAAAATATTGTCGAAATTTCCAACAATCGTCAAACAAAAATTTACAAAAAGAGAACTGACCCGTTTTCCATTCCGGATAACCAATTTAAGTAGAAATATCGTTTTAATAAACAAACGGTAAGGAAAATTGTAATATTGGTAAAAACTGATATTTCTGTAGAGCGGTGTGGAGAGGTGAGTGTGTGTGGATTTTTGGGGGACCAAAATTATGTATTCGGAATAGTCAAGAATGATTGAACTACAGATTACGCCTTCCCGAACACAAAAATTGAATATTCTGCGCATGTTGGTTAAGTGACGTCACGAAACCTGCTGACATTTGTTAGTTGTGTAAAGATAACAGTGGGGCAAATCCTTAATTTTTTCCTTAAATAATTTTATTAGAATATTTTTATTTTGTTTTTAATTTAATGACAAGTCGATCGACAAGATCCACAAGAGCGCATTAAATCAAAATTAACTCAAAAACAATGTTAATATATTTCCAAACTAAATTTGCTTACTATCGGCAATGTTCTGAAAAATGCAGCGTTTTCAAATCTCATACTGTTTTAAAAACGTAAAACGTATTTTTTCATTTTGCTATTTTTCGAAACTGTGTTCGAACAATAAAAACATATGTTTTTTCTTAAATGAAATAAAAAAATAAACAAAATAAACTTCAAATTAAAATGTCGATAGCATCTTACTTTCTATTGGCTTTAAAAAAGCTAAAATCAAAAGAAAGGTTAATTAAAAAAAAAACACTGAGGCAGATAAGTAACAAACTCAAAGGAAATTTTAAAATTGCAATTTTTTTATTAAAATTGTAAAAGTTTGTAAAGTGTTTCCTTCAAATGAAAAGAAAAAATTATAAAATTTTATCTGTGGATCAATTAATATTCCCTTCAAAGTGCAGTTTATGTAAAATATTCCAGATCGCTTCAGTATAAAATGGCGGTTTGAAAACGCCAAATTTCTAGCGCTTTCGTTGGTCAGAACAACACTCTGGAGTTTTCAGCGATATGCTAATTTTAAGCGTTATGCGTTTTCTGAACTTTGCCGTATGATGGATTCAGATCTCCAAGGCAAATTAGTTTTTTTTTTTTTTCGTTTGCTTTTGATACGGTAGTGTTTCCGTTTAAGTTGCGATAGCGTTGGATTTTATTGTCGGGACTGCTGCCGGTTTCAAATTTAGAGTTGTTCTATTACTAAATTCTATACGCAGTTAGCAAATAAATAACTGCACAATCTACAATAATTCTAAATTACCCATTTCATATTTTAAATTTCTTTTCAAATCGTCCTGCTTAAAATGTAACGAAAAAGTTCTCCCCTAAGGATCTTAATAGTTTAATAATCATTTTATCCAAAGCATTTTTTGATCTCAATTTCTCACTTGAGTTTTTTTCCATCGTTATGCATGCATTTGCCCACTGCGCACTTAATGTTTACAATTTGTTTCAAGCTTTTGAGCAAGTTTATTTTGCATTTAAAGCTTTTAAACACACTTTACAAACGGTTAGTATAATAATAATTATTTTTTTGCACTTTATTTTATAACTTTAAACTCAAAATTATTTATATATAACAAAATCCAATAAATTAATTTTTGGAGAACTGTCAAAGTGAATTTTATTGCAGGATTGCACATATAGAATATATTGGCTTCGCAGATTTGTTAAAGAATTTTTTCATATGGTATGCATTTCGTCTATATTTATTTATTAGCTACATACAAAGGAAAATATTTTTATCTAGGAGCTTTGAAGCTTGTAAGCTAATGGAGTCCGACAAAAAAATTATTCGGTTTTGTAAATAAATTATAAATTTTATGTTAGGTGAAGTTCCTTCAAACTCAACACACTGCAGATTATGACATTCATATTTATCTTCAAAATGTAAAATATTCTCATTTTGAATCATAAATTGAAAGTTTTTAATAATAACATAGCCCTAAATGATTTGGAAATACATAGAATAGGCAACCCTTGCATGGGTTAAACTACGTCATCAAACAAGAAAACATGCGCAAGGCGTAATCTGTAGTTCTATCAATCTTGTGGAATAGTTGTATCCCAGGTAGGGTGGGCAGGTAGAGGAACACCATCTATGTCCTCTCTCCAGTGTGTTTTCCTTGCCGTTAAGATTTATTTTTTTTGTTTTGTTGTTTGGTTTTATTTATTGTTTGTATCTATCTCCGCTGAGGTTGAGGGCCCTGAAAGGATGCTGTGTGAGCTAGCTGGCATCAGCGCCTCAGCGAAAGCAGGACACACAACACTTCAGGTTTTAGTAGCTTTACGTTGTTGGGGACGAAGAGAAGTATGTTTTGCACTCTGTAATGGTAATGTAAATAACTACCCAAAATTATACTTCTAGTTTCAGGATGGTGCTGGAGACCTTCATGGTCTTGCATAACCAACTGTGAGCAGAATTTGTGCAAAAGTTGCTCGTGCCTTGGCTAAGCATGGGAAACATTACATAAGAATACCAACTTCCCTGGAATTATTGGCGCAATCGATGGGACTCATATTAGAATTAAAAAAATTATTATTATTATTATTTTCCGATTGAACAGAGCTCAAAATAATTTTAATTATACAAAATGAGCTAGTGATGTATTAATAATCAAAACAAATAAAATGAAACTCGTTATTCAAAAATTTTTTTTACTTGTAATAAAATAATAATTTAAATTACGTTTACTATTTTTCTTTTTTTAATTAATAAACGAGTTATCATACATTTATTTTATTTTATAAACACAATGTTCTTCTGAAACACAAGAAAAATATATAAATTCGAGTACTGTATGAATCAGTAACCATTGTTTTGCATCAGTAAGAGTCAAGTGACACATCAAAAATATAGTGTTGCCAACCTCGTTTTTAAAAAAACCTTTAATCGTGGTTTAATTAAAATACTGATTATGGATACGAATTTTTAACAAACGTTTTTTAGGCTTAAAATGTTGTTTAGCTAAAATGTATTTGAAAGCTGAATGAAGATTTTTTTCTGAATACTGCTGTAAGAATTTAATTTGTTATGAATGAAAAAGAAAGAACATTTCAACAATTTAAAAATACAAATTTTGTTATTATTCTTTTGGTAAGCGAGTAAGATTATAAAATAAACAGCCAGTTAAAGCTCAGTTTTAGAAAATTATTAATTACATATATATTTTATTTTACTTTACCATAACAAATTCTTAAACACATTATTGTTATTCTAATGTACAGTGAACTAAAACTTTAATCACTTTAAAGTGGACGTAGAACTCAAAACAGTTTTTAGCTTTTTTCTGTAGCTTCTTCTAAATTTTTTGGCTTTTCATTTAGCTCCGTCAGCTCCTCTTTTTCACTATTTAATTCCTAGTCATCACTGGAATCCTCATCTGCTATAACTAATAAACCCTCATCTGTTACTTCTAGCGGCTCTTCAATTTCATCAATTCAATCAAATTTTTTTTCTGGTTGTAAGACCCCTTTTGCACACGCAAAGTTTACTTTAACAAAGTTTTTTCAGTTTTCTTTTAAACTTTGTTTGGTGTTCAGACACTCAAAGCTTTGTTTTACAAATTCTGTTTCATTTCTTTGTTTTTCTTGGAGTTTTTTTTAGAGCTATGCTCTTTATGGCGCAATGGAGGTTGAATTTTATTTTTCGTAACATAATTAATCGACACTATTACAGTTATATTTTTGTAGTGTGTTTGACTAACCACTACTGCATGCCGTCTGCATGCAGCAAGTGAAACATAACACTTTTGTTATTGTCCACATTCCAATTGTATGATCAGAATGTATTATGCTGATCATGCATATTCCCACACATACTTTGTGTATGTGTTAGTTTTAAGACATATAATATTGTAGCATTATTTAGATTGATTAAGAAATAATAATTAAGTTCATAATTGTGTATCAAACTGGACAGTCGCACAAGCGGCTGTCCAGAACCCAAAATAAATTAATAATGAATAAACATCCAAACATTTAAAATGAATCATTTCTGTTATTACAACATTTAAATGAACAGTGATTTTACATTTATTACATTTTGCTTTTTGTATGTTGATTTTTTTATATTCGACCTTATAATTTGTAAATTTTAATAATTTTATTCGGGCTTAAGGTCATATCATTTATTTAAATAAAACTCTTTTTTGTTTTATTAAACTTTGCAATTTTAATTATTATATATTTATTATTTCAATATTTCGAACACCTTCGGTGTCCTTCTTTAGGAAAAAACTATTAAAATAATAAACAAATATAAAAACATTATTTGAAAATAATGTTTACAATAATAAACAAAAATAAAGAAAGAATAAAGAACAATGAAAATTTTGTATATCTTACAGTAAATTAGGTTTGAGAGTAACTAAAAGCTTTTTTGTTTATATTTTGCTAATATATGTTTATATGCATGCGCGCAATTTTCTGTGTCTGTTTTGTAGTTCATTTGTATGTTCGCGGGAGTATTAATTATATGTAACGTCTCAATTGTGTACCTATTTTTGTAATTGTTTTCTTGTTGTAATATTGCTGTATCAGTAATATTGGCAGAGTGCCCAGTAGTTGTACAGTGGCTTGCTAACGCTGTTCTGTTGTACTTATTTTATAGTCAGATCTATGGGCTGATATTCTAGTACGTAGTTCAGACTTTGTCGTTCCTACATATATTTTTTTACATGTATTCAACCCGTTGCCGTTACAAGGTATTCGGTATATTACATTGGATTTATCTAATATATCCACCTTTGTTTTTATTTTTGAAAATAATGAGTCCAATGTTTTGTCAGTTTTTGGTGCAATATTAACATTTTGCTTGTCGAATATATCTGAATAAGTAATTCTTTCAGAAAACCCAGGAACATCAGTCATTGATTTAAAATTTTTTTGGTGTTTTTCAACTGGTTCTTTGTTGAAATTCTTCATTGCGTTTTTTACGATTTCGTTTGACATGGTGAACGAAAAACTATTTTTTTTAGTGTTTTTTTTTTTATCTTCTTAATATTTTCTTTATGGTATATGGTATCACTAATCTGCAGTACTCTTTTAGCAAAGTTTTGTGTTGTATTAATTTTTAAAGAAAATATTAAGAAGATAAAAAAAACACCACAAAAAAAATAGTTTTTCGTTCACCATGACAAACGAAATCGTTGATATTCTTCTCAATTAGTATCAACTTTACGAAAATTGTAAAGATGGACAATTGAACGCTGATGAGAGGTGTAGCGGCCTTGAAATCAGTACTGATACGTTCTGCTAAAAACTGATTGGATATAAATAATAATATTTTTCAACATAAAAAAACTCTTAGTAATTTTGAATTTTCATTAATTCAATAAAACTGAACTTGAGCCTGATAATATTACTTTTCATAAGTAAATCAATATAAGTTCAAATAATAATTACGTTTATTCGTAATAATAATAATATAAAAAAAAATATTAATTCCGTTTGGGCACGATCTATAAATATCCTAATAACAGGGGTCACAGTAATATGTGAATTTCCCTAATATAGAGTAAAAACAACAAAAACGTTAAATTACAAAGTAGAATACTTTGATGATAACGGACTATGAGTTTGTGTTGATTATTAGTAATTTCCAAAACAGTGATGAGGGAATTTCGTACTAACCAGCACTGTTTCATTGTAGAATAAAAATTGAATTCTCATATTCTACTTCTGTTGAAAACTGGTTAAATAGTTGATATTCTTCTCAATTAGTATCCACTTTACGAAAATTGTAGAGATGGACAATTGATTGATTGAATTAATCAGTACTGATACGTTCTGCTAAAAACTGATTGGATATAAATAATAATATTTTTCAACATAAAAAAAACTCTTAGTAATTTTGAATTTTCATTAATTCAATAAAACTGAACTTGAGCCTGATAATATTACTTTTCATATGTATGCCAATATAAGTTCGAATAATAATTACGTTTATTCGTAATAATAATATTATAAAAATATTAATTCCGCTTGGGCACGAGCTATAAATACTAGAATTGTCAACCGATTAAGAATAATTCGATTAATCGATCAAAAATAAACGAAACTCTTGTTCGAATAATTTTAAAATGCCGATTTTCGAATAACGAATAAATTAATTAATTAATGTCAATTAATCGAACAACTTTTTTTAGTTTAAAATGCATACGTGAAAAATGTTTAAATTTGTTTGTATGATATGAAACAAAGCAAGTACATACTTTATATCAACCAAATACATATTATTTTGGATGTTTGCGGTTGTTGTCGAACTGTGCATTACCTACATAGTAGTCGTGCTATGTTTTGAATGAAACGTTAAAAAATTTTCAAGAATAGAGTTTTTTCACTCCCAGGTGAATAAATTAGAAATACAGTAAAGCCAAAAAATTGAGCTCGTTTTGGAAGTATTTTACCAAGAACCAAAATGAAAAAAAAAAACAAAGTCACATGTAACAAGTGTCCTAAAGTATACAAAATTGTTGGATCAACAACAAAAAAATTAATAATTCTTTTGCAACAGATTTACGAAAATGTATTAAAATAAGAATTAATGAGGGACGTATAAAATTTTTAAATTCGTTAATAATATTTTTTAAATTCTGGAAATTTTCCGAGCAATGAAAGTTTTTTAAAATATTCTTAAAAAAGTGAAACTAAAGAATAAATTATACACCACATTATTTTATTTTGAAAGTAACCACAATAATTCAGATGAAAGTAATGAAAAGAAGATGTTACTAGTAATGAAATTAACAATCTTTATACGAATTAAACAATTATATTAAAAGTATTAAAAATTCAAAATATAAAAAGACTTCAGCGATATATTATACGATAATGTATATTTGAAAAAATTTAAAAAAAGAACAGAAAAATTAGATAAACTATTTTATGCTCTTCTCACAATATCAGCTACCTCGGCAATTAGCGAAAGATTTATTTCAAAAACTAAAACCAAAAATCGTTTGAAAGCTAAAAAATTTAGTCAACTTTTATTTGTAAAAGATTATTTCTTAAGAACAACCCAAATTGTCTGATTTCACAAAAAAAAAAAAACATTTGATATTTTTTGACTGAATGAAGCATGTTTATTTAAATTAATAGTTTTATGTATTTTTTGTTAATAAAAATATTAACTATTTTATTTTTAAGTTTTTTGTATGAAATGTTTATTTTTTGTCAATAAATTTTTTAAATCATTTTTTATTCGTTGTTCTCATCGATTAATCGAAAAATTTTTCAGCTTTAATCGTTTGATCGAACGAACAAAATCAATTATTTGAATTATTCGAACAAAGTTGAAAGGCAAATAATTCACAACTCGACAACAACGTTTATTCGTAATAATAATAATAATATAAAAATATTTTCCTTTTTGTTTTGATTTGCTTCTCCTTTAAAAGCGATTTTGTTGTTGTTTTTTAAAATCGGTATAACGAAAAACTCAATGTTTTATTGAGTCCCTTGAGAAAACCTCTTTATTGCAAAGTTTTTCATACAAAATTGCACTATAGCTATAACGAATAAATTCTGAGCAAAAAAGTCTCTATATAGCGAAATATTATTCAACTGCCTCAATATAACGAAATCAGAATAAATCCTAAATGTTAAAGTCCCGTTATAAAAACAGCGAAGTCTAAATGTATTTATAAGCGCATTTGTAAGGCCTCTATACAACGAAGTACTCATACAAAAGCCTCTATACAACGAAGTAAGAATAAAATTTAAAGCAAAATGATAAAGTGCCGTTATCAAAAGAACGAATCCTTAATGTGTGTGCAAATGTAATGCATTAGAAACGTATGTAATCTGTATTGACTTGGTTCTTGTCAAAATGAGTAAAGTAAAGCGTAAATCAATATTTATTCGAGAAAAAAATTCTATAATTGAGGCCGTAGATCGTTCGATTGCTTAGCTTTTGTCGAAAAAAGTATTCATATATGTATTTGGACCTTGCGAGAACAAACAAAATTAACGCAATATTTTATTAAAACCTAATAAAATTACCTGAATATGTGTTTTATTTCTTATTTTCCTCATGAAATATAAGCTTTTATTAGCAATCTCATGTTAAATAGATTTGAATAAAGAAAACTATAGTTATAACGAATTTTTTCGTATTTCTTCAAATTTCGTTATATCAAGGCATTGCTGATTATTAGACTTCGGATTTTGCATATTTGCATATTTTTGTAGGATTAAGATAGGTAAATTCTGATGGCACCAAAGTTCGTTTCATTGAAAATAGAACTGAAAACGATATGCATATTTAAATTTTTTTTGCATATTTGCATGAAATGCATATGCAAAATATATGCAAAATATGCAAAATATATGCAAAATATGCATCAAATATCTTAATCAAATCAAAAAAGAAGCTTTTCCGCTTACAAAATGGTTTTTGGAGAGAAACGTCAAAGACTTTCAATTAATAATTTGGAAAAAATTATGGTTGTATATTGTAATAACAATTATCTTGAATAATTTTGAAATCTATAAGATATCGTATGTATTAAGTTTCATTTATCATTTATCATAATTAACAAAATTTTTATTTAATAGTTAATTAAATTTCAATATGTATACCACCCTCTGAATCGCTTTTATATTATTTTTTGATTTGATTAAGATAGGAAATTTTTGCATATTTTGCATTAATTTTGCATATTTTGCATATATTTTGCATATTTTTTTGCATATTTTTTGCATATTTTTGATATGCATTAAAATTTGTAATATTTGAACGACAAAACGTCTAAATACAAAGTTTGGTACAAATCTGATGAAAACTAAGCAAATATGCAAAATCCGAAGTCTACTGATTATATTTATAGCGAAGCAATAGCTATAACGAAGTATTTTTGGATCCTCTTGGAATTCGTTATATCGAAGTTTCACTGTATATGGAGTGTTACTCACATTCAACTGCAATAACAAAAACAAAATATTAAATATACTCATATGAATACATATGTATGTATGTTAGTGTTTCGTTTTTGTTTTGCAATAAACGACTTATGTATGTAATTAAAAATTTATTAAGTTTAATATAAAAAATACAAAACTTTTTTAACAACAAACTAAAAATTAAACCATTCTGATATGAAAAGGTTTGTATATGTATACAATTTTGGGCTCCACGGTACTCTCCCGCCACCCGATTTAAGGGTTGAAATTTATATGGTTGGTAGCCCTTACTTACTTTAGTCCACTCCTAAAATTTTAACTTCCGGAAACTTATAGTTTAGGAGTTATTCTATACACCGCCGTGTCGGGATATACCATGGTGGATAAATTCATTAAGCCCGGCCAAAGGCCGGCTATGCAAAAATTCTATTCTATATACCGCCGTGTCGGGATATACCATGGTGGATAAATTTATTAAGCCCGGCCGAAGGCCGGCTATGCAAATTGGTCTTATACGTTGAAAAAAAATGTAAAGGGAAATCGCACATATATATAAAAACTTCAGAGGCCAATAACTCGAAAACTATGCGTTGCCGCCAACTTTTTTTATTTAATTTTTTCTTTAATTTTCTATCACATAGGCTAATTTTTATTTTGTTTGGGGCAACTTCAAGAATCGGTTGGCGGGAGAGTACAGTCCACCCCAATTTTATGCCAGATTAATTAGTCTCGTGTGTATTCGAAAGAACAAAAGTTGTGCGAATTGGACCAATAACATTAACAACCTTTGCAAAAAACACACACTAACAACAACATGAATAACGAATTTGTGCATTCCTTATGTTCTTGTTTTGAAGCCAATGTTGTCAATGATTATAAAAATAACGCAGATTTCTAAACAGAGAACAAAACAAAACAAAAAACTAGTACTACTATGACGTGGGGGTACTGTGGTATTATTGTTGTGAAAAAGTACTGAAAATAGTACAAAAGTACTGCATTTTCCATCACTGTTGTAAAGTAAACTTTGCCTGTGCAAAAGGGGTCTTATTCACTTCGTAAACAAATAAGTTGTTGTTGTATTTTTTATTGTATTATTGCTGTAGGCAAGGCAAATTCATTACCAGGTATATGCACGACTACAACAATTCAACAACAAAAAAGGCGAATTCATAACCTACGCTGTCAAAATTCTCCATGCATAAAAAATTACATAAAAATGGCGGCGGAAAATAGGTACCAAATTTGTCAGTGTGGGAAATGGATAAATTCGCCCGAATTCACCACTGCATCCACCTGGTAATGAATTCGCCTTGGCCAATATAAATGGAATATTATATTCGCCCCTCAAGGAGAATTAACAACTAGATGTCGTTATTACGCCAGTTGATTATTTTTGATCGTGTTTAATGGACATTGCGTTTTAAAACATGTACATATTTAATAATTATTTTACTTTTTATGAACATTGCAAAAGTTGTATGTATACAGTACATTTATTTATCCCAACTACAAAAAATATCCCCAGTTTTTGGATATGGCCATATGCATGGGAGCACTAATATATAATTTGATTTCGTTATTGCTCACTTTCTTTACAAAACAAATTAGACAATCGTTTGGATAGTTACACAAACAAAATGCTGTTGTTTTTCGTGTTGTATTTGTTTTATTCTGGCTTCCAGCTGATAGTTAATTCGCGTTTCTCGTGTTATTCAAGTTCAAGGCGAATTAAATACTTGGTGGCCTTATTAGCATTCGCCTTGATCAGCTGTACTTAACTACGGTACTGTCAAACATTGTTTATGTTTTAATCATGGTCTTTCACACACGAGACTAATTATGCTGGCATAAATTTACAGTTTTTAGGCAAGAGGGGTGAAGAGAGCGTTTTTTCGTTGGCGCAATTTTTCAACCAGCTTCAACCCCGCATTAGCAGCACAAAACTAGTACATACACACTTACGAATACACAGGTTGTGTGTTTTCTTTTTTACAGACCGTATTTAGTCGTTGGTTTGGTATCGTCGAGTGAAGATGAATTTCAAAGAAGAAGGCGGTTGGTCGCGCCAACAAACTTTAAGCATTTATTTTTTAATAACACTTAGTATGAAACATTCTCAATTAATTTTTATTTTTTTTTTTTTTTTGTAGGTATTTTAAATTTTTTCATTTTATTTATAAGCAGAAAATATTTTTTGTAAATAATGCGGTTTATGTTTATTAATTGTTAATTGATTAAATTTTTCAATAAATCTTTTAAAAAACTTTTTTTAAACTACAAAAGTTGTAAGAGAATCAATAAGTTAAGGTTCATTTAGGGCCAAATTTACAGTAATTAGTTAGCTATTAGTAAACTAAAATGATAACTATTGTTTAACTAATACTTCATATTCACAGTGTATTATTTAACTAACACTCTTAATATGAACAAAAAATGGTAACCCTATCAAACTATCAACTTTCAGTACTGGCAATTCCGTTATAGCATATGGTTTTTGTTTACATTTGATGTATTATTTCTTAAAAAATGGCGTATACATTCAAGAACTTGCCACGCCACCTACTTGCTAAGACGGAATCTTTCCATAAAATCTTTTTAGATTACGTTGGCGACGCTCAGCAACAATATTCCGCGTATTATCAGTATCAGTGTCACTTTCAATATCGAACTCCGCATTTTCAATTTCACATGCCATATCTAAAATTTTTCACAAAACAAAAATACTAATAATAAATTCCAACGAATCAGCTGTTGTCTAACTATTAGTTAACCAATGACGTTTGATGGTTTAACTAATGGTAAACTAGAAGCTTAAGTATTTACGGCATATTAATTATATTAAATTTATATACAAACGTACATACATATATGCTGTAAATTAGCCAAATGGTGGTGGTTTTTAACTTACATAAACACATACATACATACATACTTGATAAATTCTGATATTTTGCAGATATTATAGTGATAAAATATAAACGATCAGTGAAAACAAACTTAAATTATTTGTGATTTATAATTTTAATTTGGATAGAAAGACAGCACAAAGAAACAACCACAACAAAGTCGCTTTTAAAGGACAAGCAAATCAAAACAAAAAGAAAAATATAACTGTAATAGTGTGGATTAATTATGTTACGAAAAATAAAATTCAACCCCCATCGCGCCATAAAGAGCATTGATCTAACAATATAAAAAAATAGTAGAAATGTGTGAACCGGATATTTTGCGGCGATGTTATTTGTATAGAATAGACGTTATAAGGACTTTATCAAAAATGCTTTTAAGCAATAATGCCTTTTTACATTTACTCTGATCTTGCATTAACTATGGCTTTGACAATTTTGCATCATTTGTGCAAATAATTTAGTATGGGTTAACTTTTTTTTTTAATTTTACCATGATTTTGTGTGAGTTCGGTATTTTGTTGGAAAATTTGGACATTTTGTTTGACCACAAGAGTGCTATTTTTAACGTGACTACCTTTGATTAAAACTTTATTTTCGAAAATCGGTTTGAAATTGATCATTTTCAATACTATTGTCATAGCGGGAAAGTTTGTTAAACTGTGAAAGCCGTTATAAATAATAGAAAAACACGTATACTATACTCACCCATCTATTTCATCTCCTTTTTCAAATTTTCTGGAAACTGTTGCAGCACTTGGTGGAATGTACCGAATGGCGCGTTCTTCAGGAGTCTTTCTTACATCTTTCAAAAAGAAATATTCGGATTTTAAATTACTGGGAATCTTACACGCTTTCCGTTCGGGCACTTTTATCAAATTTGTACATTTAGTCCATTCGGTCAATTGGCCGTTACATAAATATCCAGATTTGTGAAATAGTAATTGTCTACAGTGGCATTGGGTACAAGGTAACAAAGCACCGAACGTTAAAAGATCCGCTACTTGATCTAATAATTTTTCTGAATCCCCTTTGATTGGCTCTTGGCCATTGTTTTCTAATATTTCAATCATATGACATTTTCTCATTTCTTCTTTGATGTTATCTCTAAATTTAAATAACCGTTTGCTTTGTTTTTTAATCGTTTCCACTAGTTCTTTAGTTAAATTTTTATCGTCTTCATCTAGTTTTTCAATTTTAGCCTTTTTTTTTGGCGGATTATCGTTATTTTTCATTAACCTTTGTATGTACGTATATAAAAAGAAAGTAAATGCATAAATGAACGTATCAAAAATAATAAAACATATAAATCATATATGTATGTATGTATATTAGTGATGTACGGCAATTGGGTACCTGTGATTCAATTGCTGTTAATCAGGCATGTTCTGTCAATCGCATTTCGCCTAACATTTGCGATGCGAGATGAAATCGCATGATAGGTGTTCTGGAGTTCACAATGGGAAGAAGTTTTGCGACTTCAGCTCGCAAGCAAGTACTGAAGTGAACTTGTATTATGTATTTTAATTGAACTGAAGTGTAAACTAACAATAAGGCAATGCACAAATTAAACTAAACATGATTTCTTGTATATTTTGTAAAAATTAATAAAACTTCCAAACTAATTAAGTTAAAAATATCAACTTTAAAATGTTTTCACAATTTTCTGTGCCAACTTGTTTTCTTCAGTACTGGCGATTTGATTTAAACAGCTGATTGATATAAAAAAATAGCAAAAACGCGTGAACGACAGAACATGTAGAAATAAGTTTGGCGATTTTCAAAACGCATGCGATTTCATATTCATGCGAGTGTCAGAACATGGGCGAATAACTGTTAGTAACGGCTACTTGCGAACCAATTTTTATATTTGTTACATAGTCAAATACATGATATTGCACACTTAATGGAAGTGATGACTATTTTTAGCTATATTTTCTACTATGTAAAAGTGTAATACGAGTATGTATGTAAATATGTGATCTAAGAAATATATGAACAAATTTTTTTCATATACACACTCGTATATACATACATATGTATGCATATTCCTAATACTATGTTCACACGACGAACTGAAATACAAGGTTCGCTTCGTGAACGACGATGGCGGAGCCATGTTTTCACACGACACATTCTAGATTGGTTCATACTTCGACATCCTTTCACAGTTTAAAATACGGTTGACTATTTATTTTTCTTCTATTTTATTTAAATATTTAAATAAATAGTATAAGTATAAGCTTATGAAATATATAGGGGATTCAAACGGTGTCTTATTAATGGTGTTTTCTTTTCTACAAAAAAATGGTACATCTCCATGCAGAAAATGTACTTTGGTGTTCGTTTCTTAAAAATGTTTTGCTCTCTAAAAGGGCAGTGTGTTTGATTCTGAAAAAATCGCCCTCACTAATGGTGAAAGGCATTGCCCTTTTTGTCCCGTAAAAATCGACATTGTTGATAGTGCCCTGTATAACTTAGCTGTCAGCTGTTGAAAACAGGGCGTTCCACTTTTTCATAAGTTGTGCTCAGTTCTAGTGAAATAACAAGCTGCATTATTACAGGGTTGGCAAGACATTTTATATATGTTTACTTATTTATTTATTTATTTATTCAGTTCAGTAATACAAAGCCCTATGGGCCAAAAAATATATTACACAGTCTTAACACCTAAGTAGTTAATACTAAAATAAAAGATTAGAGAAAAAATAATAATAAAAAATGTATAAAGACAACAACATTCCTTGTTTTTTTTTCTGAATTAAAGTAGATTATATTCCAAACATTCACCTCACACCCCCACGCATTAATAAGCTGTAACTATGTATATAGAACAAGATAGAATCGAATTAAATGATCCAGTTAGGGAAAGGGCCTAGCCCAGCGTCCAAAAGGATGGGCCGAGTACTAAAGCAACTTGAAAGAGAAAATCTGAGTCACGCTGTCTGTGATATCAAGAACTTATAAAGTTTGAGCTTAAAAGCGTTGTTGGAGTGCGAAAAGACTCGCAGCTCCAGTGGCAGGCCATTCCAATATCCGGAAACTCGGACCAGAAACGATCTGCTAAAGTCTGACCTAAAGATCATTGGTAGATTAAGATGAGGGTTCCTAAAACGGGGCGAGAAAAGAAATGAATTACATAAGGCAATAGGTCTCCCAATCCTGATCATTTTATAGAAGGTTAATAAATTCCGAAGTATCACGTACCCATTGAATTCACATCCCAGGAAATCCACCAACTAGAGACATGGTCTCTCCTCCGGATGTTGTAGACAAATCTGACAATCATATTTACTAGGCGCTTCAATCTACTGAGATGGATGCCAACAGACCCAGTGACAACCTCAAATCCGTACCTTTCAATAAGGTGCCATTTTGTGTGTAGAAAAGAAAACAACATAAGTCATATTGGTGTCTATTCCAACGCGTCGAAGAAGTGAAAATTTACATAGAAACAAAAACAAAATTTCAAGAATTGTTTGTGCTTTTCATACAATTCTAAAATTAAATATACGTGGTACATTTATCGCGTTTCTCCCTTGCGGTAAAAATTTATTTGATAAACAAAAACAAATTTTTAAATGTATTCAATTTTGTTTTTGTTTTAGATGTATTTGTTCACTTCTTCGACGCGTTTTCTGGAGTAGACAACATTGTCTTATATAGCTTAAAATACTTGTTGTTGTGCTTCAACCAAAAAAATCATATAATAATATATACACTATTCTGTACCAACGGCCGACCCAATCGACCGTGTTCGACTCATAGACAGAAATATCACAAAACAGAAATATCAACAAAGAGAAATATTATAAAACCGTCATACAACAACCAAAACTTCAATTATTTAATGACAAATTTGTATGAGTTCATTAAAATTAAAAATAAAAAAAAGGACGCTTAAATGCAAAAACAAAATACATTCTATTGCGCTAAATCAATTTAATCAAATCTCTCATCTTTTTTCCTACAATTCTCCCACAACTTAGTGTAAAACATATGTGCTGTTTGTTTATTTTTTGTTTGGCTTTAAGTAATACGTGTGAATGTAGAAGTAGCAACTTTAAACGGTTATAGTTTCCAAAAAAGTAAACCCACAACGAGGTCACTTCTGTGAAAAATGTCTTTAATTTGGAAGAGGTCTTGTAAAAATCGTTATGGTGTTCAGAAATGTAATTCTATTTATATTTGGATAAATAAAGGATATATATATATATATATGAATAACAAAAATCTTTGTGTAAGCTATTTGGCTGGCAGCTAGCGACCGCCGCACACTAGTTCAGAATTAACTTTCATTGACCAAAACCTATATTTTTGACATAGATTCTTAAGGCTAACATAAAAACTAAGGTAGCCAAAAAGTTTTGTCAAAATACTCGCAGTACTGGGCGAGAAATATTGAGCCCCATTCGTGAATACTTTTTCCCTCGTAGTTTTTTCACTTTTCAAGTATTTGCAATCATGAAAAAAGCCATGAAAAAAGTTAATTGAATCCAGCAGCTATATTCTATAACTCGCAAAAGCTAAATCTCCATCGCACAGTGTTGCGAAACCGGAATTTTTTGGAAATCATATTGCCTAAACTGTAATTTTAATTGTATCGATGAGAAACTTCTACAGATTGGTCAGAATGAAATCCCAAACAGAATGAGTGAAAAAAAAATTTACACCGAAAAAAAATTGTTGGGTCAAATTTTCAACAAAAGTCAAAAATAAAAAAAAAATTGTTCGAAAAATTTAAAAAAAAATTTATTTTAATTCTTCTTTTATTTCTGATAAATACCCTATGATTAGTTTTTAAAATAAACTATAGGGTGGTCCGAACAAGAATTATAAACGTCAAATTTTCATGATTTTTCGATATTTGTTGAATAACTCTGAAATTTTATATAAAACCAAAATCTATTTCATTTCTTATTTGGCAATTAGGTGGCAATAAAAGCTTTAATTTGATACCGGTTTGAAGTCAATAGCTTCAGTTTTAAGAGAGTTATGCTCATTTTTGTGGAGTGCTAGAATAGATGTAGAATAAAAAAAACTTTGAAGATACTATTTTCCGTTCTATTTCTATGGAATAAATACTGAGAGTGATATACTAAAATCGCTATAACTCCCAGGAGGGCAGGTATGGGCAGCTGATTTTTTCACCATTCGTTGAAAACAAATTATGTAACATTTCTGTAGTGGTTTGGAACTGGGACTCTCTGGGACTTTTTAGATATTGCTTACCTAACCCAAATTTTAAGGAAAAATGGACCTTTAGTCGGGTTTTCGCTCTAAAAAAGGTGCATATGAAAATGTCTCAAACAACATTCCTTTTTTTTTCAGAAGATACTTTTCCGAAGGCAGATTTTTTTTCCGAATCAAAATATCTGTCACCAAAATCAAATGAGATCATTTTGAATACAGCCCTGAAATCCCCTCTTTTCGTGAAAATTTTGTATATTTGACTTCTAAAATCAATTAAAAATCAACGGGCCAACATAAAAATAAGCTTTATGTGTTTTTTGTTTACTTGGAATGTCTGTGACAAAATTGCATCATTAAAAACACTGAAAAAAATAATCGGAATAAAGTTACTTTTCCACTAGCCGCAACACAGTGCATCGCTAAAAATGTCTAAAATCGTTTTAGAGAGTTAGTATATTGAATTCTGTAATTCGTATTGCTAAATTAGGCAATGTCATAAAAATTAAATTCGCCGCAATTTTGGCGTTTGCTCTCATCGCTAAAATGTTATACATTTGTATTCTCTAAGCACATATAAAGCATTTTTTCTAGCTAGAAACGCTAAAATTTAAGCAACGATATTTTGAAGGCGCTAAAAAGTAATTTAAGAAATATATTTGTTATGTCATTGTTGTTTAGCCTTTGTTTTAGAAAACTAATGTAGGAAACTACAAAAAGGATAAAAAAAGGGCAAAAATACATGCTCATTTAGTATTTGGAATAGCATAAAGAGTTTGCCCATGACAGTTTGAAGTGTTTTGGCTGTTATTAGTTTAATTTAAATAAAACTCAAATACTAAATTTTATATAAAAAATGTATTTAATGAAAAAAAAAAGATTTTTACAATATTAGAAAATTAATGAAAACTCTGTGCACAAATTTTAAATTTATTATGATCAAAAACATGTTTGTACAAATAAATACTTTCAAATAATTACGCCACAGCACCGCCAGCAAATATCACAGTTTTAACCAAGGCGAATTTATATAAGGTGGGAGCCAGAATAAAACAAATACAACACGAAAAACAACAGGCATTTTGCTTGTGTAAATTTCCAAACGATTGTCAATTTGTTTTGTAAAGAAAGTGAGAAATAAAGAAATGAAATTATGTATTAGTGCTCCCATCTATAAGGCCATATCCAAAAACTGGGGATATTTTTTTTGTAGTTGGGATTAAAAAATGTACTCTATACATACAACTTTTGCAATGTTCATAAAAACATAAAAAGTTAAATAATTTGAAATATGTACATGTTTTAATACAAAATGTCCATTAAAATTTTTTTTTTTGTAAAACAAATCAAATTTATTTTGATTTTTAATGAATACTTCAGCTAGCATCTAAATGTTACATACCTCTCTATATCCTTTGAAAAATTTGCGTCGATTAAATTTAGAAATATTTTGAATGCTATTGCATAACAAATAAATAGTTTACAAACAAACATAAACTACGTAATTCTCTTTTTTTGGCATATATGTATGTACATATTTCTTATATAAAAAATACATATATTTAATCGGATACTCAATTCATCTTTTAAAATTCCACATCAAAATGTTTTTGTTTTGAAGATTTCGATGTCCTAAGTATTTAGATATATGTAAGTTGTGTGTATTGAGTTAACCCTAATTAATAGGAATATTTAAATGACTAAAATGTATTATTTTAGTAAACAATATAAATTTCTAACAAAGTCAATATTCTTCGTATATTTGAATTTGTTTTCAAAAAACAAACTTGGGGATTTTAGGAGATAATGGAATGAAAGTGTAGAATAAAAATAACAAAAGGTAACCCAGAAACAAATAAAATTATACAAAAATTTTAATTTACAAAATATATAAAATTTGTTTGTAAACAAAGAATTTAATAGAAAAGGAAATACTACAAAATTTGACAATCGTTTGGAAATGGCGAATTTTTGAATTCGCCATTGCTCCCACCTTGTATAGATTCGCCTTGGTTTTAACATAGAAAAAAATTTCAATTGTTTATTGAAATTATTTCTTAACAGTGATGTCATCTCTTACAAATGTTCCCATAACTTTCGGACGTATTACTTTCTTGAGAAATTACTATGCAAAAATCATGCGCTTTACAATTTTCAAAAAGCATGTGCTGCAAAAAAACAATAAGTTTGGACTAGAACTTTGTGAAATAGCTTTAAAAAATAGACGTTTTAAGACATAATTTAAAAATTTTTTATCAAAAACACAATCATTTTTACGGAGTTTAAATTATAATGTAAGGTAACACTAATATAAATGCTAAATATAGACGCATATATATTTGTCTCTTTTCAATATTATATTATCAAATAAGAAAGAAAGGAATGGTCTAATGATAGCAAAGTAGTGTTTTGTCCTTTGCTGTGTAAACATGTTGTCCGCGTATCGTCCAGTCTCTTTTTTATCGTCAAAACAAAAAAAAATTTAAATAAATAAATACACAAAAAAAAAAAAAACAAACAAAATAAAATAACCATTACTACATACATACATATATGCATATAAAAACGCCATAGACATACATGCATACTTACATACATACGTTAAAGAAAAAAAAATATAAATATATAAAAATTACACCGCATACTTCTCTACAAAAACAAAAATAAAAAAAAAAAGCTACATTCCAATATTACATTCAAAAAACCAATAACAACAAAACTCAAAAACAATAATTAACGGGCAACAGTGTTGGCACAGTGAATAGTGCGGACCCCGTGACACAAAATAATAAATAATTATAAATAAAAAATTAATTATAATAAATGACCAACCCAGGGCTTTTATGGCTCTAGTTAGTGTCAGCCGTTACATTTTTTTCCTAAAAAAAAAAAAAAAAAAACAAAAAACAAAACCATTTGTTATGCTGATGCCGTTTGTGTTAGTTGCTGTTTGACTGTTAATTGACGAAGGCATAACACTGGTCACTGAACACTCTAACGACAGCAATTAATATCATTGGTATCAGCATCACAAAATGAACGTCCGATTTGAATTTTACATGCTTTTATGGTAGGTCAATTTAGAATCGACTTCTGTAACATTAGGGGGCTAAGGTCGAATTTTTTCTCTGTGTATGCTCACATTTGTCTCCATCGGCCGGATGTTTTCGCCTTATGTGAGACCCAGGTGTCTGAAGACTCTGATCCACAGGATTTTCATATACCTGGTTATCACCTCCTATCGCTTTTTAATCTACACAGGGGTCTCGCAATATACATACGTAATGAAGTTGTGTACCAGTGCCAGCAACCATTAGGCACGTCTGATCCTGAACTTAGCTGTCTTTGGGTTAAATTCAAAATCAGGACACACTATTTACATTTCGGGTTTCTTTACAGAAGTCCAAACGCGGCAAGGGATAAAACCTTATCCAACTTCGATTCCCTTTCCGATTCAATTTTGAAGATCCTTGAGAGCTGTCCGAGCAGTGAAATTGTCGTTGCTGGTGATTTCAATGTTCACAACTCATCTTGGCTTCACCATTCGAGCCACACAACCCCAGAAGGCCAATATGTTGAGCTTTTCGCCGCGCATAATGCCCTTGCGCAACTAGTGAATGAGCCAACACATATTTCATGTGTTGAAGGGCACCATAACAACACTCTCGACCTTTTTCTCACTTCGCACCCTGAAAAGTACGAAGTGAGTGTTAATGCACCTCTTGGTAACTCGGATCATTGTACCATTTCCGCCACCTTTTCGTTCTCTTATCTTCGCAACGTCTCCCAATCAGCTACGAGACGCTTAAAATATATGTACGAAAAGGCCCGTTGGGCTGAGCTCAACGAATTTTTCCGGCATTTTAATTGGAAGCTATGCTTTCTAGACAATAACGTCGATGCCATGACGAAAATGGTAGAAAATATCATTTTGCTAGGAATGAAAACTTTCATTCCATCTAAGCAAATTTTGATTAAACCGAAAGTTAAGTCTTGGTTTAATCAGACGTGCAGAAATGCAATCAGATCCAGAGAGGAAGCTTTTAGTATCTGGCGTAATAATAAAAACGACGTTACTAATTCGCTGCGCAAAAAGGCGAGATCTTCATGTGCCAGAGTACTAAGGCGCGAAAAAGCTCTGTACGAGCAGCGCCTTCGCACTAAAGTTCTTGATGCTCCACGGGGTAGCAAGAGCTTTTGGTCATTCGTTAAAAGAGTCAAGGATAATGCTAGTTCCTCAATTCCACCTCTTTTAAAGGACGACCATGTATTCAGTGACCCGGTTGATAAAGCTAACCTTCTGGCTGAAATATTCGCAAGAAATTCTCACTTGCCGGAAAGCAGTCAGCCACTACCCGCTCTCGAGGGAGTATCTGTAACTATGCCAAAAATATTCTTTCGAGCGCGTGCAGTTAAAAAGGTTTTAGCGGGCCGGATGGTATTCCAGCACTGGTCTTGAAACAGTGCTTTTCGACGTTAGCACGTCCATTGGCACGCCTGTTCAGCACTTTGTACCATGCTGGTGAATTTCCAAAGTGTTGGAAGGTTGCCAATGTAACGCCGATCCCCAAAAAGGGAGAGGCCAACAACCCTGAAAATTACCGCCCAATTGCAATTTGTTCTGCGCTTTCCAAAGTAATGGAAAGTATGTTGAATTTCCATCTTGTGAAGTATTTAGAGCTCAACAGTTTACTTAGCGACCGGCAGTATGGCTTCCGTAAGGGCCGCTCTACGGGGGACCTACTAGCTTTCCTTTCGGAGAAGTGGTGTAATAGCATACATCACTTTGGCGAAAGTAAAGTGGTGGCTCTTGATATTTCCAAGGCATTTGATAGAGTGTGGCATGGAGCACTTCTGTCAAAACTGATTGCTTTTGGTGTCGGTGATGGCTTCACTCGATTTGTATCGAGCTTTCTCAGAGACCGCACTATACGAGTTGTTGTAGATGGGGTCTCATCAAACGAGTTCAAGATAAATTCAGGGGTACCGCAAGGCTCCGTTCTTTCTCCTACCCTTTTTCTTATTTTTATTAATGACCTTCTACGTCAAACTTCCAACCCTATCTACTCTTTTGCAGATGACAGCAGCTTAGTTCATTCGTATTCATTCAGCAACAGGCCTAACCCGTCGGAGATCCGGGCAATTCGGCAAAATATGAATGATACGCTAAATCGCGATCTCATTTCAATTTCAATTTCAAATTGGGGTCATGCTAATAGGGTCAATTTTAACGCACGAAAGACCCAATGTGGTATGCTCTCACACAGACGTATGACCGGTCATGCTGCTCCATCTGTAAATATGGATGGTATAGATATTGAGGAATCAGAAGCTCTTGATGTTCTTGGCATGAAAATACATTGTGATGTTCGATGGAATGATCACATTTTTCATGTCTCAAAAGAAGCATTCAAGTGCCTCGGCTTTTTAAGACGGTGTAGGACATACTTCACTCCATCTGATCTCCTTAGTATTTATACCACCTTTATCCGACCGAAAATGGAATACAACTCTCATGTATGGGCCGGTGCTTCAAAATCTATTTTGAAATTACTCGACCGCGTACAGGATAGGGCGAAGAAGCTTATCGGTGACAGCAGGGTAGCCAACTCTGTTGACTCACTGGAGCATCGACGCAATGTTGGTTGTGTTTCGTTGTTCTATCGCTACTACAACGGAATGTGCTCTAATGAAATCAGGGAACTTGTTCCCGAAACCCGTCACTTTTCACGTACAACACGCTCTTCATCAAGAGCACATCCCTTTGTGGACGATATGCCAGTGAACCGAACTACGCATTACAGAGAGAATTCGTACTTTAGCCGTACTGTTCGTATGTGGAATAAACTCCCCGCAGAGGTCTTTCCTGCCACTTTCAGTGTGTCAGTGTTCAAATCGAATGTCCACAAACACTACTCCCTTTATCCTCCTTCCCAAAACCTATTTTCCTAGTTCCGGCTCAATGCTTTGCATACGTAGGGGTCATCCCCTGAGTGCTGGTCCTAATTAAAAAAAAAAAAAAAGAAAAAAATTAGCTACGGCGAAAAAAGTAAGTTTTAACTAAACGATTAGACTTATAGAATACCTTTTTAGAAAAATCGAGATTTAGCTTTAGCTACGAGAATTACAGAATATAGCTGCAGAACAATATAATAAAATAAATTCCCCTTATCGTGAATAATTTTTTCCCTCGGAATTTTTTTACTTCTCCCTTTGATATTTTCACTTTATTTTTAATGGGGAATAGAACATAAATTGTATGTAGTTCTTCTTATAATTCGAATATTAAAGCTAACAAAGTTTATTTTACCAAAGAGATCTGATAAATAATAAGGCACAAACTGATTTATTGGTCAACAAAAAGCAAAACAACAAGTCGATTGCCTGCGGATTTGTGAAGCTTTCATTTGCTGGGATTCTGTCGTTTTGTTGAATTTCCAAAAAGTAGCCGAATTATTTTACCACATAAAAGTTGGAATGCAATAAAAGAAACTCTGCAAATAAACTCTTGCTTCAATACTGAATATTTAGCTTTAATCTTTTAAGTTTTCTTTAAAATATACATACACTCCTTTAACATAGAATAGCCTCACTTCATAATTATAAAGAATTGTACAAATTTTGGTGTTTCTTTAATAATTAGAAAATATGTATTAAAGTCGTTGACAAGAGGGTACTCTATTGTTATATGGACGGAAATTCCAAATGGTTCAGTAAAAGTTAACGGGACTTTTCGATTTCTTTTCGTAAGCAGCAGAAAACATTTTAATATTTCAGTGTCAACTGAGTTTAGCCTCAGTGCAGAACTTTTAATTTTTGTTGCATTTCTACGAAAAATTTTATTAACTAATGTTTAGTTTCGATAGATAAACGTGTTATTTGTTTTATATAAAAAAAAAAAGCAGTATGGGAAAACAGCCGTCGCTTAGTTCCACGGAAATCGCAAAAACTGACGCGTATCATGATCAAGGGCTTTCTAATCGTGCTATTGTCAGAAAACTTAGCCGAAGTCCTAAAGTTATAAACAATTATCTCAAGAATCCATCGGAGTACGGTAAACGGTATAAAGGAAAGACGTACAAAAAGGTTTCAGCTCCGGATAAACGCGAATTCAACAATGAGTTTCAGTAAAATCGGAGATGCTGCCGGTGTCCAAGTGAGTAAAACTACAATTCATAATGAGATAAAAAGCTTGGAAGCGTCTAAAACTTAAAAAAAAGCCACCACTTAAAGACGTACATAAGCAACAGAGATAACAATTTGCGAAAGACCACATGTCGTGGGTAGTTCAAAAAGTCATCAAGAGAACGACTGGAAAAGAGTAATTTTTTCAGGCTAAAAGCGTTTTAATATTGATGGCCCAGATGGATATAATTATTATTTCCACGATATCAGGAAGGAGGAAAAGATTTTATGTCGTCACCATAGCAGAGAGGGTGGCATAATGGTCTGGGGCGCTATAACGTATTATGGACTGCTAGATTAGTTTTTGTAAATGAGCGAATGACTGGAGATGGTTACAAAAACTTGCTTTAAACTGCGTTTGTGGAGTTTAGGGATATTTTTGGCCCCCTTTCTTTCATTTTTCTACACGACAAAGCCCCCATCCATACTGCTCGCATTGTAAAAAGCTGGCTTCAGGAGTATTATCATGGAATATTATCATGGCCACCATATTCTCTTGACTTAAACATTATCGAAAATGTTTGGGGATGGCTAACACGTAAAGTTTATGAAGGAGGAAGGCAATTCTGCACAAAAGAGGAGCTATAAGAAGCTTAAAAATCGGCTTGGTCTGAAATTTCATTAAATTACTTAAAATGTCTGTACGACTCAATGCAAACCCGAATTTTCGGCGAAATCACCTAGAAAAGTTAAGTTAACTTTATATGATATATGAAATTCCTTTTTTCGTAATTGTCCAATGGCTTAAATCCTTTTGTTAAAATTTTTATACATACGTGTACATTAAGCTAATAAGGCCTATATTCCAAGTAATTAAACAATATAATTACAATTTTCCCGACGTTTCGACGATTATATGTCGACTTCTTCAGGGGTTGTCTGTTTTTTTTTCAAAATATATATTATAAAAATTAATATTATAATTTTTCTTTTTATAATAGTGTTTGAACTTAGAATTTTTTTAAAATTAAATTACATTTAACATAAATAAATAAATAAAAATTGAGGATTAGTAAATCCTTCTAAGGAATTTTTTATAAAAAAAAATCAACTGTTTATTCAATAGCCACTCTGTAACTGGTACTGATGTTATTTGTATCTTCTTTCAGATTTAATGTTTTGTTTATTTTTTTTTTGTATGTGTAAACTCTCTTTAGTGTATCTCATTTTTTTTAACATTTTCTCTATCTATCACTTTAACTTCTTCGAAATCTCTCTTGTTTCTTTTCTTTTGTTTATGTCGATTTTGTGCTCAAACATCCTATGTATATACGGTCGCATTTCTGTTCTTCGTTCCCCTTACATGTAATTTCGTAAACAACATTACTTTGTTGTTCTTTTTGTATTGGTTTTTTATGTAAGTAAATACTGAGCTTAATGTGTGGTTTTGTTTATAAGCTAAGCTTATGTTGTTGTTTTTATTACATTTTTTATGTTTCTGTTGTCAGTAAAAATTTTCTTTTTTGTTTTTTTTCGGCATTTTTTTTTCTATGTGTTGTAAACGATGTTTAGTCGTTTGTATTAATGTGTTAATCATATTTTTTCGGAAACTATTATTAGTCAGTGTATTGTAAGCCTTTTGTATGTTTGTTTTGTGGACCTGTGTGTCATTTATTTTTAAAACTCTTTCTATTAAATTTTTTGCCGTATTTGTGATCGGTGATTTAGGTTGTGTAGAGGTATTTATTATTCAGCCGGTTGCTGTAACTGATATAATTGGTTCTATCGTCAACTAGTAAATAGACAATAAAGCTGCTTTCCACATTTTCATATTAAAAAAAAAAAGTTTTAAATTTCTACAAATTTATATGTGAGGATATCCTATGTTATCCTAACGGAGCGTATATGGCCGTGTATAATTTTTGAATAAAATTTTTTTAGATTTTTTAATTTTTTGTTTTTTAATCTTCTTTCTTTTTTACATTGACTAAGAACTGATAGTGGAAAAATTTTTTCAGGTGACATTCATACCATTTTTCACATCGAGGGGAATAAAAATTTCACGGGAACAAAAATTGAACTTATTATTCAGCTAACGAGCTGCGGTTGTTTTTATAATGGGTGAATTGTTGATTTCCATTAATAGTATGTGCACATCACATATAATTTGCAGTTAGGGTGCTATGTAAGAAATTCAAAACCAATATATTTTCGTAAAATTTAAAGTTTAGTAATGCATAACTTTTGAAGATCAAAAGGGATCAAAAACCGAAACCCTCCGCCGTGCCGCCGGTGGAACACTTCTTTTAATTTAATGAAAATACTCGTCAATTTACTATAGAAACCACAAACAACCTGAAACGCCTGAACAAAATAAAAAGAACCATGCCAAACTTATTTTTATATAATTTTGAAGTAGAAAATAGCGATTAATATATAAGACCAAATATGGAAAACTCCAAATAAACAATCATAATTCAAATTGCAGGTAGCAAAACGTCTTATGTTGATTGTTTTTCTGCAATTTTGTATAGTTAATGGATTTATGAGCGTTAGATTAGGTAGACAGGATGCTGGGAAGATATATGTAGCTATAAACTCACGATCATTTCTGAGGTCATTTCATGCTTAACTGAAAGAAAATAAACAAGGAGGCTACAAGTTGACTTCAGTAAAAGTAAAGTTTAGCAGTGCATAGCGAACTACTTACAAGGTAAACTTCCTGTCCAGATGATTTCAGAAAACAAAAGAACACAGTGTTGGAAGACCACAGAAATCGCTAGATAACTCTAACAAAGATCTAAGAGGCGAAAGCTGAAAAAAATTAATGAAGAAATCGGATGCGAAAACATTAAAGATAATTTGCTTTACCAATTAAAAAAACAACTAACGAAACTGGATATCTTTCAAATAGTTTTTCCGCTAGTCCAGTGAGAACAAAACGCATGATTAAAAGCATTCCAACACCAAACGAGGAAAACAGTTCACAAATGAGGAATCAATTTATTTTTATTATTTTCGGATTTAAAGTTAAGAAAACAGCAGTATACTCAGCTCAGATTGCGGGCGAACGAAAAGGGCTAAAATTTATAAACATCATATCAAATAATTGCAGCTAAAAAGAACTGGTCGCCTTCAAAGGAATATATTACAATCACACCAATTTCGGCAGAGGTACAATAGCAATATAAACAATTTTTATGTGAGAATATTTCGAACACGGATCTACTCATGGTTTCATTTGTCAAATTGCGATTAATAAAAAACTTAGAAGACTCAGAACCTTCGAGCAGTACAATGCAAACATAGTATATTTGGAAAAATCAAACACCATCCTCTACTAAATACTGCAGACCAATTAAGTTTGATTTTAAAAACGAAACTCATGATACCATTAAGAATGAAGTAATTAATATTATACTTCAAATTTCAACACTACAGCAATAAAATTGGAGATAGATGAGAAGACTATGAAAATAAACAACCAATTAGTGCTTTCAATCATAGATGGAAAATTTGCGCAGGGTTTGACTGACACAAGTGCTTCATCCAGTTGTATTATATGCGAAGCAACATCAAGTCAGTTAAACCAAGAACCGACAGTCAGTAGATAGTACTGATGCATACGAATTTGGATTATCACAGTTACATACAAGAATAATGATTATGGAACACATAATAAAAATCAGCTACGATTTGGACTTCGGATGTTTAGGATCAGTAAGAAATAATGACACCAACAAAGAGTTAAGGAAATTAAAAAAAGAAACAGTTTCAAGATGAATTTCTCAAATATAATGATGACCGCAAGAAGATTCGTTTTAGATCCCGAAACCACATCTAATATAACAGGTGTTGATTTAGACCTTACTTCAAGATTTAAAGCAATTATTGAAGTACTTGCGTGCAACGGAAAATTTAATGCTAGGAAATTTGGTGATTATGCCAAATATATACATACATGCATATACCCATGGAGAAATACGATACATACAGTTACTCACAAAACTATTTTGCTTATATTCTTTTAGCATAAATTTCAATTTTTTCTCTAATAATATTAATATTATTATACTATATAATGATTTTTTTTCTGTTTATCGTAAAGAATATGCCTTATCACGAGTGTCGTAGTCGTAGTCGAACTTTAACGACTCCCATGTAAAACATATAGCGAACGTTGCCACATTTTACAGATTTCGTCACGAGTACGACACTCGTTATAAGGCCTAACACTCTGGCAGGGACCAATTACGAAAAATAGAAATGGCAACTCTCTACGCGTTCATGCTTTTGATGCCTCTTCTTTTTTCAACCGCGCAATTTATAGCTCACAAAAGTATTTTGCTTTTTGAAGATCACCGTTACTTTTTCCAAATATTCGTTTTCTGTGTGTTTGTTTTTTATGTTTTCTTTTGCAATATCAATTGTGATGGTTTTTTAAATCATAGTAAGTTACATTTTCGTTCTTGTTGTTCGCAGAAGGGTTTTGTTTTGCAAAAAATATGCCAAAAGGAGAAGAATTAAATTGTTCCGAGAAAAAAATTATTTTATATCTTTACAATCAAGGTAAATATATACAGTGTTATTCATAAAAAATTCTTATTGTAGAGATAATGTACACATTAGTTAATAATCAGTTTTTGTGTTATTACCCGGTAATAATAAACATTATTCACAAACGTTTAATAAAGCCAAATTAACTATTGTGTGATTTTTTCAGTTTTGTGATTCTGTGTTAGCAACATTGTTTCATTTTAATTGTCAAGTTATAATTAGTGTTGTGTACAATAACATACTCGATAAGCAAGTAGTCTCTAATGGTTTGAAAATGTGAAAATAATGCCATATAAATTTTATTTAAACAAGTTAGAGTAATAGAGTATTGCTTATAATATTTCAAAAGATATTAAAATTTTTTAATATGATTTGTATTGATATTGCTAGCAATATGTTTTCATAAGTTATTACAAAAATATTCAAATACCGAGTTCGTTGAATTGATTACACACCACTAATATGTTTGCTTTATTTATTTGGAAATGTTTTTAATCTTGTTGTGGTTGAAATGTGACAAATTATGCACAAAATCATGAAAAAAAGATGTAATAATATTAATATTTCAAAGAGCATGTAGAATTTAAGTTATGTATGTTTGTGTACATACATACATACGTAAACAATCATACATATGTACATATTTACATACATACATATATTCACATTTATGTATTTCTTCTTGAATTTTCTTATTTTACGTACATACATATGTATGTAAACATTGCAGAAGGACTGGAAGAATCGGGAGAGTTGAAATACATTATCTGCAAAATATTTAATTTAATAAAAAAATTATAGTTTTATGTATATGCATATATTTTGTATAATACTAACGAATGTCGAAATTATATTTATTACAATCATTACTTTATTCGAATCTTTTTTTTTATTTTCCATACTTTTTGAAGTAAATAGTGATTTTTTTACTTTAAAAAATGCAAATGTCAACTTATTAAACGGCTAAAGTAGCGTGATGCCTATAATAAAATTTTCGAGTTTATTAGCGTGTAATAACCGCGTCATAGTGCTATTAAACGTTTGTGAATTCTACTTTAGCGCATTTTGCTTATTAGCCTCTAATAGAACGTTTGTGAATAACACTGATAAAATATATTTGTGAAATGTTTGATAGATGTCGGCAAACAATTGAGAATATAATAAAAAGGGCCAAAGAACGCGGAAATCTTGAAAATATGCCACGAAAGGGTCGTACAAAGTTGTTAACTCCAAGAAATGAGAGACAAATTCTTAAGGAAAATCGGGAAAATCCTCACTTATCTGCACCAAAACTTAATGAAAAGCTTAAGGGGACACTAAGAGCAAGTGTAAGTGACGAAACTATCCGTAGAGTTCTAAGAGCCAATAATATTAACGGCCGTGTGGCGAGAAAAAAACCTTTTATTTCGGAAGTGAACAGACTGAAACGGTTATCATTTGCAGAGGTCCACAAAACTAAAACAATAGATTTTTGGAAATATGTGGTTTTCAGTGACGAAAGGAAATTCAACCTGTTTGGTTCCGATGGACGTTAAACTATGGCTTTTATATAATACCAAACACCTGCCAACACCACCCCAAAGCCCCGACATGAATCCAATTGAAAACCTGTGGGCTTATTTGGATGGAAAAGTCCGGGAACATAGTATTTCGTCCAAAGCTACCTTAGAAAAAGTATTAAAAGAAGAGTGGTACAAAATATCTCCAGAAAAATGTCGCAGTTTAGTAGAATCAATGCCTAGACGTCTGGTAGCAGTTCTTGCTAATAAGGGCTACCACACAAAATATTAAATTGTACAATTTTACCATTATATTTATAAGACATGAGGAAAAAATCAAAAAGCAAAATACTTTTCTGACCTAATGAACTAGCTACTTATTTATAATATTTTCAAAATTTCATGGATTTTAAATGTTTTTTTCTATTTTTATAAAGAATAATTTTAATTTGAGTTTCCATTATTTACCATTTAATAAAAAATAAATAAATTAAAAAAAAAAATATTTTTTATCTACCCTTTTTTTTAAATTTACTTTATTTTACAGAACCTAAATATATTTGTGAGTAACTGTATGTCCGCAACAGTGCGCAAAGTCTTTATCATGGAGATGATGTCATTAAGCACTGTAGAATACTTTTGTATTGTAGTATACAATATTGTTGTTACAATATTATTAAACATTTTTTTCTTGTACCACTGGAATTTGTAGTAAATAACATTAATTATGAATTTGTACCAACAAATGAGAATAATTCTAGTTTTAAGAAAATTTGGAAAATTAAAATCATTCGTTTATCATTATCAGCCTTAAATTGGCTCTTTATTTATTTAATAAAGCATTCAACTGCTGAAATTTATCTTACCAGTGGCGTTCATTAGCGTCCGTATACACTCGGGTAGGCAGTACTGCTTATTCAATTTTTATAATCATTACAGCATTATTTATTACCAATCGGAGATTTATCAAAAGCAACCCAGGGCCCTAATTCTCACTGTCGTGATCGAAATTGCATTCGAATCGAAATTAATTTCGATAATGTGAGAATTCCTTTGGCCGGTACTAATGATTTTCTCCACCTTGTACACTCAAACAATGATATGGAAAATATAATATTTATGACAGCAGATTGTACGCTGGAGGAAGAGTCTGACAGCAATTCACACTAATCTATTGTATTTTAATACATGTAAGTAAGCAGGTTGCTGGAAATTAGATTCCGAATTCATTCAGAAATGTGTTGGATATTTAGTAGATTTAAGCCAAACAAATAATTGAGCTTATAGAAAGTGTGTTCATGTTTTAGTTACCTTGCGCCACATTTTGGAATCTTTTATGGGAGGTCCAGAAGCATTTAGCTTGTTAGTTAGCTGTTCCCAAAGTTGATTGGCTTTTGTTTTTCCCTGGGAACTGTTTGGCAAAATATTTTTTGCTAAATCATTGAGTGCTGACATAATGGCGAGAATTTATTTTGGGGTATAGTTTATTTTTGACCTAATTAATACAATTATATTTTATTTTATATATGTACTTATGTTTAAAATAGAACTTACATTTTAAATGTAAATAAATTACTTCCAATTGTACGTTCCTTTATAGTTTTATTTTTCTAATTTTTTAGTATTAAATTGTATTTGTACACTATTCAATTTTATTTCGAATGACTTTTTGGTGAATGTTATCATTAGAGATTTCGATACACTTTATTAGATATCGAATAAGAGAATCCCAAAAGTGCAAAAACTCGCACGTTCTAGCATGAACTCGCTCGTAACCGAATGTGAGAATTAGCCCCCAGGAAAAAAGAAAAATTTCGTGATGTTCTACAAATGAATAATAATTTATAATTTGTATTAACTATTATTTGAGTGAAATAAAGTATAAAAATATTAATATTTAATGTAATTTAATGTTATTTATCTGTGTGCCGTCAAAAGAAATATTCAGTTCATATTACTGTCAACATCTCTTTTTATTAATAGTTATATATTTCAGCATGTTTGTATGAACAAAGAAAAATTTGGTAATTTTAATTGAAAAATCATTTTTTTTTTTGTTTATATTCAGTTGAGATAGCCATTTCACATGTAATTATATCACAAATGAGCTGTTAATTCAGTTTTTTCACTTGCTTTTGGCATATTGATATCAAACACAATTTTTAAATGTTTGTTTTATAAGCTGGTAAAATTATGAAATAGCACTCTAAATTATGAGAGGTTGTTCACAGCAGTTTATGACTACCATTTGAATATCCTAATTATGTTTAGTATTCGCATGATTAGAAATATTATTTTCTCTAAGCTTATTATATAATAAGACGAACAATATCTATTATCCAAAGGCTTCGGCTTTCATTATTAAAAAAATTGTTATTAACATTTTACAATAGTAATCACACCACTTTTCTAAGCTTTTAAATGTCCCTGTGTTTGTCAACATCTATGTGTTAGTGAATATTACAGTGTATTTTGTATTTGTATATATTGTACAATTCATTTACTCACACATATAAACATATAATAAAATAGTTTATATTCGATAGCCCTTATATTATATGTTTATATCTATTATATCGATGTTTAAGATGCTTAAAGGCAAAGAATTGTCCTCCAATACATCCAATAAATTATAAATATTTTTCAAACCTTTTATTTGGTTAACTACTGAAGGCTTAAATCTTTTGGAACATATGACTAAAATAGTCATGTGCATTTTGTCATACAAACTTCCAGCATCAATTGTTTGCTTTTGCATATGTGAGGGTACGGAAAACACGTATTTTTAATACTTTTTTGGTGAAACATATATTTAGACATGAATAAATTAAATTATGTTGCATATATGTATATGCACGGCACTAGTTATCTTTAAAAATAAAACTACATAACAAAATTAATTAAATTCCCCAAAAATCCAATTTTTTTAATATTCCCAATTTAAACCCCAATTGAAAATTATTTTACCTTTTACCAATAACAAAATCCCAAATTTGGGGTCATAACCCCAAATCTGGCAGCCCTGCATACGCTAAATCATTGGTGCCCAGGACCTATGCTCTTCAGGCTCATTTGTTTTTGTAATACTCTTAGCTATAGGCTGTGTGTTTTAATATTCTCATACAGCACTCAGCAACCTCAATGCGAAATACACAAATAACTTTGTCTTCTTAGTTTTTTTTGTCGTTCTTTACTGTATACACACAAGAGCAAAGCAACAACACTTTCGTATGCTTTGCTGGTAAACATTGACAGCGATCATCAATGTACATTTTGTTTTTGTTTAACGTATGATATGAAATAAATATATGAAATATATTTTTTGTGTTTTCTTTGCATGTATTTGTTTTTACAACAAAAAATTTTGAATAAAAATTTGTTTTTCTTTATATGTATTGGTGTTTGCTCTTCCATAAGGAACTTGTGGGCACCGCGGCGCTAAACAATAGACTGATTGTGTTCGTTAAACAAAAACGTTGTTCACAATATGTATGCTTGTATACATCAGTGTTGTGCATTTACAATGCGAAAGAGAAATATCGTACAAATACCAAAAGGGTAGCTAATAAATACATTAATCAAATAAGTAAAATATTTGGATGATCATGACTAATGATAAAAATAATTATAATAGAAATAAGCAGACCATCGATTGAACTTATATAATAAATTCAATTCATGGTAGATAATACCAAAAATAATAATGTAAATAATTATAAAAATAAATTTAATACATTTTACTGTGGTTGTGGGGTAAACCAACCTGGCCGTCACACTGTTTACAAATTATTATGAAAAAGCCAAACAGCTGTTTGCAAAATATTTGTTGTTTAATCTATGACTTCACTTTTGCATATTGTCAAAATAATTTGTGAACGCCTCTGTTAGAGTCTGAATTTGGTTCCATTTGCTAGCAACTTTTTATAATAGGGATATTTATTTATATTCTAACTAGTAAGAAGCTAACGGTTCGTCATCTCCATATTTTACATGCCTTATTTAATTGTTTATTGAATCCTGAACATCGCCATATTTGCCCTTTTTTAAAAGGTAACATTGTGAATAAAGTCCTTTGAATTTTATAACCAAAACTCTTGTCTTTTATTTCATATTTTTTCATGCTTTGCCACTAAATATTTATAGTATTTTTATATAAAAAAACCTCAAGCGTAATTATAATCATAATTCATTAAATTTATTCGAGACAATATATAACAAATATTTTCAAGAATTTATGCGTAAAAATTTTATTTATTTGTTGAGGGTTAGCTAATCTATAATCCTGGGGCCAAATTACGGCATTCGATATCGATCGAAATTTACATTTAAATTGTATTGACATTTCGATCGATATCGAGTGCCGTAATTTGGGCCCAGTACTGATACGTTCTGCTAAAAACTGATTGGATATAAATAATAATATTTTCCAACATAAAAAACTCTTAGTAATTTTGAATTTTCATTAATTCAATAAAACTGAACTTGAGCCTGATAATATTACTTTTCATATATACATAACGTGACCATACGTCCCGTTTTGAACGGGACAGTCCCGTTTTCAGCTACTTTGTCCCGTTGTCCCCGACAACAACTCGGGGACGCAAAAATGTCCCGTTTTCAGAAATTCGGCAAAGATAATTTTTTTTAATATTGATACATACTTATGTACATTTTTTTTTTTGATAAATTTTTATTTATTGAATTTTCAATTATAAATTGAAACATCAATAAGTTGTTCAAATCTTAAATCTAAAAATGTACATCTGTATGTATGTATGTTAAAATACATCACAAGTCTAGCTGAAAGATAATTTCATCTAAAAAATATTGACCGAACTCCAGTTGCGTTGTCAGTTGCTGACAATTGTATTACGGATGGCAACTGCCAACTTAAAGGTTCCAGTTTCAGTTGCTATTTAGTGCTTTTCCGGCAATCCATAATCGAGCCATTAAATTACTGTTCTTAAAAAACAAAAAAAAAAAAATTTAACCCCCTCTCAAAATAAGAATACTGTGCGTTTACTTGTACGTCGCTCGTCAAACTAATAATCAAAATAAAACAGACAAACAACAATTACCTAAACCATGCAAATTTGCAAGTTATAGTTGAATATATTTTATGTTTGCCTGGTACAAATGCGCCGGTTGAACGTGTATTTTCCTTGATGAATAAGTTGTGGACCGAAGATAAAACTAAATTAAGGGTATCAGTGCTTAAGGCTATGTTAATTATTAAAGTTAATATTACAAAATCCTGCCAAGAGTTCCACACATATATGAAATCGTCACCTAAAATTTTGAAACAAATTTGTGCCTCTGAAAAATATAACCATGTATAAACAATGTTTTTTTAGTGTCCATTTACTATGGACAAATAAAATATTATTACATTATTTATGCATTTCTATTTCATATAACCGAACCCATCAGAATTATTCGATGTCCCGTTTTCAGGTAAAAAAAATATGGTCACTTTATATATACATCAATATAAGTTCAAATAATAATTACGTTTAGTCGTAATAATAATAATATAAAAATATGTAGCTGTGTTTTTTTTTTATAATTATTTTAAAAATTTCCCTTACAAGTTCATTTATAGGCACAAAAACTTCAGAAAATGTAGAAAACATGGTAAAGATAAAAAATAAGAAACATAATAGATTAATGATCTCAATTGTAAGCTCCCGCATGAGTGTGAGCAGATCAAGATGTACAGGGCCCAAATTACGGCACTCGATATCGATCGAAATGTCAATACAATTTAAATGTAAATTTCGATCGATATCGAATGCCGTAATTTGCCCCCAGAAGTAGAAACAAAGTACTCAAATTCTACAAAAAATGTAAAACACGAAATAGAAGGCTTTGGAACTAGTAGTTTCTCCTGTAAAGTTACAGACGGGAAACTAGTAACAGACAATGTACGTGCACTGACGACATCGAAAGAACATTTTTCAATGCCAATGAACCAATCTTGGACGACGGTGTCACATGTCCATCACCTAGCCAAAATGAGATTAAGAAAGCTCTATTCCGTCTGGAGAAGATGCCGATGGTCTGCCGACAGAACTATTTAATGCCGGAGACGACCATTTGTTAACGAGTATACACCATTTAGCTAAAAGAACGCGTAGCAAATGACTGGAACCTCAGCGTGTTTTGTGTCCCGTGCACAAGAATGAAGAAAAAAATGTATGTAATATAGAGGTACAATTATCCTTCATATTGCATACAAAATACTGTAGATCGTACTATGCGACCGATTAAAAACTAATTTTAGCGAAATAATAGGATCTTACCAATGGGGCTTGAGACCTGGTAAATCGAACTCCGACCAGATATTCACACTACGCTAAATCCTGCAGAAGACCCAAAAACTACTAATAGACATCTATCATCTGTTAGTCCACTACAAAGCTGTATTTGATAGTCCGATAAGAGCAAATGTAATTAAAGCCATGGCTAAGTTTTGGCATTGGAAAAGACCTCTCCGAAACGTTTAATACAAATCCCGGTTTCAGACAAGCTGATAGTCCATTTTGTGGCCTATTCAACATTTAGTTTGGAAAAAATAATGCGTGATGCTGCAGTTAATAGGGCAATCACTGAGGCGACTGTGCGAGAGGTAACTGCAACGTTCTCTAATATCGAAGAGGAAATCGCGAAAGTGTGTCTGGTAGTAAATGTAGATAAAACCAAATTAATGATATCTAAAAAGCAACTGGAGGAAGTGGACAACTTCATTTATCACGACAACGCCATAATCCACAAAAATAACATCACTTTGGAAATAAAACGTAGAATTTTTCATGATAATAGATGCTGTTTCGAGCTAAGCAAGCAGCTTAGAAACAAACCGTTTTCTCGACAAACAAAAATTACACTCTATAGAACGCTTATATTACCCGTGCTACTATATGGCGCTAAAGCGGATGAAGCTATTCTTGGGGTGTTTAAGAGGAAGGACCCTTGCAAAATAAATAGACCTATCTGTGTCGACGGAGAGCATCGCCATAGAATGAATTACGAGTTGTATACGTATGTATGGGAACACCTAAACTCAGGTGGAAGGAGCAAAATGAGAAAAATCCCTAAAACTTGGTGCTACAAACTGGAAGCGAAGCGAATTAGATCGACACACATGAAAAGCTATTCTGACTCACGCTACTGAACTAAACGGTTGTTTATAGCCATCTAAGTAAGTAAGTAAGATAAGGGAGCTCAATCAGGTTTTATATTTGATATTATTTTTAAACTTAGTATCCATATGAATTGAATATTAACATATCTTTCCTTTTTTCCTGGCGATATCCATTAGCCTCAGTGAAATACGCATAGGAACTAGCTACAATACTTTAATATTTAACTAAAAAGTAAAATATAATATTAATTTTAGTTCAAAACATGATTTCTCCCCAAATTTATGTTTACTACTAAAAAGTATTAGTTTTATTAAAAATGCATTGAGATTCATTATTTACAGGTACTGTATTCACTTCCTATTAGTTTTTCACTGGGGATAATGCAGATTGTCAAGGAACCTTTACCCAAAACCTTATACAAAAAAAATTAATATATTATCACAACCTTCAATGAAAATAAGTAAAGAAACTATCATCAAATTTAAACTATAGATATAAAACTTAAGTTGGCAACACTTTTTAACTTGCGGCCATTTTGTCAGGTGTGAAGTGATTTATGTTTAGTTTGGCATTTACACGCCTTAACAAAGCTTCTAAATTGCGCGAATTTATTTTGAAAATCAAGGTTTGGTTCGAAATATGTAAATACGATTTTCATAAGTGAATTTTGTTTAGCGATGAAACTCACTTCTGTTTGGAAAGATACGTCAATAAACAAAACTGCCGTATTTGGAGTGTATGTTGAGACTCCGTTACATCCATTGTCAATGGAAAAAAGTCATCGTATATTGAACCTCCAGATTAGACTACGTCGCACAGTGGCTGAAAATCGTTTTTCATTGGCCAAAAGTATAATTTTTTTTCGTCACCGATTTTTAAAATTTTTACGCCTTTTTGTAGCTAATATATACAGATTAAGGTAGCCAAAAAATTAGGTTAAACTATTGATAATTGAGGGCGTGGCATGCTGTCAAACTCAACTGTTTTTTTTAATTTCAGAAAAATGTGTTTTTCTTTTGTTTTTTATCAAAAATAAATGGTTACTACTCGCAAGCTATCATCGATAATGGCCTGCGGTCTTTTTTATAATGTTGGAGGATTATAGTCTTTAGTTGTTGTAAGTGGTCACAGCTCTAGCGTTTAATATTAGGGGCGTTACGAAATATTTATGAAACTACTATATTTTTCTCAAATTTAAACTTTAGTGGAATAGAACTTCTAGGGAACAAAAGGGAACAAGAAACGTATACCACCAGGAGAAAGTGTCCTCTTTAACGCTATATATACTTTTGCACCCGTGACGACCCGTGGGTAGAACACTTTTTTCATTTTAATGAAATTACTCTAAAAAAAAATTTAAATTAATTTAAACAGCCCTATAAGTACTCGTATACAATGGTGTATTAAATTTTCAATTTTTTGCCTAAAAGTTTATGTTTTTTTACTTTAGACTACGTAAAACTAAAAAAATTAAATATAATACCTGTTTTGTTTTTCAATTTTTTTCAGTTTTGTTCAATTTAAGCACTACCTGCTATTTAATTAAAGATCAACGTGTGAATAACATGTATCTATCTAAAAATGTATAAAACTACGGATTCGATAAGGGATTAGTCAGTAATAAGTTAATGCTTTAAGTGTACGGATAAAACATAACAGACGCAAATAAAAATATTCAGAAAAATATGGAGAGCTTCAGTTATAAAGAAGTGGCCGAAGAGTATTTTAGAAACAAAAACCAGGAAGATGTTCGTAGTTACGTTAAAATAAAATTGAACTTAAATTCGTGTAGCACCGAAATGCAAGAGCAATTATCTAATTTCGTTAAAGCACTAAAAAACGCTACAAAGAAATTAGCTACAGTAAACAAAACTTTTATATAAAAAGTGCAAACTGTTTAGAAGGCCAACTTACTGTCGCTGCAGAAACAGCAAAGCAAGATAAGGCTGGAAGACCACGCAAATCATTAATGAGCAACTGCAGCGATAGATCTAAGAGGCGGAAACTTAAAGATATTAATGATGCTATTGGTTGTACAAATATAAAAGAATCTGTCCTACATCAATTACGATCACAGAACCAATTAACAAAAGTGGATATCATTGAAAAAGTTATTAAAGCTAGT
Source organism: Lypha dubia (assembly GCA_947311025.1). Classification (NCBI taxonomy): domain Eukaryota; kingdom Metazoa; phylum Arthropoda; class Insecta; order Diptera; family Tachinidae; genus Lypha; species Lypha dubia. Next base: position 102,201,949 of record OX371260.1, on the reverse strand, counting down.
CCAGTGAGTACAAAACGGATTCTTAAAAGTATGGCTGACTTCCAAACGCCGCCGCCAAGTATTTTTAACGCAGTAAGAAAGCAAACACGGCATCGGTTTTATAGTTGTTGCATTGCTTCGGAACTTTGCATATGTATGTGATTTAAATACAGTAGCAATACTGTATCCAAACTTTGGTATACGAACGTTTTGGAAGTCAGCCTATACCAAATCCGAGTGATACAATACAGTACACAAATGAGGAGGCATTAGCATTATTTCTGGATTTGAATTTAACAAAACAGCAATATATTAACCGTGAGATTGAAAAAGGCTCAAATATGTATCCAGCATATCATTACATAACCGCTGCTAAAATGGACTGTTTGCCATCAAAGGACTCTATTACAATCACACCAATTTCGGCAGAGGTACAACTACAATCTCTACGTGATCACACAGCCGAACGCTTGCTACAATCAATAACAGGAAATGAGTTAAAGAAATATGGAAACACAAAGTTAATTCTTTTTTTTAAATGTGGATGTGATGGTTCTTCGGGACAAAAACAATACAAACAAGCTGTATGTGAAAATATTTCGGAGTCAGACGTGTTCATGGTATCATTTGTACCATTGCGATTGAAAAAAATTATGGAAGATTCAGAGCCTTCGAGTAGTACAACGCAAACAATGTATATTTGGAAAAATGAGACACCATCGTCTACGAAATACTGCAGGCCAATCAAATTTGAATTCAAAAAAGAAACTCATGATGCCATTAACAAAGAAGTTAGTGATATCAAGGCCCAAATTGCAACACTACAGCCATTACAATTACAGTTAGATGGGCAGCAAATTGAAGTAAGCTATCAATTAGTGCTGACAATGATAGATGGAAAAGTAGGTCAGGCTTTGAATAACACGAAGGCTGTATCCAGCTGCATTATATGCCAAGCAACATCAACCCAATTAAACCAAGTCCCGACAAAATCATTAGATAATACCGATGCATATGAATTTGGATTATCACCACTACATGCAAGAATACGACTTATGGAACACATACTAAAAATCAGTTATGATTTGGATTTCGGGTCTTCAGGATCAATAAGAAACAACGAAACCAACAAAGAGTTAAGAAGTTCAAAAAAGAAACATGTTCAAGATGAATATCGCAAATTTGGATTGATTATAGATCAGCCAAAACAAGGGTCAGGCAATACAAATGATGGCAATACCGCAAGAAGATTCTTTTCAGATCCAGAAAGAGTATCTGAAATAACAGGAGTGGATTTAAACCCTATTTTCAGATTTAAAATAATCCTAGAAGTACTTGCGTGCAATGAAGAAATTGACTCTAGAAAATTTGGAGATTATACTAAGGAAACTGCAAAAATATATACAACCTGCAACAGTTCACAAAATCCTTTATCATGGAGAAGATGTCATTAAATATTATTTGGTGCCACTTGGAGATCTATCAGAGGAGGCTCAGGAAAAAAGGAACAAGGATTACAGATTTTATAGAGAGCACCATACTAGAAAAATTTCACGAAATTCAACAAATGAATATCTATTTAATATATTATTGGCAACGTAAGATCCGTTCATCTCCAGTATTCGAAATCAATCGAAAGTGGAATATCGGGATTTAGATGAAGAAGCCAAAAAACTACTAAAGCACAGAAATAGCACAGAACAAAATATGGAATATTTGCAATCAATATTTGAGTCAAATGAATAATAATTATAATTGCCTTTCATTGTTATTTAAGTACGAAAAACATATTATTAGTAAAAAATAATAATAAACAGAAGCTACCATTGTTACAAATGCTATTAAAATTTATTGCTCTTTTTATTTTTAATATGTTTTTTAAAATGATCAAATTTGACAGCAAAAAAATAATAAATTTTTCTGTAGTAATAGCAATATTTTTAGATAATATTATTAAAGTTTTTTTTAAATGTAACTATTCTTTGAGTGTAAACAAATTTGCAAATTTGACAGCAAAAAATTTTTAATTTTTCTGTAATAATAGCAAAATCTCCAGTTGATTTTACTATTTTTTTTTTTTGTGTAAAAATTTTTTTGAGTGTACCATTAAAAAACTCTATTATTACAAAAAATATTTATAATTATTATTAATTTCCATATATTAAATTTTTTTAATAAATAAAAAAATAAACCCATATTTCACTCTAAAAGTTAAATAAATTCAAAAGTTCAACTTTGACCTAGAATTCCTTAAAAAGTCCTCAATCAATTTAATGTAATTAAAACTGAGTCAAGCTGAACTAAATATCTATCCATTAAAATAAAAACTAGTTCCATATTTTGATCGGTTCAAAAGTTACAGAATTTTGACCAATGAAAAACGATTTTCAGCCACTGTGCGTCGCACAGAGGGGTATTTGTCCAATTTAAGCGGCCAAAATTCGAATTTTCAAAACTCACTTTTTCTTTAACTACCCACCGTAGGGTGAAGAGAATAGAATGCTTGACACGATCCCGTTATTTTTTAATTCCTTTTTGCTTTCGTTCGCTCTCGCCACGCAGTCAAAATTTCGTGTTGCTAATTGGGCATATGCTTTTTTGCTGTGTTTGAGACAAGTCAACGTGAAAAAAACTTGAGTAAAAGCGTGTTTTCAGTTTATGATTTTTATTAAAATGGATAATTGTAATGCAGGTAAATATGATATAATTCACATAGTTTAATAGGAATATAATATATTCTGGTACCGGCAGAGCTACATTGAAAATGATGGTATTTTTGTTAATTTTAATTGATTAAAAAAATTAACTATAGTCATAAAGTTGTATAACACCACTTAACGCAACTGAGATTCTCGCTCGGGTGTGTTAATTGATATTTCATGGATTGGAAACAAAAAAAATTGGCTGCGGATATGTGCGGATGACTATTTTATGGCCCTTTGAAGTATGCTACTGCTGAAAAATGTACCAAAAATTCTGATGCTTTACTGTACCCGAAAAATAAAAATCCAGCAAGAAATCAAAAGCAAAATGGGCCTGATTGTGGATGTTCCTAAACCTGGTTTCGGAAACAGTAATGACGGTGACACAAGCAGAAGCTTTTTTCCGATCCTAATATGGCAGCAGAAATTACAGGAGTTGATCGAGACTTAATTTTTCGCTTGAAAGTTATATTGGAAGTAATATCCAGTTGCCATAAAATAGACACTGAAAAGTTTCACACCTATGCAACAGATACAGCGAAGATGTATGTTAAGTTGTACTCCTGGTACCCAATGTCTCCAACAATGCTCAAGATACTTGTTCATGGCCGAATTGTTATCGAAAGCGCTTTGTTGCCTATAGGACAGCTATCGGAAGAAGCAGCAGAAGCAAGAAATTAGCACTTTCGGCAATATCGTGAAAACTACGCCTGAAAATTTTCAAGAGAGTCCTGCAATAGAGATATAATTATTAGATTATTGCTAACTTCAGATCCTCTGTTAACGGGACTAAGACTAAAGCCGAAAAAAACACAAAATCCTTTCTCAAAGGAATGCTTAGAAATGCTTGTCCCAACCGAAGACAACGAAGACAACATGTATGTATGAATTAAATAAAGAAGATATTTTTAGCTCAGGCAATGAAGAAATGGCCGATTGATTTTATACTTATATTTAAGAAATGCCTTAAATTTCAAACTTCTTTTCAATAAAAACAGAATTGTTTGTTAATTTTTCATACTGCATGACTTAGAATTTCTTTAAAAAGTATCCTCTTTTAATTGGTTTAAGGAAACAACCTCTTAATACCCTACGTCTTTTTGCTTGTTTATATAAATTTACAATTTTAAATGCCACAACATGTCTTTTCTAAATATTTTGCATACAAAATTCAATCAAAATAATTTTGGCCGCCTAGATTGGCCAAATACCCCTCTGTGCGTCGGTCATATGCCATAAGTAATATTTAAATTATAATACCAGAAGATTATCTTTCGAATAAAGTAAATTTAAAAATTCATATTTGTTTTATTCCATTTCAAAGAGCTATACCTCAATAAAAAACACCCTTAAGTTACAATAGGTAATTAGAAAATAAATGTATACCTGGTACACGTTTTTACACCAACACATATTAGCAATGTTCGCTAACATGTATTTAATGTGCAGGCAACAATGTAAAAAAATTGACAACACCAAAAAATGTAGCTGTACCTTAACATTTATTTAAAAAATACCCCTTATATCTAAACTTAAGGTCGAGATAGTAACAAAGACAAAGCTCGAAGTTGCTTACTAATAACATATAGTTAACTTTGTTACGAAGAAAATCTAGAGAAAAGAGATTTTTACGGAGCAAACGTAAATATCAACAGCTGACAGAATTGCTTGAACTGATATTTTTTTACTAATCTGTTATCTGTTTATCTTTGTATATCACTTGACATGTGGCAAATTTCATTATGTAACAAATATAAATGAAAATCACGAGGTTGCTCATCTCTAAAATACATACATATTTATGTATATTCATACGGTAATGTCTTCTTAACAACGTCTTTATCTTCTTGCTTTAAACTATTAAATCCAGGCAAATTGTCACCGATATCAAGCCAACCCAATTCTCCACGTAATTGGGCAAAACATTCTACGTGATGCCACAATGGTTGCCCTCCATACTTCATTCCAATTTCTGTGTCGTACGCTGTCTTGCGAACTCTTACTTGGTCCTTCAGTATCTTTTGTTGGCAACCGCAACATGATGAGCGTCCAGATTTTGCATATTCTATACCAAAATCTTTGATTGCGTTAAGTTCTGCTTTTGTTCTTTTGCCCGCTTTTTTGGAACCATTACCTAATATGATAGCAGCACAACTCTCTAGAATTAAACAAACATATTTCATTTTTAATGATCAATTTAATTAATTATTATTTTTTTTTTTTTAATAATTATACAAGTCTACATTTTGACTACATAATATTATAAGATCCTTAAAAATTAATTTACCATCATCAGGTTCTACTTGCAAAAATATCGGAAATGAAAAAATTTCATTGAAGGTTAAATAGTTTTCTCACATATACAAGATAAGTTTATATGTGTGTAAAAAATATACTGATTCAAAGATATTTTAGGTAAAGATATGTTTTGACGCAACATCAGAAATCAAATATTTTATTTTTAATTTAAGCGATTTTTGTTATTGGTGGCTATTCTAGAAAACGTATCGAAGAAGTGAAAATTTACATGGAAACAAAAACAAAATTTCAAGAGTTGTTTTTGCTTTTTATACAATTCTAAAATTAAATATACGTGAGAAATTTAACGCGTTTCTCTCTATGAAAAGCGGTAAAATTTATTTGATAAACAATAACAAATTTTTTAAATGTATTCAATTTTGGTTTTGTTTTCCATGTAAATTTGCACTTCTTCGACGCGTTTTCTGGAATAGAAACCATTATTTTATATTCTTTACAAATTAGATTTTATATTTAACCAAATTTAGATACTTATTCTTTGCTTAGCTCTTTCGTAAAAATTTCAGAAGTCACGTTTTCACTTGGACAATATTTAGCTGTAATATTAAAAATTTGTTTTAGTTGTTAACATTTATTGTGATATAGTTGTATTTTCTGCCAACTTTACAGTACACCTATTGTAAACATTTAATATTACACGCAATATATTCATAAAAAACCAAGTAGAATCTTCGGCGAAGTAAAACAATTAATAAAATGTCCTCTTGGGGACAGATATACTATTAGCATACTCCTTCTCCTTGAGAATGGATATGCCGGCAGCCATCGCACTACCTTCGTTGGTGGCATGATTACGAGGTTTCCTTCGGGAGCAGACGTGGTTGCTAACAAAAACTGAAAGAGGTATCGGTTTAACCCTACGATGACCGTAATGGTCTGGACAGACCATAATTTACCTTCATAAGCGATATCTTTTTTCGTAGCAAAAAATTTAAAAAATTATATATCTATAAATCTCGGAGCAATTGTATGACATTAATTGGACGAAAAACCCCACATTAAAAATTTTTCACTAAGTGCACCTCACTGGTAACTTCTATAAATCACTGCTCTTGCATGCACACAGTTTACCAGCGATGTTTTTGTTGTTCGGGTTTTGTTGTTTCTATAAATTTATATCAATAACATGCGAACAGGGCAAAGACTATTCTTGCAAAGTCTGCGCTCACTAACTTCTCTCTATTTGGCGCGGAAGTATTTTCATGCAGGTCGCACTAACCCGGCGGTCTTTTCCAGACATTAGCTTTAGCCAATTACTTAAAAAACATATATGTTTCTGCCCAATCACTGAAACAACAGAGCAACGGATGTACACAAACGGAAGAAAAAGAAGTAGGTAGTAGAAATTATAACAATTCTCGCATTCTAATTCTGTTGAAAACTTTGTTAAATAGTTGATATTCTTCCCAATTAGTATTCGCTTTACATAAGTTGTAAAACTGGACGAACGAACGCTGATGAGAGGTGTAGTGACCTTGAAATCGGTATACTGATACGTTCTGCTAGTTTTATTAGATATGCAAATGTTTTTCAAAATAAAACTCATACTAATTTGAATTTTCATTAAATCAATAAAACTGAACTTAAGCCTAATAATAATAACTAGTGTGTACCAACGGTCAACCCAATCGACCGTGTTATACTCATAGAAAGAAATATCGTAAAAAATCTCTTTTAAAACAGTCATAAAACAACCAAAACTACAACTATTCAGTGATACATTTATATGAATTCACAACAATTAAAAAAGAACGGATAAATGCAAAACAAGTTATCGTTATATATCCATGAAAAATGGATATATAACGATTTCTCAAAAACTGGAGCCAATCTGGCACTTCCAAATGTACTTTCGCACTCAGGGGACTCCCCCCTAATAGTTCGAAAAGGATTCATCGAAGTTCATTTTTTCGACTATCACAGTGTAATTAATAATTATTAGTTGTCAGAGTCTATTTTGTATGGAAACTTTAACGCCACCTTCGTGCACAATAACGATTGGTGTTGGCAATATATCCAGAACTGAATGACGAATATCTAAAAAAATGTTCTTTGCTGGTCATTGAAGTACTTACCTGTAAATAAATTTGGCTGACCTGGAAGCTGATAATTAAAATGAACTAAAAGTAACATAAAATATTATAAAATATTCAGAATTTTGTTATTTAAACAATACCGGGGAATGACCAACGTAAGTGTGAATGCTCGATACGTAAGGCAAAATAGCACTGACCTCTGTTTATTAATATTGTTGGTGAAAATGCTGCAACATGTATAGGCAGAAAGCATAATGTTCTTTCAAATTTCAACAGTTGGAATTAAAAATTTTGTTTAGCACTGGCTAAACATATATTAATGTATTTTTAGATTTAAGATTTGAAAAACTTATTGATGTTTCAATATATAATTGAAGAACTCACCATGCTATATGATATTGCGAGATGCATATATATTCCCTTGGGGATGGATTGGTTTAAGGGCTGATGCTCTACCAGTTCTAGTGGCTGGATGGACTTCGGTCCACGATTGAAAAGCTGCTGCGAAACAACAAATAAAAGAGATTAGCTACCTCGAGCACTTAAGCAAGGTGTTTACGCATGGGGGATGGATCTTGCATAAGAAGTTGCTACCTAATGTGACCCTCGAGGTCACACTTATGTGCAATTAATAATAAGATGTTTTGTGCAAAAATCAAGTCCCCAATGACACAGATAGAATGCAAATCTTTAAAAGCAATTTTTGATTCAGCTTCTTCTTGTTTGTTGCCACGTAATATCAAAAATGGTTAAAATCAAGTTACTTAATCGCATAATGGTTATTGAAAACACCAATATGTATGGCTAAAGTTAACACCTGCCAAAGTATTAAAAGTTAGTGAAACGCACTACTGGGCGAGTAAACATCAAGCGTCATTTCATCAAGCTGTTATTTCTTAAATGCAACCAGGCGGCCACTGTTCGGTTTTTGGCCTTCGTAACTTTTGCGTCAGATACCAGTGATGGAAAATGTGGCACAATTGTGCCATTTGTGGCACTTTTGAGTGTTTGATGGCCCTGTGGTACTTTCTAATCTATTTTGGCCCTTTCAGCTCAAAATTCAACTAACTGATTTAAATCGTTCGAACGGTTTGAAATGTACTGAATGCGTTCAGTACATTTTCAATGTAATTTTCTCCCAGTTTCGAACCATACTTTTATATACAACATTGTTTAGTTTGTCAAGAAAAAAACTCCTTACTTTTATTTGCAAACCTGTCTTGTGCTAGTACCCAAGGCGAATCCTTTCAGGTGAACTTGTAAGCACAGCTGTTAACTTGTTTTTAGCTTTTTCATCATTGTCTGATGTTAAAATACACTATTTGTTTCTTGACATTCTACACTCCTCAGCATGTGTAAAAAGAATTTTTTCTACCCAAAATATGATTAAAACCAATATAAGGAATCGTCTTCATGTAAATACCGTGTCATCTTTAATGCAATCGAAAGATTTAATTAAATATAATTCTGGTAATTGTTATGATAAAGATATTTTAAAACTTATAACAAAGAAAAATGTTACAAACAGTAATATCACCATTGAGGAACTTTGAACTAAAATCTTGGGATTATATACAATAAAATTAGAATTACATAGAAAATATGTTTTTTAACTACAATCACCCCTATCGTGAACAAAATGTGAAATTTTTGTTCCCATGAAATTTTCATTCCCCATGAAGGGAAATTTGGTATCGTGAATTTCATGGGAACGTTTGTTCCCGCTATCAATTCGTTGTGAATGTAAAATAAGAAAGAAGATAAAAAATAAAAGAAATTTTTGTTATAAAATATACTTGGAAGTACTTATATATTTCAAAGAAAACTTAAAAAAAGGAAAGCTAAATATTCAGTGTTGGAGCGATAGTTTATTTGCAGCTTTTATTTATTGCATTCTAAATTTTATGTGTTTAAATGGTTCGGCTACTTTTGGAAAGCCAACAAAACTAAAAAATTCCAACAAATTAAAGCTTCACAAATTCGAAGGCAATAGACTTGTTGTTTTGCATTTTGTTGACCAATACATCAGTTGGTACCTTATTATTAGATATTTTTTTTTAAATAAATTTTTAAGCTTTAATATTCAAGTTGTATGAAGAATTACATACATGTTTTGTTCTATTCCCCATCAAAAATAAAGTGAATAAATCGAAGGGAAAAGTGAAAAAACTTGTGGGAAAAAAGTTATTCACGATAAGGGGAATTTTTTCATGGGAGCATTTTTTCACGTTATTATTCTGGACTGAATAAAATTTTTTCATGGGAGTTGTTCACGATTGCCATTAAGAAGGGAAAAGGGAAAAAGTTACGAGGGAAAATTTGTTCAGGATAGGGGTGAATATTTTTTTTAACTACATATTAAAATATGTATTTGCTTTAAATATAACATTAAAAAAAACACTTTTAAACAATGTGAATTTTCGTCGTTAATTTTTGTTCTAAATAAAATACAACACAAACTGTACCATGGTGGAATAATCAGGTGTGCGCAAGAAGGAATATGGTTTTTTGTAGGGTTGTGTTTTGACCGTTAAATAATCTGCAAAAATATGGTAAGTTAATTCGGTCTTGTCAAAAGTTGTTTACATTTTTGGCCGCCATGATGAATATTTTTGTTTACGTTATGCTTTGTTTTTATTTAAATAAAAAGCTTGTTATCAAATATATTGGCCCTCTCGAAGCTATTTTGGCCCTTTCAAATTGGCAATTTGGCCCAAAACAAAAAAACTCAAATTCCATCACTGTCAGATACCCTTGTATGTGATCAGTGGTGGTGTCGGTTCGAGTGGCTTCAATTGACCTCATTTAAAGACAAGTATTTGATATATAGATTTTGATGACTGGTTGGAGAACCTAACAAAAAAATCTTTCGTGAAAACACAAGGAGTTGTTTTTAGATGTTCTGCCTCCTATGCGATGATATACGTTGATTGGAGTTTTCAGAAGTAGTTTGCTAAAATAAATCGCAATTTTTAATTTTAAAACTCTAAAATATAAGATTTGGGACATACTGGCAATAAACACACATCAATGCCACGATATTTGAGAAAGATTCTTATACTATGTGTAATATTCAAATTGTGTGGCTGCCATAGATTAGAAAAAACGTAAGTATAAAGCGACCCCCAATTTTGTACTTCCATGTACTACAATTATAAAAAATATTTTAGCTTGGTGGCTCATGGCATTGTTATGTTTGAATTAAACATTATTTTTATTATTTAGTTATTATTATTTTTATTTATTAACCACATGTTATGTTTAAAATGTTACTTAGCCTTCACAAGGACCCGCTTTTTAAGGCTGGTGTTTGATCGGGTTTTTTGGTTTATAAAATATATTAAGCCTTCACAGGGACCCGCTTTTTAAGGCTGGTGTTTGATCAGGTTTTTGTTACGTGTTAAAGAGTATTCCCGAACTGCTTTCTGTCAAGACTCTACAGACTAGAACTCTACAGACTAGAATGACTCTACAGACTAGAATGACTCTACAGACTAGAACGACTATACAGACTCTACAGCACTAGAACTGACTCTACAGACTAGAACTCCTCTACAGCACTCGACTCTATACCAAATCACCCTCCGCTTTTATACCCAATTTCGCTGTCTGATTGAACGATGCTGCTGACGTTCGCTGCCGCCGGCGTGGTCATTGCTAAGTGTGTTAGTATGCAAATTCAGCATATTCATACCCGTGGAACTTCCAGCCGATTGCGGTTCTCACGATATTGCAATGTCAGCATATATCTGTAGGAAAATTACTGGGATATATATGTATGCAGCGGTATTGCAACGTCAGCATATGTCTGTAGGAAAATTACTGGTAATAACGTCAGTAATGCATGCAGCGGTATTTTGCTGCCGTTGGTATTTTTGTTGGTTGAGGGAAAATAACTCAACGTCAGTATGTGTATGCAGCGTATGTTCTGCTGTCGCTGATACTTTTGTTGGTTAGGAGAAAACGACTCATAACAGCATTATGAGATGCAAAATACACTTTCATATTTATCCTGAGCGAACCTGAGGTACACAAAGTTATGGCGGTGATTTTTTAAATTTAATAGACTCATACTAGGTAATGGTTTTAAATTATTTTTTAACCAATATTTCGTTTATCGCCAAGCAAGCTCTTAAATCAATTGTCTCTAGATACCAGAGAGTACTATTTGCAACAATTTAAGTGTCATCGGACAATGTAGATGACATTGTGTAGTCGTGTACAGCTTTACATAGCCGATCAAATTATGTAGAAGGGGAGTTAAGAAGCAGTTGTTATTTTACAAATGAACTCCATACTAAACACGTGCACAGTTCTATCTGTTAGTACCAGTTTCTCTTAGTTTTTAATTTCTGATATGTATTGGTAAATATTTTCGTGTTTCTGGTATTAGTAAGTATTGTTATTCTCCAATATAGGTACACAGAGAAAACAGTGCCTGATAAATACCTAATAAAATAGAACAAAATTATAAAGATATCTATACGGTTTTTTTTTTCAAGAAGGAAGTCTTATTATTTTAATAAGGAAAACCTTTTTGAAAAAATCAAGACGGAAACATGGTTTTTATAGGTTTTCTTATTGATTTTTTCAAAAAGGTTTTCTTCTTGATTTTATTAGGGCATCTTATTGTTTTTTTTTTTTTTTTTTTTTCAAAAAAGGTTTTCTTCTTTATTTTATTAGGCCATCTTGTTTTTTTCAAAAAGTTTTTCTTTTTGATTTTATTAGGCTATCTTATTGATTTTTTCAAAAATGTTTTCCTTATTAAAATAATAAGATTTCCTTCTTGAAAAAAAATTCGTAGAGATATCTTATTAATTTTGTTCTATTATCAAATATTTGTCGAAACAAACGTGACCAAGAAATGAACTAATAATTTATTTCTCTTAAATCCAAATTTTGTTTAGTTATTGGTTTGCATTTATTAAAAACTGTATAAAATACCTTTTTGTAAAATATTACAGATTATTTTTTAACATAAAAACAAAGTTAAATGACACTATCTCTAAGAACAATTAATATTTCTTACATTATGTTACTATTGCTTGCAAATATCTCTGGTACAACAATTATTTTGAAAATATTTGTGGTACAACAGTTACTCGAGAATAAAAACCAAATACAAATATATACTGCTACAATTTCAAAATTCAACTCTTATTGTTTGTACCAGTAACATGTGTTACAAAACCAAACAAATACAATGTTTTGTACCCTTTTTCGCTCTTTCGTATAAATTTTAACAGATATGTATATGCCCAGCGGCGAACTTTGCATACCACATCACATCTCTCTAATTAAGTTTGTCACACTTTGTATTCAATGAATTCTAGCTTACAATGTGAGTGAAGTAGTGGGCAATGCGCTTTCTACTTGCCCACGAAGTAAGCGAGATTGTGTATAGACTGTCTACTGCTTACTTACAATGTGTGTGAAACAGTAATGCGTTTATATTTAGTGAATGAACACTTCACTATCCTGCTTACATTGTGTGCAAGTGGTAGGCGTTCACTCCAGGAAAGCGGCAATGCATTCGAAAAAGTATACTAGGTTGTAATTGAAGTGGTGTGCGTTACCGTCTTACACGTGTGCATCACATCATTGCTTCTGTAATCGAATAATTCGCCCCTGGGTGGTATATTTGTTTTGCAAATACTTTTAGGTATACTCTTGCACGTCTTTACTCCATACCTATATCAGATGATTTAGTATACGCATATTCCTCGAATTGGACTTCTCAAATCCTCAGTTTCCGTTTATTGTAATCTTAATCACTAACAGTTTCTTAAATTTCAAATATTGTGTAAACAAATAAAAAACTTTATTTATTTGTTGCGGGTTAGCAATAGCCATACCAACTCATCAGTATATGTTTTACTCTTTAAGTTTAAAAAATTTTAAAGCTCATCTATTAATACAAAAACTCATAAATATATTTTTGTGATAACAAGTAAATAATTATTTAGCAAATAAAAAAGCGTCATATAAATAATATTACCAAAACTTAAAATAGTGTTATGCAACAAATGAAGACTTTTGGAAAAATACACGAATGTGACACTATAGGTTCGACTGGAAAGTACTATATTCAGTTTGGCCAGATTGTTGACCAATTTTTTTTATGGGCCTCCAAAAGATTCCAAAAAAGCAGATTCAAAACAAGGTGTCGTCAGTTTTTTGCACCAGGTAATTCAGACGCACAGTGGTCCAAATGCACAACCTAGCCGGAAAAAAGTAATGACTGGCTTTTACAAAGTCGTACCGACATGAAACTTTGCACTTTCATAGATTTCATCAATACAAACAGTCACACATAAAATTGGCAAAATCTCTTAAATGGGCTTCCCATATTAACTGTTTGATCAGTGAAAACAAATGATATACCTGTTTTTATGTTATATTATCTTAACAATTAATTATTTATTTATCTAAACTTTCGAAGTAGCTGAAGTAAGAAATAATGTACTAAATTTTATGACATTAGTTCCTAATATCATGATAATAATATCCAAGAATGAAGTGAGGCAGTGCGACGCGGATCTGCTAGTGCAGTTTAATGTGCGATGAATTGATCTAATCTTGGATTGCATTGCTCATATGCTCAACTCTGGTCTTCGTCCCTGAATTGATCTGGTTTTAATTGAAATTTTCTTAATAAGAAAGAAAAGATAAAAGTTAAAGAATAAAATGAAATGATTGTGATTTTGAAAAAGAAGAAAAGGAAAAGTTAATACTGATTGAATTAAAAATTTTCTACATTTTGTTCAGTTTTGAACTTTTCAATGTAACTTTTTGTATGAAGATAACATTATTGAATTTATAAAAATAACATTATTGGATGTTTTGAAGAAGAAAGAAGATTTTTTTGTGATTTTGAAACTAACAAAAACTTTAATAATATTGATTAATCACTGAGAAACTCACGAGTCCCTCCAGTCGATAATATTAAGCATAAATTAAACAAAATTGTCAATAACATGCATCACTGAGAAACTCACAAGTCCCTCCAGTTGTTGTATGTATTCTACTATATAAATAAGGGTAACCGTTTCGATCAGTAATTGGTTCTGATCGATATATGTCTGATGACCGGTCCTCGGTATACAGAGTGCTGAAACTTATGGTGTTTTCTTTTCTACACACAAAATGGCACCTTGTTGAAAGGCACATGAATAAAATGTCTTGCCAACCCTGTTACAATGCAACTCGTTATTTCAATAGAATAAAACTCGATTTATGAAAAAGTGGAACGCACTGTTTTTAACAGCTGACAGCGAAGCTTTTTCTACACAATTAAAAAAAAATTCAACAAATCCTTTGACACGCGGATGAGGGCTACGACTTAATAAATTTAACATATCTTCCTCATCACATCAGGAGGATGAATCCAATAATTGACTGACAGTCATTTCTGCACATATAATAGATGCGGCAATATCCATATTTTTAACATTTTTGTTTAAAATTGCTGAATATGTTAAAAAATTCACAAATTTATTTTCATACAATACGTAAACATGAAAATACAGCTGCCAGATAGCTGATTTATCGATCTGAACTTTTACCGATTTTTTCATATGAAGATTTTGTTATGAGAGCAATTTTATAACACCGAATCCAGTAAGATTCTATATTACTGAAAATCTAGCATTAACAATGTAATGTTTTCTCATGGCTGGCCTATGAAACAATAGAAATTTTAACTTTAAAACCTTAACTTTTTTACTTCCCAATTCCAGGCGATTTTTTTCAACTTCGTCTGGTAACACTATTTATAAACAAAAACCCCATGTTAAGGCGAATTAATACCAGGTGGCGTTATTAGTGGAGATTATCTGCAGCTTTCTAACCAAAGTGTCAAACTCTATATGAAAAACTAAACAACAATTTTTTGTATATGCATTTTACATTACAGTTTGGTGAATGCTAGATCTTGTTGTACTAATAAGGTCACTTGGTATTATTCGCTTTGCTGTTTTACAGGGCACTTACAACAGTGCCGATTTTAACGGGGCAAAAAGTGTAATGCCTTCCACCATTATTGAGGGTAATTTTTTTAGAATCAAACACACTGCCCTTTTAGAGAGCAAAACATTTTTAAGAAACAAACAAGAAAGTACACTTTCTGCATGGAGATGTAGCATTTTTTTGTAGAAAAGAAAACACCATTAGTCATATGTACCAAAATTTTTTATATAACTAATACGACCCATGACATAAGAAAAAGACATATTTATATTCATGCAGTTGTGTAAACTTAAATATAAGTAAAACTATTGTAAACTTGATTTTGCCAATATAAACAACTGTATGAAAGACTAACACGAACAGATTAAATAATTTGAGATATTGATTGATTTTTTTAATTAAATTAGATTTTGATTTATGATTGTAATCCGAATTTTCCTAAAATAATAGGGTTAAATAAACCCATAAAAATAAATTGAGCAGATTTAATAATTTGAATGGATTAGATACTTTGAAACATTAATTGATTAATGATCATACTTCGAATTTTGAGAAATAATATGAAATAAAAAATAATATAAAAATATAGTAATTTTTTGAAAACCTAATAACAGATTTTTCTTTTGAATTAAATACATTTTCGGTAACACCTTAATGTTTTTATGTAAAGTAATGCTTCGATATGCTTCGAATTTTGAAAGATTTTAAAACATTGTAAAAGAAAAATATATACAATGAAAAATAAAGAAAATGAATTTAAACATAAATATTATCGGTTGGTTTAGAAATATATGAGGCGGTAAATGCCCATGAGCACTGTGAAGTACCTACACTACTTCACCAAATTAATAATGAAAATAAAAAGGAAAGCGAGTACTTTCCAAATTTGAGTTGAACGACAAAATTATAAATAGAAACGTAGACTTAGGTCACCACTTTCTAAAGCTTGAAAAAGTAGCTGATAATATTGGTCTGACAACATTGCGACTTTCACTAGATGATAGTACGCTTAATAACCTAGGAATGAATATTGAAAACCTTCAAAGAGAAAGGTATTGAAATCTTGCAAGATGCAGATATAACTATTGTGCTCACACAAAAATTAAATAAAATCACCACCGATCTAAGTAAATAAAATAAGAATTTTTCAACTAATTTTTAACAAATAAATATAAACAAAGTAAATGAATAGAAGCATGTGAATTTGAATTGAATTTTTTTTTTTCTTCCTGTTTTCAAAATAATTTTGAATTTAGAAATTAAATAAATAAAAATAGAATCGAAGTATGATACATTTGAAATCAAAGTATATTGTTTGAAGTGAATTTTGTTTTTGCATTAGTGCAACAAATTTTTTTGGAATACGCCCATTGTAGGCCAATTTTTGGCGGCTTTGGACATTTTTTTTAATTGCATAATAAATAATTGAAATAGACATGTAATGAATAGTTAAGAATTTTTTTTTTAAGAAAAATACAATCTTATGATAAAGTAATTTTTTCATGCATGCATGTATAAAAAATTGGGCCCAACAAAACATTAAAAATATATCCAAAAAATAAAATAATACATACATACATATATTATATTTTCTTTAATTTTTTTATATATATATTTTTTACTCTATTTTCATAATTCTGATTTATTTAAAATAATACATATATTCCCCTTACTTTAATTTTTTTTTAATATATAATTTTTGCTCTAATTTTATAATTAAATATAATCAAACAATGAATAATCTTTTTCTTATCAGCAATACTTAGTCTACAATTATTAGTAATAATCCTATAATTTTTTTTTACTTTAATAATAATAAAATTTTTAATAATATATATATGACTTAACATATTTTTTTTAAAAAGGGAGGGAAGGCATATTCCCTAAAAATCCCTGTAATTTTTAATTTTATAATTTTTTTATTACTAGTAAGAATAATCAACTCAGTATTGAGTTGATTATAATATATAATATATATATAATCAACTCAGTACTAACCACTACTATATGCCGTCTGCATGCAGCAAGTGAAACATAACACTTTTGTTATTGTTTAAATATTTGTCCATGCTATGACCGCATGATCGGAATATACAGAATGTATTTTGCTGATCATGCATATTCCCACACATACTTTGTGTATGTGTTAGTATTAGGAAATAGAATGTTTAAGCTATGTTGGGATTTTATATTAAATAATATTTAAGTTCATAATTGT
This sequence comes from Lypha dubia, assembly GCA_947311025.1. NCBI lineage: Eukaryota > Metazoa > Arthropoda > Insecta > Diptera > Tachinidae > Lypha > Lypha dubia. The sequence goes on along the minus strand of OX371260.1, from coordinate 102,184,727 downwards.
GTCTCATACTGGACAGTCGCACAAGCGGCTGTCCAGAACTAAAATATTAATAAATAAAACTTCAAACATTAAATAATATTCTTTTAATTTTATAACAACCCCTATGTTTTTCACACCCAAGGAAAAACATCTAATCAGGAAGCGTAGACAGGACGTGAACAAATTCGAAAGAATTTATAGTCCTGTCAGTGTTCTCCTGGGGAGAACATTTCCTTTGGTGAGGGTTGTGGAATCTGAGAAAGTTCTGAATGCATCTCGCAAGGATGTAAGCGCAATGTCAGCAGGCACAACCATCTCTAAAATATAGAGTGAGGCGAGGGTAGGTGCTTCAGGTGGTGCTACTTCTGATGCCAGGAAAGAGGCATCAAAAAGAGCAGGATCTGGGGAGAAGCTGCCCTCCACTTCCAAGAGGCCGAAAAAGTCCTTGATCAAAGAAGAACACCTACAGGTGGCTGCCATAGACCGGAACGATCAGGATTTGAAGATCTGCCCGGATCTGTGGCAGTTAGTTAAAGGCAGGCTCTTGGAAGAAATCGGCATGGCCGGTGTTGGAAAGGAGGAGGAATTAAGGTTCCATGGCGCAGACTGGCGGAGGGGGGTCAAGCTTGTGAACTGCGGTAATAGGAAAACAATGGATTTTCTTAAAACCGTGGTTGGTAGGTGAGGCGACCTTCGGCCAGAAGCGAAACTGGAAGTAATTCTTGCCTTTGACCTACTACGTAGGCCAGTGGTCACAGCATGGTTTCCACCACCAATAAGATCGATGGAGACCGTGCTGCCGGTACTGGAAAACCAGAACGTTCCTCTTAGGACCAACCAATGGCCTCGCTGGAGTGTAAAGGGAATGCTGGCAAATATCTTCGGTTCGCCGTTGATAAGGAGTCTCTCAAAAGACTGCAGGTGTTGGGGGGTGTTGTTATAAGATTCGGCTTGGGGACTGTTAGATTCAGATTTCTGAAATCTGATCATGCCAGAGAGGCTGCGAGTGGTGCAGATAAACCTGCATCATTGTGTGGCAGCCTCGGCCGAGTTGACAGCGCACCTCAACAGATCGCAGGTAATCGTGGCGCTTATCCAGGAACCCTGGATAAATAAAAAATAGGGTTTGTGGACTGGGAGTCACGGGCTACTCTTTGTATGTCCCGGGCACGGGGGACAAGGTTAGGACTTGCATTTGAGGCTGTGGATCCACCAGGGAATGGTGTGCTGAAGCTGACGGAGTACGCGAAGTTGAGTGGCAGTTTATTGGTACTCGGGAGTGATACAAACGCACACTATAGTCAGTGGGGAAGCAGCAATATAAATAAAAGGGGTGAGTTACCATTTGATTTTATAACTTCTTGTAATATGTCTGTCTGTAACAGGGGCAATACGCCAACGTTCAGGAATAGGGATAGGGCGGAGGTTATAGACTTAACACTAGCCAACAGGAATGAGAATCTTGTAGAGAACTGGAGGGTTTACTCAGACTGTGTTTTTTTAGACCACAGTAGGATATCCTTCAATCTTAACTTTGCAGGATCAATGCGTGGCCCATATAGGAATCCTAGAAAGATAAACTGGGACGCCTTCAGGGCCACTGTAGATAGTAAAGTAAGGGACGCACCTCTGGGGATTGATTCAACAAGTGGGGTGGAAGAAGAGGTGGATTATTTCACCAACATATTTAGAGAAAGTTTTGATCCTGTTCACTAGTTTTCCCAGGAAAAAGGACACAGCCATCGGGGTGGACAAGTGATCTTAGAGATCTACGGTCTGCGGTAAGAAGGCAGTTCAAAAGGGGAAAACTTACAGGCAGAGTAGAGGATTGGAACAGTTATAAAGTCATGTACAATGGGTAGAAGGGGGAGCTCAAAAGGGCGAAAAGAGCCTCATGGGGGAATTAGTGTGAGGCCATTGATTCTGTAAATGAGCTATCAAGGTTTCGGCGAGTACTGTCTAAGGACCCTAGGTCACCTGGACATATTCAGAGATGTGATGGCTGATGAACGGAATCCAGCTCTGAGACCCTTTCTGTAATTAGGGACACTCACTTTCCCGGCTGTATGGAAGTAGCAAGAGGAGCAACGATGGGGGATACTTTCAAGCCTTTATCGTTAGCGCATTCAAGGGAGATAATGGACGATATGGTGACATTGGAGAAAACAGCGTGGGGTAGAAATACCTTTGAGCTATATAAATCACCAGGGCCGGATGGTATTTTTCCGGCCATGCTGCAGAATGTCTCAGAACACGTACTGGTGAATATCTTCAGGATATGTTTGAGTAGGAGGGTTATACCCAAAAATTGGAGAGAGGTTAGGGTAATCTTTATATCCAAGGCTGGTAAAGCAAGCCACTCAATGCCGAAGTATTTTAGACCGATCAGCCTATCGTCTTTTCTTTTGGAAACATTAGAGAGGAACATAATAGAAGCGCAGGTCATCAGTGATGCTCAACATGCTTAACATAAAGGCAGGTCTGTTGAGAGTACGCTTCATGATGGTGTTAATTTTATAAAACTGGGACTGCAACACAAGGATTACACATTGGCTGCATTCTTGGACATTGAGGGACCCTTTAACAATATTAGGATAGAGGCCATTAGGGAGTCGCTAGAGGAACTCGCTGTTAGTATCCTTCTGGTGGAGTGGATAGTTCTCATGCTCAGCAGCAGGATGATCAACTCGAGTATGGGAAGGCGAAAGCCTGAGGAGGTTAGTGACAAGAGGTACGCCACAAGAGGAAGCATTATCCCCCCTTATGTGGCTGATAGCTGTAAACGTTATTCTCAAGCGTTTTGAGAGGGACGGTCGGAAGATAGCCGCCTATACTGACGATGTGGTATTACTGGTAAAAGGGAAATTTCTTTTCACTATCAGTGAGGTCATGCAGGCAGCGCTGAACGAACTGTCTTTCTGGGCTAGCAGTAAGGGACTAGGGATCAACCCGCTCAAAACGGAGCAACTTCTCTTCACCAGGAGATACAAAATAGATAGTTTTTTGCTACCTAGGATTGGCGGGGTGGAGTTAAAACTAGCAAAGGAAGCCAAATACTTGGGTGTTTTCCTAGATAGCAAACTTTCTTGGAAAAGAAACATACAAGAAAGGCTCAAGAAAGGGCTCAATGCCTACTATACATGCAGGAATTCCATTGGGAGGAACTGGGGAGATTTCTTATAGTGAGAGGCGTTGGGGAAAGAAAGCCATATTACTGGGGCCCAGAGGAGCACCCCTCAGGCTGCCTTGGACGTCATCCTTCACCTAATTCCCATTGAAGAATTTGTGTTGAGAACGGCGGCAATGAGTTTGCTCAGGCTTACGGAAGCCGGCTTTGTAAGGCCAGGATTTACAGGATATACATCACTCTTGAAAAAGATTAGTTTTAGCAGACTGGAGACCATATCCCCTGGTTTTACGGACTCAAGGTTGTTGAGACTAATTTTATTAGAACGCCTTTACTAGTCATTCCGGATGAGGGTGCCGCCGTGGCTGATAGGTAGCAATGCTAGATTAATAGTCCGGAGGTTGTCGGTTCGATTCCGGCCAGAGATCCTGGGTGTTATCTGCAGACAAGCTAATCGCTTTGCGGGGTTGTGTGTTTAAAAAAAAAAAAAGGATAGGGATCTTTGGGTCAAATCTGCTAGACTGTACGAAGCACAGTGTTGCGAAACCGGAATTTTTTGGAAATCATATTGCCTTAACTTTAATTTTGATTGTATCGATGAGAAACTTCTACAGATTGGTCAGAATGAAATCCCAAACAGAATGAGTGAAAAAAAATTTACACCGAAAAAAATTGTTGGGTCAAATTTTCAACAAAAGTCAAAAATAAAAAAAAAATTGTTCGAAAAATTTAAAAAAAAATTTATTTTAATTCTTCTTTTATTTCTGATAAATACCCTATGATTAGTTTTTAAAATAAATTATAGGGTGGTCCGAACAAGAATTATAAACGTCAAATTTTCATGATTTTTCGATATTTGTTGAATAACTCTGAAATTTTATATAAAACCAAAATCTATTTCATTTCTTATTTGAAAGGTGGCAATAAAAGCTTTAATTTGATACCGGTTTGAAATCAATAGCTTCAGTTTTAAGAGAGTTATGCTCATTTTTGTGGAGTGCTAGAATAGATGTAGAATAAAAAAAAACTTTGAAGATACTATTTTCCGTTCTATTTCTATGGAATAAATACTGAGAGTGATATACTAAAATCGCTATAGCTCCCAGGAGGGCAGGTATGGGCAGCTGATTTTTTCACAGTTCGTTGAAAACAAATTATGTAACATTTCTGTAGTGGTTTGGAACTGGGACTCTCTGGGACTTTTTAGATATTGCTTACCTAACCCAAATTTTAAGGAAAAATGGACCTTTAGTCGGGTTTTCGCTCTAAAAAAGGTGCATATGAAAATGTCTCACACAACATTCCTTTTTTTTACAGAAGATACTTGTCCGAAGGCAGATTTTTTTCCGAATCAAAATATCTGTCACCAAAATCAAATGAGAGCATTTTGAATACAGCCCTGAAATCGCCTCTTTTCGTGAAAATTTTGTATATTTGACTTCGAAAATCAATTAAAAATCAACGGGCCAACATAAAAATAAGCTTTATGTGTTTTTTGTTTACTTGGAATGTCTGTGACAAAATTGCATCATTAAAAACACTGAAAAAAATAATCGGAAAAAAGTTACTTTTCCACTAGCCGCAACACAGTGCGAAGGCTGCGCGTTCGTTACAGATGGATCGAAAATGTAAATAGGCACGGGTGCTGGCGTCTATTTTTTAGGAAGGGACATTCGTAGGTCTTTTTAGCTACCGACCGAAAGTAGTGTATTTCAGGCTGAATTCCTAGCGATCCCCATGGCCACGGAACTACGTTGACAGTCAGGCGGAGCTGAAAGCTTTGAAGGGGCATAGTGTTAAATCGAAGCTAGTCAGCAAGTGTTGGCTATCTCTCTTCAACTTGCTTATGAACAAATTTCGCGTTAGGCTATGTTGGGTACCAGGACATTGCAATGTTTAGGTAAACGAAATCGTTTATAAGGTGGCAAGAATAGAGTCAGCATTTGATGTGGCAGTTAGTGACAGGTTGGTTGTAGAGTCTCGAGGTCCATATGGACAGAACTAGACTCAGGTAAAACTGATCTACTGCTGGGTATAAATAGAAAGGTTTTTTTTTTCTTTTTTTTATAATTTTATTATTTATTGAATCTTCAATTAAGATTAATCAATGAAATAGAAATTAGTTTAATTCGACTACACGCCAAAAGTAGCATTGACAAAAACCTGTTGCCGTGTTGCCTTGCTGCTTCAATATATTCATTCTCATATGCACACATGTATTCTAATTTTGACAGGTGGTAGTCGGTAGACTGCTGTGGCGAATGTGTTTAATGCATTAGCGTGTCTAAGTTCACTGCTTGTGTGTTTTACTATCATACTCGCAACATGTATGAACAGAACGAAGTGAACATAATACGACAGCCAAACTTCACTTGGTACCTGCAGTACTACGTGAAGTTGGAAAATAAAAACAAAAAAATTCTTTCTGTTGAGTGTAGTAAAAAAATGGAATTAAGTGAGGCAAGTTTATACATAATATTATTTATTTAGATTTTTGTTACTTAGTTACTAATTACTTATGTTTAAAGGTATTAAAAAATAGGCATTTTTCCTTTTCAAAAAATGTTAATTGAATTTATGAAAAAAAATCATGCATATGTATGAATAATTTTTCCATTATTTATTTTGAAGACTTAAAACGCCGGCATATTAGCCAATGTGGATATAAAGGCTAAAATAGAAAATTTTTAATTTTCAGCATTGCATGAAAAATTCTTGAAGTACCACATGAAGTGAACATAGTTTTTAAGGTACTTCTTTTTTGTTGGCTACGGTTTTGTATGTTCATATTTTTCGGTACTCATTTAATTTGCGATTGCTACTGGTTTTTATTTGTCAAACAAACAATCTCTTCTCTTCACTGCTTGTGTGAGCGGCAGAGCAAATATCTACTGTATTCGACAGCGAGTTTCACATATTTTTTTTTTTTTTGATAATTTTATTATTTATTGAATGGGTGAAAACATGTCAAACCATCACAAAAATATGCCACTTTCGGAAACACCATCACCGATTTTGATGAAACTCACCACAAATATTGTTTATTGCAGGACTTCAACAAAACTCATTTTATTTTCCATCAGGCCCTTTTGGTTTTCGAAATATGACGTCATGAAAAATTAAAAAAACTTCAAAATTTCAATAAAGTGCCCTTACTCAATTTCCTCTAACTTTTAAAGGACAGAAAATATGAGCCTAAGGTTGATAAAATTGTAAAGGGTAAAGTAAGCCCTTTAAATTGATATGCATATCGATTTTTTCCAAGCAAAGGTCAAAGGTCATTTTACAGGGTCTTGAGCTCAAAAGCCCATATCTTGAAAAACATATCTTCAAAAATAAAAAAAAAATATATATGTGAATTATTGCACTCCATTTTACATTTCTTGAAAGTTTCATGCTGGTGCCGCAATTGGAACAGAAGTTATGTACAAAAATGAGCGAAAAGATTATGTGGCGTTCATTGAAGACAAAAGTTTTTTTGATTTAACAAAGCAACACACACTTACACACAGTGGTTTCAACATTAAAATGTTGAAGTAAATGCGTATCTTATTACTTACTGGACCAGTTTTAACAAAACTTGTATGCAACTGTAAAGTAGAATATAGAATATATTGAAAAAATAATTTTTTCTAGACATCCTATAATAATATTTCCATTTTTTTTTTTTTTTTTTTTTTTGATAAAAAGAAAATATTGTTTTGCTTTATTTTTTCATAACTCTTCACTTAGGTTTAATGAAATATTAAAATAAAATAAATCAAAATAAAATAAAATAAAATCATTTAAAAAAATTGAATAAAATAAAATAAAATTAAGTTAAATTAAATGAAATAAAATTTATCCTATATTTAAAGCTTAACGTTAACAAAAAGTTGTTTAAGTTTACAAAGAATTAATAAGAAATTTTTTCAATTAAAAAAACGGTATCATTGGAGTAAATCTTTACTTTTAATGTTCCTGTTCCTTCAGGTATAAAACAGTGGTATTTTTGTGTACCTGGTATTGTACGTAACCCAACAAAACGGTCTCTGAGAAATTCCTCTTCTTCGTTATGATCATCCTCAGAAAGTAATATAAAATTGCAGTTAATGAGTGTTTTTTGGCACCAGTCAAATAAAAGCTGTGGCGTTGTGATCTGGTTCTCCAAAGGACGTTGCAAACTTGCTCTACTTGCCTCTCTTTTAACTGTGCCTCCAAGGCCGTCACTAGGACCTTTCCCATGACTTGTAGCAAAAAAAATGCCACTCACCATCACATCCAAAATCTTCCTTATGAAAACATAAATTTGCAAAGTTTTTCTTGTTTTTAAACTGCCCAGCACATCCATCAGAAAAGTATATTACTTTTGATGGAACTCTTTCAAATCTTTTTTTGAGGAAATAATGCAAGTGTCTATGGAATAAATGGACTGCTACTGTGTTATGTACAAGACAACTCGATATAATTATAAAATAAGTGCTTTTTAATATTCCATCTAATTTATAATATATTGCAATTGGATATAATGTTGCCTGCGAATTGTTCCAGTGAAATCGTTGGACTGAGTCTTGAATAACAAAGGACACATTTTCAGAAAAATCACAAACAACGACATACTCATTATCTTTCAACGAAGTCTTACTATATGTTAAGAATGCATGCTGATCTTTCGAAATAAATGAATGTGGAAGTAATATTTCAAGTTTCTCGGTAAGAGAGTATAAAAACTCCTCCGTCGGTTGGATCATCGTTTCTAATTTATCTCTGTCAACACTTACCCACTGTTTAAAAGTGATTTCGTCAATACATTTTTCTTCAAACAACCGAAGCATCCTCTCTTTGAAATTCTGTGTTCCGGGACAAAAGTTGCACTTACCAAGGTAACAGTATGGAGATTTTAAAGGGCACATAATTTGTTTGAAACAGTCTTTGTATGATTCCATTTCAAAATTTTCTACGTTTTTTGTTAGTTTCTTTAAATTAATAGAATGAAGCATTAATTTGACGTTCTGGTGCTTAACACAGACGCATACATTATGGGTGCCACATGCATCAACCAACACTACGTTTTTTGGACGGAGCTCACAAAATTTTGAAAGCCCTATCTTGTGTTCCCCATGTCTTTCTGTATACAATGCATACATTTCTCTTAAATTCCCCATTAACAGTCTTTTGGTTTTATGTAATTTCACGCCATTCTCGATAACCGAAACAAAATCTTTGCTACCCGGCAAACACCGGCTGACGTCGTCGCATTCAAAAAATTTTTTTACAATATCAACAGTTTCTATTTGTAAGGGCTTTCCCAGTTTTTGATTCGGAGTACTAAATATACCTTTTTCATTTACAAGAGTTTTCACTTTACGTGCCATAAAATTAGATATTTGAAATTCCTCCTCAATTTTACGAATAGACCAAGTTTTAGGCAAAATAGTAAGTAGCTGCATTTTTTCGCTGTTTTTTGTGAGAGTTTTAAATTTTTCTTTTAATTGATCAATAATTATTGATTCAGTGCATTGATGAGTTGTTGGTGGTTCCAAACCTGGAAAAAGCTTTGTTTTTATTGAAGAACTCACATTCTGAAACTTGTTGGCTTTATAATTTTTATAAAACATTTTTTTGGTTGAAATTGGAGTTTCATCAAGGTATGATAACGCCTCGTTTAACTTAGATACTGCAATATCTTGTGCGACTTCATCTTCCGAAAAACATTCTTGTTCGACCACTTCTGAGATAACAGATTCTGCGTCAAAATCAAAATCTGAGGTTAAAACGATTTCTTCTCATAATTCATATTCTAACTGCGGCACCAGCTTGAAAATTTCCAAAAATGTAGAGAAGAGTTCATTTATTAACATATATTTTTTTTTAAATTTTTGAAGATATGTTTTTCAAAATATAGACTTTCAAGCTCAAGACCCCAAAAAATGACCTTTGACCCTATCGTGAAAAAAATTAACATGCATATCATTTCAAAGCACTTGATTTACCCTTTTCAATAAGACCAAACATAGGTTTCTATTTCGTGTACTTCAAAAGTTATAAGCAATAGCGTGATGAAACTTTTGGGAAATTTTGAGGTTAATTCAAAATTTCATGACGTCATATTTCGAAAACCAAAAGGGCCTCAGGAAATAAAAAATGTGTTTTGTTGAGGTTTTATTATACATATTATTTGTGGTAAGTTTCATTGAAATCGGAAGGGGTCGATCCGAATGGCATGATGGTTTGACATGTTTTCACCCGAATCTTTAATTATGTAAATTAAATTATCAATAAGTTTTTGAAATCTTAAATCTAAAAAATATTAAATGTAAGTTTAGCCAATGCTAAACAAACTTTTTAATTTCAACGGTTAATTTTTGTTGTTTTACATCTCTCGTGAACGGCTGAGAGAAAGAGTATCCCTTCTTTTCTGCCGGGTCTGGCCTCTATAATGAAGAATATTGCGCGCAAGTAGATTTGGGTGCAACTCAAGTTTTTTATATATTTTTTCGCCTTTTTCGAAAATAATTTCTTCACCAACGGAACGTCTAGACCTTATTAAATTCGATGATTTCTGACATACAAGGGGTCTGCTTTTATTGTACGTAGAATTTTATTCTGTCGCCTTTGAATTTTTTCGGCATTCGATGCTGAGGCAGTGCCCCATAACAGGATTCCATAGGACCACATTGGTTTCAGGATCGCGTTGTATAATAGAAGTTTGCAGTCTAGGCTTGGTATAGAATTTCTTCCAATAACCCAATTCATTTGGGCTGCTTTTAATTTTATTTGTGTTAACATGCGATTTCCATGATAAACGACGATCTAGATGAACGCCTAGATATTTGACTACAATGTGTTGTGGTATAGTCTCGGTGTTAATTTTTATTTTTATTCGTTAGCTTTTATACGCCATTGTTTGAGCCATTTTTCCAGTTTGGATATATATTCTTGTAAGTTGCGGGAAGCTTCTACAGGATTTTCGTGAACGCTTAGAAAAGCTGTATCATCGGCAAATGTTGATGTATGAATGTTACTGCTTAACAGTAAGTCAGAGGCATATATTATATAAAGTAATGGACCGAAGATACTGCCTTGAGAGACTCCGGCTTCAATCGACTGCGAAGGGCTTAAAAATTGCCTTCCCTAACTACAAATTTACGTTCCATCAAATAGCTTTTTAAAAGCTTTACGATGTTTGCTGGTAGATTTTGTGTTAATTTATTGAAAAGACCTTCGTGCCATACTTTATCGAAAGCTTGTGAGACATCAATAAAGAGCGCAGAGCAGTATTTCTTTTTTTCAAAAGTGTCTCTAACGACATTCACAAGTCTGTGAGTTTGTTCTATTGTGTTATGTTGTCTTCGAAAACCGAATTGATGATCTGGAATACATCCATTACTAGTCACTATAGGCATCAGCTTGCTCATATACAGCTTTTCAAATAGTTTTGAAATGTTAGACAGTAAACTAATAGGCCGATAGGATTCAACCTTTGTATGATCCTTGCCGGGCTTTGGTATCATAGTAATTAGCGAAACCTTCCATTCTTTAGGATAGTGTTCTAGGCGTAGAATACTGTTAAAAATGAATAGTATTATTCTTTTTGCAGTGTAAGGCAATTCTTGAAGCATTTTGTTGCTTATTTTGTCGACACCTGGGGCTTTTCTGGTGTTAAGACTAGTAATAGCCTTTTCAATCTCCACAATGTTGAATTTTAGCGATATTTCTGGTAAAGAGACGACTGGTGGCAGTTCAACAATATCAGCAGAAATGTTCGGAGTGAAAATTTTTTCTAAGTGTTTAACAAAAAATGCACCTTTTTCAGCATCAGTTTTTGCCCAGTCACCATTAGGGGCTCGTAATGGGGGTTTGCATATCACCGGCCTTTTTAGTCCTCTGGCTGCACGCCACAGTAAATAATCTGTTTGTGGTGTTGCATCTAGCTCTTGAAGGAATTTTTGAAGGGAAGCTGTTTTTTGAGTTTGAAAAACTTTCCTAAGCTGCTTGGTACACTCCTTAAGCCTTAATTAACAGAGTTAGAATGAGCTATTTCTACTATATGTAAAAAATTTGCCTACTGTGGTTGATTTTAATTTTTGTATACCCTACTTATTTGCAGATGACATTTTCCTTGTATTTGGTGGTAATGCTGCGTTTCTTGATGTGTTAGAAGCTAAAATAAATTATAGCCTCCATAACATTACTGAATGGTTGAGTAAACATTCCTTGTCAGTGAATCCCCGTAAAACAAAAGAAATGTCGTTTGGAACAACAGGGTCCACATTACCAGATCTTAATATATCTATTTGTAATTCTAGTATTGAATTTATGATTCAGCATAAATGTTTAGGGATAATTATTGATAATCAGCTGAACTTCAAATCCCATTTTGATTGTATTCATAGGAAAATAACCTTTTCACTTCGAAAAATATATTCTTTGAACTTATTTTTTCCGCTTGAAGTTAAGCGAAAAATATCATATGCACTTTTGATGTCTCATATTTTTTATGGTTTAGAAGTTATTTCGGGTACTACGGCTACATCTTTTCAAAAAGTTTCGACATATTGGGCAATAAACTGATAGGCCTATAGGATTCAATCTTTGTATGATCCTTACTGGGCTTTGGTATCATAGTAATCATCGAAACCTTCCATTCTGTTGGATAGTATTGCAGTCGTAAAATACTATTAAAGATGAATAGTATTATTCGTTTTGCTACATAAGGCAATTCTTGAAGCATTTTGTTGCTTATTTTGTAGACACCTGGGCCTTTTTTGGTGGTAAGACTTGTAATAGCCTCTACAATATCCACAATATTAAATCTTAGCGGAATTTCTGGTAAAGCGACGACTGGAGGCAGTTCAATAATATCAGCAGAAATATTTGGAGTAAATACTTTTTAACTATCACAGGCAAATGCTAATGATGAGAAATTTGATCTTTTTTTTTTGGTGGTGGTGCATCTAGTTGCTTTGGCGTTTCAAGATAAAACCTTGAAACTACATTATCGCTTGAACTGTTGCTTTCGTTTGTCAGGCCATAAGGTAAAGAACGAGAACAACATGGTTTGCCAAAATCAGTTATCTCTGTTACGCAATTAAGTTTTTCTTGTTTTTCCATGCTATTTTTAGTTGCGACCACATCTACACCACCTATCATCATTTTGCTTATTGTTATTTGATCAAGTAAAAATTGTACTTCTTCCGTTGGAACAAGTCTGCCTTTTAAACAAGAACAATTTAGGATAATTATTCATTTCAAACTGCAAATATTAAATAATTTGTGGGACTCAGCTATAAATTTATTAATCTTTCCTTGGTAATTTTTGTTGGTTTGACGGCCTTGATAAGGTTTCATTTAGCTTCTATATTTTTAATGGTAGGAACGAATAAGTTGTAGTATTCTCTCAAGACTGACAGTTGGTAGCGATGCTTTTTCCACATTTCTAAAACTTCCTGTCCCAGTTTTTCGGATATGTCATGAACGGTCGGCTCTTTTGCTGTTTCATCAGGCTTTATTTCATATTTAATGAAGATGTAATTTTTCATAACGTCATTATAAGTTGGTAGTTGAGATACTGGTAGTCTCTCTGGAAAACCAAACACAGGACAGACTTCGTTTGTCGGTTTTTGACTTGAAACATTTTACTGTAATAAAGTGTGCTAAAGTGTTACAATAATTACTTGAACCGTGAAAAGGAAATTAAAAATACAACTTACATGAGTCCTATTTCTTGATCTCAGCCGTAAAAGTCACAGGGTGTCAAAAAATATCGTTTGAAATGAGTTGTGAAATCACCTCCGCAATGTCCTCCAATTCTGCGTCTCAACAGGAACGTTTCAATATTATCTTTTTCTATCCTATACTATCAGGACAATGCTCAGAATTTCTTGTAGCGTGCACAAAATATATGCGATTTTTTTTAATAAATTCATGAGTTTTGCCAAACTGAATGCTTTGGGGGCACATCTATATATATCATGTGCCAAATTAAATTTTCTATGTGTATTTGGGAGTTAAAAGAGTAAATTTCTGCAGATATTAAAAAAGTGTAAATAACAGTGATTGAAAACGAGATTTGTAATTGTGTATTAACAGAAATATCTGTGGATACTTTTCGGATCACAAGACTACAATGACACAACAGTTTTTAGTGGCATAGGACACTGCAATATAAAATCAATAGGAAGTATATTTTCTGATCTAAAATTTGAGAATTTTTTAATACCACATAAATTTCAAGTGGTACACAGTAACTTTCCGATACCATGCGATGGAATCATTGGAATGGATTTAATGAAAAAGTATAATTGCATGTTGGATTTTAACAAAAACAATGATTGCCTTATACTAAGACCATTTAATATATCACACACAATCAATATACCAATTACAAATAACAATAGCGAAATAACTCTACCACCAAGATGTGAAAGAATACATCAAGTAAAATTTTACAACTTAAACAGTGAAATACTAATTCCTAATCAAGAAATTGCACCAGGCGTCTTCATTCCAAACACAATAGTTAACACTAACGAAGCATACGTTCGTTTTTTAAACACTAATTCCAAAATCCAGAAAAGTAACAAAAAACCGAAAACATCTCTGATTATGATATAATAAAAGAAAATTTTAGCAAAAATATATCAAGAAGATCAGAAATACTAAAAATTTTGAAGGAAAATTTCCCGGAACAATTTAAAAATACATTAACAGAGTTATGCTCAACATACAGTGATATTTTCGGTTTAGAATCAGAAAAAATAACAATAAATAATTTCTATGAACAAAAGTTGAGGGTAAAAGATAAAGAACCGGAATACATCAAATATTATCGTATACCACATACACATAAAGAGGAAATAGATAAACAGGTCAAAAAGCTCATAGATGATCAAATTGTAGAACCTTCGTACTCTGAATACAACAACTCGTACCAAAGAAATCACTGCCCAATTCCGATAAGAAAAGATGGAGACTTGTCATAGACTACAGACAAATAAATAAAAAACTAATTCCAGATAAGTTTCCATTACCTAGAAACGACGATATTCTAGACCAACTCAGCAGAGCAAAATATTTTTCTTGTTTCGATTTAATGTCAGGTTTTCACCAAATTGGCTTGGAGAGCAAATCTAGGGATTAAACAGCATTTTCAACAAACAATGGCTCATACAGATTTACTAGATTACCGTATGGTTTAAAAATAGCTCCAAATTCGTTTCAAAGAATGATGACACTTGCTTTTCCTGGTTTAAAACCAAATACAGAAAATATCTGAGTGCTCATTGCTCGGAAAAAATGCCGCTTAGAACATCCTCTGACATAGACCATTCCCTCAGGTTGTTTAAAGCGCACGTTAAACTTTTTTTTTTTTTGATAATTTTATTATTTATTGAATCTTTAATTATTTATATTAAATTATCAATAAGTTTTTTAAATCTTAAATCTAAAAAATATTAAATGTAAGTTTAGCCAATGCTAAACAAAAATTTTTAATTTCAACGGTTAATTTTGGTTGTTTTACATCTTTCGTGAACGGCTGAGAAAAAGAGTATCCCTTCTTTTCAGCCGGGTGTGGCCTCTATAATGAAGAATATTGCGCGCAAGTGGATTTGGGTGCAACTCAAGTTTTTTTATATATATTTTCGCGTGTTTTGAAAATGCTGTCTTCACTAACGGAACGTCTAGGTCTTTATGAATTCGATGGTTTCTGACATACCAGGGGGCTGCTGTTATTGTACGTAGAATTTTATTCTGTCGCCTTTGAATTCTTTCGACATTCGATGCTGAGGCAGTGCCCCATAACTGGATTCCATAGGACCATATTGGTTTCAGGATCGCGTTGTATAGTAGAAGTTTACAGTCTAGGCTCAGTATAGAATTTCTTCCCATAAGCCAATTAATTTGGGCAGTTTTTAATTTCATTTGCATCAACTTTGCGTCTATATGCGATTTCCATGTTAAACGGCGATCAAGGTGAACGCCTAGATATTTGACTACAGTATGTTGCGGAATAGTCTCAGTGTTGATTTGTATAGGCGGGCATGTTTCCCTTCGCAACGTAAAAGTGACGTGTACACATTTCTGTTCGTTAACTTTTATACGCCATTGTTTAAGCCATTTTTCCAATTTGGATATATACCCTTGTAAGTTGATGGAAGCTTCTACTGTATTTTCATGGACGCTTAAAAAAGCTGTATCATCAGCAAATGTTGATGTATGAATGTTATTGCTTAACGGTAAGTCAGAGGCATAAATTAAATAAAGTAAGGGACCGAAGATGCTGCCTTGGGGAACTCCGGCTTCGATCGACTGCGGAGGACTTAAAAAATTACCTTCCCTAACTACAAATTTTCGTTCCATTAAATACCTTTTTAAAAGCTTGACGATGTTTGCTGGTAGATTTTGTATTAGTTTGTTGATAAGACCTTCGTGCCATACTTTATCGAAGGCTTGAAAACATCTATAAAGGGCGCAGAGCAATATATCTTTTCTTTAAAAAGTGTCTCTAACAACAGTCACAAGTCTGTGAGTTTGTTCTGGATGCATCCATTACTAGTCACTATAGGCATCAGCTTGCTCATATACAGCTTTTCAAATAGTTTAGAAATGTTGGGCAATAAACTAATAGGCCGATAGGATTCAACCTTCGTATGATCCTTGCCGGGCTTTGGTATCATAGTAATCATCGAAACCTTTCATTCTATTGGATAGTATTGCAGTCGTAAAATACTATTAAAGATGAATAGTAATATTCGTTTTGCAATGTATGGCAATTCATGAAGCATTTTGTTGCTTATTTTGTCGACACCTGGGGCTTTTCTGGTGTTAAGACTAGTAATAGTATTTTCAATCTTATTTTAATGCTAAATCTCAGCGGTATTTCTGGTAAAGAGACGACTAGTGGCAGTTCAACAATATCAGCAGATATATTCGGGGTAAATACTTTTTCTATGTGCTTAACAAATAGATCACCTTTTTCAGCCCAGTCACCATTCGAATCTCGTAACGAAGTTTTGCTAATCACTGGTCTTTTAAGTCCCCTGGCTGCACGCCATAGCGAATAGTCTGTTTGTGGTGTTGCATCGAGTTCTTGAAGAAATTTTTAAAGTGAAGCTGTTTTTTGTGTTTGTAAAAGTTTCCTGAGCTGTTTGGTACATTCCTTAAGTCTTAACTTTAGCTGAGGCGATCTATAACGTTGCAATTCTCGTCGAGCTCTCCGTTTTTCAGTCAATAGCCTTTCTATATCTACAGATAATATATTGCTAAATCTCACTTGTTTTATTTGAAGTAGCATTAAAAGCAGCTTGTGTGCGCTTCAAACAACCTGAGGGAATCGTCTATGTCAGAAGGTGTTATTAGCGACATTCTTTCTGAGCAATGAGCACTCAGACATTTTCTGTATTTCAGCCAGTTAACACGTGCAGATGTCATCGGTTAATCACATGTTGGTGTTACAGTTGTGAGCGAGTAAAAAGTGACAATTGTAGGTGAGTAATCTGAAGATAAATGTAAAGATGCTTCAACTTCAATCATCTCGCTGGGTACACCTTTTGCTACTCTAAAGTCAATAACATCAGGAATTTTATGTCGATCTGTTGGTAAATATGTTGGCTGACGACTTGAAATTACATTCAAACCCATTTTTGAAATTGTGTCAAACAAAACACGACCCTTAGGACTGATTAAACGTGAAAGTGTAGTCGCCAGCTGCTAGAAAACGGGACCCCAGTGTTGTATATAATGCGGTATATTGACTCTCTGAAATTGAAAACCTGGGAGGAGAATAAACAGATGATATCACAAGCTTTTGATAAAAATTTTCAATACAGATATTTGTTGCTTGAAGATATTCTTCACGAAGGTCATTTAGCAGGTATTGTTTTATTCGAGTTTATATTAGGACTCCAGAGCCACTACAAGCTCTACCTCGAGGATCCTTAGTATCGTAGATATTATATCCACTAATTTTAAAATAGCTTCGAGATGTCAAATGAGTTTCTGAGATAAGCATAACATCGATTTGTTTCTCCAGAAGCAAATATTCTATTTCATTTTTATGTTGGCAGATGCCGTTTGCGTTCCAAAAACAGATTCTTAATTAAGTTCATGGTTTTTTTAATACAGCCTGCAACAAGGTAGCCTGCAACAAGGTAGACTGCATTTTCAACATTTCCTGTATCATACAGGACATGTTGAGAGTAAATGTATTTACTGTATGTATTAAGCTCTCAATTAAGGATTCAAAACGACTAAAATTAGACCCCGAATCTTCAGTTACATTTACGGTTTTTTGCGCCGTACTCTGGTTGCTTTTTGAAATACTAGCGTATGAAAAATTTTTTTTAGCTTGTTGTTGAGCAATAGTCGCGTAAGACTTGAAAATTTTTGAATATTGATTTTGGCTGGTGGACGGTTGAGGTAACTGTGTGTAGTTAAAAGGGGTTTTAGGCTGAGCGGGAGTATTATTTTTTTTATTTGATGAATTCTTAAAAAACGAGTAAAGGGGGCAGCCTCTATAGTTAGCAGTGTGATTACCGCTGCAATTGCCACATTTTTTCGCCTTAGGATCACCTTTAATTTTGTCGCAGTTAGCGGTACTGTGTAACTCACCACATACACCGCAGACTGTCGGCAACTTGCAATAAGTTTTCGTGTGCCTAAAGTCTTCTCAGTTCAGGAATTGAACTGATCCAGTTTATTTATGTGGAAGCGAAACGGTAACTCTTCGGTGTAACAAGTACTTTAGATTATAAATTGGGTGGGATTCATTCTTTTTTATTTTCAAGTCACCAGGCTGTAGCTCGACTCTAAATATAGGTTGGGGAATTTATTCCCTATTTTTAATGTTTGAAACATTTTTAACTTCGAAGCCACAATTTTCAAGGCCAGACTTTACCTCTTCTGGATCCACGCAAGAATCTATACCTTTTATTACGATGGTTAGACCTTTAGCACTCTTTAATTGGTACGTATGTATAAAAATTTTTGTTTTTTGACTCAAAGTCAGAAACTATTTTTCGGTAATTACTTTCTTGCACTACCTGGATTTTTGTTTCGTTGATATTTCCGCGCTCATTTTCTCCAATTAAGGAGATAAGACTTTTTATCAAAAACTATAGTTCTGCTCTCTTAAGTATATCGGTGAGGTTTTAATCGACCTTGTTGTAGTTGTGTCGTCATCGCCTTGTTAATTTAGAATCGCGAAACGATTTTCGGAATTCTTTATATTATTTTTCCCACCTCTGGGAACTTTCGCCGTTGATGCTATTTACGTTGATTTGGGACTTCTTCCCCTTTTTAGTACGGTTATGTATCTGTCCATACCTGTTTGAATTTTATTATCACTTATTGTACTCACCGCATTTACAATTTTGTGCACGTTGGTCACCTTCTTATTATTTGTTTGTGTGTTTGTTTGTACAGCTAAGCTGACAAGTTTGCTAATGGGTACAATTGTTGTTGCTTCTTGATCACTATTTAACAAGTTCAGAGAGCATGATCGTGCACGAGTAGTTGTGTTTAGTGTAGAATTCAGATTTGTGTTTAATTCATTTTTTTTATTGTCATCAGCAACAAAAGTTAAATAAGCATTTCTACTGCTTGTAGGTTTATAGTTGTTGTTGTTGGCAGAAGATGAACTCATTTAGAGTTATTTTTTTTTTGTTCACTTATATGATTTTATGTATGCAAATAGTTATGTATATTACACGCAAGCAAAAAAAAATAAAATAAAACCAGTTTAATAAAACTGTTTAATAAATGATTTGTTTTTTTTTTATATATATGTATATATACATATATAAACAATATAAATTTTAATTATTTCGATTTGAAAAAATTTTAATTTGAAGTTACTAAAAATTTTTGTTTTGAATTCATTTTCTTCTTAATAATTTAATTTTAATAATTTATTTTTAATAATTTTCTGCAAATAATAAATATATATATATATATATATATGTATGTAAATATAATAAAAAATTAAGCTTCATAACGTTGAACTGGTTTCACCACCCGGCCGCAGCGCGATCTTTGGACCTGCTCGCCTGTTGTCTCAATGGTAGATGTAGTTGTGTTATTTTCAGAAAGCCTTTTGTTTTCCTCAGTAGTAGATTGTTGAGTTGGTACGTTGTTGGTTGATGAAACAGAACCTGGGTTGGTTGTGTTCTCATCAGCTGAAATTATTTCATCTTCTTCAGGATTGACCCTACCGGCTAATGATCTTCTTAGATGAAACGTATTTCGACAATATTTTCTACCGTTGACAGTTTGAACTATTACCGAACATGGATGCTCAGTATTGTTAATTATAGATGCTGACGTCTAATTGCGATGACCGGTTTGCATAACCACCGTATCACCTACTTGTAAGGATGATCTACCTTTAGCAACTCGGTCGGCATATGCCTTTTGTTTTTCACGCAGTTGTTTTAATCGTTCGTCACTCCGGTTACAATTTTTGGAAAAAGTTGTTGTTTTGTCTTTGGAACTGTTGTGCGCGTTTTACGGCCAAATAATCTTTCTGCTGGGGACTTCAATATATTATCACGATCACTATTTCTCTTATTTAGCAATGCCTTGTATACATCAGTACGATCTGTTGAACACTTTTTCAAAAGGTTTTTTGCGTTCTGCAAAACCATTGGATTTAGGATAATATGGCGAAGAAATATTATGTTTAAATTGCCAATTTTCAACAAATTGTTTAAATCTCATAGACGTAAATTGTGGACCGCCATCGCTTTCCAGGATTTCTGGACTTCCATGAACCGAAAACCACATTCTCAGGAATAATATAGTTTCTGCTGCTGAAGCCGTAGTATATTTGCGAATATCAAAGAAGTTTGAATAATGGTCTGCTATTAACAAGAAGTCATCACCTTCAAAATGGAAAATGTCCACCGATACAATTTGAAAAGGATATTCTGGTAATTTTTTAATGATCAATTCTTCGCTGCTGTTAGCTCTTTGTGTTTGTTGACACACTTTGCATTTTTCAACATACAGTGTAATATATTTTGTCATACTGTACCAATATAACTGCTTTCTGGCCATGGATAAAGTTTTGTTGATACCGAGATGACCAGAATGTAATCGTGGTAGTAATTCGTGTACTTGATCTTTTGGTACAATGATTTTGTCACCATTAAACAATAAGTCTTCATCATATGTAAGTTGATGCCTAAACGTGGCATATTTTCGTATGATGGTTGGGATGGTTGATGTTTTTTCTGGCCAACCCTTCATTACATACTCTTTAAGAACTTTTAGTTCGTGATCGTGGTCAATCGATTTTTTAAATTTTTTATACATTTCTGCATCTAGCGTTGTCGATACTTCAGAGCTTACTTTGCATTTTAGTTCAGGTTCTGTTTCATCAACTTCAATGTCCCTACTCAATGTATCAGCTATTGGTATGTTTCTGCCTTTTACGTATATAACATTCGGACAATATTATACTATGTCCCATAATATACCTTGCAGCCTCAACGGTGCATTTTGTATCGGGTTTTTAAAAATCGTCTCCAATGGCTTATGGTCTGTTTCAATCAGCAACTCTTTGCCATACACATATTAGTGGAACTTTTTGCAACCAAATCGTATGGCTAATGCCTCTTTTACTATTTGTGGCTGCAGCATATCCCAATGCCATTCGACGTTTTTATGCAACAGTATTCTTACCGGCTCCGTAAGCTCAGATAAGTTGGGGATGAACTTTCCTAGATAGTTTACCATACCAAGCAAGCGTTGCAACTCTTTAGTATTTTTTGGCTGTCGTAATTTTTTTATCGCTGATAATTTCTCGTCATCTGCTTTATACCCGTGTTCAGTAAAAATATGCCCCAAAAATTTAACAGAACTCTTATTGTATTCACATTTTGTTTTGTTCAAAGTGAATCCAATCGTGATACTACTTGATGAGTAATTTTATTTAATTTCTCTTTGTTTTCTGCGAATACAAATATGTCATCCATTGCAACGCGAGCACGCGACATTACCTCACTGAACACTTCGGGCGCAGAGGAAATACCAAATGGGAGACGTAAATATTTATATCGCCCCCATGGCGTAGCTCTTGCCAGTAATTTGCTTGTCCGTTCGGTTACTTTAATTTACCAAAATCCCTTTTCGCAATCTAATTTAGTAAAATATTTGCAACCACTTACCTTTGCTGCAATTTCCTCTATCGTTTTAAGAGGAAAATGGCAAAGGTTTATGTTTTTGTTCAATTCGGTCGGGTCCATACAAATTCTTATCTTCTCCCCTTTTTGAACAATTACCATAGGGCTTACTGCTGGCGATGGCTCACTTATCGCTGCGATGACTTTCATTTGTACCATATTATTTAATTCTTTCTTCACTTTTTCCTTCAATGCTAAGGGAATTCTTCTCGGAGGTAATATGCGAAATTTCGCGTTTTCTATAAACTCTATATCGTACTCGAATGTTTTACAACAGCCCAGCTTTTTAGCTTGCACACAAGCAATACGCGCCACTAAGCGCAGTTGTTCGCAACTATTTCGCCCCAGTATTGACTAGAAATTGTCTTTTACAATTTTAAATACGACAATTTTATTTTGCCCTTTTGTTGCATCGTAATCTGCACTCACCAATTACTTTAATAAAATTTTCATTATACGCTATCAAACCCGACGTTTTAGTGTTTTCAATAGTAGCATTAATTCGCTTAGCCCCCTTCAATGATAACACGTTGCAATCAGCCCCTGTGTCCAACTTCACTCGCATATCATGTTGCCCAAAATTAAGAGTGGCATACCATTTGTTGTCATAATTATTATTAGCATCTTTTATTGCACCTACGTAACTATATTCTTCTTCGTCTTCATCGTCATTACTTTTCTCTACTGTATTCACATATTTCGTTGTATGTTTCTTACTTTGTTTGGCCTCTTTATTTTTGCTTTTGCAATCGACTGCAAAATGCCCTTTAACACCGTACTTTTTACATTCTTTGTTATACGCTAAGCAACTTTTTGGCTGATGTACTTTGTTACATCGACCACATTTGTACTTGTTCTCATTTTTTTGTTGTTGCTGTTTTACTGTATTGACCACTCCGCTATATTCGTCACTATTTATTTCATGCATTTGTTTTGTTGTAATTTCTGCTGCTCTGCATATTTTTATACTTTTGTCCAAATTTAAGTTTTCTTCCATACATAGTTTTTTCCTTGTACTATCTGCATAAATTCCAAGAACTATTAGGTCTACCAAAAATTCGTCGGCCATACTATTATAAGCGCAGTATTTAATTTGTTGCCTCAATTTTTGGTAGAAATCTTCAAATTGATCTGTTGATTGCTGTTTTATACGGTGGAATTGACAACGCTCGTATGTTTTATTTCGGGGTGGCGCAAAGTGACTAGTCAGCTTATTTATTATAGCTGCTCTGCTATTCAATTCTGTGTCGGTTAAGCCTAAATAACGGAGCACCTTGTTCGCTTCACGGCCTAAAACCACTTTTAAATTTGCAACCTGCACTGTTTCGGGTTCGGAATCGATTTTTGACGCCACATAATAGTTATTATATTCGTCCAGCCACTCTGCTCACTCAGCAGCCATATCGCCATCATGATGAATAAACAAATTCTTTGGTGGCTTTAAATTTGCCATTATATTTGATATGTTTTGCTGGACCGGTTGATTTTGTGCTTCTGTCATGTCCCTGTGTTATTTACTTTTATACATACATATATGTATGTATATATTTTCTTGCACAGTTGCTTTGCTTTATTTATATATCAGAAACCTGTTTTTTTTTATTTATTTATGATCTCTTTATGATCCCACTTCTGACACCATATCACATGTGAGCTAAACAAAGACGGGTGTTGTTATGTTGCGAGTCTAAGCAATACTGACTTTATTTATTATTACATTACACTGGCCATTGCTCGGTTAGAGCGAGGACCAACATATGGGATAATGGCACTCCGGATTTCTGTCGGATGTGTGGGGATGAAGAGGAGCCAAAAACTATAGAGCATATCATCTGTCACTGCCCAAGGCTGCAACGCCATAGGCAAAGATGGCTGAGCAGACGTTTCCATAAGGGTATTAGTGATATCGCGAAGTGCAAACTTGAGGATATCTGGGGCTTTATCATGGGAATTAAATGGCTGAATGATGGATGATAACGGCTCTTTGTTTCTCCTTCGACAGTAAGGAGACTAATTAAATGAAGGGAATCACAATGGATCCAATTGGGTCTCCGAGTGGATGTGTATTTCACACAACCCTTCCTAACCTAACCTATCAGATTCTGCGATGGGTACTGTAAAAGCGTTTCAGATTTCTGAAGAAAATTATCCCAAAGCATTAGCCAGCTTGAAGAAGGTTTGTGAAAACGAATGCCTCATATTTTTCGACAATATATCAAAGATTTTCGATTTGCCGGAGATCGCTAAACCTTCGGCTTCTGTTTTGCGAAGCATGATTGATACAGTTTGTGTCATATATTACGCATTGTTATTAAGTAATTGCAAGAAAATAACAAATGCCATATTGATACATTTAGTGATGTCAAAAGTAGGTCCAGTCACCAAATCAAAATGGAAAGAACAGCTTAACTTCGAAAAGCTTTATTTGTGGTCAGCTTGTTAAGCCGCCTTGAACAAACGGTACGAGCACATTTCTGCTGATGAGTCTTCAGGTTCAAGACTGAGGTTTCATAAAAATAAAACTGATAACTGTAACAATATCTAAACAATCGGTTGACAAATGTTTATTCTGCAAATCTACTCAACACATACCAGCTAGCTAGAGCACTTCTAGATTGCAGTTCTCAACCAAACTTGGTTACCGAGGCATTCGCACAGCTACTTCGATTAAAACGTGAAGGAGGCAGATTAAACTTAAATGTGTTAATTTGACTGTTACGTCGAGGGTTAAATCCACACAATTTACTGCAATTTACTACAATTTATTTTGGGTGTTGAATTCAATTACAAATTTGCAACCTGATGGTAAATTAAACACAGCCAGCCTAGTATTATGTGTGCTTACCTAATTATTATCTGTATCTATTGTTCCAGTTTGTTTTGAATGCTGTGTCTGGCCGCAATTCATCCAAGTTAAGTTGCTCGGTCAGAATAATGAGAACTTCAAGATTTTCAGTCTAAACAAGTTCTGTTTTTTTATTAACAAATTTGCTGGTTATATCAATTAAATTATTAAAATTTTGAATTAGTCATACATAATTTGCTTGCTATTCATTTGTTTTTTGTTATGATATTGTATTCCTGAAATCTGGCTTTTGGAATATTTTGTTATTGTCTTGTAATTTTATGAACTTAACGTGTGCCATGATTTCTTAAATTACAAAAGTGAATAATTTATATGTACAGATTATCTTATAATAATATGTACATTTTTGTACAAGATTGATTTACTAATTGGCGCAGAAATTTTCTTCGATTTATTGTGTGTTGGCCCGAGCCTGCCAATGCTTCAAAAAACTTCGCTTGGTTGGATTGTTACTTGAAAGTATAATCAATCAAAGGGCTTAATTCGATAATTAGAAAATTCTGGGAGTTAGAAGAAATTCCAAACGAATCAACAAAAATATATACTGAGGATCAGCAACAGTGTGAGGACAAATTTAGAAATTCGGTAAGACGCTTAATGTCAGGGCGATTTGAAGTCGCTTTGCTATTCAAATCTGATACTAAGTTATTAGGTTCATCTTTAGAAACTGCAAAAAAAAAAAATTCCTTTCGTTGGAACGAAGACTTTCCAAAGATGATATTATGAGACAAATGCATCATGATTTTATGAAGGAGTATTTCAACTTAGGCCATAAGTCGCTTCAAGACAGAATGCCTGACTGCCCTTACTATTTTATTCCACATCATTGTGTTTTTCGACCTCAAAGCACAAGTACAAAATTTCGAGTAGTTTTTGGTGCTTCATCTGTCACTTAACGACTTGTTGTTGGTTGGTCCCACAGTTTAAGAAGAACTACACTCTACATTACTCCGGTTCTGATTCCATAAATACGCAATCACTGCAGATATTGAGAAAATGTATCGTCAATTCTTAATTAACGGGAATGACAGAAACTTTCAATTAGTCCTTTGGAGAGAAAATCCATCTGATAATTTAAAAATGTTCCGGTTGAACACGGTTACGTATGGCACAGCTTCGCACCATTATTGGCCATCAGATGGTTGATTCACTTAAGCGAGTTGTACAAAGAGACTTTGCTACTTGGTTCAAAAGTTGTTCACAGTGATTTCTATGTTGATGATTTGCTTACTGGAGCTAAAGACCTAATTATAATTCGTAACCAGGCAACTGAACAATAATTTTCAGGAATTAAAAGCTACAAAAAGAAACATATTATCGGTATCTTCCCGATTATTTGGCCATCTCGAACTACTATGCCCAGTCGTAACAAAATCTAAAATATTATTGCAAGAACTTTGGATTCAAAAGCTTAACTGGGATGAATTAGTTCCCATGAGACTAAATACGTCATGGAAGATTTCAAATCATATTTGCTGCAACTTGATTCAATTACCATCCCAAGATTCGTGCACACAATGTCTATAGCGAAATTTCAAATATATCGATTTGATTTGCTGATGCTTCTATCCGAGCGTACGGTTGCTGCATTTATATCGGAAGCTCCGATTCAGGTAAAATTGTTTCGAGACTACTGACGGCCAAGTCTAAAGTTGCTCCACTCAAGACAAAATCTCTTCCGACACTTGAGCTATGTTCTGCCCATCTATTGGCTAGATTGTGGAGTCAAATTAAAACTTATGATGAGCTTTGAAATTGAATCTGTTCATTTTTGAATAGACTCAGAAATCGTATTACATTGGATTAAAGGAGCAACAGTAATTACTAATTTATTATCTGCTATTCCATTTCTAGGAACAGAATTAGTACAATGAGTATGAGGAGGATTTGCAGTAGATAATGCAACATTAACTCGATTTTTTACATTTCATTTCATTTTACCATTTATTGTTTTAGCTACTACATTAATTCATATCTTATTTTTACATGAAACTGGATCAAATAATCCAATAGGATTAAATTCAAATATAGATAAAATTCCTTTTCATCCTTACTTTACATACAAAGATATTGTAGGATTTATTATTATAATAATAATTCTTATTATATTAGTTCTTATTTATCCTTATTTATTAGGAGACCCTGATAATTTTATTCCAGCTAATCCATTAGTTACTCCAATTCATATTCAACCAGAATGATATTTTTTATTTGCATATGCAATTTTACGTTCAATTCCAAATAAATTAGGAGGAGTAATTGTTCATTTCGAATCGTGTTGCTGAATTTGAAGAATGGTCAGCCGAAGTCCCTTGGCGCTATTTGCCAACTAAGCAGAATACAGCTGACATTGTGTCAAGAGGATGTGATGGTAAAGAATTAAAATCTTCGATTTGGTTTGAAGGACCTTCATTTTTGTTAAGCGATAGGGGCCCCACAGTGGGCTGTTAATGAACATCACGAGTTAACAGATAATCGAAAATTATTATTAATGAGAAAAGCGAACAAATTTCTTGCCGTAGAGGACTCACATGATTGTCTTCTGAGCCTAATAGAAAAACACTCCTCGTATAAAATGTTATTACGAGTAACGTCTTTTGTGTTCAAGCTTATTGATAACTTGAAAAAACGCACAGTTACCAAGAATCATATACCTACGACAATCGAATTGAAATAGTCATTTTATCGACTCGTTGTAGAGGCAATTCAGAAAGATAATTGTCTTGCCTTTTCACTTTTAAGGGTAGGTGGGAAACTGCTGAACGCAGATTTGAAGTACGATACCAAGTTCCCACTTTTGTTACCGAAAAGAAATATCTTTGTCACACTCTATTTGCGGGATCTTCATTTAAAAAAATTGCTGGCGCAAAAGCCCTTATCGCTCTTTCACGGGAAAATATTTGGCTAATCAATGCGAAAGAGGAATGCAGAAGAATAGTTCATAATCGTGTACATTGCTTCCGCTATAAACCTAAACTTATATATAAATGCATATAACTACATATATACAGATATAATACTGGTAATGTTACATATGTAATACTTACGACAGTTATCGGAATTATATATAGCGTTAAAAATAACTAATTACTAAAAATAAAACTTACATATTACTTACTTGCCAATTAACAATCAGATTGTTCAATTGTATTTCTTAAAAAGTAAAAATTTTACAGTGCCCACAAATAAACTGAATTCTAATCTATTTAATTCATTATTAATTTTACATTAAAAATTAATTAATTTAAGTGTCTTCAAAAATATTAGGGAAAAACAACAGTCATTACTTTATTTGAATCTTTTTTTTTTATTTTTCACACTTTTTGAAGTAAATGGTGATTTTTTTACTTTTTTGTGTTATAAATAATTTTATTGTCAACCAATTGTTGTCTAACTGTATAAAGGTACAAGAAAAATAAAAGGATTCGTATCGAATGAAAAAATTATTTGTTAAAGTGTGTTTAAAAACTTGAGCTTGTGATTTAGTAATTTGCAAATATTATTTGCAAGGTCATGTACGAGTAGTGTGGCGTGGTCTAATTGTCACTGTAACCAATAGTGTGTAGTAAGCATTGCGAGTCAACATTACCGCAACATGTAAATTGCATTGACAAACTGCAACCAAAATATTTTGTGTGACGGTCACTTGACACCCATACGTTTGATCAAGTGCAGCTGCACAATGCACTTAAATGAATAACATTTATTAACTGCATTTGTTTGTTTATAAATATAAACAACACAAGATGTCTGTTGCTTTCAGGTATGCACTCGTTGGTTTTTAAAACTGCTGAGACACGCGTTTCACTATAAGGAATGTGTTATTTGCTAATTATACATCTTTTCTTTTCCCACTAAGAATTATTCTCTTAGTTAGTATATAAGACAATGTTATTTAGTTACAATTAATAATAAATCAGGCTTAAGAACTACAAGTTAGCTCTAAGTAAAGGTGCTCCTAAGAGAGCACCTAATAAATCAAAATTAAATAAATTGCTTCATTACAGTAGATGAGTTTTGAAACTTTTCAAACATGAATGGTAAAGATGTACTGATGAACGAAATGCATATAGATTAGCAAACCCATAACAAATAATATTTTTTTTTTATATTCAATATGGCCTATCAAGCAGCCATTCTATGAAAGGCTTTCCAAAAGCTATTAGTTTGAAGGTGTTTCAGCATCACTTTCGAAGGTCTTCCCCGTAGCGACATCGTGTGTAACAAATAAATGAGTATGGAATGGAGCGACCACGCCTTGTACATCAAAAAAAAAGTACATCGGCCTTCTAGAAGGCATTCGTAGTGAATGTTGAAAGTTATTACATAGTATATTCCATTACCATAGCATTTGGATAAAATACTAGTTATAACGGAATTTTTTTCGTTTTTTATCATTATTCGTTTTGACAAGGTTTGACTATTTCATATGTACAAAGAAACAATAGCACAAAGTATTCTGCGATCCCCTTCAACTTTGGTATGTCGAAGTTTTGCTGTATATTAAAAACTAAAATCTATTCTGATACATTTAATAAACGGTAATCGCTATAAGTCAAGATAAATTATTTTTAACATATGTATATATAAGTAAAACAAATTCTTTTAACTTTCACTTACCGATTTCTTTATTTAGCCTCTCTTGGTCTTCAAATCGAAGATTTTCAAAATTTGCAATGTCACCTGCCGAGACAGGTCGATGTTTCGTAAATAAACATTTTTCGTGGTGCCAATTTGGTTGTTTTCCATCATGAAATGCCGACTGTTATATAAAAATTATACATAAAAGATTTAAATAAAATTTTTATATAATTTATATAAGGAATGTGTATAATGAACAACACTGTTAATATTAATTTGGCACTTCTACCATACCTGTCAAAAATCATCGAGCTGTAAAACAAAATCTATTATAAATTTAAAATAGGGGAAAAGGATTTCTCCGGAAACTTCTAAAAATGGATACGAGAATTATTCTAAATGAACAAAGACAATAAGAGCGAAAAAATAAACTTAAGATATATAAACTTATTATCAGCATCAGTTGTAGCATAATAATAGTATAGGTATTAGCGTATGGACACAATTTATGTGACCGCTCCAATAGTCAGTCTACTACTGGAGGCTGGAAAGATAGATATAGGCTAGTGCGTCTTCGGCCACGTGGCTGTAACGTATAAAAGTCCGTAAAGCTATTAGGAAAATTGTATTCGCTGTGGAGAAAAAGTGCCAAGATTAAATCTTACATACAAACAAAGCTTATCTCTTATTTAAGAATACTACGCACTGGAGTAAATATACTAGGATCAACTATTTGTCCTCAATATTAGAAAGAGCATTTGCAATTGAATTCATGATTATGATATTAATACAAGTTAACCTTAATCATTGTTATTGAGACAAACTGGTCATGAGTTGTTACAGAGCATATTAACTACTGAATGCTGTTTTATCCCAGCTACTGTGTCCGGCAGCTATATTCTGTAACTCGCTAAAGCTAAATCTCCATCGCTAAAAATGTCTAAAATCGTTTTAGAGAATTTTAACTACATATTGAATTTCTAATTCGTATTGCTAAATCAGGCAATGTCATAATAATTAAATTCGCCGCAATTTTGGCGTTTGCTCTCATCGCAAAAATGTTATACATTTGTATTCTCTAAGCACATATAAGCAACTTTTCTAGCTAGAAACGCTTTGTAGGAAACTACAAAAAGGACAAAAAAGGGCAAAAATACATGTTCCTTTAGTATTTGGAATAGCTTAAAGAGTTTGCCTATGACAGTTTGAAGTCTTTTAGCTGTTATGAGTAGTTTAGTTTAAATAAAACTCAAATACTAAATTTTATATAAAAAATTTATTTAATAAGAAAAAAAGATTTTTACAGTTTATATACATATGTATTTGTCAAGCAGTGAAGAAATATTAGAAAATTAAACAAAATTCTGTACATAAATTTTAAATTTATTGTGATCAAAAACATTGTTTGTACAAATAAATACTTTCAAATAACTATGCCACTGTACCGCCAGCAAATACCACAGTTTTAACATAGAAAAAAATTTCAATTGTTTATTGAAATTATTTCTTAACAGTGATACCATCTCTGATAAATGTTCCCATAACTTTCGGACGTAATGCTTTCTTGAGAAATTACTACGCAAAAATCATGCGCTTTACAATTTTCATAATGCATGTGCTGCAAAAAAGCAATAAGTCTGGACTAGAACTTTGTGAAATAGCTTTAAAAAATAGACGTTTTAAAACATATTTTAAAAATTTTTTTAACAAAAACACAATCATTGTTACGGAGTATAAATTATAATGAAAGGTAACAGTAATATAATATGCCCAATATATATTCAATATTATATTATCAAATAAGAAAGAAAGGAATGGTCTAATGATAGCAAATTAGATACGGCGAAAAAAGTAAATTTTAGCTAAGCGATTAGAGTTACAGAATACGTTTTTAGCAAAATCGCTATAATTTTTAGGGCGAAAATTTTAACGTTTAGTGTTTTTCTTTCGCCCGGCTATCACATTCATCGCCATATGTAAGGTTGACTGCACACATATTCGTTCAATCGCCATTTGTTAATCGATTTTCGTGATTTATACCTTATTTTATTCTTAGCTCTCAGAAAAAAGTGTAAAACAGAATATATTGGGTTTTACTTTTTTTTATTGCACTTCTAAACTGAAAAAAAATTATTTTGCAAGAAAAAACCATACGTGATGGAGAAATACCGAAAACGGATTTGAGTATAGGACATCAAAATCCATATAGTCCACATAGTTTTAGTTAAAGAAGAGACAAAAAGTAGTTTTTTGCAGAGCAGTGTTATTATAGGAATTGAAAATCTAACGGCTAGCGATAAATACCACATATGGAGATTTGCAGCAGAGCACGCGTTATCCGAGTAGTGAAGCATAAGACATTTTTTATTTGTCCCCAATCCAGTGGGGTTCGATATGATTCGAGTGCTGTGTCAGCCTCGCCGACAATTTTATGTCTTATTGTATGAAGTATTGCGAAATACTTTGGTGTCCCCCTAAAATTTGAGTATGCTTCTAATATCCTATCAACCGTCTTGCGCCATGAATTAAACCTGCGCGTCCGGAAAATTCTCTCGGACATTTAACCATGTCTGGTATTCGGTCCAGCTCGTTCACGTTTCTACTGTCAACCGTCGCCTGATTGTCGGGAATATCTTGTTCGGTCCTACCAGTCATTTGGCTCAAAACCCGCTGAACTACTTCATTAATAAATTCTACATTCCCTAAAGTGGATGGCTGTCGCGAAATGGCTGGCAGTGTATCCTGTTCTTCTCCTAGTCTCAACTAATTTAGTTGGTTTATAATCTCCTGTTCATCGTTTGCCATTTTAATTTTGAAGTATATTTTCCTATTCTTAGTTACCTATTTCTTTCACTTTTATTTTCCCTATTTTTTCCTTTCCTATATTTTATTATTTTCGATATAAAGGACTTCAACAATAATAATTTTTTTGTGTTATTGTAAAAAGATATGGAAAATTATGGTTTTTTATATATTTTTTTTTACGAAATGTTATGTAAGAAAAAGAATCTAATTATTAGCACAGATTTCAATTTAAGAGTGATTTGTTTCTTTTATTGTTTGCTTTTGATTTACTTTTCGTTTCTTGTTATAAGAAAAAAAAAAATAGTTATTTAACAGATTTTCCTCGTTTGATGTAACATTTTACAGGAGTAATCTTTAATTTATAGTACTTTCTGACGTCAGTGTTCTTTAGTGGTACATAGATATTGGGCTCTTTATCATTATTTTTAATTTTATGCTGAATATTTTCGGTATTACTTTGTTGTTTCTTTTTATATGCCATAGATCTTGTTGTAATTTTCAGTATTGTATTAGTTTTTATATTTATGTCTTTTAAGTCATTAATCGTTATTCTTGATAACGCGTCCGCAACGTAATTATCTTTTCCCCTAAGATATTCTATAGTAAAATTGTATTCTTCCAAATCTAACCTCATTCTTGTTAATTTTGAACTTGGGTTTTTCATAGAAAATATATATGATAATGGTCTGTGATCAGTACGAACAAGAAAATGTTTACCATATATGTATGGTCTGAAGTGTGTAATAGCAGCTGTCAATTCCTGTTCGATTGTAGATTTATTGCTTTCACCTTTGGTAAAAGATTTTGATGCGTATGCTATTGGTAATTGCTTTCCATCATATTCCTGTGTTAATACGGCTCCACAAGCTTGTTTGCTTGCGTCTGTTGTTATACAAAATTCTTTTGCGAAATCAGGGTATTGAAGTAGTGTGGGTTTTATTAGAGTTTTTTTCAGATATTTGAATGCATTGTCACAATCTTTAGTCCATTCAAATTGTACTCCTTTTCTTGACAATTTCGTTAGATGTCTGGAATATTCTGAGAAGTTTTTGATGAATCTTCGATAATAATTACAAAATGCAACGAATCGTTTTGCACTATCCGCATCCTTTGGCGTTGGATAGCTTTCGATAGCTGCGTATTTACTATCATCAAGTAATATTCCTTTGTCTGTACATTTGTGTCTTTGAGGGTGGTGTTGGCTGAAGTGGTTAGCGCGTTGACTACTAAGCAAACAATGACGTGGGGCCTGGGTTCAAACCCTGGCCAGAGCAAGTCAATCAACATCATTAATTTCTGTAATGTACATTAGTGAGACATTGTATTAATTGTTGTCGGACTATTTAAGTGATGAAGGATAGCACTGGTCACTAAAAAAACTGTTCCGACAGCGATTGATGATGTTCTAAGCTAATGTACACAACATTGCCCTCCTTCGTCGGTTAGCAGAAACATCGGCGAAGCAAAACAAATAATAAAATGCCTGCCAATACAGCTTAACAAAGTTAATGCGTCTACCTAACACCGGAGACGCCACAACACTGCTATACAAATTAACATAACGCGCAAAGCAGAGTTGTAAAAGAGTTAAGCCTTCTACATTTTCAACATCTATCTTCTCTACTCTATCCCTCTCTCTGAGTTCCGGCACAATGCACTGCATACGTAGGGGTCATCCCCTGAGTGCTGGTCCTAATAAAAAAAAAAAAAAAAAAAAGATAAGTGACTTCTGTCCTGAAAAATGAACATTTTTCTGGATGAAGTTTTAAGTTGTGTTTTCTACACAAATCAAATACATCTCTTAAATTTGAAAGCATATGTTTCTCTGAACAACCTAGCACCACTAAGTCGTCCATGTACAGGAAAGCTTGGTTTGGTTTTAGACCAGCAAAAGCAAGTGTCATCATTCTTTGAAATGAATTTGGAGCTATTTTTAAACCATACGGTAATCTAGTAAATCTGTATGAGCCATTGTTTATTGAAAATGCTGTCAAGTCCCTAGATTTGTTCTCCAAGCCAATTTGGTGAAAACCTGACATTAAGTCTAAACAAGAAAAGTATTTTGCTCTGCCGAGCTGGTCTAGAATATCGTCTATTCTAGGTAATGGAAACTTATCTGCAATTAGTTTTTTATTTATTTGCCTGTAGTCTATGACAAGTCTCCATCTTTTCTTATCGGAATTGGGCAGTGATTTCTTTGGTACGAGTAATATTGGACTGTTGTACTCAGAGTACGAAGGTTCTACAATTTGATCATCTATTAGTTTTTTGACCTGATTATCTATTTCTTCTTTATGTGTATGTGGTATACGATAATTTTTGATGTATACCGGTTCTTTATCTTTTACCCTCAACTTTTGTTCATAGAAATTATTTATTGTTATTTTTTCTGATTCTAAACCGAAAATATCACTGTATGTTGAGCATAATTCTGTTAATGTATTTGTTAATGCATAGGCTCGTTTGCCTTGCTTAACGGAATAAATAAGTGAATAACAAAAAAGGACTAATAGGTTGGTAGTTCACCAAACTATTATATAGTAACTTTGTAGAAATGAAAGTTATCCGAGTGGTACACCAGAATAACTTGTAGTCAATTAATGCAAAACGCAGGTTGATTGATTGATCAGTTATGATGATTTTTATTAAAATTCAAAATTATTTATACTAAAACTAAAGAAAAACATAAACAAAAAATATAATAAAATTAAATTGCAAATTATCAAATAAATAAATAAAGTGCAATGTAGACAAAATAAAACAAACAAAAAATAAAAGAAAGAAATATTTGCTGGTAGCCGGAAATCGTTCATTCATATGCTGCCGTTGTAATAAATTTTTCTCACACGTTCAGCTCTAGCAGAATAAAAGACAAATATCCAATTTCATTCTGTCTGGAACTAAACGGTAACAAAACAAAAAAAAAATGTAAAAGAAACTAAATTTAAAATCAAAAAATTCTGCTGACTTATTGAATCTCACGCTTTGAATAAAACGTAGACAATAAGTTCGCGCGTGTTAAGTAAAACAAGAAATATAAATATTTGAGGATTAATTCGAATGATGATTCTTTTTTAATTTGTTAACAAACAAAAAAAAATCATAAAGAATTAACATACTGCGGCCCCCAGGGGGTGCAACATAATACAGTGGTATTAAGAAATGAACGAAATGCGGCTTGTTATCATATATGTGTGTGAGATATCTAAGCTTATGGTTCTACAGCAATATCCCAATTCGATCTTGGCCGTGGCTGTGGAGTTGGTATTGTAGGTGGGCCTTTAATTTTTCTTTTGCGTATTTGTTTTAATGAAATGACGATAATTACAGTCAATATGAGAGCTAGTCCTCCATAGCTCACTGCAAGACTGTGCACGCCATGGTTGATAGTTGGGGTAGGTATATTGCGCATCTGTTCCCTTACTTCCTCTTGCAGCCTGGTTATGTTCTCAATGCTTTCTAGGCTTGGCGATGCTCGAGTTAAATTGATAACTTTCTGTTGTAAATGTGGAAATGAAATGCCGGTGCTTGTGTAGGATTGATGCAGAGTCGAGGTGATGGTTTGGTGGCCATATATGGTTATTACCTCGTTTTTCATTGTACATCCTGCTGCTAAGGTAAGCAATCCAGTTCCTTGCAGAACTTGATAATTGCTTTCGCCATTACATACAGTACTTAATTTGAGCGGATTTTTAGTTGCGAATATCCATTGGTTCTTTTTATGGAGCTGGTACCATACATTATCATTGGCTATTAGCTCTGAATTACAGCTTG
Source organism: Lypha dubia (assembly GCA_947311025.1). NCBI lineage: Eukaryota > Metazoa > Arthropoda > Insecta > Diptera > Tachinidae > Lypha > Lypha dubia. The sequence goes on along the minus strand of OX371260.1, from coordinate 102,149,431 downwards.
AATCTGATTCATTATTGAATAAATGTATTTCACAGCGACACATTGGTGAATTTTTGGAATGTGTAGCTTGGATATTCGGGCATAAGAAAATATCATGCTCAAGTATGTTGCAATCATGAAGCTTGGTATCATCAATCGGGAAATATTCGTCTCGGTGAGCGTTAAGAGCCATCATTTTGGTTGTTGGCATGATGGCAACCAACGAACCATTTACTAGCTGTGGAACTGGAGTAATATAGAACAAGTCGAATTCCTCTGTATGTGCTACTGGGATGACCAAGGTGCAAATAATGTGCTGATTTGAGACGGCTGCATGGGCTGTCACTATCCCGTATAGATGAAGTATATCCGTGACTGGTAGTGCTAAATCCGATGGAAGATTTGCCTTGATGTTGTCAACTTCTGTAGCGAATTGTTGTGGCGTCAGTACAGAGGGACTTATTCTACCATGATATGTATCGGTTAGTAGATTCATTATGGCCTTTAGCATTGTTTGCACTTTGTCTGCAATAACAATTAACTGAATGCTAAGCGACAGAATGAGTTGTGATTGATGGGTATCATTGACTGTGAAGTTCTCTAGCCTTTTCAGTCTAAAATTGAATTTTTCAAGGATAGCTTGAGTATGAGCTTCAGTTTGCTTCATAATATTAAGTGTAGAGTCAAGAAATGATGTTTGATTTCGTAAGAGCTGCGACAAGTGGTCTTCGTTGGTTTTTATACTGTTGATAGTGTTGGTCATTTTTTCGGCATACTGTGAATCAAGAACTCCAAATAATGAGTTTGCTACATTTCCAACGAAATCAATTGCTCCTCGCTTCTTTCTTCTTATGAGGTTTTCGAAACTGGCCACTACTTTGCCTTTAATGTTGTTAAAGTGTGTCGCAAGGCCGATACATTGATGCTTGAGGTCTGAATTGTTGCAAGAGTTCATTAAAGTATTGGTTCCGTTTGTTAGAAGTTGTAATTCATTGAGGAATGGTGCAAGTTCAAAATATACTAGGAGTTTCCAGTCTGAGATAATTGGTTTAACTTGACCAATCTGTTCAAAGTGCAGCCCAGGAGTGCTACTGATTTTTGTGTAAAGACTTTGTTGGCATGTCGCTAGTGGAAAGAATAGAGCGAGAATAAATAGCAGGCTTGTTGTAGCTAAGTTGAACCGTTTTGGGGATGGTGTGGCAGTTTTGTCAGTGGAGGATTGGTTTCTTTTGAGTCCAGAGCTAGTGTTTTTACTTGGGTTGGTGGATTGATGGTTTCCTTTGAGAAGAGGACTGTTTTCTGCACGTTCACTGCCAGTAGTGGTTGGGGGTATGTCCAGAGGAAGTGGAGCAAGTAAATGAATTGCCCGTTTAATGATACCAGTAGATGTTTTAACCGTTGCCGTTCTGACGATTCCATCGGGCCCAGGGAATGTTTCGATCACTTTCCCGAGTCGCCACGTCATGACAGGAGTGCTATCTTTGATTATAACTATAGTACCCACTTGTAAGCTTTGAGACCTGGATTGCCATTTGTTGCGCTGCTGGAGTTCAGTGAGGTACTCGTGGGACCATCGTTTCCAGAATTGATGCTTGATTTTTGATACCAGCTCCCAACGGTTGGCGAGTGATGCCGATGTCGATTGTGCAGTTGCATCGACTTGTGCCGTGAGAGGTTCTCCAATCAAGAAATGGCCAGGAGTTAGAGCAGCTGCATCATTAGGGTCATTTGATAGTGCTGTAAGAGGTCTGGAATTAAGAATAGCCTCGACCTCTATGACCACAGTCTCCATTTCTTCATACGTTAAGGACGCAGTTGCCAGCTCTTTGACTAATAGTTTTTTGGCTGACTTAACTGCTGCCTCCCATAATCCTCCGAAATGCGGTGCTCGTGGAGGGATGAAATGGAAAGTAATGTTTTTACTCGCACATTCCCGTTGGATTGTTTCTTGAGCTGTTGTAGTAAAGAGGGCTGTTGATAATTCCGCTAGCAGGTTTCGAGCTCCGACAAAATTGGTTGCGTTGTCGCAGTACAGATTCTGACAGTGCCCCCTGCGACTGATGAATCGTTTTAGTGCTCCGATAAACGCCTCTGTTGTAAGGTTTGTGACGAGTTCTAGATGTACTGCTTTCGTGGTGAAACAGCAAAATACTGCAATATATGCTTTTTGTGGTCGTTTCCCTCGGGTTTTGAAGTGAACCCATATAGGACCACAATAGTCAACTCCGGAATTTATGAATGGTCTTGCTGGGGTTACCCTTGTTGCCGGTAGATTTCCCATAATCTGCTGAAGCAGTTTTGGCCTTGATCTTGCACAGGAAACACATTTATGAATGGTTTCTCGTGCTAAGTGTTTGCCTTTGATGGTCCAAAACCGTTGCCGGACGGCTGCAATGAGGGCTTGGGCTCCGCAATGTTTATTTTCCTTGTGTATTGACTCATAAATTAGTCTGCTGACTATGTCATTATACGGTAGGAGCATTGGATGTTTTGTATCGAATGGCAAAGTTGACTCTTCGAGCCTGCCTCCAACTCTTAAGATGCAATTTTCATCGAAAAATGGTGACAGACTTTTGATCGGACTTGATCCTTTAAGTCCCTTCTGTCTTTGTAACTGCTTGATGTCTTCAGGAAATGCAAACCTTTGAGTCGCTCTAACGATGATAAGAAGTGAATCATGGAGCTCAAGGGGAGTCAGAGCTCGTCGAGTTTGTCGGTCTGCTTTGGGAGTTCTGGCGTTTTTTATGAATCTGAAAACATATCCTATAATTCGCTGAAGGGTTTTAAACGAATTTCGGTGATTTATACTGTGTAGCGGATTCTCATCTTGGAAAGATGCAAGTAAGTTGTGAGGATTCTGTTTTCGTTCGATAATTGTTGCTTCGGAGCTCAAAGTAAATGTAGCTGGCCAATGGTTTTCATTTCCATGGAGAAAGAAGGGCCCATAGAGCCAATGTGGCGTTTGCTGTAGCTGTGGTGGGTCCAATCCTCGGGATATAATGTCTGCTGGATTGTCTTGTGAGCTTACATGTCGCCATTGTTCGGGGAGAGTAGATTCATGAATAGCAGCGATTCTATTTGCTACAAAGGTGTGAAATGAAGAAGATCTTGAATTTATCCATGTCAGCACAATCTTTGAATCAGACCAGAAAAATGTTGGTGTAGAGGCCATATCCAAACTGCTTTTGACTTTTGCAGCTAGATTAGCTCCCAACTGAGCAGCACACAACTCCAGCCTAGGTAACGTTTGTTTTTTAAGTGGTGCTATGCGAGTTTTCGCACAAAGTAAGTATACACTGAGAATTTTATTTGAAAGAGAAGTTCGGACGTATATTGCTGCTCCATATGCCTTCTCTGAAGCATCGGTAAAGACATGTAGCTGGGTACTGGAAGGAGTCTCTCCTTTGTAGATATGGCGATGGACTTGAAAGTTTTCAAGCTCACTTAGACTATTTCGGAACCGCCGCCAGCGAGTGTCAAATTCTAAAGGAACAGCTTCGTCCCATGATAGATTCAGCATCCATAGTTCTTGGATGAACATTTTTGCCTTGACTACTACTGGGGATAGGAGCCCGAGTGGGTCAAATATCCGAGCCAGATCTGAAGTTACACTGCGTTTAGTTACAGCCTTTATTGGTTGAAGGCTTACTTTAATCTTTAGCAAATCATTTTTAGGTAACCATGCTAACCCTAATGTTTTTGTATAGTCGCTATCGTCGGTTGAGAGATCTAAATTAAATTCTTGATCATGACCTGGGATATTGTGAAGGAGCTGAGGATGATTAGCGCACCACTTTCTTAAGTTAAAGCCGTACATTGCCATGACGTGTTGCAGTTGGCGTTGAGTTTCTAGTGCTGTAGTCAGACTGTCGGCTCCCCCCAATCCATCATCAACATAAAAGTTTTTATCCAAAAACGTAGCAGCTAATTCGAATTGACTCTTGACAGTTTTGCTTATTTCTTTTAAACATTTAATGGCAAGGTACGGGGCTGGCCTGGTTCCATAGGTAACTGTATTTAGCTTGAAATAACTTATAGGCTCAGTGATATTTTGTCGCCATAGGATTATCTGAAATCGCCTGTCGTCGGTATGGATTATGATTTGGCGATACATTTTCTCTATATCTGTTGTAAAAACGAAACGTGGCAGCCTAAATCGAAGCAAAATAGTAAACAGTTCATTCTGTAGAGGTGGTCCAGTATGCAATATATCGTTTAGTGATGTTCCTGACGATGTTTTTGATGAGGCATCAAAAACAACCCGAAGTTTGGTGGTGCTGCTTTCAGGACGTAACACTGAGTGATGAGGAATAAAGTACTTAGATCCTTCGAGATCAGCTAAATTAGTTTTCGTCATGTGTCCCAACGCTTCATAATCTTTCATAAATTGGGTATATTGTTCCTTTAATGAAGGGTCTCTTGCTAGACGACGCTCTAATGAGAGGTAACGGTTAAAAGCGATACTGTGTGAGTCTCCCAAAATAGATGTATCATCACAAAATGGAAGCCGAACCACGAACCTTCCGTTTTCATTGCGTCGAGTATGCTGACTAAAGTGTGATTCACATTGTGCATCAAAGGGGGATAGTTGCTGCTGTGGATTTTCGATTTCCTCAAGTTTCCAAAAACGTTCAATTGCCATCGTCATTGTATCGTCTTCAGTACATATACCGCATGTTGCCGCTGATAGTTGCTCGCTAGATACCTTTCCTGCTACTATCCAGCCGAAGGTTGTATTTTGCAATACTGGAAGATCATCAGCCAATTTGATTTGGCCGATGGTGAGTAATTGGTGATAATATTCCGCTCCCAATAGTAGATCAATTTTGTCCGGTCGATTAAAGGTTGGGTCTGCCAGGGTGACATTGTTTGGAATGGACCATTTTTCGATGTAAAGTGGTTGCGCTGGTTGGGGAGCAATGATTTGTGGAAGTACAAAGGCCTCCAATCGCGTCGAAAAATTATTCACTCGAGATTGAAGTTCTATGTTGACTCGATGTTGAACCTTGGTCCTATTTTTTCCAATACCATTGATAGAAACGGATGATGGTCTTATTGGGAGTCTAAGTCGTGTTACTAATCTTTCGGTTATAAGGTTAACTTGTGATCCTGAATCGAGAATAGCCTTGCATTCGATTGTTAAATCATTTGTTTTGACCTTGACCAGTGCTGTTCCCAAGAGGACATACGGTCTCTTGTTTGCATAGTTTACTGCCATACCATTGACTTCTACCTTTGGCGTGGCGACCAAAGATGCCGCGTGTTCGGTTGATTGGCAATTCAGCGTTGATGGTTGTATCGGGGGTTTGTATTCTCCTCTTGTTGCAGGAGTTTCCTTACTAGGAGATTTATTTACGTTAGAGGATAACATGTTTGATTGAGTGGTTGATTCCAAATGAATTAGAGTGTGGTGCTTTTTTCCACATTTCTGGCAGCGGCCTAACATCGTACATTGTTTAGTTGAATGATTATGGTTGAAACAGTTCACACAAAGCTTGTGTTTTTGTGCAATGCTGAGTCGATTTGCCGGTGTTAATAGTAGAAATTCCTTGCACCGATATATGGGATGATAGTCTCGCTTGCAAATTATGCATCGTCGAATCTCCGGTTGAGGTTGTGATACCAGAGTGCATGTTTTGTGATTTGAGAAAGAGGTTTTCTCTTTTTGTCCTATTGCTTCTAGAGTTTGGAAATATTTTTCGAGGAAAGCAAGAAATCTGCTGATTGGTTGTAACTCCTTTGGGTTAGATATGGATTGCTCATATTGAGTGTAAACTGTTTTGTCGACCTTTTTAACGAGAAGGTGAAATAAAAGCGGATCCCATGACGTAGTTTGGAGCCCCATGTTGGAGAGGGCTGCTAAACACTCCCTTGTGGTGTCGTGCAATCGCTTGACAGCACTCAGCGTACACGCACCTGATGGTTGGTCGAGCAGTCTCTGGATTGCTGTTGACACCATCAACCTCTTGTTGTTGTAGCGATCCTGCAGCAATTGCCAAGCAGCTTGGTAATTCTCCTCAGTAATGGCAAGATGACGTATGAGATTTGCTGCTTCTCCAGCGACATGATTCTTTAGGTACCACATTTTATGAGCATCGGACATTCGTTGCTCATGAACAACCCTTCTGAATAGGTCGGAGAACGATATCCACTTCATGTAATCACCATCAAATTTGGTAATTGTGATAGTGGGTAATGGAAGAGTAGAGTTTCTTGCTGAAGTATCTGGGGTTGGAAAATGGTGGCTTCTATTAGCAGCGCTGAGCTGAATGATTGCTGACTGAGCAGCTTGTTCAAGGTGAATGTATCTGCTTGAATCATAGCCGGCAATGTCTGGGTTGGGATATTTGTCCAATACTTCATCATTGAGCTGCTCTATTTGTTGCCAAAGCTGGGTAATCGTGGCCTGCTTAACTTCATAGTAAGACCTATCTTGTCCTGGTTGCTGATGAAGGCCTTCTAATTGCCTGGTAAGCGCTGCCATCTTCCCAAGAGACCGGCTGATAAGTCCATCGTGACCACCAGCTGCACCTGCTTGTGGCTGCTTTGTAGGTTTTGAAGCAGGCAGTACTTTACTTGCAGATTCTTGGTCGAGCTTACCGAGCTCTCGCTCCATTATTGCGATGTGCTTTGACGTCATGCTCTCGATTCGGGCATAGAAGTCTGACGTGAAGTACTCATCAGACGTGTCTATATCCTTTAACTCTCGCAACTCATTATCAGTACGTTCGAACTCTGTCCATGCTGTCGTCAGACGGGACAATCGCTCTTGGTAATAGCTTAGTGTTTTACGACTGGCAGAATCCTTGTTGAAGTTTCGAATAATCGAGGCAATCTGCTCCCCGATTTCCTTCAGCTGTTGAAGGAGGTTCGCAGCGGTTTTTTCCATAATAGTTGTGTTTAAGGATTGTAGTTGATGGCTTGGAATTTCTTTACGCGGTGGGTGCTTTCTGACTTCGAATCTGAAGATTGCAGTGTCCTGTCACGGTCGCCAAAAATGTTAATGCATAGGCTCGTTTGCCTTGCTTAACGGAATAAATAAGTGAATAACAAAAAAGGACTAATAGGTTGGTAGTTCACCAAACTATTATATAGTAACTTTGTAGAAATGAAAGTTATCCGAGTGGTACACCAGAATAACTTGTAGTCAATTAATGCAAAACGCAGGTTGATTGATTGATCAGTTATGATGATTTTTATTAAAATTCAAAATTATTTATACTAAAACTAAAGAAAAACATAAACAAAAAATATAATAAAATTAAATTGCAAATTATCAAATAAATAAATAAAGTGCAATGTAGACAAAATAAAACAAACAAAAAATAAAAGAAAGAAATATTTGCTGGTAGCCGGAAATCGTTCATTCATATGCTGCCGTTGTAATAAATTTTTCTCACACGTTCAGCTCTAGCAGAATAAAAGACAAATATCCAATTTCATTCTGTCTGGAACTAAACGGTAACAAAACAAAAAAAAATGTAAAAGAAACTAAATTTAAAATCAAAAAATTCTGCTGACTTATTGAATCTCACGCTTTGAATAAAACGTAGACAATAAGTTCGCGCGTGTTAAGTAAAACAAGAAATATAAATATTTGAGGATTAATTCGAATGATGATTCTTTTTTAATTTGTTAACAAACAAAAAAAAATCATAAAGAATTAACAGTATTTTTAAATTGTTCCGGGAAATTTTCCTTCAAAATTTTTAGTATTTCTGATTCTCTTGATATATTTTTGCAAGAATTTTCTTTTATTATATCATAATCAGAGATGTTTTCGGTTTTTATGTTACTTTTCTTAATTTTGGTATTAGTGTTTAAAAAACGAACGTATGCTTTGTTAGTGTTAACTATTGTGTTTGGAATGAAGACGCCTGGTGCAATTTCTTGATTAGGAATTAGTATTTCACTGTTTAAATTGTTAAATTTTATTTTATGTATTATTTCACATCTTGGTGGTAGAGTTATTTCACTATTATTATTTGTTATTGGTATATTGATTGTGTGTGATATATTAAATGGTCTTAGGATAAGGCAATCATTGTTTTTGTTAAAATCCAACATGCAATTATACTTTTTCATGAAATCCATTCCAATGATTCCATCCCATGGTATTGGAAAGTTATTGTATACCACTTGAAATTTATGTGGTATTAAAAATTTTTCGAATTTTAGATCAAAAAATATACTTCCCATTGATTTTATATTGTCCTGTCCTATTCCACTAAAAACTGTTGTGTCATTAGCATTTATTTTGTTTAATCTGAAAAATTTTGATTTTATTAGTGAAATGTCAGCACCAGTGTCTACCAAAAGTGTGAGTGTAGTGTCAGTATTATTTATTTGAACATTAATGAAGAAACTTAAGTTGAGGTTTAGATGATATATATTTACTGAATTGGTCTTAGGGGAAATTCGGAGTTTTCCGAATCATTTTGATTTGATTCTGTTGCTCTTATGTAGTTGTTGTTCCTACGATTATTGGTGTATCTTTGATGGTTTCTCTTGTAATTGTCATTATTATTGTGATTGTTATTATTTTTGTAATTGTTATTATTATAATTATTACGTGGGAAATTATTTCTTCCACGGAATCTTGTATTATTGCCACGGAAATTGTTATTGGGTCTGTATTTTTGCCCATAATATAGAATGGCATTTTGTTGACCTGTGGCTTCGGTACAACTATTGACAAATTTGCTGACAGCTTCGTTCATTGTATTAAAGGTTCCTGCTTCCATAATTAGTCTTACTTTGTCTATGGTGCAGTTCTTAGTCATAGCTTTTACAGCATGTTGTGTAGCATATTTATTTGATATTTCTGGTGTTAACCCATCAGAAATGTATGCTCCTTCCAGTGATTTTGTAAGTGTTTCAATTTCACTACAATATGCATTTGCTGTTTTGGTGTTTTGTTTAATGTTCATTAATTTGGCTGTCAGTACCTCGACTGATTCGCCTTTTACGCTATTTTTTAATTTATTGCTAATGTCAGCTATGGTGTTTTCTGTACTAACAAGGTTTCTTGCATTGCCTTTTAATTTTGTTTTTATTAAGTTTACTGCCAAAGATTCGTGATTGCCTTTTATGGAATCAACTAAAGACAGTGAGTCTAGAAATGGCCGTAAATTTTCAGATTTACCATCGAAATCTATAATTAGCCTTGCAGCTGTGTTTAGAAAATTTATTGCTGTTTGTGCCATTATGGATGTGTTTGATGTACAAATTTGTTGCAGATCTATTTTTTCGTGTAATGTTTGTGGTAGTTGTATTTTAATAGTTTTTCTTTCCGCTATCTGTATTACTCTATTCCTTATATCTTGGAAAAATGCTTCGGCTGCTATTCTATGTGAAGGTGTTAATCTTTGATAATTTACGTTTAAAATAACCCTTATTTCTTCTAAATATTGTATAAGTTTTTTATAATGTTTATTAATTGTGTCCTCTTTTATTGGTCTGTCTATATTGAGGCATTTGTAACTTTTTTCAAATTCAATTTTGATTTTTCTGCAGTGTTCTAGGATGTCTAACCAGTCCATGTGAAAATTTTATACTTTGTCTAGATCAGTTGCTCTGCTTAGATATTGCTTCCTTAGGGATCTTTTATGTAACAAGTAAATTTTTAATAAAAGACTAACTGTGTTTATTACCACCAATATTAATTGTAGTGTCCATAACGAGCCTATGTGTTCTGTATGGTCAATAATTTCTAAATTATTTACTACGTTAGCGTTTGGTTTTTCTATTTTGGATTGCGGTTTTCCCATTTTATTCTTATTTCTACGTTTTTTGACAATATAAGTGACCGTTTACATTGAATTATTTGTATGGAATATCAATTTAATTTGCTTTATTGGGCCTTACTACGGTTCTCGAATCGACTTCGACTGTTGTACTAGATTAAAGAAACACACAACATTTTTCTTTAATCTATTACAGCAGTCGAAGTCGAATCGAGAACCGTAATAAACCCCATTTAAAATTTAGTTTTAAATTTAATTATTTTTGATTAAGCTTATTTTATTTTTACTTATTATAAGGTTATAAAAGTTAGTTAGTTAGTTTTTTTTTTTTTTTTTATTTTATTAGGGCTTAATTTTTATGTGAGTAACATATTATTTTAAAGTTCTGGATGACTTTTGGCGTTATTTTTCTTTAATGCTCTTAAAAGAGTTCAGCTACTAGCTATTTTGTAATTCAAAAAAAAAAAAGTTTGTCAACGGCGGTTAACGCCTACCGACCTGAGAGTGCACAGCAATTTATGCACTTCTTTAAATAAGAAAAGGAAAGATTAATTTTTGTTGAGTTTATCCTTGATCAGTTGCTCCAGTTTTCCTCATTTTTGTAGAGTTGTTCTTTTCTTCAATATTTTTATACTTCATCTTTGTTCTGATTCAGCTTCATTGTTCTATTGCAGTGTTGTTCTATTCTTCAATATTTTTATATTTCATCTTTGTTGTGTTGTATTGTTTGCCCCAGCTGATTTTCTTGTTGTTGCTGAGTTCGGTTAGCGTTCCATTAGTTATTGACGCCTTTTGGCCAGGCGCTTCCTTCTCAGTGTTTTTTTTTTTTTGGCTTAAACACTCTTCTGACGGAGACTTGGCTGTCCGTCAGGTTCCGTTTGGTGCTAATTTTAAAGCACTTTGTAATCCAGGACTGGCAGGATCGCCATGTAATATAATTAAAAGTTTTTGGGTTATTGTGGTGCTCTCTAGGAGCTCTCAATTTATTTATTATTTTATAATTTGCTTCGAGCTAACTAGTAGCTCCTAAGCTTGAGGTTTTATTATTGATTTCTTAAACTAATTGACATTGGCTTATATACTAATTATGAGAATAATTCTTAGGGGTACCTTAACATAAGAGTAAACGAATACAAATATATATTAATGTTGGGTAAGCATATTTAGCTTCCCACTATTTATGTATGGCATGTGTTCAACAGTTTTAAAGTTCAACGAGTGCATACTCAGAAGCAACAGATACCTTGTGTAGCTTATATTTACAATTAAACAAATGCAGTAAATAAATGTTATTCATTTAAGTGCATTGTGCAGCTGCACTTGATTAAACGTACAAGTGTCAAATTACAGTCACACAAAATATCTTGCTTGCAGTTTGTCAATGCTTGCATGTTGCGGTACTATTGAATCGCAATGCATACTACACACTGTTGGCCACATGCTACAATATCTTCAATTTTAGTATTTAATTATTTCACTTTTTTTCAAATAATTCATCTTATTGCAAATTTTCAAAGAACAACATTTAGTATTTAATTATTTCACTTTTTTCAAATTTTCATCTTATTGCAAATTTTCAAAAAACAACATTTACTTCTTCAATTTAATTAATCTTATTTAACTTGTTGTAAATTCTTTTTTACTTTTAGATTCTTTTTTACAAAATAAATTTTATTTTATTTCTTTAAATTAGTACTTATTTAACTGATTGAAAATTCCTTTTTTGTAATATTTGTATATTTAATCTTTCTTTTATATAAATTATTTATTTTCTCACTTTAAAATCTTCTTACTCACTTGAAATATTAAAATTGTTACTTGACTCTGGGTTGTTGAGCGCTTCTGAGGTATCCTTTTCCTGCTGTACTTAGGCTTTTCTGCGCTGCTGGCTTCCAGTTCTCTCTTGTCAACGCACTTGTTCAGAATTTTGTGTTCACTATCCTTAATTTTAACTTTTCAGGATAATTTTTCTTTGGTGTTCACTATTTTTCTTTTCTTTTTAGGTTTCTGAACTCGCGGATCCTACTTTTTATTTTCGGATTTTTTCCTTGATGACCGTTGGTCCCTGCTCGGGCGCCAATTAATTATTTTTAATTTTTATTTTTAAAAATATTTTTTTGAGCTTCTGCTCATTCTTTATTGCTTCGAAACTTAATTAGAACAAAAAACTAAAAGTACAATCATTCTTAATGTTACCTGTTGACAATAATTGTGAAATACTTATTTGAATGTAATTTAATTATGGCCAGACGCACCGTCAGCAGAACTTCTTTGTTGTTCGTTATTTTATGAGGAAATGTTGTGCGCGTGTGCCTTGTCAGCAGAATTCATTGCTGTTTGTGGGAAAATATTGTGCGCGTGTATTTTGATACTTTAAATGAGGAATGTGTTAACTTGTATGTATTTGTATGGGCAAAACCAAATTATATATGCATACATATGTACATATGTACATAGAAGAAAACTAATATTATTAAAAACATTTATGTAAGTATGTATGAATGTATTTTCATACAAGTATATACATAAATATGTCATGGTATAATAAATAAATAAATATAAATATGTAATATAAGAAGAAAAAATTTGATCGAATTAATTTGTTCTTCATTTCTCCCTTTATATTTTTAAATTTTGTTTTGCCAAATGGCATTTTCTTCTTTTGAAATCTTAATACATACATATGTATGTATGTATGTACATATTAAATGTACATAATAAATTAAAAATTCCTTAATAACCATCTTTAAACATATTCAACTCGACCACAAACAATAAAATACTAATTTGAAAAAAAAACATCTATGTATTTGTATATAGCTTTTGTGTTCTGCAAAAATTGCAGAATATGACAAATATTAGCGACGCATATATTCATATGAATGCACATACGAGTAATATGTATGTTTGTGTAAATGCCGAATACCTCTATTATGTTTTTCAAAATTACTTCTATCATGTTTTTCGCTTCTCTGGTAAAATAATAAAGTTGATAGTTAGGGCATTTATCGTTTCAGGTAACGAAATGCTAAATAAAAACCCGTCTTATTTTTAATGTTTATTTTATTAAACTCCCCTAAATAAATAAAAGAACAATGCTGAAGAACAAATAAAATTTTTTGGAATGAATTCTTGTATACAAATATAAGCAGATAGCGCCTTAAGAAATGTTTTGTGAAAGATTTATTTGTAAATATAATTTTTGGGTAATTTTGAATCTGTTATTGTGTAAGGATAAATCTTAAATCTGACATCACTGATTGTTTGTGGAGAAAACTTCCAAAAGCAAATATAAAAAAAATAATAGAGTATGAAAAGACGAAATACTAAATGTTTTGCTCATGCAGATTGCGATGTTTGCTGCTACTGGTTTTTGCGCTCTTTGTTTTTATGTACGCACACATCGCAAAGTAGCGAGCACATTATAATCGGATCAACTCTCTATAAATAAACGGCGAGTCAAATCAACACAGCAAATTTTTTTTGCGTTGTTTAAAGTGCTCGGATATGTAACTGGGGGTCTCCACGTTCAATAAACTTGGAAATAATTACATATGTTCTCAACTGTCAAATTCTATTTCCAACACCATATGTCCACGTGTGGATCGCAAAAACATTGATTTAAACATTTATTGAGATATAGTTGTTCGCACTTATTTCCAAGCAATTATGTTGAACATAAACTGTCAAATTTGGATGTTAGATTTCTTAAATATTTATTTCATGCGAAGTACATAAAAATTAAAAAAGGACTTTACTAATAATACTGATATCCGCAAATAGATTCCTATTTTTCAAACAAAAAGTAAGTAATGTATTAAATTTTCATACAACCATTCAAAGCAAATTTGTTTAATTTATGTTCATCACTCAATACGTGTTCTATAGCTCTCAACATAAGCTTACACATGAACATAATTATGCTGTTAATCTGCCGACGTTATTGCTTATGTTCGGAAATAATTATTGAACGTGGAGACGTGGAGTAAAGTATAGAGTACATAGGCTTTTGCAAAAGCCTAGTATGTATGTTAACCCCTAAAGCATGTTATTGATTAACATTAACATTTGATATAATATTGATATCATTAACATACAGTATTGCCAGAATAACAAAGGAGTTATTAAACAAAACGTAATAATATAATTGCATAAGTTGACAAAAAATGCTGTGGACATGTGCCACATGTCTTTTTTTGTTGTAGGTGGAAAGGGCAACAAAACGCAGAATAAATTCATGGTGGTTAAAGATTTTTGGCAGCTGGCTAACAAAAATTAAAAATTCGTCAGGTGAAAACAAACTATACTGTAAAATAGGTAACGTCAGCCTTAACGGGACTGTCGGTAAATCCAACTTGATAAAACACCGATATGATAAAAAGTATAAATACATACACATGTATGAAAAGTAATATTATTAGGCTCAAGTTCAGTTTTATTGAATTAATGAAAATTCAAAATTACTAAGAGCTTTTATATGTTGAAAAATATTATTAATTATATTTAATCAGTTTTTAGCAGAACGCATCATTACCGATTTCAAGTCCGCTACACCTCTCATCAACGTTCAATTGTCGATCTTTACAATTTTCGTAAAGTGGATACTTATGGGGAAGAATATCAACTGTTTAACTAAGTTTTCAACAGAAATAGAATACGAGAATTAATTTAATTCATTTTATTTTATTTGTACCCATCACTGGTTGGAATTTACTAATAATCAACACAAACTCATAGTCCGTTATCATCAAAGTATTCTACTTTGTAATTTAACGTTTTTTGAACTTGAGCCTAATAATATTACTTTTCGTATGAACATCAATATAAGTTCGAATAATAATTACGTTTATTCGTAATAATAATATAAAATTATAAATATGATAGAAGATTTTTTTCTAAAATTAAGATTATTTTCTTGACGAATGAAGATATTTGTACAAAACTTTCTGGCAATACTGATCATGATTCATGAATATCCAATAAAGAAATGTTTGCATTTTCGAATGCTAGTGCAAAACAAAGTTTGATGTTCGTATTCATGTGTGAATAAATACAAAAACCTTATTTTCTTTACATGAACGAATAAAGCAAAATTTTTTTGTCTCTTCAAACACGAATAGAATGAAACGCAACTAAAATTGAAAATTATTATTCATGAACATGCGTGATAAGTTAGTGAAAATTTGATACTCTGTTCATGAATATTCAATAAAGAAATGTTTTGCTGTTCATTTTCGAATGCTTGTTACTTTTTTTTAATAAAAAAATAAACGTACCTTTAAAACAATACCAAAAAAGTAATGATCGAACGCCAATGTTTCTGACACTTCAATTCTAAAGTGTATTTTTAATTTTCAAAATCACCTTTTTTTTGGCTTTCTAAAAAATTGTCCACTTTAAGCAGCTCCACCAACTATAAGTTTTATCCAATTAAGAAAAACATTTTTGAATTGGGATCAGTAAGGATTCATTCATTTTATAAAATTTTGTCCTCAAATTTTGTATTTTTGCCACTGGTTTTGGGAAAAGGCGCCACAGTGCTCCGCTGGAAAATTCTTGTAAATTTTTATTTTTTTTTCCAAATTTTGACTTTCTTGCATTTGCTCTCAAATCTTTCTAATTTAAGCAATTTTTTGCAAATTTTCACCATTTTGGCCATGTCTCTTTTGCATTTCTCGAAGTTTTCGCAATTTTTAATCAAAAGTATGGCGAATTTTGCTAAGCTTTTTGGTTTTATAAATTTTACGAAACTTACTTAGCGTTTACACATGCCACTGACGTGCCACTACAGTTCGAAAAACTCAATATATTCAAGATTTTTTACTAACACAAATTTTTCGAACTGGCAGCTGCAGTGGCAGCAAATTTTGCAAGCCAAAGAAAATTTGGCACTTGCATGCCACTAAATGTCAAAACCATGTTGCAGTGTTACCCTGTTCAGAATTTAATGCAACTTTACCGGATTGCTGTAAAACTCTAATTGAGTTTTTAAGATTTTAAATGTATTTTTATGTTTTACTAGCTGATCCCGGTGTACTTCGCTACCCCCCTCGTTATAAAATAAAATTAAAAGTATTTATATATCCTATTGTGACGATCGGTCCAGTAGTTAAGACTATATTACGATTTTTAATTTTAATAAAAAGGAGCGTGGTCCCATCCACTTTTCTCCCGGTACGTATTCCAAATTATGGCAATACCATATGTACCAAATATCATCGACGTAGGTCAAAAAATGCCCAAAATATGGCGATTTCAATTTTTGGGTTATATGGGAGCTGCCACGCCCACTTGTCCGATAACACCCATTTTTGTCCTGATTACTCACATTAGTAACATATGAACTATTGCAATGTTTCAAAACTCTTGCTATCACAATAGTCAAGATATATGATGTTATTCAATTTATGTGGGAGGGGCTACGCCCACTTGAAATATTAAAAGCCTAAAACCATCCTCTATAAATTCCCTTTTGAATGACACCAGTTTGGGTCAAATCGGTTGGATAGTTTCCGAGTCTATAGCGAACATGGGTACAAACATTTTTTGTATTTTATATATATAGATTTGTTGAAATACGCATAAAAATGGAAGGTTGTTATTTATAGCGCATTAATAATTTAATAACAATATCGCCAATGTTCTGACACTCGCATGAATATGAAATCGCATGCGTTTTGAAAATCGCCAAACTTATTTCTACATGTTCTGTCGTTCACGCGTTTTGCTTGCGTTTTGCTATTTTTTTATATCAAGTAAAACAGCTGTTTAGTACTGAAGAAAACAATTGGCACAGAAAATTGTGAAAACATTTTAAAGTTGATATTTTTAACTTAAATAGTTTGGAAGTTTTATTAATTTTTACAAAATATACAAGAAATCATGTTCAGTTTAATTTGTGCATTGCTTTATTGTTAGTTTATACTTCAGTTCAAGTAAAATACATCAGTTCACTTCAGTACTTGCTTGCGAGTTGAAGTCACAAAACTTCTTGCGATTGTGAACTCCAGAACACCTATCATGCGATTTCATCTCGCATCGCAAATGTTAGGCGAAATGCGATTGACAGAACATGCCTGTATAATAATAATACAAATAATAATAAATGTTAATACTTTCCCCAAAAATGTGCATATATGATAAACTTGGTAACTCTCTGCTCTCTTCTCTTTCTTTCTGGTTATTTTTTTTTAATTTGAGAAGTAAACGAATGTACTCAAGTTAACGCTTCGGCGACATTTTGAAAATGAAGTGGCATGCCACTGTGTAAACGCAAAATCAAATGTCAAGAGATTCAAGTTTTTCGAACAGTTTTTCGTTGATAATACGCATACAGGAATGGCATGTGTAAATGCAGCGTTACATTTACCCAAGATTTCGCAATTTTTCGCCATATTCGTAATTTTTTATATTTCTTAAAGTTTGTACTTTTTCGCAATGTGCGTAATTTTTGCAAAGTTTTTGGCATTCTTACATCTTTAGGGACTTTTAATCAAACATAAATTAAAATTTTAGCTTGTTTTTGCACTTTCACAAATTTCACGATTTTTTTCCAAAAGCGAACAGTTTTAGCAAATTATAATGGAATATAGCTATGGGGCTAAATCATTACCACTCATAACATTTTAACACAATTTATTGCAGACAAAAAACAAATTCTTAAAAAGTTTTTAAATCGGCAGCCATACTACGTTCGATTTAAAATAGTTAAAAAAATTAAAATTTCGTTTTCCATCACACCCTTTTCTGTTGAAGTTTTCATAGAACAAGATGAAAAATGAAATCGAATACGATTTGAAGTAAAATCGATATGAAAACGATATTGAAGTGAGCATCGAAACTTTATACGATTTTGTATCGATTTAAATTCGAAAACGATTTTCATCACATACCTGTATGTATCAATAAAATTGAAAATGCTGTGTAGTTTTCGTCACAGAAGGCGACTTTTTAAAGCCGAAAAAGAAAAATATCTAAAAAGATTAGAAAATGAAAATAAAATCTGTCTGCAGCCTAAGTATGCAGAAGACACCAGTGATTTTGTAAATGTTGACCTACAGAAAAATTCCAAGCATCATGGAGTAGGTGAGGCATTAGATAAAATAGAGAGATATAGAGACATTTGGGTAATTTTTGTATAATATGTATGTAGGAAAAATATAATATATATAATATAATATAATATAATATAATATAATATAATATAATATAATATATATATAATATGTTTACTGCGTTTCTACATTCGGCCATCCGACTACTCATCCGCCTCGGATGAGGTACTATCTTCATCATCAACTTCAGAATAATGCCATAATTTCATGTGATCGTTGCTAGTGGTTGTAGAGTTCGGGCCTTCGAATGATGCTGCTTTTCGAACTTCATATCTTCCATTGCGCTTGATCTTCGTAGTCTCGTATGGTCCAAGGTACTCGTTGGCAAGTTTTCTGCCGGCAACAAATTGAGTCCTTTTAATGGCTTCTAAATCTCCAACTTTGTAGCCAACATTTTGCTTTCTCATGCGGTCGAAATTCTTTTTGTATTACGATTGCACCTTCTCAATTTGACCTTTGGCTTCTTGTCTTAGTTCTTCTCGTTCTTCATCGAATTCGTGTAGAATCTCTTTTTCAAGGGTTTGTATGACATTACTCCAATTATCGTTTTTCATTTTTACACCAAATAGAACTTCAAATGGTGATCTGCCTATAGATCTGTGATGACTACTGTTGACTGCTCTCTGCACCTCGGCTACATGCTTATACCACTTCTCTGGTTTTTCGGACAACAATTTAGATATTACTGCCAATATTGTTCTATTGACTCGTTCTATTTGTCCGTTGCCCCTTGGTACACCTGCTGTTACTTTAACATGATCAATATTTTTACTTTCGCAAAATTCTCCAAATGCTGTTGAAGTAAATGCTGGGCCTCTGTCAATTACAATACGCTGCGGGTCTCCAAAAATTGTTCGCCAAAACTCAAGTTTAGTTATAACTTCTTCTACACCCGTACTTTTTGTTGGAAATAGCCATATAAACTTACTAAATCCATCTACAATTGCGAAAATGTGTTTATACATTTTGGATGTAGCGTCCATAGGTCCTAAATGGTCAACGTGAATTGTGCATAGCGGCTGGTCACCTTTGTCGATACACTGCAAAACCCTTCAAGCTTTCCTTGTTTTTTGTTAAACAATATGCATTTTATACAGTTGTATATAATTTTGTCCACTTTATTTTCCAAGTGTGGAATAAAATACTGTTGCTTTATTTGATGTACTGTTTTGGCTGTACCAAAATGACCATTCTCGTATGCTTTGGTTATAATTTCTTTTTGCATATGACGTGGAACAACAAAAACTTCCTGTCCGTCTACTTCTCTGCATAGAACACCGCCGATCAGCTTGTAATTTTCATAAGGATGAATATGTAAAATGTCAATAATAGCTTTCAAACTCTCATCGGTAGCCTGTGCTTTTTTTAAACGGCATTTTATTTCAGACTCAACGCTAACAATGTTTATTGAGTGTCGACTTAGGGCGTCTACGTGCTTCATACGCTCCCCTTTTCTGTGTTTCAAATTATAGTTGAAATTTTGCATATACATAACATATCTGGATATGGATATGGAAGGTAATAAATCATCTTTTTTATTTGTTTGTTGAAATGCTAAGCAATCAGTTATTAGATCAAATTCTACTCCCAAAAGGTAGTGACGTAGCTTTTTCATCGCTAGAAATGCAGCTTTTATTTCTAAATGGAAACTGTGTAGTTTTGCTTCAGAATCTGTGGTTTTTTTGCTATAGAAATAAACTGGATGCCACTGTTCATCAAACTGTTGCATTAAAATGGCACCAAATCCAAATTTAGACGCATCTGTATGCAGTTCTGTTTTATTTTCTACGGAATATATTTTTAAAACTAATTGATTTATCAATATATTCTTCAGCGTTTTAATAGCTTGTAAGACGTCTTGATTCAAAGAAAATTCTACATCTTTTTTCAGAAGGTTTGTTAGAGGCCTAGCAATTATTGAGTAGTTTTGTATGAAACTTCTAAAAAACACACTTAGTCCAAGAAACGATTGAACACCTTTTATATCCTGCGGATTAGGGAAATTTTTACCGCTTTAACCTTCTCCTCGTTTGGTTTAATGGAACCATTTTCAATAATCAATCCCAGAAACTCAACGCGTTTTTGTATATACCATCATTTACCAGACTACGAAATATTGAGTTAATAAATCGTATGAAAACCGCTGGAGAATTACAGAATCCAAAAGGTGCATAATTAAATTCAAAAATGCCTCGTTTAGTTACAAAAGCAGTATATTTTTTACTTTCTTCTTCAATTGGAACGTGCAAAAACGCATTCTTTATGTCCATACGCTAAAAACCGATGAACCAGATAAACTATCAATCAAATCTTCCATATTTGGCACTGGAAAACGGTCTTTGAAACAGACTTTGTTTAGTCGTCTATAGTCGATACATATTCTCTTTGAACCGTCTTTTTTATCCGCTAGCACTACTCGGCTGCAATAGTGAGAAGTTGATTTTCGAATAATGCCACTTTGCAACCATTCTTCAATCTGCTCGTCGACTATACGTTGATCTTGGTGTGATAAGCGACTGGGTGATGAGTATATTGGATCTTCCTTTTCAAGTAACCGTTGTAACCGAACTTTTCACGATTTGTACCGGCGTGTAATTGTTTTTAATCTGTTCAATATTTTTTGCATATGCGATCGGCGCAACTATTTCCGATTTTTCACAAACACTCATGTTCATAATGTTTTTAATTTGCTTATTTTGTTCGTTTTCGATTTTAGAATGGAATGTGTAACCATTTTCGTCCGATGAATATCGAATTTGGTGTAAAACGTCATAACCGATTATAATATCGTAATCAACTGCATTGTCTGGTACAATTATTAAATTGTGTTCAATAGAAAGTCCATCAAATATCGATTCAATTTTAAAAATGTCTTTAGGAACCGTAACCGCATAACCGAAACCCGTAATTTCTTTGTTCTAATCTTTAACGTTAGTTTTAAAAAATTTCTTGAAAACACTTTCTTTTATTACAGAAATTTCTGCACCACTATCAATAAAACATTTAAACTGCATTTTGTTTATTATTACATTTCTCAACTGAGCATTATATATTGTACAGTTTACTGTATTTGTTGACCTACAATCTTTAGATATGTGGCCACTTTTGTTGCATTTAAAACACTTGGGTGCATCAAATGTACACTCACTACGCTTATGATCCGTAGATCCACAATTAAAACAATGAAACTTTTTTACACTATTGTTATTGTTTACGATTTTGTTACGATTTTTGTATGTGTGTTCACTTTTGTGCTTATAAACTCTTTCATATATTTCAAATTTTTCTTGTAGTTCTTTATAGTTTCGTGCACTGTATAGTCCTATCTTCCACTCTGCACTTCCTTTAATACCATCAACTATGTACCGGATAATTGACCGCTCGTCAACCGCACCGAGAGAGCCAATTCGACGCATGTGTAGCACGTATTCATGAATATTTTCATTGTCTTTTTTCGTACGTTCCCGTAGTTGTGAATGAATTTCAACACTTGTAAAATCTCTATGAAATTCGTCCATCAAAAGTTTTTTTAAAGTATCGTAATTACATACCCAAACCGACTGCAAAAACAAATCCGCACATTTTTTCATTTTGTTTCTTGCAAAAACAAACTTTTGTATGTCCGTCCAACCGTATGCTAGAGCATATTCTTCGAAATTTTTAATCCACATATCAATTGTCATTCCAGTGTCACCCTCAAATACAGGGATAACTTTTTCAACATTAGTAGCTGATATTATATTAGCCAACATTTCATTATTTTGTAACATTTCAACACTATTTTTTTCAACTTCTATTTTAAGTATTTTCTCTTGGTCGTTTTTGTTTTGATTATTTTGCTGTAGCTGATCTTTATTTTGTAATTAGTTTTTTGCTAGTTTTGTGCTTTGAGCACTTGTTGTCGGTATTTCTCTTGTATTTTCAGTTGTTTTGTCTTTATTTTTATTATCTCTTGTTTGTATTCCTTTTACTCCTTCATTTTCCATACTTAGCCAACACTATACTTATTTTTTTTTTAGAACATTTAAAAAAAAAATTTTGTTTTCTTTTAAACACTTTTCAACATTCGTTTTACTTTATGGTTTTGCAACTTTGCTTTTTTTGGGCAGAGCTATAATTTTTTGTATTATGTTTTACCGTTTGTTTTTTCCGTTACATCAGAATACATTCTTTTCATTAAATTCCAAAATGTACTTAATAGTGCATTTACATTGTCTCGAAATCTAGTACTTACGAGATTTCGAGCTTAATCTAGTTTTTTTTTTACTAGATTTCCCATACAAAATGAAATCTACTATGTCACTTGATTTGGACGAAATCTACCTAAATCTAGTAGTACTTAGTGATGCAACTATGGTTTCTTTCCAAATTGTACCAAAAAATACTACGCTGTACAAAAAAAAAAAAGAAAAAAACTGGATGTTATTGTCTATATGTACTTAAATGTACCCATTCCATTCTGCTGTTTAACAATTCTGTGTAGCAATACATTTGAATTGTTTTCTGAAATTTTATATTTAACAGATGCTAGCGCTTCTTTTTACGCAACAACATAATTTCCGATTGGATTTTTTTCGCTCTGGATGAACAAAATACTAATAAATGTTCTATATTTTTCATTGTTGTTTATTATCAAATACAATTTGAATATACATATGTATAACAATTTTTCTTTTACATTTTAGTCAGCTGTTTTTGTTAAAAATATAAAATCTAACTAATGTCAAAAACATGCAATGTAAACGAGCTAGATTTTGAGAGAGATTTAAAATCTAATTCACTAGATTTCGAGATAATGTAAATGCACTATAAGTCTCATGTCTGTTCATACATTCATATGTATATACACATGGAAATTCGTAATTTAAATGATATGGTTATTGAAGGTCACTTTCAAACACACTTATAAGTGATATTTTTGGCCACTGACGAGCCCCCAAATGTAGGACAAATATAATTAAAAAAACACTTTTATGGGTTTAATTTTATATTTTTACAAAATTTTAATGCATTTATTATTAAGTTATTTAGGTTTATAATTATGTGTTTTTTTTAAGAAAAAATTCAGTATAATAAAAAAATGCTTTATTTTAAGAAAAAATTATAATATAAATTTGGTTTGTTTGATTTCAACTTTCAACGTTTATAATTTTTACAACTTTTTTAGGACTTTAAACTTTTTCAACTTCTTGTTCAACTTTTGCTTAAAACACGACCGATTTCTGTCTGCTCAATTTTCAACTGTCCTTATTCAAATCTTCTTCCAATTGTATAAATCACCGGCAAAAATAACATAAATAAGGTGTTGTTAGAGATGATGCTACTGAGTTTATCAGTTGCAATTTGAAAGAGTACCACGGATAGAGCGGACCCTTGGGAAATGCAAATGCAAATGTAAAGGTTTTATGTTTGAATATGCATTGTTGACTTTTACTCTAAATTTTCTATTAGATAGGAAAGCGAATACAAAGTTGATCATTTTTTTACCGAACTTCCAGTTTTTCAGTTGTGTGATTATAGTGTGTATCGCAATGCGGTCAAATGATTTTTCGAAGTCGATAGACAAAATGGAAAGGTGTTTTCTGTGAGAAAGTAGAGTAGCGGCGGTGTGATCAATGTACATAACTGCATCAACAGTTCCCTTTTGTGGCTTAAAAGCTGTTTGGTTTATACTGAGAAGTTTTGATTTTGTAGGACACCACGAAATTCTATTGGCTATGATTTTTTGCAGAAGTTTCGATATGCATGGAATAAGTGAAATTGGCCGGTACCCGTCAACCAGTGTTGAGCCTTTATTTGGTTTTAGTATTGGGACAATTGTAGTCATTTTCATTGTTGAGGAATTATGCCGGAAGTAAATATTTTATTAAAGATGTGTTGTATTTGTAGTTAAGTATTGGCCGGGAGATTTTTTAACATTCGGTATGAAATTTTGTCGAAACCGGGCGTTTTTCCTTTTAAGGTTTTTAATGTTGATTTAAGTTCAAATAGTGTAATATTTTCTTCAATTGCTTTGGCTGAGTTGTTTGGTTGGTAATCGATATGAATTCGTAAGCTATTTTTTTCGCGCTTGAAACTTTCGCTGTAGTTATCATCCATTGAATCTTGAGACCAGGTTAATGCAAAGGGTTTGTGATATCATATGAATCATACATACACTGGCGAGCAAAACCGAGTGCATGTTAACCATAATTTTAATTAAGGTGTTGTAAAATGATAACTACATAAGAAAATTTTTTGAAACTTTTAGCAAATATTCTTTATTATAATAGCAAAAAATATGTGTATTCAATTTAATGATAACAGAACAAAAACAAAAATTTCCAATATAAAACTATAAGGTAACTCAATTAACTCAGTTTTGCACGTTTCCATATTGCTACTGTAGGGTAATCATATTAGTACGGTATCCATAATCCCTTATTTTATTGCGTTTTTCATACACTTGGGCATACTTTCCACTAAGTTTCTAATAGGAGTATTTTTTATGCTTGTAACATTTGTAATGGGGTATGCTATTATTTGCAGCTACCATTAAGGATTTTTGCAGTATGGCAACATCTTTATTGGTATTAGAGGAAATGTCCCACGCTCGGGGAATACTTTTGAGGTAGACTTGGAATTTAACCCATTTTTGTGTTTTTGTTAATTTCTGTGCAGGTTGACATTTGGTATGTTTGATTGTCTGTAAGTTGTGTTACTGCTTCTTTGTATGAACAATTGTTATCGTTTTTTATTTGTTATATTGCTTGCCTTTTTTTATTATTGGGCATTTCTTGTTTGTCGCGCGGTGAGGATGGTTACAGTTGACGCATTGAATTTTCGTACAGGGTGTGGGATCGTGTACAGCAGATGCGCAAATTTAACAATTTTTCTTACCATTACAGTTTTTGCGTATGTGTCCAAGTTTAAAGAATTTTTTACATTGAATCGGGTTGGGAATGTACGGTTCAACTTTACAGTTAAGAAAGTCAATTTCTATTTATTTCGGTAATTCATAAAGGTTGAAGTGAAGGATGTGAAGTGGGGTATTTATTACTTTGTTGTCAACAAATTTAGTGATCTTCTTACAATCAACCAATCCTTGATCTTTTAGTCCCTCTTTAATTTCCTCTTCGCTCAGCTCCCGTAGGGTAGGAGCAAAAATAACACCTTTTATAATATTTAGGTATGGATGGTATAGACCAGGGGTGGGCACAAGTTCCTTATGGAAGAGCAAACACCAATACATTTAAAGAAAAACAAATTTTTATTCAAAATTTTTGTTACAAAGAATAAAGAAAAAAACATTTAATTTCACGTACACGGGAAAAACATTTTATTTGCATTTTTTGTAAATATTATCTGAAATCCATTTTGTAAAGAATACAAAAAAAGCACCACCCCTATCGCGAATATTATGGGAGTAAGTTGTTTGGGAGAAAAATTGTATTTCCTTCCCCAACAAATTGCTATCGCGAATATTTTGGGATTGCTTTTCTTTTTATCTTGTTCTTTTTTGAATTAATTACTTACATAAGGTTTTCTAGCTACATTTTTTAATTTATTGCGCTGATTAGTATATGAACTATTGTTTTTATTTTGTTATTATGATAACTTATCTGAATTTTATAAACAAACATTCTTTAACATCTTTGCGGCTCCTGCACATTATCTCATTAATTTCGCATGAATTTTAACTATTATTTGGGTCCAATAATCAATGACTATTCTATAATGAATATTTTTTCTAAAAATACAAGTAGTCTTAAAGTAGCCCATTTAATTGGGCTCTGTCCCTCGGATAGATCTCACAAAATTGATGAACAGGTTTCGGTAGTTAGAAATGCGTCATTGGATGTAATTTGTGTTACTGAGACGTGGTTGGATCCTTCCATTTTCGACCAAGCGGTTAGAATCCCTGGCTACTCGGTGAGTAGAAGTGTTCGACCTACTGGTGGAGTTGCCATATATATTACTGAAAGCCTTAAATATAAGGTTATTTTTAAGAGCACTGAATATTTCTGTTGCGAAGGCCTATTTATAGAAGTTGAGACGGGCTCTTGTCCTGTGGCTATTGGTGTTGTTTATCTGCCTAGAGGTAATCTAAGCGTATTTGAGGATACTTATAGCGATATATATTAAACAAATCTGCTAATATTCGCTCAATGTGTAGTCGCTTTGATTTGACCTGTTGGCACAATTCACTTCCTACTCATTACTATATGTTTCATAATTCTGCCTCGCTCCTAGATTTTTTTTTCTCCTTAGTAATGGTATTGTAGTTAATACAACACGGCAATTTCAAATCCTCTTTTAAAATACCGGTTCGCCATGTACAAAGCAATACTTTTTTCAGAGACTATCAACATGCAGACATTCCTGCTATTGAAAGGCATATTTTTCTGACTGATTTTAATGAGATTTATCGTTTTTATGATACTGATGATCAGCTATCCTTCTTTAATAATCTGGTTAATGATCTCTTTATTTATATTCCGATCAAAAAAGTGCGGCGTTCATTTCCTCATGATAAACCAAGGTTCACTAGTGAAATTAATTACTACAGATCTTAACAAATATTGCGTTAAGAGCCTTTTATGATGATAGATGTGACAGAAATTGGGCTATTTATAGTAGGCTTCGAAATCTCACTAATTAAAAATTACTAAATTTAAAAGAACACTTAGCCGAAATTTTTTCTAAAATAGGTGATACTAAGCAGATGTGGAATACGCTACGTAAGGGTGGTGTCGCGGAAAGTTTTAGTTTTAATTCTGATGTGGATGCATAGCTTGGGAATTTCGATTAGAATTAGAAATCATTACGATTAGAGAAATAAAATAATCTAATCATTAGAATTGAATTTTGATAAAAATTTCAGATTACTAATTGATTAGATTAGAAATAATCAAAAATCTAATCACAATTAGTGACGTTTAGCATTTCTAATCAAATCTAATCAAAAAATAATTGATTAGATTTCTTGATTATTGTTGATTAGATTTGATTACAAATGCTAATCGTCCCTAATTGTGATTAGATTTTTTTTTTAAATTATATATAAGCAGAATCAGCACACATGCACCGTATGCAATTTTATGCAATATTCAAAAACTGTTACATTATGTAAATATAGCAACAAATGTGATAAATAAATATTTTCTTTTCACAAAAATAGTTAAAAATAGTGGATCTAATCAAATCTAATCAAAAATAATCAAGAAATCTAATCAATTATTTTTTTGATTAGTTTTGATTAGATTTGATTAGAAATGCTAATCGTCACTAATTGTGATTAGATTTTTGATTATTTCTAATCTAATCAATTAGTAGTCGTCTAAAATGGCTAACTAATCATAATTAATCAATTTTTCAGCACAATTAAAATTTCTAATCCAATTGCTAATCATTAGGATTACTAATCATTATTCCCAAGCTATGTGTGGATGTCAATATTATTAATTCTGACCTTATAAATAACCAATTAAGCTATACTGATGAAGAACCGGTTTTCGCTTCCTTTACTAATCGGCCAAACTATTTTTCTTTCGCTCATATAACTGAAACTGAACTTACTTTGGTATTATGTAGATTAAAATCTTTGTCGGTTGGAGTGGATGGTGTATCGGTTAAGCTACTGAAGATAGTCTACCCTTTAATTAGCAGGCATTTGCTATACTTCATCAATTCTATATTAACTTCCTCTACATTTCCTAAAAATTGGAAAGTAGCTCGGGTTACCCCAATCCCTAAAAGTGGACGCGAGCTATCAATAAATAACATCCGTCCTATTAGTATTTTACCTATGTTATCTAAAGTCGTTGAGATTCTTATGAAGGAACAAATAACAAAGGGGATTGATTCTCACGGCATGCTGAATGATTGTCAATATGGTTTTCGCCGGGGCTTAAATATAGGCTTAAATATGGGCTTACTCCTGACTGTTCTTATGGATTCGGTTCGTAAATCTCTAAATGAGAGTAAAATCGGTGTTTTAGTGTCTGTTGACTTGTCCAAGGCGTTTGATTTAGTTGGGCATGCACGTTTGATTAAAAAACTAAACATCAATTTTCGCTTCTCTACATCAGCTTGCCGTTTTGTTTGGTCGTACTTGAAGGGACGGGAGCAATTTGTTTCTTTAAATGGTACTAGTTCTAATGTCTTACATGTCAGATCTGGTGTCCCTCAAGGCTCTGTGATTGATTTTATTCACGATGTTTCTTAATGACTTATTTGATCAACTAAATTTTTGTACGCCATTTGTGTTTGCTGACGATATACAATTGCTGTACTCAGGAGAATTCCAATTTATTGATGCGTTATAAGCCACCATAAATCATGACTTGGCGATGTTAAACCAGCGATAGGCAACCTATACTATTACATTTTGCTACTGTGTGAGTTATATTTATTCTCCCTCTTACAATAAAACGGTGCTGCCACTGGTAATGTTTGATGCCCATATAAAAATGTGGGTAAGTTTGGTTTTTTCTGGATTAAGAATGTCTATAAACATTTCGTTAGTGCAAAGTTCTTAGATTTTTATTTTTGTTATTTTTTTGTTGTTGCTACGTCTCTCGCTAAACCTTGCCGTCGTTTATGCGAATTTTTGAAAGAGCAATGATTTCCTTAAATGTTTTGGTACTGAAAATCATAAGGGATATTCCACTGTCTTCTCGCACAATTGCTCGTCGCACTGAGCAAATCAGTGCTTTTATCTTTTCAAATATTAAGAAAAGATTGCTAAATTGCAAATTTTTCTCAATATGTTTGGATGAAACCACCGATATAAACGATATATCCCAGCTTATTATTTGTATTAGAACTGTAGATGAAAGTTTTGAAGTTCATGAAGATATGTTTTCTCTGCATGGCTTACACGGCAGTGTAAAAGGAAAACTTATTTTTGATATCGTTAATGAAAATTTTCTTTCTTTAGCTGATAAGAATAAGTTTAGTTATGTATGCACCGATGTTGCCAATGTAATGATGATGGGTAGAAAATATGGTTTTGTAGGGCATTTACTTAAAACTAATTTGAATATTAATGATTTTCATTGTATTATACATCAACAGGCATTGTTTACAAAAAATTCAAATGTAGTGAATACAACGAAAGTAGTTGTTCAAATTGTTAATAAAATACGAGTAGGCCATAATGCGTTAAATCGTAGAAAATTCAAAGAATTTAAATTTTAATCACGTTAATTTAAAAAAGAAAAATTAAGTCTATTATTGGTATTGCATAACGTTATCAATATTTATTTCGTATAGGCAACATTTTATCCGTAATAAGCTTTCTAAATGCTTATATGTTAAACGATTTCTATTTTTATTTTGAATATGTCGCAGTAAAGAAAATATTGATTCACATATATAGGTCGACTCAAACATAGAATATAGTTTTAAAATTTTATTTTTTAATGTTGGGTATGTATCTGTTGAAATATTTTTCCAGAAGTCTATCCCACTGGTTAATGGCAAATCTAAATCTTGGCAAACTAAACATTCTGGTTTGTCAAAATAATTTAAACAAAATACACATCTTTTCTTATTTTACCTACAAAAAAAGTTGGGAAAAATTTTTTTTTTCTGGCAACGTTGAGATTGTTAAAGAATGCGATACACACAACCTGTCTGTTTGAATGCTCAAGCTAGACTGATTAAAGTTGTTTATTTCTCTACAATGCGTGTACACACGTACATAAGAAAAGATAATCC
The DNA here is from genome assembly GCA_947311025.1 of Lypha dubia. NCBI lineage: Eukaryota > Metazoa > Arthropoda > Insecta > Diptera > Tachinidae > Lypha > Lypha dubia. The sequence continues at coordinate 102,119,889 of OX371260.1, read as the reverse complement.
AAAAGGCGCGGCGCGCTGTTTTTGCCTGTCGCTGTGTTAAACTCATGGATGCTAGTGAATAAACTTAGGTTAAATCCGAACAAAACTCGAGCCACTATCTTTTAATTTTATTTATTTGTTGCGGGTTAGCAATATCTAAATATATATCTCTACTCATCAGTAGATGTTTTACCCTTTATGTTTAAAAAATTTTAAAGCTCATCCATTTATACGAAAACTCAAAAATAAATTCGTGAATTACAAAGCATAAAAATAGTCTTTTTAAAAACTTTTCAAATATACACAACAAATAATTTTCCATTATGAATGTGTTTACTTTTCTACTGATGAGTTGGTATGCCTGCCAACGAAATATATATTTAGATATTGCTAAACCGTAGCAAATAAATAAAATTTGAAAAATAAATACTTGAGTACATGCTCAAATAAATGTAAAATTTTGTAAAGCCATTATCTTTAAAACTAATAGATCGAAGGACATTGAATTGGATCTGAGATTAGCGGATACGGCTATTGAGGTTTCTAATAACATACGATGCCTCGGAGTAATTATTGACGGTAAACTATCTTTCGAAATTCATATTAATGATATTTGCTCCCGTATTTGTATTACATTACGCAGATTGTACCAACTTAACCTGTTTCTACCTTTACATGTAAAAAAAAATCGCTGGCTCATGGGAAGTTAATGTCGCAAATAAACTATGCCCGTGTGGAGAGGTGGTAGTCTCCCATCGGGCGCGTCCCCAGGTGGCGGATAAGGGTAGAGAAATGTCAATGGCTTATTAATCAACAAACGGTTCATAAGTCAACGGCATGACTCGGGTCGGGTCTAATACTACGTGTACTCAGCACACCAGGGGTACACGTGGTATTATGCCAGGCCGAGGTCCCAGGTGCTTTTAGATCACCCTAACGAAACACTCGTCTCAAGCAGGCAGCTCATGCTGGTGCTTGGTACGAGTGTGGTCATGAGGGAGGGTCATCCCCCAGCAGCCCCTGAGTAGGACCGGCATTCCATCATGAATGAGTTCTTGCTGAGGGGTTGCTGCACGACGTAGGGTCGGCTGTAATTTCACACCCTTAGGTGGTCTTGCGGCAGACGTCGGGTCGTGGGCATGACTCTCCTACACCCTCGTGACGGTGACTAAGACTACCGGACCCGCGGACCAAAACAAATCTACTCCACTTGTAAGTACAAGGTGGCTGGAAGCCGTGCCGAGGTACGCATGGCCAGTAAGTGGTTAAAGAGAACTGGTCCCTAATGGCTCCCCTCCGATGCCAGGGCACGGATCGGTTGTAAAAACTATTTGCCTAATCCATGCACGCCGTCACTGCATGGAGGGTCCAACACCTTACGTGCTTACTCGTGGGAACAAAATTGAAAATAAAAATAAAATAAACACAAAAACAACAACAAACAAACAAAATAATAAACCAGCTGCCCTGTCGCTAGGTAGGGCAAGAGTGCAGCGGAGTGAATCCAGGGATGAAAGTCCAGGCACCTCCGCGGCTGGTAAAAACCTAGCCACCAACATCAAAACGGGTACGCCGGCTGAGAATTCCTCTGCTGTGCCTCGTGTACCCAAACAAACATCTGCGGGTGCGCCGGCTGCGGTCAAAGCAGTTGTGCCTAATGCACCAGCAATCAGTAAATCAAAGGGTGCGCCGGCTGTACACGCTCCAGTCGCGCCAACTGCACCCAATACCATCGAAGCGGATACGCCGGTTGTAGCGTAGGCAACTGTGCCTGATGTATCCGCCTCGAGACAGGAAGTTCTCGTCCCGCAAAGCCATTTCCGAGACTCGGGCCGCTCGACGCTATATCGAGCGGTTGGGCAATAAAGCGGCGGCGGAACTCACTAGCGCGGAGAAATCCCCGCTAGCTTGGTCCAAGACACATCTGGCTACTGTAGACGGATCTTCTCCTGAGGGCACTGCCAAACCGGCTTCAAGTTTTGGCCCCAAAAGACAAAGATCAGAAGAGGATTCGTCTCAGCAGCAGATGCAGCCACAAAATAAAAAACCGAGACAGGGAGACGGCAAAATCACGAACAGGTCTTACAGCGAGGTTGCAAAAAATCCGCTGATAAGAGCTGTTCTGGATCGCAGCAACAGCGACGGATCAATCGACCATGCTCAATGGGGATTGATCTGTCAAAAGCTGCTTGACGTCTACCTGCTCAATACCAGCGAGGTCCAAGAAACCTCGCCTCAATTCACGGACGCTGGCTGGGTCCAGGGCCGTGTTAAACTGGTTTCTTGCACGGACGAGAGGTCGGTCAGCAAACTCAAGCTAGTGATCGAGTCTCTTGGCGAGGTGTGGCCTGGCGCGAGGTTGGAGCTGGTCCCGGTAAACGAAATTCCTCGTAGACCGAGAGCAGTTGCGAACATTCCGGCAGTGCCGCATGACCCAGAGGCTATCCTAGGCATCTTCCGTCGTGCGAACGCTGACCTACCAACCAGTGATTGGAAGGTGGTCAAGGTTTTTGGGGCGGAAGGTGCACGTAGGAAGGTGATCGTTGTCCTGAATAAGGAGACGTTGCCTATACTTCGGGACACACAGGGCCTGGTCTTCTATGGTTTTATGGGAATCAGGCTCAGTGTGTACCGCGGTGATGGCGAACGCGACCCCGACAACGCTAGCGGCCATGTGAAGGAGCTGGCAAAAACAACATCTGACAAGCCAACCGGTACGGAGGTCATAGGGGACTCCACGGAATCGTTCACTTCAGGATGTTCCCAATCAACAGCCGGTTTGGTTGGGGATCTCCTGTAGGGACTCATTTTTGGAGATGACGAGGACGCACTCCTGAACCCGAGTCAGGGTGACGCCGAGGCAAATGCCGTCTATGACCCCGACGCGGACAATGGCGAAAGTGCTACAGGTCAATCTGCAGCACTCTAAGTTAGCATCAGCTGCATTACCCCTCCGCCTTTCAGAAAAAGGGGAGGACATTGTGCTAGTCCAAGAGCCGTGGACCAAAAACGGCAGAATACTTGGACTTAGCACCACTGGCTACAAACTGCTGTATGCAACAAAAACAGGTAACAACGTTAAAAACATTCGATCCTGTATCTTAGTAAAAACAAATCTCAATATCTTCATTCTATCCGATTTTATTGATGAAGACACTGTAACTGCAGCGTGGGAGACAGGAGGATCCACCATATGGATCCTATCCTGCTACATGGCGCATGATCATGCGGACCAACCACCACACAATCTGGTCCACAAAATGGCACACAACGCCATCTTGAAAGGCATACCAATCCTGTTGGGTGCGGACGCTAATGCACATCACCACATCTGGGGTAGCTCAAATACCAACGAAAGAGGTGAGTGTCTATTCGACTTAATTATTGATAAAAACTTAGTAGTGCTGAATCAAGGTTCAGAACCAACTTTTGTAGTCTCAAACAGACAAGAGGTACTAGACATTACACTTGCTAGTGCGAGACACGCTCATATAATTAGGGACTGGAGGGTCTCAGCTGACTGCTCCTTTTCTGATCACCGCTATATTGAATTCAATATCAGCTTAAAAACCGGAAGTACCAAGCTTTTCGTTAATAGGCGTAAAACGAACTGGGAGGAACATAATACTACGTTCACACGGAACATGCTTCGCTCTCTATTCATGCTTCACACCCCAATCATGAGCGAAGTAACATGCTTCGCCATACAAAATTTTGAATCTACTTGCGAAGCATGAAAAATTGCTGTCTTCTCTAAATTTTATCGTAATTTATCGGAAGTTTATCTGAACTAGATGCAAAAAACACAACAACAACTTTAATTATAAGTGAAAAATTGAATTAAAACTATAAAGATAAAACAACAATGGAAACAAAAAATATGGTTGTGCATTTTTAAAAATGCGTAATAATAGTTTTCTAATTTTCTAACCATAAGTGAAAAAGAATTTCATAAGAAAAATAAAATTAAAATTAGAAACATATTAACTGACAATAATTTTCCAATTGACATTGCTTGCAAATTGATTGGTCAATATAGGAAAAGGAGAAATAATAATACCGTTAACTTGGTGATTTCTTAATTAAAAATCCAATTGTGGCCGTGCTCAGACCCACCACAATAGAATTCTTAGTCTATACAAAAAATGTATTAATCCCTCTTAGTAAACAAGTTTAATAAGAGCTCTTACCACATTAGCAGCTGCCAACCAACTCCACTCAATCAACGAATGTGTCGCCTTTTATAGCAAATTGCTGGCACACACAAGATACACACACAACCGCACCCATACGTTGTGCACGAGTTGTGTACGTGATCAGTTGTTCGATGATTGTGTTGTTCAGCGCTGTGTATAAACGTAAGTTACTATTTATATCATGACTACCAGTGATGGTAGTTAATTCTTCCGTTAAGTTCAAATGATTAAATATAATTATCTTAATACTACCATATCGAGTATTATTTCTAATAAGTTGATAAAATAGTATTTATATTCATTAATAAAAATTATCTAATTCATAAAAATAATAAAATAAAGAAATTCATTTACAAAAGTCAAGCAATTGTGTTTTTGTTATTAAAACCAGTGTGGCAAAAACGACTTTAGGACTTTTGTCGTCACACTGCCTCTCCCCTCTCGGCGTCCAGGGTCCACCAAATCTGACAACGCCCATCTCGGAATAAGGTTATCCGGAAGCATTGGTTGTGGATGCATCGACATAACTTCTCTCTTGTAGGCCGCAGTGGTCAAGAGATTCTTTCATTCAGCTCCCTCTGCAGGACTTCTGGGAGTTGATGGCGCGTTATGGTGATGGGTTTTGTCGGTAGGGGTGGTATTGTCGGTCGCGAAGATGCTTCCGGCAGCCCTACACTGTCCTTTGATTTCGCTGAAAATACTGATGACTTGGCTGTGGATTTTGTCGATATATACGAGTTGTTGCATATGATGATGATGATGTCATTGATTCGGCACGTTTATTGAGTGTGTTGATTGCCGGTGAAGTCTACGAAGAGAAAACAATTAGTTACTATATTTGTTTATGAAATGGCTTTAATTCGCTAATGTGCGCGGTGCGCCGATTGTTAGTTTCTATGCTACGAATTTCTAATATTAGGGGGGAGGTGAATTTTTCAATCACCCATGGCCCCCCATATTTTGGTGCTAATTTGGCTGCAAAGTTGTCTATAGCCTTAGACAACGGATGCTGTTTAACTAAAACATGCTCTCCAATCTGAGGTTGCCAGTTGCGGCGGCGCAGATTGTAGTGGTGGCGTTGTTTATTAGTCGCTTTGGATAGGTTGTTTCGAACAATGTCGAAAATTTCTTTTAGTTCTGTGGCCCGTTCTTCGGGCGACAGCTGATGAGCTCCTGTACCGACCGTGACTTGGTCGTACAGCGTATTTGGTAACCGTGGTTGCCTCCCTTGTGTAAGGTACGCCGGACTGTATCCTGTGGATTCGGTCATGCTTGTATTGATGGCGAGCATGATTTCGGGTAAGAGATCATCCCATGAAGCATGTTGTTTTCCGGCGAACTGTGCGATGATTGTTTTTATAGTGCGGTTGGCCCTCTCCGTAGAATTCTCCTGGGGAGTGTAGGGGGCCGTAAACTGCTGACTAATACCTACGTCGTGTAGATATTTTTGAAAAACGCGTGATGTGAATTGAGTACCGTTGTCCGTGATGATGGCTTTAGGCACGCCATATCGGGCGAGGATCCTCTCACGGAAAGCCTTCACAGCCCCTTCGGCCGTGGCTTTCCTCATGGGGATTAATTCACACCATTTCGAAAAATAGTCGAAGAACACTAGTAATGTAGTGTTTCCGTGACGAGTACGGGGTAAGGGTCCGACAAAATCGGCACATACAAGTGACCACGGTTCATCGGGTACACGTGTAAGCATCTTACCTGCCGGTTGTTGTTGTGACACTTTATATTGTTGACAGCTGACACAATTCCGCACATAACGGCTGACGTCACGGGCCATACCTGGCCAGTAATACCGTTGTGCTATCTTGTGTAGTGTTTTCCTTATGCCGAGATGGCCTCCAGTAGGCCGATCGTGGTTTTCTTGGAGTACTTGTTGACGCTGGGGTGTGGCCACGCATAATTTCCAGGGGTAACTATCTTCGTTATTCAATTCTCTGGCAAAATGCCTGTAGAGTTGGTGATTGATAACGCTGTAGTCAGGAAATTCTTCAGGGCGTTGACGCACCCCCTCGAGCAAGCTTTGGAGCCATCGGCAAGTGTGGTTGTCTTTTGTATTAGCGCTGTTAACTTCAGCCTGTGGTTGTCGGGAAAGTGCATCCGCAACCTTGTTGAGTTGGCCTTTTCTGTAAATAATTTCAAAGTTAAACTGTTGCAATTCTAACGCCCATCTGGCAAGCCGGCCCATAGGGTTGTCAATTGTATTCAGCCACTTGAGGGCTAGATGGTCGGTGATAACTTTAAAGTGGTACCCCTCCAGGTATGGACGCATTTTCCGAATGCCCCATACGATGGCCAGACACTCTTTTTCCGTGGCTGAGTAGTTTTTCTCGGCGGCGTTTAGATGGCGGCTAGCGTAGGCGATTACATGTTCAGTCCCCTCTAGTTCCTGAGTGAGGACTGCTCCTAATCCGAAGTCACTAGCATCGGTTTGTAGCACAAACGGTTTGGAAAAATCTGGACACGCCAGTACTGGTGCTTCTGTCAATTTATTGCGGAGAGTTTCCTTTTGTTGTTCACTTCCCCACTTCCAGTATTTGCCTTTTTTTAGTAAATCAGTGAGTGGTCGAGATATGGTGGAGAAATCGGGCACAAAACGACGATACCAAGACGTAATTCCTAAAAAGCGTCTGACGTCTTTTACGTAGGTAGGGGGGGTCATCTGTGCCACGGCCTGAATTTTTCCTGGATCAGTTTTTATGCCGTCCTTTGTAACGATTGAATGTGATGCTGCCGTAGATAAGCCTTTAAGTTGTTGAAATTTTGGTAACTCGTGTGCGAGAAAATCATCGATCTCTTGCTGCAGTATAGTCTGCTTGTTGATCGGGGTTGTGATTTCCGCTGGTGGAGTAACCACGTCAGTAGGGCTTAACTGGTCATCTGAATTACCCTGACACCAGTTTACCGTCGCACAAAGTTTGGAGGTAGCGGTTACACCGGCACAGGATATGTTGGTATCGAAATTTTTCAGAAAATCTAGCCCCAACAAAATATGTTCAGTCGCCCCAGGTAAGATGAGAAATTCGTGAAAGGCAGTCCGATTTCCCAGGGTTATAGGACACTTCACTGCGCGTGATACTATCCTTTTAGAGCCGTCGGCCAAAATGACGTCGATGTCAACCTCTACATATATTGGCTTCTTTACCAGTCTGGTAAATGCTGGTCTGATGAAGCTTCGGGTTGCACCCGTATCAATTATGGCGGTGACTAAGTTCTGGTCAAGACAAATGGTGGCTTTTACTTTGTCATCTTCCCATCGTATTGACGTCCCATTTCTTCGAGACGGAGATTCGGGTTCAATATGTGGATTTGTTGTCGAGTGGTGGAGAACCATACGGTTATGTTCGTTGCGGGGTGGAGCAGAGTTCGTGTTACTTTAGTGTATTAAAATAGTTTGGCTCAAATCGTCTTAATAAAAGAGTTATGTATATGCACACTTAAGTATTATTTTTATATTTACATCTACTGTGATTATGTTTGGTGTGATTTTATTTGTTCTTTCTTATTTATTTTATTTTATATTGATTTAAATTTTGTTGCTAGATAACCATAATTTTATTTATTTATATTATATTATACATATTATATTATCTTAGTCTGTAAGGACTTTTTTGTCTATAGACTGAAATAAACAAACAAACAAACAAACAAAATCTGTGGCCAGTCGTATTAACTCTTCGAGTGTTGAAAAATCGATTCTGCGAATGTATCGTTGGTAGTCGGGTTGGGCATTGCGGAAAATGCGTTCCACACGTTGTTCAACCGTGAGGTTTGTGGGGCGCATTAAATTTTGCAATGCCAAGACATACTCTTTGAACGGCTCACGTGGCCGCTGGACTCGCTTTCGGACTTCGTCTTCTAGTTTTTCAAAGTAGCGTGGCGGTAAAAAGAAATCACATAGATCGTGTTTAAACGCTTCCCACTCTGTCCAGTTTTTATTATTGTTCCTATACCACAGCAATGATTTATCTCGAAGAAACTCAATGATTACTTTTAAAACATCACGTAAATTTATTTGATACGTACCCGCTAGTTCTTCCACTCGCTCGACGAATTCTAAGGGATTCTTACCTCCATCGTATTTCAGACCCCATCTTCTGATGGTATCAATTACCATAATCCGATGTTCTACGGTTGTCTTCTGGGGAAAATCGTGGGGTGTGTTTTGGCGGGATGATCCAGGCAGTTCACTTTTAGCTGGTGAATCTGGTGTATTATCCATCGCACCCTCGGGTAATTGTAGCTTAGTTGATGAAGTAGTGCCACAATCGTGTTTATTTTGAAGTGCCAGTAAAGTTGTACGTTGAGCATCCTCGTGGTCTGATAAAACAAACTTGGCGAAGCGTTTTCTCAACTCTTCGACTGTGCCTGTTATCTCGAGTTCAAACTGGGTCAGGTATTGTACCAGTTCATCCTTCTTTAGGGAGTAAATCCACGACGTCTTTAACATGGTGATTATAATCAAAATTTTTCCTTGCTGGTATTTTGTCCAAAAAAATGAGTTTTATTTTATATATATATATATATATAATTTATTTTATTCGTTGTTGTTAGTTGATTTTTCGATGATTATCCAAATGTAGTTTGTATAGGTATATATATATATATATATCTATATACCGATATGTATTATATTGTTTTTTTTTCTTGTAGAATAATCTGCTTTGCTGCTGTATTGCTGTGTCTCTATCTATATATATCTATGTATATATAGCAGTTGGTTTGTACACGTAGGCAAATAAAAATATTTGTGTGTACCGTTGTAAATTCTTGTAGCGATGTACAGTTGAATCAAAACTACGTTGTGGAATTTTTTTTTTCCATACAATGTTTTACTTTTGTACGTAACTCAAAAGTTTTACCGTTTGACTTCAAGCAAAAGCAGTCAGGCTGGTTTATTTTAAATTTCTTCTTTAAAATATTTGGTTGTCTTTGTCGGTGTTGTTGTTTGTTAAACTGCGTCGCTGACAATTATAAATACAGTGTTTTACTTTTGTTCGTGAATCAAAAGTTTTACCGTTTGACTTCAAGCAAAAGCAGTCAGGCTGGTTTATTTTAAATTACTTCTTTAAAATATTTTGTTGTTGATGTTGTTGTTTTTTTTTTCGTTGTTGCGTGACAAACTGCGTCGCTGACAAATATCAATTTGTTGTGGGCAGCATACAGTTGTAGCGGAAAATTTTTTTTTCTTCAACACAATAATTGTTTTTATGACTTCTTTAGGTACAGTCTTGGCAAAAAGTTTGTATATATTTTCCAATAATATTATTTTTTTTTTGTTTGTTGTTTTTGGTTGTTTAGTTTTTATAAAGTTTTATTTTTCTTGACGATGCAAAGTCGATGTTGATTGCACAAATGCAAAGTCCCTGCTCGGGCGCCACTGTAACGACACGTTTTCTCGCTTTGAAGCTGGGGTAGGCTCAGCGTTGTCCAGGGTCGTTACTAGATTGTGTTTTATTCGGTTTTTGAGTAAGAGTAATAAAAAGACTTCGGAATTCTTTAGAATACGTTATAAATCTTATCACTTTATTTACTCATCTGTTTATGTGTATATGTATATATAGATTCTGCTTCGGTATGTGGTTGTTCTCTCTGAGAGTTGTTTATAGTCGTTCTCTTCGTCTCTGGTGACGTCTCTTGATTGGATAACGATATCCCTATTGTAGCCGTGCTTAGACCCACCACAATAGAGCACGTTCGATGAAAGAGAAATATGACGAAATCTCTATTGTAGCCGTACTCAGACCCACCACAATAGAGCACGGTATTTCTCTTAGAGTTAATTACAACCGGTTGTATCGAAGGATGTTGCCTACCGATGCCGTGATCAGACCCACACCAATAGTCAACCTCCTTCTACTAAAAATTCAATTGTGGCCGTGCTCAGACCCACCACAATAGAATTCTTAGTCTATACAAAAAATGTATTAATCCCTCTTAGTAAACAAGTTTAATAAGAGCTCTTACCACATTAGCAGCTGCCAACCAACTCCACTCAATCAACGAATGTGTCGCCTTTTATAGCAAATTGCTGGCACACACAAGATACACACACAACCGCACCCATACGTTGTGCACGAGTTGTGTACGTGATCAGTTGTTCGATGATTGTGTTGTTCAGCGCTGTGTATAAACGTAAGTTACTATTTATATCATGACTACCAGTGATGGTAGTTAATTCTTCCGTTAAGTTCAAATGATTAAATATAATTATCTTAATACTACCATATCGAGTATTATTTCTAATAAGTTGATAAAATAGTATTTATATTCATTAATAAAAATTATCTAATTCATAAAAATAATAAAATAAAGAAATTCATTTACAAAAGTCAAGCAATTGTGTTTTTGTTATTAAAACCAGTGTGGCAAAAACGACTTTAGGACTTTTGTCGTCACACAATTATTTTTATTACTTTTTTTGCCTCATAGTTTATACGATTACTGATGATATATTTTTATTGGCCAATAGGCCAAATGTATTACTAATGAAATAAATAAATAAAATAAATAAAAATAAAAATTTAACATTCACTGACCACGAAATTCCAATTTTAACTGACGCCAATACAAAATTATAACACTTACATTGAAGGCATTAACATTTATGCAAACAGATTTACTCTGTAGGAAACTGTTAATGTCGGGAGCAAACATTATTTTTTATCAATATTATACAAAAGTACAATCGAATCATATTAATTTTTTTCTGCAAGTAGCATTTTCATTCATAATTTGTTAGAGTAAAACGTAAATAGCTCTATAAGTAAAATAAGTTTTGTTTGACAATTGTATCTAATTCATTGTTTTCGAAAAAGTCTCAATAAAAATTTTACTTACTTACTTACTTAACATTTATGCATGTGATGAGTGCGTGTTCATGTATATACATGAGTGAGAGAAATGCAAAGGGAAATCGCACATATACATATAAACTTCAGATGCAAATAACTCGAAAACTATGCGTTTCCGAGAAAGTTACCACATTAAATTTTCGTCTTATTTTTCGATTTTCTATCGCCCTATGTAATTTTTTTTCATTTGGAGCTGCGTCACTAAACTAGATTTGTTCCCGTTTTATATGAAAACTTCAGAGGCCAATAACTCGAAAACTATGCGTTTCCGGGAAAGTTGTCACATTGAATTTTCGTCTTTTATTTCGATTTTCGGCTTAAATCTTTACAGCCGGCCTTCGGCCGGCTATGCCGACAAAAAAAACTATTCTATTCTATATGGGAAAAATCACTAAGCCCGGCCGAAGGCCGGCTATGCAGAAAAACTATTCTATATACCGCCGTGTCGGTATATACCATGGTGGAGAAAATCACTAAGACCGGCCGAAGGCCGACTATGCAGAAAAACTATTCTATATACTGCCGTGTCGGGATATACCATGGTGGAAAAATTCAACGTATTTTTGTTAAGTTTGCTACGCGCTCGCTATCTTATTTGTCTGCGGTTCCATATGAGTCAAAATGTTTATTTATTGGTTTGCGTACTTTGGAATCACGTAGAAAAGTTCAATCTGCCCTGCTGTTGTACGACATTATCAATGGCTCTATTGATTGCCCAGATTTGCTTAACGCTATACGGTTCTATATTCCGCCGAGGAATCTAAGGTTAGCTAAGCTATTCGATGTTCCGTTTCGTCGTACTGATTATGCACGTAATGGTACCCTAACCCGCGCGTTTGGTCTTTTAAATGACTTAAATTTTAATTTGCAAAGAGACTCTAACTCATTTATCGAATTCAGCACTGGTAAAATTGAGTTTAAATTGTTACTTTTTAGTGTATTAAAATAGTTTGGCTCAAATCGTCTTAATAAAAGAGTTATGTATATGCACACTTAAGTATTATTTTTATATTTACATCTACTGTGATTATGTTTGGTGTGATTTTATTTGTTCTTTCTTATTTATTTTATTTTATATTGATTTAAATTTTGTTGCTAGATAACCATAATTTTATTTATTTATATTATATTATACATATTATATTATCTTAGTCTGTAAGGACTTTTTTGTCTATAGACTGAAATAAACAAACAAACAAACAAAAAAAAAAAACCATTAAGCCCGGCCGAAGTCCGGCTATGCCGAAAAACTATTCTATATACCGCCGTGTCGGGATATACCATGGTGGAGAAAATCACTAAGACCGGCCGAAGGCCGGCTATGCAGAAAAACTATTCTATATACTGCCGTGTCGGGATATACCATGGTGGAAAAAAATCATTAAGCCCGGTCAAAGGCCGGCTATGCAGCCAATCTAAAAAACTGCTTTGACACCTAAAGATGTCAAAATTTAGATAGAATATTAGCAAATTCATAGTGGCAGCACTGTTGTGTAGAAAACAAGCAAAATATTAAAGCGCTATAAAAATTTTAAAAATATATAAGTATAAAAATAAAAGTTCTATAACAAATAAACACATCTGAAATAAACAAAAATAAAGACTGGTAATTTGTTAATACATAAAAACAATAAAACTAACTAATCGTGGACAAAAAACAATAATATGGCTTAATGCAATAAATGTAGATCAGCAATACGGGGTGAAAGTGGAATAAGTTGCAGTGGAGTGTGCGGTAAAGTGTTCCATATCACGAAAAAATGTGCGGGAATAGACCAATACTCGGTGAAAATTATGGACGATAATAAATTTGTCAGGTATATGTATGTGTGATGATTGCATGCAATATACATATACAAAACATTGACTTGGTAATAAAAGAAATTCAAGATGGAGTTATTAAAAGTAAACAACACCTAATAGACTATAAACATGAATTTAAAACATCACTAAAACAGAATGAAAACGAAATTAAAAAATTATTAGAAGCCGTTGAGTTACGTTATGAAGATAGAATTAATAAAATTACTAAATTTCAAAAATCCTGTGAAAAACATATGGAAGACGTTAAAAAATTATTTGGAAATGGAAACGAAATGGATAACAACAACAAAAAACTTTATCAAACAATAGAACAAAAAAATGAAAATATGTGCAAAGAGATCAAAAAAGCCATAAATGAGTCATGCAAAAAACCTCGTATGCAGAAGCAGTTAGAAACAAAGTGTTACCAGAGTTGAGCAAAAAAGTGCACCTAATTGTAAAACCAAGGGAAAAGCAATCAGTGGATAAAACGAAAGAAGAGTTAAATAAAATTAATCCAGGTGATTTAAAAATAAGAAACGTTATAAGTAAGAGAAACGGAACAATAGTGATACAGAGTGAAAATGGCGAAGAACGGGAAAAAATTAAGAGCACAATTCAAGATAAAATATCGGATGAATATGAAATCAAAGTTCCAAATACATCAGAGTATAAAATTAAAATTACTGGCATGACTTTGTAATATAATGACAGTGAAATAATTGAGAAAATAAAAAAACAGAATTCTTATTTGATAGATGCTAATTTTAAATTTATTGAAAAATATAAAGTAAAAAGAAATAATAAAACAATATATAATGTAAAATTAAAAGTTGATAGCGAATCATATAATAAAACTATAGAAGGAAGAATAAATATTGGTTGGGAAAAATGCAGAGTATATGATGGAACAGAGATCACACAATGTTTGAAATGTAAAGGTTACAATCATCTGGAAAAGGAATGTAAGAACCAGGAAGTATGTTTAAAATGCCACGGACAGCATAGAACTAAAGATTGTGAAACTCAAGACCGAATAATGAAATGCATCAATTGCATAAAGGTAAACACAAAACTAAACATGGGATTGGATGAAAATCACAAATGATAGAGAAATATATTGTAAAAGTATTTTAATACTAATAATAATAAATAAAAAAAATATATATGTATATATCTAGTCAAAAGCTTTCAAATGATACCAAAATTGTCCTTATACGATGAGAAATGCAAAGGGAAATCGTACATATATACAAAAACTTCAGAGGCCAATAACTCGAAAACTGCGTTTCCGAGAAAGTTACCACATTAAATTTTCGGGCTTAAATGCAGTTTAATGAAGCTTCACCAAATTAAATAAAAATTAGCCTATGTGATAGAAAATTAAAAAATAAGAAGAAAAAATTAAATAAAAAAGTTGGCGGCAACGCATAGTTTACGAGTTATTGGCCTCTGAAGTTTTCATATATATGTGCGATTTCCCTTTGCATTTCTCAACGTACTTTAGTGAAGTTACACCAAATAAAATAAAAATTAGCCTATGTGATAGAAAATCAAAAAATAAGAAGAAAATATAAAATAAAAAAGTTGGCGGCAACGCATAGTTTTCGAGTTATTGGCCTCTGAAGTTTTCATATAAAGCTATGAAGAAAATCTAGTCTATATACCGCCGTGTCGGGATATACCATGGTGGAGAAAATCATTAAGCCCGGCCGAAGGCCGGCTATGCAAAAATTCTATTCTATATACCGCCGTGTCGGGATATACCATGGTGGAGAAAATCATTGAGCCCGGCCGAAGGCCGGCTATGTGGGCAAACTTTACAATTAAAAATAAACTTCTTCTTAATTATTAATACTTTTTATTAAATAAATATATTTACGTAATGCATAATTTAATTTTGAATTCAAATATTATTCGCTTTCTATCACATAGGCTAATTTTTATTTTATTTGGTGTAACTTCACTAAAGTACGTTGAGAAATGCAAAGGGAAATCGCACATATATATGAAAACTTCAGAGGCCAATAACTCGAAAACTATGCGTTGCCGCCAACTTTTTTATTTTATATTTTCTTCTTATTTTTTGATTTTCTATCACATAGGCTAATTTTTATTTAATTTGGTGAAGCTTCACTAAAGTGCGTTTGTTCCAATTTTCGTCTTATTTTTCGATTTTCTATCGCCCTATGTAATTTTTTTTCATTTGGAGCTGCGTCACTAAACTAGATTTGTTTCCGATTTTCTATCTCCCTATGTAATTTTATTTCATTTGGAGCTGCGTCGCTAAACTAGATTTCTTCTGCAGGCCCATAGCTCAAAAACCAAGTCCCGCCGACAATTTTTTTATTCAATTTAGAACATACATACATATGTAAGTTACACACCTGTACCATAACAGCAATGCGCAAATCACCCTGCTCAATTTTAGTTTTACATCCTTTGCAGCTGGCTCTGCCAGTTTTAGCATATTCAGCTTTATAGGGCAATTCGATTTCCATTTTGTAATTCCAAACAAAATGTTTGCACTTTCCTGACAAAACAAACTTATTTTTTGTTAAAACTATTTCGCAATTCTTTGCCGCGAACACAAACTAAGATGCCACACATAGACTTTATAACTATTGTGATGCCAGATACATAAAATTGCCAGATGTGTAGAGGTGCCAGGATGATGTAATAGCCCAAAGCCAAGGCAAGTTCATTACCAGGTATCTAGGCGAATTTACACCAGGTAGTCGCAAGGCGAATTAAAGAATTCGCCTTGATCTGAGATCAAAAATATTTTTGTACAAATAAATATGTACTTTCATATAAATACGCCACAGTACCGCCAGCAAATATCACAGTTTTAACATAGAAAAAAATTTCAAAAATGTTTTTTTTTTCTATTTTTTTTTTTGTAAAAAAAAAAATGTAGTTAAGTATACAACTTTTCTCATAAAGCCTCCGGGAAAATATTTGAACACATTATCGATGCGTATTTTCAACCTCAATCGATTGGGTGTAGTGCCATATGCGCACTCTCTCTAGTTTCTGAGATATCAATGAAATAGTGTCTGAAAAATTGTGCGAAGAAACCTCCAGATATATTCGATATAACTAAAATGTCAATACTGACAGTCATAAAATCTGATACTAGAGGACTATAGCTATATATTTTCATTTTTATATTTTTAATTTATTAAAATTTTACTTTAAAATTATTGCAATCAAAAGGCCCAACCATAATATGCATAAGCTGGCTTAAGCTAATGTCAAAATTGAACGAAAAGTCTGTCAAATGCTTAAGCAAATTTGCAGAGACTTTTAGGTGGCTATAATGTACTTATGCGACTTATGGCTGATTTCACAATGTTCGGTAAAATGTCTGTTAACAAAAAATTAACTAATTGCTGGTTAGGCTAACGGGCACTTTTTAATCAACGGTTACGTATTTTCGTTTCACCATCTTTCGGTTAAGTAACAAAAGAATTTAATAAAAATGTGGCAATACTATCGGTTTGTTTACATAAAAAATGAATTAAAAAGACAGTTCTTGCAAATTTGAGAAACAAAACTTTGTAATAATAGTAAAATTCAGGTAAGTAATAATTAAAATATTGTTATTTGTACATAAATACATATGTACATGTATATAAAGCATTAATATAAATTGTTTGTTTGTAGTATGTTCTCCGGCGACGACGTATTTGGGACATAAGTACATATTTGAAGGAATCTAGTTTGGATGTGTCCAGAGGTAATAAATAAATCAAGAGACGGAATTTGCCATGGTAAGATGATGTAAATATATGTATGTACATAATCGTATTTAACGTCCAATACTTTTATCTATGATTTAAAAATACCGACCGGCAAAATTTGATGAAATTGTAGGCAATGGAGATACTGTAGCTAGTTTGTCCGAACTTGCTACGCTCCTAACATTATTATAGCGGTAAGTAAAATGATGAATAAAAAATAAGCAAAAGCTGATTTTTTTTTGGTATGGTATAGGGTCCAACTGGTGTGAGCAAACCAACGACTATTCATTGAATATTACTTGGTACTAGAATATTACTTGGTGACAGCTATAAGGAAGTAGTATTGGAATTAAATGCCTCAAATGAACGTGGTTTGGACGTTGTGTGGAATAAAATTAAAATGTTTGCTTAACAAACAGTCACTCTCTCCCGTGGACATCATAACATTGTTGTACTAGATGAAGCTGACAGTATGACTGAGGGTGCACAGCAAGCACTGAGGTGTATTATGAAAATTTATAGTAAGACCACACGTTTTGCATCAGCTTGTAATACAAGTGAAAAAACCATCGAACCCATACAGTCTCGATGTGCCATGTTGCGTTTTACGAAATTATCAGATGCGCAGATTTTAGCTGAACTTATTGCAGTTTCTTTCTTTTTTTTGTGAATAGAAATTTTTAATTTAAAAATATTACAAACATATAAATATCGATTTGTATCTATGTATATACATTTTGTTTTATTTTCCTCCGATTAGAGTGCTAACCGGCAAATTTCTTTCAGTTAAATTTAACATCAACTTTTCTGTTAAATTCTGTCAGTTAAGAGTTAATCATATATTGTGTAATACAATTTAGCCAGACTTTCGGTTAAAGTGTTGATTATTTTTTAATCGAACATCGTGAAAGCGGGCGTTAAAATTTAATTAGTCATAGTTGCACACATATGTAGCATAAATAATTTTTCGAAAAATTTGTATCTTCTTATTTATCCTAAACAAATTGAGTCTTGTACTCAAATGTATATAAAACGATTGTAATTAAAAAAAATATGCTAAAATATACGTATATTTTTACTAATAATAAGAAAAGATACAACCGAAATTATGTACTTTGTAGTATTTATTTCATTTAAGGGCAAAAGTACTAAAATATACATTAGTGGAAATAAAATATGTTAAATAAAATATATGAAATGTCACTTTCGTGTACAGACACTTCTTTTCATCCACATTTTCTATTAAATTTTATATGTAAACTATTTCGTCTTCTTTTTCCATTTACAAAATTAATTTATTTTTACGTACAAACATACATATGTATGTATGTATGTATGTATGTATTAGTAGAAAAGCTGATTCCGTACGGAATGTGCGTTCAGTTTCGCACTTTGCTTAAGCAAATGACGTTTCATAAAACTTAACGAAAATTTTGCTTAAGTTCATTATAGTTGCCACATACGATTTACATGTATTCGCACAGTTGCTTAAGCTGACTTAAGCTAGCTTATGCATATTATAGTTGGGCCTAAAGTCGTAATTTTTTTTCACTCTTTGTTTACATTTTCACGCTGAAAAGTTTTCAAACCGGATGTGCGGTTTTGAACTCACTATTTCCGGTTTGCTAAAATGTTTTTTCTCGCCAATTTTACTTTGCTTACTTCTACCACGCTTTAATACTTCCTTTAGTTATTTGGTACAGAAACAGTATTTATTGTTTGTTGCTTATAAAAGAGAACAGAAATTTGCTTTGTAAAGAGAAGGTATAATAAAACAAATAAACGAAAAAAAAGAGAATGTATTTAACCCTCCGTCATGCGCATGTATCTGGCCAGATATTTTACGAATTTAACTGTGATTTAAATATATTTCTAATTTAGCTAGGGGTTTAAGTCTCCAGGTACCCTCTACAAATATTGTTAGGTATCGTTTTATGAAAAAACACATTAAAAAAAAAACAACAAACAAAATTTATGTGGATTTTTTCATCTATACATCGTATACGTAGCGCATGTATCTGGCCAGATACACGTATATTTTGTATGAAAAATAATGTACTATATTTGCATTTTTTATTTTTCTTTGCGTTTGCTTACTCAAATCAACCCAAACTGTATTTTACATGAAGTCTGCATGGTTGTAGCTGCGAAGGGGGTCCGTATGGGCTTATAGCCCCCCCCCCCCTTTCCGGCGGATTTCAAAAAACTTCATATAACTTTATAAATATAGTTTTTTCAGACAACTGAATGGTTATACATAAAATATAAGAAAAATAAGGTAACCCCCTTTCAGTTTTCTAGCTACGCTCCTCGCTCTCTGCAGTTTATAGTCGCTCAGCAATGGATGCAATTGTGACTGACAACTTTTTTACCAATTTAGAAGGAGTAAAGCGTCTGGTCTTGCATTTGTTGGTACCATTCGGTCCAATAAAAGATGTATCGCTAACGAAATGAGAAAGGATCGTTCTCGTCCTGTTCTGTCATCTTTATTTGGATTCCACGAAAATTTGGTTTCAATTTGCAGCTACGTGCCAAAAAAAAAAAAAAAAAGTGTGAACCTACTTTCGACCGTCCATTATACGAAATATTGTGAAGGGAAAGCCATGACAACCGCTGCAATTCTCTTTTACAATGAAAATAAAGCTGGCGTCGATTGTATGGACCAAATGCTCACACATTTTACTACAAAGCGGCCAACAAGACGATGGACTTTTGCGTTCTTCTGCAACATGCTGGAAATCATGGGCACTGGCTGCATTTTGTATTTGTAAAGAAGTTGATGGTCTCAATCAAAATAATGCTAGAAGAAATTTTCTCACTACGTTAGCTGATACATTGGTTCTTCCAAATATTGAAAACCGAATGAATAACAATCAAATTATCAAACAGTTCTTCACGCGTTTGGCCATGGAATCGTATTTTGGAAGACCACTAAATGTAAGTTGGATTGATATAACATTTGCCCTTCATTACATATCATTTTCCTCGTTTTTTTTTTTATTTCAGATTCCAGTAGTACTTCCTAGCTCAAGTGGTGCTGATACTCTACAAAAGAGAAAAAGTTGTCAGCTTTGTACATTGGGAGATGAAAAAATTCGCCGACTTACTCGTTTTTTTTGTTCCAAGTGCTCGAATCCGGTATGCCTACAACATTCGAAATCAGAGTATACATGCTTTAGTTGCTTACCTGAAGCTGTGTAAGAGTTTTTTAATTTAGAATTATTTAAAACTTACATTATAACTACTAAATCTAATTGAAATGAACTTTATAACAACTTTTTTTTGGAAATTAAACACAAAAATAAAATTTTTCTTATATATCTGCCTGGCGTGATAACAATATAACAATGTAATATTATCACTAAAATAGCATATTTTTCATATAAATGTACTGAAAAACATAGTGTATCTGGCCAGATACATGCGCTACGTACGTGACTATCGGAACATACGTATGACGGAGGGTTAAGTATTTGTTTTTTGTTTTTTTGCAAAAGCCTTTATTAAAAGAAAGATTAACAAAAAAACAGATAGTGAATTAAGAAGTTCTTCATTTCTAATAACAGAATCAGAACTTATTAATTGTTGTGATCAAGCAAAAAAAATATTGGATATTGTTACTCCCGGGGAGCAATATAATGCTAAATTAGTAGAACATGAACAAACTCCTGATAAAAACGATAATATGCTGCTAGCTAATTCCATACTAAAGGATTTTTCTCAATCTCCTATTCGTGAGGGACAAATTATAGAAAAGCCCTTTTTACAGTATACACCAGAATTTCGCCTGCGAAGAAAACCTCTAAAAACTTATAGTCGTAAGTTCTTAAATAGTGCAAAACAAATTTAAACCAACTCTTTGGAGCACATACTACAAGAGAAGCGTCAGAAAACGATGACGATAATAATAGTTTTTCCTCTTTATCTATACAAGAAGATGCTACATTGGTTGTAAACCTTAACGAACAATCAGAGGTAACAAATGCAAGCAGCACACAACATTTATGTGAAAATCTTCTCAATTTATCCGAATATTACATACAAAATCAGTCACAACAAAGTTCATCAGATGAACAGCAAATGCAAGAACCAATTGATTCATGTTTATCAACGAATAGCCAGGAAAATGTTTCAGTTAATGTGCAAGATCTTCTAAACGATATACTTACTCTTCGTTCAATATACCCTCCTACTATGATACGTTATGATTCGTGAGATTCTTTTGATGATTTCCTTGTAAAGAATATTTGATGGACGACGAAAATATTGAAGAAACTGTAACGAATACAAATCGAAACAGAACGCGAAAATTGGATGTTCTTAATATTCCCCAGTGGAATACTTTGTTTAATAAAGAAGGTAAATAACGGGTTTTAATAAATTAAAATTGAAATTTTAAGTAACTATGCTTAGTATTAGGAAATAATTTTTTATAACTACAGGCATGTATGTACATTGAAAATGTAGAAACTTAATACATATTTAATTAGAAAACTAAAAGGTGAAATGCAAAAAAATGTCTGAATGCAATAAAAATAAATAATGGCATCAATTTTTAATTTTGTTTATTTTTCTACTGCTTAGACAATAGTCGCTTAGATGATTGGAACGAAGATGATAGTCACGATATATTTGCTTGCATTAACACGGAAAAACTTTTGGAACAAGATAATGTCCATACCAAGCATAATATAACGGTGAATGTTGTAGAAGATTCTATTAGTAAATCGCCAAATCGCGCTGAATATTTTAGAGCACCTGAGATCTCAATGGGAATCGCTGGATCTAGCAACATCACTGGTTTTAAAACAGCTTCCTCGAAACCAATAAAAGTATCAAGAGAAGCACATTTAATAGCAGCAAAAATATTGAGCAAGTTACCTGAAATACCAGAATTTGAAGAAACCAACCACTGTGATAAAAACCCTACAAAAAAAGGTGGAAAAAATAATTTATTGTTAGGAAAATATAACATTTAATTCGAGTACTTCTCAATAATTTATATTGTTTTTTTATTATTATTTTTCCAATTTAATTCACTATTGCTTCACTATGTATTGTAAACAATAAAAAAAGTTAACCCAACTTTTAAACAAAATCAGTTTTTGACAGCTCAGATTCACAGCTGATCTCTCTTTTGGCTAACGAGGCCACCTGGTATTGAATTCGCCTTGGAAGTCTTATGGATTTTTCAAAGCATTTAAAGCCATTGCAAAAAGAAACAGAATGGCCGATGTGGAAGAGGAAATACGTGATATACTGGATTATCACGAAGGAGCTTTAGCTGTGATTGACCGAATTTTATTGAAACCAAATCCATTAGAAGAAAATGCAAATTTGGTTGCTAGGCAAGAACATAAAGCAAATTAAGATCTCTATAGGAAGGCTAATAATTATGCAAAATCTATGCTGATAAGCGCGGTAAGTGATGAAATTTATGAAAAAATTTGGATCAAGAGTCTGCTGCTGAAGCAACTTCTAGAGACCAGCAGCTATATTCTGTAACTCGCTAAAGCTAAATCTCCATCGCTAAAAATGTCTAAAATCGTTTTAGAGAATTTTAGCTACATATTGAATTCTGTAATTCGTATTGCTAAATTAGGTAATGTCATACAAATTTAATTCGCCGCAATTTTGGCATTTGCTCTGAGAGCAAACAATGCTCTCTCTCATCGCTAAAATGATATACATTTGTATTCTCTAAGCACATTTAAGCAAATTTTTTAGCTAGAAACGCTAAAATTTAAGCAACGATATTTTGAAGGCGCTAAAAAGTAATTTAAGCTAAATATTTTTTATATCATTGATGTTTAGCCATTTTTAGAAAAATAATGTAGGAAACTACAAAAAGGATAAAAAAAGGGCAAAAATACTTGCTCATTTAGTATTTGGAATAGCATAAAGAGTTTTCCCATGATAGGTTGAAGTGTTTTAGCTGTTATGAGTAGTTTAATTTAAATAAAACTCAAATACTGAATTTTATATAAAAATTATTTAATAAAAAAAAAGATTTTTACAATATTACAAAATTAATCAAAACTCTAGAAACATATTTTAAATTTATTATGATCAAAAATATTTTTGTACAAATAAATATGTACTTTCATATAAATACGCCACAGTACCGCCAGCAAATATCACAGTTTTAACATAGAAAAAAATTTCAAAAATGTTTTTTTTTTTTCTATTTTTTTTTGTAAAAAAAATGTAGTTAAATATACAACTTTTCTCATAAAGCCTCCGGGAAAATAGTTGAACACATTATCGATGCGTATTTTCAACCTCAATCGATTGGGTGTAGTGCCATATGCGCACTCTCTCTAGTTTCTGAGATATCAATGAAATAGTGTCTGAAAAATTGTGCGAAGAAACCTCCAGATATATTCGATATAACTAAAATGTCAATAATGACAGTCATAAAATCTGATACTAGAGGACTATAGCTATATATTTTCATTTTTATATTTTTAATTTATTAAAATTTTACTTTAAAATTATTGCAATCAAAGTCGTAATTTTTTTTCACTCTTTGTTTACATTTTCACGCTGAAAAGTTTTCAAACCGGATGTGCGGTTTTGAACTCACTATTTCCGGTTTGCTAAAATGTTTTTTCTCGCCAATTTTACTTTGCTTACTTCTACCACGCTTTAATACTTCCTTTATTTATTTGGTACAGAAACAGTATTTATTGTTTGTTGCTTATAAAAGAGAACAGAAATTTGCTTTGTAAAGAGAAGGTATAATAAAACAAATAAACGAAAAAAAAGAGAATGTATTTAACCCTCCGTCATGCGCATGTATCTGGCCAGATATTTTACGAATTTAACTGTGATTTAAATATATTTCTAATTTAGCTAGGGGTTTAAGTCTCCAGGTACCCTCTACAAATATTGTTAGGTATCGTTTTATGAAAAAACACATTAAAAAAAAAACAACAAACAAAATTTATGTGGATTTTTTCATCTATACATCGTATACGTAGCGCATGTATCTGGCCAGATACACGTATATTTTGTATGAAAAATAATGTACTATATTTGCATTTTTTATTTTTCTTTGCGTTTGCTTACTCTAATCAACCCAAACTGTATTTTACATGAAGTCTGCATGGTTGTAGCTGCGAAGGGGGTCCGTATGGGCTTATAGCCCCCCCCCCTCCTTTCCGGCGGATTTCAAAAAACTTCATATAACTTTATAAATATAGTTTTTTCAGACAACTGAATGGTTATACATAAAATATAAGAAAAATAAGGTAACCTCCTTTCAGTTTTCTAGCTACGCTCCTCGCTCTCTGCAGTTTATAGTCGCTCAGCAATGGATGCAATTGTGACTGACAACTTTTTTACCAATTTAGAAGGAGTAAAGCGTCTGGTCTTGCATTTGTTGGTACCATTCGGTCCAATAAAAGATGTATCGCTAACGAAATGAGAAAGGATCGTTCTCGTCCTGTTCTGTCATCTTTATTTGGATTCCACGAAAATTTGGTTTCAATTTGCAGCTACGTGCCAAAAAAAAAAAAAAAAAGTGTGAACCTACTTTCGACCGTCCATTATACGAAATATTGTGAAGGGAAAGCAATGACACCCGCTGCAATTCTCTTTTACAATGAAAATAAAGCTGGCGTCGATTGTATGGACCAAATGCTCACACATTTTACTACAAAGCGGCCAACAAGACGATGGACTTTTGCGTTCTTCTGCAACATGCTGGAAATCATGAGCACTGGCTGCATTTTGTATTTGTAAAGAAGTTGATGGTCTCAATCAAAATAATGCTAGAAGAAATTTTCTCACTACGTTAGCTGATACATTGGTTCTTCCAAATATTGAAAACCGAATGAATAACAATCAAATTATCAAACAGTTCTTCACTCGTTTGGCCATGGAATCGTATTTTGGAAGACCACTAAATGTAAGTTGGATTGATATAACATTTGCCCTTCATTACATATCATTTTCCTCGTTTTTTTTTTTATTTCAGATTCCAGTAGTACTTTCTAGCTCAAGTGGTGCTGATACTCTACAAAAGAGGAAAAGTTGTCAGCTTTGTACATTGGGAGATGAAAAAATTCGCCGACTTACTCGTTTTTTTTGTTCCAAGTGCTCGAATCCGGTATGCCTACAACATTCGAAATCAGAGTATACTACATGCTTTAGTTGCTTACCTGAAGCTGTGTAAGAGTTTTTTAATTTAGAATTACTTAAAACTTACATTATAACTACTAAATCTAATTGAAATGAACTTTATAACAACTTTTTTTGGAAATTAAACACAAAAATAAAATTTTTCTTGTTTTATTTCTCATTAAATTTTTTTTTGCACGGGTAGGATGATTAGCATGTACTAAGAAAAAAAAATAGAAAATATATATCTGCCTGGCGTGATAACAATATAACAATGTAATATTATCACTAAAATAGCATATTTTTCATATAAATGTACTGAAAAACATAGTGTATCTGGCCAGATACATGCGCTACGTACGTGACTATCGGAACATGCTCATGACGGAGGGTTAAGTATTTGTTTTTTGTTTTTTTGCAAAAGCCTAGTGCATAGCGAGGCAAATTCATAACAGGTAAAGCTGAAAACACAGTTGATCTACTTTTTAATTGCATAATGAAGGCTCGTATGTCAAAATTTCTACATCATGCATAGGGGCTCATATGTCAAATGTTTTTGTAATGTTGTACTTGTTGTAGTATTAACTTTACCTGTTATGAATTTGCCTTGGTTCATAGATTTGAACAAAATTTTAAATGGACATTTAAGAGATGTAGTAGAGTCAAACTGTCGAGGCTGGATTCAACCTATTTAAAAAAATGCTTTTTTGCGCTGCCAATGTTACATTTCGGCTAACATACATATTCATATAAAAATTCTTATAAAGATATTTTTTCAGAAATTAATTCTATAAAGGAAATTAATAATAAACATTACCCTCCTTAAGTCTGAATAGCCTTAAGGAACAAATTTTATATTCAAAATAAAAAAAAAGGCAAATAAAAACAAAGGGTGAACCAACGCCCGTAGTGGTGCCGGTGTCCGATGTTCCCGCGTCTCTTTGAATATCTTTGATTCGAGTACCACTGTTACTACAGTGTTTGTGGCTCCTATAGCTAAATTAATATCTACGAATATACCAATTTTGGTTGAGTCATTTCTGGCCAATCACTCGCATGGGTGTAGTATGTGGTCTGTATAAAACCACGTTCCATAGGCTTTGATCTATGGGAATTTTTACCAGCTGGTCTGGTGCGGTCGCATGACTGCTCTTGATTTTGAAAAAAAAAATATTATGAAATGAAAAACATGTATAATTATGAATTTAAGTTTATTCATATTACCCTTTTGTTTAAGATTAAATTGCAACTATATGATGTTGCAAGGTGGCCGGCAATGTTTAAGTTAAGCTGGAGTTACATACCACGCGTCCTACGCGTCACGCGTTCTACGCTTTTTACGCGTTGTACGCGTTGTACACTTTTTTGAAATTCAAGTTTCATGCAACGCGTTCTATGCGCCAAAATGTTCGTATTGATCAGCTGTTGTTCAAGTAAAGTGAACTTGTTTACATACATACCAGTTAAATAAAGTAAATTGTTTTGGCAAAAATGGACAGTGAAATCGATGTTTTAAAAGAATTAATAGAATTTATTAATTGCTCTTCCATTTCGCACACAATATTTTACACTTGTTTTTAATAAACATGCAATGGAGATGATACAAACAACTTAAAAGTTATCGATAATTAAATGCAAATTTTGTTGATTACATAATTGTAGTAAAATGTGCATTAAAATGCATTTTATTATTGTGTTCAATATTTACAAGCTTAATTACAAAAGATTTTTGTATATTCAGCACTTTTTATGAAAAAAAAAATTAAACAATTTATCCACGACACAAAAATATTTATCGATAACATTGGAAATTGAATATTATTTACCATCCATGACTAACAAATACAGCTGTGTTTATTTATATGACGCGTCTGACGCGTACAAAAGTAGAAAGTAGATCTACTTTTCGCGTCGCATGCGTCGCGTGCGTTCTACGCGTCGTGCTGTGTAACTTATCACATGCAAATGCACTGTAGCATGTGACAGTGTATAGTATGCATTGCGATTCAATAGTACCGCAACATGCAAGCATTGACAAACTGCAAGCAATATATTTTGTGTGACTGTAATTTGACACTTGTAGGTTTAATCAAGTGCAGCTGCACAATGCACTTAAATGAATAACATTTATTAACTGCATTTGTTTGATTGTAAATATAAGCAACCCAAAGTATCTGTTGCTTTTAGGTATGCACTCGTTTAGACTTTAAAGCTGTTGAACACATGCCAAACGTAAATAGTGGGAAGCTAAATATGCTTACCCAGCATTAATATATATTTGTATTCTTTTACTCTTATGTTAAGGTACCCCTAAGAATTATTCTCATAATTAGTATATAAGCCAATGTCAATTAGTTTAAGAAATCAATCATAAAACCTCAAGCTTAGGAGCTACTAGATAGCTCGAAGTAAATAATAAAATAATAAATAAATTGAGAGCTCCTCGAGAGCACCACAATAACCCAAAGACTTTTAATTATATTACAGCACTGATTCTACTTTTCTGACAGACGCATGAAACGCGTCGACGCGTATAACGCGTGGTATGTAACTCCAGCTTTAGATTTCATGTATTTAATGTTTTCTTTAAAATAATTGACAATTCGTTAGGATTTGGATCACTTCGTTTTTCTTCGCCCTTTTGAGGGAGTTTTTACACAGATTCTAACGAATAAATACCTAAAGCTGGAGGTCCATACCACGCGTTTCACGCGTTTACGCGTCGTACGCGGCTGTCAAAAAAGTAGAATCAGTGTAATTGCATGTGGCAAGTAACACAGCACAACGCGTAGAACGCTTAAACGCGTACGACGCGTAAAGTAGGTTTACTTTCCACTTTTGTACGCGTCTCTCGCGCCAAGATAGTATGACAGTTGGTTTGGATAATGTTATCGACGAATATATTTGTTTCGTGGATTAATTTCTTCTATTTTTTGTACTAATAATAATTTTTTTATGAAAATACTTACACCACACATGATCAAAACGAAACAATTAGCGCGTAAAAAGCGTTGCATGTAACTTGAATTTAAATACGCGTATGAAGCGTGAAACGCGGCCATTATTAAACAATTCAAGTGAAAGGGATACGGTAGTAAATATACGCAGATACATATCGCTCCTTTATTGCAACGTAGTCATATCTCAAAAAAACTCAAACGTGGCAAAATGCATTTAAAGTTTTCAAAGCGTAAGCATTTATATGGACCGCTTGAGCATGTAAGCGGTTATAACTTGGGTTTAGATAGAGATATGTTTATGCAAATTTTTTAACAAATAAAGAAGGTATTGAGAAACTCTTTTTCGTCAGTAACTGAAAAATTTTGTTTTTTGAGATATGACTATGTTGCAATAAAGGAGCGATATGTACGTACATTAGGGGGATAACCAATATTTTGGCATAGTATCGGTGTCAACCAAGTCCTAGTAACCACGAAAATCATAATCTTTTGTAATTTTTCTCAAAAAAGTTCACGCGCCAATTGGTTTTTCTAAGCAGTTATTATATTGAATATTGATAATTTTGAGTTAATACTAGGGTTCCCAACTTTTTTTTTGCAATTAAAGTACATTGGTTGTTAAATGTTAGGAAAAAAGTACACAGTATAAAAATAAAGTACAATTTATTTTTCTTTATTGTTATATTTGAAAACGTATTTTTTATTGCTTTTCGCAAGTTTTATCAAATAATTATCACATTTAAATTAAAGTAAATAATTAGTTCATTTTTTATCACATTCAGAGACGCTTTGTTTCTTTCGTCTCGCCATTTGCTCTTCATTACAGAAAAAACTCTCTCTGTGAATGCTGACGTGGCAGGAATAGAAATTAAAAATGAAATTACTTTATACAAGTTTGATAAATTATCATCAGTCTTATTAAATAATAGCTGCCATTTACTTGCTGTAGATAATTCCGCAAAATCTTCAGAACTGTATATCTGATCATAAATTTTGTTTAATGACGCAATTTCTCCATAAAGATCATCCATATATAAATTAAGTTTTTTGCAGATTTAAATTTTCGTTTATGCTAACAATATTACCAAATTCAACTTTGCTCTTTAAATTTTTATTACTAATTGTAAATAACCAGTTTGTATTTTTAAAACCATTTATTCAGGTACTCTAAGGCTTTATCGATAAATAATAAAAAATTCATGTGAATATCCCTGGTCAGTTCCGGTGCAGACAAAAGATTAATTTTTTTGCTTGTTTCATATCCAAATTGCCATGAAATAGTCTTAAGAAAGAATCGCCACTGTAAAAAAACGTCAACAAATGACTAATATAACCCGAATCTATTTTGAATTGTAGATAAAACAAATCATGCGAAATAAAGTATTTTGGTGTACTTTATTGTTTCTATAAAGTATAGAGTACAATTAATCAAAAAAGTACGGTTGGCAAGCCTAGTTAATACCCTCTTTTTTATCAAGTGCGATATATGTATGTATGTATGTATAATTGTATGAAAAATAAGAAATCATAAAAAGCAAGTAGTACATCATGGTGGAATAATCAGGTGTGCGCAAGAAGGAATATGGTTTTTTGTAGGGTTGTGTTTTGACCGTTAAATAATCTGCAAAAATATGGTAAGTTAATTCGGTCTTGTCAAAAGTTGTTTATATTTTTGGCCGCCATCATGAATATTTTT
This sequence comes from Lypha dubia, assembly GCA_947311025.1. Classification (NCBI taxonomy): domain Eukaryota; kingdom Metazoa; phylum Arthropoda; class Insecta; order Diptera; family Tachinidae; genus Lypha; species Lypha dubia. The sequence goes on along the minus strand of OX371260.1, from coordinate 102,090,519 downwards.
GTTTACGTTATGCTTTTTGTTTTTGCATAACCACTATGTATGTTATGTATACAGCTTTGTTTTGACAATTTTGAATGAATTTTACACAAACAAAATGCATGTCGTTTTTTATTGTTGTATTCTTACGCGCACCTTATTATTCCACCATGTAGTACATCATGGTAGAATTAATAAGGTGCGCGCAAGAAGGAATATGGTTTTTTGTAGGGTTGTGTTTTAACCGTTAAATAATCTGCAAAAATATGGTAAGTTACTTCGGTCTTGTCAAAAGTTTACATTTTTGGCCGCCATCATGAATATTTTTGTTTACGTTATGCTTTTTGTTTTTGCATAACATAGTTTTGAATCACTTCTCAATTTGGTAATATCGCAGTGGAAGACCGAAGTACACAACAAACGATATGTCGTAGCAGTATTTTTAGACCTAAAACGTGCATTTGACGCGTATATAGACAAATTTTATTGCAGAAATTAAATAAATACGGTGTAAACGGAATCAAATTAAAATGGTTCGATAGTTACCTGAGTAGCAGAACGCAACGAACAAAATGTGGTGAATTTATGTCGACTGTTAAAAATGTCAATACTGGGGTGCCTCAAGGAGCGGTTTTAGGAACGTTACTTTTCTTAATTTACATTAACGACTTAGGAAAAGTGCTAAGAAAAATAAAGTGTGCATGTTTGCGGATGATGCCCTTATTTATTTAAGCGGTACAAATGTTGAGGAATGCGTCCGTATCCTGAATTATGACCTTCGGGACGTGGAAGTATATCTTAAAATGAACAAGATGAAACTAAATACAAAAAAAAATTAAAGCTATGGTAATAAATGGAAGCACAGATGAAAATATAATAATTGATGGAGAAACAATAGAAAAGGTGGAAGAAATTAAATATCTTGGTGTTATCTTCGACAATAAATTGAAGTTTAACTTGCATTTTAATTATATTTGCAATAAGATCTCCAAAAAAATTGCTTTTAAGAAACGAATTCGAAACAAAGTGTCTACAATAACATGTATAAGAAAATATAATACTAATGAAGAGCAGGCTGAAAAAATTACAAAATAAAGGCATGAGATGCATATTAAGCACAGAATATGGGACACGGCCATCTAGCGGTGTGCACGTGAACTAAAAAAGTACAAATGGCATCACCATGATTAAAGGACAGAAAATTTTGTGTGCATACGTCTGTCTCTCTTAGTTCTGAGGGTTAAAATTAAATTATTTGTTTACATTTTAATAAAAGAGATTTTTCAGCAAATTGGCGCAAAATTTTTGGGAAATCCTTGTTTTGGCGGACTTTTTGACAGATTTCCTTCATTTTTTTGCGCCAATTAGCTTGTGTGTTAGTTAATAGTGGATGATAACTGAAGTGAAGAAGACCAAAAAGTATATTCTATAGGAAAAATAACCAAGAAAATGTAAGTATATTTTTAAAACAATTAAAAAATTTTCTAAACTTTATTTCTTTTCAGGAGTCGCAAATGTGTTATGGGTTGCCAAAATATGGACAGTCTTCATCGTTTTCCGAAGAATCCGACAAGGTAAGTGATGGTGTTTTTTATTTCCAATTGGTAAAAAGAAAACCAATTGGAAAGTTTGTGCAAAGTGCAAGTGCAAGTGTAAAAGGTCTATTTAAGACATCGGTAACGTCCCGTCAGTGCCATACGTCCAAAGCAGTAATATTTTCCACCGTGAATACTGCTTTGGTACGTTTTCGTTATTGGTTTATGAAAATAACAGGCGTATTAAGACGTGGAACCAATATTTGGAATTGGTATCATTGGCGGACGTGCACTTGCTTTGGCATGTTACTGATGGATGCAAATAGACCTTTAATCGTTATACGTGTATACTTAAAGCGTTAAAAGGTTTTAAAAAAATATTCCTCTCGGAATCTGATGTAGATGTAGCAAACAAAACCCATAATTTCAATATAAATATTAGAATGAAGTGAATTAATAAAATTTGGTAACGGCAAAAACATGTTAAGAAGTTTTACAATTTTACATTCTCCTGGCATTCATCTTTAAATTTGGTTTATTTGGACACTTTGAGAGGAATAGTTTCGTAAAATCTTTTAACGCTTTAACTGCTGTGTGTCTGTATGTAATCAAACATAACAGAAAGGGTTGTAAAATATATAAAAACAACACTAGAGCTCACGGTATATAACACTAGGGCTCAACTTTCGATTTTAAATCTTTTTGCAGTTCTGAGTAGCTTAATTTTCATGCTTTTAGACTGTGTTAAAAAGTTTTAAAATTTAAAAATCTTATGCCAAAATAATTGCAAAACTATTTTTAAAATTTAAACTTTTTTAAAAATTTTTTCATAGACTGTCTTTTATTTCACACTTTTTACTCCAAACCATGTTAATATTTTTCGCTATTCTGAACGTATATTGTGTACAGAAAAAAGCAAGACATAAATTTTCAAAATCGGTTGATAATTGAAAAAGTTGTAAAATTTTTTAAACAACACTAGTGCTCACGGTATATAGCACTAGAGCTCATGGTATACAACAACTTTCATATAGCTTATTTTGTCATTTATTAACCGATTTTAAATGTTTTTGCAGTTCTGAATAGCTTATTGGTTATGCTCTTAGACTGCATTAAAAAGTTTTAAAATTTAAAAATCGTGTGCCAATGTAGTTGGAATACTATTTTTTAAATTTAAATTTTTTAAAAAATTTTTTCATAGACTGTCTTTTTTTTCACACTTTTTACTCCAAACCATGTTAATATTTTTACCTATTCTAAACGTATATTGTGTATAGAAAAAAACAAGACATAAAATTTGAAAATCGATTGATAATTGGAAAAGTTGTACAATTATTTAAACAACCCTAGTACTCACGGTATTATAGCTCTTTTGTCATTTATAAGTCCATGATCTAGACTAGAAAATTCAAAAAAAAAAAAAATAAGCTTTATATTTATTATATATAAATGAATTTAAAAGTGAAGTTTATTCAAAAATATAAATTGTACATATAAATATATTCTTTAATTACTAATTCATTTCTTTCTATTATAAAAATAGGTTTGTTTCCCTTCATTTCCCGTAGCCAATTCGTCTGAAAACAGGTCTGCAGCATTCAAATGGTCCAATTGGTGAGCTATAAATATAAATAAAAGTAAACTTTTTAATACAAATAATGAATATTATTCTTTTCAGTTAATATTGTATACTCACAATTTGTTTCCGTTCATTTCCGGTAGCCAATTCGTCTGAAAACAAGTCTGCAGCAATCAAATGGTCCAATTGGTGAGCTATAAATATAAATAAAAGTAAACTTTTTAATACAAATAATCAATATTATTCTTTTCAGTTAATATTGTATACTCACAATTTGTTTCCGTTCATTTCCGGTAGCCAATTCGTCTGAAAACAGATCTGCAGCGTTACAATAGACCTTATAGTAACTGCGGTCCAGTTGGTAAGCTGAAAAATAAGTAGTTTAAGTTTTTATTCACAGATATGTACTCACCAATCATTTTCGGTTGCGGCCAATTGGATCTGCAAGCTCCTGGCATCTTTGTTATTTTCGTAAACATCTTTGTTGTTTTCATGTACATAAAAGTTTCACCTATTTCTGGCTCACTAGAAGGAAGTAGGTATATTACGTAGACAAAAGGTGGTAATTACTGACCTAGTGAGCCAGAAATAGGTGAAACTTTTATGTACATGAAAACAACAAAGATGTTTACGAAAACAAACTTACAACTCATATGCTGATTATATCCATTCGTCCAGTAAAGTCGACAGGAAGCCATTCGCATGTAACTAAATAAATAAATAATTAAATATTATTATGAACAAATTATTTTTTCATTTCAGAATATTGCTCTGTACTTACCAATTGTCTGCTGAAAATTTATCCATTTGTGTCGCTTTTCCGTTCTAGATACATATGTATGTATACTACCTTTTTTAATATTTTATTCATTAAAATTGTAAATTTTAATCATATTTATTAATTTTATACAATTTTAATAAAATCAAAAAATTTTCAACCCCAATTTTATTTTGCTTGTTTACATTTTTATTTTTTTTTCACAGTATTTGGTAATGTATGGTTGTTGTCACTTTCTTATTAAATTTTTAGATTGCCACATATATTTTTACTACTCATAATTAAGGGTTATCACACATGATATGGCCACTTGACACCTGTCAACGTTGCCATATCTGTTTACATCTGTTATATTAAGATGTCATAGACTAACCCACGTAACATACATGTTAAATAATTTACAATGGCTATCAGTCAACCAAAGGCTAATATTGAACGTACTGGTATTTGTATATAAAATGAAAAATGGAATGCTGCCCACCTATTTACGAAATCAGTTAGTATATCGTGCCTTAACCGCGGAAAAAGCTTGAGCGACAGAAATGAAATTTTACAGGAGAAGATTTTTTTATATTATATCTTGTTTAAATTAAGTTAAAGAAACCAAATTTTGAATAAACATTTCGTTTTATCCAATGCATGAAATTAATAAAAATTTTTTCAGCAAGAATAACGGGTTTTTGGCGCTTAAGCTTATATTGCTGTTTCTCTGATGACCTACTGATAACGAATATGTCGGTTGAGATAAAATACTTTAATGACGAGAGATTCTTTTGTATATTGTAATTTTACATTTTTTGCATTTTCGTGATTTGTTTATATGGTTTTATATTTTTGGAACATTATTTTTGGTATATAAAATAAAAATATGCATTACATACATTCTTAGCTAAATTTAAACTTTTATTAGCAACAAATTAGGAAAACAAACTTAAACATATTCAGATTCAGTTAATATCAAAAACTTAAAAAAAAAGAAAAAACAAAAAAATTCTTAGTAAAAGTTACATACATATGTAGGTATTTTTAATTCAAAAAATATGAATTGATATTTTGCTTTTAGGACGAATCATCTTCTTGATCGGTTTCAGGCAAAATATCTTTTATTGATTGATCATGGTGTAGATTTAAGAATTCGTTATGGAATCTTTCAGGTATGGTTTTATTGTCACATAGTGTTTTGAGGTCCCTGTACTTTGCTGAAGATATTTTTAATGGGCTTGTATATAATTCTGCTGGTCCCTTTGCGAGCAGTTCAGCGTTTCGTCTGGATCGCGCAATCGAATTTACATTACAATTTTTTATTTCACTATTTTCGAAATAGCCATATTTAAGGCCTATAATAGGGTTATTTTTTTCAAACAAAGCAGAGCGTAAATTTTTAAAGGAAATTTTCATGGCGTTAGGAAGCATTACCCATGCAAATTTTTTCCAATCTTTGAATTCGGAGTAATTTATTTCAACGCAATTGTATTTTTTTGGATTAGTCCGTGCATTAGATATTAATGTATACCATTCACTTGGTGCCCAAATTGTTCTATTGCGTGTAAAAGATTCTATGGTGGTATGAATTGAATCCACTGGCATCATTGTATGGCCGGGTAATAAATAAGTTATTTTTATAGTTTTAATGTAATTTGAATTGCTAACAAAATACATTAATGTCGCAAGTATAGCTCTGTTGCGATTTTGTCCCGCACAGCTGTCACAGTAAAAACTGATAGATGAACAAGTTTTTCTTTCATCGACAAGTCTTAAATATTGATAGAAAGTATTAATTCAGAACATGTGTCTGAATCGCTATATGGAACAAGGCCATGCTCATTACACTTCTATAAGGAAATATTTTGTTAAACCAATACAAAATTTTTAATATTTCACGAACATAACATGTTTTTTATTATAATAACTATTTACCATACCTCTGTCATGTTAATAATACAAATAGTTTTTTGTTCTTTCTTTATTATTACGGACAATTTTAGCTTGAGCGACAAGCTGCTGTCACACAAAATATAATCAAACTATCAATATGCGCTTAATACTAAGTTCACACTTGTGTTTTTAAACGTGTTTAAGGCAAATGTTTTAGAATCTAAACACAACCGTTCACATTACATTTGAGATGTTTAAGGTTAACGTTTCGTCAGCTGATTATTGTGTTTTTGTAATATTGCGCGTTTGAGAAACTAATATTATATTACAACTGGAAAGAAATATCAGTAAAAAACTATTATTTATATTATTATTTTCATTCTCATGAAATTAGTAAAATTGCTAGCCTATTAAAAGGTGAAATATATGTTATATGCAAATGGAATTTTTATTTTTTTGATGTGACGTCATATAATAGCATGGCAAAATGACAGAGTTGGTGAAAAATTTTTGACGTGGCGCCATTTAATAGCAATACAAACATTACAGAGTTGTCAAAAAACGCACTGAACATACTCCAAATATATTTGTAACCCTGCCTTTTGCGTGTTTAGCGAGATGTTTAAATCTAAAACTTGTCATTTGAGATGTTTAACAAAACAAGTCAATGTATGGTAAAACATATCAAAATCGAAGTGTTTAAGCTCTTAAACACGAATGAGACGTTAAACACATAAGTGTGAACATAGTATAAGCTAAAATTGTTTTTGCTATGAATTCGTAACAGTACATTGTATGACAACGCAATTTTAAGAGATGATGCGAGTGATGTCAATGAACAAATTTACAGAAAAAAACGTTTTTTGAAAATTGTGTCGCTCAAGCTATTTCCGCGGTTAAGGCACGATATGTTGCGGACGTGCAACCATATAATCTACGAAATAACCATGATTTTAGACTATACTTTAGTACATCAAATTTTTATCAAAATCTCTTATTTTATAATGGGCTTTGTTACCGCCGAAATTCACCAGATTAAATAACAATTTTTATTTTATTATTATCTTAACATTTATTGTTTATTTAAATTTCATAAATCATTTAAATGTTAAATTTGTATTCATTTATTAATATTGGGATACTTCCCATTAATATTCTTAAATTTGCAAACATGCACAAACACATTTACAATTATAACGTTTTCTTATTTATCTTTCAATACTCTCTTTTTTTTATACTCTCTTTTTTTATACAAAAACATTCTTCTTTATTTTCCTTTGCTTATTTATATATTAAAGCAACGGTCCTTTTTATATAGTCACGTAGACAAAAACTTTGCTACAGTTATAAATTTCTATACCTACATAAGTATATCGAGCAAAATATTTTTAAGTAAAGGCAGTTGAATTTTAAACATCATACGACGCGGTAAAAAACATTAAATTTTAAAGCCCCTCCCGTTATTTTTTTTTATATTAGTAAAAACTAAAACTGAATTACTTAGTAAATTTTAAATAAATTTAATAATTATAAAAAACTAAAGAGTGCTTTTAAAAAGTGTTTTTATTTTCACGTTGCCGAAGCAACAATTCTTTAAAATTTAATTACGTTTTTAAATAAAATAAATTAAAAAAGTTTTGTGAAAATTACCGCAAAATGTCGGAAACAAACGCAACTCAACACAATTGCAAAAAATGCAACGAGTTGGACGACGACAGAATGGTGTTATGTGATAAATGCGATACGTGGTATCACTTTGGATGCGTAGGAGTGGACAGCAACGTGGCAGACTACAGTTGGAGCTGCGATTTATGTGGCCAAACACCATCAGCCGCTGCTGCTACAAACCAAGCAACTGGCTTTGAGGCTATTCCGAGCTCATCATCGTCACCATTAATACCCGCAACAGCAACAACCGCACCACCAGTCGTAGTAACTACCGCAGCACCTCCAGTGTTAACTTCAACAGGTATTCCATATTTCAACGCTATGACCGTGCCAAACACGATGGTAACGCATCAGCAGTTTTATACAGCGCCACATCAATATATGGTAACGGCAACAACGGGAATGCAGAGGCTACCGCCAACAACAAATTTATTTGGTATGAACACCAATACAAATACAGTTCCTTCATATGCATACGCAGCACAACCAACAGCAATGCCTAATAATTTTCAACAGCAGCAAATGCAAATGAACGCAAACGAACAAATTACAACAACAGGTGTTAAAAGTAATTTTGATAGTTTGCAAAGGCAGCAAATGCTACAGCTGGCGCGATTGGAGGAGGAAATAAAAATTCAAAAAGAATTTTTAGATCGTAAATATAAAATTTTGTCGCAAAGCGGCTACCAACAGTCTTCGGGACAATTAAATTGTAACAACGTCAATTCAAATCATCAAGCGAATCTTACATTGACGCATGTGCCTTCAGTGAGCAGCATACAAAATGCAGCACCAGCGTTTAATACTCATCAGTCTGGCCCTACACCTGCACAGCTAGCAGCCAGACGTTCCATACCGCGTGAATTGCCACCATTTGGTGGTGACCCAGACCAGTGGCCTATTTTTATTGCCAGCTTCCAGAACAGCACATCCCTTGCTGGATTTTCAGATGCTGAAAATTTGTTACGCCTCCAAGGCTGCCTAAAAGGTAAAGCAAGAGATTTAGTAAAAAGCAAATTGCTTTTGCCCTCGTTAGTGCCAGATATTATTAAAACACTTCGTCTATGCTATGGCCGACCGGAGCATATTGTGGAACGTGCTATACATAAAGCAAAGCAAATGTCATGTCCCCGCGATAGGCTTGAGGGGCTTATTGAGTACGCGATTAATGTGCAAAATATTTGTGCAACTATGGAGTCGTGCGATTTAGGATCACATCTCAACAACCCCATGTTAGTGAAGGAGCTTGTGGACAAATTACCAAATCAACACAAATTGAATTGGGCGATGCAAACAACAGATGTAAATGTTCCAACATTAAAAGCATTTAGTGCATGGCTCTACAGTATAGCTGAAGCTGCTAGTAAAGTGGTAACACCAACATTTGGTAAAGGAGGAGCCTCCGTGAATACTCATATTCAGGCCAATAACAATTTGCCAAAAATGTGTGTCGTATGCAAAATCGAGTCACACAAAGTACATCTGTGTGATAAATTCAAGCAACTACAACTGAATGAAAAATGGGACATCGTGAAATCAAACCATTTGTGCCGTCAGTGTCTCAATCACCACAAACGAAAATGTAATATCAACAAAGAATGCGGCGTATCGGGCTGTAAGTACAGACACCATCCCCTACTTCACAAGGCCACCAATGCTGCTAATCAGTCAACATCACAAACTGTAAGTAGAAATGAAATTGAAAATTCGCAGCGGAGTGCACAAATTAATGCACACAATAACGGCGACGAAGAGAGACCATTCTTTCGTATTTTGCCAATCCGCTTGCATTCAAAAGATAGCATTATTAATACCTTTGCTTTTCTAGACGAAGGGTCATCCGTCACTTTAGTAGAGCGCAGTGTATTTGACAGTTTAAATTTAAATGGTGTTGCCGATCCTCTTTGTTTGAAATGGACTGGTGGAACTACGCGTGATGAAAGTGAATCTGTTCGAACATCAATTCAGGTATCCAGTGTCCTCAATGACACCAAGTTTGTGCTTTCAGACGTTCACACAGTCGAACATTTGGATTTACCGTCACAAACAATTGATATGCCTGAAATTATCAAAAAGTTCCCGTATTTAAACGATCTGCCAATACAATCTTATTGTAACGCTAGGCCTATGATTTTAATTGGTGCCAACAATTGGAAACTTGCTGTTCCAACAAAAATCCGAGAAGGCAGTTGGCAACAACCAATAGCAACAAAAACGCGGCTTGGCTGGACCCTTCAAGGGGGAAACATGAAATGCTTATCCGAGCACAGATTGTTCATACACACTTGTGTGTGCCAAAAACGCTACGACGAGCTACACGAGTTCGTAAAAAGTTATTTCAACGTAGAATCAGCTAAGTCTTCCGCTTTACTATCTACAGCAGACAGCAGTGCGATGAATACGCTTAAAGCAACTTGCAAAAAGGTAGACGGACGATATGAAGTTGGCTTACTGTGGAGAAACAACAACGATGCGCAACTGCCTGAGAGTTACGCTACTGCCTTTCGACGGCTAATGTGCCTTAACAAAAAATTCATTAAAGATGAATCGTTACGTCAGAGCATGCAAGCTCAAATCGATAATTTAATCGAAAAGGGATACGCCAAAAAGTTAAGTCCGGCCGAATTAGCAACCACTGTTGAAAAAGTGTGGTATTTACCGATTTTTATAACTTTAAATCCCAATAAACCCAACAAAGTTCGGTTAGTGTGGGACGCCGCCGCAAAATCAAACGGAACCTCCTTAAATGATTTTTTGCTTAGTGGGCCCGACTTGCTGAATCCACTCATGGACATCCTCCTAGCTTTTCGCATAGGAAAATTTGCGATTTGTGGCGATATCGCGGAAATGTTCCACAGAATCAATGTACGAAAAAACGATATGCACGCTCAACGGTTCTTATGGTGGGACAAAAATGACAATTTGCATCAGCCATGCACATACGTAATGCAAGCGTTAACATTTGGCGTCAGCTGCGCACCCTGCATTGCCCACTATGTACGCGATACAAATGCCGAAGACTTCAAGTCAAAATTTCCACGCGCAGTGGACTCAATCCAGAACCATCACTATGTAGACGACCTTATCGATAGCGAAGATACTGAAGAAGGTGCAGCCAACTTAGCAAAACAAGTGGCAAACATCCATGCTGCCGCAGGTTTTCATATACGTAACTGGGCATCTAATTCCGCCTACGTACTAAGTCAACTATCTGATGTGTCATCGACGTCACAAGATGTCAAACAATGGGGCGCTACCGAAAAAGCTTTAGGTATGTATTGGGACCCAGTTACTGACGTTTTTAAATATATCTGCAGATTTGCAAGGCTACGCCGCAACGTAATTGACGACGATCTCGTGCCGACTAAAACAGAGTGCCTTCAAGTTCTAATGTCAATTTTTGACCCATTGGGGTTCTTGTCATGTCACACTATTGGTCTCAAAATTTTACTTCAAGATGTCTGGCGTTCTTGCATCGGGTGGGATGATCCATTAAATGAATCTCTGATTGAAAAATGGACCCAATGGAAAGCAACAATCCCACTCATCAAAAATGTTAAGGTCTCAAGGTGCTATTCACAAATGCTATGCAACGCCGAGAAAATTCAGCTGCACACGTTCGTTGACGCGGGCGAGTTTGCCTACTCTGCTGTTAGTTATCTGGTAGTACAACTAGGCGACCATGTCACTGTCACCCTCGTAGCTGCTAAGTGCAAAGTAGCACCCCTTAAACCACTGTCTATTCCTCGAATGGAGCTTCAAGCCGCACTAATCGGCGTCAGATTGGCCAACAAAGTACAAAAAATTCAGCGTTTACGCATATCTTCAATACACTGGTGGTCGGACTCCAAGACCGTGCTACAATGGTTACGCATGGACCCAAGAAATTTTCAACAATTTGTAATGCACCGAGTAGGTGAAATTTTGGAACATTCAAACGTTACTCAATGGAGATGGGTGCCGACTAAAATGAACCCCGCAGATTATGCAACAAAAATAACAACGCGAAAAAACATGGATTTGTGGTTCAACGGCCCTGAATTTTCAAAACATGACCCAATCCAATGGCCCACATGTGAAGATTTAGGACCATCGGATTCTTCTGAGATGAGACGTCATGTGCTAGTTATTGATAAAATCTCAAAAAATAACAATATAATAAATTTTGAATACTTTTCTAACTGGAAACGACTCTACCGAGCAGTGGCAACATTCATGTTGTATTTGGCAAAACTAAAAGTTGCCCATAAAAAACAAATTTTTCATCATACAGTCACACACGGAATGGTTCAACAAGCACAGCGATTTATTATAAAGGAAGCACAGCGCAGCGAATTTCTCCAAGAAATTCATGACTTAAAGCATCGTGAAAGCGTAGAAAAATCCAGTAAGTTATACCAACTTAACCCTTATCTTGACGATAATGAAATAATAAGATGTCACAGCCGAACACAACGTCTTAACAACCACGAAGACGAAATAGTGCTGCCAGCAAAGCATCATGTCACATTTCTAATTGTGCGTTCACTTCACGAAGATTTTCACCATCATTTTCACGAAGCCGTGATTAACAAAATAAAAAGTCGATTTTATATACCCCGCCTGCGGGTCCTGTACAAAAAGGTACGTAGCTCATGTCAAATATGTAAAAACAATTCTGCCGCCCCCAAGGCACCGCAAATGGCAATATTACCAGCGGCTCGTCTAGGCGCATTTCAACGCCCATTCACGTTTGTCGGTATAGACTTTTTTGGCCCATTGGTAGTAACCGTTGGAAGAAGAAGAGAAAAACGATGGGGAGTGGTTTTCACCTGCCTTACAGTACGCGCTATTCATATAGAAGTAGCCCACAGCTTAGACACCAGTTCGTGTATTTTGTGTATACGAAACTTTGCTGCCAGGCGTGGAACGCCTCGTGAAATGTACACAGATAATGGTACAAATTTTAAAGCAGCCGAAAAAGTCCTCCAAAATGAGGTCAGTCAAATAAAATTTTCCGATATTTCATCAAAATTCGACAAAACGAAATGGCTTTTTAATCCACCAGGTGCGCCCCACATGGGTGGTGCTTGGGAGAGGCTCATTAGGTCCGTGAAAAACATCCTATACAGCCTGTATCCCACACTAAATTTTAATGATGAAACTTTAAAAAGCGCACTGTGTGAAATCGAATCGATTATAAATTCCCGGCCGCTGACATTTGTTTCAGTTGAACGTGAAGATGATGACGCCATTACTCCGAACCACTTACTTATCGGCTCTTGTGATGGCTATAAACCGTTCTTAGAAGACAGCGCGAACTTACGTCAACGATGGCATCAAACGCAAGCATTCGCCGACCACTTTTGGCGCCGCTGGGTAAAGGAGTATATACCAATAATATCCCGGAGAAGCAAATGGTTTGTTAAAGTGCCACCTGTATCGATCGGTGCAATCGTCATCATAGTTGATGAAAATCTTCCAAGAAGATGCTGGCCTAAAGGCAAAATCATCGACACCGTGGTAGCTGCAGACGGTCAGGTGCGAAGGGTGACAGTCAAGACACAGTTTGGTGTAATGCATAGGCCGGTGAAAAAAGTAGCTGTTTTGAACGTCGGCAATAATGAGGAGTAAACTCGCCCCACGGACTCATTTACGAGGGGGAGAATGTTACCGCCGAAATTCACCAGATTAAATAACAATTTTTATTTTATTATTATCTTAACATTTATTGTTTATTTAAATTTCATAAATCATTTAAATGTTAAATTTGTATTCATTTATTAATATTGGGATACTTCCCATTAATATTCTTAAATTTGCAAACATGCACAAACACATTTACAATTATAACGTTTTCTTATTTATCTTTCAATACTCTCTTTTTTTATACCCTTCACCAAAAATGGTAAGGGTATTTATAGGTTTGTCATTACGTGTGTAATTTCCACAATATTTATATGAGGTCCATATAGTATATATATACTGGATCCTTATAATTAAAAAAATTTAACTGAGCCCTGTCCGTCTGTCCGTCTGTCCGTCTATCCGTCTGTCTGTACGTGAAATCCATTTTCTGAAGACACAAGAAGAGCTAGAGAATTGTTTCTTAAAGTAAAATGTAGGGATTTTTCTAAGGATGCTTCGTATTGAAAATCAGCAAAAATAAAAGTATCGATCCTGAAATGGATATATATACAAATAAATGAAGATATATATATATTCATTGCAGAAATAAATTTATAAATACACTAGGTGCCTCAGTAGTATTGAATACGGGGTCACGCGCATTGAATATGTGTCAGAGACAATAATTCAACACACGACCCATCGTGCTACTGAGGCTTGTTAGTTCTTTGTGTATATTACCTTAATAATAACTCAACGTATTTTTTCGTACAACCCCCTTTTTGTCACACATCTAAGCATGTGTGTATAAAAATACAAGGCATTTGCTTTTGAAAGCTTTTGAAATTGAACGAATTGTTCAATTAAGCGGGTATCGGCTAATTGGTTCCCCGGTTAATTGAACAAAAAGTTGTGCAAATTTTGATGTGCAATTAACCGAAAAAGACTGTATTAACGAAGTTTACCTGATTTTGCAATACTTACTTAATAATTAAATTTTTTAAAAAAATGTTTCTCTTCACAAACTCAATTTAAAACTTGTAAACATCAAATAGGTATAACTTCAGACATAATACAGAAATGTCTTACGGTAGAAAAACAAAATAAATATTTTGTATTATTGCCCATGCGCCCAACCATACGTACAAATATATATTATATAATTATATGTATGTATATATATATGTATGTATGCCTGAATGTTTTCATAAAAAGGGCATACCCTGCATTTTTAAAAGTAGAATTTTAATCGAAATCGTTAAGTATTTCCCTAACGAAAATCCGACTAAATACTACAGTGGCCACAAGTAATGCAAGAGTTCGCCTTTGACTCTCTCACACATATACATGTAAAAAAAGTGTTTTTAAAGGTAAAATGAGCAGAAGTCAACTAAAACGTTGCTTAAACAAAGAAAAAGAACAATTAATTGAATATTTTATAACTATTGAAAAAGAAATTTGATGAATAAACAAATATAAAAAAAAAATTTAAATTTCTGTAGTATTTTCATTTAGGAAATATCATTGTTGATCTAACTGGTACATTTTGACTAGAGAAATAGTTGGGAGTTGCTCACCAGTGATCTCATCGGTCTGATCGTGTCAAGTGATTACCGTCAATGTCATCCGTATGTTAAAATCGTCAGTCGAGTGCATTGCTAGTTGTTAGGCTGGTAGTTAGTGGAAATGGCTGGTAGCTCGCGAAATAGCTAGACATTCGCTAGCTACGCCGACTGCAGGGTATTTAAAATACTTGCAAACAATAATATTTATACACACAGAAGCAGAATTACATATATATGTAAGTTATTGTGTTGAAAATGTTAATGTTTGTTGAATTTTAAAGTTCTAACTAAGCTTGATGTTGATCTGATACATACATACATATATTTGAGCTATCCATGAATAAATAATAAAAGCTGTCAATGGATGTTGAAAAAATTTCCATTATCTTTATTTTATGTATGTACCTACGTACTAGTAATGTTACGAATACTTGTATTCGATTTTTCGACTATTTGCTTATTTTAATATACTTTTATTCGTATTCGACAAGTAAGTATTTTGTTACATACCAGAAATTAAACATTTTTCCTTTTATGGGATGTTTGTTTCATATAAATTAGATTATTTCTAAACAAAATATGTTTCAATCAGCAGGTTTTCTTTTAAGCAAATGCAAGCAAGTGCTTTGAGATTGATCAAAAATAATAAATAACAATTTTTATTTTCAATTAAGCGATTTTTACATATAAACAGTGCGTTCGAATTCGACTTTATACACATATATTTACCGTGTAGTACCTACACCATTCCATAGCGTTTTAATTTACTTTAGCAAAAATAAAATTTCGGTTCTGAGTTTTGATTACATATATACAATTTTATAAACCTTTCAAAAATAAATTTAAAATAAATACTTTGTGCTCCAGTATTGAACTAAGGAGTCGCTCACTATAATTCTACCCACTAACCATTGTGCTACAGAGGCTTATTAGTGTTGAATGTACATTAACTTAATTATAGCTTTACGCATTTTTTCGTACAAACCCCTTTTTGTCACACATCTAAGCATGTGTGTATAAAAATACAAAGCATTTGCTTTTGAAAGATCAACACATTCAAATCGTTATTTGCTTTTAACATACCAAGCAGTACTGCCACGACCAAAAAAATATTACAACCAAATATTTTGAAAAAGTTACCAAATGTGAAAAAATAACCAAATTTAAAATGCATATTTTATTAACAAAAAATATTTAAATTTATTTAAAGTAGCATTACATACAGTTTATTTGCATTTCATACATAGTTAAATAATAATTGCAAAACAAGAAAACGAAAAAAAAAAATCATACTAATAGTAAATGAAAAGGAGAAACTTAAATTGAAATCAGTTTTTGTTTATTTGAGCCCTTATTCGTAAAAATAGTTTTTTTTTATAAGAGTTAAACCTGCCAAATGTTTATACAAAATTCATTTGATTGAAAGTTTATAAATTAAAATTTTTTTTGGATAGGATCATTACAATAAACAAAATTTGTACTGCACATTTATAAATAATAAGAAAGGAAAAAAAGAAATTGTTTTTACATATTAATAAATTTCTTATTAATAAGTGAAAAACATAACAAGAAACTTAAATTTAAACAAACTTTTTAAAGTGTTTATTTATTTAAAATAAACAATATTTGTACTTCAGGAAAAAAATGTAATTGTTTTACAAAATTTTTCTTTTAAATCAAAAAATTAATAGATTTACAATTCACAGTATTGAGATTAGAAATTATATACGAATTTTCAATTCATATCTTTGGCAGACCGTAAATAATGGGCAACATTTTGATTTTTGCACAAATATTTCGATTGGATAATATTGTTAATAGTTTTAAAATCAAGACTATTACGAAATTTGGTTTTGTTTAAATTAAGCTGTGAAAACATTCTTTCGGCTGCAGCAGAACTATGTGGCAATGATAATAAATTTTGTACGAAATAAAAAAGTTGTTCAAAAGTTTTTTCGTTCGTCCCATTTTTGTTTTGAAAGTTGTCAGGTCTAGCTAGATGTGAATCATTGAATATTTTTTAATAACACAGAGCAGATCATTTAGTAGTACGGATAGGTGTTGACAGTGTTGTGACCCAATCGTACTATGAACAGGTAATTAAAAATTTTCAAAAATTGTTTTCAAAGCTTAACAAGTTATATATATAGTTAAAAAATATTCAAACGAAAAAAACTAACCAAAATGAAAAAATATTCGCATCTCACATTAAAAAATAACATTACCAATTTTTGTTAGAAATAACAAAAAACGGCAGCTCTGATACCAAGCACTATTCTACACACATAAAAAATTTCAATTTTTTTTTCACCAAAGCACATTATAAACATAAATATGTATGTATGCACACACATCGTTTTTAGAACACTATACGTACCAGACAAGTAAACTCTGTGGAAAAAAATGTCGCACACTGATGATTACAAAAATATACTCTGATGTATTTATATGTATGTTAAAAATGCTTTTGTATTTATCTTTTAAAATGTTATATATTTGTCAATTTGTTTTTCATTTTAAAAATTGAAATATATGTACATAGGCTTGTAACTATTTTTGAAAATAATAAACAGGTTATTTTATACATATATATATATATATATATATTTTTTTAAATTAATATACACAAAGAACTATCTAGCCTCAGTAGCACGATGGGTCGTGTGTTGGATTATTGTGAGCGATTCCTCAGTTCAATATTGGAGTATTTATTTATTTTAAATTTATTTCTGAAAGGGTTATAAAATTGTATATATGTATGTAATCAAAAATCAGAACCGAAATTTTATTTTTGCTAAAGTAAATTAAAACGCTATGGTATGATACAGGTGTAGGTACTACACGCTAAATATACATTTGTGTATATATATATACATAGGTATATATGTATTTTTCGGTTAATTGCACATCAAAATTTGCACAACTTTTTGTTCAATTAACCGGGGAACCAATTAGCCGATACCCGCTTAATTCAACAAATCGTTCAATTACAAGAATCCGCATAATTGGAACTACTAATGAATTAAAAGAAATCGCATATGTGCACTTTAAGTTTTTCAAAATAATTTTTTTTTTACCTTAAACGAAAAAAATGCAAGTAACAGAAAAAAATGTACATATATGTGTATCGCAGGTATTTATTATTGTAGGTACATACTATGTACTATTAAATGCACTATTTGTGTGCACATGAGTTTTACAAAAAAATTAAATTTATAAACTAAAAAACAATTCATTTGCAATTAACCGGGTAAAAGTAAGAGGAAATTTATTTTTGATGACATGAATTTTGAACCAATTAAGCGGGAAAATCAATTAACCGAGTTCAATTATCCGAGGAAATTTACATGTGTTTTCGTATGCAATATTTTTTTGCCCGATTATGTGGTTCAATTAAGCGTGGAAACCAATTAACCGTAGGGTCAATTAACCGAAAAATACTGTATACATAATTGAAATGAGCCGTCGCTAAAAAGTATTTTGTCACCAGTAAAATAACTTTCCCTTCTATGAGGTGTTTTTTGATATGTACATACATACATAAGTACCTATGTAATAGGTCAATAACGAAGAATAAATAACTTACATAATTACTATTTGAACTAGCCCTACGTTAGAACAATGAATATTGTTTTAGCCTTCTCGAAATCGATAAACTGATACGTTCTGTTAGGCTGATTGGATAATATAAGTACATACATACATATGTACCTAATATGTATAATAGCTACATATTTCTACATATTTCATTTAAAAATATTTCTCGAATAATTTGCACAGACAATTTGCAAAAACATATTAATTTATATATATATGTATGTACATATATGTGTGTATGTTAAAAATGCATTTGTATTTAGAAGTAAAAAATATGTGATTTGTTTTTCATTTTAGATTCCTTTTAAACTCAGTGAGAAAAAAAGTAATGATAAAACATGCACACATACTGCTTACAGTATTATCAAAGGATATTAACAAAGGATATACAGGCTTATTATATTCTGCGAATCATATATATATGCATTGGTGAAGGGTATATAAGATTCGGCACAGCCGAATATAGCACTCTTACTTGTTTTATACTCTCTTTTTTTATACAAAAACATTCTTCTTTATTTTCCTTTGCTTATTTATATATTAAAGCAACGGTCCTTTTTATATAGTCACGTAGACAAAAACTTTGCTACAGTTATAAATTTCTATACCTACATAAGTATTTCGAGCAAAATATTTTTAAGTAAAGGCAGTTGAATTTTAAACATCATACGACGCGGTAAAAAACATTAAATTTTAAAGCCCCTCCCGTTATTTTTTTTTATATTAGTAAAAACTAAAACTGAATTACTTAGTAAATTTTAAATAAATTTAATAATTATAAAAAACTAAAGAGTGCTTTTAAAAAGTGTTTTTATTTTCACGTTGCCGAAGCAACAGGCTTAAACTATTTAACGCAATTCCTTTAGAAATCAAAAATGAAAATAATTTTTATGTTTTTAAGCGTAAAATTATATCATACGTAAGAGAAAATTTTTAAAATTTTAAATTCATATACAAATTGTAAAAAAATTATTGTAAACTTACTTGTTTTTTAAATAGCAAATTTTTGCTAAATAAATAAATAATAATAATAAAAACCAGTATGTATGGTATGTATACAGCTTTTTTTTTTGACAACATTGGCTAATTTTTACACAAACAAAATGCATGTCATTTTTTGTTGTTGCGTTGATAAGCGCACCTTATGAATTTCACCATGGTAGTACATATATTTAGTGCAACACATTTCTTGGGTTTAAATAAATGTTTATAATTAAAATCAAATAACAATTTAGGTAGATTTAGGTAGCTAAACGCGCTGATTTAGGTAGCGCAATTAAAATAACTTGTTTTTATTTGTAAAAGTATATAAATTTAAAGGCGGATACGAACCTGCGTAGAATAACTTGTTACATATGTTATACTGGCTACATATAATCGGATTCATATATTTAAAAATATACTTTAAAAAATTGTCGATAGTGCCACTATCGAAAAAAACTATTGATAGTCAGTCAAAAAAAAAAACTATCGATAGTACTATCGATTGTTTTACAGCTCTACTTTGGCCGCCATTGGATTTTTTTGCCGGCTTGCTTTCGTGGTCATATTTTTAAGAAAGCTAAAGGTTTAATAATAAAATAAAAGATGTCCGAGATTTGTGAACCATTGACTCTAGCTAGAGGTGCCTTAATTTCACAGCGTAATTTTAGATATATAAGTACATTATTACAAGTTTTGCAGATGTCAAGCGATCTATAGAATTGTTGGAGAAGTTACAGGCAAGTGGAGACTTTCCTACTACCAAATTAGCTGCATTGCAAAAAGTTTTACAAAGTGAGTTCCTTAACGCTGTCCGTGAAGTATATGAACATGTATACGAAACTGTTGATATCCAAGGATCTCAAGATGTTCGTGCTTCAGCCACCGCAAAAGCAACAGTGGCTGCATTCGCTGCTAGTGAAGGTCATGCTCATCCTCGAGTAGTAGAGCTACCAAAAACTGAAGAAGGTTAATATACTATAATACTTACTATGTTTATTGTTATCGTAAATATATGTTATCAACAGGACTAGGTTTTAATGTTATGGGTGGAAAAGAACAAAATTCGCCTATTTATATATCACGTATAATTCCTGGTGGTGTTGCAGACCGCCATGGTGGCTTAAAGAGAGGTGACCAGCTTCTATCTGTCAATGGTGTGGTAAGATTAATTTTGTACTAGTATGTTACAATTTACTATTTCTTAGTTTCTGAGATATGCTGCTTTGAACTTCAGGTACAAAATAGGGCTTAAATCTAGTTTAGCTACATTGCTTAAAAATTAACAAAAATTTCCTATCCGATGGAGAATAAAAAAAAATTTTTCGGCGATTCTTAGTTTCCGAGATGCAGTACAAAATTTTGATTATATGGTCTATTTATAATTATATGTGGTCAATATTGGTATCATAAAAAAGCTTTTAAGAAGATCGTTAATAATTTAAGATTTTTTTATATTGTTTCGCTGAGTAGATGTTTTATAAAGTGTGGTTATATTAGTATAATTTGAAAACTTGAGATCAGAAAATGACAGAAATCTGTACTAAATATTCGATATACCATGGTGAAGAAAAATTATTAAGCCCATGGTGTGGAGAGAATCAATAAGCCCGGGCAAAGGCCGGCTATACAGCAAATATATACTAAATACCGCCGTGTCGAAATACACCATGGTGGAGAAAAGTATTATTAAGCCCACCGAAGGCCGACTATGCAGAGAATCTGTACTACATACTCCATGTCATTATATATATACCATGGTGGAGAAAATCATGGATTAAATCTAGTTTAGTGCCGCAGCTCCAAATGAAAAAAAATATTACATAAATAAAAAATAATACATTAGTGTGGATAGCTGTCAAACTCTTCCTCCAGCGTACAATCTACTGTCATATATATTATATTTTCTTTATCGGCTATGCACAAAATCTATTCTATATACCGCCGCTTCAGGAAATACCATGTTGGAGAAAATCATTAAGCCCGGCCAAAGGCGGGCTATGCAGAAAATCATAAACCGCCGAGTCGGGAAATACGATGGTGGAGAAAATTATTAAGCCCGGCCGAAGGCCGGCTATGCACAAAATCTATTCTATATACCGCCGCTTCAGGAAATACCATGTTGGAGAAAAATCATTAAGCCCGGCCAAAGGCGGGCTATGCAGAAAATCTATCCTATATACCGCCGTGTCGAAATACACCATGGTGGAGAAAAGTATTATTAAGCCCACCGAAGGCCGACTATGCAGAGAATCTGTACTACATACTCCATGTCATTATATATATACCATGGTGGAGAAAATCATGGATTAAATCTAGTTTAGTGCCGCAGCTCCAAATGAAAAAAAATATTACATAAATAAAAAATAATACATTAGTGTGGATAGCTGTCAAACTCTTCCTCCAGCGTACAATCTACTGTCATATATATTATATTTTCTTTATCGGCTATGCACAAAATCTATTCTATATACCGCCGCTTCAGGAAATACCATGTTGGAGAAAATCATTAAGCCCGGCCAAAGGCGGGCTATGCAGAAAATCATAAACCGCCGAGTCGGGAAATACGATGGTGGAGAAAATTATTAAGCCCGGCCGAAGGCCGGCTTTGCAGAAGATCTATTCTATATACCGCCGTGTCGGGATATACCATGGTGCAGAAAATCATTATGCGCAGATAATCTAAAAAACTGCTTTGACACCTAAAGATTTCCAAATTTAAATAGAAAATTTGCAAATTCATTTACATAGATCTAGTCAAAAGCTTTCAAATTATACCAAAATTATCCTTATACGTTGAGAAATGCAAAGGGAAATCGCTCATACATATCTATATATATAAAAATGAATCTTGGTTTGTTCGTTATCTTAAAACTTGAAAACGACTGGACCAAATTGGATACTTCCTTCTGCGGGTTTGTTCGTAATTGTTACGCGAAGGTTTAGGAAGAAAAAATATTTTGGTCGGTGGGCGGAGGGCGTGGCAAAATCTATATATATAAAATACAAAAAATGTTTGTACCCATGTTCGCTATAGACTCGGAAACTATCCAACCGATTTGACCCAAACTGGTGTCATTCAAAAGGGAATTTATAGAGGATGGTTTTAGGCTTTTAATATTTCAAGTGGGCGTAGCCCCTCCCACATAAATTGAATAACATCATATATCTTGACTATTGTGATAGCAAGAGTTTTGAAACATTGCAATAGTTCATATGTTACTAATGTGAGTAATCAGGACAAAAATGGGCGTTATCGGACAAGTGGGCGTGGCAGCTCCCATATAACCCAAAAATTGAAATCGCCATATTTTGGGTATTTTTTGACCTACGCCGATGATATTTGGTACAAATAGTATTGACATAATTAGGAATACGTACTAGGAGAAAAGTGAGTGGGACCACGCCCCTTTATAGGAAAATAAAAAATCTTGATATAGTCTTAACTATTGGACCGATGGTCATTAAATTTTCACAGCATGTTACTGTGACTCTGAAATGAATAATAGGCTATATGAAGTATTGATTGAGCAAAGGGGCGTGGCACCATCCATATAACCCAAAAATTTAAATCGCCATATTTTGGGCATTTTTTGACCTACGTCGATGTTATTTGGTACATATGGTATTGCCATAATTTGGAATACGTACCGGGAGAAAAGTGGATGGGACCACGCTCCTTTTTATTAAAATTAAAAATCGTAATATAGTCTTAACTACTGGACCGATCGTCACAATAGGATATATAAATACTTTTAATTTTATTTTATAACGAGGGGGGTAGCGAAGTACACCGGGATCAGCTAGTCTTTATATATATAATTCTTCTGAAAGTGTGTTAGTAACTGAACTCCTCCTAAACGGCTGGACCGATTTCCATAAATTTTTTTGTATGCGTTTGGGTGGCGCCCCGGGTGGTTTAGATTTACAATTCGGTCCAATTGGACAAAGGGGCGTGGTACCTCCCATACAAACCACATATTAAAAATCTATTATTTCTGCTCCTGATAACGGTATTTGAACAAAATTTGGTTGTTGTTGTTGTTGTGGTTGTTGTTGTTGTAACAGCTTTGATGCTGTTTGTGACGGGAGTTCTTTCCTAAAAGAGCGATAAAATAGGAATAATTGAAAATGGGTTTTATTGGGGTGTGTCATTTGGTGGAATTGGGGTTGAGAGTTGGAGGAACTCTGCCACCTCGGTTGGACATAGCCATCGGTCTATTGGGCTAAGGGAGGTTGATCTATTCGGGCAGTTGAACAAGTACTCAGTGTTGTGCGGGCTCTGGAGACAATCTGGGCATCTGTTTATGGTGCCGGGGACAATGCGCTCTTGGTAGTAGTTAAGTATACTGTGCTCTCAGTTGTGCCAAGATTGAGCGGGATTGTCTGGGTAGCTGCCGTTCGCTATCTACGATCGCGGGTGGTCTTGAGTTAAGGACCTTGTTGCATCTATATCCGCTTGTTGTTTCTATGACCGCTTGTTGATGCAACTTCTTGAGGGCACTTGTGATGGACGTCTGTGTAACGTCTGGTGGAATGGCGTTTCCGATGTCCTCATTGTAGTGCCGGAAGTCCTTACGGATGCGTCTCGGGAGAGGGTCCTGCAGCACTAGTTGGTGGTTGGGGTGTGTTGGCAGCTGACATGCCATCAGGAATTGCTTTGAAAGCATCACATCTCCTCATGCAGGTGATCAATATTGGTCATTTTTACGCATCCTGTAGCGATTCTAAGCGCATTGTTCTGTGTGGTTTGCAGAGATCTCCACTGTGTGTCACTAAGGAACGGGGTCCATACTGGTGCGGCATAATTTAAGAGGGAACGACCGATGGCTTTATACGTCGTTACAAGTACCTCTTTAGTCATGCCCCAGGAGGTGCCCGAAAGGGCTTTCAGGACTTTGTTCCGGGCTTTCACTTTTTGGCTGATATATGTGGCGTGCGAGGCGAAGTGAAGGAGGCTGTCGAATACTACGCCCAGTATTTTGGGGTTACGCACCGTAGGTATGCGTCTTCCCTCGACAGAGATATCTAATTCCATCCTTACCTCTTTGGTCCAAGAAGTGAAAAGTGACACTGACGACTTTGAAGGTGATAACTTCAAGTTACGTTCCTTCAGGAAGACTGTAATGGCGGCCAAGTAGTTGGTAATTTTGGCACTTATGTCGGGTATGCCGACACCTGACTCCAGGATGGTGCAGTCGTCAGCATATGACACCAGTGAGACTTCCTGTGGGGAGTTTGGGATGTTGGCAAGATAAATGTTGAAGAGCAAGGGTGATAGTACTCCTCCTTGTGGCACGCCCATTTTTATCTTGCGGTAACTTGATTTTTTGCCTCTGAACTCTACGAAAGCTTGTCGTCCATTGAGGTAGTTGGCGATCCAGCGTTTAATATCGTTGGGAAGCCTGGAGTTGAAGATGTCGTTAGTCAGCATCGTTCCCACGACAATCGGATCTTCGCTCCGGAACGACCCGAATCCAATTCGGCCAAGGATTGTCAACTCAGCAACAGCTGTATCAGACAAAATTGGTAGGTCGGTTTGGTGTGCATTTTTTAAGTGCTGCTGCAAATATGTGCGGGATTGGACAAAGGGGCGTGGTACCTCTCATACAAACCACAAATTAAAAATCTATTATTTCTGCTCCTGATAACGGTATTTGATCAAAATTTGGTAAGTCGGTTTGGTATGCATTTTTTTAGTGCTGCTGCAAATATGGGCGGGATTGGACAAAGGGGCGTGGTACCTCTCATACAAAACACAAATTAAAAATCTATTATTTCTGCTCCTGATAACGGTATTTGATCAAAATTTGGTAAGTCGGTTTGGTATGCATTTTTTTAGTGCTGCTGCAAATATGGGCGGGATTGGACAAAGGGGCGTGGTACCTCTCATACAAACCACAAATTAAAAATATATTATTCTGCTCCTGATAACGGTATTTGAACAAAATTTGGTACGTCGGTTCAGTGTGCATTTTTTTAGTGCTGCTGCAAATATAGGCGGGATAGGACAAAGAAGCGTGGTACCTCTCATACAAACCACAAGTTAAAAATCTATTATTTCTTCTCCTGATAATGGTATTTGAACAAAATTTGGTATGTCGGTTTGGTGTGCATTTCTTAAGTGCTGCTGCAAATATGGGCGAGATTGGACAAAGAGGCGTGGCACCGCCCATATAACACGAAAATTTTAATCGCCATATTTTGGGTATTTTTTTACCTACGTCGATGATATTTGGTGCATATGGTATTGGCATAATTTGGAATACGTACCAGGAGAAAAGTGGGTGGGACCACGCCCCTTTTTTAGGAAAACCAAACCCTTGGACCGATCTTCCTGAAATTTTCACAGCATGTTACTGTGACTCGAAGGAATAATAGCCTATATGAAGTTTTGATTGGACAAAGAGGCGTAGATTTGTTCTAAAATCATTAAGCCCGCCCGAAGGGCTGCTAGCGAAAAATCTCAGCGAAGCAAATTAATAAAAAAATTTTAAATGTTCAAGGACCTTCCTAAAAGCTTTAAAATGATACCAATATTGACAACATTTACAGCCAAACCCACGATACCGATCGTCAAGTCGTTAGAGCGACAGCAACTCATTATCGTTCGTATAAGCGACCCACTAACTATCGACTTGTCGGTCGTCTGGCTTTACGTTTTAACGTAATCATTGTCAAATGACTATATTGCCACATCAAATATTCCATATAAGTTGACCCCAAGGCGAATTTATTATAAGCTGGGAGACAGAATAAAACAAATACAACACGAAAAACAACAGGCGTTTTGTTTGTGTAAATTTCCAAACGATTGTCAAATTTGTTTTGTAAAGAAGTTAGAAGAAGAGTTATTTCAGCAACTGGAAAATAAATCGTACCTTGCTAAAGCATTCCATAGAGGCATAACTCCAATTAATTTAAAGAAAGAATGGGAAAAAATTACAAGTAAATTAAATTGTATTGAACCACCAATTTGAAATAGCAATGGATGGCAATATTTAAGTTTAAAAGAGATTGTATAGCCAAATAAAAATGTGTTTGTTTATATGTATGTATGTATGTATTATCAGGTGAGGAAAGATTTTAATTGCAAGGTAAAAAACAAATTAATGCTCAATAAAGCAGAAGTTAACGCGACGGGAGGAAGAACTTGCAAATTATTCACCAGTTCACCTTTAAAAGAAGCTGCTGCTAACTTGGTCCAGTTTTAAAAGCAACGTAATATGGATTAATTCAAGGAATTGAACCCTATATTTGTAAAACACAAACAGAGTTTTGTATGGTTTAGAATGGCGAAAATTTTCCCTCAACTTCCGCACATTCAGCTACAGTGAAAGTTAGTTCTAAAAAAAGAAAACGAAGTTAAAATCGTGAAAGCTGAAAACGAAATAAATTTTTGAGTATCACTATGTTATACAAAAGGACGTTTCTATTGAAATATATAATATAATGAAAGAAATAAAAGAAATTTTAATGGACACAAAAAATTACATTTTTCTCACATATTAAAAAAAAAAAAAAGACGTGTGGCACTCGGAGACTGCCGCGGTAAAGCTATTGCATAGCATTTTTTATCTACTTATGCAATTTCAAATTCAGTTTTCTATCTATACTTTAAGTACCTCATACAAAGAAGGGCACCCTATTAGTATCCTATGTCCTTCTCCTTGTTCTAAGCTACCTGCCCACCAATTTTCAGCCAAATCTGTTCAGCCGTTCTTGAGTTATAAATAGTGTAACTAACACGACTTTCTTTTATATACATATATAAAAATCACCTTAAAAACCCAGAAATCCCGGGGAATTCCCAAAAACTTGGACAAAAATCCCGGAAAAGGGAAAAAGTGGCAACATTGGAAATTTAAAAAATTTCCAAAGCGGCAACACTGTATATAAGTTTTCACTTCAAAAACCACAAAGTTTGTTTCTTAAAAACTTAGTTCCAGGTTTTTTTCGTTTCAAAAACAAATGACAGATTTTTTCCAGGTTTTTTCGTTTCATAAACAAAAGACTGAAGAAAAAAACTTCAAAATTTCTTGATTCGGTCGCCTCAAAGCCCGCGATAGAAGCTACGCCATAGCTTAAAAACAAAAATAATTAAGATAACGTCAAATTTATTGTTATTATATTTATTTCTTTCATATTATCGATAACAAGGCAACGTAACCCAATACCTTTAGTTAATACCGATATGGCATTGTGTTGATGTCGACGCCATACAAATGTGACGACGACTATAGTATTGTGTTGACGTCGACATTCATAATGGGGGTGATTGTTAACACATTTCAAGCAACAGGAAAAATTTAATATCTAAACATCCCATTAGCTTTCAACTACACGGCTGAATAGAACAAAAGTTGTTTTCGGTAGAAGCCACTAAACCTCGTCAGCTTTCACTGATTTTTAAGTAGCTCTGTTGAACGTGATTACATAATCCATTTACACACATTACGAATGCAAATAGAATAGGAGATTTCTCACTACTCATTTGATGTTAGCAGGTGACTTTTTATTTTTGACCATATATTGAACTTTACAGTGTTCCCTATGAATTGCGCATTGTAGATTATAATTCATTGAAAACTTTTATTTATTTGTTGCGGGTTAGCAAATCTACATGCATTTCGTTGGTTGCAAAATACCAACTCATCAGTAGAGGTCTACCATTTATGTTTGAAAAGTTGCAAAACTCATCTACTCATACATAAACTCCCAAATACAATTTGTGAATTACAAAGCACAAGCAAAATAGCGTTTCAAAAACTTTACACACATCACAACAAATAATTTTCTTCATTCATTATGAATGTGTTTATTACTTTTCTACAAACTTATATACAATTAGACAACCGTTGCACATTGGGGTATTTGGCCATTCTAGCCGTACATTAGGCCAAAACTTAAATTTAAGAAATGTAATAATTTAAGTACGCAGCTCGACAGACAACAAAATTCTGCATCGTATAAGGCTTTTGCTTGAGATTTGTCGTTTTGCTACACTGTAAAAGTCAGGAAAGTTGAGTAAATTACATACGCTTTTAGTAACTTTTTACGGTTATGAAACGTTTACAATAAGGCTAAAGGTTGGTTGCTACATCAACTCATCAGTAGATGTTTACCATTTATGTTTTCAAACATAAATGATGAGTTGGTACAACAACGAACGGAATGCATTTAGATATTGCTAACCCGCAACAAATAAATAAAATTTTTAAAAACATAAATTCTTGAGTATATGCTCGAATAAATGTCAAATTCATTGGAAACTTTTACGAAAAAAAACAGCTTCAAACATTTCTTCACGAACTCGATGCAACACCACAAACAGGTTATTCGCTATGGCATGTAGCCAGAGGACTTAAACGGCCAGTGATATGCAAATCTCCATTGCGAGCTTCGAATGGTGACTGGCCAAGAACTGTTGCAGAAAAAGGTGCTCTTTTTGTTAAACACTTAGAAAAAGTATTTACTCAATATATTTCTGCTGATATTGTTGAACTGCCACCAGTCGTCTCTTTACCAGAAATACCCCTTAGATTTACCATTGTGGAGATTGAATAGGCTATTACTAGTCTAAACACCAAAAAAGGTATCGATAAAATAAGCAACAAAATGCTGCAAGAATTGCCTTATATTGCAAAAAGAATAATAATATTCACTTTTAAAAGTATTCTACGCCCAGAACCCTATCCAACAGAATGGAAGGTTTCTTACTATGATTCCAAAGCCCGACAAGGATCATACGAAGTTTCAATCGTATAGGCCTATTAGTCAACATGTCAAAACTATTTGAGTAGTAATGGAAGTATTCCAGGTCATCAGTTTGGTTTTCGCAGACAACATAGCACTATCGAACAAACTCACAGACTTGTGAATGTACTTTGAAAAAAAGAAATATTGCTCTGCGCTTTTTATTGATGTTGCACAGGCTTTTAATAAAGTATGGCCTTATCCACGAATTAACACAAAATCTACCCGCAAATATCGTCAAGCTCTTAAAAAGCTATTTAAAGGATCGAAAATTTGGCAATGTACACATCTCATGGGGTTGGGAATGTATTCTGAAACTGGAACTCTTTCCCAGCCGAGTTTCAAGAAATCTGGACGATAAATGCGGTCAAAAGTGATTATGGCCGCACCTGTTGCCACTATTTGATCATTTTCCCTCTTTGTAATTTTTCGTACGTCAACTACTTTCTGATCCTGCAGCAATTGTTGTAGTTCTTCTTGGGGGATGTCTTTAATCTTTCGTGAAAAAATTCTACCCTGTACAGTGTTGTTGTTGTGCATTGAAATTTTGACAGATAGTTGACTTTCAGAAATTTTTCAGCTATTTTGTTATTTGGTACCTTGATAAGTAAATCACCACTTCTCATTTCCTTAACTTCAAGTCGATATTTTGAAATATAGTCCAGACCTCTTTCCACTTGAAATACATTATGGTGCAACCTCAATATGTATGTAACGTGGGAGGTTGAGTTGGTTATGATTTGTTTCCGGCAATGGTATAAAATCTAATGAGGCAAGCTTCCGAAATCAGTTATTGTCCGGGAGGTGAGTCCCGTCCATAATGCACACACACGATACGACTTTTTAAATTTTATTTTTTTAAATAAATTTATTCCAACTAAAATCAAAATTAATATAATAAACTACAGGGTGGCGCATGAGCTATATGGTTTGAATTCTTTATAACTTTTTTAAGTAATTAATTGAGCCTGATAATATTACTTTTCATATGTATGTACATCAACATAAGTTCGAATAACAATTACGTTTATTCGTAATAATAATATAAAATATTATTTTTTCTTTGTTTTTTTTTAGCATTTTGTGAAGAGTTGGGGAATTAATTATGAATCATTTCACGATCTACCAAGCAACGTTTCCGTGAAAAAGAGGAGGAAAATCCAGACTATTCACAATTTAGTAATGAGCGATGAACCCCATTTCCTATTAAATGGGTCAAATATCAACAAGCAAAACTGGATGATTTGGGCTACGGAAATTCCAAGAGCAGTTCATCAGCGACAATTACACCCACTTAAGTGTACTGTTTGGTGCGGTGTATCCTCCGAAAGGATAATTTGCCCATATTTTTTTGAAAATGAAATTGGTGTCTCAATTTCTGTCAGCGGTGGTGCATATCGGACGATGCTGGAATATTTTGTTAGGCCAGCTGTGGAAAACCATCCAAACTTGTGGTTTCAACAAGATGGAGCCACAGCATATACTGCAGGTGCCCCAATGGCGTTGGTAAAGGACATATTCGCCGAACGCATTATTTCGCGCACAAGCGATTTTAACTGACCTCCACTTTCACCAGATTTAACAGCTACTGACAGTTTTCTTTGGGGATATTTGAAAGAAAGAGTTTAGTTAACAAACTAAGAACCATACTCCAATTAAAAACCAACATTCGGAATGAAATCATGCTCATTACACCCGAAATTTTGCGAAAAGTTATTGAAAATATGCTAAAAAGAGCACGTATGTATGTGCGAAACAGACAATGGACATCACTTACAGGATATAATTTTTCAAAGCTAATTGCAAAAATTCCCCAATAATATACTGTATGCATTAAAAAAAAAGTTATAATAATCGCATAAATAAAAAAGTTATAAACCATTTAAACCATTTATCGCCATATTCTGCGCCACCCTGAATTATTGTAAAGACACAAAATGCAAAGTTATTCTATCTTTTTTCTTTTAAACCCAAAAGCAACTGATAAATAAACAAACGTCTTTACTCGATGATTGCCTGAATGTAAAAAAACAAAATTATTTTGGAGCTGAAACAACCTTCAGCTTTTAGTTACAATTTTATTCTATGCTTAAATTTAAAATTTCTTTACAAAGTAAAATAAAAGAAATGCTTATTAATAACAAAATTAGAGAAATGCTTATAAGTGCAAAATGTTTAATAATTATTTCGTAATGTTTCCAAAGAAATTAATAATTCTATTAGTTACCGTACATTGACATTGATTAACTAAATAAACAACTTAAATAAAATTAGGTCAGTTATGGTCGCTTTTGGTGGGATTGCTTGGTGACATCTCAAGTAATTTTATATATTTTGTCACGTATTTTGAAAACACATTCTTCACCAATGGTACATCTATCTTATGATTTCTGACATACCGGGGGGCTGCTGCAATGGTACGAAGAATTTTGTTTTGTCGCCTTTAAATTTTTTCCACATTTTATGGCAAGGTAGTACCCCATAACGGGATTTCGTATGACCATAATGGTTTTAAGATCGCATTGTATAATAAAAGTTTACAGTCTAGACTTAGTATAGAGTTTCTTCCAATAAGCCAATTCATTTCAGCAATTGGGGTCTTTAAATTTTATCTTAATTTTAATAAAATTATTAAAAAAAATTTAAAATATAAAAGTACACATGCTGGAAAGCCTTGTACATATAAAAGAAGAATTACAGAACCCAGCTTGAAGTCATACATATTTCTTCTTTTTCCCACATGTTTCCAATGCCTTACTACGTGAAACTCCTGCCATATTTGTTATTAAAATCAAATGCATTGTGGTCAGCGATAGCACCAGACAACCTATAAATTGTGCAGATCTTGGGTACTAATAGTACAAAACCAAATGAAAGAGTTTTTAAAATATGTTATACTGATTATACATTTATTTGCTGAATACGACTTACGGCTGTGCTATATATTATTATATCAAGACGAAAGTCAGCTATTGTATGTATGTGCACTGCCGATTATATGCAACTAGGCGGAATTCTCAATTTTATAGGTGTTGCTTTTAATACTTAAACGCAAATATTAGTACTAATCGAAATATTTATTTTGTTATATTTTTAGTCCGTTGAGGGAGAAAATCATGAAAAAGCAGTCGAACTTCTTAAACAGGCTGTTGGATCGGTTAAGCTTGTTGTGCGATATACTCCGAAGGTGTTAGAAGAAATGGAAATGCGTTTTGATAAACAACGCACTACACGTCGTAGGCAATAATCAGTTATTTGCATAAGAAAATCTTATTATTATCTCATAAGGAAAAAATCATTACATTATGCAATACCATAAATAAATGTATTTGTGTCTATAAATTTATTTGAGCAGTAAATTTTCTTTGCCGTAAGAGTAAAGGTTAATTTATTTTGTTAAGTTAATTTAAGCAGAGAAAATTAAAATTGTACTAAGTTTGTTAACGGGAGTCTATAAAGCTTATGTGGTTACATCAGCAACAACTAAATACAAAAAAATACTCAAATTTGCGTGACCCATACCCTTGTTTACAGGTTATCGGGTTTAATCGATGTTATTACTGAATATTTTACTTATCGTGATTACAAGAATATAGATTGGAGTAACTTAACTGCATACTTAATGGAATTTGATGTTTCAGTTATTTTTAATAATACCGATGTTGATTCTATAGCAACCAATGTTTATCAACTCTTGTATGGCTTACATAATTTTGTGCCTATCGTCCGCAAAAGGGTTAAAAAGCATAATGACCAATGGATTAAATCTACCAACATTGTCTTGGCTAAATCCCTTAGAGACTTAGCATTTTTAGCATACAAACATAATAAGTCAGCTTAGAACTGTGAGAAATTTCTGCAAATATCGCAATAGAGCCAAAGGAGTTATTCGGAGAGAGAGACATATCTACTTTTCCAAACTTTTTAATAATACGGATGCTGCCGGTATGTGGGGCATACTTAAAAGGTCTGGTGTTTTAAAAGATAATGATTTTCAGTGGGAAGGGGATGTTAACTCCATTAATAATTACTTTGCAAATATAGGAAGTGGAGCCGATGATCGGATGTGTAACCAGGATAATTTAGACCTTTCCGGTAATACGATGTCGTTTAGATGCGTTAATGAGGGTGAGATGTTGGTAGCATTAAATAAAGTTAAGTCTTCTTCAGTTGGAGTTCCCTACAAGAAATTGCTGATGGAAACTAACACACACAAAACTTATTTACTAACACTCTTGCATCTATGACTATGTTTACATCAGATCTGATTAGTAAAATACTGTGGAGTGAGCAGAGTTCAGATATATGTTTTACTATAGTTCACGAAATCCACAAGTATGAAAGAGAAACAAAATCACACGTACACGAATGTTTACATCAGTTTTTTCATATTGCCCTTAATAAAATGATAGAGAATGCTGATGGGTATACCCATCAGCAATGCCCATCAGATGATGCATCAAATGACCGTCATTGTTCTTGTAGGGTTGATGACCTTCCGTTGAAATTTATCAAGATTATTTTTCCGTATGTTTCTAAAATCCTATTACATCTTTTAAATAGCATTATTATGCAATTGTAGTGCATTCTAAATAATATAATATTATATGTATTATTATATTTTATAAGTGAGTAAACTTATTGCACTCACTGTTCTTAATATTACTTTTGCACACGGCACTCTATTAATATTACTAACATAAACAATGTATTATTATATTTATATGTAAGTGTACTAATTGCACTTACTGTTCTTAATATTACTTTTTGCACACGGCACTTTTTTAATGTTACTACCATTATTACAGCAAACATAATACGATTGTTATTTTTTATATTACAACAATTGTATTGTTCTATATTGAACATGTTGTTATTGCAATACAACAATTATGTATAATGTATTTTATATTTTCTCAAACTACATTTATATTTAGTGAATAAGAAATTTTGTAGTTTTAGAATACAGTTAGTTTAGAATATAAGGAACAAATTTTTGAAAATAAAATTAATCAATACTTTGCCTTCAATCGGCATTAGACTTATAAAAACATATCTTTTTATAATTGCCTTAAATCGGCATACTCACTTTGGCATACATCTGCCAAGTAGATATATTTGCCAGTGGCGTTTATTAGCGCCGGCATATCTTCATAATTTTTCAATAAATACTTCCATACACCGGAACCATTACATGGCGATCCTGCCAAATAACAGAAATCTACCCGAAGAAGGAGCACCTAAACCAAACACCACCACCATCCTGGGAAATTGCGTCCGAAATATGGTTGCAGATCGGCCGACTGGAAGCCGAAAAGGACAACTACAAAAACAAATATATTTTTGTAATAATATTTTTTTTAAAATTCTTTAAAATAAAAATATTTTTTTTTCATTTATATAAATAATGAAATTTTTTTTCGCACATGTATGTATACATACATACAAATAAATTTTGATGAAATATATTAAAATAATATATTATAAACATATACAACATGAATTTTTTAAAACACATGCTGAAATGTACATAATAATATTATTTTCAATATAAAAATAAATACTACACTAATCTTCACTAAACTTTTTCACATAAAAAAAAACTTTACTACACCCGGCAAATTAAATAAAATCCAATTATGAAATAGAATTTCACAATAAAAAGGAATGTCAAAAATTTTAAAAAATCACCACACTGAGGTGAATAAATGCGACACTATATATATATATAAGTTAAAAATGTGAAAAGTAAGAAAATAAATAAGAGTTGCCATAGTGGATCAAACTAAAATAGAATTTAAAAATAGTATTTACATGCGACTAAAACCCTTCCTATATTAAATGGAAACCATAGAAAAATGTATAACAGAATTAGAGAAAATTGAAATAAATATTAACAAAAGTAAAAATAGAGTTTACACCGAAGAATATAAATTAGAAAAATTAAAACGTTTGCAATTAATAAAAACAGAATTCGAAAAATATTCTCAATCATTAATTAAAGAAAATTGCGAAAAATTAATTCAGAAATTTGAAGATATATGTATGTAGTAGAGTGTTACTTACCACTTATAAAAAATCTTCTAACAAAAGAAAACAAAGACACTAATTTAAAATCAGACGAAGAAGTAGGTAATATATCAAATATGGCTCATTTTGACATAAACGTCGTAGGCAAAAATCTACATGTGTTTAAGGGTCCGTATGAGGCGTTGGAAGACTTTGCAAACAGAACTATTGCACGATATGATTCTTGCAGAAGAGAGAGAGCTTTTTATAAAATATGTTTACAATTTTAAATTAACTGCAAATGTTCGTAGCACCATTGGACGTGCTAACAGACCAACAACCTTTACTGATCTAAAGAACTTATTGGTGATATCGTATCCTAATCCAAGAACCCTACAACAAGTTTTAAATGAGCTTGGAACACAAAAACAAAATAATTCAAACATAGCTTCGTTCAGAGAAAAAATTGTCCTGCTAGGTGAACAATTAAATGATTTTCAAATAAAGACATTAGAAAATCCGACACAAGAGGCTAAAAATGCCATTTATAAAATGACTGAGAGCATGGCACTTAATATATTTATGAAAGGCGTAAATGAGCAGTATAGAACCCTATTGATAGCGTGTAGTCCAAAAACATTAAATGATGCATCAGAAAAATGCATAACATTAGAAAAAGATAATCAACAAAACAACAATAACATTTTTAGAGTTGGCGGCAGAACACCCAACAACTTCCAAAGCCCTCAAAGATTTCGCCAACGCGACAACATGGAATACCAATATAGTGTAGAAATCAAAATTTTCACCACAGTAACATGAATATCCGAGACAATAACCAACGTGCAAATTATAGTACACACCACAATTTTAATAACAATTCAAGACAAGAAAATCCCAACTTTCGCCACAACAATAATATTAGAGACAATAACCAATATAACAGATCGCAAAATAATAATAACAGATATAGTTATAACAATAGGGACACACATTCAAATAATAATTTTTCACAAAATAGAAACAGAAACAACAATAATAGCTACCCACAGAATAGCAGCAGAAACCAAAATGCTAATAATATTTCATATAGACAGGGAAACTAGAGAGGCAGGATAACGAAAACGGTTATCCGAAGCCACGATATTTCAATTTTTCAATAAATACGCCAAATTCCATAATAATAAATTGCTAAATTACAAATAAAAATCAGTATTTCATTCTAGACACAGGTGCAGATATTTCCATATGCAAACAAGGAAATTTAAAAGAAATAAACCACAGGGATATTTCAATTTTAAGCGGCATAACACTAGACACCATTGAAAGCATTGGTTCAGCCCATTTAAATTTACATTTTGAAAATCAGCATATTAAACATAAATTCCACATAGTATCCAACGATTTCCCTATTCCCACTGATGGAATAATTGGAAGAGATATTTTGGAAAAATACAAATGTAGAATAGATTTCGAAACATACACAACAACATTTAATATAGAAAATGAAGAAATTACCGTACCCATGAATACAAAATGTACTTATAAAACTGATATATGCATACCCACACGTTCAGAATTAATCGCACCAGTAAATATATTTACAAATAAAGAAAGTATCATTTTAAGCAAGGAGATAACTCCAGGCGTTTTCATAGCCAATAGTATAATACCAGCTATAGGCACAAAACATATTAGATTTTTAAACACAAATAATCATGATGTAACGATAAACAAATTAGAACTTGATAGAAAAGACTTAACAAATGACGCATTATCTAGAATACGTATAAATACCGACACTTTGAAATCAATGATTCCATCAGACAACGTACCCATGGAAAACATCTTTGCAATAACGCGAAACATAAAAAAAAATCTTAACCAAGAATGTAATAACGAGAATGATAATAACGGCTCAAATAAAAAGCCTAATAAACTTTTTATATGGGAATGTACGTCAATCTCAGATGTCAAAAATATGAAAAAATTAAAATTTGAATTAGATTCAAAAATCAAAAAACCCGATATTGCAATTAGTGATGTAGAGATAGTAATTAGGTGCAGCGACAATCCATCGAACATACAAATGTCTTTGGAGAAACTTTTACCAAAAATGCTATCCCTAGGTATACACAAATTAGCACTAAAAAATAATGATGTTATTTTCAAGAATATAAACATTGAACAATTTAAGAATATTTTTAATAAATTAAAAAGAAATGAGTGTGAGAATTTAAATATTTTATTATATAGAGAACCCATTAGAATCACAGACAAAAATCGTCAAACCAATTTAATTAATGAATATCACAATTCAATTTTAGGAGGTCATTTAGGTGTAAGAAAAACTACCCTAAAACTTAAACAAAAATATATATGGAAGAGCATGGGAAAAATGGTCAAAAAACATATACAAAACTGCAACGAGTGCAGAATAAATAAACAGACCAAACACACAAAAGAAAAACTAATCATTACTGATACACCACGAACAAGTTTCGAAGCAATATCAATAGATGCTGTAGGCCCATTGAGGTATTCAAACCAGTATAGATTTATCTTAACAATGCAAGATGATCTGACAAAATATATTGTAGCATGTCCTATAGAAGCAAAAGATGCAAAAACAGTTGCCAAGAATATAGTAGAAAATTTAATTTTAGTATATGGACACTTTAAAGTTCTCAAATCTGACAGAGGTACTGAATTTCTAAACGAATTATTGTTTGAAGTATGCAACATTTTACAAATTAAACAAGTTTTTAGCACACCATATCACCATGAGACTCTAGGATCAGTAGAGAGAAATCATAGAGTACTCAATGAGTTCCTTTTAAATTATTGTAAGAATGATGAGTGGGACAAATTGATTCCTTACTTCTGCTTCGCATACAACACAACACCTCATATAGACACAAATTACACGCCATATGAGCTAATATTTGGCAAATTACCGAACTTTCCTAATGAAGAAATTTCAAGAAAGAAACAAATTTACAACCCTGAAAATTATGCCCAAGAATTGAGGTTCAGATTACAATATTCTATAACTAAAGCAAGAGAATATTTAGAAAAGTCGAAACAAAAACGAATAGACAAATGTTTAAAAACTAATCCCCTAAATTTAAAAGAAGGAGACTTAGTACTCGTTCGAAAATTTAACAAAAAAAAAAAAGAAAAGGAGTCAATTCTATTTTAGAAATAGGTAATGAATTTAAAGAATACCATAATAATAATTTAAAAAAATATTAAAAACAAAAAAAAAAAAAAAAAAAAAACACAAAACAAAAACAAACAAATTTTAAATTTTAACCCTAAAAATTGTAAAATTTTTCTTAAGGGGAAGGGTGTAGTGCATTCTAAATAATATAATATTATATGTATTATTATATTTTATAAGTGAGTAAACTTATTGCACTCACTGTTCTTAATATTACTTTTGCACACGGCACTCTATTAATATTACTAACATAAACAATGTATTATTATATTTATATGTAAGTGTACTAATTACACTTACTGTTCTTAATATTACTTTTTGCACACGGCACTTTTTTAATGTTACTACCATTATTACAGCAAACATAATACGATTGTTATTTTTTATATTACAACAATTGTATTGTTCTATATTGAACATGTTGTTATTGCAATACAACAATTATGTATAATGTATTTTATATTTTCTCAAACTACATTTATATTTAGTGAATAAGAAATTTTGTAGTTTTAGAATACAGTTAGTTTAGAATATAAGGAACAAATTTTTGAAAATAAAATTAATCAATACTTTGCCTTCAATCGGCATTAGACTTATAAAAACATATCTTTTTATAATTGCCTTAAATCGGCATACTCACTTTGGCATACATCTGCCAAGTAGATATATTTGCCAGTGGCGTTTATTAGCGCCGGCATATCTTCATAATTTTTCAATAAATACTTCCATACACCGGAACCATTACACAATCTAGTTTCCCTGTTAGTTGGAAAACAGCACGTGTAGTTCCTATTCCTAAAAAAAAGATCGTTAATTCCTTTGAGGATCTTCGGCCTATTTCAATTCTTCCTGCCCTTTCTAAGGTTATGGAACATCTTCTTAAAGACCAAATTATTGAAATCACTTCTAGTAAGATTTACCAC
Organism: Lypha dubia; assembly: GCA_947311025.1. Lineage (NCBI taxonomy): Eukaryota > Metazoa > Arthropoda > Insecta > Diptera > Tachinidae > Lypha > Lypha dubia. Next base: position 102,051,447 of record OX371260.1, on the reverse strand, counting down.
TCCCAGTATGCGTTTCGCAGTAACCATAGCGCTACATTTTTGCTTTTAGGCCTTACTGAAGCAATCCGCAGAAATGTAAATATGGACAAGTTTAGTGTCCTTCTATCATTGGATCTTTCTAAGGCATTTAATTGCATTAAATACTCTACACTGATATACAAGCTGAATAAACAGTTTCCCATGTCTTGGTCCGCATGTATACTTGTCTTGTCTTACTTATCAGGTAGATATCAGTTTGTTTCCCTGAATAATGTGGTCTCGAACATAGTTGGTCTTAGTTCTGGTGTGCCACAGGGATCGGTGCTTGGTCCCCTATTATTTAACCTTTACATTAATGATCTCCCGTGCCTTTTAAATTCTAATATATGTATGTGAAACATTCTTTTTGCAGACGATGTTGCTTTGCTTTTCTCCTGTCATAGAGACTTTCAGGATATACTTGAAAGTAATATTAATTTTTCTCTCCATGCTATTTCTGAGTGGACAGCTAGAAATTCGCTGGCTGTAAATGGACTCAAGACTAAGGCTATGATGTTCGGACCTACTGACCGTTTTTTATAGACTTAAATATTTCTCTCGGGGGCGTGAGTATTGAATTTGTCGAGCGGATGCGATGCCTGGGAATTATCTTGGACAGTAAGTTGAATTTTGCTTCCCATATCGATTCTATCTCGAACCGTATCATTCTTATTTTACGAAAGATTTTCGCTACGAATATTTCTTTGCCTCTTCATGTCAAGTATAAATTAGCTTATTCTCTATTAATACCTCACATTACTTATGGCCTTGAAGTTTTTTCTGGCACGACGTCTCGGAAGCTGAACAGACTCTATTGTACCTTCAATATGATTATACGGTTTGTTTATAACTTAGGTAGACGTGACCATATTTCTAATCACGCTTTATCGTTCTTAAGCTGCTCGTTTGCCAATTTTATACTTATTCGCTGTGTTATCTCCTTCTACAAAATTATAAGGACTTGCCGACCTATTACTCTTTACGAATTATTTTCTTTTACTCGGTCGAGCAGAAATCCACAGATAATCATTCCTAGAGTTGCCTTTTCCCTTTTTGAGAAATCTTTTCTTATAAGAGTGGCTCGTTGCTGGAACCGTTTACCTTATGAATTGAGAATCTTTTCGCATTCGAATAATGTTTTCCGTCTCAAACTACTTAGACATTTTGGTGCCTAAATATTGTACTAAACATATGAATATACATGTATATGAGATTTATTTTAATGTACTGCTATACAATTGTTGAATTCTTTTTTTTTTTGATTGTTATTAACATACTTATAGATATTTAGTATAAACTCAGGAGTAAGAAACTTTGTAATATTGAAATTTTTGGCCATATTGGCTTATATTACATGAATAAATAAATAAATAAATAATTCTTATTTGTACGGTTGAAAAATATCCGAAAATTAACTGGTATATATGAGAAACTAGCTGAGCGCCCCGGCTTCGCACGGAAACTATTTACACTTATTTAATTTCGATTTACCTAATCACGAACAAAAATAGCGACTTTATTGACAAAATTCGTACGAAGAGCTACATAACTATTTGCTTTGCATACAATTTTGATACTACTCGTATTGACATATAAAATTAAACTATTATAATACGTTATTTTCACATTTATGTTTTTGTGCAGATATCACTCCGTTTTTCTAAGTTGTTTTTGTATAAATATTTATATGTATATATAATTTTGGTTTTTTAACAGTTAACGGTCAGGTTATTTACTGCCTGTTTTTAGAAAATGAAAACAAAATAGTGAGTGAGAATTTATATTGAAAACAAAAACAAATTTTCGTATTTTATTGTTGTTTTCAATATAAATTCTCACTCACTATTTTGTTTTCATTTTCTAAAAACAGGCAGTTAATGTGAAGCTTTCTAGCTATACTGGAAGTGTCCCATACAAAGAAGGGACACCCTAGTCCTCCCAGGTAAAAAGTCCCCGTTTGAAAATCATTTTCGTTAATTGCGCATCGGGACCTACCTGTGAACCAAATTTCAGCTTTCTAGCTATACTGGAATTGCCCCATATAAAGATGGGGCAGCCTAGTCCCCCTAGATGAAAAGTGCCCGTTTCAAAATCATTTTCGTTAATTGCCCATAGGGACCTACAAAATTTAGGCTTTCTAGCTATACTGGAAGTGGCCCATACAAAGAAGGGGCACTCTAGTCCCCCCTGAAAATACATAATTTTTGTTAATTGCTCGTCAGGACCTACCTATGTACCAAATTTCATCTTTTTAGCTATACTAGAAGTGTCCCATACAAAGAAGGGGCTAGTCTCCCCAGGTAAAAAGTGACCGTTTGAAACATCACATAAACCATCTACACGACCATACAAACAAACCCTAATAATTTAATCGAATGCGGTTTGACCGTTTGTGAGTTATAAAGTGACAACACACTTGCAACAATTTTTAATATATATACATACATACATAGATTATTATTAGTCTTAAGTTCATTTATAATAAGTTAGTATATCCAATCAGACTAACAGAATGTATATGGAACATATCAGTATACTGATTTCAAGGCTGCTACACCATATGTGTTAAATGACCTCATTACCCAAAATTAATTTTTTTCATATCTGTACGATATTTTTTACCTAGCTTCAGCACATCTCTAGCGAGTGAAGTGAAAATCTCAGTGTGTGTTAAATACAGATTGTTAACTATACATGCTACATATTATAATAAGAATACGCTGTAATGGCAACACGAGTTGAACAACGTCATGGCAATGCTGTCGTTTTTGACATTTGCTTTTGGGCAAGTCATGGCGGTGTTCAGTGAGTCAGCTTTCGATTAAGTTAGTTGTAAGACACTTGGATTTTAGTAATAAAGCATTGAGGTTGATTACTAACTTGCGTTTCACTACCATAGTCTTACATACATACAAATATAACAATTGGAGACGAGGATGGGATTTTGGCTTTAGCGACGCGTACTGAAACTACCGTACAAGAACACTACCGGTTATATAACTAGTTATATAACCGAAGTTATAACTAGTGTTAACTAGAGATGTGCAAATGTCGTGAATTTTTCGTGTCACGCGTAACTCACGCGTGAATATCGTGACTCGTGATTACAAATTTATAAAATCACGCGTGCATGCGTGATCGTGATTCAAAAATATAATACCGTGCGTGATTTTTTAATACAATTTTCACGCACTCCAAATAGTTCTCGATTTCAAGCTTTTTCTTCTTATGAATTTTTTGATCTTTGCTAAAATTACATCCATTCATACATACATATATATATATATATATATATGTATATATTGTTTAATTTGGTGAAAATCCATTTTGTTTTCTGTATGTTTAAACAGATAATGAAAACATGTAATGTGATATTTTATATCATTGGTGTTATAAAATGTATGTAAGTCCAATGTACATATTAATAAAACACTATCTAGAACCATAGAACAAAAGTATGTGTAAAATGTAAATATGAAAAGTTATTCAAATGTATGTATGTATTATCTGCATACATACATACACCTTTGGAAATCTTACGTTAAACTAAACCTAACTACACTAGTACTCCTTTTGAATTCCTTTACATATACATACGTAAGTAATAAACTTAAATAACCTGCCTTAGCAGAGAGAGCTAGATTTTTTATATTAATTTTATCCTTTGTATTCCTAATTTTTCGAGCTTTTCCTGAATTTTTTTTTTATTTAATTGATGATCTTGAAATAAAGAAATTAATTACAAAACAAAATTTTTTAGCATATGCTAAGTCTTTGCAAAATTTGTATTTCACCGTGAGCGTGCGTGCAAAATTATTCCCGTCGTGCGTGAAAGTTCGTGATTAAACATATTGCGTTCGAAGCGTGCGTGATCGTGAATGTTTTAAATCATGCCGTGCATGAGCGTGCGTGCAAAATATTTATGTTTCGTGATCGTGAGCGTAATGTTACTCACGCGCACATCTCTAGTGTTAAGTAACTTGTCATATTATACCCCGTTTATACACATTTCTTATTTGCAAATAAAACTATTTGCAAAAACTTAACTCACTCTTTATACGCAAATAGCATTCAGAAATATTGTTATATTTTCGTAATGACACGCAGCAAAAATATAAGGTTAATTTGTTTACGTTTACAGTAAAATGCAGTAAATGAGTAATAACTGAGTAAACAGCAGAATTTACTCTCCAAAAAATGTTTGCCTGTTATGAGTCATTTTCCCCTAACCAACAGAAGTATCAGCGACAGCAGAACATACGCTGCACACACATACTGACGTTGAGTTATTTTCCCTCAACCAACAAAAATACCAACGGCAGCAAAATACCGCTGCATGCATTACTGACGTTATTACCAGTAATTTTCCTACAGATATATGCTGACGTTGCAATACAGCTGCATACATATATATGCCAGTAAATTTCCTACAGATATATGCTGACATTGCAATATCGTGAGAACCACAATCGGCTGGAAGTTCCACGGGTATGAATATGCTGAATTTGCATACTAACACACTTAGCAATGACCACGCCGGCGGCAGCGAACGTCAGCAGCATCGTTCAATCAGACAGCGAAATTGGGTATAAAAGCGGAAGGTGATTTGGTATGGAGCGTAGTTCGAGTTCAGTTCTATTCTAATCAGTTCTCTTTAACACGTAACAAAAACCTGATCAAACACCAGCCTTAAAAAGCGGGTCCCTGTGAAGGCTAAAGAATATTTTAAAGTGGTATATATTTATATATATATATTTTATAAGTCAAAACCTGATCAAACACCAGCCTTAAAAAGCGGGTCCCTGTGAAGGCTAAATAATGTTTTAGAATAGTCTGTGGTTAATAAAGAAAAATAATAATAACTAAATAATAAAAATAAATGTTTTAATTCAAACATAACATTTGGCGCAGCCGGTAGCCGCGTTAATAATTACATCAAATAAAATAATCCTTGTAATTGATCTTGCAACAGAAAAAACTGTCCGGTGTAGCAAAACCAACAATACCATAACGTCTAAACTCTAGCAACCTTGTATTGTTGCATCCACATAATATAAAATAATAATAATAATATAAAGTGAAAATAAGCCTAAACCACAGACCACTATGAGGATAATAACCAGCGGAACATGGGTAAGTAGAAGACAGCTTTAATGGCCAATCCACAGACAAAGACAGACGAATTGATACAACGGATCGACAAGTGTAATTATTCAGTGGACAGTCTACAAGTTCTTGCGTGGACAGAACTTAAGGGTTTAGAAGCAGACAAAACATTCCTGGACAGCCATAGGGAAACAATAAGATACCAAAGACTGACAAAATTAGAAGAAGGAAGCTATGTCCTACAATTAATAAGTGAGTTAAGTAAAGATAGATCACAGCAGTTTATAAAGAAGATCGAAGAACTAGAAGAAACAAAAACATTTCTAAAGGGCCATTGCGAAAAGCTAAGAGGACAAATATAATATACAGACAATTTATTAGAGGACGTAGTAAAGGAAAATACGGAATTAGAGAAACAATTAAAAGGGAAAGGACTTAGTGAGGAAAACTTTAAAAAACGAAACAACAGCAGTTGATAGAGACACAAGACGACACTATCCAAAGGCTACAAACAGCATTGGAAAACGCAAGAAGAGAGTTGGATACAATTTACAGAGCTAGTTCACCAAATCCTTCACTGCACGAAGAACTAAACGAAGCAGGACTACCAACAATAGTCATATCACACGATAAAGAAACACCTGCCTCGACGCTGTTGGAAAAAGTAAAAACCCTAATAAACAACGCAAGGAAAGCGGGTAGCAGGGGGTACTCCGCGGAAACAAAAGCCAGGAAATTAAAGGAGTTAAGCGAATACACCCTGAGATTCGGTGAATTGGAAGAAACCGAAGAAGTTGACAGCAGAATAACGGAGGAATTTAATAGACTGATCCCAGTGGCCCAAGAAATTTTGGAAAGGCGATCACCATCACCCCGGCAAAACCATACTATTGAGAGAGCAGAAATCGAAACGATCAGAATGACTTCGCTATCCGAGATTATTAAGATAGTTAACAACACAGTCCCATCATTCTTCGGGACCGATGGACTTGACTTACCATCAGAAGTACGCAGGTACATACAAGGATGCAAGATGGTAGAAAGAGAAGTACTCACAGGTGCAAATAACGTCCTAACACAAGATGTGATACAGTGCCTGAAATTGCGACTGCTGGGGGGTGCATACTCAAAAATATCCCAGATGACTTTTGGTTCAGTGGACGCATACTGTAACACCATCAAGAAGTTTTATCTAAAAAATAAAAGCCTGGATAAGATAAGGGAGCTGATCTTGGGTTGCAAACAGAGCATCAGAGAATCGGCATGCAACTTTGGAGAACGCCTGGATAGCCTATTAAATGAGGCAAAAACAACAATAGAGAACGAATGGCCGGTGGGACCTGGCCGGGAAACCATGCTGAAGGACTTCAAACGGATAGCAGTGAGAAGTTTCATTAAGGGGTTGAAAGACCATGCTCTCAAAGCTCGATTTGTGGGATAGGAAGAAGAAGAGCTCACAAACTTAATAGAGGTAGTCGAAAATGCTGAGGAATTGTTTGGCGAACCAACGCACAGCATCAACGTAATTGATTCAGAAGTCCCCTGTAGTTTTTGTAACAAGATGGGACATGAATGGAATAGCTGCAAAAAGCGGCTAAACACACCACACTGTATGAGCTGTGGAAAATACGGCCATGAAATGGGGCCACTGTGCAGGAATATCGTGAGCTGTACGTTCTGTGGAAACAGCGGGCACGATGCGGAAAACTGCAGAAAGAGATTAGGCTCCTTATACTGCCGACTGTGTAGGATAAACGGTCACAAGGAAACCCCTTTCTGCGAGCCAAGAAGAAACATATTAAACCAAAATCAATTGGATAGAAGGACGGCAGAAAACAATAGGAGGATAAAAAACACAGAATTCCGTGGAGGCCCACAAATGGCGATGGGACAAAATACGAACAGAGGGGCAAACAGAAACAATGGTACACTCCCAACCTGCTTTAAATGTCAGCAACAAGGACATTTTGCACGGGACTGCAGAGCAATGTCAGACAAGCACAGGCAGTGGGAACAGGGATCTACCAACAGGCGCGAAATAGCAACAACGGCAGGGACCTAGCTAACAGACCAGTAGAGGCCCACAACAATACTAATCCGACGAATGCGCAGGGAAACGGTGTTCGGCCCAGTTATCGCCAATAACTGGGGTTCCGAAAATAAACAACAAAGTAAATTGGCACAACAGAGAAACAGAAGGAGGAAGCAGAGGAAAAATAAACAACAGAGTAAATTGGCACAACATAGAAACAGAAGGAGGAAGCCGAGGAAATATAAACAACAAAGATGATACGGAGACTGACTCAGAAACAGAGCAGCCAACCAAGATAGTAACCGAGGCAGTTGTGCACTCGGTAAAGAAGGAGAACGGGCACACTATGGAAGAAAAAACTGCAAAAGATAATAAATTAAACAAAATAAAGGAGGAAAAAAGTGAAGAAATGGTGCGAAATATAGAAGATAGTGCTGAATCACCGGGCAATGTGGACACAGTTTTCATTACGCTCCCCTGCCAAGAAGCAAGGGGGGATGATTGGTCTTACTTGAGGATACCGGAGCAGATTTCAGCATAGTCAAAGAGAACTCAATGAAGGTTTTTCCCAATAAGAACAGAAGGGAAACTAAAGTTCTTTCTGGAGCCTTCGGAGGAAAGACTACGACACTAGGCACTACCGAGATCAGGATAGGAGATAAAAGGCAGTTGCCGTGGGTGTTCCATATTGTGTCGCGGGAAATACAAATCCCTGGAGATGGTATTCTCGGAAGAAACAATATGTGGAACAGGTGTATTGTAAACACCATGGACAGAACCTTGAGCATTTTTCATAAAGAACATTGGGTAAAAACGTTTACCCTTCGTACAGAGTTCGATTATGAAAAAGATCATCTACAGGGTGTCTGTCTAAAGAAAAGAGCAGTTACTATAGTGCCGGTAAATCTCATATCAAGGGATAAAACGGTGGTTGTGCATAAACAGGAGATTTCCCCTGGAGTTTACGTTGGAAATACTGTGGTCAACATAAAGAATGGAGGCACAGCGGCAGTACCCATACTGAACGCAACCGAGCAGGACATACCGTGGAGGAATGAAATAAAGTTGAAATTTTCAAATTTCAATCATTATACACAATATGGAGGAACAGACAAACAAACATTGTCATCTTCTGATCAGGGGGAAAGAGTAAAACGTCTAAAAAGCATTATTATGACGGAAAAGAATTGGAACATGGAGGAAACTGAGCCCATGAACCGGATATGTGAAGAATATCACGACTTGTTCATGTTGGACAATGACAGACTGCCATTCACCACATGGGTAAAACATAGAATACCAATGAATAGAGAACAACCACCTATATGGATTTGATGCACCACTGCCATCAAACCTACAGACACGCATACCCTTATACAACCCCTACGATTACCCCAAATTATTACGACATCAAATTCAAAGGGCTTATGAGATTGCTAAGGAAAATCAAAAAAGCTAAGGCTAAGGCAAAGATACAATACGACAAGCAGTCAAGGTCTTATACCATGAAAATAGGAGGCAGAGTCCTAGTAAAAAGGCAAGCCCTATGGATGGACCCTATGAAATTAAAAGTTTCCCTACACCGGTTAACGTACAAATAATGATGAAGGGAAAACTTCGGACCCTACACCGAAATTTGGTTAAACCATACACCCAATAAAAATATAAAAAAAAATAATAATAATAAATAAATAAATAAAAGGAGAAAAACTCACCACAAAATCGACGCTGGAAGCAATGCTGAAACCGTAGATACCAGGGAATCTTTAAAGTCTTCAACAACTGAAATAAAAAAAGAAAATACATATGTATGCAGCACTATAATAAGGGATAATGAAACTTCACATACCGAAAATGAGAATGGACGCAGACCGAAGGAGGTTCCTGGGAGAAATGCTGAACACTGATGACGGACATTGAGAACGTTCAATAATCGGCTTCACAATTCAAAATCTAGCATGGAAGTTTTTTCGCTATGGAATATGAAACTTGACACAAATTTGGTGGAAGTTCATGCTCGCAAATTGTTAAATGAAGCTATAGTTTTTGGCAATCACAAAAAAAAAAAAAAAAAATTTGTTTGCGATAGAAACGCTGATTGGACACGTGAATTTCGAAACAAATCTATGTTTTCTCATGTAGATATAAAACGCTGGTATGTAGTTGTACCTCGTCGTAATATACGAGAAGTTCAAGATTTTGTCAGAATGTGTATTAAAGCTGCAAGTTCTATGAAAATGCACATTTCTGAGCCAAGATACGAGGAAATGCCTGATGATCGTAATGGTTCGTATTCTCAAGCTATTGAAAAAACAACGGCTCAAGATCCTCAAATCCTAATGCTTGTACTCGTGAATAATAATGAAGAAAAGTACTCCTGCATAAAAAAGAAATGCTGTGTGGAAAGACCTGTGCCTTCCCAAGTTTGTACTTTAAGAACTATCGCTCCAAGGGGTGACAAATCTGCTGGACTTATGTCCATTGCAACTAAAATTGTAATTCAAATGAATACCAAGCTAATGGGCGCTCCTTGGATGATTGATATGCCATATGTTGTCATGCAACAGGTGCATGGAGGATGCTTCATCCATAAGGGTGCACAGGCACATTGACTGATAGATATTGTCCGAATGGTTCTCACATAACCCGGAACCCAGGTCGACGTCAAAGGAGCTGAAAGAAGCAAAATAATTAGTAAAAGGGAAAAGTTAAAAAAGGGTGGAACGCTACTGACCCGGTATCGGCTTTTTAGTCGGCGAACGAATACTTGTCTAAAAAAAAAGAGAGAAAAAGAATTAGTAGAAAGATTAATGGCATATCACTACAAACAACTAACACAACAAATTATTATTAAAAAGGCCGCAAGGTGTACTAACGGCCTATCTACAGTTAGTCATTGTAGGGGCAATACTACTACAATCAGAAGCGGAGGAGAGTCTTTACATGGAGAAACTACAAACCCAAGCAGGGCAGAGCCAGGGTGGTGCGCAACTATAACTACATTGTGCACACTCTTAACGTGGAAGAACTGAGCAAGTTGGTTCAAACTTCCCGGGACACTGTCGCACTTCTGGGTGACAACGAATATGTTGGGCTGGCCAAAGACGAGATCCAAGAAATGGAGAAGATTCTAAGTATGCTCCACCCCCACCGATGGAAGAGAGGCTTGATAAACGCCGGAGGTTCATTGCTGAAGTTTGTATGGGGAACCATGGACGACGAAGACAGGAGGCAGATTGAGCAACATCAAAAGATAATCGAGGAAAATAATCACCGCCTAGTAAACGGACTAAACCAACAGATATTGATCAACAACGCTTTTAACAGAACTATGACCACTTTGCGAGACGCGGTAATCTACGACAGGGAAATAATAACAAAACAGGTAGCGGAATTCGAGACCCTGCAACGGGAGTTCGCAACCCGACAACTAGCGGTGACACAGCTACTCCGAATACAACACCTGCGATCCAAGTTAAGGGACATAGCAGAAAGTATAGTATCCGCAAAAGCGGGAGTATTCTCACCATCAATACTAACAATAGAAGAGGTGGAAATATTTAACATTGACTTGGAGATATTGGAGAATACCCGTACAGCACTGATTGAGTGGGTGAATGGGGAATTAAGCATAATAATTATGGTACCTGCAGACATAATAGATACAACCAAGCATTTATTGCTGCCACTTCCGGACACCAACGGCATCCAAATCAATGAGCAACCATCTGCAGTGATCGAAATAAATAACCACACTTACATTTATGCAGAAGGCAAAGCAATCTTCGAACTAAAGCCGTCCACAAGTTGTACGTTTACGGGAAAATGCACGGTGATAAAGTACACCGAGCACCAGATCAAAGAAGTAAGCAGCAATATGATAGTGTTGGTAAACATGTATAACATAACGGCCAACAGCAGCTGCGATGAAAGAGGATTCAATTTAACGGGACACTATTTTCTACACTTCAATAACTGCACTATCAACATAGGCAGCAGACGCTTCAGCAACAAAATATATAAGAGCACACAAACGTTTGCCCTCCCATCGTATCAGAGGAAGTTCTCCACGGAACGATCCCTCACTTTTCAGGATATTACCCTACAACATGAAGACAACCTGGAAACAATTGAGGAACTGAAATTCCATGATCAGGTAAATACCGCAATAGGGGGCGTCGCGTTGCTTGCCATATTGGCATCAATAATAGTGGTGTTGATATTGTTCAGAAAACAAAACAACGTTAAGATTAAGATACAGGAAAACAGAATAACCAGGAGGGGACTGAGACGGTCCCAAATTAGGGGCGCGTTGACAGAAGATGAAAGCGCGGTTTAGTTTAAAAAAAAAAAATTAAAAAAAAAAAAAAAATATGATGCCCGACGGCGATATGCATAAGTACATAATATAAATAGAATAGAATATAAATTAGAAACCAATCAAAACTGTTTTGATAACCAAGGTCTTAAAAATTTTCAATGAGTTGTCTAGACACGAACGTTGGCAGAATTCGGTGTCGAAATTTAAAAAAAAAAAAAAAAAATATAATAATAATAATTTGCAATAAGAAATTTAATACCAACCACTAACCGTTTTGGTTTAAAAAAAAAAAAAGGAAAGAAAAAGAAAAAATTTCAAAAAAAAAAAAAAACAGGCAGCCTACAAATCAATGTGTGTATGGGGCGACACTCTATCAACGAGCTCAACAGGAAGCACAGTGCATACATACATGCATGGTATTTCAGTAATACTAACAATAACAATAAAAAGCACGAATTAATCTATGTTTGAATGTAAGCTTTTAAGCTAAAATGAATAATGACAAATGAACAATGAATAAGAATTTTAAGTACAGAAACTAAAATTTAATTTTCAAATAAAGAAGAACATGCAACTTATGAAATAATTTCAACAAATTTCCTATTAATATTTATTTTTGTCTTTCTTCTAAAAAACAAACTATTTGCAATTTTAAACTTTCCTAATTTTCTTCCATTTTTGCTGTTGAATTAAAAAAAATTATACGCAAGTGAATAATTTTTCTTTCAAATCATTAAAGCAGCAAAGGTGTTAAATTTCTTTCACAAAGACAAGGATAAATACATGCTAAACTGAACTCATTTTGTTTTATATATATAAAAAAAAAAGTAGAGGTAAAAATGTTTAAATAAGTTGAAATTTGATATATGTAGTAGGTACTAAATGTAATGAAGTTTTTTTTTTCCTACTCATTTTTGCAACGTTTTCAAATAATTTAAAAATTTTCAATTTCTCGTATAAGTTTATTTCAAGGTTAATATAAGAGTACATATATATAGATATCAATACACATACACAATAATTATACAACTAACTTGTAAATGCATAACTATTATAATTTTTTGTGTGTCATACATACATACAATTTTATATTAAGTTGAAAATAAAAAAAAACATACCATTAACAATACACATATATATATACATACATGATTATATTGAAAAATTACTTCTAAAATAGATATTGGAAAATAGAACAAATAGAAAATCATTTAATAGTGGCTAACTAAACACTTAAACAAACAAATCACAAGTATTTGAAAATTAAAATCTTAGATCAAAATAATTAAAAACATGTAAAAATTTTAAAATTAATATAAATAAAATCCTATAACTGATTGAGCATAACAATCTAAAATGTTTATGAAACCTCCATCCTTGTTAGTGATTCAATTTAATTATTTAAAAAGGGGGGATTTAAGAAAAAAAAAAAAAAAAAAAAAACACAAACAATTATTACGTTAGACAACTCTTTCAAAATAGTTTCATGTAAGAAAAGAAATTTTGATATAAGTATATGTAAGAAGAAATTGTTAGTTATAAGATTAAAAATATTAACCCGTGTTTTAAAATCAACCAACAATCATCATCCCGTTAACAATGAAGAATCCAACAATCATCTACAGCAGCCTATATCTATCAACCTCACGCAACCGCAAAACCTATATACGATACCACAACACATACATAGACGGAATGACCAGTTCCGTTGGAAAGGGGGAATCACCACAACACAAATAACAACTACAAAGTTAATAGCAACCGCAGTAGTTCACAAGCAATATCATATTTTTTCCTTGGTGGCGCAGCAAACGTACCAAGTCGACAGACACTTAGCAGTCACCAACTAATGCTAAACTGCGAACCTTCAGGCAATCGAGGCTCGGGAGATCATTACATATTACTCCGAGAGCTGCCAAAGCTGTATCGCCAAGGTAGTCGGATGCATACACACATCCATTTTGACTTGATTCCAGAAGGATGGCTACGAAACATCCTAGGAGAGGATGTTTCTTGTCCGTAAGGGGGGAGGGATGTTATGAGTCATTTTCCCATAACCAACAGAAGTATCAGCGACAGCAGAACATACGCTGCACACACATACTGACGTTGAGTTATTTTCCCTCAACCAACAAAAATACCAATGGCAGCAAAATACCGCTGCATGCATCACTGACGTTATTACAAGTAATTTTCCTACAGATATATGCTGACGTTGCAATACAGCTGCATACATATATATGCCAGTAAATTTCCTACAGATATATGCTGACATTGCAATATCGTGAGAACCGCAATCGGCTGGAAGTTCCACGGGTATGAATATGCTGAATTTGCTTACTAACACACTTAGCAATGACCACGCCGGCGGCAGCGAACGTCAGCAGCATCGTTCAATCAGACAGCGAAATTGGGTATAAAAGCGGAAGGTGATTTGGTATGGAGCGTAGTTCGAGTTCAGTTCTATTCTAATCAGTTCTCTTTAACACGTAACAAAAACCTGATCAAACACCAGCCTTAAAAAGCGGGTCCCTGTGAAGGCTAAAGAATATTTTAAAGTGGTATATATTTATATATATATATATTTTATAAGTCAAAACCTGATCAAACACCAGCCTTAAAAAGCGGGTCCCTGTGAAGGCTAAATAATGTTTTAGAATAGTCTGTGGCTAATAAAGAAAAATAATAAGAACTAAATAATAAAAATAAATGTTTTAATTCAAACATAACATGCCCAAAAAAGTACGCGAACGGAAAAATTGTAAAAATTCGTTAGATTTAGGCAACAGCTGATGGAAAATAAATGTAGTGTTGAAATGTTTTTATATTATTGGATATTTGAACAATTTAATCATCGGTACTCGATTAAATACTTATTTTTTATATGACTATCGTAAAAAGAAGTGCAGTACTAAGTACCCAAGTACTTTAGAATTTCACAACTCCAAAGAATTAATATAACAACTCCACAAAACTAAAATAACTTTTATATTCCATTAAAGGGCATGTTGGTCATTGTTTCACAAACAAGTTCAATTTAATGTTAATTTACTTTTAGTTTTGGTTTATTTTTACTTAAATTGTTAGTTTGATTATTATTTTAGTCACAAATTGCACACTTTTTTTGTTTACCTTTTGAATCATATGTTTTCTTGTTTTACTAAACTTTACTGCGAAAAATTCTGCAATACAAATTTTAATGCTCTCAATTAAGAACTGTCACTTTACGCTCTCAATTTGTGTTCTCATTTACTGTATTTTGTTTAAACGAACGCAATTTAGTAAAATACAGTATAGTTCAGTAAAAAATAGTAAAAACTTTTACGTACACGAACACACTTATAGTCATCTGATTCGATTTGCTAGTTAGTTAAGTCTATGTTCAGACACGACGATTTTACTTGGGCAATTCTTGAGTTTATAGATGTTTTTTCAGTTTGCGGTGAGGGGAATAAAAAGGGCTATTTCAAGCAATTCTTTAATGCGTTATTTTTTTTTATTTGAAAATTTTACATTTCTTTTCATTCGGTGTTTTGCTTCTTGGTGTGTACATCATTTATAATTTCAATTAAACGCAAAAATTACACGTTTTAAATATGTAAAAATAAAAAAATTATTATAGAGTAAAAATTTTTAGTAAAAGCTTACTACATTTTGTTTATTTTATTGAAATTGTTTATTTTATGAAAGCACAAATGTCAAATTGTAAGAAAATAAAAGCTAAACAAAACAAGAATTACCCAACTAAAATCGTCGTGTGTGAACATAAAAGCAAGTTCAAAAAGGAATTCTGAAAAAGTTGGGCAATTAAGATCGTCGTGACCTTAGACTAAATGTACATATGTATATATTTTTATGGAGAAGTGAAGGTAGTTGATCTTAGGGGGAATGCACATATGACATAACGCTCCAAGGAGGTAGGGGGGGGGGGGGGGGGTTAAAGGTTTGTTACGGATTGGAAATTTTGCACTGAAAAATTATTAAGAAGCGTTATCGATGGGGGGTATTAAATCTCTGAAAACAGCGTTATGTAATATGTGCACAGCCCCTTAGTAGCACAGTTGACTCAGATCTATTTATATCATATGTTCATACTAAGTGATACTATTTTAAATCATCCACACACATTTGTTACAGTTTGTAAAGCATTCTTAAGAAATATATTAATTTTGTTTTGTGAAAACGGGATAATATACAATTACACTAATTCAACTTTTTTGACAGGCGCTTTGAAAAGCGGCGACGCGTGGAACGCGTATAAAAGGGCTATTATACTATGTTCACACGGACAGAAATTATAGAGGTTCGCACTCTCATTCTTGGTTCGCGGGCCAACCTTGATTGAACCTACATGTTTCGCCATACAAAATTTTGAGAGCGAACCTACATGTTTCATTTTGAACCTTGTTGCGAACCCGTATAATTTACTATCATCTCTAATTTTGATAACAAATTATCGCTAGTTTATCTGAACTAGTTGTCCAAAAACATTTTAACAAAGAAAAACAATTGATAAGTGCTAAATTCTAATAAAAACATTGAGCAAATAAAAAGCATATATTTATACAAATAATTAAATAAAATGGAAAAACAATAAATAATATTAAATAACGAAGTACGAACCAATCTAAAATGTGTCGTGTGAACACATACTTATGTGGTTCATGGAGCGAACCTAGTGTTTCACTTCTTCGTGTGAACATAGCTGCAAATTGTCAATGTATAAAAGTTTTTTTTTGCAAAAAAATTTTTTTTTTCAGATATAAGAAGTTTTTTAAAAAAAATATATGGTAACGCTGCTGCAGACATGTACGATGTACGATACTTTGTGTTTTGCTATTATCGAACGCTGACGGCATTCTTCAGTACACATGTATGTTGTGTGTAGCAGAGAACGGCGCGATCACACCGCAACCATAAATACACCGCATATGTACTCTATACTTTACACATCCGAGTAACAGATTCAAAATTACCCAAAAATTATATTTACGAATCAGTCTTTCACAAAACATTTCTTAAGGCGCTATCTGCTTATATTTGTATACAAGAATTCATTCCAAAAAATTTAATTTGTTCTTCAGCGTAGTTATTTTTCCTACTGAGATTGAAAAATGCAAGTGCGCAGCATTATTAAAAACCAAATTTCGATTCCGAAAAATAATCTGAAAGTGTCATGAGAGTTTAATAAAATAAACATTAAAAATAAGACGGGTTTTTATGTAGCATTTCGTTACCTGAAACGATAAATGCCCTAACTATCAACTTTATTATTTTACAAGAGAAGCGAAAAACATGATAGAGGTATACGGCATTTACACATAGATACATACATCTTATGTACATTCATATGAGTATATGCGTCGCTAATATTTTACATTTACTGCAATTTTTGCAGAACACAAAAGCTATATACAAATACATAGATGTTTTTTTCAAATTATTACAGCTTTTGTATAATTACACAGTGGCAACGCTGTATTTACTTCAGATAAAGCACACATCAATGAGTGTGCTCGCATGTTCGTATACAAATATTGATATATGATTGCATATGATTGTGAATGAAGCTCAAACGTAGCAATACTCAACTGTGTACGGATATGGCGAATACTTGAGCAAAAGCAATGCGGTGGCGATCACACCGCAACCGCATTTAAGACGAGTATACCTAAATCACGAAAACCTGTGATCGTGCAGTTCTCTGGTGTGTAGGTTGGTGTGCGGCAGACATCAGAAAATCAAAAATTTTTGAAAACCAACATACTTATAGCCTTTTTCCACTAGCATACATTTTAGAGGAATGAATGGAATATGTTGAAAAAGTTAAACTTGCGTTTCCATTGGCAACATCTTATACTAAGTTCACACTTGTGTTTTTAAACGTGTTTAAGGCAAATGTTTTAGAATCTAAACACAACCGTTCACATTACATTTGAGATGTTTAAGATTAACGTTTCGTCAGCTGATTATTGTGTTTTTGTAATATTGCGAGTTTGAGAAACTAATATTATATTACAACTAGAAAGAAATATCAGTAAAAAACTATTATTTATATTATTATTTTCTTTCTCATGAAATTAGTAAAATTGCTAGCCTATTAAAAGGTGAAATATATGTTATATGCATATGGAATTTTTATTTTTTTGATGTGACGTCATATAACAGCATGGAAAAATGACAGAGTTGGTGAAAAATTTTTGACGTGGCGCCATTTAATAGCAATACAAACATTACAGAGTTGTCAAAAAACCCACTGAACATACTCCAAATATATTTGTAACCCTGCCTTTTGCGTGTTTAGCGAGATGTTTAAATCTAAAACTTGTCATTTGAGATGTTTAACAAAACAAGTCAATGTATGGTAAAACATATCAAAATCGAAGTGTTTAAGCTCTTAAACCACAGGTAACCAGATATGAAGAAAACAAAAAAAATTGGACTTGGATCATATTTTATTTGTCATAACGAGACACCGTGAAAAAGAGACAACATTAGTGTGTTTGTTATGAAGATAAACAAAACGAAAAGCAAAATATACATACGTACATATATGCTGGAAATTTGCTAAATGGTGGTGGTTTTTAACTTACATACACACATGCATACATACATACTTGATAAATTTGATATTTTGCAGATATTATAGTGATAAAATACAAACGATCAGTGAAAACCAACTTAAATTAATTAATTAATAATATTTTTAATGTGAATTAGAGAAATATATGGATATTTAATTAGTTTTGCGATTTATAATTTTAATTTGGATAGAAATAAAGCACAAAGAAAAAAACGAAAACTTGAGACTGTATGAGTGTATACAAACTAGTATGCAAAATCTTCCGTCTCGAGTCACTTCTATGTATTCTATGTCTTAAACACGAATGAGACGTTAAACACATAAGTGTGAACATAGTATTAGAGGTGTGTAGCTCCTGAACGAACTAGTTCAACTGAACGATTCACACAAGTGAGCTAAATGAGCCGCTCACCTTACTGAGCGTTTTTAGCTCAGTAAGTGAGCGCTCTTTACAATCAATCAATTCAATTTCATTATGACAATAGGATTTTATGTACCCTAAAGAGCTTTTATTTCGTATGGAATATGACATTTGGCACAATACAATACTTTTGCGATAGTATCTACAGTATTGTATTAAATAAGGGTTGATTTTGATAGCCAGCGTTGCCAAATAAGCTAATTTATCTTTACTTAATAGTTTTTCTAAGCATTGATCAATTTTGAAATAATTTATTTAAAACATTAAATATATAAATACAGCAGACTGCAGGATTTATATTTCATCGTATTGGTCTGAATTTTGTTATATTAATTCCAATTTCTGAACCTATTATTCCTGCCCCATTTTCCTTATATCACAGTGCTAAGGTTTAAACTTACTTCTTTATACCTGCTAATATTGGGAAGAATAACAACCAAAGTATTTTTGAATTAAATCATTTAATGCCAAACGTAAATCATGAAACAGATGATGATGACTGATACTCATTAGGTTTAACGAATTATTAAAAAAAAATTTATTGATAACTTTGGGAACAGAATTATTGGAATACCAACTTTAAATTTAGTATCATTATTCTCAAATAATAGAAACTTAAAAATATGTTTGGGGCAAAGGAAAATATTTAAGCAATTTTCCGAAAAATCACTCATTTTTAAAACTTTTTGATGCATGAATATTTTTTCACAATTTTTTTACATAAATTAATTATTTTGTCACTCGATTAAGATTTGTTTCAATTTACTAAACAGTCACACATTTAAAAATTGACTATCAATTTGATATAAATTTTGCTTTCAAGTTTTGTTTCAATTTTTCATTCAAGTAACACTGCAGTCAGACGTTCAAGTTTTTATTCAATTCTCTTTCAAGAAATTTACACAAACTGCTAGTCAAAATTCACAAAAATTGAAGGCTGTGACGTAAGCTTCACGCAATTTCAAAGCAATTTGCTTTCAAGAACACAAAAAATTATGGCGGCAGAATATATGTACTTATGTACATATGTATATGAAAACTAACGAGAGTTTATAATCAAAATGGCACTCAACTGCTTTCTTGAAAGCAATTTGAAACACTCAATTGAACGAAAATTTGAAAGCAAATTCTCAGCAAATTTTAAAAGTGTGAGTGTATTGGTAAAAAAATGAGAGAGGATTGAATCTTGAAACAAAAATTAAATAAAAACTTGATCGTGTGACACCTATGTTAGGCTATGTATTAATAAAATAAATGAAATTAGCTGTATATTGTAGCTTATTTTTATATAATTAAAATTAAATTGTTTTGCAAATTAGTAGTTTAAAAATAAAAACGTTATGGTAACGCTGATATAGCAGAAACATTTTTTGTTTTCGCTTTGTTTACTTTCGTAACAAAGATAGACTGAGCTGAAACCAATGGAGCTAATGTATTTTACTGAACTAAAGTGAGCTATTGAACTAAACTGAGCTATTGAACTAAAGTGAGCTATTGAACTAAACTGAGCTACTGAACTAAAGTGAGCTATTGAACTAAAAGAGCGAACTAGTTCAGTTAACTGAGCTGAGCGGAAAAGAGCGCTCACTCAACTGAGCTGAAAAACCCAACTCTACAACATCTACCATCTTCTCAGCTGTCAAAAATATATAAATACTTACAGCATAATTTTTTGTGGAAAAAAATAAAATTTTTAAGAAACATTAATAATTGGACTCGTCCATGCTTTACAAGAACAAACACAATTGTTAGTCTATGTTCACACACGACGATTTTAGTTGGGCAATTCTTGAGTTTATAGATGTTTTTTTTCACTTTGCGGTGAGGGGAATAAAAAGGGAAAAATAATCGCCGGTACCCGGCTATTTCAAGCAATTCTCTCATTCGATTTTTTTAAATTTGAATATTTGACATTTCTTTTCAATCGGTATTTTGCTTCTTGGCGTGTAAATCATTTATAATTTCAATTAACCGCAAAAAATACGCGTTTTAAATATGTAAAAATAAAAAAAATTAATATAGAGTAAAAATTTTTATTAAAAGCTTACTACATTTTGTTTATTTTATTGAAATTGTTTATTTTATGAAAGCACAAATGTCAAATTGTAAGAAAATAAAAGCTAAACAAAACAGAAGAATTGCCCAACTAAAATCGTCGTGTGTGAACATAAAAGCGAGTTCAAAAGAGAATTCTGAAAAAGTTGGGCAATTAAAATCGTCGTGTGTGACCTTAGACTTAATGCAGAAAATTTGCGATCCATTATGAAAGATGAATGTGAAGATAATTTATGTATGTATGTCATTTATGTATGACATTCAAAAAAAATGAAACTATCAATATGTATGTATCTGTCATTTTGCTAGAGATGACATTAAAATTATCGGAAGATGTTGATTGGAACAAAATGATATAGGAACATCTTTTAAAGATGTAGAAAGTAGTGATGTTACGAATATCAATTTTTAGTATTCGCGAATACGAATATTTAAAACAGTATTCGCCGAATACGAATATTTCTTTTGAGGTTTATATTTCAAATTTAATTGGAAAAAATCCCTGCCTTTGCGTTAGTACTATAAATGAAAAAAAAAAATTTTGTGATTTAACATTATTATTGCATTAAGATGCCGAATTTGAAAACCTCTACAGAACATTTTTCAATTATTTTACTTAGATACTTTCAGATTTCGTTTTTCTTACTCTGCGTGAAATACAATGGGTTTTTTTAATAAAAATTAATATATTTTTTTACATTTTATGTACTTTTTTTAAACTTTCGTATGATTTTTTTTGGAAAATGTATGGGAAAATTATTCGAAAAATATTCGCTTGAATTTGGCGAATACGAATACGAATATCTTAAAACATGCGAATAGTCGAATACGAATACGAGTATTCGTAACATCACTAGTAGAAATATGTTGACTTTTAGTACTGTGTATTTCTTATGGGAAGATGTTAACATCTTCTCAAATTGATGGTAGATGTTAGATGTTGCGTAGTGGAAAAAGGCTAAAGGCTCCGTTAGCCGAGCGCTGCTCTACCGTACCCGTACTGTACCGTACTGTTAGCCCGTTGGTGTACTTATAGAATATTTAAAAACGTGTTTGACTATACATAAACAAAACAGAATTACCCAACAAACCAAAACGATTTAGAAATCCCTTGTAACAAGGGCTGCCTAAACGTCTTTATGCAACGTCAAAGCAGTGTTAAAATCAAGCAATTTTATTTTACAGCTCTGTAAATCAAATACATTATCATTAGAAACACTTCTTTGCTTTGCATACTTAAAATTACAATGACACCCAGACCAATTATTTTCAAAACTTTTGGAGCAATATATTAATAGCTTTTTTGTTTTAAAACGAAATCATATCATCTTTCACCTATCCTTTTTCACCATTATTGCTTATAAAAAACATACACGATTTTCATAGTGCGCTAGTTGCGTTTATTTGCATATCAGATGCGAAACAGATGAGTTTAGGAATGCCATACTTTGTCAGAGTTTACGCAGTTGCGATTGAGAATACCTGACATTGTTGCACTGTAAAGCAATATGCCTTTAGGAATGCAGCCATGCTTACCAACATGAGTTCTAAGCTTAAAAAAGTGTTGTGAATACTATTGTAAAAATTTTATTAATAATTTTTTAGTAATGAATAGCGCCCCTTTAGATAATATGGCTTATCTAATAATCTTAGAGAAAAATAGATAAGTAATAATGGGTCACTAAAATAATCTTAGATTGCTAATAATTTTGTAAGCTTAGATAAAAAAAAATAATTTTCATCAGGATTTGTCATTTGGTTTATTTAAAAATTACATAATTACAATAGAGATATATAATTTACTTTTCTTTATTTAATTAAGTAAATTTATTCTTGTGTTACAAACTTGTTTCATGCGGTATTCTTTTTAACTTAAGTTCGTTTTCTCCTACTCCAATTGAATTTAAATGAAAAATTTTAAAAGGAAATAGTTATGCCATTTGATATGCATATTATATGAAAAACATATTTTATTTCTATAGCTCCATTTGCACTCAGGCTACGCACACTCTTCTTCTTTTTTCAATAACTTTTGAACTATTTACTCTTTCCGGTAACAAAAAAAAAAAAAAACACAAAACTATGGCATGACTCATTTGCGAATATATGTGTTAAATTGTTATATAAACAATTAAGAGTATACAAATTGTAAAGTATTTGTAAACTGCATTTTGTATATAAAATGTTTATAAATATCATGCTTATTAAAAGTTCTAGTAAATCTGTTCTAAGTTTATTATACGAGTTACATTTTGCTTATGAAATGGTTTGCTGGGTAGTATATATAAAATAAATACATAAATAATTTATGAAAAATTAACAGCTGTTTACAACACATTGATGGGCATTAAAAATTTTCAAATTGTTACTGTTGTGAAGAAAAAGTACCTAAGATATATATTTATATATATATGGTATAAAAATGTTCAGTATATTTGTGTTCATATAAAAATAATTTATATCCAAATCAAAGTTTATTAAACCAAGTGGCATCGCCAAGCCATGTGATAATTTTTTGCTTCACGAATTTCAATGAATCAATATATCAAAAGCAATTTATGTTCTAAAAAATTAAATTTTTTTATTACACAATGATCCCAATAATATCATAGAACTATAATATATAATATATGTATGTACATATAAAATTTATGCATATATGTATGTATATATAAAATTCTTTTTACATGTGCATATATAAAAAATGTTTTTGCAGCCATTGAAATGTCAATTTGTTTATTTTATACATCTAAGCATGAATATGTGTGTACATTTACATATATATATGCAATTATATGTATACTAGCTGATCCCGGTGTACTTCGCTACCCCCCTCGTTATAAAATAAAATTAAAAGTATTTATATATCCTATTGTTACGATCGGTCCAGTAGTTAAGACTATATTACGATTTTTAATTTTCCTAAAAAGGAGCGTGGTCCCATCCACTTTTCTCCCGGTACGTATTCCAAATTATGCCAATACCATATGTACCAAATATCATCTACGTAGGTCAAAAAATGCCCAAAATATGGCGATTTAAATTTTTGGGTTATATGGGTGGTGCCACGCTTCTTTGTCCAATCCCGCCCATATTTGCAGCAGCACTAAAAAAATGCACACCAAAACCGACGTACCAAATTTTGTTCAAATACCGTTATCAGGAGCAGAAATAATAGATTTTTAATTTGTGGTTTGTATGAGAGGTACCACGCCCCTTTGTCCTATCCCGCCTATATTTGCAACAGCACTAAAAAAATGCTCACTGAACCGACGTACCAAATTTTGTTCAAATACCGTTATCAGGAGCAGAAATAATAGATTTTTAATTTGTGGTTTGTATGAGAGGTACCACGCCCCTTTATCCAATCCCGCCCATATTTGCAGCAGCACTAAAAAAATGCATACCAAACCGACTTACCAAATTTTGTTCAAATACCGTTATCAGGAGCAGAAATAATAGATTTTTAATTTGTGGTTTGTATGAGAGGTACCACGCCCCTTTATCCAATCACGCCCATATTTGCAGCAGCACTTAAAAAATGCACACCAAACCGACGTACTAAATTTTGTTCAAACACCGTTATCAGGAACAGAAATAATAGATTTTTAATTTGTGGTTTGTATGAGAGGAACCACGCCCCTTTGTCCAATCCCGCCCATATTTGTAGCAGCACTTAAGAAATGCACACCAAACCGACATACCAAATTTTGTTCAAATACCGTTATCAGGAACAGAAATAATAGATTTTTAATTTGTGGTTTGTATGAGAGGTACCACGCCCCTTTCTCCAATCCCGCCCATATTTGCAGCACCATTAAAAAAATGCACACCAAACCGACGTACCAAATTTTGTTCAAATACCGTATTTAGGAGCAGAAATAATAGATTTTTAATATGTGGTTTGTATGGGAGGTACCACGCCCCTTTGTCCAATCGGACCGAATTGTAAATCTAAACCACCCGGGCGCCACCCAAACGCCTACAAAAAAATTTATGCAAATCGGTCCAGTCAGCTGAAGTTTGTTTAAAGGTTTTTTTAGTCTTATTAACGAATTTCAAAAATATGGAAGAAAAGCATATTCTACACTTAAAATTAGCTCAATAAAGGCAAAAACTCACAAAATCTTGCAACTAACTTAATTTAGTGCTCATTTTCGCAAAATATTTGCTAAAAAATTAGCAAATATTTTTTCCATCGGATTGAGTAAAAAGATAAAATTGTTTTACTTCGCTTCCAGAATCGATTTCTTCGAAATTGGTTTTGGCGATATATGGACCGATTTCCCAATTCTCATTTTTTTCTAACTTTTTTTATCATCAGATTTACTCTGTATTCCCAAAAATTGTTTTACTTTGCTTCCAGGGCCAATTATATCGAAAATCGGTTTTGGCTATATCTCGGCTATATATGGACCGATTTCCCAAATTTTTTTTTTTTTGGTTGAATGACCTATTTCTATTATCAGATTTACTTTTTATCACCAAAAATTGTTTTACTTTGCTTCCAGGGCCAATTATATCGAAAATCGGTTTTGGCTATATCTCGGCTTTATATGGACCGATATCGGGAAATTTTTTTTTTTGCCTTCAAATCTCCATAAGAAGTGATATTACCAACTTTGGCGCAAAAAAAAATTTTTCAAAAAATTTATCAAAAAAATGCATAATTTTGACCCCAAAAAACCGGGTTTTGGATATATCTCCGCTACCCGTGAACCGATATTGCTGAATTTCAATAGCAAACACATGACCGATATTTATAATAGATTGGCGAAAAAAAAAAGTTTCTAAGTCAAGCAGTTTTCAGTGTGTAGAAGTTTATCTACAGCGCCACCTAGCGGAGAGTTACGGAAAAATTGATAGTCCAAAAATTTATTCTATGAAAAATTACTTATACATGCCAAGTTTCAACACGATCGGATGAGCAATGTAGGAGTTTATCGCTTACCAACCAACCAACCAACAAACATTCATTTTTATATATATAGATTTACATGTTTGGATTATTTTAAGTTGTTTAATCATAGTTTATCATCATTATAGAATAGTACCAAAAAAAAAACCGGAAATACCCCCTTAGCATAAAACAAACTAACAGCCCATCACTGGCTTACAAATGTCACTTAACGGCCGTATGAAATTCTATTTTATTTTGATTCATACATTACGGGTACGTTAGTTATAAATTCGGTAAGCTTTTGTATGGCTTTTCCCATGCTATAGACGAACAGCTGACACATTACGGTACTGATGCGCTCGGCTAACGGAGCCTTAATACATGTCTGACGTACTCGACATACTTACATGCTATTAGACAGTGAGTTTTGGTATGCCATCGTACATGTCTGCAGATAAGTATGCGTATTTAATAGCCCTTTTATGTAACTCCACCTTACACGGGGTCTACACCTGAAGAATTTCTGTCGTGATGAAATGTTATCACGTATAGATAAAGTGACCATATTTTTTTTTACCTGAAAACGGGACATCGAATAATTCTGATGGGTTCGGTTATATGAAATAGAAATGCATAAATAATGTAATAATATTTTATTTGTCCATAGTAAATGGACACTAAAAAAACATTGTTTATACATTGTTATATTTTTCAGAGGCACAAATTTGTTTCAAAATTTTAGGTGACGATTTCAAATATGTGTGGAACTCTTGGCAGGATTTTTTAATATTAACTTTAATAATTAACATAGCCTTAAGCACTGATACCCTTAATTTAGTTTTATCTTCGGTCCACAACTTATTCATCAAGGAAAATACACGTTCCACCGGCGCATTTGTACCAGGCAAACATAAAATATATTCAACTATAATTTGCAAATTTGCATGGTTTAGGTAATTGCTTTTAAAATGTTTAAATACTTCCACCCAACGATTTTCCGTAGAAATATTTTGTTGATTCCATTCATCAATTTTCTGCGATGTTACGTATTTAGATACGAGTGAAAATTCATCGAATACTTCCGTATCTTTATTGCAATCGATATGTTCTTTTTCAATCAATATATCTAGAACTTTTTGAACATCTTCCCACTGTGGTACTTCTGTTAAATTTGAACAATTAAGTTTTTCTAAATCTTTGTTATAAACAGTCCATTGCTCTAAATACTCTCGACTAGTTTTATAAAATTCTTTAGCCTTAATTTTCACGAAATTCTCGTCAATATCGGTGTAACCATCTTCTACTTACATTTAAAAAATTTGTTTTTGTTTATCAAATAAATTTTACTGCTTTTCATAGAGAGAGAAACGCGTTAAAATTTCTCACGTATATTTAATTTAAGAAATGTATGAAAAGCAAAAACAATTCTTGAAATTTTGTTTTTGTTTCCATGTAAATATTCACTCCATCGACGCGTTTTCTGGAATAGATATGAATGTTTTGTGGTAATTATACGACTACATAAAATTAACGATCAATTTTGTTTCACCCCGTCAATTTCACGGCCTGGCCCACGATATCGAACGATGTCGATCGCTGGATTTCTAGACGTAAAAAACTAACATGCGTTCCACTAATAACGGATTTTATTAAACTTATTATTTGTTTAGAGGCACATGAGCTAAACAAATAAATACGATGGGTTTTTAGAAGGTCGTAAATCAGTTGCTTTACGCCTACAATTTCAGCATTATCGATCGTAGTACAATTTGTTTGTCTGGTTGATACAATAACAGAAAACAAATTTTCCATCCCTGGGAGGTTAGTTGTTGTTTGTCTGTTTTTTTTTTGGTTATTAGTTTGACGAGCGACGTACAAGTAAACGCACAGTATTCTTATTTTGAGAGGGGGTTAAATTTTTTTTTTTGCTTTTTAAGAACAGTAATTTAATGGCTCGATTATGGATAGCGACCGAGCTTCAGTAGCCAGCCGGCAACTGAAAGTTGGTGGTTGCCGGAAAAGCACTAAATAGCAACTGAAACTGGAACCTTTAAGTTGGCAGTTGCCATCCGTAATACAATTGTCAGCAACTGGAGTTCGGTCAATATATTTTAGATGAAATTATCTTTCAGCTAGACTTGTGATGTATTTTAACATGCATACATACATATGTACATTTTTAGATTTAAGATTTTAACAACTTATTGATGTTTCAATTTATAATAATTGAAGATTCAATAAATAAAAATTTATCAAAAAAAAAAATGTACATAAGTATGTATCAATATTAAAAAAATTATCTTTGCCGAATTTCTGAAAACGGGACATTTTTGCGTCCCAGAGTTGTTGTCGGGGACAACGGGACAAAGTAGCTGAAAACGGGACTGTCCCGTTCAAAACGGGACGTATGGTCACGTTACGTATAGACCACATATATTAATATTCTATCAGCGGTTAGATATAATTATCAGAGCTCTCTGTATGATATATTTCATCAAGATATTAAACGTCATTTTCTTTGTCAGTTAAGGTATGAAGTTTGTTTACTTCACTTTTTTCATTAAAAAGAAAGCTTAAAAATAATGCTAAGGGGCTGTGAACATATTACGTAACACTGTTTTCAGAGATTTTATACCCCCTCCGTAACGCTTTTTAATAATTTTTCATTGCAAAATTTCCAATCCATAACAAAACCCCCCCACCCCCCCTGTGCACAGACCCTAATAAAAAAATATATATAAATATACTTTAGTTTAAACATTTTTTAATAGTGATCAAATCGCTAAGAATCTTTAAAGCAACTAAAAGGTGTACGTTATTCGGTTTTATAATAATTTTTTTTCTAAAAACACAATAAAAACAAGTAAGAGTGCTATATTCGGCTGTGCCGAATCTTATATACCCTTCACCAATGCATATACATATATGTGATTCGCAGAATATAATAAGCCTGTATATCCTTTGTTAATATCCTTTGATAATACTGTAAGCAGTATGTGTGCATGTTTTATCATTACTTTTTTTCTCACTGAGCTTAAAAGGAATCTAAAATGAAAAACAAATCACATATTTTTTACTTCTAAATACAAATGCATTTTTAACATACACACATATATGTACATACATATATATATAAATTAATATGTTTTTGTACATTTTATGTACTACTTTTTTATGACTTTTTTTTTTTTTTGGAAAATGTACCTACTCTGTGCAAATTATTCGAGAAATATGTTTAAATGAAATATGTAGAAATATGTAGCTATTATACATATTAGGTACATATGTATATATGTACTTATATTATCCAATCAGCCTAACAGAACGTATCAGTTTATCGATTTCGAGAAGGCTAAAACAATATTCATTGTTCTAACGTAGGGCTAGTTCAAATAGTAATTATGTAAGTTATTTATTCTTCGTTATTGACCTATTACATAGGTACTTATGTATGTATGTACATATCAAAAAACACCTCATAGAAGGGAAAGTTATTTTACTGGTGACAAAATACTTTTTAGCGACGGCTCATTTCAATTATGTATACAGTATTTTTC
Source organism: Lypha dubia (assembly GCA_947311025.1). Taxonomy (NCBI): domain Eukaryota; kingdom Metazoa; phylum Arthropoda; class Insecta; order Diptera; family Tachinidae; genus Lypha; species Lypha dubia. The sequence continues at coordinate 102,022,454 of OX371260.1, read as the reverse complement.
GGTTAATTGACCCTACGGTTAATTGGTTTCCACGCTTAATTGAACCACATAATCGGGCAAAAAAATATTGCATACGAAAACACATGTAAATTTCCTCGGATAATTGAACCCGGTTAATTGATTTTCCCGCTTAATTGGTTCAAAATTCATGTCATCAAAAATAAATTTCCTCTTACTTTTACCCGGTTAATTGCAAATGAATTGTTTTTTAGTTTATAAATTTAATTTTTTTGTAAAACTAATGTGCACATAAATAGTGCATTTAATAGTAAATATGTACCTACTTACAATAATAAATACCTGCGTATACACATATATGTACATTTTTTCTGTTACTTGCATTTTTTTCGTTTAAGGTAAAAAAAAAATTATTTTGAAAAACTTAAAGTGCACATATGCGATTTCTTTTAATTCATTAGTAGTTCCAATTATGCGGATTCTTGTAATTGAACGATTTGTTCAATTAAGCGGGTATCGGCTAATTGGTTCCCCGGTTAATTGAACAAAAAGTTGTGCAAATTTTGATGTGCAATTAACCGAAAAATACATATATACCTATGTACATATATATATATACACAAATGTATATTTAGCGTGTAGTACCTACACCTGTATCATACCATAGCGTTTTAATTTACTTTAGCAAAAATAAAATTTCGGTTCTGATTTTTGATTACATACATATATACAATTTTATAACCCTTTCAGAAATAAATTTAAAATAAATAAATACTCCAGTATTGAACTGAGGAATCGCTCACAATAATCCAACACACGACCCATCGTGCTACTGAGGCTAGATAGTTCTTTGTGTATATTAGTTTAAAAAAAAATATATATATATATATATGTATAAAATAACCTGTTTATTATTTTCAAAAATAGTTACAAGCCTATGTACATATATTTCAATTTTTAAAATGAAAAACAAATTGACAAATATACAACATTTTAAAAGATAAATACAGAAGCATTTTTAACATACATATAAATACATCAGAGTATATTTTTGTAATCATCAGTGTGCGACATTTTTTTCCACAGAGTTTACTTGTCTGGTACGTATAGTGTTCTAAAAACGATGTGTGTGCATACATACATATTTATGTTTATAATGTGCTTTGGTGAAAAAAAATTGAAATTTTTTATGTGTGTAGAATAGTGCTTGGTATCAGAGCTGCCGTTTTTTGTTATTTCTAACAAAAATTGGTAATGTTATTTTTTAATGTGAGATGCGAATATTTTTTCATTTTGGTTAGTTTTTTTCGTTTGAATATTTTTTAACTATATATATAACTTGTTAAGCTTTGAAAACAATTTTTGAAAATTTTTAATTACCTGTTCATAGTACGATTGGGTCCCAACACTGTCAACACCTCTCCGTACTACTAAATGATCTGCTCTGTGTTATCAAAAAATATTCAATGATTCACATCTAACTAGACCTGACAACTTTCAAAACAAAAATGGGACGAACGAAAAAACTTTTGAACAACTTTTTTATTTCGTACAAAATTTATTATCATTGCCACATAGTTCTGCTGCAGCCGAAAGAATGTTTTCACAGCTTAATTTAAACAAAACCAAATTTCGTAATAGTCTTGATTTTAAAACTATTAACAATATTATCCAATCGAAACAGTTGTGCAAAAATCAAAATGTTGCCCACTATTTACGGTCTGCCAAAGATATGAATTGAAAATTCGTATATAATTTCTAATCTCAATACTGTGAATTGTAAATCTATTAATTTTTTGATTTAAAAGAAAAATTTTGTAAAACAATTACATTTTTTTCCTGAAGTACAAATATTGTTTATTTTAAATAAATAAACACTTTAAAAAGTTTGTTTAAATTTAAGTTTCTTGTTATGTTTTTCACTTATTAATAAGAAATTTATTAATATGTAAAAACAATTTCTTTTTTTCCTTTCTTATTATTTATAAATGTGCAGTACAAATATTGTTTATTGTAATGATCCTATTCAAAAAAAATTTTAATTTATAAACTTTCAATCAAATGAATTTTGTATAAACATTTGGCAGGTTTAACTCTTATAAAAAAAAACTATTTTTACGAATAAGGGCTCAAATAAACAAAAACTGATTTCAATTTAAGTTTCTCCTTTTCATTTACTATTAGTATGATTTTTTTTTTTTGTTTTCTTGTTTTGCAATTATTATTTAACTATGTATAAAATGCAAATAAACTGTATGTAATGCTACTTTAAATAAATATAAATATTTTTTGTTAATAAAATATGCATTTTAAATTTGGTTATTTTTTCACATTTGGTAACTTTTTCAAAATATTTGGTTGTAATATTTTTTTGGTCGTGGCAGCACTGCTTGGTATGTTAAAAGCAAATAACGATTTGAATGTGTGGATCTTTCAAAAGCAAATGCCTTGTATTTTTATACACACATGCTTAGATGTGTGACAAAAAGGGGTTTGTACAAAAAAATACGTAAAGTTATAATTAAGTTAATATACATTCAACACTAACAAGCCTCTGTAGCACAATGGTTAGTGGGTAGAAGTATAGTGAGCGACTCCTCAGTTCAATACTGGAGCACAAAGTATTTATTTTAAATTTATTTTTGAAAGGTTTATAAAATTGTATATATGTAATCAAAACTCAGAACCGAAATTTTATTTTTGCTAAAGTAAATTAAAACGCTATGGTATGGTGTAGGTACTACACGGTAAATATATGTGTATAAAGTCGAATTCGGATAAGAACGCACTGTTTATATGTAAAAAACGCTTAATTGAAAATAAAAATTGTTATTTATATTTATTATTTTTGATCAATCTCAAAGCACTTGCTTGCATTTGCTTAAAAGAAAACCTGCTGATTGAAACATATTTTGTTTAGAAATAATCTAATTTATATGAAACAAACATCCCAAAAAGGAAAAATGTTTAATTTCTGGTATGTAACAAAATACTTACTTGTCGAATACGAATAAAAATATATTAAAATAAGCAAATAGTCGAAAAATCGAATACGAGTATTCGTAACATTACTAGTACGTAGGTACATACATAAAATAAAGATAATGGAAATTTTTTCAACATCCATCGACAGCTTCTATTATTTATTCATGGATAGCTCAAATATATTTATTAGATCAACATCAAGCTTAGTTAGAACTTTAAAATTCAACAAACATTAACATTTTCAACACAAATATTTACATATATATGTAATGCTGCTTCTGTGTGTATAAATATTATTGTTTGCAAGTATTTTAAATACCCTGCAGTCGCCGTAGCTAGCGAATGTCTAGCTATTTCGCGAGCTACCAGTCATTTCCTCTAACTACCAGCCTAACAACTAGCAATGCACTCGACTGACGATTTGAACATACGGATGACATTGACGGTAATCACTTGACGCGATCAGACCGATGAGATCACTGGTGAGCAACTCCCAACTATTTCTCTAGTCAAAATGTACCAGTTAGATCAACAATGATATTTCCTAAATGAAAATACTACAGAAATTTAATTTTTTTTTGATACATATTTGTTTATTTATCAAATTTCTTTTTCAATAGTTATAAAATATTCAATTAATTGTTCTTTTTCTTTGTTTATGCAACGTTTTAGTTGACTTCTGCTCATTTTACCTTTAAAAACACTTTTTTTACATGTATATGTGTGAGAGAGTCAAAGGCGAACTCTTGCATTACTTGTGGCCACTGTAGTATTTAGTCGGATTTTCGTTAGGGAAATACTTAACGATTTCGATTAAAATTCTACTTTTAAAAATGCAGGGTATGCCCTTTTTATGAAAACATTCAGGCATACATACATATATATATATACATATATATAATTATATAATATATATTTGTACGTATGGTTGGGCGCATGGGCAATAATACAAAATATTTATTTTGTTTTTCTACCGTAAGACATTTCTGTATTATGTCTGAAGTTATACCTATTTGATGTTTACAAGTTTTAAATTGAGTTTGTGAAGAGAAACATTTTTTTAAAAAATTTAATTATTAAGTAAGTATTGCAAAATCAGGTAAACTTCGTTAATACAGTCTTTTTCGGTTAATTGCACATCAAAATTTGCACAACTTTTTGTTCAATTAACCGGGGAACCAATTAGCCGATACCAGCTTAATTGAACAATTCGTTCAATTACAAGAATCCCGTTTAATTGAACAATTTGTTCAATTACAGAAATCACGCATAATTGGAACTACATACTAATGAATTAAAAGAAATCGCATATGTGCACTTTAAGTTTTTCAAAATAATTTTTTTTACCTTAAACAAAAAAAAGGCATGTAACAGAAAAAAATGTACATATATGTGTATCGCAGGTATTTATTATTGTAGGTACATACTATGTACTATTAAATGCACTATTTGTGTGCACATGAGTTTTACAAAAAAATTAAATTTATAAACTAAATAAAAAACAATTCATATATTGGTTTTACAAAAAAAACATAAACTTGAACACAAATTTTTTCATAAATGATGTCAATAATGTATGTGCAAAAATGCCAGATTATTTTTCAATAATAATGCAATTAACCGGGTAAAAGTAAGAGGAAATTTATTTTTGATTACATGAATTTTGAACCAATTAAGCGGGAAAATCAATTAACCGAGTTCAATTATCCGAGGAAATTTACATGTGTTTTCGTATGCAATATTTTTTTGCCCGATCATGTGGTTCAATTAAGCGTGGAAACCAATTAACCGTAGGGTCAATTAACCGAAAAATACTGTATTATTTTTAGTTCAATAGATAAATATAATTAACATGAAAAATTTAATAAAATTTACAAGATAAATAGTGTTTTATCACGTGCAGATCTTTAGTCAATTAAAAATGATTACGAAAACATTAAGAATAGTCTAAACGACATTGTTAAGACATATTTTTACAAATCGAAACTTTCAAATTCGTTACAAAATCGAAGTTTTTGGTTTGATGGGTAACTTTGTTTTATATTTATACGCACATTTTTACATACATATGTACATACATATGTTTGCCTTATGTTGGCTTGTTACTTTCATTTCAGCACGGATTTAAAGTTGATATTGTTATATGTACATATTGATATAATTGCTATGTAGGTACCTACATATGTATGTATGTATATTGTTATTTGTTACACACATAATTACCTATTATTTTAACTGTAGGTAATAATTTGATATTTGAAAAGTCAACACTATTTTGAGTTAGCTTAAAGCTTAGTACATATCTACATACCTACTTGCTTAGATGAAAATTCAAATTACTAGGGGGTTTTTAAAAACACATACATATGTACATACATATGTATGTAGCTTTTATACATATTAGTTACATACATATGTACTTACTTAGATTATTCAATCAGCCTAACAGAACGTATCAGTTTATCGATTTCGAGAAGGCTAAAACAATATTCATTGTTCTAACGTAGGGCTATTTCAAATAGTAATTATGTAAGTTATTTATTCTTCGTTATTGACCAATTACATAGGTACTTATGTATGTATGTACATACATTTCAAAAAACACCTCATAAATGAAAAGTTATTTTACTGGTGACAAAATACTTTTTAGCGACGGCTCATTTCAATTATGTATATGTATATATATATATATATGTATAAAATAACCTGTTTATTATTTTCAAATATAGTTACAAGCCTATGTACATATATTTCAATTTTTAAAATGAAAAACAAATTGACAAATATACAACATTTTAAAAGATAAATACAAAAGCATTTTTAACATACATATAAATACATCAGAGTATATTTTTGTAATCATCAGTGTGCGACATTTTTTTCCACAGAGTTTACTTGTCTGGTACGTATGTATAGTGTTTGTGTGCATACATACATGTTTATGTTTATAATGTGCTTTGGTGAAAAAAAATTGAAATTTTTATGTGTGTAGAATATTGCTTGGTATGTAAAAGCAAATAACGATTTGAATGTGTGTGATCTTTCAAAAGCAAATGCCTTGTATTTTTATACACACATGCTTAGATGTGTGACAAAAAGGGGGTTGTACGAAAAAATACGTTGAGTTATTATTAAGGTAATATACACAAAGAACTAACAAGCCTCAGTAGCACGATGGGTCGTGTGTTGAATTATTGTCTCTGACACATATTCAATGCGCGTGACCCCGTATTCAATACTACTGAGGCACCTAGTGTATTTATAAATTTATTTCTGCAATGAATATATATATATCTTCATTTATTTGTATATATATCCATTTCAGAATCGATACTTTTATTTTTGCTGATTTTCAATACGAAGCATCCTTAGAAAAATCCCTACATTTTACTTTAAGAAACAATTCTCTAGCTCTTCTTGTGTCTTCAGAAAATGGATTTCACGTACAGACAGACGGATAGACGGACAGACGGACAGACGGACAGGGCTCAGTTAAATTTTTTAATTATAAGGATCCAGTATATATATACTATATGGACCTCATATAAATATTGTGGAAATTACACACGTAATGACAAACCTATAAATACCCTTACCATTTTTGGTGAAGGGTATAAAAATTATTTTAAGTATTTATTCCAACTAATCCATATAACAACATAAATTATTTTGACAACTTACCCTGCCGATAACAAACAAAAAATTATTCATCATATTATAAAATCAACAACGTTTGCCCCTATCAAAGTAATACAAAGTAATATACCAAGTATATGCATTTAAACAGCTGAATAATTTTTTTCTCGTTTAGTGGTAATGTATGACTGTCAAAAGCTGTTTACAATTTTCGTATGCCATTTGGGTTTGTTATGCTTTGTTATACATAATTCTACAAATTGTTTTTGTTTTCTTCATGTTGTTCTCATCTGTTTTTGACATTCATCCATTATTTTTACACAAACAAAATACATGATGTTTTTGTTGTTGTAGACTTGCATATACTTGGTATAATATTTACTTTGGTCCCTATGTGCTGATACTGATGCATGGTACAATAATAATAGGTACACGCATCCATGCAACTCTGCGTTTCTCTGCATTTTTTATTTTGCTGACTGCGACTTCATTCTGGTGACTTGTCAAAAAATCAACACACAAACATGTATGTTTTCAAAGCCGAGAAGATCAACAGTTCATGCCAGATGTCAAAATATAGCACTCAAGCGTTCAAACACACACACAAACTGAAACCAGCTGACGAGCAAACCTGCTGATGCGTGTACCTGTTATTATTGTACCATGATACTGATGAAAATTTTACATTTCCTCTGCCGGCGTTATATCTTGAGGTTTGATAGAAATTCATCAGGATAGACATACACCAAACTTAGACGATGCCATTTATGGCGTGCAATTTTTCACGTCATTTTTGGTTTGACAGCGAGCGGTGTAGAGAAGAAAGAGGGGTAGAAAAAAATGACTCGTTTGCTGTTTTCATGGGATATTTTCATATTTCTCTTTACTCTTTTCTTGTTACGTTTTATTATTATTCTATTCTTATTGTATTGGCGTCATAGATAAGAAAAAGACTTGGAAAAAATCCCTTCGTATGAATTCAAATAATATTTGCTAGCAATTTCAAAAGGGAATCAAGAAAAAGAGAGATCATAAATGGCATTATTTAAATTGGGTGATAGCGTTTAGCATGGTCTAATAATCAGGTCTGCGCAAGAAGGAATATGGTTTTTTGTAGGGTTGTGTTTTGACCGTTATATAATCTGCAAAAATATGGTAAGTTAATTCGGTCTTGTCAAAAGTTGTTTACATTTTTGGCCGCCATCATGAATATTATTGTTTACGTTATGCTTTTTGTTTTTGCATAACCAATAAATAGATACAAAACAATTTTTGTTTTGTTTTGTATACAGCTTTGTTTTGACAATGTTGAATTAATTTTACACAAACAAAATGCATGTCGATTTTGTTGTTGCGTTGATACGCGCACCTTATTATTCCACCATGGCGTTTAGAATAAAAAATCGGCGTGAAGCCGTTCAGTCGCCGGCGCCGTTTGTTTTCCCTTTAGACGCCTACGAAATGTTTTTATAGGCTTTGTACAAGTGCGTTGCATCACATATTAGTGAAAAAAAATTAATTTTTCAGATTAGAAGTTGGTCAAAGTTGGTACTAGGATTGTTATTTCAATTGTATATGAATTGAAAAATATATTCTTGTTTTTACAGAAAATGCACTTCAAAGCCTTTTTGTCTGGTTTAATTGCCATGCCCGTCGTGCGTGCTGACGATGAAGATGAATTGGTAGATCCTCAGGCTTCTTTAAGAGTAAGATTTTTAAATTCGTTTCTATAAATGTCAATCCTAAGTAAATTGTGCATAATTTCAGGAGCAATGTCAGTCTAAAGCACATATTGAAGGCCTATACAACAAATATCAGACTTGCAATGATCGCGTTAATAGCCGCTCAAAGACAACTGAAAATTGCATGGAGGAACTTCTTGATTATGTAGCAGAATTGGACCATTGTGTAGCACACAGTCTATTCTCTAAGCTTAAATAATCTGTGTTTTTTTGGCTGACGCCAATAATAAATATATAAAGTTGGAATATTTTAAGGATAAAGGCCATAAATTAGGCAGGAAGTTGAACCAGAATTCTTTCCAGCACGCGAATACCATTGTTAACGAATTGGATTTGTATGAGGATAGGTTGAGAGCAGCGTTGCAAATTTACAGATTTTTTATCTGTATTTGGCAGTTTTACTAAGCATTGATCATTTGAAGTTTTTAGTTTAAAAAATGTTTTTGTAAATTGAGCAGATGTTTTAGTTTTTATATTCTTAAACATTTTTAGTCGAAATTTTACTTAATTTGCTTAAGGCTTAATCCTACTTCTTAGTCCCAATTCGCATTATGCAAATCTTATTTTTAAGCTTATTAGCTTTTTGGAGTGAGAGACAGGAGGAAAACAAATGAGTACAATCTTTCATATACTCATGATTTTCGTTTTGTTTTCATATTCGTAGTGTCAAGTTGGTGTACATACATACATACATTCATACAATGAACGCCAATGAAAGTTCAAAAAAGAAATCGTGATGAATTTTGCAATAAGACTTGGATAGTGTGAATTGGGACTTTGCACCTGATAATCAGGCATGTTCTGTCAATCGCATTTCGCCTAACATTTGCGATGCGAGATGAAATCGCATGATAGGTGTTCTGGAGTTCACAATCGCAAGAAGTTTTGCGACTTCAACTCGCAGGCAAGTACTGAAGTGAACTGATTGATGTATTTTACTTGAACTGAAGTTTAAACTAACAATAAAGCAATGCACAAATTAAACTAAACATGATTTCTTAAATATTTTGTAAAAATTAATAAAACTTCCAAACTATTTAAGTTTAAAATATCAACTTTAAAATGTTTTCACAATTTTCTGTGCCAATTGTTTTTTTCAGTACTGGCGATTTAATTTAAACAGCTGTTTTACTTGATATAAAAAAATAGCAAAACGCGTGAACGACAGAACATGTAGAAATAAGTTTGGCGATTTTCAAAACGCATGCGATTTCATATTCATGCGAGTGTCAGAACATGGGCGAATATATAAAGGATAGAAACAAAATTATTTTTAAGTCAACTTTTCTCAGAAAACCTCCGGGAAAATAGTTGAACCCACAATCAAAGCGTATTTTCAACCTCAATCGGTTGCATGTAATGTTATATGCGCTCACCTTCTACTTTATGTGCTACTTGCAAACTACTAAGTGTTTTTTTTCCGATTTTTTTTTTTGTAAAAAAAAAATAAGTATGTATACAACTTTTCTCAGAATGCCTCCGATTTTTTTGTAAAAAAATGTCAAGTATTCAAATTTTCTCAGAACCCATAATTGATGCTTATTTTCAACCTCATTCGATTGGGTGTAGTGTCATATGCGGTCACTATCTAGTTTCTGAGATATCAATGAAATAGTCTTTGGAAAATTGTTCGAAGAAACCTCCGGATATATTCGACATAAATAAAATGTCAATAATAACAGTCATAAAATCTGATACTAGAGGACTTTTGCTATATATTCTCATTTTTATATTTTTAATTTATTAAAATATTACTTTAAAATTATTGCATTCAAAGTCGTGGGACCCAATTATAGTTTACAACACTTAAATGTTGTGTTGTCTCATACTATGTTCACACGACAAGATGAAGCACTTGCTTCGCTTTCTGAAGCATGTTTATGAATCTAGCTGTTCACACGACTCATTTACTTGCTTCGATTTGACAGTTCTCTTTTTAATAACAAATAAAATCTAAAATGGACAAAAAACAAGTTAAAATTATTACGCATTTTTAAAAATGCACAAACATATTTTTTGTTTCCATTGTTGTTTAATTCAATTTTTCACTTTTAATTAAAGTTTTTGTTGGTTTTTTTGCATATATGTATGTAGTTCTGATAAACTTCCGATAAAATTTAGAGAAGACAGCAATTTTTCATGCTTCGCAAGTAGATTCAATATGAATCTACATGCTTCGCTCTCAAAATTTTGTACGGCGAAGCATATTGCTTCGCTCATGATTGGGGTGTGAAGCATGTTCCGAGTGAACGTAGTATCAGCTACAACACAACATTAATCATCAATGTGAAGTAAACATCCTAATACTATGTTCACACGAGAAGATGAAGCACTTGCTTCGCTCTCTGAAGCATGTTTATGAATCTAGCTGTTCACACGACTCATGTACTTGCTTCGATTTGATAGTTCTCTTTTTAATAACAAATAAAATCTAAAATAGACAAAAAAAAAATAAGTTAAAATTATTACGCATTTTTGAAAATGCACAAACATATTTTTTGCTTCCATTGTTGTTTTATCTTTATAGTTTTAATTCAATTTTTCACTTTTAATTAAAGTTTTTGTTGTGTTTTTTGCATCTAGTTCAGATAAACTTCCGATAAATTACGATAAAATTTAGAGAAGACAGCAATTTTTCATGCTTCGCAAGTAGATTCAATATGAATCTACATGCTTCGCTCTCAAAATTTTGTATGGCGAAGCATGTTGCTTCGCTCATGATTGGGGTGTGAAGCATGAATAGAGAGCGAAGCATGTTCCGTGTGAACCAAGGCGAATTAATTATGTATGAATTTGCCTTGCGTGTGAACGTAGTATAAAAATCAATATTTTTTTTTCGCTCAAAATGAAAAGAGCGCCCTCTCTTGTGCACTCTTCTAAATCAGTTTTGCTCAAATTGAAGAGTGTGCCCTCTCTTGTGCACCAAAATATGAGTGTTTTTCTCATATATGGCAACATCACTTAACCCATATAATCCCAAGACATTAAAATAACGACATTTTGTTATTTTTTTTAGCAAGTTATAAAAGAGTCACATCAAAATAGGAGAAAATGTAAAAAAATTTTTTTTTTTTAATACCTAGGTGTTTTTTGGAAGCGCATCTTAAATGGGGCAGTGGGATAATATGCCCACGGTTTTTGCAAAAAAGAAACTAAAAAAATTTGATTTGTTTATTAAAAAATTAATTCATTTCTTTCCGTATACATATTAAAAAAACGTAAAGTTATTTAAAAAAAATTTCAAATTATTTTGATGTATGAAAAACTTGGGAACAATGTTGGTGCAAGCCTATTCCACACTTGCTGCACTTGAACTTTGTATTTTTATGGCAATGGCGGCATCTTATTTGTGTTTCATTTCTAATAATATAATGTCCTTTTCCATCTAATCTTACCGAATCAGGAAGTTTTTTCTTCGTCGCAATTGATAATTTACTTTCACTTCGTTTATTTGTAGAAGAAGTTGGTTTGTTCTGCATAAGATAAGACTGAACTATGTATCTTGTAAAAGAAAGAAAATCGTGAGCATTTTTAGCTTGTCCAGCTGGCGATAGACGATACAACTGAAAAGCATTATTTACACATGCATTTATTGGAAACATCATCATTTGCCAATACCATCTTTTAAGTCTTATTGCAATCCTATATTTACCAACATTTTGATCTAGCCTGTCTACACCACCCATGTATTTATTATATAGTTGGTAACAATGAGGTTGATCAACATCGACCCGTTTATTATTGCACCATCTCTTAACTTTGCCAAGGGGATTAACTCCACTTTCTGTTGAAGCAATAGTTACAATGCTGTTATCATTATAACGGACTAGAGTAATATTTGACTCAACATCAGTAATTTGATGAAAGTAACCTCTTGAAGTTTTTTTCATATCCTTTATGTCTTTCAGAGGAGCTCCTTCAGTTCTGTTTGCTCGTAAGGTTCCCGTTATATCATGCCCTAATTGCTTAACCTCATCAAGTAATCGTAAAGATGTGAAAAAGTTATCCACGAAAAAGCTATAATGTTCTCCGTGCGGAAGTTTAGAAATCAGATTTGTCACAACCGAACCTCCGACACCTAAAGCTGGGTTTGTGTTTCCTGTTTTAGCCCCTTGATATGGCTCACCATATATTAGATAACCCAAGCGTGTACATAGTGACCATATTTTATATCCAAAGCGAATTGGTTTTCCGTGAATATGTTGCTTAGCTCCGTGCTTTCCAAAATAAGGCACCATTGACTCATCTATGGATAGATATTTTTCACCGGGAAAATACTTAAGCCATCGGTTATTCATTTTGTCCCAGAGCGGTCTTACTTTTGCAAACTTGTCGTTAGTAGGAAGGTTGCTATTATCACAAGCATGAAAATAGCGAAGAAGTTCTTCAAATCGGTTACGACTCATACATGATGCTACTCCTGGGTGATGTGTATCAACACTTTGATCCCAATACAATCTATAATGCGATAGTAGCCAGACAAGAGTAAAATACCTACAAAGCTTTTTATTTCTTCAGTGCTAACACGAAACTTTATTTGGCCTTTTGCAATGGCATTATTTTCTGTACTTGAAGGCAGTAATTCAAAAACATCGCCATCAAAAAACATTTCGAAGAATTCCAATGGATTATCTTTATCCAAAACAAACTCCGCCGTACTCCCCTCTTTCTCAGTTTTAGACGTAATATCTTTCTGTTTCCACTGTCTTTTGATGGAAGTCTTCGGTTTTTTTCTAAGTGGCTCACCAGAAAAAGTTTCTGAGTTATTTAGTTCTTCATTAGAAATAAACGGAATGCCTTCTAAAGTTTCTAAAACTCCTTCATTTGAAGGTACTTGACATCGCACTTCAGCTTCCGCCAATAATTGTCTTCGAGCAAGATTTCCAATTTCACCACTATCCTCATCTCCGCTATCTTCATCACTGACGTCTGCATTATCAGGAGGTGTGATCAATATATCAGCTGATATAATGGGGCTATCATCCTCTAAAGCTAAAATGATTTCATGGACGCTCAAGCTGAAGAAAAAAAAAAACAATCGATAAAATTTATTTCTAACCGTATATAAAATTACGACCCCTTGAAAAATCTTCATGATGTCTCATATTCCTAATGCACCTTATATGGGGCGTAATATTAAAACATCTTTTCATAGCTTTAGAAAATAAAATGATTTTATTTTCAAAGCAAATAATAAAATATACAGATTTTACATAAGAAACTAACATCAGTTTCATTGTAAGTAAAAGTTGACATTTATAATGACTTACCCTTTTCTGGAACACATTTTAACTAATATTGAATTCTCTGCTCTCTATGCTATGAAAAAACTACAATGCAAAATGTACAAATTCAACGTGTTTGCAATAAAAAATAACATAATTTAACAAGTAAACAATTTTAAATAACTGTTTATACAAGAAAGAAAAAGTTGGCGGCAACGCATAGTTTTCGAGTTATTGGCCTCTGAAGTTTTTATATATATGTGCAATTTCCCTTTACATTTTTTTTCAACGTATAAGACCAATTTGCATAGCCGGCCTTCGGCCGGGCTTAATGAATTTATCCACCATGGTATATCCCGACACGGCGGTATATAGAATAGAATTTTTGCATAGCCAGCCTTCGGCCGGGCTTAATGAATTTATCCACCATGGTATATCCCGACACGGCGGTATATAGAATAACTCCTAAACTATAAGTTTCCGGAAGTTAAAATTTTAGGAGTGGACTAAAGTAAGTAAGGGCTACCAACCATATAAATTTCAACCCTTAAATCGGGTGGCGGGAGAGTACCGTGGAGCCGTTAACAACCTAACTTGACAAACTAATCATTATAAGAAATATCAGTGCAAATATATATTTGGCTATAGCTGAAAACTAACAAAAAGTTCGGGCACTACATTTTGGTATATAAATAATTTTGCCAACCAGTTTTTGGTTGAACAAAGTTATTAAAATAAAAAAAAAATTTTTTGCCACTTATGCACTATTTCCGGTCTAGGTTAAAAAAAACAAAAAGTTTGGGGACCGGACCACTTGTGACTTATAGTGTACTTAAATACCTACATTTTGGTATATAAATTATTTTGCCAACCAGTTTTTGCTTGAACAAAGCTATTAAAATAAAAAAAAATTGTTTGCCACTTATGCACTATTTCCGGTCTAGGTTAAAAAAAACAAAAAGTTTGGGGACCGGACCACTTGTGGCTTATAGTGGACTTAAATACCTACATTTTGGTATATAAATTATTTTGCCAACCAGTTTTTGCTTGAACAAAGCTATTAAAATAAAAAAAAATTTTTTGCCACTTATGCACTATTTCCGGTCTAGGTTAAAAAAAACAAAAAGTTTGGGGACCGGACCACTTGTGACTTATAGTGTACTTAAATACCTACATTTTGGTATATAAATTATTTTGCCAACCAGTTTTTGCTTGAACAAAGCTATTAAAATAAAAAAAAATTGTTTGCCACTTATGCACTATTTCCGGTCTAGGTTCAAAAAAACAAAAAGTTCGTGGACCGGACCACTTTTAGCCTATAGTGGACCTAAATACCTGCATTGTGGTATATAAATTATTTTGTCAACCAGTTTTTGGTTTAAGTTTATTAATTGTTAATTGATTTAATTTCTCAATAAATCTTTTAAAAAACATAAAATTTTTAACGATTAATTATAAAAATTCTCACAATTTTCTTAAAAAACTACAAAAGTTCTAATAAAATCGTTAAGTTACATACACAATTAAATTAAAAACTTTGAAAAATGTTGGCTAAAGTTTTTTTATTAATAGGTATAGAAGATGTGAAGCAATTTAAAAATTTTTTATATTGATGTTTAAAAATTTCCATCATTGCAAAAATATCCAGTAAATTCGCTTCTTATACTTGAAATTTCTCCTAAAATAATTGCCAATTCATCATCACTTATTATTCTCGCAATATTTCTGCCAACTATGTTCCGTAATGTGCACAACGAAAAACAAACTTTAAATGAAGAAAAAACACTAACACACACAAAGCTGAGTACACGTATACATTATATGCCAGATGAACTGGCCTAGTGTAATTTGGAAAGAACAATAATTGTGCGGCTTAAAAATTGTTCTAATGTAAATATGCTCATTGAAAAACAATTTTTTTTATCTTTCGTAAGAAATAAATTTTTTTTAATAAAAAGTATCCTTTGTTACTTCTAATAGCTCCAAGAATATGTATACAAAGTTTCATGATGATCGGTTTAGTAGTTTTTGAGTGAAAGCGCTACAAACAAACTTACATTCACATTTATAATATTAACTAGCTTATCCCGGTCTGCTTCGCTACCCCCTCGTTATAAAATAAAATTAAAAGTATTTATATATTCTATTGTGAAAATTTAATGACGATCGGTCCAGTAGTTAAGACTATATTACGATTTTTAACTTTCCTAAAAAGAGGCGTGGTCCCACCCACTTTTCTCCTGGTACGTATTCCAAATTGTGCCAATACCATATGTACCAAATATCATCGACGTAGGTCAAAAAATGCCCAAAATATGGCGATTTAAATTTTTGGGCTATATGGGCGGTGCCGCGCCTCTTTGTCCAATCAAAACTTCATATAGGCTATTATTCCTTCCAGAGTCACAGTAACATGCTGTGAAAATTTCAGGAAGATCGGCCCAAGGGTTTGGTTTTCCTAAAAAAGGGGCGTGGTCCCACCCACTTTTCTGCTGGTACGTATTCCAAATTATGCCAATACCATATGTACCAAATATCATCGACGTAGGTAAAAAAATGCCCAAAATATGGCGATTTAAATTTTTGGGTTATATGGGCGGTGCCACGCCCCTTTGTCCAATCCCGCCCATATTTGCAGCAGCACTTAAGAAATGCACACCAGACCGACATACCAAATTTTGTTCAAATACCGTTATCAGGAGCAGAAATAATAGATTTTTAATTTGTGGTTTGTATGAGAGGTACCACGCCCCTTTGTGCAGTCCCGCCCATATTTGCAGCAGCACTTAAGAAATGCACACCAAACCGACATACCAAATTTTGTTCAAATACCGTTATCAGGAGCAGAAATAATAGATTTTTAATTTGTGGTTTGTATGAGAGGTACCACGCCCCTTTGTCTAATCCCGCCCATATTTGCAGCAGCACTTAAGAAATGCACACCAAACCGACATACCAAATTTTGTTCAAATACCGTTATCAGGAGCAGAAATAATAGATTTTTAATTTGTGGTTTGTATAAGAGGTACCACGCCCCTTTGTCCAATCCCGCCCATATTTGCAGCAGCACTTAAGAAATGCACACCAAAGCGACATACCAAATTTTGTTCAAATACCGTTATCAGGAGCAGAAATAATAGATTTTTAATTTGTGGTTTGTATGAGAGGTACCACGCCCCTTTGTCCAATCCCGCCCATATTTGCAGCAGCACTTAAGAAATGCACACCAAACCGACGTACCAAATTTTGTTCAAATACCGTTATTAGGAGCAGAACTAATAGATTTTTAATATTTGGCTTGTATGGGAGGTACCACGCCCCTTTGTCCAATTGGACCGAATTGTAAATCTAAACCATCCGGAGCGCAACCCACACGCATACAGAAAAATTTATGCAAATCGGTCCAGCCGTTTAGGAGGAGTTCAGTCACAACGATCGTACAGTAGAATTATATATATAATGTTCCTGATTGATTTTGCCACGCCCTCCGCCCACCGACCAAAATATTTTTTCTTCCTAAACCTTCGCGTAACAATTACGAACAAACCCGCAGAAGGAAGTATCCAATTTGGTCCAGTCGTTTTCAAGTTTTAAGATAACGAACAAACCAAGATTCATTTTTATATATGTATATATATATAGATATGATGTATGTACATTTGTATATATCTGTGGCAATAAATAATAATGGCTTAAGTCGAAATTTCATGTTTTGAGATATTAAGGGTTTTGTCTAAAATAAATTGTGTTTGGTTTTTATATAAAATTTTTAGCCAAAGAAAAAGATGCACATTCATTTAGAACAAAACTGTTAATTTTATAAAAAGAAATTAGTTTTATAAGTTATTATTCGTTGTTTTTTAATTAAGATGTTATGAAAAAATCCATTGGCAGAAAAAAAAACACTAAAGTGATCTTAAGATATTATATTGAAAGTCGAAATAATTTTTATTGGCAGTAAGTCGAGACAAGTGCTTTAGTTTAAATTGAAAAATGTGAAAAACTGAAAATCTCTCGTTTTATAAAAGCTTAGTTAAATGTAAGGTCTTTTTTTATTTGAAGAATAATTTGAATGGACTGTTAGTTATTCAACTTAAATGTATACAAGTTTTAAAGCTCAAACATTTTAATATTTATGTAGCTACCTTAAAAAAAAATTAAGTTGAGATAAGATATTATGGCTTATGTATTATTTTCCAAAAAGAATTAACTTAAAATATAATCGCGTATAGTTTTATTAAAAATTACATTTTATACTTGAAATTTAGCTGAGTGATAGATCTTGAAGAGAAGATTTAGAATATGTAATAAAATGAAAAAGCACTTATGTCAACTTAAGCCATTATTATTTAATGCCACAGATATTAATATGATGTATGTATACATATATCTGTGGCAATAAATAATAATGGCTTAAGTCGAAATTTCATGTTTTGAGATATTAAGGGTTTTGTCTAAAATAAATTGTGTTTGGTTTTTATATAAAATTTTTAGCCAAAGAAAAAGATGCACATTCATTTAGAACAAAACTGTTAATTTTATAAAAAGAAATTAGTTTTATAAGTTATTATTCGTTGTTTTTTAATTAAGATGTTATGAAAAAATCCATTGGCAGAAAAAAAAACACTAAGGTGATCTTAAGATATTATATTGAAAGGCGAAATAATTTTTATTGGCAGTAAGTCGAGACAAGTGCTTTAGTTTAAATTGAAAAATGTGAAAAACTGAAAATCTCTCGTTTTATAAAAGCTTAGTTAAATGTAAGGTCTTTTTTTATTTGAAGAATAATTTGAATGGACTGTTAGTTATTCAACTTAAATGTATACAAGTTTTAAAGCTTAAACATTTTAATATTTATGTAGCTACCTTAAAAAAAAATTAAGTTGAGATAAGATATTATGGCTTATGTATTATTTTCCATAAAGAATTAACTTAAAATATAATCGCGTATAGTTTTATTAAAAATTACATTTTATACTTAAAATTTAGCTGAGTGATAGATCTTGAAGAGAAGATTTAGAATATGTAATAAAATGAAAAAGCACTTATGTCAACTTAAGCCATTATTATTTAATGCCACAGATATAATCGGCTATAATGAACTTTCTGCTCCCTTCACCGCGGTGTAAAGTAATTAGTATTGACAATACATATAATAATTGAATTAAACGATTTCTAGAATAAGTTAGACCCTTTTGTTTCCAAATTAGATTCACTCCATATTAGCATTTATTTTCCCAATAAAGTAAGAAAAAATAATAATAACAATTTATTTTCTCTGTTAATATTTTAATAGCTTTTAGTGGAAATATGAATGTAAATTAAGTTGTGTGACGCTCGAACAGCATTTTAAGCACTTTTTTCAAATAATTTTTTTATTCTTGCTTGATGTCTTCAAAGACATGAAAATAAAAAAAGTTCAATAAACTTCAATTTAAACAATTTGTAAACTACATTTTGAACTTCCTCCCCTCTCTCTCGCTCTCTCTAACATCATTTGCAAAATATAGAAGTGATAATTGGAATTTATCTGGAAAAATCCATAATTTTTTGTCATTGTTTCGTAATTAATATTCATTTACCGATTCGAAGTTTTAATTATAAACAAAAACGGGGTATTCACACTGTAGTCATAAAGTAATATGTAATATAATAATAACACACCAAAATATGACAAGTGTGAGCAAACCGTGATACAGGTATGTGAGAGAAATATTTTCTATTTGAAATGAAATCGAAGACTTAAATCGAATAAAGTACTTTTAGGTGTGATGGAAATCGGATCGAATCTATTTACATAAATATTTTTGTGTGACCTCCGTCCGCTGGATGATTCCTGCTAATTTTTGCGACAGGATTAATTTTTTTTTTACTTTCTGACATTTTCTAAATTTTAGCAAGTTTATTTATTTTTGCTACTTTCAATGACTTTTTTCCATTTTTCAAAGTTTTGGCAATTCTATTATTTCAGGTTATTCAATTGATTAGTTGCATCGCGTAAGTGATAATAGAGAGTTAATTAATATAGCACTTTTATTACCCCCAAAATTAAGCACTAAGATTTTAATTGTATTCTATTTAGGTATATATTAGTGTTACCAAGAGAGGGCAGCAGAAATTTTAGATCCGTTTTTGTTTAATTTGGCCGGAAGCTATACCGAAACATATAAAAGACCAACAGCAATTGTAGAGTTAAAATCATTTAAGAATAGTGAAAAATCATAAATATTAGAGTGGATCTAGCCTAAGAGAGCTCCTTCAAGGTTTTTGTAGATATAAAATTATTAAAATTAAAGATTTTTGGAAAAAATTTTATTTTTTTATATTATTTTTTTATTTTAATAACTTTGTTCAACCAAAAACTGGATGGCAAAATAATTTATATACCAAAATGTAGATATTTAGGTCCACTATAAGCTACAAGTGGTCCGGTCCCCGAACTTTTTGTTAGTTTTCAGCTATAGCCAAATATATATTTGCACTGATATTTCTTATAATGATAAGTTTGTCAAGTTAGGTTGTTAATTTCCGCGTTTTTTTTATTAAGAAGAATATCAGGTTTTCTCCGTATATTGATAGCATCGTTGGTTGATGTTGCCATATAGGAGAAAAACAGTCATTTTTTGGGTCACAAGAGAGGGCACACTCTTCAATTTGAAGATGGTGTTGGCTGAGGTGGTTAGCGCGTTGACTGCTAAGCAAACAATGACTTGGGGCCTGTGTTCAAACCCTGACCAGAGCAAGTCAATTAACATCATTAATTTTTCTAATGTACATTGGTGAGACATTGTTATTTGTTAATTGTAGTCGGACTATTTAAGTGATGAAGGCATAGCATTGGTCACTAAAAAACTGTTCCGACAGCGATCGATGCTGTTTCAAACTAATGTACACAACATCGCCCTCCTTCGTCGGTTAGCAGAAACTTTGGGGAAGTCAAACAATTAATAAAATGCCTGCTAACACAGCTTAACAAAGTTAATGCGTCTACTTAACACCAGAGGCGCCTCAACACTGCTAAAAATAATCAACATAACGCGCAAAGCAGAGTTGTAAAAAAGTTAAGCCTTCTAAATTTTCAACCTCTATCTTCTCTACCCTATCCCTCTCCCTGAGTTCCGGCACAATGCATTGCATACGTAGGGGTCTTCCCCTGAGTGCTAGTCCTAATTTAAAAAAAAAAACAACTGAATTAGAAGAGTGCACAAGAGAGGGTGCTTTCTTAAATTTGAGCGAAAAAATTTAAGTTATTATCTTTAGGTTATTAACTTCTCGGGCGCCACATACATACATATATGTTTTCAAAGCCTAGAACATCAACAGTTCATGCCAGATGTCAAAATATTGCACTCCAAGCGTCAAACGCACTAACAAACTGATATCAGGTGACGATCAAATCTGCTGATGCTTGTACCTGTTATTAATGTGCTATGCCTTGGATATTTACTTCCCCTGCAGTGTGGCCATATTGGCATTTTTTCAGCTAAACTACCATTTTTTTTCTTAGATGCAAATTTTCCATGTAGCAGTTAAGCTATCTACAGACGATTGGCAGATCTTACAATATTGTCAGAAAAATGTTCAGAAAATGTCTCACAACCGTCTAAACTTACAATTTTTGTCTTGCAACGTTGCAAGAAAAAGCATTGTCAGTTCATTGTAAGACAACAATATTGTCAGACATCTGACAATCGTGAGAACACTCTACTTTGCCATTATCAGATAATTGTCAGACATTGTAAGCTCTTGTTTTATTGGCAGATGTGTTTAAATTAATGCATCTGACAATGGCGCCTTTGTAAGATAATTTTTCTGTTGGCAATGCTGTCCATAAATACTATTGGATTTGACAGTTCTGACAAAGCTTAACAACGCATCTGGCAATTTTTCCACACAACAAGCTGACAACCGTGTAAACTGACAATTTTTGTTGGCAGATAAATTTATTGTCTGACAATTGTCTGACAATGAAATTGTAAGGTTTTCTTACAATCGTCTGAACTAACAATTTACCTTTTGGTAACAATTTTTCATTGTCAGTACGTTGTCAGCATATTGACATATCTTACAATATTGTAAGATCTGCCAATCGTCTGTACATAGCTTTAGCATTTTTATATATTTAGCTTTTTTAACATTAATTGCTTTAAGAATATTCAAATATATTAATCTTATTTGAAAAATCTATTAAAACTTTTTTCTTTTGATTACACATTCGAATCTTTACCATTGGCTACAAAGTGAATTTAAATTAAAATCTGTGTCAGAAAGACATCATCCGTCGCCTCTTTCTACTGACAAATAAGTTGAATTATGTGCTATGATCTATTGGGTACGTCTCCGTCAACGCTGGTTGGGCAAATTTTAGCGTACGGTGCAAATGTTTCCTTGTCTATATGACGTAAGCAAACCGGAGTCCTGCAATAAATAAAAATAAAAAAAAAATTGGCCTTAACTGTTGAATCTTTTGCATGACCCTTTATATCAAATTATTTTGATTTTTCCCCCAACGCTTTATTTAGAATCGAAACGATGTACAATAACTTTTTAAATCGAAAAACAAACACGAATTACATGCCCCGATTTTATAGTTTAATTAATACCTCAACTTAGACAACGATTTCCAAAAAAAAATTTCATAATAAATGAATACTAACTTCTTTTAAAGAAATTGCAACTTTGGAACATCAGTGACATAAATTAAGTTCGTTAAATAAAAAGTGAACAGTTGATTTCTGGACAAATGTACATATATTGTTATAAAAATGCATTAAATAAAAATATATTCAGCGAATAAGCTACTTTTGCAATGTAGCTTTTAGTTTTGTCATTTATCAACCCGGAAGTTGAAAGGGTTTTTTATAGTGGCATAAATCTCATAAAAACGAAAATTGGAAATAGAATGATGTAAGAGACTATGAATTCGCTACTTTATATTAGGTGTGGGTTGAAAAGGCTAAATACATGATGCGATCTCTTTAAAATATGCGATAAGAACATACATATACATATGTACATATGTATCATAATGATATCCCGATCAACTCTTCAGAAGTTGAAGAAGAATATTCAATCGATGAGGTATTTAATTTATTAATAAAATTTATTACACATTATACATGTAGATATAATATACTAGTTAATAGCCATATGTGGTTCAAGATCATTTTATTTTCACGTTAATTTTATAATAATTTAAGGTTTCTTACAAATATGTACATACATAGTACATATGTATGTCATATTGAATTTGATTGTACCTTTTTGTTCGAAAACTTTTAACTCCTTTTGTGTTCAATATAGTTTTCCATCAGTTTGTTTTATTGAAATGATATGAAATAGGTGTTTATGGGGAAGAACTATAAAAAATTATAAAGATAAGTATATGGCTTAAATGTATGTACTTTAGTGAAGTTGGTCCAAACAAAATAAAAATTAGCCTATGTGATAGAAAATTGAAAAATAAGAAGAAAATATAATATATATAAAAAAGTTGGCGGCAACACATATTTTCCCGAGTTATTGGCCTCTGAAATTTTCATATATACGTGCGATTTCCCTTTGCATTTTTCAATGTTCATATAAGGCCAATTTTGGTTTCGTTTGAAAGCTTTTGACTTGATTTTAAAATACAAAAGATTTCAGTGATATTTAAAAAAATATTGTTTTTATTGTAGTTATATTAATATAATAAATTAGTGTGAATTGCTGTCAGACACTTTTTCCAGCGAACAATCTGCTGCCATATACATACATATGTTATATTTTCTATATCTTTGTTTGGGTGTAGAAAATCTATTCTATATACCGCCGTGTCGGGAAATACCATGATGGAGAAAATTATTAAGCCCGGCCAAAGGCCGGCTATGCAGAGAAACATAGTAGATAACCACTGTTTTATACAAAATCTTCAAATGCACATAACTCTTTAAATAAGGATCGCCACCATTTTTTTTTTGAAGTGAAAACCATAGACTAATATAACATATATATATATAATATATATATATATACATATATAATATATTCTGTGGTGAAAACTTCTATTGGCGCGGTACGAAGGTTTTGCTTGACACAACACCTCAGAACTCGCGACACCGTCACGCTTTTTGACACTTGTAGCATCTCTGTGCGAATGCCTAGTCGGTGTGAAGTTAACAGCCTACAGTAATTAAAAATATATTTTTCGCTCAAAATGAAGAGAGCGCCCTCTCTTGTGTACTCTTCTTAATCAGTTTCGCTCAAATTGAAGAACTGCGCCCTCTTTGGTGCACCAAAAAATGAGTGTTTTTCTCATATATGGCAACATCAGCCACAACGATGCTGTCAATATACGGAGAAAATATATTCTTCTTAATAAAAACAAACGCGGCAGTTAACAACCTAACTTGACAAACTTTCTAGATACTGATCATTATAAGAAATATCAGTGCAAATATATATTTGAATATAGATGAAAACTAAGAAAAAGTTCGGGGACCGGACCACTTGTAGCTTATAGTGGACCTAAATACCTACAATTTTGGTATATAAATTATTTTGCCAACCATTTTTTGGTTGAGGAAAGATATTAAAATAAAATATAAAAATTATGCTACTTATGCACTATTTCCGGTCTAGGTCCAATAATAATGGTCCTAAATACCTGCATTTTGGTATATAACAAAACGTTTTCACTTCTGTCGGCACTCCCGGAGTGCTACCCGTAGTTTTTTTTTTTAATATTTTCTTATTTTTAATTTTTTACAATATTGTTTTTGTTTTTGACCGAATTCATTTAGGAATGTATTGGTTATTCCTTTTTATATGAAAACTTCAAAGGCCCATAACTCGGAAAATATGGGTTGCCGCCAACTTTTTTATTTAATTTTTTCTTCTTATTTTTCATTGTTCTATCACATAGACTAACAGCCAAACCCACGATATCGACCGACAAGTCCAAAGTAAATTAAATACCAAGTAGATGCACCATGTATTTTGTTTGTGTAAAAATATTGGATGAATGTCAAAAAGAGATGAGAACAACATGAAGAAAACAAAAACAATTTGTAGAATTATGTATAACAAAACAAAACAAACCAAAATGGCGTACGAAAATCGTAAACAGCTTTTGACAGTCATACATTAAAAATAAGCGAGAAAAAAATGAATCACCTGTTTAGTTTCATCTACTTGGTATACATATACTTTGGACAAGTCGATAGAGCGACAGCAACTCACTCATTATCGTTCGTATAAGCGACCCACTAATTATCGACTTGTCGGTCGTCTGTATTTACGTTTCAACGTAATCATTGCCAAATGACTATATTGCCACATCAAATATTCCATGTAAATTTAGCCACATATATGGCCATTTGAAGGTGGCACAACGACCAGGTATGCACAGTTCCATTACAAGTACAACAATCCAAAAACAACATGTATATTGTTGGTATAAAGTACTCGCTTTTCATCAAAAAACACAAATAAATTTAACATTTTCTTACGAATGATTTCCAAGCTGTAACAATTATTTGTGTATGCTGCAAAACTGTATCAGTTAGTATGAATATAAAGTTAGTATAATATAAAGCGAATTGAGGTTGGTGTGCTAGTAAGCTCACCTTTTGGATATGCCTTGCTAGAAATGTAAACACAAAACATATGCTTTGAATAAATGAATTTTGTAAAAATAATTTATAGCAAAATAATTTTTGGTATTTTGTTAATTTTACAAATTCAACAAGAACCTGCAGCGGCTTCGATTTTGCCTGTTAAATGCTAATCAATAATTATTATCTGTACAATAATATAATTATAAATATATGAATGTACATAATATGTATTTACATAAATACCTACCAATTTCCCATCATGAAATTTTTTAAAATTATTACATACATACATACATACATTCATATAAAATAACATTTTTTAAATAATTTTGTCAAATTAATTTCTTTGTCGACAACAAAACT
This sequence comes from Lypha dubia, assembly GCA_947311025.1. NCBI lineage: Eukaryota > Metazoa > Arthropoda > Insecta > Diptera > Tachinidae > Lypha > Lypha dubia. The sequence continues at coordinate 101,996,948 of OX371260.1, read as the reverse complement.
TTTGTGACTGATTTTGACAGTTGTTGTCGCATAATATTTCTTAGTGGGTCGGAAATTTGTATGAAAATTTTTACGTTATCGCTCGCTTTCATTGTCGATAGACTTGTCGTGCTGAAAATTTTTAGTGGGGCGCAAAACAGCTGTTTGTCGTTGAAAAAGCAAGCGAGCGATATCGATCGACATCGTGGGTTAGGCAGTAAATTTTATTTTGTTTGGAACAACTTCACTAAAGTGCATTTGTTCCTTTTTTAGCATTTTTAGCCGATTTAGCTACAAAATATTTTTGGATATGGCCACACTGTTTCCTTGATATATTCTAAATTCGCTCGAGTTCCTAAAGGCGAAAAAACAATAACAAAAAACATTCTTAGTATGTAACTTATTATTTCTTTTTCTTGGGTTTGGATTTTATCAGAGCATTTAGTTTTTAGTTTAGTTGTTACTCGCTGTTAAAGCAAGTTTAAAAAGCTGCCAATCAACATTATAAATTTCACTTCCATACATACATATGTATGTATTAAAATAGACTTTAAATGATTATTCTTGTCCTGTTTATCGCGTCTGTGAATATATATAAATAACACTAATAAGTATTTAAATTACAGTGAAATAGTCAACAAATAAGTATAGTGATATCAGATATACATAAATAGGAAACGTGTACATATGAATATACATATGTATGTATTAAATGCCAATTGGCATTGACCCTTTGTTTTCTTGTGCAATTTATTGAATTTGGTCTTTCCTCTGTATGGATACTCGCAAGGCGTATCCAACAGGTGAGCTTACTAGCACAGCTGACTGAGCCTGCTTTACATACAAACTGATAATGTTTTAAAGAAGGCATAAAAATGGTTACAGTTTGGAATACATACGTAAGAAAATGGTTTAAATTGTTTGTGTATTTTGATATGAAGCGATTGCTTTATACCAACAAAAAGCATGTTGTTTTTAGATTGTTGTTCTGTTGCTGAGTTCCAACTCAAGGGGTTTCGATCGGCGGCGGCGGCGGCGGCGTGGACAGTAGGGTCTCGGCGGCGGCTGAAATTTCGGCTCAAACCAATAATTTATTAACATTTTTTTGTTTCTATTTCATTTTTAGTGCATACATATGCATAAAGCTACCCACACACGAGTGATTTGTGCGTGTGATTTGTTCGCGTACCATTTCTCCACAAACGACGAACAAATTACAATAACCTTATACGTCAAGAAGAAAACATGAATTGTAAAGCGGATACATATGTATGTATGTATGTATGTTTTGTATGGGCAAAACCAAATTATATATGTATGCATGCATACATACATATGTATGTACATAGAAGCAAACTATACCCTGCAGGAGGTGCAACTAGTATCAAACTAGTATTTTACTAGTACCAAAGTCACCAGTACTAGTTCTCAACTGTAAACTTTCCTATACCATGTTAATACTCAAATTAACATTGGGTGTGTCGGGAAAATTACTAGTTCCATTGGTACTAGACGTGTACTAGTACACTTGGACCCAATTAGATACTTTAGAACAATTTTGTTACTAGTTTTTTTTGCATAGAAAAATTTCCTATAATAACTCGATTTACTCCCTTGTTGCTTTTGTGAAAAGTACTGGAAAATAAAATAAAATTTTTTTGTATGGTTTTATTTATTAAAATACAAAAGGAAATTACTTAAAAATTTAATATTTTGTACGAATTTTTTCAGGTTATTCAGTTAACATAAAAATATCAGTTCTATAAACCGGTTACCGTGATTTTAAATGTATGGCAGCACTTAAAAACAAAGAAATGCAAAAGAAAATTAAATATTTTTTTTATAATAAAGATGGCACAAATCAACGATTTGAAATTAAATTTATTAAGCCGTACCAAAATACAAATACGCAAATTTTTATTTTGTTACTTAAAAATTCTATTAATCCACAAGTGGTGCACTTGTACTACATCAATTACTAGTACTCATTAGCACTAGTATTTATTTAGACACGCATACTTGTCTGCAGACATGTACGATGGCATACCAAAACTCACTGTCTAATAGATGTATGTCTAGTACGTCAGACATGTATGTTGGTGTTTAAGCACAAACTCGGTCTATCGCGGTTTCACTGTTTTATTTAATATTTTAAGTTATAGAATAAATGTCATTATGACGACATTGGAAATCCTCTCCTGATTTCCAATGAGTAGACCTTAACTGTGCTTAAATACTGTTGGACCAGTCAGTTATAATATATAATTATTATTATTATATTCTTGAACGTCGTCAAAAGAACTGCATTACATGCAAGTTATATAAACTATATCACAATAATACCTATTCTTATTGAAGAAAACTATAAGGTAAATTTTGGCCAATAAAATTAAGAAGTTGATCTTCTTTTACTATTAATTAAATCTTGTGTGTTTATTTATCTATTTATCAAATACTCGGATATACGCCGAAACATTGGTCCTTCGAGCCGGATAATTAATTACAAGATTTATTATAAGTGCCAGCTACAGGTCCTTTACGAGGAGTCATCATCACTATAGTCAACATCATCATCGCTATAGTCAACATCATCATCATCATAATCATCATCTTCATTTTAGTGTGAGAAAATTAAGGTTAGTAAATTGATTGAAAGGTGACAAAAGTTAATAGAACAACAAGTTTAGTGACAATATTGTGTATGTATGTTTGTGTGCATCTACATATGTATATAAAATAAAAGGAATATCGGTTTGCAGTTTTGATAAGGCAGTGTAATTAACCAACACTGTTCAAGTAACCTTTTTGTTAACTAGTATTCATAATTTACAATTAATACCACACATTTGCCCTGCAGTCAGTCGATTGATATACTTATAGTGCTTTGGAAAATTTATTTTTTGTCTTTGAAATTCTGATTGTTTTATCTCGTCAAGGCCGTTAATATATTACACTCGTAATGTCGAAATATTTTGCGAATTTTACACGCGCTTCTGATGCCGTTTTTAAGTGAAATTTAACAAAATCCGTACTGAGGATCATCACTTATTTGCTCTTGAGGTAATGAGTGACGAGTTGAAGTCAATGTGGGAAAAAGCAAAATCGTCTTATGAACTTACTATCGATTCAATTGAAAGTTCTAAGGAAATCAATAAAGAAGATTTACTGCCGATTTCACGATGTCGAAAGAATTTTGATTTTTATTTTCATTCGTACAAATACATTTGATACAAAAACAAAATTTTAGAAATTGTTTTTGCTTCAAATGTAATTATACGAATGAAAACATATGGAAAAATTCTTTCGACATAGTGAAATAGGCAGTTAGAAACGGTTGAGCACAAATACGATACTACGTTCACAACTTACGTGCGGTGTATGAAAAATTTAAAAATAAAGCGTGAAGAGTTAAAAGTCACGACTCCCCTTCGTAATGGTGAAGTTGCGATTGGAGATCAAATTTCGCATACACTACCACTGCCTCCTTGTGATACAGATATATTCGAAGGAGATTATCTTTCATGGCCAACATTTAGAGATCTTTTTACTGCGTTGTATGTTAATAATAGCCGTCTCAGTAAAATTGAAAAGTTATGCTACTTGTTGAAGAAAACTGGTAAAGAGGCTAAGGAAATTGTATCTAAATGCCCTTTAACTAATGATGGATTTGATGTGGCATGGAAAAATCTAAAGGACACTTATGAAAATCCTAGAATGTTAGTCAACAATCAATTAAAAATCCTTTTTAATTTAGAAATCATATCAAAGGAAACGAGTTCCGCTCTAAAACATTTACAACGTGGTATTAACGGTTTTTTGACTGCGATGTCAATTTATAAAATTGAAACCACAAATTGGGACCCTGTAATTGTCTTTATGTGCATACAAAGATTACCTTCGAATACAGTTTAAAATTGGGAACAAACTGTAAAGGACAAAAGTGCCTTATCTTTATGGAAAGATTTGGATTTATTCTTAACAGAACGAATTCAAACTCTAGAATGCATACGAGATCTCACGAATAACGACGTTGAAAAGAAAAACGGCGATCGGAAGATAAAAGCTCATGTTTCTACTAAAAGCTCACCGACTATGTGCGTTTTATGTCCAAAGCAAAGTCATTTATTAAGATTTTGTCGTCGTTTCAAAAATTTATCGATTCCAGAACGTTTTTCAACGGTTAAAAAATTTCACTGTTGTGTGAATTGTCTCTCAAAAACCCATGAAGTTAAGGATTGCAAAAGTGAACATCTTTGTTTTAAATGTTATCAAAAACATCATACGATGCTTCATCAGGAAAATTCTGGGTACAATTCACCACTAAATAATTCAAATGTTAATTCTGCGGAAACAAATTCTCAAATGCCGTTGACGTCAACTACTTCTCAAGCAAATTTGAAATTGCCAGATTGCAACTTTTATAAAAGTAGGTCTATAGATTTGTTACTTGGGGCAGATTTATACCCTCAAATCATTCTTGATGAAGTTCGTCGCAATATTGCTGGATCGTTAATGGCCCAAAAAAATATTTTTGGATGGATTTAACAGGTCCAGTGGACACTCCATTGAATAATTCAGTTAATGTTTTTTCTACGTCTGTTAAATTTTCCGACGAAGATAATTTAAATCAGAATCTTTTGAAATTTTGGGAATTAGAGGAAACCCCGAAACGAAAAATTTTATCACATTCTGATAAATTGTGTGAAGAATTTTATAAGAACACAACTCGTCGTAATTCAGATGGTAGATACATCGTGTCTCTGCCTTTTAAGCCTGAATTTCCTAGAGAAATTAACTTAGGTATTTCTCGAACTAGTGCGAAAAAACAATTTATGAGAATAGAAACGTCTATATTCAAAAATCCCGAAATTAAAAATAGTTATGACGACGTGATAATGGATTATTTAAAATTAGATCATATGCGACCTATACTTTTCAATAATCAAGCCGTCACAAACTCATGCTATTTGCCACACCACCCAGTGATCAAACCTGAAAGAAAAACTACAAAACTTAGAGTAGTTTTCAATGCGTCCAACAAGACATCTAATGGCAACAGCTTAAATGATTGTCTTTTTGTAGGTCCTACGTTGCAAGCAGATTTACTGCCTAACCCACGATATCGAACGATGTCGACCGCTTGATTAACTTATTAATTGTTTAGTGGAAGAAACACTAAACAAATAAATAAAATCGGTTATTAGTGGAACGCAAGATTGATTTTTTACGTCTAAAAATCAAGCGATCGACATCGTTCGATATCGTGGGTTAGGCAGTTAGTCAATTTGATTTTACGATGGAGATTGTTTAGGTTCGTTTTCAATTGTGACATTACAAAAATGTATAGACAAATTCGGGTTCACTCATCACACACTCCATTTCAACGAATTCTTTATAGAACATCATCTGAGGATCAGGTGCAGGATTACGAACTCCAGACTGTTACTTTCGGATTAAATTGTGCGCCATATTTAGCTATTCGTACTTTATTGCAATTGGCAGATGACTGTGAGGAAGAATTTCCGATGGCTGCTGAGATTTTGAGAAAAGGAATGTACGTCGATGATGTTTTGTCTGGAGCCCATGATGTTGCGAGTGCTTTAAAGGCTAGGGATCAGTTAACGGCTGCATTGTTATCAGCGGGTTTCGAACTCAGAAAATGGACTGCAAATACTCTTTCGATTTTGCAAGGATTGCCTTCGGAATATTTAGTAGATTCGAAAGTTTTGACTTTTGAAGAATCGAGCTGCTCAAAAACGTTAGGAATTATTTGGAATGCGCAATTAGATTCTTTCTTTTTCAAAGTTTTTCCTCTGGAGGTGAAATCTAGGTATACAAAAAGAGAAGTTTTGTCCTGCATCGCAAAGTTTTTTGATCCAGTTGGTTGGCTAAGTCCAGTAATTATTAAGGCAAAAATGATAATGCAACGCATTTGGCTTAACAATATCGATTGGGACGATATGCTTCTTCCTGCAACAAAAAAGGAATGGATACAGTGTGTCGAATCCTTTAATCACATCAATTTTATTCAAGTGCCCAGATGGGTTCATTATGATAAAGATTCGACAACTGAAATTCATATATTTTCAGATGCCTCAGAAAAGGCATATGCGGGGGTAATATATATTCGAACTTCTATATCCGTATCTAAATTTTCACAATTCTTCTGACACCACTGGCTTTTATTTTGACTCAGCCATGAAGGGACATGCCACCAGAGTGTACTTTGTGACAACGTGAGCGGATCTACCCCCCGGCTGCCTAAGTCGGCAGGATTATCCTCAGAACGTACATGAAACCAATTGTGATTTCCTGTGTTTTCTTGAATCCTACAAACCCTATTTGCTACAAAGGTAGTCCATGAACTAGGTGTTTTTCGCAACCATGCCAATACAATAGTGGAATCTGTCCAACAATATACGCGTTTAATTGGAATTTCAATTTCCTTGAGCATATTCTTCAATAGTTCTGATGCTAAAACTGCTCCACATAACTCGAGACGTGGCAATGAAATAGATTTAATAGGGGCTACTTTTGTTTTGGAAGATAATAAATGTGTGTAAATTTCACCTGATGAACTTTCTGTTCGAATATATATTACCCCCGCATTGTCACAAGTACACTCTGGTGGCAATGCCCTTCATGGCTGAGTCAAAATAAAAGCCAGTGGTGTCAGAAGAATTGTGAAAATTTAGATACGGATATAGAAGTTCGAAAAATAAAAGTTCACGCCTCGTTTTTTACAAAATTTGAGGATATTTTGGAAAGATTTTCATCTCTAGACAGGGCACTGGGAGTAATTGCATATATATTTCGATTTTTCCATTCGACACACGCAGCATATAAAAAGCGGTTTCGGTATGAATCTTCGATCATAAGTACTGAGGAATTAGATATGGTAAAAACACACTTAGCTATTGTTGCTCAAAAAGCAATTTATGCGGAAGAATACAAGAGTCTGTTAGACAAAAAATCTATATCCGCTAAAAGTTCGCTGATCGCATTAAATCCGTTTCTTGATGATCAAAAGGTAATGAGATTGAATGGTTGGTTAGTGAAATCGTCTTCATTATCATATCGTGAACAATATCCGATTATTTTACCATACAACTGTCGTTTTGCAAGGCTTACAGCAGAGTGGATACATAAGCTTACGATTCATGGTGGTAATCAATTGATGTTACGCGTCTATCGATGTGAATACTGGGTGCCTAGATTGAGAGTGCTAATTCGCACTGTAATTCACAAGTGCAAACGTTGTATACTTGATCGACAACGTACTTGTCAACAAATTATGGCAGCACTTCCCCCAGAGCGTACTACACTCGGTCGACCATTCACAAATACGGGCGTAGACTTTGCAGGGCCTTTTGACGTAAAAAATTACAACGGTAGATTTTGTAAAATTACCAAAGGTTACGTTTGCATTTTTGTTTGCTTTTCTACTAAAGCAATACATTTAGAAGCTGTGTCGGATTTATCAACCGATACCTTTCTGGCGGCATTCAATAGATTCATATCGAGAAGAGGCTGTCCTCATACCATGTTTTCGGATAATGGTACTAATTTTGTAGGAGCTTCAAATGAACTCGCAAGGGATTTTCAAACCTTTTTAAAAGAGTGTCAGGCCAGAATGTGCTCCTCATTTGGACATAAAGGTTTAATATGGCGTTTTATTCCCGCTGGTGCTCCTCATATGGGTGGCCTATGGGAAGCCGGTGTCAAAAGTCTTAAACTTCATTTCAGAAAAGAGGCTCAAGCCTGTCGTTATACTTTTGAAGAGTTGTCTACAGTATTAGCACGAATAGAGGCGTGCTTAAATTCTCGTCCGTTATGCCCTCTGCCTGATAATCCAGGCGAACCCGTCGCCTTAACACCAGGACATTTTTTGATTGGGTCGGCAATATTGGCTCCGCCAGAACCGACCATTTATGATAGCCCGATTAGTGTTACAAATCGCTATCGTAAAATAAAAGCATTAATTCATGAATTTTGTAAAAGGTGGAAGGAGGAATATCTCGTCAATTTACACAAACGTTACAAATGGCAACATCCTCAACGGGATGTTGCTTTGAATGATTCAGTTGTCATAAAACATGAACAGCTACCTGCCACGCCGTGGAGACTAGGGGTTGTAAGTAAAATTTATACAGCTACTGATGGCCATGTTCGCGTGGCTGAACTTCGTACTCAAAATGGGTTAATCACTAGACCTATAACAAAACTTGTTGTTCTACAAGAATCATAATATAAAAACTTTATATCACTTAACTTTCATATCAATTTACAACTACTAATATTTACTTTCCTAGAGTTATGGAAATGAATAAAAATTTAATTACCGTCGTGTCAGACTTCGATGATGGTCTCTTAGATTATGATGAGGTAATGGATACTTGTGCTTCCGTGGGTATATCTAACGATGTCCGTTCGGAAGTTGCCGTAAAGGAAACCATTGATACCCCGGATTTGGTTACTTCCGACTCTGGGATTCAATTGTCAGCTGCTACGGATACTGAAAATCCAAATAACCCAAGTCCAGGGCAAGTGGAGGTGCCGTCCTTGAGGGATGTTGTTCGGGCTCATGACGCTCATATACAAGCGACAACTATAGTGGACACGCAGAGGAAGTCGAGGTGCCCTATCTGTGGCAAAAATCATCCTCTGCGTTTTTGCTATAAATTCCGCGACATGAGTCTCGAGCGCAAACTGCGGATGGTGGCTGCACATCGACTTTGCTCTCGTTGCCTAGCCAGTGGTCATATGGGAAGAGACTGCAAAAGTCCTGCTAAATGTAGACATTGCTCCCAGTCGCATAATTCTCTGCTACATGAGCATAAAGGCGTGACAAAACCAACAAATAAAAGGCAGACGAAACAAACCAAACCCATTTCGGCGTCTATTCCGATTCGTCAAGTGGTGTCATTTGCCCCCACGTTGCGAATTTACCTTCTTCACGGTCGTTCCAAAATGCTGGTACGTGCGGTATTGGATGCGTGCTCTAAAACGAGCTATATTTGCAAAGAATTTGCAAAAAAAATTAAGTTGCCTTGTTATAGGGTGAACAACGATGACTACTGTCGCCTCGAACTAGCATCCCTTCATGACCAGTCACAAAAAATAACAATTTCGGCACGACTTCATCACATGAAGGGTATAAGGACACCTCCTGTCTCCGTATCGGATTCGATCTTGGAGCCATTCCAAGGTTTGCATTTGGCTGATCCCAGTTTTAATCATTCAGGAAATGTTACACTGGTATTAGGTCCAGACGTGATGCCAATTATAATGAAAGGGCGAATTCAGTGCAGCCATGGACTTCCACTTGCTCAGTACACTACTTTTGGATGGGTTATTTCCGGAATTTCTCCGTATTAATTAAAATTCGAAATCGGTATTAAACCGCAACAGAAGTCCTTCATGACTTAGTTAAAATATACAATAAAATCAACAGGGATCCTTCATGATCCATCCTTCATTACCCGTATTTTTTATTATACAGTCCACAGGAGTCCTTAATGGCTCATATAAAGTTATTTGTAATACTCATCAGGAGTCCTTAATGGCTCATATTGTTATAATTATTTATTTGCAACTTGAATAGTTGTTGCAAGGCGGCCGGCAATGTTTAAGCACAAACTCGGTCTAACGCGGTTTCACTGTTTTATTTAATATTTTAAGTTATAGAATAAATGTCATTATGACGTCATTGGAAATCCTCTGCTGATTTCCAATGAGTAGACCTTAACTGTGCCTTAATACTGTTGGACCAGTCAGTTATAATATATAATTATTATTATTATATTCTTGAACGTCGTCAAAAGAACTGCATTACATGCAAGTTATATAAACTATATCACAATAGTACCTATTCTTATTGAAGAAAACTATAAGGTAAATTTTGGCCAATAAAATTTAGAAGTTGATCTTCTTTTACTATTAATTAAATCTTGTGTTTATTTATCTATTTATCGAATACTCGGATATACGCCGAAACAGTTGGTTTTCACAAATTTTTGATTTTCTGATGTCTGTCGCACACCAACATACAGACAACATTTATGTATGTGTACTGAAGTATGCCGCCAGCGTTCGATATTGTAATAACAAAACGCAAAGTATGCCATCGTACATGTGTCTAATAGCCCTTTTAAATGTTGTTCTTGTTGCAGAACTAACACCACCTGGTAAGTGTATTCGCCTTGATAAAAAGGAAATGCTAATGATATATCACATAGATACAAAAAAGTAAAAAAATTTTATGAAAACCTTAGTACTTTATAATGCATTATTGTGAAATAAACATATCCATCCATTTAAAAAATTAAATGGCGTAGCTGACGAAATCGGCGGCTTTGTTTGAGCCGGCTCAGCTTTCAAGCCGATGGAAAGTCGGCGGCGGCGCGACTAATGAAAAGTTGGTGGCGGCGGCTAGCCGCCGATTTTAAGCCGGTCGACTTGTAACTCTGACTCATACTTAACGTTCACAACCACGGTTGCCAGATTTGACGATCTATCGTCATTTTGACGATTTCAGATGCCAAAAAAGGCAGTTTGACGACGTGACGATTTGTGTTTTAAATTTGACGAGTTTTAAACATTTATAAGTTGGCAGCGTTCTGCAGAACATTGACACTACATTGCACTTTTTCAAGAACTTGGCAGCTTTTGCCGCAATATGTAAGAAAAGTAAGGAGTAAAAGAGATGGTTTTATCATATATAGATGTTTTTGAGTTGAGATAATTTTAGTATATTAGGCTGCTTAGTCTGTGTTCACACTATCCAAGTCTTATTGCAAAACTTTTCACGATTTCTTCTTTGAACTTTCATTGGCGTTCACACAGCACTCGTCTTAAGCTACGTACAGACGATTGGCAGATCTTACAATATTGTAAGATATGTCAATATGCTGACAACGTACTGACAATGAAAAATTGTTACCAAAAGGTAACTTGTCAGTTCAGACGATTGTAAGAAAACCTTACAATTTCATTGTAAGACAATTGTCAGACAATAAATTTATCTGCCAACAAAAATTGTCAGTTTACACGGTTGTCAGATTGTTGTGTGGAAAAATTGCCAGATGTGTTGTTAAACTTTGTCAGAACTGTCAAATCCAATAGTATTTATGGACAGCATTGCCAATAGAAAAATTATCTGACAATGGTGCCATTGTCAGATGCATTAATTTAAACACATCTGCCAATAAAAAAGAGCTTACAATGTCTGACCAGTATCTGACTATGGCAAAGTAGAGTGTTCTCACGATTGTCAGATGTCTGACAATATTATTGTTTTACAATGAACTGACAATGCTTTTTCTTGCAACGTTGCAAGACAAAAATTGTAAGTTCAGACGCTTGGCAGACATTTTCTCAACATTTTTCTGACAATATTGTAAGATCTGCCAATCGTATGTACATAGCTTTATTGCTTAAACTGTTCTTCATTTTGTATGAAAGTATGTATGTATGTATACGTACTCAACGCGACGAATAAGACAACAAAACGAATTTGATGAATACATCAGAGGGTGTACTCGTTTCTTTTTCCCCTGTCTCTGTCTCCTAAAAGGTTATAAGCTTAAAAATAAGACTTGCATATTGTGAACACATACTTAAACCTGTTGATGTTTATAATATATCAACTGTTATTTACATACATACATTTGTGTCAATATTTTAAAGCACGCCAAAAACTTGAAGTTGAATAAAGCTGCCCACACACGAGTAATTTGTGCGTGTGATTTGTTCGCGTACCATTTCTCCACAAACGACGAACAAATCACAATAACCTTATACGTCAAGAAGAAAACATGAATTGTGAAGCGGATGATGCAATTTCTCTTTTGATTATATACTTACATACATACATATGTATGTATTTGTATGGGCAAAACCAAATTATAATATATATGTATGCATATATACATATATGTATGTACATAGAAGTAAACTAATATTATTAAAAAACATGTATGTATGTATGAAAATACATTCATACATATGAGTATATACATAAATATGTCATGGTATAATAAAAAAAAAATGTAAATATGTAATATAAGAAGAAAAAATTTGATCGAATTATTTTGTTCTTCATTTCTCCCTTTATATTTTTAAATTTTGTTTTGCCAAATGACATTTTCTTTTTTTTTGATATCTTAATACATACGTATGTATGTATGTACATATTAAATGTGCATAAAAAATTAAAAATTCCTTAATAACCATCATTGAAAATTTTAAATTTCTTATGATTTGTGCGTGCACAGCCCTATTAACTTGTAACAAGACGTCAACACGAACAAATCACACGCACAAATCAATCGTGTGTGGGGACCTTAAGTGAGATTGTTCCTATGTACATATGTATGTATGTTAAAATTTATGAAAATGGAAAGTGTGAGATCATTAAAAATTGTAAAAAATTTCACGTAGAACTGTGTGACCAAGTTTTGAGATTTTGAAAGTTTGGAGATTTGACTTTGAAGACAAATTCAAAGCATTAAGCCAAATTAATCCCTACAATCTTATAAAAGAGAATAACAATTCATTTAATGATATTCTTAAAGTATTTTCACACTTTGTTAAAGAACGTGAAAGACGGGAAATTTAATCTGAGTTCAGACAATTGAAATGACTAAATTTAGAATAATTCTTCCCGGATACGGACATAAAACTTTTAAATTTTTGGAAAAAGATTTCAGAGATGAAAACAAAACTATAGTCTTTTATTTCCCAAAAAAAATTAGTTTTACCACATTCTTCGACAAATGTAGAAATAATGTTTAGCCAAGTTAATTTCAACAAGGCAAAAGTTAGAAATCGGTTAGAGAAAGCTTCTTTGGAGGCAATTTTATATACTAAAAATAATTTAAAATTAAACAACTGTAATTGTTTTGACATGAAAATAGTACCTGATTTAATAAAACGGTTCAAGTCCAATATACATATATGTTTAATTTTTTTTTTAATTTTTACAAATGTGTTGCAACATGAATAATACCATCATCATTTTTAATTTAAACGCAAATTTTATCACTAATTTCTCTAAAAATTTAAACTTGCTAATATTTTGTGGATATGGTATGTATAAAGTGACCATACTTTTTTTTACCTGAAAACGGGACATCGAATAATTCTGATGGGTTCGGTTATATGAAATAGAAATGCATAAATAATGTAATAATATTTTATTTGTCCATAGTAAATGGACACTAAAAAAACATTGTTTATACATTGTTATATTTTTCAGAGGCACAAATTTGTTTCAAAATTTTAGGTGACGATTTCAAATATGTGTGGAACTCTTGGCAGGATTTTTTAATATTAACTTTAATAATTAACATAGCCTTAAGCACTGATACCCTTAATTGAGTTTTATCTTCGGTCCACAACTTATTCATCAAGGAAAATACACCTTCAACCGGCGCATTTGTACCAGGCAAACATAAAATATATTCAACTATAATTTGCAAATTTGCATGGTTTAGGTAATTGCTTTTAAAATGTTTAAATACTTCCACCCAACGATTTTCCGTAGAAATATTTTGTTGATTCCATTCATCAATTTTCTGCGATGTTACGTGTTTAGATACGAGTGAAAATTCATCGAATACTTCCGTATCTTTATTGCAATCGATATGTTCTTTTTCGATCAATATATCTAGAACTTTTTGAACATCTTCCCACTGTCGTACTTCTGTTAAATTTACCCAATTAAGTTTTTCTAAATCTTTGTTATAAACAGTCCATTGCTCTAAATACTCTCGACTAGTTTTATAAAATTCTTTAGCCTTAATTTTCACGAAATTCTCGTCAATATCGGTGTAACCATCTTCTACATACATTTAAAAAATTTGTTTTTGTTTATCAAATAAATTTTACTGCTTTTCATAGAGAGAGAAACGCGTTAAAATTTCTCACGTATATTTAATTTAAGGAATGTATGAAAAGCAAAAACAATTCTTGAAATTTTGTTTTTGTTTCCATGTAAATATTCACTCCATCGACGCGTTTTCTGGAATAGATATGAATGTTTTGTGGTAATTATACGACTACATAAAATTAACGATCAATTTTGTTTCACCCCGTCAATTTCACGGCCTGGCCCACGATATCGAACGATGTCGATCGCTGGATTTCTAGACGTAAAAAACTAACATGCGTTCCACTAATAACGGATTTTATTAAACTTATTATTTGTTTAGAGGCACATGAGCTAAACAAATAAATACGATGGGTTTTTAGAAGGTCGTAAATCAGTTGCTTTTCGCCTACAATTTCAGCATTATCGATCGTAGTACAATTTGTTTGTCTGGTTGATACAATAACAGAAAACAAATTTTCCATCCCTGGGAGGTTAGTTGTTGTTGGTCTGTTTTATTTTGATTATTAGTTTGACGAGCGACGTACAAGTAAACGCACAGTATTCTTATTTTGAGAGGGGGTTAAATTTTTTTTTTGCTTTTTAAGAACAGTAATTTAATGGCTCGATTATGGATAGCGACCGAACTTCAGTAGCCAGCCGGCAACTGAAAGTTGGTGGTTGCCGGAAAAGCACTAAATAGCAACTGAAACTGGAACCTTTAAGTTGGCAGTTGCCATCCGTAATACAATTGTCAGCAACTGACAACGCAACTGGAGTTCGGTCAATATTTTTTAGATGAAATTATCTTTCAGCTAGACTTGTGATGTATTTTAACCAGAGACCGTAACTGTTATGACTTTTATCAAAAAAATCAAGAAATAAGAGTTATTTTTGATTTTTATATTTTTAGATAGAAAATAAGAGTTATTTTTGATATTTATTATTTTAAATGAAAAATAAAAGTTATTTTTGATTTTTATATTTTTATATCAATAATAAAAGTTATTTTTGATTTTTATATTTTCATATCAATAATAAAAATCAATTAAAAATTCGTGACATAGGTAATATGTTTATTAATCTTTGTTACGTATTAAAGTAAAAATAAAGTACACAGTTATAATAAACTTATTTGTAATAGATGGAAGCTCCGTTGCAAGCTCTCGATCTGTTTTAGCAGACGGTTTAAGGTCAATGGAGATGAATTATTCGTCTTCGGACGACGATGATACTCCTACGACAATAAATGACAGCGTCCGCAAAGCTTATTTTGAAATAGACAATTACAAAGAAAACCGTTTCGATACTTCTGCTAATTTATTGGAATATTGGGAGAGCAAAAAATTTGTGTTTCCATGGCTTCGAAAATTAGCTTTAATTGTTCATTCTGTACCTGCCACTCAAGTCAGTGTAGAAAGATTAATATTGGGAGATTTGAGATATAATTTATCTGAGGAACATTTAAAATCAATTATGATGGTAAAATTGAACACCTGAAAACGACCTCTTAACACTGACTTGAATGGCAGCCAAAACTTATAAGCTACATATTTCTATGCATTCATGTTTTTATAGCTGATAATGGATAAGTCACATAATATATTATATACATATAGAAATTTGAATGAAGCAGCATATTAAAATACATACGGCATCAATAAATAAATAAGAGTTTTGAATTGATTTTTATTATTGATATAAAAATATAAAAATCAAAAATAACTTTTATTTTTCATTTAAAAATATGAAAATCAAAAATAACTTTTATTTTTCATTTAAAAAAATATAATCAAAAATAACTCTTATTTTTGATTGTTAAAATAAAAATCAAAAATTTACAAATCATGCAATATGTTGAATGCATTTCGCCTAAAAATCATGATGGTGTAATTAAAAGTTTTCTACGATGTTCATTTATGTATGATTTATTTCTTCAAAAATTGAAAAATAACTCTTATTTCCGGTCCCTGATTTTAACATACATACATATGTACATTTTTAGATTTAAGATTTGAACAACTTATTGATGTTTCAATTTATAATTGAAGATTCAATAAATAAAAATTTATCAAAAAAAAAAAAATGTACATAAGTATGTATCAATATTAAAAAAATTATCTTTGCCGAATTTCTGAAAACGGGACATTTTTGCGTCCCCGAGTTGTTGTCGGGGACAACGGGACAAAGTAGCTGAAAACGGGACTGTCCCGTTCAAAACGGGACGTATGGTCACGTTAGGTATGTAGGTATTATATTAAAAAATACACAAAACACCTGATTATACTTTGTTTCAACAGTTGATCTCTTTATTGATAAGAATTTACTTTATTTTATATAAAAACCCTTGAATTTTATTTGTTATGTTATGTTTTGTTAAATAAAATAAATGTTTTGTTTGAAAAAATTTTGTTTTTATATTCGACGATTTATTGACGACTTCGAAAAACTATTTGACGATTTTGACGATTTTAAGCTAAAAATTTAACGAATTCGTACCCATTTCATCTGGCAACTATGTACACAACAAAAACAATATTTGTATACGAACATGCGAGCACACTCATTGATGTGTGCTCAATGCTGCCATATTTTTTTTTAAATAAACTGCAAATTTATAAAAAAAACCTGATTTTCCAGTGAAAAAACTGCATATAGGAAACCAAATTTAAAACTGCTCAATGCTTTGAAAAACTGCAAAAAAGATAAATTATACCAAAGCTGTACTAATTTTAAAAAAAGTACAGAGCCTGCGTCTTCACGAGCCATCTACTTGAACATGACATGAATATAACGTCGGCAGAGAAACGGTAATAATATGACCAACTTCTAGAACAGGGATGTCCATTTCTTTGCACAATTGTGTACACGACTACTAACACATATTTTTATACTCTTCAATTCAGTCGTCGATGTGAGAGTATAAACACAATTTTTGCGGTGCGGTGCGATTTCTCGTTGCGGGAGAGAGAAGTAAACATAATACAACGGAAGACGGCGATGGCAATAAATTTACATTTTTATTAATTTATATGTGTACACATTCAAACTAGAGATGTGCAAGTGTCGTGAATTTTTCGTGTGACTCGTGACTCACGCGTGAATCACGTCATTCGTGATTACAAATAGATAACCGTGCGTGACTAGTATGTAGTATCTACATAGATACATACTCCTTTGGAAATCTTACTTTAACCTAAACCTAACAAGACTAGTACTCCTTTTGAATTCCTTTACATATAAGTAATAAATTTAAATAACCTGCCTTGGCAGACAGTGCTAGATTTTTTATATTAAGTTTATCCTTTGTATTGCTAATTTTGCGAGCTTTTTTACAAAATAAAATTTTTTAGCACCTGCTAAATCTTTTATTGCAAAATTTGTATTTCACCGTGAGCGTGCGTGCAAAATTATTCCCGTCGTCCGTGAAAGTACGTGATTAAACATATTGCGTTCGTGAGCGTGCGTGAAAAATATTTATGTTTCGTGAGCGTAATTTTACTCACGCGCACAACTCTAATTCCAACATACTTCAAAAACATTTTTATTTTGTTTACTTTATTCAAAAACTATGGCAACATCAGAAAGAGAAAGAGTATCAAAAATTGAGAGAATAAGAAAGTCCGCAATGAAAATAAAATAGATTTTAATTTTATACCGTTCCGCACTGCGGTTTTTTACTTCAAAATCGTATGAAAAACCGCACCACAATAAAATATCGTTACATTGTGTTCAGACTCTGACTTCGACAAGTGTACATGTCTAGCGGATGCTATATTATTTTGTTTCAGCTTACACTCAAAAAATATTGTGTATACCACTACTAATACATATTTTTGTTTCAGGCTAACAGAAAAAGCTTTATGATGGCACTTAAAAAATATTGTGCGGTCATAAACGCTTTTGGTAACATCCAATGCCTTATATGCTATGCAACATTTAAGAAGGAACGGAATATGTTATTAAACGGCATTGCGATCGTTTTCATAATAATATAAATAATTTAAATGATAAGGAAAGAGAAGACCTGTTTTATAAAAATAAAACAATTTTTTTAGAAAAATTGAAAAAATGGTTATTAGAAGAGGAAATTTATGAACCAAACTCAGTTCCCAAATTGAAAAAGGAGATTTCAAGTTTAGTAATATTGGAAATTGTTAAGAAAGGAAGACCATTGTGGGACGGTGTTTTTATCAAGCAATTGCTGAAAAAAATTTGGGAAAGGCTTAATTATAATACTAAATTTATAGAGTCTCTTCCCCTGTCCAGTCGAACTGTAGGCCGTCGTACTGTTCAATTAGGAACATGTGTAGAATCTGCAATTAGGGAAAAAGTTATTAATTGCGAATTTTTTTCAATTTAAATGATTATTTTAGACTTAGCTTTTTTGGCAGATACGACAAGTATGTTAAATGAACTTAATTTGGAATTGCAAGGAAAGGAACGCAATATATGCGACTTGTCAAAAATCATTCACAATTTTAAAACAAAACTTTTTCTAATTTTTTCCCAAATTAAAACTGGTGATTTTTTCAATTTTCCAAAAACTTCACTTGTTTATAGAAATCTCGAAATCGACAAAAGATATGAATATGCCGAAATATTAGAAACACTTTTCAATAATTTTCAAGACAGGTTTCAAGATTTTGTAATTTTACAACCGCTATTAGATCTTTTCGAAAACCCTTTTCGTTGCGTTGTAAGCAACTACGAATTCGATATTCAATCAGAACTAATCATACTACGAAGCGAAGTAAATGCTCCAGACGAAAATAATATTGTAGAGTTCTGGAAAGATTTGGATGGCGAGTTCTATCCTGAACTAAAAAAAAATTCATTTAAGTGCCTCTCTTTATTCGGCACTACTTACCTATGCGAACAAAATTTTTCGGATTTAAAATTTATTTGTTCCAAGCAACGTAATAAATTATTTTCATCCCATTTGAAAAGCGTTCTACTATTACGAAACTGCCATAAAAGTATAAATTTAGAAGATTTTATTTTATAAGTAGTATAACACAAGGGAACAAAATAGAACATTTTTTGTGTTGATAGAAAATTTGTAGCAGTTCTTTACCATGTCGCTGATTTTAAAACTGCACTTTTTTTTCTATCAGCTGTGATTTGCGTGCAATATTTATTTTTTATGAATTTTTAAAACATAAAATTCTTTAATATTTTTACAATTGTTTGATAAGATATTTGAAACTGATTTAGAGTCAAAAAGCTTCCGAATAAAAAAAAAGTGCAGTTTTAAAATCAGCGACATTGAATTGGTAAATAATTGCTAAAAATTTTTTATCAACACAAAAAATGTTTAATTTTGTACCTTTAAGTTATACAACTTATAAAATATATTACTAACATTTTATTTCGGCTGTAAATGAATGTATTCTCTCAATTTTTTTACTCTCTGGTACTCACTACTACACAACCAAAAAATTTTTGGAAATCTCTGTTCTAGAATGTGGCGAATACTTACAGATGTTAATGTGCCGACTAACCATAATTTTTAGTTTGTCAAAACGTTCACATAGTTCATGTTTTTCTATTTAATGGTTTGTTTTGTGTATTTTTTAAGTGGTAATCGCATTTAAAGGTGTTTTTTATGGTTTGCGCTGTTTTGTTTCAAAACAATATTTGATTGAAACATAAGCTGCCATAAGCTAAAAAAATAAACTGTCAAAGAGAAAATGACATTGAATGACCAACCTCATAGCGAACATTGTTGCTCAGCCGACGAAACATGTACATGAGCGGTCTACATTAGCCATATGCGATGTCTGACATGATGCTCATACCACGTTCATGGCTATTAGAGACGCCTAGTCAAAAAACAACGCAGCTAAGACAAGATCACTGCAAAAAAAACGCTGCGCATATTGCCACAGCATTGTTAGTTTTTTCGTTTACAAGCAGGCTCGATGATAACGGTTAATATCTTTTGATGGTTCTCTTCCTTACTGAAAAGAAAATTAAATCGTTGCAATAAAATTAGTTTTAGTTTTGAAGTGATTACTGCCAGTAGGTGGAATATTTTATCATGGCGTCTAACAAGGATTTGGTTGCTGAAAAAATTGCAGTAAATGTAAAATATTAGCGACGCATATATTCATATGAATATAATACCTCTATCATGTTTTTCGCTTCTCTTGTAAAATAATAATGTTGATAGTTAGGGCATTTATCGTTTCAGGTAACTAAATGCTAAACAAAAACCCGTCTTATTTTTAATGTTTATTATATTAAACTCCCCTAACACTTTCACATTGTTTTTCGGAATCGAAATTTGGTTTTTTGTAATTGTGCGCACTTGCATTTTCCACTCTCAGTAGAAAAAATAACTACGTTGAAGAACAAATTAAATTTTTTGGAATGAATTCTTGTATACATATATAAGCATAGCGCCTTAAGAAATGTTTTGTGAAAGATTTTTGGGTAATTTTGAATCTTTTATTGTGTAAGGTTTAATCTTAAATCTGGCATCACTGATTGTTTGTGGAGAAAACTGCCAAAAGCAAGTATAAAAAAATAATAGAGTAGGAAAAAAAAATACTAAAAGTTTTGCTCAATGCGGTTCCGCACCAGAGTAGCAAGCCGCATCGGCGTGGCTGGCAGCTAGCCGGTCAGCCGTTTTTTTTTTATGAAGCCGAGCCGCCGCTGAACTAGTCGGCTTGCCACCCAGCCGATTTTGTTAAATGCTTTTTTAAATAAAAAGATTTAGTTATATAATAAAGCATTCCCACTTCTGGCTGTCAAATATTCTCTATACGTCCATTTCTACATAGCGGTTGACACAAAGCAAATGAAAAGTAGTTATTTGTATCTAGTACAAGTGTACCCCAGTACAGCACATCTGGTGATGTCAATATACATATGTAGCTGTTTTGTAGTTTAATCATCCTCTTTAGTTGGTAAAAAAGCTAATCAACTATTATCAGGTTATATGGAAGTTTAATTTTGTATTACATATATGGAAAATCTTACAAAAATCTGACAGACTTTAAACCATGATACAATTATGATGCCAAACATTTTTATAACCTTATTTGCTTTCGGTACATCCATCTTTTTCATTTATTTGCACTTATTTTAGCGTCAATAAAATTTTCAGCCCTTTGAAAGTAAATACTCTTCTGATATTTATATTTCGACAACAAAAATATGGAAATTTTTCGTTTTATTTTTCAAGTTGTACGGTTAGGAATTGTAGTTGTTTATTGGAGTTTCATAGCATAGCGGTTCGTCGAGTGAATTATTTGTCAAATGTCAAACTCAATATAAAAAAAAACCTTTTTTTTCTGAAGTTTTTGTATATGAAATTATACTGCTATTATAACAAATTATTTCCTCGACAAGGAGCTAGGTCAGCTGAGTGTATATTAACCAATAACTCCACTTATCATTACAAAGAAAATTCTAACACTAAAGTGTATACTGAGTTTGATATAAATAATAACGTTTTTCTATATAAATGCATGTTTGCACAATACGATTAAAGACGAATAAAAATCTTCAGTAGTCTATGTACATATATTGAAAACAAAAACATATTGTGCCTTATCACGAGTGTCGTAGTCGTGACGAAATCTGTAAAATGTGGCAAAGTTCGCTATATGTTTTACATGGGAGTCGTTAAAGTTCGACTACGACTACGACACTCATGATAAGGCCTATTGTTTTTCCGGGATTTTGAGGGGATTTTTGTCCAAGTTTTTGGGAATTCCTGTGCAGTGTTGGGACCTTTTCACCGGGATTTCTGGGTTTTTGAGGGGATTTTTGTATATGTATGTATATAAAAGAAAGTCGTGTTAGTTACACTATTTATAACTCAAGAACGGCTGAACAGATTTGGCTGAAAATTGGTGGGCAAGAACCAGGAGAAGGACATAGGATACTAAGGTAAATCACTTTTTACCTTGGGGGGACTAGGGTGCCCTTCTTTGTATGGGGCACTTCCAGTATAGCTAGAGAACTGAAATTGCAATTGAAATTGCATAAGTTGATAAAAAATGCTATGCAATAGTTTTACCGCGGCAGTCCCCGAGTGCCACACGTCTTTTTTTTATATGATTACGGTACAAATATGAGCTTGCATTTGTGCAAGAGCGGTCTGATAAGTAAACAATATTAGAGCTATTGGAAAGGATCCTTTTTTGAACTTCCCTAAGTTTGATTTCATACTAAAATCGTGGAAATAAGTCTTCAGAAAAAATTTCATAGCAATGTTTTTTTTTTCTTATATTAATAAATAATTTTTATTTATTTTTTTTTGTCACAGTTTCAAACATACATACATATTTTTACTTTTGACTTCCGAAATCAAATTTTCTGCTAACAAAATACATAGAGGTGGTTGTTTTTGTTTTGTTGTTTCTGCATATACCTTATATTCATTGTATCATGTATGTATGCATAAAAAAATATATGCTTCAAAATCGGCGTGAAGCCGTTCAGCCGCCGCCGCCGATTATTTTTGCTCTTTCAGCCGCCGCCGAAATGTTTTAGTCGGCTTGCTACTCTGGTTGTCAGCCGATTAAGAATAATTCGATTAATCGGTCAAAGAAAACCAAACTGTTGTTCGAATAATTTTAAAATGCCGAATTTCGAATAACGAATAAATCGATTAATTAATGTCAATTAATCGAACAAATGTTTGCATACGTAAAAAATATGTTAAATTTGTTTGTATGATATGAAACAAAGCGAGTACTTTATATCAACCAAATACATGTTATTTTGGTTGTTTATAGTTGTTGTCGAACTGTGCATACGTAGTAGTCGTGCTATGTTTTGAATCCGCGGAGCCTGCAAGTTCCTTATGGAAGAGCAAACACCAATACATTTACTGCCTGTTCAACGATGTCGAAAGAAAATCTAAGCGATCGAAAGCCAACCGCTCGAAGTCTAATCAATTTGGGTTCAACGATATCGACAGCTTTCGATCGAATGTAGTTACGTTTTTTAAAGTATTGCCACATGAGAAATTTTAATTGTTTTAGCTATTTTCTTTAAAATTGTCAAAATCACTATCAATTCGTTTGATATATAAAAATAAACGAAAGTAATAAAAAATTACATATGTACAAATAATAAAGACAATGTATGTAGTATGTATGCACATATGTATTTAAAGGCAACAATAAATATGCAGGCAAAGTGCCGTATATTTTTTTGTCTAACAAAGAAGATTCTGAAGGCGTACGTTTAAGTCGTTGGGAATTACGAGCTACGGACACTGTCCTGGAGCTGATGAACCAATAAGTTTCTAAAGACATACATTTGTAGAAATAAAATTTAGCTCATTCACTGAATCTCTTCAAAATTTAAGAACAATAATCTGCACTAATATAACAACAACAACAAACATTTCAAACCAGAATTTTGTAATAGAATTAAAACTGTTAAATTGAAATTGTGTCAACTTTATATTGGAAATCAATAATTATAAAAAAAACTTTAGAATAAGCTAATTTTCTCATTATAAACTCCCAAGAATAAATAAATAAGATGTTCATTTTTATAACTAAAATGGATCGTATCATATGTTCAATAACTTACATATGCAAAATAGTATGTTTCAGTTACAACTTCTCCCTCCCCCAAAAACTCAAACTTGGCTAAATGTATGTATATATGCATGTATTTACATACATAAATGTACTTATCAATGTTTTAAAAAGCATTTTTATATAAATTTCATATGTTTTTGGAAAAATGTTTTTTAAACGAAAGCAAAAGAACAAGTGCTTGATTTTGACATTTGGGTTCGCAATGATGTCCGTATGTTCGAAATAGTTGAACGGAATTTTTCATGAAAGTACTTACGTTTTCATTCGAATCAACGTTCGAATAAAAAACCAGTTGTTGAACCCAAATCAGTTTTCATTCGATTAGAAAGCGATCGAACTCTTCTCTTCGACATCGTTGAACATGCCGTTAAAGAAAAACAAAATTTTAATTCAACATTTTTTGTTGTAAAAACAAATACATGCAAAGAAAACACAAAAAATATATTTCATATATTTATTTCATATCATACGTTAAACAAAAACAAAATGTACATTGATGATCGCTGTCGTCAATGTTTACCAGCAAAGCATACGAAAGTGTTGTTGCTTTCCTCTTGCGTGTATAAGTTATATTTATTCTAATTGCTTTTCATTAAAAAAAAGAATTAAATCCTTTTTTTTATTTATTATTTTTTTATATCTTTATTTTTCACAAGTTAATCGTTTTACAGCAACTTAAGAACTAACTTAAAAATATTTGCACAACATTAAATAAAACTGTTTTTGATTGTCTGATCACCTGGATTTTTCTGAGGTTGCGGAATGTGCCGGAAGTTGCTTAATTTTCCCTGTAATTTTGTACAACTTGTTTTTACATTGCTTTTCATGTGATTTTTATGAGAACTGCTGAATAGGGTTTTTGTTAAACTTTATGTGTGTCAGATTGTAATATTGCATTAGCTTTTGCAATATTAACTCCTCCCTTCTCAAATGCGAACGTACTCATTGGCATGACCTTTTCTTCGAGAATTGAGTTTTCTTTTAGGGGTGTCTTCTTCTTGAGTTTCCATGCTGCTTATGAGAGTGTGGCAGTAAGTATTGCAAATGAACCCAAGACAATTGAATTAAGGGTTAAGCCAATTTTATTATGTGTGTCGATTTTGGAAATTTTCTTCCTATTTATTAATTCAAGATCCTTGATCATTCCAAAGAAATAATCTCTTCCAGATCAGTTTTTCCCGATTGTTGTTGAAATACTGCTGGCAGTGGTTTAGAATATATTTCTTCGCGTACAAAAAATATGTTATCCTCAATTTTTACTGTGGAGTTATGATGTTTTATAATGAAAGTTCCAGCTAGTGTAAATTGTTGCCCATCGATTTCTATTGTACCATTGAAATTATTGAGTAAATTGGGTAAATTTCCTCAGCGTCTGGTATGTGATCGGCGTTTGTGCGTGTACAGTTTGTTAATTGACTTCTTACAAGTTTACTTATACAATTATTCTGGCTTAATTCTATTAAATTATTTTTATTACAAATTGCCTTTTTATTGTATTCCTTACATTTCGATTTAATTCCAAATATCTTTTTATTACAATTCAGAATTTTGTCATATTCTATTTTGTTAATTCTATTATTTGATTTTACAGATTTAAGGGATAATATTTCACATTCTTCTTTTTCAGTTGTAGGTAAACTCAATATATAAATTGTCATAGTGCCATTTGCGGCTATGCTTACATCTGTGAATTCTAATTCTTCTTCAACATTATTATATGGTATATTTTCATGTTTAACAATTCTTTCTATGGTTTCTATTTCTATATTAGATAATATAAAAGAATTAACGACACTGGATTTAGCCCAATGTAAAGCATATTCAATATTTAAAAGTTCTTCTTTAATAAGTTGTATTTGATATTTTATCTTTAGACTTAATTCTAACTTATTATCTAAATTTATAGTTTTTATAAATTGATTACTTCTTTCGGTTTGTTCATTTAGCTTTTTTATCAATTCCTTATTTATTATTATCTGATTATCGTTATTTTCATTTAAGGTTTTCAAATTTTCATTTATAATTTCTACGTCACGATGGTCAGGGTTTCCAGCGACCCACTTCCACGCTGAGCCTATAAAGTCAAGTGATCGCTTTTCCTTTGTTCTAGGAGAAATTTTGGCAATTAAAGTCCGAATTTGGGAAATTTCGTGTTTTAGGAAAGGATATAAAGGATGATTTGAATTAGTGGCATTTCTAATTGTGCTTTCTATTTTAGTAGTCAGTTCTGCGTATTCTTTTAGGTTTATTACATGAATTATTTTAAAAGTTCCGTTTTGTACCCTTGCGGTATCGTCTTTTAAAGTGATCAGTTGAGAATTTGTACAATCAAATATTTGAAATTCCGCATGCACGAGGTGCATAATAATTCTGCAAAATTAACGTATATTTTATTATTTAAATATTTAATCATTCGAAAGATTTAACCAAATTAGTAAGTCTTAATAATAATATAGATTTTTTGCTTTATATTTTAATGACATTTATATTTATAAGTCGAATATTTTCTTATTTGAAGCATTAAGTCATATTTTCAATTTTTTTCAATTTAAATTTTCAATAATAACATTTCATAAATTGCTTTACATTTTAATGTTGCGTTTCTTTTATTTCATATTTCTTGTAAATCGTACGCCTATGGCATATTATTCGAATTTTTTGTTTATTCTTCATTTTATGTGAATATCGTACGCTTACAGCATATTGCCCGATATTTTCTTATAAAACAATTTTCCATACTTCTTTCTTAATGTTTTCTCTTAAAATTTTTTGTTTCTTTAAAAATTTCCCTTTTTTTTAAATTTTCCTTAAAAATATATTTTTATTATATTAAGTATATTCCTTTTTTTTTCTTCTCATATTGTGTTTTATTAAATTTAATTTCTAATGTGAGACTTATGTACTGCTCGTCCTGATTCTTTCAGTATCGTATCTCCTTTGTCATATTTTACTGTCTCTTCTTTATATCTAGGTGTAAGCTTATTACCTATTCTCTTATTATTTTTTACAAATATTTTGTCATTTGGGTTGTATGAACGAAATGGAATTCTTTTTTTTATTATGAAATTCTAAGTCTTTGTTTGGTTTTTCTACAAGTCTATCAATGCTGTCCTGTCGGTCTTTCTCAATTTGTTCCGGGTCTGTACTTATGGTTCGTCCGAAAAATGCTTCAACGGGTTTTTTCCTGATCGTAGAGTGAATAGAAAAATTATATTTGTAAAGTGATTTAAACAATAAGTATTTAAACAAAATTTGGTATGTCGGTTTGGAGTAAATTTCTTAAGTGCTGCTGCAAATATGGGCGGGATTGGACAAAGGGGCGTGGTACCTCTCATACAAACCACAAATTAAAAATCTATTATTTCTGCTTCTGATAACGGTATTTGAACAAAATTTGGTACGTCGGTTTGGTGTGCATTTTTTAAGTGCTGCTGCAAATATGGGTGGGATTGGACAAAGGGGCGTGGTACCTCTCATACAAACCACAAATTAAAAATGTATTATTTCTGCTCCTGATAACGGTATTTGAACAAAATTTGGTATGTCGGTTTGGTGTATATTTCTTAAGTGCTGCTGCAAATATGGGCGGGATTGGACAAAGGGGCGTGGTACCTCTCATACAAACCACAAATTAAAAATCTATTATTTCTGCTCCTGATAACGGTATTTAAACAAAATTTGGTATGTCGGTTTGGTGTAAATTTCTTAAGTGCTGCTGCAAATATGGGCGGGATTGGACAAAGGGGTGTGGTACCTCTCATACAAACCACAAATTAAAAATCTATTATTTCTGCTCCTGATAACGGTATTTGAACAAAATTTGGTACGTCGGTTTGGTGTGCATTTTTTAAGTGCTGCTGCAAATATGGGTGGGATTGGACAAAGGGGCGTGGTACCTCTCATACAAACCACAAATTAAAAATCTATTATTTCTGCTCCTGATAACGGTATTTGAACAAAATTTGGTATGTCGGTTTGGTGTAAATTTCTTAAGTGCTGCTGCAAATATGGGCGGGATTGGACAAAGGGGCGTGGTAGCTCTCATACAAACCACAAATTAAAAATCTATTATTTCTGCTCCTGATAACGGTATTTGAACAAAATTTGGTATGTCGGTTTGGTGTAAATTTCTTAAGTGCTGCTGCAAATATGAGCGGGATTGGACAAAGGGGCGTGGTACCTCTCATACAAACCACAAATTAAAAATCTATTATTTCTGCTCCCGATAACGGTATTTGAACAAAATTTGGTACGTCGGTTTGGTGTGCATTTTTTAAGTGCTGCTGCAAATATGGGTGGGATTGGACAAAGGTGCGTGGTACCTCTCATACAAACCACAAATTAAAAATCTATTATATCTGCTCCTGATAACGGTATTTGAACAAAATTTGGTAAGTCGGTTTGGTATGCATTTTTTTAGTGCTGCTGCAAATATGGGAGGGATTTGACAAAGGGGCGTGGTACCTCTCATACAAACCACAAATTAAAAATCTATTATTTCTGCTCCTGATAACGGTATTTAAACAAAATTTGGTTTGTCGGTTTGGTGTAAATTTCTTAAGTGCTGCTGCAAATATGAGCGGGATTGGACAAAGGGGCGTGGTAGCTCTCATACAAACCACAAATTAAAAATCTATTATTTCTGCTCCTGATAACGGTATTTGAACAAAATTTGGTATGTCGGTTTGGTGTAAATTTCTTAAGTGCTGCTGCAAATATGAGCGGGATTGGACAAAGGGGCGTGGTACCTCTCATACAAACCACAAATTAAAAATCTATTATTTCTGCTCCCGATAACGGTATTTGAACAAAATTTGGTACGTCGGTTTGGTGTGCATTTTTTAAGTGCTGCTGCAAATATGGGTGGGATTGGACAAAGGTGCGTGGTACCTCTCATACAAACCACAAATTAAAAATCTATTATATCTGCTCCTGATAACGGTATTTGAACAAAATTTGGTAAGTCGGTTTGGTATGCATTTTTTTAGTGCTGCTGCAAATATGGGAGGGATTTGACAAAGGGGCGTGGTACCTCTCATACAAACCACAAATTAAAAATCTATTATTTCTGCTCCTGATAACGGTATTTAAACAAAATTTGGTTTGTCGGTTTGGTGTAAATTTCTTAAGTGCTGCTGCAAATATGGGCTGGATTGGACAAAGGGGCGTGGTACCTCTCATACAAACCACAAATTAAAAATCTATTATTTCTGCTCCTGATAACGGTATTTGAACAAAATTTGATATGTCGGTTTGGTGTAAATTTCTTAAGTGCTGCTGCAAATATGGGCGGGATTGGACAAAGGGGCGTGGTACCTCTCATATAAACCACAAATTAAAAATCTATTATTTCTGCTCCTGATAACGGTATTTGAACAAGATTTGGTAAGTCAGTTTGGTATGAATTTTTTTAGTGCTGCTGCAAATATGGGAGGGATTTGACAAAGGGGCGTGGTACCTCTCATACAAACCACAAATTAAAAATCTATTATTTCTGCTCCTGATAACGGTATTTGAACAAAATTTGGTACGTCGGTTTGGTGTGCATTTTTTAAGTGCTGCTGCAAATATGGGTGGGATTGGACAAAGGGGCGTGGTACCTCTCATACAAACCACAAATTAAAAATATATTATTTCTGCTCCTGATAACGGTATTTAAACAAAATTTTGTTTTGTCGGTTTGGTGTAAATTTCTTAAGTGCTGCTGCAAATATGGGCGGGATTGGACAAAGGGGCGTGGTACCTCTCATACAAACCACAAATTAAAAATCTATTATTTCTGCTCCTGATAACGGTATTTGAACAAAATTTGGTACGTCGGTTTGGTGTGCATTTTTTAAGTGCTGCTGCAAATATGGGTGGGATTGGACAAAGGGGCGTGGTACCTCTCATACAAACCACAAATTAAAAATCTATTATTTCTGCTCCTGATAACGGTATTTGAACAAAATTTGGTATGTCGGTTTGGTGTAAATTTCTTAAGTGCTGCTGCAAATATGGGCGGGATTGGACAAAGGGCGTGGTACCTCTCATACAAACCACAAATTAAAAATCTATTATTTCTGCTCCTGATAACGGTATTTAAACAAAATTTGGTTTGTCGGTTTGGTGTAAATTTCTTAAGTGCTGCTGAAAATATGGGCGGGATTGGACAAAGGGGCGTGGTACCTCTCATACAAACCACAAATTAAAAATCTATTATTTCTGCTCCTGATAACGGTATTTGAACAAAATTTGGTATGTCGGTTTGGTGTAAATTTCTTAAGTGCTGCTGCAAATATGGGCGGGATTGGACAAAGGGGCGTGGTACCTCTCATACAAACCACAAATTAAAAATCTATTATTTCTGCTCCTGATAACGGTATTTGAACAAAATTTGGTAAGTCGGCTTGGTATGCATTTATTTAGTGCTGCTGCAAATATGGGAGGGATTTGACAAAGGGGCGTGGTACCTCTCATACAAACCACAAATTCAAAATTTATTATTTCTGCTCCTGATAACGGTATTTGAACAAAATTTGGTACGTCGGTTTGGTGTGCATTTTTTAAGTGCTGCTGCAAATATGGTTGGGATTGGACAAAGGGGCGTGGTACCTCTCATACAAACCACAAATTAAAAATCTATTATTTCTGCTCCTGATAACGGTATTTAAACAAAATTTGGTATGTCGGTTTGGTGTAAATTTCTTAAGTGCTGCTGCAAATATGGGCGGGATTGGACAAAGGAGCGTGGTACCTCTCATACAAACCACAAATTAAAAATCTATTATTTCTGCTCCTGATAACGGTATTTAAACAAAATTTGGTATGTCGGTTTGGTGTAAATTTCTTAAGTGCTGCTGCAAATATGGGCGGGATTGGACAAAGGGCGTGGTACCTCTCATACAAACCACAAATTAAAAATCTATTATTTCTGCTCCTGATAACGGTATTTGAACAAAATTTGGTACGTCGGTTTGGTGTGCATTTTTTAAGTGCTGCTGCAAATATGGGTGGGATTGGACAAAGGGGCGTGGTACCTCTCATACAAACCACAAATTGAAAATCTATTATTTCTGCTCCTGATAACGGTATTTGAACAAAATTTGGTATGTCGGTTTGGTGTAAATTTCTTAAGTGCTGCTGCAAATATGGGCGGGATTGGACAAAGGGGCGTGGTACCTCTCATACAAACCACAAATTAAAAATCTATTATTTCTGCTCCTGATAACGGTATTTGAACAAAATTTGGTAAGTCGGCTTGGTATGCATTTATTTAGTGCTGCTGCAAATATGGGAGGGATTTGACAAAGGGGCGTGGTACCTCTCATACAAACCACAAATTCAAAATTTATTATTTCTGCTCCTGATAACGGTATTTGAACAAAATTTGGTACGTCGGTTTGGTGTGCATTTTTTAAGTGCTGCTGCAAATATGGTTGGGATTGGACAAAGGGGCGTGGTACCTCTCATACAAACCACAAATTAAAAATCTATTATTTCTGCTCCTGATAACGGTATTTAAACAAAATTTGGTATGTCGGTTTGGTGTAAATTTCTTAAGTGCTGCTGCAAATATGGGTGGGATTGGACAAAGGTGCGTGGTACCTCTCATACAAACCACAAATTAAAAATCTATTATATCTGCTCCTGATAACGGTATTTGAACAAAATTTGGTAAGTCGGTTTGGTATGCATTTTTTTAGTGCTGCTGCAAATATGGGAGGGATTTGACAAAGGGGCGTGGTACCTCTCATACAAACCACAAATTAAAAATCTATTATTTCTGCTCCTGATAACGGTATTTAAACAAAATTTGGTTTGTCGGTTTGGTGTAAATTTCTTAAGTGCTGCTGCAAATATGGGCGGGATTGGACAAAGGGGCGTGGTACCTCTCATACAAACCACAAATTAAAAATCTATTATTTCTGCTCCTGATAACGGTATTTGAACAAAATTTGATATGTCGGTTTGGTGTAAATTTCTTAAGTGCTGCTGCAAATATGGGCGGGATTGGACAAAGGGGCGTGGTACCTCTCATATAAACCACAAATTAAAAATCTATTATTTCTGCTCCTGATAACGGTATTTGAACAAGATTTGGTAAGTCAGTTTGGTATGAATTTTTTTAGTGCTGCTGCAAATATGGGAGGGATTTGACAAAGGGGCGTGGTACCTCTCATACAAACCACAAATTAAAAATCTATTATTTCTGCTCCTGATAACGGTATTTGAACAAAATTTGGTACGTCGGTTTGGTGTGCATTTTTTAAGTGCTGCTGCAAATATGGGTGGGATTGGACAAAGGGGCGTGGTACCTCTCATACAAACCACAAATTAAAAATATATTATTTCTGCTCCTGATAACGGTATTTAAACAAAATTTTGTTTTGTCGGTTTGGTGTAAATTTCTTAAGTGCTGCTGCAAATATGGGCGGGATTGGACAAAGGGGCGTGGTACCTCTCATACAAACCACAAATTAAAAATCTATTATTTCTGCTCCTGATAACGGTATTTGAACAAAATTTGGTACGTCGGTTTGGTGTGCATTTTTTAAGTGCTGCTGCAAATATGGGTGGGATTGGACAAAGGGGCGTGGTACCTCTCATACAAACCACAAATTAAAAATCTATTATTTCTGCTCCTGATAACGGTATTTGAACAAAATTTGGTATGTCGGTTTGGTGTAAATTTCTTAAGTGCTGCTGCAAATATGGGCGGGATTGGACAAAGGGCGTGGTACCTCTCATACAAACCACAAATTAAAAATCTATTATTTCTGCTCCTGATAACGGTATTTAAACAAAATTTGGTTTGTCGGTTTGGTGTAAATTTCTTAAGTGCTGCTGAAAATATGGGCGGGATTGGACAAAGGGGCGTGGTACCTCTCATACAAACCACAAATTAAAAATCTATTATTTCTGCTCCTGATAACGGTATTTGAACAAAATTTGGTATGTCGGTTTGGTGTAAATTTCTTAAGTGCTGCTGCAAATATGGGCGGGATTGGACAAAGGGGCGTGGTACCTCTCATACAAACCACAAATTAAAAATCTATTATTTCTGCTCCTGATAACGGTATTTGAACAAAATTTGGTAAGTCGGCTTGGTATGCATTTATTTAGTGCTGCTGCAAATATGGGAGGGATTTGACAAAGGGGCGTGGTACCTCTCATACAAACCACAAATTCAAAATTTATTATTTCTGCTCCTGATAACGGTATTTGAACAAAATTTGGTACGTCGGTTTGGTGTGCATTTTTTAAGTGCTGCTGCAAATATGGTTGGGATTGGACAAAGGGGCGTGGTACCTCTCATACAAACCACAAATTAAAAATCTATTATTTCTGCTCCTGATAACGGTATTTAAACAAAATTTGGTATGTCGGTTTGGTGTAAATTTCTTAAGTGCTGCTGCAAATATGGGCGGGATTGGACAAAGGAGCGTGGTACCTCTCATACAAACCACAAATTAAAAATCTATTATTTCTGCTCCTGATAACGGTATTTAAACAAAATTTGGTATGTCGGTTTGGTGTAAATTTCTTAAGTGCTGCTGCAAATATGGGCGGGATTGGACAAAGGGCGTGGTACCTCTCATACAAACCACAAATTAAAAATCTATTATTTCTGCTCCTGATAACGGTATTTGAACAAAATTTGGTACGTCGGTTTGGTGTGCATTTTTTAAGTGCTGCTGCAAATATGGGTGGGATTGGACAAAGGGGCGTGGTACCTCTCATACAAACCACAAATTGAAAATCTATTATTTCTGCTCCTGATAACGGTATTTGAACAAAATTTGGTATGTCGGTTTGGTGTAAATTTCTTAAGTGCTGCTGCAAATATGGGCGGGATTGGACAAAGGGGCGTGGTACCTCTCATACAAACCACAAATTAAAAATCTATTAATTATGCTCCTGATAACGGTATTTAAACAAAATTTGGTATGTCGGTTTGGTGTAAATTTCTTAAGTGGTGCTGCAAATATGGGCGGGATTGGACAAAGGGGCGTGGTACCTCTCATACAAACCACAAATTAAAAATATATTATTTCAGCTCCTGATAACGGTATTTAAACAAAATTTGGTATGTCGGTTTGGTGTAAATTTCTTAAGTGCTGCTGCAAATACGGGCGGGATTGGACAAAGGGGCGTGGTACCTCTCATACAAACCACAAATTAAAAATATATTATTTCTGCTCCTGATAACGGTATTTGAACAAAATTTGGTATGTCGGTTTGGTGTAAATTTCTTAAGTGCTGCTGCAAATATGGGCGGGATTGGACAAAGGGGCGTGGTACCTCTCATACAAACCACAAATTAAAAATCTATTATTTCTGCTCCTGATAACGGTATTTAAACAAAATTTGGTATGTCGGTTTGGTGTAAATTTCTTAAGTGGTGCTGCAAATATGGGCGGGATTGGACAAAGGGGCGTGGTACCTCTCATACAAACCACAAATTAAAAATATATTATTTCAGCTCCTGATAACGGTATTTAAACAAAATTTGGTATGTCGGTTTGGTGTAAATTTCTTAAGTGCTGCTGCAAATACGGGCGGGATTGGACAAAGGGGCGTGGTACCTCTCATACAAACCACAAATTAAAAATATATTATTTCTGCTCCTGATAACGGTATTTGAACAAAATTTGGTATGTCGGTTTGGTGTAAATTTCTTAAGTGGTGCTGCAAATATGGGCGGGATTGGACAAAGGGGCGTGGTACCTCTCATACAAACCACAAATTAAAAATATATTATTTCAGCTCCTGATAACGGTATTTAAACAAAATTTGGTATGTCGGTTTGGTGTAAATTTTTTAAGTGCTGCTGCAAATATGGGTGGGATTGGACAAAGGGGCGTGGTACCTCTCATACAAACCACAAATTAAAAATGTATTATTTCTGCTCCTGATAACGGTATTTGAACAAAATTTGGTACGTCGGTTTGGTGTGCATTTTTTAAGTGCTGCTGCAAATATGGGTGGGATTGGACAAAGGGGCGTGGTACCTCTCATACAAACCACAAATTGAAAATCTATTATTTCTGCTCCTGATAACGGTATTTGAACAAAATTTGGTATGTCGGTTTGGTGTAAATTTCTTAAGTGCTGCTGCAAATATGGGCGGGATTGGACAAAGGGGCGTGGTACCTCTCATACAAACCACAAATTAAAAATCTATTAATTATGCTCCTGATAACGGTATTTAAACAAAATTTGGTATGTCGGTTTGGTGTAAATTTCTTAAGTGGTGCTGCAAATATGGGCGGGATTGGACAAAGGGGCGTGGTACCTCTCATACAAACCACAAATTAAAAATATATTATTTCAGCTCCTGATAACGGTATTTAAACAAAATTTGGTATGTCGGTTTGGTGTAAATTTCTTAAGTGCTGCTGCAAATACGGGCGGGATTGGACAAAGGGGCGTGGTACCTCTCATACAAACCACAAATTAAAAATATATTATTTCTGCTCCTGATAACGGTATTTGAACAAAATTTGGTATGTCGGTTTGGTGTAAATTTCTTAAGTGCTGCTGCAAATATGGGCGGGATTGGACAAAGGGGCGTGGTACCTCTCATACAAACCACAAATTAAAAATCTATTATTTCTGCTCCTGATAACGGTATTTAAACAAAATTTGGTATGTCGGTTTGGTGTAAATTTCTTAAGTGGTGCTGCAAATATGGGCGGGATTGGACAAAGGGGCGTGGTACCTCTCATACAAACCACAAATTAAAAATATATTATTTCAGCTCCTGATAACGGTATTTAAACAAAATTTGGTATGTCGGTTTGGTGTAAATTTCTTAAGTGCTGCTGCAAATACGGGCGGGATTGGACAAAGGGGCGTGGTACCTCTCATACAAACCACAAATTAAAAATATATTATTTCTGCTCCTGATAACGGTATTTGAACAAAATTTGGTATGTCGGTTTGGTGTAAATTTCTTAAGTGGTGCTGCAAATATGGGCGGGATTGGACAAAGGGGCGTGGTACCTCTCATACAAACCACAAATTAAAAATATATTATTTCAGCTCCTGATAACGGTATTTAAACAAAATTTGGTATGTCGGTTTGGTGTAAATTTTTTAAGTGCTGCTGCAAATATGGGTGGGATTGGACAAAGGGGCGTGGTACCTCTCATACAAACCACAAATTAAAAATGTATTATTTCTGCTCCTGATAACGGTATTTGAACAAAATTTGGTATGTCGGTTTGGTGTAAATTTCTTAAGTGCTGCTGCAAATATGGGCGGGATTGGACAAAGGGGCGTGGTACCTCTCATACAAACCACAAATTAAAAATCTATTATTTCTGCTCCTGATAACGGTATTTGAACAAAATTTGGTACGTCGGTTTGGTGTGCATTTTTTAAGTGCTGCTGCAAATATGGGTGGGATTGGACAAAGGGGCGTGGTACCTCTCATACAAACCACAAATTAAAAATCTATTATTTCTGCTCCTGATAACGGTATTTGAACAAAATTTGGTAAGTCGGTTTGGTATGCATTTTTTTAGTGCTGCTGCAAAAATGGGAGGGATTTGACAAAGGGGCGTGGTACCTCTCATACAAACCACAAATTAAAAATCTATTATTTCTGCTCCTGATAACGGTATTTGAACAAAATTTGGTACGTCGGTTTGGTGTGCATTTTTTAAGTGCTGCTGCACATATGGGTGGGATTGGACAAAGGGGCGTGGTACCTCTCATACAAACCAAAAATTAAAAATCTATTATTTCTGCTCCTGATACCGGTATTTGAAAAAAAATTTGGTATGTCGGTTTGGTGTAAATTTCTTAAGTGCTGCTGCAAATATGGGCGGGATTGGACAAAGGGGCGTGGTACCTCTCATACAAACCACATATTAAAAATCTATTATTTTTGCTCTTGATAACGGTATTTAAACAAAATTTGGTATGTCGGTTTGCTGTAAATTTCTTAAGTGCTGCTGCAAATATGGGCGGAATTGGACAAAGGGGCGTGGTACCTCTCATACAAACCACAAATTCAAAATCTATTATTTCTGCTCCTGATAACGGTATTTAAACAAAATTTGGTATGTCGGTTTGGTGTAAATATCTTAAGTGCTGCTGCAAATATGGGCGGGATTGGACAAAGGGGCGTTGTACCTCTCATACAAACCACAAATTAAAAATCTATTATTCTGCTCCTGATAACGGTATTTGAACAAAATTTGGTACGTCGGTTTGGTGTGCATTTTTTAAGTGCTGCTGCAAATATGGGCGGGATTGGACAAAGAGGCGTGGCACCACCCATATAACCCAAAAATTTAAATCGCCATATTTTAGGCATTTTTTGACCTACGTCGATGATATTTGGTACATATGGTATTGCCATAATTTGGAATACGTACCGGGAGAAAAGTTGATGGGACCACGCTCCTTTTTATTAAAATTAAAAATCGTAATATAGTCTTAACTACTGGACCGATCGTTACAATAGGATATATAAATACTTTTAATTTTATTTTATAACGAGGGGGTAGCGAAGTACACCGGGATAAGCTAGTATAAAATAAAATAACAATTGTATTAATTTAGGTCGAAAATAAACTATACTCAAAAAGAAATTCTCGCCAGCTTTATGTCAGCACACAGTGAGTTAGCAAAATATATTTTGCCAAACAGTTCCCAGGGGAAAACAAAAGCCAACCAACTTTGGGAGCAGCTAACAAACAAGCTGAATGCTTCTGGACCTCCCATAAAGGATTCCAAAATGTGGCGCAAGGTAATTAAAACAGCGTACAATCGCTGTCATAAATATTATATTTTCCATATCATTGTTTGTGTGTACAAGGTGGAGAAAATCATTAGGTCCGGCCAAAGGCCGGCTATGCAGAAAATATTCTACATACTGCCGTGTCAGGAAATGCATGGTGGAGAAAATCATTAAGGCCGGCTATGCAGAGAAACATACTGTTTAATATACATATGTATATAATATATAGTGTTAAATGTATATTTAATAAAATTTTTATTTGAAATTAAGTTTTTTGATTCACTTTTTTTTCTATAAATATATTTTTTTCTTTACAATTTATTCAGTGTTGTAAAATCATTTTTATACAGTTTTTTCCAACACTGAAACAAAAATTCGATTCGTTTCGTATCGAATAACATCATTAGGAATTCTCACACTATCGAAATTAATTTCGATTCGAATGCAATTTCGATCACGAGAGTGAGAATTAGGCCCCTGATGTTATTGACTTTGGAATAGCAAAAGGTGTGCCTGCCCAACGACATGATTGAAGTTTAAGCATCTTTAGATTTATCTTCAGACCACTCGCGTACAATTTACACTATTTACTCTCATAAAACTGCAACACCAACATATGATTTAAGGATGACATCTGCACATATTAACTAGGTTAGGTCAGCAGGCTGCTGGTAAATGGAAGATTAGATTCCAGCTCACTTGGGTCCTGATATGGTCCCATTGTGCTACCTGTAGTGAAGACGAGTGATGGAGGAAAGGAGATTACAAGAGTCGGAAGAAGAGTAGATGAGGGAAGACCATAGAAGAGCAAGAGAAGAGTAGAAAGCAGAAACAGGTGGGGAAAACCAAAGCAAGGAGTTGTCTTGCAGAACAGCCAGGATGTCGAGCCCACTATTGGGCGAACCATCCACTGCTCCTGATGAAGGAGCTAAGACAACCGAGTTCCGTATTTGAGAGCTCGGAGAGGGTACTTAAGGATCTGCTGCCTAGAAAGCGGAGGCGGTGATCCTCCATAGCTGGGCAGAGGCATAGAAGGTGTGCGATGCTTTCTTCTTCTTCCTCGTCATTGTAGCTGGAGCAATACTCATTGTATGGTAGACCCATGCGTCTGGCATGGGTTCCGAAGGTGCAGTGTCCCGTGACCGTGGCCACAAGATTGCGCAATTGCGGTCTTGGAAAGTTCAGCAGATTTTTGGTTCTGTTGATATCAATGCAAGGCCATAGGGTCCTAGTTGTGGTACAGGATGGTTCATTAAACCATCTTGTTTGTGCCTCTTGCATAAGGGCTTTCTCGATTCGCCTCCAGCAGGCCAAGAGCGGAAGACCACAGAAATTGTCAATTTCAGCGGCCTCTAACTCTGTACCTCTCCTGGCCAGATTGTCAGCGATGAGATTGCCTGTGTTTTCTCCGTGTCCCCGTACCCAAATAAGGGTAACACTAGAACAATTAGCCACTGTATTAAGTGATTTCCTGCATTCCAGGGTAAGGAGGGATGTTGTGTACACACCCGAAATTGCTATTATTGCAGGTTTGCTGTCGGTTATAATATGAATAACTCTATTTGTTATCCTATAGTACCGTAGCCAGTTTGTTGCCTTTTTGATGGCGGATATTTCCGCTTGTAAGATACTACATTCGCCCGGGAGTCTGAAGGAAATCCTGATCCCGAATTCTTCAACGTAGACACCCCCGCCAACCCTGGAGCCCCGTTTGGAGCCATCCGTGAACACTCGTAGGGCCCCGTGCAGTGTAGGGGGGAGGTCCTCCGATAGAGAGTAGTTAAATGCTCTATAAAAGGAAGGTCTTGGAATGCAATAGTCGATGAGATCAGGGATAGTTCCCATGGTCTCATCGACTATTGCATTCCAAGACCTTCCTTTTATAGAGCATTTAACTACTCTCTATCTATTAACTAGCTGAAATACAAAAAATATTTGAGTGCTCATTGCTCGGAAAGAATTCCGCTGAGAACACCTTCTGACATAGATGATTCTCTCAGGTTGTTTGAAGCACACGTTAAACAAGCTGCCTTTAGTGCTTCTTCAAATAAAAGTAATCAACAAGTGAAATTCAACAATATTTTTCTGCAGATATAGAAAGGCTATTGACTGAAAAACGGAGAGCCCGACGAGAATGGCAATGCTACAGATCGCATCAGCTAAAATTACGGCTTAAAGCAGCTTCCAACAGAAAAAGCAACGCCGTCCAGTACGCACCAATGTACCCGCTGTGGACAAGTTCATAGAAAAAAATGTCCAGCAGAAAACATCAACTGTCACTCGTGCAATAAGAAAGGCCATTATGCAAAAATGTGCTTTTCGAAATCGCAGCAACAACATCAACAGCCTACAAAAAAATACGTAAAGCAGATAAAACAAGAATTTGATGATAAACAAGAACAGAGCTTTTAAGACTTATTCATTGGTACTCTCACAAACTCTCATGTTAATTTTGAAACGAATAATGAATGGAGTATTCAGGTAATTATGAACAACTATAAAATTACTGTTCAAATTGATACTGGAGCGCAAGCAAACATTCTTTCAAAAGAGACGTCAAAAATGTTAAATTTGAATAAGCTGTTACATTCCAGTAACACAAATATTTTAACATTTAGTGGCGAAAAATTACCGATATTAGGAAAAATAGATTTAACTTTTTCTTTTGATAACAATTACTATACAAGTACATTTTTTGTACTGGATATTAATTGCAAAAATATAATAGGATTTAATTTAGCTAAAAAGATGAATTTAATTAAGGCAGTTAATGCATTATCTTCTGATAAAATATTAGAAAATTTTTCTATTGTGTTCAATGGTCTAGGTCATTTAAAACCAGAATGTAATTTAAAATTTAAGGCCGAGGTTACTCCAATCGCTGATCCGCCAAGGAAAATTCCTTTTAGTCTTCATGAAGTTTTAAAAATTGAGTTGGATAGAATGATAAAACTAAATGTAAGCAATGTAAGAAAGAGCTAACAATATAACTAAAAATACAAAGGAAAAACAAATTAAAAAGTTGAACACACTCAAAGAAATATTTTTTGAGAAAGAGGGACTAATCTACAACGAACATTGGTTTGAAAACAGAACCGAAGTGGAAATACCCTGGGAATGTCAATGGTTGATGTCTCTAGGAAAAAAGTTTTCTTTACCGATTAGTCGCCAAAGTTTTTCACCTATCGAAATCATAGCTGATGTAGAAAACTGCATACAGAAAATGGAAGAAAACACACATGGGGAAAAAGAGGAGAGAAGAACAAATGTTGCAAATATGATAACGTATTTTAAAAGAAACATTAAAAATAGTCCAAGAGAAAAGTTCATCTTAGCAATTTTTGAAAAAACAAAGCTTTTCCTAAAAAAACATAAAAATATAATAATAACACAAGCAGACAAAGGCAACAAAACAGTTGCATTATACAAAGAGGAGTATAATTCCAAAATGGAGAAAATACTAGAGGATAAGCAAAATTACAGGGTTATGAGAACAGATCCAACCAATAAACTTTTAAAAACTAATAATTGCATCATTACAGAACTTTACAAAAAAGAATATATTGATAAATGGCAAAAAAAACATATTAACTTGTTCCGCTAGTACTGCACCAAGAATTTATGGATTACCAAAAATCCATAAAAAAGATATACCCCTACGACCCATAGTATCATCCATACAAGTACCATGCTATCAGCTCAGCAAATACATAGGACGAATCCTCAAAAATATAGTTTCAACAAAATACAATGTCAAAAATTCCTTTCAAGTAAAAAATCAATTAAGCACTTTAAAACTTAATGCAAAAGACACACTAGTTTCTTTTGACGTAGTCTCGCTCTTCACTAACATCGCTATACATACTGCAATAAATAATATAATGGAAAAATGGCCAACAATAAAAACAAACACAGCAATACCACGCTTAAAATTTTTAAAAATTCTAAAATTTTGTCTATATGACAATAACTATTTCGTGTATAAAGACCAAATATACCCAGGGGCAATCCTTTGTCCCCTACAATAGCAGACATAGTACTAGACAACCTACTAGATGCTGCCTTAGACGAACTCAAACTTAAAAATATCCACGTAAAATACATAGCAAAATATGTAGATGATATCTTAGCTATTATTAATTTCGACGACAAAGATGAAATATTAAAAACACTCAATAGCTACCATCCCAAAATAAAATTTACTATTGAAGTGGAACAAAAACAAGAACTAGTGTAGTGAATCTTACTTTGATTATTATATTTGTAATTTTAGGACTGCCCTCGTAACCTTAGTTTTAAGTAAATTCCTTTATTAACAATACACAACAACAATGCTATGCTAAAATTAAGCAAATTCCTGTAATGTAAAAATACAACAACTAGTATACCTTATTTTAATTGTTATTTTACACAACAACTTTTGCTACTTTTATTATACATTACATTGTTGGTGTATACCACAAATTATATTATTGAATAAGGAATTTTTGTAGTTTTAAGGTACTGTTATTTTAGTATATAAGGAACAAATTTTCATAAAATAAATCAATCATTATTTAGCCTTAAAATCGGCTTTATCTCTTGGAGCATTAAACTGCTTCTTACTAAACAGGCATCCAACTGCCTTAAATATATTTAGGCCAGTGGCGTTCTTAAGCGCCGGCACCTTAATAGGCAGGTCTATTTTAAAAACCCCTGAATAACCTATTAAATATACATCCACACATTACATGGCGATCCTGCCAGGAGCAAAAGAAAAATAAACCAGGCATATGGAAGAATACATCCCAACTGGCAGCCAAAAAGAAGCACCGAAATAAATGGCCACTCCAATAAATGAAGGCCCCAAACACAAATAAAAAGCATTTTTTACATTATTTTTAAATTTTCTTTTAAATGCAAGAAGCACAAAATTTTTTTTTGCACAAATTAAACAGATTTATTATCACTTTTATGATGAAAAAGAACAAAAATTTATAAACATGAGAATTTAAAAAAAAAAAAAAAAAAAAAACTAAAAGAAATAGAAATGAAATAAGAATTTCACAAAGAAATATAAAATGTTAGAAAAATAAATTAAAAAGAGTTGCCAGCACTTTTAAAATATAAAAATAAAATTTAAATTATATATATTAAATTTTAAATGGAAATAGTACACGAATATTGTATTGAATTAGATAAACTAGAGAAAAATTTAAAAAAGAGTAAAGACAGAATTTACACCTCTGCGTATAAATTAGAAAAATTATCGCGTTTGTCGCATATTAAAGAAGAAGTAGAGAGTATTAGTGAACATTTTGAAGAAAAAGAGACTAAGTCAGTTATATTAAAATTTAGAGAATTATACACAAAGGTTGAGAAATTGATCAATTGTATGGTCATAAAAGAAACTAAAGAATTACCAAGAGATACACTTAAAGAAAAAATTGTCAATATGGCACATTTTGACATAAATGTCGTAGGTAAAAACCTACATGTTTTTAAGGGTTCATATGAGGTGTTGGAAGATTTTATAGTGCAAACAGAATTGTTACATGATATTTTGAGAACAGAAGACCGAGAGATATTCATTAAGTACGTCTATAACTTCAAACTAGCTGCGCATGTCCGAGGTGTCTTAGGGCGTTCCAACAGACCAACTACGTTTGCGGAGTTGAAGAAGTTGTTAATTGATGCGTACCCAAACCCTAGAACTTTGCAACAAGTCTTAAATGAGTTAGGCACAATGAAACAAGGAAACATGAGTATTTTAGCTTACAGGGAAAAAGTTGCATTACTGTCAGAGCAATTGAGTAGTTTTGAAATAAAAGCGATAGAAAATCCGTCAATAGAAACTAAAAACGCGATTTATAAAATGAGCGAAAATATGGCGTTAAATGTATTTACAAAAGGTGTTAATATAGAATACCAAAACGTATTAGTGGCAAGTAGTCCCAAAACGCTTAGCGAAGCAGTA
Organism: Lypha dubia; assembly: GCA_947311025.1. Classification (NCBI taxonomy): domain Eukaryota; kingdom Metazoa; phylum Arthropoda; class Insecta; order Diptera; family Tachinidae; genus Lypha; species Lypha dubia. The sequence goes on along the minus strand of OX371260.1, from coordinate 101,953,836 downwards.
GAAAAATGTGTAACTATAGAGAGATCGTTACAAATAGATAATAATAATAATAGCATTTTCAGAATAAACAGGCGTGAAAATGAACGCATTAATAACTACAATTCACAGAGAAATAATAGAAATTACACAGGGTACAGAAATCAAGGGTATTATAATCAAAATAATAATAGAAATTATAATAACCATAATAATAATTTTAATCATGCTGAAACAAACTATTACAATCGTAATGGATACGGAAATAACAATAATAACAATAACCCTGATAGACATAGAAATAATAACAATGGTGCAAATAGAAGTAGTGCAGCAAGAAGTAATAATCCATTTAATAATAACAATAGAAACAGCTTCTCGAATAGATCTGGCAACAATAGAAATAATCAGGGAAACTAACAAACCCGGATAACAAAGTTTGTTATCCAGAAGGGCAAAAATGTTTCAAAATTTCAAACAATACAGATAATTATATAGCAATTAATTGTAACACAATTAATAAAGAGCTCAAATTTTTAATAGATACTGGAGCCGATATTTCAATTTGTAAAAAAGATAATATAGATAATGTAGATGCACGTGATATATCATCACTGAGTGGTATTACTGCAGGTACTATAGAAAGTCTTGGTACTGCAAGATTAACTCTAAAATTAGATAACAAACGTATTATACACAAATTTCACATAGTTGAAGATAATTTTCCAATTAATACTAATGGAATTATTGGTAGGGATATTTTAGAAAAATATGGATGTAAAATTGATTTCGAAACTTATACAACGTCTTTCAATATAGATAATGAAGAAGTTATTCTACCGATAACCCCTAAACGCGTTTATAAAACTGAAATCTGTATACCAGCGCGATCAGAACTAATAGCACCAGTTAATATATGTACCGATGAGGAAAGCATCGTTTTAAATCAGGAAATAAGTCCTGGAATTTTCGTAGGAAATAGTGTGATACCAGCCGTGGGAATAAAACACGTGAAATTATTAAATACTACTGACAAAGATGTAGTTTTGAATCAGTTAAAATTAGAAACTAAACCGTTGTCGAAGTACAAGATATATAGTTTCAACAAAATAGCTGATAAAAACAAAGAGCGAGTACATAAAGTTTTGCAAGATTTAAAAATAGAATCAATAGATCCGTCAGCAAGACAATCTTTGAAAGATATAATTGCAAAATATAGCGATGTCTTCCACCTTGAGGGTGACAAGTTAACTATTAATAATTTTTATAGTCAAAAAATTGAGATGGCCGATTCGGCACCGGTTTATATAAAACCATATAGGCTCGCTGAGTCACAAATGAGCGAGATAAACAAACAAGTAAATACATTGCTAGAAGATGGCATAATTGAACCGTCCGTGAGTCCGTACAACTCTCCATTGTTGGTAGTACCAAAAAAATCAGCAGATGACACGAAGAGATGGAGATTAGTAGTTGATTTTCGAAAGATAAATGAAAAAATCATAAGTGATAAGTTTCCATTAACTAGAATTGAAGACGTATTGGACAAGCTAGGTAGAGCTAAATATTTTTCTACGCTAGACATGACTAGTTCTTTCCATCAAATCAGTTTAGATAAAGATTCTAGACCAGTAACATCATTTTCTACTAGAAATGGTCATTTTCAATTTACTCGTTTACCCTTTGGATTAAAAATATCATCCAATAGTTTTCAGAGAATGCTCACAATTGCATTGAGTGGATTAGATGCCGAAGCATTTTTATATGTCGATGACATTATTGTGTTTGGTTGTAGTATACAACACCATAATGATAATTTAGTAAAGGTTTTTGAAAAGTTGAGAAAATATAATTTAAAATTAAATACAAATAAATGTTGTTTCTTAAAGACAGAAGTAGTCTATCTAGGTCACCTGATAACTGATAAGGGAATATGTACAGACCCTGCAAAGCATGATGTAATAAAAAACTATCCAGTTCCTAAGAATGTTGATGAAGTCAGACGTTTTGTTGCGTTCTGTAATTACTACAGACGTTTTGTTAAAAATTTTGCAGAAATAGCTAAAGATTTGAATACTTTGTTAAAAAAAGATAAAATTTTTAAGTGGGATGAAAATTGTCAAAAGTCTTTTGAGACATTAAAATCAAAATTAATTAAACCACCAATACTCCAATATCCTGATTTTAGGAAACCTTTTATATTAACAACAGATGCATCCAATTTTGCACTAGGAGCAGTATTGTCGCAAGGTGAAATTGGGACAGATTTACCAATATCATATGCGAGCAAATCGTTAAATAAACACGATATAAATAAACCTGTTATAGAAAAAGAATTGCTAGCCATACATTGGGCAATAAATTTTTTCCGGCCATACCTCTACGGTAGAAAGTTCTACGTAATTACTGATCATAGACCCTTAGTATCATTATTTTCTCACAGAAATCCATCATCGAAGATGACTAGAATAAGATTGGATTTATGTGACTACGATTTCGAAATATCGTATAAAAAAGGTAAAATGAATACCAATGCCGATGCATTATCTAGAATAGTTATAAATAGCGAATCGTTGAAAACGTTAATTCCTACCGAAAGTGAAAATGAACATACACGTAAAGACATATTAGTCGTAACCAGAAACATGAAGAATAAATTAAATGCGCGAAAAGATAAAAAACATATAGTTAATACTTCCAGTAAAGAGACTGATGAAGATTATATTTGGGAATGCACTTCAATCTCTGATATTAAAGGGATGAAGAAACTTAGATTTGAAATAATAAAAAAATGTAAATTAATACAAGTAGAAATACACGATTTGGAAATAGTAGTGAGATGTGGTGATAATCCAACTAACACACAGATGTATTTGGAGAAGCTATTATCAAAAATACTATTAAAGAACGTGAAAGAATTAGCATTAAATGCTAATGATGAAATTTTTAAAGTAATGTCAAAAGAACAGTTTAAAGGAATATTTAAAGAAGTAAGAAGTAAAAGTAAATCAATTTTGAAAATTCTAATATATAAAGAACCAGAAAGAATAACAAATAGAGAAGTACAGAATAGTCTCATTAGTGAGTACCATAGTTCAACGATAGGAGGACATTTAGGTGTCAGAAAAACAACATTAAAGCTTAAACAAAAATATGTATGGAAGAATATGAATAGGATGATTAAACAATATATATTAAATTGTAAAGAGTGCAAAATCAATAAACAAACAAAGCACATTAAAGAGAAATTAACCATAACAGATACGCCAGGGACAAGTTTTGAAACAGTGTCAATAGACACAGTAGGCCCGCTTAGATTTTCGAATAACTATAGATACGTGCTAACTATACAGTGCGATTTAACAAAATATATTATAGCATGCCCCATTGAAACGAAAGAAGCTAAGACTATTGCAAAGGCTCTAGTAGAAAATTTGATTTTAAGGTACGGACACTTCAAAGTTCTCAAATCAGACAAAGGTACTGAATTCGTAAACGAGTTGATGTCGGAAATATGCCAATTATTAGAAATAAAACAAGTTTTTAGTACACCATACCACCATGAAACTCTTGGTTCAGTTGAAAGGAGTCATAGAGTGCTAAATGAATTTCTTTTAGGCTTCTGTAAAGATAATGAATGGTACCATTGGATACCTTATTTTTGTTTCGCGTACAACACAACACCACATATGGATACTAACTACACTCCATATGAATTAATATTTGGTAGATTACCAAATTTGCCTAATGACAAAATATTAACTTTCGAACCGGTATATAATATTGATAATTATTCGAAAGAGTTAAAAGCAAGGTTAAAATTTTCATTGCAAAAAGCAAAAGAGTTATTAGAAATATCTAAAATCAAACGCGTCGACCAGTGTGTAAAGTTCAATAAATTAAATTTAAATATAGGAGACATGGTCTTAGTAAAAAACTTTAATAGAAAAAAGAATCAGCCACCTTACCATGGCCCGTATAAAATTGTTGAAACGAAAGGGGTAAACTCTGTCATAGATATAAGAGGCAAAACAAAAGAACTACATAATAATAATTTAAAAAAATATTAATTGTTAAAATATTAGTAAGAAATTTTAAAATTTTAATCCTCAAAATTGTAAAATTTTTCTTAAGGGGTAGGGGTAGTGAATCTTACTTTGATTATTATATTTGTAATTTTAGAACTGCCCTCGTAACCTTAGTTTTAAGTAAATTCCTTTATTAACAATACACAACAACAATGCTATGCTAAAATTAAGCAAATTCCTGTAATGTAAAAATACAACAACTAGTATACCTTATTTTAATTGTTATTTTACACAACAACTTTTGCTTTTGCTACTTTTATTATACATTACATTGTTGGTGTATACCACAAATTATATTATTGAATAAGGAATTTTTGTAGTTTTAAGGTACTGTTATTTTAGTATATAAGGAACAAATTTTCATAAAATAAATCAATCATTATTTAGCCTTAAAATCCGCTTTATCTCTTGCAGCATTAAACTGCTTCTTACTAAACAGGCATCCAACTGCCTTAAATATATTTAGGCCAGTGGCGTTCTTAAGCGCCGGCACCTTAATAGGCAGGTCTATTTTAAAAACCCCTGAATAACCTATTAAATATACATCCACACATTACACTAGCATACATGGATATACAACTACACAAAGCCAATAATAAAATATTATTTGACTGGCACACAAAATGCACATCAACAGGCAGAATTATAAACTTCAACTCAACACAACCAAAATCACAAATAATCAATACCGCAAAAAATTTTGTTCAAAGAGTACTAGATATCAGCGACAAACAATTTCACACCCAAAACATAACGAAAATTACAAAAATATTAACAAATAATAGTTTTCCTATTGGAATAACAAAATCATTAATTAAATCCTACAAACCGACAATAATCAACAATCATGGCAACTCTAACCAAGATAAACTGTTTTTCAGTATAAAATATATACCTGGCCTTACCGACAAAAACACCATAAAAACAGCAATAGATAATAATAATATAAATTTTGGTTACAAACCAAATAAAACACTTAATACAATTTTTTCTAAAACAAAAACACCAATAGAGCTATTACAACAAAACAACGTTGTATACGAAATACCATGTAATGGCGCAGACAATAACAGCTGTAACCTTGTGTACATAGGCACAACAAAAAGAAGTTTGGAAACAAGAGTAAAATAACATCAAGCTGACATAAACAAACACAAAGAAAACACTGCATTATCCCAACATATCACAAACTCTAAGCACAAACCAGACTTTGACAATGTAAAAATTCTGGACAAAGTAAACAATACAAGAAAGAGATATATAACAGAAAGCTTAAGAATACAGCAAAAAATAAGCAAAACAATGAACATCAAAGAGGACACAGACAATTTGAGCGCAAGCTATAAAATTGCAATCAAATAAGTTAAATAGTTGTTTTTTACTCTTTTTAAAAAATCTGTTAAAATTAAATTGATTCTTATATATAATGTTTATTAAAAAATTAAATTTAAAAGTGATATTCAACACACTAAATATTTAAAAAATTATATTCATGTGACGTCATAGTGTAAGCTATTGTACATTATTCTTTAATATTATTCAAAAATTGTTGATGTTTTTCTTTTTAATAGAAATAAAATATCCCTTGAAAAAGTGAACATACAATTCACGAAACGTCGGGAAAAATATGGAATAAAAATATTTTACTTTTATTTACATAAAATACGGTAGGCCAATAGCTAAATTTATAAATAAAAAATAACAAAAGGAATTACATCTGGCCAATAATAATAATACAAACAAAATAAAATGTAATTAAACCAATAATGGAACCAACTGAGTGGGTTAATTCCATAGTGCTAGTCACTAAACCCAATGGTCAATTACGGATTTGCTTAGACCCTAGAAACCTTAATAAAGCCATACTGCGTCCACATTATCCATTTCCGAATATAGATGACTGCAAAGCCAAGCTAAGTGGATCTAAATATTTTAGTTGCTTAGATGCCAATAGTGGGTTTTGGATGATTCCATTAGATGACTTTTCGTCAAAACTTTGTACCTTTAATACGCCCTTTGGCAGGTACAGGTTTTTGCGCCTTCCTTTTGGCATAAATGCCGCCCCTGAAATTTTACGTTCGGAAATAGTTAAATTATTTTCTGATATTGAGGGGTTGATAATATACATTGATGATTTCTTAATTTATGCTAAAACTATGGAAGAGCATAACAATATATTGCAAAAAGTTCTACAAAGAGCAGAGCAGGTTGGTTTCAAATTTAATAAAGATAAATGCAAATTTTTGCTTAAGGAAATTAAATTCATTGGCCATATATTTAACGAATCAGGTGTCAAACCAGACAAAGAAAAAATAAGTGCTATACTGGATATGCCAGTTCCTAAAACTGTAACCGAGTTACAACAATTTCTTGGTATGGTAAATTATTTAGGAAGTTTTATTCAAAATCTGTCGTCTAAAAACAAAAACTTAAGAAATTTATTGAAAAAGGATATTCAATGGCACTGGGATAAAGTACATAATGATGAATTTCAAGATTTAAAAATCGAAGTAACCAAAAGTCCTGTTTTAACTTATTTCGACCCATATAAACAATTAGTACTGACCGTCGATGCTTCCAAATTTGCCGTTGGAGCGTCTATACTACATGGTCGCCAACCAATTGCATATGCGTCTGCTTCTCTTACCAGTGCTCAAGAGAATTACGCCCAAATAGAAAAGGAACTTTTCGCCATTCTCTTTGGATGTACAAGGTTCCATCAGTCATCAAAGTGCTGGTCGACACGGACCATAAGCCATTGGTTTCTTTGTTTACCAAACCTTTGTTCAAAATTCCGGCAAGACTTCAACGTTTTATGCTACGTCTTCAGTGCTATGATCTGACAGTTGTATATAAGCCCGGCAAATATTTATACATAGCTGACACACTGTCACGATGCCCACTAAAATCAAACGCTTTGGTCGATATTCATACCGATATCATTCTTCACTGCAATTTTCTTAAGTCTCACTTGGCAATACCCTTTTCAAGTGATATTAAAGAACATAGTAATGAAGATGAAGTTTTCAAAAAGATAAAATTTCAAGACACGGAAGGAGTGTTTTATAGGCGTAATAGGGAACATATTAAAAAAAAACTAGAATTAAGAGAAACCAGACATGGAGAAAATGACGAGATGACTAAAAAGTCGCCGGTAGTGAGAAAAGATTCACAAGAGAGGCAAGAATAGGTTCAGGATTCCATAGAAGTCACTGAAAGAAATAGCATTGAATAAAATAATAATGAAGAAAATAATAATAATGTTAGCAATCATAATTATGTAACTTCGAGGGGTGGAATGATAAAATCTGCAAGAAAACCAGAATATGTTTATGACTAAAATAAACTGTTTATTTTTGATTTTGTATAAAGGAAAGATATTGTGTAAATAATTGTATGTAAACATTATTAGTACTATTAGTTGATTACTTATTTATACCATTGTTAATACTATGATCTACTTAAATATGCATCACTGCAAGATACTTACTATGATTAAGCATATCATGAACAAGCAACAAGACTTTCTGTCCGTTACTATCGCTCTCTGCGGCGTATGCAATAAATCACTACCTACCGGTTGGCAGAAACATCGGCGAAGTAAAACAATTAATAAAATGCCTGCCAATACAGCTTAACAAAGTTAATGCGTCTACTTAACACCGGAGGCGCCTCAACACTGCTATAAAAATTAACATAACGCGCAAAGCAGAGTTGTAAAAGAGTTAAGCCTTCTACATTGTCAACATCTATCTTCTCTACTCTATCCCTCTCTCTGAGTTCCGGCACAATGCACTGCATACGTAGGGGTCATCTCCTGAGTGCTGGTCCTAATTAAAAAAAAAAAAAAAAAAAAAAAACAGGTGACTATGTTAAATGTTTTAACTGCGGCTGCAACTACCACTATTCACCTTGCGCTACGGTTTCCGAGTCAACATATACAGCAATGAATACGGAAAGGAAAGCTGCTTGGAAATGCCATAAATGTAGAGTGGATAAAAATAGGAACAAATCTCCAAATACCCTTTACCAAGAAGTAGTGCATGCAGAACACGAGAAACAGCAACAGCAAACTGCCAAACAACCAAGAAACGATGACGAGGAGGATTACCAAAGTGATTCAAGTTGCAGTAGTAAACTTTTTAAAGAATCCAATGGCCTAAGCTCTGTAAACTTAATCGTCTCTGAGCTGAAATCCGACTTAATATCATTCAAAACAAAAGCATCAAGTGATTTAGGTGAAATAAAAGCCAGTATAAACCAACTAAATACTAACATCATAGCAACGAATAACTCACTGAGAGAAGATATGGCAAGTGCACTTGTAAAGCTGACAGAGGCAATGACAAACTTAACAACACAGGTCAATGACATAAAAAAGGAGAATGAACAAAAAGAGATTCGCATACAAAACATGGAAAGTAAAGTAAATACTCTTGAACAACAATTGTTAAGCAAAAATATTGAAATTAAAAACATTGAGAACAATAACATAACAGCTATAGATGCAATTAAAATAATAGCTGCCTCTGTTGACGTCAATATCCAAGACTTTGAAATAAGAAATGCATACAAAGTAAAGAGAAATAATAATATTGTGGTTGAGTTCTGCTCTTTAAGTAAAAAGAAAGAACTAATGTCAAAAATTCGTGGACATAGGGTTATGGGAGACTTGTTTAAAATACCTTCAAATGAAGCAGATCAAAATGGTACTATGAACACATCAATTCAAAACGACAAAAACAACTCTATATTTATTAATGACCAGTTAACTACTAATAATCGCCGACTTCTTTGGCAGGCAAAATATAAAGCCAAAGAAAGGGGATGGAAATTTGTATGGGTTCGCGACGGATATCTATATGCCAAAAAAAATGAAGACTCAACTTTAATTCTAATTCTAAAAAAAAAAAAAAAAAATTTAAAAAAATACAATATCGTTATTGTTCTATTTCGTTATTAATACACCTCTCTCTACTATTATAAATTAATTATTATATGATAAAACAATAAACTTGAATATTACAAGCTTTGAAAGCCTTGACTGTTTTAAACAAATTAAATTAGAGCTATTAAGTTATCCTTTTTCCATAATATTTATAAACATCCGCTCCATACGTACAAACTTCAATTCATTTATCTCTACAATTTATAATATAATATCATACATCAAAATTATTATTTTAGCTGAAACAAACCTAAGTGATGAAGAGTGCTCTCTATATAATATCAGTGGATTTAATGCAACGTTTATCAACAGAGGAGTAAGAAGGGGAGGAGAAATAGCTATATATATCAAAGAGAACATTCAATGCACCAATGTAGAAATAAACACACAATCGTTTGAATTGATGCATATAAATATAGAAAAATATTTCGCGCTTTGCAATATATAGACCACCCTCTCTTAATGTCAACACTTTTATTAAAGAGCTAGATGATGTAATTAAAACAACTATGCGACAGAAAAATGCAATAATCGTTGGAGATATTAATATAGACCTGATGAAAGAGAATTGGTTAACAACCTTATATTTAGATATGGTCTCATCAAATGGTATGAAATGTATGATTAATGAATGTACAAGAGAAGATTTAAATTTAAATACGAAAACTTGCATTGATCATATATTCATAAGAAACAAAAACATTAATGCACATGCATATTCATCAATAATAAAAACAAAAATATCAGACCACTTTGCTCTTTTTTGTTGTATATCTGGTAATGAATTTGCAAACGAAACACAAAGGTGCAGGGTTTTGTTGCCGTTGAGAAAAAGTGACAGGAAATACAGAGACGTCGGCACCAGTATCAACAAGAAATTTAAATTTTGAAATATAATCTTGAAGAAAAAGGCGAGAAATTTCTCGGCTAACCCCATCCGTCACCAAAGACGAGGAGCCTAGTAGTTTTTCGGCGAATTTGGAATTGTGTCTGAGAATGTACAAGGCTGCACACATTTTATAGCCTTCTCGCCAAATATGAAATGATACCAGCAAAAAGGTTTATCTTTCTTACCTGAAGACGGATCTCTTCTTCGTGAACGCTGAACACTAGATGCCCGGCTACTTGTACGACCACGACCTCTAGATAATATCTCAACTTGTTTGGTTAGTGCATCAATTTTCTTTTCTAGTGCACTGTTTGATGATGATGTGGATATTGCGTTAATATCCCAGGTCTCTGATGTATCGGCGATTTTGTCTGCCATAAGAGCTAATTTGCTTAATGCCTCACTACTTACAGATAGTATAGCTTGCATTTGTTTGGGTAAGCGTTGCATCCACAGATTCTTCATAAGTTCATCCGAAACTTTTCCAGATGATAATGTTGACATCTCTCGCAGCAATGCTGAAGGTTTTTTTCTCCCAATTCAATATCGCGCAACAGTTTCTTTAACAGTTTTTCCTCAGAATCGGAAAAGCATTCTTGCAGGCGTTGTTTTAATGTTTAATACATATTGCTTGTAGGTGGGTCTAGAATTATATCGCTTACCTCACAAATAACATTAGCTTCGATGGCACCAACAATGGTATGAAATTTTGTTGCATCTGCAGTTATTCCAGCGGTGATGAACTGACTTTCCACTTGCTTGAACCATAATGCGGGATTTGTTCTCCAAAACGGCGGTACCTTAACAGAAACTCGTGCTATTTCATTATTTGACGGAAGCGATGAAAATTCCTCCTCAGAGCTGTTCCTTGACATGATTGTATTTAATTTGCGGGGTCACCAATTTTAGCAGTATTGGGTTGTTTAATTTAAATAAAACTCAAAAGCTAAATTTTATATTTTTTATAAAAAATTATTTAATAAAAAAAACAAGTTTACAATTTAAATGTTTGTCAAGAAGTGAAAAGATATTATAAAAGTTAAGAAAATATTGTACATGAATATCTATGCTATTATGATTAAATAAATTTTTTACATACAAAGTAGTTTTTTACAAAGTTTAAAAATTTAATTTATTTTAAATATTATAACATAACTACGCCACATACTTATAAAAAATTGTGAGATAAGGGATAAACTTTATAAAAAATGGCGTAATAATCGAAATAATAGAAATCTCGAATACGAGTACAAAAAATATAGAAATTTTTTAAACAAAAAACTGAATTTTGCAAAAAATCAATATTACAAAAATAAATTCTTTGAGTGAAGAAATGACATTCGCGTAACATGGCAAATAGTGAATCAAATATTGGGCAGAAAACCAAATAGCGTTGATGATATAATAATAAAAAACTTTAAAAATCTAAATATAATAGAAATATGTGATAACTTTGCGCGAAATTTTAAACAAAACGTAGAAAAAATAATACACAAATGTGACATAACAACAATAACCCAATCACAAGCGGGCATAACTTCATCATTCCATTTGAGAAATACGTTTGAAGAAGAAATTTTCAATATCATAAATAAACTGAACGTTAATAAAAATTGCGGGTATGATGGCATTAGACCTTCAGATATAAAAAATAATGCCATAGCTCTAACTCCAGTCTTAACTGAATTGGTAAATAGAATTATAGACACCGCTATTATCCCAGATAAGCTAAAAACCTCTATTGTACGTCCAATTTATAAGAGTGGAACTAAATCGGAGTATAACAACTATAGGCCCATATCTATTCTACCGGTAATTGAAAAAATATTAGAGGAAATATTATGCAGAAGATTAACAGATTTTATAAATAAACACAAAATAATCGACGAAAATCAATACGGCTTCCAAAAAGGAAAAAACATAAACAAGCTACTTGGCAACTTCTCTAACTATATCAATGAACAGCTAAGTAAAAATCACCACTGTTTAACACTGTTTATCGATTTCAGTAAAGCATTCGATACTTTAGTACATGGAAAACTGCTACAAATGATGGAAAAGATTGGTATAAGAGGACATTGTATCGAACTTTTCAAAAACTACCTTTGTGTTAGGAAATATCACGTAAAAATATCTAATACGATCAGCAATGAAATAAAAACAGAATATGGAATACCACAGGGTTCCAAGCTGGGTCCAATTTTATACTTAATCTATTCCAATCAGCTGATTAGCGCTTTGAAGAACGGCACGACATTCGCGTATGCTGACGATACTGCCATTGTGGTAGCACATAAAAACTTGGAAGAAGCAACAATAATAATGCAACAACAGCTAGATATTGCACTACGATGGTGTCATGACCATGGCCTGATTATTAACGCTGATAAAACAAAATTAATGCATATAAAAACACTAAATTGCCGATATGTAGATGTAAAATTGAAGTTTCATAATAACGAATGTTTACATGATCATAAAGAAATAAACTTCGACTATAAAAAAGACAGATGTTCCACCACCATCGAAATTGTTAATACCTATAAGTACCTTGGCGTGTATGTTGAACAAAACTTTAAATGGAAAAAGCACGTAGAGGAAGTCAGAAAAAAGCTACGTAAAGCTTCATATATGCTTCATCACCTTAGCTACTGCTCAAACAACATGGTAACTCGACAAGCATATTTCTCGATGGCGGAAACACATATAAGACATGGAATTACTGCGTGGGGTAATTCAACACACTGCAATAAGCTACAACAAACCCAAAACCATCTATTAAAAATTCTTAAAAGACGTAAAGCACAGACAACGAATTATAACCAATACCAAAACGATAATATGTCTGCATCACCTGTCGACAACTATGTCAATATTGCATCGGAGTGTAATGTCCTAAATGTAAAAAATATATACAACACAACACTGGCCATAGAATTTTATGATGATCCAAAATTTTTGCATAAAATTACACACAATCACCAAACCAGAAGAAACGCAGAAGGTAGATACCAGATCAAGAAATTTAAGAATAACTATGGACGAAACGCGTTATCAGTGCAACTACCAAAAGTATTCAACAGCATTCCCATTGATGTTATTACAGCAGCAAACAACAACACCAAAACGAGGAAGAAAATATTAAAAACATATTTCATTAACCAGCAATAAATTCTACAACTCACATTTTTATTTGTATCTAATTTTTATTTGTATGAAATTTTTCTGTTAATAAATAATATGAATAATATGAAAAAAAAAAAATATTTAATAAAGAGTCTTTAAAAGTATAACACAACACTTACAAGAAAAATAGCTTTTTTTAAACAGAGGCAACTGCCAAACAGTTTCTATCATCTGATTTTTCAGCCGTATATGATTTAATTTTCCAGTACTAGTTATCACTTTTCAATACAATCTACGTAGTACTAGCAAAGATTTATTCACACTTTTTGTAGTTTATTCTTTTCAACAGAGCTAGTACTGAAAAGTTAAAGCTAGTGCTAGTACTTAGTATTATGTAGTAAAAACTACCTTTTTGTTCACACTGCCCAATGTATTGTACTGAACTAGTGAGCTATTGAACTAATGTGAGCTATTGAACTAAAAGAGCGAACTAGCTCAGTTAACTGAGCTGAGCGGAAAAGAGCGCTCACTCAACTCTAAATCAGACATGGGGAATTTCGTGCTAACAAACATTGTTTCAATATGTAAAATAGAATAAAAATGAATTAAATTAGTTCTGGTATTCTATTTCATTTGAAAACTCGCTTATATAGTTGATATTCTTTCGCAATTAGTATCCACTTTACGAAAATTGTAAAAATGGACAAATGAACGCTGATGAGAGGTGTAGCGGCCTTGAAATTGGTATACTAATACGTTCTGCTAATCTGATTGCACATGCTAATGTTGTTCAAAAATAAAAAACTCATGAATTTTCATTAATTCAATAAAACTGAACTTAAGCCTAATAACAATAATTTCTCATTTATAGATTACAAGAATTTTTAACGACTACACATTCATAGAGCAAAAAGCATTTATTTGTCATTTTAATGTGTATAATCATGGTACAACAATAACAGGTACATGCAACAATGCAACTCTGTGCTTCTCTGCCTTTTTATTCTGCTGACTGCGACTTTATTCTGGTGACCTGTCAAAAAAAAAAACAACACACAAACATGTATGTTTTCAAACACACACACAAACAAAAAGAAGAGTAGGTAAAAGAGGGTCAGAGAAAACGGGACTTGCAGTTTAACGGGCAAGCACGCTATTAGGCGAACCATCCACTGCTCCTGATAAACGAGCTAAGGCTACCGAGTTCCGCAACTGAGAGCTCGGAGAGGGTACTGAAGAATCTTCTGCCTAGAAAGCGAAGGCGGTGTTCCTCCATAGCTGGGCAGAGGCATAGAAGGTGTGCGATGCTTTCTTCTTCTTCCGCTTCATTACAGCTGGAGCAGTATTCATTATATGGTAGACAGATACGTATGGCTTGGGTACCGAAGGTGCAGTGTCCTGTGATAATGGCCACAAGATTGCGCAATTGCATTTTGGGGAATTTCAACAGATTTTTGGTTCTGTTGACGTTTAGGCGAGGCCATAATGTCCTTGGGGTGGTGCAGGTTGGCTCATTAAACCATCTGGTTTGTGCCATCTGCATAAGAGCTTCATCAATTCGCTTCCAGCAGGCCAAGAGCGGAGGACCAAAGAAGTTGTCAACATCAACAGCCTCTAGCTCTGTGTCTCTCCTGGCCAGATTATCAGCGATGAAGTTGCCTATGTTTTCCCCATGTCCCCGTATCCATATAAGGGTAACACTAGAATGATTAGCCACAGGATTAGGTGACTTCCTACATTCCATGGTAAGAGTGCAATTATTGCTGGTTCGCTGTCGGTTATGATTTGAATAACTTATTTCTTTGACTTTATTGATTATTATTGGTAATAAAGCATTTACAAAAAAATAAAAATTAAATAATAATAAAAAATTATTTAATAATAAAATTAACAATAAAATTTGCAATAAAAATTAAATACAATTTAATGTTGCTTAATACTAATCTGCGAAGCCTTAAGGCTTGTCTGCAGAAGTGCATATATTTACATTCATTATATTTATTCATTGCGAACTTATAAAGTGCCTTTTTATCATTTTTTTTTCTCTTATTTACATTGGTTTCTTTAATAATATCTATTGGTAGCATATTCATTATTGTTGGCAAGGAAACGTTTCAGGCGCTTTTTCCGTAGTTATTTTTATATTTTTGTACTTTGAATCTGCCTGCAGATCAACACCTTGTGTTGTGTGTGTGATCAATTACATGCAAGAAGCGAGGATCATTAAAAAATTCATTAACTTAAGTTGTGTAGTATCAAAGACTATGTATATATAGACTGAACATCACGTACAAACCACATTTTTAACGTAGGCTTCTGACGTTGGAAACCTACACTTCGTTAATTTGTTTTTGTTCGCTCGGTAGCAATCGTTGCTAAATAATTTTTTTGCACTCTCTGCAAATGCAAAACAAGACAACGTAAACAAAAAACTTTTTCAACTCATGAATGACACACATGCAAACAAACATACAGAAAATAATTATTCTATAGTTTCATTACAAGTAGAGATAAAAGCTATATACATATGTATGTACCTACATAAATTCAAAAATGAAATAGCAAATTTTATTCAAGTAAAAAAATAATTTTTATTTCAATCCAATAAACTTAATATAATTAATATGTATAATTATTTTTTCAAAATTTTTAATTTCCTCTTGTTAGCACCTCCTTTGCTTATAGACCATTTACAGTGTTTCTTCAAAAGAACTGTTAGCATAAATTGTAATAGTTTTATTTTATGTTCACTGCATGCATCATTAAAATATTCCGGCGTAGCGTCCATGCACACGTTTGTAATAAATTTTTTGATGCCAATTATATGTGGTTGTGATTTAAAAATTTCATCAAAAATTATTATATGTTTTTTGCAAACATCAAGAAAGGCTTCTGAAGGTGCAAATAGATTACCGAAATCTGTACACACTTGATAGTTTCTGTGAAAAAGGAATAGCTCGCTAGGGGCTGTTAAAACTTCATCTGTTTTACGAATTATTTTTGAACACAAATCGCATTCCAATTTTGGAAGAATCTTATACGCCACATAACCAGCAAAATATCTTAAAGATGGAAGTTCCAAATTCATTTGCGAACTTTTTTCAAATACATCCTCCAAAAAGTCGCTGTCGAGAATTTCCGGTTCAAAGTCTTTTTTAACATTGCTCTCGAAACAGTTGTCATTATTTTCGATATTCGGCATCATATCAGTAAGTTGCATAAAACCATCAGAATCATCTATCTCCTGTATTTCGTCCGCACTCTGACAATTACTAGTGGTGCTGGCCTGAATTATTTTTGTCACCGTCATTTTGCACAGTAAATTGTTGATTTCCGAAACAGAAGGGTTGATATTGTTGCCCCCTTTCTGGCGTAAAATCGCAAATGTGTTCTCAAGCTTGTCTTGATTTAATGATTTTGTCATTAAAAAATACCTGCTTGAATTTTCTCTCAAGAATTCTTGGGCCATCAAAATTACTGCATTCAGAGTAAGTTTCATTCCATCTAGGAAAAACACTTTTTTCTTTTTATCCATAAATTCAATTCCATTAAGATATTGTTTAAAATCTGATATAAATTTGAAGCTTTCATTCCCAATTTGAATCGCCGATTTATAATTATTTTTAGAATACAATGAACAACTGTTCATGCAATCGAAGAGGTGATTAATTTTTTGGACAAAATCGGCGGTTGAAATAGCAATTTCTTTTGTTGATTTTTTAAATCCAACCGTATCTGCAACAGTTCTTATAGCGGCTTGTACTGTGTGGCTAAATACTTGCGTTGCAAATTTAACGCGCATTTTTTCAAACGAGTTAGGATATATATGTTGCCGAGTTAGCTTGACACACATTTTGGTCCTAGCGCCCTGTTCCATTTCCCAAAGTTCTTCAATAATTTTAAAAGAGGCGATACCATCGGGAGTTTTTAAATTAGATTGTTGCCAGTTATTGCGCAAAGACTTCAACAAATGCGGAAAATCATAGAGACAGTATATAGAGTCGCCATTATAATTGAAAAACGGTTTGTCAACAGCAACACCCAGCAAATGGAAACATTTGCGATTAGACGAACCTTGGTCACAAACGATAACCCGTACTCTTAAGCTTAAACTTTTCAAGATCTCTAAATTTTTTTTAAGATTATTTCCAACTTTGCTGCACATATGCCGTTTTCAGAAACAAAATAGTTCAGCACCATAGACCAGTTTGAATACAGAGATTTTAAAAGGAAAACACACACGTAACCAGCAACAATTGGACTTCTATCCGAACCATCGTGCTGAAAACCATCGATTAGATCGAGGTGTGAATTGTATTTCAACTCTTTACGAATGGTCATTTCGTCCATGAGTAAAATCATGTGGTTTGCATCTTCTCTTTTTAATTCTGAACACTTAGTTTTGAGTGACTCCCGAGCACTGTTCTGAAAACCAGGCTGTAAAAATTTAACTGGCGCCCACCGATTTACAGTGGCGATATGTGGCAGATTAAGATTTAATTTGTTTCTTAAAAAAAGATATGCAGCAGGTGAAATGTAACAAATATTCATTGCAAGATTTCTAACATTTTGCGAATACTCTTTTTGACGACTTCCGAGTAAAAGGCTGCAAAAAGTTTTAGTTTCTACTCCTACACGAGGCAAATTCTCAATAACAGAACAAAGATCCTTAGTTTTTATATTTTTTAGTAATAATCGGGTTTTTATTTATTTTTCTTTGTTTATATATTTTCATAAGTTTGGTATATTTTTTTAAAAGAACTCCATATTTTTTTTGGAAAGAAGAAAGGGCTTTTACATGTTTTTGACAATTATTACACGCAACTTGCATTTCACAACATCTTTTAGGTGAAGGAGGAAAATCGTAATCTTCCTCTTCATTTTCATCGTTTAAAAATAAAGATGGAATTGCTTCCTTTTTTAATCTTGTTTTACCTAAAAATTCTATAGGAAAATGTTTCGAACAAATAAGTAAATTTTTGGTATCATGATCAATTTTAACTCTTTCTCTCCAAATTTGACCCATTAAAGAGTCTGATGGAGGAAATTTAAACAATTTTAATGTTGGAAAATTTCTCCGAGACTTTTTGCAAACACAACAGTTTGCACCAGATTTTAACAAATTGTACCTTTTTTTTCTACACCGACACTCATTTTCAAATTTAAATATCCTATAATATCTAAAAAAAATTGTAGATAATAAAATATATTAATATATATTGCAATAGAAAATGATGCGCACAACACGTCATATGTGTGCAAACAGCAAAAGCATTGTGAAATTCATAATGCAAATTGTTGTCTCTGCTTTTACAAATTTGCTAGATTAGCAGCAGCGTTGAATTTTGGCTTTGCTCTCTCTCTCTCTTTGCATATGAAAAAACAATCAAATTTGTGTTTTATAACAAGAGTTGTTTTTGCGTTCGTCATTAGTGTTTTTGCTCCCCGTAAACCGATGCGTCTCATCAACAAGTAGGTTACTACAATTTTTGTATTTTCTTTCAGATGTTCAGTCTATATATACATAGTCTTTGGTAGTATATACCTTTAACATCGAGTACATTTAGGCTTTTAGCTAGGTTATCGTTTGCTTTGTAGGTGCGTGTTGTACTGTGTTATTGCTGTTGTTATTGTTTATGATGTTATTATTTGTATTATCGCTAGAATTCGTGTTACTGCTGTATGTGTTATTGTTGAAGTTGTTGGTGCTATTGTATATATTGATGTTGTATTTTTGGTTATGTCGTAGAATTTTCAGTAACCTATTTTGGGTATTTTTTAACTTTCTTACATGAGTTGCATTTCCCCACCCCGTTATGCCATGTCTTAGATAGGATTCGGCCAGAGAGTAATATGCTTGTCTTAGCACTGCAGTGGATGTACAATTACTTAAATGGAAAAGCATGAAATCTGATGTACCAAGTTTTTTTTGAATGTGCGTTATGTGGCTTTTCCACTTAAAATGCTCGTCAATGAAAACACCCAGATACTTGTATGTATTAACCATGTCTATGTAAAGTTTGCAGCTATCGTTTGGGTCAATGTTGTTGTTGTTTTTATGTAGACAATCGATATCATGGAATTTTATTTTAATATTTGTGTATAAAATATGTCGTGGTTTGATATGTATGAGTTTAGTTTTCGTAGCATTTATGACAAGATCATTATCGTGGCACCATTTCGAGACAATGGGCCGCGTAAATAAAAGGTAGCTAAAGCTAATACTAGGAAATTTTAAGTTTAAACTAGATTTGAGGTGAATAAAAATTTAAGTTAAAGCTATTACTTTTTGCAGTCTAGCACAAGCTAGTTTTTCCAGCGTTTGCTGTAAATATGTGTGAATAAAATCTAGTAAGTACTTAGTAATAACTAGTTTTAACTTGAATTTTTGTAAGCATGTCATTGAGGTGCTGGAAATAAGTTTATTGTTGGTTTATTCGTCAACAAATGCATTGTCGTTTGTTTTCATTTAAATATGATGGCTGCATTAATGAATTATGATCATTCCTCATGTTTTGAATTTGTTTTTTCAATTGACCAATTGTAATTTCCTGCCCAAACTGTTCTCAATACTCCTCTTGGAGTGAAAACAGGGCATTATTTTTTGCCACTCTCACTGACGGCACTTGCGAATTTTTATATATAATTTTATGCTTTTGGAGCACATCAAAAAATTTCGAGCTATTTTTGTTGCCCATCGTGATAATAAATAATCAAAACATACTTAGAGTGTTGCCAAAATGTTTTACCACAAGTTTTGCTTAGAACTTATAACAAAAATGTTTTTTTTTAAACAGAGGCAACTCTTTTTAAGCCGCATATGTTTTAATTTTCCAGTAACTCGTTTCTGTATATCTCGCATCGTAAAATTTCTCACATGAAGTGTGAAACAAAAAGTTCCATCGTTTCTCGATTTGTGAGAAAAAAGTGTTTCTGTATTTGCATGCGAAAACAGACTGGGCTGATTTTGTTCTTACTGGAATGTTTCCAATAATTAAGTGTCAAATGTAAAAGAAACGCCAACGAGGGAACTTAATTATAACAAAAGCAAAACAATGAGAGGCTGAAAAATTTTAAATTACAAAACAACAATTGTTCTTTATAATTTTTTTTTTATTTAAATAAAAACCCAAATGTATAGTGCAGTGCTAGTTTTCATTAAACTAAAAAAATTATTTATAAACATATTCTTGTGTTTATTTAACATTTAGCTACATACATACATATGTACATAATATCGTTACCGTAATATAAGAAGGCTCCAACTCATTATTTTTGGAAATTCGTTTTTTGATTGATTCTTGTAGAATGGTTGCTAATACACATTCTATTAAAATTTCAAACAAATTAGATAAAAAATAAAGACGTTATAAGCAGAACACAAAAAGCCCTAACTCATACACACAATTTTTCTGAAGAAAAAAAGCCCTAACTCATACACACAATTTTTCGTAAACAAAAAACAAATATATACATATGTATTTCAATCTGAATTCCTCGTTTAATTTAAATAAAGAAGTTGTTGACAACGTTTGTGTAGCTATATTATTTCAGCTCTTATTAAGTTTTTTCCTTCTCCTGTAAAAAGTGTTTTTGATGAGTTGGGGCCTTCTTATATTAAGGTAACGATATGTATATACATATATATACATTATCTGTTGATTTCTGTTCCACATTTATACATAACGAATTAAAAAATATTTATATTTATTTATGAGGCGGACATAACCCATCTGTTGGGTTAATAGTTTAGTAAATAGAGAAATTGCCCCCTCCCTAACCTCATCGTGCCCCTAGCAATTTAAAATATACTTTTGATCCTATTCTCATATTTACCAAATATGCATAAAAAATTTCATTAAAATCGGTCCAGCCGTTTCGGAGGAGTTCGATAACAAACATCGTGGCACGAGAATTTTATATACATACATACATATGTATTAGAAGATTTACTTTTCATATGTATATTTACATATATTTATTTAAATTTTGATTTTCTCGCACCAATTTGAAATGTGAGTTATTTTGACACTTCTTGTGAGAAACTTTCCGCAAAATGTTGTTACAGAAACACTTTTTCACACATACTTCCAATAATTGCTGGAAAATTATTAAAATGACAGATTATTCTCGCAAAGTACATATATAGAAAAACTTGTGTGAAAAAACCATATTTTGTTTCATTTTACACTGTTTTTGTTGCAATTCACTCGTTTCATGCGGATAACTTTACGATGCGAGAAATACAGAAACGAGCTACAGTACTAGCGATTATTTTTCAGTATGTACTAGCTTTGTAGTACTAGTAAAGATTTATTCTCACTTTTTGTAGTTTACACTTTTCAACATAGCTAGTACTGAAAAGATAAAGCTAGTGCTAGTACTTAGTACTATCTAGTATAAACTACCTTTTTATTCACGCGGCCCATTGTCTAGTTGACTTTGTAAAATTCTTCTTGCAGTGTTAACGTTTTTGTGTGCTACAATGACTGCAGTATCATCTGCATAGGCAAAGGTGGCGCAGTTTTTTAAATGATTGATCATATCATTTGCGTATACGATATATAATAGTGGACCCAATTTTGACCCTTGAGGTACTCCATGAGTTGTTGCTATTTCTTCGCTAAGGTTGCTATTTATTTTAACTCTATATCTTCTGAAGCTCAAGTAGTTTTTAAACCAATTCATACAGTTTCCTCTTATTCCATTTCTTTCTAAAATATTTATTAGTTTGTCATGTGAGACAGTGTCGAATGCTTTGCTGAAATCGATAAATAGCGCTAGCGGCCCGTGTCTCGGGTGTGGCTTTCCGGGACGAGAACTTTCTGTGCGAACTTGTCGATACATCAGGTACAGTTAACATCACTACAACCGGCGAATCCGCATTGATGGTTTGTGGTGCAGTCGGCACAACTGGAGCATGTCCAGTCGGCGCACCTTTAGAATTTGTGTTTGCTGGTGCATTTGGCACAGCTGGTTTGACCGAAGCCGTCATACTAGCAAATGTTTATTTGGGTACTCGAGGCACAGCAGAGGTTTTCTCAGCCGGTGTACCCGTTTTGATATTTTCTGCAAGGTTTTTACCAGCCGCGGAGGTGCCTGGACTTTCGTCCGTGGACACACCCCGCTGCACTCTAGCCCTACCTAACGACAGGCCAGCTGGTTTGTTTATTTGTTGTTTGTTTGTTTTTGTTTTTATTCTCTATATAATTCCCAGGAGTAAGCGCGTAAGGGGTTGGACCATCCATGCATGGGCGGCGTACATGGACTAGGCAACTAGTTGTTTACCGTGCCCTGGCATCGGAGGGGAGTTGATAACGACCAGTTATCTTTATCCACTTACTGGACATCCAGGCTTCGGCACTTCCAGCCACCTTGCAATTACAAGTGGGGTAGTATTGTTTTGGTCCGCGGGTCCGGTATTCTTAGTCACCGTCATGAGGGTGTAGGAGATTCAAACCCACGACTCGAGGCGGGCCGCAAGACCACCTAAGGGTGTGAATTGCAACCGACCCTAAGTCGTATAAACAACTCCTCAACAAGAGCTCATAAAAATATTTGCTTGCGAAACCACAGAAAGGGTAAGCAGGCCAAATATTTTTAAATATTTTTTGTGAATGTACTTTCATTCATACCTACAGATGATGTAAATGTCATCATCAGGTTCACTACAGTGTTTTCGGGCTTGTCTTCTAGGAACATACATATGTACACACAACAGAATATTAAAAAAATTACTCAGGAAAATATTCAAGTGCGTCTATTTTTAGAATTTTCGTCGCCTTCTTGTTATAAACGTACATGAGAAGAGTTACATACAAAACATACCTAAATGTATTTGTTGTGGATATTTCTTATTTAAACTGAAATTTCTAAAAAAAAACTTGCATATGTGACAGCGCATAGAGAAAGGGACCTAAGGGTAAAAAATCAATTTTCACTTTTTTTTTTATGCGTGTTTTTTTAAGTGTTCCCTCCCAGAGATATGCGCGTTTTATGAAAATACACGTATTTAAATCTTTAAAATGGCTCTCCTGCACTAAACCGGTATTTACCCTTAGGTCCCTTTCTATTTTGCGCTTCACATATGAAAATTTTTGTGAAGACTTCTTTCCACGATTTTAGTTTGATTTGATTTTTGGGAGCTTTAAAAAAGGATCATTTCCAATAGCTCTAATCTTTTGTACATATCACATCTATTTTGCTCAAATACAAACTCATATTTATTTCGTATTCATTTTAAGAAATTTTACAATTTTCTTTTTAAATAAAAATTTTTTAATTTAAATTTAATAAATAAATACAAATAAAAATTCGACACCTGAAATTAAAAACAAGTGGTTTGCAAGAATTGTCAGCTGGGCTTCTAAGACTACCTTATAGTCATTGAATCATGCAATCAGATCATTTTTATACATATAATATACGGATTAAGAATAAATCCTTAAAGGCCAAATATGATTGATATTTTACTCAAAAATAAAACACACCATTTTAATAAACATTAAAAAAATATTCTGGTTACTTTTATTCTTATTTAGTTACATTTTTTAAAGATTTTGGCTGCAAAGACTTTTTTTTCGTGGCAGCAATGAATAAACTCAAACGAACCACTGTTATCATAAAAAAGAGCATGCGCAATGCGCCGCTCAATTTGCGCAATGCGCAGCGCAAAGCGCTAGACAAAAAATTTAAATGCGCATTGCGCAAAGAGCGGCGCTAATAAATCGAATGCGCTTGCGCTGCGCATACCAAGTGCTCCTTTTTTTCGCTCCGCTCTTTGCGCTTGTGCGCATTTTTAATACGCTTTTAAGAAATGCGCAAAGCGTAAAGAGCAAAAGGAATGCGCAAATCCGAACTCTGCGACCACACTTTCCATTCAGTGCAGCGTGCTTGGCACAAGAACGCGATCTCCTACTCGCCTGCAACCCAGCAGATGAACGCATAGAACAACTCTCGGCACAGACAACTACCCAACTTAATGAACATCGCCGTAGTAAATGGTTAGCCCACCTTAACCAATGTTCTATAGACTCAAAAAAGCTATGGTCAACAATTAAAAGCCTATCTAGTTCACGCAATGAGAAAAATCTCGCTGCTATAGGCTTCAACAACGCATCTGAGCCAAAAAGTGCGCTACAATGCTCTGGACATCCCACCCTGCAGAACCGGTCCAAAAGGTCTGTCATACGGAGAACCAAGAACCTAAAACGGGACTTGGAATGTCCCACCTTCACATCAACTGAAATCGAGAGAATCATCTCCAAAGCGAAACCCTCCAAGGCCCTTTGGACCTGATGTCATCTCAATGCTGTACCTATGTTCTGTAACTTTAGTGAGAGGTTCTCGTGGCAAAAATATGTGAAACAAATTATTCCATCGTTCCTCGAAAAGTGAGAAAAAAATCAATCTGTAACGCATGTCGAAAACTTCCAAAAATGCTTACGTCGTTTTTTTTTAATCATTTTTCTTATATTATAAAAGTAAAATAATTACTTAACAATTAGTTACCCACGAAATACCAATATTTTCATTAATTTTATTTCGAATAACATTGTTAATTTGTTACCTCACCGCGTTTTTATTTGTGAGTATATTTGACAGTTCAAAGTGACAACTTTTACCGCAAAAGTTTTACAGACATAGTATTTCTGTAAATTTGCGAGTAATTTTCTTACGTGATAGTTGTTACACACAAAAAAACTAACAGGTTCAGTTTAGTAAGAAAATCAAATGTTTGTTGCAAGTTATGACATTTTTGTTTCATTTTGCACGTTTCAATCGAAAAGTTTCTCGTAGAGGGGGTGACAGAACATGGGTACTGATATTGAAAAAACTTGAAACAGTGGCACTTGATTTCGTAGCACGGATCCTAAGTATCTCGATACGCCAACTGGCGTTTCTGGATATCTGGAAAGTTGCTAGGATTCCAAAACCTGATAAGCCCGCTAATCAAAGAGATTCGTACAAACCAATCTCCCCTCTATCATCAATTCAAAGGTTTTAGAAGCCTTACTGTTACCATCCCTCAAAAAGCATTTCCCGTTCGCCACTCACCAACATGGTTGAAGGGAAGCCCACAGCACCACGACGGCTTTGAATCTGACGATTACCCAGATCGCTAACGGCCTAAATCAGCACAGGCCGCACAGACATAAAGCGTTGGATTGTTGGCAAGCTTTCGTGGAGTTTAGAGGCCCAAAATCAAGTTACCGCAAGATAAAAGTGGGCGTGCCACAAGGACGAGTACTGTCACCTACACTCTTCAACATTTATCTTGCCAACATTCCTAAACCCCCACAGGAAGTCTCACTGGTGTCATGGCATCTGGTGTCAGCATACCCGATATAAGTACCAAAATTACTAACTATTTGGCCGTCATTACAGGCTTCCTGAAAAATCGTAACTTGAAACTATCACCTTCAATGTCGTCACTGTCACTTTTAACTTTCTGGACTAAAGAAGTAAGGATGGAATTAGACATGTCTGCTGAGGGAAGGCGCATACCCACTGTGCATAACCCTTGGCTGCTGTTATTATACGTAGAATTTTATTCTGTCGCCTTTGAATTTTTTCGACATTCGATGCTGAGGCAGTGCCCCATAAGTGGATTCCATAGGATCATATTGGTTTCAGGATGGTTAGTATAGAGTTTCTTCCAATAAGCCAATTCATTTGTGTTAACTTTGCGTCTACATGCGATTTCCATGTTAAACGACGACCAAGATGAACGCCTAGATATTTGACTACAGTGTTTTGAGGTATAGTCTCGGTGTTAATTTGTATAGGCGGGCATGTTTCCCTGCGCAACGTAAAATTGACGTGTACACTTTTCCGCTCGTTAACTTTTATACGCCATTGTTTGAGCCATTTTTTCCAATTTGGATATACATATACCCTTGCAAGTTGCGGGAAGCTTCTACAGGACTTTCATGAACGCTTAGAAAAGCTGTATCATTAGCAAATGTTGACGTGAGAATGTTATTGCTTAACGGTAAGTCAGAGGCGTATATTAAATAAAGTAAGGGAACAAAGATACTGCCTTGAGGGACTCCGGCTTCAATCAACTGCGGATGGCATAAAAAATTGCCTACCCTAACTACAAATTTACGTTATCTTAGATAGCTTTTTAAAAACTTGACGATGTTTGCTGGTAGATTTTGTATTAGTTTGTTGATAAGACCTTCGTGCCATACTTTATCGAAAGCTTGTGAGACATTAATAAAGAGCGCAGAGCAATATTTCTTTTTTTCAAAAGTGTCTCTCAACATTCACAAGTCTGTGAGTTTGTTCAATTGTGCTATTATGTCTGCGAAAACCGAATTGATGACCTGGAATACATCCATTACTAGTCACTATAGGCATCAGCTTGCTCATATACAGCTTTTCAAATAGTATTGAAATGTTGGGCAATAAGCTAATAGGCCGATAGGATTCAGCTTTTGTAAGATCCTTGCCGGGCTTTGGTACGTAACCGAATGTCTTTAAATGCTGTTAATGCATTACTTCAAATTAAAAATTGGTTAAAACGGAAAAATTCTTGTAGTGAAACTGGCGAACTGCCAGATAGTGTTAATGCCTAGATTAAAGTAATTATGTCTATAAAACATCAGAATTTGAAATTAACAGCCTGGTCCAAGATGTCAATTTTCTTCTTTTAAGCTCCCCACTAAATATCGACTTGTTTGTCGTCTAGTTTTATGTGTTTAACGTAATCATTGTCAAATTACTATATTTCCACATAAAATATTCATGTAAATTGAGGACTAAATATCGTTCAAATGAGCGTGCAAATCATGGCACAACAACCCGGTATGTGCAGTTCGATGACAAGTACAATAATCAAAAAACAACATGTATATTTTTTAATAAATTACTCGCTTTATATCAAAACACACAAATAAATCTAACAAATTTTCTTACGACTGTTTTGAAAACTATAACAATTATTTGTGTATGCTTTAAAACTGTATCAGCTAGTATGAACATATGATATAAAACGATCTGAGTTAGTTGTGCTAGTAAGGTACAAATTATACACAAAACATATGTTTTCAATAACTGAATTTTGTGAAAAATAATTTATAGCAAAATGATTTTTTGGTATTGTGTTTAGGGTTCCCACCTTTTTGTTAGGAAAAAAAGTACACAGTAAAAAAATAAAGTACAATTTATTTTTCTTTATTGTTATATTTGAAAACTTATTTTTTATTGCTTTTCGCAAGTTTTATCAAATAATTATCATATTTAAATTAAAGTAAATAATTAATTAATTTTTTATCAGATTCAGAGACGCTTTGTTTCTTTCGTCTCGCCATTTGCTCTTCATTACAGAAATAACTCTCTCTGCAAATGCTGGCGTGGCAGGAATAGAAATTAAAAATGAAATTACTTTATACAAATTTGATAAATTATCATCAGTCTTATTAAATAATAGCTGCCATTTACTTGCTGTAGATAATTCCGCAAAACCTTCAGAACTGTATATCTGATCATAAATTTTGTTTAATGACGCAATTTCTCCATAAAGATCATCCATATATAAATTAAGTTTTTTGCAGATTTAAATTTTCGTTTATGCTAACAATATTATCAAATTCAAGTTTGCTCTTTAAAATTTTATTGCTAATTGTAAATAACCAGTTTGTATTTTTAAAATCAAACCATTTATTCAGGTACTCTAAGGCTTTATCGATAATTAATAAAAAAATTCATGTGAATTTCCCTGGTCAGTTCCGGTGCAGACAAAAGGTTAATTTTTTTGCTTGTTTCATATCCAAATATCCAAATTGGCATGACATAGTCTTAAGAAAGAATAGCCAAAATAAAAAACCTCAACAAATGACTAATATAACCCGAATCTATTTTGAATTGTAGATAAATCAAATCATGCGAAATAAAGTATTTTTGTGTACTTTATTCTTTCTATAAAGTATAGAGTACAATTAATGAAAAAAACGTACAATACTTTATTATAAAGTACGTGTGGCAAGCCTAATTATGTTAATTTCACAAATTCAGGTGAAACCTGCAGCTGCTTCAGAGCTTTTTAATGCTGAACAATGTTATTGGTAATAAATAACACTGTGATAGTTTTTGACCCGAAAAAAAATTAACTTCGATGAATCCTTTTCGAACTATTAGGGGGGAGTCCCCAGAGTGCGAAAGTACATTTGGAAGTGTCAGATTGGCTCCAGTTTTTGAGAAATCGGTATATATTCATGTGGGATCCCGGTCGATAAAGGGTTAATAATGGTATATACAAAGTAACGTTCGCAGGCACAGAGCACAGAAAAATAACATTCACATACACATAACAAAGAGAGACCGTAACACAGACATAACAAAACAAACACCAACATCGACAACCGAAGCAAAACGACACGACAGAGTATATTATAGCACTTATGAAAAGGATTAAGTTAAGTTACTGATAGCCTTCAACCAAGAAGCATGAAAATAAAGCTCATAACATAATAACAAGCTCATAAACAAAAACCAAACATTGAATTTTAACTGAACAAAATTAAATAAAACACCATGAAATTTAATTAAACAAAATCAAATTGCTTTTTATTAAAAGTTTAAAATAATAAACTAAAACCAGGTAGAATCATTAAATTCACCTACACATGGGGGCTCAACCGGGATGGTCCTGAGTGGAAATTTTTTTTTTAAGTTGTGCACAAAAGTGCAATAATAAGAAAAGTTGGTGCATAAAGAAACTTATAGAAAATTTTGAAACCATTAAAATAAGTTTAAAAGAAAAACAGTGCTCGAAATTATAACTTCAAACTTAAAAACTAAACAACATTCACCACAAATTAAAATAAAAAAACAAGTAAAAGTACACAAAAAGAAAAACACATAGGGTACCGTAAAAAGTTAATAACTTTAAAATAAAGTTTGTATCATTGAGCTGAAATAATTTTTTAACCATATAGAAAAGAAGAACAGTGGCTGAAAATTGTATCGATACATATATATATATACATACATACTAACTTTTGCGGTGCAGTACAGAAAATTTCACAGTGGTTCAAAATCCGTTAACTTATGTACATGTTAATACATGTTAATATATGTACGAATATAAGTATGTATGTATACTATTTACCTCCAAAAAAAAATGTACAATAATATAAAACTACAACAGAATAAGCAAATGTATGCATGATCGGAACAACAATTCTACATGCTGTTGAGACCAAATGAGGGGAAGCCGAGAAAATTGCAAAAATCGCAGTGAGATGATGCTATATGACGTGTAAAGCTAAGAGCCGTTGACGAAGGAAGCACCAACAATTCAGTGTACATGAGGGGAGGCAGATAAACGAAACAATTGAGCCGAGAGTAAAAGAATTATTGTATGTATGAAACTTACATTGTATCATTGCATAAATTACTTAACTCACACATATGTAAGTAGTCAAGCAGAAGTTGAGAAGTAAATAGTATACATTTATTGTATGTATGTATGGAAAAAATATTGTATTAAATTCTTCTATTCAAACTATTTGATTCAAATTATTTTACTTAAATTCCTTTATATAAAATGATTTAAATAAAATAGTTGGAATTAAATAATTTAAATAAAGGAATTTGAATAAAATAATTTGAAACAAATAGTTTGAATAGAAGAATTTAAATAAAACAATTCAAAATAATTTGAATAAAATTCTCGCTAATTTTGTAATTCTAGTATAATCTCTTTTATATAAATTGAGAATCATTATATATATATAACATATAATATTAATTAATTACCTTTGTATTATTTGACACTTGACCGACATGGAATTGTTAGAAATCTTAGGATTAAATTTTGAGGAATTAAAGGATAAGTGCCACGAAGAGGGATTGGACGCGGACGGACCGAAGCTTGTTCTTCAAGAACGGGTCATAAAGCATTTTAGCTCCGAATATGAACAGTCTTCATCCAATATTCAGCCGCCGTAGTTTACAGAACGTCCAGTATCTTCCAACTTCACCTTAAAGGACATTCAAGATACAGTACTAAAGTTTTCCGGCGAAGGGCTACCCGCAATAGGTTCGTAGCTAAGCGACTTCGAAGACTGTGCCGCGACTCTTGGGTGGAATAATTTGCAAAAATATGTTTATGCGCGCCAGCTACTTTCAGGTGCGGCAAGAATATTTTGTAGGGGTCACGCCAAAATTCTAGATTGGCTGACGATAAAAACAGAGTTGGAAAAGGAGTTCGGTATTAAGTACTCAGCTATTGAAATTCATCGAAGGCTAAGAAACCGTAAAAAGCGTATGAATGAGAGTTGTAGAGAATATTTATACTGCTTGATTGAGATTGGATCGCCTATAAAGTTAGACGAGAGTAGCTTAATCGAGTACTTTATTGAGGGGATACCCGATACCAGGGTAAATAAAACAATACTATACCAGGCGACAGACGTAGAAGATCTGAAAATTAAGTTGAAGGTATATGAGCGGATAACCAAACCATCTCAGCCAGTAAGTTGGGACAGATCACGTCCGAAACAAGAACCGTCAAGTAGTGTAGAAAATAACTCGCAACGTCCAAATTGTTACTGTTGTGGGAAAAGCGGGCACCTGGTTCGTGAATGTAAGGAAATTCAACCAACATGCTTTAAGTGCCATGGGGTCGGCCACAAATCATTCGAATGCAAGAGGGGCACAATCAAGAAAGAAGAAAGAAATACTAAGTATGGTAGCGACAACATACACACGCTGTCGAAAGAAGATGATGTAAAACTAAATAGAGCAATATCTCAAACCAATCGGATTTTTAAAGACATAACAGTAGTCGGCCATGAAGTATCAGCTTTAGTGGATACCGGCAGCGATATCAGCTGCATACGATACGATGCGCTTATGATGATGAACGAAGTGACAGTCAGCGCTGAGAGAAAGAAAATGTTAGGCATAGGAGGAAAAGAAATCGAAACAATAGGGTCCTTCGAAACAAATGTTATCCTAGATGGCGTTGAAGTGCCTATAAAATTCCATGTCGCACGAGAACGAGACATTCTGTATTCTGCGTTGTTAGGGAATGATGTCCTTGAATACGTAGGCATGTTAATCAGGGCGGATGGGGTGAAGTTCTCATTAAAGAATTCACCACCGGAAGCCACACCATGTAACCGAAATACATTTGAAAATGAATACACTCAGATCCTACATCAATTCAACGAGATTTCTGTCGACACAGATGCTTTTGATTTACAACACCTGAAGAGCGATATCCGCGAGAGAATCGTAAAATTAATAGAAAGCTACAATCCAGTTAAACCGAAATCTTTTCCAATTAAAATGAAGATCCTGCTTAAAGATAGCACGCCAGTTCGTCACCATCCACGAAGGATGTCGTATGCTGACCAACAGACTGTTGACCAACAAGTCACAGAATGGTTAAGAGAGGGAATAGTACGAAGAAGTTGTTCAGAATATATGTCGCCTGTTGTATTAGTGACCAAGAAAGATGGTAGCAACAGACTATGTTGTGACTACAGACGGTTAAATGAAAAAATTGTGCGCGACAACTTCCCAATGGCAATCATAGACGACGTAGTGCAGCGCTTGCAAGAAGCTGAAGTATACACAACACTGGATTTGAAGATTGGCTTTTTCCATGTGCCGATCGAAACAGAGAGTCAGCGATTCACATCTTTTGTTACACACAGAGGACAATTCGAGTTTCAGTACGTGCCCTTTGGCATAACTAACTCGCCAGCGGTATTTTGTCGGTACATAAATGCGATATTCCATGAACTAATCATGGTCGAAACAGTTGTAATATATATGGATGAAATCGTCATACCATTAAAAGATCAGAAAGAAGGCATCACCAAGTTTAAAAGATTTTTAGAAGTCGCGTCGTTAAACGGACTAAAAATTAAATGGAGTAAGTGCCAATTTCTGATGCGGAAAATAACATTTTTGTGATAGAGAATTCGACAATACGGCCATCGAAAGAGAAGACTGTAGCTATAGAAAAGTTTCCACAACCAAAAGACCGCAAAGCAGTTGAACGATTTTTAGGCCTTACTTCTTATTTCAGACGTTTCATTAAAAACTACGCTTTAGTGGCAAAACCATTATCGGACCTACTGAAGAAAACCGCGCGATTTAACATGGGCGATGAAGAAATACTAGCTTTCCAACAGCTGAAGACTGCCCTGGTCGGAGCAAATGTACTAAAGCTACTTAATCCTAGGGCAGAAACCGAAGTACATACGGATGCCAGTAAACACGGATATGGAGCTGTCATGCTACAGCGAGATTTCGAAGATCAAGACTTGAACCCTGTGCAATACATGAGCAGAAAAACAAGCCCTGCCGAAGAAAAATACCACTCCTACGAGTTGGAGGTTTTGGCCATAATAGAGGCGTTAAAGAAATGGAGGGTATACCTGATGGGAGTCCCTGTGAAAATAGTCACCGATTGTAATGCATTCACAATGACTATGAAAAAAAGGACTTACCGTTGAGAGTGTCAATGTGGGCATTATTTATGCAAGATTTTGATTACGTCATCGAACACAGGTCTGGTCATAAAATGCGTCACGTGGACGCAAAATACTGAAGTCGCAGAACTACGAAGACTATGACGTCAAACATGGCATTGTTCATAAGGATCCAACCAAGGACCTTATTGTGATAACGACTATGATGGAACACGAAATAATCGAAACGGCACATAAGCAAGGACATTTCGCGGCAAAGAGAACGGCAGAGCTAGTGGAGAGAACATTCTACATACGGAAATTGAACACGAAAGCTGAAACTGTGGTAAAAAGTTGCGTCGAATGTATCATGGCGGAGGCAAAGGCGGCAAAAGCCGGCAAAAAAGAAGGTATGTTAAACCCTATAGACAAGGCAGACAAGCCTTTGATGACCTATCACCTGGACCACGTGGGGCCCATGGAAACAACAAAGAAACAATATAATTACATTTTAGTCGTAGTTAATGCATTTTCAAAATTCGTATGGCTCTATCCTACAAAAAGCGTTGGGACAGCTCAGGTGGTCGACAGGCTGAGTAAACAATCAACGACATTCGGAAACCCCGTAAGAATAATCACCGATAGAGGAACCGCATTCACGTCGAAAGACTTCCAAGACTATTGCACAGATGAAGGTATCCAACATTTAACAATTACAACAGGAGTACCTCGAGGAAATGGACAAGTGGAGAGAATGCACCAAATAATAATCCCAATGTTGGCCAAACTATGCTTGGAAAATCCGAAAAATTGGTATCGACATGTGGAAAGAGTACAAAAGGTAATCAACAACACCTCCTCCAGAAGCACGGGCAGTACGCCTTTTGAAATAATAACGGGCCTGAAATTGAGAGTTAAAGAAGATGCCGACGTACGAGGTATATTGCAAGAACTAGCGGAAAACGAACTCCACCAAGAGCGGGATGCACTACGAGAAAGAGCTAAAGCAAACATAGTAAGAATCCAAACAAAAGATCCTTCCGTATACCGGAAAAGGTACACAACATCAAGCGTACGCAGTTCGGTTCTGGTCTAAAACTGAAACCTAAGTTTTTGGGGCCATATAAAATAACCGATAAACTTAATCACGGAAGGTATGCAGTCGAAAAGATAGGAGAAGGCGAAGGTTCTCGAAGATGTAACACAGTGGCGGAATATATGAAACCGTGGCCAGAGGAAGGAGGGCCGAGTGCGGGATCCCGGTCGATAAAGGGTTAATAATGGTATATACAAAGTAACGTTCTCAGGCACAGAGCACAGACAAATAACATTCTTATACACATAACAAAGAGAGACCTTAACACAGACATAACAAAACAAACACCAACATCGACAACCGAAGCAAAACGACACGACAGAGTATATTATAGCACTTATGAAAAGGATTAAGTTAAGTTACTGATAGCCTTCAACCAAGAAGCATGAAAATAAAGCTCATAACATAATAACAAGCTCATAAACAAAAACCAAACATTGAATTTTAACTGAACAAAATTAAATAAAACACCATGAAATTTAATTAAACAAAATCATATTGCTTTTTATTAAAAGTTTAAAATAATAAACTAAAAGCAGGTAGAATTATTAAATTCACCTACATTCATGAAAAATGGATATATACCGATTTCTCAAAAACTGGAGCCAATCTGACACTTCCAAATGTACTTTCGCATTCAGGGGACTCCCCCCTAATAGTTCGAAAAGGATTCATCGAAGTTCATTTTTTCGACTACCACAGTGTAATTATTAGCTATACAACAATATTTTTATTGAAATATGTACATATTTATATAAATTCCTAACAATTTACCATCATGAAATTTATAAAATTATGTATAAAATAACAAATTTTGTATTTATTTTGTCGAATTAAATTCTCTGTCGACAACCAAACCGTGACTTGAAACTTTTTAAACATAAAGGGTAAAACATCTACTGATAAGTTGGTATTGCAACCAACGAAATATACATATATCTAGATATTGCTAACCCACAACAAATAAATAAAATATAAAATTTTAAAAATATTTAAAATATTATGAAATATGTAAGTACGTCACAATGCCATTAAAACCTACTTCTATTTTTAAATACATATGTATATTCATTACGTTTTTCGGCTAAGTAATTGGCTTTTTGCACTCAGTACGGCAATATTTTATATCCTAAAATTTTATAAATAGAACTAATATTATCCATAATAAACAGTCACATATCAATATATTGCAAATGTATACAGGAAGTGATTTCAAGTACACACAACTGCATATATTCAAACATATATTAATACTTATTTAAAGCCGTTTTACACTATAATGAAAGACTTCACTATTTTCAGGAAAGGGAAATGTTAACATGGTAAATTATTGTTTTTTGAAAATTTTCAAACAGATCAGGGTTTCTTCAAAATACTTAAAACCAGTATTATAGTGTGAAACTGTCTTTTAAAGATATATCCATATGTAAAAGACTAAAAACATAATATAATATATAACAATGAAATTTAATTACAAACATGGAAACGATGTGCCAAAAATAATTGTGCTGTTAATAATATTTTTAGGTAAGTTTTTGCTCATGTATCATTTTTATAATTTTTAGATATTCGTCCACTTTGATCTCTATTATTTTTATATAAAAAATTAAACAAAAATAAGTTTAAACATTTCGTAAATAAAATTTTAATAATTCATATATTTAAAATATATGAATTCCAATTCCAATATACAGTAAAAATCGATTATAACGAACACCATGGGATAGAAAAAATAGTTCGTTATAAGTTCGTAATAATAGTAGTGACATGCATAATGAAAACAATTTTTAACTACATATGTGACAGTAAACAATTAATAAGCTAAATAAAATCGGTTATTAAAGAAACGCAGCGAACGATATCGTTCAACATCGTGGGCCACGTTTAAAACACTTTTTATAAATTCGATTTTTTTTTCCATCTTTTTAAAACATGTGTACTGATAATGTGTATAGTTTTAACAAATAATGTTGCCATTGTTGCATATTTTTATGACTTCGTTATAGAAAGGGGATAAAATTCAAGAAATTTACCTTGTGAAACCGTGAAAAGTAGTTCGTTATAAAAGAGTTCGCTATAACGACTTATTTTGGTATGAAAATGACAATCAAAACACCGCGACTTTAACATTAGTTCGTTATAAATAGAACTCACATAGCCGAGTACGTTATATGTATATTTAAAACTAAATTTGTAATTGTTTTAATCGAAAACGATTATATAGGTTAAAGCTTATACTCAGAAAGAATTAAATATAATCAATATTCCAAGGAACAAGCGAAAACTCAACCACAATATATAATATTAATATATACAAAAATTAGTATGTACATGTACATATATAATACTTAGGACATATAGTTAATTAAGCTCTTCTCAACTGGTCTTCAGCCGGTCCAGGGAATTTTGCGTTTATTGGTATGGATTCTGAAAAGGGGATAAATAAACAATCTAAAAATGAAATATATTATAATATTTTAAATATACATATATGATATTACCTATGAGAGCGGAGTACACATTTTCCAGTTCTTTTAAACTTTTCTTGCCATGGATCCCATCAATGTTGTAGGGAATGACAACATTATTACTTAAAATATATTTTAAGTTTTTTTTGTACAAAATTATTATAACACTTACATAAAATATTTTTTATTTTTTTTGTTGATTTTCTTTGAAATAACGGCACAGTTTTTTTTTCAAATCGTAAAAAAAAAATTTAGGCTGAAGGCATTAACATTTATGCATGTACTGAGTGCGTGTACAATGTACATGAGTGAGAGAGTCAAAAGTCGAACTCTTGCATTACTGAGGCCACTGTATTAGTCGATTTTCCGTTAGGGAAATACCTAACGACTTCGATCAATTTCTACTTTTAAGACTGCAGGGTATGTATATATATTTATGCACATACATACATACATATGTATGCATCTGTTATTTCATTTTTTATTTTCATATATATATACATATATACCCCTGACAGACATAGGATTTAATACTATACTAGCTTGGTGTACTGCATGTGTGTAAACCTAAACTACAATTAAACTATAAAACAAAGTGGTATATAGTTGGTATATATACTACGAAAATATACGTAGTATAAATGTGGTATCTCATTAAACACAGCTTTTTAGCAATGTTTCATAAGAATTGTGTAAACCTTGTAAAAAATCTGCCAATTTTATGATATTTGAAAGTTATAATTATTATTTTTTTTTAATTTCTTTGTATGATAAAATGTCTTCAAAACGAAAAATTTTGGGAAGCAAGGAAATTTATATATTGATAGACGTATGGAAAGATCACATCAATGAGCTAAGAGGTGTTGAGTCTGTTGCCTTCCGTGCAACATAGAAAACGATGCGTCTGTTGTCTGTGTTGGACGCGTTTTTTTTTTTGCTAGGTGCTTGGGTATGATAATTGTTTGTTGATCATTGTATTGTGACTGGATGTATATGTTTTAGTTAATTGTGTTTTGTTCAAGTATTGCAGGAAGTTGAGGTGCATCTGTGTCTGTTTTAGATTATTTTGTTTTATTAAATAGCTTAGGTATAGTGCGTGCGGCAAATAAATGATATGTGCATGTAGGTACGTAGCTGTCAAAATGTCAAATGTGTAGGCCGTGTTTACATAAGCTGTGTGCAGTGGGCATATCTAGGAACAGGGTGTGCCCGAGAGTTGTTAAGCAATTTTCTTTTTAATGATCTGGGATCCTGGAAAAAATATAAAATTATAGCAACAAAATAGGTTCAAGAACCGAAGCCAAGTACAGGGAACTTAGGTATATAGAAAGTGAAAAACTGGTTGAATATTTGTATGTGTTAGTCATAACTGTGAGGAATTGTACCGAAAAGTCAGTTGTGGAATGTAGAGAATGTTGGACAGAAAGAAGTATAACAGGAACTACCGAAAAGAAAAGAAGTTGAATTCGTTAAAGAAATAAAATTCCTTTGGTCTAAGTTTTATTACTTAGTTGTAAAATAAATAATATTAAATAAAAAGACAGCAGCATAAAAAAAAATAAAGTCCGGAATAGTTATTTGAAGAATTTAATTAATTTTAATTATATCAAAATAGTTGAGAAAAAACTTTACCTGTATCTGCGTCCGTTAGTGTCTGCAGACTAGAAAAAACTTACCCGACTCAAAAAGATTAGAAGGACAACATAGGGAAAGTTCCTGGCAGGAATTTCGAAGGTATAAGGCAATAAGGAACAATCTAAGAGAGAGTCTATAAACCTAAAGGAGCAGAACAAGTAAAAGAATATTTAGAAAACATGAAATTAAAAGGAAGTCAAATATAAAAAAAAGTGGAAGACGGAAGTTAAAAAAGAAACACAATTTAGTGACGGTTGGCACCAAAACAAAGCAGGAGTGCCATCTGTGGGATAAATTGATTAAGAGGTTCATGGAGCGAAGTGTCAAACCCAGATAGTTATTAAGAAACAATTATAGCAAAAATCTCAATAGGGTAGTCCTTAAGGTTAGGTAGAAAATAGTCATAAGTTAGATTTTCAAAAAAATAATTTAATTTGTAATAATTGTGTTTTATGGTAATTTTATTGTTTTCGTGGTTGCATGCGTTATATAAGAAAATAGATATAAGGAAACGGTTAGTGCCTAAATGAAATTTTTTTTAAGTTAATCAGTTCTGTCTCGCCAAATTTTTGATTGCGGTTTCTTTTATTTTATTATTGAATTTGTGTTGGTTTTTTTTTTTATCGCGGTGACATGCAGACCGCCTAAAAGAGCTCGTTTAGGTAGGGTTAAAATAGAATAATGAGATTAAAGTTTTTTTTTTTTGATATGCATATATGATCAGGGCAAATTCAATAACAAGTTAAAGAAGGGTACTTGTGAGATATTGTTTTTTTGGCGGTAGTAGTTTTTTTTTTAAGTTTAAGTAAATGAGCATATCAGTAATTTTAATAATTTAGGCACCAACAAGAATCTTTAGTTTAAGTTTTTTTTTTCCATACTTTCTTTTAATTTTTATTCGATAAATAATAAATTGTTTTTTTTTTTGTTTTCTATTGAACTTTATTTAAAATATCCAATTTTTATTTAACGTTATATATTTTTTGTGTTCCCTTGTTTTTTTTTATTTAACATAGACATTTTTTGTAATAAGGAAATTGTTTTATTGTCCATATTTTTAGTTATAAGCATTTTATTTAATAAAGTATGTAAGTTCCTTTTGTGAATCATAACGAATATGCTCGTGTGCTGAGTTTATTGTTCGGGGGAGGAGATGTAAAACCAGGTTTGTGAGGTGAGTGTGTGTGGGTATTGGGGGACCTAAAAAAATAAAGTTAGGATTCATTGTGTCATTCACATTTTTCCTCTCTTGGAAATGTTTCTCGTTTGTGTAGTTTGTTTGTTTGTGTTGTAACTTTTAATTGTTCGTGCTTCAGCTGAGATTGCGGGTTGGGACCTGCCCTGCGGATGCCGTTTTGAGCTGGCTGGCATCACAACCTCAGCGACCTGAGGACACGTAACAGAGCGGTTCATCGCAATAAAATATATAATTTTAATAATTCTTAAAAGTTTTTCGCGCTCCATATTTTTAAACATATGATCGAACATAAAAATAATAATAGTAGTATACATACTACAAGTCTGTCACACCAAAATAGTATATAAAACCGTAGTCTATATATATACCATGGTATATAAAATATATGTTCGTCAGGGGTATAATTACGCATACTCCAAAGTATATCGATATCAAGTACAAGCATTTTGTTTGTGTAAAATAAATTTAAATTTTCAAAAATAGCTCAGTAGCAGAGCTGTAAAGAATTGATTCCTTTTTGAAAGAGTATACAAATCACCGCTTGTGCGACTGTCCAGTTTGCGACACAATTATGAACTTAATTATAATTTCTTATTCAATCTTAATAATGCTACAATATTCTAAGTCTTAAAACTAACACATACACAAAGTATGTGTGGGAATATGCATGATCAGCATAATACATTCTGATCATACAATTGGAATGTGGACAATAACAAAAGTGTTATGTTTCACTTGCTGCATGCAGACGGCATGCAGTAGTGGTTAGTCAAACACACTACACCTCCCTTTTTCAGAAAGAATAATCAATACTGAGTTGATTATTCTTACTAGTAATAAAAAAAATTATAAAATTAAAAATTGCAGGGATTTTTAGGGAATATACCTTCCCTCCCTTTTTAGAAAATGTTAATTCATATATTATTAAAAATTTTATTATAAAAAATTATAGGATTATTACTAATAATTGTGGGCTTAATATGGTAAAATGTTATACAGTTAATAAAATATACTCAAAAATTATATAAAAAATTAAAGTAAGGGTTATATATTTTAATTAATATGTAATATTTATAAAGATAAAGAACTTTGCATATAACAAAATTATGAAAATAGAGTAAAAATTACATATTTAAAAAAATGAGAAAAATTAAAGTAAATATAATATATGTATTATTTTATTTGTTGGATATATTTTAATGTTTATTTGGATATATATTAATGTTTATTTGGATATATTTTAATGTTTAATTGGGGATATATTAATGATTATTTGGCGCCAATTTTTTTTTTATACATATGCATATGCTAAAATAAAAATTACTTTATTATAAAATTGTATTTTTATCTTAAAAAAAAAAGTCTTAACTATTCATTACAAAAAAATTCTTAACTATTCATTCACTTTGTTCATATTAATTATTTATTATGTAATAAAAAAAAATTGTTGCACTAATGCAAAAACAAAATTCATTTTAAACAATATATTTTGATTCTAAATGTATCATACCTCTATTTTTATTTTTTATTTATTTCATTTCTAAATTCAAAATTATTCGAAAACAGGACAAAAAAAATTTAATTCAAATTCACATACTTCTATTCATTTACTTTCTTTTTTTTTTTTTTTTTGATCGGTGGTGATTTTATTTAATTTTTTTTTTTGTGAGCACAATAGTTATATCTGCATCTTGCGAGATTTCAATACCTTTCTCTTTGAAGGTTTTCAATATTCATTCCTAGGTTATTAAGCGTACGATCATCTAGTGAAAGTCGCAATGTTGTCAGAGCAATATTATCAGCTACTTTTTCAAGCTTTAGAAAGTGGTGACCTAAGTCTACGTTTCTATTTATAATTTTGTCGTTCAACTTAAATTTGGAA
Organism: Lypha dubia; assembly: GCA_947311025.1. Lineage (NCBI taxonomy): Eukaryota > Metazoa > Arthropoda > Insecta > Diptera > Tachinidae > Lypha > Lypha dubia. The sequence goes on along the minus strand of OX371260.1, from coordinate 101,913,094 downwards.
AGTACTCGCTTTCCCTTTGTTTATTTTCATTTATTTTCATTATTAATTTAGTGAAGTAGTCTAGGTACTTCACAGTGCTCATGGGCATTTATCGCCTCATATATTTATTTCTAAACCAACCGATAATAATTATGTTTGAAAAACTTTTCAAAATTCGAAGTATATTGAAGTATTACTTTATATTAAAAAAATCATGGTATTACCAAAAATGTAAAGAAAAATCTGTTATTAGGTTTTCAAAAAAAAATTCTATATTTTTATGGAATATTTCACCATATTATTTTTCAAAATTTGAAGTATGATCATTAACCAATCAATATTTCAAAGTATCCAATTCATAAAAATCATTAAATCTGCTCAAATTATTTTTATGGGTTTATTTCACCCTATTTTATTTTAGGAAAATCATAATCATAAATCAAAATTTAATTCAATTAAAAAAAAAATCAATCAATATCTCAAATTATTTAATCTGTTTGATTTATTCTTATGGAACTATTTCGCCATATATTTTAGGAAAATTCAGGATAGAATCATATATAGTAGAATATATATATATATCAACTGGAGGGACTCGTGAGTTTCTCAGTGACACATATATTAGTTATAATTTTAATTTATTTTTGATATTATCGACTGGAGGGACTCGTAAGTGTCTCAGCGATAAATCTTATATATATTTTCTTTAAAGCGAAAATAAAAGACAAAACTTTATATATTTTTTTTTTGAGAAAAATTATTACATTATTCACAAACATGTGTATGTATATTCAAATTAAATTCAAACTGAGATAAAAATTATTACATTATTCACAAACATGTGTATGCATATTTAAATTAAATTCAAACTGAGAAAAAATCATCACATTATTCACAAACATGTGCAAAAAAAATCTTTTCTTCCTAAAAAAAAAATCAACAACAAACTCTTTACCGAATCCTGATTGTTGAAATGTTGTTAGCTTGGGGTATGTGTTTCCTCTTTTGCTGTTGTCCCAGCGTTGTTGGTTCATAGATTAATTTATGGAAGAATACTAAAGCTGAGCATATGAGCAATGCAATCCAAAACCAGATCAAATCACGGGAGAAGATTAGAGTTGAGCATATGAGCAATGCAATCCAAGACTAGATCAGTTCACAACACATTAAACCGCACCAGCAGATCCATGTCGCACTGCCTCACTTCACTCTTGTATATTATCACTTTCTTTATTACATGGATTAAATTTAAAGCATTGGTTTATTTATAGATTAATTTAGCAGTAATTTTGTTACTGTAGGAATTTATCCTTTGTTATAATATTTTATTTATCATTTTTTTTTTTTATTTTAATATTTTGTTAATTATCCCTTTTTTTTTGTTTTGGCAGGATCGCCATGTTATGAATGTAAAAAGTCAATTCATAAAAATGTTGTAATAAAAGAATTAATTTAAAATGTTTGAATGTTTATTTATTATTACTCTAGTTCTGGACAGCCGCTTGTGCGACTGTCCAGTTTGCGACACAATTATGAACTTAATTATAATTTCTTATTCAATCTTAATATTTTTTTTTTTTTGATAATTTTATTATTTATTGAATCTTTAATTATTTAAATTGAATTATTATTATTATTTATTGAATCTTTAATTATTTAAATTGAATTATCAATAAGTTTTTCAAATCTTAAATCTAAAAAATATTAAATATAAGTTTAGCCAATGCTAAACAAAATTTTTAATTTCAACGGTTGATTTTTGTTGTTTTACATCTCTCGTGAACGGCTGAGAGAAAGAGTATCCCTTCTTTTCAGCCGGGTGTGGCCTCTATAATGAAGAATATTGCGCGCAAGTGGATTTGGGTGCAACTCAAGTTGTTTTATATATTTTTTCGCGTGTTTTGAAAATACTGTCTTCACCAACGGAACGTCTAGATCTTTATGAATTCTATGGTTTCTGACATACCAGGGGGCTGCTGTTATTGTACGTAGGATTTTATTCTGTCGCCTTTGAATTCTTTCTACATTCGATGCTGATGCAGTGCCCCATAACTGGATTCCATAGGACCATATTGGTTTCAGGATCGCGTTGTATAAGAGAAGTTTACAGTCAAGGCTTAGTATAGAGTTTCTTCCAATAAGCCAAATTCATTTGGGCTGCTTTTAGTTTCATTTGTGTTAACTTTGCGTCTATATGCCATTTCCATGTTAAACGACGATCAAGATGAACGCCTAGATATTTGACTACAGTGTGTTGTGGTATAGTCTCGGTGTTAATTTTTATAGGCGGGCATGTTTCCCTGCGCAACGTAAAAGTGACGTGTGCACATTTCTGCTCGTTAACTTTTATACGCCATTGCTTGAGCCATTTTTCCAGTTTGGATATATATTCTTGTAAGTTGCGGGAAGCTTCTACAGGATTTTCGTGAACGCTTAGAAAGGCTGTATCATCCGCAAATGTTGATGTATGAATGTTACTGCTTAACGGTAAGTCAGAGGCATATATTAAATAAAGTAAGGGTCCGAAGATACTGCCTTGAGGGACTCCGGCTTCAATCGACTGCGGAGGGCTTAAAAAATTGCCTTCCCTAACTACCAATTTACGTTCCATTAAATAGCTTTTTAAAAGCTTTACGATGTTTGCTGGTAGATTTTGTGTTAATTTGTTGAAAAGACCTTCGTGCCATACTTTATCGAAAGCTTGTGAGACATCAATAAAGAGCGCAGAGCAGTATTTCTTTTTTTCAAAAGTGTCTCTAACGACATTTACAAGTCTGTGAGTTTGTTCAATTGTGTTATGTTGTCTGCGAAAACCGAATTGATGATCTGGAATACATCCATTACTAGTCACTATAGGCATCAGCTTGCTCATATACAGCTTTTCAAATAGTTTTGAAATGTTAGACAGTAAACTAATAGGCCGATAGGATTCAACTTTTGTATGATCCTTGCCGGGCTTTGGTATCATAGTAATTAGCGAAACCTTCCATTCTTTAGGATACTGTTCTAGGCGTAGAATACTGTTAAAAATTAATAGTATTATTCTTTTTGCAGTGTAAGGCAATTCTTGAAGCATTTTGTTGCTTATTTTGTCGACACCTGGGGCTTTTCTGGTGTTAAGACTAGTAATAGTATTTTCAATCTCCGTCATGTTAAATCTCATCGGTATTTCTGGTAAAGAGACGACTGGTGGCAGTTCAACAATATCAGCAGAAATATTCGGAGTGAAAACTATTTCTAAGTGTTTAACAAATAGTGCACCTTTTTCAGCATCAGTTTTTGCCCAGTCACCATTTGGGGCTCGTAATGGGGGTTTGCATATCACTGGCCTTTTTAGTCCTCTGGCTGCATGCCACAGTGAATAATCTGTTTGTGGTGTTGCATCTAGCTCTAGAAGGAATTTTTGAAGGGAAGCTGTTTTTTGAGTTTGCAAAACTTTCCTAAGCTGCTTGGTGCACTCCTTAAGCCTTAATTTTAGCTGGGGCGATCTGTAGCGCTGCTATTCTCGTCGAGCTCTCCGTTTTTCAGTCAATAGCCTTTCTATATCTACAGAAAAAATATTGTTAAATCTCACTGGTTGGTTTATTTCATTTGAAGTAGCATTAAAAGCCGCTTGTTTAACATGCGCTTCAAACAACCTGAGAGAATCGTCTATGTCTGAAGGTGTTCTCAGCGGCATTTTTTCCGAGCAATGAGCACTCAGATATTTTCTGTATTTCAGCCAGTTAATACGTGCAGATGTCGTCGCTAAATCACATGTTGTGTGTGAGTAAATAGTGACAATTGTAGGCGAGTGGTCTGAAGATAAGTCCAAAGATGCTTCAACTTCAACCATCTCGCTGGGCACGCCTTTCACAATTGCAAAGTCGATAACATCAGGAATTTTTTGTCGATCTGTTGGCCAATATGTTGGCTGACCACTTGAAACTACATTAAAGCCCATTTTTGAAATTGTGTCAAACAAAACACGACCCTTGGGACTGATTAAACGTGAACCCCAAAATGTGTGTTTAGCATTGTAGTCGCCAGCTGCAAGAAAACGGAGGCCCAGTGATTTATAAAAAGCCGTATATTGACTCTCGGTAATTGAGAATCTGGGGGGCGAATAGACAGATGATATTACAAGTTTTTGATAGTAAGTTTCGATGCAGATGTTCGTTGCTTGAAGATAATCTTCACAAAAATCATTCAACAGGTGGTGTTTTATTCGCGTTTTTATTAGGATTCCCGAACCACCACAAGCTCTGCCACGGGGATACTTGGTGTCGTAAAAATTATATCCACTAATTCTGAAACAGCTTCGAGATGTCAAATGAGTTTCTGAGATAAGCATAACATCGATTTGTTTATCCTGAAGAAAATATTCTATTTCGTTTTTATGTTGGCAGATGCCGTTTGCGTTCCAAAAACAGATTTTTAAGTTCATGGTTTGCTTAGTACAGCCTGCAACAAGGTAGACTGCATTTTCAACATTTCCTGCATCATACAGGACATGTTGAGAGTAAATGTATTTACAGTTTGTATTAAGCTCTCAATTGAGGCTTCAATACGACTAAAATTATACCCCGAATCTTCATTTACATTTACGGTTTTTTGCGCCGTACTCTGATTGCTTTTTAAAATACTGGCGTATGAAAATTTGTTGTTAGATTGTTGTTGAGCACTAGTCGCGTTAGACTTGAAAATGTTTGAAAATTGATTTTGGCTGGTGGACGGTTGAGGTAACTGTGGATAGTTAATAGGGGTTTTAGGTTGAGCGGGAGTAGCATTGGTTTTTTTGATTGATGAATTCTTAAAAAACGAGTAAAGGGGGCAGCCTCTATAGTTGGCAGTGTGATTTCCGCCGCAATTGCCACATTTTTTCGCCTTGGTATCACCTTTTATTTTATCACAGTTAGCAGTACTGTGTAACTCACCACATACAACGCAGACTGTAGGCAACTTGCAATAAGTCTTCGTGTGCCCAAATTCTTGGCAGTTCAGGCATTGAACAGGTCCAGCTCTTTTATGTGGAAGCTCAACAGTAACTCTTCGATGTAACAAGTACTTTAAGTCATATATTGGATGTGCTTCATTCGTTTTTATTTTTATGCCATCTGGCTGTAACTCGACTCTAAATATTGGTTGGGGGATTTTTTCTCTATTTTTAATGTTTGAGACATTTTTTACCTTGTAGCCACTATTTTCAAGGCCAGACTTGACCTCTTCTGGATCCACGCTAGAGTCTATACCTTTTATTACGACTGTTAGACCTTTAGCACTCTTTAATTGGTACGTGTAGAAGTTTTTATTTTTAGATTCTAAATCTGAAACAATTTTTCGGTAATTATTTTCATGAGCTACCTGAATTTTTGTGTCATTGATGTTTCCGCGCTTAATTGGAGTTACATAAAACTCATTTTCTCCAATTAATGAGATAAGACTTTTAACCAGCAAACTGAAATTCTGCTCTCTTAAATATATGGGTGGGGGCTTACTCGAACTTATTGTAGTTGTGTCTTCATCGCCTTGTTCAGATAAAATCGCGAAACGATTTTCGGAATTTATTATATTGTTTTTTCCATCTCTGGGAACTTTCGATGTTGAAGCAATTTGAGCTGATTTTGGACTTCTTCCCCTTTTTAACACGGTTATGTATCTGTCCATTCCTGTTTGAATTTTATTATCATTTATTGTACTCACCGCATCTACTATTTTGTGCACGTTGGTCACCTTGTTACTTATTGTTTGTTTGTTTGTTTGTACAGCTAAGCTGACAAGTTTGCTGATGGGTGCAATTGTTGTTGCTTCTTGATCACTATTTAACATGTTCAGAGATAATGATCGCGCACGAGTATTTGTGTTTACTGTTAAATTCTGGTTTTTGTTAAATTCATTTTTTTTAGTGTCGTCATCAGCAACTAAAGTTATATATTGCACATTCCTACTGCTTGTAGGATTATTGTTGTTTTTGTCAGAAGATGAACTCATCAGAGTTCTCTTTTTTTATTTTCACTTATATTAGTTTGTGTATGCAAATATTTATGTATATTGTACACAAGCAAAAAATAAAATAAAACCAGTAAAATAACTGTTCAATAAATGTTTTGTTTTTTTTATATTTTTTGTGACTTGAAAATATTTTTTTTATTTCATTTTTTTTTATATTCAGTTGCGACGATTATAAAAACGCGTCTGTTCACTACGAGAGTTGAAACTGAAATGTATCTTAATCTTAATAATGCTACAATATTCTATGTCTTAAAACTAACACATACACAAAGTATGTGTGGGAATATGCATGATCAGCATAATACATTCTGGAATGTGGACAATAACAAAAGTGTTATGTTTCACTTGCTGCATGCAGACGGCATGCAGTAGTGGTTAGTCAAACACACTACAGTAGATGCGTAGAAAAATTTTTTTTTAAGAGTGCGCAATCTTGTTTCTTTGATTCATATTTTATAACCGTTATTGACGACAGCTGGCGCATATATTTCTCTTCCTTTCTTCTTTCGCTCTATGGAGGCATGCACAGTATCGCCCTCTATTTGAGTGTGGCCAACAACCAGGTATTTTGCTGAATTTCTGCTTGGTGGGTATTTGAATAATGCTGCAAAGCATTCGCAAGTGACGTATTACGATTTTGGTCGCTGTAAGTTATTATAGGCTTTGATTTGTCTTTCAAATTCTGTAAATAGTCCAGCAAGCAAGAGGTAAATACATTTGAGTCCATCCCGCCTTCAGCTTCATGCCATACGTAGCAAGCAAAATTTTTTTTTTTTAATTTCTTATAAATTGTGAGTTAGTGCACATACAGTTCTTTTTTAAAGTAATTTGCTCCAGTTGAAAGTAGAGGAATTGTTAGAACTGCTTGCAAGTCCACGGTAAACATTTCTTGAAAAACGTTCCTCGTATTTGGCTTTCTTTTTTCCTGGCACGCTCCTTACTTGTTATGTAAAGTTTTACTACAACACAGAAGATGATATATTGTCAGACAAATCGGATTTGGAGGAAACTTTAGAGTGATCGAATTCACTGAGACAAAATGTCCTGTTTCTTCACCCAAATTACGTTCCCAGTTTATTGTGTTTTAGATTCTTGGCAAAGATTATTGAAAACAAAACAGTCTGTTTCAGCATCAAGAACACCGATTGTATCACTCATTTTACAATAAAAACTAAAACTCCTTAGACTTACATATATTTTAATTAAGCAAAACAAAGATCGCAACTAAAATGCAATTATGTATATAGGCATCAAGAATTTATACCACAAGTACTACAAAAAAAATTGACAAAATACTTCTGGACTACTCCTATACATACATACATCACTTTCTTACTAACTAATATATATACGTACTCACTTCAATGCTATTGTGAAGAAGGATAGAATAAGAGACACATTTTGGTAGGTAAATTCGCGACTCAATTTAAGTAAAAACGAAATTTTAAAATTCTTAACTGTTTAACAACTGCACATATTAAGATAAGAGTTTGACGCAGTTATGAAAGTAGGAGTGAATGAGATACGGATATATATTTTATTAATATTTACAGAATTGAGATAATAAGTTGTTGCAGTAATAGAACGCAAAATTAGCAATCGTTTGATATGAAAAAGTCAATACCGTATTTTTAAGTTAAGTTGAGAAAGGCATCGATATGTAAGTTGGCTACGATTTTTCTAAATTAAAAAATAACAATTTATACGAAACGATATTGTTACAAACAGAATGTATTAGTCAGAATCTGAAATTGAACCGCAGTTAATTATAGTTATTTCACTATAACCTTTTTTTTTTTACATTTATTTGAGCATGTACTCAAGTATTTGTGTTTAAAATTTTATTTATTTGTTGTTATGCTTTGTAATTCACAAAAATATGCTTGTGAGTTTTTGTATAAATAGATGAGCTTTGGAATTTTTTAAACATAAAGGGTAAAACATCTACTGATGAATTGGTATAGCTACCAACGAAATATATATCTAGATATTGCTAACCCGCAACAAATAAATAAAATTTTATTTCACTATAACTTAATTTTAAATAAAAAATTCTGTGAATAATCGAAGAAATATGTAATTTTTATATTTAAAGGTTCCTCAAGTGCTATTCAGTGTTTCAAATGTGCGGTGACAGTTGAAAAAATATATTCTTACACTAAAAATACAACAATTGTTACTCCCATGTGCTCAAAATTCGATGAGTCAGATGAATATATAGTTGATTGTCCATACTCTACAATGTGCCTCAAAACAATATCAACACTACATCTTCAAAATAGTCAGATACAAGATACATTCACTCGTGGTTGTGCTCCACAGAAGGATACTAAGCAAGTATGTAACTAAAAAATCAAGGCAAGTTAACACCAGGCGAAATTACTAGTGCAGCAAGTACAACTACTACAAAATCGGCAAGAATTTTGATCTTGTAAAATCAGTGTGTGATGTAAAAACCTTAAAACAAATAAAGAATTTTTGACATTCCACCCTGGTATTAAATATGTACATACATAAGTTATCAGCTGTGCTACCAATTTTGCCTTTTGAGAGTTCGCCATGGATTTTGTAAAATTAATTTATATAATCATTTGTATATACTGAATTCGAGTTCAATACTTTTATTTTAAAAGCAGTTTATTCTTTTATCACGCACAAACAGTCTGACCAATGTTTCTTATGAATTGACAAGTATTTTATAAATCTATATAGTTATATAAAAATTAAACTTTAACTGTTTGTATATTTTAAAGGTATGTACGAGTACTCTTAAGATCCGATCTTGCTGAAGTTTTCATAGTATACTTGCGATGGTCAGGAAGAAACAATTGGTTAATTTTATATTTTCGTTACCAGTGTAAATCACACTCTATTCTTCAGAGTGTTTACTAATGGGTCCTAAAAAGGTGACAATACATTGGGTTTCTATTTGGAAAACTTCGACGTGAGAGTTCTATTTAGACTTCAATACGGCTGTAGCGAATATATCTGTAATTTTACCGGCGGCAAATCGGCCATCGCATACGTTCAGTTTACCCAATCAATTAAAGAATTGTTACAATCATACGTTTATTACAATTGTGGTATTATGGTAATGAGCATGGATTGATTTTTGAATTCATAGAATATTAATCAGAGATCAGTTTAACCTTTAGTACTGTACAGACGCGTTTTTATACAAACAAACAATAAATAAAAAATTACGGGTAGCACTCTGGGAGTGCCGACAGCAGCTGAAGTGTAAATTTCTTTTAGCGCGGTACTCATATTTGTTTTTAATTAATTATATTAACGCAACCTGTAAGCTTGGCAATATTTTTTTGCCTTTCTAATATGGGAAAGAACTCTTGCAAAAATATTGGCAAGCTTACTGATTGCCTAGAAATGAGATGGTATTGCACATATGAAGAACTCGGTCCTTATTTTGATCTCAGTACTTTTTACGGCCGAAATTTTTTGGATAAGAACATCGCCTTATTTTCACATTTATGTTTTTGTGCGGATATCACTTCTTTTTTCTAAGTTGTTTTTGTATAAATATTTATATGTACATATATATAATTTTGGTTTTTTAACAGTTAACGGTTCGGTTATTTAATGTGAACGTCTTTAGCTATACAGGAAGTGTCCCGTACAAAGAAGGGGCACCCTAGTCCCCCCAGGTAAAAAGTGCCTTATCTTAGTATCCTATGTCCTTCTCCTGGTTCTAAGCTACCTGCCTACCAATTTCAGCCAAATCAGTTCAGCCATTCTTGAGTTATAAATAGTGTAACTAACACGACTTTTTTTTATATACATACATACATACTTGTGATTAGTCGAGACAGAAAGTCTTAGCCAAGACACAAGCCACCTTCGGGAATTCTCACAAACTTGGACAAAAATACCCTCAAAATCCCAGAAATCCCGGGAAAGTGGCAACACTGTAAATTTAAAAAATTTTCAAAGCGGCAGCACTGTATAGTCATAGGGGCTGTGCACATATTACGTAACGCTCCATGGGAGGGGGGGGGTTAAAGATATGTTACGTATTGGAAATTTTGCACTGCGTTACGGTGGGTGGGTTGGGGGGGGGTATACAATCTCTGAAAACACCGTTACGTAATATGTGCACAGCCCCCTATACAAAAAAAGCGCCTCGGTGTCGCGAGTTCAGATATTTACAGTGTTATTCAGAAAAAGTTAAAGTAGGTTTAATATCCACTATTTAGCAAAATTCCTTACAATATTATTCACAAACGATTATTAGCTTAATTTGTAGACTTTAGCGCCATATTAAATGTTGAAATTTTGAAGTACGTGGACCCACACTTTAAACCTAAATTAGAGTAAAATGAGATTTCTGTGCTGCTGACATTCATTTGTTTAAATGTACACCTTTTTATAAAAACTTGTTAAAAAAATAAATTTTTGTGGTTAATTGTGTAAAATATGGAAACATTAAACTTTATTAGAAGAATTGGTAAGTTAATTCGTGATACGAATTTTTTTTTTAATTCTGGAGCACTTAAACAGAATACATCACAGAAATTTCCAACTCCAGTCGACCGAGAATATGCAAGGAGAGGGTTGACCCATTCTTTCTTCCTAACACGGAATTAAAAAAAAAAATACCGATTCAACAAAGAAACTGTAAAAATATAAACAAATTTAATACAAAAAAAAGAGAAATTGTTGGACAGTAGAGGATGCGGCACATCAGCGGAATTGCAAGTTTTAGTAGCTTTGCGCACTTGGTGAAGAAGAGAGGTAGGTCTCATATTCTATGATGCATATATATGTTCATACATATGTACGAGTATGTATGTACTTGATACATAAAAGACAAAATTGTTCTTTAAGATGCAGGATGATGCAGGAGATATTCATGGCCTCTCCCAAGCCACGGTAAGCTGAATTTGTGCTAAAGTCTCCCGATTCTTTGCGAAACTTGCAAAAGACAAAATCAAAATGCTTGCATCTATTCAAGAAGAAGTAAGAATATCTAAAGAATTTAAAGAAATACGCAACTTTCCTACTTTCCATCTAAAAATTTAAAAAACCGGTGCTTAAGTAGACCACGGCGGATTTATATATACATACTTACATATGTATATATGTCACCCAAAGAATTCACAAGTATTTTAAACAAAAACTTTTACTCAATTATAACAACAGCTTTACTTACTTTGTCCTCCTCGTTAAAATTTTCGGATCATTTTCTTTTAATATCCTCTGCTTTATCCATTTTTTTATTAAATTTTCAAAATATTTACCAAAATTTACTTAGCAAAGTAATGGAAATCTACAGAACATTTTAGTGATGTACATATAACAAACTCAAGTAAACAAAGCTCGTACTTCTAATAATCGAATTCAAATTTTTATCCGATTATTTGAAGTAATTTAAATCCATAACAAAAAATATCCGTATTTTTTTATTTTACATTACTATAAATAGATATATTTAGTGTATGTTGTTATGTAATATAAATATTAATTTACATCTTTAATAAGAAAAAATACGAAAATTGTAAAGATGGACAATTGAACGCTGATGAGAGGTGTAGCGGCCTTGAAATCGATACTGATACGTTCTGCTTAAAACTGATTGGATATAAATAATAATATTTTTCTTAGTAATTTTGAATTTTCATTAATTCAATAAAACTGAACTTGAGCCTGATAATATTACTTTTCATATATACATCAATATAAGTTCGAATAATAATTACGTTTATTCGTAATAATAGTATAAAATAAAAAAGAAAAAATTTAATTTTATATTAGAACTATACAAAAATGTATTAATATATCCGAATATCCGGATGAATTAAGAATAGTTTTTTTGCATCGTTGACTATAAAGAGACAAGAGAGAATGATGGTATTGCCAGTATCAACATGTTAAATTTATTAAAGCATATACCAGGGATGATAAAGTTGATACTTTGGTATTTTTTTTGATACTTTCTGATCTTCCGAAGTACCGTGGTACCCCAGTGACACATTTGATACTTTTTTGTACCATCTCAAATAAATACGTGATATGGTAACATTTTTTTTACTTCATCTTCTTTGCTGAGGTTTTCGTAACAGTTGATGAAATGTGTATGCTTTTTTACAATGACAATTGCAAACGTCTTCAGTTGAGAACGAATTGTTGCATTTATTGATCGGCTTGTTACAGGTAGGAAGAAAAAAACCAACATATTTTTCATCTTCTTCTTTTTTACAATGACAACGGCAACCGGCTTAAGTTAACAACGAATTGTTGCATTTATTCATCAATATTCATTGAATAAATTCTTAAAATCTTAAAAACATGTAATATTGAGTATAATTTGAAAGACAGTGAAATATGTGCATAAAAAATGTATTATTAGAAAATTGATACTTTTTCGACCTGAAAAGTACTTTTTTAAAATTTTTTTAGTACCATTTCATCGGTCTCATTTATCATCCCTGGCATATACTAGTTAATATGGTTTTTTTGCATACTATTTTTTAACATAGGTTTGTTAGTCGCTGGTAACTAACATGAACTTCAAACCTCAATCAAGATTTTTTTTACATGAGGCTGTTAGTTTCATATAAAATATGCGTACCACGCTAAAAGAAGTTTGCACTTCAAAAAGGCGACCAACGTGCACAAAATTGTAGATGCAGTGAGAGAAAAAGATAGTGACAGTAAAACAAGTATGGACAGATACATGACCTTGCTAATACGGAGATGAAGTCCCAAATCTGCTCAAATAGCGTCAATGGCGAAAGTTCCCAGAGATGGAAACAATAACAATAAAAATTTCCAAAACCGTTGAGCGATCTTAAATGAGATGAAGACACAAATGCAACAAGGTAGACTATACCAACACCTATATATTTAAGAGAACAGAATTCAAATTTGCTGGTAAAAAGGCCTATCTCATTAATTTGAGAAAATGAGTTGTATGTAACTCCTATTAAGCGCGGAAAAATCAAAAAAACAAAAAGGCAGGTAGTTCAAGAAAATATTACCGAAAAATTTTAAATCAAGAATTTAAATTTTTATACATATCAACTTAAAAGTGTTAAAGGCCTAACAGTCATTACAAAAGGTATAGATTCCAGCGTGGATCCAGAACATGTAAAGTCTGGACCTAAAAATAGCAGTTTCAAAGTGAAAAATGTTTCAAACATTAAACAGTGAGAAAAAAATTCCGCCAACCTATATTTAGAGTTCAGCTACAGCCAGGTGAAACAAAAAATAAATCACAACCAATTTATAATTTGAGGTATTTGTTACACCGACTAATTAAAGTTAAGCTACCGCATAAAAGAGCTGGACCTTTCCAATGCCTAAACTGCCAAGAATTTGGCCACACCAAAACTTATTGCAAGTTGCCTACCGTTTGCGTTGTGTGTGGCGAGTTACACAATACTGCTAACTGTGACAAATTGAAAGGTGATCTTATGGCAAACAAAATGTGTCAATTGCGGCGGAAACCACACTGCTTACTATAGGGGTTGCTGTCGATATTAATTTTTAAGAGTTTGTCGAACAGACCTTTAAACCGTCTCCCAGCCATAAAAAATATTCAAACGTTTTGAAGTCTAACACGACTTTTGCTCAACAACAGACTACACCGCATAAAATGGTACCAGTAAAGACTCAGGGTATAATTTTAATCGCATTGGAGCCTCAATAGAGAGCTTAATAGAAACAGTAAATATCTTCATAGTCAACATATCCTGCATGATGGAAAATGCAGTTTTCCTTGTTGCAGGCAGTATTAAACAAGCCATGAAATTAATAATCTGTTTTCGGAACGCAAAAGGCATCTGCCAACATAAAAACGAAATAGAACATTTCCTTATCTCACAAACTCATTTGACGTCTAGAAGCTATTTTAGAATTAGTGGATATAATTTCTCCGACACGAAGGATCCTCGAGGTAGAGCTTGTGGTGGCTCGAGAATTCTAATAAAACGCGAATAAAACCGACACTGTTAAGTTATCTTTGCGAAGAATACCTTCAAGCAACAACTATTTGTACTAAAAATTTTTATCAAAACCTTGTGATCTAATCTCTCCATTCCCCTCCTAGGGTTTCAATCACAGAGAGTCAATTTTACACAATAGTGGGGTCCTGTCAACATGCAGCTCTTAATGCTAATTCAAATCAACCAAATCAACAAGTAGGATTCAACAATATTTTTTATGATAGATATAGAAAAGCTATTGTCTGAAAAAAGGAGAACTAGGCGAAAATGGCGACGTAAAAAGTAACACTGAAGGACAGTACAAACAAATAAAAAAAGTTTTACAAACGCATAAAACAGCTTCCCTGCACAAATTTCTTCAAGGACTCGATGCAACACCACAAACAGATTATTTGCTATGGCGTGCAGCAAGAGGACTTTAAAGGCCGGTGATATGAAAACCTCCATTACAAGCATAGAATAGTGACTGGGCAAGAACCGATGCTGAAAGAGGTGCTATTTGCGTTAAACATTTAGAAAATGTATTTACTTCAAATATTTCTGGTGGCATTGTTGAACTGCCACAAGTCGTCTCTTTACCAGAAATTCCGCTGAGATTTAATATTATGGAGATTGATCAGGCTATCACCAGTCTAACCCTGCATTTACACTTCTAGTAATTACTTGCAAGTAGTGTATACGTATTATCAACGAAAATGTCGAAATTATAGCCGAAAGTCTTGCGTGTTGATCGAGTGTTTACAGTCAGTTTTAAGTTCATTTTTAAAATGTTTTCGAAGCGTAAGCATGCTATGAAAATAGCTTTATGCTGTGTTTCCACGGAACATGCTTCGTTCTCTATTCATACTTCCCACAGCAATCATGAGCGAAGCAACTTGCTTCGCCTTACAAAATTTTGAGAGCGAAGCATGTAGATTAGAGTTGTCAACCGATTAATAATAATTCGATTAATCGATCAAACAGAACGAAACTCTTGTTCGAATAATTTTAAAATGCCGATTTTCGAATAACGAATAAATCGATTAATTAATGTCAATTAATCGTACAAATTATTTTCAGTTTGAAATGCATAAAAAAGTAAAAATTTTTTAAATTTGTTATTTTGGATGTTTGTAGTTGTTGTCGAACTTCGCATACCTAGTAGTCGTGCTATGTTTTGAATGAAGAACGGGGTTTTTTCACTCTCAGGTGAATAAGTTGGAAATACACTAAAGCCAAAAAATTGAGCTCGGTTCGGTATTTTACCAAGAACAAAAATAAAAAAAACAAACTCACATGTAACAAGTGTCCTAAGGTAAACAAAATTGTTGGATCAACAACAAAAAAATTAAAAATTCTTTTGCAACAGATTTACGAAAACGTGTTAAAATAAGAATAAATGAGAGACGTATAAAATTTTTAAATACGTTAATAATATTTTTTAAATTCTGGAAATTTTCCGAGCAATAAAAGTCTTTTCTTTATTCTTCAAAAAGTGAAACTAAAGAATATCCAAATGATTTATACTCCAGATTATTTTATGCTGAAAGTAACCGCAATAATTCAGATGAAAGTAATGATATAGAAGATGTTACTAGTAATGAAAATAACAATCTTTTATGCGAATTAAATAATTATATTAAAAGTATTAAAAATTCAAAATATAAAAAAGACTTCAGCGATATATTAGACGATATGGTATATTTGGAAAAATCTAAAAAAAGAACAGAAAAATTAGATAAACTATTTTATGCTCTGCTCTTAACATCACCTATCCCGACAATTAGCCAAATAGTTTTTTCAAAATTTAATTTAATAAAAACCAAAACCAAAAATAGTTTGAAAGCTAAAAAATTGAGTCAACTTTTATTTGTAGAAGTTTATTTCTTAAGAACAACCCAAATTGTCTGATTTAACAAAAAAAAAATCATATTTTTTGACTGAATGAAGCATGTTTATTTGAATTAATAGTTTTATGTATTTTTACTTTTTTTTTGTTAATAAAAATATTAACTATTTTATTTTTAAGTTTTTTGTATAAATGTTCATTTTTTGTCAATAAATTTTTTAAATCATTTTTATTCGTTGTTCTCATCGATTAATCGAATAATTGCTATTATTCGAACAAAGTTGAAATGCGAATAATTGACAACTCTAATGTAGATTCATATTGAATCTACTTGTGAAGCATGAAAAGTTGCTGTCTTCTCTAAATTTTATCGGAGTTTATCGGAAGTTTATCTGAACTAGCTGCAAAAAAACAACAAAAACTTTAATTAAAAGTGAAAAATTGAATTAAAATTAAAAAGAAAAATAAAAATGGAAACAAAAAATATGTTTGTGCATATTTAAAAATGCGTAATAATTTTAACTTACTTTTTTTGTCCATTTTAGATTTTATTTGTAATTAAAAGGAGAACTGTCAAATCGAAGCAAGTACATGAGTCGTGTGAACAGCTAGATTCATAAACATGCTTCAGAAAGCGAAGCAAGTGCTTCATCTTGTCGTGTGAACATAGTATTATATTAAATCTTCTTGCTAAGCATGAAAAATTGCTGTCTTCTCTAATTTTTATCGGAAGTTTAACTGAACTACCTCT
The DNA here is from genome assembly GCA_947311025.1 of Lypha dubia. NCBI lineage: Eukaryota > Metazoa > Arthropoda > Insecta > Diptera > Tachinidae > Lypha > Lypha dubia. The sequence goes on along the minus strand of OX371260.1, from coordinate 101,896,584 downwards.
CAAACTAAAAAAAAAACTTCAATTAAAAGTGAAAAATAAAATTAAAACTAAAAAGCTAAAAAACACAACAATAGAAACAAATATATATATATGTGAATTTTTAAAAAAAACGTAATAATTAAATAACTTTTTTTGTCCAATTTGTAATTAAAAAATTATTTCAAAAGAGAATTGTCAAACCGAGGCAAGTAGATAAGTCGCGTAAACAGTATGATTCATAAACATGCTTCAGAAAGCGAAGCAAGTGCTTCATTTTGTCGTGAGAACATAGTATTACTTTATATGAATCCAGTATTGCCGTGTTGCCGATATCATAAAATTACTGAAACGAATATTTGGTTTAACAAATTTTTTTTCAAAATGCATGAAATTAATGTGTTATGAGTCATTTTCCCCTAACCAACAGAAGTATCAGCGACAGCAGAACATACGCTGCACACACATACTGACGTTGAGTTATTTTCCCTCAACCAACAAAAATACCAACGGCAGCAAAATACCGCTGCATGCATTACTGACGTTATTACCAGTAATTTTCCTACAGATATATGCTGACGATGCAATACCGCTGCATACATGTATATGCCAGTAACTTTCCTACAGAATATGCTGAATTTGCATACTAGCACACTTAGCAATGACCACGCCAGCGGCAGCGAACGTCAGCAGCACCGTTCATCGAGCAGCACAAAAGTGGGTATAAAAGCGGAGGGTGATTTGGTATGGAGGTCTAGTCAACTGTAGTCCGTAGTCAGTCGAGGCAATCTAGTCAGTGGAGTCACCCCAGTCAGTCGAGTCAATTCTTAACACATAACACACATAACAAAACCTGATCAAACACCAGCCTTAAAAAGCGGGTCCCTGTGAAGGCTTAATATATTTTCATAAACAAAAACCTGATCAAACACCAGCCTTAAAAAGCGGGTCCCTGTGAAGGCTAAGTAACATTTTAAACATAACATGTGGTTAATAAAAATAAATAATAAAAATAAATAATAAAAATAAATCTTTTAATTTAAACATAACATTTTGGCGCAGCCGGTAGCCGCGTAAATAATAACATCAAAGAAATATAATTATCCTTGTGTTGATCTTGCTCAAGAAAAAACTGTCAGGTGTAGCAAAACCAACAATACATAAAAGTCTAAATCCTAGCTACCTTGTATTGTTGCATCCTACATACGACGGTATAGAACTGCACAGACAAATTGAATAAAGTCTAAATCCTAGCTACCCTCATATTGTCATTGCAGGACTAATCGCTAAAGCGGATCAAGGCAAAAGGAGAATTACCTTGATTGTAAAAATTCTGCGCGGTTGCGAACAACACATAATATAACATAATAATAATAATATAAAGTGAATATAAACACAAAAACCACAAACTACTATGAAGATGACAAACAGCGGAATATGGGTAAGTAGAAGACAGCTTTAATGGACAACCCACAGACGCAGACAGACAAATTAATAGAACGACAAGTATAGTTATTAAATGGACAGTCTACAAGTTCTTGCGTGGATACAGCCCACTACCAAGATGATTACCAGCGGAACATAGAAAGACGATCACCGTCACCCCAGCAAAACCATACTACTGAGAGAGCGGAATTTGAAAGGATCAAAATGCCTTCGCTGTATGAGATTATTAAGATCGTAAACAACACGGTCCCATCATTTTTCGGGACCGATGGGCCAGACTTGTCATCAGAAGTATGCAGGTACATACAAGGATGCAAGATGGTAGAAAGAGAAGTACTCACAGGTGCAAATAACGTCCTAACACAAGATGTGATACAGTGCCTGAAATTGCGACTGCTGGGGGGTGCATACTCAAAAATATCCCAGATGACTTTTGGTTCAGTGGACGCATACTGTAACACCATCAAGAAGTTTTATCTAAAAAATAAAAGCCTGGATAAGATAAGGGAGCTGATCTTGGGTTGCAAACAGAGCATCAGAGAGTCAGCATGCAAATTTGGAGAACGCCTGGATAGCCTATTAAATGAGGCAAAAACAACAATAGAAAACGAATGGCCGGAAGGACCTGGCTGCCAAACCATGCTAAAGGACTTCAAGAGGATAGCGGTAAGAAGCTTCATCAAGGGTCTGAAAGACCATGCTCTTAAAGCTCGATTCGTGGGGCAGGAGGAGGAAGAGCTCACTAAGTTGATAGAAATAGTCGAGAACGCTGAGGAATTGTTTGGCGAACCAACGCACAGTATCAACACAATAGATTCAGAAGTTCCCTGTAGTTTTTGTAGCAAGATGGGACATGAATGGAATAGCTGCAAAAAGCGGCTAAACACACCATACTGTATGAGCTGTGGAAAATACGGCCATGAAATGGGGCCACTGTGCAGGAATATCGTGAGCTGTACGTTCTGTGGAAACTGCGGGCACGATGTGGAAAACTGCAGAAAGAGATTAGGCTCCCTATACTGCCGATTGTGTAAGATAAACGGTCACAAGGAAACCCCTTTCTGCGAGCCAAGAAGAAACATACCAAACCAAAATCAATTGGACAGAAGGACGGCAGAAAACAATAGGAGGATAACAAACACAGAATTCCGTGGAGGCCCACAAATAGCGATGGAACAAAATATGAACAGAGGGGCAAATAGAAACATTGGTACACGACCAACCTGTTTTAAATGTCAGCAACAGGGACATTTTGCACGGGACTGCAGAAGTAATGTTAGACAGACTGAAGCAATGGGTGCAGGGATCTACCAACAGGCACGAAGTAGCAACAACGGCAGGGACCTAGCTAACAATGCCGTAGAGGCCTGTAGCAACACAAATCGGACAAATGCTCAGGGAAACGAAATTCGGCCCAGTTATCGCCAATAACTGGGGTCCGGCAAATTAACAGAAAATTAGATTGGCATAAAAAAGAGAACAAATACAAGTATAATAAAGAAACAGAAACAAAGACTCGGGTAAATAAAGATGATACGGAGACTGACTCAGAAACAGAGCAGCCAACCAGGATAGTAACCGAGGCAGTTGTACACTCAGTAAATAAGGAGAACGGGCGCACTATAGAAGAAAATACTGCGACAGATAATAAACTAAACAAAAAAAAGGAGGAAAAAAGTGAAGAGATAATGCCAAATATAAATAGTAGTACTGAATCACCGGGCAATGTGGACACAGTTTTTATTACGCTACCCTGCCAAGGAGCTAGGGAGCGAAAATTGGTCTTACTTGTGTATACGGGAGCAGTTACTAAAGTGCCGGTTAATATCATATCAAGAGATAAAACCGTGGTTGTACAAAAACAGGAGATTTCCCCTGGAGTTTATGTTGGAAATACTGTGGTCAACATTAAAAATGGAGGCACAGCAGTACCCATACTGAACGCAACCGAGAAAGATATCCCATGGAGGAAGGAGATCCAGTCGAGATTTTCAAAATTCAACCACTACACGCAGTATGGAGGAACACAACAACACACATTGTCATTGGCAAAACAGGAGGAAAGAATAAGGCGTCTAAAAACCAACATTATGACGGAAATGAATTGGAAAAAGAGAAAAAGGAAAAACTCACCGCAATATCGACGGTATTGATGATGAATATTTAGGGTCTTCAATGGCTGAAATATAAAGGATATGCATATTTATACAGGACTATATATATTAAAGGGACAATGAAAAAATTGCGTCAAGATGGTTCTAACTTGAGGAACCGGGGACCCAAGTCGACGTCAAGGATCTGAAAGAAGCAAAATAATTAGTAAAAGGAAAAGGTTAAAAAAGGTTGGAACGCTACTGACCCGGTATCACCTTCTAATCGGCCAACGGATACTATTCTAAAAATAAAATTAAGCAGACAGATTAGTTAGATGCCGCAACAGATTTACGAAAACGTATTAAAATAAGAATAAATAAGAGACGTATAAAATTTTTTTTTTAATAATATTTAAATTCTGGAAATTTTGCGAGCAATGAAAGTTTTTAAAAAATATTCTTCAAAAATGAAACTAAAGAGTAAATTTTAAATTTTACTTTTTCAAAGTTGTCTTTTGTTGCATCGAATTGGTGGTTTAACCTCCCGTACAAGTTACAATTACAATCACAGTTAATTTACTTGAAGACAGTGATTGCTGCTGCAAGTTCTTGTCATTAAAAACAGGCAATTAAAGTTATTAAAAAGTGTTTGCATGTATTAAGGTAAAATGATTAGTATGTATGTATGTCTAACCTGTGTGTATACCTAAAAAGACTTGTTTCTTAAAATGTAGATTTCGAACAACAAACAGTCAATGCCATTTTAAAAGATCAAACTTTTTACTATTTCTTTGGCATTTTCATTGATTATACAAATTATGCAAGTGATTTTTAGCATGTGGAAAACAAAGAGTTGTAGTCCCTCAAAATTTGACTAGTTTTAGAAAAAAAAAAAGCTCAATTTCAGTCTCCAATATTTTTAAAAATTTTTTTTGAAAAAGTGTTTATCCATAGAAGATGCTTTTGATTAATAAAGGAAGGAGGTTTGTTTGTCAAACGACATTTGTATGAAATCACGGTTTTTTTAATAAATTGTCATTGCTTAAGCTGTTGGATGAATGTGGCGCATTAAGTGTATTTGATTTTTGATTTGTTATCCATTAACTAAATTTGCATTTATTCATTCTTTATAGTAGTTTTTTCACCAAAACAAAAGTATTTGGTACTTAAATACAAAATGAATTTTTTTTTGAATTTTGTTGCTCATTGGTTGGATTTTAAATCAAATTAATTTAGTAAATTTGTTTTGATCTGTATTATCTTCTTGTTTTTTTTTTTTCTCTTTGTTGTTACTCATAGTAAAATTGGAATGTTTCACGTAAAATATAAATGAGTTAAATTGAAAAAAAAGTATGAATGATTTTGTTTTTGTTTGGAAAAATTCACCAATTCTTTGTTTTGTATAAATAATAATTATTATTGTTCAGCATTATCGTGTTTGAAATTTTTTTTTTAATTTTACGGCAACCGTACCGTTTCATGCCGTTTTCAAGACTGCACGATGAGATTTAATTTTTAAATTTGTGCATTAGTGCAGTTCTAATGTTTAAAAAAAAGAAGAAAACAAAACCCTGCAGTTTTATGCACATTAGTAGAAACATAAATAAAGCAATTGCAAACATTTTTAATGTTTGCACATAAAAATTCTGCCAGACTATTTCACAGCCGGGTACAACTGAATAAACAGATATACACATGCATGTATGTGTGTGAGAATACAAATAAGTTTGGCATTGACATTTGAAACAAAAATAAAAGCCAAACATACATACATGCATGGTATTTCAGTAATACTAACAATGATAATAAAAAGCACGAATTGATCTATGTTTGAATGTAATCTTTTAAGCTAAAATGAATAATGAACATTTAACAATGAATAAAAATTTCAAGTACAGAAACTAAAATTTAATTTTCAAATAAAAAAGAACAAGCAACTTATGAAATAATTTCAACAAATTTCCTATTAATATTTATTTTTGTCTTTCTTCTAAATAACAAACTATTTGCAATTTTAAACTTTCCTAATTTTCTGTCATTTTTGCTGTTGATTTAAAAAAAATTATAAGCAAGTGAATAATTTTTCTTTCAAATCATTAAAACAGCAAAGGTGTTAAATTTCTTTCACAAAGACAAGGATAAATACAAGCTAAACTAAACTCATTTTTTGTATATATATAAAAAAAAAGGAGAGGAAAAAATGTTTAAATATGTTGAAATTTGATATATGTAGTACTAAATGTAATATAAGTTGAAAATAAGAAAAAACATACCATTAACAATACACATATATATATACATACATATATATACTTATTTTTGCAACGTTTTCAAATAATTTAAAAATTTTCAATTTCTGGTATAAGTTTATTTCAAGGTTAATATAAGAGTACATATATATAAATATCAATACACATACACAATAATTATACAACTAACTTGTAAATGCATAACTATTATAAATTTTTGTGTGTCATACATACATACAATTTTGTATTTAGTTGAAAATAAGAAAAAAACATACCATTAAAAATACACATATATATATATATATATATTGAAAAATTAATTCTAGAATAGATAGAACAAATAGTTTCATGTAAGAAAAAAAAAAATTTTTGATATAAGTATATGTAAGAAGAAATTGTTAGTTATAAGATTAAAAATATTAACCAGCGTTTTAAAAATCAACCAACAATCATCATCCCGTTAACAATAAAGAATCCAACAATCATCAACAGCAGCCTATATCTATCAACCTCACGCAACCGCAAAACCTATATACGATACCACAACGCATACATGGACGAAAAACCCAGTTCCGACAACAATAAAGAATCCAATCCAACGATCAACAGACAGACAGCCATAACCTTCAACCTCACATAACCATAATCAACAGTAAAAGCTATTTGCGATGGCACAACACATACATGGACGGAAAACGCAGTTCCGTTAGAAAATGGGAAATCACCCCAACGTCAGTAACAACTCCGAACTTTCACCAACAATATTATATTTTTTCCTTGGAGACGCAGCAAACGTACCAAGTCGACAGACACTCAGCAGTCACCAACTAATGGTAAACTGCGGACCTTCAGGCAATCGAGGCTCGGGAGATAATTACATATTACTCCGAGAGCTGCCAAAGCTGTATCGCCAAGGTAGTCGGATGCATACACACATCTATTTTGACTTGATTCCAGACGGATGGCTACGAAACATCCTAAGACAGGATGTTTCTTGTCCGTAAGGGGGAGGGATGTTATGAGTCATTTTCCCCTAACTAACAGAAGTATCAGCGACAGCAGAACATACACTGCACACACATACTGACGTTGAGTTATTTTCCCTCAACCAACAAAAATACCAACGGCAGCAAAATACCGCTGCATGCATTACTGACGTTATTACCAGTAATTTTCCTACAGATATATGCTCACGATGCAATACCGCTGCATACATGTATATGCCAGTAACTTTCCTACAGAATATGCTGAATTTGCATACTAGCACACTTAGCAATGACCACGCCAGCGGCAGCGAACGTCAGCAGCACCGTTCATCGAGCAGCACAAAAGTGGGTATAAAAGCGGAGGGTGATTTGGTATGGAGGTCTAGTCAACTGTAGTCCGTAGTCAGTCGAGGCAATCTAGTCAGTGGAGTCACCCCAGTCAGTCGAGTCAATTCTTAACACATAACACACATAACAAAACCTGATCAAACACCAGCCTTAAAAAGCGGGTCCCTGTGAAGGCTTAATATATTTTCATAAACAAAAACCTGATCAAACACCAGCCTTAAAAAGCGGGTCCCTGTGAAGGGTAAGTAACATTTTAAACATAACATGTGGTTAATAAAAGTAAATAATAAAAATAAATCTTTTAATTTAAACATAACAAATGCTTGCAAATACTATTAAGATGCTTTGTTGTATAGATGTGTTCTTTTTATTTTTTATTTTACTAAATACTGGTAAATTGATATAAAACTCATCCTCGGTAGCACTGTTTCTTTACTTGCCATTTTACTTGCCGTAAGTGTCAAAAATTTACTTACAAGCAAATTCTCTTGTAAGTAGAGCTGCAAGTCCGAAAATTATGCTTGTGTTACCCTGCATTTACACATGTAAGTAATTACTTGGAAGTAGTGTATACGTATTATCAACGAAAATGTCGAAATTATAGCCAAAAGTCTTGCAAGTTGATCGAGCGTTTACACAGTCAGTTGTAAGTTCATTTTCAAAATGTTCTCGAGGCGTAAGCATGCTATGAAAAATATGTGAATCCAGTATTGCCGTGTTGTCGATATCATAAAATTACTGAAAAGAATATTTGGTTTAACAAATTTATTTTCAAAATGCATGAAATTAATGCTTGAAAATACTATTAAGATGCTTTGTTGTATAGATGTGTTCTTTTTTGTTTTTTATTTTTTATAAATACACAGAAAATGTCGTAAGTGTCAAAAATTTACTTACAAGCTGTAAATAATTACGTTTGAATACTTTTTTAGTACTGATTTATTTCTATTAAAATGTTTCCTTATATACTAGAAATCTTAAAACTATTTTAGCTATTATAACAATAAATGTTTACAAGCATAGATCACTAATGATATTTTCAAAGATAAAAGACATGTGTGTAAACACAGACAACTATCGATATTTCTAATTACTTAGGACTAACAACTTATATTGAATCTTTATTAAAATGAACCAATAAACTAAGATAATTGTAAATCCTAAATAAACACACAACTAAGTCTAGACCGTTAGTCTAGCCCGTTAATATTTTGTAACTAAGATAATTATTAATCCTAAATAAACATACAACTAAGTCTAGACCGTTAGTCTAGACCGTTAATATTTTGTAACTAAGATAATTATTAATCCTAAATAAACATACAACTAAGTCTATACCGTAAATATTTTGTAACTATAGGTTCATATTTGAACATTCTGCCGGCCGGAACGTGTTGAAGGAGCTGTGAAGTCTATTTGTATTGTTGTCCTTTTCTTGCAGTACCTAATTTTAATGAAAATGATTAACGCAATAATTAATATAACCAGTAGAATGATTAGAGATGAATGTCCACTGATAGTATGGAAACGCAATTGTCTTAGCTCGACCTTCGTTGATTGTAGCATTTCCAGCTGTTCAGATAAGTCGTTGAATTGAGTAAAGTTAGAACTGTGAACTTTTAGTGGTTTAGTGTGCCAAGAGGTAAGTTCACTTATATTTTTGCGCCACATGATGAATTTGGGTATAAAGTCAGTGTTTGAATTTAATTGTTTTGAAGATTCTAAGAAGATTTGTGGGGAGCTCGCTTTGCATCCAGATTTGAGTGTCAAAATGCCTTGTTTTGGTAAATTTAGCCAGTTTATTAGACCCTTTCCACAATTAATCTCTATGTCCATGTCTTCATTCAATTTATATAGCCATTTGTTTTCTTCCCAGAGTTTATACCAAAGATTTTGATTCTCAATCTGCTTAAATTTACAGTCGGCCTTACGTATATCCTTTAAAGCTGCTATTTCACATCCCTTATTTGTAGCGGTATCCATGCCCAGTTTTTGTTGCACATGTATTTCTCATAAATTTGTTTACAGCTGCTTAAATCCGTCTGAGACATCATTGTATAGACACTATTTCCATTATTGTATATAATGTAGTCAGCTTCAATTATCGGTATCATCGTCGCTTTCTCTTTACTTACTGGAATAGGTATTATTCTATATATATCTGATGAGTCAGAATTCAACAGAGGAATTTCCGCTTTGATTATTAATTTGCCGTCTAGTATCATTCCTTTAGCCATCAATGCATTGTATACTTCTTTTAGGGGAATTCCTGAAGTTCCTCCTGGAAGATTAAGTTTTTCTGGTAACTGCTCTTGAATTTTGACTAACTCGTGCTGTAACTGAGCGGGCTGAAGAAGTTGTGGATTGATATGTCCATGATTAATATCGATAAGTAAATTAATAATAGACATTTGTGTGGTTTCGCAATCTTCAATCATCATGTACAGCCTTGTTACGAGTATTTGGAACGTAGATGTTTGTCTTTCGGTATCTTGCGTTTCTGCTGTTTTATCATAAAATTGTTGTAGCTGTCTTGACATAATTTGAAAGTTATTATTGACTTCATCTTTTGTTTTCTTCACTATATTTACTGTTGAATTTATAATAGACGTTTGTTGTTTCGCTAGTTTCACCAAATCTTCCTGGTTATCCAAAAGGTTTCTCATGTTCTCCTCCATTTTTGCTCTATCCTCAGCATCCATCATTCCAAAAAGTATATGGTAGATAGATCCAACAAATTCAAATGGAGCTCTTTTTGTTCTTTCACGGCTGATTAGCAAGTCATTATTACCTTTTAAAGTATTATATCTTTGATTCATCGCGTTTGTCATTTGTTTACATATTTCTTCATAATAGTTTAGTTTTAGACAGATCTTCTCCAATTCTTTTAATGAAGTTTGAATTCTAATGACTTCTTCAAAGTATGAATTTAAGTCGTAGTATATAACTAGATTCCATTTGGAATTCACCATGTCTAGTTTTCCGATGTGATCAAAATATATTGCTGAATGACTGTCAATTGTAGATACCGTTGCTCCAATGGTTCCATACAGTTTTTGTGGCTTGTACTTGTGCCATTATCATAAGCAATAGTAGGAAAAACCACTGTTTAATTGGTAATCTGTTTTTTTTTATGCACAATATTCATTGCCTTGATTGAAATATTGTTTTTAGGATTTGCATACTCCACAGAATCATACATATTGGAAGTCATGAGCGGGCACAACTTGTTTATAGGACGTTTGATACTTCCATTTTGAACCTTTAATGTTACTACCCGTGACTTACCATCTTCTCCTTTGTTTACCTTTATTATTCTTCCCAAAGGCCATTTACAAGGATGAGTCACCTCATTTTTTATTAACACTACCATATTTTCTTCTAAGTTTTCTTGTCGGTGTTTCCATTTATACCGCTGTTGTAATGTTGTCAGATATTCTTTCTTCCATCGTTTCCAAAAATCCTGTTTAATTTTTAGGATCAGCTTCCATTTATTGAGAGAAGATAATGTTGACTCGCATGCTGGCTCAGCGATGTCGATAATCTGATGTCCAATTAGAAAATGTCCTGGAGTTAATGTATCGATTTCTTCTGGGCTGCTACCAATGGCGTATAATGGTCTTGAATTCAGGACCGCTTCAACTTGTGCTAACAATGTACTTATTTCTTCGTACGTTAGCTTTACGTCACCAATTACTCTGTTCAAATGATATTTCATAGATTTAACCCCAGCCTCCCAAATTCTTCCAAACTGAGGAGCTGCCGGTGGAATAAATTTCCATTCTATTTTTTCCGTTGCTAATATTGGTGCTACTTCTGCATTATTCTGCATTATTATTTTGAAGTCTTTGTCAAGCTTTCTTGATGCTCCAACGAAATTAGTACCATTATCAGAGTACATGATTTTACATTTACCTCTTCTGCTGAAAAATCGTCTTAACGCCGCCAGGAAACAATCCGTAGTCATATCTGATACTGCTTCTAAGTGAATAGCCTTTGTAGACATACAGACGAATATAGCAACGTATCCTTTGAACGTCTTTTGACCTCGTCCCCTGGAACACCTTATTTGATAGGGCCCTGCGTAGTCAACTCCAGTATAAGTAAACGGATGGGATTCTGCTACGCGACATCTTGGTAAGATACCCATTATTTGATTTCTCGTATGTTGATTGTATCGTGTACATTTGGTACAATATCTTATACATTTCTTGATGATATGTTTTGCTCCAATAATCCAGTAAAGTCTTCTTAATGTGCATTCCATTACTCGAATACTTCCATGTAATGTTATTCTGTGGATGTGTTCAACCAATAGTTGAACTAATTTTGATTTATGAAGAATTATTGGATGTTTTTGATTGTAGGTTAACGCAGATCGCTCTAATCTTCCTCCAACTCTTAGGATACCATCGTTGTCTAAAAATGCGTTTAGCGTTGACAATTTACTTTTCATATTAATTTGTTTGTTGTTTTTAATACTATTAATTTCTTCAGCAAACTCTAGGTATTGTTGATATTTGATGATGGTTTTATGAGCTAACTCTAATTCTTTCACTGTTAGGTAAGGTTTTTTATCGAATTCCTTTTGTTTTATAGCGAACCGCTGCACATATGCTACTATTCTTTCTAATTTTGTATAGCTTGATATTTTAACTAGTAATGGCATCATGAAATGGTCTAGTTTTTGCATTGTTGTAGCAGTAATAATTATGTTTTCTGATGATGTTTCTTCCATAGTTTGAAAACTACTATTAGATAGCCATAATGGCCCGTTCCACCACATCTTATGTTGTAATAGTTTTTCTGGAGCAACTCCTCTTGATGCCACATCTGCGGGATTATCTTTGCTGCTAATATGATTCCATGACGTTTTAGGTAAGATTGCATTTATTTCGTTTACCTTGTTTCTCACAAATTTGTCTTTATTTTTGTTGTTCTGTATCCAACTTAATGTTATAGTTGAATCACTCCATGCATATATTCTACATTGTCGATTTAAAATACACCTTATTTTTTGCAGCAGCTTGCTTAGCAGATGAGCAGCACATAGCTCTAACTTGGGTAGAGTTTTTATGTTTTTGATCGGATTTATTTTAGTTTTAGCCGCTAGTAGCTTAATAGATGTATTTTGTTTTATATACACTACCGCCGCATATGCTTTTTCAGAAGCATCTGAAAATCCGTGAATTTCTAATTCATCTCCTTTTGTTGTTTCTACCCATCTTGGAATATGTATTTTTTGAATATCGATTATACATTGGCAAAATTTACGGCATTCGTCCTGAAATTCGTCTGGTAATGCTTCGTCCCAAGTAGATTGCTGCAGCCATAATTTTTGAATGAACAGTTTTGCTAGTACTGTTACTGGAGACATCCAGCCCAAAGGATCGAAAATTTTTGCTACATCTGACAGGGCTTGACTCTTGGTTATTACATTAGTTTGTGTAAAGTTTACCTTAAATTGGAAATCATCATTTGCTGGATCCCATTGCAGACCCAACGTTTTTATAGTTTCGTTATCTTTAAATTGAATTATTATATTATCAATTGCTTCTCGCTCATGGTTTACAATTTCTTTTTCATTTGATACCCATTTGCGTAAGTTAAACCCAAAATTATTTAGCTGGGATTGTATTTCGTGCTGAATGTTTTTACATTTTTGAATAGTATCTGCTCCCGTTATTAGGTCATCCATATAGAAATCTTCTTTTATTATTTCCTTGATTGATTCCTATTTAATTGAACCGTGATCACTAATGTAGAATAGAGATTTTACTGCTATAAATGGTGCTGATGACATGCCGTATGTAACTGTTGTTAATTTATATTCTGTTACAGGGTTGTTTTTATTTGTTCTCCATAATATATATTGATATGCTTGATCGCTTTCTTCCAGTTTTATCTGGCGGTACATTTTCTCAATATCGGCTGTTATTACATATTTCCATAATCTCCATTTAATGATGATATCAAAAAGATCTTTTTGGAGTTTGGGTCCTACGAACATGACATCGTTTAAACTCCTGCCATTTGTTGCTTTAGCAGAAGCGTCACACACTACACGCAATTTTGTTGTTAAGCTGTTATCTCTTATTACAGAGTGATGTGGCAAATAATACTTTCCGGTGTTATTGCCCTTCACCTTTTCCATATGGCCGAGATTTAGATACTCATTCATAAATTGTTTGTAGCCTTCTTTAAGCTTTGGGTCTTGATCTAATTTTTTCTCAAGCGATAGAAACCTTGCCATTGCTTGGTTTCTGGAATTTCCCAATTCATGGTCTTCTTTAAATGGCAATTTAACTTCAATTCGACCGTTTTTATCTACTGTGGTTGTTTGTTCATAGTATTCTTCGCAATACTTATCATCATGACATTCTTCTATATTTGAAACCTCCTCAAGCTCCCAAAATCTTTCAAGATTTGTTGTCATAGCTGTGAAAACTTTATTTTTGCGCGGGCATGTTCTTAATATTCCTGATAATATCCATCCCAGTTTTGTAGCCTGAGCTAAAATGTTATCAATTTTATGGATTCCTTATTCCAAAATAGTTGAATAGATATCACTGCCTATCACTATATCAATTCTATCCGATCTGTTGAAACTCGGATCAGCTAGCGTTAAATTTTTCCAGTCATTATTATTATATTTAAATGATTTATCTGGAATTGCTGATGATAATTTGTTCAGGACCACAGCTTCAATCATAAACTTTTCATTACTTAGAAATCTGGGTCGCATTTCCAAATATATTTTTGACTTTGATATGCCAACAATCGTATTTCCAAGACCCTGCAGTTGTGTTTTTTCTTTAATTCTTGGTAGTTGTAATATTTGAGCTGCTTCTTCAGAAATTGTAGTTTTTTGTGATCCTTGATCTATTAGCGCCCTTAATGTAATTAGGCTACCATCTGCAGCTTTAACTCTTATTTGTGCTGTTGCTAGCAACACTGTTGAATTTTTCTCTTGTTCGGTCATCATATTTATACCTGTTTCTGGATTTTTTGATTCTTTCTTAAATTCTTCAATATGAAGAAGAGTATGATGATATCTACCACATTTTTTACAGTTATCAGTGTTATTTGCACATTTTTTATCTAATTTATGGCTCATACAACGATAACATAGTTTATTTTTTCTAATGAAATTTCTTTTTGCTTCAATTGTTATTGCTTGAAACCTTTTGCAATTAACCAGCTCATGATTTGTTAGTTTACAATAATCACAACACTTTTGTGATATGAGGAATAATTTTGCCTGCTTCTGATTTGTTTTAGGGTTGTTGCATTTTTTTCCTTTAAATGCTTCCAGAGCCTGATACTGTTGTTCCAAAAAGAGACATACGTCTCCCATACGCAGCCCATCTTTATCTAATTTGCGGGCGATAATTCTTGCTATCCAAGGTTCAGCATCATCTATTTTCATGTTCAGCCCTTTCACTGCTTGAACACATTCATTCGTTGTATCCAGTAATTGTTTTACACTGAAGGCTGATTCAGTGTTTACCATCGGATGATCCAAGATCTTATCTACTTGTGTTGTAAATAGTAATCTTTTATTTTCGTATCTTGCATTTAAAATATTCCATGCTGCTTCATAATTGGCGTCCGTCACTTTTAAATGTTGAATAAGTCTTCCAGCTTCTCCTCTGACGTAATTTTTTAGTCGATACATTTTTTCTGCGTTAGAGAAACTATGTTGAGTATGCACGAGATTTTTAAAAAGGTCATGGAAGGACGGCCAATCAGCTACATTTCCAAAAAACACTGGAATTTTTATGTCTTCCAGTTTAATGGAATTAACAACTGGTTTAGTTTCATTTTCTTCTAATGTAACCATTATTTGTTTTAGAATCATTCTGTACTCACGAGCAATGCATTCATATTTGTCTTCTTCTGCTTCATCGATTTCAATTTTTTCACATAATCTTTCATATTCTTTTTTAAGATCGTGGAAATTCTCTTCCATTACTGCCTTTGTTATTGCTTATTCAGTTTTTTTACTATTGTTGATTTCATCATGTGCCTCGTCGATTATTTCTCGTAGACTACATATTTTTTTTTTTAATTTTTTTAGTGATGTTTTATATCTTGGTTTTAGGTTGCCTTCTATATTTTCATGCGAAGTTGACGCTTTTTCAAGATGTTGCTCGTCAGATTCTTTTTGATGCATGCTCGAATACGCTTCCTCTATTATTGTATTTATGGCTACAAAATAATTATTTTTAAAATATTGGTCGCCATCTGATTGAAATTCAATTAATTTGTTGTTATTTGATTCAAACTCCGCTTGTATTTTTTTTAATCGTTTCTTTAATTCGTTAATTTGCGTTGATCTAATTTTCCCTTCGATAATTTTGTCTCGAATAATTATGGACTCTTCGCCAAGCTCCTTTTGTTTTTCAAATAGTCTTTCTTTTGACATATTGATTATTGTTATATATTATTTTTTTTTTATTTATTTCCGATGTCTAAGCCTCAGATACGCTTTTTTTAATTATTTTTCCGATGTTTCAGCCTCGGATACGCTTTTAAATTATTTTTCCGATGTTTCAGCCTCGGATACGCTTTTTAATTATTTTTCCGATGTTTAACCTCGGATACGCTTTTTAATTATTTTTCCGATGTTTAAGCCTCGGATACGCTTTAATTTTTAATGGTTGATTCAATTTCTCAGAGTGGGGGAAAACACTGAGAGTAACTCGAAGGACCAAATGTAAATAATTACGTTTGAATACTTTTTTAGTACTGATTTATTTCTATTAAAATGTTTCCTTATATACTAGAAATCTTAAAACTATTTTAGCTATTATAACAATAAATGTTTACAAGCATAGATCACTAATGATATTTTCAAAGATAAAAGACATGTGTGTAAACACAGACAACTATCGATATTTCTAATTACTTAGGACTAACAACTTATATTGAATCTTTATTAAAATGAACCAATAAACTAAGATAATTGTAAATCCTAAATAAACACACAACTAAGTCTAGACCGTTAGTCTAGACCGTTAATATTTTGTAACTAAGATAATTATTAATCCTAAATAAACATACAACTAAGTCTAGACCGTTAATATTTTGTAACTATATGTTCATATTTGAACACAAGCAAATTCTCTTGTAAGTAGACCTGCAAGTCCGATAATTATGCTTGTGTTAGTGAAAAAGTGTGAGTGTATTGAGTTTTTCGCACATGCACTTGCATGTGTAAACGGCAGGTTAGTGAAAAAGTGTGAGTGTATTGAGTTTTTCGCACTTGCACTTGCATGTGTAAACGGCAGGTAAACACAACAAATAACCAATTAAGCAGCAAAATGCTTCAAGAACTACCCTATATTGCAAAAAGGGAATTTAAAGGAGTTTTACGGATCCCAATAGATTGGTAGGTCTCACTGATTACAATAATACTAAAGCCCACAAAAATCATACACAGGTTAAATCTTATCGCCACAAAAGTTATTTGCCTATTATGTCAAAACTTTTTGAAAACCTACTTAAGAGCGCGCTGACTGATACTGAAAGACAGTAGATTCATTCCAGATCATCAACTCGGTTTTCGGAAACAACATAATACTATAGAACAAACTCGCAGACTTATGAATGTAGTTAGAGACACTTTTGGAAAAAACAAATATTGCTCTGCGCTTTTTATTGATGTTGCAAAGGCTTTTGGTAAAGTATGGCATAAAATTAGCACAAAATTACCCGCAGCAAAGATTAATTGATGGGAACACAACACTTGTGCCAACATACTTATTTATATCATCACTTGTAATTTGTGCCAGCACACATAAACTGACATCCAATTTTAATCAACTATGTATGTAAATTTAAAGCATTTGTGAAAAAATATTGTTCAACAAAAACGTTAATGTTCTTTAATAAAACTATAATATAATACTATGCTTTTTTAGCTTTTAAGCAAAATTTATCAAGTTCTGTTTTTAAAATCAAGCTTATTTGCACTAAATTCCAAGTTGATCTGATTCCAAGACGTCGTAATGACGAGGAAGAGGAAGAAACAGTTCTGCATCTTTCATGTCAATTTCCGGCGCAAAACAGTATAAGGACTATTACTTTCGGCTCTAGTATACTGTCTGGGTCTAGTGCTAGCCAATGTATTCTCCTTTTTAGCACGATCAGAATGGTTTGATTCGGTGAAAGGTCACCAATTGACTATGCCATGTATATTATATTATATCACAAAGACACCGAATCAACGTTACAAGTGCGTAACTTCCTAAGTTGTGACGGCCATCGATAGCTTAGTGTAATTAATGAAAATCTTACTTTAGGCTCCAAAGAACCAAAGACACTTTTAGTGTCATTCAGTAACTTTTAACGATTCGATAATTGTTAAATTTACCGACAATTATTGCGATTTGCACTTACAATTTTGTTATTCTCAACAACATAATTATAATATCCCTTTACCTACAAATGGGAATAGAATTAAAAACAAAAAATGTTGGATTCATTTTCAGTAGGTATTTTAAAAAAAATTTAAATTTTTCAGTTTTTTTTGTTAAATAATATATTTGGTGTATTTTAGAAACGGCCAAATTACTAGCCTGAAGGTGAGGGACAAGAAGAAGCAGCAGGCCATGAGACGCAATAAGCCTTTGACTTTGGACCCGAATTCGAAAATGGCAACGTGGGTCATTTCCATCACAGGCGCAAAATAATATTATTAAATGTTGTCACATTCTTATTTTAGAAAAAATATTGTGAAACGTTGCCAAATTTTTTTATACGTATTTGTTGAAGCTAGCAATATCTAAATATATATTTCGTTGGTAGCCATACCAACTCATCCGTAAATGTTTTACCCTTTAAGTTTAAAAAAAATTTTAAAAATAAATACTTGAGTACATGCTCAAATAAATGTAAAATTTTCATGTTTGAAGTAGCAAAAGCTCCAGAAGTAGTAGGCTGTGGATCTCGGTATGTTTCTGCTTCTTGGTCTTCGTCAGTATTCTCTTCATCGGTTGTTCTCTTTAACCACCAGCATAAATCACCTAACCAAGTCTAGTTTCTCTCCTCTGTATGTAGTTTCCATGGCTAAAGCTACTTAATGAAAACGTTCACCTTGCTCATCAGATTCGGTTGATAGTTGGGTTTCAAACCAATCCATATGGTGATGGAGAAAATGAATTTTTGAGGACATATGCACACCAAGTTCCGCAAAGGCTTTCAACTCTTTGTGCACTATCTGCTGCTGCTGCGCTTCAATAGAATGCATGTTTTAATTTGTTATTTACTTATTATTTGTTACATATTATATATTTGAATTGATTTAAGTTTTTTTTGACATTATGCTATTCTGGTTAACATGGCTTTTCGGAGCCATATTGGGGAATATGTGTACAATCGGTAGTGCCTGGTACAAAAGGAATAGATGACTTAGCAAAAATTGATTTAGCACCTTGACACTATTCTTGAATCATCGGAAATTTCACCATTCCAAAAAACCGTTGAATTTTTCGGGAGAAAAACCAAACTAAGTCCAAAAGAATTTAACGATATACATTGGACGCACGATAAGCGTCTAAGTGAACCAATAATACGATTTACAAAATCTTCTGCTATTAAAGCTATTATAGCTTGTCTTAGATTCACTGTAGGAATGGATATCAAGTTTTTAGCTGCAAAGTTTTTATAGCTTGCCTTAGATTCAATGAATTGTATAACAAATTCTATGTGACATTAATTCCTGCTACTGCTTTTCTTGGAATCCTCTGTTTGTATGGCTTACAACTCTTCTTATTTTCTTGATGTATGGAGCAGTTGGTTCGTTAGTGGCAAATTGGCTTGAAAATTTCAGCTAATCATGGTGCGACGTTGATCTGGGTCCGCTTTGATATTAAATAAAAATCTATAATACACTTGGGGCGATACATTTAGCTGGACCCAAATCGTTACATCCGTGAACGTAGGACTCGTCACGTAATCACCCCTATCGCGAATATTATGGGAGTAAGTTGTTTGGGAGAAAAATTGTATTCCCATCCCCAACAAATTGCTATCGCGAATATTTTGGGAGTTTAAGTCTCTATTGTGAATTACTTGGGAATAAAAGTTTTTATTTTGAATAGTTTGTTTTGATTTAACAAATAATTTTTGGAGGGATTTATTTGTGGTGTATGAATAAAAGAAATTAAAGCTAATAAGGTAAAAATTATGAATAGCCTTTATTTGCGTTTTCTCTTGCTGGAAAAGGAAAATCAATCCATAGAACGACTGCAGCGAAGACAAATACGTGATGAATCTGATCCGCTTTGTTTTGTTGCGGTTTTTTTTTTTGTTTTCAGTCAGTTTTTTTCTTATGTTCCGTTTTTGGTCGATCCTCACCTATACATAAAAATTTAAGTTACGCTTATTAAACTAATAATTAACACCATTTACAAAAGCTTAACTCGTTTAAAAATTTACCCACGTCCTATTTTTTTATCCTTTTGGAAACATTTGCCATAGTCTTGATTCGCATACAGACAATTAATTTGTTCTTTATTAACACTCCTGTGTTAATAAATAAGAGAAAAAACTGGTTACAGAAGTTCTGGATTAAAAAACAAATTGCTACTTACATGTTCACTTTTTGTTCCCACTTTCAATTGTTGTGAATAATTTTAGTCAAATTATTCGCGGGAGTAAACATTTACGATGCCATATTTGTAAGGTATGGGAATTCATTCCCAAAAAAAAAATTATGGGAATCATTCACGATAGTAAAACAAAAAAATTGGGAGTTTTTTCATGGGAATGCTTATTCGCGATAGGGGTGAATAACTGTATAATTGGATGGGAAATCACGTGACGAGTTGTACGTTCACGGATGTAAAATACATAAAATAAAAAATAAATACATATAAATTAAACATTATAAATAAATAAATGTATTTGAATATAAATATATAGAGAAATCAAGCTGTGAATTTAGTTTAAATTCTAAAAGAAATATGTATAGCGGTTGACAAGTCAGGGGATTGTCGGCATCAATTGCTCAATTACGAACGCCTTATAAGGAATTGGGGGCTAATCGTTCTTGTGTAAAGACGTCGATGAATATATCTAATGAAAATTTGCAGACAAACAAAGTTAACGGTACGCTATTGCAGGTGGAGAAAATTCTGTTGAATTAGGTGATTTGATACCGTTTACTGCTGCTCTGATGCCAGTTGTGACAGCTGAGCCCTTGCTAAAGCCTGTTATTCAGACGTATGCTGCCTTAACAATACACCTATTCGTTACCAAGCAAAATGATAATGTGGTTTTGGCTGATGACGGGTGCTACTAATACTATGATGACTGGTGGTCCGATGTTTTCCAATCAATCCTCTATAATGACGACAACTTATACTGCTCCGGTGGTACATGCTTATGTTCCAAGCAATGTTGGAAATTCTGAAGATTTGCCTACTGCTGTTGTAAGCTGCGCCTATAAATACTTCGGACTCAAGAAGAAATTCGTATTTGGAGTCAAATCCTGGTAATGAGTATAAAGCAGCTGTACAGAGACGTTGGCTTGATTTAAGTGAAATCGACTCGGTGGTTCCACCATTTACCGGTGATGACCACTATGATATTATCAAGTGGTTAATGCAGTTTGAAAATTATGCTATGGAATAGTATGGTTGCCCAACAGAATATTACGAAGATAGCTGAGTACTCTGTGCGGTGTTATAACTGTTCACAATTTAGGCATTAGCAGAGCAAGGTCCAAAACCCATTCGTCCGCCAAATTTTTTTTTTTTTTTTTTTTTGTGCCGCGAAATGAGTCATTGTCGTTATAATTGTCCTAGGAAAAACAACACTGTCGCAGCTGTTGTCAATGACAAAACGGATAGGGAAGTATTGCCGTTAGAGGCATATCAGACCGTAAGTATTGCCTTCGTTAATGGGGATAAGTGCACAAAATTAAAGTCAGTTATTTTTCTTTTGATTACTTGTCTGCAGAAATCTTTGGTGCCTTTTGCTATCAACACACTGTGGTCGTCCCCATTGGCCAAAAATAAAAAAAATTAAGTCAAAATTCAGGGTAAAACTGTGGCAACACTATCTCACAGTAGATTTTGCTCTATCAAATTACTTTTGTTTTTGCTTTATTCCACCTGTCCTGTTTAAGAATAGCTGCAAAAGGCAGACCATGAACATAATATTGTTTCGGAGCGTGAGTAACTGTCTAGTGAAGGTCCAAAATAAATCGTAAAAACCTCTTTAAAAAAGATTGTTTAAACAATGGAAGAATTAAATATTGTAAAGAAAGGTATTAACTATTATTTAAAAGAATTAAAAACTTCTAAGCATGTTGTGTCTATTTTATGAAATCAATTTATTTGAGTACTAACTCGTAATTCAAAATTACTAAGAGTTATTTTCTGTTTGAAAAATACTATTATTATATCCAATCAGTTGTAGCACAACGTATCAACGATTTCAAGGCCGCTACACCTCTCATCAGCGTTCAATTGTCCATCTTTACAATTTTCGTAAAGTGGATACTAATTGGGAAGAATATTTAAGCAAGTTTTCAACAGAAATAGAATACTAGAATTATTTGGTTAGTACGAAATTCCCCATCACCGGTTGGAAATTACTAATAATAAACACAAACTCTTAGTCCGTTATCTTCAAAGTATTGTACTTTATAATATAACTTTTTGTTGTTTTTACTCTATATTGTAGAGCTGTAAAACAATCGATAGTTTTATCGATAGTATCGATAGTTTTTTTTTTTGGACTGACTATCGATAGTTTTTTTTGGACTTACTATCGATAGTTTTTTTTTCGATAGTGATACTATCGAAAATTTTTTAAAGTATATGTTTTAAATATATTATACTATGTTCACACGACAAGAAGCTTCGCTTTCTGAAGCATGTTTATGAATCTAGCTGTTTATACGACTCATGTACTTGCTTCGATTTGACAGTTCTATTTGTAATTACTAGGGAAGTAACGATACGCCATTTCGCCGATCCGATACCGATACTCAAAAATAAATATCGCCGATACCGATACGCATATTGAAATTGAGCTCAAGTAAAAATTAACAAAACTCAAGTAGAGTAATTCTTCTATTATACAAAATAACAGTGTTTATTAATGAGCCATTCAAATCATCAAAATTTTCAATATTTCAGTTTCTAAAATTCAAATTTTCAAACTACAAAACGTCTGCAATATTTATGATTTTACAAAATAAACGATGGCATTCAGTTTAGATTGGCTCAAGATTTAAAATTGATATTAATAAGACTTAAAAAAAAAAGAATTGATTTTGAATTCATGTTAACAAAAAATAAATTATTGTTTTTCACAAAATAACAGTGTAAGATATTATTAATGAGTCAATTCAAACTGAATGTCATACTGTTTATTTTCTAAAATAATCAAAATTTTCAATACATTTCAGTTTCTCAACTTCAAATTTTCAAACAACAAAACGTCTGCAATATTTATGATTTTACAAAATTAACGTTGGCATTCAGTTTAGATTGGCTCAAGATTTAAAATTGATATTAATAAGATTTAAAAGACAACGAATTGAATTTGAAATCATGTTAAAATTAAATTAAAATTATAAAAACAACATTGCAAAAGATTAATATTTAAAATTGATTAATATTTAAAATTCTTCCGACTCTTCTAATCTCCTTTCCACCATCACTCGTTTTCACTACAGGTAGCACAATGGGACCATATCAGGACCCAAGTGAGCTGGAATCTAATCTTGCATTTACCAGCAGCCTGCTAACCTAACCTAAAATTGATATTGATAAGATTTTTGTTTAAAAAACAAAGTGTTCTCAAATTTTGCTGAGATAGACAAATCCGTTTGAAGCAGACCTGCAGTGGAAAATAGTCTCAGATGCGACAGAACTCATTTGAAAACTTAAGTATTTCTGCGCCATTTTCTTTAAGTTTGGGTAGGATATGTCATTGCGCAAGTAAACAAGAGGGTCTGCGTCTCTAGGAATATTAGGAGATCTAAGGTATCTCTCGACTTCTTCGTTAGCAGAACCACAGCTTAGGATGGATAGAGGCTCATCCTCCTCGGATTCTCTTATAATTTTTTCACATACGCTCCAAAGGCAAGTACTTCTCGTAGAATTATCAGAACTTTTGCGAGGTGTAGGGAGGACTGTGTCTTCAACACTTTCGGAATGTAGGGTCTAACAGCTCAATAAGACGTTTTTTCGATAGGATGGAGTCTATTGTCTTTGAAATATTCGAGCTTTGTATCGAGGGTCAAGAGTTGTAGATAAATAATAGGTTAGGACATAGGGGCTGAGATGTCAGTTGTTATTTTAAGCTGTAATTGATGTAGAATTACCACCACTTGTATTAATGCGCCTTGAAAAAAATCTTAAAACATACAAACACATACAAGATTTAGCATTGACAGAACATTTCATTACAATGGGGCAAAGCAAAATAGAAGAAACAATTTCATTATGTATTCTGTTTTGATTTTATGTTCTGCTTTTAATATGTTATTTCTCATATGTGGTTGTCATGCAAAAAAAGAGTGGAAAATTGAATATTTGTTTCAAAAAACTCGAAAGAAAAATATAAGAAGTATCGGCGTATCGACAGTAAAATATCGCCGATATCGAAAAAAATAAGTTAAAACTATTATGCATTTTTAAAAATGCACAAACATATTTTTTATTTCCATTGTTGTTATATCTTTATAGTTTTAATTCAATTTTTCACTTTTAATTTAAGTTTTTGTTTTTTTTTTTGCAGCTAGTTCAGATAAACTTCCGATAAATCCCGATAAAAATTAGAGAAGACATAAATTTTTCATGCTTCGCAAGTAGATTCAATATGAATCTATGTACATGTTTCGCTCTCAAATTTTTGGATGGCGAAGCATGTTGCTTCGCTTATGATTGGTGCGTGAAGCATGAATAGCGAGCGAAGCATGTTCCGTGTGAACGTAGTATGAAGCCGGTATAACATTTGCAACAACTTATTCTACGCAGGTTCTTAGCCGCCTTTAATTTTACATACTTTTACAAATAAAAAAAATTATTTTAACTGCGCTACCTAAATCAGCGAGTTTATACTATGTTCACACGAAGAACTGAAACACTAGGTTCGCTCCATGAACCACGATGGCGAACCTATGTGTTCATACGACTCATTCTAGATTGGTTCGTACCATAGCTTGAATTTTAGAATTGAATTTTGATAAAAATTTCAGATTACTAATTGATTAGATTAGAAATAATCAAAAATCTAATCACAGTTAGTGACGATTAGCATTTGTAATCAAATCTAATAAAAACTAATCCAAAAAATAATTGATTAGATTTCTTGATTATTTTTGATTAGATTTGATTACAAATGCTAATCGTCACTAATTGTGATTAGATTTTTTTTAATTACATATACTATATAAGCAGAATCACCACACATGCACCGTATGCAATTTTATGCAATATTCAAAAACTGTTACATTATGTAAATATAGCAACAAATGTGATAAATAAATATTTTCTTTTCACAAAACTAGTTAAAAATAGTGGATGTAGTTAAAAACGTGTCACGTGACACATGAATGTGCAGACATGCATATGTATGTACATACATACAACAAAATTCTTATTAAGCATATTAAACCATATTTTTCTGTTCTTCTTCGAAATCTTGTGCTCCGGAGAATACTTGTTGTTCATTTTCCTGCACCAGTAGTATTAGTTTCTTGTCGTCCATTGCAACTTTTTATCATTTTGAAAAACATAAATAAACTACAAAACAGCTCTTCCAAACGTTGATGAAAGTTCCAAATGATTACAATATTTGTGATTGTTCGTAAATAGTATGATATTATGTAGAAGGTACCGAATCATATTATTACACCTTTTATTGTAATGAATTTGATAATTGGTTAAATTACAGAATAACATTCATATCTATGTACATCATAGTTTTGATTATTAGTGTTACTTATTATTTAAAAGATTTTTTTTATTTGTACTTGAATGTATGTATGTACTAGTGATGTTACGAATTTGATAAAAACGCCGAACGATTTTTTTGTGAGAGAAATATTTTGTCCTTACAACTCTTAAGGCTATGTCAGATGAAATTTGTTGCTTTGCGTTGCAGATTCGCTTTGACATCTAAGATAAAATGTAGGTACTTATATGAAACATGTCACATAAAGCACTTTTAACGCAACGCGAAGCCAAAAGTTAGGTAACTCTCGTGTTTTTGTACGCTTTGACATTCAAATGTAAATACTTCCAACACCTTTTACAAGTAAAGTGACTGTTGTGAAAGTTTTTATTGTGTCATATACCTTTTGTTTTTCGCTTTTTCATTAAATTTGGAAACGTCACGCAAAGCGACGAAGTTGTATCTGACACTGCCTTCAGTTTTAATTGGCTCAGTTAGTCCCCGTCCACACTTCCAATTTTATTGTCTGAAATTCTTCAAAATTCTGTCCTGAATTGCATTAGTGTCCAGATTATAAAAATCTAATTTTGCAATTTTTGTGTTTACACCACCACAGAAAAATTTATTTTCAATATTTTTAACATAAAAATTGTAATGCATAACATATTAATTTAATTTTCGTTTTGTTTTTCACATAATTGAAGAAATAGAATAAAACGTCAAATACACATTGAACCCAGTGCGAAATGAAAGGCAAAAGAGAATTGCCGAACACATGAAACTCTGTGCTCCTCCCCAAGCTTCTTACCTCTCTCACCTAAAAAAAACCAAGAAATATGTCCCCCCTTATTGGGCAGGGAAAATACGATAACAAATAAAATAATTTTATTTCATATAAAATCAATTATTTTAATTCAGTTCGTTTATTAGAATTATAAAAAAGGCTTATTCTTTTATGTTATAAACTATTAATAATTATTAGTTGTCAGAGTCTATTTTGTATGGAAACTTTAACGCCACATTCGTGCACAATAACGATTGGTGTTGGCAATATACCCAGAACTTGATATAAAGAAATGTAAGATATATCACTTTTATTATATTTTTGACAGGGGAATGACGAATATCAAAAAAAAAAAATTTCTTTGCTGGTAATTGAAGTACTTACCTGTAAATAAGTTTGGCTGACCTGGAAGCTGATAATTAAAATGAACTAAAAAAAAAACATAAAATATTATAAAATATTCAGAATTTTGTTATTTATACAATACAGGGAATGACCAACGTATGTAAGGGTGAATGCTCGATACGTAAGGCAAAATAGCACTGACGTCTCTTTATTAATATTGTTGGTGAATATGCTGCAACATGTATACGCAGAAAACATAATGTTCTTTCAAATTTATATTATTACAAATCACCAATATTTCGGATAATTAAATTTTAACAAATATACGATTTTACAAGGGAATGACGTGAAACTTGAGGGACAAAATATCATCATTCATAAAAATATTCATTGATAAAATATAATATATATTACGTGAAAAAAGAGATC
Source organism: Lypha dubia (assembly GCA_947311025.1). Taxonomy (NCBI): domain Eukaryota; kingdom Metazoa; phylum Arthropoda; class Insecta; order Diptera; family Tachinidae; genus Lypha; species Lypha dubia. The sequence goes on along the minus strand of OX371260.1, from coordinate 101,870,006 downwards.
ATTTAATAATATTTTTAAGCTATTGCATAACTTCTATCGCGGGCTTTGAGGCGACCGAATCAAGAAATTTTTAAACGTTTGTTTCTGAAGTCTTTTGTTTTTGAAACAAAAAAACTTGGAAAAAATCTGTCATTTGTTTTTGAAACGAAAAAACCTGGAAAAAATCTGTAATTTGTTTTGAAACGAAAAATCTGTAATTTGTTTTTGAAACGAAAAATCTGGAAAAAATCTGTAATTTGTTTTTGAAACGAAAAACCTGGCACTAAGTTTGTTTCTTAAGTCTTTTGTGTTGTTAAGTTTTTAAATCGCCCAATGTATGTCAACCCCTAAAGTATGCTATTGATTAACATTAACATTTGATATCATATTGATATCATTAACATACAGTATTGCCAGAATATCAAAGGAGTTATTTAACAAAACGTAATAATATAATTGCATAAAATGCTGTGCAATAGCTTTACCGCGGCAGTCCCCGAATGCCACATGTCTTTTTTATTATACAATTATTTTATTAAAATATTATATACTATTTTGTTAAAAATTTTGATATATTTAAGAAAAGTATTGTTAGGGACAGCCAGGGTAATGACTTTTTAAGACTTTAGCAGGCAATTTTTTGAAAAAAAAGAAAAAAAAACGATTTTAGGAAAAATTATTTCAGGGTAATGAATTTTTAACAGCAGGCAATTTTTTGAAAAAAAAAAAAAAACAATTTTAGGAAAAATTATTTCAGAGACAGCAAAAGACCTATAAAACATTGCTGTGAAGTAAATAATAAAGTGGAATATATTTCTTTTTTCCCTTTTAAATACAAATATAGCAAATTAGCCCGTAAACTCATAATCAACCATATACCTATCAATTGCACCATGGTGAGGACAAAGTTGAACTCGGTATTAATTCTTTCTTTTTGCGGGAAAAGTTAAACTGACCTGCGAAATAATATTGTCTTTGTTGATCAAACATTCTCACAACAGCTTTTATTTTCCGGACAATTTTTTTTCAAAATGTGAAAATCGTGTTGGAGAAAAATCTCAATAAAAACAAATTTTATATTATTATTATTACGAATAAACGTAATTATTATTTGAACTTATATTGATGTATATATGAAAAGTAATATTATCAGGCTCAAGTTCAGTTTTATTGAATTAATGAAAATTCAAAATTACCAAGACTTTTTTTATGTTGGAAAATATCATTATTTATATCCAATCAGTTTTTAGCAGAACGTATCAGTACTGATTTCAAGGCCGCTACACCTCTCATCAGCGTTCAATTGTCCATCTTTACAATTTTCGTAAAGTGGATACTAATTGAGAAGAATATCAACTATTTAACCAGTTTTCAAGAGAAATAGAATATGAGAATTAATTTTTAATTAATTTTTTATTCTACCTTGAAACAGTGCTGGTTAGTACGAAATTTCCTCAACTGTTTAGAAAGTACTAATAATCAACACAAACTCATAGTCCGTTATCATCAAAGTATTCTACTTTGTATTCTAACGTTTTTATTATTTTTACTCTATTTTAGGGAAATTCACATATTACTTTGACCCTTGTTATTAGGGTATTTATAGCTCGTGCCCAAGCGGAATTAATATTTTTATATTATTATTACGAATAAACGTAATAATATTACTTTTCATAAAAACAAATTTTGTCCGAAACATATTAGTGAATTCAGTATTAGGTATCTAATTTAAATACGAGAATGAATTCGTTCAATGAAATTAAAATATTATCTTTTATTTTCTTATAAATTTTAGGTCTTCAACAATGGTAGATGGCATCAAGAGCATTCGGTTCTAGAAGTTTACGAAGAAGGCTGTAGTGAAATTAAAGAAAATAAAATTTCTGCCTCATTAAAAACACTTTGTTACTGTCGAGGAAACTTGTGCAATGCAGCAAAACGGATACTTAGTCCAAGTTTTATGACTGTGATAGCTTTGACAAGTGTTTCCCACTTTTTATTACGCTTGTGCTCATCGCAAAATATAAAAATTCATAAGTTTAAGTTATTGAAGACTTAAAACATGTGAAAACTTTCCTAAAGGTACGGTCACATCTGGCACACATTTGCCCAAAAAAGCGTAACCACTAAATACCAATGAAAAACTTTTTGATTTATGCATTTATTTATTAAGTTAAACAGCATCTAATAAGATAAGATTCTATTATATTTTCTATAAATTATATAGGAAACTGTTTAACGTAATAAACAGGTATCTAAATCAAAAGTTTTTTCATTAGTATTTAGTGGTTACGCTTTTTTGGGCAAATGTTTGACAGATGTGACCGTACCTTAATACATACTTTATTACTTATTTGAGCATTTTATCTTATTTAAATTGATTTATTAATTTTATATACTTACATACTTACTTATAACTACAAAAAACTGTTGTGTTCTCTACATAGACTTGCTTAATGTTTCTTTCCTTATTTACAGCCTACTGTGTATTCTATAATAGTATTGTGATAATGCATACATACATATGTACGTATGTCTAATAAAAGAGCATTTGTTTTAACCCCTAAATTTTTTTTGGTTAAATTTATTTTTTGTTTTTGTTAATAATAAATCCAATGAATCTGTTTTCATTAGTAAAACGATAATTGATTAAATGTGTTTACGTAAAATATATACAACTTTTAGTTAAATTATGTACAACGCTGTTATACAAATGTAGCTAAGCGAACAAAGCCATAACTTTGAGCAGTCAGTCATAATGCACTGATATATGACTTAAGCTACGTGCACACCTATGCCGAAAAAAAGCGTGACAAACAGACGAACTAAAATTTGATTTCCTTTAATTCCATTTTTTTAAACATGGTCTCGAGTTTATTAAAATTATATATATAAAAGTAGCATTTTGTAGCAGAATTAATTTATAAAACCCAAGTTAAATGACACTAATCCTAGGCAAAGTAGTGGTTACGTTTTTTTGGACAAATATTTGATAATTGTGAACGTACGTATTGTAGATTTATATATATATATATATATATATATATATAATATTTATGTAGTATATGTACATATATTTTATGTTATGATGAGCTATGTACATACGAGGCTTGTTCAAAAGAAAAGGTGAATTTTGAATTTTCGCGGGATGTGCAAATTCGATTATCGAAAGTTTTTTTTTTTGTTATGTTGGTACACATGTGTTAGTCATATGTTGGCATTATCAGCCCCTTTGGATTAGTAGTTTGTTGTTGAGAACTGAAAAGGTTAGACACGTTTGTGTGTGTTCTTCGATTTTAGACTTTTGAAAATTAGAAATTCACATTTTGTTTTGAACAAACCTCGTATAATAAAATGATTATATTTCTTAGAATTATTTAACATTTTTAATACAGCAAGAATTTTTATATAATTTTAAATTTTATATAAAATCACTAAATAAAAAAGATACTTTATCTTTCGTATAACATTTTAAGGAATATAAGGAATGTACTGTTCATCAAGCCAACTTGTCTTTGAGCTTAGAAAGCAATATTATATTATTATATTATAATAACATTATTCGTTGTTCTCTCTCTGTTTCTCTATTGCAAATTTCCATTGACACCTTGTAATACATCGAAGCACACGCCGCAGACTCGAACTGGTTTGTTAACGCCAAACTTTAGTATAGGTACATCGTTACCCGAACACTTCGAGCACACGACACGTCCACAGTGGCGACTATAAATAAAATAATACATTAGATATTATTTTTATTAGATTATAATTTATAAAAATAATTGAACTTATGAACTTTTAGTCTACTTTTATGGTTTCTATTGTAAAGATATTTAACTATTTAGCTTCGGGACCGTAAATAATAGTTAGCCAGAAAAATTTAACTCAAAACTCTTTATGTTAGAATCAACGGAGACCTTTTCTGTGATACACCAATAAATTTGTATTGATGTGCTCTTTTAGAAAATATGAATATATTAAAAAGTTGCAGGATCTGCACTTTGAATTATTTTCATTGAGAAAGAAATTTTTCTTTAAATTTTTTATATGCTTTAAATCTTTTTTCCCAATAAATAAATAAAGTTGAACACTAAAGACACTAAAAATATATTACATTTTTTTCCAAACAAATAAAACACAAAATCATCTAATAATATAAAAAATGTTAGTTCCAATTAAAGAAGAATAAAAACCAAACACAGAAAAATTACATCATATTCGAAGGCAAAGGCTTTAAAATTTTGATTGTTGGCGAAGTTAAGACAACAAACAAATGTTGAAATACTTCCAAACAACCAAAGACATCCATCTTACACCCGATTCACGCACTGATTAAAAAACCATGAATTTTTAAGCTAATCTTTGAAAGTATCTTCTAAGATACTCTTCCATTTATACCATGATTTTTCTGCACGAGTTATTTTTCTTGCAGATTTTTAAACGTTGAATCTTCTTTAAAAGTAGTAAAAGAATAAAATATAATAACAAAAACCTAAAAGAAAGTAAAGGAAAATATTATATACAATACGTCTATGTATGTAGATGTTTTATAATAAATTTTACAACTTGAGTTTTCATGCAAGTGTACTTAATACTAATAATAGGTACTACTAAACGAATAACAAAACACATTTATTACATACAAAAAGCGTTTGAACGGGTCTACCTGATTATGGTAAAGATGTAGGAAATTAGACTTAATGGCATGTATAAATTTATATACATACATATGTATTTTAACAAATGTATTTTATACAAGAAAAATAGTTTTAAGTAACCTTTCTTTATTTTCATTACTAAGAGTCGTACTAAGTCTGGTCGTTATTCTTGTGTACCGCTTAAATAACGTTAATCTCATTGAACCATCAATCTATTAGGGATGATTTCATTCTTTAGTTGGACAAGAAGAACGAGCCGTTACTTTAACAAGCACTTAGAGGCTTTTTATTGGTAGTATAAACAGCCACTAGCACTGGTTGAGCATTAGTATCAGCATCACCAATACCTCTCCTAGGTTTTAGTAGCAACCACAGAAACCACATGTACTCCCGAAGGAGACCTCACTAATACCCGGTCACGAAATCCTGCCACAAACGGAATATGCCAATGATTATCCCCAACAGAACAGATATGCATCTCGTAACATCACATTGCAAATGTGTGTCCAATATAGGACAAAAGAATATTCGTAAGGGGTTTTCCTTTGCTGTGTACACATGTTGTCCGCGTGTCGCGCAGTTAAATAATTGTTTCTTTCGTTATTGTCGTCAAACGTCTCTTCTTCTTCTTTTTTTTTATATGAAAATATTAAATAAAAAGCAAACGGAAAATTTAAACTAATAAATAAATACACAAAAAGAATAATAAAATAAACATCCTTACATATAAAATCGCCATAAACATACATACATTCGTTAAAGAAACAATATAAAATTACACAGTGAATATTTCTATACAAAAACAAAAAAGTTACATTCCAAAACTACATATAATATAATATACAACATCAAAACAAACAAAAAACAATAAAAACAAAACTCACAAACAATAAATAACGGGCACCAGTGTTGGGCACAGTGAATAGTGCTTCCAAGACTTTGGAAATTCACCAGTATGGTACAAAGTGCTGAACAGGCGTGCCAATGGACGTGTTAATGTCGAAAAGACCAGTGCTGGAATACCATCCGGCCCAGGAGCCTTGTTTACGTTAACCTTCGCTAAAACCTTTTTAACTGCACGCACTCGAAAGAAAATTTTTTCATAGTTACAGATACTCCCTCGAGAACGGGTAGTTAACTAACCAGAAGGTTAGCTTTATCAACCGGGTAGGTGAATACGTGGTCGTCCTTTAAAAGAGGTGGAATTGAGGAACTAGCATTATTCTTGACTCTTAACGGATGACCAAAACCTCTTGCTATCCCGTGGAGCAACAAGAACTTTAGTGCGAAGGCGATGCTCGTACAAAGATTTTTCGCGCATTAGTACTCTGGCACATAAAGCCTTTTGCGCAGCGAATTAGTATTGGTGTTTTCATTATTACGCCAGATACTAAATGCTTCCTCTCTGGATCTGATTGCATTTCTGCACGTCTGATTATACCAAGACTTAACTTTTGGTTTATTAAAAATTTGCTTAGATGGAATGAAAGTTTTCATTCCCATATATATATATGTGTTGGCTTATTCACTAGTTGCGCAAGGTCATTATGCTCAGCGAAAAGCTCAACATATTAACCTTCTGGGGTTGTGTAGCTCGAATGGTGAAGCCAAGATGAGTTGTGAACATTGAAATCAAAAACAACGACAATTTCACTGTTCGGACAGCTCTCAAAGATCTTGTCGCGTTCTGTAAAGAAAGCCTAAATGTAAATAGTGTGTCCTGATTGTGAATTTAACCCAAAGACAGCTAAATTCAGGATCAGACGTGGCTAATGGTTGCTGGCACTGGTACACAACTTCATTACGTATGTATATTGCAAGACCCCTGTGTAGATTAAAAAGCGATAGGAGGTGATAACCAGGTATATAAAAATCCTTTGGATTAGAGTTTTCAGACACCTGGGTCTCACCTAAGGCGAAAATATCCGGCCGATGGATACAAAAGTGAGCATGCACAGAGGAAAAATTCGACCTTAGCCCCCTAATGGTACAGAAGTCAATTCTAAATTGACCTACCATAAAAGTATGAAAAATTCTAATCGAACGTTCATTTTGTGATGCTGATACCAATGATGTCAATTGCTGTCGTTAGAGTGTTCAATGACCAGTACTATGCCTTCGCCAATGAGCAGTCAAACAGCAACTACACAATGGTATCAGCATAACAAATGGTTTTTTAGGAAAAAAAGCAGCACTTTTGTCAAAACTGATTGCTTTTGGTGTCGGTGATGGCTTCACTCGATTTGTAACGAGCTTTCTCAGAGAACGCACTATACGAGTTGTTTCTATAACTGAGGTTTTTTTTTATTTTTCTTAATTACCTTCTTTCTCAAACTTACAACCCTATCTACTCTTTTGCAGATAACAGCAGCTTATTTCATTCGTATTCATTCAGTAACAGGCCAAACCCGTCGGAGATCCGGGCAATGCGGCAAAATATGACTGATACGCTGAATCCCGATCTCCTGACAATTTAAAATTGGGGTCATGCTAATAGGGTCAATTTTAACGCACGAAAGACCCAGTGTGCTATGCTCACGCATAGAGGTATGACCGGACATGCTGCTCCATCTGTATATATGGATGGTATACATATTGAAGTATCAGAAGCTCTTGATGTTCTTGGCATAAAAATTCATTGTGATGTTCGATGGAATGATCACATTTTTCATGTCTCAAAAGAAGCATTCAAGTACCTCGGTTTTAAGACGGTGTAGGACATACTTCACTCCATCTGATCTCCTTAATATTTATACCACCATTATCCGACCGAAAATGGAATACAACTCTCATGTATGGGCCGGTGCTTCAAAGTCTATTTTGAATTACTAGATCGCGTACAAGATAGGGCGAAAAAGCTTATCGGTGACAGTAGGGTGGCCATCTCTATTGACTCACTGGAGCATCGACGCAATGTTGGGTGTGTTTCATTGTTCTATCGCTACTACAACGGAAAGTGCTCTAATGAAATCAGAGAACTTGTTCCCGAAACCCGTCACTTTTCACGTACAACACGCTCTTCATTAAGAGCTCATCCCTTTGTGGTCGATATGCCAGAGAACCGCACTACGCATTATAGAAAGAATTCATACTTTAGCCGAACTGTTCCTATGTGGAATAAACTCTCCGCAGTGGTCTTTCCTGCCACTTTCAGTGTGTTAGGGTTCAAATGGAATGTCCAAAAACACTACTCCCTTTATCCTCTTTCCCAAAACCTATTTTCCTAGTTCCGGATCAAAGAATAACTTTCTATTGACTTTGGTATTAAGGTAGACCTTAGTCGCCCTTTCACCTTCTTCGAGACTAACATAGCTTACCTATTTCCTTTATCTAACTTATGTATATGTGTTGCATTGTTGCTTCAGAGCTTGAGTACTAACATATAAGGTTTATTAGTAATTGACAAAAGGTAATGTCTGGAAAAGAAAATTACCTACTCTAAGAAGTATCATCACAGTCTTATCCATAGCCACAATACCCACGCTACTTCCCCTATCACGATTCGCAAGGCTTCCCCACCTTTACTCTCCAGCTCAGCACGAGACTGTCCTTCGATCAAGATGAGCAAGTCATCCGCATACGCACACACTCTGTAAGATGAGCGGAGCTGACACAACAGAGCCGCTGGCACTCACTGTACAAGCCTTTCTGTACTGAAATAACTACTCCGCATAGCAAGCTCCCGACAGCCTACTTCACACAGCCTATCCAAAAGTCTATGCCACAAGAGATGGTCAAACGCATACTCTGCAGACGAGTCCTTAACGCAACGATTGACATGCAAACAAGCATCCTCAACAAAACTACCATCAGTAAATCCATACTGATGCTCCGAAGCAGCCATGTTGGCTACTTCCTTCAGTCGTGTCACCATTATCCTCCCCTGTACTTTCCGAAGCACCGGAAGAAGACTGGTGCTCCGATAAGAACAAGGATTATTCCTTATCCTATCAGGAGGCTTCAGCAAGATTACAACACGCAATTCCTTGCCAGTGGGAAGTAGCCCCTATCTAAACACTCCATAAGTATGGATACTAGGTACTCTGATATAGCTTTCCACTAACTCCTATACATCTCACCAGTCATACCATCTATGTCTGGCGACATCCTACACCTAACCCGAGCGACTTTGTCTGAATTCTCCGAGTCCTCCAAGACAGGATGACCGACCTTCTCCCCAGTGAGAGGAGACTAATCGACCGGTTCCGACCCAGGAAAGAAAACACTCAGTATCTCATTCATGCAGTCAGCTCATGATGACAACTTCAAATTGCCAACACGAAGGCGTGCCAGCATGGCCCGCTTTCCATTCCTACTACATAACCAGTAAACCTTATCCAATGGGCCATCCCTATTTTCACCTGCAAACCCTCTCCACTCGTCCTCCTTCACCATAACAATTCTGTCCTTGTACGTCTTTAGATCAGCCAAATAACGCGCTCTACGCTAAGCTCTATTTTCAGCATTGGAACGTCGAGCCTTCTGGAATCGCTTCCTAGAGCGACTCACATTCCTCCGCATCTATCCAGCTCACTGGTCAACAATCTGAGCCTAATCATCGTTGTCGCACAACACCGTCCGAGCACAGCATCATTAACCGTGCACATTCACCGATCGAGTTGACTGATATAGTCATCTATTCTCATTGTCCTAATGTTATTAATTAAAAGCAGCCGCCCACAAACATGTCCGCTCAGTCCTTACGCGATAAGTGGCCATAATCCTTAAGGGACTATGATCAAGTATACCCCACTCGTCAATCACCCTCCACCTAACGTCAAAAACAGTCAAAGCTATTCGCAGCGGTCACGTCAATGTCACTGACCTCCATTGGTCCATCAAAGGTATTAGCTCATAAAAAACCGAGGCTCATCGTAACCATCCATTCAATAAGTATCGCGCTTCTCATGCGGTTCCGACTCCAAGACGTAATTCCAGGAGTCTTAGAGAACCACATGGTACACCACTTTCTTAACAACATCCTTCAATGACGCGCCCTTCTCCCGTACTACGACCGACCATGTCTCGACAGGCCTCGCCGCAGGCGCCACCACAGCAGCAGCAACGTAACTCGCAACCGGAGCAGCAGCAGCACCAGCAGATCTGCCCATCGCAGTATTTCAGGAAATCCCAACATAGGCAGCAGGGTCTAGGACATCAGTACGCCCATTCAGTCCCTCGTTCTCTGCAAGCAGCGATGTTATTATTTGCTCATACCTTGAAGGAAAATCAATCAACCCGCGTGCCACAACTCTATCAAAGTTTTTGTCAAAAACAGCATCTGTCACCAAGCGTGTCATGTATCCCATCTCAGACAGCAACACCTGGGCTGTCCCCAATGTAACACTACCTACCTTGGTTTTGGATTTGATCGATTTTTAAGACGATCACTCCATATCAGAAATCGCAGTCATTATCAATCAATCAAGTCCTCTTGCCGGATGATATTACAATCACCCGCAATAAAATTCACCAACAAATTTCTCTCTGAACAATGTAAGAAAAATTTCCTCCGCGGCAACACATTCCAACAAGCAAAAGGCCAACAGCGTACTCAAAAAGCCCTTCGTATTCAAGAACACCAGGAAAAACACAATTAACTCCCGAACCGTTATTCGGATGCCGAAGATATACACACCTATGAAAATCTCTCATGCAGTACGACTACAGAAGGCGTTGTGACAAGATCATTGAAATGGTTTGTGTACCCTAAAACGACATATTCAGAAACAAGTAAACTTCTACTAGATACACACTTCGCGGGATCCCTGCCAGTATATCCAACTCCACTTCCCCAATGGACACTTATTTGTACTAACGGTGACCGTAGGTTGGCGAATCAGTGTAGCCAGGTGTGGGGATTTCTCCCCAAATTGGGGATTTTAGCTGGTTTTTGGGGACAGATTATCGTGGGGAGGGATTTGGGGATTTTTCATTTTCAGTATACCTATTATCAATTTTGCTTTATTTTACCATTATCTTTCATACATATATTTACATACATATATATTTATGTATCTTGGCGTTTTTCTTCTCCATATTTCGATTATTTCAAGGCGATGGTATTGAGAATGTTGCTTTTTATAACAATTTCTTCAAAATTTTTAAAACCAGAATTTATTGAATTCGATATTGCCAAAATGAATGTACTAATTGACGATAAGGAAAGTAATTTATTTGGTTGTCGCTAAGATTGATGTTGGCATAGAATGTACAAAGGAATAAGAAGCAAAAGGATTAAAAAATTTTTTTTTAGATTATGTAACTGTACTAGCAAAAGAAATGCTTAAAATATTCAATCAGAGTATGGAAAATTTTGAGTTATTTATAAATTCACAACTCGAAAGCATAGAAAAAAGAATAAATTTGATTCCGTGTATGGAATTTTAAAATATTCTATGGACGCGAAAGTTCCATTGAGCACATACGAATGCATTAACCTAAATAAATGTACATATGTAATAAAATTAATAAAAAAAATTGTTTTTATGATGCTTAATATACATATCATTATTGGGGATTTTCAGTTTTAAAATGGGGATTTTTGGGGACAACACTCTTTAATTTGGGGACATTAGACAATATTTACCTGGCTACACTGTGGCGAATAGAATCTTTGCAAATGAGCAATTAAAGTGGACGATAAATAAATTTAGCCCTGATGGCATATATGCCATGCCTTCTACAGCAGGGTCGAGATTATACAGTTCCACAACAATCCGGGGGGTTATTATGTATTTCGATTCCAATCGAAAAGGCTTTCGAAAGGAATTTACGAATCGAAAGGAAAATCGTATTATGTAGTACGTTCGAAAGGCCTGCAGAGTTGATTTAATAATTTTATGGGAAATTTGTAATTGACGACAATTTTTATATGTTAAAACTTGGTTGCACTTTGCATTTTATGCAAATGTCAGAATTATGTTAAAAAATTTAAGTGCAAATTTAAAAATACACAAGTAACTTAAATGAATAATGTTTTGTTTTGGGAAAGTGATGAAGAGGATTTTGCTTCAGAGAGATTTCAACGAAAATTTATAAAAGATGCTTGAACATTTTGAATATCAGTGAAAATTCATGAATAATATATTTTTTAAAAGTAATAAGAATATATGTATTGTAAGTACATAACTTTGCATTTAAAGCAAAAATATTTCGTTTAGATTCATAAATAACGTTTGCCTCACATTAATTAACGCTAAACTCTATTAATAATGATTTACTGCCGAGTTCGTAAATTTTCCGATTCTAAGCGAAATACATAGTAACCCCCCAGGATCTTCAAATCCAGCCTTTTGAATTGCTATATACCAAAAGTTAGGTACAGAATTGAAGTGGTCCTTATACCGAAGACTGGTGGTAGATCCGAACACCTGCCAAAATCGTTCAGACCAAGTAGTCTAAGTTCGTTTTTCTTAAAAACGATAGAGAAACTTCTGGATAGGACTTTAGATATGTTGTCATCCAGGGTAGTTGTGTTGAATCTATGCGGGACATCAACGACAATAAGAGCCACTAGAGGCTGTTGTAATATGATTAAAACAATTTAGTTATTCTGGTGCTCTCAAGGGAGCTCTCAATTTATTGTGGAGGATTTGATGATGAGAAGAGTTTAAGAAAATAAATAATAGTGCCGGCGCTTAAGAACGCCACTGGCAAATAAAAGTAAAAGGCAGATGAATGCCAGTATGAATTAGTAATGCCGATTGAAGGCAAAGTATTAATTGATTGCTTAAACTAATTAACATTGGCTTATATACTAATTATGAGAATAATTCTTAGGGGGTACCTTAACATAAGAGTAAAAGAATAGAAATATATATTATTGTTGGGTAAGCATATTTAGCTTCCAACTATTTATGTATGGCATGTGTTCAACAGTTTTAAAGTTAAACGAGTGCATACTTAAAAGCAACAGATACTTTGGGTTGCTTATATTTACAATTAAACAAATGCAGTAAATAAATGTTATTCATTTAAGTGCATTGTGCAGCTGCACTTGATTAAACGTACAAGTGTCAAATTACAGTCACACAAAATATCTTGCTTGCAGTTTGTCAATGCTTGCATGTTGCGGTACTATTGAATCGCAATGCATACTACACACTGTTGGCCACATGCTACACCTCCACCCTTTACAAGAATGTTCATATAACGTTAGTTTTATGGACATTCTTTTACAATTAGTTTTTAATTAGTCTAAGTATAAGTGTAATATAATATTTATTTTGTTTTTAAAGAAAAAAAAATTATAATATTTAGATGTACTTATTTTCTAATTTTATAGTAGTCGTATGGCCATACAATAATATTAAATGTTAGTTATTATTATATATCTTAAGTCTATTTTTATGAACTACTTGTTGTTTATTAGTTTTCTTATCAACTATGGTAACATTATTTCTTAAATCTATTTTCTTAATTTTATACGGACCTTTATATTGATTTTCCAATTTATGCCCTGAATTATTCCTAAGTAGAACTAAATCTCCTATTTTAAAATTATGTTCTAAAATATTCCTATCATAATTTAATTTTTGTTTTATTTTATTTTTATCTAAAAGTATTTGCGCGCGCTTATGTGCTACTTCTAACCTAAATTTTGCCTCTTTGGCATAGTTATCCACATTGTATAGTGGTGTCACACTATCTACTTTAGCAAATTGTCTAAAATTGTTTGGTAATCTTGAAAATACTAACTCATAAGGACAGTAGTTATGTGCCGTTGATGGCGTCGTATTAAAGCAGTAAGTGAAATATTTTAACCATTCGTCCCAGTCCGTTTTGTCCACAGATATATAAGAACGAACATATTCGTTAAAAGTTCTATGACTTCTTTCTATTGTTCCTAGTGTTTGATGGTGATGTGCCGTGGAAGTTATATTTTCAATTTTTAGTAGTGTGCATAGTTCCGTCAGTATAGAATTTTTGTACTCTGTTCCCATGTCCGAGATGAACGTCTTCATTGGTCCATAGGTCAATACAAAATTTTCAAATATCGCTTTAGCGATTGTTTTTGCAGATTTATCTGGTGTTGGTATTGTCACCAAATATTTAGTAAGATCACATATTAAAGTGATTGCATATTCATTTCCATTAATCGATTTCGGAAATGGCCCTATTGTATCTACATACACCGTGTCGAATGCTTTTTCTGGTGTTTCTGTTATAGTCATAGGACTTTTATTATGGTTAACTGTTTTTGATTTTTGGCATTTTTGACATGATTTAACATATTTCGTTATGTCTTTTATCATATTTTTCCAATAGTAATACCTCTTTATTTTTTCTATTGTTCTATATATTCCACAATGTCCTCCCTCTATCGGATCATCATGGTATTTCAGCATTATATCAAGAATTGCCTTAGCATTCTTATCATTTATATTGGTCACCTCATTAAGTAGCGCTACTTTTAATTTATTTAAATATTTATTGCCCATATTTTTCAATTCATTTATGGAGATAAATTCGAAAATTTTCTCACTGGGTGCCATTTGTAGTGTCTCTACACTAAGTTTACCGGCCACTTTCTCAAGCCTTGGGAAAAATTGTCCTAGGTCAATATTCCCATTAATAAACAAATCATTTATATTTATATATGTAATAACAGATTTTCCTCGTTTGATGTAACATTTTACGGGAGTAATCTTCAATTTATAGTACTTTCTGACGTCACTGTTCTTTAGTGGTACATATATATTGGGCTCTTTATCATTATTTTTAATTTTATGCTGAATATTTTCGGTATTACTTTGTTGTTTCTTTTTATATGCCATAGATTTTGTTGCAATTTTTAATATTGTATTAGTTTTTGTATTTATATCTTTTACTGCCATAAAATTGGGTTGTCTGTTTATTTATGTTGACATTTTATTTCTAATATTATTATTTGATGAACTACAGATTTTAGCATCAGGCTATTAATGCCTTGGCTGTTTGTGCCTTATATCTTAATTTGGCATGTTTAAAAATTTTTTTTTTTTTTTTTTTTTTTTTTTTATAATTAAACTAAGAAGTAAATATATTCGGATTTTAAATAAACCGGAGCTATTACCTTCTACAACTACTTTGTTTTTAGCATTTGGTTTTTCAACTTTCGACTGTTCATTCTTCATTTTAATTTTATAATAATAATGTTATTATATTATTTGTCTTAAAATTATTAAGAAGTAAAATGTAATTATTAATTTACTTTCATTATTTTATTCTAATTATTAAAATTTAATTTAATTTTACAATTTCATTTTCTTTGATTAAGTTCAATTTTAATTTTATACATTTTATATTTTATTTATTTGTTGCGGGTTAGCAATATCTAGATATATATTTCGTTGGTAGCTATACCAATTCATCAGTAGATGTTTTACCCTTTATGTTTAAAAAAAATTTTTTTTTTTTTTTTTAAAGCTCATCTATTTATACAAAAACTCACAAATATATTTTTGTGAATTACAAAGCATAAAAATAGCCTTTAAAAAATTTCTCAAACACACACAACAATAATTTTCCATTATGAATGTGTTTACTTTTCTACACCTATACAATTAGACAACCGCTGGTTGCCATTAAAAGTATTTTATAAGGCAAAAATGAAAAGCAAATCTCCCCGTTACAAAATTTTTACATTTATTTGAGCATGTACTCAAGTATTTATGTTTTATATTTTATCTATTTGTTGCGGGTTAGCAATATCTAGATATATATTTCGTTGGTAGCTATACCAATTCATCAGTAGATGTTTTACCCTTTATGTTTAAAAAAAAATTTCAAAGCTCATCTATTTATACAAAAACTCACAAATATATTTTTGTGAATTACAAAGCATAAAAATAGCCTTTAAAAAATTTCTCAAACACACACAACAATAATTTTCCATTATGAATGTGTTTACTTTTCTACAGTTGTCTAATTGTATAGGTGTAGAAAAGTAAACACATTCATAATGGAAAATTATTGTTGTGTGTGTTTGAGAAATTTTTTAAAGGCTATTTTTATGCTTTGTAATTCACAAAAATATATTTGTGAGTTTTTGTATAAATAGATGAGCTTTGAAATTTTTTTTTTAAACATAAAGGGTAAAACATCTACTGATGAATTGGTATAGCTACCAGCGAAATATATATCTAGATATTGCTAACCCGCAACAAATAAATAAAATATAAAACATAAATATTTGAGTACATGCTCAAATAAATGTAAAAATTTTTTATACATTTTAAAGTAAAAAAAAAATTTTTTTTTTTTTTTTTAAATTTAGAAATTAAAAATATTCTTTAAGTGTAACATGTTAATTATATTTTTATTTTAAGTGCCTTTGTTGGCGTTTTTGTAAATAAATTTTTTTTTTTTTTTTTTTTTTTTATTTTAGCTACGAGCTATTTAGTAATCAAAAAAAATGTTTGCCACGACGTTTATGTCAAAATGAGCCATATTTGATATATTACCTACTTCTTCATCTGATTTTAAATTGTTATCTTTACTTTCTTTTGTTAGAAGATTTTTTATAAGTGGTAACACTCTACTATATATTTCTTCAAATTTCTGAATTAATTTTTCGCAATTTTCTTTAATTAATGATTGAGAATATTTTTCGAATTCTGTTTTTATTAATTGCAAACGTTTTAATTTTTCTAATTTATATTCTTCGGTGTAAACTCTATTTTTACTTTTGTTAATATTTACTTCAATTTTCTCTAATTCGTTTATAAATTTGTCTATAGATTCCATTTAGTATAGAAAAGTTTTTAGTCGCATATGAATACTATTTTTAAATTCTATTTTAGTTTGATCCACTATGGCAACTCTTATTTATTTTCTTACTTTTCATATTTTTTAACTTATATATATAGTGTTTCATTTATTCACCTCAGTGTGGTGATTTTTTAAAATTTTTGACATTCCTTTTTATTGTGAAATTCTATTTCATAATTGGATTTTATTTAATTTGCCGGTAAAAGTTAGTGTATTTTTTTTTTTAGTGAAAAAGTTTTGTGATCTTTTTATTTTTATATTGAATATAATATTATTATGTGTATTTCAGCATGTGTTTTAAAAATTCATGTTGTATATGTTTGTAATGTATTATTTTCATATACATACTTCATGCGAAAATTATAAGTGTATGTATGCATACATGTGTAAAAAATGATTTCTTTATTTATTTATATAAAAAAATTCAATTTGGAAAAAAATATTGTTAAAAAAATCTATTTGTGTTTGTGTTGATCCATTTCGGCTTCAAGTCGGCCGATTTGCGTCCATATTTCGGATGCAATGTCCCAGGATGGTGGTGGAGTTTGGTTAACAGTATTCCTGAGTGCTGCCAGTTTACGGCGCAAACGAACAATTTTTCCTCCTCTCCGGTGTCTTGGCCTGATGACAGCTGGAATCTTGGTCAGTTCGATCTCCTTCTTGTTTTGCTGTCTTTTACGGTATTCAGTAATGGTTAGTGGTTTGGGGCATGTGTTTGTTGCTTCAGTTTTCCTCATTTTTGTAGAGTTGTTCTTTTCTTCAATATTTTTATACTTCATCTTTGTTGTGTTGTATTGTTTGCCCCAGCTGATTTTCTTGTTGTTGCTGAGTTAGGTTAGCGTTCCATTAGTTATTGACGCCTTTTGGCCAGGCGCTTCCTTCTCAGTGTTTTTTTTTTGGCTTAAACACACTTCTGACGGAGACTTGGCTGTCCGTCAGGTTCCGTTTGGTGCTAATTTTAAAGCACTTTGTAATCCAGGACTGGCAGGATCGCCATGTAATATGATTAAAACAATTTAGTTATTCTGGTGCGCTCAAGGGAGCTCTCAATTTATTGTGGAGGATTTGATGATGAGAAGAGTTAAGAAAATAAATAATAGTGCCGGCGCTCAAGAACGCCACTGGCAAATAAAAGTAAAAGGCAGATGAATGCCAGTATGAATTAGTAATGCCGATTGAAGGCAAAGTATTAATTGATTGCTTAAACTAATTAACATTGGCTTATATACTAATTATGAGAATAATTCTTAGGGGGTACCTTAACATAAGAGTAAAAGAATAGAAATATATATTATTGTTGGGTAAGCATATTTAGCTTCCAACTATTTATGTATGGCATGTGTTCAACAGTTTTAAAGTTAAACGAGTGCATACTTAAAAGCAACAGATACTTTGGGTTGCTTATATTTACAATTAAACAAATGCAGTAAATAAATGTTATTCATTTAAGTGCATTGTGCAGCTGCACTTGATTAAACGTACAAGTGTCAAATTACAGTCACACAAAATATCTTGCTTGCAGTTTGTCAATGCTTGCATGTTGCGGTACTATTGAATCGCAATGCATACTACACACTGTTGGCCACATGCTACACTGTCCACACGGTGGCGTATTATGGCCCCTATTGTGGACGTTGGTAATCAATGAACTGATTGAACAACTCAACAACCTAGGATTTCTTACATATGGCCGATGATATTGTCATATCTGTGACACGAAGGGAGGATGGAACCATATCGGAAAGGATGCAACAAGCCCTGAATTTAACTAACAAATGGTGTAAAGATAGAGGGCTGTCTATCAACCCGAAAAAAACTTCCATTATACCATTTACCAGACGAAGAAAACTAAGACTCATGGATTCTACCTTAAATGTTTCGATCATATGGTTTATTAATGAAGTTAAACACCTTGGTGTAACATTTGACAAGGCTGTCACCTGGAACCAACATGTTTCCTATATTGCTTATAAAGCCATTAGGACAATCTATGCCTGCCAACGGCTATTTAGCAAAACGTGGGGACTCAAACCAAAAACGATATATTTGTTAATTATCACCATAATAAAACCAATAATGACGTAAGCTGCCCTTTTGTGGTGGCCAAATACTGAACAAACTACTGCTAGAGCAGTACTCGACAAGGTATATCGCCTTGTTTGTATTTCGATCACTGGGTCAATGAGAATGAGCCCTACACATGCTCTGGGTGCCATCCTGCACATTCCTCCTATGCACATCGCAGTGAGGGAAGAGGCTCGCAGAAGCCTCCAGCTTTAAAGCTGGGTAAGCGCAGAATAAGAATTCTTGGAGGCATCTTAATGTCTTCAACTGAGATTTAAAATCTCTCACTGAGTATGGTGGCTGGCTTTATTTGTAGCCTTAACCTAATTCGGTGAACTTTTGGGCTGCACAAATATCCTTGGGTCGTGGTGCCTATGGCCTAACCTAATAATAATTATAAGGCAGCATACGAATTTGAGTTGTCCCCTCTTCATGTTAGAAAACGGTTCATGGAGCATATTCTTAAATTAGGTTATGATTTGGATTTTGGTCCGTTAGGCGAAACAGTGAGAACATATAAGGTCAACTACTTCTAGAAGATGAAAATCGAGGGTATTTAGAAGAAATATTTACTAAGATTGTTTAATTAATAGTAATTTTTCAAAACACTCGCTATTTTATCGTTTTAACATTTATGTACATTTTTATAATACAAATGTATACTTGTAATAATATTTATAACGTCTATTTTAGACTTAAATAGAAACCTACGACTTCTTCATTAAAACTTCTTTACCTAAAGTAAACTTAAACCAATATTTGTATTTTTTATGTTCGCTACTATATAAACTAATTTTTAACTCAAACTGTTTTCAAAAACTGACCTTTGAACCTTCATACTAACAATTTCAAGGGGGCCAAAGTTTGGCACTTGCTAACAAAATTTAAGTTTTTAATACGTGAAAGTGCTTCAAAATATTAGAATTTGTGTAAAACAAACTTTTTTAACAAGTGTTATTACTTCACTTTTGTACCAAAAATCAGCTAAAGCTTAAAATGCATAGTCATATCCATGTTGCAATAAATTTTCAATCAGCTTGTTGCTCTGCTACATCTAATTTGACATAAGAATGTGGAACGAAAATACACGTCTACATTTCAAACATATTACTAAACAAGGAAAAACTTATGTGCGGTTTCTATAATACATACAATTGGTTTGTATGAAAACCATTCAGCTTTTTGATCATTCCCACACAAACTTTCAAGACAAATCATTTGTCTGTATTATGGAAACAGCACCTTAAACAGTATGTTTTCGTTACTTTGCAATATTAAAAATTATTCCCCCATTTGTTTAAATAATATATGTTCATATATGTCTTATATTTGTTTTTATAAACGCAAGATTTTTATGAATAGTAATTTTATTCACAACTTGTGAGTTTAAATTGGTATTTTTCACTTTGTTTTAAGTCGAGATATTTAAGGGTTTGCGTTTTAACACGTTTAAAAATATTTACTTTTGAGAAGATTTTCTTGTATTTGTTATCTCATGATACTGATATTTTTCTCAGTATTTCTACATATTTTTTAAATGGCCAGGGACTATTTATTAATGTAAAATGTTGATAAAGCTATTGTAAATTAAGTATGTATGTATATATTATATTATTTTTACTAACCAGTGATGTTTGCGCATTGTGAGAGAAAATTTAGTGTTGCATTCCTGGCATAAGTCCGACTCTGACCATGG
This sequence comes from Lypha dubia, assembly GCA_947311025.1. Taxonomy (NCBI): domain Eukaryota; kingdom Metazoa; phylum Arthropoda; class Insecta; order Diptera; family Tachinidae; genus Lypha; species Lypha dubia. The sequence goes on along the minus strand of OX371260.1, from coordinate 101,849,855 downwards.
CGATTCTTGAGGAAGTTGATCGAGAAGTTTGTGCAGCAATTGATCTGTAGCCAATTTAAAATTAAATATACTAATCCCGTCGCGATTTTCCGTACCAAGACAAGCGCCGTTTTTTACAAGAACTTTACAAAGTGGCGCTTGGCCACGCATAAACGCCAATATTAACGGGGTATTGCCATCCATATCAAAAGAATTTAGTGGATATTTTGGCATAGACTCGATGAAAAGATCACAAATAGCAGCAGCATTGTTATCTTCTCCAGTGCGGCATAGTTCATGCATTGGATTCCGACCTTTCTGGTTAACGGCTTCCGCATTTATGCTAGACTCAGTCAAAAGTTCCCTAACAATGGCCAAATGGCCACCACGTACAGCAATGTGCAGGGCGTTATTTCCTTCTCCATCAACAGCATCGTAATCAGCGCCATTCTGAAGTAGTGCAGATACTGCAGGTAGGTTTCCACGTTCTGCGGCAATATGTATAGGCGTTTTATGCACTGCATCGCGTTCGTTGATACGAGCTTCCGCAAGTATAAGATTTCGAGTTATCATTTCGTTACGGGACGTGGCCGCCAAATGCAATGGTGTTGACTGATTAGCATCGTGCACACGTGAGTTGACATCCACTTGAATTGCCAAAAGAAAAAGCACACTCTCAAGATCATCTCTCATAATGGCTAAATGTAAAAAGTTTCTTCCTCTTGAGTCCATTTGTTCGGCTGCGTTTGGTAGGCGATCAAGAATTCGTTGAGCAGCTCGGTGATTTCTTATAGTAAGAGCAGCCGCAAATGGACTGTTTCCATTTTTGTCACGAGTTTTTAAATCGATGGCCGGATGGCAGAGTAGAATTGTTATTATTTCCTCGTGTTGATTTTCTATAGCAACATGAAGTGGGGTCTTATTTTCCGAATCTAATGCATTTACATTGGCCCCATGGTCAATCAAAGTCTGTAGTACTTTTGTAAGACCCCATAGAGCGCAAAGATGCAATGGCGATGATTTATCTTTAGCTTCATCTCCTCCCTCGCCATTGGGACCTTGTTGACGAGGAGAATCAAGATCACATTGACTACGTATAAGAAAAATGGCTACAGACTCTTTGTTTTCATCTATTGCTCTATGTAACAATGTTTGCAGACATCCTTCGGGTCCTTGTGCCCAACAATCAGTGTCTACACCATGTCGTACTAATACCTGTGCCACGTCATCATATTCTAACACCAGAGCTGTCCAAAGCGGAGGATCGCCTTTGTTGTTAGGAGCACTTAACGCAACACCTCGGGTACACAAAGTATCGACTACCTGAGGCATGTGACAATGAATTGCCAATTGCAATGGTGATTCTTGTTGACCTGTAAGTGAATTCATATCAGCTCCGTGCTGTAATAAAAAAACGGCCGTCTCTGATTCATGGCTTAAAATTGCCTGGTGAAGAAGGGTCATGTCTTGCCCATTACGAGCATTTACATCGGCTCCTCCTTTTATCAGTATGGGGACAAGGTCTATACGGTTAAGAAACAAACTTAGACTTAATGGAGAATCACCATTTGTATTTTTGCAATTAAAGTTGGGAGTTTCTTGATTGCCACCAGTTTTGGGCGAATTACCATTGTCTCTTAGCACAAAATTTGAAAAAACCTCAATTACATCTCGAGCATTTGATTCTACCGCTACATGCAAAGCAGATTTCAAATCGGATACGCTCGACTGTATGTTAGGAGACGCACCAGCTCTAAGTAATTTATCCGCCAGTTTAGAAAGGTTTTTTGCTGCACTAATGTGCAACGCTGTTAGACCTCTAATGTTTATATGGTTTAAATTAGCATAATCGACTAGGAACACGGCCTGACTTTCCCGATTGTGTCCCGCTAAAACTTGCAAAAGATTATCATGTGTTACCGACTTTAGCGGATTCGGCCTAGCACCCAATTTTATTAATTTATCTGCCAATTCCATGCCAGTTTGTTCCTCTTTCATGAGACTTAACTCCAGAGCGCACTTTTCATCATTGGTTCGTATGTTTATATCCACATTAGGTACACCTAGCAATATATCAACCATATCGTCATTGCCCGATTCTATAGCTAAGTGCAATGGAGTTTGACCTTGTCGATTTTGCAAGTTAATATTTGGTTTCAAAGATATAACTGTTTTCCCAAGTTCTATCATATTTGAAAATATTTCTGGATCAGTATCATTTGCATTATAGGCACACAACACGTGTAAAACGGTATCCGCAGTAGATCTTAAAATTAAAAATATTAGAAAAAAAAATATATTATTGATTGTATGCAAATAATATATGAGAAGGATAGTAGGAGTAGGTTTCCATGATATTTGTAATATACGATTTAGATTCTTACTTAAACAGTAATTTTCAGATACTCGTATAAAGAACTTGTCGTTTGTTGTTGTGGTCTTGACGAAAGAATCCAATACTATTATTTTTGTTTTAACCTTGTAGTTTTCAACTCACCTATGCAATATACACATGTCAAACGACAGCATTTGCTGAGCGAAATTGAAGTGTGGAAATTGCTGCTGATTTTTTTTCTCTTTTTTTTTGCTAATCAGTTATTAATACGAACAAATGAGTTTGTAAAACGCCAAACACTTTCTGACGGTATTACGCGTAGCCACTTGTTTGAAAAACTTTGAGCCGTAATTGTAGAAAATTTGAGAAAAGTTAGGAAAATGGGATGGGTGTGTTTAATAACCGGTGAATAACATTTCAATTATCAATAGGGTTTACCTACTGGCTATTTGTGGTCAACTATTTGCTTTCAAATATAAATAAGAATAAAACAAAATATATCAGTTTAGATTCTTTATTTACCTAGCATTTCGTATCATTTTTTAAAGTTCTACACGGGTTTCTTTGTTTTTTATTAGAAATAATTTATAATATGATATGAATTTAAAAAACTGCACTTCTCGACAGAAATTTTTATAATAAATAAATAAAGTGGTACATACAACACAAAGTCAATACTCAGAATAGAAAGTTATCTCGAAATAGAAGGCAAGGACAGAAGTACGCACGTAATGTTTTTTTATATGCTTGGAAGTCATTTTATTTTACTTAAAAGATACAATTTTTAGCATAACCTTCAAAAAAAATGATTTCGATTTAAAACTTTGAGTATATTAACGCTTTTACAAATGTGTTAACGTTTGTCAAACTTGAAATTGACAGTAATAAATAGATTAAAATAAAATTCATTACAGTACTTAAAATTGCGCTTTTATACGATAGTACGCTATGGAAAACGACACTTTTATAGGGTAGTTGAAGGTGAGCTCAAAGACGACAATGTATGATCGTAAAAGCAGATCATAGAGAACTAAGTTCTTCCATTTGGCAAATTAAGCTGTTTATCGTTTATCTCAATATTAGAAATGCACATCTATAAGTAATTTATTCAGCTGACGTGGTTTGTTTGTTGTTTTGAAAAATTCTCATTCCTGCGATGATTCAACATCTTCAACGTTTTAACATTGTTATAATTCTACGGAGGTGTTGATGGTGGAATAGTTTCATTGGATGTAGTGGAAGTTAAGTCCACATAACAATAAGTTTATTACTCAACATGTTAATGTGATTTCCAAAATAAAGTTTGGCATCAAGAATAATACCCAAAAATCGATTAACATAATGACCTTCGTTCGTGGTTTATGTTGTTTTGGCCAATTTTGTGTTTTGTGTTGTTGATTATTGATATTCAGCTATTAAGGCCTAACGCAGTTTATGACAATAAAAAACTTTTTATTTCATATTTACCCAACGTTTCGTCAATTTTATGTGGGTTTCGTCTATTTGAAAAAATTAAAATCTAATATGTATTATTATAAATAATTACACCAAAATTTTCTTTTTACTTACAAAATGATGTTAGTTAATCACTCTACATATGTACATATAAATTAGGTTTTATTTTTAAATTAAAAATTAAAAGTATTTTTTTAAAAAATTGTCAAATTGGATTTTTTCCGTTGCTTATTTGCTGATTGCAAAAATGTAGCTTGTATTTATGTTATTTGTTTCTTCTTCTAGGTTCATGGTTCTGTTTATGTTTTGTTGTATACGTAGACTTTCAATAGTGTATCTGTTCCTCATTTTATTTTCTTTATCAAGTATTTTGACATTATCAAAATCTGCTGTATGTCCCATATTGAGTAATGTTTTGATAATTCTGTTGATTCTCTCTGTTTTGTTATGTCTTTCTTATGCTCACTCATTCTTGTTACCAAAAGTTCGTTTTGTTGTTCCAATGTATATTCAATCACAGTTCTCTTCATCAACGCCTTTGAATTTAACTTCATATGCAACATTGCATTGTTGTTGTTTTTCTACCTTATTTTTCATGTTGGTGAAAATTGTATTAAGTGTGTAATTAGGTTTGAATGCAAATTTAATATCTTCAGTTTGTGATATTGTTTTTAACCTTTTGCTGTCTGTTGGGCCTGGTATGAATGTAACACCGTAAAAACGATTTGGTTGGTTGTTGTTATTGGTTTTAGTTTGAGGATAATTGTTTTTGAGTTTAATTTTTGTTTCACGTATTAAATTATTAATTAGGTTTATCGGAAAACTATTGTCTTTAAGCAATTTGGTAATTATATTAATGTTTTTGGTGTGAAAATTCTCGTCACTTATCCTTAGTAATCTAGAAATGAAACTTTTTGCTGTATTTAAAATTTGCGTTTTTGGTTGTGTTGCATTGAAATTCATTAATCTTGCTGATGCTTTATCCTTTGCATACCAATCGAATAAAATTTTGTTGTTTTTTCCTTGTAGCATTATATCTAAATGTGGAAATTTATATTATTTTTCCATCTTATAAGTGAATTGTATTTTCGGATGGAAACTGTTGAGTGCATGGAGAATTTCATCTCTGTCATCGGGTTTTGTTATGGCTAAAACGTCGTCTATATACTTCACTATGTAGTTTAAATTGATAGTATTACGTTTTAATTTTGATAATGCCTCATCTAGTAGGGTATCCAGTATAATATCTGCTATTGTTGGTGATAACGGGTTACACATCTGCATTCCAAATATCTGGTTATATATGTTGCCATCATATATGAAATAGTTGTTATCAGTAAGACAAAATTTTAAAATATTTAAAAATTGGGATTTTGGGATTTTAGTGTACATTTGGATAATATTCCACTTTTTCATTACATTTTTAATAGCAGTGTGTATTGGAATGTTTGTAAACAATGAAACAACATCAAAAGAGATTAAAATTTCATCATCTTTAAGTGATATGTTTTTGAGCTCCTCTTTTAATTGCTCTGAGTTTTTTATATTATATTTTTGGGAAATTATATTTTTAAGTATTTGCCCCATGTATTTGGATAATTGATAGCAAGGGACGTTCATTGAAGACACTATTGGACGTAGTGGTGTGCCCTCTTTGTGAATCTTTGGTAGGACATAGATTCTGGGACATATTCCAGAGGAACATAGTAAACGTTGTTTTTGTGTGACATCAATATATTCGTTTTTGTACAATTTTGTCACTATTGTATTGTTTTCTCTTTGTAACTTAGCTGTTGGGTCAGTCCTCATAGTTCTATATGTGTTTCTATCATCCAATAGTGTTTTAATTTTTCCCTTGTAATCTTCCTTATACATTATTACAGTTTTGTTGCCTTTGTCTGCCTGTGTTAGAAAAATATTTATTGTTAGTTAGTGGCTAATTTTGTTCTTATCGAATCCTTTTCTTTTTCTATGTTATCACCCATTGTTTGTATGTATTGTTCAAGGTCAGCAATGATATGTAAAGGGGAAAAATTCTGTCTTTTTATTGGTAACGAAAATTTCTTTCCCAAAGATGTTATCCACATAACATCTATTGGAACTGTGATATTTGTTTTATTTATAAATCATTTTTCATTAATGACAAAACCATATAAAATAAAATACTTTTCTTTAAGTGTATTTAATTTATTGTTCTGTTTAATGTGTACGACTTTTTCTATTTGTTTTGCTCTTTCGATTTGTGTATAAATAAAAAATGTATAATCTTCCGTTGAGAGTAAATTGTTAATATGTACCTGTTTTTAAATGATGAAGTTTTCTTCTAATTGATTTTATGTTTGGGTTTGTCTGTGATATCTCCAGGTTTATAATTTTTTGATGGAAGTTATTTTCTATCATATTTAGTTTTCTTTTTATGTTGTATCATTGGAAAAAACTTTTTACTTGTGTTGTTGTGTTTTTTGTGTGATTTGGTATTATCCCATATTTTCTAGTGGACAATAAAAACTGTAGTCTCTGTTGTTGGTTTATTAGTCTTTTTATTTCATTGCAGTACTCCTTCAATGTTTTGCAAGTTTCGTTGTTATATTTAAGCGTGATATGTTGGAAAAATCCCTTCATATTAGATTGTTTATTAATTGGTGTTTTTATTTTAAAAAGGAGCTCTCAATTTATTTAATAGTTTATAATTTGCTTCGAGTTAACTAGTAGCTCCTAAGCTTGAGTTTTTATGATTGATTCTTAAACTAAATTTTTTAAAAATTTCATTCAAAATCAAATATTTTTATCCAAAATCAATAAGTTGTCTTAAATAATGTACATCTCCGTAATGAAAAGATAGAAAAATATTGTCGGCTATTGAAAATTTTTGCAAAATTTAACAAATTTTCAAAAGTAAATAATAATCAATTAACTAATAATTTGCTGTTGGACTTTTTCGTTCTGAAACAACAATAATAATTAATTCATTGCTTGTTACTGATTGTCCATTTACACACACATATTTTGCTTCATCAATATGGCACCAGGAGATATTAATTGCTTGATTCAATCTTGTCGGAAAAATATAACCAAGACTCAGGGCAGTATTTCCTGCATTCTTTGTGGCAAATGGTTCCATGCTAATTGTGTTGGTGTTAACTCAGATCAGTTATCTGTACTTGCTAAAGCAAAAGGCTCTATTAATTTCATTTGTGACTCATGCAAGAATAATCGTGGTGATTCTGAAGCATGTTGTCTGCGTGATGAGCTACGTAAGGGACTTGCGGATATCCAATTAAAATTTGATATAATTGATCCTACCCTGTCTGAGGTCAAGGTTGAACTGCAAAATAAATTCACTGAGCTAAAGGCGGATTTAAGCAACTGTAATAAGCTAATTAAAGCAATTGATGAGTAAACAACAAACAAAATCAACTTTCTTGAAGACCAGAATGAGATCTTACAAAAACGCCTAAATAGAGCTGATATCTTAATAAATGGATTACCGAAGTATCAAGGTGAAATTAATGAAATTATTTTGAAAATTTTTAAGGAACTTAAAGTAAACATCGAGCCTTATGACCTGAACAACTGCTATTTTATCAACAATGGGAACACTGTTCTTGTTAAATTGAACAATATCTATAAACGCGACCTTATCATGCGAAGCTATTTCAAAGCAAATAAATTATATCTGTCGTCACTAATTGACACCGATATTTCCAAAAGAATTTATCTCAACGACCATCTTACACCTAAAGCTACACGATTTCTCTTTCAATGTCGAAAATTAAGAAATAAAAACAACATGGCTAATTATCGTTTCATAAATTCCGATAACCCTAAGGTCATGATTACATCAAATGATGGCACCACCAAAATATATAACCTGGATGACTTTTGCTCGTTATTTGGTATCAACAGTGACTCGCTGAAGAACAATAAATCACGCTTCAGTATGGAATTACATTCATAACATCTATCATTATATGTCATCACCCTTGCATATACAAATGTATGTATTTATCTAGTTATCATTGTTATACAATATCATATTTGAATTTTAAATAGTTATATTATTATTTTACTTTTATAATAATTGTAGATGGAATATCGCATCTATTATTGATTCGATATTTTCAGTGGCTGCACATCATCCAATCTACGTCGTATAAGACTAAACATTAATCGTATCGTTAGATTTATCTTCAGTCTACGAATTTCTGTACTTATTTCTGAGTATGTTAAGTTGTTTTTGAAATGTTCTTTCCAAGATTTTGTCAAAATAAGAACCCTATCCACCCTATACCATGTCATAAAATTAAATACAAACCTATGTTTGCAACAACTATTTCGTTTTTCGAGATCAACACGTAATCCTCAATTAATCATACCACATATCAACAACGCTATCTTTGAAAAGTCATTTGTAATAAGAGCATGCAGACTCTATAATAATTTACCTACTGACCTCAGAAGATTTGACTGCTCCCCTAACAGCTTTAAACGTACACTATATACTCGTAATGTTTTTAATTGAATTTATATTCGAATCTTTGTTTTTTTTTTATTTTTTTTTCCTCCCTGACCAAGACGCGTATCCAACTCTTAAAAGGAAATATATATATTTTTTTTGTTATCTTAATTATCAGTATTACTTAAATTACATATAGTTTTATATATATATAAATGTAAATGTGTATGTATATGTATATGAGCAATTCCATTTTATTTCAACGAACATTTTTTCGGTAGTGTCCGATTTTGATAAAACTTGGTGAATGTGTGTAGTAGTGTATGTATGTTCACAAAACGATTTTTAATTTTTTTGTTTTCGAAAACTGTGGCAACCCTGCAGCTTAGAAATACTGAAAATTGCAGGGTAGGCACTACACTTAAAATTTCATAACTTTTGTTGTGAGCAAGATATTGAAAAAATTCTTTTTGCGTGGGATTAGTGAAGTTTTTAGGTTTAAGAAATTTATTATTATTTTTTTTTTTTTAAGTTTTTAAAATTTTTTTTACTAGTTGCTACGTGCCACTGAGTTAATAAGTTAAGTTTGCTTGTATGCAATTCATTGGAAGCATTGTTTGTATTCATTGAAAATTGAAAATCTCAAAAAGTAGGAGGCATTCCACTCTGAAATTTTTAGGATGTTTAGAACACATATTTGGCATTTTGTGCTAAAAATATAAAAATTTAAAAAAATGGGTTTTTTTCAAAAAATAAATGATTGCACAAAGAGGCGTGGCACCGCCCATATAACCAAAAAATTTAAATCGCCATATTTTGGGCATTTTTTGACCTACGTCGATGATATTTGGTACATATGGTATTGGCATAATTTGAAATACGTACCAGGAGAAAAGTGGGTGGGACCACGCCCCTTTTTAGGATAACCAAACCCTTGGACCGATCTTTCTGAAATTTTCACAGCATGTTATTGTGACTCTGGAACGAATAATAGGCTATATGAAGTTTTGATTGGACAAAGAGGCGTGGCACCGCCCATTTAACCCTAAAATTTAAATCGCCATATTTTGGGCATTTTTTGACCAACGTCGATGATATTTGGTACATATGGTATTGGCCTAATTTGGAACACGTACCAGGTGAAAAGTGGGTGGGACCACGCCCCTTTTTAGGAAAATGAAAAATCGTAATATAGTCTTAACTACTGGACCGATCGTCATTAAATTTTCACAATAGGAATTTTGTTTTATAACGAGGGGGTAGCGAAGCGCATCGGATATATCTAGTCTTTGATAATTTACGTTTAAAATAACCCTTATTTCTTCTAAATATTGTATAAGTTTTTATAATGTTTATTAATTGTGTCCTCTTTTATTGGTCTATCTATATTGAGGCATTTGTAACTTTTTTTCAAATTAAATTTTTGTTCTAGGATGTCTAGCCAGTCCATGTGAAAATTTTATACTTTGTCTAGGTCAGTTGCTCTGCTTAGATATTGCCTTCTTAGGGATCTTTTGTGAAACAAGTAAATTTTTAATAGAAGACTAACTGTGTTTATTACCACCAATAATAATAGTAGTGTCCATAACGAGCCTATGTGTTCGGTATGGTCTACAATTTTAGCGTTTGGTTTTTCCATTTTGGATTGCGGTTTTCCCATTTAAAAAAAAAATAAATTATTTTCTTATTCTTTACTTTTTCTTTTTAATTGTTGTTAATCCCTAAAAATTGTTTTTCCTGATTTGTATAAAGGCATAATCTCAAATCGTTTACTTTATTATCCTTTATATATTGTAAAGTTTTTAGGTCGTTCATTTTTTCTATTTTCCTTGGTGCCATTACTGTTTCCATTTCTACGTTGGATTTATCTTTAATGTCTTCTTCTCTGGGTATTTTTTCGATTCCTAACCATAATTCTTTTCTGAATTCAATTTGTTGTTCTAAAGTTGGTTCCTTATCTTTCTTCAAGGTCAACTGGTTTTCAAAATGCATAGAAATAAATTTAGGACTAGTTATTTCTATGCATTTTGACAATATAAGCGACCGTTTATATTGAATTATTTGCATTAAAATATTGGAAAGTAAAATGGAATATTAATTTAATTTGCTTTATTTTAAATTTAATTATTTTTGAGTAAGTTTAATTTCATTTTTTTTTTTCTTATATTATTAGGGTTTAATTTTTATGTGAGTAACATATTATTTTAATGTTCTGGATGACTTTTGGCGCTTTTTTTTTTTGTAAATAAAATGCTCTTAAAACAGTTCAGCTACTAGCTATTTTGTAATTAAAAAAAAAAAAAATTGTCAACGGCGGTTAACGCCTACCGACCTGAGAGTACACACCAATTTATGCACTTCTTTAAATAAGAAAAGGAAAACTTAATTTTTGTTGAGTTTATCCTTGATCAGCTGCTCCAGTTTTCCACATTTTTGTAGTGTTGTTCTTTTCTTCAATATTTTTATACTTCATCTTTGTTCTGATTCAGCTTCATTGTTCTATTGCAGTGTTGTTCTATTCTTCAGTATTTTTATATTTCATCTTAGTTGTGTTGTATTGTTTGGCTCAGTTGTTGATTTTTATGCTGTTGCCGAGTTCGGTTAGTGTTCCATTGGTTGCAATTATATTGACGCCTTTTGGCAAGGCCCTTCCTTCTCAGTGTTTTTTCGGCTTAAACACTCTTCTGTCAGAGACTTGGCTGTCCGTCAGGATCCGTTTGGTGCTAATTTTAAAGCAATTCGTAATCCAGGACTGGCAGGATCGCCATGTAATAGGATTGAAACAATTTTAGTTTACAATTTGCTTCGAGCTAACTAGTAGCTCCTAAGCTTGAGTTTTTATGATTGATTCTTAAACTAAATGACATTGGCTTATATAATAATTATGAGAATAATTCTTAGGGGTACCTTAACATAAGAGTAAAAGAATAGAAATATATACATATTATTGTTGGGTAAGCATTTTATTTTCACCCCTCACTCTCAGAATCGACCTAACTTTTGTTAACCTGAATTTGTTCCACGGTGTTGTATAAAGTTTAGATACAAAGTTGCAGAATAAAAATTCTTAAAAAACAAATGAACATATTGAGAAACAAGCAATTCAAATACCACCGTAGAAAATCTAGCGAACAGAAACTATGGATTTGAACACGGAACTGAAAGAAAAGTTAAAAATCTTGCACTCTTATTTGGATTTTTAATCACGAACAAAAATGTTTTATGTAATCCTAATGGCCTGGCGTACTACCGTACGCCTAGATTTTGTTAACAGTGATAAAAATAAAAACGTTAAATAAAGTTATTTGATATTAATAAACTTAATTATATAGAAAAAAAGATTTGGAGTACTATTAATTACTTTAGCGTCTAGATTACTTACTTTTAGTCAGAATCACAGATACCTCTTTTGAAATGTTTTGAAATTATCTATTTTCCTGTTCCACCAAATGTTGCAAAAAGTGGAATTAAGCTGGTAGGTACATTTAGAAAAAATTTGGACTTAACACTCCTGGACAAAGCTTCTGTACAATGTCAAACTAAATTATTTTGTTTTTACAGTCAAAAAGGCGTGAGTAACAAAAATATACCCTATATTTTAAAATAAATCAGAAATGAAAAAGTCGTGGAACAAACGTCGTCTCTGATAGCCCAAAGATTAATTTTCAACAAGAAAAGAGTTGTTTTTCGCAAAAAGTAGACTTTGAACCGATTTTCAAAATTATTTTTTTGTATAAATGAGAAGTTATTATTATTAGGCTTAAGTTAATGAAAATTCATATTCATTTATACATTAATATACTTACATACTTCAAATGATAATTACGTTTATTGGTAATCTTTATATATATAATTCTTCTGAAAGTGTGTTAGTAACTGAACTCCTCCTTAACGGCTGGGCCGATTTCGATGAAATTTTTTGTGTGTATTTGAGTTGGTCCCTGGATGGTTTAGATTTACAATTCGGTCCAATTGGTCAAAGGGGCGTGGTACCTCTCATACAAACCACAAATTAAAAATCTATTATTTCTTCTCCTGATAACGGTATTTGAACAAAATTTAGTAAGTCGGTTTGGTATGCATTTTTTTAGTGCTGCTGCAAATATGGGAGGGATTTGACAAAGGGGCGTAGTACCTCTCATACAAACCACAAATTAAAAATCTATTATTTCTGCTCCTGATAACGATATTTGAACAAAATTTGGTATGTCGGTTTGGTGTAAATTTCTTAAGTGCTGCTGCAAATATGGGCGGGATTGGACAAAGGGGCGTGGTACCTCTCATACAAACCACAAATTAAAAATCTATTATTTCTGCTCCTGATAACGGTATTTGAACAAAATTTGGTACGTCGGTTTGGTGTGCATTTTTTAAGTGCTGCTGCAAATATGGGTGGGATTGGACAAAGGGGCGTGGTACCTCTCATACAAACCACAAATTAAAAATCTATTATTTCTGCTCCTGATAACGGTATTTGAACAAAATTTGGTAAGTCGGTTTGGTATGCATTTTTTAGTGCTGCTGCAAATATGGGAGGGATTTGACAAAGGGGCGTGGTACCTCTCATACAAACCACAAATTAAAAATCTATTATTTCTGCTCCTGATAACGGTATTTGAACAAAATTTGGTACGTCGGTTTGGTGTGCATTTTTTTAGTGCTACTGCAAATATGGGCGGGATTGGACAAAGAGGCGTGGCACCACCCATATAACCCAAAAATTTAAATAGCCATATTTTGGGCATTTTTTGACCTACGTCGATGATATTTGGTACATATGGTATTGCCATAATTTGGAATACGTACCGGGAGAAAAGTGGATGGGACCACGCTCCTTTTTATTAAAATTAAAAATCGTAATATAGTCTTAACTACTGGACCGATCGTCACAATAGGATATATAAATACTTTTAATTTTATTTTATAACGAGGGGGGTAGCGAAGTACACCGGGATCAGCTAGTAATAATATAAAAAAAAATTTTTTTTTTTTTTAAGTGATTGCCATCAGTTGGGTACCACGAATTTTTTGGAAAAATCGGGGCGAATCGTTTCCTCAAATATTGATTATCATATGACCCTCTAATTATAGGCCGATTTTCAGCATTACTTTTGTGTTGTAAATTTTTTTTCTTTTTTTGCTTGTGTGTAATATACCTAAATATTTGAATACATAAACTCATATATATGTAAGTGATCACAAAAAAGAGATCTCTAATTGAGTTTATCTTCTAAGAACAACAATAAACCTACAAGCAGTAGGAATGTTTAGTTAAGTGTGGTTGCTGATGACGACAAAAAAAAAATAAATTAAACATAAACCAGAACTCCCGTTTATGTTAAATAGTTATCAAGGAGCAAAAAAAAAATGCACCCATTAGCAAACTTGTCAGCTTAGCTGTACAAACAAACAAACAATAAATAACAAGGTAACCAACATGCACAAAGTGAAAAAAATAGTGACAATAAAATTCAAACAGGTAAGGACAGATATATAACCTAAAAAGGGGAAGAAGTACCAAATCTGCTCAAATGGCGTTAACGGCGAAAGTTTCCAGAGATGGAAAAATAATATGAAAAATCCCGAAAATCGTTTGGCGATTTTAAACGAACCAGGCGATGAAGACATTTCCACCAGACATTTGCAATAAGTGCTAAATTTTCGGGCATACTTAATTATGCACATTGATTTTTATGATCTAATCGTTTTTGTTCAAAAGCAAAAAACACTTCTTTCAAACATTCAGTTTTATCCACTTGTTGTTTTGTGCTAACATGAATGTTTTGACTGTGTCGTTAAGTTTATGAAACTCATTATGCATCGAACCCAACGTGTTGTTAGCGGAACAAGTATTATATTCAGTTGTTAAAGAAATTTAGTACTCGTATTTGAATAAATAATTTTTAAAATTTGACATATATTCGAGCAAGTACTCAATAATTTATGTTTTTATTTATATCCTTCAGGGTTTAAAAAACTAATATATTTACTAAAAATTCCCCTCATATTTCATATTTTTATGTGAAAACTAGAAAAATATTTACCTGATAACAAATACATTTACAGTTTTCTAAAAAAAATTTTATACTTGCAAACTAAATAAAATATTAAGTAGCTTACAAGTCAGCAATATCTGCATAGTAAAATTTTTTACTGACACACAAAATGAAAATAAATTCTTTGTAATATATTGTTCAGTAAAAATTTCTTGTCAATGAAAACTAGCTATCCACACAAAAATGAAAAAAAAAACACATACACAAAATAATTCTTACAAACAAATATGCCGTTATAAAAAATATCAAACAACAAAATATATGCCATTCCAACCAAACACAACTTCGACTATTACGACATACTCGTACATGCCGATCTTAAACTGAGTAATATTTAAATTTTTTTTCTCTTTGCATCAACAATCAATCAAATTTTCTATAAACAAAATATACAGTTGGTGTTGTTTGTATTTCTGCATATACTTTATATTCATTGTATCATGACATCAGATCATGAACAACAAAGCGTTCTGCAAAAAACAAACTATCTATGAACAAGACTTTTTATTTTTATACATATCAGTTCGCATCAAATGATGGAAATGTTTACACTTGTTGATGAATTTTAAATAATACTTGTTTGTGTTGTTCTTAAAATTCAATGTTAGGGAATAAGTAGAGCTCGATCATACTTGTTGCAGATGTGTGATAAACACAACAGGTTCGAGTAAGCCACCTCCTATATATTTAATAGAACAAACTTCCAGTTTGCTGTTTAAAACCCTTAACTCACACATTGGAGAAATTGCATATACTTCATAACTCCAATTAAGCGCGGGAACATCAAAGCAAAAAAAAATTCAGGTAGCTCAAGAAAATAATTACCGAAAACTAGTCTCAGATTTTGAGTAAAACAACAAAAATTTTTATACATACCAATTAAAGAGTGTTAAAGGTCTAACCGGCGTTATAAACTGTGGATTCAGAAGGTGTAAAGTCTGGTCTTGAAAATAGTGGATTTAAGGTAAAAAATGTTTCAAACATTAGAAATAGGGAAAGAATCGTACACACTAAAACATATTGCAAGTTTCATACCGTTTGGATGTGGTGAGTAACACAGTACCGGTAACTGGGCCAAAATGAAAGGTGATTCCATGGCGAAAAAATGTGGCAATTGCAGCGGAAATCACACTGCTAACTATAGAGGGTGCACTCTTTACTCGTTTTTTAAACGTTTGCCGAACAAAAAAGAGAATAATATCCCCGCTCAGCCTATCACACTTTTAAGCTACCCACAGTTACCTCAACACTCTACCAGTCAGAAACAATATTCAAACGTATTGAAATCTTACACGACTATTGCTCAACAACAACCTAATAGTCAATTCATACGCTAACATTTTAAAAAGTAAGCAGAATACAGCGCAAAAAACGGTACCAGCAAACGAAGTTCCAGGGTCTAATTTTACTTGTATTGAAGCCTCAACATCTGCCAACATAAAAACGAAATAGAATATTTCCTTTTGGATAAACGAATCGACGTTATGCTTACCTCGGAAACTCATTAGAACTAGTGGATACAATTTCTACGACACCATGGATCCTCGAGGTAGAGCTTGTGGTGGCGCGGGCATTTTTAATAAAAACGCGAATAAAACACTACCTGTTAAATAACCTTTGTGAAGAATATCTTCAAGCAACGAACATCTGTATTGGAAATTATTATCAAAAACTTGTGATATCATCTGTCTATTCCCCCTCGCCCCACCGCAAAGTTTTCCAATTACCGAATGTGAATATACGGCTTTTTACAAATCACTGGGCCCCTTTTTTCTAGCAGCTGACGACTACAAAGCTAAACACACGTTTTGGAGTTCAGCTCTAATCACTCCTAAGGGTCGAGTTTTGTTTAATGCAGTTTCTAAAATGGGTTTTAATGTAGTGTCAAGTGGTCAGCCAACATATTGGCCAACAGATCGACAAAAAATTCCTAATGTTACCGACTTTGGAATAGCGAATGATGTGCCCAGCGAAATGATTAAAGTCACTATGATTTTACAGAAAACTTTAACACCTACAAGTGATTTACCAATGACATCTGCATGTGTTAACTGGTTGAAATACACAAAATATTTGAGCGCCCATTGCTCGGATAATATGCCGTTAAGAACACCTTCTGACATAGATGATTCTATTAGGTTGTTTGAAGCACATGTTAAAAAAGCTATTCTTAATGCTACTTCAAATAAAATAAATCAACAAGTGACACTTAACAATATTTTTTCTCTAGATATAGAAAGTCTTTTGACTGAAAAACGGAGAGAATGGCAACTTTAACAATTGCCTTAGCTAAAATTAAGACTTAAGGAATGTACCAAACAAAAAAGGATAAAACCTTTTGAGCGCATGGTCGCAGCTGATTATTACAATTTTCGAACATATCTCTATCGTTGACTTATGGGATGAAACATTACAGCTATGCCACTTTAAATTGCTATTTGGCCAACCCGAAACTTGATTAATATTTTGAAGAGTGGCATAAGAATATTTTGGCCACATGTAAAAAAGCCATTTAAAGACTGATTTTGTGAGTTGGACGCTGCGTCACAAAAAAGACGAACTTTACCAGGGGGGTTATTATGTATTTCGATTCGAATCGAAAATGCTTTCGAATTGAATTTCCGAATCGAAAGGAAAATCGTAGTATGTAGTACGTTCGAAAGGCCTGCAGAGTTGCTTTAATACTTTTAAGGGATATTTTTAAGTGATGACATATTTTATATGTTAAAACTTGGTAACACTTTGTATTTTTTTATACAAATGTCAAAATTATGTTAAAACATTCTAAGTGCAAATTTAAAATATACACAAGTTACTTAAATTGATATTGTTTTGTTGTGGGAAAGTGGAGGATTTTGATTCAGAGAGATTCAAAAAGAAATTTGTAGAAGGTACATAGATCATTATGAATCTCAGTGAAAATTCGTAAGTATTGCAAAAATTCTCATCTGGTTGACAATAAATACTCCCCTAATACTATTACTTTACGAAAATTTTCATAAATTTTTACAAGTTGCACGATTTGCCAAAAAATCTGTCATACAGTTGAATTTATATTCCACACTACCATACTTTTTCAGCACACATATCAAATTCGGCAGATCGCAATATTTTGTAGGATAGTGAATAACGGCCTTAAATACTCATGCATACCAACATACACACAGTACTATAATGAAAGCGCTAACAGTACTATTACAACCGCAAAAGGTTTCTCAAAGTTGTCAAAAAAACTAGATACTTTGCTTGACGTGTGTATATCGACAAAATCTGTTAGTGGTTAGAATTAAGACGTCAATTTGCTAGAATTCAAATTTTAAAACTAATAAACAAATGTTTAAGCACAAATCCAGCTAAAAGCACAAATGACGAAATCATACAAAAAGATTTTTACAGTGTTCCAAAGCTGACTGAAAGCAAAATATTGAAACATATGGTGAATGATGAAACAATAATAACTACACACCAGTGCGGTTACTCTGTATTTCGAATCGAAAGCAAATGCATTCGAATTTCAATGTAAATAAGTTACAAATTCGAACAGTTTTCTTTTCGAATCGAATTGCAGAGTAATCCCCCAGTGGTGCGCTTCAGTAACTTTTAACAACACGATAATTGTTAAATTTACCGACAATTATTGCGATTTGCAGTAACGATTTTGTTATTCACTTATTGCCATCGTTATAATTTCCATTCACGTGGCATCTCTGTCAAATATAACAAAGGGGGGGAGGGGGCAATTTCTGTATTTCCGAAACGGATTGACCGATTCTTATGAAATTTTTTTATGCATATTCAGTAAGTCTGAGAATCGGCTACTATCTATTTCTCAAACCGTTAGGGGCGTGAGGAGGGGAGAGAGGGGGCAATTTCTGTATTTTTCAAACCACTAGGGGCACGAGGAGGGGAGGCAGGGGGCAATTTCTGTACTTACTAAACTATTAACCCAACAGATGGCGTTATGTTTGCCTCATAATTCTTTTTGTTGTTGAATGACAGATGGCGCTATGTCCGCCTCATGCAGGAGAATCGTCGTCGTTCGTATTTCAAACAGAACAAAATTATTGTTTCGTATTTTTTTTCATGGGCGGTCATCGTAACACACTTAACACATTCGCTATTTTTTATATAACACCCAAAATATGCACTAGAAATATTTTGTATGGCAAAACAACGTTTGCCGGGTCCCCTAGTTTATACATAAAATATTCTGTGTTTGTATATTGTTTCAACCCTACACTTTTTTTCTTGTCATAACCAACATGGTACGATTGAACACATGACTTTTATCTATTTTATAACAAATGACAAATTATTGTCGCTACCTTACCGACAACGAATATCGTTAAAAGTGTTACTGGATACCAAATTGTATAAATTTTCGTTATATTAATTTTAACCCTAAGATTATCATAATAAAAGTTACTGAATCGCACTACAGATCGAACAAAACACTGAAACATTTCTTTATGCGCGAAAATTTCAAAGTAGATTAGCTAGAAACATACAACGTTGGATATGAAATAACTTTTGAAGGAAATAAAGTCGAAATGTGTAACCAGGTATACGTAGCTAAAACAAGGCGTAAACTCGGGACCAGAATATCGGAACATCAGGCAGACATCAATAAAGGAAAAGAAATAACAGCTCTGCGAAAGAAACGGGACATAAACTAAATTTTAAAGTAGTCAAAACCTTAGACAGAGAGAAGAAAGTGAACAAGACATATACACTGGAAAGCCTACGAACACAACAAGCTAGTAATAATTGGAAAAGCACCAAAGAAGACAAAGACAACACCATACTACAGTATTCCATTGCAATAACCTGACATGTAAAGTTCTGTGATATTAGTTGAAATTATACAATTAATTGTTGGTGCTGTCCAGTTTGTATAATTTACTTAATAATGTAAACTGAAAATTGTAAGTTAACATAAAAATTACCATTACATATTATGAATGTTCTCTTATTTAACAAAAATAAAATGCCGTTGATAGACATAATATATAAATATAAACTACTCCTGAAGACGTCGGAAAAAAGCTGACAAAACGTTGAGAAAAATATGAAATAAATTTGTTTTATTTGCATCGTAACCATAAAGAAAACTGACCATAAATAGTTTACATAGTTAAAATAATAACATGAACATTTGATGGTTATATGGAAGTCGCGATTTTTATCAATAGTTCACTTACTAAATTGTAAATAAAATGAAAACTTGTTCACTGATTTCAATTAAAATAAAGTCTTTCTATGTAAAATATATTGTGCTATGTATATGTTGTTAGACCAACAATCTGATTTATATCGACTTTTGATTTCTTATTAATTTTTAAAAAACAGAAACTTTAAATTTTCTTATTCATAGTATGGTTTTTGGTTGTTGTAACAACTCCGGTGCTGTTGACGAGAGTTCTTTCCTAGAATTAAATTAAAATTGGATTATTTGTTATTTTGGTTTATGGGAGGTTTGGGATTGGAGAAACCTTGCCACCTCAGTTGGTCTTAGCCATAGTTCTATTGGGTTAAGGGATGTAGGCGTATTGAGGAAATTAAAAAAGTGCTCAGTATTGTGCGGGCTTTGGAGACAATCTGGGCATCTCTCTATAGTGTCGGGGACTATGCGGTCTTGGTAGCAGTTGAGTTCACTGCTCCAGCCGGTGCTAAGTTGTGCCATGGTTGAGCGAGACTGTCTGGGCAGTTGTCGCTCGCTGTCTGAAATTGCGGCTGGTTTTGACACCATCTATATCCATTAGTTGCTTCTGTGACCATTTGTAGATGCAACACCTTGATGGCAGTCACGATGACGCTCGAGTAACGTCTGATAGAACGGCGTTCCTGATGTCCTCGCTATAATGCCGGAAGTGCTTACGGATGCGTCTTAGGAGAGGGTCCTGCATTATAAGTTGATGGTTTGGATGAGCTGGCAGCTGACATACCATCAGCAACTGCTTTGAAAGCAGCACATTAAGCTGCCTGGCGGGTAGCATTAATGTCTCCTCATGAAGATGGTCGATGTTTGTAATTTTTTTTTTTAGTTCAGGGTGGTTTGCAATAATCACCATTGTGTATCACTAAGGAACGGGGTTCACACGGGTGCAGCATAGTTTAAGAGGGAACGACCGATGGCTTTATACGTCGTTACAAGTACTTCTTTAGTCATGCCCCAGGAGGTGCCTGAAAGGGCTGCCAGGACTTTGTTCCGGGATTTCTCTTTTTGACTAATATATGTGGAGTTCGAGGCAAAGTGAAGGAAGCTTTCAAATACTACGCCCAGTATTTTAGGGTTACGCACAGAGGGGATGCGCCTTCCTTCAACAGAGAGAGCTTAGTACAGCAGATAAGATCTGCAGCTTTAAAAGTTGTAGTTGTCTTAAGCTGTGTGAGCAGTCTTTTTATTAATTGATTTACTTCGCCGACGATTTTGCTAACAGACAAAGGAGGGCGCTGTGGTGTACATTAGCTGGACACTTAAGCAGTCCAACAACATTTAAAACAATACTACACTAATGCACAATGGCATAACCAATGGAAAAAAGGTGAATCAGAAAAAATATATAGATAATATATTTACGCTGCTAAGGGATACATATCAGTCCATTAAATAAAAAGTATTATTGTAAACCGTCCAACATGGATGTACCATCAGAATCGAAAGTGACCCCTACAAAATTAATTAGATTATCTGCAAACTTTTTATATGTAATTCAGTTATGAGGTACTGCCTCAATGTCAAATTACCAGAATGTTTTAACGCTACAACACTAAAATTCTCCTGACTATCGCTGTTCCAGAACGCCCTGTCTTAACTTTAAAATCGCTAATTCATAATTTAATAGTATTTGTGTGTTGCATTACTGATATGAATTATTTTTGTGTTTGACATTTCATTGTAAGCCGCTTTTTGCATTTGCTTTCTTTGTTCTAAAATCTTCAAATTAACGAACGAATTCTAAAGCCACCATATTAAATTTTGGCTAACACGCTTTATAGTCGATGCCTGATTGTAGAACGCAAAGGAGGTGCAAAAACTGCGGTAAGTAGCTTCTGAATTTTACGCATAAGTCTAATATTTCTATACTCAAAATCTAATTTGTGTCGTTTAGAAATAACCACTACAAATAAATAAAACATTTGTAAAGTTCAACGCAAACCCCTTTGTGTTTTTATTAAAAAGTTACAGCCGTAACATTAATTATTTCGCAATTGTTTGTGAAGGAAGAGAACAAGTCGGCCGTACAACTCGCAGCCAACGGGTGGTACATACATAAAATCTTAAATCATAAGATAGTTAAGCAGAGTAAGATGACTCCACCATTGCGTTGTCCTCCTCAAACAAGAAGCACAGCCAGTGCAAACAAAGAGCCACTGAATCAGCCAGACCCTACACAGCTAATTAAAAATACAGAGTGTGAACAAAATGTACCTTTATTGCAATCAACGGTACAACAAGAAGAGCCCTTCACCAACTTACAAACTTCCACCAAAGTCAACACCCTAGCACAAATGCAGAAGAAAATGGACACATTAGAACAACTACTCTTTGAAACACAGGTACATCTCAATAATAGCAGACATCAATATCAGAAATTGGAGTCATCGTATCAAGAATTAGCAAGACCAAAGGTAAGTGACCATAACCCTACTTTTTTACAAACGAACAATTTGTCCGCCATTGATTTCGGTAATACGCGTCCAACAACACATAATTATTATAATCCGCAAAGATGTCCGACCACACATACATCGACAGCAGCCATGATGTCAATGCAAACTACACTTCCAGTGACTGCGCTGCCAACGCAGACATCACCTTCACTAATTAACACATTTGTATCACCTATACCAGACAATCAAATACCGCCATTTTCAAGAAATATACAAATACAGCAACAACAGCAAATTCCAAGTAACGAATATGTACACAGTTCAAATGCTTGGAATATGCCAAGAAAAGTTCAAGATCTACCAGACTTTGGCGGTGAACCTGAGGACTGGCCATTATTCTACACAGCATTTACTCAATCAACAGCAGCGTATGGTTACAACAACTTTGAAAATAATCAACGTCTTCAAAAGTGCTTAAAAGGAGAAGCCAAAGAAATTATCAAATCTTTACTGATACACCCAGACAATGTTAACACCATAATAGAAGAACTTAAATTTAGATTTGGAAGACCGGAGCAACTTATTCAAAGCCAACTACGCTGCATAAGAGAATTGCCATACATCAGCGAAAATAATATAGTAAAATTAATACCATTTTCTACAAAGGTTAAAAATCTATCAGTATTTTTAAAATCAGTAGATGGACAACAACACCTTGCCAACCCTACATTGTTAGATGAGTTAGTACAAAAATTACCTATGAGTAAAAGATTGGAATGGGCCAAAGTGGCAACAAATGTAAAGCCATATCCAACAACTAATCACTTCAGTGAATGGATAAGTGAAGTGGCGAATTTAATATGTGTTGTACAAAATGTACATCAAGTTACCGATACGAAACGTCGCGTCGCGTACTACATACAACGGAAAAGAAACAACAATGTTTACTTTGTAAGGGAAGCCATCGAATAAATGAGTGCCAAAGATTTTTTATTATGAAAGTAAATGAACGGTGGACAGTAGTAAAGAAAAACCGCGCCTGTTTCTCTTGTTTGAATATAGGACACACAACTCGTGATTGTAATAAAAAAAAAGTGTGCCATATAGAAGGTTGTCAACGAAAGCATAATAAGTTACTTCACGCCGAATTAATTGAAACAGTACCACCATCTAACCTTCAAGGTGATATAAATGAAAAGGTTTTGAGCTGTTCCAATGACAATAGAAAATTATTATTCCGTGTTGTCCCAGTTACCTTATATGGTAAAAATTGTCACATGAATATTTACGCACTTTTTGATGATGGATCATCAATTACAATGTTGGACAAAGATGTAGCTGATAAAATAGGAGTATGTAGTAAGGACAGCTATCTTAATATCCAATGGTTTGGAGGAAGATCAGCGCGCGAGCCATCAAAAACCTTTAATATAAGAGTAAGTGGGGTCAATAAAAGAAAAATCCATTTGTTAAAAAATGTATATGCCATTTCAAATTTAAATTTGCCTTATCAAAGCCTCAGCCAGAACGACATCAAGGACAAATTTAAACACTTACAGGAAGATGCAATAAAGCCATACGATAACGTAATGCCAAAGTTGTTAATAGGTTTAGATCATGCCAACCTTGGCTTACCGTCAAATATATGCGCTGCAAACATGAATGGACCATTTGCATGCAATACCGAACTAGGCTGGACTGTATATGGGCCATGTACATCCATACTACCGCCACAAAAATCTTGCTTGTTTGTAAACGTGGAAAGAGATCAGAATACTCATATAATGGTTCAATCCTATTTCGACATTGAGAGTATGGGTGTTAGAGCTGCTCCTACAGTTGAAAGCGATGAAAATATTAGAGCCAAAAAGATTCTTCAAGAAACAACAAAACGTGTCGAAAATCGCTTCCAGACTGGCTTGTTATGGAAAAGCGACAATATTAAACTACCAGACAGTTACCCTTTAGCATTTAGTCGTCTTAAAGGTATTGAAAGAAAAATGAGCCTCAATGAAAACTTTTCAACAACATATAAAGAAGTTATGAGTAACTATACCTACGCAAAATTCCCAGTGAAGATATTAATATAAAATCAGATCGAAAATGGTACTTGCCACACTTTGGTGTAACGAACCCCAATAAAGAAGTAAAGAAATTAAGACTAGTTTTTGATGCCGCTGCCAAAGTTTCTGGAATTTCTTTGAACGACAATCTGTTAAAGGGCCCCCAAGATATTTCACCTTTATTATCAATACTTTATAATTTTCGTAGCAGGGAGTTTGCAGTCGGGGCAGACATACGAGAAATGTTCCATCAAGTACTCATCCAGCCAAGTGATAGAATAGCTCAAAAAGTTTTATGGAGAAATGGAAATCAAAGCATACCACCTGATGAATATGAAATGGCTGTTATGACATTTGGAGCCGCTTGCTCACCATGCTCAGCGCTTTATGTTATGAAGACCAATGCAAATGAACAAACCAGATTCCAACCCAGAGCCATTGAAGCGATTTGTAAATATCACTATATGGACGATTTTGTTGACAGCTTCGATACAGTTAAAGAAGCCATTGAAATATCAGAACAAGTCAAAGAAATACATAAAAATGGAGGATTTGACTTAAGAGGATTTATATCCAATTCATCTGAAGTTGTTGATGCGCTGGATGGAGCTTCTACGACGAAGGTTATTCCAGCCAGTGATAGCACTGAAAAGGTGCTTGGACTCTATTGGGATTCATCACATGATTTGTTTTTATTCAATCTAAAATTTCGCAAAGTTGACCAAGACGTCGTCAGCGGAGCTAAGAAACCAACGAAACGACAATTACTAAGTATAATAATGTCAACGTTAGATCCTTTGGGATTTCTAAATCATTACACAATCGGCAGCAAACTTGTCATGAGAAGTGTGTGGAGGCGAGACATCCGCTGGGATGAGCTTATACCAGATGACATTAACGCGTCGTGGGAACTATGGCGTAAACAAATGATAAACTTAGAAAAATTTCGGTTACCACGATATTATTTTGACTCCGGAATGCCAAAGGAAATTCAATTACATATATTCGTTGATGCAAGCGAAGAAGCCTTCGCGGCAGTAGCTTATTTTAGATTCATCTCAACAAATGGCAAGATAAATGTTAGTTTTGTATGTTCAAAGACTAAATGTGCGCCTTTAACGTGTGTTTCGATTCCCCGCCTTGAACTACAGGCAGCTGTTCTGGGGACAAGGTTAAAACAAAATATCTTGGACGGACATAAGTTAGTTACAAAGAGCGTAATATTATGGAGCGACTCTAAAACTGTTTTGAAATGGATAAATAGTAGCCATCGAAAGTACAAGCCCTATGTAGCCCATCGAATAGCTGAAATTCTAGAAACTACTAAAACTAGTGAATGGAGGTGGATCTCAACACATGAAAACGTAGCAGACGATGCCACGCGTTGTTATAAGAAGGTAGACTTTTCATTGTCTTCACGATGGTTAAATGGCCCGGATTTTTTAAAGAACACACAAGATGTCTGGCCAGCCTTCGACACAAATACTGACTGTAATACTGATGAGGGAAATGAAGAAGTTATTCACCCAAAAATATCACTTCTGATCAATAAAACGCAATTCATTGACGTTCAACGTTGTTCATCATATCTACGTTTAAAAAGAGTTGTGGCTCAAATAATAAGATTTGCAAATATGTGTCGAAAAAGACTTAGTGTTTTGGATAAGCATGGCATCACTGCCTGCGATTTAAGAACAGCAGAAATAATCCTTTGCAAACAGGCTCAATATGAATCCTTTGGTGAAGAAATTCGAAATATTCAGTGTGGCCAGTTAATCGCCAAAAATAACAACCTTGCCAACCTATTGCCATATATCGATGATGACGGCCTAATGAGAGTAATGGGTCGAATTGACGCGGCTAGCTGCCTTCCATATAGTATGAAACGACCTATTATACTCCCCAAAAATCATCAACTTACAAAACTGATTGTCAAGTATTACCACAGTGAAATGAAGCATCAGAATCATGAGGCTGTAATATGCACCATTAGAAACAAATTTTGGATTCCTCAGCTAAGATGCCTGTTACGTAGCGTAGTATCCAACTGTTTCTTATGTAGAAAAAACAAAGCTGTACCAGTCCCTCCTCTAATGGGCCCCTTGCCGTTAGACCGACTTGAACCATACATTTCACCATTTAAGTATACAGGACTTGACTACTTCGGCCCCATAAACGTTACTATTGGAAGGAGAACTGAAAAAAGATGGGTAGCATTATTTACGTGTCTCACTATTCGTGCCATTCATTTGGAAATAGCTCATGATCTGTCCACCGACTCCTGTATTATTGCAATAAAAAATTTTATGAATCGTCGGGGTGTTCCAACAAGAATCCGTTCAGACAATGGCAAAAATTTTATTGGTACAAGTGAAGAGGCCAAGCGTTTTACTGAAGTATTCGAAGCTGAACGTATCCAGGATGAATTGTCTAAAAGAGGTGTTGAATGGTTGTTCAATTGTCCAGTGAATCCATCTGAAGGCGGTGTCTGGGAGCGGATGGTGCAATGTGTCAAAAGAGTACTTCGGCAAACAATGAAAAATGAATCTCCAAAAGAACATGTCTTGATGTCTTTCCTAATTGAAGCAGAAAACATTGTAAACTCCAGACCGCTGACGCATTTACCTATAAGTCCTCAAGAAGATGAGCCTCTTACGCCAAACCATTTTTTACTTGGCTTATCTAATGCTCCGAGCACTCCTACTATTGACCTTCCTGATGGAAAAATATTTTCTTTAAGAAAACAATGGCGCATTGCAAGATGTCTACGCGATAGGTTCTGGAAAAGGTGGGTCTTAGAATATTTGCCAACATTGACCAGAAGGGTTAAGTGGTGCGAATACACTAAACCAATAGAAGAAGGTAACGTCGTATTTATGTGTGATCCCAATGTACCGAGAACTCAATGGCGGAAAGGTGTGGTCACTCGCGTTTATGTCGCTTCTGATGGTGTGATACGAAAAGTTGATGTGAAAACAACCACCGGTGAGCTGCGAAGAGCTGTATCCAAATTAGCCGTTCTAGACCTGGAAGATAGTGAAGCTGATCGCTCCACGGGGGTGGGAGTGTTCCAGAACGCCCTGTCTTAACTTTAAAATCGCTAATTCATAATTTAATAGTATTTGTGTGTTGCATTACTGATATGAATTATTTTTGTGTTTGACATTTCATTGTAAGCCGCTTTTTGCATTTGCTTTCTTTGTTCTAAAATCTTCAAATTAACGAACGAATTCTAAAGCCACCATATTAAATTTTGGCTAACACGCTATATAGTCGATGCCTGATTGTAGAACGCAAAGGAGGTGCAAAAACTGCGGTAAGTAGCTTCTGAATTTTACGCATAAGTCTAATATTTCTATACTCAAAATCTAATTTGTTTCGTTTAGAAATAACCACTACAAATAAATAAAACATTTGTAAAGTTCAACGCAAACCCCTTTGTGTTTTTATTAAAAAGTTACAGCCGTAACAATCACAGTCAAAGGGACCATATTTGGACCCAAGTTGGCTGGAATCTATTTGTCTTTTATACCAGCAACCAGCCAACCCAGCCACTCCCTGACGGTAAAGACAAATGAAAAGTTATATAAAGAAGATTGAGATATGCATGTACATACATCGAAACCCACTAGCACGCAACATTCGAAACTATACAGATCACAATAGCCTGAATATGGAAGAACACGTTAGCTTTCAGCAAAGTACGAGAGACGTAAGAGAACAAAATAACTGTTAAAACTTGTTTATTAGTTATTTTATGTACAATTTACTGGCCAAAGTTCAGACCAATTTCCAAATATCCAAGGAGCATTACTCACTCACTAAGAATAAGTGGCAAGCGACAAATGCCCTACTTTGAGACTTCGTAGCTTTGCTCTTGGAGAATGCGTAATCGTTGTATTCAAACAGGAATACTCCTGCCATGCTCATGTAAAATTTTATTCTGATAGGACTTAGCGGCTTCGCAGCACTAAATCTGTCTCGATTTTCTATTATAATAATCGATAATAACCCTTAACACATTGTACAATCGATTTTACTATCATTCTTTCATACTACAATGAAAATGAGAAAGAATATAATACTTCACGTATTACATACTAGCTGAACCCCAGGCTTCGCACGGAAGATATTTACTTTTATAAATTTCGATTTAAACTTATAATGATTACTCCCTGACAGTTGTCAATGCGTATGCGTGTATGCGCTACAACGTGTATTTACCGAGTGTATGAAGTGAAATGTATATGTTGTTGTTTTTTTTGTATGGACAAAATCACATGTTGTCATGAAGAGTCATAACTCACGAACGCGTCGACTTATTTCGAGCATAAACCATCTACACGACCATACGAACAAACCCTAAAAACTTAATCGAATTTGGTTTGAGTGTTCGTGAGTTATAAAGTGACAACACACTTGCAACAATTTTTTATATATATAGATAATACCTTGAGGTTAAATCCAATTGACAATTATGTTCCAGCAAAAAATCAGCAGAAAATTTATCACCTCTCTTCACTGCGTCTATTAACATAGTCGAACCCTTTAAAAACAAATATTTATTTTAATTTTAGTTAATTTAACATAGAGCAAATGTACGTACCTCTTTGTCATAGGCATTTATATTGGCCGATCCACTTTTTACTAGAGTCTGAGCTATTGGAAGATTTTTAGCCATTAATGCCATTTGCAGAGGCAACAGCCCTTGTTCTGATAAGCTATTTACTAGTTCCAAAAGCTGCGTATGTTTAAAAATTAAAAAAAAATAGACAAAGAGCTTGAATATCTTAATATGAACATATATATATATATATATATTTCATGCGGGATAAAAAAAATATATTAACAATAAACTATAATGTAGTTGTTATTTTTGACCAATTATATAAATAATATTTCTTGATATTTAAACAGGCTAGTTCGCAAGTTAAATAACCAGAGCAATATTAGACATTATTAACATATGTTTTCAGGAACACCCTCCGACTTTTTACCCATCATAACGCTTACAATTAACAATATAAAATACAGTGCTTTAATAGATACGGGAGCGAATTTAAGTTTAATTGATAGTAATGTAAAAGATTTTAGAAAAATATTATTGGAAAAACCAATAGAATTTAGCACAATAACAAAAAAAGATGTAATTAGATTTGAAATAATAACTGATTCACCAAGTGAATTTAATTTACCAGGAAATGCGAAAATTAAATGGAAGATGACAGAATTAAAAGGAAGAAAATATAGTTTTATTATAGGAATTGATTTGCTTAACTGTTTTAACACGATGATAAATTTAATAGATGGATATATATCATTTAACCACAAGATAACGAAATTTACATTCAACCCATATAATAATCTTGAAATTTGCACATTAGAGGGAATTGAATTTGAATGGGATAGACTCCAACTGGACCATTTAAATGCAGAGGAATCTAGGGACGTTATGAATATTTTAAGGAGATTTCGAAAATTATTTTTTAAAGAAGGTGACAAACTAACGAGTGAATATACAACATGAAATTAGGAATATAACAGATGAACAAATAAATTCCAAATTATACAGATATCCTCCACAACATGAGAACGAAGTACGAAGACAAATAAAAGAAATGGAAGAACAGGGAATAATTCGAAAAAGCAGTTCAAGGTATTCCAGCCCTTTAATAGTAGTACCCAAGAAAGTAGATAACTCCGGACAGCGAAAATACAGGGGCCAAATCACCGCATACGATATCGAATAACCTATCGTATCAAATAACATTACGATACGTGTCGAATAAGCAAATTATGGCATACGATGTGTCAAATTACGATACAATTCATTCGATATCGTATGCGATAATACCAAAATGAAAAATTTCGATAAATTTTGTTCGATATCGTATGCGGTGATTTGGCCCCTGAATTCTACACAACACACAAATACTAGTGCGCGATCTTGCTCTCCAAACCTAAATATTGATCGAGAAGCAACAACAATTGCACCTATTAGCAAACTTGTCAGCTTAGCTGTACAATCAAACAAACAAACAATAAATACCCAGGTGACCAACGTGCACAAAATTAATAAAATTATAGAAAGTGAAAATACTGATAATAAAATTCAAACAGGTATGGATAGATACATTACCGTGCTGAAAAAGGGAAGAAGTCCAAAATCTGCTCAAATAACGCCAACGGCGAAAGTTCCTAGAGATGTGTAAAGGTTGGTGTTTGGCAGGATCGCCATGTAATGGTTTGGTGTCTGGCAGGATCGCCATGTAAAGGTTGGGAGTCTGAGTAGTATTTTTAATGTATAGGAAGTTTGCCGGCGCTAATAAACGCCACTGGCAAATATAAATATATGGCAGATGAATGCCAATATTAACATGCCGATTTAAGGCAAGAATAAAAATTGATGTTTTTGAAATAAGTAATGCCGATGGAAGGCAAAGTATTATTAATTTTATTTTCAAAAATTTGTTCTTTATATTCTAAACTAACTGTATTCTAAAACTACAAAATTTCTTATTCACTAAATATAATTGTAGTTTGAGAAAAAAATATAAAATATATTAAACATAATTGTTGTATAGCAATAACAAACATTTCAGTATTGAACAATACAATTGTTGTAATATAAAAAAGAACAATTGTATTAAAGGTATAAATGTTTGTTGTAAAAATGGTAGTAATATTAATAGGGTGCCGTGTGCAAAAGTAATAATAAGGACAGTATGTGTAACAAATATAATAATAGATTAATAGAGTGCCGTGTGCAAAAGTTATAATAAGAACAGTATGTGTAATAAGTATACTTACATATAAAATAATAATAAATATAATAATAGATTTGTAATATGATTAAAACAATTTAGTTATTCTGGTGCTCTCTAGGAGCTATCAATTTATTGTGGAGGATTGATGATGAAGAGTTTAAGTAAAATAAATAATAGTGCCGGCGCTTAAGAACGCCACTGGCAAATAAAAGTAAAAGGCAGATGAATGCCAGTATGAATTAGTAATGCCGATTGAAGGCAAAGTATTAATTGATTGCTTAAACTAATTGACATTGGCTTATATACTAATTATGAGAATAATTCTCAGGGGGTACCTTAACATAAGAGTAAAAGAATAGAAATATATATTATTGTTGGGTAAGCATATTTAGCTTCCAACTATTTACATATGTATGGCATGTGTTCAACAGTTTTAAAGTTCAACGAGTGCATACTTAAAAGCAACAGATACTTTGTGTAGCTTATATCTACAATCCAACAAATACAGTTAATAAATGTGATTCATTTAAGTGCATTGTGCTGCTGCACTTAATTAACTGTACAAGTGTCAAATTACCGACACACACAAAATATCTTGCTTGCAGTTTGTCAATGCTTGCATGTTGCGGTACTATTGAATCGCAATGCATACCACCCACTGTTGGCCACATGCTACAGATTATTTAGGATGCACTACAGATGGAAAAAATATTAAAAATTCCGAAAATCGTTTTGCGATTTCAACTGAACAAGGCGATGAAGACACAACAACAGCAAGGTCGAGTAAACCACCACCCATATATTTAAGAGAACAGAATTCCAATTTGTTGGTCAAAAGCCTTATCTCATTAATTGGAGAAAATGAGTTCTACGTAACTCCAATTAAGCGCGGCAAAATCAACGAAACAAAAATTCAGGTAACCAAAGAAAATCATTATCGAAAAATAGTTTCCGATTTCGAGTCAAAAAATAAACAATTTTACACATACCAACTAAAGAGTGCAAAAGGCCTAACAGTCGTTATAAAAGGTATAGACTCTAGTGTTGATCCTGAAGAAGTTAAGTCAGGCCTTGAAAATAGTGGCTTTAAAATAAAATATGTTTCAAACATTAAAAATAGGGAAAACATCCCCCAACCTATTTTTAGAATCGAGCTACAGCCAGGTGACTTGAAAATAAAAAAAAATTAATCGCACCCTATCTACAATTTAAAGTACTTGTTGCATCGAAGAGTTACCGTTGAGCTTCCACATAAAAGAGCTGGGCCTGTTCAATGCCTTTACTGCCAAGAATTTGGCCACACTAAAGCATATTGTAAGTTGCCTACCGTTTGCGTCGTATGTGGTGAGTTACACAGTACCGCTATCTGCAACAAATTGAAAGGTGATCCCAAGGCAAAAAAATGTGGCAATTGCGGCGGAAACCACACTTCTAAATATAGGGGCTGCCCTCTATATTCGATTTTTAAGGGCTCGTCAAACAAAAAAACTAATGTTACTCCCGCTCAGCCTAAAACCCTTTTTAATTACCCACAGCTACCTCAACCATCTACTAGCCAGAACCAATATTCAAATGTTTTGAAGTCTAACACAACTATTGCCCAACAACAACCTTACGGACAATTTTCATACGCTAATATCTTAAAAAGTAACCAGACTACGGCGCAAAAAACAGCTCCAGCAAATGAAGATACAGGTTCTAATTTTAGTCGAATTGAAGCCTCAATAGAGACCTTAATTCAAACAGTAAATACTTTTACTCTGAACATGTCCTGTATGATGCAGGAAATGCTGAAAATGCAATCTACCTTGTTACAGACATTATTAAGCAAACCATGAACTTAAAAATCTGTTTTTGGAACGCAAACGGCATCTGCCAACATAAAAATTAAATAGAATATTTCCTACTGAATCAACAAATCGATGTAATGCTCATTTCTGAGACTCACTTGACGTCTCGAAGCTATTTTAAAATTAGTGGTTATAATTTCTACGACACCAAGGACCCTCGAGGTAGAGCTTGCGGTGGCTCGGGAATTCTAATAAAATCGCGAATAAAACACTACTTATTGCATGATTTTTGTGAAGAATATCTTCAGGCAACAAATATTTGTATTGAAAATTATTATCAAAAACTTGTAATATCATCTGTCTATTCCCCCCCCCCAGATTTTCAATTACCGCGAGCCAATATATGGATTTTTATAACTTACTGGGCCCCCGTTTTCTAGCAGCTGGTGACTACAATGCTAAACACACATTCTGGGGTTCAGGTTTAATCACTCCTAAGGGTCGTGTGTTGTTTAATACAATCTCTAAAATGGGTTTGAATGTAGTTTCAAGTGGCTAGCCAACATATTGGCCAACAGATCGACAAAAAATTCCAGACGTTATCGACTTTGGAATAGTGAAAGGTGTGGCCAGCGAAATGATTAAAGCTGACGCATCTCTGGATTTATCTTCAGATCACTCACCTACTATTGTCACTATATTCTCACACAAAACTTCAACACCTACAAGTGATTTACCGATGATATCTGCACGTATTAACTGGTTGCAATACAAAAAATATTTGAGCGCCCATTGCTCGGAAAATATGCCGTTGACAACACCTTCTGACATAGAAAATTCTATTAGGTTGCTTGAAGCACATGTTAAACAAGCTGCTCTTAGTGCTTCTTCCAATCAACCAAATCAACAAGTGAGATTAAACAATATTTTTTGTGTGGATATAGAAAGGCTTTTGACAGAAAAACTTAGAGCTTGACGAGAATGGCAACGTTACAGATCGCCCCAGCTTAAATTAAGGCTTAAGGAGTGTACCAAGGTTTTACAAACACAAAAAACAGCTTCCTCCAAAAATTTCTCCAAGAACTAGATGCAACACCTCAAACAGATTATTAGCTATGGCGTGCAGCCAGAGGACTTAAACGGCCAGTCATATGCAAACCTCCGCTACGAGCTTCGAATGGTGACTGGGCAAGAACTGATGCTGAAAAAGGTGCTCTTTTTGTTAAGCACTTATTGTTGAACTGCCACTAGTCATCTCTTTACCAGAAATACCGTTAAGATTTAACATTGTGGAGATTGAGAAGGCCATTACTAGTCTTAACACCAAAAAAGCCCCAGGTGTCGACAAAACAAGCAAAAAATGCTTCAACAACTGCCTTATATTGCAAAAAGACTTATACTATTCATTTTAATAGTATTCTACGGCTGCAATACTATCCTGCAGAATGGAAGGATTCGATGATTATTATGATACCAAAGCCCGGCAAGGATCATACGAAGGTTGAATCCTATCGGTCTATTAGTTTATTGCCCAACATTTCAAAACTATTTGAAAAGCTGTATATGAGCAAGCTGATGCCTATAGTGACTAGAAGTGGATGCATTCCAGATCATCAATTCGGTTTTCCCAGACAACATAGCACTATTGAACAAACTCACAGACTTGTGCATGTTATTAGAGACACTTTCGAAAAGAAGAAATATTGCTCTGCGCTCTTTATAGATGTTTCTCAAGCTTTCGATAAAGTATGGCACGAAGGTCTTATACACAAATTAACGCAAAATCTACCCGCAAACATTGTTAGGCTTTTAATAAGCTACCTAATTTAACGTAAATTTGTAGTTAGGGAAGGCAATTTTTTAAGCCCACCGCAGTCGATCGAAGCCGGAGTTCCCCAAGGCAGTATCTTCGGACCATTACTTTATTTAATATATGCCTCTGACTTACCGTTAAGCAGTAACATTCATACATCAACATTTGCCGATGATACAGCTTTTCTAAGCGTTCACGAAAATCCTGTAGAAGCTTCCCGCAATTTACAAGGGTATATATACAAATTGCAAAATTAGCTCAAACAATGGCGTATTAAAGTTAACGAGCAGAAATGTGTACACGTAACTTTTACGTTGCGCAAGGAAACATGCCCGCCTATACAAATTAACACCGAGACCATACCGCAACACACTGTTGTCCAATATCTAGGCATTCATCTTGATCGTCGTTTAACATGGAAATCACATATAGACGCAAAGTTAACAAAAATTAAATTAAAAGCAGCCCAAATGAATTCGCTTATTGGAAGAAATTATATACTAAGCCTGCAAACTACTTTTATACAACGCGATCCTGAAACCAATATGGTTCTATGGAATCCAGTTATGGGGCACTGCCTCAGCATTAAATGTCGAAAAAATTCAAAGGCGACAGAATAAATTTCTACGTACAATTACAGCAGCCCCGTGGTATGTCAGAAAACATCGAATTCATAAAGATCTAGATGTTACGTTGGTGAAGACAGTATTTTCAAAAAACGCTAAAAAATATATAAAAGGTATTCACGTCAAATTTTTTTACTCTTGCAAGAGTGCAAAATAGCATAGTTGCATTTTTTTGACGTGAGCAGCCTATTTTGTTTATTTGGCGCCAAAGTCAAACAATGTATGTAAACAACGGGCTTTATTGTTAAAAGTTTTTAAGATGCCGAAAGAAAGTGTCAAAACTTCGCTAATTAATTCTGTAATTGATTTCAGTTTATTAGAAATTGATAACAGTTATGAAAAAAGTGGTATGTTTATATATAAATATTTGCCATTAGAAAAATTTTCAGCATCTTCAACAAGAATGCCGGCATCTGTATTGCATATCCAATTTTCAGCTTTTACGAAACAATTTTTTAAATAACGCACCTTCCATTTTTCAATATCCCAAGAGGCATGTACTTGCGATTCTCTTAAAAATTTTTTATAATAAATTTGAGCCGTACGTTTCTTGAAAAATACACAAAATTATTAAATATAATTTATAAGTCGAATTTATAACTTACCTCAAAATTTATGCTTCCTTCCATTTTTTGGGCGCTTTTTCTTTTTTAATTGTTTTATTTTTCACAGAGTTCATTCATCTTCAAACACAATTTATAATCTTTTTCAATTCAAAGAAAAAAATTTACGTTAAAAAGTTATTCCTGCCTTGTTGTTTGGTGTAGAGTTGATTTTATGAGTACTTTTTAACCATTTTGTTCAATTTGGCAATGCCATAAAAAGTTGCACTACTTTTATACTTTTACTCTGATAATCTTGCACTTACTTAGACCCTGACAATTTTGCATCGTTTGTGCGAAATTATTGTCTATGTTGTTGTTGTTATGTTTTTGCAATTTTGCTTTTTCGCAAGAGTGCAACTTTTGACGTGAATACCTTTATAAAAAAAACTTGAGGTGCACCCAAATGTACTTGCACGCAATATTTTAAATTATAGAGGCCACACCCGGTTGAAAAGGAGGGATACTCTTTTTCTCAGCCGTATACTAGAGATGTAAAACAACATAAATTAACCGTTGAAATTAAAAATTTTGCTAAGCATTGCCTAAACTTATATATAATGTTTTTTTTTAGATTTATGATTTGAAAAACTTATTGATAATTTAATCTATAATTGAAGATTCAATAAATAATAAAATTTATAAAAAAAAAAAAAAATGAGATGCCCAAAGAGACTGCACAATTTTTTAAAATACTAGTCGAGGTTTTTAGGCATTTAAGATCCCACCAAATCAAACGTTTCGACTTTTTCGGAAGTCAGATTTATCGTATGATGTTTACAAGTTTGCATTTTGGTTTACAATTGCATTTTTTAATTTGAGTGTGTGCATAGAAAAATTTTTTTAAACAATTTAATTATTAAGTAAGTATTGCAAAATCAGTTAAAATTTGTTAATATTATTTTTAGTTCAATAGATAAATATAAATAATAAGAAAAAATTAATAAAATTAACAAGTTAAATAGTATTTAAAAATTAAAATTGTTTCCGAAAACATTAAGAATAGTCTTAAACGACATCACTAAGACATTTCTTTACGAAATATTTCCTACATTTCTTTACGATTTCTTAACTACGTATCTGTACGAAGTCATGTCAACCACTTCATATGATTTTCGTTACGAAATATTTACGAATTCGGTTCCGAAATTGGAAGATTTTGCCGACTAGTCGAAACGAATTCGTTACAAAATCGAAACTTTTGGTTTGGTGGGTTCTTTCAATACGGTTGAGACATCAAAGGAGGAAATATGAATTGACATTGTTGAAGAAATTTCATACGGATACGAGGAATTGCCAAGATATTTTGAGGAGAATGTTGAAGCGAAAAATTCTGCAAAAAAGTTAGCGATATCATTATCATTTGAAAATATATGTATCATAGTTGAAATTCATAGTTGTGGAGTAAGATGAGACTGTTCGTTTTGTATTTACAAATTTAAAAAATATCTTCGGATTATTTTTAATGTTAGATTTGATTTTACATACATATGTACATAATAAACATAGAATCTTTAGTTTTCCACTGCTGCTAACAGTTAAATACTGGCTACGATCCGTTGAAGTATTACTTTTTAAAATTTTTTATAGTGTTTTTATATTATTATTATTACGAATAAACGTAATTATTATTTGAACTTATATTGATGTATATATGAAAAGTAATATTATCAGGCTCAAGTTCAGTTTTATTGAATTAATGAAAATTCAAATTACTAAGAGTTTTTTTATGTTGGAAAATATTATTATTTATATCCAATCAGTTTTTAGCAGCACGTATCAGTACTGATTTCAAGGCCGCTACACCTCTCATCAGCGTTCAATTGTCCATCTTTACAATTTTCGTAAAGTGGATACTAATTGAGAAGAATATCAACTATTTAACCAGTTTTCAAGAGAAATAGAATATGAGAATTAATTTTTAATTCATTTTTTATTCTACCTTGAAACAGTGCTGGTTAGTAAGTTCAAATAATAATTACGTTTATTCGTAATAATAATAATATAAAAATATTAATTCCGCTTGTGCACGAGCTATAAATACCCTAATAACAAGGGTCACAGTAATATGTGAATTTCCCTAATATAGAGTAAAAACAACAAAAAAACGTTAGGATACAAAGTAGAATACTTTTTTTTTTTTATTCATTTATTTAAATTAACCGAGCCCTTATGGGCCATATACGGCTAATAGTATTATATAATGTGCAAAAACAATGTAACACTTAAAACTAAAAATAATGATATTAACAAATTCATATACTTTAAAGATACCATTTAAATTCAATATAACATTATAACAAGGAACAATATTAAACTTCTTGATTTGCAAAGTGTTCCAGAAACAATAACTTTGCTCTAGAAAACGTAAAAGTAAAAATTTTTAAATTATTGGAAAGAAAATTTCAAACTCTTGAAATTCTAACCACAAAAGAACGTTCAAATATTGAAAGAAAAATTCTAGGTATAATGATTTGGGGTGAGCGAGTAGACCTTGAAAAAATAAACTTATCATACAAATTGGGTGGGGTTTTATTGAAAATTATTTTGTAAAATAACAACAGCATCTTAACCGAATATACCGTACAAATGAGAATCCAAAAAACAATTTGACATGTGATGAGATGTGATCTCGCACCTTCAGACCATATACATATCTTACTATTCTATTTACAACTCTCCGAATGTTTTTAAGATTAGTTCGATTCGTTGCCGAATAGACTTCAATACCATAATTTACGATTGACAACAGGACTGTATGTGCCACAATAATTCTAACTTTCTTAGGAAGATTATACTTTAAACTGTACAGTTTTTATAATGTAAAATTTACTTTAGAAATTATTACACTTATGTGTTTATTAAATAAAAGTTTATTATCAAGAACTATGCCTAAACATCGCAGGTTTTCCACAACGTCAATATCACAAGCGTTAAATTTAATTTTCAAAGTAGATGTATTTTTAATACCAAAGCACATTGCTTTAGTTTTGTTTGTATTTACAAGAGTAAAATTTATCCGTTCATTTAAAGAATCAACAAATTGTTTTTCGCCAAAGAAAACCATATGAATATCATCGGCGTATAAGTAAATCTTTGAAACGGGTAAATTTACAGTCTGAATAAAATCATCCATATATATCATGAACAAAAGTGGTCCTAGGATAGAGCCCTGTAGAACACCGCTTACACAGGGCAGCTCTGAAGAAACTCAATGTCCACAGGCAACAAATTGTGACCGGTTGTTTAGGTATGATAACATTAAGTTACATGTTTCCTTTTTGAATTTAAATCGCGAGTACAATTTATTTATCAAATTATTATGATTTATGGTCTCAAATGCCTTGGATAAATCCAAGGCTAATAAAACACCAACTCGATGATTATTCAGATTTTGCCTAATTCTATCCGTCAAAGAATGTAGAAGGGTAGTTTTACTGAAACCCTTTCGGTATCCACTATGACAAATACTGAGTAAGTTATTATCAAACAAATAGTTGTTTATTTGATTAACTAGTAGATGTTCCAATACCTTGGAAAGACAAGAAAGTATACTGATGGGCCGAAAACCATCCACCCCGTGACCTCCTGGTTTCTTAATCGGCACTACTCTAGCAGTATTCCATAATAACGGAAAAGTTGATGTCATAATGATTGTATTAAAAATGTGTCTTAAAAATTTAATCGGAAATTCATCAACACCTAATCAGTTAGATTTTATACTAAAAAAAGCTTTATGTAAATCAATCTCATTAAATCGACTAAAAGAAAAAACACCTGTGTCATTCATTTCTACTAATGGACAAAAATCATGGGTTTGATTAGATGCGAAGGATGTGTTTAAAATATTACTGTCTTCCGAGGTAGGTAAATCATTTTGATCTCTGCAACCTATATCTTTTAATACTTTCCACGTTGATTTACTGTCA
Organism: Lypha dubia; assembly: GCA_947311025.1. Lineage (NCBI taxonomy): Eukaryota > Metazoa > Arthropoda > Insecta > Diptera > Tachinidae > Lypha > Lypha dubia. The sequence continues at coordinate 101,810,370 of OX371260.1, read as the reverse complement.
TTACCTCTGAATTTTTTCGTACATTCCCTAAATTTTAGATTCCTTAAAATTTTCTTTACTCGATTTCTATATTTACAATACACTGACCAATTCAGATCATTTTTACACTCACAGTATGCACGATATGTTAGATCTCGTAGATATTGAGCAGCTCTAACTTCTTCCGTATTCTGGAGGTTGTGGATTTTTCGAATTTTTCTACGTTTAACAGGAACACAGGAGAACAGATCAAATAGAATATAATTGAATTGAATTTGAATATTGACATTCGATGTTTGATAAATACTACCAAAGTCAGAGTTGAGAATCTTTTGTTCAAGAAGGCTGTAGTCAATTGCATTATAGTCTGGCTGACTTCCAAAAAGTTCGTATACAAAGTTTGTATACAGTATTGCTACTGTATTTAAATCACTTACATATACAAATGTTCCGAAACAATGCATCAACTATAAAACCGATACCTTGTTTGCTTTCTTACTGCGTTAAAAATATTTGGCGACGGCGTTTTGAAATGGTATACATTGTATAATTATTGTACTGCGGCGTTATGAAATGTGATGCTTTCTTTAAACACAAAGCACTTAATATAATATCAAGACGTCTCATACTAGCAGTGCTACTTTTCGGCAAATAGACAACACCTATTAGGATTTTTGTATCTTCACCGATTACTTCCAAAAATAAGCATTCCATTGAATTTGGTTCTGATAACTCATATACAACTTTGGACTTCGTCCCTTCCCTTACATACAATGCAACACCACCAGCCCTCATATCGTCCGTCCCATCAACTCTAAAGAGTCGATAACCTGGTATGTGTACAGCATTACTGCCAACCCACGATTTTAATCACGTTTCCGTTACCCCAACAACATCCAGCATGTTTCCACTTAAAATATTCTTAAACTCTTCAAATTTTGAAACCCGCTTTGATGGCTTTATGCTTTGCACGTTTAGGTGACCTATATTTAAATATTGTTCCTTGTTCGAGAAATGTCTTAAAATATAATCAATGTTACTAGTAACACGACCTAAGTTCACGCTTAGATCCATATTACAAAAAAATAATGTTTTGTTTTTTTTTTAATTTAAAAATTCAATTTAAAAAACTCTATATAATTATTCTCATTTTATAAATTGACAAAAGTTTAAATTATATAATATTAGTAGATAATTTCTTAAAAAAATAATAAGAAGATGTGCAACTTTTGTATAAAGAGATCATAATCACCGAAAACCAAGAGGTACTTAATGTTGTTGAAGTTGATTACCGAATTCTGCATAGCATTCCCAAAAAAGTAGATATTTATTATTTCCACTAGGTAATACTATTTTAACTTTTGGAATGTTACTGTGCATCAGTTTAAATTTTTGTAACTTCTCACTTCTCTTTAGATTGCGACAAAAATAGAACAATTTACGCTCCATAGGAGTGAGGTTATCATTAAGATATACCCTTGCATGTATATTTTTAATAGTCCGCTTCTGTTTTTGATTCTCTTTTCCGTTTCGATTTTCATCTCCTCGTTGAATATCATCTTCATTGTGGTTGTCATCTATACTCTTACTCCCTTCAATGTTATTATCATCCTTTACAAAGTCTGATAATTTTAACTTTTCAACTTTGAAATAGTTTTTCATTAATAAGTCTTTTTTATCAGCGGAATTGAACTTGATAAGGATTTTATGTTTTTTGTCAACACAACAGCATTGTTGAATATCATGTACAGTAATTGGTACATTTAAAAATTCAGCAAGGCTTAGTACAGTATCAATGATGTTGTTGGAATGAGACATACCTGTTGCAATTACATCACACCTATTCATTCTCTTATGGAGGACATTGTTCTCAATTTCTAATGCCGATACTTTGGACGCAGTAGCCTTATTTTTTGTATTACAGCTGTCAATGTCACTTTTTAATTCTGATATCTTCATGGAAAGTGTTGCATTCATTTGTTCCATCATGTCTTTGAAGTTTTTATTCATCGTATCAAAACCAGACTTAACCTCATTGCGCAAGACCTGTATTTCATTTTTATCAGCTAAAGATGAGGGTAAAACATCATCAACTTCATCCTCATCCTGGCAAATACCGCAAAAAAAACCAAGTTTAGCATTTAGCTTTAATAGCTTCAGTTGATCATTAGTTACATCAGCACATTTAGAATGACACCATTTGCCACATTGGGTACACTCTATTGCGCCTCCTTTTTTGGAATGCTTTTGTCGCATATAGCACACATGCAATGATCCACCGGACCAGACATGTTTGTTCTCAAAGTTTGTTAATGATTGATAGAGCCAAAAAATTTAATGACTTGCAGGTGTCTCACAAAAGTTTTTTATTTTTTATATAAAATGCATGTATGTTTCGAGGTTAGGTTTCTATTTATGGAACAAACTTTTTTAAAAGATGATTTTCATATGTTAATTTCTTAAACCTTTAATGTATCCTTGTTTATAAAATATTTTTTGATAGATTAATTATTATTTTTTTAATTATCACCGCAGTATTTAATAAAACAATAAAAAAACTTTTGTCAATTACAAAAACGATTACTTGCACATTGTAGTGCTGCCTGAGTTTATCCCATACTTTGATGATAAGTCTGTGTTCACATAATCCAAGTCTTATTGCAAAACTTATCACGATTTCTTCTTTGAACTTTCATTGGCGTTCACACAGCACTCGTCTTATTGCTTATTTTGAATGTATGTATGTATGTATGTATACCTACTTAACACTACGAATAAGACAACAAAACGAATTTCATGAGTACATGAGAGGGTGTACTCGTACTAATAAGCTTAAAAATAAGACTCGCATCGTCTGAACACAGACTAACGGACAATGAGTTTGTGTTGATTATTAGTACTTTCCAAACAGTTGAGGGAATTTCGTACTTACCAGCATTGTTTCAAGTTAGAATAAAAAATGAATTAAAAATTAATTCTCATATTCTATTTCTCTTGAAAACTGGTTAAATAGTTGATATTCTTCTCAATTAGTATCCACTTTACGAAAATTGTAAAGATGGACAATTGAACGCTGATGAGAGGTGTAGCGGCCTTGAAATCAGTACTGATACGTGCTGCTAAAAACTGATTGGATATAAATAATAATATTTTCCAACATAAAAAAACTCTTAGTAATTTGAATTTTCATTAATTCAATAAAACTGAACTTGAGCCTGATAATATTACTTTTCATATATACATCAATATAAGTTCAAATAATAATTACGTTTATTCGTAATAATAATAATAATATAAAATTATATTTTAATTTTAGCTACAAATAAGAATATAAAACTCTGGTAACCTCATGCCTGAGTAGACGTGTTTTTTATCAGCTGTCATATTTTTCTTCACTTTTTTTACGAAATTTTTCTCCGCTTATGCTATAATTTTTGCGCATATTAACTGAAACCTGTGGACCAATTAAATAAAAAATATATATAATTCTGTGATTATTGTGGATTGGTAATCTTTGCCTGAATTCCTGATTATTAATTATCTGGGTTGACTCGCTGCTTGCTGTCGTACGTGCATCACAGCGCTATATTGCCGCGCGATAATCCTTGATCATTTTGGTTAAAACTTATTAAAAGATATTTATTCCCGTGAATAGTTACTCCCGGGGATATTGTGGATACCTGGACTCCTGGGTTTGATTGTTTGTGGCTGGCTCACTTAGTGCTGTTTTGTACGTAAATTACTGTGCCATATTAGCTGTTCGTACGTGCCTACATACATACATACATATATTACCGCGCCATATTGCTGCTCGTACGTGCCTACATACATACATACATATATTACCGCGCCATTTGTCTATACATTTATATAATATATGCACTATCTGCTGGACTCCTGGGTTAGATTGTTTGTGGCTGGCTCACTTAGTGCTGTTTTGTACGTAAATTACGGTGCCATATTTGCTGTTCGTACGTGCCTACATACATACATACATATATTACCGCGCCATACTGCTGTTCGTACGTGCCTACATAAACACATACATATATTTCCGCGCCATATTGTTATCGCGCCATTTATCAATACATTTATATAATATATGCACTATCTGCTACCTTGACTCCTGAATTTTATTATTGTTAATTCTTTATGATTTTTTTTTTGTTTGTTAACAAATTAAAAAAGAATCATCATTCGAATTAATCCTCAAATATTTATATTTCTTGTTTTACTTAACACGCGCGAACTTATTGTCTACGTTTTATTCAAAGCGTGAGATTCAATAAGTCAGCAGAATTTTTTGATTTTAAATTTAGTTTCTTTTACATTTTTTTTGTTTGTTACCGTTTAGTTCCAGACAGAATGAAATTGGATATTTGTCTTTAATTCTGCTAGAGCTGAACGTGTGAAAAAAAAATTTATTACAACGGCAGCATATGAATGAACGATTTCCGGCTACCAGCAAATATTTCTTTCTTTTATTTTTTTTTTTTTTTTGTTTTATTTTGTCTACATTGCACTTTATTTATTTATTTGATAGTTTGCAATTTAATTTTATTATATTTTTTGTTTATGTTTTTCTTTAGTTTTAGTATAAATAATTTTGAATTTTAATAAAAATCATCATAACTGATCAATCAATCAACCTGCGTTTTGCATTAATTCACTACAAGTTATTCTGGTGTACCACTCGGATAACTTTCATTTCTACAAAGTTACTATATAATAGTTTGGTGAACTACCAACCTATTAGTCCTTTTTTGTTATTCACTTATTTATTCCGTTAAGCAAGGCAAACGAGCCTATGCATTAACATTTTTGGCGACCGTGACAGGACACTGCAATCTTCAGATTCGAAGTCAGAAAGCACCCACTGCGTAAAGAAATTCCAAGCCATCAACTACAATCCTTAAACACAACCATTATGGAAAAAACCGCTGCGAACCTCCTTCAACAGCTGAAGGAAATCGGGGAGCATATTGCCTCGATTATTCGAAACTTCAACAAGGATTCTGCCAGTCGTAAAACACTAAGCTATTACCAAGAGCGATTGTCCCGTCTGACGACAGCATGGACAGAGTTCGAACGTACTGATAATGAGTTGCGAGAGTTAAAGGATATAGATACGTCTGATGAGTACTTCACGTCAGACTTCTATGCCCGAATCGAGAGCATGACGTCAAAGCACATCGCAATAATGGAGCGAGAGCTCGGTAAGCTCGACCAAGAATCTGCAAGTAAAGTACTGCCTGCTTCAAAACCTACAAAGCAGCCACAAGCAGGTGCAGCTGGTGGTCACGATGGACTTATCAGCCGGTCTCTTGGGAAGATGGCAGCGCTTACCAGGCAATTAGAAGGCCTTCATCAGCAACCAGGACAAGATAGGTCTTACTATGAAGTTAAGCAGGCCACGATTACCCAGCTTTGGCAACAAATAGAGCAGCTCAATGATGAAGTATTGGACAAATATCCCAACCCAGACATTGCCGGCTATGATTCAAGCAGATACATTCACCTTGAACAAGCTGCTCAGTCAGCAATCATTCAGCTCAGCGCTGCTAATAGAAGCCACCATTTTCCAACCCCAGATACTTCAGCAAGAAACTCTACTCTTCCATTACCCACTATCACAATTACCAAATTTGATGGTGATTACATGAAGTGGATATCGTTCTCCGACCTATTCAGAAGGGTTGTTCATGAGCAACGAATGTCCGATGCTCATAAAATGTGGTACCTAAAGAATCATGTCGCTGGAGAAGCAGCAAATCTCATACGTCATCTTGCCATTACTGAGGAGAATTACCAAGCTGCTTGGCAATTGCTGCAGGATCGCTACAACAACAAGAGGTTGATGGTGTCAACAGCAATCCAGAGACTGCTCGACCAACCATCAGGTGCGTGTACGCTGAGTGCTGTCAAGGAATTGCACGACACTACAAGGGAGTGTTTAGCAGCCCTCTCCAACATGGGGCTCCAAACTACGTCATGGGATCCGCTTTTATTTCACCTTCTCGTTAAAAAGGTCGACAAAACAGTTTACACTCAATATGAGCAATCCATATCTAACCCAAAGGAGTTACAACCAATCAGCAGATTTCTTGCTTTCCTCGAAAAATATTTCCAAACTCTAGAAGCAATAGGACAAAAAGAGAAAACCTCTTTCTCAAATCACAAAACATGCACTCTGGTATCACAACCTCAACCGGAGATTCGACGATGCATAATTTGCAAGCGAGACTATCATCCCATATATCGGTGCAAGGAATTTCTACTATTAACACCGGCAAATCGACTCAGCATTGCACAAAAACACAAGCTTTGTGTGAACTGTTTCAACCATAATCATTCAACTAAACAATGTACGATGTTAGGCCGCTGCCAGAAATGTGGAAAAAAGCACCACACTCTAGTTCATTTGGAATCAACCACTCAATCAAACATGTTATCCTCTAACGTAAATAAATCTCCTAGTAAGGAAACTCCTGCAACAAGAGGAGAATACAAACCCCCGATACAACCATCAACGCTGAATTGCCAATCAACCGAACACGCGGCATCTTTGGTCGCCACGCCAAAGGTAGAAGTCAATGGTATGGCAGTAAACTATGCAAACAAGAGACCGTATGTCCTCTTGGGAACAGCACTGGTCAAGGTCAAAACAAATGATTTAACAATCGAATGCAAGGCTATTCTCGATTCAGGATCACAAGTTAACCTTATAACCGAAAGATTAGTAACGCGACTTAGGCTCCCAATAAGACCATCATCCGTTTCTATCAATGGTATTGGAAAAAATAGGACCAAGGTTCAACATCGAGTCAACATAGAACTTCAATCTCGAGTGAATAATTTTTCGACGCGATTGGAGGCCTTTGTACTTCCACAAATCATTGCTCCTCAACCAGCGCAACCACTTTACATCGAAAAATGGTCCATTCCAAACAATGTCACCCTGGCAGACCCAACTTTTAATCGACCGGACAAAATTGATCTACTATTGGGAGCGGAATATTATCACCAATTACTCACCATCGGCCAAATCAAATTGGCTGATGATCTTCCAGTATTGCAAAATACAACCTTCGGCTGGATAGTCGCAGGAAAGGTATCTAGCGAGCAACTATCAGCGGCAACATGCGGTATATGTACTGAAGACGATACAATGACGATGGCAATTGAACGTTTTTGGAAACTTGAGGAAGTCGAAAATCCACAACAGCAACTATCCCCCTTTGATGCACAATGTGAATCACACTTTAGTCAGCATACTCGACGCAATGAAAACGGAAGGTTCGTGGTTCGGCTTCCATTTTGTGATGATACATCTATTTTGGGAGACTCACACAGTATCGCTTTTAACCGTTACCTCTCATTAGAGCGTCGTCTAGCAAGAGACCCTTCATTAAAGGAACAATATATCCAATTTATGAAGGATTATGAAGCGTTGGGACACATGACGAAAACTAATTTAGCTGATCTCGAAGGATCTAAGTACTTTATTCCTCATCACTCAGTGTTACGTCCTGAAAGCAGCACCACCAAACTTCGGGTTGTTTTTGATGCCTCATCAAAAACATCGTCAGGAACATCACTAAACGATATATTGCATACTGGACCACCTCTACAGAATGAACTGTTTACTATTTTGCTTCGATTTAGGCTGCCCCGTTTCGTTTTTACAACAGATATAGAGAAAATGTATCGCCAAATCATAATCCATACCGACGACAGGCGATTTCAGATAATCCTATGGCGACATAATATCACTGAGCCTATAAGTTATTTCAAGCTAAATACAGTTACGTATGGAACCAGGCCAGCCCCGTACCTTGCCATTAAATGTTTAAAAGAAATAAGCAAAACTGTCAAGAGTCAATTCGAATTAGCTGCTACGTTTTTGGATAAAAACTTTTATGTTGATGATGGATTGGGGGGAGCCGACAGTCTGACTACAGCACTAGAAACTCAACGCCAACTGCAACACGTCATGGCAATGTACGGCTTTAACTTAAGAAAGTGGTGCGCTAATCATCCTCAGCTCCTTCACAATATCCCAGGTCATGATCAAGAATTTAATTTAGATCTCTCAACCGACGATAGCGACTATACAAAAACATTAGGGTTGGCATGGTTACCTAAAAATGATTTGCTAAAGATTAAAGTAAGCCTTCAACCAATAAAGGCTGTAACTAAACGCAGTGTAACTTCAGATCTGGCTCGGATATTTGACCCACTCGGGCTCCTATCCCCAGTAGTAGTCAAGGCAAAAATGTTCATCCAAGAACTATGGATGCTGAATCTATCATGGGACGAAGCTGTTCCTTTAGAATTTGACACTCGCTGGCGGCGGTTCCGAAATAGTCTAAGTGAGCTTGAAAACTTTCAAGTCCATCGCCATATCTACAAAGGAGAGACTCCTTCCAGTACCCAGCTACATGTCTTTACCGATGCTTCAGAGAAGGCATATGGAGCAGCAATATAAGTCCGAACTTCTCTTTCAAATAAAATTCTCAGTGTATACTTACTTTGTGCGAAAACTCGCATAGCACCACTTAAAAAACAAACGTTACCTAGGCTGGAGTTGTGTGCTGCTCAGTTGGGAGCTAATCTAGCTGCAAAAGTCAAAAGCAGTTTGGATATGGCCTCTACACCAACATTTTTCTGGTCTGATTCAAAGATAGTGCTGACATGGATAAATTCAAGATCTTCTTCATTTCACACCTTTGTAGCAAATAGAATCGCTGCTATTCATGAATCTACTCTCCCCGAACAATGGCGACATGTAAGCTCACAAGACAATCCAGCAGACATTATATCCCGAGGATTGGACCCACCACAGCTACAGCAAACGCCACATTGGCTCTATGGGCCCTTCTTTCTCCATGGAAATGAAAACCATTGGCCAGCTACATTTACTTTGAGCTCCGAAGCAACAACTATCGAACGAAAACAGAATCCTCACAACTTACTTGCATCTTTCCAAGATGAGAATCCGCTACACAGTATAAATCACCGAAATTCGTTTAAAACCCTTCAGCGAATTATAGGATATGTTTTCAGATTCATAAAAAACGCCAGAACTCCCAAAGCAGACCGACAAACTCGACGAGCTCTGACTCCCCTTGAGCTCCATGATTCACTTCTTATCATCGTTAGAGCGACTCAAAGGTTTGCATTTCCTGAAGACATCAAGCAGTTACAAATACAGAAGGGACTTAAAGGATCAAGTCCGATCAAAAGTCTGTCACCATTTTTCGATGAAAATTGCATCTTAAGAGTTGGAGGCAGGCTCGAAGAGTCAACTTTGCCATTCGATACAAACATCCAATGCTCCTACCGTATAATGACATAGTCAGCAGACTAATTTATGAGTCAATACACAAGGAAAATAAACATTGCGGAGCCCAAGCCCTCCTTGCAGCCGTCCGGCAACGGTTTTGGACCATCAAAGGCAAACACTTAGCACGAGAAACCATTCATAAATGTGTTTCCTGTGCAAGATCAAGGCCAAAACTGCTTCAGCAGATTATGGGAAATCTACCGGCAACAAGGGTAACCCCAGCAAGACCATTCATAAATTCCGGAGTTGACTATTGTGGTCCTATATGGGTTCACTTCAAAACCCGAGGGAAACGACCACAAAAAGCATATATTGCAGTATTTTGCTGTTTCACCACGAAAGCAGTACATCTAGAACTCGTCACAAACCTTACAACAGAGGCGTTTATCGGAGCACTAAAACGATTCATCAGTCGCAGGGGGCACTGTCAGAATCTGTACTGCGACAACGCAACCAATTTTGTCGGAGCTCGAAACCAACTAGCGGAATTATCAACATCCCTCTTTACTACAACAGCTCAAGAAACAATCCAACGGGAATGTGCGAGTAAAAACATTACTTTCCATTTCATCCCTCCACGAGCACCGCATTTCGGAGGATTATGGGAGGCAGCAGTTAAGTCAGCCAAAAAACTATTAGTCAAAGAGCTGGCAACTGCGTCCTTAACGTATGAAGAAATGGAGACTGTGGTCATAGAGGTCGAGGCTATTCTTAATTCCAGACCTCTTACAGCACTATCAAATGACCCTAATGATGCAGCTGCTCTAACTCCTGGCCATTTCTTGATTGGAGAACCTCTCACGGCACAAGTCGATGCAACTGCACAATCGACATCGGCATCACTCGCCAACCGTTGGGAGCTGGTATCAAAAATCAAGCATCAATTCTGGAAACGATGGTCCCACGAGTATCTCACTGAACTCCAGCAGCGCAACAAATGGCAATCCAGGTCTCAAAGCTTACAAGTGGGTACTATAGTTATAATCAAAGATAGCACTCCTGTCATGACGTGGCGACTCGGGAAAGTGATCGAAACATTCCCTGGGCCCGATGGAATCGTCAGAACGGCAACGGTTAAAACATCTACTGGTATCATTAAACGGGCAATTCATTTACTTGCTCCACTTCCTCTGGACATACCCCCAACCACTACTGGCAGTGAACGTGCAGAAAACAGTCCTCTTCTCAAAGGAAACCATCAATCCACCAACCCAAGTAAAAACACTAGCTCTGGACTCAAAAGAAACCAATCCTCCACTGACAAAACTGCCACACCATCCCCAAAACGGTTCAACTTAGCTACAACAAGCCTGCTATTTATTCTCGCTCTATTTTTTCCACTAGCGACATGCCAACAAAGTCTTTACACAAAAATCAGTACATCAGCACTATCAACAGTATAAAAACCAACGAAGACCACTTGTCGCAGCTCTTACGAAATCAAACATCATTTCTTGACTCTACACTTAATATTATGAAGCAAACTGAAGCTCATACTCAAGCTATTTTTGAAAAATTCAATTTTAGACTGAAAAGGCTAGAGAACTTCACAGTCAATGATACCCATCAATCACAACTCATTCTGTCGCTTAGCATTCAGTTAATTGTTATTGCAGACAATGTGCAAACAATGCTAAAGGCCATAATGAATCTACTAACCGATACATATCATGGTAGAATAAGTCCCTCTGTATTGACGCCACAACAATTCGCTACAGAAGTTGACAACATCAAGGCAAATCTTCCATCGGATTTAGCACTACCAGTCACGGATATACTTCATCTATACGGGATAGTGACAGCCCATGCAGCCGTCTCAAATCAGCACATTATTTGCACCTTGGTCATCCCAGTAGCACATACAGAGGAATTCGACTTGTTCTATATTACTCCAGTTCCACAGCTAGTAAATGGTTCGTTGGTTGCCATCATGCCAACAACCAAAATGATGGCTCTTAACGCTCACCGAGACGAATATTTCCCGATTGATGATACCAAGCTTCATGATTGCAACATACTTGAGCATGATATTTTCTTATGCCCGAATATCCAAGCTACACATTCCAAAAATTCACCAATGTGTCGCTGTGAAATACATTTATTCAATAATGAATCAGATTCAAGCTGTAATCCAGAGCTAATAGCCAATGATAATGTATGGTACCAGCTCCATAAAAAGAACCAATGGATATTCGCAACTAAAAATCCGCTCAAATTAAGTACTGTATGCAATGGCGAAAGCAATTATCAAGTTCTGCAAGGTACTGGATTGCTTACCTTAGCAGCAGGTGTACAATGAAAAACGAGGTAATAACCATATATGGCCACCAAACCATCACCTCGACTCTGCATCAATCCTACACAAGCACCGGCATTTCATTTCCACATTTACAACAGAAAGTTATCAATTTAACTCGAGCATCGCCAAGCCTAGAGAGCATTGAGAACATAACCAGGCTGCAAGAGGAAGTAAGGGAACAGATGCGCAATATACCTACCCCAACTATCAACCATGGCGTGCACAGTCTTGCAGTGAGCTATGGAGGACTAGCTCTCATATTGACTTTAATTATCGTTATTTCACTAAAACAAATACGCAAAAGAAAAATTAAAGGCCCACCTACAATACCAACTCCACAGCCACGGCCAAGATCGAATTGGGATATTGCTGTAGAACCATAAGCTTAGATATCTCACACACATATATGATAACAAGCCGCATTTCGTTCATTTCTTAATACCACTGTATTATGTTGCACCCCCTGGGGGCCGCAGTATGTTAATTCTTTATGATTTTTTTTTTGTTTGTTAACAAATTAAAAAAGAATCATCATTCGAATTAATCCTCAAATATTTATATTTCTTGTTTTACTTAACACGCGCGAACTTATTGTCTACGTTTTATTCAAAGCGTGAGATTCAATAAGTCAGCAGAATTTTTTGATTTTAAATTTAGTTTCTTTTACATTTTTTTTGTTTGTTACCGTTTAGTTCCAGACAGAATGAAATTGGATATTTGTCTTTTATTCTGCTAGAGCTGAACGTGTGAAAAAAAAATTTATTACAACGGCAGCATATGAATGAACGATTTCCGGCTACCAGCAAATATTTCTTTCTTTTATTTTTTTTTTTTTTTTGTTTTATTTTGTCTACATTGCACTTTATTTATTTATTTGATAATTTGTAATTTAATTTTATTATATTTTTTGTTTATGTTTTTCTTTAGTTTTAGTATAAATAATTTTGAATTTTAATAAAAATCATCATAACTGATCAATCAATCAACCTGCGTTTTGCATTAATTCACTACAAGTTATTCTGGTGTACCACTCGGATAACTTTCATTTCTACAAAGTTACTATATAATAGTTTGGTGAACTACCAACCTATTAGTCCTTTTTTGTTATTCACTTATTTATTCCGTTAAGCAAGGCAAACGAGCCTATGCATTAACAATTATTTTGTGGCTGGTTCACTGTTTGCTGCCTCGTACGTATTTTTGCGCGATATTTGCTGTTGTACGTACCTACATATATACATACATATATTACTACCATAGTGTATTGATATTTACTACTAATCTTTTGACTCTCGACATGGCTGGTGGTAAGAAGGAACTGTGTGGGGTGTGCCGGGCGGCGTTTTTGAAAGCCCAGAACTCAATCCAGTGTGATCTGTGTAAAACCTGGTATCACTCATCGTGTGTGGGAATTGGTGATGACGAGCTCAAGGCATTGGGCAACTGTAAGAATATGTCCTATATATGCAATGGCTGCAAAATAGCTCCGCCTGGTTCTATCACATCGCTGCGTGCGGATATTTCTACCCTTAACACCAAAGTTGATGCTCTGGTTAAGAATGGGAACGTTGATTGCAACTCCATCAAGCAGACATTGAAGCAGGCACTTCAGGATATTGTTGCGGATTTTAAATCTGAAGTATTATCAGTGGTATCAAATCGGAGGTGAGTGAGTGCAGTAGTCGCATTTCTCGGGTGGAGCTGTCAACCGACACCATGATTTCTTCGCTCGAAAAAGAGAATAATTCCCTGCACCGTAAAATCAATCGCGGTGATATTATTATTCGCGGACTGCCTGCTGGCTTGGAGGATATACCAGCCGTTGCTGTTAATCTTGCGAAGCACTTCAATATATCCGTGGACCGACAGATGATTAATCATGGCTGCTACTTACACAATAAACAACTGGCGCTCATAAAGTTTAATTGCACAGCAGTGCGCGACATGATTATGCAGGCATATTTTAAATCCATTGCGTCGCATCCTTTGATGGTTTCTGATCTAGTGTCTAGTGAGAGTGTTTCGAACCCCAATAACTCTGGTGTCGGCCCAAGTGGTATCAGGGTTAGATCGAGAGTGTTCCTTAATGACCACTTATCCCCCCTATCCACCAAACTGAATGCTATCTGTCGGAGACTGGTGAAGGACAAGATTATCCTCAAGTTCCGCCTGATTGATGCCGATATGCCTAAATCTAGGATCACGATGCTTGATGGGAAGGAGCTCATCTGTGATGCTGCTGAGTGTGCTGGACTGATGAAGCCGCCTCCTATTTAACTGGTTTTTATATATATCTTTATATATCGTTTTTTAATTCTCTAACCTTTTAACTAACTAATTTTTTTACTTTTATCTTTTTTCTGAATCTGTACATTACTCCCTTTTTTTCAATGGATTGAGTGTCTTGTTTGGGCGGTGGGTCCTCTGTCTCAGTATGTGCGTGTTTGCAGCTGTACTTGTTCGCGGTATCTCGGCGGCGGTTTGCTGGTGTATCAGGTGAATTTTATTTGTTTATGAAATTCTCCTGTGGATGCTGCGGCTGTTGGCGGGGTACCGATGGCGGGTGCAGGTGTGGATGTGTGTATGGTGGGACTGGGGGCCCATCGCTTGTGCAGGACACTCAATGTTTTTAATGTTTTTTATATGCAGTGTACTCTGCTGTCATGCTGTCATGAAGTTTCTACTCGGTTTGCCTTCTTACATATGCATTACAGCCGAATCACTGCCTGCTTTGTATCGTTACCTGATTTATTGGGTCTGCCCTTTCCGAGTAAGAGTTTTTCTACTCTACATTATTAACAACTGTAACAATTTTTCTGTTTAGTATCCTTAAGATTCTAAACATACTTTCCCTGCTTCTCGGATGGAGCAGACTTAATAATAGAAAAAATCGGAGTAATCAGTAGTTGAATTAGTTAGTATTTAACCATAATTATTTCTTGTATGCACATGCCGTGCTTTCCATCCTTATTTCTCCTTAATGCTTCGAGTACGTGGTTCCCTTGTGATACATTGTAATTTGATCTCTTTGTTCATTTAAAATATGATAGCTAGATTTATCTCTTATATGAGTATATTTATAATAGTTTATATGATTGTTTTGTTGTGCTCGGACTGCAATATTCTTTGTGAAATTTATATGAGTTATATTTATTCTTTCTCTATGATGGCCCTTACATTTGCATCACCCCCTACGTATTTATTTGCCTTTGTTTTGATGTCTTCTAATGACAACCTTGGTCCCATTGTTAGGGATAGTGCCTACCTTAGTGATATCCTGCGTCCTTTCAGGAATCAACTCAAAATTGGTCACCTTAATTGTCGTAGCCTGTCTCCTAGGGTTAGTTCTTGTAAGATTGATGAATTGAGATCGATTATTGGCAGTAATGTCTTTGATGTTGTAGGTGTAACTGAGACTTGGCTCGGTAACCAGGCTTCCAGTCGTTCTGTGGGACTGCCAGGGTATAGGCTTTGTCGTAATGACAGGCCTTCTAGAGGAGGTGGAGTTGGTGTGTACGTCTCGAATAAATTTAACGATAAGGTCGTGTCCAGAACTCAAGATCCTGGCTGTGAATCCCTCTTTATTGAGGTCTTATCGGGCAACTCTCGCTTCCTTTTGGGGGTGGTCTATCTCCCTAGTGGGTGTTTGCATACATTTGAGAGGCTCCACTGTGATCTGTTTTCCCGATTCTCTAATATTGTCTTAGTGGGAGATTTCAACTGCAACCTATTTTTACCGACGAATTCTCATCTGGTCAGATCCTTTTGTCGTAGATATAATCTTTCTCTTACTCACAATTCGATTCCTACGCATTTTGACTTAAGGACTAGGACCACGTCGCTTATTGATTTCTTCATGGCTAGCACCTCGTTGCGCGTTAGCTGTCGTTGCCAGGTTTACAGCCCGTCTATTTCGGACCACTCGCTCATAGCTGCCTCCTTCCCTATCAAGGTGGCCCAGTTGGATGAATTCTATGAGTATCGTGACTTTAATAATATCAATTGGGGGGTCTGCTCTCGTCTCTCAATAGCCATAACCTTGATTATATCCTTGATACCACTGATGTTGATCTGAAATGCTCCCTAGTTACTGCGCTCATCAACGACCTCTACCAGTATGTTCCCACAGTCAGAGCTAGAGTGTATAGGGCTAATAACGCATGGATGAGCACTAATGCGGTTATTCGCATGAGGTCGTTGCGTGACTTATCCTTCACAACTTTCAAATTGGATCCCTCACCCCTGAACTGGTCAAACTACTACAAACTGCGTAACAGGGCGAAGAATATTATCCGCAAGGAGAGGAATAAATACTTTTGTAAACTATTTGGTTCTGTCGATGCCCGCGGATGTTGGAGAATCATCAGAGGTCGAGGTTGCATTGGAGATGACGAGTCTTTCCCGGATCTTGACCCGGATACGATCAACCGTTACTTTGTGAGTCCCGGGGTTACTGGGCCTGTCTCTATTGCTCCTGATGATATTCTTAATCAGCCTGGTTCCTTCTCTTTCTCTTATGTGGATGTTTCTGAACTGTTTGCGACTATGAATAAGGTGAGGTCGAGGGCGGTTGGTGTTGATGGCATGTCCATTCGGTTTCTGAAGCTGGTTTTTCCTTTCCTATCAGATATTATTCTAGACTTGGCGAACTCTATACTGACTAGGTCCACTGTTCCATCTGAGTGGAAGACTGCCCGTATTGTCCCAATTCCGAAATCTAAAATTGTTAATGGACCTGAGGACCTCAGACCTATCTCCATACTCCCCTCTCTGTCAAAGGTTGTTGAGCACGTTTTAAAGGATCAGATGCTACTTTTTCTGTCTAACAAAATTTCGGGCTCTCAGTACGCCTTCCGCGATGGGTTGAATACAACTTCCCTCTTGTTATCTCTTACCGACTCTATAAGAAAGAATATTAATTCTGATCAATTGAGCGTTTTAATATCGATGGACCTGTCTAAGGCGTTTAACTCGATTAACTTTTCTAGGATGATTCATAAACTTCGCCATGAATTTCTCTTTTCGAGTTCGGCCTGTAGACTCCTAGAGTCCTATCTGACTGGGCGATCGCAATTCGTTGCCCTAAATGGGATTTCGTCGGCCTTACTTACACTCTCCTCTGGTGTGCCTCAGGGTTCTGTCCTGGGGCCACTTCTTTTTATCCTATACATGAACGACCTGTCCAAAGTTGTTGACTCTCGTTGTTGTGCCTAATTTTTCTACGCTGATGATGTGTTCCTTCTGTTTGCGGGGAGTAGAGAATCGATTAACTCTTTTGAGCAGGATATTAATTTGTGCCTTAGCCTTGTGGCCGACTGGACTGGACTTAATTCTCTTACTATGAATACCTCGAAGACCAAGGCCATGATGTTTGGTCCTACCCCTCGCTTTCTCTATGACCTTGAAATTTCCTTGGGTGGTGATCCTATTGGTTTTGTTGATCGCCATAAGTGCCTTGGGGTTGTACTTGACAGCAAACTCTCGTTTAGCTGGCATATCGATGCCCTATCAGGTAGAATCGTCAGCTTGTTACGAAGATTCTACAACTCTAATGTTTACCTACCCCTGCATGTGAGGAAGAAGATGGCTCATGCTATGTTGATGTCGCAGGTTCTTTATGGATTTGAGGTTGTCACTGGGTCTGTTGGCATCCATCTCAATAGATTAAAGCGCCTAATAAACATGATTGTCAGATTTGTCTACAACATCCGGAGGAGAGACCATGTCTCTGGTTCTGTGGTGGATTTCCTGGGATGTGAATTCAATGGGTACGTGATACTTCGGAATTTATTAACCTTCTATAAAATGATCAGGATTGGGAGACCTATTGTCTTATGTAATTCATTTCTTTTCTCGCCCCGTTTTAGGAACCCTCATCTTAATCTACCAATGATCTTTAGGTCAGACTTTAGCAGATCGTTTCTGGTCCGAGTATCCGGATATTGGAATGGCCTGCCACTGGAGCTGCGAGTCTTTTCGCACTCCAACAACGTTTTTAAGCTCAAACTTTATAAGTTCTTAATATCACAGACAGCGTGACTCCGATTTTCTCTTTCTAGTTGCTTTAGTGCTCGGCCCATCCTTTTGGATACTGGGCTAGGCCCTTTCCCTAACTGGACCATTTAATTCGATTTTATCTTGTTCTATATACATAGTTACAGCTTATTAATGCGTGGGGGTGTGAGGTGAATGTTTGGAATATAATCTACTTTAATTCAGAAAAAACAAGGAATGTTGTTGTCTGTATAAATCTTTTTTTATTATTATTTTTTCTTTAATCTTTTATTTTAGTATTAACTACTTAGGTGTTAAGACTGTGTAATATATTTTTTGGCCCATTGGGCTTTGTATTACTGAACTGAATAAATAAATCAAATAAATAAATAAATAATTAAGAACCGCTGAATATGAATGAAAATAGATTTTAATTTCATATCGCTCCGCACTGCGGTTTTTTACTTCAAAATCGTATGAAAAACCGCACCGCAATAAATTATCGCAACATTGTGTTCAGACTCTGACAGAAAAAATAAAGAAAAATCCTAAAAAATATATATTTTCATTTTAGTTAAAAATAAAAATAATTAAGAACCTCTGAAATGTTTTAAAAAAATAAAAGCAACTTTCAGTATGATTAAAAGATTAAGGGCCAATAATTGACTTCCTATTTAAATACTCATTCAGCTAATTTTCATTTAAATTTATGTTGCATTTAAATAAGATTCCATTTTTTCAGTGAGTAATTAAAGTTCTTATTTAATTACGTTTAAAATATGGTAGCACTGCGTAAAATAAAAAATTTCCCACAAATTTCCCTAAAGAACAGCTGACTAGAACAAATAAAGAAAAATCCAAAATATTATATTATTATTTTATTTACATATGAAAAGTAATATTATCAGGCTCAAGTTCAGTTTTATTGAATTAATGAAAATTCAAAATTACTAAGAGCTATAAATACCCTAATAACAGGGGTCACAGTAATATGTGAATTTCCCTAAAATAGAGTAAAAACAACAAAAACGTTAAAATACAAAGTAGAATACTTTGATGATAACGGACTATGAGTTTGTGTTGATTACTAGTTCCAAACAGTAATGAGGGAATTTCGTACTAACCAGCACTGTTTCACTGTAGAATAAAAATTGAATTAAAAATTAATTCTCATATTCTATTTCTGTTGAAAACTGTTTAAATAGTTGATATTCTTCTCACTTAGTATCCACTTTACGAAAATTGTAAAGATGGACAATTGAACGCTGATGAGAGGTGTAGCGGCCTTGAAATCAGTACTGATACGTTCTGCTAAAAACTGATTGGATATAAATAATAATATTTTCCAACACAAAAAAAACTCTTAGTAATTTTGAATTTTCATTAATTCAATAAAACTGAACTTGAGCCTGATAATATTACTTTTCATATGTAAATCAATATAAGTTCAAATAATAATTACGTTTATTCGTAATAATAATAATATAAAAATATTATTATTTTAGCTAAAAATAAGAATAATTAAGAACTGCTGAAATGTTTTTAAAGAATAAAAGCAACATTCAATACGATTAAAAGGTTAATAGCGACTAAACAAGACAAAATTTTATGCAGTTTGCCAGCAGCCACAAATATTTTATTGGCTTTATTTTATATAAGAAGAACAAGCAGTCAAAAACATATGGAAATTCGTAAAACTTATGTAGTATTTAAATGCACAATGTTGGCTATTTAATGTTGACTTAATTTTGCAGTGAAAAACTTAATTTTGTATATAAATAGCATTTAAAAATAAATGACATATAAATCAGTACTGAATTATTGGCCCTAATACTGACAAAACAAGACAAAGCTTTATGCCATTTGCCAGCAGCCACAAATATTCTATTGGCTTTATTTTATATAAGAAGAACAATCAGTCAAAAACACAGGGAAATTCGTAAATCTTTATTATTATTTTTATACACAAGGTTGTTCATTTAGGGCCAATAAATGGGTGGATGATTATGTTTCATTTATTTTTAAAACCCATTTAAATACAAAATTTTGTTTTTCACTGCAATATTAAATCAACCTTAAATAGCCAACATTGTGTATTTAAACACTAAATAAGTTTTACGAATTTATGTACATATGTTTTTGACTGCTTGTTCTTCTGGTTAGAAAAAAAAGCAAATAAAAAATTTAGTGGCTGCTGGCAAGTTGAACAAAATTTTGGCATGCTTTTTCGCTATTACCCTTTTAATCGATCTGAAAGTTGCTCTTATTCGTTTAAAACATTTCAGCAGTTCTTAATTATTTTTATTTATGGCTAAAATAAAAATATATTTTTTCGATTTTTTTTATTTGCTCGTCTTTATATTACGTAGTGCTACCATATTTTCATCGTAATTAAATAAGAACTTAAATTACTCACTGAAAAAATTAAATCTTATTGAAACACAACATAAATGTAAATAATAATTAACTAATTACACACTTAAACATGAAGTAAGAACTGGCCATTAATTATTCTCTAATTAAGTACTTTTGATAAATATGCAGTCAAAAACACAATTTGGTATTTAATTATCACTTAAATATCAAGTTAAAAATTGGCCCTAATTGAAAAAGGGTAAGGATATCTGTTACTGGATCTGTACATACATGGAAATGGAAGCAACAAACAAATGTTCAAGACTATGATTTACGCCGTACGGGACGGGCATTGATGTCATTCCAATTAATCATCAAATTCACAAATAATATTCCTTTTTTATATACATACGTTCATATGTATGTATGTACTTGCACATATAAATGTCAATTACCTTTCCATCGTTTTCCACTAGGCACAAGAAGACAACATCTTCCCGCAACAAGCGCACCGCAGCATGTAATGGATATTTTGTTTTGCTTTTCAACATTTCAAACAACAGAGGTCCAGACATATGCTCAAAGTCTTGTGGTGTTAAATCATACCAATGAGTAGAAATCAGCCCAGAGCAGTAGTCAAGTAGACTAGCAGCACCAACTTCTTCCGCTACGCAATAGAAACGAACGCAAGAACGCACACCAACTGAAGCAACCAATGCCCGTTCGCACAGACCCAGTAAGCCTGGCAAATGAAAACGATGAGCTGAACGTAGCAACCCCAAAGCTATCCGATCATGCTGCAAGTCTACCACATCCACATAAAGCCAATGTAAAAGAGCTAGTGCAATATCTTCCTCTATGTCACTCCAGTCTAGCTCGTTAACATCTGCTAGTATTTCTTCACGCCATTCGTCGGAACGAGCGTGGAAAACAAATTTATGAGCGGGCATTACCTTAGATGTCATTTTAATAGTTAGATCAGAGTAAACAGTTCGACCGTACAGTGATGCAACGGTTAAAACTAATCTGGACACAAAGCTACTAAATTCACCGCACGCATCATTAGCATTCGAAGCTATAGCTTTACTATATTTGCGCTCCAAGTCAGCATATCCTCTTTGTAGTTTTGTATATTCTTCCTTCAGCAACAGTAGGTGCTTCTCCAGCTTCTGCATTGCAGTTGCATCTGTAGAACATAAGCGGATTTTAACGTCAATAGATAAGTCTCAAAACAACGCCCTCAGAGTTCAAAGTTAAAACTATTAACCAATTAACAATAAAATTTTATTTTCTTTACCCATTTTTTTGGAACTGATATAAAATAATATTGCAAATATATTTTCAGAAAATAAACTAATTCTTCTTCTACTTAGTGTTTACCAGGGCGAATTTATTATAAGGTGGGAGCAAGGTATGAATTTGCCTTGGGTGGGAGCAATGGCGAATTCAAAATTACGCCATTTCCAAACAATTGTCATATATTGTAATATTTCCTTTTCTATTAAATTCTTTGCTTACAAACAAATATGTATTATTTTTAATTATTATACAAGATTGACAATTGTTTGGAAATTTACAAAAACAAAATGCCTGTTATTTTTCGTGTTGCATTTGTTTTATTCTGACTCACACGTTATAATAAATTCGCCTTGACTACCACCTTATAATAAATTTTCCTTGGTGTTTACTTTCAAGAAGTATCTTGGTCTCAAGGCAAATTCACTGAATTCGCCTTGCTTGGTCCTAAGCACAGATAACCAGAGATGACACGAGACGGAAGATTTTGCATACTTGTTTGTATACACTCATACAATCGCGGTTTTTGGTTTCCTTCTTTGTGCTGTCTTTCTATCCAAATTAAAATTATAAATCACAAAACTAATTAAATATCCATATATTTCTATAACTCACATTAAAAATAATAATAATTAATTAATTTAAGTTGGTTTTCACTGATCGTTAGTATTTTATCACTATAATATCTGCAAAATATCAGAATTTATCAAGTATGTGTGCATGTATATATGTGTGTATGTAAGTTAAAAACCACCACCATTTAGCAAATTTACATCATATACATATGTATGTACGTATGTATATAAATTTAATATACAGAGTATATAAGCACACACTAAATTGTTTTATCACTTTATTTTCGAATTATATGCCGTAAATACTTAATATTATTACATTTTATTAAACTTAAGCGTGCTTTTATGTAGCATTTCCAACTAAAACCTGAACTTTTTTTTTGCTTTTCGTTTTGTTTACTTTCATAACAAACATACTAATGTTGTCTCTTTTTCACGATCCCGTGTTATGACAAATAATATATAATCCAAATCGAATATTTTTTTTTTGTTATCTCTGGTTATCTGTGGTCCTAAGCATGGTAAAACTATCAGGTATGCGCAGTTCGACAGCAACTACAATAATCCAAAAAACAACATGTATATTGTTAGTGTAAAATACTCGATTTAGATCAAAATACACAAACAAATTTAAAGAATATTCTTACGTATGAGTACCATTATTTATATACTCTCTTCAAACTATATCAGTTTGTATGAAAATTTGCTATAAAGCGAGCTCAGTCAGATGAGCTAGTTAGCTCACTTGTTGGATTCGCCTTGGTCCTAAGCAAGAAGGTGACACTTACTAGGTGGTGTTACTTACACAGCTGAGCTATATTTTTCTAGCATAATGGAGGCTTGAATGTCAAAATTTGTACATGCAAGCATAGGGGCTGATATGTCATATGTGTTTGTTATGTTGTACTTTGTGTCGTATTAACTTTACCTGTTATGAAATAGCCTTAGACCAACCTAAATTACGACGCAAAGCGTTGTCTGGCTGTCAAACTTTCTCATACCCATACAAAATGCATGAAACCAACCGATATAATGCAGCGTCAACTAGAGGTGTCAAAATATCGATAGCATTATCGATAGTGTCGATAGTTATTTTTTTTCGAGAATATGGATATTTTTCTGCCAAGATTTTATACTATGTTCACACGGACAGAAATTATAGAGGTTCGCACTCTCATTCTTGGTTCGCGGGCCAACCTTGATTGAACCTACATGTTTCGCCATACAAAATTTTGAGAGCGAACCTACATGTTTCATTTTGAACCTTGTTGCGAACCCGTATAATTTACTATCATTTCTAATTTTGATAACAAATTATCGCTAGTTTATCTGAACTAGTTGTCCAAAAACATTTTAACAAAGAAAAACAATTGATAAGTGCTAAATTTTAATAAAAACATTGAGCAAATAAAAAGCATATATTTATATTTATGTAAATAATTAAATAAAATCGAAAAACAATAAATAACATTAAATAACGAAGTACGAACCAATCTAAAATGTGTCGTGTGAACACATAGGTTCGCCATCGTGGTTCATGGAGCGAACCTAGTGTTTCAGTTCTTCGTGTGAACATAGTATTATATTTGAAACCAATCGATATTTTTAGAAACTATCGATACTATCGGCGATAGTAAACTAAAAAAAATCATCTCTATAAATTTATAATACTATGTTCACACGAGAAGATGAAGCACTTGCTTCGCTCTCTGAAGCATGTTTATGAATCTAGCTGTTCACACGACTCATGTACTTGCTTCGATTTGATAGTTCTATTTTTAATAACAAATAAAATGTAAAATAGACAAAAAAAATAAGTTAAAATTATTACGCATTTTTAAAAATGCACAAACATATTTTTTGCTTCCATTGTTGTTTTATCTTTATAGTTTTGATTCAATTTTTCACTTTTAATTAAAGTTTTTGTTGTGTTTTTTGCATCTAGTTCAGATCAACTTCCGATAAATTACGATAAAATTTAGAGAAGACAGCAATTTTTCATGCTTCGCAAGTAGATTCAATATGAATCTACATGCTTCGGTCTCAAAATTTTGTATGGCGAAGCATGTTGCTACGCTCATGATTGGGGTGTGAAGCATGAATAGAGAGCGAAGCATGTTCCGTGTGAACGTAGTATCACACGACAAGATGAAGCACTTGCTTCGCTTTCTGAAGCATGTTTATGAATCTAGCTGTTCACACGACTCATGTACTTGCTTCGATTTGACAGTTCTCTTTTTAATAACAAATAAAATCTAAAATGGACAAAAAAAATTAGTTAATATTATTACGCATTTTTAAAAATGCACAAACATATTTTTTGTTTCCATTGTTGTTTTATCTTTATAGTTTTAATTCAATTTTTCACTTTTAATTAAAGTTTTTGTTGTGTTTTTTGCATCTAGTTTAGATAAACTTCCGATAAATTCTGATAAAATTTAGAGAAGACAGCAATTTTTCATGCTTCGCGAGTAAATTCAATATGAATCTTCATGCTTCGCTCTAAAAATTTTGTAGGGCGAAGCATGTTGCTTCGATCATGATTGGGGTGTGAAGCATGGATAGAGAGCGAAGCATGTTCCGTGTGAACCTAATATAAACTGTTATAAATGGTATAAATGTTTTTCTTTGTTAAAATAATTTTTTAAAACTAGTTCAGATAAACTAGCGATAATTTGTTATCAAAATTAGAGATGATAGTAAATTATCTGGGTTCGCAACAAGGTTCAAAATGAAACACGTAGGTTCGATCTCAAAATTTTGTATGGCGAAACATGTAGGTTCAATCAACCAAGAATGAGAGCGCGAACCTCTATAATTTCTGTCCGTGTGAACATAGTATAACATCGACTGAGTCAGAAAGAATGTTTAGCAAAGCTGGACAAATAGTTTCAGATAGACGTACAAAATGAAAAGAAAAAAATGTTGATATGTTGCTTTTTATTAACAAAAATAACTAGTCATTCACACGAAATTTGTTAACATTAATATAATATACAGTACAACTTCGACAGTCCGGACACATATAGTTTTAGGCACGTTCGGATTATCGAGTTGTCTGGACTATAGTAGTGAAAATTATTAAAATAATCTAAGTGAATTGAAAAAAAATTATATTATGAAAATGGTTTATTACATTATTTTCGTTCAAATGTTACCGGGTCCATTATAGGTGTTCGAAATAAATTGTTTTATCTTCTCCTTATTTTTTTTAATGCCCCAAATCGTTGATTTAGGAACATGTCATTTTTCGGCAACCTGACTAATAGTTTTACCTCATCAAGACAACCGAAACTAAAGTAATGATAGTGCAAAATGTAAATAAAAGTATGAATAACAAATGATGCGAGTTAAAAACGGGAAACCACTGGAATTTAAATTTTTTCTTGCATAAAAAAATTTTTTCCGGATTGTAGAGGTAAAAATTTTAAGTTGTCCGAAATGTAGAAGCGTCCGAATTATTGGAGTGACCGGACTGGCGCATGTCCGGACTGTCGAAGTTGTACTGTATAATAATTTTATATTAATAATTGTATACATATTTTAATTTAATATAGGTATATAATAATGTTTTAAATTTTATTTATTTGTTGCGGGTTACCAATATCTAGATATATATTTCGTTGGTAGCCATACCAATGCATCAGCAGATTTTTTACCCTTTATGTTTAAAAAATTCTAAGTCTCATCTATTTATACAAAAACTCACAAAAATATTTTTATGAATTACAAAGCATAAAAATAGCTTTCAAAAATTTCTTAAACACACACAACAAATAATTTTCCATTATGAATGTGCTTAGTTTTCTACAAAATTAATAAACAAATAAATAAATTTAACACATAAATACTTGAGTACATGCTCAAATATATGTAAAATTTTGGTATATAATAATTTTTAATTTTTTTTTTATTTAACTAAGAATTAAAGTTCTATTTTGTTTTGTTTTGTTTAAAGTAGATTTTTTATTTAGAATATATACATATGTACAACTTTATGTAAAAACAAAATAGGTATGTATGTATGTATTAATTAAATGAAATAAAAATATTGTCTGAAAAAAACCACTTCGATACTATCGCGATAGTATCGTTGATATATCGATAGTTTGTTTAAGTTTTGATATTTTAGAATCGATATACTTTGTTAAACTATTGAAAATTTTCGATAGTGACACTATCGATAGTTTTACACCTCTAGCGTCAACGCTTTGCAATTGGAAAATCCAATTTTGACAGCGCGTCAACAAGTGAAATTGGTTGCAAAAGTACGCGTGTGAAGAAAAAAACATGGAGTTATCAAACCGGAAGTTAATGTTTTTCTTATGAAAAATGTAAACAAAGAGTGAAAAAAAATTACGACTTTGAATGCAATAATTTTAAAGTAATATTTTAATAAATTAAAAATATAAAAATGAGAATATATAGCAAAATTCCTCTAGTATCAGATTTTATGACTGTCATTATGGACATTTTAATTATAATGAATATATCCGGAGGTTTCTTCGAACAATTTTCAAAACACTATTTCATTGATATCTCAGAAACTAGAGAGGGTGCGCATATGACACTACACGCAATCGAATGAGGTTGAAAATACGCATCGATTGTGGTTTCAACTATTTTCCCGGAGGTTTTCTGAGAAAAGTTGTACACTTATCAACATTTAAAAAAAAAAAAAACACTTTTAGTAATTAGCAAATAACTCATAAAGTAGAAGGGGTGCGCATATGACGCTACACGCAATCGAATTAGGTTGAAAATACGCATCGATTGTGGTTTCAACTATTTTCCCGGAGATTTTCTGAGAAAAGTTGTATACCTATCAACATTTTTTTTACAAAGAAAAACACTTTAAGTATGCAAAATCTTCCGTCTCGTGTCATCTCTGGTTATCTGTGCCTCCAGCTTTAAGGACACGCATACTTGTCTGCAGACATGTACGATGGCATACCAAAACTCACTGTCTAATAGCATGTATGTCGAGTACGTCAGACATGTCTGTTTTGAAAAATTTTTGATTTTCTGATGTATGCACACCAACATACACACAACATATATAAGTACTGAAGTATGCCGTCAGCGTTCGATAGTGTAATAGCAAAACGCAAAGAATGCCATCGTACATGTCTGCAGACCATAGCTGCCAGATTTGACGATTTATCGTCATTTTGACGATTTTGGGTCCTAAAAATGACATAGTGACGATGGGACGATTTATACCCTAATTTTGACGATTTTAAATAATTCAAGTGTGCAACATTTATTTGTAAAATTGAAAATTTTAATGAGCAACTTTTTAAAAACTAGTATGCTTAAAACTGCAAACTTTTATTTAATCTATATATATAAAAAAATTATTGCAAGTGTATTGTGACTTTATAACTCACGAACGGTCAAACCGAATTCGATTAAATTTTTAGGGTTTGTTCTTATGGTCGTGTAGATGGTTTATCGAAATCGGTGAGTTTGTGAGTTATGACTTTTCGTGAAAGTCGTGATGTGATTTAATTAGGTAAATCGAATTCGAATCCGTGTGAAGCCGGGGCGGTGATTATAAAAACCATAACAATTTATTAAATTTTGAAGACATTTATTTAGCAATATTTGCCAGAGATGAATTTGAAGAAGCACAAATAAGTGCAAAATAAAAATAATAATTGTGTTAATTTTTATATAGAGATTTGTGATCAGATATTTTCCAGGTTTGATTTTGAATATAAAGATATAAAGCACTTGGCCAAATTAATCCATTTAATATTATTTATGTAGAAAAAAGTTGGTTTTCTGAGATTATAACAGAATTTTCCTATTTTGTTAAAGAAAGTGAAAGCCAAAACCATATTATGTTTTTATCAGTGCAATAATTTTAATTGTCTGAACTCAGTTTCTAGCTCTAGTTATATTATAACTATTGGATTTTTGGAAAAAAAATATCAGAGATGCAAACGAGGGACTCTAGTATTTTGTTTCTGGTTTTGGCTAAATTTATTACAAAAAAACCTAGTTTTACCACTATCCAGAGCAAATGTGGAAATAATATTTAGTCAGGTAAACATAAGTACGACTAAAGTAAGAAATTCATTGAAAAAGTCGCCTTTGGAAGTAATATTATATATATACAAAATATTATTTAAAGCTAGACAAATGTAGCTGCTATGATCTCAAAGTTGTACCTGAATTAATCAACATGTTTAATTGCACTATATAATTGTAAAATATATTATACATATATGTAAATGTATCATATACATATTTTCTTTAAAAATTATATTTTACTAGCTGATCCCGGTGTACTTCGCTACCCCCCTCGTTATAAAATAAAATTAAAAGTATTTATATATCCTATTGTGAAAATTTAATGACCATCGGTCCAATAGTTAAGACTATATTAAGATTTTTTATTTTCCTATAAAGGGGCGTGGTCCCACTCACTTTTTTCCTAGTACGTATTCCTAATTATGTCAATACTATATGTACCAAATATCATCGGCGTAGGTCAAAAAATGCCCAAAATATGGCGATTTCAATTTTTGGGTTATATGGGAGCTGCCACGCCCACTTGTCCGATAACGCCCATTTTTGTCCTGATTACTCACATTAGTAACATATGAACTATTGCAATGTTTCAAAACTCTTGCTATCACAATAGTCAAGATATATGATGTTATTCAATTTATGTGGGAGGGGCTACGCCCACTTGAAATATTAAAAGCCTAAAACCATCCTCTATAAATTCCCTTTTGAATGACACCAGTTTGGGTCAAATCAGTTGGATAGTTTCCGAGTCTATAGCGAACATGGGTACAAACATTTTTTGTATTTTATATATATAGATTTGTATAAATTTTATTGTAGTTTTTATACATTTTTAGAAAAAAATGTTTCCAAAAATGAAATTTAAAATGCATATTTTACTACATTGGAAAAAAAATGTGATTTTAATGTGAATTCTAATTGAAGTATCTGATCTGTCTATTTAAAGAATGCTGTTTTGTTTAATAAGATTTGTTTATTTAAAAGTTTTGTTATATTTTGCCTCTGATAAAATATGTTTTGTTGGTAAAAAAGCGGTTTTTTCATTTGACGTTTTTATGACGATTTCAATAAGCTATATTGACGATAATGACGATTTTTGCCCAAAAATATGTCGATATTACCTAAAAAAATCTGGCATCTATGCTGCAGACAAGTATGCGTGTCAAGGTATATTAATTATCAGGTAGTCGCATTAGCTAAAATTGACATCAGCTGATTTATTTATTGTTGTCAAAACTTTGTTTTGTTTTTATAAAAATATTGAGACTTTTTTTATTTATTTAAAATTTAAGAAAATTAAAAAAAACAACACGTGAAAAATTTTTAAAATTTAATTAAAATTAAAAATATCGATTACAATGCGTGTATGTAGTGTCTGCAAAAAAAAAATTTGCAAAGTGGGAAGGAAAGTTATTCCAAGTACCCAAAGAAAAGCGCCTGAGAAGTATATGGAGCGAAATTTGTGGCAGGAATTTCACACCAACTTCTCTTTTATGTAGCTCTCATTTTTTGCCATCAAGCATTATACATGCTGGAAAAAAGGTATGCCTGTTGCCAAATGCGGAGCCTTTTGTTTTGCAGCTGCCCGCAATTGAAGAGCAAGATATTTATGAAACATTAAATACAGAGTAAGTACCTTTTAATGATTCTCAATGATTAACTGCCAACAGAATATAAAATTGTGTTATTGTTTCTATTGTAAGGCAGTAAGTAGTGTATTTTTAGAAATAAACCTTTTTTAGTTACTATATGTATAAAGATGTATGTAAATATTAACATTTAATTTGAAGAAACTGCTTGGGTCAAGTAGTTGTGCCAAAATCAAGCACTCCCGCCGTCGTCAACACATGTGTGGAAGACGAATATACGTTTTATGCCGACACTTCAGCAGACGTCGCAATCCTATATTCGGAACATAAAAAACAATGTCAAAGAAAAGAGCAAGATACTCAAACTGAGTAAGAGCGCAAAAATTTCAAAATGTGTGTAAAAATCTTATTAATTATCACTGTTTTATTTATGTTTATTTTATTAAAAAAATTGCGAAATTTATATTGTTTCTTTTGAATTCATTCCTTTTTATTGCTTTAATTATTTAATTATTATATTGTTTAAAAAATTGCGACCCTTGTTATTGTTCTTTTTTAATATAGTTTTATGTACTACATTGTTTAATTTATTCCTTTTTCACTTTAATTATTTAATTCTAGCAATTTTTATTCATTAATTTTTACTCTTTTTTCGCCGAAATGAATACATGAAAACAATTTTTATTTTTAATTGTATATTTTAAATACCAAATTTGCTTAAATTGTATACGCTATTTTAGTAAAGTTAATAAATTAATAAAATTGCAATATATTATCAAATTTTGACTATCTGATTTTGATTTATTTGTTAGAATTTGATATCTGAAAATATCTCTATTTTGTTCTAAAATGTTCACGAATGAAAACATAAACAAATTTGTTTTCTGTATTGTAAAAAATTTTAACATACATACATACATATATTTTTATTTTATGAAATTGTTTTTTTTAATTTAATTTTTGTTTTGTTTACACATCACATTTTGACAACAGCCAAGTTTTTACTCTAACAAAATGCCTGTTGTTTTTGTGATGTTGTATTTGTTTTAGGGACAAGACTACCTTATTTATTATACCATGATGCGTATCTGATAGCCCTTTTAACGTATACTCATTTTATCAGAGGTGTCTTTTTAAGTAAACATTGACAGCTTTAAGAGTATATATTGAAGGTGGCATCATTTCTATACAATAATTACAAAAACAACTAAAACAAATTCATGCTGTTTATGAAAATATTGTAGAACTGTAACCACCAGCTATTTCGTAGCGCAGACTTAGATTTTATTAATATTATCCGTGTAAACATAAAAAATATCTGCAACAGACTTTTGTTCTCTCTTAAAGTTAAAGCTAGTTCTAGTACTTAGTAATATGTAGTATAAACTACCCTTTTTATTCACACTGCCCATTGACTCAATAAAATTTGTATGTCTGAACATAGCATAAAACAACGACTGTAAAAAAATATGATATTAGAGGACTTTAGCTATATATTCTCATTTTTATGTATTTAAGTAATTAAAATATTACTTTAAAATTATTGCATTCAAAGTCTTAACTTTTTCAGTTTTTGATTACATTCTGCATATAAAAAACATAAAAACCATAACATCCGGTTTGATAACTCACTCAAAGTTTTTTTTTCTTCACTCTCGTGATTTATTCACGTCGTGAATAATTATATAATTTTTTTTTTTGATACTGTAAAATGCAACTTTGCATTGGATACTTACGTGTTGCCGTTGTTGTACATTTTCTCCTTCATATAACAAATTCGATGTTTATCTCGCTTCCTCTCCTAATATTAAATTAATGATAATTACAGCGCAGCCTTAGACATTTGCCTAACATTTTTTCTTGCTGCGACGGGGAACATTGATTTCATTCTTGTAAAACATTTAACAAAATATCTAGAGAAACTTACTTAAACTCTACACTAAAATTGCGAAGCAGTTTGCGTGATGCATTGTTAATTACTCGTTATACAAATTTTTTCAGCAGAAATCAAACTATATTACTGAAAATAAATTTTTTTTACGTCGCTGATTGATAACACCTTAGTAATATCTGTTGACGTCTGATTTTGCAGCAACAATATCAGCTGCGGTATACGCGCTAAACTGTTTTGGCAATATTAAAATAAATTCCCATTTTTTTTGGCACTCGACTAGTCTCAAGCCAAGTAAAATGTGGATCCACTAAAAATATGTAATGTCATATAATGTTGATAAATTTTAGAGGAATTAATAGTAAGTAAAATATGTTAATTTTCAAAGTCTTCAATACTAATTTGTTTATTTTTTTATTTAGTAAACTAAAGGAAAATAAGAGCTTTTTAAGAAAAAATAAATGGAAATAATTTTAATACATGTACGAACTAATGGACAATAATTATATTCGCATGCCACCTACACATCCGAACAGCAATGGTGCTGTCAATTCGTTAGACCCCTTGGGCGGCGGTGGCACCCATCATAAAGTTCCGCGTAATTTTAAATTGCTTTCGGATCCAGCAATTACCAAAGGTACCATTAAATTATATCGTTTCGATGGTATTGTTCCAAATGATTCCACCTACCCTACGGTATTGCCTAGAGATCCTCGCAATCCGGTAATTCGCTTACGCCCAAGGCCTGTTGAACCTTTGGCGTTGTCAGTTCCACGGTATGTAGCAGAATAATGTTAGTTAGACTTCAGTATAAAATACAATATCTTACAGGCTTGAAATTGATAAAAACTACGTTGGGACTCCTCCGGCTATCGAAATAACAGTAAGCAATTTAAATGACAACATTGATAAGCAGTTTCTTGCACGAATGCTTGAAAAATGTGGTATGTATGATGATATTGTGATTTACCATCACCCGGTTACAAACAAGCATCTTGGAATTGCCAGAATTATATTTGAGAATGTGGAAGCAGCACGCCAGTGTGTTGAGAAATATAACCAAAAATCGGTAATGGGAAAGGTAAACTAAAATGATAATATATATATGTAAACTCATCTCATTACACTAATATGTACATATGTTTAGATTTTAAGTGTTTTTCATGATCCATTCGGAAATGTATGCAAACAAACAATTGATAATTTGACATCATCGAAGCCAAAAGCAACAACTACTGTAAGTAGCTCTGCAATAACAACAGTGGGTATGTCACAACCAAAGCAGTTAGAAGTTGATCCACACACCACGGCAATATCTTCAGCAACGATCACAAATACTAATTCAGATTATCAACATGAATACATTTCTCATATATCACAGGATAGTTTTGATTCTTCCAAAGCTTATCAGCATTCCTATAGGCCAGAGCGTGATTATGACAGATTTACGCATAATCGTTCAGATAGATATTGTGATTCAGATAGATTTTCGTACCGTGACAAACGGAAAAACCGTGAACAAAATCGTGACAAGTATTGTTCTTCATCTGTTAGCATGAGACATGACAAAGATCGCTCAAAACACCACCATTATAAAAATGAATATCCTAGAGATCGCAGTGACGAACGCGGAAAATTAAATGCGAATAGACCAATTAGAGAGCGTGATCGTGATAGGGTGCGAGATTATGCTAGATCACGCGAACGTGATAGACGAGATCGTGACCTTGATTATCGTGAAAGGGACTCGGAACGGTCGGGTGATAGAGATCGTGATCGCTCCTCTAAATCTCGTGGGAGTGAAAAATACAATTCAATATCACGTTATTCTCGTGAATACGTTGATTCAGTTTCGAATAGTATAACTCCAAAGCATTACCCATCAGCTAGTAGTGGTTTGTACTTCCCTCTCCAAACTAGTGTTTCGCAGCCATCAGTGCATGTGGTGGCTTCATCAATTCCTAGTTCATATCCATACCATACGTACGGTTACTCATCTGAAAGCACTGCAACTCCACATATATGGCATGGAGGAGCAAAAACATGGGCGGCTCATCAACTGCCCCAACAACCACAGAGCCAGCCACCTCTGCCGCCACCCCCGCCAGACGGAACACCCGATTGGGACGAGCCCGAACCACCCCCACCCGGTGGATATTCCAGTCATGATGAATTAACGCATAGTACGAAAGACGATAAGAAATACATTTTAGCATCAATCAAAAAAACATCTATGGAGATGAACGTAAATAATCTGGTAGACAAGAAAGAAAAAATATCGAGAACCGATTTAGGCAATGTTGACTTAGACACACGTATTGCTCTTATGTTCAAGGGTAAATCATTTGGTAATGCCCCCCCTTTCTTGCAAATGGATAGTAGTGAATCGGACGCAGAGAAAGTTTGCCAAGCCGAAAATGAAGATGGCGTACTGAAAACGGACTTAAAGAAGCAGTCATCTTCAAAACCTTTAAATAAGACACATAAACTGCATCCTGCGTTGTCAACTACTAAAAGTACAAATACTGTCGAACAAGGAGCAAGTGATATATCATCTAGTGAAGATGAGATATTGCATAAAAAAGAATCTTACAGTCCATTATATCCTGGTCACGTAAATCATAAAGACGACGACCGCATGTCACTTTCGAGTTTGTCGTCAAATGATGGTGCAAAAGAGCAAAAACAGGAAATAGATAAAACCAAACTGAAGCCTCCAATTGCTTTATCCGTGGTGTCAATGGTTTCTTCATCTGATACATGTGCAAGTGTATCTGCTGCTTATGTCTGTACTCCACATCCGTCATCAAATCCTTATTATTATGCAGCTGGAGGTTATGGGTCGTATTCAAACTCAGATTGTGCTTCGGCACAGTACCTTCATCCCGCCTATATTCAATCATCCTACTTACCAGGCATAAGCGGGAGCTTACCTACGTTTGCAACAAACACTGCAGCCGCATATGTTGATCCTTACGTCGATGCTTATAAATTTTATCGTAGCGATGGCTATTACAGTTATATGAGTCATCCTTCAAATGTTTATGATGAAGATCCTTATAAAATATATATCGAAGAGGTAGTAAAAAGGGTAAGCGATGAACTTAAACAGATATTAAAGCGAGATTTCAACAAAAAAATGATTGAAAATACTGCATTTAAAAGCTTTGAAGCTTGGTGGGATGATCAGATACAAAAAAACCGACGACACAAAAGCGAAAATGATAATAACGCGTTCGGGAACTCGGCTGCTATTGTTACAAAAGCGATTAATAGTACAACTGTACTAAGAACTAATCGCATAGACAAACCGCCTGATATAAACCAGCTGATTAACAGTCATCGCGATTTATCTGATTTTAATTCGGCCTATCCAGCACTTGGATTACGAGCATCTATTCCTAAATTGCCATCCTTTCGGCGCATACGGAAACAGCCTAGTCCGAAATCGCAAAAGGCTGAAGTTGATAAACACCTTAGCGATCAGGAAGAAATGGTGCATGGCTCAGATTCAGAGAAAGATGATTCTAATTTGAGTTCAACCGCAATTGTAAATAATGCTATAAACATAAAGGGATCGAAAGATAGTAACCAAACCTTCAAAATAAAAACCTCACTAAGTACTCCAGCAGCACGACTAAAAAGAAAAGGCAGCTTTTCAAGCTTCTTTTCATCGTCATCGTCGAGTGATGGAGAAAATGAAGAAGAGGATGATGATGCAGATGGAAGTTCAGGTGATGGAGATGATAGTGCGAGTGATGATGAGTTAAGCTCAATATCAGATGACGACTTAAAGATTAAAGGACGAAAAGAAAAAGACCCACAAAAATCACAATTATTTACACAAGACGTTTTCTCGGACTCCGAACAAGACGATGAAAATAAAACGTCTACAAGGCTAATTTTATCCCAATCTAATGAAACAGGTAGTGGCGTGATGGGGAAAAAGAAAATTTACTCTGAATCGGACGAAGATTTAAAAGTGAGGCAAAAGGATTCAAAAACTTTTAAAAAACAAAATGAATCAAAAGAATATGCAAGAACAACACTTTTGCTTACAAACGCTTCTGACCTGGAAGATATAAGCAAAGACAGTTCGTTTAGTTTGGACGATAATTCACATGACTGCAAGATGGTTGAACCTAAAGTATGCTCTGGTGTAATGTCTAATTTAAAATCTGACGATACTGGTCAAGATCAGCTGAAAGTAGAAGAAATCGAAAATAAATCTGATAAAAGCCATAGGAAATATTTGTTTGAATACGATAGAATATACAGTGATTCTGAAGAAGAGCGGGAGTATCAAGAGAAACGAAGGCGTAATACCGAATATATGGCTCAAATTGAGCGAGAGTTTATTGAAGAGCAAGAACGCAAATTTCGTGAAGAGGAGCAAAATTGTGTCGGAAATGACAAAACATATACCGGAATTGATTGCACGATACTATCTAAACAATCTGTCACAGAAAGTAGACCGTCGTTGACTTTTTCACGTAAATCTGTTAGCATTGAAGACCCTAATGCACTCGACATTAAGAAACCTCATACAACTGGTGATCGGCTAGGTCGATATGTAGAAAAACGAAACGAAAAGTTAAATACTGAAATACTTGAGAAAGGAAAAATGTTGACAAATCACAAGACTGAAGTGTGTAAATCTGGAAAAGATCTAATTCAAAAACAATTAACGCCCTTGATACAAGTTGACGTTTTAAGCGATTCTAGTGAATTGAAAAACACTCAAGAGGTAAGCGCAAGTAACCCATCTTTAAAAGTTAGTTCGAATGGTTTTGCATCTAATGAAGTAAATATTCAGTCAGCATCTGTCAAAACATCTGTTAAAAATTTCTGCATTCTACCAGCTAAGACAATTAAGACCCAATCCGGTAACGATCAATTGATAACTCAAAAACAAACTCCGTTAGATGCATTACAAACGGAGGAAGAAATTAATGACTTTAAGATGTCGCCTACTTCTTCAGATGGAGGATCTAGTCAAGCAAGTCAGGTTGCATTAGAGCATTGTTACTCCTTGCCTCCAGAGGCCGATATATCAAACCCAAAGAACTCTTCACCACTACATGCAGAAACTGCACGGAAAAAACAAGAGTATTTGGTTCATGATCACGGAGGCTATGCAACTCCACCTACGCCATGTGCTTCTATATCTAATGATGTCGTTCCACAACATTTATCGCCGCAATCAAACACAGTTATTGGTGTTGCTAAACCTGGACCTGGAAGACCACGCAAGGACTCTTCACGTGCGAAAAATAAAGATGATCATGCGGTTGTCAAACAGCGGGCCTATTCTACAGATATTTCATCGGTAGTAGTAGCATATAACAATTACAATAAGATAGCAGCAAATTTTGAGTCGCGGGAAATGTTCAAACATCGTGATGCTACTGATGAGATGATGGTCCTCTACGAGTTTCTTACTCGTGGAATTGATGCTGAAGATATTCAGTACGTGCGGAAATGTTATGAAATTCATTTGCAAGAGGACACATATGGGTACGAAATCGTGATATACTTTTGTTAATTTTGTATTTTATTAATGTTGGTTGCTCTTTTAGATTTTGGCTTAACAACACTCATTGGGTAGATCATTGCGTGACTGATCGTGCATTACTTCCTCCACCCTATAAGAAACGTAAAAAAGATGACGATCTTAAACGTCATAAAACAGGTTGCGCTCGCACGGAGGGATACTACAAACTTGATGTACGAGAGAAAGCCAAACATAAATATCATCATGCCAAGGCCAATGTAGAGAATTCGCAAAGTGTGGATCGTTCAGACGATCAGCTGACAAATCAACACAATAAATTAGTTTCAAAAATGCAAGGAATTTCCCGTGAAGCCCGCTCCAACCAACGTCGTCTCTTAACCGCTTTTGGTTCTATTGGAGAATCAGAATTGCTTAAATTTAACCAACTAAAGTTTCGCAAGAAACAGTTAAAATTTGCCAAATCCGCAATTCATGACTGGGGTTTGTTCGCAATGGAGCCAATTGCTGCAGACGAAATGGTAATTGAATACGTCGGCCAAATGATACGTCCAATTGTGGCTGATTTACGCGAAACCAAGTATGAGGCGATTGGTATAGGTAGTTCATATTTGTTCCGGATCGATATGGAAACAATAATAGATGCCACAAAATGTGGTAATTTAGCACGTTTTATAAATCACAGTTGTAATGTATGTACTTACATATATTTTTATAATACTATGTGTTCTTATAACTGTAATTATTTGTTTTATTTTATCCCTTTTAGCCAAACTGTTATGCTAAAGTAATTACTATAGAGTCGGAAAAGAAGATTGTTATCTACTCTAAGCAACCCATTGGCATTAACGAAGAAATTACGTATGATTATAAATTTCCCTTGGAAGATGAAAAAATACCATGTTTATGTGGTGCTCAAGGATGTAGAGGAACCCTTAATTAGGTTTATTCTTCACTCTATAATATATGTTTAAGATTTTACTTATTATATTTGTTTTAATTATCGGTTTTGAATTTTTTATTTCAAACTCAGACACACACAGACTTTACCTCAGTTATATTTTATACACGTATATATGTTTGTCATGATATTATCATTTACTGAGATAAAACGAATTATCATCTGATATCTGCAGTTAAGGTTTTTGTTTGTTGATTTTAAGATTCAATGTGATATTAAAAAAATTCTTTTTGAAAAAAAAAAAATTAACGTACCAGTTAAAATCACGTTCAATCGTAATAAATACTTACATATTGAATGATTAAAAACAAATTTCCGTTGGATCCATTATCATAAAGGAAAACTAAAAAAAAAATAGTTTAGCCTTACATTGTAAATATTTTAGCAGATTTGTTTTTTTTTTTTTTCATATAAAGTGTTTTGATTTATTTATGTACTATTAATTCAAGTTTAAGTAAATTTCTTAATACATCATTATTAACAAGTAATAATATATAGTTAATTAATTATTTTAACTATGGTTGCGTTAAAAACAATAATACACTTTAAAATTAAAAATAAATAAATAATATAATACACTTTATTAAATGCTTACAACATTAAATGATGTACTCTTTAATATAAAAATTAAGAAAAATTACTTTAAATAAAAATATGTATAGATATGTATTTAAATAGTTTTGAAGCAAAACGATAATTTTATTAATAACAAGAACTATATTCATTAATATAATAACTACTTCTGGTGATGTTACGAATATCAATTGTTAGTATTCGCGAATACGAATACGAATATTTGAAACAGTATTCGCAGAATACGAATATTCCTTTTAATGTTTAGAGCCACATAATATTTCAAATTTAATTGGAAAAAATCTCTTCCTTTGCGTCAGTAGCAATAAATTGAAAAAAACTGTCACACTACTTTAGGTATTTATCATTATTATGACATTGAGATGCCGAATTTGAAGACCACTACTGAACATTTTTAAACTTTTACTAACTTGGGGTTCACACGATCAAGTTTTGTTTCAAATTTTATTACTCTCTCATTTTTTTACCAATACACTCATACTTTTAAAATTTGATGGTAGCTTGCTTTCAAAATCTCTTTCAAATTATGCGTTTCAATTTGCTTTCAAGAAAGCAGCTGATTGCCATTTTGATTATAAACTCTCGTTTGTTTTCATATACATATACCCCGTTTATACGCACTTCTTATTTGCAAATAAGATGTGTGATGCTACCAGATGACTATATATTTACTGCGTGTCCATACAAAAAATATAACAATATTTCTGAATGATATTTGCGTATAAACAGTGAGTTAAGTTTTTGCAAATAGTTTTATTTGCAAATAAGAAATGCGTATAAACGGGGTAATACATTAGTACATATATTCTACCGCCATAATTTTTTGTGTTCTTGAAAGCAAATTGCTTTGAAGTTGAATGCCACCTACGTCACACCTTTCAATTCTTGTGAATTTTGAGAAGCAGTATGTGTAAATTTCTTGAAAGAGAATTTAAAGAAACCTTGAACGTGTGACTGCAGTGTTAAATACTTTCAGATTTCGAAATATAATTTTCGTTTGTTTTTAAGAAAATTATTGGGTGGTATTATTGGTTCCCCACGAAAAAGAAAATTTAACGGAAAGAAATATCGACCGATATGCAAATTGTAATTATTCATTCCTGCGATATAAGCTTTTCGCAGAGTAGATTTAACATCCCTGTTTTAAGTAATTATGAGTTGGTATTGTGCCAGGTGTTAAAAACATTTGGAAAATATATTCAAATTTGTAAGCTAAAATACAATTTTTACAAGTAAAATATATAAACGCAGAAAATATATACATAATTATAATATGGACGCAAAAGCCTTTTTTGAGGATAGTAGTGACGATGACTGCTTAAATATACGGCTAGAATGAAGGGTTTTGCGCTACAAAACAAAAGATGTTTTGCAGATGAATGAAAGTGAGTATGTTTGAATAAATAAAATTATAAACACATTTGTGGCATAAATCATTATTTAATTTTACAGTTTTAAAAAAAATTTTCGCTTAAATAAGGTTTCATTTAAATATATTTTGTCCGAGCTGGAGCCTACAAGTTCAGGAAGCTGTCGTCAAGGAGCACTTTCTGCAAGAGATAAACTGTGTGCTTGTTGGAGGTTTCTTGCAGAAGGTAGCTGCCAGCACAGTGTTGGCAAGGATTTTAATGTCAATGTAGCTCCATCCACATTTAGCAAAGTGCTGGCTGAAGTCCTAAGCAAGCTAGAGAATTCATTGTGCAGCAAATGGATATCCAAGAAGAAGTTTCCGAACCGCCCTCGTAAACATGAATAAAAAATTTAAAAATATATTACAAATTTTCTTTTGTTGAAATTTATACTTTTTCTTACATTTTTGTTCTTTCCGTTAGCTTTTTGTCATAAAATGCTAGCTCTGAATTAACTTTGAGCAATGTAATATTCGAGCACTGCTTAAAGAACATACAACGAAAAATTGTTATGTTCGAAAACTATGAACAAAATAATTTTGTCTTTATACCATTTATAGATGGACTTCAATAAAGAATTCGTATCTCAATTATCAACTTCAACAGATGATGTACCTGCTACAAAGAGAGGTAAGTAATTACTTAACCATAAAGAATAAAATCTTACAATAATTGATACATAGTTCTATCGTTACAGATATAAAAGATTTAATGGAAAAGCATGAGGCAACCCAAAGGCTTGTATACAGGTTGTTGGAGGAAGTTAAAGTTTTACAAAATATTCGTGTTCCAGCTCAGGAAAATGCAAAATCATTATCCATTTTACCAAGGGAATCATTTCTGAGCAAAGAAGAGTTTATGAGTTTTGAGAAAAAAATTCAATCTTCAGAAGAATATTTTTCTAATTTGGTAATGACTAATGACAACATTTCGAAGAGTTTTTATAAAAATATGTTTTTACATTTTCAGGTGAAGGAACTGAAGGAAAAGGTATCGGGCAATGCCTCAAAATTTATAAGAAGCTGCTGGAGACATTTAATGAAGGACGATGTAGCACAATTTTTTTGTTGGCAAGGAGCGGCTGCAAAACTGCCGTTGAAATCATTATCAATTACACTTGCAATTAAACGTAAGGCATTTAAAAGATATTCCTTTTCAATCTCCCACTTATTTACTTTTCTAAAATATTACAGTAGCCTACAACGAGAAATTTTCTGACCACAGTGATATGGAATTTGAAACAAATACCATAGCCCTTTTCCAGCAAGCCAGAAATCGCATTAATAAATAAATCAAGAAAAACAAGCAAAAATGAAACAAATTAATGTAAATATTTAAACTAACTTTAACTTTTTCATTATCCTCACCGCAATTACAATACCTTATAATATAAACTTTTTTATTATTTAATTATTATTCATATAAATATGTACCTATTTTTATAACATTCAAGAAGGTTTAGCCAGCCTTGAAAAAATAGAGCTCACACAAAAAGACTAATGAAATTTTATTTATCGTTTATTTTGTTTATTTTTATTCGGTTCGACTTGAATTCCACTGAAATTCAAGGCTGGAATTACATTGTAAAGGTACTGTTTTGTTCGACTGTAATTCAATGGTTAATTTTGCTGGATTCGCTATTGAATTCAATTGTGTTTCAACTGTAATTCAACACTGGAAATTGGAAATTGTGACTGCATTTCAAATGTAATTCCACTTGAATTCGAGCCAAAATGCTTATTGGGACGGTATAAGCTGTGTATGAGTGTATTAGTGTAATCATACGGACAACAAGAAGTACCGAAAAACTTAACAGCTGCATAGAAATATTCTAACGGCATCTAGTGCGCAATAATATAAACACTAGATGGCGCAATAGGAACTACTAATTTTCGCTAACATATAATTATATCGCCGTATCGGCGAGAAGAAAACAACGTTTTAGCAAACCGAAAAGAGTGAGGTACAAAACCACACATCAGGTTTGCTAACTTTTCAACGTGCAAAATGTAAACAAAGTGACGCGTGTGAAGAAAAAAACATGGAGTTATCAAACCGGAAGTTAATGTTTTTACGTTTTTCTTATGAAAAATGTAAACAAAGAGTGAAAAAAAATTACGACTTTGAATGCAATAATTTTAAAGTAATATTTTAATAAATTAAAAATATAAAAATGAGAATATATAGCAAAACTCCTCTAGTATCAGATTTTATGACTGTCATTATGGACATTTTAATTATAACGAATAGATCCGGAGGTTACTTCGAACAATTTTCAAAACACTATTTCATTGATATCTCGGAAACTAGAAAGGGTGCGCATATGACACTACACACAATCGAATGAGGTTTAAAATACGCATCGATTGTGGGTTCAACTATTTTTCCGGAGGTTTTCTGAGAAAAGTTATATTCCATCAAAAATATGAAAATCGGAAAATGATTTTTTGGTTTGAACCTATTGGGCAGCACTGTACAATATTTTAGCGAACACGTTTTTTTCTGAGTTAACATATTGACTTGGCAGTACTTGTAAGCAAAACATATCGCAGCCTAAATACAAAAGGGTCACAATTCAAAATAATAAAATTTTCAGGAGAGACAAAAAACTGTTTTCGTGCAGAAGCAACCACTTAACATAAAAATAGACATAACTGTATTTTTCCAGTTAATGAAGATACTGATGTGAAAGAAATTTTTGCAGTAGTTAGAGATGTGAACGCTGAATTAATTTATGAAAAAAAATCAGTTTTGGAAAATTTTGATTGTGACCCTTTTGTATTTAGGGTGCGATATGCACGCGCTTGATATTGTTAAAAAATTACTATTTATTAATTTTAATATTGTTTGCAAAAGTTAAAGAATATTAAATTCAGACATTGTTAAAGACAATTGCAATGCTCCTATTGATATCTTGATGTAGCAGATGACCATTATCTACATTGTGGAAACTGTGGTAATTTTAAATTTTTGCGAAAGTTGCTTGAAACGAATATATAACGATAGTTTCATTGAATGTAAAATTTGTACTAACCATATTTTAAGATAAAGAAGTGTGTTCAAAATTGCCAAAAGCCAACATAGTCATATCTCATAAAATTCGTTTACGATATAATGCAGAATAATTTAATTTATCGGATCTTGCATTGTGTAAAAATTTTTAACTAATAGTTAGTATACACTTATTAAAAAATTATATTTTTCAGTTGCAATTAAATTTTAAAATTTATTAAAGTAATTTTCTACAATACTAATTTTTTGAGTTATGACTAGTATGTCAAGTACATATGTATACGAGTGATAAACAAAAAATGGCTCATCATGTAAATGTGGCATATTTCGTTTATACACAAATGAATTTTATATATTTAAGTGAATAATGGTTTAGGCCTATCGGGGAAGTCAACCATTAAAAAAAAATGACAACGCACTAAGTGTAGTACCTCAGTGGTAGTGTGGAAACCTACACAATTTGCAATTTTCAAAACGAATTTATAATAGTTAGTTCAGCAATAACTTTTAATGGGTAGTTTTTTTTTTGCTTTTCAATGAAATAATTTCATTATTAGTTAGATAAAAAGTAAAAGCATTACAAATAATCAATGATAAAGTTTTTCAAAAGCATTATCATTATTAAAGGTCAATATTATTTCACATTAATTAAATATTTTTTACACACACTGTTTCAGGATGTTGTTTTTGCTTTGACACATGAAAATTTTATTATTTTGAAATGTGACCCTTTTGTATTTAGGGTGCGATATGTTTTGCTTACAAGTACTGCCAAGTCAATATGTTAACTCAGAAAAAAACGTATTCGCTAAAATATTGAACAGTGCTGCCCAATAGGTTCAAACCAAAAAATCATTTTCCGATTTTCATATTTTTGTGGAATATAAATTTTCTCAGAAAACCTCCGGAAAAATAGTTGAACCCGCAATCGATGCGTATTTTAAACCTCATTCGATTGTGTGTAGTGTCATATGCGCACCCTTTCTAGTTTCCGAGATATCAATGAAATAGTGTTTTGAAAATTGTTCGAAGAATCCTCCGGATATATTCGTTATACATAATTAAAATGTCCATAATGACAGTCATAAAATCTGATATTAGAGGACTTTTGCTATATATTCTCATTTTTATATTTTTAATTTATTAAAATATTACTTTAAAGTTATTGCATTCAAAGTCGTAATTTTTTTTCATTCTTTGTTTACGTTTAGCATGTACCAAGTAG
Source organism: Lypha dubia (assembly GCA_947311025.1). NCBI lineage: Eukaryota > Metazoa > Arthropoda > Insecta > Diptera > Tachinidae > Lypha > Lypha dubia. The sequence goes on along the minus strand of OX371260.1, from coordinate 101,766,294 downwards.
TGTGCCGAATGATGTTTTTTACAAAATATCTGTGATGTTTTTGCTTACAAGTGCTGCCAAGTCAACATGTTAACTAAGAAAAAAACGTGTTGGCTAAAATATTGAACAGTGCTGCCCAATAGATTCAAACAAAAAAAATCTTTTTCCGATTTTCAAATTTTTGATGGAATATAACTTTTCTCAGAAAACCTCCGGGAAAATAGTTGAAACCACAATCGATGCGTATTTTCAACCTCATTCGATTGCGTGTAGTGTCATATGCGCATCCTCTCTAGTTTCTGAGATATCAATGAAATAGTGTTTTGAAAATTGTTCGAAGAAACCTCCGGATATATTCGTTATAATTAAAATGTCCATAATGACAGTCATAAAATCTGATACTAGAGGAATTTTGCTATCTATTTTCATTTTTATATTTTTAATTTATTAAAATATTACTTTAAAGTTATTTTATTCAAAGTCGTAATTTTTTTCACACTTTGTTTACATTTTGCACGTTGAAGAGTTAGCAAACCGGATGTGTGGTTTTGTACCTCACTATTTCCGGTTTGCTAAAATGTTGTTTTCTTCTCGCCAATAACAAAGTGTGAAAAAAAATTACGACTTTGAATGCAATAATTTTAAAGTAATATTTTAATAAATTAAAAATATAAAAATGAGAATATATAGCAAAAGTCCTCTAGTATCAGATTTTATGACTGTCATTATGGACATTTCAATTATAACGAATATATCCGGAGGTTTCTTCGAACAATTTTCAAAACACTATTTCATTGATATCTCAGAAACTAGAGAGGGTGCGCATATGGCACTACACGCAATCGAATGAGGTTAAAAATACGCATTGATTGTGGTTTCAACTATTTTCCCGGAGGTTTTCCGAGAAAAGTTATATCCCATCAAAAATATCAAAATGGAAAAAGATTTTTTTTTTAAACTTATTGGGCAGCACTGATCAATATTTTAGCCAACACGTTTTTTCTGAGTTAACATATGGACTTGGCAGCACTTGTAAGAAAAAACATCACAGATATTTTGTAAAAAACATCATTCGGCACACTACTTGGTACATGCTAAACGTAAACAAAGAATGAAAAAAAATTACGACTTTGAATGCAATAATTTTAAAGTAATATTTTAATAAATTAAAAATATAAAAATGAGAATATATAGCAAAAGTCCTCTAGTATCAGATTTTATGACTGTCATTATGGACATTTCAATTATAACGAATATATCCGGAGGTTTCTTCGAACAATTTTCAAAACACTATTTCATTGATATCTCAGAAACTAGAGAGGGTGCGCATATTACACTACACGCAATCGAATGAGGTTTAAAATACGCATCGATTGTGGGTTCAACTATTATCCCGGAGGTTTTCTGAGAAAAGTTGTACACTTATCAACATTTTTTTTACAAAAAAAAAAACACTTTTAGTAGTTTGCAAATAACTCACAAAGTAGAAAGGGTGCGCATATGACACTACACGCAATCGAATGAGGTTTAAAATACGCATCGATAGTGGTTTCAACTATTTTCCCGGAGGTTTTCTGAGAAAAGTTGTATACTTATCAACATTTAAAAAAAAAAAAACACTTTTAGTAATTTGCAAATAACTCATAAAGTAGAAGAGGTGCGCATATGACACTACACGCAATCGAATGAGGTTGAAAATACGCATCGATTGTGGTTTCAACTATTTTCCCGGAGGTTTTCCGAGAAAAGTTATATCCCATCAAAAATATCAAAATGGAAAAAGATTTTTTTTTAAACTTATTGGGCAGCACTGATCAATATTTTAGCCAACACGTTTTTTCTGAGTTAACATATGGACTTGGCAGCACTTGTAAGAAAAAACATCACAGATATTTTGTAAAAAACATCATTCGGCACACTACTTGGTACATGCTAAACGTAAACAAAGAATGAAAAAAAATTACGACTTTGAATGCAATAATTTTAAAGTAATATTTTAATAAATTAAAAATATAAAAATGAGAATATATAGCAAAAGTCCTCTAGTATCAGATTTTATGACTGTCATTATGGACATTTCAATTATAACGAATATATCCGGAGGTTTCTTCGAACAATTTTCAAAACACTATTTCATTGATATCTCAGAAACTAGAGAGGGTGCGCATATGGCACTACACGCAATCGAATGAGGTTATAAATACGCATTGATTGTGGTTTCAACTATTATCCCGGAGGTTTTCTGAGAAAAGTTGTACACTTATCAACATTTTTTTTACAAAAAAAAAAACACTTTTAGTAGTTTGCAAATAACTCACAAAGTAGAAAGGGTGCGCATATGACACTACACGCAATCGAATGAGGTTTAAAATACGCATCGATAGTGGTTTCAACTATTTTCCCGGAGGTTTTCTGAGAAAAGTTGTATACTTATCAACATTTAAAAAAAGAAAAAAACACTTTTAGTAATTTGCAAATAACTCATAAAGTAGAAGGGGTGCGCATATGACACTACACGCAATCGAATGAGGTTGAAAATACGCATCGATTGTGGTTTCAACTATTTTCCCGGAGGTTTTCCGAGAAAAGTTATATCCCATCAAAAATATCAAAATGGAAAAAGATTTTTTTTTTAAACTAATTGGGCAGCACTGATCAATATTTTAGCCAACACGTTTTTTCTGAGTTAACATATGGACTTGGCAGCACTTGTAAGAAAAAACATCACAGATATTTTGTAAAAAACATCATTCGGCACACTACTTGGTACATGCTAAACGTAAACAAAGAATGAAAAAAAATTACGACTTTGAATGCAATAATTTTAAAGTAATATTTTAATAAATTAAAAATATAAAAATGAGAATATATAGCAAAAGTCCTCTAGTATCAGATTTTATGACAGTCATTATGGACATTTCAATTATAACGAATATATCCGGAGGTTTCTTCGAACAATTTTCAAAACACTATTTCATTGATATCTCAGAAACTAGAGAGGGTGCGCATATGGCACTACACGCAATCGAATGAGGTTAAAAATACGCATTGATTGTGGTTTCAACTATTTTCCCGGAGGTTTTCCGAGAAAAGTTATATCCCATCAAAAATATCAAAATGGAAAAAGATTTTTTTTTTAAACTTATTGGGCAGCACTGATCAATATTTTAGCCAACACGTTTTTTCTGAGTTAACATATGGACTTGGCAGCACTTGTAAGAAAAAACATCACAGATATTTTGTAAAAAACATCATTCGGCACACTACTTGGTACATGCTAAACGTAAACAAAGAATGAAAAAAAATTACGACTTTGAATGCAATAATTTTAAAGTAATATTTTAATAAATTAAAAATATAAAAATGAGAATATATAGCAAAAGTCCTCTAGTATCAGATTTTATGACTGTCATTATGGACATTTCAATTATAACGAATATATCCGGAGGTTTCTTCGAACAATTTTCAAAACACTATTTCATTGATATCTCAGAAACTAGAGAGGGTGCACATATGGCACTACACGCAATCGAATGAGGTTATAAATACGCATTGATTGTGGTTTCAACTATTATCCCGGAGGTTTTCTGAGAAAAGTTGTACACTTATCAACATTTTTTTTAAAAAAAAAAAAAACACTTTTAGTAGTTTGCAAATAACTCACAAAGTAGAAAGGGTGCGCATATGACACTACACGCAATCGAATGAGGTTTAAAATACGCATCGATAGTGGTTTCAACTATTTTCCCGGAGGTTTTCTGAGAAAAGTTGTATACTTATCAACATTTAAAAAAAAAAAAAAAACACTTTTAGTAATTTGCAAATAACTCATAAAGTAGAAGGGGTGCGCATATGACACTACACGCAATCGAATGAGGTTAAAAATACGCATCGATTGTGGTTTCAACTATTTTCCCGGAGGTTTTCTGAGAAAAGTTGTACACTTATCAACATTTTTTTTACAAAAAAAAAAAAACACTTTTAGTAGTTTGCAAATAACTCACAAAGTAGAAAGGGTGCGCATATGATACTACACGCAATCGAATGAGGTTTAAAATACGCATCGATTGTGGTTTCAACTATTTTCCCGGAGGTTTTCTGAGAAAAGTTGTATAACTATCAACATTTTTTTTACAAAGAAAAACCCTTTTAGTAATTTGCAAATAACTCATAAAGTAGAAGGGGTGCGCATATGACACTACACGCAATCGAATGAGGTTGAAAATACGCATCGATTGTGGTTTTAACTATTTTCCCGGCGGTTTTCTGAGAAAAGTTGTATACCTATATTCCCGGAGGTTTTCTGACAAAAGTTATATACTTATCAACATTTTTTTTACAAAAAAAAACACTTTTAGTAATTTGCAAATATCTCAGAAACTAGAGAGGGTGCGCATATTACACTACACGCAATCGAATGAGGTTTAAAATACGCATCGATTGTGGGTTCAACTATTATCCCGGAGGTTTTCTGAGAAAAGTTGTACACTTATCAACATTTTTTTTACAAAAAAAAAAAAAACACTTTTAGTAGTTTGCAAATAACTCACAAAGTAGAAAGGGTGCGCATATGACACTACACGCAATCGAATGAGGTTTAAAATACGCATCGATAGTGGTTTCAACTATTTTCCCGGAGGTTTTCTGAGAAAAGTTGTATACTTATCAACATTTAAAAAAAAAAAAAACACTTTTAGTAATTTGCAAATATCTCAGAAACTAGAGAGGGTGCGCATATTACACTACACGCAATCGAATGAGGTTTAAAATACGCATCGATTGTGGGTTCAACTATTATCCCGGAGGTTTTCTGAGAAAAGTTGTACACTTATCAACATTTTTTTTACAAAAAAAAAAAAACACTTTTAGTAGTTTGCAAATAACTCACAAAGTAGAAAGGGTGCGCATATGACACTACACGCAATCGAATGAGGTTTAAAATACGCATCGATAGTGGTTTCAACTATTTTCCCGGAGGTTTTCTGAGAAAAGTTATATCCCATCAAAAATATCAAAATGGAAAAAGATTTTTTTTTTAAACTTATTGGGCAGCACTGATCAATATTTTAGCCAACACGTTTTTTCTGAGTTAACATATGGACTTGGCAGCACTTGTAAGAAAAAACATCACAGATATTTTGTAAAAAACATCATTCGGCACACTACTTGGTACATGCTAAACGTAAACAAAGAATGAAAAAAAATTACGACTTTGAATGCAATAATTTTAAAGTAATATTTTAATAAATTAAAAATATAAAAATGAGAATATATAGCAAAAGTCCTCTAGTATCAGATTTTATGACTGTCATTATGGACATTTCAATTATAACGAATATATCCGGAGGTTTCTTCGAACAATTTTCAAAACACTATTTCATTGATATCTCAGAAACTAGAGAGGGTGCGCATATGGCACTACACGCAATCGAATGAGGTTGAAAATACGCATCGATTGTGGTTTCAACTATTTTCCCGGAGGTTTTCCGAGAAAAGTTATATCCCATCAAAAATATCAAAATGGAAAAAGATTTTTTTTTAAACTTATTGGGCAGCACTGATCAATATTTTAGCCAACACGTTTTTTCTGAGTTAACATATGGACTTGGCAGCACTTGTAAGAAAAAACATCACAGATATTTTGTAAAAAACATCATTCGGCACACTACTTGGTACATGCTAAACGTAAACAAAGAATGAAAAAAAATTACGACTTTGAATGCAATAATTTTAAAGTAATATTTTAATAAATTAAAAATATAAAAATGAGAATATATAGCAAAAGTCCTCTAGTATCAGATTTTATGACTATCATTATGGACATTTCAATTATAACGAATATATCCGGAGGTTTCTTCGAACAATTTTCAAAACACTATTTCATTGATATCTCAGAAACTAGAGAGGGTGCGCATATGGCACTACACGCAATCGAATGAGGTTATAAATACGCATTGATTGTGGTTTCAACTATTATCCCGGAGGTTTTCTGAGAAAAGTTGTACACTTATCAACATTTTTTTTACAAAAAAAAAAAACACTTTTAGTAGTTTGCAAATAACTCACAAAGTAGAAAGGGTGCGCATATGACACTACACGCAATCGAATGAGGTTTAAAATACGCATCGATAGTGGTTTCAACTATTTTCCCGGAGGTTTTCTGAGAAAAGTTGTATACTTATCAACATTTAAAAAAAAAAAAAAACACTTTTAGTAATTTGCAAATAACTCATAAAGTAGAAGGGGTGCGCATATGACACTACACGCAATCGAATGAGGTTGAAAATACGCATCGATTGTGGTTTCAACTATTTTCCTGGAGGTTTTCCGAGAAAAGTTATATCCCATCAAAAATATCAAAATGGAAAAAGATTTTTTTTTTAAACTTATTGGGCAGCACTGATCAATATTTTAGCCAACACGTTTTTTCTGAGTTAACATATGGACTTGGCAGCACTTGTAAGAAAAAACATCACAGATATTTTGTAAAAAACATCATTCGGCACACTACTTGGTACATGCTAAACGTAAACAAAGAATGAAAAAAAATTACGACTTTGAATGCAATAATTTTAAAGTAATATTTTAATAAATTAAAAATATAAAAATGAGAATATATAGCAAAAGTCCTCTAGTATCAGATTTTATGACTGTCATTATGGACATTTCAATTATAACGAATATATCCGGAGGTTTCTTCGAACAATTTTCAAAACACTATTTCATTGATATCTCAGAAACTAGAGAGGGTGCGCATATGGCACTACACGCAATCGAATGAGGTTATAAATACGCATTGATTGTGGTTTCAACTATTATCCCGGAGGTTTTCTGAGAAAAGTTGTACACTTATCAACATTTTTTTTACAAAAAAAAAAAACACTTTTAGTAGTTTGCAAATAACTCACAAAGTAGAAAGGGTGCGCATATGACACTACACGCAATCGAATGAGGTTTAAAATACGCATCGATAGTGGTTTCAACTATTTTCCCGGAGGTTTTCTGAGAAAAGTTGTATACTTATCAACATTAAAAAAAAAAAAAAACACTTTTAGTAATTTGCAAATAACTCATAAAGTAGAGGGGGTGCGCATATGACACTACACGCAATCGAATGAGGTTGAAAATACGCATCGATTGTGGTTTCAACTATTTTCCCGGAGGTTTTCCGAGAAAAGTTATATCCCATCAAAAATATCAAAATGGAAAAAGATTTTTTTTTTAAACTTATTGGGCAGCACTGATCAATATTTTAGCCAACACGTTTTTTCTGAGTTAACATATGGACTTGGCAGCACTTGTAAGAAAAAACATCACAGATATTTTGTAAAAAACATCATTCGGCACACTACTTGGTACATGCTAAACGTAAACAAAGAATGAAAAAAAATTACGACTTTGAATGCAATAATTTTAAAGTAATATTTTAATAAATTAAAAATATAAAAATGAGAATATATAGCAAAAGTCCTCTAGTATCAGATTTTATGACTGTCATTATGGACATTTCAATTATAACGAATATATCCGGAGGTTTCTTCGAACAATTTTCAAAACACTATTTCATTGATATCTCAGAAACTAGAGAGGGTGCGCATATGGCACTACACTAATCGATTGAGGTTATAAATACGCATTGATTGTGGTTTCAACTATTATCCCGGAGGTTTTCTGAGAAAAGTTGTACACTTATCAACATTTTTTTTACAAAAAAAAAAAACACTTTTAGTAGTTTGCAAATAACTCACAAAGTAGAAAGGGTGCGCATATGACACTACACGCAATCGAATGAGGTTTAAAATACGCATCGATAGTGGTTTCAACTATTTTCCCGGAGGTTTTCTGAGAAAAGTTGTATACTTATCAACATTTAAAAAAAAAAAAAACACTTTTAGTAATTTGCAAATAACTCATAAAGTAGAAGGGGTGCGCATATAACACTACACGCAATCGAATGAGGTTGAAAATACGCATCGATTGTGGTTTCAACTATTTTCCCGGAGGTTTTCCGAGAAAAGTTATATCCCATCAAAAATATCAAAATGGAAAAAGATTTTTTTTTTAACTTATTGGGCAGCACTGATCAATATTTTAGCCAACACGTTTTTTCTGAGTTAACATATGGACTTGGCAGCACTTGTAAGAAAAAACATCACAGATATTTTGTAAAAAACATCATTCGGCACACTACTTGGTACATGCTAAACGTAAACAAAGAATGAAAAAAAATTACGACTTTGAATGCAATAATTTTAAAGTAATATTTTAATAAATTAAAAATATAAAAATGAGAATATATAGCAAAAGTCCTCTAGTATCAGATTTTATGACTGTCATTATGGACATTTCAATTATAACGAATATATCCGGAGGTTTCTTCGAACAATTTTCAAAACACTATTTCATTGATATCTCAGAAACTAGAGAGGGTGCGCATATGGCACTACACGCAATCGAATGAGGTTATAAATAAGCATTGATTGTGGTTTCAACTATTATCCCGGAGGTTTTCTGAGAAAAGTTGTACACTTATCAACATTTTTTTTACAAAAAAAAAAAACACTTTTAGTAGTTTGCAAATAACTCACAAAGTAGAAAGGGTGCGCATATGACACTACACGCAATCGAATGAGGTTTAAAATACGCATCGATAGTGGTTTCAACTATTTTCCCGGAGGTTTTCTGAGAAAAGTTGTATACTTATCAACATTAAAAAAAAAAAAAAAACACTTTTAGTAATTTGCAAATAACTCATAAAGTAGAGGGGGTGCGCATATGACACTACACGCAATCGAATGAGGTTGAAAATACGCATCGATTGTGGTTTCAACTATTTTCCCGGAGGTTTTCCGAGAAAAGTTATATCCCATCAAAAATATCAAAATGGAAAAAGATTTTTTTTTTAAACTTATTGGGCAGCACTGATCAATATTTTAGCCAACACGTTTTTTCTGAGTTAACATATGGACTTGGCAGCACTTGTAAGAAAAAACATCACAGATATTTTGTAAAAAACATCATTCGGCACACTACTTGGTACATGCTAAACGTAAACAAAGAATGAAAAAAAATTACGACTTTGAATGCAATAATTTTAAAGTAATATTTTAATAAATTAAAAATATAAAAATGAGAATATATAGCAAAAGTCCTCTAGTATCAGATTTTATGACTGTCATTATGGACATTTCAATTATAACGAATATATCCGGAGGTTTCTTCGAACAATTTTCAAAACACTATTTCATTGATATCTCAGAAACTAGAGAGGGTGCGCATATGGCACTACACGCAATCGAATGAGGTTAAAAATACGCATTGATTGTGGTTTCAACTATTTTCCCGGAGGTTTTCCGAGAAAAGTTGTACACTTATCAACATTTTTTTTACAAAAAAAAAAAACACTTTTAGTAGTTTGCAAATAACTCACAAAGTAGAAAGGGTGCGCATATGACACTACACGCAATCGAATGAGGTTTAAAATACGCATCGATAGTGGTTTCAACTATTTTCCCGGAGGTTTTCTGAGAAAAGTTGTATACTTATCAACATTAAAAAAAAAAAAAAAACACTTTTAGTAATTTGCAAATAACTCATAAAGTAGAGGGGGTGCGCATATGACACTACACGCAATCGAATGAGGTTGAAAATACGCATCGATTGTGGTTTCAACTATTTTCCCGGAGGTTTTCCGAGAAAAGTTATATCCCATCAAAAATATCAAAATGGAAAAAGATTTTTTTTTTAAACTTATTGGGCAGCACTGATCAATATTTTAGCCAACACGTTTTTTCTGAGTTAACATATGGACTTGGCAGCACTTGTAAGAAAAAACATCACAGATATTTTGTAAAAAACATCATTCGGCACACTACTTGGTACATGCTAAACGTAAACAAAGAATGAAAAAAAATTACGACTTTGAATGCAATAATTTTAAAGTAATATTTTAATAAATTAAAAATATAAAAATGAGAATATATAGCAAAAGTCCTCTAGTATCAGATTTTATGACTGTCATTATGGACATTTCAATTATAACGAATATATCCGGAGGTTTCTTCGAACAATTTTCAAAACACTATTTCATTGATATCTCAGAAACTAGAGAGGGTGCGCATATGGCACTACACGCAATCGAATGAGGTTAAAAATACGCATTGATTGTGGTTTCAACTATTTTCCCGGAGGTTTTCCGAGAAAAGTTATATCCCATCAAAAATATCAAAATGGAAAAAGATTTTTTTTTTAAACTTATTGGGCAGCACTGATCAATATTTTAGCCAACACGTTTTTTCTGAGTTAACATATGGACTTGGCAGCACTTGTAAGAAAAAACATCACAGATATTTTGTAAAAAACATCATTCGGCACACTACTTGGTACATGCTAAACGTAAACAAAGAATGAAAAAAAATTACGACTTTGAATGCAATAATTTTAAAGTAATATTTTAATAAATTAAAAATATAAAAATGAGAATATATAGCAAAAGTCCTCTAGTATCAGATTTTATGACTGTCATTATGGACATTTCAATTATAACGAATATATCCGGAGGTTTCTTCGAACAATTTTCAAAACACTATTTCATTGATATCTCAGAAACTAGAGAGGGTGTGCATATGGCACTACACGCAATCGAATGAGGTTATAAATACGCATTGATTGTGGTTTCAACTATTATCCCGGAGGTTTTCTGAGAAAAGTTGTACACTTATCAACATTTTTTTTACAAAAAAAAAAACACTTTTAGTAGTTTGCAAATAACTCACAAAGTAGAAAGGGTGCGCATATGACACTACACGCAATCGAATGAGGTTTAAAATACGCATCGATAGTGGTTTCAACTATTTTCCCGGAGGTTTTCTGAGAAAAGTTGTATACTTATCAACATTTAAAAAAAAAAAAAAACACTTTTAGTAATTTGCAAATAACTCATAAAGTAGAAGGGGTGCGCATATGACACTACACGCAATCGAATGAGGTTAAAAATACGCATCGATTGTGGTTTCAACTATTTTCCCGGAGGTTTTCTGAGAAAAGTTGTACACTTATCAACATTTTTTTTACAAAAAAAAAAAAACACTTTTAGTAGTTTGCAAATAACTCACAAAGTAGAAAGGGTGCGCATATGACACTTCACGCAATCGAATGAGGTTTAAAATACGCATCGATTGTGGTTTCAACTATTTTCCCGGAGGTTTTCTGAGAAAAGTTGTATACCTATCAACATTTTTTTTACAAAGAAAAACCCTTTTAGTAATTTGCAAATAACTCATAAAGTAGAAGGGGTGCGCATATGACACTACACGCAATCGAATGAGGTTGAAAATACGCATCGATTGTGGTTTTAACTATTTTCCCGGCGGTTTTCTGAGAAAAGTTGTATACCTATATTCCCGGAGGTTTTCTGACAAAAGTTATATACTTATCAACATTTTTTTTACAAAAAAAAACACTTTTAGTAATTTGCAAATATCTCAGAAACTAGAGAGGGTGCGCACATTACACTACACGCAATCGAATTAGGTTTAAAATACGCATCGATTGTGGGTTCAACTATTATCCCGGAGGTTTTCTGAGAAAAGTTGTACACTTATCAACATTTTTTTTACAAAAAAAAAAAACACTTTTAGTAGTTTGCAAATAACTCACAAAGTAGAAAGGGTGCGCATATGACACTACACGCAATCGAATGAGGTTTAAAATACGCATCGATAGTGGTTTCAACTATTTTCCCGGAGGTTTTCTGAGAAAAGTTGTATACTTATCAACATTTAAAAAAAAAAAAAACACTTTTAGTAATTTGCAAATATCTCAGAAACTAGAGAGGGTGCGCATATTACACTACACGCAATCGAATGAGGTTTAAAATACGCATCGATTGTGGGTTCAACTATTATCCCGGAGGTTTTCTGAGAAAAGTTGTACACTTATCAACATTTTTTTTACAAAAAAAAAAAAAACACTTTTAGTAGTTTGCAAATAACTCACAAATTAGAAAGGGTGCGCATATGACACTACACGCAATCGAATGAGGTTTAAAATACGCATCGATAGTGGTTTCAACTATTTTCCCGGAGGTTTTCTGAGAAAAGTTGTATACTTATCAACATTTAAAAAAAAAAAAAACACTTTTAGTAATTTGCAAATAACTCATAAAGTAGAAGGGGTGCGCATATGACACTACACGCAATCGAATGAGGTTGAAAATACGCATCGATTGTGGTTTCAACTATTTTCCCGGAGGTTTTCCGAGAAAAGTTATATCCCATCAAAAATATCAAAATGGAAAAAGATTTTTTTTTTAAACTTATTGGGCAGCACTGATCAATATTTTAGCCAACACGTTTTTTCTGAGTTAACATATGGACTTGGCAGCACTTGTAAGAAAAAACATCACAGATATTTTGTAAAAAACATCATTCGGCACACTACTTGGTACATGCTAAACGTAAACAAAGAATGAAAAAAAATTACGACTTTGAATGCAATAATTTTAAAGTAATATTTTAATAAATTAAAAATATAAAAATGAGAATATATAGCAAAAGTCCTCTAGTATCAGATTTTATGACTGTCATTATGGACATTTCAATTATAACGAATATATCCGGAGGTTTCTTCGAACAATTTTCAAAACACTATTTCATTGATATCTCAGAAACTAGAGAGGGTGCGCATATGGCACTACACGCAATCGAATGAGGTTATAAATACGCATTGATTGTGGTTTCAACTATTATCCCGGAGGTTTTCTGAGAAAAGTTGTACACTTATCAACATTTTTTTTACAAAAAAAAAAACACTTTTAGTAGTTTGCAAATAACTCACAAAGTAGAAAGGGTGCGCATATGACACTACACACAATCGAATGAGGTTTAAAATACGCATCGATAGTGGTTTCAACTATTTTCCCGGAGGTTTTCTGAGAAAAGTTGTATACTTATCAACATATAAAAAAAAAAAAAACACTTTTAGTAATTTGCAAATAACTCATAAAGTAGAAGGGGTGCGCATATGACACTACACGCAATCGAATGAGGTTGAAAATACGCATCGATTGTGGTTTCAACTATTTTCCCGGAGGTTTTCCGAGAAAAGTTATATCCCATCAAAAATATCAAAATGGAAAAAGATTTTTTTTTTAAACTTATTGGGCAGCACTGATCAATATTTTAGCCAACACGTTTTTTCTGAGTTAACATATGGACTTGGCAGCACTTGCAAGAAAAAACATCACAGATATTTTGTAAAAAACATCATTCGGCACACTACTTGGTACATGCTAAACGTAAACAAAGAATGAAAAAAAATTACGACTTTGAATGCAATAATTTTAAAGTAATATTTTAATAAATTAAAAATATAAAAATGAGAATATATAGCAAAAGTCCTCTAGTATCAGATTTTATGACTGTCATTATGCACATTTCAATTATAACGAATATATCCGGAGGTTTCTTCGAACAATTTTCAAAACACTATTTCATTGATATCTCAGAAACTAGAGAGGGTGCGCATATGGCACTACACGCAATCGAATGAGGTTATAAATACGCATTGATTGTGGTTTCAACTATTATCCCGGAGGTTTTCTGAGAAAAGTTGTACACTTATCAACATTTTTTTTACAAAAAAAAAAACACTTTTAGTAGTTTGCAAATAACTCACAAAGTAGAAAGGGTGCGCATATGACACTACACGCAATCGAATGAGGTTTAAAATACGCATCGATAGTGGTTTCAACTATTTTCCCGGAGGTTTTCTGAGAAAAGTTGTATCCCATCAAAAATATCAAAATGGAAAAAGATTTTTTTTTTAAACTTATTGGGCAGCACTGATCAATATTTTAGCCAACACGTTTTTTCTGAGTTAACATATGGACTTGGCAGCACTTGTAAGAAAAAACATCACAGATATTTTGTAAAAAACATCATTCGGCACACTACTTGGTACATGCTAAACGTAAACAAAGAATGAAAAAAAATTACGACTTTGAATGCAATAATTTTAAAGTAATATTTTAATAAATTAAAAATATAAAAATGAGAATATATAGCAAAAGTCCTCTAGTATCAGATTTTATGACTGTCATTATGGACATTTCAATTATAACGAATATATCCGGAGGTTTCTTCGAACAATTTTCAAAACACTATTTCATTGATATCTCAGAAACTAGAGAGGGTGCGCATATGGCACTACACGCAATCGAATGAGGTTAAAAATACGCATTGATTGTGGTTTCAACTATTTTCCCGGAGGTTTTCCGAGAAAAGTTATATCCCATCAAAAATATCAAAATGGAAAAAGATTTTTTTTTAAACTTATTGGGCAGCACTGATCAATATTTTAGCCAACACGTTTTTTCTGAGTTAACATATGGACTTGGCAGCACTTGTAAGAAAAAACATCACAGATATTTTGTAAAAAACATCATTCGGCACACCACTTGGTACATGCTAATCGTAAACAAAGAATGAAAAAAAATTACGACTTTGAATGCAATAATTTTAAAGTAATATTTTAATAAATTAAAAATATAAAAATGAGAATATATAGCAAAAGTCCTCTAGTATCAGATTTTATGACTGTCATTATGGACATTTCAATTATAACGAATATATCCGGAGGTTTCTTCGAACAATTTTCAAAACACTATTTCATTGATATCTCAGAAACTAGAGAGGGTGCGGATATGGCACTACACGCAATCGAATGAGCTTAAAAATACGCATCGATTGCGGTTTCAACTATTTTCCCGGAGGTTTTCTGAGAAAAGTTGTACACTTATCAACATTTTTTTTACAAAAAAAAAAAACACTTTTAGTAGTTTGCAAATAACTCACAAAGTAGAAAGGGTGCGCATATGACACTACACGCAATCGAATGAGGTTTAAAATACGCATCGATTGTGGTTTCAACTATTGTTACTGTTAACGTATATTCTTTTTTCTAACGGGCTGCGCCGACTAGCTATTGGCGGCTTCCTCTTGGGCGTAGTCCTCAACCCTGATGTTGCCCTTATACGTTACAATACAAAAAAAAATATCTTCTTTGAATTTCACTTTATGATACTTACATACATACATATACTTTATCACAACCTCTGGAACTTTCATCATAGGGAGGTGGATGTTATCCTCCGACTGCCCTTTCCCTTCCTTGGCCATAGCTGCTCCTGTATATTTTTCTTTCACTGGCCCCTTTAGACATCTTCTCAACTACTCACTTCCACAACCTTTCACCCCCTTCAAAAAAACTTATCTCGCCATTTTATTTCTTTACCTTTAGCTAAACAAATTTATTCACATATCTTCTAGTTATTCTAATATCTTCTACTAACTACTTTATTCTAATATTTTATATGATAAAAGGAATTTAAATATATTAAAATTTATAATACAACAAAACTTTCTTATACTAACTATTTAAAGGATCACACTATTTGTTCTCAGGCCTATCAAACTTTGCCTTGCACAAATATTATTTTTACTCAAAAAATTTCTTTACCCTATCCCTAAAAGAGCTCTTTGAAGGACGAAATACCCAAAAAAATTATTAATCTCAAATCAGATTCTATTTAACTTGTTTACTTAGAGCGACCCTCTGTACAAACGATAAAATAAAACATAAACTTATTCTAATGGGACATACACATTTAAAATTAATTAATATATTCTATTTATTTAATTGTATGTCAATTCTGACCACTTTCTTATTTTGTCTTCGATTTAATTTCAAAAAAAAGAACTTGTAATTTTCTGCGGTACCCTACTTTTTTTCTTCGGGATATTTCCCTTTATATGTATATGGAATGCAAAAATGTCAACAGTGGGTTTTATTAAACTGGGACTTACTTTGGGGTTCGGGGATTGGATTACTTATCCCTATTTGGCGCTGCTAACCGCTGTTTCTTTTTTTTGGTGCTGGCAGCAACTTCTTAATCAATTTTTAATTTGTTCGGGGGGGGGGGTGTGCCACTGCTTGCTACATGCAGGAAACTCTACGTTATCATTCCTTCTAAAATTACCATTACCACTTACCGACTTTGTGGCACTGCACTTCTTATTTTAGTTTCTCCTAATCCCAAGCTCATTACTAAGTCCCTCCGACAATTGACATTTGCACCAGTCTATGTGTTCAAAACAATTTGGTAAAAACATTTTTCTTTTTATTTGTGCCACTTTCTTCTAATTGAATACTCACATTTTCAATTTTGTATTTATTAGTACGTATTTTTTTCCAATTTTGTTACCAGAATTAATTTTTATTTGCAACCGGCTTCACTAATTATTCACGCAGTCGTTATTTTAGAACTATTCAGTTTCTCATTGCATTTCTTCTTTTTAAACTGTTATCCGACAAGACAAAAATACCATCAAAATTCCTAGCGGTTTCCTTAAATCGGTATCTTTTACAATAACAACAAGGGGTCAAAGCCCGAACTTCATTTTCGCCTTGAACTTATGGGACTACGATTTTCTTCTTCGAAACCTGCACTACCTTCACATTATTATCTAGTGTTGCTATTTTTTTGTTCCTTTCATAATCAACGTTGCGAATGACTTCTATTTGCCGAACACTTCCTTAATTCTGACAGCATTCTTTCCCAATATGGCATACGCAAAACACATTACATGATTTAACACTGGTGGTGGCGTTATACAGGACAAAACTATTGGTGATCCACACAGATACCCCCAACAACCAAGCCCATTCCCAGCTTTATCCATTCCCTGAGCTGGAATAATTTTCTATTTTGGTGGTTTGGAAAAAAAAAAACAAACGCAACAAAACTACGCACGTATGTATGTACATCTATAACTATGCATGACCATTATTTTTGTATAAACTATTACAGATATCAATCTATAAATTCTAAAGTACTTCAACAAAAAGCATAAAGTTATTTTGGTATTCACAACATCTGTGTCTTGGAATAGAAACAACCGCAACAAAACTCCGTGGTCGATGAATACTTATAATCGAGAACGGTGTGCGGTCTATGAGTTCTCTTACTTTACAACGCGGGGAACTCCCACACCCTGAGATCATAAGCCGGGCAATATATCTGCCAATATTTTTATTCCTTCCACAATTAGTCTGCACTACTCTGCCTCTCTGCTCTAAGTAAAGTAAACAAAGATCTATAAGCGTTCGTTACTGCATAAACATTGCACTATTGATTGGTACTCCCTATGCATGTATATTGGATAATCACCACTGCTTATTTCACTTCCCCCACATATTTTTCTTAATTTGGCATACATACATCCTGGATTCAAGGAATCTAACTCGCCGACTTACGTCTTTTTCATGGTGAAAATGACTAGTGGCTCCCCATACCTGCTCGGATCCTCTTTCTTTTTTTTTTTCATTTAATTGGTCCTTGACCAATTGTAGCACTCAAAGTGCAAACTAACCGAACGCTTCGCAATTTTGAAGCTAAAACAAAAAATTTTTATTATTTCGAATCTTGATATTCACGTCTATTTTAATTAATTTCTTATTTCTTTTCTTTCTTTAGGATCCTCGCACTTTTCATGGAAACGCCTCTAATATTTTCTCGCATGTACTCCGCTCATCCTCCAGTTCCTGTTTCGATAAACTTTGATTTAAAGTCTTTGAAACAACTTATACCTCTAAAAAAACTTACGGGAAGTAATTTTATCATTTGTGTTAAAAGTAAATTTACTTTGTTTGTCCTTCTCTTTTACTTTCAGCATCAACCTTTTTCGGCTCTACAGGACTTAACCTATATTGCACTACGTGATGTAGTTTTCCTATATACGGAAAATAGTTGGACGTCACAAATAAATAAAATATCACAGATGGTTTCCTATCCTATGCTGAATTTACGATTCTTAAGGTACTGTTTTTATCCTTACATACTACTATCACAGGTATTTTGCTATATCACAGGGATTTTATTATATCACAGGGGTTGCCTTATCTTATGCGCCTAGGATTATGAGGAAAAATCCTCTAAAATTTCGAATTTGTAAAATTCCTTAATCCTAATATTGCATACTTCCCTCTCTAGACACGAATATCTTTGGCATGATATGACCCTAGTGATTTACCTTGTAGATTTTCTAGTTCATACATGTTATTACCTATTGGTTTAACAATCCGGCACTTTAAGAATTTTCGGCAAAACTTGGAATTAATATTTTTGCTGAAATTGCTTAGTATCGTATTCCGGCGATAAACTTCTTGTCCTGGGATAAAACGAATCGTTCTAGCACCTCTGTTATACCGCTCAGCGCTCCTCTCATAGGCCTTTTGCATATTTTGTCTAATTTTTTCTCTTAATATTTCCATTTTTTCTTTCCTATCTATATGTATTATTTCATGGTCTGACAGTGATTTTAAATGCCTGCCTAACTGATAATCAGCTCCACTGGTATACATATGATAGCCAAATAAAGCGAAAAAAGGGGTGACACCTGTAGCAGCATGTACGGATGTCCGTAGTGCACATTCAATTTCCGAGATATACAAATCCCAATCTCGATGATCTTTTTCCAAATAGGCTCTTATTGCTGACAAAACAGACTGATTCACGCGTTCACTCGCATTGCTTTGCGGTGAATATACGGCAGTTTTTAGATGCTGAATTTTATATGTGTTTACTAAATTTTCAAAATTCTTAGAAACAAACTGACTTCCGTTGTCACTGTGAATGACTTCGGGTACTCCAAATTTATGGAATATTTCACTAACTAAGAAATCAATCACATTCTTCGTGGTAGCTTCTCGCATTGCCTTCAAAATTGTAAATTTCGTAAAATGGTCTACTACAATTAAAATATAACTATTTCCTTTCTTTGAGCGCGGATATTTCCCCATAAAATCGATGTATAGCTTTTGAAATGGTCTCTCTGTTATGACTTGTTTTCCAATTTCTGGTCGTAAATTAATGCTGCAAGGTTTTGTTTCCTTACACGTTTGACAAGATGCTATAAAAGTTTTCACCTGTAGGCTCATTTTCGGCCAATAGAAAAATCTTTTTAGCCTCTCTAAAGTTTTAGTTACCCCACCATGTGATGCTGTAGGAGTTGAGTGAGCATTTTCTATAACAGCTTGTGTTATATTTGCCGGAATCCACAATTTCCACGGGCTTTCTTCAGTTGTTTGATCGAACCCTGTCTTTTTGTATATCAAACCATTTTGCACTTTTAGGTCTGGTAAAATTTCGGCGTTGTTTTGAATATAATCTAATATTCTTAGATATTCTTGACTCTCAAATTCTGTCGTCTCGAAACCTAATAATTCAATTATGTTTATCTCATTAACCGACGGAATTCTTGACAACATATCTGCAACAATATTTTCGGCACCTTTTCTGTGTTGTATGTCGAAATCAAATGCTTGCAATTGCAACGACCATCTAGCTAATCTGCCTGTGAGATCCTTCAACGACATCAGCCATTTCAGGCTAGCATGATCCGTTACAATTGTGAATGGCATCATTTCCACGTATTGCCTGAACTTCTTGACTGCCATCACTGCTGCTAAGCATTCTTTCTCCGTGACCGTATAATTTCTTTGACACGTTGTTAATTTTTGCGAGTAATATGCAATCGGGTGTTCCTGTTTCTCATCGTTCATCTGGTATAAAACCGCTCCAATGCCATAGTCACAGGCATCGCACTGGATGTAAAATCTTTTTGCGAAATCTGCGTGTCGTAAGACTGGCGCGGATGTTAAAGATTTTTTTAACTTTTCAAATGCCTCGATGGCGTGTGGTGTCATCTCGAATTTTGTTGACTTTTTTAGGGTATCAGTAAGTGGGGCGGCTATCACAGAAAAGTTCTTAATGAACCTGCGATACCATCCAGCGGTTCCCAAAAAACTTCGTACCTCTCTAATAGATTTTGGTACACGTATTTCTTGAATGGCTTTTACCTTATCCGGATCTGTTTTCAGCATGCCTCCTCCAACGATAAATCCCAAGTATTTTAATCGTTGAAAACAAAACTGTGATTTCGAGAGACCGATCGTTAAGTTCGCATCACGCAAACATTTGGCAACTTCTTCTAGCAATGATATATGTTTTTCAAAACTGTTGGATATTATTAGTAAATCATCTAAATACGTAAACACATTGTCTTTCAGACGCGGTGGTATGACTTTATCCATAAGTCGGCATAACCGTTGTGCCGCGTTACACAGGCCGAATGGCATGACCCTAAATTGGTATAGCGGTCTTCCAGCGACAGTAAATGCTGTGTATGGCCTACTATTTGGATCCAATTCAATCTGCCAAAATGCAAATTTAAGATCAACACTACTGATGAAATACGTTTCGTCTATTCTACTTAATATCCCTTCAATATTCTGTAGTGGATAGGCATCTTTAACTGTAAGCTTATTTAACTTCCTGGCGTCAAGACAAAATCTATTCTTGCCTGGTTTCCTGACTATTGTTGTTCTATTGCTCCAGGCGCTATTACTAATTTCTATAACATTTAATTCTAACATTTTATCTATTTCATCATACGTTATCTTTTGTACCGCAGGCGAAATAGGATAATATCTATCTTTTATCGGCTCTGCACCTTCTATTAATGTTATACTATGCTTTTCCAAACTTGTTTTTCCTAAACCTTTATTTTCATAACTATAGAATTTTGCTATTGTTTCATCTAATTTCTCTTTCTGTTCTTTATCTAATTTATGTGGTTCTAATTTATATTCTGTTTCGCCATCTACAAAATCTTCTATTACTTTTTCTATTTTTAATTCGTCTAATCCAATTACATCGGGAGCTAAGTTAAATATTTTCCAAAAATCTATTCCTAAATATAAGTTTTGTTCTAAATCAGGACACAGATACAAAATAATATTATTCTTTTGATCTCTGTACTTTATAGATGCGTTTATTTTGCCCAATATTCTAAAGTGTTGACCACTGGCAGTCTTCACTTGGGAGAATATAGGTTCTATTTTTAAATTTAGTTCTTCAACTATTTCTCTGCATTCATTTCCGAAAATGCTTACGGAAGCTCCACTATCTAATAAACCTGATATCATTTTGCCTTCTACTTCTACATCTATGAAGACTCTATTGTCTTTACTTTGTTTTACAGACCTACTAATTGCTTCTACTAGGCAGTTTTTTGCAATACGTTTACGCTTATAAAGTTCTCTGATTTTTAAAATCCTATTTGTTTTTGGCTTAGTGCTTTCAGTACCGAATATTCTAGCTTTAATTTGTTTATAAATTTTTTCTCTGTCTTCTATTGGCATATAATGTCTCAGCTGTGGTAACAATTGGGATGCTTCTTTATTTTCCATCTTTTTATTTATTGTTTTTGGAAATGGGGGTTCCTTGATGGACGTAGGTCCCCTTTCGTTCCCACGTCCCTCAACAAGTTTCCCTTTTGGCAATCCGGGCACCTGGGTGTTATTACATTAAGTTTGCCACACCGGAAGCAAAACAGCTTCCGTTCTGATGCGTTGCAGTCTCTAAAGCCATGCCCTTGTACTTGGCAATTCCAGCATACGAAGGTATCTTTTTTATTTAGTATATGTACTTCTTCTACTTCTTCATATTCTCGATCACTCTCTTTATTTTCTTCTAGATTTACTTCATTTACTGATCTGAGAGGACGTTGTGGTGGCATGCTATTTCGTAATTCTCTTCGCGGAAAATTCTTTTCGGCCTCTATACATTCATTTCGCAGTTGCTCTACAGATGAAACTTGTATCGGATAAACAATCCTTGCTACACTCTCTTTAATATTTCTTTTCAGGATCTTGATCATGTCATACTCAGTGATGGGCTGTATCAATCTGGACCGGTTTGCACATCACGTGGAAATACGCGTCTAATGACTCACTCGGCATTTGTTTTCTTTCAACAAGGTCTCGCATTATTTCGAAATTAGATATGTTGGTACGGTATTGATTCATAATTTCTTGCTTGAGTGCTGGCCAATTCATAACTCCATGAGTGCGGATTAACAGCCAATACCAATCTTTAGCTGGTCCGACGACTAGAAGGTGGAAATCCCTTAAAATCTCATTCCAACTTATATCATAGTGCGCTTGGAGATGCTCAATTCGAAAAATGAAATCTTCAACACTCATGTGGGTATTATTTCCATCAAATACTATTCCCCATTTGTCCACGTGAATACTAATTTTTCCTATCTGCCCCGTATGATTACTGGCGACTGATAATTGACTAGACGACGATCTATTTTCACCATTAGCAACGAAATCTACTCTATTTGAAACCCCAGCAGCTGGCTGAGAAGCGTTCACATCATTTTGTAATACTCTATCCTGCACTGAAAAACTATACTCTTGGGGAGCACCTCTGGGCCTGTTCCAGTTACCTACAACATTACTATTTCTACTTGATGGTAATTCTAAAGAACCTTGAGCTCTAGATCCTGCTCGGGACATCTCCTTGACTATGTTCGTCAATTCGCCAATGGACTTCCTGATGTCGCTTACCTCAGTTTGTACCATGGCTTTAACTCTTTCCTCTAAAGCTCTTTGCACCACTAATGTTTCATCAGTTATCAAGTCCCTTACTTCTGGCGCTATTCCGATATTAGTAGGTTGACCATTATTAGATTTCGGCACAGTACCAGTAGTGCTTTTACCCGCAGCTTGCGTTGGAATCGGATTTCTGTTTATGGACCCTGACAAATCGATAAAGTCATTTGTTCCTGTTGCCATATTGGATACACTGTTATTATACCTAATATGCTTTGCCTCACTTTCTAACCAATAGCTAAAATTTGCTTGCTGCCTTCTCCGTTTTTGCTTACTAATCTTAGTTGCAACCTGTTTGCTCATTACTGGAATTGTTCCAATAAAAAAAAATTTTTCACAGCGCCAACTCACTATTCCTGAATTGATGACGCAATAATTACCAGTTTAAAATCGTATATATAAAAGTTAATGTGTATGACGGGTATGGCAAAAATAATTAATTAAAATACTAATAAACTAAAATACTTGAATAAATAAAATAATATATAAAAAAAATGTGTATATAAACATGTAAAAACACTTACAAATATATAAAATTTAATATATGTATAGATTTGTTAAGTAAATAATAAATCTGTTCGGATATATTTACTGCCGATTTCACGATGTCGAAAGAATTTTGAATTTTATTTTCATTCGTACAAATACATTTGATACAAAAACAAAATTTTAGAATTTGTTTTTGCTTCAAATGTAATTATACGAATGAAAACATATGGGAAATTTTCTTTCGACATAGTGAAATAGGCAGTTAAATATTCCAAAAAAATCATTCATAAGCCACTATACTATATATTTGTGGCATTGATTATTTTCCAATCCAATAGAATTGTAAAAATAATAAAAAAAAAAAATTTAATTTCTGAATATTGTTTTTAATTTCCTATAACTTCTTTTCACTACTACTTCAATTTATTATTAAAGCTTTTACTCTTTTTATTTTCTTTCTAGGGGTGGTTGCTTCAGTGGTGGTGTGCCGTTTTATTAATTTAATCCTCCTATTCGGGAGCTACAATTTGGTTCCATACATTCAAACTTACAAAAAAAACAAAAGAAAAGAATTTTGTGTTAACAGATTTGTTGGTGCTCCACCATATCCTGTTCTGATATGACTGGAGGCCAGTTCGTAAAGGACCGTTGACACTCTGTCCTCAAGAAAACTCTTGAGCGGCTATCAACTTCTTTACCACTGCTACACAAACAAATCTTCAGGCGGAAAGTACTTTTGTGATTAACTGAAGGAAGTAGATGATTCTCTAGAAGGAACTCAGTTCACTTACTAATAAGTTCTCTTTCTTCCTTAGGACTGATCGAAAATTTCGTCGGCAGAAAAATTCAACGCGTTTTCATCGCACTCTGTCTTTTCGGAACTGTTCCAAAAACGGATGCGAATTCCACTCGTTTCCTAACTCTACCTAAGAATTTAAACGTTGGGCTATTGTTTATTATTAGCAGTCTATTGCTTAGTGTTTTGATGTCCTACACTCATTCTCTCTTACTTTATTCAACTTGGGCGCCATTTTGTTACTGTTAACGTATATTCTTTTTTCTAACGGGCTGCGCCGACTAGCTATTGGCGGCTTCCTCTTGGGCGTAGTCCTCAACCCTGATGTTGCCCTTATACGTTACAATACAAAAAAAAATATCTTCTTTGAATTTCACTTTATGATACTTACATACATACATATACTTTATCACAACCTCTGGAACTTTCATCATAGGGAGGTGTATGTTATCCTCCGACTGCCCTTTCCCTTCCTTGGCCATAGCTGCTCCTGTATATTTTTCTTTCACTGGCCCCTTTAGACATCTTCTCAACTACTCACTTCCACAACCTTTCACCCCCTTCAAAAAAACTTATCTCGCCATTTTATTTCTTTACCTTTAGCTAAACAAATTTATTCACATATCTTCTAGTTATTCTAATATCTTCTACTAACTACTTTATTCTAATATTTTATATGATAAAAGGAATTTAAATATATTAAAATTTATAATACAACAAAACTTTCTTATACTAACTATTTAAAGGATCACACTATTTGTTCTCAGGCCTATCAAACTTTGCCTTGCACAAATAAAAATTTCTTTACCCTATCCCTAAAAGAGCTCTTTGAAGGACGAAATACCCAAAAAAATTATTAATCTCAAATCAGATTCTATTTAACTTGTTTACTTAGAGCGACCCTCTGTACAAACGATAAAATAAAACATAAACTTATTCTAATGGGACATACACATTTAAAATTAATTAATATATTCTATTTATTTAATTGTATGTCAATTCTGACCACTTTCTTATTTTGTCTTCGATTTAATTTCAAAAAAAAGAACTTGTAATTTTCTGCGGTACCCTACTTTTTTTCTTCGGGATATTTCCCTTTATATGTATATGGAATGCAAAAATGTCAACAGTGGGTTTTATTAAACTGGGACTTACTTTGGGGTTCGGGGATTGGATTACTTATCCCTATTTGGCGCTGCTAACCGCTGTTTCTTTTTTTTGGTGCTGGCAGCAACTTCTTAATCAATTTTTAATTTGTTCGGGGGGGGGTGTGCCACTGCTTGCTACATGCAGGAAACTCTACGTTATCATTCCTTCTAAAATTACCATTACCACTTACCGACTTTGTGGCACTGCACTTCTTATTTTAGTTTCTCCTAATCCCAAGCTCATTACTAAGTCCCTCCGACAATTGACATTTGCACCAGTCTATGTGTTCAAAACAATTTGGTAAAAACATTTTTCTTTTTATTTGTGCCACTTTCTTCTAATTGAATACTCACATTTTCAATTTTGTATTTATTAGTACGTATTTTTTTCCAATTTTGTTACCAGAATTAATTTTTATTTGCAACCGGCTTCACTAATTATTCACGCAGTCGTTATTTTAGAACTATTCAGTTTCTCATTGCATTTCTTCTTTTTAAACTGTTATCCGACAAGACAAAAATACCATCAAAATTCCTAGCGGTTTCCTTAAATCGGTATCTTTTACAATAACAACAAGGGGTCAAAGCCCGAACTTCATTTTCGCCTTGAACTTATGGGACTACGATTTTCTTCTTCGAAACCTGCACTACCTTCACATTATTATCTAGTGTTGCTATTTTTTTGTTCCTTTCATAATCAACGTTGCGAATGACTTCTATTTGCCGAACACTTCCTTAATTCTGACAGCATTCTTTCCCAATATGGCATACGCAAAACACATTACATGATTTAACACTGGTGGTGGCGTTATACAGGACAAAACTATTGGTGATCCACACAGATACCCCCAACAACCAAGCCCATTCCCAGCTTTATCCATTCCCTGAGCTGGAATAATTTTCTATTTTGGTGGTTTGGAAAAAAAAAACAAACGCAACAAAACTACGCACGTATGTATGTACATCTATAACTATGCATGACCATTATTTTTGTATAAACTATTACAGATATCAATCTATAAATTCTAAAGTACTTCAACAAAAAGCATAAAGTTATTTTGGTATTCACAACATCTGTGTCTTGGAATAGAAACAACCGCAACACTATTTTCCCGGCGGTTTTCTGAGAAAAGTTGTATACCTATATTCCCGGAGGTTTTCTGACAAAAGTTATATACTTATCAACATTTTTTTTACAAAAAAAAAACACTTTTAGTAATTTGCAAATATCTCAGAAACTAGAGAGAGTGCGCATATTACACTACACGCAATCGAATGAGGTTTAAAATACGCATCGATTGTGGGTTCAACTATTTTTCCGGCGGTTTTCTGAGAAAAGTTGTATACCTATATTCCCGGAGGTTTTCTGACAAAAGTTGTATACCTATCAACATTTTTTTTACAAAGAAAAACCCTTTTAGTAATTTGCAAATAACTCATAAAGTAGAAGGGGTGCGCATATGACACTACACGCAATCGAATGAGGTTGAAAATACGCATCGATTGTGGTTTCAACTATTTTCCCGGCGGTTTTCTGAGAAAAGTTGTATACCTATATTCCCGGAGGTTTTCTGACAAAAGTTATATACTTATCAACATTTTTTTTACAAAAAAAAAACACTTTTAGTAATTTGCAAATATCTCAGAAACTAGAGAGGGTGCGCATATTACACTACACGCAATCGAATGAGGTTTAAAATACGCATCGATTGTGGGTTCAACTATTTTTCCGGAGGTTTTTGAGAAAAGTTATATACCTATCAACATTTAAAAAAAAAAAAAAACACTTTTAGTAATTTGCAAATAACTCATAAAGTAGAAAGGGTGCGCATATGACACTACATACAATCGAATGAGGTTTAAAATACGCATCGATTGTGGTTTCAACTATTTTTCCGGAGGTTTTCTGAGAAAAGTTATATACTTATCAACATTTTTTTTTACAAAAAAAAACACTTTTAGTAATTTGCAAATATCTCAGAAACTAGAGAGGGTGCGCATATGACACTACACGCAATCGAATGAGGTTTAAAATACGCATCGATTGTGGTTTCAACTATTTTCCCGGAGGTTTTCTGAGAAAAGTTGTATACCTATCAACATTTTTTTTACAAAGAAAAACCCTTTTAGTAATTTGCAAATAACTCATAAAGTAGAAGGGGTGCGCATATGACACTACACGCAATCGAATGAGGTTGAAAATACGCATCGATTGTGGTTTCAACTATTTTCCCGGCGGTTTTCTGAGAAAAGCTGTATACCTATATTCCCGGAGGTTTTCTGACAAAAGTTATATACTTATCAACATTTTTTTTACAAAAAAAAAACACTTTTAGTAATTTGCAAATATCTCAGAAACTAGAGAGGGTGCGCATATTACACTACACGCAATCGAATGAGGTTTAAAATACGCATCGATTGTGGGTTCAACTATTTTTCCGGAGGTTTTTGAGAAAAGTTATATACTTATCAACATTTAAAAAAAAAAAAAACACTTTTAGTAGTTTGCAAATAACTCACAAAGTAGAAAGGGTGCGCATATGACACTACACGCAATCGAATGAGGTTTAAAATACGCATCGATTGTGGTTTCAACTAATTTTCCGGAGGTTTTCTGAGAAAAGTTGTACACTTATCAACATTTTTTTAAAAAAAAAAAAAACACTTTTAGTAGTTTGCAAATAACTCACAAAGTAGAAAGGGTGCGCATATGACACTACACGCAATCGAATGAGGTTGAAAATACGCATCGATTGTGGTTTCAACTATTTTCCCGGCGGTTTTCTGAGAAAAGTTGTATACCTATATTCCCAAAGGTTTTCTGACAAAAGTTATATACTTATCAACATTTTTTTTACAAAAAAAAAAACACTTTTAGTAATTTGCAAATATCTCAGAAACTAGAGAGGGTGCGCATATTACACTACACGCAATCGAATGAGGTTTAAAATACGCATCGATTGTGGGTTCAACTATTATCCCGGAGGTTTTCTGAGAAAAGTTGTACACTTATCAACATTTTTTTTACAAAAAAAAAAAAACACTTTTAGTAGTTTGCAAATAACTCACAAAGTAGAAAGGGTGCGCATATGACACTACACGCAATCGAATGAGGTTTAAAATACGCATCGATAGTGGTTTCAACTATTTTCCCGGAGGTTTTCTGAGAAAAGTTGTATACTTATCAACATTTAAAAAAAAAAAAAAACACTTTTAGTAATTTGCAAATAACTCATAAAGTAGAAGGGGTGCGCATATGACACTACACGCAATCGAATGAGGTTGAAAATACGCATCGATTGTGGTTTCAACTATTTTCCCGGAGGTTTTCCGAGAAAAGTTATATCCCATCAAAA
Source organism: Lypha dubia (assembly GCA_947311025.1). Classification (NCBI taxonomy): domain Eukaryota; kingdom Metazoa; phylum Arthropoda; class Insecta; order Diptera; family Tachinidae; genus Lypha; species Lypha dubia. The sequence goes on along the minus strand of OX371260.1, from coordinate 101,738,002 downwards.
ATATCAAAATGGAAAAAGATTTTTTTTAAACTTATTGGGAAGCACTGATCAATATTTTAGCCAACACGTTTTTTTGAGTTAACATATGGACTTGGCAGCACTTGTAAGAAAAAACATCACAGATATTTTGTAAAAAACATCATTCGGCACACTACTTGGTACATGCTAAACGTAAACAAAGAATGAAAAAAAATTACGACTTTGAATGCAATAATTTTAAAGTAATATTTTAATAAATTAAAAATATAAAAATGAGAATATATAGCAAAAGTCCTCTAGTATCAGATTTTATGACTGTCATTATGGACATTTCAATTATAACGAATATATCCGGAGGTTTCTTCGAACAATTTTCAAAACACTATTTCATTGATATCTCAGAAACTAGAGAGGGTGCGGATATGGCACTACACGCAATCGAATGAGCTTAAAAATACGCATCGATTGCGGTTTCAACTATTTTCCCGGAGGTTTTCTGAGAAAAGTTGTACACTTATCAACATTTTTTTTACAAAAAAAAAAAACACTTTTAGTAGTTTGCAAATAACTCACAAAGTAGAAAGGGTGCGCATATGACACTACACGCAATCGAATGAGGTTTAAAATACGCATCGATTGTGGTTTCAACTATTTTCCCGGCGGTTTTCTGAGAAAAGTTGTATACCTATATTCCCGGAGGTTTTCTGACAAAAGTTATATACTTATCAACATTTTTTTTACAAAAAAAAAACACTTTTAGTAATTTGCAAATATCTCAGAAACTAGAGAGAGTGCGCATATTACACTACACGCAATCGAATGAGGTTTAAAATACGCATCGATTGTGGGTTCAACTATTTTTCCGGCGGTTTTCTGAGAAAAGTTGTATACCTATATTCCCGGAGGTTTTCTGACAAAAGTTGTATACCTATCAACATTTTTTTTACAAAGAAAAACCCTTTTAGTAATTTGCAAATAACTCATAAAGTAGAAGGGGTGCGCATATGACACTACACGCAATCGAATGAGGTTGAAAATACGCATCGATTGTGGTTTCAACTATTTTCCCGGCGGTTTTCTGAGAAAAGTTGTATACCTATATTCCCGGAGGTTTTCTGACAAAAGTTATATACTTATCAACATTTTTTTTACAAAAAAAAAAACACTTTTAGTAATTTGCAAATATCTCAGAAACTAGAGAGGGTGCGCATATTACACTACACGCAATCGAATGAGGTTTAAAATACGCATCGATTGTGGGTTCAACTATTTTTCCGGAGGTTTTTGAGAAAAGTTATATACCTATCAACATTTAAAAAAAAAAAAAAAACACTTTTAGTAATTTGCAAATAACTCATAAAGTAGAAAGGGTGCGCATATGACACTACATACAATCGAATGAGGTTTAAAATACGCATCGATTGTGGTTTCAACTATTTTTCCGGAGGTTTTCTGAGAAAAGTTATATACTTATCAACATTTTTTTTTACAAAAAAAAACACTTTTAGTAATTTGCAAATATCTCAGAAACTAGAGAGGGTGCGCATATGACACTACACGCAATCGAATGAGGTTTAAAATACGCATCGATTGTGGTTTCAACTATTTTCCCGGAGGTTTTCTGAGAAAAGTTGTATACCTATCAACATTTTTTTTACAAAGAAAAACCCTTTTAGTAATTTTCAAATAACTCATAAAGTAGAAGGGGTGCGCATATGACACTACACGCAATCGAATGAGGTTGAAAATACGCATCGATTGTGGTTTCAACTATTTTCCCGGCGGTTTTCTGAGAAAAGCTGTATACCTATATTCCCGGAGGTTTTCTGACAAAAGTTATATACTTATCAACATTTTTTTTACAAAAAAAAAACACTTTTAGTAATTTGCAAATATCTCAGAAACTAGAGAGGGTGCGCATATTACACTACACGCAATCGAATGAGGTTTAAAATACGCATCGATTGTGGGTTCAACTATTTTTCCGGAGGTTTTTGCGAAAAGTTATATACTTATCAACATTTAAAAAAAAAAAAAAACACTTTTAGTAGTTTGCAAATAACTCACAAAGTAGAAAGGGTGCGCATATGACACTACACGCAATCGAATGAGGTTTAAAATACGCATCGATTGTGGTTTCAACTATTTTTCCGGAGGTTTTCTGAGAAAAGTTGTACACTTATCAACATTTTTTTTACAAAAAAAAAAAAACACTTTTAGTAGTTTGCAAATAACTCACAAAGTAGAAAGGGTGCGCATATGACACTACACGCAATCGAATGAGGTTGAAAATACGCATCGATTGTGGTTTCAACTATTTTCCCGGCGGTTTTCTGAGAAAAGTTGTATACCTATATTCACAAAGGTTTTCTGACAAAAGTTATATACTTATCAACATTTTTTTTACAAAAAAAAAAACACTTTTAGTAATTTGCAAATATCTCAGAAACTAGAGAGGGTGCGCATATTACACTACACGCAATCGAATGAGGTTTAAAATACGCATCGATTGTGGGTTCAACTATTTTTCCGGAGGTTTTTGCGAAAAGTTATATACTTATCAACATTTAAAAAAAAAAAAAAACACTTTTAGTAGTTTGCAAATAACTCACAAAGTAGAAAGGGTGCGCATATGACACTACACGCAATCGAATGAGGTTTAAAATACGCATCGATTGTGGTTTCAACTATTTTTCCGGAGGTTTTCTGAGAAAAGTTGTACACTTATCAACATTTTTTTTACAAAAAAAAAAAACACTTTTAGTAGTTTGCAAATAACTCACAAAGTAGAAAGGGTGCGCATATGACACTACACGCAATCGAATGAGGTTTAAAATACGCATCGATAGTGGTTTCAACTATTTTCCCGGAGGTTTTCTGAGAAAAGTTGTATACTTATCAACATTTAAAAAAAAAAAAAAACACTTTAAGTAATTTGCAAATAACTCATAAAGTAGAAGGGGTGCGCATATGACACTACACGCAATCGAATGAGGTTGAAAATACGCATCGATTGTGGTTTCAACTATTTTCCCGGAGGTTTTCCGAGAAAAGTTATATCCCATCAAAAATATCAAAATGGAAAAAGATTTTTTTTAAACTTATTGGGAAGCACTGATCAATATTTTAGCCAACATGTTTTTTTGAGTTAACATATGGACTTGGCAGCACTTGTAAGAAAAAACATCACAGATATTTTGTAAAAAACATCATTCGGCACACTACTTGGTACATGCTAAACGTAAACAAAGAATGAAAAAAATTACGACTTTGAATGCAATAATTTTAAAGTAATATTTTAATAAATTAAAAATATAAAAATGAGAATATATAGCAAAAGTCCTCTAGTATCAGATTTTATGACTGTCATTATGGACATTTCAATTATAACGAATATATCCGGAGGTTTCTTCGAACAATTTTCAAAACACTATTTCATTGATATCTCAGAAACTAGAGAGGGTGCGCATATGGCACTACACGCAATCGAATGAGGTTAAAAATACGCATCGATTGCGGTTTCAACTATTTTCCCGGAGGTTTTCTGAGAAAAGTTGTACACTTATCAACATTTTTTTTACAAAAAAAAAAACACTTTTAGTAGTTTGCAAATAACTCACAAAGTAGAAAGGGTGCGCATATGACACTACACGCAATCGAATGAGATTTAAAATACGCATCGATTGTGGTTTCAACTATTTTCCCGGAGGTTTTCTGAGAAAAGTTGTATACCTATCAACATTTTTTTTACAAAGAAAAACCCTTTTAGTAATTTGCAAATAACTCATAAAGTAGAAGGGGTGCGCATATGACACTACACGCAATCGAATGAGGTTGAAAATACGCATCGATTGTGGTTTCAACTATTTTCCCGGCGGTTTTCTGCGAAAAGTTGTATACCTATATTCCCGGAGGTTTTCTGACAAAAGTTATATACTTATCAACATTTTTTTTACAAAAAAAAAACACTTTTAGTAATTTGCAAATATCTCAGAAACTAGAGAGGGTGCGCATATTACACTACACGCAATCGAATGAGGTTTAAAAAACGCATCGATTGTGGGTTCAACTATTTTTCCGGAGGTTTTTGAGAAAAGTTATATACTTATCAACATTAAAAAAAAAAAAAAAAAAACACTTTTAGTAATTTGCAAATAACTCATAAAGTAGAAAGGGTGCGCATATGACACTACATACAATCGAATGAGGTTTAAAATACGCATCGATTGTGGTTTCAACTATTTTTCCGGAGGTTTTCTGAGAAAAGTTATATACTTATCAACATTTTTTTTTACAAAAAAAAACACTTTTAGTAATTTGCAAATATCTCAGAAACTAGAGAGGGTGCGCATATTACACTTTACACAATCGAATGAGGTTTAAAATACGCATCGGTTGTGGGTTCAACTATTTTTCCGGAGGTTTTCTGAGAAAAGTTATATTCCATTAAAAATATCAAAATCGGAAAAAGATTTTTTTTTGTTTGAACCAATGGGCAGCACTGTTCAATATTTTAGCCAACACGTTTTTTCTGAGTTTACATAATGACTTGGCAGCACTTGTAAGCAAAACATATCGCTTCCTAAATACAAAAGGGTACATATGTGTACGTGTGATAAACAAAAAATGACTCATAATGTAAATGTGGCATATTTCGTTTATACACGAATGAATTTTATATATTTAAGTGAATAATGGCTTAGGCCTATCGGGAAAGTCAACCATTAAAAAAAAAAAATGACAACGCACTAAGTGTAGTACCTCAGTGGTAGTGTGGAAACCTACACAATTTGCAATTTTCAAAACGAATTTATAATAGTTATGTTGCAGCCGCAAAGTAAATGTAAATTAGCAATACTGATTTTTATTCCTATTTTACTCTAAAATTTAATACTTATTTTACGACTGTGTTATATTTGAACCAAAGGATTTTTACTGGCTATTTTTGAAGTCTTGTTGTTCATGTAGAAAAGCACAGTCGAAAGCACGTTGTTTAACATAAAATTATTATACTTGTGGAAGAGTTAATTACCATTGAAGTCTTTGATTTACATACATATTGGATTGAATATACAGAATGTAAATATTTGATATATTATTATTATACTTTATTAATTATTATTTCAATTATAGTGAAATAAACAACTTGTACTTGTACTTACATTGCCTTATACATTTATTGAATACTTGTGCATTGTTCATTTCTTCTGTCGTCAAATTATTTGTTTCCTAAGCGGAACAAAGTTTTATTTCAATTCTTGTCGCCTGGAAGGATTTCATTGGACTTTTCAGTTTGGATTGCAAACATCATTTGTTAGCAGAATAACAAAAGCAATAGTGAGCGTCGTCTGTTAAAATATAGTCGTGTTAAAGACTATGCCAAATCGGAGTCACCGGTCAACAAAAGGACAGCTTCCAAAACATTTAGAGGGTTTCATTGTTAACATGTCTGGTTCGTCAACACCTAAGGTAAGTGATATTGAGCATACTGGTTCGAGTGGTTCCAGCGCAGACAACACAATTGTCGAAAAACAAGATGGCGGCAACGACGTAATAGCCTCCCTTATGGAAAGATTAAAGATATTAGAGGAAAATAATCAGCGCACAATGCAGAAACTGTTGCAGAGCGAAACAAAGAGGTCGCAACTACAAGAAAAATTGTTGGCAAATAATGCATTAACGACAGATCCGCCGCCCAGTGAAGACGTAACATCTCTTGCTCAGAGAGCAACAGGGTTTACTGCCACTGCATATAACAACGCAACAGCTAATCATGGTATGCCGCAGATAATATCAAATGCTACAGATGTCATTTATAGCCTTCAACAACAGCCAATTGTTTCGGTAACTACCACGCCAATAGTGTCACAATCAACAGTACCACCTAGCGATCCACAACATATTCTGTTTTACCCGCCAGTCGCCGCCACGGCATCAAATATAAATTATACGCCAAATTTAAACACAATAACAGCACCTAGTACATATACATATGAGCCAATGAGAGATATGTATGCTAGTGCAGGGGTGTCATATTCATCCTATGCAACAACACGACCAACATATCCACCCTCGTATTCAAATGCGTGCATACGGGGTGGCAATAATACATACGCAGCTACGCGAAAGTTATATGAATTACCGGAATTCAGCGGTTATCCTGAGCAATGGCCTGTTTTCATATCAGCGTTTGTCGAATCTACAAATGCGTATGGTTATACAGATTTAGAAAATACCTTTCGGTTACAACGAAGCTTGAAGGGATCGGCCAAGGAAGATGTGGAGTGCTTGCTTATAAATCCACGCAACGTTTCACAAATCATTGAACAGCTTGAGTTCAAATATGGTCGACCTGAATTATTAATTAAAAGCCAATTACAAAAGGTGCGCGAAATTGCCGCGATAAATGAAAATCATTTGGAAAAATTAGTGCCATTTGCTACAAGGGTGCCAAATTTAACAACATTTTTGAAAGGTTGTAATGCCATACAACATTTGAGTAATCCTACGTTGATGGAAGAGCTTATTACAAAGATGCCTATGACTAAGCGTATAGAATGGGCTTCTTATTCGTCATCAATCAATCCGTATCCCACATTGGAACATTTCAACATCTGGATAAATCACATAGCAAAAGTTATTGCCAAGGTCACGCCATGTTATCCGCCAATGTCAACAGTAGTAAATATAAAAAATAACGCCGGTCAGCAACGAGCTAATACAAGACCAATGCTCACGGTAGAAGAAGTTTCTAAAGAAGATGTTAATAAGATAAGTTGTGTCAAATGTAAAAGGCCGCACATCCTATCTAAGTGTGAACAATTCTTAGCATTATCGGTAAACGAACGATGGAATTTTGTAAAAAGCAATCGCCTTTGTTTTTCATGCCTACGTAAGGGACACTCTCTCACACAATGCCGACAAAAGCGAGCCTGCAGTATGAACGGCTGCAAAAAGGTTCACAATACAAAATTACATCAAGAATCAGTCGAGCAACCACTCAAGGTAAATATGATAAGACAGAAGCCATTTTTGCCAAGGACTACGAAACTGCTTTACAAAATCGTGCCAATTGAACTATGTGGACCAAATGGTATTATTGTGAAAACACACGCCTTTTTAGATGAGGGATCGTCGTCAACTATAGTTCATGAGTCTATTGCGCATCAAATGGGCTGCAATGGTAAAAAGGAACCCCTTACGTTACGTTGGTTTGAAGGTGAGCCTACAACAGTATCATCGATGTTTATTCAGGTCAAAATTAGAGGCACTTTAAAAAATAAAAAGTGGTGCCAACTCAGTGCTCGTAGTGTACCGGAGCTAGAATTACCAACACAATCTGTAAACCTAAGTGAGCTGCATGATAAATTCCACCATATAAAAGGTATTCCACTAGTAGAATACACCGAAGCCGTTCCTCTGGTATTAATAGGGTTAGATAACTGTCACTTGACACCCAACTTAAGGAGTATACAGATCAATCAATGTGTTATCGCCGCCAACACGCCATTGGGCTGGGTCATATATGGTAGACCTGAGGGTGCAAATATCAAATCACCAAGCCTTATTTCCGTTATACTTCACACTCGTGAAGAAAAAGAAGAACGTATAGACAAGTTGGTAGCTGATTATTTTACAACAGAGAATTTTGGCGTTGCCATGCCAAAACAACCACTTGAATCTGAAGGTATAAAACGTTCGAAGCAAATTCTGGAAACTACCACTAAAAAGGTTGGTAATTATTATGAAACCGGTTTGTTATGGAAATCAGAGGATATAAGACTACCTGACAGCTTTAGCTTGGCATTAAACCGATTTTACTCAATAGAAAATAAAATGAAAAAGGACAAAGAATTTTCCAGAGCCTATAAAGAGTGTATGGCTGGTTATATAACAAAGGGTTATGCTACAAGGTTATCATCTAAGGAAATTGCTAAGAAGTCTTTGCGCACGTGGTACTTGCCAAACTTTGCCGTTTACAACATAAACAAACCTGGAAAATTTAGATTGGTGTTCGATGCAGCAGCAGCTGTGAACGGTGTGTCCTTAAATTCTGAACTACTTAAAGGGTCAGATGAAAACCAGTCATTGATGAGAATACTTTATCAATTTAGAGAGGGGAATATAGCGGTGTGTGCGGACATAAAGGAGCTGTTCTTGCAGGTTCGCATACGTGAAGCCGATCAAGATTCACAACGATTCCTATGGAGATTCAATCAAGACGAGCCTGTGGAAACATATGGTATGATTTCTATGATATTCGGTGCAACTTGTTCGCCCTGTAGTGCACAATATATCAAAAACTTGAATGCACTTGAAAATGCTAAAGAGCTCGAGGTGGTGGATGCTATTTTAAATAACCACTATGTAGATGATATGGTATGCAGTTTCCAGAATGAAGAGGATGCTCTAAGAATTTCCACGGCCGTAAGAGATACACATGCTAAGGCAGCCTTTCAGTTAAGGGGCTTTGTTAGTAACTCCTTAGACGTCCAGAATAAATTAAATGGCGATAATAACAACTGTTTTACCAATGTTAACATGAATAGCATTGATAATGTTGAAAAGGTCCTTGGTATTTTTTGGAGAAATGATAAAGATGAATTTATATTTAAATTGCAAATGAATCGTGTTAACCCGGCGATTATATCTGGGACAAAATGCCCAACAAAACGGGAATTGTTATGTTTGGTGATGTCAGTTTACGACCCTTTCGGTATGCTAGCTAATTTATTGATATACGGTAAGATACTGCTACAAGAATTGTGGCGAACTGGCGTAAAATGGGATGAAGAAATTCCTGTAAATATACATCAGCGGCTTATGCAGTGGGTTCAAGGCTTACACCTCGCAAAACAATGTCGTCTGCCAAGATGTTATAACCCTCAATATTTGAATCCAGAAACATCAATTGAGCTACATGTATTTAATGATGCCAGTGAAACAGCATTTGCATCCGTCGCCTATTGGCGATTAGTGACAAATAAAGAGGTTCATGTTTGCTTTGTAGCAGGAAAGACAAAATGCGCGCCACTTAAGGTATTATCGGTTCCACGCCTGGAGCTACAGGCAGCAGTCTTGGGTACCAGATTGAAGAATATGATTACTGAGTGATCGAATTAAGCCGTCAAAAACAATTTTATGGACCGACTCTAAAACAGTAATAAGCTGGATTAAATCCGATCACCGTCAATATAAGGCTTTTGTGATGCATAGAGTTGGAGAAATTCTCGAATCTACGAACCTCGATGAGTGGCGTTGGATACCAACAAATTTTAACCCTGCCGACATCGCGACAAGAGCAAATTACCCTTTGAATTACAGTCCTGATAACATTTGGTTACGAGGTCCTTCATTTTTGTTGGACGACGAAAAAACATGGCCGCTACCAATATGCTTGGGTAACAATACAACGAAAGAGGAAAGTCGAAAGTTTTGTATGATATCCATCGAAACATGTTTTATTGATTTTAACCGATTTACGAGTTATTTACGACTAAAGAGGACTATAGCATGGATTATCCGGTTTGCCAATTTGTGCCGAAGAAAAGTTTGCCGCGAAGAAGTTCATGGTCTAACAACGAGCGAACTCCAAAAGGCCGAGGTAAAAATATGTCAGTGGATTCAACGTGAAGTATATGGCAAGGAAGTAGACGAGATAAAATCAAAGGGAATTGTATCAAAAGATAGTATGATAGCAACACTTAGCCCACAACTTAATGATGATGGACTTATATGCGTTTATGGCAGAGTCGATTATGCGTCATATTTACCTGAATCAACGAAGCACCCCGTAATTTTGCCGAATCGTCATGTTGTATCTGAGATGATAGTAATGTGGTATCATCATAAGTTATTCCATCAAAATGATGACCTCGTGGTAATTGAGATCAGAAGGAAGTTTTGGATACCACATTTACGGGCAGCAGTTAAACGGGCAAAGTCAAAATGCCAACAATGTAAAAATAGTCGTGCCAAGCCAAAACCTCCAATCATGGGACAACTGCCAATTGACCGCCTTCAGCCATATGTCAGACCCTTTACTTATACAGGGCTGGACTATTTCGGTCCAATGTACGTCACTATTGGAAGAAGACGAGAAAAACGCTGGGCGGCTCTATTCACATGCTTGACGATTAGAGCTGTTCACATTGAGATATCAACCGACCTATCAACCGACTCCTGCATTCTGTGCATCCGTAATTTTGTCAATCGAAGAGGAGTTCCAATTAAAATACGATCAGACATGGGAACAAACTTCGTTGGAGCAGATGGGGAATTAAAACGAGTGAAGGACCTATTCGACCACAATTACATTGAAAGCGAACTAGCTACAAGGAACATTACATGGGATTTTAATTGTCCCGCAAACCCTAGCAGTGGAGGTTGCTGGGAGAGACTCGTACAGTCAATTAAAAGAGTTTTAGCCGTCACTCTAAAAGAAACTGCTCCGCAAGTCGAAACATTAAGAAGTCTGTTAATAGAAGCCGGAAACATAGTAAATAGTCGTCCACTCACGCATCTTCCTATTACGCCTGAAAGCCCAGAACCGTTAACTCCCAATCACTTCTTGTTGGGTACTACAAATTCTACCCAGACACCTTATGATGACGGCTCAATTTGCAGTCGTAAACAATATAGAATTAGTCAGCAACTTAGAAACCAGTTTTGGCGCCGGTGGATACGCGAGTACCTGCCAACGCTAACGAAGCGGACCAAGTGGTTCACACCAGCCAAGGATGGAACCACACGTATAGTTGAGGTACGCACATCAAATGGAACATTGCGCCGACCTGTCTCTAAGCTCGCTGTGCTAGACGTATGTGGTGAATTCCCGCGGGACATTCACGGTGGGCGGGATGTTGCAGCCGCAAAGTAAATGTCAATTAGCAATACTGATTTTTATTCCTATTTTACTCTAAAATTTAATACTTATTTTACGACTGTGTTATATTTGAACCAAAGGATTTTTACTGGCTATTTTTGAAGTCTTGTTGTTCATGTAGAAAAGCACAGTCGAAAGCACGTTGTTTAACATAAAATTATTATACTTGTGGAAGAGTTAATTACCATTGAAGTCTTTGAATTACATACATATTGGATTGAATATACAGAATGTAAATATTTGATATATTATTATTATACTTTATTAATTATTATTTCAATTATAATGAAATAAACAACTTGTACTTGTACTTACATTGCCTTATACATTTATTGAATACTTGTGCATTGTTCATTTCTTCTGTCGTCAAATTATTTGTTTCCTAAGCGGAACAAGTTAGTTCAGCAATAACTTTTAATGGGTAGTTTTTTCAATACTTCTTATATTTGCAAAAGTACTTTTTCTTTTTTTCTCATCTCACATAGCGACAAAAAAAATCCATTTTTGGCGAATATTTACTATTATTGCAGTTTACTTTTATTTTAAAGTATATAGACTATATATGGGAGTAATTAAATAATTAATTGAATAATTAATTGTCGATTTCATTGGCATTGACTTATAAACAATGCCAATTAAATTTTTAGCATAATCAATTTTTTGAACAATGCTAATGCTTTTCAATGAAATAATTTCATTATTAGTTAGATAAAAAGTAAAAGCATTACAAATAATCAATGATAAAGTTTTTCAAAAGCATTATCAATATTAAACGTCAATATTATTTCACATTAATTAAATATTTTTTACACACACTGTTTCAGGATGTTGTTGTTGCTTTGGCACAGGCTAAGGGAAAAGTGGCACGTTTCACACTTATTGAACGATGTGCAATTTATATTGCAGCGTTCAGAAAATAAGCAGCAGCAACAACAAACACAGCATGAACAGATGCAACATATAAAACAAGAAACGCAGCAACCTCACAACACTACTATTAATAATAGTAATAATACTAATAATAACAATAAAAGCACAACTGTGATGTTTAATAATAAAAAGCCTTTGGGTTTAAGCAATATTAATAACAACAACAACATCAATAATAATAATAATAATAATAATAATAATAATAATAATAATAATAATAATAATAATAATAATGATAATAATAATAATAATAATAATAATAATAAAGTTAAAGGATCTTAAACGGAGATTACTAAAAAAATTAATCTTTAGGCGCTATCAACTGCGCCTTCAACAAATAAAACACTTGTACCTGTATTCAATTAATATAATAAAATTTATTCAGGACTTTAACAACAATTAGATTATTTACTTTGAAACTTTAAATAGAATTTACTTTATTAATTCACAACCGTTCTCATTTACACCGTAGCCAAGACTGCCAGTTCTCAGCCAACTTTGTTGGCTCGTTGAATTCTTAGATCATGTTGCACCAACATGCGCGAGTATGCAGACGCTGATCATGCAAAATTGTTTTCCCATCATTTCAGCAAGACAGCAATTTCGTAATCGGATCGGAAGCGCGTGTTAAAGTAAAAATACTAAGATAGCTTAAGTTGCAGAATTATTCTTTAGCGACAGCGTCGCCAACGTTGTTAACTCCTCCCTCCTTAAATGTCTGCGTCCCGCAGATCTGGGGGTCCATGGTTGGTAGTGGAACGAGTAGCTTTGGGAGGTTTAATTTTTTTGTTTGTTGATACCAAAGCCATCCAATGCAAAAGGTCATGGAGGCAATGATCATAACGTTAATTCCAATGGTACCATTGAATCTTACTCCTAACTGGTTCAATCGGTTTATATTATTGAGGCTTACCTCATGGACATATTTGATGTCTAGCAGCAGGTCGTCATGTATTACGTTCGCTAGTACTGGTGGTAGGGCTTGAACCTTTATGATTGAGTTGCTTGAGTAAGTATGATTCTTTATCACTACCGACTCATTGGAGAGTTGCAGAAGATAAGTCCCATTTAAAAACTCGGTTTTCCCATTTGACTCGATTAAACCCTGGTAGTTTGACAGGTAGACAACATCGTCACTCAATAATTCAACAATTTCTTCTTGGGTACGTCTGTATTTACATCTTGCTGATCCGCCTTTAAGAATGCGGTTAAGGCAGTCATTTTCTTCCAATTTAGTTACAGATGATCTTTTGCAGACTGTTGAATTACTTATGAAAAGGCAATTACCTTTGATACCATAGGTCTCAGTCTCACTAACAAGCACCTTCTCGAACGGCAGATCTATTTGCTTTCCTTCATTAATAGTAGCTCTAGTGAGAAGCAAGTTATAAAAGTTTTTTTCAAGTTTTGGTATTGATAGGATGTACAATAATAATGAACCATTTGTATAAATTGACGGGGTTCCGTATTCCACTGCTTCTATTGCATTGCCATAAGGCAACGTCTCAAGCTCATCAATTATTCTATTTATCTCCGATTGATCTAGTAGATTTGTATTAACAATACCACTCTTAGCCAGCTGACAGGCTCGGATAATTTCATTTACTTCGTCCCTCAGGATAATGATCTCGTTGATGGTACTTTGCTCGATTAAGGTGTAGTCTTTAACGCTCGTCATATTTTTTAGTCTGGTGATGATTTCGTTGATCTTTTTTGCTACTTGGTTCGTTGCTTGCTGAAGCTCTTTATTAATTTTGTATTGCTCATTGTTATTCACGATGATGTTTTCTTGACTTCTTAGTATATTATTCCAATCTGTTGAATCCGGACTTCCAGCAACCCACTTCCAAGCCGATCCGATCCAATCGATTGATCTAGGCGTTCTCCTTTTTACATTTGTCAATTCATTCAGGCGTTCTTGCATCTGTAGCATGTGGTGCAAAATGAATTCTTTGTTTTTGCTTGGCGGAATGTGCCTTTGAATAAGAGATGATATATTTGCAGCCATTTCCGTGTACTGTTCTAAGTTGATGACATGTATTAATTTAAAGTTCCCATCGATTATCCATCCGTTGCCGATCTTTAATGACACCAGCGATGTTTTATACCGGTAGATTTGCACACCATTTACAAAAGCCATCAGGTTGATTGCGATGAAAAGAATAAACTTGAGATGCATGGTTATAGAAATGAAATTTCTGAAAATAATATAAGTTAATTATACCGAAAAAAATGCGGTGGAGTCATGACAATGAAATGGTTATATGATAAATAGTTAAATTTAGAGTTTCATTTTGTTTGGTACCCTTCCCCCTTTTTTAATATGTTTTTTATGATTATTTCCATCTAAAAAAATTTTTTATGTTTTCATTTTCAATTTTTACATTAATTTGTTATATTTCTTCGTCAGTCAGTTTATGGAAGTTCCTTGGTTCGCTTGGAACACTAAATGATGATCTTATACCCTGTCGCCATTGCATCTGTAAGCCTTGATGCAACTCGTCACTCCAAGGCATTAGTGCATCATCCGGAAACTGACCAGGCCTGAGCTGATGTTCTCTTATCTTGTTATATGGAATTTATATTTGATTTGCTCTTATATGTTTATATAAATCTTTTAATTGTGTAATTTTTTGTTTTTGTTCTACGTGCTTTAATTATTGCATCATACAAGAATATTTTTTAGAAGTATAGTTTAAATGAGTGAGACGAAAAAGGATCTATGATTATTTATAAAACAACGTTTTTCTTTGGACTTTGCCCATTTAAATTTTTTATATGTTCTTTGTGAATTTTCCTTCCACTCCTTGTCAGCACAGTTACCCTATTATCTTTCTCAACTATTTCTTTCCTATATAGCGCTTTGTTTTTTCCCTTAATTGTTTTAATAGCTACATAGATTCTATCACCCTTCCTATATTTTCTGGGGCTTTGTCTCTTTTTATTCATTCTTGCGTTGCGAGCTGCCATGTTTCTTTTAAGCAAATGCCTGAGATCTGTATTAATTTTCTTTTGTTCTGATAATAGATTTTCATAGTTTGCTCCCACGTTTCTATTGAAAAATAAATCACGGGGTCTTTTCTTTGTAGTTGAATGGATGGTATTATTGTACCTATCGACACAGATTTCGATTAATTCTTTTACTGATAGGTTCGGGTATTCAACTCCTAAACATCTATAAATTTCAATTATTGTTGAATGCAATCTCTCAACTTGCCCGTTCACCTCACTTCTTTGTACTGGCGTAAGATATAATTTAATACCTAGTGATTTGATGAAAGTTTCAATTAAAGGGCTTAAGAAGCTGCGTTCGTTATCAGTAACAAGAATTTTTGGCACTGTGAAATAATGCAAAATTTTAACTATCTTTTTTCTCACTTGTAGCAACGATCTGTCTTTAATGCAAAAGAATTTAGCGAATTTTGTAAACTTATCTATGCAGGTAATGAACTTCTGTCCCTGAATTTCCATAATGTCCATGTGAAGAATTTCGCATGGATATTTCGGATCAGGTGTTTCTTGGCGATGTATTTGTGGAGGTTTCCTGTCATATTTGCATCTATTACAAACGTCGCAGCTGGCAACGTACTTTCTTATACTAGACCGCATATGCGGAAAGTAGAATTGTTCTAAAATTTGTTCACCATTTTCTCTGGGATTACGGTGCGCTCTTTTATGTTCTGTTTCTATTATTTCAAATTGACGTTCTTTTGAAGTAATGTCTGTAACTAACTTCTGCGTAATTCTTACCTTATATCTAGAAAAATGATCAATGTAAATTTCTTGTAGAGCACCAAGAAGACCTTCTGGTGCTTTTATTCCGTTAAGGATATTTGGGCGAAGTTTTTCTTTAAGCAACGCTAAAAGTTCTTCCTTAGACCAATTTTTTAAGGAAATAAAATGTCTAGTATACCCACGGTGTGGTTCCTCCATTGCTGTCATATCCATTCCGACTCTTAGTATAATCTGATTTCTAAAGACGTTTATAGGTACCTCCACGTGGGGTATTAAGTCAGAAGCATCTTGTTCTGCACTGTGAACTGTTGCCGCTGATGAAAGGCCATCATCTTCTCGACCCTCTGAAGCCGTTATAGTTTCATCTGAACTCATAGCCATTCCTTCGCTTGCTGTATCAGTAGAAGAATGGTATAAATGATTTGAAATGGTTTTTAGCCTCGAAAGGGCATCAGCCACGTGGTTTGATTTACCAGGCTTATAAATCAACTCGTGGTTATATTCCTCTATACGTGCTTTCCATCTTTTCAATTTGGCATTAAAATTCCTATTTCCCAATGCAAACGTCAAAGGTTGATGATCAGTATAGATCTTGATTTTTTTTGCACCATACAAGTAATTTCTGAGGTTGTCAAGGGCCCATACAATAGCTAGCATCTCTTTCTCGTTTGTGGCGTAGTTCTCTTCAGTTTTGTTGAGGGATCGAGAAATATATGCTATGGGTTTGTCCTTGCCGATTTCACCTTGTGACAAAACGGCACCTAACGCAGTATTAGAGGCATCCGTTGTCAGGTTAAATGGTTTCTCAAAGTCTGGAAAAGACAGGAGCTCTGCTGTAGTCAACATAGATTTAAGTCCATTGAAAGACTTCAAAGACTCGTCATCTAAGGTAATTGGCACTTTCTTAGACTGACTGGCTTTTATTTGAGCATGTTCCCCTCTTGTAAGGTTCGTAAGGGGTTTCGCTATTTTTGCATAGTCACGAATAAATCTCCTATAGTAGGAGGTCATTCCCAGGAAACTTTTCAATTCCTTCAAGTTCGTAGGCGGCAACAAATTTTCGATGGACCTTACTTTGGCAGGATCCGGTTTGATGCCATCAGAACCAACGATATAGCCAAGAAATTCCACCTCAGCCTTCATAAAATGCGTTTTATCAAGATTTACCTTCAGATTAGCATCGTGAAGCCTTCCAAAAATTGTATCTATGTTCCTCAAATGATTCTCTACATTCTCGCCAATTACTATTATGTCATCAATGTAGACAAAACAAATTTTTCCTATGTACTCGCGGAGGACATCATCTATCATTCTCTGAAATATTGCCGGCGCATTCTTTAAGCCAAAAGGCAATCTTAAGAATTCAAATTTACCGTTTGCCGTTGAAAAAGCAGTTTTTGGGATATCTTTTGGTTTCATTGCTATTTGATGAAAGCCTGATGTAAGATCTATTGTTGTGAAATACTTTGCTTTACCTAAACTAGCTAAAGTAGATGTAATGTCTGGAATTGGGTAGGTGTCTGGAATCGTCACAGCATTTAGACGTTTGAAGTCCACTACCATTCGATATTGTTTTTCACCACTGGGTTTTGGCTTTTTAGGCACGACCCAAATAGGTGAGTTGTATGGACTTTTAGAGGGTCTTATTACTCCCTCTGAGAGTAGTTCTTTTATCTGTCTCTCTACTTCTTCCCTCATACAGACAGGGTACGGATAGCTCTTTGTATATATTGGTTCTTCCGTACTTGTCCTAATTTCTGCCTGAACGTTTGTTGATGCAAGTTCGCTGCCATCGAGCGGTCCAAAAAGTGGTTTGAATTTATTAATAAGACTCTCTATCCTTGTTCTAACTTCTGGTACATATTCCTCGCCTAATATATAATTTGACTGAGTAGTTACTTTTTCTTTCAATGGAATTTTAAAACTATTTTTTAAAACTAAAACATTTTCCTTTCTATCAACTAAAGCACCTAGATCTTTAAGTGTGTCGTCCCCAATAATTCCATCAAAAGTTTTTAATTCTGGTAAGACATAAAATTGAATAGATTCATTTATACCTAAAAATTTAAAAAATGGTCCAATTATCTTTCTATCTATGCTAACATCTCCCCCCACTGATCGAACTTTTATTGGTTTTTCTAGAATTATGCTACCGTATGACAAGCGTGGGCTACAAAAGTTCTTGTTAGACCCCGTATCGATCAAAAAACATAAAATATCACCGGTAACAGAAGGGTATTCTATATAGGGTAAGCTTGATGGCCTTCCCCCATAAAATTTACTTCACCTGCAATTTCCTCCTGATGGGAGTCTTCCTGTAACTCATTCTCAGCTATTTGGTCCTCATCAGAAAAGGTTTCTATGTGATAAAGTCTAGGTTGCTTGTTACCTGTATTTGTTTCGAATGCACCTCTTTTTTCTGTTTTTCTAGGGTTGTTGATGTAATTTACACGACGAGATTGTATTGTTCTATCGACTTCCATCGGTTCATGTTTTATGGCCGGATAACGCGGGGGTAACGCTGGCTTATTATAATTCGTATATCCGTTTACCCGAAAGTTAGAATAGTTGTTGTTATGTTGCCAATTTCTAGGCCGAGAATCTTGATTCTGCCACCCCGATCGCACATGAAATGACTTTGTTGGCCTTGGAGGTCCAGGACGATAAGTTGCTTCTGGGGTTGTCGACTCGTGAGGCTTCGTTTTTGAATAAATTATGTTATTTCGCATAGTTAGGTTTTGCAATTCTAAACAAGCGGAATATGCTTCAGGGAGCGTTCCTGGACGCTGTATAATAATCATACGGGAAAGATCCGATTTTAATCCGCGTACGAAAATGTCCAATGCTCTGTTCCTGTACGTTTCCACTAAGGCTCTGATAGTTTCCTCGCTATAGGATTCTGTCTTCAGCTTATTGATAATAAGCGAAAGTTGGTGATTTACAGTCGAATAAAATTCATCGATGGTTGAGGATCCTTGGGAAAGCTGGTTGAGCTGATGCTCCAGAGTTTGGATGTCTCTTTTATCAGCGTAGTGAAGGGAAAGTATCTTCTTGATTTCAGTCCAATCACTATCGAATACATTATAGGACACCAGAGCTGTGTCTGCAGCGCCAACAATTTTCTGGCGGACGCTCTGTAGAATTGCACGATAAATCGGCTTGTCCCTGACAATTTCAAAATCCTTCAATATGGTTTCCACGGAATGGACCCAGGATACATACTGGGTTGGATTACCCTCAAAGGTTCTCAATTCCTTCACGCTGTCAGGAAGGCGGCTTATATCTTTTAATTCAAGTTCAGTTCGTGGCCGTTGAAGGGATCCTTCATCCGTGACCACCGGGCCTACTGCGGCACCTTGTCTACTTTCAAGGCACTCTATCCTACTTAAAACATTTCCTACTGGGTTGTCACTGAGAATCGCTTCTATAGTCCCTATTCTACTTTCTACCGACTTGATCTGTTCCATAAACCGATTTATGGCTCCAGTCAAAGTCATTACAGTTGATTTTAAATCTTCCATTATTTTATTTTATGCTGACAAGGGGGAAAAAATTTTTCACGTACCTGAAATATCCGCAACACTTTGATGAATGAGATCCTTGATCGTTGCACACTTTCACTTCACTTCTTTTTCTTAACTTTTTATATTTTTTCTTTGAATTATTATTTTATTTTATTTTCAAAAGGACATCTTTTATATTTTTTCCTTGAATTATTATTTTATTTTCAAAAGGACATCTTTTATATTTTTCCTTTGATTTATTCTTTTATTTTCGATTTTCAAAAGGATAACTTTAATGCAATAATAATATTTTTATTTTTATTGTAATTTTCGTTTTTATTTTTCAATTTTATTTTTTATTTCATTTTTCAATTCTCTCTTTTTTTTATTTTATTTTAGAATTTCAAAAAGATTTTTTCCAACTCAATAATGATGCTTTCTATTTTATTTTTATTTCAATTATTTCTTTTTCAATTTTCAATTTTATATTTTTATTCAGGTTTATATTTTATCTCAAAAAAAACTATTTGCTCTTAAAGCACTTAGAGGAAAAAAAAAAAAATTTTTTATGTGTATATGTTATATAACTTATGATTCTTTTTATAATTTTAGCGAGCCTTGGCTAGGGTACGCGACGCGACCGTTTAAAACCCTTTTGTCCTCACGGAAGCTCCGTATGGTTCCGGTTTAGTGATCCACTTTTATATTCGTGAATACCTACTACGGTACGGTTCACTTCACTTTCACCTCGGTAACCTTCTGTGATGTTTTTTCTTTTTTCTTTTTAATTTATTAACCACCAGGAATACCGGATTAGCGAAGGAGGAGTTAAACTTATTATTTTAATATTATGAGTCCTAAAAGGACAATAATTATTTATTTATAATTCACGGGAACACCACGACTTTAAGTCTGGTCCCTGCTCGGGCGCCAGTTAAAGGATCTTAAACGGAGATTACTAAAAAAATTAATCTTTAGGCGCTATCAACTGCGCCTTCAACAAATAAAACACTTGTACCTGTATTCAATTAATATAATAAAATTTATTCAGGACTTTAACAACAATTAGATTATTTACTTTGAAACTTTAAATAGAATTTACTTTATTAATTCACAACCGTTCTCATTTACACCGTAGCCAAGACTGCCAGTTCTCAGCCAACTTTGTTGGCTCGTTGAATTCTTAGATCATGTTGCACCAACATGCGCGAGTATGCAGACGCTGATCATGCAAAATTGTTTTCCCATCATTTCAGCAAGACAGCAATTTCGTAATCGGATCGGAAGCGCGTGTTAAAGTAAAAATACTAAGATAGCTTAAGTTGCAGAATTATTCTTTAGCGACAGCGTCGCCAACGTTGTTAACTATAATAATAATAATAATAATAATAATAATAATAATAATAATGATAATAATAATAAAAATAATAATAATAATAATAATAATAATAATAATAATAATAATAATAATAATAATAATAATAATAATAATAATAATAATAATAATAATAATAATAATAATAATAATAATAATAATAATAATAATAATAATAATAATAATAATAATAATAATAATAATAATAATAATAATAATAATAATAATAATAATAATAATAATAATAATAATAATAATAATAATAATAATAATAATAATAATAATAATAATAATAATAATAATAATAATAATAATAATAATAATAATAATAATAATAATAATAATAATAATAATAATAATAATAATAATAATAATAATAATAATAATAATAATAATAATAATAATAATAAAGTTAACAACGTTGGCGACGCTGTCGCTAAAGAATAATTCTGCAACTTAAGCTATCTTAGTATTTTTACTTTAACACGCGCTTCCGATCCGATTACGAAATTGCTGTCTTGCTGAAATGATGGGAAAACAATTTTGCATGATCAGCGTCTGCATACTCGCGCATGTTGGTGCAACATGATCTAAGAATTCAACGAGCCAACAAAGTTGGCTGAGAACTGGCAGTCTTGGCTACGGTGTAAAAGAGAACGGTTGTGAATTAATAAAGTAAATTCTATTTAAAGTTTCAAAGTAAATAATCTAATTGTTGTTAAAGTCCTGAATAAATTTTATTATATTAATTGAATACAGGTACAAGTGTTTTATTTGTTGAAGGCGCAGTTGATAGCGCCTAAAGATTAATTTTTTTAGTAATCTCCGTTTAAGATCCTTTAACTGGCGCCCGAGCAGGGACCAGACTTAAAGTCGTGGTGTTCCCGTGAATTATAAATAAATAATTATTGTCCTTTTAGGACTCATAATATTAAAATAATAAGTTTAACTCCTCCTTCGCTAATCCGGTATTCCTGGTGGTTAATAAATTAAAAAGAAAAAAGAAAAAACATCACAGAAGGTTACCGAGGTGAAAGTGAAGTGAACCGTACCGTAGTAGGTATTCACGAATATAAAAGTGGATCACTAAACCGGAACCATACGGAGCTTCCGTGAGGACAAAAGGGTTTTAAACGGTCGCGTCGCGTACCCTAGCCAAGGCTCGCTAAAATTATAAAAAGAATCATAAGTTATATAACATATACACATAAAAAATTTTTTTTTTTTTTTTCCTCTAAGTGCTTTAAGAGCAAATAGTTTTTTTTTTTGATAAAATATAAACCTGAATAAAAATATAAAATTGAAAATTGAAAAAGAAATAATTGAAATAAAAATAAAATAGAAAGCATCATTATTGAGTTGGAAAAAATCTTTTTGAAATTCTAAAATAAAATAAAAAAAAGAGAGAATTGAAAAATGAAATAAAAAATAAAATTGAAAAATAAAAACGAAAATTACAATAAAAATAAAAATATTATTATTGCATTAAAGTTATCCTTTTGAAAATCGAAAATAAAAGAATAAATCAAAGGAAAAATATAAAAGATGTCCTTTTGAAAATAAAATAATAATTCAAGGAAAAAATATAAAAGATGTCCTTTTGAAAATAAAATAAAATAATAATTCAAAGAAAAAATATAAAAAGTTAAGAAAAAGAAGTGAAGTGAAAGTGTGCAACGATCAAGGATCTCATTCATCAAAGTGTTGCGGATATTTCAGGTACGTGAAAAATTTTTTCCCCCTTGTCAGCATAAAATAAAATAATGGAAGATTTAAAATCAACTGTAATGACTTTGACTGGAGCCATAAATCGGTTTATGGAACAGATCAAGTCGGTAGAAAGTAGAATAGGGACTATAGAAGCGATTCTCAGTGACAACCCAGTAGGAAATGTTTTAAGTAGGATAGAGTGCCTTGAAAGTAGACAAGGTGCCGCAGTAGGCCCGGTGGTCACGGATGAAGGATCCCTTCAACGGCCACGAACTGAACTTGAATTAAAAGATATAAGCCGCCTTCCTGACAGCGTGAAGGAATTGAGAACCTTTGAGGGTAATCCAACCCAGTATGTATCCTGGGTCCATTCCGTGGAAACCATATTGAAGGATTTTGAAATTGTCAGGGACAAGCCGATTTATCGTGCAATTCTACAGAGCGTCCGCCAGAAAATTGTTGGCGCTGCAGACACAGCTCTGGTGTCCTATAATGTATTCGATAGTGATTGGACTGAAATCAAGAAGATACTTTCCCTTCACTACGCTGATAAAAGAGACATCCAAACTCTGGAGCATCAGCTCAACCAGCTTTCCCAAGGATCCTCAACCATCGATGAATTTTATTCGACTGTAAATCACCAACTTTCGCTTATTATCAATAAGCTGAAGACAGAATCCTATAGCGAGGAAACTATCAGAGCCTTAGTGGAAACGTACAGGAACAGAGCATTGGACATTTTCGTACGCGGATTAAAATCGGATCTTTCCCGTATGATTATTATACAGCGTCCAGGAACGCTCCCTGAAGCATATTCCGCTTGTTTAGAATTGCAAAACCTAACTATGCGAAATAACATAATTTATTCAAAAACGAAGCCTCACGAGTCGACAACCCCAGAAGCAACTTATCGTCCTGGACCTCCAAGGCCAACAAAGTCATTTCATGTGCGATCGGGGTGGCAGAATCAAGATTCTCGGCCTAGAAATTGGCAACATAACAACAACTATTCTAACTTTCGGGTAAACGGATATACGAATTATAATAAGCCAGCGTTACCCCCGCGTTATCCGGCCATAAAACATGAACCGATGGAAGTCGATAGAACAATACAATCTCGTCGTGTAAATTACATCAACAACCCTAGAAAAACAGAAAAAAGAGGTGCATTCGAAACAAATACAGGTAACAAGCAACCTAGACTTTATCACATAGAAACCTTTTCTGATGAGGACCAAATAGCTGAGAATGAGTTACAGGAAGACTCCCATCAGGAGGAAATTGCAGGTGAAGTAAATTTTATGGGGGAAGGCCATCAAGCTTACCCTATATAGAATACCCTTCTGTTACCGGTGATATTTTATGTTTTTTGATCGATACGGGGTCTAACAAGAACTTTTGTAGCCCACGCTTGTCATACGGTAGCATAATTCTAGAAAAACCAATAAAAGTTCGATCAGTGGGGGGAGATGTTAGCATAGATAGAAAGATAATTGGACCATTTTTTAAATTTTTAGGTATAAATGAATCTATTCAATTTTATGTCTTACCAGAATTAAAAACTTTTGATGGAATTATTGGGGACGACACACTTAAAGATCTAGGTGCTTTAGTTGATAGAAAGGAAAATGTTTTAGTTTTAAAAAATAGTTTTAAAATTCCATTGAAAGAAAAAGTAACTACTCAGTCAAATTATATATTAGGCGAGGAATATGTACCAGAAGTTAGAACAAGGATAGAGAGTCTTATTAATAAATTCAAACCACTTTTTGGACCGCTCGATGGCAGCGAACTTGCATCAACAAACGTTCAGGCAGAAATTAGGACAAGTACGGAAGAACCAATATATACAAAGAGCTATCCGTACCCTGTCTGTATGAGGGAAGAAGTAGAGAGACAGATAAAAGAACTACTCTCAGAGGGAGTAATAAGACCCTCTAAAAGTCCATACAACTCACCTATTTGGGTCGTGCCTAAAAAGCCAAAACCCAGTGGTGAAAAACAATATCGAATGGTAGTGGACTTCAAACGTCTAAATGCTGTGACGATTCCAGACACCTACCCAATTCCAGACATTACATCTACTTTAGCTAGTTTAGGTAAAGCAAAGTATTTCACAACAATAGATCTTACATCAGGCTTTCATCAAATAGCAATGAAACCAAAAGATATCCCAAAAACTGCTTTTTCAACGGCAAACGGTAAATTTGAATTCTTAAGATTGCCTTTTGGCTTAAAGAATGCGCCGGCAATATTTCAGAGAATGATAGATGATGTCCTCCGCGAGTACATAGGAAAAATTTGTTTTGTCTACATTGATGACATAATAGTAATTGGCGAGAATGTAGAGAATCATTTGAGGAACATAGATACAATTTTTGGAAGGCTTCACGATGCTAATCTGAAGGTAAATCTTGATAAAACGCATTTTATGAAGGCTGAGGTGGAATTTCTTGGCTATATCGTTGGTTCTGATGGCATCAAACCGGATCCTGCCAAAGTAAGGTCCATCGAAAATTTGTTGCCGCCTACGAACTTGAAGGAATTGAAAAGTTTCCTGGGAATGACCTCCTACTATAGGAGATTTATTCGTGACTATGCAAAAATAGCGAAACCCCTTACGAACCTTACAAGAGGGGAACATGCTCAAATAAAAGCCAGTCAGTCTAAGAAAGTGCCAATTACCTTAGATGACGAGTCTTTGAAGTCTTTCAATGGACTTAAATCTATGTTGACTACAGCAGAGCTCCTGTCTTTTCCAGACTTTGAGAAACCATTTAACCTGACAACGGATGCCTCTAATACTGCGTTAGGTGCCGTTTTGTCACAAGGTGAAATCGGCAAGGACAAACCCATAGCATATATTTCTCGATCCCTCAACAAAACTGAAGAGAACTACGCCACAAACGAGAAAGAGATGCTAGCTATTGTATGGGCCCTTGACAACCTCAGAAATTACTTGTATGGTGCAAAAAAAATCAAGATCTATACTGATCATCAACCTTTGACGTTTGCATTGGGAAATAGGAATTTTAATGCCAAATTGAAAAGATGGAAAGCACGTATAGAGGAATATAACCACGAGTTGATTTATAAGCCTGGTAAATCAAACCACGTGGCTGATGCCCTTTCGAGGCTAAAAACCATTTCAAATCATTTATACCATTCTTCTACTGATACAGCAAGCGAAGGAATGGCTATGAGTTCAGATGAAACTATAACGGCTTCAGAGGGTCGAGAAGATGATGGCCTTTCATCAGCGGCAACAGTTCACAGTGCAGAACAAGATGCTTCTGACTTAATACCCCACGTGGAGGTACCTATAAACGTCTTTAGAAATCAGATTATACTAAGAGTCGGAATGGATATGACAGCAATGGAGGAACCACACCGTGGGTATACTAGACATTTTATTTCCTTAAAAAATTGGTCTAAGGAAGAACTTTTAGCGTTGCTTAAAGAAAAACTTCGCCCAAATATCCTTAACGGAATAAAAGCACCAGAAGGTCTTCTTGGTGCTCTACAAGAAATTTACATTGATCATTTTTCTAGATATAAGGTAAGAATTACGCAGAAGTTAGTTACAGACATTACTTCAAAAGAACGTCAATTTGAAATAATAGAAACAGAACATAAAAGAGCGCACCGTAATCCCAGAGAAAATGGTGAACAAATTTTAGAACAATTCTACTTTCCGCATATGCGGTCTAGTATAAGAAAGTACGTTGCCAGCTGCGACGTTTGTAATAGATGCAAATATGACAGGAAACCTCCACAAATACATCGCCAAGAAACACCTGATCCGAAATATCCATGCGAAATTCTTCACATGGACATTATGGAAATTCAGGGACAGAAGTTCATTACCTGCATAGATAAGTTTACAAAATTCGCTAAATTCTTTTGCATTAAAGACAGATCGTTGCTACAAGTGAGAAAAAAGATAGTTAAAATTTTGCATTATTTCACAGTGCCAAAAATTCTTGTTACTGATAACGAACGCAGCTTCTTAAGCCCTTTAATTGAAACTTTCATCAAATCACTAGGTATTAAATTATATCTTACGCCAGTACAAAGAAGTGAGGTGAACGGGCAAGTTGAGAGATTGCATTCAACAATAATTGAAATTTATAGATGTTTAGGAGTTGAATACCCGAACCTATCAGTAAAAGAATTAATCGAAATCTGTGTCGATAGGTACAATAATACCATCCATTCAACTACAAAGAAAAGACCCCGTGATTTATTTTTCAATAGAAACGTGGGAGCAAACTATGAAAATCTATTATCAGAACAAAAGAAAATTAATACAGATCTCAGGCATTTGCTTAAAAGAAACATGGCAGCTCGCAACGCAAGAATGAATAAAAAGAGACAAAGCCCCAGAAAATATAGGAAGGGTGATAGAATCTATGTAGCTATTAAAACAATTAAGGGAAAAAACAAAGCGCTATATAGGAAAGAAATAGTTGAGAAAGATAATAGGGTAACTGTGCTGACAAGGAGTGGAAGGAAAATTCACAAAGAACATATAAAAAATTTAAATGGGCAAAGTCCAAAGAAAAACGTTGTTTTATAAATAATCATAGATCCTTTTTCGTCTCACTCATTTAAACTATACTTCTAAAAAATATTCTTGTATGATGCAATAATTAAAGCACGTAGAACAAAAACAAAAAATTACACAATTAAAAGATTTATATAAACATATAAGAGCAAATCAAATATAAATTCCATATAACAAGATAAGAGAACATCAGCTCAGGCCTGGTCAGTTTCCGGATGATGCACTAATGCCTTGGAGTGACGAGTTGCATCAAGGCTTACAGATGCAATGGCGACAGGGTATAAGATCATCATTTAGTGTTCCAAGCGAACCAAGGAACTTCCATAAACTGACTGACGAAGAAATATAACAAATTAATGTAAAAATTGAAAATGAAAACATAAAAAATTTTTTTAGATGGAAATAATCATAAAAAACATATTAAAAAAGGGGGAAGGGTACCAAACAAAATGAAACTCTAAATTTAACTATTTATCATATAACCATTTCATTGTCATGACTCCACCGCATTTTTTTCGGTATAATTAACTTATATTATTTTCAGAAATTTCATTTCTATAACCATGCATCTCAAGTTTATTCTTTTCATCGCAATCAACCTGATGGCTTTTGTAAATGGTGTGCAAATCTACCGGTATAAAACATCGCTGGTGTCATTAAAGATCGGCAACGGATGGATAATCGATGGGAACTTTAAATTAATACATGTCATCAACTTAGAACAGTACACGGAAATGGCTGCAAATATATCATCTCTTATTCAAAGGCACATTCCGCCAAGCAAAAACAAAGAATTCATTTTGCACCACATGCTACAGATGCAAGAACGCCTGAATGAATTGACAAATGTAAAAAGGAGAACGCCTAGATCAATCGATTGGATCGGATCGGCTTGGAAGTGGGTTGCTGGAAGTCCGGATTCAACAGATTGGAATAATATACTAAGAAGTCAAGAAAACATCATCGTGAATAACAATGAGCAATACAAAATTAATAAAGAGCTTCAGCAAGCAACGAACCAAGTAGCAAAAAAGATCAACGAAATCATCACCAGACTAAAAAATATGACGAGCGTTAAAGACTACACCTTAATCGAGCAAAGTACCATCAACGAGATCATTATCCTGAGGGACGAAGTAAATGAAATTATCCGAGCCTGTCAGCTGGCTAAGAGTGGTATTGTTAATACAAATCTACTAGATCAATCGGAGATAAATAGAATAATTGATGAGCTTGAGACGTTGCCTTATGGCAATGCAATAGAAGCAGTGGAATACGGAACCCCGTCAATTTATACAAATGGTTCATTATTATTGTACATCCTATCAATACCAAAACTTGAAAAAAACTTTTATAACTTGCTTCTCACTAGAGCTACTATTAATGAAGGAAAGCAAATAGATCTGCCGTTCGAGAAGGTGCTTGTTAGTGAGACTGAGACCTATGGTATCAAAGGTAATTGCCTTTTCATAAGTAATTCAACAGTCTGCAAAAGATCATCTGTAACTAAATTGGAAGAAAATGACTGCCTTAACCGCATTCTTAAAGGCGGATCAGCAAGATGTAAATACAGACGTACCCAAGAAGAAATTGTTGAATTATTGAGTGACGATGTTGTCTACCTGTCAAACTACCAGGGTTTAATCGAGTCAAATGGGAAAACCGAGTTTTTAAATGGGACTTATCTTCTGCAACTCTCCAATGAGTCGGTAGTGATAAAGAATCATACTTACTCAAGCAACTCAATCATAAAGGTTCAAGCCCTACCACCAGTACTAGCGAACGTAATACATGACGACCTGCTGCTAGACATCAAATATGTCCATGAGGTAAGCCTCAATAATATAAACCGATTGAACCAGTTAGGAGTAAGATTCAATGGTACCATTGGAATTAACGTTATGATCATTGCCTCCATGACCTTTTGCATTGGATGGCTTTGGTATCAACAAACAAAAAAATTAAACCTCCCAAAGCTACTCGTTCCACTACCAACCATGGACCCCCAGATCTGCGGGACGCAGACATTTAAGGAGGGAGGAGTTAACAACGTTGGCGACGCTGTCGCTAAAGAATAATTCTGCAACTTAAGCTATCTTAGTATTTTTACTTTAACACGCGCTTCCGATCCGATTACGAAATTGCTGTCTTGCTGAAATGATGGGAAAACAATTTTGCATGATCAGCGTCTGCATACTCGCGCATGTTGGTGCAACATGATCTAAGAATTCAACGAGCCAACAAAGTTGGCTGAGAACTGGCAGTCTTGGCTACGGTGTAAAAGAGAACGGTTGTGAATTAATAAAGTAAATTCTATTTAAAGTTTCAAAGTAAATAATCTAATTGTTGTTAAAGTCCTGAATAAATTTTATTATATTAATTGAATACAGGTACAAGTGTTTTATTTGTTGAAGGCGCAGTTGATAGCGCCTAAAGATTAATTTTTTTAGTAATCTCCGTTTAAGATCCTTTAACTATAATAATAATAATAATAATAATAATAATAATAATAATTAAAATGCTTTTCCTTTTTGTATTTTCAGTGTTGTTCACGATGCAAAATTTTCGGAAAATATCGGTATTGTTAAGGGAATACCACAGCGCAATAACAAAAATTACATATTTTAAAAACATACATCAACTGATCGTGCTCCAACATTTCACCATCCTTAAGATTAGAATATTTACTGATGTAGTTTTCTAAAGACATACTGTCATGAAACTCATGTGGATAGGGATGTAATTCGGGAGCTTTTTTTAGTTCGGTTACAGCAGCTGTACGTAACATAAAATACTCATTGGGTGAGATTTCTTCATCAGGTATAGAAGAATTCTTTTTGCTTTCTCCAACATCCGTCGCCGAGGCAACTTTATTCGCATTCTTTTTAGCTTTTTCTTTGGCTTTTTGCTCCGCCTTCAAACGTCGTTTGTGTTCGCTAAAATTATTAAAATAGAAAAAGCCAACATTTTTTATTACTCTTCTTGCAAGCATTGAATTCTACAGAAACTTTAGCAAGAAAATTATTTATTATTATATTATATTGTATTTTTGCAATTTCAAATGTTTTTAATGAAAATAAACATACATACATAAATTAAATATATGCTTAGGCGTTTTATTGTCATGTGTTAATTTCTGCCATCCAGTTTCTTCAAATAGTTCCTGACCAAATGTGAAATATTTTGGGCTGTTATAAGATAATGCCCCTGAAATCGACCCTGTCTATTTCTTGCGTTGTTTGCTATCAATATAAACATGTAAAGTAAAGAAATATTTGTCTTCAATTAAGCAAAACAGCAATAGGGATCGAAGAGAAAGTCGCAATTTTTATCAATGGAATTCACTATATACATATGTTCTCCAATGAAAATATCCATGACGACTTAAGCCCTTTGATTTAATTGATAGATTATACAATAGGTATTATTAACCAAGCCATTCGTTGACATACAAACTTCTCTTTTATATCATCTACACAATTAATATGTTTGGACTTTAGATGTGGACGGCGCACCAAATTTATGACACATGCATTTGGTACATGTAAAATCGAAGAAAACATCTCCTGGCTTGCTGGAATGTTTTAGTATCTTCTTTAACTGGAAAAATATAGTTATGTCTATTTTTATGTTAAGTGGTCGCTTCTGCACGAAAACAGTTTTTTGTCTCTCCTGAAAATTTAATTATTTTGAATTGTGACCCTTTAGTATTTAGGGTGCGATATGTTTTGCTTACAAGTGCTGCCAAGACAATATGTTAACTCAGAAAAAAACGTGTTCGCTAAAATATTGAACGGTGCTGCCCAATGGTTCAAACCAAAAAATCATTTTCCGATTTTCATATTTTTGATGGAATATAACTTTTCTCAGAAAGCCTTCGGAAAAATAGTTGAACCCACAATCGATGCGTATTTTAAACCTCATTCCATTGTGTGTAGTGTCATATGCGCACCCCTTCTACTTTAAGAGTTATTTGCAAATTACTAAAAGTGTTTTTTTTGTAAAAAAAATGTTGATAAGTATATAACTTTTCTCAGAAAACCTCCGGAAAAATAGTTGAAACCACAATCGATGCGTATTTTAAACCACATTCGATTGTGTGTAGTGTCATATGCGCACCCCTTCTACTTTATGAGTTATTTGCAAATTACTAAAAGTGTTTTTTTTTTGTAAAAAAAATGTTGATAAGTATATAACTTTTCTCCGAAAACCTCCGGGATAATAGTTGAAACCACAATCGATGCGTATTTTCAACCTCATTCGATTGCGTGTAGTGTCATATGCGCACCCCATCTACTTTATGAGTTATTTGCAAATTACTAAAAGTGTTTTTTTTTTGTAAAAAAAATGTTGATAAGTATACAACTTTTTTCAGAAAATCTCCGGAAAAATAGTTGAACCCACAATCGATGCGTATTTTAAACATCATTCGATTGTGTAAAGTGTTATATGCGCACCCTCTCTAGTTTCTGAGATATTTGCAAATTACTAAAAGTGTTTTTTTTTGTAAAAAAAATGTTGATAAGTAGATAACTTTTCTCAGAAAACCTCCGGAAAAATAATTGAAACCACAATCGATGCGTATTTTAAACCTCATTCGATTGTGTGTAGTGTCATATGCGCACCCCTTCTACTTTATGAGTTATTTGCAAATTACTGAAAGTGTTTTTTTTTTTTTTTTTTGGAAAAAAAATGTTGATAAGTATACAACTTTTCTCAGAAAACCTCCGGAAAAATAGTTGAACCCACAATCGATGCGTATTTTAAACCTCATTCGATTGCGTGTAGTGTCATATGCGCACCCTCTCTAGTTTCTGAGATATCTATGAAATAGTGTTTTGAAAATTGTTCGAAGAAACCTCCGGATATATTCGGTATAATTAAAATGTCCATAATGACAGTCATAAAATCTGATACTAGAGGACTTTTGCTATATATTCTCATTTTTATATTTTTAATTTATTAAAATATTACTTTAAAATTCTTGCATTCAAAGTCGTAATTTTTTTCACTCTTTGTTTACATTTTTCATAAGAAAAACATAAAAACATTAACTTCCAGTTTGATAACTCCATGTTTTTTTCTTCACACGCGTGTTTTCTTCTCATGCGTTATAATTATGCTAGCGCTGTACAGTTCGAAAACCATTCCTGTAAAATAACTACATGCTCTACATTTTAGTAAACAGCTGAAAAAATGTTTCATTACTACATGTTTACACATCTCCCCTGTGATCGGACTCACATAATTCTTTTATGTTTAAATTTTGCCTGAACTCCCTTATAAATTTATTTTATTTTCTTTTCTATCAAAACAATTAAAGTAAAAGTGCTTATCTACTAGGAAATAAAATTGTATTAATGTGCTGTTTCTTCAAGACGCAGGAGTGTAAATTTTTTATGAAAATCATCCAGCTTTTTTAAGTGGTTACTCTCTATTTCGAATCGAAATAGTATTCGAATTTCAATGTAAGTAAGATACAAATTCGAACAGTTTTCTGTTCGAATCGAATTACAGAGTAACCCCCCAGCACTTAAAATTTCAAACTTAACTCTATACATTTATTGACATAAACAACAAAAAAGATATTAAAACTAAAAAGAAAAATTCGGTATGTAAAATTTACATTAAACAAATTGTGTGAACACTACCTGTGATAATTCATTACAATTGCTGTAATTTAATCTGGAGGTTTCCAATATTCTTTACGCAAGTCATAATTCTAGCAAAAAAGAACGACTTTAATCCATAGGGTCAATTAAGCAGAATAAAAATCAAACCAAGGACCAAGGATTTTGTTGCGGGTATATGGTCTCTGACATCCGAGGGAATGGCTGCAGCACTAGTAGTACCATATCGTTCATACCTTTTTGTATTTTTTTAACGCTGAGGGAAACAATAAAATGAATGTTTAACCATAAATATAATAAAAATTCACAACTTAATCTTAAATATATAAGCAATGTGAATATTTTTTATTGTTGCGGCTGGTAAAATTAAATTTTATTAGATTGTGTTTAATTGTTTAGATTGTTTATAACTAGGTGTTTTTATCACAGGGTAACCAGAGATGACAAAAACAAACAAAATTGGACTTCGATCATATTTTATTTGTCATAAGTAAGCTTCGTGAAAAAGAGAAAACATTAGTGTGTTTGTTATAAAAGTAAACAAAACGAAAAGCAAAAAAAAGTTCAGTTTTTAGTGGAAAATGCTACATAAAAGCACGCTTAAATTTAATAAAATGTGATAATATTAAGTATTTACGGCATATAATTCCAAAATAAAGTGATAAAACAATTTAGTGTGTGCTTTTATACTCTGTATATTAAATTTATATACATACGTACATATATTCTGTAAATTTGCCAAATGGTGGTGATTTTTTGCTTACATACACACATACATACATACTTGATAAATTTTGATATTTTGCGGATGTATATAGTAATAAAATACAAACGATGAGTGAAAACCAACTTAAATTAATTAATTAATAATATTTTTAATGTAAATTATAGAAATATATGGATATTTTATTAGTTTTGTGATTTATAATTTTAATTTGGATACAAAGACAGCACAAAGAAAAAAACGAAAACGAAGGATTGTATGAGTGTATTCAAATCAGTATGCAAAATCTTCCGTCTCGTGTCATCTCTGGTTACCCTGTGGTTTTTATTTGATAGAGCTGTATGTCAATGTCAGGTATAGGAATAGTTCGCAGAATAAAATAAGTACACAGCACTGTATAATCAAGTAGTGCTGGCAAAGTATTGAGTAGTGGGTACCGAGTATCGAGTATTTGCCCTTTTTTTTGGATACTCAATACCATGGTCTAATAATCAGGTCTGCGCAAGAAGGAATATGGTTTTTTGTAGGGTTGTGTTTTGACCGTTAAATAATCTGCAAAAATATGGTAAGTAAATTCGGTCTTGTCAAAAGTTGTTTACATTTTTGGCCGCCATCATGAATATTATTGTTTACGTTATGCTTTTTGTTTTTGCATAACCAATAAATACATACAAAACAACTTTTGTTTTGTTTTGTATACAGCTTTGTTTTGACAATGTTGAATTAATTTTACACAAACAAAATGCATGTCGATTTTGTTGTTGCGTTGATACTAAAGGTGAGCGCAAGATGTTAAAAAGTGTACATTATTGCATATTTTTGAAGCGCAAATATTGATTGTATTTGTATGGGAATATGACTAAACAGTAAATACAGAGAACAAGAGAGCAAACAACGCAAAAATCATTGCACCTCATTTGAGTGAACAGTTTTATCAAGTGTGCAAGAAATATGTTGTGCACTTCATATTGTGCAATAGTTCATTTTAATTAAACTTTTTTGAGAGTAAAATCTTTTATTTTTTAGAGAAAAATTTAAATTAGATTTTTTTTATTCATTAATAAACGTATGTATGTACATATGCATTTACTTATTATAATAATTAATACTTACATCTATATCCATAATGAAATAAAAATATACATGTACTATCTAAATTAATTTTTTCTAATTTCAATTTCAACCACTCAACGCGCGAATTAATATAAAATAACTAAAATGCAAAGTACAAACCGTTGCTTTTAACATCATTCATTTACAAACATGTTGTCTCCTATAACAGTATTTCATATCAAGAGACACTATTGAAACATAAAATTCAGTACTGAAATTTGATTTTAAGCAACAATAAATATTGCATTGGTTGGAAGAAGAATAAATGCTATTGTATGTTTATAATTTAAGAGAACAGCAATATTTGTGTACTCATGAAATCAAGTGCAAAAAAAAGAGAACAATTCATCATTGAACATTATGAAGTTAGTCCAACAAGACGTTTTATGCTCACGTTTAGTTGATACGCGCACCTTATTATTTCACCATGCTCAATACTCAAAAGTAGTTACTCGATACTTTCAGAGTTGTATTTTTAAGCAGTTGAGTGGCTAAAATAGTGTATAAAAATACATCACTGTACAGAAAGACAACAATGTGTAAGCTAAAAAATTAAACCAACCGCCGAAATAAAGCTGTCAATAAAATAGAACAACCATAAAAAAGTATCAATTTTCCAAAGAACCCTTATATGCATAACTACATTTTTTTGAGAACAATTAAATTATTTCTTAAGTTGTTAACGTTGAATTACATTTATTTTTGATTTAATAAAAGACACACAAAACCAATAAGAGTGAAGATCTATTTTTAATTTTTGAAGAAACTACTTCAATTTGCAGATAAAAACTATGCGTTACAAATTCAAAAAATCCGTTAAAAGTATCGAGTAGTATTGAGTACCCAAATGAAAAGTATTGAGTATTACAGTACAATACGCATATAAGAAAGTCTGAAAATGTACAGATTTTGTTTCTTATATGCGAGCTTTCTTATAAAGAGAACACGTATATAAGAAAGATAATTTCTTATATGCGTCAGAAACAAAATTTAAAAAATTTCCTATAGAGTATGCAGATATACATATATTTGAAATAAAATTAATACACATTATTTTGTACAAAAAAAAAAAAAAAAACAACGAAGCCGGCTGATTTCACAAAAATGAACGACTTCATTTGACATTTGGACCAGTGTTCACAGATGTAAATTGTAAAATATAATCAAAAAATTTATATATTTCCCCAAATTGAAAAAAAATGTCATTGTGAGAATACTTTCTTATACACATACAATTTTCTATGGAAATAATATAATTTTTCATAAAAATTTGTTTCTTATAGCAGAGTTTTTCTTATAAGCGAGTTTCTTATATAAGGATTATTTAGCACGTAGTTATATGGAAATGTACATGGTGTCTGGAAAGGTGTTTCTTATAGCCGAGTTTTTCTTATAAACGAGTTTCTTATATGCGTATTGTACTGTATTGAGTAATGAAAAATAGTAGAATTTGCCAGCACTATAATCAAGTAGGAAAAAGAGAAGGCAGGGAAGTGGTAAGGCAGTGTCTAAAAACGCCTTATAAGGACATAGGTTTAAGTTTTAATAGTGTTGTTGGTAGGAATCTCCATTAAATTCCTGGAAAACCGCTACATTCCTGGATGTTAGAATAAAAATTCATACATATACCAGACTCAAGAACGCTCAGAAAGATTTTTCGAGAGAGTCGATAACTTGCAAGTGGATTGTGCACTACTTAAATACAGAAGTGTTTCTAGAAAAAAACGAAAAAAAAAACTCTAGTCAAATTCGCTAAATAGTAACGCGAAATCTTAATAAA
This sequence comes from Lypha dubia, assembly GCA_947311025.1. NCBI lineage: Eukaryota > Metazoa > Arthropoda > Insecta > Diptera > Tachinidae > Lypha > Lypha dubia. The sequence goes on along the minus strand of OX371260.1, from coordinate 101,702,071 downwards.
TAATATAAAAAGTTTCCTGGCCTTTAGGAAAATAAATAAAGTGTGTAGAAAAAAAAATATTTGTCAAAGCCTAGAATAGGATGAAAAATAAAATCAACGTTTTTTTTTGTGTTAACCAGGCAAGGAAGATCTATTAAACTTTCAAAGGACAACGGTGAGGATTGTTGGAGGTATTTGAGGTGCCGCAAAAACGTGGCAACCCCCGACAGATTGATAATAAAAGTCGGGGGAACTGCCAACATGAAAGGTATCGCAGAAACATCCCGAATTTAAGTTAATCCATCAACCGCCAAAGTAAGTCCGAATTATACTATACTGGTTTTTATATTTGAGGAATAATTATAGCGGAAGATATCCCCTTAAGAAAATAACATTAGGGTACCGCTAGGACAGCGAATACCTTATTTTTTCCTTAGGTAGATTTAGATAAATTAATTTTAAGTTATGTTTGTGCCGTTAGTTTAAAAATTATTATTAAATTTAACTTTGTGCAAAAGATCGTCCTATATAACGGAAAAACAGAAACGGGGATCACAGTTGTGATAAAAATTTTACCGATTCGTCCTTTAGAGAGCTCTTTAGGGATAGGAAATTAGAGTGCGGAAAGTAAATTTATATAGAAGGCGATTTAGAGGCCTGTAAATGAAATAGTACGATTTTTTTTAATAAAATATATAGATAGTTCATTGTTTTATTAAATGTTAGTATTTTAAATGTATTTATTTTTGTTTTAATTTTAAAATATCATTAGAAAATTTACGTTTAGGATAAATAGAGAAAGTCGTAGCATTTAAAGATTATTACATATACATATTAGCATATAAGTGTTGTTGAAGAATGTAAAAATAAAAATATTGATAAAAAGGACAAAAATGGTGTCTAGATAAGACTCTTTTTAAAAGGGGATTATTGTGGAAGTAAGGTGGTGAAAGGACTTGTAAAGGGGCCTTATAAAATTAATAGTGATCTGGAGAGAGTATGGCCATGGAAGGGAAAGGGCAATCGGAGAAGAATAAAACACCCGTCTCCCTACGATGTGAATTTGGTGAGTTGTTAGTAAGTTTGTGTATGTGTATTTCAGAAAAAAATTTTTGTACTGTCACTGATGAGGGTAATAGGGTTGAGAACTACGCCCAAGAGTAAGCCGCAAGTAGCTAGTCGGTTGGCCCGAAAAACAATTTCACGTAACAGTAACAAAATGGCGCCCAATTTAAAAGAAGGAGAAAATTAAGTGTTGAACAGCAAAACACGAAACAATATTTCTAAAGAAAAGCAATAGCCTAGCGTCAAAAATCTTAAAGCAGTATTATGAAGCGAGCAGGAGTCGTATCCGTTTTTGGAATAGTTCCGAAAAGCCAGAGTGCGATGAAAGCCCGTCGAATTTTGCTACGGCAAGACTTTGCGATCGGTCCTAAGGAAGAAAGAACATATTATTAGCAAGCGAACTAAGTTTCTTCTACAGATGTATCTACTTCCGTTTGATTAATTACACATTTAATTTCTGCTTGAAGATTTGTTTGTGGAGCAGTTCTATTGAAGTTGACAGCCACTCAAGTGCAAGCTTGAGGTCCGTGTGCCAACATTTCCTTACGAACTGGCCTCCAGTGATTATCAGGTTAGGGTAATGCTAGAGCACAAGCAAATCTGTTTTAATAAAATATCAGTTTTTTTTTTTTGTTGAATACATCAAGTCACATCATAGCTCCTGATAAGGAGGATTACAATAAAACAACGTCACCGCCGCCACTGAAGCAATAATCCCTACAAAGAAAAATATAAATAAAGAAAAAAAAATCTTAATCAATAGTATAGTAATTGTGAAGAAAGTTAAAAGCGAGATTAAAAGAGTCGATTTACATTCTTTTTTTTTACCTGATAGGTTTGGGAGTTTAATGAAAAAAAAAAATATTTAGTTAAATAATTATTCACATATTTATATAAATTTTTCTTAAAACTTTTATATTTCTTTTTTACAAAAGCACATTTTTTTTTATTACTTAGTTATTAAATTAAGAGACTTAATTTTTTTTTTGCATGTTAATTTATATAGGAGTTTTGTTTTGGGATACATATTTATACATTTTTATTTTTTTTTTGATTATTATTATTCGGCATTTCCGTTTCCGTCATATATATTTTTTTTTTGTCTCGTATAAAAATAAATTTTTTCTTTCTTAACTGCCCAGGCAGAAATTGCCAACCGTACAAAAATTGCAGCGTTGGGACAGTACTTTTAAACATGAAACCAAAACGGTTTGCCAACGTTACGGTTTGCAATGTGAAAAATGGTTTGCCAATGCTTTTTAATAAAAAATTGTTTTGTTGTTTTTAATTGGTTTCGATTTTATTTATTTAAATACATACATACAAAAGTATATATATTAATTTATTTATGCAAAAGAGTGATAACAACTGTTTCATTTTGAAATTCGCTAAGAATACAATTAACATCTACCATATTCAACTCTATTTCAGTTTTTTCCTGGTCTAAATCTTTAACGATATATAATCCTATGTCCCTGGATGACAGTGGGTACTCAAAAAAATCAAGCATTTTGTTAAAAATATTTCCTTTTAAATAAATACTATCACATTTGTATATAGAAAGTTTGCTACTAAAAATTTCTGATACAACCATAACATTTCCATTACTTAATAAACAAATATTATCAGGATGAACGGTTGTAATTTTATAGCCATAAATGTTAACAAAAGTAAATAGTGTTTTCGATTCAACTGTCTCTATAATTTTTCCAACTGAATATTTTTTATTTTTAACAAGAGGATATTAACAATGGGCTATTATTTAAGGAACTGTTAGTATAAAAAATGTGCAATTTTCTTTCAATTTGTGCTATTGGATTTGTAGTTGATTTTACAATGAACTTTAAATATCCCAAACTATTTTCAAAGTCAAACGCTGAAAATTGTGATAAAGGAGCTCCTATGTATGATTATGTATATTCATAGTTTGGGAATTAGGGCCGTAATATCTAGGCATAACTTTAACAAAGGATTTTAACAAATCTTTAACATATTTTGATTTTAATGTGGCTAACTTGGTTGACGACAAAATACGACAAGAAGTATATAAAATTATAAAGTGTTTGTACATTTCATCATCTAATACATTCTTTAAAACAATTGCTCCTGCATACTTATAGCAAGAAAAAACGGAATTGTGTAGCTTTCCAGTTTGTAAAATTCATTAAATCGTATGATTTTCTTTGAAGTTCGAAAGGTACATTTTTAGATATTATTATCAGGTTTTCTTGAAGTGTTGATACGCTTTCTTGTGAAACAAACGCGAATGAATTCTTTAAAATTAACTTTTGAAGTATTTGCTTACTAATACCTAGATAAAGCATGTGCATTTCATCAATAACGACGTGCTTTATGGGATCAAAATTAATTATGTCCAGTAGTGGGCTATCTTCCTTCGATAAGTGATGTTGAGGATTTGTTTTATTTTTAAATGACAAGTATGAGCGTTCCTCACAATTTGTTTCCTTAAATACGCGGGTATTATTGACCGTCTCCCCTTTAATGGTACACCTTTCGCAGGAGAAAAATCCAGTGTGACCTCTGCAGCATTTAATGAAAGCTCGGGCTGGCATATCACAACAAAAAGCTAAAATTCCAAATTTAAAAAGTTTACCTTTCACTTGTATACCTATGTAGAAAGTAAAAAAATAAATATCATAACACTTGAAAGTTTTTCATTTATACCTGCGCTAATGAAATTATTTGCTTCTAAAACGAATTCTGCTAAAAACTCCCTAGCTGAAAAAGGCTTCGCATTTCCAAAGTAAAGAGCTATTAGAAATGTCTTTTCCCATTATTGACCAGAATCCTTTTTTCGATTTATTGAAAATATCCATGCGATCAACATGTATTAACAGGTTAATTTGGTCTTCTTTGTACACTTTAGGATCTATTATAGCATTAAGGTTTGCTTCGATACCAAAATACTGAAAAATCCCAAAGGTATCGTCCGAACTTTTCATTATTTTTGTATCGCTCTTTAATTGTGACGTTTGTAGCAAGGTTTTAGATGATTTTGGTAGCGATGTAAAGCCTTCGGACCTAAATATAATGAGAACCTCATCGATTGCTTTCTGCGTAAGAGTTTGAGTATTTCTCAAAACCCAGTTTTTTATTTTGTCTTCTAGAGGACCCTTTTCTAAGTCGTTCCGATCATCAGCTGTAGTTTGAGGAATAAACTCGTCTGAACTTGCTTCACTCGATGTGTTGTCCTCTAGATTTTCAATAAATTCCTCTTCATCTGAAGAATTTATATCTTCGAAACCAATAAAATCTTCTGTAGCATGCTCCAGTTATTGGCTGTTCTTCCTCTTCAATGTCGACATTATTGATATTAGCGGGAATATTGGCATCGAAGTCTGTGAGAAACGCACTCAAATTAATAATAAAATTTAATCATAAAATTGATATGCACTTATATACATACTTGATTCTGAACTAAGTTCCATTTTTAAAAATCTGTGTTTTTTAAGTCGTTGGTAAGACATTATGATAAAGTTTATAATACAAGGATTTTTCTGATGTTAAAATTTGTGTATTAACGTCACAGGACTGTGTTTAAAAGAAATTTTGTAATTCCGTTCTTGTTGTAAAATCAACACTATCTTGGCATGGCCCAATTATGTCTGGTTATCATTACAACAATAATACAATAGAAAAAACAACATGCATTTTGTTTATGTGAAACCATCAGCATATTGTCAAAAATAGCTGTGGTTTGTATGTATTTAGTGCGTATACAGCAACAAAAAGCATAGCTTAAACAAAAATATTTATGATGGCGGCCAAAACTGTAAACAACTTTTGACAAGATTGCAAAGTTTACCATTTGTTGCAGATTATTTAACGTTCAAAACACAACCCTACAAAAAACCATATGGCTTCTTGCAGAGTCCTAATAGTTGGGCCAAGTACATTGTTTTAAAACTTTTGTTTTGCAAAATCGCTAATCCTGCCACATCACAGATTATTTTCCCCCTCATTGATATCTTAAAATATAACCAAGGGTACTCGTTTAACTTGCTAAATGCCTCTTAAAGGGCTATTAGACACGCATACTTTACCTTCAATATATACTCTTAAAGCTGCCAATGTTTACTTAAAAAGACACCTCTGATAAAATGAGTATACGTAAGTTTCTAAAATGGTTTTCATTTCATGTACATACACATTTTTCTTATATATTGTAGCTTTAGATTCCCAATACATAAATATCCAATTTACAGTCTGGCATCGCCGTCAAAATACTATGTACATATTGGTCAAATATAATAAACAAGGTGAATGCATAACTACCATAACTGAATTTTTTTTTTAATTCGAAACTGTCAAACACCATACAACGATAATAATATTTATTTTATATGTATATGGAATTTGATGGTACACAGAAAAAAAATAATTTCGCATTTAATTACTAAATTCATAATCCCATTTACATTTTTAATTGGAATGGGACCTATCACGAAATTTGTAAAACTAACAACCACAATTCGTAAATAAGTAATAGAAAAAAAAACACACGTATGTATGTTATTGTAAAAATCAGACAAAACCAAAAATCAGACAATGATATTAATAAAAGCAAAGAAAACATAAATAAAACATAAAATTGAATGCAAACAAATATTTGTTAAGAAAAAAAATCTGCATATTTTTTTCTGTGTACGATATTAAAAGAAAAATTCGTTGGAGTGGTAATGCACTTACTGCTTAATATGTCTAGATAGAAGAGCATCGGAATACAAAAAATTAACAGTTAGAAAATGTGATTTGCAATAACCCGTGTAAAAGCTTAAAAAAATGTATTAAAAATATATTTTATCAGCTTCAAATTCGCTTTTAATATCAAACATGAAAAGAAATTAGCACAAAACTTGCCGAAGAAAAATTGAGAATCTAGGTATTTATGTATTTGGTCTTCATTTTGCTTTTTTTGCTTTATGAAGCGCCAGTGTTATTAAAGCAAAAGTTTAAAAATCCTACAATTTAAGTGGCGTTACTATATTAAATATATTTATTAAAAGGTGAATCTAAATCAGTCGTGAATTCAACTTCTGCACAGGATCAGGAACAGGGAGTAAAGGATCGTTGTATACAACGTAGAGGTATAAATTGATATACTTACATATACATAAGTACATATAGCCTTGAAATCTTTTTATATACAATTTAGATGCAATAGACGAAAACATCGGTTTAATTCATAAAGAAAAGAAAAATGTTCATACCCAAACTGATATGATTACTATTCATATATCTGGTAAATATCTGCTTCATTTTATTTTCAGCCTATTTATCGAAGTCGTAATAATCCGTACGTTTTGTTTTATTTTTCAGATTTCCAGGCATTTAAAGAAGAAATGGAAGGGAACATAAAACGGCTACATCGAAGTATATTATACAATATAAATAAGCTAGAAGAAAAGGTGGACATGCACTTTTCATCACCAAATAGGTCTTGTTTGTTAAAAGACATTAAGAAAAAATTGAAAATTGAAGAACCCATAAAGGATCTTGCGAAGTTTTTTGAATTTGATGGCCAAATTAAAAATGACATAGAATTCACAAACGACTTAGTAAGTACTATTTATTAATTTTGTCAACTATTTCCATCTTATGTATACATATATATATATATGTATCTATAGAGAGAATTTCTGGCATACAAGACAAAAGCAAAAACTCTCCACGAAGCTATAGGCAACGTAGTGTCGGCAGTAATGAGTCGGGAGATTCAGCTAAAATTTAGTGGCTTCGGAAAACCAAACAAAGGCGTTTCTAAAGAAAATTTTAAAGCAACACATCTTTATATGGAATTGAAAGGTAAATACTGCATATCACAAAATATACATATGTATGTAACTATAATTCAATAACTTTTTCAGATTTCTTGCTACATCAATTTAAATTGGAGACAGAATGTACGATTTTGTCTAAAATAAGCCGATGGTTGGCTACAGCCAAAGATCGGTATGGAGGAAGAAGCTCCCGTTAAACTTTTATGGGTTTATATGTATACATAAATATGTACAGATATAATAAATAATAAATAGCATTAAAAATATGTGACGTATTGAATTGGTAAAATATCTTATTTTTCTTTGTTGGAATTTTGGGCAAATACTGTAGTTTTGCAGAGTGAGCTACTGGCAAAATGTTTTGCTAAACAAAATTATAGTGTTGGGAAAATGTTTTACTAATCAAAATTATAATATTGGGAAAGCGTTGAATTTTTAGTTTTCACAATGCTTTGCCAATGACATGAAAAACGATCGGCAGAGCTAGGATCGACGTTATCATTTTCGTGTTGGCACAACGCTTTAAACGTCGAACGTCTTACGCCTTGCCAACGTTTGAACCACCTTGGAAAACGCTTTGCCAACGTCATCCCGATTGTATTTTTCTGCCTGGGTGGTTTTGAATTCCCGTTGTGATCTTGATTAAGGGGTTGATACCTAAGTGATTATGCTAGTAATGAGCAAAGAAAATACCAATAAAACTACTAAAAGAAAGCGTAAAAGCCAGCAAGCGAATTTCAGTTATTGGATAGAAAGTGAAGCAAAGCACATGAGATATAGCAACATCAGATCCAATATGGCTACGGGAACAAACGATTTCATAGATTTGTCAGGTACCATTAAAAGAAAACCAGCTCAAACGCAAGCAATTGTTACCAATGGTAATGGTAGTGTAGCTCAGCATAACAACGGCCCGTCCACTAGTGCTGGAATAGCTCCAGAAGTACGTGAATTAGTTACAGATGAAACATTAGTTGTGCAGAGGGCATTAGAAGAAAGAATTAAATCCATGGTACAGACAGAAGTTAGCAACATCAGGAGGTCCATAAGTGAGTTGACCAATATAGTAAAAGAAATGTCTAGAGCAGGATCCAGGACCCAGGAATCATAATAGTTTCCACCCAGTGGACATAATAATACATTAGGAAATTTGAATAGGCAAAGAGGTGTTCACCAAGAAAATGTTTTCTCTGCACATGCTCAAATTGTGCCAAATACCATTAATGCTTCTCAGTCACTTGGTGGTGTATCAAATAGACAAAATTTTTCTATGAACGGTGAGCCGAGAATTGAAAATAGGCCATCATCTAGTAACCATTCGGTGTCAAATAACACTACAGGACAAATAGGAAAAATTAGCATACATGTTGATAAATGGGGAATAGTTTATAATGGAAATAATACCCACATGAGTGTGGAAGATTTTATTTTCCGTATCGAGCACCTGCAAGCTCATTATGAGATAAGTTGGGATGAGATTTTAAGAGATTTTCACTTGTTAGTCGTCGGACCAGCTAAAGATTGATATTGGCTCTTAATTCGTACCCATGGACTTATAAACTGGCCAACACTAAAATATGAATTGTCAAACCAATATCGAACAAACTTCTCTAATTTCGAAATCATGAGAGATCTAGTGGAAAGGAAACAGTTGTCGAATGAGTCACTAGACGCGTATTTCCATGTAATATGCAAACTTCGCTCCAGACTTCTACAGCCAATCACTGAATTTGACATGATTAAGATTCTGAAAAGAAACATTCAAGAAAGCGTGGCTATGATAGTCTATCCCATACAGGTATCGTCGGTCGAGCAACTACGAAGTGAATGCATAGAGGCTGAAAAGAATTTTCCACGAAAAGACCTACGTAACAGCATACCACCACAACGTTTTACAAGATCGGTAACTGAAGTCTGCGTTGAAAATATAAATGATGGCGAGAATGAATATGAAAAAGTAGAGGAAATGCAAATAATGAAAACAAAAGATATTTTGGTCTGCTGGAATTGTCAATAGCAAGGTCATGGTTTTAGAGATTGTAATTCTTTGGAAAGGAAGTTGTATTGTTTCCGCTGTGGCAAACCCAATCTACAAAAAAATTAAACATTAATAACGACAACAATTGCGAGAACGAAAATAAAAATGCATGTCAATTGCAACCAAATTTGAGACATTATATGCCATTAGAGTTAAGGAAAATATACTATGAACAAACTAGAGCCAAATATTTGGCACAGAAAGCAATAAACCCAAGACAAATAGGATTTTAAAAATTAGAGAACGGTATAAACGTAAACGTGAGGCGAAAAGTTGTCTATTAGAAGCGATTTCCAGAGCTTTAAACCAGTGCAAAGATGATAGAGTTTTTGTAGACAAAGAAATAGAGGGACAAAATATTTTAGGTCTATTAGATAGTGGAGCATCCGTGAGTGTATTAGGAAATAATTGTAGAGAAATAGTAGAAAAATTAGATTTAAAAATAGAACCGATATTCTCCCAAGTGAAGACTGCCAGTGGTCAAAACTTTAGAATATTGGGCAAAATAAATGTATCTATTAAGTACAAAGATCAAAAGAACAATATCCTTTTGTATCTGTTTCCTGATCTAGAACAGAATTTGTATTTAGGTATAGATTTTTGGAAATTATTTAAATTATTTAAATGATGATGATACAGATTATAAATTAGAACCACACGAATTAGACAAAGAACAAAAAGAAAAGTTAGATGATAGTAATAGCCAAATTTTATAGTTATGAAAACAATGGTCTAGGTAAAATAAATTTAGAAAAACATAAGATCACCCTAATTGAAGGCTCAGAACCGATAAAAGATAGACACTATCCCATCTCACCGGCAGTCCAAAAGATAACGTATGAGGAAATAGACAAAATGTTAGAATTGAACGTGATTGAAATCAGTGATAGTGCTTGGAGTAATAGAACAACAATAGTTAGGAAACCAGGCAAGAACAGATTTTTTCTCGATGCCAGAAAATTAAATAAACTAACCATTAAAGACGCATATCCGCTACAAAATACTGATGGAATATTAAGTAGAATTGATGAAACGTATTTTATTAGTAGCGTCGATCTTAAATTTGCGTTTTGGCAAATTGAGTTGGAGCCAGATAGTAAGCCATATACAGCATTTACTGTCGCAGGCAGACCGCTATACCAATTTAAGGTCATGCCTTTCGGCCTTTGTAACGCGGCGCAACGTTTATATAGATTAATGGATAAAGTTATACCACCGCGTCTAAAGGTCATGTGTTCACGTATCTAGACGATTTACTAGTCATTCCTAATAGTTTTGAAAAACACATATCACTATTGGAAGAAGTCGCAAAGTGTTTAAAAGATGCTAATTTAACAATCGGTCTCAAGAAATCTCAGTTTTGTTTTCAGCGATTAAAATACTTAGGGTTCATTGTTGGTGGAGGCATGCTAAAAACTGATCCTGATAAAGTAAAAGCTATTAAAGAAATAAAAGTACCTAAAAATATTAGGGAGGTACGCAGTTTTTTACGAACGGCCGGATGGTATCGCCGGTTCATTAAGAACTTTTCAGTAATAGCCGCCCCACTGACTGATACACTTAAGAAGTCAGCCAAGTTCGAAATGACACCACAAGCACTCGATGCGTTTGAAAATTTAAAAAAGGCTTTAACGTCCGCACCAGTCCTTCGCCATGCAGATTTTTCCAAAAGATTTTATATTCAGTGTGATGCTTGCGATTATGGAATTGGAGCTGTTTTATATCAGATGAATGATACCAAGCAAGAACACCCGATAGCATTCTATTCGCAAAAATTAACAACGTCTCAAAGAAACTACACAGTCACAGAGAAAGAATGTTTGGCAGCTGTGATGGCAGTCAAGAAGTTTAGGCAATACGTGGAAATGATGCCGTTCACAATTGTTACAGATCATGCTAGCCTTAAATGGTTGATGTCGTTGAAAGACCTCACAGGCAGATTAGCTAGATGGTCACTGCAATTACAATCATTCGATTTTGAAATACAACACAGAAAAGGTGCAGAGAATATAGTTGCAGATATGTTATCAAGATTGCCAACGGTAAACGAGCTGAATATAACCGAACTATGAGGATTCGAGACTACAGAGTTTGAGAGTCAAGAATATTTATTATTAATAGATCATATTCAAAATAACGCCAAAATTTTGCCAGATTTAAAAGTACAAAAAGGGTTTATTTACAAGAAGACAGGTTTCGATAAAACAAGTGAAGAAAGTCCTTGGAAATTGTGGATCCCAGCAACCATAACACAGGCTGTAATAGAAAATGTTCACGCCTCTCTCACAACAGCTCATGGTGGGGTAACCAAAACTTTAGAGAGGTTAAAAAGATTTTACTATTGGCCAAAAATGGCCATGCAAGTAAAAAACTTTGTAGCATCATGCCAAATATGCAAAGAAACTAAACCCTGTAATATTAACCTTAGACCAGAAATAGGTAAACCAGTTTTAACAGAAAGACCATTTCAAAAATTATACATAGATTTTATGGGCAAATATCCGCGCCCCAAGAAAGGAAATAGTTATATTTTTATCGTAGTAGACCATTTTACAAAATTCTCGTTTCTAAAAGCTATGAGAGAAGCTACAACTAGTTAAGTGATTGATTTTCTGGTCAGTGAAATATTCCATAAATTTGGAGTGCCGGAAATCATTCACAGCGACAACGGTAGTCAATTTGTTTCCAAAAGCTTTGAGAATTTGATAGCAACATACAAGATTCAGCATATTAAAACTGCTGTACATTCACCGCAAAGTAATGCGAGTGAACGTGTAAATCAGTCAGTTTTGTCAGCTATACGAGCTTATTTGGAAAAAGATCACCGAGATTGGGATTTGTACATCTCTGAGATCGAATGTGCATTGCGGACATCTGTTCACGCAGCTACAGGTGTTACACCTTTTTTCGCACTGTTCGGTTACCATATGTACACTACTGGAGCTGATTATCGGCTAGGTAGGAAATTGCGATCATTATCAGATCACGACATACTAAATTTAGATAAGAGTGATAAAATGGAAATAATGCGAGAAAATATCAGGCAAAATATGCAAAAGGCCTATGAGAGAAAGGTGCTAGAACGGTTAAGTTCGTGCCAGGGCAAGAAGTTTATCGCCGAAACACAATCTTAAGTAATTTCAGCAAAAACGTTAGTTCTAAGTTTTGCCGAAAATTTTTAAAGTGTCGAGTCGTCAAATCTATAGGAAATAACATGTACGAACTCGAGACTCTGCAGGGTAAATCCGTAGGGGCATATCATGTCAAAGATATCCGAATTTAGATTTGAAAGATTGCAATATTAGGATTTAGGTAGTTTTACAAGTTCTACGTTGTAGAGGGGTTGTCCCCATAATCCTAAGGGGCATTGTATAATCGAATTCTTTGATATAGTAAATTCTGTGATAAAACAAAATCTGTGATAAAAAAGTCCCTGGGATAATAAAGTTAATGCGATAAAGTAAAATACCCGTGATATAGTATTAGGATAATAAAACCCGTACCTGGAAAATATTGTAGATTTAGCTTAGGATAAGGAACCATCTGTGATATTTATTTTTGTGATGTCCAAGTATTTTTCTTTGTAGATAATCGTAATTATGTGCAATATAGTATAAGTTCTGTATAGCAATGGTTTCGATCGTTCTGAAAAGAAAGAGAAAAGGAAAACAAAGTAAATTGACTTTAACACAGATAAATAGTTTACTTCCCGTAAAGTTTTTTTATTGATAAGGTATATATGGTGTTTCAAAAACTTTACACGTAAAAGTTCATGATAGTAGTCCATGTGAGGGAAGAATAGAGGCGTTTCCATTATAGATTACTAGGATCCTAAGAAAGAAACAAGAAAATAAATTAGTAAAATTTAAATAACAGACGTGAATATAATTATTCTAGAAAAAAAAAATATATATGTTGGCTTCCGAAATGCGAAGCGTGCGTTTTATTTGCGCTTTAAGCGCTATAATTGGTTGGGAACCAATTCCATGATATAAAAGGATCCGAGTAATGATGGGGTGCCACTGATCATTTTCTCCATGAAAACGAAAACAGTCGGCGATTTGAGTTCGCAAATCGGGTAGATCTGTATACGGAATCAAGTAAGACACTTTGAAAGAAGTATAACTTCAAAGGTTGATTATCCAGAAGTTTAGAAATCACAGAGCGTTGTACGGAGGGTTATTATCAGAATAAATACAGTTAAAATTAGAAACTAGGCTGAAAAAGTAAAAGAAAGTCAAAACAATCACAAAAAAACAAAATTATAATAGAATACCCGGCTGAAGAATCTCAGGTGTGGGAGTTCCCCGCGTTGTTAAGTAGGAGAATTCACAACCCGCACACCGTTCTCGATGAGAGAATCCTCGACCCCGGAGTTTTGTTGCGGGTATATGAACTCTGACATCCGAGGGAATGGCTGCAGCACTAGTAGTACCATATCGTTCATACCTTTTTGTATTTTTTTAACGCTGAGGGACACAATAAAATGAATGTTTAAGCATAAATATAATAAAAATTCACAACTTAATCTTAAATATATAAGCAATGTGAATATTTTTTATTGTTGCGGCTGGTAAAATTTAATTTTATTAGATTGTGTTTAATTGTTTAGATTGTTTATAACTAGGTGTTTTTATTTGATAGAGCTGTATGTCAATGTCAGGTATAGGAATGGTTCGCAGAATAAAATAAGTACACAGCACTGTATAATCAAGTAGGAAAAAGAGAAGGCAGGGAAGTGGTAAGGCAGTGTCTAAAAACGCCTTATAAGGGCATAGGTTTAAGTTTTAATAGTGTTGTTGGTAGGAATCTCCATTAAATTCCTGGAAAACCGCTACATTCCTGGATGTTAGAATAAAAATTCATACATATGCCAGACTCAAGAAGGCTCAAAAAGATTTTTCGAGAGAGTCGATAACTTGCAAGTGGATTGTGCACTACTTAAATACAGAAGTGTTTCTAGAAAAAAACGAAAAAAAAAACTCTAGTCAAATTCGCTAAATAGTAACGCGAAATCTTAATAAATAATATAAATAGTTTCCTGGCCTTTAGGAAAATAAATAAAGTGAGTAGAAAAAAAAAAATATTTGTCAAAGCCTAGAATAGGATGAAAAATCAAATCAACGTTTTTTTTTTGTGTTAACCAGGCAAGGAAGATCTATTAAACTTTCAAAGGACAACGGTGAGGATTGTTGGAGGTATTTGAGGTGCCGCAAAAACGTGGTAACCCCCGACAGATTGATAATAAAAGTGGGGGGAACTGCCAATATGAAAGGTATCCCAGAAACATCCCGAATTTAAGTTAATCCATCAACCGCCAAAGTAAGTCCGAATTATACTATACTGGTTTTTATATTTGAGGAATAATTATAGCGGAAGATATCCCCTTAAGAAAATAACATTAGGGTACCGCTAGGACAGCGAATACCTTTTTTTTCCTTAGGTAGATTTAGATAAATTAATTTTTAGTTATGTTTGTGCCGTTAGTTTAAAAATTATTATTAAATTTAACTTTGTGCGAAAGATCGTCCTATATAACGGAAAAACAGAAACGGGGATCACAGTTGTGATAAAAATTTTACCGATTCGTCCTTTAGAGAGCTCTTTAGGGGTAGGAAATTAGAGTGCGGAAAGTAAATTTATATAGAAGGCGATTTAGAGGCCTGTAAATGAAATAGTACGATTTTTTTTAATAAACTATATATACACTTCATTGTTTTATTAAATGTTAGTATTTTAAATGTATTTATTTTTGTTTTAATTTTAAAATATCATTACAAAATTTACGTTTAGGATAAATAGAGAAAGTCGTAGAATTTAAAGATTATTACATATACATATTAGCATATAAGTGTTGTTGAAGAATGTAAAAATAAAAATATTGATAAAAAGGACAAAAATGGTGTCTAGATAAGACTCTTTTTAAAAGGGGATTATTGTGGAAGTAAGGTGATGAAAGGACTTGTAAAGGGGCCTTATAAAATTAATAATTATCTGGAGAGAATATGGCCATGGAAGGGAAAGGGCAATCGGAGAAGAATAAAACACCCGTCTCCCTACGATGTGAATTTGGTGAGTTGTTAGTAAGTTTGTGTATGTGCATTTCAGAAAAAAATGTTTGTACTATCACTGATGAGGGTAATAGGGTTGAGAGCTACGCCCAAGAGTAAGTCGCAAGTAGCTAGTCGGCTGGCCCGAAAAAGCAATATCACGTAACAGTAACAATTTATAAAGATGTTGCACTGCCATACATTTGTTGCGGTGGGTAAAATTCGATTCATCCAAGTAGGCCAGGCTGGAGTCATGAAATATCTGAGAAGAAAAAGAAAAGAGGATAAATTAGAAACAATATTGTTATAAATATGAAAATAAAATTTTTTTGTGTCCAAAATAAAAATCCATGCGTTCGTCTTAATGATGGTGCAAAATGACAAATTTTGCAAATTATGAAAGATCAGATTAGATAAAATCATTGTAGGAAGTGGCAACACTACAAAAATAATAATAACCAAAGCAAATTCATACCTTGATAATAACAAAATTGTTAATGTGCTTTTTCACACTGGATTAAATATGCCACCCAGTGATGGATTTTGAGTTCTTTTGTTTTGGGCCAAATTGACAATTTAAAAGGGCCAAAGTAGCTTCAAGAGGGCCAACAAGCTTTTTATTTATATAAAAACAGTAGTAATACTAATACAGTATATGTGTTTTATTTTTAATAAATTTAATACCATTAATCAAAAGCAACACGAAATTTTAAGCTATTGCATAGCTTTTATTGCGTGCTTTGAGGCGACCGAATCAAGAAATTTTGAAACGTTTGTTTCTTAAGTCTTTTGTTTTTGAAACGAAAAAACCTGTCAACGAAAAATCATGAAACTAAGTTTGTTTCTTAAGTCTTTTGTTTTGTTTTTGTATTTAAATCGCCCAATGTATGTTAACCCCTAAAGTATGCTATTGATTTTGATTTCATTAACATACATAGTGGACATAATAATACATTAGGAAATTTGAATAGGCAAAGAGGTGTTCACCAAGAAAATGTTTTCTCTGCACATGCTCAAATTGTGCCAAATACCATTAATGCTTCTCAGTCACTTGGTGGTGTATCAAATAGACAAAATTTTTCTATGAACGGTGAGCCGAGAATTGAAAATAGGCCATCATCTAGTAACCATTCGGTGTCAAATAACACTACAGGACAAATAGGAAAAATTAGCATACATGTTGATAAATGGGGAATAGTTTATAATGGAAATAATACCCACATGAGTGTGGAAGATTTTATTTTCCGTATCGAGCACCTGCAAGCTCATTATGAGATAAGTTGGGATGAGATTTTAAGAGATTTTCACTTGTTAGTCGTCGGACCAGCTAAAGATTGATATTGGCTCTTAATTCGTACCCATGGACTTATAAACTGGCCAACACTAAAATATGAATTGTCAAACCAATATCGAACAAACTTCTCTAATTTCGAAATCATGAGAGATCTAGTGGAAAGGAAACAGTTGTCGAATGAGTCACTAGACGCGTATTTCCATGTAATGTGCAAACTTCGCTCCAGACTTCTACAGCCAATCACTGAATTTGACATGATTAAGATTCTGAAAAGAAACATTCAAGAAAGCGTGGCTATGATAGTCTATCCCATACAGGTATCGTCGGTCGAGCAACTACGAAGTGAATGCATAGAGGCTGAAAAGAATTTTCCACGAAAAGACCTACGTAACAGCATACCACCACAACGTTTTACAAGATCGGTAACTGAAGTCTGCGTTGAAAATATAAATGATGGCGAGAATGAATATGAAAAAGTAGAGGAAATGCAAATAATGAAAACAAAAGATATTTTGGTCTGCTGGAATTGTCAATAGCAAGGTCATGGTTTTAGAGATTGTAATTCTTTGGAAAGGAAGTTGTATTGTTTCCGCTGTGGCAAACCCAATCTACAAAAAAATTAAACATTAATAACGACAACAATTGCGAGAACGAAAATAAAAATGCATGTCAATTGCAACCAAATTTGAGACATTATATGCCATTAGAGTTAAGGAAAATATACTATGAACAAACTAGAGCCAAATATTTGGCACAGAAAGCAATAAACCTAAGACAAATAGGATTTTAAAAATTAGAGAACGGTATAAACGTAAACGTGAGGCGAAAAGTTGTCTATTAGAAGCGATTTCCAGAGCTTTAAACCAGTGCAAAGATGATAGAGTTTTTGTAGACAAAGAAATAGAGGGACAAAATATTTTAGGTCTATTAGATAGTGGAGCATCCGTGAGTGTATTAGGAAATAATTGTAGAGAAATAGTAGAAAAATTAGATTTAAAAATAGAACCGATATTCTCCCAAGTGAAGACTGCCAGTGGTCAAAACTTTAGAATATTGGGCAAAATAAATGTATCTATTAAGTACAAAGATCAAAAGAACAATATCCTTTTGTATCTGTGTCCTGATCTAGAACAGAATTTGTATTTAGGTATAGATTTTTGGAAATTATTTAAATTATTTAAATGATGATGATACAGATTATAAATTAGAACCACACGAATTAGACAAAGAACAAAAAGAAAAGTTAGATGAAGTAATAGCCAAATTTTATAGTTATGAAAACAATGGTCTAGGTAAAATAAATTTAGAAAAACATAAGATCACCCTAATTGAAGGCTCAGAACCGATAAAAGATAGACACTATCCCATCTCACCGGCAGTCCAAAAGATAACGTATGAGGAAATAGACAAAATGTTAGAATTGAACGTGATTGAAATCAGTGATAGTGCTTGGAGTAATAGAACAACAATAGTTAGGAAACCAGGCAAGAACAGATTTTTTCTCGATGCCAGAAAATTAAATAAACTAACCATTAAAGACGCATATCCGCTACAAAATACTGATGGAATATTAAGTAGAATTGATGAAACGTATTTTATTAGTAGCGTCGATCTTAAATTTGCGTTTTGGCAAATTGAGTTGGAGCCAGATAGTAAGCCATATACAGCATTTACTGTCGCAGGCAGACCGCTATACCAATTTAAGGTCATGCCTTTCGGCCTTTGTAACGCGGCGCAACGTTTATATAGATTAATGGATAAAGTTATACCACCGCGTCTAAAGGTCATGTGTTCACGTATCTAGACGATTTACTAGTCATTCCTAATAGTTTTGAAAAACACATATCACTATTGGAAGAAGTCGCAAAGTGTTTAAAAGATGCTAATTTAACAATCGGTCTCAAGAAATCTCAGTTTTGTTTTCAGCGATTAAAATACTTAGGGTTCATTGTTGGTGGAGGCATGCTAAAAACTGATCCTGATAAAGTAAAAGCTATTAAAGAAATAAAAGTACCTAAAAATATTAGGGAGGTACGCAGTTTTTTACGAACGGCCGGATGGTATCGCCGGTTCATTAAGAACTTTTCAGTAATAGCCGCCCCACTGACTGATACACTTAAGAAGTCAGCCAAGTTCGAAATGACACCACAAGCACTCGATGCGTTTGAAAATTTAAAAAAGGCTTTAACGTCCGCACCAGTCCTTCGCCATGCAGATTTTTCCAAAAGATTTTATATTCAGTGTGATGCTTGCGATTATGGAATTGGAGCTGTTTTATATCAGATGAATGATACCAAGCAAGAACACCCGATAGCATTCTATTCGCAAAAATTAACAACGTCTCAAAGAAACTACACAGTCACAGAGAAAGAATGTTTGGCAGCTGTGATGGCAGTCAAGAAGTTTAGGCAATACGTGGAAATGATGCCGTTCACAATTGTTACAGATCATGCTAGCCTTAAATGGTTGATGTCGTTGAAAGACCTCACAGGCAGATTAGCTAGATGGTCACTGCAATTACAATCATTCGATTTTGAAATACAACACAGAAAAGGTGCAGAGAATATAGTTGCAGATATGTTATCAAGATTGCCAACGGTAAACGAGCTGAATATAACCGAACTATGAGGATTCGAGACTACAGAGTTTGAGAGTCAAGAATATTTATTATTAATAGATCATATTCAAAATAACGCCAAAATTTTGCCAGATTTAAAAGTACAAAAAGGGTTTATTTACAAGAAGACAGGTTTCGATAAAACAAGTGAAGAAAGTCCTTGGAAATTGTGGATCCCAGCAACCATAACACAGGCTGTAATAGAAAATGTTCACGCCTCTCTCACAACAGCTCATGGTGGGGTAACCAAAACTTTAGAGAGGTTAAAAAGATTTTACTATTGGCCAAAAATGGCCATGCAAGTAAAAAACTTTGTAGCATCATGCCAAATATGCAAAGAAACTAAACCCTGTAATATTAACCTTAGACCAGAAATAGGTAAACCAGTTTTAACAGAAAGACCATTTCAAAAATTATACATAGATTTTATGGGCAAATATCCGCGCCCCAAGAAAGGAAATAGTTATATTTTTATCGTAGTAGACCATTTTACAAAATTCTCGTTTCTAAAAGCTATGAGAGAAGCTACAACTAGTTAAGTGATTGATTTTCTGGTCAGTGAAATATTCCATAAATTTGGAGTGCCGGAAATCATTCACAGCGACAACGGTAGTCAATTTGTTTCCAAAAGCTTTGAGAATTTGATAGCAACATACAAGATTCAGCATATTAAAACTGCTGTACATTCACCGCAAAGTAATGCGAGTGAACGTGTAAATCAGTCAGTTTTGTCAGCTATACGAGCTTATTTGGAAAAAGATCACCGAGATTGGGATTTGTACATCTCTGAGATCGAATGTGCATTGCGGACATCTGTTCACGCAGCTACAGGTGTTACACCTTTTTTCGCACTGTTCGGTTACCATATGTACACTACTGGAGCTGATTATCGGCTAGGTAGGAAATTGCGATCATTATCAGATCACGACATACTAAATTTAGATAAGAGTGATAAAATGGAAATAATGCGAGAAAATATCAGGCAAAATATGCAAAAGGCCTATGAGAGAAGTGCGCAGCGCTATAACAAAGGTGCTAGAACGGTTAAGTTCGTGCCAGGGCAAGAAGTTTATCGCCGAAACACAATCTTAAGTAATTTCAGCAAAAACGTTAGTTCTAAGTTTTGCCGAAAATTTTTAAAGTGTCGAGTCGTCAAACCTATAGGAAATAACATGTACGAACTCGAGACTCTGCAGGGTAAATCCGTAGGGGCATATCATGTCAAAGATATCCGAATTTAGATTTGAAAGATTGCAATATTAGGATTTAGGTAGTTTTACAAGTTCTACGTTGTAGAGGGGTTGTCCCCATAATCCTAAGGGGCATTGTATAATCGAATTCTTTGATATAGTAAATTCTGTGATAAAACAAAATCTGTGATAAAAAAGTCCCTGGGATAATAAAGTTAATGCGATAAAGTAAAATACCCGTGATATAGTATTAGGATAATAAAACCCGTACCTGGAAAATATTGTAGATTTAGCTTAGGATAAGGAACCATCTGTGATATTTATTTTTGTGATGTCCAAGTATTTTTCTTTGTAGATAATCGTAATTATGTGCAATATAGTATAAGTTCTGTATAGCAATGGTTTCGATCGTTCTGAAAAGAAAGAGAAAAGGAAAACAAAGTAAATTGACTTTAACACAGATAAATAGTTTACTTCCCGTAAAGTTTTTTTATTGATAAGGTATATATGGTGTTTCAAAAACTTTACACGTAAAAGTTCATGATAGTAGTCCATGTGAGGGAAGAATAGAGGCGTTTCCATTATAGATTACTAGGATCCTAAGAAAGAAACAAGAAAATAAATTAGTAAAATTTAAATAACAGACGTGAATATAATTATTCTAGAAAAAAAAAATATATATGTTGGCTTCCGAAATGCGAAGCGTGCGTTTTATTTGCGCTTTAAGCGCTATAATTGGTTGGGAACCAATTCCATGATATAAAAGGATCCGAGTAATGATGGGGTGCCACTGATCATTTTCTCCATGAAAACGAAAACAGTCGGCGATTTGAGTTCGCAAATCGGGTAGATCTGTATACGGAATCAAGTAAGACACTTTGAAAGAAGTATAACTTCAAAGGTTGATTATCCAGAAGTTTAGAAATCACAGAGCGTTGTACGGAGGGTTATTATCAGAATAAATACAGTTAAAATTAGAAACTAGGCTGAAAAAGTAAAAGAAAGTCAAAACAATCACAAAAAAACAAAATTATAATAGAATACCCGGCTGAAGAATCTCAGGTGTGGGAGTTCCCCGCGTTGTTAAGTAGGAGAATTCACAACCCGCACACCGTTCTCGATGAGAGAATCCTCGACCCCGGAGTTTTGTTGCGGGTATATGAACTCTGACATCCGAGGGAATGGCTGCAGCACTAGTAGTACCATATCGTTCATACCTTTTTGTATTTTTTTAACGCTGAGGGACACAATAAAATGAATGTTTAAGCATAAATATAATAAAAATTCACAACTTAATCTTAAATATATAAGCAATGTGAATATTTTTTATTGTTGCGGCTGGTAAAATTTAATTTTATTAGATTGTGTTTAATTGTTTAGATTGTTTATAACTAGGTGTTTTTATTTGATAGAGCTGTATGTCAATGTCAGGTATAGGAATGGCAGAATAAAATAAGTACACAGCACTGTATAATCAAGTAGGAAAAAGAGAAGGCAGGGAAGTGGTAAGGCAGTGTCTAAAAACGCCTTATAAGGGCATAGGTTTAAGTTTTAATAGTGTTGTTGGTAGGAATCTCCATTAAATTCCTGGAAAACCGCTACATTCCTGGATGTTAGAATAAAAATTCATACATATGCCAGACTCAAGAAGGCTCAAAAAGATTTTTCGAGAGAGTCGATAACTTGCAAGTGGATTGTGCACTACTTAAATACAGAAGTGTTTCTAGAAAAAAACGAAAAAAAAAACTCTAGTCAAATTCGCTAAATA
Source organism: Lypha dubia (assembly GCA_947311025.1). Taxonomy (NCBI): domain Eukaryota; kingdom Metazoa; phylum Arthropoda; class Insecta; order Diptera; family Tachinidae; genus Lypha; species Lypha dubia. Next base: position 101,680,269 of record OX371260.1, on the reverse strand, counting down.
GTAACGCGAAATCTTAATAAATAATATAAATAGTTTCCTGGCCTTTAGGAAAATAAATAAAGTGAGTAGAAAAAAAAAAAATATTTGTCAAAGCCTAGAATAGGATGAAAAATCAAATCAACGTTTTTTTTTTGTGTTAACCAGGCAAGGAAGATCTATTAAACTTTCAAAGGACAACGGTGAGGATTGTTGGAGGTATTTGAGGTGCCGCAAAAACGTGGTAACCCCCGACAGATTGATAATAAAAGTGGGGGGAACTGCCAATATGAAAGGTATCCCAGAAACATCCCGAATTTAAGTTAATCCATCAACCGCCAAAGTAAGTCCGAATTATACTATACTGGTTTTTATATTTGAGGAATAATTATAGCGGAAGATATCCCCTTAAGAAAATAACATTAGGGTACCGCTAGGACAGCGAATACCTTTTTTTTCCTTAGGTAGATTTAGATAAATTAATTTTTAGTTATGTTTGTGCCGTTAGTTTAAAAATTATTATTAAATTTAACTTTGTGCGAAAGATCGTCCTATATAACGGAAAAACAGAAACGGGGATCACAGTTGTGATAAAAATTTTACCGATTCGTCCTTTAGAGAGCTCTTTAGGGGTAGGAAATTAGAGTGCGGAAAGTAAATTTATATAGAAGGCGATTTAGAGGCCTGTAAATGAAATAGTACGATTTTTTTTAATAAACTATATATACACTTCATTGTTTTATTAAATGTTAGTATTTTAAATGTATTTATTTTTGTTTTAATTTTAAAATATCATTACAAAATTTACGTTTAGGATAAATAGAGAAAGTCGTAGAATTTAAAGATTATTACATATACATATTAGCATATAAGTGTTGTTGAAGAATGTAAAAATAAAAATATTGATAAAAAGGACAAAAATGGTGTCTAGATAAGACTCTTTTTAAAAGGGGATTATTGTGGAAGTAAGGTGATGAAAGGACTTGTAAAGGGGCCTTATAAAATTAATAATTATCTGGAGAGAATATGGCCATGGAAGGGAAAGGGCAATCGGAGAAGAATAAAACACCCGTCTCCCTACGATGTGAATTTGGTGAGTTGTTAGTAAGTTTGTGTATGTGCATTTCAGAAAAAAATGTTTGTACTGTCACTGATGAGGGTAATAGGGTTGAGAACTACGCCCAAGAGTAAGTCGCAAGTAGCTAGTCGGCTGGCCCGAAAAAGCAATATCACGTAACAGTAACAATTTATAAAGATGTTGCACTGCCATACATTTGTTGCGGTGGGTAAAATTCGATTCATCCAAGTAGGCCAGGCTGGAGTCATGAAATATCTGAGAAGAAAAAGAAAAGAGGATAAATTAGAAACAATATTGTTATAAATATGAAAATAAAATTTTTTTGTCTCCAAAATAAAAATCCATGCGTTCGTCTTAATGATGGTGCAAAATGACAAATTTTGCAAATTATGAAAGATCAGATTAGATAAAATCATTGTAGGAAGTGGCAACACTACAAAAATAATAATAACCAAGGCAAATTCATACCTTGATAATAACAAAATTGTTAATGTGCTTTTTCACACTGGATTAAATATGCCACCCAGTGATGGATTTTGAGTTCTTTTGTTTTGGGCCAAATTGACAATTTAAAAGGGCCAAAGTAGCTTCAAGAGGGCCAACAAGCTTTTTATTTATATAAAAACAGTAGTAATACTAATACAGTATATGTGTTTTATTTTTAATAAATTTAATACCATTAATCAAAAGCAACACGAAATTTTAAGCTATTGCATAGCTTTTATTGCGTGCTTTGAGGCGACCGAATCAAGAAATTTTGAAACGTTTGTTTCTTAATTCTTTTGTTTTTGAAACGAAAAAACCTGTCAACGAAAAATCATGAAACTAAGTTTGTTTCTTAAGTCTTTTGTTTTGTTTTTGTATTTAAATCGCCCAATGTATGTTAACCCCTAAAGTATGCTATTGATTTTGATTTCATTAACATACAGTATTGCCAGAATAACAACGGAGTTATTAAATAAAACGTAATAATATAATTGCAAAAGTTGATAAAAAATGATATCCAATAGATTTACCGCGGCAGTCCCCGAGTGCCATATGTCTTTTTTTATTTTTCAATACAAATTTTATTCATCAAGAATTTTTTGCCGTTAGACAGTCTACTTAGTTTTTTTTTGTGTTTACTTAATATTGGTGCTAGCCAAGGCGAATTCATAACATCGCACTAATAAAACAAGTTCAACATGCAACAAAAACCACAAGAATTTTGTTTTTGTAAAATCATTGTACAATGTTAAACTCAAGAGGCAAATAGTGTATTTTGTCATCCGACAATGATGAAAATGCAAAAAAAAGTTAACAGCTGTACTAACAAGTTCACCTGTAATGAAAACGCCTTGGGTACTAGCACAAGACAGGTTTGCAAATAAAAGTAAGGAGTTTTTTTCTTGAAAAACAAAACAATGTTGTAAACAAAAGTAGGGTTCGAAACATGGAGAAAATTATATTGAAAATATACTGAACGCTGTTAGTTGAATTCTGAGCTGAAAGGGCCAAAATAGATTAGGAAGTACCACAGGGCCATCAAGCATTCAAAAGTGCCACAAATGGCCCAATTGTGACACATTTTCCATCACTGATGCCAGCATAACTTAAGGCCTATTTCGCCGACGGTTGAAATCGTAGATGTAAGTTAAATGTTGATGTAATGTAAGAACCAACATTTTTGTAGTTATAGAATGCTTAAAAACGTGTCACGTGATACATGAATGTGCAGACATGCATATGTATGTACATACATACATAAAAAGAACAAAAATTCTTATTAAACATATTAAATCATATTTTTCTGTTCTTCTTCGAAATCTTGTGCCCCGGAGAATTGTTATTGTTCATTTTCCTTCACCAGTAGTATTAATTTCTTGTCGTCCATTGCAACTTTTTATCACTTTGAAAATTATAAATAAAATACAAAACAGCTGTTCCAAACGTTGATGGAAGTTCCAAATGTTTACAATATTTGTGATTGTTCGCAAATAGTACGATATTATTTAAAAGGTACCGAATCATATTATTACACATTTTATTGTAATGAATTTGATAATTGGTTAAATTATAGTTTAACATTCATATCTATATATGTATGTACATCATTGTTTTGATTATTAATGTTACTTATTATTTAAAGGATTTTTTTGTATACTTGAATGTATGTATGTATGTATATATGTATGTACATAAGTACAGTATACATGAAATTACAAAGTAAGTATATCAATTTATTTGTGTACATGCATACAATTTTAAAAATTTTGTTTTTGTTTTAAATGTAATCTGTACGAAAGAAAAATTCGTTCGACATCATGTGCAAGGCAGTTATTATATAAAAGATTTTTTTTGTATACTTGAATGTATGTACGAGTATGTACATATGTATGTACATAAATGGATATGCTTACTTTGTAATTTCATATATATTGTACTTATGTACATACATACATACATACATTTAAGAATGCAAAAAAACATCTTTTAAATAATAAGTAACACTAATAATCAAAACTATGATGTACATACATATATAGATATGAATGTTAAACTATAATTTAAACAATTATCAAATTCATTACAATAAAATATATAAGCACAAACGATCGGTACAGTCTCTTGCTAGATATTGAAAAAAAAATTATTTAGAAAACTTTCTTTACTTAATAAAGCATGCATGTGTACATATTTAACAACTAATACTACGTTCACACGGAACATGCTTCGCTCTCTATTCATGCTTCACACCGCAATCATGAGCGAAGCAACATGCTTCGCCATACAAAATTTTGAGAGCGAAGCATGTAGATTCATATTGAATCTACTTGCGAAGCATGATAAATTGCTGTCTTCTCTAAATTTTATCGTAATTTATCGGAAGTTTATCTGAACTAGATGCAAAAAACACAACAAAAACTTTAATTATAAGTGAAAAATTGAATTAAAACTATAAAAATAAAACAACAATGGAAACAAAAAATATGGTTGTGCATTTTTAAAAATGCGTAATAATTTTAACTTATATTATTTTGTCCATTTTAGATTTTATTTGTTATTAAAAAGAGAACTGTCAAATCGAAGCAAGTACATGAGTCGTGTGAACAGCTAGATTCATAAACATGCTTCAGAAAGCGAAGCAAGTGCTTCATCTTGTCGTGAGAACATAGTCTAAATCTAGTCAAAACAAAAAAAAATTCCCAACAAAGGACTTCTGTGCCCCATTGCAATTCAAAATACAACCATCCCATCACTGTCTACAATTGTCACGTAACCTCGTAATGAAATTCTATTTTCTGCAGGTTGGTATGTTACGGCAACATTTCATTTCAGTCAAGTAAGTATTTTCATAGCTTTTGCATATAACAGAAGCAATCAGCTGACACATCAGCATTTACATTTCTAGAGTTACGGTCGGCTAAAGCAGCCTTTAGTTATTTTGTCGAGAGGGGTGAAGAGAACGGTTTTTCGTTGGCACTAGAGATGAGCGATATTTCTGTACCTGTGATTTAATCACTGTTACTTAAAAATCACGAGTAACAGTTGCTACCAAATTTGTAAAGTAACTGCTACTTGCAAAGTTGTTCTTTTTTATTTGTTACATACACAAATTTATGATATTTCACTGTTTGTGTAGCTAATAACGTTTTTTGCGTATGTACAATAACAGAACAAATAATGTTGCTATTTCTTTTCTTCTCCCTTCTTATTAGTATTTCTTTTTGTGAGCCAAAGTATATTTATTCAAGTATATGCAAGTGTATATCTTGTTGTCAAACTTCATATAAAAAAGCAAACAAAATTTTGTGTGTATGGAGTTTTATTGACAGTATGAAAATAATAATGTTTTTGTTATAGAGATGGGTTTAAAAATATACCTCGCTAAAAGAATTGTATTTGTAAACATGCATGTGTTAGTAAATATTGGACTTCTTTCTCATTGTGCTTTTCATCAAAATAAAACAAATTAAAACCGTGAATTTAAAAAATGGCTTGTGAATTAAAAAAAAGGAAAACTGAAAAAACGTGATCACAGTTTTAAATCACAGTGATTTTGAAATCACGTTCACAGTTTACGATGTTCTTTAAAAATCACGGGATCGCTCATCTCTAGTTGGCACAACTTTTCATACAGCCTAAAAGGGCTATTAGAAACGCATACTTGTCTGCAAACATGTACGATGGCATACTTTGCGTTTTGCTATTACACTATCGAACGCTGACGGCATACTTGTGTGTATGTTGGTGTGCGACAGACACCAGAAAAATCAAACAGTTTTGAAAACCAACATACATGTCTGGCGTACTCGACATACATGCTATTAGACAGTGTGTTTTGGTATGCCATCATACATGTCTGCAGACAAGTATGTGTGTCTAATAGGCCTTTAATACCCTCACAAGGTAAACCTAATAGGTATGCGCAGTTCGGAAACAACTATAATAATCCAAAAAACAACATGTATTTTGTTAGTGTAAAGTACTCGCTTTAGATCAACACAAACAAATGTAAAGCATTTTCTTACTTATGAGTACCATTATTTATGTACTCTCTTCAAACTATATCAGTTTGTATGAAAATTTCTTATAAAGCGAGCTCAGTCAGGTGTGCTAGTAAGCTCACCTGTTGGATACGCCTAATACATATACACTTATAGCCTTTTTCCACTAGCATACATTTTAGAGGAATGAATGGAATATGTTGAAAAAGTGAAACTTGCGTTTCCATTGGCAACATCTAACATCTACCATCTTCTCAGCTGTCAAAAATATAAAAATACTTACAGCATAATTTTTTGTGGAAAACAATAAAAATAAAATTAAAATGGATTTTGAAGAAACATTATAATTGGACTCGTTCATGCTTTACAAGAACAAACAGAATTGTTAATGCAGTGTTCAGAAAAAAGCATTAACACTAACTTCTTATATGAATTCTTTGGTTTTTTATTTATTAAAAGTTTTTATATGCATAGCAAAAAAAAAGCGATTCCCTGAAAGACATGACGGAGAACTGTGCTTTTCTTTACTAAAAACAAAAATAAGTTATTATACTTATGTATGTACAACATATAAAGTTAAACAAAAAAATAAAAACTTACGTGTGCCACTCATTTCGATGTAAAATATATATCTTTTTTTTCTTACACAATTATGTATGTATGTATGTCATTCACAAAAAATTAAACTATCAATATGTATGTAACTGTCATTTTGCTAGAGATGACATTAAAATTATCGGAAGATGTTGATTGGAACAAAATGGTTTAGGAACATCTTTTAAAGATGTTGACTTTTAGTACTGTGTATTTCTTATGGGAAGATGTTAACATCTTCTCAAATTGATGGTAGATGTTAGATGTTGCGTAGTGGAAAAAGGCTATTACGAATACACAGGTTATGTGTTTTCTATTTTTACAGACCGTATTCAGTCATTAGTTAGCAACATAGCTGCCAGATTTGACGATTTCCCGTCATTTTCACGATTTTGGCTCCTAAAAATGACATAGGGACGATGGGATGATTTATACCCTAATTTTGACGATTTTAACTAATTCAAGCTTGCAACATTTATTTCTACTATTCAAGCAACTTTGAACTGCTGAAAATTGTAATGAGAAACTTTTGCTTAAAACTGAAAACTATTATTTAATTGATTATAAATGCAAAAGCAATTTTTTAAATTTGAAGACATTTATTTAGGAATATTTGCCAGAGCCGTATTAGGTTAGGTTAGGTTAGCAGGCTGCTGGTAAAGGGAAGATTAGATTCCATCTCAATTGGGTCCTGATATGGTCCCATTGTGCTACCTGTAGTGAAGACGAGTGATGGAGGAAAGGAGATTAGAAGAGTTGGAAGAAGAGTAGATGAGGGAAGACCATAGAAGAGCAAGAGAAGAGTAGAAAGCTGAAACGGGTGGGAAAAACCAAAGCAAGGAGTTGTCTTGCAGAACAGCCAGGATGTCGAGCCCCCTATTGGGCGAACCATCCACTGCTCCTGATGAAGGAGCTAAGACAACCGAGTTCCGTATTTGAGAGCTCGGAGAGGGTACTGAAGGATCTGCTGCCTAGAAAGCGGAGGCGGTGATCCTCCATAGCTGGGCAGAGGCATAGAAGGTGTGCGATGCTTTCTTCTTCTTCCTCGTCATTGCAGCTGGAGCAATACTCATTGTATGGTAGACCCATGCGTCTGGCATGGGTTCCGAAGGTGCAATGTCCCGTGACCGTGGCCACAAGATTGCGCAATTGCGGTTTTGGAAAGTTTAGCAGATTTTTGGTTCTGTTGATATCAATGCAAGGCCATAGGGTCCTTGCTGTGGTACAGGATGGTTCATTAAACCATCTTGTTTGTGCCTCTTGCAGAAGGGCTTTCTCGATTCGCCTCCAGCAGGCCAAGAGCGGAAGACCACAGAAATTGTCAATTTCAGCGGCCTATAACTCTGTACCTCTCCTGGCCAGATTGTCAGCGATGAGATTGCCTGTGTTTTCTCCGTGTCCCCGCACCCAAATAAGGGTAACACTAGAACAATTAGCCACTGTATTAAGTGATTTCCTGCATTCCAGGGTAAGGAGGGATGTTGTGTACTGTAGTGCCATCTCTGGCACTTTGCATATAAATCGATGTTATCGTGACTCGACGAGACTCGATGGCATCAATGTTTTGTAGGTATAGAGAGAACAATAAAGAAAAGAATATAACATTCTTGTCATAATCATTAAACAAACAACAAGTGTTTTATTTTACAAAGTTCTACAATAATGAATAAGTTCTACAGTACACACCCGAAATTGCTATTATTGCAGGTTTGCTGTCGGTTATAATTTGAATAACTCTATTTGTTATCCAATAGTACCGTAGCCAGTTTGTTGCCTTTTTGATGGCGGATATTTCAGCTTGTAAGATACTACATTCGTCCGGGAGTCTGAAGGAAATCCTGATCCCGAATTCTTCAATGTAGACACCCCCTCCAACCCTGGAGCCCCGTTTGGAGCCATCCGTGAACACTCGTAGGGCCCCGTGCGGTGTAGGGGGGAGGTCCTCCGATAGAGAGTAGTTAAATACTCTATAAAAGGAAGGTCTTGGAATGCAATAGTCGATGAGATCAGGGATAGTTCCCATGGTCTCTACAATGCTAGCGTGACCCCATGGTCGATATTTCCATGCGTCAGTTGTACTAAGTCGCACCGCAGTGCGTAGAGCTAGCTTCCTAGCCAACAGATCGACTGGAAGCCAGCCCAGCATAGCAAAAAGGGCCTTTGTGGGCGTAGTTCTAAGGGCACCAGTTATCATGATTGTAATTAAGCGGAGAGTTCTCTCAATTCGCTGTCGGTTTGTTGCCAAGTCCAGTGCTTTCCACCAGACAGTTACACCATAGAAAAGAGTTGGTTTGATGACCGTTTCAAATATCCAATTAATCCCCTTGGGACTTATGCCCCAGGTAGGACCAATGGCTTTCTTGCAAACATATAATGCCGCTACGGCTTTTGTTGCACGAGCATGAAGATTGTCTCTCCATGTTAATTTATTATCAAGGATAATGCCTAAGAATTTGGCTTTATCCGATAGGGCTAGTATAGTGCCATTTATTTTGGGTAGAGTGAAGGTGGGAATTTTGTATCTTCTAGTGAAGAGCACTAGTTCCGTTTTGGTTGGGTTAACGCTGAGGCCGTTCTGTGAACACCATTTGCAGACCTCGCTGAGTGCATCTTCCAGCCTGTGCGTAATTGTGTCAAGATGGAAGCCCAAGATAGTCACTGCCACAGCATCAGCATTTGCAACAGTATTGACGCACATGGACTCCAGTTTACTAAGCAGGACGTTTAATGCCACATTCCATAGCAGAGGGGATAGGACACCACATTGTGGCGTACCGTAAGGCCGCTAGAGTGTAATTCTTATGCTCAAGTGACCCTTCAATGTGACCTACGAGCGAATGTAACGCCGTCTCAACCGATTTGCCTTTGGTTTAGGCGTGTTGATTGGCTGATAAAAGATTTCTGTTGATTTTTATAGTTCTAATATGAACGTCGATTAGTCTTTCTAAAGTCTTTAAAAGAAAAGATGTAAGGCTGATAGGTCTAAAGTCCTTTGCCTTCGAGTGCGATGCTTTTCCCCCTTTTGGGATGAAAATTACATCGCATTTAGTCCATTGTTGCGGAATATGGGACCAGTCAATACATTCTCTGTATATTATGAGCAGCCAGGGTGTAACAAGGTCTAAATTGTGTTGTAGATCTGCGGGAATGATTCCGTCCGGACCAGGTGATTTGTACGGATGGAAACTTTTAATAGCCCAGTGAAGTCTGTCAGTAGTTATTGCTACGTTCGTCATACTCCGGGCAGGAGGGGAAGCGTTTTGTACCTCCATAAAAGGGGAGCAGCCCGGAGAGTGAGTTTCCATTAGGGCTTCTAGGGACTCCAAGGAGTTAGTAGTCCATTTGCCATCTAGTTTCTGGATGAATCCAGGTACGGACGGTTGTTTGGCCAGAATTTTGCGCAGCCTGTTAGTGTCGGAGAGGAATTCCACATTTCCGGAGAAATCTCTCCAAGACTTACGTTTAGCGTTTCTAACCTGATTTTTGAATTTATTCAATGAGGCTTTGTAAAGAGCCCAGTTACCTGTTCTTTTTGCCCCATTAAAGAGTCTGCGGCAGCTCCTGCGAGACTCTTCTAGGCTGACAGACCACCAAGGTGGTTTGCTATTTTTGCGTTGTGTTGTAGATTTGCAAGAGATTCTTGTTGCTTCCTTAAAAGCGTTAGTTAGATTATTGACTGCTATTTCTATATCGGCTACTTCCTCTATGTTTGGAGAATGGTCGATTGAGTTGGTGAGGATATTCTTATGTTCCTCCTAGATCGTTTTACGCCTATTAACGAAAAACTTGGTGCTTCCGGTTTTTAAGCTGATATTGAATTCAATAAAGCGGTGATCAGAAAAGGAGCAGTCAGCTGAGACCCTCCAGTCCCTAATTATATGAGCGTGTCTCGCACTAGCAAGTGTAATGTCTAGTACCTCTTGTCTGTTTGAGACTACAAAAGTTGGTTCTGAACCTTGATTCAGCACTACTAATTTTTTATCAATAATGAAGTCGAATAGACACTCACCTCTTTCGTTGGTATTTGAGCTACCCCAGATGTGGTGATGTGCATTAGCGTCCGCACCCAACAGGATTGGTATGCCTTTCAAGCTGGCATTGTGTACCATTTTGTGGACCAGATTGTGTGGTGGTTGGTCCGCATGATCATGCGCCATGTAGCAGGATAGGATCCATATGGTGGATCCTCCTGTCTCCCATGTTGCAGTTACAGTATCTTCATCACTAAAATCGGAGAGAATGAAGATATTGAGATTTGTTTTTACTAGGATACAGGATCGAATGTTTTTAACGTTGTTACCTGTTTTTGTTGCATACAGCAGTTTGTAGCCAGTGGTGCTAAGTCCAAGTATTCTGCCGTTTTTGGTCCACGGCTCTTGGACTAGCACAATGTCCTCCCCTTTTTCTGAAAGGCGAAGGGTTAATGCAGCTGATGCTGCCTTAGAGGGACGTGGAGTCCCCTATGACCTCCGTACCGGCTGGCTTGTCAGATGTTGTTTTTGCCAGCTCCTTCACATGGCCGCTAGCGTTGTCGGGATCGCGTTCGCCATAACCGCGGTACACACTGAGCCTGATTCCCATAAAACCATAGAAGATCAGGCCCTGTCTGTCCCGAAGTAGAGGCAACGTCTCCTTATTCAGGACAACGATCACCTTCCTACGTGCACCTTCCGCCCCAAAAACCTTGACCACCTTCCAATCACTGGTTTGTAGGTCAGGGTTCGCGCGACGGAAGATGCCTAGGATAGCCTCTGGGTCATGCGGCTCTGCCGGAATGGTCGCAACTGCTCTCGGTCTACGGGGAATTTCGTTTACCGGGACCAACTCCAACCTCGCGCCAGGCCACACCTTGCCAAGAGACTCGATCACCAGCTTGAGTTTGGTGACCGACCTCTCGTCCGTGCAAGAAACCAGTTTAACACTGCCCTGGACCCAGCCAGCGTCCCCATTGAGCATGGTCGATTGATCCGTCGCTGTTGCTGCGATCCAGAACATCTCTTATCAGCGGATTTTTTGCAACCTCGCTGTAAGACCTGTTCGTGATTTTGACGTCTCCCTGTCTCGGTTTTTTATTTTGTGGCTGCATCTGCTGCTGAGACGAATCCTCTCCTAATCTTTGTCTTTTGGGGCCAAAACCTGAAGCCGGTTTGGCAGTGCCCTCAGGAGAAGATCCGTCTACAGTAGCCAGATGTGTCTTGGCCCAAGCTAGCGAGGATTTCTCCGCGCTAGTGAGTTCCGCCGCCGCTTTAGAGCGATATTGGAAGAAGCACAAATTAGTGCAAAAGAAAAATAATAATTGTGTTAATTTTTATATAGAGCTTTGCGATCAAATATTATCAAGATTTTATTTTAAAAATAAATATAAAGCTCTAGTCCAAATTATTCCATATAATATTATTAATAAAGAAAAAATTTGGTTTTCTGAAATTATAAAAGAATTTTCCTACTTCGTTGAAGAAAGTGGAAGCCAAGACCTAGAAACTGAGTTCAGACAATTAAAATTATTGTCCTGATAAAAACATATAACTATTGGATTTGTGGAAAAAAATATTAGAGATGCAAATGAGGGATTCTAGTCTTTTGTTTCCGGTTTTGACTAAATTTATTACAAAAATCCTAGTTTTACCAAATTATTCAGCAAATGTTGAAAGAATATTTAGTCAGCTAAACAGAAATAAGACTAAAGTAAGAAATTCATTGAAAAAGTCGTCTTTGGAAGCAATGTTATATACAAAACATTATTTAAAGCTAAACAAATGTGCCTGCTATGATCTAGCAGCTATACCTGAATTAATCAATATGTTTAATTTCAATATATATTCGTAAAATATATTATACATATGCATATGTATGTATGTACATTAGACCGTATCACGCTATATGGGGCGAAAAAAAAAGTTCGCCGTACGCACCCTAATATGAAGTATTTTTGCAAGATGATTGGAAAAAATTTTTTTTTTTTTTTTTTTGCCGAACGTAGGGGTCTCCATTTTACAATTTATATTATAACTCCGGCATTTACTGTCGGATCTTAAAGTTTGATACGTCGATAATTTTATCTCGAGGTGATCAATGTTTTGTGTAAAGAAGAATTTACGCCAAGTAACCCGTTCTAGTATTAACTCACTATATCTCAGTTCCTACCACCCTAATGTGCAACCCTAATGCCAAAAAATTAAAGCTCGCAAAAAAGCATTAAACTTTTGCAAAGAAAGTTTTTCTCTAATTCCAGCAGAACTATTTATGTTTAATTGTTTTAGTTTTTTTGTTGCCGAACGTAGGGTGGTTTTTGAGTTTTTAGTTATTTCTTATGTATTTACAGTCGGATCTTAAAGTATGATATATCAATTTTTTTTTTACAACGATACCAATTTTCTGCATCAAAAGTCATTGATCTCAAGGATCTTTTTCTCGTACTTAAAGAGTAAAACCTATAAAAAACATATGAATACATATTTTATTTCTTTATATTTTATTTATTAACAATGTGTATTAACAAAGATAAGTAAAAACAAAATGTGTTTCTTAAATATTAATACATATCGCATACTAAACTTAATTAGGTATTCACAATATTTATAAACTCATACAACTCTTAATCGATCATATTTTGACGAGATTCAAGTTGACTGTATTTCTGGCGGCTCTCTAGTTTAGAAAAAATGTGGCCCTGGCGTTGTTCATCGGTGACCGCCAAGGCAGATTCATGAACTACTTGAACAAAACGCTCGGTGTTTTGTGAATGACATGGATAATCTGAAAAAATGACTAAGTTAATAAAAAAAACTATAAAATTGAATTGTTTTCCTAATGCCAACCTGGTAATTGTATTATATCATCTGAAAATTGTAATTGTTCCAGCTGGTCTTGCGTATAGAACTGCAAGCATGGCGGCTCCGTCAGTTCAAAGATGCTCCAATTGATTATATCGACGTAACACTCACTTTCGAAGTTAATAAACTTATCAACTTGTGGACCGAACATTTGGCGAATGCATCCTGTTGCTTCAGTTCGGGCTAATAACACTTTGGCAAAGCCATCTGAACGTACAAGTGGATCCTGGTCTGTTATCATCGACAACAAAATATTTTCGGGGTGAAAAAAGTATGGATTGTTTTCGATGACCGGACGAAGGACCTTTTGAACGTCTTCCGGAAGCTGACGAATCCAAGATATGTATTTAAAAACGTTTCTACTTCCATGTATTGCAAGCGGTTGGCTTTTTATAAGAACACAATTAATTATAATCGAGATATAATAAGAAAAAAATATAATAAGAAATATAATAAGAAAAATATTATAAGAAAAAATATAATAAGAAAAATTTTACGAAAACGTTAAAAACCTTAAATTCTATGATGCGAGCAAGATTATTCGAGTTGAAGATAAGTTTGTTTTTGTTTACTGTTATTATTTTATTTTGAAACAATAACAAAAAACGTGTAAATTTGATTGAAGAAATTAACCTTTATACAAAACAATGTTCTTAGAAGAAAAATGTAATGTTTTTGTTTTGAACTATTTCAACGCTTCAAAAAAGACCCTACGTTCGGCAACAAAAAAAACTAAAACAATTAAACATAAATAGTTCTGCTGGAATTAGAGAAAAACTTTCTTTGCAAAAGTTTAATGCTTTTTTGCGAGCTTTAATTTTTTGGCATTAGGGTGGCACATTAGGGTGGTAGGAACTGAGATATAGTGAGTTAATACTAGAACGGGTTACTTGGCGTAAATTCTTCTTTACACAAAACATTGATCTTCTCGAGATAAAAACATCGACGTATCAAACTTTAAGATCCGACAGTAAATGCCGGAGTTATAATGAAAATTGTAAAATGGAGACCCCTACGTTCGGCAAAAAAAAAAAAAAAAAAAATTTTTCCAATCATCATGCAAAAATACTTCATATTAGGGTGCGTACGGCGAACTTTTTTTTTGTGATACGGTCTAATGTACATATATGTATACAAGTCTATTTTCTTTAACAATTACATAAACTTTTATTGTATAAATTTTATTTTAGTTTTTATACATTTTTAGAAAAAGTGTTTCCAAAAATGAAATTTAAAATGCATATTTTACTAAATTGGAGTAAATATAACTAAAGGATTTGGATTTTTTATTTTTTTCCATGCATGATTTCAAAGTATTGAAAAACATGCAGTCTATTTAGATGTGATTTTAACGTGAATTTGAATTGAAGTATCTGATCTCTATATTCAAAAGAATGCTGTTTTATTAATCACATTTGTTGATTAAAGAATTTTGTTATATTTCACTTCTAATAAAATATGTTTTGTTGGTAAAAAAGCGGTTTTTTCATTTAACGTTTTTATGACGATTTCAATAAGATATATTGACGATAATGACGATTTTTGTCCAAAAATATGAGGAAAAACAAAATGGGCATGTAGTGTATCTCACTAACTCATAATGCTTGTACTATGAATGCAGCAGAACCATTAATAAAGTATCAATAACAGTTCTTTTGCTGTATGCATAGTGCAATGCTATTGCTTACTAATAACTATTTGAGTGACACATTATCATTTGAGTGCAATTCAAAATACAAATTATTATGATTGGTCAAATGGAAATGTGAATACGATCCTTCATGGTATTGAAAGAGAAAGAAGCAATAATTGTATGCATAAGTTAGAAAGGCTAAAATCAATTTTCATAATTAGTATTTAAGTCAAATAAATTTAAATAAAGTTATCATTAATTCATGATCAAACGCTTGTGTTTTTATTCCATAAGAATTAAAACATTACATGGCGATTCTGCAAACCTAAATTATTTTAGAAGAACAGCAAAATAATGGAATAAATAGCAAAATTACTTATCCTTTTTGCTACATTTAAAATAAAATCAGGACAATAGACCCAACATACATAGCTTATGCTCAGTTGGAATCTATCAAGCAAAATTAAATCCTTTTTCTCTTTTAATGGAACAACCTTTGGAAGAAGTCCTGAAGGAATCAACGAAGCCACAAATACTGGAAGTGGGACGCAAGTGAAGAAATTTTTGATCCTGCCGACACCACATAAAGATGAATTATTTACAATATGTATTTACAATTCAAAAAATAGAAGAGAAGAAAAACCAAAACGGGCACAGACGTAAAATTGTATAAAAGTATTGTTTGGTTAAAAATAAATTGTCCAAAATAAAAGAAACAAAAAATTAAATAAAATTGAAGAAAAAAAAAATTACAATAAAATTAAATTCATGTAAAAATTTTTACTTGTCAAAAAAAAAAATATATACACAAATGGTAGGACCCATTTGGGGAAATAAAATAAACGGAAAAATGAGTAAATCACAGAGCAAGTTGGAAATCCAAGAAAACATAGTTAATAATGGAAATGCTGAAAATAAAAAATTTGTAATACCAGAATATATAATAACTTTAATTATAGTAGCATTAGTACTATATTCAGCTCACAAAATTAACAATTATTTTAAAAAGTATGTACAAAAACACAGAGATAGACGCAATAGAAATAATACTATTACAGATGTTTAAATTTAAAAAAAAAGAAATAAAGAAAACAATAATGAAATTTTAATTGTACAACAACTATTTAAGAAACATAAAACAAAAATTTAAATTCAGTTCATTTATCGCTTTTCATTAAACATACAAATAATTTTAAGAATTTCATAAGAATAAAAATATTGTTATAACAGATGTCTAAGAAAATTTAATATTACTCACTTTATATAAATTCAAAATAAAAAAAGTATATATATATGAAACCGAAGAAAAAGACAAAGAAAAAGTAGTAGCATTAAATTTAGAATTTAAGAAATTATATAACACTATTAAAGAATATTTAACTAAAAACCAAAAAGAAGACAATATAATTTAATCTTGAAACAGCTTCAAAAGCACTACCACTATTCACTGGTATTTACATATATACAGTGTTATTCACAAACGTTTTATTAGAGGCTAATAAGCAAAATGCGCTAAAGTAGTATTCACAAACGTTTAATAGCACTATGACGCGGTTATTACACGCTAATAAACTCGAAAATTTTATTGTAGGCATCACGCTACTTTAGCCGTTTAATAAGTTGACATTTGCATTTTTTAAAGTAAAAAAAATCACTATTTACTTCAAAAAGTATGAAAAATAAAAAAAGATTCGAATAAAGTAATGATTGTAATAAATATAATTTCGACATTCGTTAGTATTATACAAAATATATACATATAAGTACATAAAGCTATAATTATTTTATTAAATTAAATATTTTGCAGATTATGTATTTCAACTCTCCCGATTCTTCCAGTCCTTCTGCAATGTTTACATACATATGTATGTATGTACGTAAAATAAGAAAATTCAAGAAGAAATACATCAATGTGAATATATGTACATATGTAAATATATGTACATATGTAAATATGTACATACATATGTACATACGTATGCATGAATGTTTACGTATGCAAGTATGTACACAAATGTGTCTGTATGTACTTATATGCATGTACATGCATATTTGTTCACATGCGTACATAACTTAAATTCTACCTGCTCTTTGAAATATTAATATTATTTCATCTTTTTTTCATGATTTTGTGCATAATTTGTCACATTTTAACCACAGCAAGATTAAAAACAATTCCAAATAAATAAAGCAAACATATTAGTGGTGTGTAATCAATTGCAACGAACTCGGTATTTGAATACTTTTGTAATAACTTATGAAAACACATTG
This sequence comes from Lypha dubia, assembly GCA_947311025.1. Classification (NCBI taxonomy): domain Eukaryota; kingdom Metazoa; phylum Arthropoda; class Insecta; order Diptera; family Tachinidae; genus Lypha; species Lypha dubia. The sequence goes on along the minus strand of OX371260.1, from coordinate 101,663,397 downwards.
CTAGCAATATCAATACAACACATATTAAAAAATTTTAATATTTTTTGAAATATTATAAGCAATACTCTATTACTCTAACTTGTTTAAATAAAATTTATATGACATTATTTTCACATTTTCAAACCATTAGAGACTACTTGCTTATCGAGTATGTTATTGTACACAACACTAATTATAACTTGACAAATAAAATGAAACAATGTTGCTAACACAGAATCACAAAACTGAAAAAATCACACAATAGTTAATTTGGCTTTATTAAACGTTTGTGAATAATGTTTATTATTACCGGGTAATAACACAAAAACTGATTATTAACTAATGTGTACTTTATCTCTACAATAAGAATTTTTTATGAATAACACTGATAGAATTAGAAAGTTTCCTAATAACAGCAGAACTAGTCAACAAAACCCTATCAGACACAGCAAAAATAGATTTTCTTCAATACATTTATCATGCCAAACGAATGGTGTTTTCTTTTCTGACAAAAGTGTTGCATCTACGCTACATTCTTTAATTTTCGTGATCCATTCTAAAAAATATGTAACATATTTAAAAGCGATTTCGTTCCTTTCTAATTATGTTGCACCAATAAATGGCAAAATATGCAACATATTTTGCCCTCTACTATCAAGTCGGGGTGATATACTGCCCATTTTTACAACTTTGTTTAGTATATTTTTATACAAGTAAGAACTTGTATTTTTGTCATTCTACTTACTTAAGCGAAAAAACTTATAATTAAAACGATAATTAATTAATTAATGTTAAGTAATGTTAAGCCTTAAATATTTTGTACCATTGTGGCAATAAAAAATGTACCACTTTTTAAAGGTAGGTGCAAACTGTAAAAAGTGTTACACATTGAAAGGTCAACATTTTTGTTCAGAAAAGAAAACACCATAACATCCAAAAAAAAACAATTATTGTACCATGGTTTAATTATTGTAGGAAGTGGAGGTGCATCTGTGTCTGTTTTGGATTATTTTTTTTTATTAATTAGCTTAGGTATAATGCGTGCGGCAAACAGTGATGCCAACTATTTATAATCGAAATGCGCACAGGAGTGTAACAAAAACCGCCAAAATGCGCTAAATATTAATAAAACAAAAGGCGCTAAAAATATTAATTTAAATATAAGCATTTTAAGTCATTAAAAAAAAGTTGGAGCTAATTTGTACCTTTGAGATGGGTTGTTATTATTATACTATTTTTGTAAACGTAAAGTAAAATAAAAAAATCGATTTAAAATTGTTCGTTTTCGAATTAAATATTATCATTTTCATTTTCATCTTCAGGCCATAAAACCGTTTTCATATAAAATTTCGACTTTCTGTATGTTTAATTTGAATTAATTTTTGCGCTAACATTTACAGGTATTTTGTAATCCGAACAACATGATTTTTGAATTTTTAGACCATATTTTATATGGATTAGTGTGTTAACGGTATTTAGACACATGTTATGTTGGTTTTAAAAAAAATTCATTACGCTAAAAGATCTTTCCACCTCTGCATTTGAATATGGAAATGATAATATATTTATAACAAAAGTTGATAACTTCAAAAATGGATTTTTATTCACTGAGATTTTTAAGTTATGTACTTCAATCCAAAATAAATCAGTTCTGTCTCTTTTTTTTCCATTCAACAAACTTCAAATTTTGAAGACAGTTTTCTATTTCTTCTATCTCCTTTTTATCATTTATAAATTCATTTATTTTCTGTAAAATGAACAGTTGTATTAAAAAGGCGCTAAAAGCACCAAACTAAAAAACAAAAAGCGCTAATTTAGCGCTTTTTTTTAAATGCGCTGATGGTGAAAAATGCGACTTTTGGGTAGTTGAAAAGCGCTAAATATAGCGCGAAATACGCTAAATTGGCATCGCTGGCGGCAAATAAATGATATGAGTATGTATGTAGGTAGTTGTCATAGGTCATATGGCTAATTTTACTAACACACTCACACATTTGGATATTGACTATTAACTTGATTTCAATTTTGCTTTCAAGTTCTCTTTCAATTTTTCTTTCAAGTAAGCAGCTGATGAGAGCTGTTGTAAATAATTTTTGCATTTATTTCTAAGAAAATATATTATTTGAAATAGAAAATGAATAAAATTAACAAAAATTGTGATGTGTTGCGATTTTATTGTTTTTTCTTACTTAATTTTTAATTTCTTTCTTGACGACGCCATCTTGAAAATAAAATTGACCATCAAGTTGCTTACAGCCTACGTCACAACGTCAATTAACATAAATTTTGACAAACAGTAAATGTGTTAATATTGAAAGCAACTTCTTGAGCGTGTAACTGCAGAGTAAGGCAGGCTACACAAGCATTGCCAAATAAGTAGAAAAAAACAGGGTGGTGCCCAAAAAGATAATGTTGATTATATCCGATAGGGGATAGGGAATGACTAGCTCTGAAGTTACGGAGATACAGCAACAAAAAGTTCAAAGCTAGATGACAAGTGCCAAATATAGAAGGAATGTAGGAACCGTTTTAGGTTTATTGGTAGTAGTGATAACTGGTTGAATTAAATTACGCGTACAAATAATGCAATATGAAAGTCGGATGGGAACCGATAAAAAAATAAAAAAATTCGAAGTCCGTTGCGAATCGAAAACAAAGTACGGGTTTAATTGCATTCTGTAAGCGGAAAACTTAAGAAGTCTTTTTCCTAGAAACAATTTTGCTGAGGAATATAAGTCCTTAAAATTAAATAATTTTTATCAGCCCATAAAAGAAAAATAAAATCCGAAAATTAGTGCCTGTTCTGTGTTCGGTAAGGTTCGAAATTTATATAGAGTGTATATAAAGGAATTAATAATTCCATACTGTGTTTAGATTGCCCACATAAGAAATCTGGGGAAGTTGATGTGAAGATTGGAAAAATCTGTGCTATAATTGGTCCAAAGAGATTTCAAGAGGCCAGAACACTGGCAACAGAACAACTAATAAACAAGAAGTAGTAAAACAGAAATAAAAGTGGAAAAGTCCAAAAAAATAGAAAAAAAAAGGAAGTAAAATACCCCGAACCACCACCTAGGAAAGGGTGAACACCATCTGTGGGCAAATAGGAATTGCAAAGTAGATTGGAGTTCCAAACCCACTGGCATCTCATAAAAAAAAAATGAGTGTAGTCAACCATTTGTAAAGTGTTATATTGTATGTTAATGTATTTGTATGTGTGTCTTTAAGTTTCTTTTAACAAATAATGTATCTTAGTTATCACTTTTTTTTTAATCATACATCTTATTTTAAAGTCCAGTCTTTCAAGGTCCTTTTTTGTTATATTGTATTTCTGTATTATTATTTTTTTTAGTCCCGAAGTTGGAGCAGACTTAAGTACCGGCTAACAGAGCTCTATTAGTTAGGTAAAAGTAAATTGTAGAGTATACGTTTTTTTTTTATTTTGAGAGGAAAACAAATATAAATATTTGAAAGAAAGGAAATATAGAAAAGTGCGGCAAAAGAAATTTGGTATGAGGAGTTAAATATATTTTTTTTTTGCAGAATCATGTAAAAAGCCAACGTATTAATTAAGCGATGTTATTTTACTATTTTCTTTACCATATCTAGGCGCACGGTAGTGCGCCAGGCCAAGTTCGGCCACACAGTGTGTATATTTACACGAAACAGTTCGAGCTGTTTTTACCCCCCTCATAACTTTGCTCCTCTTGATCATAATATAATGAAACTTGAAACATAAGTTCTCCCCACAGAGGTGACCTCACAAGTTAAATTTGAAAGTTCTACCGTAGAAGCTTTCCGAGATATTAAGGTGTGAAAAGTCCATATTTTAGTACATACTCACTGACTCACTGACTCATCAATATTATTGGGCACTTCCAGTATAGCTAGAAAGCTGAAATTTGCTACAGAGGTAGGTCTTGGTGAGAAAATAACCAGAAAAATCTGAAAACGGGCACTTTCCTCCCAGGGGGGACCTGAGTGCCCCTTCTTTGTATGGGGCATTTCCAGTATAGCTAGAAAGCTGAAATTTGGTACACAGGTAGGTCTTGGCGAGAAAATAACCAGAAAAATCTGAAAACGGGCACTTTCCTTCCAGGGAGGACCTGAGTGCCCCTTCTTTATATGGGGCACTTCTAGTATAGCTAGAAAGCTGAAATTCGGTACACAGGTAGGTCTTGGTGAGAAAATAAGCAGAAAAATCTGAAAACGGGCACTTTTCATTTGGGGGGACAATCATTCCCCTTCTTTGTATGGGGCACTTCTAGTAGAGATAGAAAGCTGAAATTTGGTACACAGGCAGGTAGTGATGAGAAATTACCGAAAATGATTTTTTAACGGGCACTTTTCATCTGGGGGGACAATCATGCCCCTTTTTGTATTGGGCACTTCTAGTTGACCTAGAAAGCTTAAATTTCGTACACAGGTATGTCCTGCAGAGAAATTAACAAAAATAAGTTTTAAACGGGCACTTTTTACCTGGGGGGACTTGGGTGCCTTTATTTGTATGGGGCCTTTCCAGTATAGCTAGAAAGCTGAAATTTGAAATATTTATTCGAAAACAACTTAGAAAAAAGAAGTGAGATCCACACAAAAACATAAATGTGAAAATAAGTCCAAGTTCGTATCCAAAAAGTTTCGGCCGTAAAAAGTACTGAGATCAAAATAAGGACCAAGTTCTTGATAGGTACAATTCAATCTCATTTCTAGGCAACCTGTAAGCTTGGCAAAAATTTTTTGCCTTTCTAATATGGAAAGAATTCTTTGAAAAATTTTGCCAAGCTTATGGTTGCCTAGAAATGAGATGGAATTGTACCTATCAAGAACTTGATCCTTATTTTGATCTCAGTACTTTTTACGGCCGAAACTTTTTGGATACGAACTTGGCCTTATTTTCACATTTATGTTTTTGTGTGGATCTAATCTACACTATTTGTAATAATCTGATGACTATTAACACATACGTTGATATAATCCCTCAATATGAAATTTTACATTTATTTGAGCATGTACTCAAGTATTTATGTTTAAAATTTTATTTATTTGTTGCGGGTTAGCAATATTTAGATATATACATACTTCGTTGGTAGCTATACCAATTCATCAGTAGATGTTTTACCCTTTATGGTTAAAAAATTCCAAAGCTCATCTATTTATACAAAAACTCACAAGCATATTTTTGTGAATTACAAAGCATAAAAATAGCCTTTAAAAATTTTTTTCAAACACACACAACAATAATTTTCCATTATGAATGTGTTTACTTTTCTACACCTATACAATTAGACAACCGCTGGTTGCCATTAAAAGTATTTTATAAGGCAAAAATGAAAAGCAAATCTCCCCGTTACAAAATTTTACATTTATTTGAGCATGTACTCAAGTATTTATGTTTAAAATTTTATTTATTTGTTGCGGGTTAGCAATATCTAGATATATATTTCGTTGGTAGCTATACCAATTCATCAGTAGATGTTTTACCCTTTATGGGAAAAAAAAAATTTTAAAGGCTATTTTTATGCTTTGCAATTCACAAAAATATGCTTGTGAGTTTTTGTATAAATAGATGAGCTTTGGAGCCGTTGATATCGGTGTTGATTTTGTCTCCGAGGCACGCGATGTAGATGGTGTTGTTAGATTTGCTGTCGAAGCACGTGATGTAGATGATGTTGTTGGTTTCCCAGTTTTCCTCGATGATGGTGTAGGTTTTGATGATGCGCCCTTTTTTTGCGTTGATGATTACCAGTAGCCCTGGAAGACTTGCGTAGCGGATAGTGCAAAAGGGTGTGGTGAAATTTATCACACTTTTTGCACGTTACCATGGACGTGCATGATCGTAAGTCATGGCTTTTTACTAAACAAACCACACAGTATCTATAGCGATCGACTGCTTCTTCTCTCATAGGCACTGTCATTTTTAGGAACTTTCTGCAAACTTTTAAGGCATGGACTCCCTTGCATACCATGCACTTATATATACTGCGATCCTTTTTGGTTGATTGGGTTATTGTTCGGTGGACAGGGTTGGCGTCCTTTCTGTTGGAAGTAGAACCTTTAGTGGGCCTAGGGAAATAAAGTTCATGAGATTAGTATATGTGAGTTGTAAAGAGTTGGTTATAGGAATGACATGAGTGTGATGACTAGTGAGTGGATTTACTTGTAATACTACTAAGGTGGTTAATAAGTGTGGTGAGATAGAGCTTATGTAACTTAAAGTGAACTTTTACTTGAATTTTCATCGTTTAGGAGTGGTAAGTAGCACAACTTCACTATAGGTCTGGTAATGACTCCTGTGGAAATTCGTACGGTTGCAGTACGTACGTTTCCATCTGGACCTGGATAAGTTTTTTCTACTCGACCCAAACGCCATTCCTGTGGTGGCTGTAAATTATCAATAATCACTACTAGGTCTCCGCCGTGAAGATTTGGCATTGAGTTCTTCCATTTATAGCGTTTTTGAAGTGATTGCAGGTAATCTTGTCTCCATCGTATAGAAAACTGATGGTGGAGTGCCTTTAGCTTCTCCCATCTGTTGAGAAGAGACATGTTCTCGAAGGGTAGTTCTGGGAACGCTAACAAGGGTGCACCTCTTAGGAAATGACCCGGAGTCAAGACAGTTAAGTCTGTTGGGTCGTCTGAAATAGACGACAGAGGCCGCGAGTTAAGTACCCCTTCTATCCGAGCTAGAATCGTGGCGAATTCTTCCAACGTGAACTTTTCGTAAAGCTGAGGTTTTTAGCTCAAATGGGCCCGCAAAGTCTATCCCTGTTACTTGAAAGGGTGATCACAGAGTGCATATTTCGTGCGGTAGAGGGCTTTAGTAACTTTACCACTTATGATCTTCTTTATTAAAAATGAAAGTCTCCCTTTAAAGCTTTTTATTTTATTCTTTTATTAACAAACGTTTTTCATAGACTGTGTGTATTATTCAACTAAGACTAAATTTATATATTAATAATAAGTAAAAAGTGCTATGAATGCATACCAAATATTTAGGTCACTTCAAAATAATAATTTACTGCATATACATAATATTAATGAAATTTAAGAAGGAACGATTGTTTAAAAGAAAAAGTACAATGACTCCTCATGTGCAGCAATGCACTTTGAAGAATGTTGGACAGTTGAGTAGTGCAATGAAATGTGATTTCGGTAAAAGCAACAACTATGAATTGTTGTGACACATGCATTCATAACACCTCCCGTTTCGAAAGAATGGTTTTATAATTGTTTGAACAATTCTAAGACCATTCTTAAAAATATTATCATTTTACATATACACTTCATATTAGGATTTTTTTTTTTTTTTATATGATTCTTTTATTTTTATATGTTTTTATGTGTAACACTAGGTCACAAATAACAAACTTTTGTCTGTTATTTGTTTCTAGCATACTTTTTCTCATGGATTTGGACCTACTGAACACGAAAATGAATTTTAAAAATTTTTCTGTCGATTGGTTTGCGAGATACAAATTTTTTAATTTTTTTTTTTTAATTTTTGGAGGTACACTTACTATTTTGAGCATATCTTTAGTCTTCTTTGACCTATTTTATCCTACTACTACTCAATATAAAGACAATTGAGCCGTCTACAACTTATTCTCAGAAAATTTTCAAATCGGGTTAGTAGTTTTGATGTTGGCGGCTTAAAAAGGTTAAAAAACTGCGTTTTTTTAGTAAAAATGTGGCTGAAAAATTCATATAAAAATTCATAGAAAATATAAAACGCGATGTTAACAGCGATTTTAATTTTTTTACGTATAGCTGACACTTTTCCAAAGAAAATAAGCCCTTACTTAACAAAATCTGATGACAAATGGCCGACTTATTATTTTTTTGGTAAACGACCGAAATTCCGCTATTTCACGATTTTTTGATTTTCATTATTTGCACAGCTTACCTACCCAACGCAAACGAATAAATACATTTGAACTTAATTTAAAATAAACAAATTAGTCTTCGTATATTATTTTTTAATTTATTTACAGCACTACATGCTCATACATATTTAAACATAAGGAGACACGGTTATCAATTGCATTTCAAAACTGTCTGTGAAAGTGTAAAGAAGTTAATATTTAGAAAACGCAAGGAAGACAATGAGTAAAAGACTACGTGTGTTCGAGTGTTTGAACGATCCAGACAATTTCTGCAATGTTTGTGGCCAGTTTATAAAAAAAAATCACGCACACAAGTTTACTCCAGCAGTACAATTGCACTATTTGAATTATTTTGGTATTTCACCAAATATCACAGAACCATGGACACCTAAGTCGCTGTGTGATCTTTGCTATATAATCTTAACCAACTGGGCAGCTGGCGGAAGGTAAGAATTTTTATTTAAACACATTATACATAGCGAATATAGTAATTTATTTTAATTTTAGCCGCCATATGAAATTCGATACACCAGACTGTTATTTTTGCCTCACCACAAACAGTGGGGTAGGAAGATTTTTTAAATGGAACTACGCTCAAGTGGGATCGTTTGCGCTTCCAGTACCACATTCGCATGATGTGCCATATCCAGTGTGCCCTGGTGCATCTCTTCAAAAAGCAGAATCGTCAGAAGAAGAGTCCGAGTCAAATGCAAGCGAATTTGAGCCGGGTGCAAAGCGAAAATTACTGTCACAGGCCGAACTAAACGATTGGGTGCGCGATTTTGGTCTCACTAAGGAGAAATCCGAACTTTTTGCGTCTCGGATGATACAGTGTGGATTTGCGGCTTCAGAAGTGAAAGTATCAGCGTACAGAAACCGTCACAAGGAGTATGCAAAATTTTATACAAAGAAAGACCAAATATGTTTTTGCAGCGACATTTCAGGCTTGTTCCAAGAGCTTCACCAAATAGACAACCCCAACGAATGGAGGTTGTTTATTGACAGCAACAAAGAGAGCTTGAAGGCAGTTCTCTTACATAATGGGAATGAAAAGCCATCTGTTCCTATTGCTCATGCGGTTCATTCAAAGGAGAACTATGAAACTATGGACATTTTGCTGAAATGCATAGAGTATAGGAAATACAATTGGAAAATATGCGCCGACCTTAAAGTTGTGGCCATCCTGTGTGGACTCCAAGGAGGCTATACGCGACATTGCTGTTTTCTGTGCCTTTGGAATAGCCGCGCTGATGATCAGCATTATATAAAAAAAAAATGGCCGGTACGAACGAAACCTGTAGTTGGAGAAGCGAATGTTCAGCGCAAACCACTAATAGAGAACCGTGAAAATATAATACTTCCGCCGCTGCACATAAAATTGGGTTTGATTAAAAATTTTGTCAAAAAATTAGACAAAGAAGGTGAAGCTTTTGCCTATTTACGGTCAATTTTCCCTTACCTTTCGCTGCCAAAAATTAAAGAAGGAGTCTTCGCAGGACCCGAGATAAAATAAATGTTGAAAGATGAAAAATTCCCAAAGCTGTTATCACCCATCGAAGCCGCAGCATGGAATTCCTTCAGGCTTGTTGTGGAAAACTTTTTAGGAAACAACAAAAGCCCGAATTATAAGGACATAGTTGAGGATCTGGTAAAGAACTATGAAGCCATGGGAGTGCACATGTCACTTAAAATACACTTTCTGCATTCTCATTTGGATTTTTTCCCTGAGAATTTAGAAGACGTGAGCGACGAACACGGCGAGCGCTTTCATCAGGAATTGAAGGCTATGGAACGACGCTATCAGGGCATCTATGACACGGCTATGATGGGTGACTATATTTGGACCCTAATACGTGAGACCGATTGCAGCGAATACAAAAAACAAAGAAGAAGTCAGCAGTTTTTCCACATGTAGTGCTGTAAATAAATTAAAAAATAATATACGAAGACTAATTTGTTTATTTTAAATTAAGTTCAAATGTATTTATTCGTTTGCGTTGGGTAGGTAAGCTGTGCAAATAATGAAAATCAAAAAATCGTGAAATAGCGGAATTTCGGTCGTTTACCAAAAAAATAATAAGTCGGCCATTTGTCATCAGATTTTGTTAAGTAAGGGCTTATTTTCTTTGGAAAAGTGTCAGCTATACGTAAAAAAATTAAAATCGCTGTTAACATCGCGTTTTATATTTTCTATGAATTTTTATATGAATTTTTCAGCCACATTTTTACTAAAAAAACGCAGTTTTTTAACCTTTTTAAGCCGCCAACATCAAAACTACTAACCCGATTTGAAAATTTTCTGAGAATAAGTTGTAGACGGCTCAATTGTCTTTAATTTGAGTAGTAGTAGGATAAAATAGGTCAAAGAAGACTAAAGATATGCTCAAAATAGTAAGTGTACCTCCAAAAATTAAAAAAAAAAAATTAAAAAATTTGTATCTCGCAAACCAATCGACAGAAAAATTTTTAAAATTCATTTTCGTGTTCAGTAGGTCCAAATCCATGAGAAAAAGTATGCTAGAACCAAATAACAAAATGGCTGTTGCCTAGTGTAATTATTGGAGAACTTAAACGTTGTATGTTGTATGTTTTAAATATAAATGTATTAGTTGGTAAAAAGTTTTAGGGGATCCTCCTAACTATAGTTAATCCTTATGAAATAATTTAACTCTATTTTTGTGAACCGTAGAGGTCTTATTGTTTTTTATTCTTATTACTATATTCTTATCTTCTATTGCAATGACCTTATATGGCCCTGTGTATAATTGATCAAATTTGCGTCCAGACGCATTCTCTACTAGTACCATGTCATTAATTTGAATGTCTTGTGGACACGACATTTTGTCATAAATTTCCTTTTGCTTAAGTTTCGTCCTTTCAATTAACAATTTGGCTCTTTGGTGTGCCAATTGTAGCCTATACTTAACCTCCTTATCATAGGCTTCAATATTATATATTGGATCTACCACCCCTTTCAGAAGAAAGTTGAGTGGTGTGGGTGGTTTTCCGAACACCAGCTCAAATGGGCAATACCCATGTACGGATGAAGGGGTTGTGTTATAGCAGAATTCAAAGTATGCTACCCATTCGTCCCAGTCTGTTTTGTTGGGTGATAAATACGTTCTTAGGTACTCGTTGAGTGTTCTATGAGACCGCTCAACGGCACCTAGAGTTTCATGATGATAAGCTGTGGAGTGTAATTGCTTTATACTAAGTAATTTGCAGAGTTCTGCAAGTACTTGATTTTTGTATTCCGTGCCCATGTCTATGAGTAGTGTTTTCATGGGTCCGAATTTTAAAATGCAATTTATAAAAATTGCTTTTGCCACATGTTTCGCAGATTTATCGGGTATGGGGACGGCTATTAGATATTGAGATAAGTCGCATAACATTGTAACTGCGTACTCATTTCCTGCGTTTGATTTTACAAATGGTCCTATTGTATCTATAACGACGATATCAAAAGCCTTGGCAGGGGTTGGTGTAATTGCTAAATTTTCTTTTTGTTTTGGACGTACTTTGTTCAATTGACATTGCACACAGTTTTTTACATACTTTGTGACTTGTTTAGTCATGTTTTTCCAGAAGTAGTCCTTTCTGAGCTTATTTAGTAATCTTGTGATCCCTGGGTGGCCACCGAGCAGTGGATCATCATGATTTTTCTTTATTATTTCAAGTTTTTCTCTTTCATTAGTTATTATTTTTATTTTTGGTGTTAGCGCAATTTCTAGATTGTTTAATTTGTTGTTCGCGGTTTCCTTAAAATCATTTACTCGAGTATTTTCAAATATTATATCATTGAGCGATAGTTGCAACTTTAGAATGCCTATATTATTAGCCATATTTTCTAGCTTTGGCAAGAATTGATCTAAATCAATCTTTCCATTAATAATAAATTCATCCATCGCGGTTTTAATCAATATATGTTCCCTTTTATTAGTGAACACCTAAGTGTATCTGCTATTTGGGTAAACTTCAAACGAACTAATTTTCTAACATCATTTTTGTTAGTAATTTCATATGCGCGGGGCTTATTGCCTATTTGTTCAGTATTGCTATTTATATTAGTAGTATTAATATTTTTGTTTTTATTTTGTGATCGTGTAGTGACTTTAAGTATATTAATGTGCTCACCCATTTCTTTAATGTCACTGAAATTCATGCGTGATAAAGCGTCAGCTCCGCAGTTTTGTTTTACTTGTATATATTCTATTGAAAAGTCGTATTCCTCAAGGTCTAGTCTCATTTTCGTGAGTTTAGATGAAGGGTTTTTCATCGAAAATAGGTATACTAATGGTCTATGGTCACTTCTAACAAGAAGTTTCGTTCCAAATACATATGGGCGGAAAAAATTGATGGCCCAGTGTATTGCGGTCAGCTCTTGTTCGATAACTGATTTATTTGATTCACCCTTAGTAAAGGCCCTTGACGCATAAGCTACAGGTAGTTGAGTACCATTATATTCTTGGCTAAGAATAGCTCCACAGGCAGCTTTGCTTGCATCTGTTGTGATGCAAAATTGTTTTTCAAAATTGGGATATTGTAATATTTGCGGTGATAACAGAGAATTTTTTAGATATTGGAATGATTCTTCGCATTCTTTTGACCAAATAAATTGCGTATTTTTTCTCGTTAATCTTGTGAGATGTATTGAATACTTAGCAAAGTTTTTTATGAACCTGCGATAATAGTTGCAAAAAGCAACAAATCTTCTTGTATCGTCACCATTTTTGGGTGCTGGGTAGTTTCTTATTATTTCAAATTTTTCGTCATCTGGGTAAATGCCTTTGTCAGTACATTTATGGCCTAAAAACGTTACCTGATGTTTAAAAAATATGCATTTGTCAGGGTGTAATTTTAAATTAAATTTTCTACAAGTTTTGAAAATATCTTTAAGATTTCTGAGCATATGATTTTCTGAGCATCCTAGGATAACAAGGTCGTCCATATACAAAAATGCTTGAGACGGCTTTAGACCTGAGAAAGCCATAGTCATCATGCGTTGGAAAGAATTCGGGGCTATTTTAAGTCCATAAGGGAGTCTTTTAAATCTGTATGATCCAGCATTAGTGGAGAAAGAAGTGATGTCTCTAGAGCTTTCTTCAAGCTCGATTTGATGGAAACCCGACATAAGATCAAGACATGAAAAATATTTGGCTCTTCCTAGCTGATCTAAAATGTCATCAATTCTAGGAAGAGGGAATTTGTCTGCTACGAGTTTTTTATTGCCTTCATCTCTTTTCGTTGCTATTTGGTAACGATTTTTTTGGCACAAGCAATACTGGGCTATTGAATTCAGATACGGGAGGTTCTACAAGGTCATCACTAATGAGTTTTTCTACCTGACTATTTATTTCATATTTTTGTGATTCTGGAATCCTATAGTTTTTTATGTAAACTGGTGTTGTGTCTTTTAATCTTAATTTTTGCTTATAAAAATTAGTACAAGAAATTTTTTCACTTTCTAAACCAAAAATGTCTGTGTATTGTGAACATTGTTTTGTTAAATTATGATATGCAAATTTTGGGAAATTGGATTGAAGTTTTACTAAAATTGTCTTTGATCTGGATTCGCTATTTTTATGTTTGTTATTTGAACATTGAACTAGGTTGTAATTATCTAAATTTTCGGTGATAACATTCGTATTTGGAATGAATGAATTTTCTTCTGTCGTATTAACGATACGTACGTATGGTAATTTGTTTGATGTGATGGAGTTTGGCTATGTATATACCGGGTGCTATTTCTTGTACAAATATAGAAGTATTTTTGGTTTCAACATCTATTCTTCTAATGACTTCGCTTCGTGCGGGTATTGATAAAAGATTTTGCGGTGTAGGTTGACTTCTTAGTTTGAAGGTTATTTCATTTGGGAAGTCGCCTGGTTTAAGTACCACAACTTGATTATTTTTGCCAAAATCAAGGACACAAATGTATTTTGTGATGAAGTCAAGGCCTAGGATACCATCATTGACGACAAGAAAGTCATGTTTAATAAGAATATTTTTGTTAATTAAATCGCCCGTGATTTTATCTGTTGTATAGACTGGGCTATTACCTATACCCGTAAGTTTACATTTGTATGTAAGATTAAGGTTTTCGTGATTTTTAATACAATAGTTTTTTAAGATTGATACACTGGCACCGGTATCTATTAAGAACGTATTTAGATTTTCGCTTAGTGTGTTGTTAATAGAGCAGTAGCTCGATAAATTTAGGTTGAAGTGGTAAATGTTGTTTTTAAAGATTGTGGAGTTGACGCTAGTATCTTTTGTGTTTAATTTTCCCCCAGATGGGTGGTCAGGGGGTTCTCGCCGTTTCCCTGAGTATCACTAGTAATAAGACGAACATTTCTATTAAAGTTGGTGCGTCCATTATTATTATTATTGCGGCTATTATAGCTGTGGCGGTTATTATTGCGATAATTTCTGCCGTTATTGTTATTTTGGTAATGATTATTATAGCTATTGTTAGTTTGGTTATTATGATTTCTATAATTATTGCGATTATAATTTCGATTATTTACAGTTCTTTTTCTATATCCTACAAACATGACAGAATTATTTTGGTGTTGTTCTATTTCCAAGAATTTGGACGTTACTTCCTCGATTGAGTTGAATGTGCCCGCCTGCATTATTAATTTTACTCGCTCAGAGTTTGTATTTTGTATGAATGACTTTGTTGCGGCTCTAGTAGCAATTTTATTTGCTGCCACTTCGGTCATACCATCTGACATGTAGGTATTTGCCAGTTCATTGGAGAGTTGTTCAACTTCTTTTACATATTGTGTTTTATTTTTGTCATACTGTTTGATCGCGTTAAGTTTTGTTATCAAGGTGTCAGCAGAGTCCCCCTTGATAACATATTTTAATTTTTCAATGATAGATCCAATTGAACTGAGCCCTTCTATTTTACTGCGTACATTGCTAGTAATTTTTGTATTTATAATGTTTATGAGGAGAGAATCTGGATTTGTTCCTTTAATTGAAACTAATATATTAATAGCATCAATAAATTTACGCAAATTTGTGAAATTTCCATCAAAATCAGGCAAGATTTTACTAGCCGTTTCCAGAAAATTGATAGGGTCAGACATGATTAACTCTATTTTGTTACTAAGAGATAGATCCAATTTTGGAAGCTCTATTTTTTGGGTATTGGGAGGTAAAGTAAAAGCCAATTCAAGGTCTTCAAGAATTTTTGTAATTTTTTTTCGCAAGTTATCTAAAGTTGTTTCGCATTCATTAAAATGCTCGTCAGTCAACTTGTCCTTAATTTGAATTATTAAACTGACCGTTTTGTTATAATTCAATTCCAAAAGTTCCAAATGCTTATTTATAGTTTCTGTGCTTGGTTTTTGTGTTTTATTTATGCATTTGAAACTTTTATCAAATTCAGCTTTATAACTATCTAATTCTTCAACTATAGCTTACCAGTTTTCCTGAGCCATTAAAAGGACAAAAATTAACAAAAGGGAATATATATATGTATATATATATATTTTTTTTACATTATTGAATGCTCTTTAATATTTCTAGTTATTGCTTACAATTAGTTAAATTTTTTTTTGTATATATGTATGTGTTTTTCAGATATATATAAAAGGTTTTAGCAGCACATCTTTGGTTGTCCATGAAGTGAATTTATCAGCAATTTACCAGCATCTTTTGTTGTCCAGTAGATAAATGATGATTCGGAAAAATATAAGACTTTCTTTACCAGCATCTCTTTGTTTGACCATGAATTATATGTAGCATATATAGATGACAATTGTAGAAATAAGGTGGTTTGTTGCACAATTATATTGATTTTTTTTTTCTTATATTCGGGTCTGGGGACGATTGTTTATTGCTATATTTATTAATTTTTTTAACAATATTGAGATTACGACTATGAGTACCAGCACTCCCAATGTTATTTCGATAATTAGATGTTTGTTGGTTTGTTCATCTTGGTTTACTTTAATTATTATTTGTTTATTTTCACTACTTTCTTCATTAAGGTTTTTCCCTACCTCGTATCCTGCGAAGAGTACAGGTATTGTTTGGAGGATTTTTGTCCACCAGCCCATTTTTTTATTTATTTCACTTATCTTATGTGATTTACAATATTTTGAGCCACTTTTTTTTCATTAATTTAATTTTTACTATTTGGCTCGGTCGCCATTTAGTAACTTTACCACTTATGATCTTCTTTATTAAAAATGAAAGTCTCCCTTTAAAGCTTTTTATTTTATTCTTTTATTAACAAACGTTTTTCATAGACTGTGTGTATTATTCAACTAAGACTAAATTTATATATTAATAATAAGTAAAAAGTGCTATGAATGCATACCAAATATTTAAGTCACTTCAAAATAATAATTTACTGCATATACATAATATTAATGAAATTTAAGAAGGAACGATTGTTTAAAAGAAAAAGTACAATGACTCCTCATGTGCAGCAATGCACTTTGAAGAATGTTGGACATTTGAGTAATGCAATGAAATGTGATTTCGGTAAAAGCAACAACTATGAATTGTTGTGACACATGCATTCATAACAGGGCCATGATTTGATGGCTTGATTGCTGCTTATATATTATACAGGTTTTGCAGTGTCGTATGAGGCTTTTCACTCGGGGTTTGAGCCTGGGAATGAAAAATTCCGTTTGAGCCATCCTACACATTAGACCACAGTCAGCATGACATAGTATTTTGTGCAGATGAGTGAGATATAACTGGCAGAGTCTCGAGTTTCCTGGTAATATAATATGATATCGCTCAATGTAGCGAAGAGACGATTGAGACAATCTGCCATTTACTCGTAAAATGGATTTAGAATCAAGAAATGGGTTGAGTGGCTTTAATGCACATTTATTAGGCAGTGGCTTTGAGTCTAATAAAGCCTTAAACTCTTCTGAGTAATACGATTTTGTGCCAACATAATTAATCTGGACTTAACGAATGTCATTTCGTCTTGGGTTAAGTCTATTTGAGGGCTTTGTAACGTATGGGGCCTAATGGTTTTGATTGTGCGGTTGAAAAATCTAAAAATATAACAAGCAACCCGTAGCGCTCTGTTATACGACGAGAAATTATTCAGAAAGTCATTTCCTTCAACTTGTGTTTGTAGGGATATGATTACCGTAGGGGTTTCGACCGTTTATGCGGATTTCGTTTTGGGCATTCTGATTGAGGTTTAGTCAACCACGAGGGTCCATGCCACCAAAGAGCTAGATCTTGAGACCGGATTCCCCGCGTGCCTAAATCTGCTGGGTTATCATGCGTTGGTACATGTCCCCATGTTGCGTTTGGGGCTAATAAATGTATCTGGGACACTAGATTAACAACATATGTTTCCCATGAAGAAGGGGGCTTGGAGAGCCAGCCGAGGACTACGGACGAATCTGTCCATAGAAATATTTCTTTGGGGTTGAAATTCAGTGACATGTGGACATACTTCACAAGGTTTGCCAACAATACCGCGCCGTTAAACTCGAGGCTTTTCGCTACTAACAAATTTGAAAAAACTGTGTTAGCCTTAGTTTGGCAGTGAATGTATACTGCGGCACAATACGCTGATTTTGACGCATCTGCGAAGCCGTGTATTTGAATACTGTCTGACGGGGTGTATTGAAGCCAAAGATAAATGGAGATATTTTCTACATTAGAGAAATCTTTGACCAGATCATTCCATCGTTGAAGAGATTCCTGTGAGACGTCTTCGTCCCATTGTAACCCCTCTATCCGCAATCGCTGCATAAGAATTTTGGCTCTGATGACTATGGAAGCTAGCCATCCTGCTGGGTCAAATAGCTTTGCTACTGAGGAGAGGATTTGACGCTTGGTGACTTTTGTTGCTTGCTTAATAGGCGTGAAGCTATAAGTGAATGAGTCATTAAGTGCGTTCCACTTAATTCCGAGTGTTTTGGCGGAACTTGTTTCGTGAAACCGAAGGAAATCTGAATCATAAAGATCTTCTTTCGGTAAGTGAGCTAGTAACTGCGGATCATTTGCCGTTACTTTTTTAAATGGAAACCCAGCGGAATTCAAAGCTTCGATTAACTGCTGTTGAGCCGAAAGAGATTCTTCTATTGAGAAGCCCCCGGTCAATATGTCATCAACATAAGTCTCTGTGCGCAAAATCGAGGCAGCCTTGGGAAAAACTGATTCACAGTCATTGGCAAGTTGCATTAGAGTTCGTATCGCCAGGTACGGTGCACAATTTACACCGAATGTCACAGTTTTAAGCTGATAGTCTTTTACCGGACTTTCAGCTTGGGGTTGGAACAAAATTCGCTGATATTGGCGATCAGCACGGTGGACCATTATTTGGCGATACATTTTTTTGTATGTCGCCACTAAATACAAATTTGTACTTTCGCCAATTGAGTATTATGGTTATTAACTAGTTTTGTAATGTGGGGCCTGTATAGAGAATATCGTTTAAAGAAAACTGAAATTTAGTTTTTCTTGAGGCATTAAACACTACTCTAACCTTTGTTGTTTTGTGTTCTGGGCGAACGACTGCATGGTGAGGCAAATAATAGGAGTAACATTTGCCTTGGGACATAATTTCGTGTGAAGAAGTTTCTTTCATATGGTCTAGCGTTGAGTACTCTTATAGAACTGCCTGATATTGAGCATACAGATCTGGGTCTTTGGATAACGTTTTTTCCATTCTAGAGTACTGTGCTAGCGCCACAAATCGAGATGGACCAAGATAAGATTTCTCGGGAAATTCTAATTTAAATGGCAATCTTACAACATACCTGCCATTCTCATCACGACGTGTTGTTTGGGTGTAATGATTCTCACAGAATTCTTCTTCAGCGGATTTTGGGCGAGATGCCAGACTTTCTTCTTGTTCCCAGAATTGCTTCAAGAGGTTATAAAGGTCTGAAGTATCTGAATTTTTCACTGACGTGGTGAATGATTGAACGACCTGCGTTTTCATGGGACCACTTAATACCCTTCCAAAAATGGTATTATATGCTGATGTTTTCCCGCAAATATTATTTCGTATACCTTCAATGTTAAGAAAATGTTCATAGTCGTTGCCGAGGATGAGATCTATTTGTGATGACTTATTGAAGGTTGGGTCTGCCAGATCTAGATCAGAAAGTTCCGTTGATATTGGGATTTCGAAAGCATTGGCTGGGAGAAGTTTGGTCACTTTTGGCAGTACTATAGCCTTTACAGGAACTCGAATGTCGTAACGTTTTGCGTACAAAACGAACTCGCATTCCTTGTTTGCAGTTTGTTTCTGCCCACCAATACCAACTATTTCAAAATGGGACTTCTGGGATGGAAGTTGAAGACGATTTCATATTTTTTCTGTTAAGAAGGTGCGTTGAGCACCTGGGTCAATAAGAGCTCTTACAGTGAAGAGCGTACCGCAATGTTCTATTTGCATCAACGCAGTTCGCAATAAAACGTTTTCATTATCTGTTGTGCAGTTGGCTGAAACTTGTTTGGATGTTTGGGCAAACTCTTCTTGTGATCTATTATTGTGAAAACGGGCAGGGTTGGAAAAATAATTTTTGGCAGAATTGTGTTCATCTTTAAGCTCGTCTTTTTGTTGAACGCTTTCTGCGGTTGTGGGAGGGTTTTGGAATTTTTGTTTTAAGAGGAGCAAAGTGTGATGTGGTTTTCGGCAATGTAGGCAAGTGTATTTACTGCTACAATTTGCCTTTAGATGCGACGTGGCTAAGCAGTTATTGCAGTACTTGTTTTTATACACAAAGTCTACCCTTTGCTGCACGGTGAACTTTCGGAATTTGGGGCATGATCTTAATGAGTGATTTTCATCACAAAGCTTGCATAAGTGTTCACACAGATTTTGCGTCCGGGTTTGAGGTTAAAGCAATCTTTGGAGATTTTTATATTGGGAAGGCGTTCTACTGCATCATACCTGTCGACCAGGAATTTGGTCATTTGTGTCCATTTAGGGAGTTCTCGAGGGGATGTGAGAGATTGCTCCCAAGGAGAAAGTGTTTGATCTGGGAGTTTTGTAGATATTAAACGTATTAAAATTGGGTCCCAGCTATCGACTTCTACCCCGAGAGTTCTTAATGTGGCTAGAAAATCATTTACCGACGATTGCATTCTCCGTATCGACTCGCTGTCTTCGTTTTTTGCTGAAGGTATATCAAATAAAATCCTTATTTGATTGTCTACGAGAACACGTTTGTTCTCGTATCGAGTTTTGAGTGCTTGCCATGCCAGTTCGAAATTTTCGTGCGAGAGAGTATATCTCTTAACTATGGCTCCAGCTTCACCAGTTGTTTTATTGCGGAGGTGATATAGTTTCGTGACTGGGGTGAGTTTTTAGTGGTTTATATAAACGGCTGTGAACATGTCATGAAACGATGGCCACTGTTCATAACTGCCGTGAAATACTTCAGTATCACACTGCGGGAGTTTTATGTAATCTGCGGAGTCATTTTGGGCGAGAATTTGAGTGGGAGCTATATTCGTTACTGAATATCGAGTTGTTGATTGAAATCTGGGATTTCCTACGTTATCATTACGAATGGCTTTAAGATGGTCGAGGATTTGAGCAATACAAGCGTAATATTCGTCTGTACATAGATCGAATTTTTCTTTTGTTCGGGTTTTGATTTCATTGGTGATTCCCTCGTCTGTTGAGAATATTAACTCCTCATAAGAGATGTTTACCCTATCCCACCGGGTGTCTAAGTTTTTCAACTTGACTTCAAGGACGGTTTCCGTATGATTTTCTACAGGGGTTTCCTGAAACCGTTCGCAAAATGAGAGTAGGTGGTCGGAATCAAAGGTAAAATGCTCCTTGGCCGACACGCGAGTTTGACTAGAAGTGGAAGGCATATTTAAAGAAATTACGTGAAACTGGGATTAAATTCTGTTTAAATAGTGCTCTGGTATGCACTGAGTGGGTTCGTGTTCTACAGAACTAGATTTATAGTTCTTGCAAATTTATATTTTATTGAGCAGTACTCTTCTATATTATTGAGGGAGGGGCTATAGAGGAATAGCACTAGAATTTAATTCTAGTTTCAATTTAAATAAATGAAAATATAATATGAAAATTTCTCCAAGAAGATATGTCTACATGGCCAACCTGCAATTATCTGGGCGAATGCAATAAAGAAGAAATAAGACATCATTTACTGCTCATCAATAAAGATGATATGAATGTGACATTTAACGTTAAAGATTTTTCCAACTGGAGAAAGCTTTACCGAGCTGTAGCTACATTTATACTCTACTTGGGTAAACTTAAAGCAAAATGCGGAAAAAGTAATCCACCTGAGGAAATTTCATTCGAAATGCTACAAGCCAGGTCAGCTTTGCACCGAAGAACACAGCAAAGCGAATTTCATGAAGAAATATGTTATTTAAAAAAAGGTAACATTATTGAAAAACACAGTAAACTAATCTCTTTAAATGTATTTCTAGATGACGAGGGCGTATTAAGAGCCAAAGACCGTGCATCAATCCTAAACTATGAGGATGTAATAATACTGCCTACTAATCACCATGTGACATTTCTACTTGTTCGCTACGTACATGAAACATTTCATCATCGAGTTTAAGTCTCTATTGTGAATTACTTGGGAATAAAAGTTTTTATTTTGAATTGTTTGTTTTGATTTAAGAAATAAGTTTTGCGGGATTTATTTTGTGGTATATGAATAAAAGAAATTAAAGCAAATAAGGTAAAAATTATGAATAGCGTTTATTAGCGTTTTCTGTTGCTGTAAAAGGAAAATCAATCCATAGAACGACTGCAGGAAGACAAATACGTGATAAATCTGATCCGCTTTGTTTTGTTGCGGTTTTTTTTTTTTGTTTTCACCCTGTTTTTTTCTTATGTTCCAAAAACGTCGATCCACACCTATGCATGAAAAATTTAAGTTACGCTTATTACACTAATAATTAACACCATTTACAAAAGCTTAACTCGTTTCAAAATTTACCCACATCCTCTTTTTTATCTTTTTAGAAACCTCTGCAATAGTCTGGATTCGCACACATTGCTTCAACCAGACAATTAAGTTGTTCTTTATTAACACTCTTGTGTTAATAAATAAGAGAAAAAAACTGATTACATGATGTTCTGGATGAAAAAACAAATTGCTACTTACATATTCACTTCTTGTTCCCACTTTCAATTGTTGTGAATTGTTTTAGTCAAATATTCGTGGGCGTAAACATTGGAGATGCCATATTTGTAAGGTATGGGAAAAAAAAATTTCATGGGAATCATTCACGATAGTAAAACAAAAAATTTCGGAGTTTTTTCATGGGAATGTTTATTCGCGATAGGGGTGAATGAGTGTTTATCTCATATATGGAAACATCACTCACAACGATGCTGTCAATATACGGAGAAAACATGATATTCTTCTTAATAAAAAAAAACGCGGAAGTTAACACCCTAAC
Source organism: Lypha dubia (assembly GCA_947311025.1). NCBI lineage: Eukaryota > Metazoa > Arthropoda > Insecta > Diptera > Tachinidae > Lypha > Lypha dubia. Next base: position 101,641,123 of record OX371260.1, on the reverse strand, counting down.
TTCACACTATGAAAGTCTTATTTTTAAGCTTATTAGCCTTTAGGCGAGAGAGCCAGGGGGATAAGAAACGAGTGCACCCTTTCATGTACACATGAAATTCGTTTTGTTTTCATATTCGTAGTGTTAAGTAGGTATACATACATACATACATTCATACAAAATGAAGAACAGTTTAAGCAATAAGACGAGTGCTGTGTGAACGCCAATGAAAGTTCAAAGAAGAAATCGTGATAAGTTTTGCAATAAGACTTGGATAGTGTAAATTGGGACTTATTTTAAAATTGTTACCCTGTAACAAACACATGTATGTACGTGCATAAAAATGCAACATTGTTTTGAAAATAAACACTTTAAAGAGCATCTATGCATATCTGTTGTTTTCGTGGGAAGTACACTTGAACTTTGTTGATGATTTTAGTTTTGGTACTTTTTCTCTTAATGGATTTGTACATAATGTCCTAGACGAATTATTAAAATAAAGAGTTCTGTTTTAAGGGTTAAAAACGTGACAAATTGGTAATATTGCTTTACGTTTTTTTTTCTTTCTTTTAATTTTGTTTACGTTGACACACAGTGACTTTTGGTAGGGTAAAATAAGAAAAAGTTGGTACTTTTTGTACTCTTGGTACTTTTTATATATTATTTTTCAATCTTTTATTTTTACAACAACATACAGTGTAATTCCTATGGGGCTAATATAAAGGAAAAGCTAGAGGTTGTTGTTGTAACTGCTCCGGTGCTGTTGCTCACGGGAGTTCTTTATTTTTTTTTTTTACTTTTTGTAGCGTGAACGAAGTCAAGGGTAAAAGCTCATGTGAAATATAAGTATAAAAGGTGCGGTTAATACAAGCCGAACGAATGATTTGAGTGTAAATTTTGCATGAAAAGCACTCAATTTTTTGTGTGTAAATTTTGCATGAAAAGCACTCAATTTTTTTAATGGTTTCCATACAAAATTTACACTCCAATCACTCGTTCGGCTTGTATAAACCGCACCTAAGTGTAAATCTATATATATATAAATGAATGTCTGTTTGTTTGTTTGTGCTTTATAGGAGGCCAAACCCTTGGACCGATCTGCCTGAAATTTTCACAGCATGATACTGTGACTCTGTATAGCGTGGTCAAACTGTCACTATAACCAACACTAACATTGCCGCATACATGTAGTGTCTGCAAACACACAAGCGTGTCAAATTGCATTGATTAACTACAACCAAAATATTTTGTCAGTCACCCGACACTCTTGAGTTTGATCAAAGGGCCGTCGCATAAAGTACTTGAATAAGTACCGCATGCATTTATGCATTTGTTTATAAATATAAACATTATGAAATGTCTGTTGAACACATGTATGCGCTGTTTATTTTTATATATTACTATTGGGACACATGCCGCATGTCCACCGAGAGAAACTAAAAAGAATGTTTCTTTATAGTAAATAATGTTTCTTTACAGTAAATATATATATCTTTCCTTTCCCTCTAATGTTAAGCTACCCCCAAGAATTCTTCTCATAATTAGTATATAAGACGATGTAATTTAGTTTAAGACAATCATTAATAAATCAGAGTTAGGAGCTCCAATTATTCAAGCTCTAAGTCAAAACAAATATTAAATAAAAACTATTTTATTACATTGCGATCCTGCCAGTTTTCTCGGAGTGTTACTAGATTTGCACCCAGAAACAAGAGCAGCCAATAAGGAGAGGGACCGCCTGGCCAAAAGGCACCCCAGCATTTAGAAACAAATAAAGGTCCGCCTGGCCAAAAGTCAACCAAAGAAGGACGACCACATACATAATAGCCAACATCTTCAATACTACATCATCCATCAGCCAGCCAAAATGATCTGAAGAGAACCAAGAAGACCACAAAATCACCGAAAACAAAACAAAATATATATATTTTTCTACATATGTATTTAACAATTAATTAATTTATATTAGAAGTGGTGCGCTAAAGTCGCACACTAGGGCCAGTAAGCGTTAACCGCTCGTGGCAAATATTTTTTTTGTTGTTGGCTAAAGAAAAAAAATTTTTTTAAAGAAAACTTTTTATTACATAAGAAAAGAGATCATTAAGAAAATCTTAAAATGTAAAACTCATAAGCCAAAAAATTTTTATTATGCCGTCAGTGGGACCAAAACCACTGACTATAGAAGAATATAGTAAAAGGCAACTAAAAAACAAGAAGAAGATGCCACAGTAATAAAGAAAGTTAAAAAGCCAAAGCGTAGAGGTGGCTTCTCTAATAAATTAAAAAGAGATAGGGCCATTTTGTTGAGGGAAATAAATAGTGAGCCACCACCAAGCTGGGAAAGAGCTACAAATATATGGGAGCAAATTTCCCAAATTGAAGAACTACTACTAACTCTAAGAAATAAATATTAAACCTAAATAAGAACAAAACTACCGTTTTAATTTTTTTTTAATAAAATATCGTAATTTTAATAAGAATAAAATAAATTATCCATAATGGCACTAACAGCAATAGATTTTGTAAACACAGCTGCCAGGCTAATTACAGATTTCGATGGAAAATCTGAAAATTTACGGCCATTTCTAGACTCACTGTCTTTAGTTGATTCCATAAAAGGCAATCACGAATCTTTGGCAGTAAATTTAATAAAAACAAAATTAAAAGGCAATGCAAGAAACCTTGTTAATACAGAAAGCACAATAACTGACATTAGCAATAAATTAAAAAATTGCGTAAAAGGCGAATCAGTAGAGGTACTAACAGCCAAATTAATGAACATTAAACAAAACAATAAATGTATATTGTAGTGAAAAAGAAACTCTTATAAAATCAGTGGAAGGAGCATATATTTCTGATGGGTAAACACCAGAAATAGCAAATAAATATGCCACACAACATGCTGTAAAAGCTATGACTAAGAACTGCAACATAGACAAAGTAAAACTAATTATGGAAGCAGGACAGTTTAATAAAATGAACGAAGCTGTCAGCAAATTTGTCAATAGTTGCACCGAAGCCACAGGCCAACAGAATGCCATACTATATTATGGGCAAAAATATAGACCCAATAACAATTACCGTGGCAATAATACACAATTCCGTGGAAGAAATAATTTCCCACGTAATAGCAATAACAGCTATAACAACAGTAATGACAATTGTAACAAAAACCGTCACAGATATAACAATAATGACAATTACCGTCAAAGATACACCACTAACCGTAGGAACAACAACTACATAAGAGCAACAGAATCAAATCAAAATGATTCGGAAAACTCCGAATTTCCCCTAAGACCAATTCAGTTATTATTTACCATCTAAACCTCAACTTAAGTTTGTTTATTAATATTCAACTAAATAATACCGACACTACACTCACACTTTTGGTAGACACTGGTGCTGATATTTCACTAATAAAATCAAAAATTTTCAGATTAAACAAAATAAATACTAATGACACAACAGTTTTTAGTGGAATAGGACAGGGCAATATAAAATCAATGGGAAGTATATTGTTTTATCTAAAATTCGAAAAATTTTTAATACCACATAAATTTCAGGTGGTATACAATAACTTTCCAATACCATGCGATGGAATCATTGGAATGGATTTCATGAAAAAGTATAATTGCATGTTGGATTTTAACAAAAACAATGATTGCCTTATCCTAAGACCATTTAATATATCACACACAATCAATATACCAATTACAAATAACAATAGCGAAATAACTTTACCACCAAGATGTGAAATAATCAGGGACGTAACAATTATAGATAAACGACAAAAACCTCATTTTTAACCATTAATATTGATGAATTTATAAAAAAGGTTATAACTAACCATTTTTATATGATATATTTTATTTTGGTCATCGTAACCAATTTTAGTGAGTGTTTTGTTTTTTTGGTTATAAATAACGATTAAATCAACCAAAAAGATTTTTTGGTTAGAAATAACGAATAAAAAATAAAATGAATTTTTTTGGTTAGGTTATCAGGCATGAGTTAGAAATAACCAATAAAAAATAAAATGAATTTTTTTGGTTATCAGGCATGAAATTTATAATCAAAAATTAATTCATAAAGATTCAGTGGGAATATTTGTCCCATTGAAAATGTTGAATAGGGATTTCTAAACCCATTATCATTATTAAAATTGCAATTGCCTGTATGTAACCTTTATTAGGTTTTGTGTAATGGTTTTAAAATACAAAAAAAAGCATACATCGCCTGTAGCTGTGCTTAGTTTTCTTACGACCGCAACTCCCAAATTCTAAAAATTACCTAGAACTGCTGGAACGCAAAAAACACAATTTTAAGTACAAACATTTCAATAGTGCTAACTTATTACTTTTAAAGCAAAGATTACGATTTTAATCGTTTACGAATTTGTTGAGTTGTGTAATCAATGATAACCAAAACAAAGAAATTATTTTAAATAATTGTTATTTCTAACCAAAAAATCTTTTTTGTTAAGAAAATGGTTACTTAAAATATTTTTTTTGGTTGATATAATGGTTACTTATAACCAAAAACAAAATATTTCTCACTTTAATTGGTTACGATAACCAATCTATATATATAAAAGAAAGTCGTGTTAGTTACTTCACTTATAACTCAAGAACGGCTGAACCGATTTAGCTGAAAATTGGCAGGGAGGTAGTTTAGAGCCAGGAGAAGGACATAGGATACTTATGGGCGGGATTGGACAAAGGGGCGTGGTACCTCTCATACAAACCACAAATTAAAAATCTATTATTTCTGCTCCTGATAATGGTATTTAAACAAAATTTGGTATGTCGGTTTGGTGTAAATTTCTTAAGTGCTGCTGCAAATATGGGCGTGATTGGACAAAGGGGCGTGGTACCTCTCATACAAACCACAAATTAAAAATCTATTATTTCTGCTCCTGATAACGGTATTTGAACAAAATTTGGTACGTCGGTTTGGTGTGCATTTTTTAAGTGCTGCTGCAAATATGGGTGGGATTGGACAAAGGGGCGTGGTACCTCTCATACAAACCACAAATTAAAAATCTATTATTTCTGCTCCTGATAACGGTATTTGAACAAAATTTGGTATGTCGGTTTGGTGTAAATTTCTTAAGTGCTGCTGCAAATATGGCAGGTATTTGACAAAGGGGCGTGGTACCTCTCATACAAACCACAAATTAAAAATCTATTATTTTTGCTCCTGATAACGGTATTTAAACCAAATTTGGTATGTCGGTTTGGTGTAAATTTCCTAAGTGCTGCTGCAAATATGGGAGGGATTTGACAAAGGGGCGTGGTACCTCTCATACAAACCACAAATTAAAAATCTATTATTTCTGCTCCTGATAACGGTATTTGAACAAAATTTGGTACGTCGGTTTGGTGTGCATTTTTTAAGTGCTGCTGCAAATATGGGTGGGATTGGACAAAGGGGCGTGGTACCTCTCATACAAACCACAAATTAAAAATCTATTATTTCTGCTCCTGATAACGGTATTTAAACAAAATTTGGTATGTCGGTTTGGTGTAAATTTCTTAAGTGCTGCTGCAAATATGGGCGGGATTGGACAAAGGGGCGTGGTACCTCTCATACAAACCACAAATTAAAAATCTATTATTTCTGCTCCTGATAACGGTATTTGAACAAAATTTGGTACGTCGGTTTGGTGTGCATTTTTTTAGTGCTGCTGCAAATATGGGCGGGATTGGACAAAGAGGCGTGGCACCACCCATATAACCCAAATATTTAAATCGCCATATTTTGGGCATTTTTTGACCTACGTCGATGATATTTGGTACATATGGTATTGCCATAATTTGGAATACGTACCGGGAGAAAAGTGGATGGGACCACGCTCCTTTTTATTAAAATTAAAAATCGTAATATAGTCTTAACTACTGGACCGATCGTCACAATAGGATATATAAATACTTTTAATTTTATTTTATAACGAGGGGGGTAGCGAAGTACACCGGGATCAGCTAGTATAATATATATGCAGTGATAAAGGTTAAAAATTCCCAATATTAAATAAAAAGAAATTTCTTGTAACCTTTTTATCAGAAATAAAAAAATAACAATTAATACATGGAAACACCTGAATTATTCCTAAGTAAAACTAAATCTCCTATTTTAAAATTATGTTCTAAAATATTCTTATCGTAATTTAATTTTTGTTTTATTTTATTTCTATCTAAAAATAACTGCGCGCGTTTATGAGCTAGTTCTAACCTATATTTTGCCTCTTTGGCATAGTTATCCACATTATATAGTGGCGTCACACTATCTATTTTAGCAAATTGCCTAAAATTGTTTGGTAATTTTGAAAATACTAACTCATAAGGACAGTAGTTATGCACCGTTGACGGTGTTGTATTAAACCCTGCAAATAATATTGGAGTATGTGGTCCAATTGGACTGGTTACAATATGGTCCTCTGTAATGCAGGCATGGACCATGTCATTCAAAAATGAGTTTGCTGTAAGTGACTTTGAAACGGTTTCAGTTGTTGTTGTCGTTTCTTTTTCGTTGTTTTTCGTTTATTTATATACATAAGTAGGTATACATAGTTTTATTCTAGCTTTTTCTTTTTTATGTTTTTATTAGCATTCTGTTTCTTTAAGCGTGGTGCGCACTTATTCGGAGAAATATAAAAGTGAAAATTACAAAACCTAAGAAAGTTTTAGTGTATTTTTAATTATTATCAATAAAATTGAAAATGTTGTGTAGTTCTCGTCACAAAAGGCGACTTTTAAAAGCCGAAAAAGAAAAATATCTAAAAAAATTAGAAAATAAAATGTGTATGCAGAAGACAGCAGTAATTTTGCAGATGTTGACCTACAGAAAACTTCCAAGCAGCATGGAGTAGATGAGACATTAGATAAAAGAAGGAAATTTTTAAGTGATTTAGGGCAGTGGCAGTTGAATAGCAGAACATCCCACAAAAACATGAGGGAGCTGTTATGTATGTATTTTACGTACTCATGGTCTTGATGTGCCTCATTCTCCAACATCGCTAGTGCAATCAACTATTCCAAGAGCAGATGTAATGTATGTTTCGCCCGGTAAATATGTACATTTCGGTATCGTACAAAATTTAGTTAAAGCAGCAAATGTTCTACAAAATTATGACGAAATATATATATATATAGAGTTATTATAGGTAAGCACTTTATTACAGAAGCCTATTTCATTTTAAATAACTTAATATTTTTCAGCTGCAATAGGTAATTATTCCCCCAATGCTGATAAAGAGTTCAGGACAGCACTTCAAGTTGTAAAAAAACGGCACTTCCGCATCATTTCTAAAAAAAAAAGCAAGAAAATATCTAACTAACATTTCTACCTAAGAAATTAGTACAAATTTAAGTAAATAGACCGACTGTGGATGTGTTATTTTTTTTAATTGCTTTTTTATGTTTTATCTAAGACTATTAATTTCAAATGTGTATGCAATTACATACATAAAGTATGTACATTTATTAACTTATTTGTTTTGCTATGAAATCCATGAATTCCCTAAAAATTTAAATTATTATTTTAATAAATGTTCTCTTTAAAAAAAAATTAGTGTTAAAATAATGTTCCTCTGGTTTACAGTATGGAGTAGTTTCGAAACTACCCTTATGGGGCTTCCTATGGAGTAGCAATATGTACTAGTTTCGAAAGTAGTCCCTTGGGTTATTTAAAGGACTAGTTTTGACACTAACCCTCTGGAGTATTCCACAGATTAGTCATATGGGTTAGTTTTTAAACTAACTGTATGTTACGCAAAGCTGGGTGATGTGGTCCAGCCCTAGGACATCGAAACGTTAAAAGGACCATGTTTTTTATATGCATTTGGACTAGTTTTGGGCCATTCGCTGGTCATTTGCGGACTAGTCCAAACACGCGTGTATGGACTACTCGAGTTTTTTGCAGGGAAACAGTATGTGAAATACATTAACCATTCGTCCCAGTCAGTTTTGTCCACAGATATATAAGAACGAACATATTCGTTAAAAGTTCTATGACTTCTTTCTATTGTTCCTAGTGTTTGATGGTGATGTGCCGTGGAAGTTATATTTTCAATTTTTAGTAGTGTGCATAGTTCCGTCAGTATAGAATTTTTGTACTCTGTTCCCATGTCCGAAATGAACGTTTTCATTGGACCATACGTTAATACAAAATTTTCAAATATCGCTTTTGCGATTGTTCTTGCAGATTTATCTGGTGCTGGTATTGTCACCAAATATTTAGTAAGATCACATATTAAAGTAATTGCATACTCATTTCCATTAATTGATTTTGGAAATGGCTCTATTGTATCTACATACACCGTGTCGAATGCTTTTTCTGGTGTTTCTGTTATAGTCATAGGACTTTTATTATGGCTTATTATTTTTGATTTCTGGCATTTTTTACATAATTTCACATATTTTGTTACATCTTTTATCATATTTTTCCAATAGTAATACCTCTTTATTTTTTCTAATGTTCTATATATTCCACAATGTCCTCCCTCTATCGGATCATCGTGGTATTTCAGCATTATATCAATAATTGCCTTAGCATTCTTATCATTTATATTGGTCACCTCATTAAGTAGCGCTACTTTTAATTTATTTAAATATTTATTGCCCATATTTTTAAATTCATTTATGGAGATAAATTCGAAAATTTTCTCACTGGGTGCCATTTGTAGTGTCTCTACACTAAATTTACCGGCCACTTTCTCAAGCCTTGGGAAAAATTGTCCTAGGTCTATATTCCCATTAGTAAACAAATCATTTATATTTATATATGTAATAACAGATTTTCCTCGTTTGATGTAACATTTTACGGGAGTAATCTTCAATTTATAGTACTTTCTGACGTCAGTGTTCTTTAGTGGTACATATATATTGGGCTCTTTATCATTATTTTTAATTTTATGCTGAATATTTTCGGTATTACTTTGTTGTTTCTTTTTATATGCCATAGATCTTGTTGTAATTTTCAATATTGTATTAGTTTTTATATTTATTTCTTTTATATTTATGTCTTTTAATTAGCCTTGCAGCTGTGTTTAGAAAATCTATTGCTGTTTGTGCCATTATGGATGTGTTTGATGTACAAACTTGTTGCAGATCTATTTTTTCGTGCAATGTTTGTGGTAGTTGTATTTTAATAGTTTTTCTTTCCGCTATCTGTATTACTCTATTCCTTATATCTTGGAAAAATGCTTCGGCTGCTATTTTATATGAAGGTGTTAATCTTTGACAATTTACGTTTAAAATAACCCTTATTTCTTCTAAATATTGTATAAGTTTTTTTATAATGTTTATTAATTGTGTCCTCTTTTATTGGTCTGTCTATATTGAGGCATTTGTAACTTTTTTCAAATTCAATTTTGATTTTTCTGCAATGTTCTAGGATGTCTAACCAGTCCATGTGAAAATTTTATACTTTGTCTAGATCAGTTGCTCTGCTTAGATATTGCTTCCTTAGGGATCTTTTATGTAACAAGTAAATTTTTAATAGAAGACTAACTGTGTTTTTTACCACCAATATTAATAGTAGTGTCCATAACGAGCCTATGTGTTCTGTATGGTCAATAATTTCTAAATTATTTACTACGTTAGCGTTTGGTTTTTCTATTTTGGATTGCGGTTTTCCCATTTTATTCTTATTTCTACGTCTTTAGACAATATAAGTGACCGTTTACATTGAATTATTTGTATGGAATATCAATTTGCTTTATTTAAAATTTAGTTTTGAATTTAATTATTTTTGATTAAGTTTAATTTTATTTTTACTTATTATGAAGGTTATAAAAGTTAGTTAGTTAGTTAGTTTTTTTTTTTTATTTTATTTTAGTTTGATCCACTATGGCAACTCTTAAATTTTTTGACATTTCTTTTTATTGTGAAATTCTATTTCATAATTGTAATTTATTTAATTAGCACGGTAATAGTTAGTGTATTTTTTAGTTTTAGTGAAAAAGTTTTGTGATTTTTTTTTTTTTATTTTTATATTGAATATATGTAATATTGTTATGTGTATTTCAGCATGTGATTTAAAAATTCATGTTGTATATGTTTGTAATATATTATTTTCATATACATACTTCATTATAAGTGTATGTATGCATACATGTGTAAAAAAGAATTCATTATTTATTTATATTAAAAAATTTAATTTGTAAAAAAAATATAGTGAAAAAAAAAATCTATTTGTGTTTGTGTTGTTCCATCTCGGCTTCAAGTCGGCCGATTTGTGTCCATATTTCGGATGCAATGTCCCAGGATGGTGGTGGAGTTTGGTTAGCGTTCCATTAGTTGTTGTTATATTGACGCCTTTTGGCCAGGCGCTTCCACCTTAGTGTTTTTTTTTTTGGCTTAAACACTCTTCTGACGGAGACTTGGCTGTCCGTCAGGTTCCGTTTGGTGATAATTTTAAAGCACTTTGTAATCCAGGACTGGCAGGATCGCCATGTAATATGATTATAACAATTTAGTTATTCTGGTGCTCTCTAGGGAGCTCTCAATTTATTGTGGAGGATTTGACGGTGAGAAGAGTTAAAGTAAAATAAATAATAGTGCCGGCGCTTAAGAACGCCACTGGCAAATAAAAGTAAAAGGCAGATGAATGCCAGTATGAATTAGTAATGCCGATTGAAGGCAACGTATTAATTAATTCCTAAAACTAATTGACATTGGCTTATATACTAATTATGAGAATAATTCTTAGGGGTACCTTAACATAAGAGTAAAAGAATAGAAATATATACATATTATTGTTGGGTAAGCATATTTAGCTTCCAACTATTTATGTATGGCATGTGTTCAACAGTTTTAAAGTTCAACGAGTGCATACTTAAAAGCAACAGATACTTTGTGTAGCTTATATCTACAATCAAACAAATACAGTTAATAAATGTGATTCATTTAAGTGCATTGTGCTGCTGCACTTAATTAACTGTACAAGTGTCAAATTACCGACACACACAAAATATCTTGCTTGCAGTTTGTCAATGCTTGCATGTTGCGGTACTATTGAATCGCAATGCATACTACACACTGTTGGCCACATGCTACAATATCAACTATTTAACCAGTTTTTCAAGAGAAATAGAATATGAGAATTAATTTTTAATTCATTTTTGATTCTACCTTGAAACAGTGCTGGTTAGTACGAAATTCCCTCATTACTGTTTGGAAAGTACTAATAATCAACACAAACTCATAGTCCGTTATCATCAAAGTATTCTACTTTGTATTCTAACGTTTTTGTTATTTTTACTCTATATTAGGGAAATTCACATATTACTGTGACCCTTGTATTAGGGTATTTATAGCTCGTGCCCAAGCGTAATTATAGGGTTACAGTAATATCCAAAGGTTTTAGATCAAGCTACTTTTATTTAATTCAAAATCTATAAAAACCGTCAATCAATACCATCATCAAGAAATCAAAAATATCAACTTCATTGAAATCCAACTAAAAGAAGTCTAGGATTTTTAACATATGTACATATTTTGGAATCAGCGTTCTAATTTATTTAGAAATTTTGAAATATCACACCATATTTTAATGTGTAGTAAAGGAAAATCTATTTCTTTCAAGTTATTTTTTGTAGTACTATGTGTATCATATGTGAGTTTTCTTAATTCTTCATCAACTTTTTGTTCCCTATGTAGCAACTCTATATTAATACTTTGATTAGCAAAAGCGCATACATCAGGAGGTTTGGAAAGTGCATCTGCCATAATATTGTCTTTGTCATTGATAAAACATATATCAGAAGTAAATTGAGCTATATATTCTGGATGGTGAGTTTGACATGGAGATCTTTGTGTTTTTGAATTCAAAACATATTTTTTTTTTTTTTTTTTTTTTTTTTTTGATAATTTTATTATTTATTGAATCTTTAATTATTTAAATTGAATTATCAATAAGTTTTTCAAATCTTAAATCTAAAAAATATTAAATATAAGTTTAGCCAATGCTAAACAAAATTGAAAAATAAACAAAATTGATGAATAAATAGCTAAAAGCTCTCGATCAAATGTGGAATATTTGCACTCACAGTGAGTAAGTTTTCTAGAAAAATATGCAAGAGGTTGAACAATTTTGTTCTTATGTTTTTGTAATACGGCTCCAATTGCTAAATTTGAAGCATCTACTGCTAAAGTAAGAAAAGCATCTTTATCAAAATGTGTTAATAATGTTTTCTGAGAAAATTTTGACTTTATTATTTCGAAAGCCTTTTCAGCCTCATCTGTCCACAAAATTTCCTTATTTCTTCTCTTAGATGATTTTGTTATTATTTCATGCAATGGTGATAGAAAACCTGCAATCATTGGTACATATCTGTGATAATAGTTTACCATTCCAATAAATTTTTGGAGTTTTTTTCGAATTCGGTTTTATATAAGAGAGACTTGTATCAACTCCATCAGTTGAAGGCGTGATACCCTCAGAAGAGATGTGATATCCCAGAAACTCTAAATTCGGTACTCCAAAAATACACTTGGATGGTTTAATATTAAGACCATATTCATCAAGTCGTTGGAAAACAATTTCTAAATGTTCTAAGTGTTGTTTATCGTTTTCACTTGCAATTAAAACATCGTCAACATAAGTAAACACGAAATCTATACCAAAGAAAACCTCATTAATAAATCTTTGAAAAGTTTGTGCACTATTTCTGAGTCCAAAAGGGATTCGTGTGAATTCAAACATCCCAAAAGGTGTAGTAATGGCTGTTTTATGAATATCATTTTCGGCAATGGGAATTTGATGGTATGCTTTTACTGTCGATTTTCGAGAAAAATGTCTTACCTATAAAATCTGTAGTTAGATCTTGAATACGAGGTATGGGATATCTCTCTGGTATTGTAATGCAGTTCAATCTACGGTAGTCGCCACATGGTCTCCAATCGTTGTTTTCTTTTTAGAAACAAGATGAAGAGGAGATGATATGTGTGAATTCGACGGTCTGCAAATACCAGAGTCTAATAAAAATTTAAATTCGGATTTTGCTACTTTCAATCTAACAGGATCTAATCTTCGTGGTTTTGAAAATGGAAGATTACCTTTTGTTTCGATTCTGTGTACTGTTGTGTGTTTAATGGATTTGGTATAACTTATTTCAGTTGTTATTGAAGGATTTTTATCTAAAAATTCAGAATATTTAGTTTTAGGTAGATAAACTTTTAGTGAATGTATTCGTGAAATTCCTAATAAAGCTACAACTGAAGAATTCGTATTTGAATCTCTAATAATTTTATTTTTAATGTCAATGATAATTCCAAACATTTCAAAAAAATCAGCACCTAAAATTGGTTGGTTTATATCAGCTAAAAAAAATGAATTTGAATTCTCGACGAAGATTTAAATCAAGTGTAAATGATTTTGTACCATATGTTTTTATAGTGGAACCATTAGCTGCAGAAAGTGTTACGTTTGAATTTATTAAATTTAGATATTGGAATAACTGATACAATTAAGAATTTTAAATTATTATTTTTGTCAAAAACAAATAAGCGACGCGATGCATCTTTTTGAAATTAAATTTTGTTTATTTTAATGTTGAAAGAAATCACAGGGAGGAATACATTTAATAGCTTTATTACCGAATTTCTGATGATACCAACAGAGCTGTTGTTTTTTATTATTTCTTCTATGATTCTTAGTATTAAATCTTGAGCTGTTTTTAATTTCAAATAAGTCATGTGATATCCTATCCATATTTTCTGACAAATTTGAAGTAATTTTAATTAAATGTTGAATTTGAACATCTGCAGATGAAGGAATTGACACAGAAAAAGAAGATATTTGGGACTTATTTGATAACTCAAATATTTTATCTGCTAAAGTAAACTTCTCAGTTAAAGAAGTTAAATTCGATGTTATTAAAGGTACCTGAACAGTAGCAGGAAGTTTTCTCATCCATAATTTTAGTAGGAGATCAGTATTTATCAAAGAGTTATTAAGAGCAAGTTTATTTAAGTCATGGAAAACTCAGATGGTTTTCTGTCTCCCATTTCTGATTCGTTAAGTATTTTATCGAAACGGATATCTTCGTTTAAGGAAAAACGTTCAATGATGATTTTCTTAATATAATCGTATTTGTTTTCTATAGGTGGATTGTGAAGAGTTAAGAAAACTCACATATGATACACATAGTACTACAAAAAATAACTTGAAAGAAATCGATTTTCCTTTATTACACATTAAAATATGGTGTGATACGAGTATTTCAGGAAAAACAAATCGTCCTTATGTTCCAATTACATTAAGAAAAATTGTTTTTAATAATTTACATTCTATGTCACATCCAGGAGTTCGTGCTACACGAAAACTTATACAAAATAAATATTTTTGGCGATCGTTGCGTAAAGATATTAATACATTGGCTTCCAATTGCATTGATTGCCAAATATCAAAAATTCAATACTACACTAAATCTAAAGTAGAGAAAATAAATATGCCTTCAGTAAGGTTTGAACACATTCATATGGATATTGTTGGAAATTTCCCAGTCTCGAATGGATATACGTAAATATATTTTGACAATTATTGACCGATTTACTAAGTGGCCAGAAGCATATCCAATTAAAGATATTTCTCCTCAAACAATTGTAAACACTTTTCTATATAATTATATACCAAGCTTTGGCATTCCACTTCAAATTACGGTTGACCAAGGAACAAAATTTACTTCGAAATTATTTAGTGATATAAGCAAATTTTTAGGATATAAAATTCATACATCTTCTTATCACCCACAAGCAAATGGTATGGTTGAACGTTTCCATCGACAGTTTAAAACCTCTCTCAAGGCTAGTAACAATGTGAAAAAGCGGTCTGAACGGTTACCTATAGTTTTATTGCGAATTCGAGCAAGTGTCAAGGAAGAACTTAAATGCAGTCCTTCTGAATTAGTATATGAACAAGTTTTGAGATTACCTGGAGATCTCGTAGTAAAAAGTGATACATTTTTTACTCACGATTATATGCTACAAAATTTGAGAAACCATTTTGATAATAATAATAAAACACACTACTTTGTTCCTAAGAATCTATTGAATTGTGAATATGTTTTTATTAAAATACTTAGACCAAATGGACTAGAATGTCCTTACGAAGGGCCATATAAAGTTTTAGAGAGAAATAAGAATACTTTTAATGTGCAATGTGGTAATAATATTAGAAATTGTAACATTGATGTACTTAAACCAGCTTATATCGAAAAACTAACAGAACTATACGAAACACTTAAAAACCGAAATATAACTTTCCATATTCAATAAAACATCGCTGCATAAAATTTATACAGGTTTTGTTACTGGTGGGGGACTAATGTAGCATGTTACTACTTGTAAAATATGTTTATAATTTCATTATTTATTTTTTTTTATCAATCAAGTTATACATACATATATATTTTTATTTTCAACATTGTGTTTCAAAAGATTTTCATTCAAAAATATAATTTCAATAAAGATAGTTGTTTTAAATATAAAATTAATATTTTAATTATATAAACAACTACAACCACACTACACATAAAGAAGAAATAGATAAACAGGTCAAAAAGCTAATAGACGATCAAATTGTAGAGCCTTCGTACTCTGAGTACAACAGTCCATATTACTCGTACCAAAGAAATCACTGCCCAATTCTGATAAGAAATGATGGAGACTTGTTCTATAAAAAACTAATTGCAGATAAGTTTCCATTACCTAGAATAAACGACATTCTAGATCAGCTAGGCAGAGCAAAATATTTTTCTTATTTAGATTTAATATCAGGTTTTCCCCAGATTGGCTTGGAGAACAAATCCAGGGACTTAACACTATTTTCAACCAACAATGGCTCATACAGATTTACTAGATTACCATATGGTTTAAAAATAGCTCCAAATTCGTTTCAAAGAATGATGGCACTTGGTTTAAAACCAAACTAGGCTTTCCTGTACATGGATGACTTAGTGGTGTTAGGTTGTTCAGAAAAACACATGCTTTCAAATTTAAAAGAGGTATTTGATTTGTGTAGAAAACACAACTTAAAACTTCATCCAGAAAAATATTCATTTTTCAGGACAGAAGTCACTTATCTTGGACACAAATGTACAGACAATGGAATATTACCTGATTACTCAAAATAAATCATTCGAAATCAACAGCATACCACCACGAAACTTTAGGATCTATAGAAAGAAACCATAGAGTACCAAACGAATACATGTTATCTTTTACTGACAACTATATAAACAACTGTTTAAATAGAAAAGTTAATTGCAAATAAAGACAGAATCATACTGGCAATTATAGACAGCTTGTGACTCTCAGATTCAGGCACATCGTATATCACTAGTAGCAGCAAACCAACTAGCTCAGAACACAATGGAGCTATAAATAAACCAAAGTGCTATAGAAAAAACTTTAACACATTATACGACAATTACAGAATTGGTTTGTTTTTTTTTTTTTTTGTTTTTATTATTTACTGAATATTCAATTTTAATATGCTAACCAGCACTGTTTCAATGTAGAATAAAAAATGAATTAAAATTTAATTCTCATATTCTATTTCTGTTGAAAACTGGTTAAATAGTTGATATTCTTCTCAATTAGTATCCACTTTACGAAAATTGTAAAGATGGACAATTGAACGCTGATGAGAGGTGTAGCGGCCTTGAAATCAGTACTGATACGTTCTGCTAAAAACTGATTGGATATAAATAATATTTTTCAACATAAAAAACTCTTAGTAATTTTGAATTTTCATTAATTCAATAAAACTGAACTTGAGCCTGATAATATTACTTTTCATATGTACATCAATATAAGTTCGAATAATAATTACGTTTATTCGTAATAATAATAACATTTTTTTTTTTATCAATGAAATCTTTTATTTTAACAAATCCATTAAAATCTAGTCAAAAGCTTTCAAACGAAACAAAATTGGCCTTATACGTTGAAAAATGCAAAGGAAAATCGCAAATATACATATATGAAAACTTCAAAGGCCCATAACTCGGAAAATATGGGTTGCCGCCAATTTTTTTATTTTATATTTTCTTCTTATTTTTAAATTTTCTATCACATAGGGTAATTTTTATTTTATTTGGGCCAAATTCACTAAAGTGCATTAAAGCCGCAAGATTTGCCTAGAAATGAATTAGAACATTTTTAGCAATTGTTACTTTTCAGTGTTATTTGCATATCGAGTTGAGCTTGAGCAATATCTTCTAGTGCACTTTGAATTTTTCCTAATAGCAGTTCCCCTTTTAAAGCAATTTCTTCTAGACGTTCGGCAGCTTCCTGATTTTCCAATTCCAATCGTTTAAGACTTTGGTTTTGCAATTCCATCGAACTGTCTTCATTTGGTAACGATTCTATTAAAGTGTCAATATCTTTTGCGCAACGTGAAATAAGCTGTGCAAAAAGTTGCGCAAAGTCGTCTTGTTGCGAATTTTGTACTGGAGTTTGTGATCCAGTGCGATCAAAATTTGGAAACTTACTGGGATAAGAAGTTTGTTGTATTATTCCGATTGCATTACAAAAATGTTCGGCTTGCTGAAAATACGTATGAATGGTACATACATTATTACCTGCGCAGCTTAAAACACTGTACATATATGTATTACATACCATATTTACAGTGTCCTGCAGTTGAGTTAATCTGTCTGCCATTTTTTTAAACAACTGTGATTTTATTATTTTGTAGAATACATTAAGACCAAGGCGAATTCATGATTCATGATTTTTTAATCGAACATCGTGAAAGCGGCAGAGAAGCAAGTCGATGGGTTTTTGTAAGCGGCGGCGGCGAGGGTATAATGAGTCGGCGGCGGCTAAGCCGCTTACACCGATGTTTTACCATTATTATCCCTGCAAATAATATTGGAGTATGTGGTCCAATTGGACTGGTTACAATATGGTCCTCTGTAATGCAGGCATGGACCATGTCATTCAAAAATGAGTTTGCTGTTAGTGACTTTGAAACGGTTTCAGTTGTTGTTGTCGTTTCTTTTTCGTTGTTTTTCGTTTATTTATATACATAAGTAGGTATACATAGTTTTATTCTAGCTTTTTCTTTTTTATGTTTTTATTAGCATTCTGTTTCTTTAAGCGTGGTGCGCACTTATTCGGAGAAATATAAAAAGTGTGTTCGAGTACCCAAAAGTTTTTACTATTTTTTACTGAACTTTACTGCATTTTACTAAATTGCGTTCGTTTACACAAAATACAGTATATGAGAACACAAATTGAGAGCGTAAAGTGACAGTTCTTAATTGAGAACTTGCAAATTTTTACTGCAGAAATTTTTCGCAGTAAAGTTTAGTAAGACAAGAAAACATATGATTCAAAAGGTAAACAAACAAAAAGTATGTAATTTGTGACAAAATATTTATCAAACTAAAAATTTAAGTAAAAAAAAAACAAAACTAAAAGTAAATTAACATTAAATTGAACTTGTTTGTGAAACAATTACCTACATGCCTTTTAATGGAATATAAAAGTTATTTTAGTTTTGTGGAGTTGTTATATTAATTATTTGGAGTTGTAAAATTCTAAACTACTTGTGTACTTAGTAATGCACATCTATTTACGATAGTCAATAGCAAAAACAAATATTCATGTACTTTTAATAAATTTAACCACACACAAATATGCAAAATCAAATAAAATAAAAAAAAATTAGATATGGAAGAGATTACATAAATTAAATTGTTTATATTTTATTAAAATATTTGTGTTATAAAAAGTATTTAATCGAGTACCGATGAATAAATTGTTCAAATATCCAAAAATTAAAAATTTTTCAACACTATATTTATTTTCCATCAGCTGTTGTCTAAATCTTACGAATTTTTACAATTTTTCCGTTCGCGTACTTTTTTGGGCAAACACTTTTTTGGAGAGTAAATTCTGCTGTTTACTCATTTATTACTCATTTACTGCATTTTACTGTAAAAGTAAACAAACGGACCTAAAAGTGAAAATTACAAAACCTAAGAAAGTTTTAGTGTATTTTTAATTATCTATATATGTATATAAAAGAGGATGTGTGTATGTATGTAAGAAATGGACTCGAAAACGGCTGGGCCGATTTTGATGAAATTTTCAGAGAATCTTCAGAATATTCAGGCGGGTGACATAGGCTATATAAAGTTTTGATTGGACAAAGAGGCGTGGCACCGCCCATATAACACAAAAATTTATATCGCCATATTTTGGGCATTTTTTGACCTACGTCGATGATATTTGGTACATATGGTATTGGCATAATTTGGAATAGTACCAGGAGAAAAGTGGGTGGAACCACGCCCCTATTTAGGAAAACCAAACCCTTGGACCGATCTTCCTGAAATGTTCACAGCATGTTACTGTGACCCTGGAAGGAATAATAAGCAATATAAAGTTTTGATTGGAGAAAGAGGCGTGGCACCGCCCATATAACATAAAAATTTATATCGACATATTTTGGGCATTTTTTGACCTCCGTCGATGATATTTGGTACATATGGTATTGGCATAACTTGGAATACGTACCAGGAGAAAAGTGGGTGGAACCTCGCCCCATTTTAGGAAAATAAAAAATCGTAATATAGTCTTAACTACTGGACCGATCGTCATTAAATTTTCACAATAAGAATTTTATTTATAACGAGGGGGTAGCGAAGCGCACCGGGTATATCTAGTTATCAATAAAATTGAAAATGTTGTGTAGTTATAATAGCTGTTATGTATGTATTTTACGTAATCATGGTCTTGATGTGCCTCTTTCTCCAACATCGCTAATGCAATCAACTATTCCAAGAGCAGATGTAATGTATGTTTCGCCCGGTAAATATGTACATTTCGGTATCGTACAAAATTTAGTTAAAGCAGCAAATGTTCTACAAAATTATGACGAAATATATATATATATAGAGTTATTATAGGTAAGCACTTTATTACAGAAGCCTATTTCATTTTAAATAACTTAATATTTTTCAGCTGCAATAGGTAATTATTCCCCCAATGCTGATAAAGAGTTCAGGACAGCACTTCAAGTTGTAAAAAAACGGCACTTCCGCATCATTTCTAAAAAAAAAGCAAGAAAATATCTAACTAACATTTCTACCTAAGAAATTAGTACAAATTTAAGTAAATAGACCGACTGTGGATGTGTTATTTTTTTTTTAATTGCTTTTTTATGTTTTATCTAAGACTATTAATTTCAAATGTGTATGCAATTACATACATAAGTATGTACATTTATTAACTTATTTGTTTTGCTATGAAATCCATGAATTCCCTAAAAATTTAAATTATTATTTTAATAAATGTTCTCTTTAAAAAAAAATTAGTGTTAAAATAATGTTCCTCTGGTTTACAGTATGGAGTAGTTTCGAAACTGCCCTTATGGGGCTTCCTATGGAGTAGCAATATGTACTAGTTTCGAAAGTAGTCCCTTGGGTTATTTAAAGGACTAGTTTTGACACTAACCCTCTGGAGTATTCCACAGATTAGTCATATGGGTTAGTTTTTAAACTAACTGTATGTTACGCAAAGCTGGGTGATGTGGTCCAGCCCTAGGACATCGAAACGTTAAAAGGACCATGTTTTTTATATGCATTTGGACTAGTTTTGGGCCATTCGCTGGTCATTTGCGGACTAGTCCAAACACGCGTGTATGGACTACTCGAGTTTTTTGCAGGGATATCGGCGCGCCGCTGAGTACGTGCATATAATTTCCAATGGTTGTACATATTAATAAAAATAAAGTGATGTGTATTTGTTTCTAATGTTAAAAAATTTAAAACTAAATCTTTTTAATTTTAAATAAATATACATAGCTTTTAGCTAAAAAATAATTAATCGAGCCTATATACGAGTACATACATACAATTAAAGTAGTAAAAAGATATCAATTAAAACACTGAAGAATAATCTGATACCCAAGAATTCCACCTTCAGTTGTTTTCCGTAGTATTACAATAGTTATTTAGATTATTAATATTGTTATATTTAAAGTATAAAGGACAAAATAAAATTTAAACTTTTTACCAAAATATATTAGCCCTATTCACAATCTTGTGCAAATAGTCTTGCATAATTGCATTTGCAAAATCGTGTACTATATTTTGACAGTACACTAACAAAATACAGAGAAATACATGATAACCTTTGCAAATAAGCAACACTAAAAACCAATAGCTTATATTTACTCTACTTATGCAACACGTAATTGCAAAACGACAGCTGATACGCAGTGAACTAAGCCGATTTTGCTTATTCAAATTTTAATAATTTTATTCAAAATTATAAAACAAAAATATTTTAAACAAAAGGAAATTAACCAGACAAACAAAAATTAATGAAATAAAAAATTTAATAACAAAAAGTAAAAACACAAAACATAAAAAATCAAATTACTCAATTATTCAAATTTACATAATTATATGTATGTATTATTTAAAATCCTGACTAACAAATTAATCCTTATTTTTATAATAAAACTCAGAATTATTTTATTAAGCAAATGCAATATTTTTTTTTTATTTATAAACTTGGTATAATAATTTTTAAAGCTTTAGGTCGCTTTTTATATAAAAGTGTTTTTAATTTTAATTCTTCAATATTTCGCCACAACGTTGGGTGGCTTCTTCAGGAGAAAGCCTAAAGCTTTAAAAATTATTATACCATTAAAATTAAAAAGGTCAAGAAAATTAGAAAACTATTTAAACTTTTTTTACAATAAATATACATATGTATGTATTATTAAAACTTTTTTCCAAAGTATATTATTTTTTCTTTAGTCTAGGACGTCTACAATAAATTTTTTATATATAAACTTTTTTAGCAATATATGTTTTATTTTGTCACTAATATTATCCTTTTGAAACGCACATCTATAATAATTGCTAATGCTAAGGGCAATGCTACACGTTCAATATATATTGTGATACTTGGATCGTGATCCATTTTCAATATTTATCACATCAGTATTTACATACATACATACATATTTTTATGCTGTGCGGGAAGTGTTAAAATTTTTAGATATGGGAGAAAACCAAAAAAGCCTGCGATCTGCGATCCACGATTCAAATTTCATATTTTAGCGTAATCAGCGATATGGATCGCGATCCATCAATATTGCATGCTATACGTTCAATAAATATCGCGATACTGGATCGCGTTCAATATTTATTGAACGTGTAGCATTTCCTTAAGAGGGCTATTAGACACGCATACTTGTCTGCAGACATGTACGATGGCATACCAAAACTCACTGTCTAATAGCATGGTTGTCGAGTACGTCAGACATGTATGTTGGTTATCAAAAATTTTTGATTTTCTGATGTCTGTCGCACACCAATATACACACAACAAAAACATATGTATACTGAAGCATGCCGTCAGCGTTCGATAGTGTAACGCAAAGTATGCCATCGTACATGTCTGCAGACAAGTATGCGTGTCTAATAGCCCTTTAACGGTTTCGCATGTATGTAAGTATGAAGTGCAAAATACCAATTACTTCCAAATGGGTAAAGCTACTTTCTGTGTTGCATTCTCATAAATTTTGTATTTGCGATTTAAGTGACGTATACAACACGGTTTTCCATGCTATACAATAATATCGCTGATATGTGCATCGAAAATAAAAAAAAATCGATTAAAAATTTCGGTAGCGCCGATCAAATCGACTTGCATTCAACGCTGACAAACCGATGGAATCGGCGGCGGCTCGGCTTGAAAATATTACCGGCGGCTCGGCGCGCCGCCGACCGCGCCGTTACGACTTGTTCCTTTGGAAAGCGGGCGTAAGACGAAAGTAAATTTATACCAAGCGGGGATCGAAGCCGATCGGCTCAAATCCGGCTTGGAGCCGCCGCCGACTAAAATTCTTCTGCCGATACCACCGGATCACGGCTGAGCCGAAAATTTTTTTAAATATTTTTTTTTTTATGATCGATAATTAAAGTTTGCCAAAAAACTCTAAATAGCAACTGAATATGGCAGCTCTCAGTTGCCACTTGCCATCTGTAATACAATTCTCAATAACTGGCAACACAGTTGCCACCTATAATCAACCCTTGGTCGAACAATTAGGTGTGCGCAAGACGCCATATGGTTTTTTGTAGGGTTGTGTTTTGACCGTTAAATAATGTGCAAAAATATGGTAAAGTTCACTATCTTGTCAAAAGTTGTTTTCATTTTTGGCCGCCATCATGATTCATGAATATTTTTGTTTACGCTATGCTTTTTTTGGCTGCATAACCACTAAATTCAAACAAAACACAGCTATTTTTGACAATATTGTGATTGTTGTACACAAACAATATACATGTTGTTTTTTCTATTGTATTATTGTTGTAGTCCTAAGCAGACCTTATTGTTATTGGACCATGAATCGACACATTAGTTTTTATGCGATCAGAGGAGTTTCTCAAAAAAACAAAATTTTGTAGTTACTGAAGAAAAAGAGTTTCTTTATTTGTAAAACATTTTTTATAAACATATCTCTATCTAAACCGAAGTTATAACCACTTACTTTGAGTCGACTTTCAGCCGCCGCTGATGATTTATTTTAAAGCCGCCGCCAGTTATATATTATATACATTACTAGTCTTACTTACTATTATTATTACTACTTTTAATATTATATTATATATACTACTGCTATTATTATAACTTTCATTGTTAAATACTTTATATTACTTTTAAAATTAATTTAATTAAAAAAACTAATATTGATTTTATAAATACTTCAAAACTAAAAATCAAATATTTTTCATTCAAGAACTTATTTTAATATTATAAGAACGTGTATAAAAAAAATATATAAAAAAAAAATAATATAATATATATATATTTTTATAAAGCAAAGAGATCTGTTAATTAATTTACTGGCGCAGTCGGAGTTTTCGAACTTATTACAAAAAGGAAGATTCAAATAATTTCCTTATGATGATGATGCTAACTTCAACAAAAAAAACACATAATAAGCAATAAATTTAATCAAGAAACCATCAATACAACCTGAATAAGAAGCTATTTGTGTTTTCAAAATTAGAATATTTTGAACAAGAGTGTCAGAACGAGAAACGTTTTTTAACCTCAGACTACAATCAAAAGAAGAAAAAAACTACAATGTCAATTAATGGATTTCAATTGCTAGAAGGTATACCAAACTTTGATGGCAAAGCTGAAGAACTTCAAATATTTATTTTACATGTAGAAGAAGTACGCAAACATGTTGCACCTGAACTGTTATCATTATTTGATTTAAGGGTAAGAAACAAAATTGTGTCGCACGCTAATATAACATTAATTAATAATAATAACCCAACAAATTGGAATGAAATCAAAATAATATTAAGGATTAATTTTAATATACCTGATAGCATTGAAAATATTATAAATAATATAAAAACTGCGGAGCTTAGAAGTAACATTAGTGACTTTTATAATTATATTTTAAAACTCCTCACAAAACTAAATTTAATATCAAGTGTTGATGAAAATAGTCAATGGTTCAATTGTAAAAATAATGAGTCAATGGTTTTAAATATTTTTATTAGTAAATTACCTAGAGTGCCAAAACTTGTACTTAATTCTAGAAATCCTCACACTTTATTGAAGGCGAAAGAAGTTTTGATGAGACAGACTATTTTTATTAAGGATGTCACCAAGAACAATCTTTTTCATATAAAAATTACAATGAGAATAAGTAGTATATTTGTGGGCATTCTAGCACTTTTTTATCCTTATGGAAAAATACACGTAGGGCATTCTGGCACTTTTTTATCCTTATGGAAAAATACACGTATTCGAATTTTTTATCCTTATGGAAAAATACACGTAGGGCATTCTGGCACTTTTTTATCCTTATGGAAAAATACACGTATTCGAATTTTTTATCCTTATGGAAAAATACACGTATTCGAATTTTAACTATTTGAAAAAACAAAATATGGTCATTATGTTATACATAAATACATATATTTTTCCATGTGTATACTCTTATAATAAACAGAAATTCGAATGAGATATTTTATCCCACCATGTTAATGAGATTCTCATTTGAGTTATTTTTATTAAATACTAAAAATGAGAGTTATACCAACCAACAGAAATTAATATAAAAGAACCTTCAGAAATTAATTTTAGTTATTGTTCTTCAAATTTACCTGAAATTACGTTCAACAAAATGGTAAGTACGCAGTTTTACAAAATAGAATTTTATAAATGTATATCTATATCTATAATTTTATATATGTATCTATATCTATACAATTTTATATGTATATTTGCTTTTAGATCTATCAACAAATAATTAACTTAGCTAGAGGAATACAATCAGAATATACGAAAATTGATGATATTCCCGTAAATGAATCATTCAAAATCTTAAATTTCGAATGGAAGGCTACACAATATGGATCCCAAGTTATAGTACATTTGGAGAACAATAAGTGGTTTTATATGCCGCAAAGAATCGTTAAATATTTAAACAGAGAGGATCCTTACTTATCTAATATGAATGACAAAATTTGGACAATTATTTTCAAAGGACGTCAATCACCAAATGGCTCTGCAATATTCGAACTTAACTACAGCTAAATTCTTAAATATCAAAAAAAGTTGATAAATTCATATAATAAATTTATATAGTAAAGTATCTATATGAAACCCGACTATTTATTTATTTAATTTATGTCTAAACATGCATATGCATGCATCTTATTCGTTAAAAATATATTTATTATCATATTTAGAAAAAACGGTTGTAGGTCATTTTGAAAAAAAAAAATTATATGGAATTTCACAATGGAAGATAAACATCTGGTTATATGAAAAAAAAAGTCGTAAGAAAGAAAGACTTGCGTATGCTTGCTTTCATTTTGGATAAAATGAAATGTAATTTCACAATCGAAATACATGCGTATGCATACTTTTACTTATGTATGTATGTCGTAGAGTGTGGGTGCATCAGCGAAATATATTTTTGAAGGATATACAAATGTAGTAATTTATGAGGTCATAAAGACTTGCATATGCATGCATCTTATTCGTTGTAATTTCACAATCGAAATACATGCGTATGCATACTTTTCTTATAATTATGAAAGTATTAGTATGTAACAGAAAATACAAAGAATAAATTTAAACGTAAACATTAAACTTGCTTATGTTTTATTAAGTACACAAAGAATAAACTTAAACGTAAACATTAAACTTGCTTTTGTTTTATTAAATCATTTACGCTGACACGCAAAAATGGTCCTCTTTGTCGAAACCCAAATTCATAGGACAAATGTAAATTGTAATAGGAGAAGCCGTTCTTATTAAATGCCTCCAATAAATCGTCATGTGTGGCCGAAAACAAAAGATCAACCACAACTTAACGCAATGACAATATGTTTACATTATCGCCGTTTTCTGTAAGTGACTTCTGTTCACTACAGTGGCGTTGACTGCAGTCATACATGACTCTTATGTAGTAGTATGTCCAGAAAAGTATAAAATAACACATTTTTTCACACATAATTCTAGTTCGGTTGTATTTTCCTAAGGACAAGTGTTGTCTAAAAATTTTTAAAAAAAAATGGAACCAAAATTTATCTGTAACATCTGCGAAATAATCACGTTTTCAACGTGGGGCAACAAAAAACGCCATTATAAAAATATCCATAAAATAGTTTTGAAAAAGCCTAGGTGGAACACCCCACTCTATCATAAAATTGTGAAGGCTACTTTACAAAAAACATCAGCAGCATCAACAACATCAATACCAACAACATCAGCAGCATCAACAACATCAATACCAACAATATCAGCAGTAGCAACGACAACAATGGTAACAACATCAGAAGAAGCAGCAGCAACGACAACAATAGCAACAACTTCAGCAGAAGCAACGACAACAACAGCAAGATTATCAGCAGAAGCAACAGCAACAAGAACAACAGCTTCAACATCAGAGACTGAAGCATATCTTCAACTTCTGGATGGAGACGAGGATATGTTTCTCAATATAATCGAACCCAAAATATCAGCGAAAACAACAGCAACAACAAAAGAACTTGTTCACATTCGGGAAATATTGACACTGCCTCCATTTGATGTAAAATCATACTTGGCGCTATATGATGGTCAAGATGATGTATTAATGGAGGTAGTAAATAAAATAACACTAGACGGGATTTAAGAAACTTATAATAATTGAATAAATGTAAACAAAAATATAACAAATAAAAAATATATATAAATATATCTCTCTCATTAATTTTATTATTTCACTTTATTACTAATTAGCTTTTTTGGAAATTACAATTTTTACATTTGCTAACATTATATATATTATGATAGAAATTCATAAGTGTGGTTGCTTCTTTCTCCATTTCAATATTACGTATCCTATGTTGTATACATCTACAGGTGTCTGGTCCGCAGGTTGCATTTTCGTTAGACCAACAACAATCTTCATAATGCTCTCCAAATTTATTTGTCGTTGTGTTAATGTTATTTGCCGCTTCTAGATGAGACTGAATATTCATGAGCTTATATTTATCTTCATCGGAAATAATATGGGAACACCGTTTTAAGAAATCGTATATATCTTTTAGTAGCATCTTTTTTTAATGACTTAATATGTAGACACAGTGTTTGTGAATAAACCTTAAAGAAGTTAGATTTGATATTTATACCATATTTTTTAATTTACTGATATTTTTCATTAAACGAACAAACAAACACTTATAAGTAATCAGTATATCCACAATAGTTTTCTTATTTCATTTGTGAGGGGTATGTATTCAAACATTTTATCATGTATAATTAAGCAATAAGCAGACGTATTAGCGGGAATATTTTTTAAGGTTTTTAATTCAATCCGTATATCAATTGGACCTGTCTTGATTGATTCATTTTGATGTGTTACATCCAATACAACTATTGGAGCCAAAGCTTTAAAATTTTCTCGTGTTAATAGTGGTTGAGGATCGCGTGAATAATAAGTTGATTGAAACTTTAAATACATATCATATAGTATAGCAAAACGATTTCTATCAAATTTTAGGTTTAGATCATCATAGGGATATGTATCAGAGTTAAGATGTACTTTTATATCTGTCAAATCACAATGTTGAAATTTGTTGGCACTGTTTCGAAGACCTAAAAGTATGAAACGTGGTCGTTCGTTTTCGCTGGCTAACTTAACATTCCATAAAACCGTTGTACTTTCTGGAAGTGAGGGGTAGTAATACATATCCCAACTTCTGAAAGATATATTTAAAGGTTGACGATTGTTTATTGTTTTAAACATCTGCAATTTGTAAGCGTCAGCAAGTTGAATGTGTGGTATTTTCCAAGAAATGTTTAAAATAGATAACTTAGTTTTTTCAGTTGATACATTCGATTTCAAAACTTGTTTATCATCTTTAGATCGCAAAAGAATCAATTCATGTTTAGAATTAACTATTATTTTATTAAAATCTTCAGCAAATCCAAGTAAGAATTTTAGTGGCATACAGAAATTGAAATAACCGTCTATAAGTGTAAGATCATCATTGTTAAGTGGCGACCATCCTGCATTTACTAGATTATCACTTTCTAATTTATTCAACGACACATAGTTTTTTAATTCTGTTGCAATACCCAAATGACGTGTACGATCAATTTCTACACCATTGATTTCATATCGAATTTCATCAAACAGATGTGCAATACAATTGTTTAAGAGACGTATAGATGTGGAAACTGTTGAATCTTCCTTTGTTGCAAGTCCTTCAATGTATAAAAGACTTTCGCTTGGTAAAACATATAAATCTTGATTTTGAATTGTTATACGAATTTCATCATTATTTTTAAATGACTGTAGATATGATGTGTAGCTGTGATACTCCTTTTTTATAATTGAACTATCAAAATGTGGTTTTTGTAAAATATTAATAATAGTATTACTCATTTTTTATAGAATTTGTCACGCACGCAGCTATATGATTGACTCTATTTTTTTAATAAAAATCCCAAATTTCTTAAAAACTTTTTATTAACTTCACTAAGAATGGTAGTTAGTTCGGGGTTAATACTTTTAATTTTTTTTTTATACTCTTGTGATTGACTTTCACAGCGCGATGACTTTTCTGCTTTGTATTTCGTTGTTGTTGATGCTAGAATGAAGTCCGAATTTTTTTGCAACTCACTTTTATTATATATAATCATTCTCTCATAGGTTTCAAATGTAATCTTATTGTTATTTTTTCACCGCGAAAATTTATTAAATTTCCGTCTTGATCGACGACTTTTAAAACAAGACTATTAACTGTTTTTGAATTCACGGG
Organism: Lypha dubia; assembly: GCA_947311025.1. Taxonomy (NCBI): domain Eukaryota; kingdom Metazoa; phylum Arthropoda; class Insecta; order Diptera; family Tachinidae; genus Lypha; species Lypha dubia. The sequence goes on along the minus strand of OX371260.1, from coordinate 101,611,821 downwards.
TAAATATATCACATTCGACGGCGCCTCTGTAATTTTATATCCAGGGCTAACATTAAGCGAAAACTGATGCAAAATATGTGTAGCCATATTATTTATAAATGATCCGCTTACAATATTACATTCAACGATTATTGTATTTATTTTTGTTATATCTATTGATTTATCCGAGTAATGGTCAATATCTTGCTCTAATACTCTTGCGCTAAAACCCAATAAGGAGCCGATAGAGTTTTTTTTATTGAAATAAATAGAATCAGTTTTGCTTTTGATGTATGTTTGTAATGTATTATAATTTGCTTGTATGTCAAGAGTTCCTTTCTCATTCAGGTTATGGTATTTCTCTCTTAGTAATTCAGCTATATCATCTAATTCATATGATCCAACTGGAATTTCTATTTCATGATTACCAATATGAAATAAATTGTTTTCTACATCAACATTCGGAATTGAGTGATATGTGTCGAAGCTTATTAAGCCGCAAACATAATTTTCATTTATTTCGATTGGTGGAAAATAGTTTGCAACAAGATATGAAGAATCTCCGTTTAGTGTTAAAGTAATTGACATTTTAACGTTTGATGAGTGAATAGTTTATTATTAAAAAATACAAAGATTTTTATGATGAAGCATTACCGATATTAATCCAAGAGTTGTGTTCTGAAGAAAATCCTAACCATTTAACATAAACCATATTTCTTCTTCTTTTCAAAATTTTTTCAACTAAATATGTATCTGGAAATTTAGTTTTCATTAGCTCATGTTCGTAAAAACCACCTTTAATTTGATGACCTTGATAGTCTTGCAAGATATAGGTATTAGGGTTTGTATTTTTTATAGTTTTAATTTTAAATATTTCTGTAGTCCAATTTGGTGTGTACCCTTTTTCAAATGTATGCTTATATTTGCTTATTCGTACTTTTTCATCAACTTTAAACTTTGGCTTCTTAAAAACTTTCAAGTGATTATAGACGGTATCCAAAAGAGATTTTTCATTAGAGGTGTTCACATCATTAGGTGACATTTTAATTGTTCTATGATATGTGTTATTATATTTATTAACAAGTTCTTGATAATTGTTTATCCATTTGTATGTCCCCTGGTAACTAAACTCTTTCCACATCATTCCTTTTAATGTTCTGTTAAATCGTTCTACTATGGATGCTTTCAGAACACTATATGTTGAATAGTGATTAATTTGATTCGATTGCATTAGGTGATGAAATGTGTTATTGAAAAATTCTTTGCCATCATCTGTTTGTAAATTTCTTGGTTTTCGGTTGTTGCTAGTGAAAATACTCTTCATAGCAATCGTCACGTTGGCCGCAGTTTTATTTTTAATTGCTATAGCCCAAGCTTTTTTTGAAAAGGTATCTATTACTGTTAAAAGATATCGATATCCGTTATTATGTACTGCAAAATTCCCCATTTCAACCAAATCTGCTTGCCATAAATCATCAATTCCTTTCATTATAACTCGTCTTCTTTTAAAATTTTTTCGCGCTTGTTTGTGCAGTTCATTAACTATTTCTCTCTTATCGACGTTCATTTTGTATATGTGAGTATATGTCTACAATGTTTTTATTTTATATATGTAGGTCAATCACTTTGCTACTTTAATATTAGGCCATCCAAGTTTTATTTTTTTTACATCATCAAAATTAGCATTCCTATCAATACTTTTAAATATAAAATCTTCAATTTGATTAAACCTTTCTTCAATTTTCCTTATAAAATCTTTATTTGACGAGTATATTTGTCCCTTCACAGCATTTTCAATAAGTTGAACATCTTTACCAATATCATTTGTAATCAATTCTCGTAAACCTTTTATATCACTTCTAACAATATTTAATTGAGACTCATATTCATTTTTAAGTTCTTCGATTTTCTTTAACTTTTTTTCCATTTTATTTAAAAAGTCTATATTTTCATTGCGGAACTCTTTCTTAAAAATCGTTATCGTAGTATATATTTGCTGCACATCTTTTGTTAAATTATTTATTTGTAAATTTTGCTTGTATGTCCTTAACCTTGAATTACTATTTAGAGTATTTTTAATCGAACTTTCTCCAAATTTGTTTATATAGCTCATTTTTTAATATATTATGTTAGCTTCTTTCAATTCTTCAACAATGGAAATTATTTCGTTTTTGTGATTATTATGACCAACACTTTCCGATGACATAAGTAAACGTAATCTGTCAACTAATTCATTTGGATCATCCCAATATATATAGCTTGGCTTACGATTGTCTACAGATTTTAACGATAATCCACTACCTTTCTTTAATGCACTTGATTTGGCAGTAAATAAATGTTTTATTATATTAACATATTTAAATGCTCGTGTTCCTTTAATTTGACCATTAGATTGATATTGACGCTTGTGTGCATTTGTACTTCTTAAAAGCTCTTTGTAATTTTTCAAATCATTTCTAGTGTAATGTATAGGTTTTGAATGAAAAACTGATTCGAATAATCCTGGAGTCATTTTCCATGTTGTATTTCCTATTCGAATAGAATTATCTTCATTAAAATGTAGTTCATTATTTGCATATCGCCACTTTCCACTTTCATCTATGTTGAACCCATAAACTAGGTCCAGCTTTTTATTACTCAGCAGCAATTCTATATTTTCAACTAGTGAATACTGATTACTAGCATTTTCAATCACCTTTTGGTTGCTTTTGTCATTGTCATTACCAACACTATCACTTTTTACAACTAATTTATTACTTTTGCTGGTAGGACTGTAAATAGTTATATTACCATTATATCCCTCAGCATCATTAAAATTATCAGAACTGCCATCGGATTGTAGTGATGGTAGTTGTGAATTAGATATATCATCATATAATTTATAATCATCTGATTTGTAATCATGAGTTTTTTTAATTATTTTATTTAAAGGATTTGTTGTAGGTGTAAATGTATCTTCCAATAAATCATCGGTTTGATAATCATCAATTTTTTTAATTATCTTATTCAGTGGTTTTGTTATGGGCTTAAATGTATCTTCCAATAAGTTAAATCTATCAGCTTCGTTTAATTTTATATTTTTCAGTTTTTCTTTTAATATCGTTCTTGTCTTAACAATATCTTTTAATAATTTGTTATTCTTCATATCGAACTGCTATGTATCTGATATCGAAATGGTTTGTATATGGTTGTGAACTGCTTTATATCTGATATCGATCTGTATTCTATCTGCTTTATATCTGCTTTTATCTGTTTTATATCTGCTTTTATCTGCTTTTTTATCCACTTACAGTTGTATGAACTTATCAAAACCTTTTCTGTATCGTCCCTTATTTATCGCATCATCTTTACTGACAACAACGAACCCATATTTATCTTTCCAACTTTCACTACATATATCAGTAAATTCTTTAAATGACATATCTCCAATAACATGATCATTATATATATGTCGTAAGTTCATTTCATCTTGTTTAAATATTATAATCATATTAGCGTTATCACGTATTAGATGTTTGGGAATTTTTGTATATGTTTGACATAAATAAAAGCAGTCAATATGTTTATGTCTACCCATGCAAAAGTAATCTCTAATATTATCTTGTTTACCACATATAACATCATCAAATATTATTATAGAATTAGAATTTGCTTCAGCTGGAGTAAGAACTTTTTCATTTTCCGAAAATGTAAAAAGATTAATTCCTTTTATTGGATCGATCAATTTCTTAAGGTAACAGTATTTTGGTTGATATAAAGACTTTGAATATATATATATATGTTTCTGAAGGTAAGACCATTAGGACTTTCTATTAGACTAATCATTACGTTAGTTTTACCACAGTTTGAAGGTCCTACAATTAGTGCTCGTATTGAATTGGGTAGTAATGTGCTATGTTTAAATTTAGGTTTCTTTTCTTGTGATACGTCGACATTTCTTATAACAATTTGTTTGGCTTGCTTTACTAATCGCATATTTATAACTAATATGTTTTACGTATAAATTAAATCTTATATACGGAAATATCTTCATTTTGATTTTTTACTCCGAAACACATTACACAAACATATGTATATTAAGGAAGAACAAACATTAAAATGGTTATAAACTATAACAAAGGAGTTAAAGACAATCAGTGTAAGATTGGAAGCGGCTTACTAAACAACTTAATAAACAAATTACCTATTGAACTACATTTACCTGGTTATCAGTATTGCGGACCTGGAACAAAACTTGAAAAACGTTTAGCAAGAGGAGATAACGGGATAAATTTATTAGATGAAGCTTGTAGAGAGCACGACATTACCTATTCACAAACAAATAATATTAATAAAAGAAATAAAGCAGATCAAATATTAGCTGAAAAAGCCTGGCAACGAGTAAAATCAAGAGATAGTGGTTTCAAAGAACGAGCACACGCTTGGTTCGTAACAAACGCAATGAAAGCAAAAGTTAAATTTGGGTTAGGTATGAAGAATACTGAACCTCGTAAATATAAAAAATCGAAGAAGAGAAACTATAAAAAGATAAAAGCATGTGATAGAAAATTGTTTTCAACAACTGTTAAAAATACTCTAAAACTCTTGAGAAATGAAAACCCAAACAATTTAAATGCCGCTGTTACAATTGCGCGAAAAGTCGTTAATTCAAACTTTAAAGGGAAAAAGAGAGCTAATATCGCTATTCCGAGAGTTATACCAATGCCAAAAATCGGTGGATTTCTTCCAATTATTCCAATCCTAACAGCTTTGTCAGCACTTGGAGGTTTGGCTTCAGGTGGGTCAGCTGTTATTAAGGCTGTTAATGATATAAAAAATGGAAAAGAGCAACTAGAAGAGGCTACTAGACATAATAAACAAATGGAATCAATTGCCATGGGGAGAGGTTTATATCTTAAACCATATAGATCTGGATATGGACTATACTATAAACCAGCTCCAAAAAACTTCTAAAAGAACTACCCAATCGACCACTCACCGATCTAGATTTGATGAAATATGGTAAAAACCTAAGTAAATTTAGAGGAGTTTTTATGCGCGACCGTTTACCTAAGAAGCCATTACTTCAAGAATGTGGTATTGTTAATTTAGATAATTTTCACGGTCCTGGAACTCATTGGGTAGCTTATTATAAAAATCACAACTATAAAGAATATTTTGATAGCTGTGGAAACTTACAACCTCCAATTGAAATAGTTAATTATTTAAGGAGACCTATTGAATATAATTATGAGCGAAAACAAAACTTTAATACATTTAATTGTGGTCACCTTTGTCTAAAATTTTTATTCAATAAATATAAATTGAAATAATAAAAAAATTAAAAAATTTGAATTAAGTTGTAAAATTTATAAAGATTAATAAATATATTATTTGTATAATATTTAAAAAAAAAAAAAAAAAATTTGCTTAAATCTAAAAAAATAAAAAAAACATTAACAATCAATTTCCATTAACAAATTATCGTCAGCAGAATCATTTATAAATTGATCTATACAATCAAGTGACTTTTGATTGTCTACATGATCAATTTCCATTAGAAAATCAATATTGCTATCGTTTATAAATGATTCTTGATAATGCCCCCAAGCAAGGGTATTTACACTATTGTTACACACATATCTTTTGTTGTCTAAATAACTTAAAGATACCTTATTTATTAAAGATGTATATAAAACATGTAGTTTTGACTTAAAAGTATACATACTTCTATAATAGACTTTCTTACTATACAAGCAATTTTTATAATCTAATAGACTTAAATTTCTAGATATATTACGTTTTATACCCTTTGCTTTTTTAACTTCATTCATATCTTCCATTTTGTATGAGTACATTTTCGCTCTCAACCCTACAAATTCCTTCATTACCCTACCATTATTTTCATCCTTCATCATACCTAATATTTTTTTATTTTTTTGTGGAATGCCAAATTTATTATTCGGTTCATAATCTGATGTATCAAACTTTGTATAAATATCGTTTATGATCTCTTTATAAAAATCATCAGTTTCAATTGTGTATATAAAAGAATCGGTATCCATATAATTCAGCTCTGCTTTGATATTATATTTTGGTAGTATATAATCATAATGAAAGTTATACATCTTCCACTTTGAAAGTTCTAGGATTGTAAATCCTAAATAAATGGGTTTATTATAAAACGAATAACTTCTGTTTAGCTCCACAGCTATCATATTTTCCTCAAATATACTGAATGAATGAAATTCTGGTTTGGCAATAAGAACACGAGCACCCATTTTCTTCCCTACGCTCTCCCACTCATTAACAATTTTTACATTCTTACGCTTGTCCACGTTTTCCATTGTTTTACCGTATACGGCATTATTTAATAATTTGAAGAAATTTTTTTCAAACGTGTTTTGAGCATTAGTTCTATGTAAGTTGTTTAATGAAATATATGGTTTTAACCAAGCTGATTGCTTAAATTTCAAAATTCGATGAATTTTTTGTAGCTTTAAACCATGTTTTAAACATTGCTGTAAATTTTTATAATATATTACATATCCATATTTATTATTTAAATCTACAATTAATTTCTTTTCGCTAGAATTTGGAGGATTTTTATTTTCACAACAAAATGGTAAATTGTTATGAATATCATGAATTTGTATTGGATACAACAAATCAACTTCTAATATATATCCAGTAGCTGAGTCTTCTGGTATACTATCCAAACAAAAGTTTTCTATGTCTGTTTCCCACTCAAAATTACCTTCTGGTAGAGCTTCAGACATTGCCCATCCATACAAATTATTTGCATCTAAATACATTAAATACTTAGATGGAAGATTCTCATTGTAATCATTCATATATTTGTTGTTTGCAATAGAATGTCGTTGAGAGCACTGTACTATTCCTCCTCTTATCCCCTTTTGTATAAAATGAATCATTTCTATATTTATCAACAACTCTAATTTAATATCTGTTATTTTTAACATTGCATCCCAGGAAAGTCCTGGTGCTGTATAGTAATGACAAGGGTCTAATTTATAAATATTTTTGCTAATAAATCTAAAGTTTTCAAAAACATCTGTTAACAACAAGACATCAGATTTCAAATATAGAATTAAATAATCTTCTAAAGTTGTACACTCAAACGTACTCCATACTTCTTTAGCATGGGCGTAATCTTCTTGAGAACAATCTTCATCTGTTAATTTATTATAAAAGCTCTCTATATTTGGTAAAGAAGTTTCTTTAAGTTTTTCTATTGAATTTAAATAACTGTATGGAAAGACACCTTTTCTAATAAGCAAATTAAATTTAGTTTCGTTTTCCCCAATTATTGATTTTACTACTCTTAAATCTTTCTTAGCTAAATTTTTAACCAAATCATTTAAGCTTGCTGGTAAAAATCTATAGGAATCTAAAAATCGAATTTCAATCTTACCACTATCATCATCAGTTATAGTTTTAGAGAGAGATATATAAAGCTCTTTATTGAGTGGAATAATATTTATAGGGCCATCATTTATATTATTTAGCTCCTTCACAAATAAATGGCAGTCATAACCAGAAAAATTGTGGAATATTACTGGAAAGAACTTTGGCACTTTGTAATTAATATTACACGAACTATGTGCAGCGCCTCTATATTTTCCGCTCATATGACAATGATCCCTAACTTTTGAATCATCTAAAATAAGTTTAGAACAAATGTGACATATATTGATCGAATGGTAATGTAAATTTTCTTCTTCTGTTAGGGGTAGCATGGGCTTTACTATAGACAAATATTTATTGCTTAAATATTTTATGTCTCCAATTAAACTCTCTATAAACTGTCTAGGTGAATCTAAACCTTTAAAGTTACAAAACTTATTTAAATTATCGTTAAAGCTACATTTAATGAAATATGATATAGCATAGGGGACATGTCTATCAACTAATGTTGTTGAAGAAATATCTCCACTCGGAATGCAAGTTTGAATATTTTCAAATATGCATTCCGAATCTGCGTATACTACGAACGGTACATCTATACTATTACTATAATTATTAAATTCTATTGTAGACTTATCTGCTTGGGGTGCATACGAAATTTGTTTTTTACATTGTTTTCTGTGGATTTCCAATTGTTGATCATGATGAAAACTCTGCAAGCAGTCATTACATAGAACAATGCTTTCATGATGACCTGTCTGTTGAGCTCTAATGAATCTGTAAAAATACAAAATAGTATAATAAAGGAAACTAAAACTAAATTTTTTATTTTATTTGTAATCATAACACTTACCTTGATATATTTTTTATATAAACATAGTGGGAAACTATATTTCCCTCCACTTTTTTCTGCAAAAACAAGAGTTGGATATGTTTTAATTTTGATCCTCGTGTTTTATAATAGGGCCCCACAATCAAGTCTTTTTCAATGTCATATCCAAAGACATTTATACTAATATTTGGATTATTAATTTCAAAAATTTTTATATCTCTTATTTTTAGTGGGAAGCATAACCCACTATAATTTAAGCAATAGCCGTTAAAGTTAATAAGTTCTTCATAGATGTTGACTCCGTAACTGCTTGTTCTTTGAGGATTTTTATGGGTTGATAAGGCTGATAGTATTGCCCATTTGAAGCAAAACTCATCATTGTTTTGCACATTTATACATGCTTTTTTTAACTTTATTTTATTTGGAAGAGGTATAAAACTGGAACCTTTTAGTGGTTGGTATTTATTTAGATTTATATGAAGTTTTAAAAGTTGAATTAGAGTCCAACCACTATCCCGTTCTTGAAAGTCTTCCATTTTTGTTATTATTCTTTGAATATTAGAAGCATATTCATCGCAATACTCTTCTAAATTGAAAATTTCCTTCATTTTCGTTTGAAAATTTTTCACTTCTATAGGGGTATTTTCTAATTCATTATTCACATTGGGACGAGCATATAATCCATACATCTCCATATTAAATTTAATAGCATCATTATCCTTTAAGAAGTTATCAACTTTTCTCTTTAACGGCTCCTCAGCTTCCTTCATAAACATCTCCGGTAGGAGACATTCTTCATTGTTATTTTCATATGCTAGAGTTATAAGCCTCTTTTTAAAAGCACTTCTAACTAGCTTTACAATACTTTTTTTTGAGCACGAAGCATGAGATCTTTCATGCTCTCTAAAATTTTCCTCACTTTGAAAATCCATTTTTCAATATTTTTTGGTACTAAACACATTTAAAAATTAATTTCAATAAACATTCAAATCAAGAAAAAGGTCACAAAATTTACATATACATATTAGATTAAAATTATAATTATAATTGCTTTTACTAACCTGTTATGAATTCGAATAATAAAACACAAAACTTAAAGTTTTTTTTTAGAAATTTCACAGATATCTTTTTACGTTAAATAATTTCACAGAACTAGAATTTTGTTCGAAAAAATAGCAGGTTTTATACTTTTTTCTGTAGGCACTACTACATACGCATATACAGATAAGTATCCCAGATATAAAAATTTTTCATTACATTTTTTTCCGTTTATGAAAAAGGGATAAATAACGCATTTATGACCTCATAAATTACTACATTGTATGTGCTTCAAAATATATTTCGCTAATGCACCCACACACTCCAACATACAAACATAAGCAAAAGCAAGCACACGCATGTATTTCTTTCTTAAGACTTTTTTCATATAATCAGATGTTTATCTTCCATTGTGAAATTCCATATCAAGATGTTACAAATAAATTTTGGTTCCATTTTTTTAAAAAGTTTTTAGACAGCACTTGTCCTTAACAGAAGTCACTTACAGAAAACGGCGATAATGTAAACATATTGTCATTGCGTTAAGTTGTGGTTGATCTTTTGTTTTCGGCCACACATGACGATTTATTGGAGGCATTTAATAAGAACGGCTTCTCCTATTACAATTTACATTTGTCCTATGAATTTGGGTTTCGACAAAGAGGACCATTTTTGCGTGTCAGCGTAAATGATTTAATAAAACAAAAGCAAGTTTAATGTTTACGTTTAAGTTTATTCTTTGTGTACTTAATAAAACATAAGCAAGTTTAATGTTTACGTTTAAATTTATTCTTTGTATTTTCTGTTACATACTAATACTTTCATAATTATAAGAAAAGTATGCATACGCATGTATTTCGATTGTGAAATTACAACGAATAAGATGCATGCATATGCAAGTCTTTATGACCTCATAAATTACTACATTTGTATATCCTTCAAAAATATATTTCGCTGATGCACCCACACTCTACGACATACATACATAAGTAAAAGTATGCATACGCATGTATTTCGATTGTGAAATTACATTTCATTTTATCCAAAATGAAAGCAAGCATACGCAAGTCTTTCTTTCTTACGACTTTTTTTTTCATATAACCAGATGTTTATCTTCCATTGTGAAATTCCATATAATTTTTTTTTTTTCAAAATGACCTACAACCGTTTTTTCTAAATATGATAATAAATATATTTTTAACGAATAAGATGCATGCATATGCATGTTTAGACATAAATTAAATAAATAAATAGTCGGGTTTCATATAGATACTTTACTATATAAATTTATTATATGAATTTATCAACTTTTTTTGATATTTAAGAATTTAGCTGTAGTTAAGTTCGAATATTGCAGAGCCATTTGGTGATTGACGTCCTTTGAAAATAATTGTCCAAATTTTGTCATTCATATTAGATAAGTAAGGATCCTCTCTGTTTAAATATTTAACGATTCTTTGCGGCATATAAAACCACTTATTGTTCTCCAAATGTACTATAACTTGGGATCCATATTGTGTAGCCTTCCATTCGAAATTTAAGATTTTGAATGATTCATTTACGGGAATATCATCAATTTTCGTATATTCTGATTGTATTCCTCTAGCTAAGTTAATTATTTGTTGATAGATCTAAAAGCAAATATACATATAAAATTGTATAGATATAGATACATATATAAAATTATAGATATAGATATACATTTATAAAATTCTATTTTGTAAAACTGCGTACTTACCATTTTGTTGAACGTAATTTCAGGTAAATTTGAAGAACAATAACTAAAATTAATTTCTGAAGGTTCTTTTATATTAATTTCTGTTGGTTGGTATAACTCTCATTTTTAGTATTTAATAAAAATAACTCAAATGAGAATCTCATTAACATGGTGGGATAAAATATCTCATTCGAATTTCTGTTTATTATAAGAGTATACACATGGAAAAATATATGTATTTATGTATAACATAATGACCATATTTTGTTTTTTCAAATAGTTAAAATTCGAATACGTGTATTTTTCCATAAGGATAAAAAATTCGAATACGTGTATTTTTCCATAAGGATAAAAAATTCGAATACGTGTATTTTTCCATAAGGATAAAAAAGTGCCAGAATGCCCTACGTGTATTTTTCCATAAGGATAAAAAATTCGAATACGTGTATTTTTCCATAAGGATAAAAAAGTGCCAGAATGCCCTACGTGTATTTTTCCATAAGGATAAAAAAGTGCTAGAATGCCCACAAATATACTACTAGAATACTCAAAAACAAAGATTTTCCAACTATAATAATAAAAACAATAATTCCTATTCTCAATCTTTTACTGATTTAAATAGATATAATTCCAGTCCAAATACACAAAATAACTTTCATAATAAAAAATTTTACCAAAATCCTAATAGATATGAAACAAACAATTTTCCAAACAACCAAAAGAGTTTTACCAATTTGGGTCAACATGAATGGAGTAGAACAAAAAACTTTTCTTGTCCCCAAAATATTTCTTCAACCATAAGCTTAAATAGACAAAATAGATCGGAAAATTCTATAAACAAAAACGATAGAAGTAGTTCACAACAGACTAAATTCAGCAATCCAGTATCAGTGGAAGTAGATAACATTGGAACTTCAAATTTTCAGTTATTGGCCGAAGAGCTCTTCCCTTCATAATTGTAAAAACCAAATCAATTCCAATTAAATTATTAATTGATACAGGCTCAGGGACAACGTTAATCAGGAAAGGCTTGTTTCATAACTCATTTAGAAGTGAACTTGACCATCCTATAACATTAAACACAATATGTTCAAAAACTACAACGCTTTCTAAAATTACAATACCACTTTTCAAAGAGTTCAATCGCTCTAATTCTAAAATCGAAATGCTAGAAACAGAAATATATAGTGCATAGACAAGAAGTAGACAAGCAAATCAATGAGATGTTAAAATCAGGTATAATAACCAAATCAAATAGTCCTTATAATGCTCCAATATGGGTTGTTTCTAAGAAACCTGACAGTCCTAAACAACAAAAATGGAGGGTAGTTATTGACTACAGGAAGTTAAATACTGTTACGATTGAAGACAAATTTCCAATACCAAACATGGAAGACTTATTTTCAAAATTAGGAAATTCCCAGTATTTTAGCACAATTGATTTAGCAAAAGGATTTCATCAAATTTTGATTTCACCGGAAGATAAACAAAAGACTGCATTTTCAACACCAAACGGTCATTATGAATTTAATAGAATGCCATTTGGTTTAAAAAATGCTCCTGCATCATTTCAACTGCAAGGTTACATAAATAATATATGCGTGGTGTATTTAGATGATATTCTTGTATTTTCTACATCCCTTAAAGAACATGTTTTATCGTTAAGAAAAATTTTTAATAGATTATTTGAATACAATCTTAAAGTTCAGGTTGATAAGTGTAAATTTTTTATGCACGAATCAGAATATCTTGGACATATTATTACACCTCAGGGAATAAAACCAAACCCAGACAAAATAAGTATCATTCAAAAGATTTCAGTACCCAAAACTGTTAAAGAAATCAGATCATTTTTAGGATTAACTGGATTTTATAGAAAATTCATTAAAGATTATAGCCAAATAGCATTACCAATGATTTCCAAATTATTAACGATCAAAAATATAATGACTCTTTCAACAAACTAAGAACGATTTTATGTAATCCACCAATTTTAGCATATCCAAAATTTGACACATTATTTGTATTGACAACAGATGCCATTAATGAAGCTATGCACCTATATGTCACCCAATTGCATTTTCATCACGTACGTTAAATAAACATGAGCTTAATTATAGTACTATAGAAAAAGAATTACTAACAGTAGTTTGGTCAGTGAAATATTTTAGACCCTATTTATTCGGAAGGAAATTCAAAGTGCAAACAGACCATAAACCACTAGTATGGCTAAACTCAATGAAAGAACCGAACATGAAATTGCAAAGATGGAAAATACAATTAAACGAATATGATTTTGAAGTGGAATATATAAAGGGAAAAACAAACAAAGTTGCAGATTACCTTAGTCGTCTTAATGTTAACATTTTAACAGAAGGAGAAGACAATATTCGATTAGATTTAAATACAATTCATAGTGCAGAAGAAAATTTAAATTACCACATTTCCCTATCGGAATCTCCTGTTAACATTTATAAAAACCAAATTATAATAACACAAGGAAATTGTTACAAATACAATAAACAGATTTTATATAAAAAGAAAATTAGACATACAATAATAATAAAAGAATTCTTTGAAGAAAATAAATTGAAATTTTTAAAAGACATTTTTCCACTTAGAGGAACTGTGGCAATATTTTGTGAAAATTTTGATGTGTATAAAAACTTTCAACAGACTTTAATACACTATTTTTCACACTGTCGCGAAATCAAATTTTTAAAGTGTTCAACATTTCTAAAAGATATTTTTAATAGAGAAACACTTTTGGAAATTATAGACAAATATCACACTGATAAAAACCATAGAGGAATTGAAGAAACTTTCTTAGAATTAAAAAAAATAATTTACTACCCAAACTTAAAAACAGAAATTCATAAATTTATAAACAACTGTTTAATATGTAATATGTGTAAATATGATAGACGACCAATAAAAACTAAGTTATGTATGTGTAACTGAAACTCCATTTAGATCAAATGAAATAATTCATATTGATATTTGGTTCCTTAATAAAAACACAATATTTTTAACATGCATTGATAAGCTCACAAAACATGTTTCAATTCACAATTTAACAGACAAAAACTCAGTAACTATAGTAGAAATACTTAGAGAAAGGATTGTAGTTTTAGGGAAACCTCTTAAAATTATAGCTGACAACGAGTTTAAAACAGCTTACATTAAAGATTTTTTGAATTCAGAAAATATTGAGTACCATTTCACTTCCCCTAACACTCATACAGGAAATTCTGATATAGAACGTTTTCATCTAACTTTGAATGAACATATACGTCTATTTAAATTGGAAAAAGAATATAAGAATGTGAATGACAAAATGTTAGTTTTAAAATCTGTTGAAATTTATAATGAGACCATACATAGTACTACTGGGTACAAACCAACCGATCTTTTACATAATAAAGTAGATAAATCTGTTTGGCAAACTATACATGATATTGTTCACAACAAAAAAATTGATCGAATTAATAGAACTAACCTAACTAGAAAAGATTGCCATGAATATAGAGATAGAGAATTAGTAAAAAATCTTGGTTTTTATAATCTTAAACAAAAACCTAAATATATTTCGAAAGACGTGAAAGAAAAGAATAATACTCATTTTATAGATGAAAATGGTTGTAAGCGTGATAGACAATTGGTAAAAAGGGTTTTCAAACATCAAAACGAACTGCCTGACAAAAAGTTTGAAAGAAAAATTACTGGAAGAGAATATACTAAAAAGAAAATATAATAAAAATTATAATGAAACATAACATATTAAATACGGCATAGTTATATACAGTCGAACTTCCATAACTCGAATCACCATTATCCCAAAAAAAACTTCGACTTACGGAGACTTCGAGTTACAGAACTTTTTGTCAAAATAGAATAAAATGTTTTTGTAAAAGGTTTTGGTTTTAGAATGTATAAGAACAAGCATATGTAATTAAAAAATTACAGTTAAGTAAAATATTCTGAAATAAGTGACTGACTGAAATAAGTTACTGGGTCCTTACTCTTTTACTACATAAACGAAATCCAGATTCAAACGAGTTGATATCGATTCCTTATTTTTGAAAATTGTTGAGACCGTGCTTGCCGGGATACCATATTTATCAGCTGCTTCCTTTTTCTTTTCCATCTTCGACGTCTTTTATAAGTTTATATTTTTCTTCAATTTGTAAGCATTTTAAAACACGTTTAGTTGTCATAAAAATAAAAAAAATCGATTTCAACATTTATCAGCTAGCCCGAATTATGCATAGAACTGATACTTACGCAAACAAAAAGAAACAAAATTGTAATTCCCCGAAAAAAATAAACAAAAATAGCATGTAAAATATACAAACCAGCTCAAGCAACAAAAGAGAGTTAAACAAACAAGCCATAACTAAAACAAAAACAAAAAAACCATTTAAACAAGAAGAATTCTTCGAGTTATAGAGTTCATGTGTATGATTTTTGTTTGAGTTATGGATAACTTCGACTTATGGAAGTTCGAGTTACGGAAGGAAAATTGTATGTGATTTGTTCTTTTGACGCTACTGCCAACCAAATTAGTTCGAGTTGGAGAAAATTCGAGTTAGAGAAGTTCGAGTTATGGAAGTTCGACTGTACATAAATATTAATTTTTAAATATTATTGTTACTTAACGTTATTGAACAATTGAACAATTGTGTACATAAAAACATACATATATATTTTTAAATCTCTTGAAAATAATACCTACAAAATAAATTTCATATAATACATACATTCCATATAATATATTACATTCCAGGAGTAATGTATAAACAAAGGGTGGGGGAGTTATATATTATATACATTACTAGTCTTACTTACTATTATTATTACTACTTTTAATATTATATTATATATACTACTGCTATTATTATAACTTTCATTGTTAAATACTTTATATTACTTTTAAAATTAATTTAATTAAAAAAACTAATATTGATTTTATAAATACTTCAAAACTAAAAATCAAATATTTTTCATTCAAGAACTTATTTTAATATTATAAGAACGTGTATAAAAAAAATATATTAAAAAAAAAATATAAAATAATATATATATATTTTTATAAAACAAAGAGATCTGTTAATTAATTTACTCGCCGCCGACAATTCTTCGGATTCAAAACGATTTTGAGCCGCCGCCGGTAATTTTGTTCGCAGCCGCCGATGAAAACCATTCGGCTTCGATCCCTGAAACCAAGTGGCGTAATAAGGGATCGAGGCCGAATGAATTTCATCGGCAGCGGCTGGGAAAAAATTATTGGCGGCGGCTCAAAGTCGACCCGAACCGAAGAATTGTCGGCCGCGGCGGCTGAAAGTCGACTCACAAACGGCTGTAATTTATGTACATATATCTTGATTATTTATATCACAAAAAATTTTTTTATTGACGACTGTTTCATTTTACTCACAAAATATAATTTTACTTTTTAAAATTTAGTACAAACGCACTCACTAGAATAAAGACAAATTTTAAGGCTTGACATATATAGGAAAAATGTACATTGCTTTGCAATACATTAAATTGAAGGTGTATATAAAAGGGCCGTTAGACACGCATACTTGTCTGCAGACATGTACGATGCCGCACCAAAACTCACTGTCATCAACTCACTGCATGTATGTCGAGTACGTCAGGCATGTATGTTGGTTTTCAAAACTTTTTGATTTTCTGATATCTATCGCACACCAACATACACACAACATATATGTGTACTGAAGTATGCCGTCAGCGTTCGATAGTGTCATGGTACAATAATAACAGGTACACGCATCCATGCAACTCTGCGTTTCTCTGCCTTTATATTCTGCTGACTGCGACTTTAATCTGGTGACTGGTCAAAAAATCAACACACAAACATGTATGTTTTCAAAGCCCAGAACATCAACACTTCATGCCAGATGTCAAAATATAGCACTCAAGCAAAGACTATAAATATATAAAGATATTGCACGTAGAACATTGTACGGGAAATGCTTAATTTGCTGGTGGTTTTAGTAGTAAAACCACTTTTTTCAAGAGAGTCATTTATTTTCTCAGAGAATTTATTATTCTCATGTCTCTACTATTCATTTAGATATGTATGTATACATGTGTTCATACGTTTGTGGTTTTGCATTCACAAGTATGTGTGCATGTGTGTACATTTAATAAACAAACGAAAGATTCCATATAAACAAACAAAAAAACTTTTCGAGCCTTTGCTGCAATAGAGTCATAATTCAAAAAAATCTTGTTTGGCAGGAAACGAATTTAAAGTCTAGAATTTACCTATAAATCAATGGTAAAATATTCTTCTCCCAAGAGAATAATAAAATACAAATATCTTTCATATTTGTATGAAAATTTTGCACAATATAAAAATTGATATCGCGATTAGTTACATATGTATATACATATTAGCTCAAAAATGACATATTTAGAATTATGACGCTTTTGATGCAAAGGCTCGTTTTGTGTTCGCACATATATGTGGACATAAGATACGTAAAGCTAATGTCGCTGATTCTTATTTGAATGGGAAATATATGTATTTTATTGTTGTACTATTGCAAGAACATCGATTCGCACCGAATTTAATATTATTTAAAATTGGAAATTTATGTAACTATGTATATCTACATACATATGTATATAAAAATAAAGTGTCACGACGTTTGTTCTCGCTAATCTCTGAAACTACTGGACCGATTTAAATGAAATTTCGCGCAGATATGTATGTTAACAGTGTATAACTTGAAATATAGGCTATATATGTATTATTTTGAATTTGAAATAGAAAAAATTGCTTTTTGAATAACCTGGTCATTTATAAACAGATTTTCAAAATTATTGTTTTGTTTGAAAGGTGTTGCCTGCAGTTGGGTCTCATAAATTTATTTTTGGAAATCTGTTAATAACTCTGCTAGCTCAACGGATACCTTGTGCTCGCTGCCGTATGGATATAATAAAACCCGCGCAAATTTTGTCATATCCATCAGAAATGTTTGTACATGCAAAAAATTATGATAAAAATTCAGATTTTGGAAGTTTGTGTGCTCCATCAGACTTATTTTTTGCAGTATGTAAGATTCATATAAAAATTTTCGAAAAAATTTTTTATGAATCCAAAGAAATAAAAAACGTAAAAAAAACTATAGTTGAGAAATGTGTAAATTGCACCAAAAATACAATATATTCCTTTTGGTTTCAAAAAAACAACGTATGCTATAAACACAGAATGGAGATGCTAAATTTATTAATTCTTACACTTTTACGAAAGCATTCCTCGTGGAAAACATACAAATACAAATTAACGAGCGCAGAAAAACTTAAAATTTTGAAACAAAAAAACATATGCCCAATCCAGAAAATTATTAAATATGTACCAATCACCAAAAATAATTACATTTCTTGTGCTAGTTATCACTTATTAAAAAGATTTTAATAAATTTTATAATAGTTTTGTAAACAAAATAATAAATTTTATGGTTTTCGAACTCAGGTAAGCGCACGTTTTATTTGATTTATGTATGCATATACATATGTACATACATAGATATTCTAACTACATATACAATTGAAAATTCTAAAATAAAATATTTAATAAAACAAATGTGTATACATAGTTCGGTGTGAATCAACATAAATGCAATAGTACAATAACAAAAAACGTAATTTTACCCTACAGCCATAGGAATCGGTCGCATTTCTTTGCACTGTTTATTTGCACATGATTTATATGAAAACAAGAAACTGCTTTTAGTTGTTAATATTGTTATTGAATGTGCTTTGCACAAGAAATATGTCACACACACAAACACATTTCTCAATGAGCATCATTTATATGTGTAAACAACAAAAAAAAAAACCATAATTTCTCTGGAAAATAATTTCTAGTAGAGTTAAAAGAAACAAAAATGTTTAAAAAACAACAACAAAATAAACTTGACAAAATTATTACTACATACATACTTATGTACGTACATATGTATGTATGCCTAAAATTTTTGTGGTCCTTTCTCTTGCTACTTCCCCCCACAGCATCATCAAACGCAAACAATTTTTGTTTTTATTCAATGTTCTACGTGCAATATCTTTATATATTTATAGTCTTTGACTCAAGCGTTCAAACAGACACACAAAGTGAAACTAGCTGACGAACAAATCTGCTAATGCGTGTACCTGTTATTATTGTACCATGGATAGTGTAATAGGAAAACGCAAAATATGCCCTCGTACATGTCTGCAGACAAGTATGCGTGTCTAATAGCCCTTTAACGAGGTATATGATACAATTACAAGGTTTGTGCACTTGAAGAACCTGCTAGTGGTGTTTACAACATTTACTACTACAATTTCCAACGCATATTTTTTTGCCGTTCAGAAATATTTTTTTCTTGAATCCAAGCATAATTTGAGTAATTTTTATGGTTTTTATGTATGTATTCATGTATATAAATATGTATTTTGATAAAAATATTCTTGTACAGCTAATAATTATTTATTACCAACAACATTTTTCAGCCTTAAAAAGGCAAATCTAAAGCAGATGCAGGTTCTAGTTGAATTTGTAAAATATACACAATATCAAAAAATTATTTTGATATAAGTTATTTTTCACAAAATTGATTTATTGAAAACATATGTTTTGTGTTTACATTTGAAGCAAGGCATATTCAAGAGGTGAGCTGACTAGCACAGCTGACTCAGTTAGCTTTAGATAAAATTTGCATACTAACTGATACAGTTTTACAGCATACACAAATAATTGTTACAGTTTGTAAAGCATTTTTAAGAAATTGCAAAATTTATTTGATTGTTTCAATAAAAAAGCGAGTATTTTATACCAACAATATACTAGTTGTTTTTTTTTTTTGTTGTACTTGTTATCGAAGTGTGCATACCTGGTAGTTGTGCCACGTTCAAATGGCCATATTTATGGCTCAACTAACATGGAATATTTGATGTGGCAATATAGTCATTTGACAATGATTACGTCAAACACGTAAAGCCAGACGACCGACAAGTCGATATTTACAGCCATACCTAAACAAGAGCGGAAAGCGGAACGTTTTCTACCGCCTAGCGTTAACGCTGAAATACCATACCTAAACAAGAGCGTCAACGCTTTGTCATAAAAACAGGGTTATTACAAAATATAAAACAACCCTGTTTATAATAGTATACTCATAACCTAATAATACATGCATCTCTACAACAAACACAACAAAAAAATTCCTCAGAAGTTAAAAGTATAAATGTGTATGTGTGTATGTTTCAACCTGTGACAAAAATATAAATAAAAATTATTCATTCAAATACGAAAAAATAAATACAAATCAAAATATAACACTTGAAATAAAAAACAAGTAATTTACAAGAATTGTCAGCTGGGCTTGTAAGACTACCTTATAGAAATTGCATCATGAGTGCTTGTCTTTTGCAGCTAACTTCACTATTAAACGCGCTGTCAAAATCGGATTTTCCAATTGCAAAATTTTGCCGCCGCGTTATTTCGGGATGCTCCATACAAATTGTATGGGCATGAGAACTTTTGACATCTAAAAAACGCTTGCCGCTCTTGTTTAGGTATGGCTGTAACAGACCAACCTAAATTACGACGCAAAGCGTTGTCTGGCTGTCAAAATTTCTCATTCCCATACAAAATGTTTGAAACCAATTGAAATACCGCGGCGTCAACGCTTATCAATTGGAAAATCCAATTTTGACAGCGCGTCAAGAAGTGAAGCTGGTTGCAAAAGTGCTGTTGTAGTTTGTTAAGTAATGTGACTGTAGCTACTTTCAGCTTAATTTAGCGTCTTCATCTATATTTCTTGTTTTTATTAAGAGTTTTTCATTAATAGAAGTGAGTAAACATTACTGTTTCTGGCACAACGTTAACGCTCTAATTTAGGTTAACACGCGTTTTAGCGTCAACGGATTCTACGCGTTTGAAGCATTCTACGCTTTTCTTGTCGCGCTTAAGCGATCGATAGTGAGTGACTTGCTGTCGCTCGCTTAAGTTGTCGATCTACATCGTGGACCAGGCAGTTAATGTACATAAGTATTCTACAAACCCAACAAAAACGCTAAGAGAAAGGGCATTTTCGCTTTCAAGTTTTATAAAATTAAAAGAAAAAAAAATGATATTATTCAAAAAATTTGAACTGTATCTTGTTTTTAAAAGATTATTTTAAAAGAATCAACTAATTAGCTGTTTTAAGTAGCTTGCATTGAAATATATTATATATTTTATCTAACTAGTGAGATCTCATTATTGTTAAATTTTTCAAATATGTATAGTAGTGCTGGCAAAGTATTGAGTAGTGGGTACCGAGTATCGAGTATTTGCCCTTTGTTTTGGATACTCAATACTCAAAAGTAGTTACTCGATACTTTCAGAGTTGTATTTTTAAGCAGTTGAGTGGCTAAAATAGTGTATAAAAATACATCACTGTACAAAATTAAACCAACCGCCGAAATAAAGCTATCAGTCAATAAAATAGAACAACCACATGTGATAAATTACATTTTAAATGTACTTAAAAATGTATATTAGTTAAATATGTATATATACATACATGTAAATATTATATTTTACTTTTTACATACATACACAATGTATTACACATGCAGGCACATATGTATGTTCATGCATTTGTAAATATTTTCAATTCTTTAAACAAATCAAAACATTAATTTTCCAATGAACCCTTATATGCGTAACAAATTTTTTTTTTTTATAACAATTAAATTATTTTTTAGGTTGTTAACGTTGAATTAAAAGTTAGCTTTACATATATTTTTGATTTAATAATACAGACATACAAAACCAATAATAGTTGTAGATTTTTTATTTTTGAAGAAACTACTTCAATATGCAGATAAAAACTATGAGTTACAAATTCAAAAAATCCGTTAAAAGTATCGAGTAGTATTGAGTACCCAAATGAAAAGTATCGAATATTATTGAGTAATGAAAAGTAGTAGAATTTGCCAGCACTAATGTATAGTAAGGCGGGTCGATTTAAAAATCGCACAAATTACAAGGAAAGTCGTATTCTAGGGATCAAAATAAGAAACTTTGGCGAAGGAACCATACCTCTACAATGTATTGTGTGTCGTGACTTTTGAGCCGAAGGGTCAAATTTTCAAAAATCTCACTTTGACCTATTTAGAGTGCCTCAATCGAGTCAAAATGTCTGACCGACGCCAGTGACACAAGAAAAAATCAGCAATTGAACGTGTCGTTCCGTTCCTTGTATGTGGGATGGAATTTTCGGATCCAAAAACGGTGGATCATCTTGATTTGCTTTCAGTTTTAACTCTCGCGGTGTACAGACGCGTTTTTATAATCGTCGCAACTGAATATTAAAAATTATTTAAAGTTAAAATCACAAAAAAAAATTAAAAAAAAAAACATTGATTAAACAGTTATTATACTGGTTTTATTTGGATTTTTTGCTTGCGTGTAATTTATATATATACAATTTGCATACACAAACTCATGTACATAAGTAAGGTATTGTGCTGGGAAAGGCTTTTTCTTTTTTAAGTCATAATTATATTCATTGGCTTTTATCGTTGTTTTTTTTATTTATATACAACCTTGGAAATCGTCAGCTGTTCATTGTAAGAATATTGAAACTCATCTTTTTTATTTTGCAATTATGCCTAAAAGTATGCTATAAAAACAAATGAGTAATAAGCGAACAATAAATTTAACATCACCTGACTACACGGTCAATAGCAAGTTAAAAACAAACAAAACATATTATGGATAATCAAACAACTTCCCCTGATGTATTTTCCTGGGATAAACTTTGTGATTTATTAGATGTATTAAAGGATTAGATGTATTAAAGAAAAGATGATCTCTTATCAATTAAATCTGAAATTGAACAGCTTAAATTAGAAAACACAAAGTTTAGAAATGAAATAAATGATCTTACTAGTCGCCTCGAACAAATTGATCGCATAACCCGCTCTAATAATATTGTTGTTAGTGGCTTAACAAGTAATAGTGTAACTGCAGCCAAAACTGATTTTTTAAAATTATGTTCTGACGTACTTTCTGTCAATATTAATGAAGTAACAGCTCGTTCACTGCCTAGAAAAAATACATACATATTTGTTTACTTTAGAATCTTACATGCAAACTGTTAATGTTCTTTCTGCCAAAGGTAACCTAACAAAAGATTCAATTTATATACAGAAGGACTATACTAAAGAGGAACAAAATGTGCGTTATAATTTAAGAAAAATGAATAAAGCTATTACGAGTCTCAATGTAAATCTAAAAGTAAGGCTTGGTGAATTTGCATCTTTTATCAACGACAAAAAATTTTCATGGTCAATATATGGGAAAAGTTGTTGCTTACTCAAATGATGATGCTGAATACATTAAATCACTTTTATCTAAAACTAATTGTCCCTATGAGGTAACTGTTAAGACGGGAATCGTAACTCAAGCTAATCCTACAATGACAGACAGCTTATCCTCACAATAGCAACTCAGAATTTGTCATTTATTATCATATAATGTAGCAAATCTGTCCAGCTCACTTATTTTTGGAAATTTTGTAAAATATATTAATAAATTCAAGATTTTCTTCCGTTTTTGTCATAGCAGACAAACAAGTACACTTTGCAATATACTTTCAAAATTACTGTTTACATTGGATCGAAGCAACGAAAAGTCATAAAGCTGGTCGTGCTAGTGGGGGCTGCTTGTATGGTTTCAAAAAGGAAATACAAAAAATGTATAATTTGAAGTTTTCTTCGCATCTTAATAATATTTTTTTAACTGCAAAGATAGACGGTAATTTGTTTTATTTCATTCCACGTTATTTAAATTGTACTAATTGGAAAGCTACAAAACTACAAACTTTTGTGTAGTGGGTGATTTAAATGCCCGTATTGGTGAAGATAAACTGCTGGAACCCATGTTTCTACAAGACATACCAAACATCAATGGAACGAGATGTTCGAAAGACAAAACGCTTAGTCCGAAAGGGAAACAACTTATGTCTCTTGTTACTAACTTGCGTGGAATAATACTAAATGGTAGAACAGTGGGTGATGCTCAAGGCGAATACAATTTTTGTGGAGGTGCAGGTAGCTCTGTTATAGACTATTGTATTTGTTCACACAGTCTTCTTAAGTATGTTGAGGATTTTACTATCAGTTACAAGCCATATTCGATCATATGCCTCTTGAATTAAATATAATTTGTCCAGCATCTAACAACAACAGAATCTTATCGGATTCGGGCTATCAAAGGCTTCGATGGAATGCCAAATCAGTCACCAAATATTGTGAAAATCTAAATCAACTTGCTAATATTTATAATTATGTTAATGATCACAATAGTTTGGCTGATGACATGGTAATGTCTATTAAAAATAAAATTAAAGAACCTAACATAACAAGTATGGATTTGAACCAAAACAAAAATGGTTCAACTGGAAATGTGTACGTTCCCGTAAAAAGATGTTAAAAGATTATAGAAAAAGGCACACAAACATAAACAAATCAAAATCTAATTCTGCTAGATCTAAATATCTTAACATCTTGCCGAAACAGAAAACTTGAGTTCTATAATTAAAATCTGAATCAACTTAATTTGGTTAGTTGCAGTAAAGCGTGGTGGAAACTTTCTAATAATATGAAAACAAGAAAACTAATTACAATAGGTAACCTAACTTCTGATAATTTTCGTATACATTTTAAAAATATATTGCAAGATACAAATAACATAAATGAAATTCATATTGTAAGTTTTTTACAAGTTTATATTGTTGAAATTATGATGTGTTAATGTTGTGTTTTTCTTTTTATTTAAATAGACGACCCTTGAAAAAGTAACCAAAAAAGTTACGAAACGTCGGGGAAATATGTAAAAAAACTTTGTTTTATTTTACATTAATGAAGTTAGGCCTGATTAGCTCAAACAAAAATAATTACTTAAAATTTAATACTTGGCCAAATAAATAGTAACGAGAAGATAATATCGGAGAGCCTGCCGAAAATATTCTTATTTATATTTATAGAAAAAATCATCAACAACAAAACATCTTAAACTGTATCGAATTATCAATATGAAGGGATATTTTCAATACATATCACTTAAATACAACAACGAAATATGCAAAACCATGAAAGAGTATTGCAACCAGGGCTGGGCAGTATTTGAAATACATGTATTTGAAATACGTATTTAAAATACAAATACGTATTTTGTATTTGTATTTTAAATACATAACCTGAAAGTATTTTGTATTTTGTATTTTAAATACATGTCCTGCAAGTATTTTGTATTTTGTATTTTAAATACATACAATAAATAGAAGTAGTTTGTATTTTGTATTTTAAATACATACAAAAAATGGCAGTATTTTGTATTTTAAAAACATAGTTAACAAAATATATTTTGTCAGTTTAAGGCCGTGCTTCACTATCCTACACAATCGTACGATTCATTCACAGGAAAATCTTGCAAAAATCTGACCGACTTTAAAAAATCGTTTCAAAGTGGTGTTGTAGGTGCCACACTATCATAGAAATCTGATGCCAAAACATCTGGTTGACAATAAATACTCCTCTGATCGCATGAAAACTATCATTTTATGAAAATTTTCATAAAATTTTACAAATCGCACGACTTGCCAAAAAATCTGTCACACAGTTGCATTTTTAGTCCACACTACTATACATTTTTAGCACACATGTCATATTTTGCAAATCGCGCGACTGTGTAGGATAGTGCGGTGATGGTTGTTTGCATTTTGATCTATTTATAATAAGGGTAATCACGATGGTGATTGTGCAAATATGCATTTTGCAAATTTGCTGTGCATATTAGTGTACTTCGTGACCGTACTTTTAAATTTATTGCATTTTTGTGAAGAGCATGTAATTTTGTTCACAAAAATGTGGCAGCCCATCAAAAATTCTGGCAACACTGACCTCAGATGTCAAGTTACAAATGCATAAATTTATTATTTACTAATAAATTAAAAAAAGAAGACTAAAACTTTTTAAATTAAATTAAAATTAGTTACAAAATTAAATTTTCTTTTTCTAAACATAAAAATATGATAGTCTGTATGTCACAAGGTATTGTATATTTTCGTTTGCAATTGATAAAATATGCACTACTCGTACTATCTTTGCTCATGGTTTTTTTAGTCCAAACGAAGCAAAATTAAGCAAATTGCAAATACATACATTTTGTTGTTATGTTGTGCAAATGTGTGTATATTTGCACACATTTGCATCGTTTGCACACTTTGCACTACCCATCGTGATTATCCTTAATGTATCATGCATCAAACCAATAACCAAAAACTAGAATCGCTAAAAAACGTAACTATACAAATTCTTAGAGTTGGCATCAACGCAATTCAGCTGTCAACATAAGGGCGAACAATTTTCAACCTATGTACGTGCCTCTCACTAGCAAGAATTGTGTGAGCCTGTGTTAGTAACACCTCCTGTAAAGTGAATACATCTTCAGCGTTGGGCAGTATTTGAAATACATGTATTTGAAATACGTATTTGAAATACAAATACGTATTTTGTATTTTGTATTTTAAATACATACATGACGTGGAAGTATTTTGTATTTTAAATACATACATGATGTGTAAGTATTTTGTATTTTGTATTTTAAATACATAACCTGAAAGTATTTTGTATTTTGTATTTTAAATACATGATCAGCAAGTATTTTGTATTTTGTATTTTAAATACCGAAAACCATGTATTTTGCCCAACTCTGATTGCAACGAATTAAAAAGACTGGCACAACAACAACAACGACTCAAATTCATACTGGCATGCAGGAGTTATGGTATCATATCAAACCACACCAAAAATACAACAACACAGGTATCGCAACTTTTTATATGTAATTATATTAAAGGGAAACTGGAAAAAATTGAACATAATTTTCACAATAAGATTTTGAATTTAGAGGTGTCGCAAACCAATGCAAATATTAAAATTATAAAACAAAAACTATTTCATTTAAAAAACGGAATAAAAAACATGCTAACAGAAATAGATTTTAACACTTTCTTTAATAAACAAATGGACAGAACAAAGCACATAACAGAAACCATAGAGAATGTACAAATAACAAAACTAAATACACTGAAAGAAAAACAATTTAAAATACATGGACTTTTGTTCAACGAAAATTGTTTTGACAACAAAACCACCTTGGAAATACCAATAGAATGCAAATGGATGCTTTCTCTTGGTAAAAAATTCGCATTACCGATAAATAAACAAAAGTTTTCGTCACTACACGTCATTGCAGATGTAGAACAATGCATTCAAGACATGGAAACTGATATTAATATGGAAAAAGAAACTGCCAGAACTAAGTTAGCTAATATTATAACCAACTTTAAAAGAAATGTAAGAAATACTCCAAAAGAAAAATTTATATTAACAATTTTTGAAAAAACGAGGAAATTCTTAAAAAAACATGAAGACATTTTCATAATTAAAGCGGACAAAGGCAATAAGACCGTCATTATGTATAAGCAAGATTATAAGGAAAAGATGGATAAATTATTAGAGGACAAGGCAACCTTCCGCCCATTGAGGACAGATCCGACAATCAAATTGCAGAAGGATAATAATAATATATCATTTTTACACAAAAACAACTACATTGACTCGTGGAAAAAACACCGATTGCTTTGTTCCGCCGCAACGGCACCGAGAATATATGGATTGCCCAAAATTCATAAACCAGACATGCCCCTTAGACCCATAGTATCATCGGTACAAGTCCCCTGTTATGAGTAATCCAAATTCGTAGGGCAGATTCTTAAAAACTTTATTTCCGAAAAATACAATGTCAAAAATTCCATTCAGGTAAAAGATGGTTTGAAAAATTTGAAAATAAATAACGATGAAATACTTGTCATTTGACGTAGTTTCCCTGTTCACAAATATACCTGTGCACATGGCAATAAGAAATATTATGGGAAAATGGAATACAATTAAAGAATTCACAAATATACCAAAAACAAAGTTTTTACAAATTCTTAACTTCTGCTTAACAGATAATAATTACTTTTTATATGATGGTAAACTTTATAACCAAATCTTTGGAATGCCTATGGGTAACCCCCTTTCCCCAACTATAGCAGATATTGTTTTGGACAACATACTTGACGATGCACTGAAAGAATTGAATAATAAAAACATACAAATCAAATACATATCGAAGTATGTGGATGATATTTTAGCTGTAGTCAAACTAGACGATAAAGATGAAATCTTAAATATGCTTAATATCCAGCATCCAAAAATTCAATTTACCATTGAAATTGAAGCTAATAAGGAAATCGCATATTTGGACATGAAACTTTTAAGAATCAACAATATTTCTTTTGATTGGTACACCAAACAATCATCTTCCGGAAGAATAATTAATTATAATGCGACTCAACCAAAAAATCAAATAATTAATACAGCGAAAAACTTCATCCACAGAGTACTTAACATTAGTGATAATAAATTTCACACTAACAACATACAAAAAATTACAAAAATTCTTATAAACAACAGCTTCCCGAGAAAATTAATAGGCACTATGTTAGAAGAAACACTAAAACGATTAAATCCCACTTCAAATACTCAACACAACACTAATGAAGAAAGAGACACAAAAAAAAAAAAATATTACAGTGTACAATTCATACCAGGATTAACAGATAATAAAAACATACGAACTACAATGGAAACAAACAACATCAATTTTGCATACAAGCCACACAATACATTAAGGTTCAATTAGTCGCGACTTACCATAAAACCATAGCCATAACCATAACCTTAACCATAACAAAATTTACTTTGTCTATTAGTGGTGCCATAACCATAAACAGCTGTCTGTCATTTTTCGTTTTCAAAGTGCAAAAATAAATTTAATAAAAATATGAACAGTGACGAAGAGATTGATAATTTATTCATAAATTTAATTTCATTATACGCCAAAAGGAGGAAATTAAAGTGCAGACGACGATGGCGAGTCCGACCAATTAATAGGGATTGGTTCCAAAATGGATACTACCAGAAGACGTTCCTGAAAATAAAAGAGGAGGATGAAGAAGAACTTTTTGCACACACGAGAATGCCCCGGCAGCTGTACGACATTTTCTTGAAATTAATGACTTCGTCAGTCTATAAATTCAAGGAAACAATTCATGCCGAAGAACGCATATCGATTACACTTCTGTAAGTTTTTCAAATAATAAAATATTTCACTAAATAAATTGAAATATTTTTAGTTACTTAGCATATGGAACCCCATTTAAGACACTAGCTTGGAGCTACAAAATCGGAAGAACCACTGCAAGAAATATTGTATTGGAGACATGTGATGCCATTTGGAAAACGCTTTCACCAATATATTTGAGTGAACCGACCCAGCAACAGTACAAAGACATCACCACCGATTTCGCTCAAATGTGGAACATGCCAAACTGCGTAGGTGCTATTGACGGAAAGCACATTGCAATTAAATCTCCACCAAAATCAGGTTCCATGTACTTCAACTACAAAAAGTTTTTCAGCATCGTATTGTTAGCGGCATGCGATGCTAAATACACGTTTACCGCTGTAAGCATTGGAGCATACGGAAGCGAAAGTGATGGAGGCGTTTTTCAAGTAACAAGATTTGGGGAAGATCTGTTGGAAAATCGGTTCCCACTGCCACCAAATACTCCACTTCCCTCAACGTCAGAACCTTTTCCGCATTATTTTGTTGGTGATTGTGCCTTTCCATTAAAAAATAATCTCATGAAGCCCTATCCAGGCGTAAACACAACAAGAGCCGAACGTATTTTTAATTACAGGCTATCACGTGCTCGACGTGTAATAGAAAATGCGTTTGGAATTTTGACGGCAAGATGGAGAGTGCTTAGGACAACAATGGAGTTTCATCCAGAGAATGCCGAAAAAATTGTCCTAGCATGTTTGGTACTCCATAATTTTATAATGCTGCACGATACTAAACGTTGGTACTGCCCAGAGAACTACACCGATGGAGAAGGAAGAAGTGCTGATTGGAGAAGTGAACTGAGACCACATAGAGGGCCATTGCGGTCTGTACAAACATTTAGACGTAGGGGTCGTAATAGTGCGTACGACTATAGATTATTCCTCACAAATTATATTTTGAACGAAGGT
This sequence comes from Lypha dubia, assembly GCA_947311025.1. Taxonomy (NCBI): domain Eukaryota; kingdom Metazoa; phylum Arthropoda; class Insecta; order Diptera; family Tachinidae; genus Lypha; species Lypha dubia. The sequence goes on along the minus strand of OX371260.1, from coordinate 101,581,627 downwards.
GCAGTGTCTTTTCAAAACCATGTCGAATAAAAATTATGTACATATATATGTACCAACAAAAAGTATGAATTTGTATTACTAAATTATTTTTTTTATTAACACTATTCAACAACAAAATATATAATGAATTCATTTTATTTATTTCAACTAAAAACTACGTGTAAGTTTATAACAAAAACAAAAAAAAAAAAAAAAAACAAAGCAAAAACTAAATATACATACATACATACATAAATAAATATTGATTAAAAATAAAAATTAATAGTACTTAAATTCAATTTCAGTCTTTCATTTGACTCTTTGCACTAGATAAACACTGGATAAATAAATATTGATTAAAAATAAAAATTAAGAGTACGTAAATTCAATTTCAGACTTTCAGTATTTTTTTTAAATAATAAAGAATAAAAAAAACAATACAAATAAATAATATTAAATAAAAAACAGTCATGGCTCGTCTATTTGTGGCTGCATGACGATCTCCGTACAATGGCGCATGACTTCAGCCTGGGTCTTGGTTGGCATTTTTGAAATGGCTGAACAAATCATGGTCCCAAACCTCTTGGAAAGTTTTAACTGTTTCCAGTATGGTAGTGTCTAACTCATCCAATTGTGCTCGTCGGTTTATTTTCCTCGATGATGATGATGACGCAGACGCTGAGGAGAGTATCGTTGACTGCGGTGAAATCGGCGCTGTGGAAAGTACCGCTGACTGCGCGGGTGAAATCGGTGCTGTCGATGGCAACTCAGAAAACACGTCCGTCATTTCTCCTACGTCACATTCCAAAATGCTACATTTATCAGCTGGCGCACTTTGTCTCATTCTGTAAAAGTAAACATAAATATAAGTACATATGTACCTTCATTAGCGATTATTTCTTACAATTAATTTTACTTACGGACGGGGAATAATATGCCCTCTCAAAAACTGCATGCTTTCCAAAAGCGCCCACGGCCCAAGCAAGCACCACTTCCTGAGGCATTTCGTGAGCCCCTTATTTCTTTGGTGAAACGTTCTCTTAGGTTTCCCCAGCGCTTCATAACAGTGTTTTCTAATTTAAAAATACATATATATTTTATTATAGTAATAACAAATTGCTTATTACTTACCATCAACATCCAAAATTTTGGCGACTTCCGACCAAGCCCGTCTCTTTTTTTCCCGGTCTTTAAAGCTATGATCACTTTTATCATATAGGCACGGGCAGTTTCGTACGGCTTCCACAAGCTTTCCGTCATCCATTTTGTTAGCTTAAAAATTTTAATAAATAAAATAAGCTAATAACAAAAATATTAATCTTACTTACCAAATAATATGTATGTACATAAAATTAAAAAAGTAAAAAAGGAAAAAAAATGTAAAACTAGCAAACAGCTGTTTACGGTTATGGCGAAAAACCAAAATTCAATTGGTTTCTATGGTTATGGTTATGGCTACGGCGTTATGTCAAGTCACCTCTAACAAAATACATTCACCCCTATCGTGAATAAATTTCCACGTGAAATTTTTTCACTTTTCACGTATTTGCAATCGTGAACAACTCGCATGAACAAATTTTATTCAGTCCAGAATAACAACGTGAAAAATGTTCACTGAAAAAAATTCCCCTTATCGTGAATAAATATTTCTCTCGGAATTTTTTCACTTCTCACATTGATATTTTCACTTTATTTTTGATGGGGAATAGAACAGAAATTATATGTATTTCTTCTTATAAATTCGAATATTAAAGCTTAAAAAGTTTATTTTAATGAAAATATCTGATAATAAGGCACAAACTGATGTATTTCTCAACAAAATGCAAAAAACAGGTCGATTGCCTGCAGATTTGTGAAACTTTAATTTTTTGGCTTTCCAAAAAGCCGAATTATTTTACCACATAAAAGTTAGAATGCAATAAACAAACGGAGCAACCAAACTAAAGCTCCAAAACTGAATATTTAACTTTGATTTTTGAAGTTTTCTTTAAAATAAATATGTCCGTGTATATTTTTGAACAAAAAGTTGTATGATTTTTTATTTTTTTAATCTTCTTCCCTTTTATACATTCACTAACAACTGATAGCGGGAATAATTTTTCACGGGAGATTCACGATAACATTTTTCCCTTCGAGTGGAACTAAAATTTCACGTGAACAAAAATTTCACTTCTTATTCACGATAGGGGTGATTGTTTTTCATAAGTTTGGTTTGAACAGCTGTTTTCTATGGTTATGGTTAAGTCACGTCTAATTGAACCTTTAAGCACAATTTTTTCAAAAGTAAAAACACCGATAGAAAAATTAAAACAAAGTAATGTGGTGTATGAAGTCAAGTGTGGGGGAGATAATAACAACAGCTGTGATTTAGTATATATAGGAACCATGGTGGAATAATAAGGTGCGCGTAAGAATACAACAATAAAAAACGACATGCATTTTGTTTGTGTAAAATTAATTCAAAATTGTCAAAACAAAGCTGTATACAAAACAAAACAAAAGGTGTTTTGTATGTATTTATTGGTTATGCAAAAACAAAAAGCATAACGTAAACAAAAATATTCATGATGGCGGCCAAAAATGTAAACAACTTTTGACAAGAAAAGCATACTTTTCCATTTTTTTAACGGTCAAAACACAACCCTACAAAAAACCATATTCCTTCTTGCGCACACCTGATTATTCCACCATGTATAGGAACAACAAAAAGAACTTTAGAAAAGAGACTAGGTGAGCATCAAATGGATATTATAAAAGAAAGAGAAAGTACTGCTTTATCTCAACATGCAATTTCAACTGGACACAAAATAAACTTTGACAATACGAGAATATTAGATAAAGAAAAAAATGAGAAAAAGAGGTACACAATCGAAAGAGGATACTCAAAACATTAGTACCAGTTATAGATTAGCAATACTGTGATCAACAACTCTGTGATATTAATTTTTAAGTTTGTGTAATTATACAGATTTGTGTGTTATGTCCGTAATTATACAATTTTGTGTTTCTATGCGTATGTAAGAACTTCAAAATTAAAATACACTTCTTGATGTATTTTTTTTACAGACTAACTTTTATTTTTTCTTTTTTCGACTGACATAAAATGTATTTATTCCTGTATATAATTTTTTCGTTGCCAGATCTTAAAATTAATATAAACATTTCAAAACAATACGATTATTATTATTTACAATATATATTATTCCTACAGTTCGGCCATCCTGACTTCAAATCGTCCCGATTTCGTCCGAAGCCCGCTGATTCTCAGTTCCCTGAAACCACCTCTTCAAATTAGCTGCTTCCCGTATCCCCTCATACGGTATCTGTGTCAACTGAAATCCTTCTGCATCCCTGATCACATATCTATCGTTCCCTAAAACCTTGGTGACTCTGTACGGTCCCTTAAATTTTGGTACTATCTTCCTGCAGGCCCCTGAAGTACTAATGTAGTTTCTAACCACAACATAATCTCCCACCTTATAATTATGCTGAATCCTATTCCTATCCTTTAATCTTTTGTTGTATTCCTGATTCTTAATTATGTTCTTCGCAGCCTCACTCCTTACCTCCGCTAAACCTCGTCCAGTTTTGTTATCAATTTCTTCCAATTTTTCTCTACAGAAATCAACAACCCTTCCCCTCTGCTGGATTCCAAATAAAAGCTCACTAGGTGTCGTCCCCGTACTCTTATGCCTCATATTATTCATCGCGAATTCGATATCAGGTAACACCTTATCTAAGCTTGATTCCTTACCAGCGGCTGTCAACTTGGCTATCATTGGACCTAAACTCCGGTTTACCCGCTCTACCTGACCATTTGCCTGGGGTGATCCAGTCGCGACCTTCACATGCTGTATATTATTAGTACTAAGAAAATCATCAAAAGTTGCCGAAGTAAATGCGCTAGCTCGATCAGAAACTATGATCTTCGGCCGACTGTAAGAGTTAAAATACTTTCCCATACACTTAACTACCTCCCCCGTGCCTGTTGAACAAACCGCGTACAACTTAACAAATTTCGTAAAAGCATCAATCATCAGAAATACATACTTTTTTTTGTATTTCTCATGCTTTCCTGCTTTCGCCGAAAAAACAATACATTTTAAGCAATTCTCTATATGATCCCTAATCCTTTCTTTCATCCTCGGGAACCAATACAAAGTCATCACCGCACCCATAACCTTATCACACCCCATATGCAGCATTTCATCATGATACTTAATAAGTATGTTAGATACCATAGATGACGGAACATAAAATAATAGGTTACCGGCAACCTTCCTATAAACCAACCCATTCCTCATCTCATACTATTTACTCTCGGTGTCCGCCAATTCATCACGAATTTTATTTATCTCGGTGTCCCTGTATTGACAAATTGATAAATTTTGCTCAAAAGTATTTTCTTCAAGCATCAAAATACTAGAAAGTCTACTGAGTGCATCTACATGTCGCATCCTCGTCCCTGCTCTGTGTTCTAAAGTGTAATCATAATTTTGGAGCTCTAGAGCCCACCTAGCAATTCTAGGGTTAATTTCCCTCTTATTCAGTATTAGTGTCAACGAGTTACAATCAGGTACAATTTTAAATCGAATGCCTTCCAAATAAATTCTAAATCTTTTAAGAGCGTAAATAATGGCCAGAGCCTCTAACTCGAAGCTGTGGTATTTTGATTCACAATCCGTGGCCCGTTTTGAAAAATAAAATACGGGATGAAAAACTCCATCTTTTTTCTTTTGTAATAGTATCGCACCGTAGCCTAATGAACTTGCGTCACAATGGAGTTCTGTCTCATCCCTATGATCATAAATAGCTAATATTGGTGCTTGAATAAGTTTGCATTTTAATTTTTCAAAACATCCCATTTCCTTTTCACCAAATCTGAACTTAACATTCTTTCTTATAAGAGCGTACAACGGCTGAGCCTCAACCGAGAAGTTTTCTATAAATCTCCTAAAGTACGAGCATAAACCGAGGAAACAATGTACAGCCCTAGTGTTCTGTGGAACAGGAAAGTTCTCAATGGATTTTATATTCTTCGCATCCGGTCGGATTCCATCTTTAGAAATAGCATATCCCAAGTACATTATTTCCGACTTCATGAAATTACACTTATCGAGTCTTAATTCTAAACAATTGCTTACTAATTTATTAAAAACGCCTTTAAGAATTTCCAAATGCTCGTCCTTAGTCTTAGTAGCTACCATTATATCGTCCAAATAAATTGCCAATTTGCCAGCTCTAATCTCATCCTCAAATATTCTACTAATAAAGCGTTGAAAAGTCGGTGGTGCGTTTTTTAAACCAAACGGCATTTTCAAAAATTCGTATTGTCCCATAGGTGTCACAAAGGAGGTATATTTTACCGACTCATTATCCACTCCCACATGATAAAATGCACTTTTTAAATCAAGTAATGAAAAATAACGCTTGTCTACCAGTCTGTCCAATAAATCGTCAATAAGTGGCAATGGAAAATTGTCCTTACATGTGTTCTTATTCAACTCGCGGTAATCAACACATAACCTAATCTCACCGCTCTTCTTCCGAACCAAAACTATCGGTGAAGCATATTCTGATGTACTTGGTCTAATAATCCCTTTTCCCAATAAATCATCTAAAATCTGTTGAACATTATGTTTTTCGTTATATGAGAGTCTTCGTGGGGAGCAGCTAAAAGGCTTTTCATTTTTCAAGTTAATCTTAAGTTTCCATTCAACTTCAGGTTTATCGGAGCGTTTGCAGTCTAAATAATAATCTTTAAATATTCCTTGAAACTCCATATTAACAATATTAGGTATATCTTCATAACTGATACTTAAACTTTTGTTTTCCACTTCAATATTCATTCACCCCTATCGTGAATAAATTTTCCCTCGAAATTTTTTCCCTTTTCCCGTCATTGCAATCGTGCACAACTCCCATGAAAAAATTTTATTCAGTCCAGAATAATAACGTGAAAAATGTTCACTTAAAAAAATTCCCCTTATCGTGAACAATTTTTTCCCACGAGTTTTTTCACCTTTCCCTTCAATTTATTCACTTTATTTTTGTTGGGGAACAGAACAGAACATCTATGTATTTCTGCTTATAAGTCGAATATTAAAGCTTAAAAAGTTTATTTTAATGAAAAGATCTGATAATAAGGCACAAACCGATGTATTCCTCAACAAAATACAAAAATAAAGGCAGATTGCCTGCAGATTTGAGAAGCTTTAATTTGTTGGCATTTTTTCGTTTTGTTGGCTTTCCAAAAAGTAGCCGAATTATTTTACCACATAAAAGTTAGAATGCAATAAACAAACGGAGCAACCACACTAAAGCTCCAACACTGAATATTTAGGTTTGAATTTTTAAGTTTTCTTTAAAATAAATATGTATGTCCGTGTATATTTTTAAACAAAAAGTTCTATGATTTCTTATTTTTTTAATCTTCTTCCCTTTTTTACATTCACTGAGAACTAATAGCGCGAATAATTGTTCACGGGAGATTCACGGTACCAGTTTTCCCTTCGAGTGCAATGAAAATTTCACGGGAACAAAAATTTACTTGCTATTAACGATAGGGGTGATTATATTTATGCATTCCTTTTCATATTCTGTCTCTAATTTAAATTTCGCGGCATTCAAAAAATTCTGTCCTAAGAGCATTGGATAGCTCATTGTCTCATTTGACACTACAAACAAATCAAGTCTAATCGTCTTTTTTTCGTAATATATTATAACTTTAACATTTCCTTTAACAATAAGAGGACTTTTATTTAAACCAAAATAATTCAAGTTATTATCATTTTCTGTTATTAATATGCTTGGCACGAACTGTTCTTTTACAAAGCTAATAGGGCTACCAGTATCTAATAATGTTCCTAAAGAAGAATTAAACCTAAAACCATTATTTATAAAGTCTATATTAATAAGTCTTACATATTCGTCATCGATATTGCCGTCCTTAATATGAAAAACAGATTGCTTCTTATCGTTTTTATTATCGGTGGGTATTTCTTTTCTTTTGTGGCAACTTGCTGCAAAATGGTCCATTTCTCCACACACAAAGCATGCCCCTGACTCTTTTTTGGGCTTGCGGCATTCATGTGCCATATGCCCAAAATAATTGCAATTATAGCAACGTATTTGCTTTGCTTGTATGCCGCCGTCCGACGCATGTTCTCGAATATTGCCTACCTGTTCGTTTGACGGTTTCTCCAATCGTACTTTATTGAACGCTTCCAGTAGTTGCTCTTTAGTTTTAAAACCCTGCATTCTCGCTTGCGTTTGCAGAATATAATTCGGAATACCTTCGATCAAATATTCAACCATGTCGTTATCTGGTACGCTGACTTTGTCAGCTAAAATACTTTTATCATGAAAATATTCTTGGAAAGATTCGATACGTAGCCATTTACGTTGCTCGAACTGTCTTTTTAATGAAAGGCGACTTAATCGATTCCCAAAAATTTGCTTAATTTCATTTAATAAATCATCAACTGCAACTGTCATTAAATTAGGCTTTGAATAAAACCAATTAAGGGCTTTTCCTTTTAATTTATTTGAAATTAACGCCCGCATATTATGTTCATCAAGATCGAAAGCAGACTTAACATTTCTTAGCTGCATTTCCCAGTGTTCAAAACAGTCATTTTGGACAGAAAATCTGCCACCAAATCTTTTGCAAACGTAAAATTAAAGTTTTTTTCTGTGTTTTTATCTTTCTCACCACTGCCTGCTTGGACTCGGTTTTTTTTCATGATTTCTTTTTCCTTTCGTAAAATTTCGTTCTCTTTCTTTTCAAGTTCAATCTCTTTTTCAAGTAACTCAATTTTTTTTTTCATAAATTCTAGTTCATTTTTCAGCTCCACTTTTTTAAATCTGTCTTTTACTGCATTCTTTGACACTGCACTATTTTTGGTTTTCATTTCCTTTTCTATTGCATTCACCTTGTCTCTCATCATATTTTCGCCTTGTTCTGTATAATCGTAAATTAGATCTTCATCTACATTCTCAATCTGATTTTCACTTTCGTTGTTGCTATTTTCTTTACTGTTTTCGCCTATTTCATTATTTTCATCAATATCTCGCTGATCATCATTATCAGCTATTTCGTCCTGTACATCACTATCTGTGCCAGTTTCTTTTCCAGGAAATCTTGTGCGTAATTATATTGGGGCACTCAGAATCCGTAAAATTAATTCGTTTTTGTTCCCATCGCTTTTGATGCCAATAAAACGTAGCCAATCTTTTAACTGTTTTACAGTAAATTTATTTAGGCTATTAGCATCAAATAGATCCATTTCGTAACCACTTCTGATATTGTAAGAACTTCAAAATTAAAATACACTTCTTGATGTATTTTTTTTTACAGACTAACTTTTATTTTTTCTTTTTTTGACTGACATAAAATGTATTTATTCCTGTATATAATTTTTTCGTTGCCAGATCTTAAAATTAATATAAACATTTCAAAACAATACGATTATTATTATTTACAATATATATTATTCCTACACGTACTGTAATTAATATCCAAAAATGTTTTAATGTGAAAATTTAAAAAATTCATATTGTAAGTTTTTTACAAGTTTATATTGTTGAAATTATGATGTGTTAATGTTGTGTTTTTCTTTTTATTTAAATAGACGACCCTTGAAAAAGTAACCAAAAAAGTTACGAAACGTCGGGGAAATATGTAAAAAAAACTTTGTTTTATTTTACATTAATGAAGTTAGGCCTGATTAGCTTAAACAAAAATAATTACTTGAAATTCACTGGTGTATGCCTTATCGTATTGATGCTTTTCTCGATTCACCAATAGAGAATTTTGAGCTGACATCAGTATTAAGATCTTTAAAACTAAATAAGTCTCTTGGTAATGACGGTTTAAGCTATGAATTCTATAAATTTACGCCCGCGAGTTTTGTTACGGAAATACTTTCAGTTTTCAATTACATATTTTTACACGAAAATATTCTAACAAGCTTTAAAACCGCCATACTAATACCTCTTTTAAAAAAGGGTGATCCCAATTGCGCTTCAAACTACCGTGGCTTATCATTAATTGATACCCTGTGCAAAATCTTCAACAACATAATTTTAAATCGTATAATAAATTGGTTCGAAAAATATTCAATATTGAACGAGTATGACGCTGGGTTCAGACAAAATTACTCAGCTGTTGATAACGTCTTCAATCTGACAAATATTGTACACTTATGGTGTTTTCTTTTCTACACACAAAATGGCACCTTGTTGAAACGTACATGTATAAAATTTCTTGCCAACCCTATAATAGTGCAGGTTGTTATTTTACTAGAACAAAACACAACTTATGAAAAAGTGGAACGCCCTGTTTTTAACAGCTGACAGCTAAGTTTTACAGGGCACTATCAACACTGTCGATTTTTACGGGGCAAAAATTGCAATGCCTTCCAACATTATTGAGGGCGATTTTTTTTTAGAATCAAACACACTGCCCTCTTAGAGAGCAAAACATTTTTAAGAAACGAACACCAAAGTACATTTTCTGCATGGATATGTACCTTTTTTTGTAGACAAGAAAACATCATTAAACAAAATATATAATAAAAACACTTTCGCATTTTTTTGTGGACTTCTCCTGTGCTTTCGATATGATTCCAAGAAATTTGCTTTTTTTAAATTATCAAGTTTGGGTTTATCTACAAAGATTGTTCGTATTCTACAGCTTACATATGAAAATACGTCTAGTCAAGTACTGTATGGAAATACGTTTTCTGAATCCTTCTATGTTAATGTTGGCGTTAAGCAAGGGTGCATACTAAGTCCAATTTTATTCGAATTGTATCTTAATGACTTAGCTGATTTCCTTCCTGGCGGAGTAAACGTTGCAGACATTGCTGTTAAAATTCTTCTCTACGCAGATGACATTGTCATTTTGGCCGATTCCCCAAGTGTACTGCAAAGCATGATTGATGATCTTCATTCTTACTGTTTGTTGTGGTGTCTTAAGGTAAATTTGGAAAAATAAAAGATAGTTGTTTTTCGTAGTGGTGTAAGAATATCCAGTAATCTGAAATGGAATTTTGGAGAAAATAATATAGAAATTGTGAATAACTACAGATATTTGGGAATGGATCTAAATTTAACTTATCTTATACAAAGCACTTACGGAACAAATTAACAACATCGAAAATGGCAATTGCATCAACATGGTCAAAATATATTAATCATCGTAAAACATCGAACAACAATAAACTTAGGGCCCGATTATGGTTTACAACACTTAAATCAAAGACTATAAATATATAAAGATATTGCACGTAGAACATTGTACGGCAAATGCTTAATTTGCTGGTGGTTTTATTACTAAAACCACTTTTTTCAAGAGAGTCATTTATTTTCTCAGAGAATTTATTATTCTCATGTCTCTACTATTCATTTAGATATGTATACATGTGTTCATACGTTTGTGTCTTTGCATACACAAGTATGTGTGCATGTGTGTACATTTAATAAACAAACGAAAGATTCCATATAAACAAACAAAAAAACTTTTGGAGCCTTTGCTGCAATAGAGTCATAATTCAAAAAATCTTGTTTGGCAGGAAATGAATTTAAAGTCTAGAATTTACCTACTTATAAATCAATGGTAAAATATTCTTCTCCCAAGAGAATAATAAAATACAAATACCTATCTTTCATATTTGTATGAAAATTTTGCACAATATAAAAATTGATATCGCGATTAGTTATATATGTTTGTACATATTAGCTCAAAAATGACATATTTTGAATTATGACGCTTTTGAAGCAAAGGCTCGTTTTGTGTTCGCACAATATACATATGTATGTGGACATAAGATACGTAAAGCTAATGTCTCGCTAATCTCCGAAACTACTGGACCGATTTAAATGAAATTTCGCGCAGATATGTTAACAGTGTATAACTTGAAATATAGGCTATAGGTATATGTATTATTTTGAATTTGAAATGGAAAAAATTGCTTTTTGAATAACCTGGTCATTTATAAACAGATTTTCAAAATTATTGTTTTGTTTGAAAGGTGTTGCCTGCAGTTGGGTCTCATAAATTTATTTTTGGAAATCTGTTAATTACTCTGCTAGCTCAACGGATATCTTGTGCTCGCTGCCGTATGGATATAATAAAACCCGCGCAAATTTTGTCATATCCATCAGAAATGTTTGTACATGCAAAAAATTATGATAAAAATTCAGATTTTGGAAGTTTGTGTGCTCCATCAGACTTATTTTTTGCAGTATGTAAGATTCATATAAAAGTTTTCGAAAAAATTTTTTATGAATCCAAAGAAATAAAAAACATAAAAAAAACTATTGTTGAGCAATGTGTAATTCTTACACTTTTACGAAAGTATTCCTCGTGGGAAACATACAAATACAAATTAACGAGCTTAACTTAAAATTTTGAAACAATAAAACATATGCTCAATCCAGAAAATTATTAAATATGTACTTATGTACCAATCACCAAAAATAATTACATTTCTTGTGCTAGTTATCACTTATTAAAAAGATTTTAATAAATTTTATAATAGTTTTGTAAACAAAATAATAAATTTTATGGTTTTCGAACTCAGGTAAGCGCACGTTTTATTTGATTTATGCATATACATATGTACATACATAGATATTCTAACTACATATACCATTGAAAATTCTAAAATAAAATATTTAATAAAACAAATGTGTATACATAGTTCGGTGTGAATCAACATAAATGCAATAGTACAATAACAAAAAACGTAATTTTACCCTACAGCCATAGAAATCGGAAGCATTGGCTTTGCACTGTTTATTTGCACATGATTTATATGAAAACAAGAAACTGCTTTTAGTTGTTAATATTGTTACATGGTCTAATAATCAGGTCTGCGCAAGAAGGAATATGGTTTTTTGTAGGGTTGTGTTTTGACCGTTAAATAATCTGCAAAAATATGGTAAGTTAATTCGGTCTTGTCAAAAGTTGTTTACATTTTTGGCCGCCATCATGAATATTATTGTTTACGTTATGCTTTTTGTTTTTGCATAACCAATAAATACATACAAAACAACTTTTGTTTTGTTTTGTATACAGCTTTGTTTTGACAATGTTGAATTAATTTTACACAAACAAAATGCATGTCGATTTTGTTGTTGCGTTGATACGCGCACCTTATTACTCCACCATGTATTGTTATTGAATGTGCTTTGCACAAGAAATATGTCACACACACAAACACATTTCTCAATGAGCATCATTTATATGTGTAAACAACAAAAAAAAAAACCATAATTTCTCTGGAAAATAATTTCTAGTAGAGTTAAAAGAAACAAAAATGTTTAAAAAACAACAACAAAATAAACTTGACAAAATTATTACTACATACATACTTATGTACGTACATATGTATGTATGCCTAAAATTTTTGTGGTCCTTTCTCTTGCTACTTCCCCCCACAGCATCATCAAACGCAAACAATTTTTGTTTTTATTCAATGTTCTACGTGCAATATCTTTATATATTTATACAGCCGTATTCATAAAAATTTATTTCAGATTTATTGGCGGTTTATCAGCCAAAATTGTTAAAGTTGTATTCATAAACGAAAAAATTTTATTAAACCTTTAGTAAACCATCAGTAAAGTCAAAAAATTTATTGTTGGTTTGCCCTTCTTTAAACCAAAAATAAAGTGACATTTTGCATTATATTCAAGTAAATATAAAATATGGTGACATACATACATATATGTATGTATATAAGTGTGTAGATATGTAGCATGTATTAATAATATTTACCATGTTTTCCATTTCATTTTCTGAAAGTTCTTGTTTGTTATTAGTTGCATCCATTTTAATTACACAAATTATAAATACATATGTACGTTTACTTGAAGCACAAATCAAAGAAATAAAATAAAATTCTGACGAATTATAGCAGTGATGTAAATTAAAGGTAAACAAACTCATTATTCGGTTACCTTTGCTACCGTATATCACAAAAATTGATAAATGGAAACAGTTTGTTTATTGATTTTCATTTAAAATTGTTCGCAAACTCATTTTTTATGTTTCTTATTTTGCAAACATATATTTTTCATTAAATTTTTTAAATAATTTATAGAAAACCTGATATCTACTTGATTATCGGGTTTAGCAAACAGTGGTTTAAAGCATCACTAAGAACTAAATGACAACCACATAAAAAGAGAGTTGCCATACATTCACATAAAGTCGCTACAATCGTTCAACAGCTATAAAACTGATATTGTTCCTTTATGAATACCAATTTTTATTAATCATTAATAAAACGAAAAGTCTACGATAGCTATTGTACTCTATAAACCTACAATAATATTTTTTTATGAATACGGCCGATAGTCTTTGCTTAAATGTTGTGTAGTCTCAGCTACAACACAACATTAATCTGTCTTGTGATTATGGTTTACAACAGCTACCCGGTGGCGAATGTCATGATGATTCATCGTGAAAAGTACTGACAATGTTAAATCATCAATGACAGACGCTGAATTTTCTTTGGTGTCATACATGAATTTTTTAAGGAATTGTCCAAAATATCATAGATGATCCAAATTGATTTTGTTCACAAGGCGTCCGCGTATTAGTGAGTCCTAAAAGACAATATCAACGATATTCATATATGAATTTTTATGTAATTCGGCACCATCAATGCTTTGACAAACAAATATAATAATCCGTTATTGTTTTTTTCCTTCAACCATTAACGAATACTTGTATCAGGCAAATTCCAGCAGAGTTCAGCTTAGTATCGAATAATAACAGACAATGTCGATTACTTTCAACTTTCTTTTATAAGGTGAATCTACTATAAAAATGTCTACAAAGCTGTCTTTAGCTGTGTCTTTGTCACGTGCATTCATCGACATTTCGATATTTTCATACAAATTTCGTCTTGAGACCTATTTTGTAAGGAGGAATCATAGATGAAAATATCAATATGACAAAGTCGTTGAAAAAACGCAACCGGGTAGCTGTTGTGTATATCACAGAGTTGGATTTAAATAGTAGCACACATATCCGCAAAATTCCAACGATGTTTGCAAAAAGCGGTCAAGTTGAAAAATAAATATGTACATAAAAACTGTTAAAAGTTGCATATACATTTTTGTTGTGTTACAAATAAGTAAAATAAAGTACATATAAATAATTATGGATGTTAATGTCGATTTATTTTTTTGATAATTGTGATGAAGGCACAGCTAAAACGCACATGGCACTTCTACGGAAAAGAATTCGAACCCATTGGATCTCACAAGTACTGAGTATGTTATACTTATATTTTAATGCAGAACATTAATGTACATAAATAAAAATTTTTCAGTTTTAAAAAATTTTTCCGCATAAACAAGGATGGGTTCTTATTCTTGCTGCGGGAACTAAGCATTTTATTAAAACCTTCAAATCGGTGTTCTGCCATTCCTCCTATTTTAAAATTTAATTGCTCTTTGATTTTTTGCTGATGGTAGCTATCAAAGAAGTAGCGTTAATGATTTTAATATTGGAGTTTCACAACCAACAGTTTTCTGCATTTTAAGAGTAAACGGATTTGCTTTCATCACCTCCACCAGTTTTTCTATTTGTTTTTTATTTGATATTTTTCTAATAAATACTAAAGCAGCTTTAAATTTTTTGCGGAAAACTGAAGTTTTATATGTATACTTACAAATTTTTCTCCATTTTAATTTTTCAACTTGCAACGTCAATTAGACATGTTGTGAACCATAATCGCTGTAAATGAACATAGACAACTGAACTTACAACACTAAAGCTAGGTGTTGTAAACCGTAATCGCAATTTTAATTTAACAACACTAAAATGTTTGATGTTGTAAACCATAATCGGGCCCTTAAAATTTTCATCTCTGCTTCTCGATCTATAATGTTTTACGGTGCTCAAATTTGGGGTTAAAAAAAATATGATGAAGTGGAAAAATTATTTACATATTTCAAAAAGAAAATGATACATTTGCCATACAATACGCCAAATTACATGCTTTATTTAGAAACTGGTCTAAACTCCCTGTATATTTGTCGTGTGCACCCTGTGGCAGATAATGCCGTGAAACGTAGTCACAGCTGATTTACTGTTTGTGTGCGGGTGTACACCTTTGGGGAATGTACTGAAAGATAAAAAATTGATATGGAAAATAAATTGTTTGGAAAATCGAAGATTTGTTGGTGGAGTTGGAAGCAAAAAAAAAAAAAAAAAAAGATGGACGAAATAGGGGTTTTGATGGCGCGAAAGAAAAGCGATGTTCGGTGGTGTTGATGAACAGACAGGGGCTCAAAAATTCTGAGATTTGCCGTTGAAGGAAAAAGAAGTGGCAGAGTTTGCGGAACAAGATAATTATTTTTTTTGTGTGCTGAAAATTAAAAACACATTTATAAGTTCAAATTGACTTAAGATTTTATTTTGGTATTTAAAGTTGATGTATAGAAAAAAAAACATTTAATAAAAATTATACAAAGAAAAAGAAACTATAAGTCTTGGTGCAGTGCGAAGCTTCAATAAACTTCAATTAAAGCAAAGCTAAAATTGGGGATAAAAATAAAGAAATCAAATTTAACAAAGAAAAAACAAAGTTCATAAGCAACGAAAACTTAAAAATTAAAGAAAAGTTACATCAGCACAATAACAGCTAAAAGTCACCAATTAGTTACCCAACGTTACCACCGCCGTCACAGCCAGTGGGAAAAGTGGATCATTTATAGTAGTCGAAAAGTCATCGTCCACCTGTCTAGTGGGACCCCAGGTATTCTGCCATAGACCGGTACTGATACACTGCCGACCTAAACGTACGAAATATAAAAATATATATTGCTCTTTTAAATTTTAGAGATAGGGTAAACACCTTTTTCTTTTTTATTTTTTTTACTTAACTTAGTGGAATTTATATTTTAATTTCCTTTTGCGGTTTGTGGACAAAAGGTCCGTCGGGTTATGTTGAGCTCATCCTAGGGTTTCGACGAAGATAAATTTTTACGTAAGGGCCAATTGCCCACCGTATTTTTAGGTGTTCGCCTTAGCCTATGGAGAAAAGAAAAATACATATTGAAAAATAGGTAATGCTCAAGTTAGCAAACAGACCTACGAGTACTTAAAGACATCCACGGCAGTTTTCCTCTGGAACATAACTTAGCATAAATTTTACAGAAAAACGAAATTTTGTTCAGAGCTTTAGTTAAGGCAAAAATATACAGATTTAAAGTTTATATATATAAATAATCACTTTTTTTCAAATTTGTTCTATTTACATCTCGGCCATCTTGGGTAGGCCTATTTCAGGCAGTCAGCCATTTTATGATTTTTTTTTTTAAATAATTTTTTTTGTTAATCATACAATATCTTATTATATATATAATTTTTGTTTAAAAATCTAGTAGGTTTTCTTCCATTTATAATAATTAAATAAATGAATGGTGCCTAAATTAGAATCTTTTTTTATTTTTTTAAATTTATAAGAATAAATTTTATAATGTTTATATTTTTTAAATGAAATTTTCAGTGTGTTTTCTTAGAATGAAGAATTGCTAAATTATTTAAAGCGTGGTAAGTAGGGGAAAACAAAAGCTTTCCCAGGTGACACAGGTTTAGGGACATCGAAAATATACGTGCGATGTCATGGAGAGGTTTTTCCAACCTCTAAGGGGAGGGATTGATGCCCTGGTTATCCATCTGCCAGGAGGATTTAGTGGTGTATTGTATCAGCCAGGGAGATATTTCAGGATTGCTTCGGGTTCCTTTAAATATATTTCATTATTCATATCCAACTTATGTACACTCAATAGGCTGGCATGATTTTTTTGTAGTTGCCGGACAAGCTAGATGGGTCGGCAAGAACTACCCCAAGACGGCGAGCTTCAGCCGGAACATCCGCCAGCAAGCCAGCACGGCCGATCATCTGGCACCACCTTTACAGGTGTATGTCCAACAGCAGCTGCTACATATTGATACCCTAAAGCTACATCTATCTTAAATTAATAGAGTTTTACGACTCCCTGTACATAGATTACCACGATTGTTAGCTGAAAAAATTATTACAATGCAAAAATTTTGGGCTGAGGAGTGGGTAAATATATGTGAAAAAATTCATTATGTTCCAGAAAATGCTAATAAGCCCCTATGTGAATACTGGAATCCAATACTTGAACTTTTAAAATCAACGGAAAGACAAGATTTTATATCGAAGGCAAGAGGCTCTCAATTTCATGATTTATATTCGAAATTAACTTATAGCTCTATAATCTATTAGCTTATGTACCCAATGTAGTCTGGACGAATCCGAAAATACGTTTCATTTCTTAGGACTTTGTCCTATTTTTAATGAGTTCCATGTTAAATATTTTAATAAAACCGTTTTGGACATGAACGAAGTAATAAATATACTAAATGACAATGATAATAATAATCACTATAATTAATACAAATATTTGGAAATTTGTTTAAAGTACAGAAAACTTATACTGAATGAATTCAATTAAATTCCTCTAAAATTTATTTTTATTTTGAAGTACAAAAGATTTATTATAAATCGCTATTTTATATAATCACTTTAAAATTTTGGTAGAACCAAAGTAAATTTGTTTATAAATTAAATTAATTAAAATCAGCTTTAAAATGCCAATCTGGCTCACAACTATTAAGTTAAGCCAAATATAGGTACATATGTATGTATGTACATATGATTTCAAAAATTGTATTACCTTCCTTTGTAAATATTAAAAATATCTATTAAATAAATAAATAAATAATATACATAAGTGAACAGATAAAAAGAAAACTCTAAATGAGTTCATCTTCTGCCAACAACAACAACAATAAATCTACAAGCAGTAGAAATGTTTATTTAACTTTGCTTGCTGATTACGACAACAAAAAAAAAATTATTTAACAAAAACCTGAATTTTACAAAAAACACAACTACTCGTGCGTGATCATGCTCTCCAAACATAAATATTGATCGAGAAGCAACAACAATTGCACCTCTTAGCAAACTTGTCAGCTTAGCTATACAAGCAAACAAACAAACAATTAGTAACAAGGTGACCAACGTGCGAAAAATTGTACATGCGGTGAGTACAATAAGTGACAATAATAAAATTAAAACAGGTATGGATAGAAACATAACCGTGTTAAAAAGGGGAAAAAGTCCGCTCAAATTGCTTCAACAGCGAAAGTTCCCAGAGATGGGAAAAACAATATAATAAATTCCGAAAATCGTTTCGCGATTTTATCTGAACTAGGCGATGAAGACACAACTACAACAAGGTCGAGTAAGCCCCCACCCAGGAGTCGACAAGTTGCCTACAGTACGCGTTGTATGTGGTGAGTTACACAGTACCGCTAACTGTGATAAAATAAAAGGTGATCCCAAGGCGATAAAATGTGGCAATTGCGGCGGAAATCACACTGCCAACTATAGAGGCTGCCCCCTTTACTCGTTTTTTAAAAATTCATCAAAACAAAAAAACTAATGCTACTCCCGCTCAGCCTAAAACCCCTATTAACTACCCACAGTTACCTGAACCGTCCAACAGCCAGAATCAATATTCAAACTATTTCAAGTCTAGCGCGACTAATGCTTAACAACAAGCTAATAATAAATTTTCATACGCTAGTATTTTAAAAAGCAACCAGAGTAAGGCGCTAAAAACCGTATCAGTAAATGAAGATTCCGGTTCTAATTTTAGTCGTATTGAAGCTTTAATTGAGAGCTTAATTGAAACAGTAAATACTTTTACTCTCAACATATCCTGGAAATGTTGAAAGTGCAATCTACCTTGTTGCAGGCTGTATTGTTTTTGGAACGCAAACGGCATCTGGCAACATAAAAACGAAATATAATACTTTTTCTGGATAAACAAATCGATGTTATGCTTATCTCAGAAACTCATTTGACCTCTCGAATCTAGTTTAGAATTAGTGGTGGCTCGGGAATCAAAACGCGAATAAAACACTACTTGTTAAATGATTTTTGTGAAGATTATCTTCAAGCAACGAACATCTGTATTGAAAATGACTATCAAAAATTTGTAATAGATTTTCCTAGATTTTCCGTGGGTCAATATACGGCTTTTTACAAATCATTGTGCTCCCGTTTTCTAGCGGCTGGCGACTACAATGCTAAACACACTTTTAGGGGCACACGTCTAATCACTCCTAAGGGTCGAGTTTTGTTTAATAGAGCTTCTAAAATCGGTTTGAACTTAGTGTCAAGTGGTCAGCCAACATATTGGTCACCAAATCGACAAAAAAATTCCTGATGTTATTGACTTTGGAATAGCGAAAGGTGTGCGCAACGACTTGATTTATTTAGATTTATCTTCAGACCACTCGCCTACAATTGTTAATATTTACTCTCATAAAACTGCAACATCAACATGTGATTTACCGCTGACATCTGCACGTGTTAACTGGCTGAAATACAAAAAATATTTGAGTGCTCATTGCACGGAAAATATGCCATTGAGAACACCTACTGACATTGAAAATTCTATTAGGTTGTTTGAAGCATATGCTAAACAAGCTGCTCTTAATGCTTCTTCAATTCAACCAAATCAAAAAGCGAGATTTAACAATATTTTTTGTGCAGATATAGAAAGGCTATTGACCGAAAAACGGAGAGCTCGACGAGAATGGCAACGATACAGATCGCCTCAGCTAAAATTAAGGCTTAAGGAGTGTACCAAGCAGCTTAGAAAAGTTTTGCAAACACAAAAAACAGCTTCCCTTCAAAAATTTCTTCAAGAGCTAGATGCAACACCACAAACAGATTATTCGCTGTGGCGTGCAGCCAGAGGACTTAAAAGGCCGGTGATATGCAAACCTCCCTTACGAGCTTCGAATGGTGACTAGGAAAGAACTGATGATGAAAAAGGTGATCTATTTGTTAAGCACTTAGAAAAACTGCCACCAGTCGTCTCTTTACCAGAAATTCCACTTAGATTTAACATTGTGAAGATTGAAAAGGACATCACTAGTCTTAACACCAAAAAAGCCCCAGGAGTCGACAAAATAAGCAACAAAATGCTTCAAGGACTGCCTTACATTGCAAAAAGAATAATACTATTAATTTTTAACAGTATTCTACGCCTAGAACACTATGCAACAAAATGGAAGGTTTCAATGATTACTATGACACCAAAGCCCGGCAAGGATCATGCGAAGGTCGAATCGTATAGGCCTATTATATTATTGCCCAACATTTCAAAACTATGAAAAGCTGTTTATGAGCAATCTGATGCCAATAGGGAAGTGGATGCTGTGCTTAATATATATGTCTCTGACTTACCGTTAAGCAATAACATTCATACATCAACATTTGCTGATGATACAGCTTTTCTAAGCGTTCACGAAAATCCAGTAGATGATTCCCGCAACTTACAAGGGTACATATCAAAATTAGAAAAATGGCTCAAACAATGGCGTATAAAAGTTAACGAGCAGAAATATGTACACGTCACTTTTACGTTGCGCAGAGAAACATGCCCGCCTATACAAATCAACACCGAGACTATACCGCAACACACTGTAGTCAAATATCTAGGCGTTCACCTTGATCGCCGTTTGACATGGAAATCTCACATAGACGCAAAGCTGATCCAAATGAAATTAAAAGCAGCCCAAATGAATTGGCTTATTGGAAGAAACTCTATACTAAGCCTTGACTGTAAACTTCTCTTATACAACTGCGATCCTGAAACCAATATGGTCCTATGGAATCCAGTTATGGGGTACTACCTCAGCATCAAATGTCGAAAAAATTCAAAGGCGACAGAATAAAATTCTACGTACAATAAAAGCAGCCCCTGGTATATCCGAAACCAGCGAATTCACAAAGACCTTGATGTTCCGAGACAGTATTTTCAAAACACGCTAAAAAATATATAAAAAACTTGAGTTGCACCCAAATGTACTTGCACGAAAAATTCTACATTATAAAGGCCACTCCCGGCTGAAAAGGAGGGATACTCTTTTTGTCAGCCGAACACGAGAGATGTAAAACTACAAAAATTAACCGCTGAAACTAATAAATTATATTTAGCATTGTCTAAACATATATTAAACTTTATTTTTACTTTTTAGATTTAAGATTTCAACAACTTATTGATGTTTCAATTTATAATTGAAGATTCAATAATAGAATATAATTATCAAAAAAAAAAAATATTGATTTAAATATTCTTTCAATATCGTACAGAATGCTTCTGGCCACTGGCCCACACGTTCGAATTATACGACGATTAGAATTGCTGTTATAAAGACCATTGCATTGGCTCATTTGCCTTCAACGAACTTGCGTTTCGGCAATTGTTTGAAGCTTTGGATAAATCAACCAGCGCTGGACCAAGATCGCTGATCCGTAAAATCGAAACTTGTAAAACTTTTCCGGTAAGTTATTGCTATCACTCATTTACTATAATTGTCAACCGTTTTTAATTAATTTATTATTATATATTTCAGGTGGTGGACGTCTTTCAGAATATTGAGTTGAAAAATATGCCCCTGCTCCAGAAAAAATTGAATATTCCACCGATTCGAAGTACTTATACGACATGGCTCATGCAATTTCTAGCTGCGTCGTTTCGGTGGATCTGGCTAACATCAAACCATTCTCGCTGGCTTACCAATACCGGTAGATTACTACGATTGTATGCGACAACGGAAAATCCACCCGAAAATTTACGGATTCTGGTTGAATTTATAATTAAATGTTATGTGCCAATGTACTTCAATATCAAGTATTACAGCTCTGTCGTGTACGGTAGTGCATTATTTTTCAAGTTCATTAGTTGGTCACGGTTTCTACAACCTCATATACGCAGTATTGTCAATAAAGTAATTAAAGATAATTCATATTATGCGCATTCGAAAAATATCTTGCTATCAATGCTGTTTTATTATAGGAAAGAAAAGCGAGACTGTGCTGTAAAGAAAATTCTACGCTACCGAACCGATGTTGAAGACCCAACGGAAGTTAGAGTTTATAAAAAACCAGATATAAACTTTAATTGCACAAGTTACACGGAAATGATCAATTTGAATGATATAAATAACGTATTTGAACCACCATTCACGCGAAGCATTCCGTACGATACATTGAAAGAATATTTTTTCTTGTAAAGTGCCAAAAATGGTAATTTTTGGAAATGTTTGTATGGGGAACTCCCAGGGGTGTTTCCAAGGGGTGTGCTACTGGCGTAGGTGAGTCGGCCCTCCAAAGTTAGAGGGGGTCAGTCATACATTTTGAATCGTTTGAGGCACTCTAAATGGGTCGAAGTGAGATTTTTCAACATTTCAAACTTCGGGTCAAAAGTCGGGACATCAAAATACATTGTAGAGGTATGGTTCCTTCAGCAAAGTTTCTTATTTTGATCCCTAGAATACGATTTTTTTTTAATTTGAGCGATTTTTTTGCCTCCATACAAATCGACCCGCCCTAATGTATATACATATTATATATATATATCTAATATGGGCATTTCCAGCGAAAAGTCTACTTTTCGTAACGTACCGCCATATACTTCAATGCAAAAAGCACAAGTTTTGGGTTTTATTCATTTGGTTTTATATAAATATATTAACTTTAAGCACTTAAGCATCTATTAGCCAGATAGAATATTCCAAAGCAACAAGCTGATCCGAAACTATAAAGGATTTACGATCTAACGTTACGTTACACATTGGCAGGAATTGCCCATATATAAATTTCTCGTGTCACGTCGGTATGAGTTATGAGATTAGGTTTTAAAGTGCATTTGAAACCTCTAGGGGCATGAAGAGGGGAGGGAGGGGCAATTCCTGTAGTTACTAAATTATTAACCTAATTCGTATTTTAAGTAGAACAATATTATTTGTGTTGTTGTCCGCCTATCACAATTTTACAAGTTGGTTGATGAGTGGGGAGAATTCTTCTCCCATATAAGAAAATAGCTTCCGAGCGAAGCTGAACCAATCATCTAGTATGTATATAATGTGAACTCGCAGAAACGTGAACATCCAATAACATGAACAACCCAAAAACATGAATATTTTTTTTACATTGACTACTTTAAAACGTGAACAAAGGTCAAATAAAGGCTCTAAAAAAACGTGAACTTTTTTTCAAACGTTTAAATTTAATTTTGTAAAACATTTTGTGGTTCCCCCCTGAAGAATTTTTATAGTGAACCTCCATCCACTAAAATCATTTTTATTACGTTATATAAAGCCTTTGAATGAAATAATTTTAACTGAGCCTTTTTTATTTTAAAAATTTTTTTATTTTTTAAATTTTATTTATTTGCTGCGGGTTAGCAATATCTAAATATGTATATATTTCGTTGGTAGCCATACCAATTATTATTTATAATTATTTATTTTTCTTACAAAGAGTAGAATCGAAAATGTTTCACGTACTTTTTTTTAATATAAAACAAACGAAAAAGATACTGAAAAAAGTGATACAAAATGCAATCAATGATGAACAAAATCAAAAATTTGAACACCCTCGGTAAAAATTAGTGTACATTTCTGCGATTTGTATATATATATAATAAATAATATGTACCTATAAGTATAATAATATAAGCATGAACTTATGTAATTATGAAATATGAACTTAGGTAATTTTTTATTTACTTACTGTTGTGAATTCCTTTATTTTATATAATTAAACCTAATTTTTTTAACAAATTTTTTATATATTTTAATGAAATAATCGGTTAACCGGTTAGTTTTTAAATTATTAGCGGAAAACCGGTTTTAAAAAAAATGCAACTATTCGAACTATTTGAAAAGCCGGTTTTCGGAAAAAGTCGAATAATCGATCTCCATAGTGCGTATATGACACTACACTCATTCGAATGAGGTTGAAAATATACGCATCGATTAAGGGTGAATAATTCTGCTCGTTTGCTGCAAAATATGTAAACTTTTCCCTTGGATATGGCAGAGAGGGTGTCACTTTAAATGCGAGGTGCCAATCTACAAAAAGGGGAAATAATTATAATTGCTCGTATTGGGGCAATTGTAATTTAGGCGTGTTGGAGGAAATTCGGAAAGAAATTAGTTTTCTTTTAGGTGATGGTTATTTTGGGGAAAGCACACCCATCTAGTTTCGAAGAAATACAGTAGAATCTTAGAAAAGTTAACTCGCGTAAAAGATAAACACGCGGATAAGTTAAGAGTTTTTCATAATCAACATGCAGCTCTAAAAAGTTAACATTTCGGTTTACTTTTTAGAGCGTGTATATTTTTTTAAGATAATGCAAATCATGTGAAAGACCTAACCAATATGCGCACGAAAATGATCAAGAGCTATTATAGAAAAGAAACAAACAGGCCTTGACTGCTTCTTTAAACCACTATAAACTAATATTTTTATGCGCACGAAAAAACTGAGCGTGACTGTAAATTGAATGCCCAGTACAAAGTAAACCTATGTTTCTTTTGTAATAATAAAAACTATTTAACTCTTTTAATAAAAACATAAATTTTTTATATATAACATACTTTATTTATTCCTTTTTTCGACTAAAAATAAAACGCGCTTAGAAAAGTTAAAAGTTCGAAAAAGTTAATACCCCTTTGGACATTTTGGTTAACTTTTTAAGATTCTGCTGTAGTTATAAGACTTGGGTACCTTGGGTGTTTCACAATCCAATTTTCCTTTTATTTAGCAGTAAGTAATTTCAATTACATATAATTTAATTTCCTTAGATTAGTTTCAATTAGGTTTAAATATTCACGTAGGTATAAAAGTAGTATAAGTTAAAAGTACTTAGGTTTGTACATAATAATTTAAGTTCTTTAAGTATTTTAACTGTGAGGTTTATGTAATTAAATTTATGTATGTTTAGTTTCACTTAGATAGATTTAAATTCAGTTCTAATTTTAGGTGAATACAACAATATTTTAAGTTAAAGATTTTATGTAAAAAATGATTTACTTTGGTTGATACAAAAAGGTAAGTATTTATTTGTTGAATAAGAAAAGCGGTTGTTATATCATGATCGGAATTTTTAGATTAAAAGTTATATATTCGCGATCGGCAGTTATAGCTTCGGTCTGGAATGTTTTACGAAACCTTGTACTACATTTCTAGTTAAGAATCTAACTGTCCAGACAAAGAGTAAACATATCGACATCCGTTACCACTACATAAGAGAAAAATATGAAAGCAAAGAGATAGATGTAAAATATGTTGTTTCTAATGAAAATGCTGCAGATATTTTAACCTAAATATTGTCGAAACAAAAACATATATATGGCTGTAAATTTTTAAAAATTGTAATTTAATAGTATTTTTAGCATTTACACATTTATGATAAATGCATTTGGTTTGAGGGGAAGTTTGTTGCACTATTTATGCAACTCTACCAATCCAAATGCATACAACCTTGTTAATACGAGCATATACTACTATGATTGAACTGTCAATTTTTGACTTAAAGGATAGTTCCTTCCTTTTTTTTTATTCTTTCGCCATGTTAAGAACATTTTTTCCCATCTTGAATTATTAAATAAATTATATGAATTGAATTAAAACAATAGGTGTTTTAATTAATACATTGGCAACAGCTTTACAAAAACTTCCACTGGTTTGTACGAAAAGAAAACTGTAACAATACTTATTGTTTCTTAAGTTTTTGTTGTCTTTTAAATATGTACTTATATTGATTAAAAATATAACCTATTTTAATAGTAAGATATTACTATTTCTATACAACGCTTTAACCGTTCGGTAATTTTACCCTGTACGAAAATTGGGAAAAAAATAGTTAACATCACTGGTCTTGTTCCTACAAAAGCAAATTTCTTGTATTTTTACACACAAATGCTTAGATGTGTTTGCGTTTAAATGTGTGTCCATACCTTGTAATAAACTCGGGGCCAATTGTCTCAAAGTCACCACTTTTGTCTACTTGTTTGGTGACTTCTTCCTGGCCTTATTGCTGACAGGTCACCAATTTGACGACTAGTGCTGACTTCTTGATAACATTGTCAATGATACGTCTAGTGTATTTCAGGCGGAAATATTGGCCATAAGGGAGGCGTGTAGGGTTTTGATTGACAGGGGTGGCCAAGGAAGAGTCGGCATCTTTGTCGATAGCCAAGCGGAACTTCTGTCTCTAAGGTCACACACTACTTTTTCAACCTTAGTTAGCCAGTGCAAGGACGCGTTATCCAGACTAGGTAGTCAGACTGACGTCACCCTCACCTGGGTTCCCGCACATAGCAACTTCCAAGGCAACGAACATTCGGATGAACTGGCCAGGGCTGGATCTGCCATGGACGTCTCCATTGCTGAATCGGTAGCCATGCCATTTGGCAGTATTAAAAATCTCATTCTCAACCATTTCAGGCAGAAAGCTGAAGACAGGTGGCGCAGGTTGAGCACGTGCAAGGTGGCTAAGAAAATGTGGCCTTGCTACAACGTTAAGCGCACAACACAACTAACTAACAGAAACCGTAGGGACATCTCGAGGCTCGTCGCAGTATTGACGGGGCACTGGGTTATCGGGATCAAAGCAAAGAGGAAACAGTCTTCCACTTTCTTTGCGAATGCCCGGCCTTACACCATTCGAGACTCAAATTTCTAGGCAACAGCATAATAGACGATCTCTCGGAGGTATCAGGGATAGGTCTAGGTGACCTTATTAGATACCTTAATTCGACGGGATGGATCTAGAATCTTACTCCGAACCTGAGGCCTGGATTCGGACCTAAATCAGGTTGACACTGACGAGTGGAGTGGTCTGTCAAAAAGGAATCTCATTGATTCTACTTGAATGCTTGCGCGTAGCAGGCAGCCACGTAAACCAACCAACCAACCAACCAACGTCTACACTTTTTAGTTTGTTTTAACAGCTAGAATAAAATTATATAAATGTACTAGTAACATTCTGGTTTGAATGTCTCCACATGGTCCCATTAGAACTACGTAATCACTACCTAGTCAACACTCCTAATGTTACTAATATATTTTCAATGACAATCACATGCTAAATGTCTATACCACAAAACTTTGTATGGGGTTAATATAGAGAGTAGTACTGGTGACAAAATCAAAAGCGAGTCAGTATAATTTCACTAAGGACATTTCCTGCAGGGTCAGAAAATAACGATTTGATTGTATTGATCTTACAAAATCATATTTATTGTATTTTTACACACACATGCTTAGATGCGTTAAATGTGTGTCCATGTGACAAAAAGGGTGTTTGTACGAAAAATACATAATGCTGGGAACATAATTAGGACGAACGACGAATTTTTCGTTGCGAATATTCGTCGTCAAAAATAGAACACATGCATTCATATAAAAGTGAACACAGCACCGACGTCGACGAAATTCGTCGTACGTGACCAATTCTCTGATAGATTTATTTCTATTTCATACGCCGACGAACGGCGAAGAAATCAGTACAGCGTTACCATGTTTTTTTTAGTTTGAAAATATATTAGTAAATAATGTTAATTTTTACTTTAATAAGTTCTTCTTTTTATAATATAGAGCATTTTAGTTAAATATACATAATTATTAATGATGAAATTTGTTTTTAATATTTTTGTTTTTAATGTTTAATTTTATAAAGGAATTATTTTCTTTATACGGTAACACTATCGTTGTTATGTTTGTATGTATATAAAAACAAATTTGTAATAAAAAATACACACTATTTTTTGGATTATTATGACAGCAGTTGTTTGTTCGTCCCAGTTGTGCGCCACACGACGAATTTACGCAACGAACTTTTTCCAACGAATTCGTCGTTCTACACGAAATTCGGCGTTCGTCCCAATTGTGTTCCCAGCATAAAGTTATTATAAAATTAATATACACATAGAATTAACAAGCCTCAGTAGCACGATGGGTTGTGTGTTGAATTATAGTTCTTAACACCATATTCAATACTACTGGACCCCGTATTCAATACCACTAAAGACACCTTATGTATTTATAAATTTATTTCTGTAATGGTTATATACATACATATATATATATATATATATCTCGATTTGCTTGTATATATAATCCATTATCAGAACCGATATATTTTTCTTTTGCTGATTTTTAATACGAATCATCCTTAGAAAAATCCTTACATTTCAGTCCAACTCCCAAGTTTCTAGCTCTTCTAAAGTCTTCAGAAAATTGATATCACGTACAGACATATTATCTGTCTATTGATAGGCTGATACACGAACAGCGGACAGACGGACATAGCTCATTCAACTTAACTATCTATAAGGTTCCAGAGTATATATATATATATATATATATATATATATATATAAGTTAAGAACTTTCTTAATATAAAGTTCAAAAAAAAATTTGTTTTATTGGTCAGAATGACCGTTTATTTTTATATCGCAACTGCGTTTTGATTACAACTGAACTTGAATTACAACTCAACTTAAAATTAATTTACAATACATTTTATAATAAAATTTTCTTAAATTAAAGTGCTTACTTTTACTATTTCGCAATTATATTTTTTTATTAATAATTAGTTCACTTATTTCGCAATTTATTTGCATTTTCAAATTTTGCCTAATTTACATTATTTCACAATTTATTTGGATTTTTAAATTTTGCTAGTTCGATGAACTTTTGTATTCTTTATTATTCTGCAATTTTGCATTTTTGTTTAATTTTTTATTAACTACTGTGTTAACTCTTCCCCTCTTAAAAATGTTTGCCCTCAAACATTCGAAATTGAGAGTCTTGGGGGCTTAAGTGGACCCGAAATTATGACAAACTGTTCATCAGGATTTTTGTTGGGAATAACTTCTGGAACGAAATCTGACTTTTGTGTGATTTTTATAATATTATTTTCGTTTGTGCTATTTTTTGTTGCGATGTTATGGAATATTACTTTTCTCTTTGTTTTACGTACTATGCCGGATAAGATTATTGTTAATAGTGATATGATTAGAATGATGACAAATAATGATTTATTAACAACTGTTTCTGTCTGTAAGAATTCAATTTTATTGGTATTGTTTAAATGAAGTTGATTTAGTTTTTCTAAGGAAAGCATTTCGATATATTGTTTTTCTAAAGGGGTTTGATGCACTTTTGTGGTGAAGCTGATATCGCTGAGGCTTCCATATTCTGAAAAATTTTGTTATTAATAGTAATGGATGCGTTATTGAAGTTTAGTACGTATGTTCCATTTATTGTCTTATTATTTATTGTTCCATGGAAATCATTTAATAAAATTGTACCTGTTTTCAATTCTTCTACTGATGGTACGTGGAAAGCATCGGAAATGTCGCAATGTGGACGAAATCCATTTAGAAAATGTGGGATACAGGTAGAGTTAACAATGTTTTTTAAATCATTTACTTTACAAATTGTTATAGTATTGATAATAGTACAATTTTTCTTAATAGCTAACACTTCTTCTTTATATTTCAAAATTTCCTTAAAATCTATATTTATAATTTTGTTATCTTTTTTTATTGGTTTTATTAATATTTTTTCATAAATTTTTTCAGAAGTAAGTGGGATCTGTATAACATACAATAAAGTTGAATCTTTATATAAAACTTTTACATTAGCTAATTCTAATGCTTCTTCTATTGATTCAAATGGGAATTTTTCTTTGTGTAGTGTTTCGGTTACAATTTTTATTTCTTTCTTGTTTAAAATTACTGAACTTATAATATTATTTTTCGCCCATTGAACGGCTTATTTGATATTTTGTATTTCTTCTTTAGCTAATCTTAACCTGATTTGCATGTTTATAATAACAGCATTACTAATTTCATTTTGATTTCTTATTGCTCTGTTAATTTTATTAGTATATTCTGTCAATTTATTTATTTTTTTGAGCAAAATCTTCATTTATGATAATTTGTTTGTTATTATTAAAATTTAATTCATTAATATTGCCTTTAAGTATTTCAAAATCGTCGTGGTCCGGAGAACCAGCGATATATTTCCACGCAGAGCCGATCAAGTTTATCGCTCTTTTTATCCTTATTTCCTCGGTAACCTCTAATGATTTCAGCATTTCTGAGGTCTGTTTTAGCTCATGCTCTAATGAGGGCAAAAACATACTCTCTGAATTGCCAGTGTGGTTTATGAAAGATTCTATTTCATCAAGAAAGCTCTGATAATTATTTAAATTTATTACGTGCACAATTTTGAATGTGCCCTCTTGAATTTTCGCTACTCCTTCCGTTAGTGTAACAATGTGGGAAAGTGTGTAGTTAAGGATTTGGATTTCCGCATTGGAGGGTGGTAGGATATTTGTATAATGGAGGAGGAGGAATCTGAAAGTGTATTAGTGTGTTAAATTTATCTTCTAATGTTATTCTTGTGTATGGTTTTGTTAGATTCGGTGGTTACGTATGTTCCCTTATCTTCTCTAACTATTTCTTTCTTATATCTTGGGGTTAACTTAGTTCCTAATCTTGTGTTTAACTTTGCAAAAACTGTTTCGCCTGGTTCGTAGGTTTTTATTTCTTGTCTATGTTTGTTATGATATTGCATGTCAGTTTCTTGTTTTTGTCTTAACTTTTCCATATTTACTGTTCTATCATTTTCTAGCTGGGAAAGGTCTGTACTTACTCTTCTACCAAAAAATAGTTCGATTGGTTTCTTCCCTGTTGTGCTATGTATTGAGCAATTATATTTATATACTGAAATTTCAAGTAGTTCTTTAAAGTTGTTATAAATATTTTCTATTTTTGTACATCGCATGATTTCAGATAACGTAGAGTGGAATCTCTCTACTTGTCCATTAACGCTGCTTGAATAAGGTGGAACTGTAAATGTTTCTATATTTAGTTGGTTTTTTATCATGAAAGTAATGGTTGAAGAATTAAATGATTTTTCGTTATCCATAACGATAGTTTTAGGTACACCGAATGCGAATATTAGTTCGCGAAGTGGTTGTCTTATGTCCTCTATTGCCTTGGATTTTATCGATTTTACTTGTGCATATTTGGAAAATTTATCAATTGCTGTTAATACCAAATTATTTTCAGTTTTATAAATATCTATGTGAATAATATCGCCAGGATATTTTGGGATAGGGGTTCCCTTAAAAACGGGTTTCATTGGATGTCTATCATATTTGTTTTCCTTACATGTAACGCATTGTTTTACTATTCTTTTAATTTTCCTTGACATAGCTGGAAAGTAGTATTGATCTATTATTTGTTCTCTATTTTCTTTGCTGTTTCTGTGTGCTCTATTGTGTGTGTATATAATTATTTTTTTTTGCTCTTCTTCATTTCGTATATCTTCTACCTGGTGTCTAGTGAATCTGATACGATATTTATTAAAGTGCTGTCGATATATTTCTTGTATTTTTCCCATGTTTCTTTCCGTAGTTTTGATTGCATTAAGGATTGATGGGTAAAGATATTTCTTAAGTATGGTTATAAGTTTGTTCTGTGTGAACTCTGGCTTAAATATATGGTGACGGTGGTAATGTGGAAAAATTATTTCGAATTTATACTGGGATGTAGGATGTGTGTAGAGAATTATTTGATTTTTAAAGCAGTTTATTGGTGTATCGACGCTTAATATGAGGTTCTGACCGGAACTGTCATCACTATGTGTTGCTATTGAGAGGGTATTTAATTGTGTCATTGCAGGAATTCTTGACAGTGCATCTGCCACTACATTTGCTTTTCCTGGTTTGTAGAAAAGTTCGTAGTTATATTCCTCTAGTATAGCTTTCCAACGCTTCATTTTGCTGTTGTTGTTCTTATTGCTGAGGGCGTAGGTAAGTGGCTGGTGATCAGTGAATATTTTTATTTTCGCAGAACCGTATAAATAATTTCGAAGCGAGTTTAGGGCCCAGATTATCGCGAGCATTTCTTTCTCGTTTGCCGCATAATGTTCTTCAGTTTTATTCAAGGTTCGGGATATAAATGCAATTGGCTTATTGTTTTGTGACAGAACTGCACCTAGCGCAAAATCAGACGCATCTGTTGTGAGATCCAAGTCTTTACTATAATCTGGATAAGCTAGTACGATATCTTAAGACTAAAGTGTTTTTTAATTTTTCAAAAGCTTCAATAGCTTCATCGTGTAATGTTATGTGTCTTTGAGCTGATTTATTTTTTGAAAGGCGGCCTTCTTCCCCTCTTAAAATTTGCGTTAAGGGTTTTGCTACCTTCGCATAATCTTTCACAAATCTGCGATAATAGCCTGATAATCCTAAAAAGGATCGTAGTTCTTTTATGGATTTTGGTAATGGAAAATCGAGAATAGCTTGAACTTTTTTCTTATTGGTTTTTATACCGTCCTCTGAAATTATAAATCCGAGGAATTCTACTTCATTTTTTAAGAAGTTGCATTTGTCAAGCTGTACTTTTAGGTTTGCTGCCTGAAGTGTTGCAAACACAGCTCGAATGTGATCGAAATGTTCCTTTTCTATCCTGCTAAATATAACAATATCATCGATATACACGTAGCATATTTTCCCGATGTAATCATGCAAAACATCATCTAAAGCCCGTTGAAATATGGCCGGAGCGTTTTTTAGGCCGAACGGAAGGCGTATGAATTCGTATTTGCCATTCGCAAGGGAGAAAGCTGTTTTTTCAAAATCAGATTCTTTTAAGGGAATTTGGTGGAAACCACTCTTTAAATCTAGGACTGTAAAGTATTTGCTATCTCCTAACTGTGAGAGAACGTCATTTATTTCCGGTATTGGGTATCTGTCCGGTATTGTTAATGAATTAAGTTTCCTATAGTCTATTACTAGTCTGTACTGTTTGTTACCAAGTGAGTCAGGTTTTTTGCCAACGACCCAAACAGGTGAGTTGTATGGTGAACGTGAAGTTCTGATGATACCATCATCGAGTAAATTGTTTATCTGTTTTTCAACTTCGGATTTTAATGCAATTGGATAAGGATATTGTTTAGAGTAAACTGGTGTATCTGTGGAGGTACGAATTTCGCCAACTACTCTAGTTATGCATGTCAATTTTTGATTAGGTTCAATGAACAATTCAGGAAATTCGCTAATTATCTTTCTCATATTTTCTTTTTGTTGTGACGACATATGATCGTCGCGAATCGCTATTGTATTTACTCCTTGAGAAAAATGCTGCCGAAGCCTTATTTTAATATTATTTCCTATTTGCATAAAGCTGTTTCGTGTATAGATTATTGCATTGAGTTCTTTTAATGAATCGTTTCCAAGAATGCCATCGAATGATTTTAATGTTGGAAGAATATAGAATTTTATTTCCTTTTCTAAATTGAAAAGTTTTACAAACGTATGTTCTTTTATTTCAATGTTACCTGCTATTGATTTTGCAAAAAATGATTCTTTATTTGGTATGGTTTTTTTTACGATGTTTGGCTGAATATAATTCTTGCTTGAGCCTGTGTCAATTAGAAATTTTAATATTGTACCGTTTTTTGCTCTACACTCGAAATAAGGGAGCGAAGAGCTCGTCATTCTAAAAAATGGATGTCGCTAAGCTCGCTAACGTCGTCCTGATTAAACGGTATTTCGCCGATTTGATTATTATCAAGAGAATTATTAACGACCTCATTATAAGTTTCTAGCTCATTATCGATATGAAAGTTTCTTTGTATTTTAGGTCGATAACTGGAGTTTGCAATTGTTGGTGGTGACCTTTTGTTAATGTTTTGATATTGTGGTCTGTTCATATAGTTAACTCGCTTTGAATGTAAACTACTATCTATATCCATAGGTTGTGGTAAAGGTTGAGGTTTAGGAGGGACAGGTATTGGAGGATTAAAATTGTAGCTATTATTTGTGTTAGTACGAGACTGTGTCGGGTAGTTGTTTATTGGTACATGATTGTTAGTGTTCGGAAATGTATAGGGTTTTTGTTGTACCTGGGGCATATGAGCCAATTGTGGATAAAAATTGCCTTGGTTAAAGCGAGGCGTTATGTTAACGGATTGTGATTGATAGTTACGCGAGTAGTTGCGTGTTGGAAATGGAGGAGTAGGATTTCTATAATTGAAATGTTGGATATAATTTGATCGAAAACTTTGGTTTTCCAGTTTGAGGCAAAGGTGTAGAGCTTGAGGTAGATCTGCTGGTTCCCTCATGCCAAGAAGTTTTGGTAAATCACCATTTAAGCCCCTAATAAATGTATCTAGAGCTTTATTGCGATATGATTCTGTTAGTAAGTTTAAAGACTCATTAGACGCATCTAAGCTTCCGAGTTTGTTAAGTATTATAGATAAGTGCTTATAAACCACTTGATAAAAGCCCTGAATAGATAATTTCCCTTGTACTAATGAGATCATTTGATATTCAAGGGTTGCTAAGTCCCTCTTATCGGAATAATGAAGAGAAAGACATTTAATAATGGATTTCCAGTCGAGAGGGGTATTGTAGGATTCTAGAGCAACATCGGCGTTACCTACAATCTTATTTCTTATCACACTGAGAATACCGTAGTACCTCGGTGTCCCTTTGGAAGGTTCATAAATTTGTAAGATTCTTTCGACACTCTTACGCCATGAATTGAATTCAGTTTGATTGCCGTTAAATTCACGTAAGCTCTTAACGATGTCTGGTATTTTATCGAAATCTGAGAAATTTCCTCTATATTGTGCTTCAATTTCTTGGTCAGAAGCTATATTGTGACTTGGGTTTAATATGGATTGTATCAATCCGGGTAATTCTTGTTGTAAAAGCCTAGAGGTAGTTTCTGTAATTATACTGTTCAGATCACTAATATTTAATGCTCTTGGCCCTTGCTCTGTGTTCGCTGCATTTAGAACTGCAGGACGAATGAGATTGTCTGGATTTGACATACGATTTTTGGTTTAACTAGGGGATTTGTTTACAATTTTTTTCTGTTTTTTTATTCTTTGTTTGATTTTATTAAAACTTTCTTACTACACTTTACTTTAATTTTACTATTTTGATTTTACTTGATTACTTATTATTAATACATTGTATCTTATATCTATTTTTATAACTTACAATATAATTATCTGCATTCTGGTCCTTTTTTTCCGCTCTCTGGATAGCTGGCTTGGCACGTAATGCCGTCCTTTTTGCTGTCTGCTACTGAGGGGCCAATCATTATCACTTTTGTATTTCTTGTATTTGTGTCGATCAAATTTTGGTATCACTGCTTTTTTTTATAACTTTTGTTTGAATGTAATTTCTCTTTTATTGCGTTTTTTATTTTGTTGTTTCTTGTAAATTAAATTGAATAAATGAATTTTATCTTTATTATTAATGTTATTTCTTTTCTTCTTCTTTTTTAATATTTTTATGTTTCACTATGTGGAACTGTTTTTAAGTTCTACTATGTAGAACTAATTTTAGTTATTTTTCGGTGAGGACACTTTTTACACCTTCCTGTTGCACTACTTAAGGGCTTTTACAGGAAGGACACTCACACGTACCGATAATTTTTAAATTAGCTCGGGCGCCAGTTAAGAACTTTCTTAATTTAAAGTTCAAAAAAAAAATTGTTTTATTGGTCAGAATGACCGTTTATTTTTATATCGCAACTGCGTTTTGATTACAACTGAACTTGAATTACAACTCAACTTAAAATTAATTTACAATACATTTTATAATAAAATTTTCTTAAATTAAAGTGCTTACTTTTATTATTTCGCAATTATATTTTTTTATTAATAATTAGTTGACCTAATTTACATTAAGTGCTTACTTTTACTATTTCGCAATTATATTTTTTTATTAATAATTAGTTCACTTATTTCGCAATTTATTTGCATTTTCAAATTTTGCCTAATTTACATTATTTCACAATTTATTTGGATTTTTAAATTTTGCTAGTTCGATGAACTTTTGTATTCTTTATTATTCTGCAATTATGCATTTTTGTTTAATTTTTTATTAACTACTGTGTTAACTTATATATGCCTCAGCATCAAGTGTAGAAAAAATTCAAAGGCGACAAAACAAAATTCTACGTACAATTACTGCAGCCCCCTGGTATATCCGAAATCAGCGAATTCACAAAAATCTTGATGTTCCGTTGGTGAAGACAGTATTTTCAAAACACGCTAAAAATATATTGAAAAACTAGTATTGCACCCAAATCCGCTTGCGCGCAACATTCTAAATTATAGAGGCCACACCCGGCTGAGAAGGAGGGATACTCTTTCTCTCAGCCGTACACGAGAGATGTAAAACATCAAAAATCAACAGTTGGAATTAAAAATTTTGTTTAGCACTGGCTAAACATATATTTATGTATTTTTAGATTTAAGATTTGAAAAACTTATTGATGTTTCAATTTATAATTGAAGATTCAATAAATAATAAAACTACCAGCAAAAAAAAAAAAAAAAAAAAAACTTATATATACTATATGGACATCATATAAATATTGTGGAAATTTCAAACGTAATGACAAACATATAAATACCCTTACCATTTTTTGGTGAATTGTATAACAATCAACAAAAAATTATAGTCCGTTATCATCAAAGTATTCTAATTTGTAATTTAACGTTTTTGTTGTTTTTACTCTATATATTAGGGACATTCACATTTTACTGTGACCCTTGTTATTAGGGAATGTGGCACGTGCCCAAGCTGAATTAACATATTTTTATTTATATTATTACGAATAAACGTAATTATTATTCGAACTTATATTGATATATGTACCTATGAGAATAATAATATCGCTGGCAGTACATATGTATGTAATTTTTTGTAGAGTACAAAGCCGAATAATTTATTTTAAACCTCTTTAAGCACTTTTTGATATTTCTGAATTAAAAAGTTGTAAATTTAAATCCTACTTCGGATACCTAGAATAAATTTGCCTAAGTAAATAATATAATCGTAGGTATGTATGTATGTGTATGTGGTATTAATTTAAAAACTCAATTATTATTTTTGTTGTGTTTTTAAATTTTTTATGTTTAACAAATAATTTATTGTTTTAAGAAATAAATATTAAATAAATAAATATTTCTAAGGAAATATAAGCATAAATGATGGAAATATGAACTCTCAAAGAAAATATTTGCTTAAAATTAAGAGATTTAAATTTTTTAGCACTTTTTTGGTGCCAATTTAGCTCCAAAAATTTTTTTGGATCGGTGACACTGTATGTTAGTTCAAAATTGGTATAAATTAATGCCTTATTTCAGTGATTCGCAGTGTATGTATATATTTTTTGGCCAGAGTGCGGTTTACGCCATGTAATAAAATTTGAAAACCATTGTTAAGTCGAATGAAAATACGACAACTAGTTGTTATGTTTTATCAGTTTGTAGCATTTGCTGAATGAATCGAGACGTTTTTGCGTTGTACGGATGTTTTCAATACGTTTATAAGAGTTGTATCATAACCAGCAGCAACGTTTTATTTTATTTTACAAAACTTTTTCTTTTTACGCCGGTGAAAGCTGTTAAGTATCTAGTGTTGTGTAGTTTTTATTAAAAGAGAGTGTAAGTTTATTTCTTTATCGGTCGGTTGGTCAACGCGACATAAGAACTCTTGAAACGAGCTTTCGTTTAAACTTGATTTCAGTTACTGTGCGAACTCATCGACTATCCCCTTGTCGTTATCGCTTGAATTTATTTTTATTTTGATTAGAAAGTGCAAAAAAAATCTGTAAGTAAACTGTTTTTTATTCCTATACAAATTTTGTTTATTTCTCATTTCCTGGCATTAAATACTCATACATACGTTTTTACTTCAATACGCAACTAAATGTGTAACTGCATACATACATATATGCATCATCATACTATGTTTGTATGCATCAGACATCTGCAACAAGTAAATTTTCGGACATACTATGCACATTGATTTTTATGATCTAATCGTTTTTGTTCAAAAGCAAAAAACACTTAGAGAAATATTAGGTAGACATTGTTGACATATTTCGAGATTTTTGTAGATTTTTCTACCGCACCAGGCAGTGCCAGTCTGATTATTTACATTTATGAACTTTAGCCTGTATAAATATTAACAAATATTAATAATAAGTAGTTCGTAGTAATTTAAATAAAAAAAATACAATTAATATACATACATATGCAAAAAACACTTGTTTACGCAACTGTTCGTTTCAAACATTAAGTTTTATTCACTTCTTGTTTTGAGCTAATATGAATGTTCTGACTGTGTCGTCAAGTGTATGAAGCTCATTTTGCATCGAAACCAATGTGCTGTTAGCGGAAAGAGTGTTTTATTCAGTTGTTAAAGTAATTTTGTACTCGTATTTGAATAAATAATTTTTATGTATATTTTAGTTTGCAACATGCACCAATGATGCCAGGAGATTTTTGCAAAAATCCCATCGCTTATGAAAAAAATTCCCTTTTTTTCCCTTACAACCAATTTTTTTCCCTACACTATTTCCTCCACATTTTTTTTTTAGTTTTCAAAAATAAAAAATTATTTTCAATTGAGGAAGTACATCAATCCAGGTTGATTATAATAAAATAATACAAAAATAAAATAAAAACGATTAAAATTACATAAGAATAACATAACAATAATTTAAAAACAACATAAAAACTAACATACATATATATAAAATATTTTTATTTATTTGTTGCGGTTTAGCAATATACATATTTAGTAACAAATAAATAAAAAATTTAAAAACATAAATTTTTGAGTATTTGCCCGAATAAATGTCAAATATCAGCTATTTATTGCTTACAAACTTGCTTATAAAAACCGAAAAGAATTGCAAAGCTGGCGTACGTATGTATGTGTAAAAAAGCACACATTGCACAAAACATTTAAGCTACACAAAATCAAAAAAGTCCATGGTATAATAAAAACAGGTAAAGTCTTCCTGCCTGCTGTAGAAGAATATTTTTGTTTTACATATGTCAAATTGTATTTAGCAGAGCAAAAAGCTGATTAAAAAGTTGAAGCGGCGTCTAAGGAAAACAATTTATTTCAACCCGCCGGTGAAGTGTAAACTTTTATTTGGAAATTTTGTATATTAAATAAAAAAAATTTCTGTAAAGAAATGTCTGAGTAGTAAGGTTGATAGTGATTGGCAGAGTAGATGGGTGGACAGTACGAAAGGTAGGACGATATTTTGTTTTATACGTGACGTGACATACGTACGTGACATACGTACGTCAAAAATTTTGTTTTTGTTTCAAATGTAATTGCTCGAAAGAAAGAACTTCTTCGATATCGGCGAACAGGCACTTACTTACTTCATATTATAGAAGTATTACCAGATTTAAGAATTTCTAATGATACACTTAAAGAAAAGTATATAAGTATATATTTTTATTATTAAGTTTACAACTGCAAAATATATAAGTTTAAGTTGTTAAAAAGAAAAAATATGCAATTTTTAAAAAATCCCTACAAATTAACAAAAGTAAGAAATCTTTCCATTTTTCCCTACATGTGCAATTTAAAACAAAAATCCCTACAAAAAGGGAAAAATCCCTCCACTTGACGTCTCTGACATGCACACATATGTACTATACCTCTAAAAGAATGATTTTTTTCTGAATGAAATTGAGCATCATTCAAGCATTGAATAAAAACTTTTTTAATGCATTCATTGTGCGTAAAAAATTACTTGACTCAAAGTATAAATGCATTCATGATGAAAAAAAAAAGTTTTAATTTAATTTATTTTACAAAATAATTAATTGAGTTAACATATTAGAGAATTCGTCTTGAATTATATATCTTGAATCTAGTTTATATATAACTTCATATAAATAAAAAATTTAAATTTTAATGCATTATCGCTTATTTAAGGGAAGTGAATTATAATTTACCTTTTCATACACTTCTATACTTAGGATAAAAATTCCAAAAATTATCTCTTCATCTCATACGCTGTGCTGCAACTTTTTATAATTATGGTACTTAATTGATTAATTTTTTCTTGATGCACTCTGACAGAATTCCGCGTGCGCTTTGGATTGAGTTTGTTGACACAAAGTTTTTGATAATAGTAATTGGATACTCGCTTTTAGACAAGTTTTTAAATCGTAAAAAATTTTTTTTTTATGTTAATCCGAATTAAAGCAGTGAATCAAAAATGACTTGCAATTCCTTTCTCTTAAATCATTGATAATGCATGC
Source organism: Lypha dubia (assembly GCA_947311025.1). NCBI lineage: Eukaryota > Metazoa > Arthropoda > Insecta > Diptera > Tachinidae > Lypha > Lypha dubia. Next base: position 101,541,593 of record OX371260.1, on the reverse strand, counting down.
AAATTTTAATTAAATTCTTTTTTATGAATAACATGAATGAATTTAAGACATTGTTTCATATTGAATTCATTCACACTTTAATTCAAGTAATTTTTTAAGTGATGGAATGCTTTCGTGTTTCAATTCAATTCACATTTATTATTTATATTTTCTCTAAATCATTGTTAATGAAAAATCAGATTTGATTTATTCTTTTACAGCTTTGATATGTACATATTTATACTTTTGACTTCCGAAATCAAATTTTCTACCAACAAAATACATAGAGTTGGTGTTGTTTGTATTTCTGCATATACCTTATAATCATTGTATCATGCAATCAGATTATTTTTTTTTTTTTAATTAGGACCAGCATTCAGGGGATGACCCCTACGTATGCAAAGCATTGAGCCGGAACTAGGAAAATAGGTTTTGGAAAGGAGGATTAAGCGAGAAGTGTTTGTAGACATTCGGTTTGAACACACTGAAAGTGGTAGGAAAGACTTCTGCGGGAAGTTTATTCCACATACGAACAGTTCGGCTAAAGTATGAATTCTCTCTGTAATGCGTAGTGCGGTTCACTGGCATATCGACCACAAAGGGATGTGCTTTTAATGAAGAGCGTGTTGTACATGAAAAGTGAAGGGTTTCGGGAACAAGTTCCCTGATTTCATTAGAACACATTCCGTTGTAGTAGCGATAAAACAATGAATCACACCCAACATTGTGTCGATGCCCCAGTGAGTCAATAGAGTTGGCTACCCTAAGCTTCTTCGTCCTATCTTGAACGCGATCGAGTAACTTCAAAATAGATTTTGAAGCATCGACCCATACATGAGAGTTCTATTCCATTTATAAATATTAAGGAGATCAGATGGAGTGAAGTATGTCCTACACCGTCTTAAAAAACCGAGACACTTGACTGCTTCTTTTGGGACATGAAAAATGTGATCATTCCATCGAACATCACAGTAAATTTTCATACCAAGAACATCAAGAGCTTCTGATTCCTCAATATCTATACCATTCATATTTACAGATGGAGCAGCATGTTCGTTCATACGTCAAGAGCGTGAGCATAGCACACTGGGTCTTTCGTGCGTTAAAATTGGCCCTATTAGCATGACCCCAATTTGAAATTGTCGGGAAATCACGATTTAGTGCATCAGTCATATTTTGCCGCATTGCTCAGATATCCGACGGGTTTGGCCTGTTACTGAATGAATACGAATGAACTAAGCTGCTGTGACCTACAAAAGAGTAGATAGGGTTGGAAGTTTGACATAGAAGGTCGTTAAGAAAAAGAGTACGGAGCCTTGCGGTACCCCTGAATTTATCTTGAACGCGATTGATGAGATCCCATCTACAACAACTCATATAGTGCGATCTCTCGATACAAATCGAGTGAAGCACAACTACACTGTGATGCAAAAAACAAAATGTCTATGAACAAGACTTTTTGTTTTTATACATATCAGTGATGGATTTTGAATTTTTTTGTTTTGGGCCAAATTGACAATTTAAAAGGGCCAAAATAGAGGGCCAACAAAACTCTTTTGGAATAAATTTGATAACAAGCTTTTTATTTAAATAAAAACAATAGTAATACGAATACAGTATATGTGTTTTAGTTTAAATAAATTTAAACAAATACCATTACTCAAAAGCAACACGGAATTTTATTTTTCAATACAATGAAGTCACCTCATTAGTAAGGCGTATAAACACGGGTTCAACTATTTTGGAAAATTTGGCTGCAATTTCTAAAAATTTACAGAAAGAAATATACGCTTTATACATTTTACCATTTAAATTTTCAAGGGATGTGAAAAGCGAAAATCAATAGGAAATAATTTCATCTGCGAATAATTATAAAAAAACACAGGATAGGTTTTAAACCTCAAATTCAATTTTATAAACTTCAAATTATATTTTATAACATCAGATTCAAAATTGAATTCGAAGTTTATAAAATTGAATTTGAAGTTAAAATCATATATTTATTGACACATCAAGTTAAAACCGATTTAATGAATTTGCGACAAATAATTTCTTCTCTCAAATATCTTCGAATTGTTTAACATTTCGGAAAAGTTTCTAAATTCTGTTGTTGCGTTTTAAACAGAAGCGTTATAAAAAGACTATCAGATCTTGTGAATCCCTTAAATTTGCCTTCTTATTTATATAGTTTATTTCAACTTACCTTCAGATCTTAAAGATCCAGCATGTATAATATTTTGATTTTCCGAAAACGAATTATGAAAGACTGTTTGGAGTGGTGTTAAGTTTTGTGAGTTTTGAAACATGTTGTTAAAATTGTTGTCATTTTCTTCACTCATTGTGGATAACTGGAAAAAATCCAAACTCATTGTTTTCATTGTTTAAAGCACACATTTTTGTAATATCTTTTAAACTATGTTCGAAGGATATTTGTGAAATTGTTAGGTTTGTTGACTCCCAAATATTCAAAAGAGAAGATTCAAGTGGATTCTGAAACATTGGTTTTAAATTTAAAACTTGCAGGCCAGTGAATTTATCATTACTTATTGATGACACTTGAAAAATATTATTTCCACTTCTATAATAATTGTTTGGACGCGTATTTGACAAAAGATATTTTGATTTTTTTGATAAGCGATCTTTAAAGTTGGTGTCAATGCTTTGCTCTACCAGCCGATTATATAGTTGAGACGATATATTACTTTTTTTCTTCAAAAGCCTTTTCAACATACCCAATTTATTTTCAAATTTGAAGGCACTGAAAGTTTCACATGATCCATAATGTAAACAATCACTAGCTAAGTGAGTAAGGCAATGAAAATTGTAAGTTGAAATCGATTCATCATAATAGTCAGGTAATGATTTCACAAAATTCTTCAATAATGAATCAGCACATTTGTTGTTTAATTTGCATTGTTCAGTGTCCAATAATATTCTCATCGCCAAGCTCAGTTGAAGAAAATGCAAATATCGATTTCGATTCAAAACGTCTTTTAATATAAAGAAATCGACATAGAGAAGAAACGTACGAAACTCCGTAGCTTTGTATCGATCAAGCTCATTGATATCTCTCGTAGTTCTTTTAAACTCACATGGAAGTTGTCTCCTTAAAAACAAGTTCAGTTCATTCAACTTTAATATTTTATCCTTTTGAAGAGAACATGGCGTATTTTTCTTTTTTATCCAGGCAATCATTAACGTTTTGACAACACCCAGACAAACGACATGCATATAATCCATTGGAAATGAACTCACTAGGTATATTGCTAAGTCTTCTACTGACATACGACTAGTTGTTTTATGGTGATTTTTATCCACTCGGTTTCGAAAATTTTCATCGCTTCGTAATGCGTTATCTTCGTACTTGAAAACCATGCGATTATTAATATAATCACCATTTTGGTTACATTTGTGGCAGCAACTATAGCCCGTGTGTGTTTTAATTCCCATTACTAGTGCCCTTGCCGGTGCGTCACATATAAATGCTCGGCAGTTTACTTTATACGTTTTATTATTGACAGTAAAGTTTTGGAATATAATTTCATTTAACTCGTTCACAAATGGCTGTAAGAACTCATTAATATCTTTTGGCTTACTGTTTCCAACTGTATAAACCGAATCAGTGCCATTCACATTAATAAGAATTGGCCAGGCCTGTGCTAAAGAGCTTTTCGCAACAGGTAAGCCATCTATGTTATATTCAAATCGATATTGCTTGGTTTGAAAGTTGCGGAAGATAGATAATCGGTTAGGCAATCTTTAAGACCATATAGGACATAATTTCCACCTTGAATTGAAATAACTGGAGCATCGCGTGGTGTTTGTTTCAAAGACCTTGAGTCTTTTGGCAAAAAAGGAAAATATTTTCGTAAAATATGTAACAAATCATTTGTTGCCCTATTTGTAATGGTATATTCAACAGCCCATAAAGCAATTTCCCTCCTTATGTCCATATCATCATTATTCACATCCATAAACTCACTTTCTTCCGAACTTAAAAACATGTTTTCACTTTTCCCTATATTTTCATCACTGAAGGAGTCATCTTGAATAGAAGAAGTTTCAACTTGACTTGAATCAAGTAGAGCTTCACAAGAATCTTCATTCTTTCTTTTCTTTTTTATATGTAGAAGCAAATCAACAATTTCTTTGGATTCGCTTCGAACACTTTGTTTAAGTTTATATGGCATTATTTTTTAATTTAATTTTTACTTTTTCTAACTCACTTTTTTCTTTTAAACACTTTACACTTGAAGGAAATAAACTTAACTAAGGCATTTTGCAAAGAATGCGAAGTTTACGATGCCATATAACGGGACATCGTTTAAAAACAAAACACTTATGAAACTACAGTGGGCATAAGTCTTTTACAAGTGTGCTTGTAAAACTATTAGCAAGACAAGTGTATAGTAAAATTATTTAGGACAACAGTTGTAATTTTTAACAGATACACGCAAATAATAAGTATGTTTATAAAAGGTTATTAAAAATGTCTTGTGATAAGCTTAATCCCCAATATAGTTATATTTTGCTTAAAATCTGGTTTATTGGGTAGGCTCGATCATACTTGTTGCAGCTCACTGGTATGCATGTATTTATACATGCCCAATTAGTATTTTGTAAGTTAAAAATCAACGAATCAGCCAGTCACAACTTCAATGTACAAAAAAAAAAAAAAAAAACAGACATATGTATGTATGTATGTATGTGCAAACCAAAAATATGAAACCACACGTATGTATGTACGTAAAATATATGCTTGACTTTTTCCAAAATAAGCCATGGAATACGACACAAATACATTATGGAAAAACATTTAATTTCACTTTCTTTTGAAAACTAATTTTTTAAGCAAACACAAATAAACTATGTACTATGTAGTATGTGTGTAAAAGTATGCATGTAGCACTTATTGTGGATTATTAATTCAACAAATGTACTAATGATACAAATGTACATACATACATACATATGTAGGTATAAATGAATTAGATAAGTTTTTCTTTTTAGCGAACACTTGTATATAATCAAAAAACAACTTAAACTTAAAGCCTTAAAAGTAAAATATTAACTGACTGCTCGTTATCCATTTCACTAAAAGTGCCCTCACACGATTGATTTGTGCCTGTGATTTGTTCCTGCTCGACGTCTTGTTACAAGTTATTGGGGCTGTGCGCGCACAAATTATAAGAAATTGAAAATTTTCAATTTTTTGTTAGTGGACTTGTGCGCGAACATTTTAAAATTTTTCACTTTAGTGCACAACCAGTGATGCCAAGTGGAGGGATTTTTCCCTTTTTGCAGGGATTTTTGTTTTATATTGCACATGTAGGGAAAAAGGGAAAGATTTCTTATGGCTCCGTTAGTCAAATCGTATCGTATCATTTAATACCCATGTTGATGCTTATTGAAAAAGTACTGGCAACGTTTGCTACGTAAAAATCTACAGAAAATAGATTTTTACGGGCCAAACGTCAAATTTTGGCTTGCATACATACACACACATATGCATATAAAGCAAAGAAAAATACCGCGTTGTTTAAATTACATACAAAATGGATGATGGAAAATTAATATTTTTAATCCAAGAAAATGAAGAAATATATAATAAAGGTAATCCTTTATATAAGTTTCCTGACAGAAAAAAAGCGGTTTGGTTGAAAATTGCGAAGGAAATGGGTGCAACAGGTAAGTATTCAGTATATCAAATAATTTGTTATTTAAAATTTCTTTTACTTTAGATGAAACATGTATCCGGAGATGGACTTCTTTGCGTGATCGTTACACAAGGGAATGCCGACAAAGCACTCGCCCATCTGGAAGTGGTGCATTTACAAAGTCAACCTGGCCGCTGTTTGAATTGATGCAATTTTTAAGGCCTCACATAGCTTCGCGCCCGTAAGTCAGTGATTTCATTATTTCTACATTTTTAAAGAATGCATGAATTATTTCAGAACTCGCGGTTCAACAAATGTTGCAGTGGAAACATTGGAATATTCGTCAGATGATTTTAAAATTTCGCCCAATTCGTCGCCGTCTCCTTCGCCATCACAATCACCATATCAACCACTGCAAACACCAAAACAAAATAAGAAGCGAAAAATAGATGTTGATACAGTTTTCTGTGAAGCAGTTGAATCCTTTAAAAAGGTATGTGTAGGAAGGGAACTAAAAAATCCTGACCCATCAGTGCAAGCATTTGGTGATATGATTGTCGATACTATATGTGATATGGATGCCAAAAATCGAATTCGGGCAATGAAAGAAGCAACGGATTTGATAATGGGTATAAAATTGGAGAACGACAACTTTTTTGCTTTTTCAGGATAAATCTATAGTCTATAAAAGCAAACATACACAATTGTTATTGTGCAATTCACATACATATGTACATACATACATGTATATTTAATTATCTTTGAACTGCAGCTCAAAAAATATGATATATATTTGATTTTAAATTTACCACTGCATACCCACATATTGTTGGCTTACGAGTGAAAACCTACTAACACCATTTCAGAAAATTTTTAAATTCATGTAAAGAAATTGTTCCAAATTTTAATGGCATCCTAAAAAGTATACCAATTTATATTGTAGTTGTTTAGTAACATTATTATACATCGAACCAACTATTTATTGGGTTACTTTCAGGAATTTAAAGATTTCTGAAATGGAGTTAGCAGGTTTAGTGATGGGCAAATGGAAAAAATGTATCGATATATATCGTATCGATGTTTTTAAACAGTATCGATATATATTTTTTAAAAACATCGATATTTCGATATATCGAAAATAGTTTACATACCTAAAACTATTCCAAGTTATAAAATTAAATACACATCCCAACATACGTATGTATGTATATAGATATGTATCTATGCATGCTTTAAAAAACGCCATGTATATATGTTTAAATATATTAAAATCAAAATTAAATATTTATTTCAAAAAATGGAGAAATACTTTATATATAATAAAATACATTTAAATTAAAGATCAAAAAATAAGACCATCATGAATATTAATTTGGAAGGCTTACTGTTTTTCTGGACGGAATTTTAAAGAGAGGACAAATCACTCGAACAAATTTTTTAAACCCCTTTTTTTCTACACATGATAATGGCATGTTGTCCTTACATATCATATAAATTAATGCCTGTGTGATTTCGGCATGCTTTTGTCCACCATCTGAAAAAAAACAAGTAAGAGCGTTATATTCGTCCGGGTCGAGTCTTAAATATCCTCCAACTACATATATAGTAAATAAAACTCTCATACTTCGTTGGAGGGTATAAAAACACAACATAAATATTTGCAAATAATAAAAAAAAACAAAAACATTCTGCAATTGCACCAACTTACCTTCAAAGCTAGAACTTCGCTCTAGACAACTTGCTAAGGTAGCTTGCTTTATTTTTTTTGTTTCTGTGACTCCACCTGTAGAATCAACTGTAACTTCCTGCAACTTAAAAATATTAAAGTTATGAAAATGTAAAACAACAAGGGAGTCAATTGTAGTCAAGTCAATTGTACTTTTTGAAACTTACTTCACCACTACTTTCATCTAGATTTATTAACTCATCATCCTCTGTTTTCTCGTCGGGTCTGGACTTTATCGAGATTTGCAAATAAGCAAAATGATGTTTCCTTTTTAAATGTGTAGCTAAATTTGTGGTATTTCCAGATGTTTTGTATGTTTTACCACACAAATTACAAGATGCCGGACCATTGCTTCCATTTTTTTTTAAAAATTTCCAAACCGAAGACATATGTATGTATGTAAGTATTTTTTTTGTATAATAAAAACAACTTCTTAATACACCCGCACGTATAAGCAGTTTTAGCTTCTTCGTACTTTTCGTTAGTAAGAAAAATGGGCTTTCGTTCACAACAGTTTAAAATACTTTGATACAGTTTGAAAAATATTGATGACAGCACGTGCCGGTTTACACATATCAACTGAATTGCTTAAGTTTTTGATTTCTTTGAGAATGTATTTAAAGACTCTCGCACAAAATAAAAACTTGAGCAACTAAAGTTGATATATTTGAACCGGTACTAAAATATCGAAAACGATACACGTAAAAAAGAATCGATGTATCGATATATCGGGTTTTGAAATATCGGCGATATATATCGAAATTTTTTTTTGTAAATATCGATATTTCGATATATCGATATATTTTGCCCATGCCTAAGCAGGTTTGCACTCTAAGCCAACGAAATATGTATGCATGTATGAATACATACATGTACATAAGTGTATGTATGTATATGCCGAGAAACTGAAGTACAATTATTTTTATGGAAATATTTTATTTTTTGTTAAACTGAAATTATTTAGTTATAGTTTATCTTTTAACTCAAATCTGTGAAGTTTTTATTAGCTATGTGCCTTGTTGTAAAAACAAGAAAAAACTTTTTTATTATTTATTTTTTTTATTTCAATGCCTATATAAAGTTTTTAATTAATGAATTATTAATAAAAAAAATTTCTTATGTTATTTGTGTTAAAAATATGTCTTATAATTTTTTTCGTTTGAAACATTTGTTTAAGGGTACTCATTTGAACTATTTCTTGAAATGGGATAAATATGTACATTAGGGATATAACTTTTTGCAATTTTTTGCAAATATCATAATGGCCCTAGCATAGTCGAATAGGCCATTGAAAATTATATAAAAAAATGCTATTACTTTTTCGCAGTTGTCAAAAAAGTTCACGCACCAAACGCGGTAAAGTTTTTAAATGATTTTTTTTTATTTATTTAGCTAAAAGGCGCAAACAAGTTTTTTTATCAATATATCAACCTGCATTTAACATTTGTGTAAATACTTAGGAAGCTGAATGTATGTCATTGAAAATTACGTTATGTACCTTAATTGTTTTTATTATTCAAAGAAAATTATTAATGTGTTTCAAATATTCCGAGTTTGTGTTTAATACTTAAAAACAATGGATTTTAAAAGAAGTCGTTTAAGCGTTTTGAAAAATGCAAAAGTTTGGACAAAGGCTTTGACCAAATTTAAAGATAGCACAACAATGTCGAGAAACATTCCAGATATCGTCATTCCATTACATGAATTGAGCAAAATGCCAACCAAAAAAATTATAATTGGAAGATTTCATGCTTTAGCTGCTTCAGAAAAATCAAAAACAAAGAGGTATAAAATTATCTCAAAAGAACTTTGCGATTTGTGGAGTAAGATGAAACTACCAAAAATTCAAACTAAATCAGTAAACAGAAAAGTTGAAAAATTAATTCAAATATATGATAAAAATTTAAAAAAAAACGTGGTTATAATTTTGAAAATATTTTCAATATTTCAAATGAAAATACAGATATTATTCAGTCCGAATTAAGTAGCTTGAAAGACGCTATGTCTGATGAAAATTCAGTATCAGAGTACGAGTGTGAGAACCAATACTCGTCCAACGATTGTGATTACAAGCCCCCGGAAAGAATGAAATTAAATAAATCATTAATAAATCCATCGGTTGCTTTAGTTACTAATGCCAAAGTCAGTACTAAAAAAGTAGCTAAAATCTGTAAGGAATTAGCAGAGTCTGGTATGCAACTCCATCACAGCCAGGTGTTTATAAAGCTGTAATCAAGTCGGCCGAGCGTAAAGAAAAAATGTTAAAGGAAACTTTGAAAAATGAAAACTGGTGCTTGCATTTCGACGGCAAAAAAATTGGCAATAAAGAACTCCAGGTAATGGTTTTAAAAAATGAATATACCGAAATTAAGTTAGCAGTGCTTGTTTTGGAAAATGGAAAAGCCCTCACAATTTTTAATGGTATTAAAAAAACATTACACAAATTTGATTTATGGCAATCCATAAAAATGGTAATTTGTGATACAACAAGTGTAAATACTGGTCACAAAAACGGCGTTGTTAAGCTATTAAAGGACTATTATAAATCAATTGATCTTCCTCCACCACAATACGTCGGTTGCCAACACCATATTTTAGACCTCATCCTAAGGCATGTTATGGATGAGTTCTTGGATGGAAAAACATCATCTCCTAATATCTCTTATAATTTTGTTCCGGAACTAATAAATAACTACGTGGATCTGAAAGCCAACTACATACAGAATAATGAATACTTAAAAATAAAAAACATTAAATGGCGCGACGATATGCAATACTTGTACGAGCTTGGTTCTGCATTTAAATACTACCAAAGAAAAAAAAAATTCCCTTATATAAAATTTAAAGCCATACCACCATTAAGCAACGCTCGATGGAACTCAAGGGCAATTCTTGCCATTTTAGCATTTGTGCTTATCCCGAAATACCGAGACCAGCAGCCCAATATGTGAATTCATATGTGGACCATGGTATAATATATGGTTTTCCAATCATTGTTTTAATAAAGACAACTTCGCAGCTTTAGATCAATCCTTAGCACGATTTAAGAACGGTCAAGCATGTCTTAAAAGACACTGGGTTAGAGAAGCTTCAATAATCCCAAAGCAACAGCGAAGCAACATATGCGCAGAACGCGGTATTAAAGTAATACAGGACATTTATCCATTATGCAAAACAACGCGCACGTTAAATTTGAAGTTTATGTCTTTTAATAATTAAATAAAATTTTTCAGTTCACTATTTTACTTTATTAATAAAATAATTAAAAATTTTTATTTAAAATGAATGTTTTTTTTTGGGAGATTTTAGAAAATCGTTTTCGTGGGTGAGGTTTTTTATCCGAAATGACCCCAAAATTATTTTTTCGTAAATAACACAACCTTCGCCATCGCGTGGTGCTAGGGCCAAAAATTGGTTATACCCCTAATGTACATGTGTATATAAAGTTTAATATGGACTATTTATTGTAAGGTCTATATTGTCTTGGAAAGGAGCAGCTCCTTCAGTCACAAAATATTTAGCAAGGTTGTCTCTCAGTTGGAAAGCTGAAACTGAAACTCTACGTGCAAAAGTAGTTATAGAAGTTAAAGGTCCACCCGCTTTTCCTAAATCTTCCCTCCAATTGCCTTTATGTGTCATATTATCTTGCCCTTCCCAATCAACATATGAGTCTGGGCAATACCAACGCTGAGAATCGTTCAACATTATAAAGTTGTGCAAAGCAACGCAAGCCAGAACGATCTTTTCGCAATTTTCAGGTGTGGATTCAATTATATTTCCCAGTACTCGCCAGCGGGCCGTTAAAATGCCAAAGCTGTTCTCAATTACTCGGCGAGCTCGGGAAAGTCTATAATTAAAAATTGTCTTGGTTCTATTTAAGTTATGGCCAGGATATGGGCGCATTAAATTTTTTTTTAGCGGAAAGGCCGCATCGCCAACAAAAAAATGTGGGACATATTTCTTGCATAATGGTCTATTTGGAGGAAGTGGCAATGTATTATTGATTAGCGCTTGTCCAAAGGTTGATGTACGGAAAATACCTTTAAAGAAAATAAGTGTTATGGATATTTATGAACACTGCATTACATTAATTTCACTACATCAACTTTACCTCCATCACTCTGACTGCCATAGCTTCCCACACTAACTGAGGTGAAAGTATATTTTGCGTCGCAAGCCGCCATTAAAGGTGGGATCACACGGTTGACGCAATGCACCAATTATTGCTCTATTTTATATGTCAATCGTGTGATTTCACAATTTATTGTCCCCTACGTCAATCGAGAACAATATTGGGCTCATTTTCCCCAATCAAATGCAACTCTGTTGCGGCAATCGTGTGAACGGTTGATAGGCAACCATGCGGCAATAAAAAAGTAAAAAATGCGACATTATTTATTGTGTTATCGTGCGTCAATCAAAGAAGACAATTCGCGGCAATAGTTAGTTTTTTTATATTGAAATTTTTTTGTGTGATTCTACGGTCAACATTTCTTTTCGTAAGTAAAATGAATTTTAATTTTTGTACGTGCTATAATTATTTACATTTTAATTGCAGTTTTATTATGGAGTTCGATGACTGTATTGAAATTGATAATTCTAATGAACTTGTGTACTTTTCCCTCGATCAGCAACCACAAACACCTTAAAAGCGGCATTTCAAAATGTAAGAAAAAAACTTAAGGCAAAATCTGGCCAGGGAGCCGAAAACATCAAGCCACATTGGCCTCATTGGACTGGAATGCAATTTTATAATAACCATTCGACATCAAAAACCTCATGTACAGTGTCAACGTTAGATTCGGAAGAAACTCAGTTAGAGAGCAGTACGTCACAAAATTCTACCCTCCCTGAGATAGTCAAGCTAGACAAAACCGACATGTTGCAGCGTGCAGTCAAGTGTTTAGAGGCGGAAGAAGACAATTGGCATGGGATTGGGATGTATTTGGCAACACAAATGCGGGAAATTGCCAAGAAAAGCAGGAAGACTGCCAACAAATTGCACTTGCAGGTTCTTAAAGCCATAATGGATGCAAATTTGGAAGCAGAAGAAGAAAATTAAGGCTTCATGCATAAATGTGTTTCGTTGTTTTTATTTTTAATTTTGTTTTTTATTTTAAATTTTGAAGTGTTTGTTTTGATATTGTTTTTATTTTTAATTTTGAATTTTGTTTTTTATTTTAAATTTTGAAGTGTTTGTTTTGATATTGTTTTTATTTTTAATGATGTGATATTGAAGTACCTGAAATCCTTTATTTATGTTATATGTTATGTTATATTTATGTTTTTGTGAGGATCTCTCCTTCTTAAGTTATCTTTTATAAAAACTGTTTTAAAAATAAAGTTTCTAGTCTGTATTCTTTAAAAACTTAAACTTATAGCTTTTCATAAGTGCAAAGTTTTCAATAAAATCCCTTGAGTTAAAAATAAAGTGAATTTTTGGATATGAAATTAAAAGAATTAAAAGTTTAAATTTTATTTATTTCATTATTTACATATATATATTTATATTGCCAGGGCAATGCTCCAATTGAAGACATAAAATAATTTTCTATTTCTTCACGAACAGCCTTTGCTTCACTACTTATATAAGAACTTGGAACATTTTCTGTTCCATTCACAGCAGCCAGTGGAAAGTCATTTCTCCATGTGCCCGGAATAAAAGCACCGTTCTCATCATAGCGATCAGTAAGCAACGACGTTGTATAATTTGCCTTTTTTTTAACAAAAAATTATGCAGTGCACAGCAAGCTAGAGTTGTAGAGGTTGTTTTTTCTGCATTTAGCTTGGAAGGACATGAAAATATTTGGAAGCGCTTCGCCATAATACCAAATGCATTTTCTACAGTACGTCGTGCTCTGGATAGCCTGTAATTAAATATTCTCTGTCCTGCAGATAAACTTTTACCAGGGTATGGTTTCAGCAAATGTTTCTGCATGCGGAAAGCATCATCTGCAACCAAAACAAATGGAACGTCTGCTTGACGACTTGGCAAAGGTTTTGGCAGTGGCAAATTTAGTTCATTATTATCCAAAGCACGTTGAAAAGAACAGTTTCCGAAAACTCCACCATCCGACACGCGACCATTACAGCCAACATCAACATATAAAAAGTTGTATTCTGCATCAACAACAGCCATTAGCACTATACTGTGTGTACCTTTATAGTTGTAGAATGTGCTTCCTGAATTCGGTGGTGCTACCATTTGCACATGTTTGCCGTCAACCGCCCCTATGCAATTCGGAAAATTCCACAGCTTGTTAAATTTGAAAGCTACTTCACTCCATTCTTCTTGCGTGGATGGTACCTACATACATATAAAAATAAACAAGTAGTGCAACTAAAAAAGCATACATATGTATTTATATTTCTCATATCTTTAAGTATGCACCTTTCAATGCTTTATAAATTGCATCACAAACACTTGGTACGAAAAGTGATATGGTGTTAGGAGCAATACGGAACAGGACCGAAAGACTTTTATTACTATCACCAGAAGCAAGAAATCGAAGAGTCACAGCTAATCGTTCTTGTTTTGGAATAGCCTTCCGCATATTTGTATCTTGTTTCTTAATATATGGTGACACAATTTGCAACAATTCCTTAAAAGTTTCATCATTCATTCGAATAAAATTTTTGAACAAAAAGTTTTGGTTTTCTATTTCACGAAACTCCATCAATGTTTTTTGATATGCGCCATCAGTGCTTCTTTTTGTAAGCCACTCTCTCACCCACGTACTTCTTTTACCTTTTTTTTTTATTGTTTTCAGTTTTTATACTATCTTCAAGTTCACACACGATAATTAAAGCTGATGCAATTTTCTTTTTCTGTAGAGAAGAAATCATCTTGGCTGTTTTTTTTTGGGAAATTGCAAAGCTAAATAAAAACATTTGCACGAAAACCAAACAAACTAAAAACTACCATAACAGCTGTTTGTTGGTGTTGCCGCAAGTTAGAACAATTGTATGACTGGGCTGCGGCAATTATTGCCACAAATTCATTCTTCGTCAATCTGCGGCAATCAAATTTTTATAAAATGGGGCAATCATGTGACTGCAGTAAATTTGCTTAGGGCAATTTCTCTATTGTGTCCTATTTTAGAGCAATAAAAATTGAGCTAAATTGGTGCATTGCGTCAACCGTGTGATCCCACCTTAAGACAATACTAAAGAATTTTTTATAATTAAAAAATAATGATGCTGTATTTGGAGGACATTTGATATGAATGTGTTTCCCATCAATTGCTCCTACACAATTTGGGACGTTCCACATTTTTTTAAAATCTCCTGAAATATCTTTATATTGTACTTCTGTTGGCTCACTAACGTAAATTGGAGATAGTAAATTCCACAATACTTCGCAAGTTTCCAAAATAATATTCCGGACAGTTGTTTTACCCAGTTTATAGCTCCATGCAATACTTTGCAGAGAAACTCCGTGAGCTAAATATCTAAAGTAAATTTGTACATTAATAATTAAATAACCATGCGTGCACATTCATTCGCATGTATCTATGTATGTACATAAATTCATTTAATTATTGTAACATTTTACTTACAAAATTGTTAGAGAAAGCCTCTCTTCTGGACCGATTCGCTGACGCAATTGTTGCAAAGAATTGCCTACAGTAGCCAAAAGAAGATCATATATAGTGCGAGACATCCGTGTATGCAGAAAAAACTGCTCCGAATCCATTTCTTTTATTGGTATGAAATGTTTTTGGAAATACCCAGCCTCTGCCCAATTTTTATTAATTGGACGTATCCGCCATCTGCGTTTTCTCTTATATATTTGACGGGCTTTGTACATTTCACATAAAGCAAAAAACATCGAGCAAATGGATTTCATTTTTGCTTTACACTATTTTTTCACTTTATTTTATTTTTTGGAATTTACACAAATGTCATAAGCAAAACAATAACAGCTGACACCTTTATTGGTAGCCGTACGTTTTTACTAACTACCATCAGAACTTAAACGGTACGACAACTTCAAAAGTAAGACGATACGATTTGACTAACGAAGCCATAAAAGTCTTCAGTAATTTACTTAAGCATTTGACATGCTTTTCGTTGAATTTTGACACTAGCTTAAGTTACATTAAGCACATTATAGTTGGGCCTTTAAACTTATATATCTTCCAGTTGTAAACTTAATAATAAAAATATATATATACTTTTCTTTAAGTGAATCATTAGAAATTCTTAAATCTGGTAATACTTCTATAATATGAAGTAAGTAAATATGTATGTGGTATTATAAATAAGGAGGTCTTGTCCCTAAAACGAATACAACGTCACAAACACAATAGGCATTTTGTTAGTGTAAAATGTTTTATATGTGTCAAAAGCAGAGAAACATGCCGATCGCTTCGAAGCCGTATATCATCGCCGCTTTTGTGAATTCGACCGCTGTCAAGCACATCGGTTTTTTACTGCTTTTACAGGTATTTCGGCTCTTAAAAATGCATTGTTAGGTTTAAGTTTCTTAATGTGATATTAGACATTTCTTTACAGCAATTTTTTTTATTTAATATACAAAATTTCCAAATAAAATTTTATACTTCACCGGCGGGTTGAAATAAATTGTTTTCCTTAGACGCCGCTTCAACTTTTTAATCAGCTTTTTGCTCTGCTAAATACAATTTGACATTTGTAAAACAAAAATATTCTACCACAGCAGGCAGGTAGACTTTACCTGTTTTTATTATACCATGAACTTGTTTGAATTTGTGTAGTTTACATGTTTTGTGCAATTTATGCATTTTTATACATACATACATATGTATGTACATATGTACGTACGCCAGCTTTGCAATTCTTTTCGGTTTTGCAATTCTTTTCGGTTTTCTTTCAAGTTTGTAAGCAATAACTAGCTGATATTTGACATTTATTCGGGCAAATACTCAAAAATTTATGTTTTTATAATTTTTTATTTATTTGTTACTAAATATGTATGTATGTATATTGCTAACCCGCAACAAATAAATAAAAATATTATATGTATACATATATATGTACATACTTATGTATGTTATTTTTTTATTAAAGAGCTGGACAAGCACAAGAAAAATTGCTTACATACAAGCAATTTCATTAAATTTAAAGAGTGTGTTTTACTCTCTCATTATAAAACATATACATATATACATATGTATGTACTTCCATAACCAATTGTTTTGCTTTACGATAAAAATATTGAAGAATAGAACAAGTAAGAGTGCTATATTCGGCTGTGCCGAATCTTATATACCCTTCACCAATGTATATACATATATGTGATTCGCAGAATATAATAAGCCTGTATATCCTTTGTTATATAAATATAACATTTCAAACAATATGTACATACATATATTGTTTTATTTTATATAAAACTAGATGATTGTCCCGGCTTCGCATTTTCAAAAAAAAACTCGATTTTCCAATTTTCCGACTTTTCCGGAAGGATTTTTTTATTGTGCAAGTGGCTTAAATATGCCTTTTACGTATGGTTGGGCGGGCGCATGTGTAATAATGCACAATAACTATTTTGTCAACAAACGGGACATAGAACAGGAGCATAATCAGTTTAAAGTTTAATAAACATTTTTTGGTAAAAGCATGTCGTAAGCAAAAACGCAGAATTACGCAACTATACTGCCTTAAATTCTGTTGGAAAGGGAAACACTAAATTAAATTCTTCAAGTAGCAAAAGTAGTGTCGTTGTTTTTATTTGGATAATTGTTATTTTTTTGTTATGATATAGGCTTGAAAATGTTAAAAGATAAGCATTTAGCAAGAATTAATTGTAGTTATGTAATCGTATTTGTATGTGTTTTCGAAGTTTTAATATTTTTGGTCATTTTCCATTTCTACTTACGACGTTTAAATTTTTCAGAGATAATACTGTAAGCAGTATGTGTGCATGTTTTATCATTACTTTTTTTCTCACTGAGTTTAAAAGAAATCTAAAATGAAAAACAAATCACATAGGGTAAGTGCTCCTAAGTTCGGCATGTCCCAGTAGTCGGCAGTTTTCAAATTTAAACTCAAATAACTAAGAATAACAGTGAAAATATATTAAAGTAAGAACACGTAAGCTTCACAAATACTCCCAGAATTATATATGAGAAAACAAAACTGAGCATAATTGCATAGTTTATTGAGTTCGTTGGCTTTAGTAAGTGACTCTCTTACAACACGTGTGGTAGTGCTTATTTTTTTAGTAAAAATTTAGGGCCGGCAGACATGGACCAACACAGGCAGAAATAAACTGTCCTTTTTAAGCAAATTTTTTTTCTATTTTTGCATAAAGCATGCAATTTTTTTAAACACGCTTTTTTTTCTAAACGGTGTATATTAAATTAATTAATTATATACATAAAACATGAATTCCTAAATCACATGCTGATTTATATACATATAATATAATATAATTAATACCAAGATGCACTAACTTAATTTTGCAAAAATTAAACAAAATTATTATCACTCAATAATCAAAGAAAGAACAAAACTTTAAAAAAAAAAAATACACGAATAAAAGCAAAATATAAAAACACTAAATTATTTTTGCACAAATGAAATTAAAAGAAACAGAAATGAAAGAGAGAAGTTAAAGAAAAGAAAATGTCAGAATTTTAAGAGTTGCCATATTAAACAATTATAACAAAATATATACAGAAGCTAGAAAATATAAAATGTTAAAAATAAATTAAGTGTTGCCAGCATTTTTAAAAAGAAAATATAAATTTTATATATTATATATTAAATGGAAATAGTACACGAATATTGTATTGAATTAGAGAAACTAGAGAAAAATTTAAAAAAGAATAAAGACAGAATTTACACCTCTGCGTATAAATTAGAAAAATTATCGCGTTTGTCGCATATTAAAGAAGAAGTAGACCCTTAGTATCATTATTTTCTCACAGAAACCCATCATCAAAGATGACTAGAATAAGATTGGATTTATGTGACTACGATTTCGAAATATCGTATAAAAAAGGTAAAATGAATACCAATGCCGATGCATTATCTAGAATAGTTATAAATAGCGAATCGTTGAAAACATTAATTCCTACCGAAAGTGAACATACACGTAAAGACATATTAGTCGTAACTAGAAACATGAAAAATAAATTAAATGCGCGAAAAGATAAAGAACATATACTTAATACTTCCAGTAAAGATACTGATGAAGATTATATTTGGGAATGCACTTCAATCTCTGATATTAAAGGGATGAAGAAACTTAGATTTGAAATAAAAAAAAAATGTAAATTAATACAAGTTGTAATGCACGATTTAGAAATAGTAGTGAGATGTGGTGATAATCCAACTAACACACAGATGTATTTGGAGAAGCTATTATCAAAAATACTATTAAAGAACTTGAAAGAACTAGCATTAAATGCTAAAGATGAAATTTTTAAATTAATATCGAAAGAACAGTTTAAAGAAATATTTAAAGAAGTAAGAAGTAAAAGTAAATCAATTTTAAAAATTCTTATATATAAAGAACCAGAAAGAATAACAAATAGAGAAGTACAGAATAGTCCCATTAGTGAGTACCATAGTTCAACGATAGGAGGACATTTAGGTGTCAGAAAAACAACACTAAAGCTTAAACAAAAATATGTATGGAAGAATATGAATAAGATGATTAAACAATATATAGTAAATTGTAAAGAATGCAAAATCAATAAACAAACAAAACACACTAAAGAGAAATTAACTGTAACAGATACGCCAGGGACAAGTTTTGAAACAGTGTCAATAGACACTGTAGGCCCGCTTAGATTTTCGAATAACTATAGATACGTGCTAACTATACAATGCGATTTAACAAAATACATTATAGCATGTCCCATTGAAACGAAAGAAGCTAAGACTATTGCAAAGGCTCTAGTAGAAAATTTGATTTTAAGGTACGGACACTTCAAAGTTCTCAAATCAGACAAAGGTACTGAGTTCTTAAACGAGTTGATGTCGGAAGTATGCCAATTATTAGAAATAAAACAAGTTTTTAGTACACCATTCCACCATGAAACTCTTGGTTCAGTTGAAAGGAGTCATAGAGTGCTAAATGAATTTCTTTTAGGCTACTGTAAAGATAATGAATGGGACAAATGGATCCCTTATTTTTGTTTCGCGTACAACACAACACCACATATGGATACTAATTACACTCCATATGAATTGATATTTGGTAGATTACCAAATTTGCCTAACGACAAGATATTAACTTTCGAACCGGTATATAATATTTATAATTATTCGGAAGAACTAAAAGCAAGGTTAAAATTTTCATTGCAAAAAGCAAAAGAACTACTAGAAATATCTAAAATCAAACGCGTCGACCAGTGTGTAAAATTCAATACAATAAATTTAAATATAGGAGACATGGTCTTAGTAAAAAACTTTAATAGAAAAAAGAATCAGCCACCTTACCATGGCCCGTATAAAATTGTTGAAACGAAAGGGGTAAACTCTGTCATAGATATAAGAGGCAAAACAAAAGAACTACACAATAATAATTTAAAAAAATATTAATTGTAAAAATATTAGTAAGAAATTTTAAAATTTTTATCCTCAAAATTGTAAAATTTTTCTTAAGGGTTAGGGTGTAGTGTACTCTACATTATAATATTATTTATTTCACAACTTCACTTATCTGAGCCTCCCTAATGTAAATTCCTAAGGACATTCCTTGGAAGTTGCATTGGAAGTATTGTAGTTTAAGACAACAACTAGTATTAAGTATTATGTTAATTTTGTAGCTTTAAGATTACCGTTAAGTTAGTATTTAAGTCCTTGTTTTCGAAACAATAAAACACTTATTATTCAGCCTCGAATCGGCTTACATTTTTATTTAAAACACAGGCATTTATCTGCCTTGCAAATTTAGGCCAGTGGCGTTCTTAAGCGCCGGCACCCATTATTAGGCAGGACTTTTAAATATATAACAATACACAGCTCTATCATTACAGTATATATAAAAATTGAGTTTAAAACAAGTTTACCTAGTAGTCGGCATAGTTTCAAATTAGTTATTTACAACCTGCCGACTACAGGACAATAGCTATCCTAATATCGGCAGTGGTTTTTTGTACTAGTTTTGTTTAACTATAATGCCAAAATTATGTTGAGATTTATACTAACTAGTCTCAGATATTATTTCAATTAAAATATGAATACCAAAAGAAAAATATTCAGAACAGTCTCTACAAGATGCACTGACTGAAATAAGGGTAGGCGGCATTTCCATATTAGGGTCCAGTGGTAAATATGGTGTTCCACGTTCAACTTCACAAGACATGTTTCAAGTTCGCGTTCTTGAGGGTCCTCGAAGATTCGGCCCACAAACCATTCTATGGAATGCTGAAGAAAATTGTTTAGAAAAATGGTGTAATGATTTGGCGAAATGTGGTTTCCACTTAAATGCAATGTTTACACCATTCTTTTTATCCGCTTCTTCATACGGTTCTTTCGGATCTTAAAATGGAAGAAACGATTAAGAATGGGTTTCGAAAGTGTGGCCTTTACCTATTTAACCCTGATAGTGCGGATTATACTAAATGCGTTATTAATCGTTAGCAGAATTAGCAAACGGTCTTAAAAATGTTAAAATGTTCAGAGAAACGGATTATGATAAAGACATTTAGATTATCAACCTCATGAGCCGTAGCTTACTTTAAATAGGGATTGATTCAAATGTAGCTTTTGAAGAGATTCGCGCCTTAAAAAAATGGAGAAAACATTTGAAATATCGAAATTTTAGGCATCGTTACAGAGCAGTCAGGGACATATATATTTAATGACGATGGAGTTTTGGAAATGGAGAGCATACAAACAATATCACCGGCCCTCTTTTGTTCAACACCAACTTCTTCAAAAACAAAGCAAAGCTAAACATTTCATGCTCCTCTCCAACCTTACAATTGCCAGCCGAACGCCTCTCATTTTTTTTTGTAGCTCCCTTATAATTTGATCCTATTAGCCCTTCTCCATCATGTAATTTGATCAAAAGTATTAGCTACACAATGCTAATTAAAAACCCGGAATCATCGATATCAACATTGTTCGAAAATCATCTTTACTTCCCAAAGCAATCACCGTCCTTACAATTAAAAGCAAAATTATGCTTGCTCTTGTATGTAGGATCCATATACGGATGAAAGAAACTGAAAGAAACTTCGCTAAAGCTGAAGGCTGAAGGAGCGAAAACTGGATAGCCAAAAAAAGAAAAAGGAATCAAAAATCTTTTTCGCACACTTCTCTGTATGTAAATTTTTCAACCTCTTTATATTTAATACCAGCTTTTCATTTTTATAGAGTAGTCAGGAGGGTCCCCCCGAAGGTTGGAAGCGCTGTGCTACTTAATTATGAATTTGATAGTTCAATATTTCGTATAAATGCTTTTTTTCTTTTAGCGGTGAGGGTGTAGTGTACACATGTCATACAACTTGCACAGTAGGTAAATACCAACTTTAAGTGTGTAGCGCAACAAGCGATACTGTTACACATGTTGAAGTGTGGCAAAAGTTATTTGGAACAAATATTGAATTACAGAAATTACTGTGTGCAAGTTGATGACACATGAAAATTTAATTCAATTTAATTTTACGATATTTTATTTTTCTTTATCAATAAATTGAGTGATTTACAAATCACTCAATTCTAGATTATCATATAGATTCTCATAAGTAGTATTTAAGCTAAAATATTTTGTAAATAAAATCAGACTTAAACTATCAACATAATTCGGCACTCGCTTGCCTTTGTTTTTAATTTAGTTTCAAGAATATTCTGGCAGTTCTTTTGAACGCCTAATTACTAGCTGGAACCCTTCCAGCTGTTTAAAATAAACCAACTTACGTATTTAGGAAGTTGAACCAAGGAACTTCGGTTTAGTAGATTGTCACTCTACCCACCTCACTACTGCACCTTACTATAGTATACATGTTAGCAGCCAGTTTAAGAAGATGATTTATTGTAGCACAAAAAAATTATGAAAAAATTGTTCCTATGTTGATTTATATGTATGAAATAACAAGCAAGATAATGAAATCAAGAAGATATTCTTATTAAAAAATTAAGAAGATGATTTAACATGATCATACAGGAACCTAATAAAATCAAGAAGAAAACCTTATTGAAAAAAACAATAAGATGGCCTAATAAAATCAAGAAGAAACCCTTTTTGAAAAAGACAATAATGTAATAAAATAGTTTTTATTTATTTTATTTTTGTCTTAGAGCTTGTATAGTTGGAGCTCCTAAGACTGTTGATTTATTAATTGTATTATAAACTAAATGACATTGGCTTATATACTAATTATGAGAATAATTCTTAGGGGTACCTCATTGGCTTATATACTAATTATGAGAATAGTTCTTAGGGGTACCTCAACATAAGAGTAAAAGAATAGAAATATATATTATTGTTGGGTAAGCATATTTAGCTTCCAACTATTTATGTATGGCATGTGTTCAACAGTTTTAAAGTCCAACGAGTGCATACTTAAAAGCAACAGATACTTTGTGTTGCTTATATTTACAATCAAACAAATGCAGTTAATAAATGTGATTCATTTAAGTGCATTGTGCTGCTGCACTTGACTAACCGTACAAGTGTCAAATTACCGACACACGCAACATATCTTGCTTGCAGTTTGTCAATGCTTGCATGTTGCGGTACTATTGAATCGCAATGCATACTACACACTGTTGGTCACATGCTACAATAAGACGACCTAATGAAATCAATAAGAAATCCCTTTTATTTACAATTCATATGAAAACCTAATAGAATCAAGAAGTTTTTCTCTATGAATTGTTTTTTTGGTGCCAAAAATAACGGAAATTGGGTAAAAAAAAAAATTTAATATAACAAGTTTTCTTCTTGATTTTATGTGGTTTCCTTATTGAAAAATTTAATAAGATTTACCACATAAAAACAATAAGGAATCTCTTCGAAAAAATCTTCGCTTCTTTCTGCTGGGATACCCCTTAGCCTACAAGCGTTTCATAGAGAAAATCTTATTGATTGTATTAGGCAGTTTTGGCTCTGTGTGTAAACATTTGACATTGCTAACATATTAGAAGCAACAAAGGAAAATTTGATACCTCACTTAGATTTCAACTACAGAGCTGAATAGAACAATCGTTGTTTTTGGCAGGAGCCACTAATTCTCGGCAATATTCATGTGTAAATGCTTTCACTACTTGTTAGGCAGCTCTGTTAAACGTGATTACATATCCAATTTAAACACATTTCGAATCAAAATAGTCAGAAAAATGGTATTAACTCCAAAAATTTTTTTTTGCAATAATTGCACAAATTTAAGGGAAAAACAATAGCGGAAATCACTTTCGTATTCATAATCAGTATTTCAACTAAAACACGATTAAAGGTTTTTTAAAAACGAGATTGGCAACACTGTGGTTTTTAGGTGTCACTTGACTCTTACTGATGCAACACAATGATAACTGATTCATACAGTACTTGAATTTATTTATATTTCTTGTCGTGCTTGAGAAGAATATTGTTTTTATAAAATAAAATAAATGTATGATAACTCGTTTATTAATTGTTAACACCATACACTTTGAGCAGCTCTGGGCTTAAACGGCACCAATAAAAGTAACCAGTACACACACCCACAGTGTGAAAGTATTGGTACCAATATACCTTTTTCTTTTATTATAATCCATTCTCCATTTTGTCGTCTTGTAATAAAGTCATAATTTTTTATTGAATTAATAATCTAAAATACACGTGTTTCTTTACACCGGCTACAACAGTTTGGCGACGAGGATCAACTTGATTTAAAAATAATACTAATAAAGTGCAAGTATTAATACATATCGCAGATATTTATACATATTAATAAAGTGCAAATATTAATGCATAAGTGCAAACTCATCACTAGCTAATGTAAAATACAAAATTGATCCCATTCAATTTAAGCAATTCATGGATCTTCAACAAAAAATGTTGGGGGAAATCCTTAAGTCTGCGGCGTCTACATCTAGTGCAGCATCAAATTCATTGGCAAGTACATCTTTAGTGCCAAACTTCGATTCATTTGATTCAACTAAGGAGCCGTATAAAAATTATATACAAAGATTTAAAAACTACATCGAAATGAAAGGCATCAGCACAAACACTGAGTACTGCACCAAACTTTTGCTTAATTCAATTGGCACGAAGAACTTTAACACTATAACTGCATTAACAGCCCCCAAGGCACCGTCAAGCATGGTATTCAAAGAGCTATTAGAAGTTTTAGAAAAACACTTCTCCCCGAAGAGGAATGTGCTAGTGGCTCAGCATCGATTTTTATCAAAATATCAAAGTGAACAACAGTCAATTGCTGAATTTGTGGCTTCTCTGCGTTCGGAGATAATTGAATGTGATTTTACGTCACCATGTACATGTCAAGTCTCTATTGCAGACATTTTTCTACGGGCCCAGTTCATTAGGGGTGTAAGTAATAGTGGTATTCGTGAGCAACTTCTGCAGTCAAGCACAGCAAAATTTGATGAAGTAGTTTCAAAAGCGTTAGCACTTGAAGCTGCCAGGGCAGATACAAGGGAGTTAGCAGATAAAACTGGCCCTGCATCAAGTGTTGACAACTTACCTGACATAAATAAAATTACAACAGTTAAAAAATCGAAACAGTTTAATAAACAACGAGTTAAACCTCAACAATCGAATCGGAGGAAAGTCAACTATCAAGAACTAGGCATTGCCGGGATGTGCCTTCGTTGTGGCAGAGATGGTCACAATGCAAGGGAATGTCGAATCAGCAGAACAAAATTAAAATGTTCGAATTGTAATAATAAGGGCCACGTAAGCAAAGTTTGCATTAAAACGTTAATAAAAGACTCCGGAACTAGAACAACAAATCAAGTACAGAACGTAGTAAGGGAATCGTACGGCGTTTACAAAATAATCAATGTGAATCATAATTCGAATTCCGAACGCTATTTTGTCGACATCGTTATTGAAGGGAAAATAGTAAAATTTGAAGTTGATTCTGGCTCTGGAGTAACCTTTCTTCCACGTAATTAAATCCCACAAACATTATTTTTCGTTCATACACCCAAAACACTTTTGTCCCGGATGGGAAAGTCAACGTTAACATTCGATACAACGGCGTATCGACAACAGATGAATTATATATTGTCCCAGATGATTGTACACCTTTACTTGGACGCTCGTGGATCCGTCGGCTTAAAATCAATCTTACTGACCTAGACGGTCCAGATACAGGTGAGACTTTAAATAATGTTTTCTTTAGCCAAAGTACAATTGAAGAAATTATGGCCCAATATGCAGACGTTTTTCAAGAGAAAATCGGATGCATTTCTGATTATAACGTTACGCTGAAGCTACGTGAGTCTGCTAAGCCAATATATACAAAAGAGCGCCCGGTTCCATACGCATTAAAAGAACGAATTGAAGAAGAATTAAATAGCCTAGAAAAAGCAGGTATTATTTCAAAAATTTCCAAAAGTGATTGGGGCTCACCACTTGTGGTAATTCCTAAAGCGGATGGCGGAATACGTTTATGCGTAGATTATAAAATTGGCGTAAACCAACGCCTAGTTGACGTTCACTATCCAATTAAAAAAATCGAACACATTTTTAACAATTTGCGTAACGCAAAGTACTTTTGTTGGCTTGACCTATACAAGGCATACCTCCACATACCTGTCGATGAGCAGTCTAGTGGAATACAAACCATATCCACACATCGTGGTACATACAGAATGAATAGACTGTCCTTCGGAATCAAAACGGCGCCGGCCGAATTCAATCGTATTATCGACCAAGTTTTGCGTGATATCCCTAATACAGAGTATTATTTTGATGATATCATCGTATGTGGCAGATCAATAGAAGACTGTGCAAATAATTTAAAACGCTGTCTAGAACAGCTTCAAAAATTCGACTTGCATTTAAATAGATCCAAGTGCTCATTTTTCAAAAATAAAATAGAATTTCTAGGCCACACAATTGAACACAACAAAGTGCAGAAGTCTTCGTTAAAAATAGAAGCAATTCTACAAATGCCAGAGCCGAACACAGTCGATGATGTAAGAATATTTCTTGGAATGGTAACATACTATTCAAAGTTCATATTAAATGTTTCGAGCCTAACTACACCGCTAGTAGTTATTCCAAGCTCACTACAAGAAGCAGCCCTAAAGGAACTTCATCTCACGCACGTTGGAATCACAAAGATGAAGCAGTTAGCACGGCGCTACGTCTACTGGACAGGTATCGATAGAGACATCGAAAAACTTGTACGTTCATGCCCAGCTTGCGCATCTGTTAAAAACAGTCCTCCGAAAGCTCCGATTCACCCCTGGGAAGAACCAGATAAAAACTGGCAGCTTGTCCACATCGATTATGCTGGACCATTCCAGGGCCACTGTTTTCTAGTGGTAGTGGATGCAAAATCAAAGTGGATAGAAGTTGGTGTTTCTGCTTCGGCGCCATCTTCGTTTTCAACGCTAGAAATTTTACAGAACATCTTTGCACGGAATGGTTATCCGGATGTCATCGTCTCGGATAATGCTACGATTTTTAAGAGTGAGGAATTTTCCAAATTTTGTGAAAATTGTGGCATATTTCAAAAATTTATTGCACCGGGACATCCAGCAACAAATGGCCTAGCAGAAAGAAACATACAAACACTAAAACACAAGCTAGCAGCGGTGTCAAATGAATCATTGCCAATGCAAATAAAGGTTAGAGAAATCTTGTTTAGATATCGTGCTACACCATTAAGTAATGGGAAAACCCCGTCAGAGCTGTATCTAGGTCGCCAGATGAGATGTCGCTTAGATGCACTGAAACCTGTAGAATTACATGGTAATAATTTGTCACACATTCCGCCAAGACAATTAAGCGTGGGAGATAGGGTACAAGCCCGTTACTACACACCAAACAAACAATTGTGGAAATACGGTACTATTATAAAAAAGTGGGGTCGACTGCACTATTTGATACGACTAGACGACGGCTATACATTTAAAAGACATATCAACCAGCTGATTCCCTTAAAGGTCAGCCAACAGACGCCTAACAATCATCAACCGCAGCCTGGTGAGTCCAGGAATCACATTCAACAAAACGGCAACAATAAACACACACATCAAGGAAATACTGTTCACCATGACATCACCTACAACCCCTTTTTGGAAGTATCTGGCTCTGAGCAAGATTATACAAGTCCGCAACCACCTACTACAAAGCTACATGAATCAGAAAGTCATGACCCAGCCATAGTCCAACTCCATGATGCTGATACAAACCAGCAACCGTCTATTACACAGCCTCATGAACCAACAGCTCATCAGTCACCCAAAGCTCAACCGCATGGAACATCAAACCATTCCACACCACAACCAAATGGTGCATCAGATCATCTCACTTCAACTCCTCACGAGCCGTCACCAAGCCCAAACCATCCCTCGAATAGAAGAATAACTCGCCAACGCAAGGTCCCAAAACACTTGGATCAGTACATCCTGGAGTAAGGATTTTTAAGCGTGGGAGAATTGTTAACACCATACACTTTGAGCAGCTCTGGGCTTAAACGGCACCAATAAAAGTAACCAGTACACACACCCACAGTGTGAAAGTATTGGTACCAATATACCTTTTTCTTTTATTATAATCCATTCTCCATTTTGTCGTCTTGTAATAAAGTCATAATTTTTTATTGAATTAATAATCTAAAATACACGTGTTTCTTTACACCGGCTACAACATTAATTAAAAAAGGAAAAGAGTAAACAAATTGTTTGGTAAATGTGTAATTTAAATTATTATTTCATTATGTTATGAGTCACCAATAACAAAGCTGTTAAGAAAAAACGCTAAGTTTGTGTGGACGCCCCAATGCCAAGAGGCCCTGGACAAGGTCAAAGAAAATATTGCAAACCCTCCAATATTAATTTACCCGGATTTCGAACAACCCTTCAGAGTAACAACGGATGCAAGTAATGAGGCCTTAGGAGCAGTCTTGTCACAAATACGAAACGAAATGGATCATCCGATAGCATTTGCCAGCCGTACTCTCAGTGACACCGAACAAAGATATTCAACAATAGAAAAAGAAATGCTTGGTGTGGTGTGGGCAACACATACTTTCCGCCCATATCTCCTGGGGCGACACTTCACCGTATTTACTGACCATCAACCCTTAAGGGGGATAGCAAACCTCAAGGACCAAACCTCAAGACTTGCACGGTTTAGGCATAAATTATCAGAATACGAGTTTGAAATTGTGTACAAACCAGGGAAGACTAACTTGAATGCAGATGCATTAAGCAGGTTACCAACAAAAAATCAAAATATCGGAGTGATAACTAGAGCTCAAACAAGCTCGAGAAAATTGGAAGAGGAAAGAACAAAACAAAAAGAGCAACAGAAAGCTCTTGCGGAGGAAAAACAGAGTGAAAATAGTGACAAAACCTCCGCGGCGACATTTCTATCTGAGAAAAAAGATATCGAAGAAGTTCTTAGAAGCTTTCATGACTCACCGCTGGGCGGACATCAAGGAGTCAGGAAGACCTACCATAGGATAAAAAAACAGTACAAGTGGAAGGGGATGCAACACGATATCAAGACCTACATCAAAAAGTGCCCTAAATGTCAGAAAAATAAAAGTGGACTTCTCAATAGAGAGCCCATGGTCCTCACAGATACAGCAAACAGACCGTTCGAAAAGGTATATATGGATATGGTGGGGCCCCTGCCGACAACCACCATGGGAAACAAATACATTCTTACCCTACAGGATGATTTATCAAAATTTTTTGTCTGCGCACCCATGCAAGACGCCGAAGCAGAGACGGCAGCAAGAGTCTTTTATAACGAGGTAGTAACAAAATATGGTATTCCCAAAAAATTAATTACAGACAACGGAACAAACTTCACCTCGAAATTGTTTGGAAGTGTGTGTAAGCTTTTGAGGATTAAGAAGCAACATATTTCTCCCTATCACCCTCAAGCTAACGGGTCATTAGAGCGAAGTCACAGACCACTAGCGGAATATTTGCGAAGTTTCGCAAAAGAAGATGGTTCGAACTGGGATCAGTGGCTTGCTCCAGCAATGCACGTACACAACCATACGGAGCACACGGCCACAAAGCAGACACCATTTAAAATACTATATGGATTTGATGCACCGCTGCCATCAAACCTACAAACACGCATACCCTTATATAACCCCTACGATTATCCCAAATTATTAAGACATCAAATACAAAGGGCGTACGAGATTGCCAAGGAAAATCAAGAAAGAGCTAAGGCTAGGGCAAAGAAGCAGTACGACAAACAGTCAAGATCTTATACCTTAAGAATAGGAGGCAAAGTCCTAGTTAAAACACAAGCACGTAAAAACAAATTCACGCCCCTATGGGATGGACCCTATGAAATTAAAAGTTTCCCCACACCAGTAAACGTTCAAATAATGGTGAAGGGAAGACTTCGAACCCTACACCGTAATTTGGTGAAGCCATACAGTCAATAAATGATATTTTAGGGAAAAAGAAAAAAAAAGAAACAAAAGGAAAAAGAGAAGAAGGAAAAACTCACCGCAATATCGACGGTATTGATGATTGATATTTAGGGTCTTCAATGGCTGAAATATAAAAGAAATACATATTTATACGGGACTATAATAAGAAACAATGAAACATACCTTAAAGGGACAAGGAAAAAATTGCGTCAAGATGGTTCCAACTTGAGGAACCGGGGACCCAGGTTGACGTCAAGGATCTGAAAGAAGCAAAATAATTAGTAAAAGGAAAAGGTTAAAAAAGGATGGAACGCTACTGACCCGGTATCGCCTTCTAATTGACCAACGAATACTGCTCTAGAAATAAAAATTAAGAATAATTTGATTAATCAATCAATCAGAGCAAAATATATAAAAAAAAAAAAGAGAAAACAAGGTCACATGTAAGTAAGTAAGTGTCCTAAAGTATATAAAATTGTTGGATAAACAACATAAAGAAAAAATAAAATTAATAATTCTTTTGCAACAGATTTACGAAAACGTATTAAAATAAGAATAAATAAGAGACGTATAAATTTTTTTTTAATAATATTTAAATTCTAGAAATTTTGCGAGCAATGAAAGTTTTTAAAAAATATTCTTCAAAAATGAAACTAAAGAATATCCAAATGAATTTCACTCCAGATTATTTTGTGTTGAAAGCACGAATTACACTCACAGTCTTGCGGGACATGAAGAAAAATTGGAAACCGATAATCACGAAATCACGCCCGATTACTTATTTAATTATTGCAAAACACGTCCGATCACTTATTTATTTTTATTTTTGTTTTCTTCTCCCCAAATAAATTAAAAGTATAAATCAAAACAAAATAACATTATTTTGTTGGACAATAACATTGAAAATTTTTTTAGGAAAAAGCAGTAAATGAATTCAAGAAAAACTTTAACAAAGAACAATATGTTGAAATTAAAATATTTAAAAGTATAAATCAAAACAAAATAACAATATTTTGATGGACAATAACATTGAAAGTTTTTAAATTGAAGAGAAACTATAAAAGGGAAAAGGAACAATATTTTGAAATTAAACTATTGGCAGGTATGAATCAAAACAAAAAAATATGACAACAACAAACTGAAAGGAAACCAAGAGAAAGTAAAATAAAAAATTTTGGGCAGACACCCAACTTACCTGTGTTCACCGCAGAGTTAGAGTTGGCGGTGTTGTTGTTCAGAGTATTTACAGTATATCGAATAGACCTTTTAACACTCCTCTTAAACCGAAATGATCCTTTGTATTCTACGCCACGAGTATTTGTTTTTGGGTTTGTTTTTTTTTTTCTCTCTTACAACTTGCGAAATTAGTCAAGCTATACTTCAAAACTTTTAAATGTTTTAATTATTCCTTCAAAAAAAAAAAAAAAAAAAAAAAAAAAAAAAAAAAAAATTTTTTTTTTTTGAAGAATTATTTACTTATTAAAATTCATTGTGTATTTCGATTTTTCCACAACATTTATTCACCAAAACTACATTTTCATCAATGTGGTTGTCGTCTTGCAAATTTGCTTTAATGTTGGCGGAATATATAAGCAATATTCGAAATACATACATGTATGTATGTATGTATAAACATAGATTTTATTGTTCGTTGAATTACATATTAAACATCTGTTTAGTTTATGCACATAGCTTTATTTCCACAAACTTTTAGCTAATTTAGTACTTTATTTCATAATTAGTTTTTAAATGAAAGTTATCTCTGCCGATTTCGCATTATACTGCCTTTTAACTAATGGTTTCTTTTTCCACACACACATTCAAAATTATTTTTTCTTCACTTTGGCTTGTGGTTTGTCACTGGCAGTATTTTTATTACAATTTATTTTAATAGCAATTGTGCTAGAATATATATTTAATGAAATTGTTATTAAATCTCCACATATGAACTGTTTTCTAAAAATTTGGTCTTTTAATCACCAAAGTTGCATTAAAATTTTTTAAAAAAAAAATAGGAATTTAAAAACGGCAACCGCACCGTTTCATGCCGTTTTTAAGACTGCACGATGAAATTTAATTTTTAAATTTGTGCATTAGTGCAGTTTTAATGTTCTACAAAATTATTGTATGAAATACACTAGAACTGCAATACATGAACAAAAGCGACCCAATTGGCATAGACATCCAATTGAGTAAAAAAATTAAAAAGATATAACATATGTATAGTAAAAATATACATACACATTTATAGCGATAATCGCTAAATTATTAAACCAAATAGTTCTTACTAAGTTATGGTTGAGTCATGGCGCAATAAATACAAAATTGTTATACGTATTGCATAAAACTGGAAATGCAAAACTGTTCACAATTATGTTCAGTGACAAAAATTGTCGGCCATTTATGCATCAACAATGACAACGGTTAACGACATCAATTAAGTTTAGGTTTAATTTATAAATTTGAAACAAAGAATTGAACTCAAATTAAATTCCAAAAATTTCCAACTGGGTTATATACGTTTTTTTTTTTTTTTTTTTTTGCTTGAGTACTTGGTTATGAAACATGATTCCACGGCAAAATTTTGACAGACAATTTCACGGCCAATGACAACTAAATCAAACTGCATAGTTTAATGTACGTATGTGCATATGTATATGTACGTATATGTGTGCATATGGATATGCAAACAGTAACAAAAAAAAAAAAAACTTTTCGATTTTTTTTTCTGTTCGTTGTTGATTTGAAAATAATTATACGCGTATGTATAATTTTTCTTTCAGATCAACGGAAACAACAAAAGTGTTAAATTTCTTTCACTAATAAAATACTAACAAATACAACTGAACTCACTTTTTAATAAAAAAGTGCTTTAATCAGTTGAAATTTTGTAAAATTTTTCCTACTCATTTTTGCAACGTTTTAAAAATGTTTTTAAAATATTTTCGATTTCATGTATGCTGAATTTGAACAATGAATAAAAATTTAAAGTACAGAAACTAAAATTTAATTTTCAAATAAAAAAGAACATGCAACTTATGAAATAATTTCAACAAATTTCCTATTAATATTTATTTTTGTCTTTCTTCTAAATAACAAACTATTTGCAATTTTAAACATTCCTAATTTTCTGCCATTTGTGCTGTTGATTTGAAAAAAAATTATAAGCAAGTGAATAATTTTTCTTTCAAATCATTAAAACAGCAAAGGTGTTAAATTTCTTTCACAAAGACAAGGATAAATACAAGCTAAACTAAACTCATTTTTTTTATATATATATATAAAAAAAAAAGGAGAAGAAAAAATGTTTAAATAAGTTGAAATTTGGTATATGTAGTACTAAATGTAATAAAGTTTTGTTTTTTCTTACTCATTTTTTTTTGCAACGTTTTCAAATAATTTAAAAATTTTCAATTTCTTGTATAAGTTTATTTCAAGGTTAATATAAGAGTACATATATATAAATATCAATACACATACACAATAATTATACAACTAACTTGTAAACAAATTAACAATACACATATACATATATATATATATACACATATAACTAATAGTTAAAGAAAAATATACATATTTAAAATAAAAGCAATAAGAAATTTTAACTAACAGAAAATCTAGTTAAAATATTAAAATTTTATAAATAACCTACAAAACATGTCTAATTAATAATAAGTAAAAAATATAAAAAAAAAAAAAAAAGAGAGAAATACATATATGTATATAAGACATATAAGTACAAATAAGAGAAGAAATTTTATATAAGTATACGTAAGAAAAAATTGTTAGTTATAAGATTAAAAATATTAACCAGCGTTTTAAAAAAACAACCAACAATCATCACCCCGTCAACAATGAAGAATCCAACAATCATCAACAGCAGCCTATACCTATCAACCTCACGCAACCGCAAAACCTATATACGATACCACAACGCATACATGGACGAAAAACCCAGTTCCGACAACAATAAAGAATCCTATCCAAATATCAACAGACAGACAGCCATAACCTTCAACCTCACACAACCATAATCAACAGTTAAAGCTATATGCGATAGCACAGCACATACATGGACGGAAAACGCAGCTCCGTTAGAAAATGGGAAATCACCCCAACGTCAGTAACAACCTCAACATTTTCACCAACAATATCATATTTTTTCCTTGGTGACGCAGCAAGCGTACCAAGTCGACAGACACTTAGCAGTCACCAACTAATGGTAAACTGCGAACCTTCAGGCAATCAAGGCTCGGGAGATAATTACATATTACTCCGAGAGCTGCCAAAGCTGTATCGCCAAGGTAGTCGGATGCATACACACATCTATTTTGACTTGATTCCAGAAGGATAGCTACGAAACATCCTAAGACAGGATGTTTCTTGTCCGTAAGGGGGGAGGGATGTTATGAGTCATTTTCCCCTAACAAACAGAAGTATCAGCGACAGCAGAACATACGCTGCACACACATACTGACGTTGAGTTATTTTCCCTCAACCAACAAAAAATACCTACAGCAGCAAAACATACGCTGCATACATACACAGACATATGCTGACGTTGCAATAACGCTGCATACAATACTGACGTTATTACCAGTAATTTTCCTACAGATATATGCTGACATTGCATTATCGTGAGAACCGCAATCGGCTGGAAGTCCCACGGGTATGGATATGCTGAAGTTGCAATAATCGCACACTCAGCAGTATCACGGGGACATCCACGCCAGCGGCAGCGAACGACAGCAGCACCGTTCATCGA
Source organism: Lypha dubia (assembly GCA_947311025.1). Classification (NCBI taxonomy): domain Eukaryota; kingdom Metazoa; phylum Arthropoda; class Insecta; order Diptera; family Tachinidae; genus Lypha; species Lypha dubia. The sequence goes on along the minus strand of OX371260.1, from coordinate 101,506,934 downwards.
GCAGCACTAAAGTGGGTATAAAAGCGGAGGGTGATTTGGTATTCAGCCGCATTCAGTTTATTCAGTCTATTCAGTCCACTACTATTATTCAGTCTATCAAGTCAGTTCTAGTCGAGTCAGTTCGTAACACATAACACACATAATAACAACCTGATCAAACACCAGCCTTAAAAAGCGGGTCCCTGTGAAGGCTTAACATATTAAACAAACAACAACCTGATCAAACACCAGCCTTAAAAAGCGGGTCCCTGTGAAGGCTTAATATATTTAAATTAGACTAAGAAAATAAAAATAAAAGTAAATAAAAGTAATAACTAAAATCCTAATAGTCTCTTGTGTTCTTAATTTCAAAAGGAAGTTACGAAATAAAACATAACATTTTGGCATTTTGGCGTGGTTAATAATAAAAATAAATAATAAAAATAAGTGTTTTAATTTAAACATAACAATTACAAGTAAAAGAAGTATTTGAATAACGAGTTTAATTTTATTTGTTTTGATTATTAATACATCACTAGCTCATTTTAATTCCAGGGAAGTTGCTGATTTCTTTAAATTTTTTTTATATGTTCACCTCTTCTTCAACAGAAGTTGGCATTTTTATGTACTGTTTCCCTTGCTCCTATTGCGGTTGACAACTTTTGAAACAATTTGGTCGTCGTTTATAAATTCGCATTGCCATTCTCAACTCAACACATGGCTGACTTTTTGGCTGTGTTCAATTTTTTTTTTGGTATTGTCATTTGCAACTTTGCACAAGTTTGGTTGACAAAAACGATAAATACACACAACTGCTTATTAGTAGTTTTGTTTTTGTACGTTACAGTTTACTTCGACATAAAGTGTAGAAAAATGGAGAGATCGTAAATAGAAAAATTTATTATGCTAAATATTGCAGTTTTTCAGCATTTAATATATTTACAGATCTTTGAAAATTACAACGAAAGCCCAATTTGAGAGACTTGAGAGAGAAAAGATAAATCAAATTTTAACTAAAAATAAATATCCTTACAAAAAATGAGACTAGTCCATACATGCATGTATGGACTACTCCAAAATGGAGTAGGACTACTCCAAAGCTAATCCAAATGTATAGGAAAAACATGGTCCAATTTACATTGCGATGTCCTGTGGCAGCTCCCCTGTTAAAATTAACACAAATTCATAGAAGCTTAAAGAAACACAAGTTAGCTCGAGTTTTTTCAATTTCTGGATCTTATTTTAAAATTTTATATAATGTAATGGAAGGGCTTAATTCACACATTTGTATGTACTTAATTATAATGACAGAGATACATACAGAGATACGTACATATGTATGTATGTATAAATTTTTACCGGAGTACCCCTGTGGGTATTCCATGGAATAGCAAAATAGAGTAGTTTCGAAACTAATCCCTGTGGGTACCCCTTGGATTAGTAACATGGAGTAGTTTTTGGGTTACGTGGTCCAGTCCTAGGACATCGCAATGTAAATTGGACCATGTTTTTTTCATACAATTTGGCTACATTTGGAGTTCTCATACTCCATTGTGGAGTAGTCCATACACGCATGTATAGAGTACACTCATTTTTTGTTGGGAACTCCAAACATTTTTAGTGTTGCCAAATGGTTTTTAACTATAAATGCGTGTGCAAATGAAATGCTCCACGGCTACATTACATAGGAGTAGTCCAAAAACTACTCTTTTTATCTAAAATGGACCATGTACTCCAATAAATTTTGTAGGGATATTCTATGTACGTAGTATATCTCACAATCATAACATTTAAGCTTTAATATCCCTTCCGATTTAAGTAAAGATGCTGTATATCTTTACTCGGAGAAATAATTCTGACATGTGTACCATTGATACAGCCCAACACACCGGGAAAACCACCTTTTGCAAAGAACCAAACCAGCGACGCCTTTCTTTTTTTCTTATTCACTCATTTTTGTTTTAATCCATTTGCTGCATATGCAACACATCAGTTTCAATATCGGTGATATAGTTGATGTCCGTACAGGTTTCTTTAATTGATCTTTTATGTCATCCAGCAGATAGGTTAGGTTAGGAAGGGTAGTGTGACATACACATCCACTCGGAGACCCAATTGGATCCATTGTGATTCCTTTCATTTTTAATTTATTGACTAATTAGTCTCGTTACTGCCCAAGCAGAAACGAAGAGGCGTTATCATCCATCATTCAGCCATTTAAATCCCATGATAAAGCAACTGATATCCCAAGTTTGTACTTCGCGATATCACTAATGCCCTAATGGAAAAGTCTGCTCAGCCATCCTCGCCTATGGCGTTGCAGCCTTGGGCAATGACAGATGTGCTCTATAGTTTCTGGCTCCTCTTCATCCCCACACATCATACAGAAATCCGGAGTGCCATTTTCCCATATGCTGGTCCTCGCTCTAACCGAGCAATGGCCAGTTAAGGCGCCTACTAAGACTCTCAAATCCTTTCTATTCATATCCAGCAGTAGATCAGATTTACCTGAGTCTAGTTATCTACATATTGACCTAGAGACAATCTTCTCTATTCCTCCAGGAATGGTTAGTTCTGCTAATTACCCAATTACTGAGTTCCCTATAGTAGTGACCGATTGGCGGTTTAACCGACCTGTCACTTACTGCCACTGTAATAAAATAGTTTTTATTTATTTTATTTTTGTCTTAGAGCTTGTAAGGTGGAGCTCCTAAGACTGATGATTTATTAATTGAATTATAAACTAAATGACATTGGCTTATATACTAATTATAAGAATAATTCTTAGGGGTACCTTAACATAAGAGTAAAAGAATAGAAATATATATTATTGTTGGGTAAGCATATTTAGCTTCCAACTATTTATGTATGGCATGTGTTCAATAGTTTTAAAGTCCAACGAGTGCATACTTAAAAGCATCAGATACTTTGTGTAGCTTATATCTACAATCAAACAAATACAGTTAATAAATGTGATTCATTTAAGTGCATTGTGCTGCTGCACTTGATTAATTGTACAAGTGTCAAATTACCGACACACACAAAATATCTTGCTTGCAGTTTGTCAATGCTTGCATGTTGCGGTACTATTGAATCGGAACGCATACCACACACTGTTCGCCACATGCTACACCACATCTAATGCTGACCTTATTCTTGCCAGCTCATCAGCGATTTCGTTTCCCTCAATATTGCAATGTCTTGGTACCCAACAAAGCCTAACGCTAAATTTGTTCATAAGCAAGGTGAGAGATAGCCTACACTTGCTGACCAGCTTCGATGTGACACTATGCCCCTTCAAAGCTTTCAGCGCCGCCTGACTGTGAACGTAGAATGTTTCCTCCACGCCTTCAGTTTCGTGTTCTGTGGACCTGAGGATCTCTAGGATCTCAGCCTGAAATACACTACATTCGTTCTGTAGCCTAAAAGACCTACGAATGTCCGTTCCTAAAAATTAGACGCCAGCACCCGTGCCTATTTCCATTTTTGATCCATCTGTAAAGACCGCGCAGCCCTCGTACAGTTTATCAGATTTGAACCAAAGATCGTTATCCGGAATGACTAGTTTTTTTTAAATTATATTGTTTATTGAATCTTCAATTATAAATTGAAACATCAATAAGTTGTTCAAATCTTAAATCTAAAAAGAAAAAATAAAGTTTTAATATATGTTTAGCCAATGCTAAACATAATTTATTAGTTTCAGCGGTTAATTTTTGTAGTTTTACATCTCTCGTGTTCGGCTGAGAAAAAGAGTATCCCTCCTTTTCAGCCGGGTGTGGCCTCTATAATGTAGAATTATCCAAAGCTTGAGAAACATACATAAAGAGCGCAGAGCAATATTTCTTTTTTTCAAAAGTGTCTCTAACGACATTCACAAGTCTGTGAGTTTGTTCAATTGTGTTATGTTGTCTGCGAAAACCGAATTGATGATCTGGAATGCAGCCATTACTAGTCACTATAGGCACCAGCTTGCTCATGTACAGCTTTTCAGACATTTTTGAAATGTTAGACAATAAACTAATAGGCCGGTAAGATTCAAATTTTGTATGATCCTTGCCAGGCTTTGGTATCATAGTAATTAGTGACACCTTCCATTCTTTTGGATAGTGTTCTAGGCGTAGAATACTGTTAAAAATGAATAGTATTATTCTTTTTGCAATAAAAGGTAGTTCTTGAAGCATTTTGTTGCTTATTTTGTCGACACCTGAGGCTTTTTTGGTGTTAAGACTAGGAATAGCCTTTTCAATCTCTACAATATTAAATTTTAGCAGTGTTTCTGGTAAAGAGAAGACTGGTGGCAGTTCAGCATTATTAACAGAAATATTTGGAGTAAATACTTTTTCCAAGTGTTTAACAAGAAGAGCACCTTTTTCATCATCAGTTCTTGCCCAGTCACCATTTGCAGCTCGCAGGGGAGTTTTGCATATCACTGGCCTTATAAGTCCTCTGGCTGCTCGCCATAGTGAATAATCTGTTTGGGGTCTTGCATCAAGTTCTTGAAGAAATTTTTGCAGTGAAGCTGTTTTTTGTGTTTTTAAATGTTTCCTGAGCTGTTTGGTACATTCCTTAAGTCTTATTTTTAGTTGAGGCGATCTGTAACGTTTCCATTCTCGTCGTGTTCTCTGTTTTCCAGTCAAAAAGCTTTCTATATCCACACAAAAAATATTATTTAATCTCACTTGTTGATTTGGTTGATTGGAAGAAGCATTAAGAGCAGCTTGTTTAACATGTGCTTCAAACAACCTAATAGAATTTTCTATGTCAGTAGGTGTTCTCAACGGCATATTTTCCGCGCAATGAGCACTTATAAATTTTTTGTATTTCAGCCAGTTAATACGTGCAGGTGTCAACGGTAAATCACATGTTGATGTTGCAGTTATGTGTGAGTATATAGTGATAATTGTAGGCGAGTGATCTAAAGATAAATCCAAAGATGCTTCAACTTCAATCAATTCGCTGGGCACACCTTTCATAATTTCGATGTCGATAACATCAGGAATTTTTTCTCGATCCGTTGGCCAATATGTTGGCTGGCCACTTGAAACTACATTCAAACCCATTTTTGAAATTGTGTCAAACAAAACACGACCCTTAGGACTGATTAAACGTGAACCCCAAAAAGTGTGTTTAGCATTGTAGTCGCCAGCTGCTAGAAAACGGGACCCCAGTGTTGCATAAAATGCGGTATATTGACTCTCTGAATTTGAAAACCTGGGAGGAGAATAAACAGCTTTTGATAAAACTTTTCAATACAGATATTTGTTGCTTGAATATATTCTTCACGAAGGTCGTTTAGCAGGAAGTGTTTTATTCGAGTTTTTATTAGGATTCCAGAGCCACCACAAGCTCTACCTCGAAGATCCTTGGTGTCGTAGAAATTATATCTACTAACTTTAAAATAGCTTCGAGACAGTAAATGAGTTTCTGAGATAAGCATAACATCGATTTGTTTATCCAGAAGAAAATATTCTATTTAATTTTGAAGTTGGCAGATGCCGTTTGCGTTCCAAAAACAGATTTTTAAGTTAATGGTTTGTTCAATACAGCCTGCAATAAGGTAGACTGCATTTTTAACATTTCCTACATCATACAGGACATGTTGAGGGTAAAGGTATTTACTGTTTGTATTAAGCTCTCTATCGAGGCTTGAATACGACTAAAATTATGCCCTGATTCTTCATTCGCTCGTACAGTATTTTGCGCCGTAGTCTGTTTACTTTTTAAAATATTAGCGTATGAAAATTGACTATTAGGTTTTTGTTGAATAAGAGTCGTGTTAGACTTTAAGATATTTGGGTATTGATTTTGGCTGGATGACGGTTGAGGTAACTGTGGATAGTTTAAAGGGTTGTTGGGCTGAGCGGGAGTAGCATTTGTTTTTCTGTTCGGCGAATTTTTAAAAAAAGAATAAGAGGGCAGTCTCTATAGTTAACAGTGTGGTTACCGCCGCAGTGGCCACATTTTTTTTGCCTTGGGATCACCTTTTGCTTTGTCACAGTTAGCGGTACTGTGTAGTTCACCACATACAACGCAAACGGTAGGCAACTTGCAATAAGTTTTGGTATGGCCAAATTCTTGACTGTTCATGCATTAGATAGGTCCAGTTTTTTTATGTGGCAGCTCAACTGTAACTCTTCTGTGCAACAAGTACTTTAAATTATATATTGGGTGCGATTAATTTTTTTTTTAATTTTTAAGTCGCCTGGCTGTAGCTCGACTCTAAAAATAGGTTAGGGGATTTTTTCCCTATTTTTAATGTTTGAAACATTTTTCACTTTAAAGCCGATATTTTCAAGGCCGGACTTTACCTCTTCTGGATCCACGCTGGAACCTATGCCTTTTATAACCACTGTTAGGCCTTTTACACTCTTAGTTGATATGTATAAAAGTTTTTTTTTAGTCCCAAAATCTGAGACTATTTTTCGGTAATTATTTCTTTAGAAACCTGAATTTTTGTCTCGTTGATTTTCCCACGCTTGATTGGAGTTACGCAGAAATTATTTTCCCCAATTAACGAGATAAGGCTTTTCACCAGACAGCTGGATTTCTGTTCTCTTAAGTATATCGGTGGTGGTTTATTCGAAATTGTAGTAGTTGTGTCTTCTTCACCTTGTTCAGTTATAATCGCGAAACGGTTCTCGGAATTTTTAATATTTTTTCCATCTTTTGGAATGACTAGTGAAGGCGTACTAATAAAATTAGTCTCAACAACCTTGGAGTCCGTAAAACCAGGGGATATGGTCTCCCGTCTGCTAACACTAATCTTTTTCAAGAGTGATGTATCACCTGTAAATCCTGGCCTTACAAAGCCTGCCTCCATAAACCTGAGCAAACTCCTTGCCACCGTTCTCAACGCAAATAGCAAAAGGCTTGTTTAGTCAGAAATAGCTAATAAATCTTTAAGAATTATTTTGTTACTGCAATTGTAACTTATATTTTGAATATTTTTACTTTGCAGTTCGTAGTTCAAAAGGGTTGGAATCATCACGAATTTTCCTCTTTATGCGTAGCACATCTACGAGTATATTACCATCTTCGTTTCCATCTTCACAACATAAATCTACACATATGTATGTATATCTATTTGAAATTATTTGCTTTCGAATAAAACACTTAAAACACCTTTTTCTTCTAATATACATATATATATTTTTTTTAATTTTTACACGAATTTGGAGAGATCGTAAGTAGAAAAATTTATTGTGCTTAATATATTAGTTTCTCAGCATTTAATATATTTACAGACTTTTGAAAATTACAACGAATTTGAGAGACTTGTTCAGCTAATGGAAAAAAACCCAGAGATTGTTCGTGGGAAACCAAAATTTGGCAAGACCAAAAATCATGCGCTGCTCTAGCACATCTAACTCTTCTTTTAAAACAAGTGACATTGTAGATTGAGCTAATAATATATTGAAGTCGTTGCCACTGCACTTCTGGTAGCTCCTGTCAGCAAAAATTCTAAGGGCAGCACAAAGTTTCACTGTCGCTGGTTTACATACAGGTTTCTTTAATTGATCTTTTATGTCATCCAGCAGATAGCAAAAGGCTTCTTTACTCAGTCGGAAATAGCTAATAAATCTTTAAGGATTATTTTCTTACTGCAATTGTAACTTATATTTTGAATATTTTTACTTTGCAGTAGTTAGTTCAAAAGGGTTGGATTCATCACGAAATTTCCTCCTTACGCGTAGCACATCTATATTACCATCTTCGTTTCCATCTCCATGAAATAAATCTACACATATGTATATCCATGAAATTATTTGCTTTCGAATAAAACACTTAAAACAATTTTTTCTTCTAATATATTTTTTACAATTTTTAGACGAATTTGTATGCTTTTCTGTCAAGCTGGATATTTTAATTTGGTAACACTTTAACAATTTCAACTAAAAACAGTTGTGTTTCACAATACAACAAAAAATTTGGTGGTGTGAAAGTTGGGTCGACTCGTACACAACCAAACTGAGTTGTACACGGGAATCATTGTATTAAAAGATCACGTGCCTGATGATCTCTTTTATGAGTTTTTGCTACTACATTGTGCTTGCCGATTTCTTTCTTGTCCTAAAACATGCCACAAAAATGTGCAAAACGCTCAAGTCCTTCTTGAACTTTTTGTAGAAAATTTCCCTGCTCTATTTGGGCAGAACAGCATTTCTTACAATGTGCATGGCCTATTACAGCTCAGTCAGTGTGTAGAGCAATTCGGACCATTATCAAGCTTTTCAGCGTACCCTTTTGAAAACTATCTCCAAACTTTGAAGCAGTACGTGAAAAAGCCGTCAAAATTTTTGCAGCAAATATATAATCATATGCAATATGAAAAAATTATAAAAAATGAAAAAGAGGTAAAATTTATTAAAAAAAAGGAATGAAATCGTTAACCTTAAAACCAAAAATTACTTTTTTTTCGAAAAAATTTCCTAATAATTTGGTTGCTATTCGACCCTTTATTCCAATTGTTGTATTGAGGCTGGAGTAGGTTTTATTATTGGTAGGAGACTCAAGAGTATCGAAAGTTATTGGAAAGAGCCCCTTGATTCACTTTCGGTATTGGGGACCTGTCTTGCAGACATAAACTGTGTAGGGGAGGAAAAAAATTCGAAGTCACCGAAATCGAATGTAAGCTCGTGGGCTTACTAAAAGAGGATAGTATACTCTTAATGCCTTTATTGCATGGATGTCATTAAAATGCTACTATAAATACATAAAAAATAAACAAAAAATTAAATTAAAAAATAGTATATAAAAAATTATACTAAACAGCTTAATTCGACATGAACTCTGAAAATAAAAGCACATTCAAGCGTATTCGCCTAAGGCCTCAAAGTAAGTAATCACTGGAATAAAGACTTTTGCGCAAATTTTTTCTAATAATGTTTTTCTTCTAATTAATTTAATACGTGCTAACAAAGTGAATTCCAAAGAAAATATCGACGTGGGAGGTTGCAAATGCTGAACTGATGTTTTGAATGCTTTTGAAGCAAAATTTTCGGATATGACAAGTAAGAAGCAAATCTTTAAAGACTGGAAAAATTATAACACTTTCAATATAAATTCTTTTAATTCCAGATAAAATAAATGAACTTAGCAACACCGTCCATACACAAAATGAAGCCATTATGGCAGCTTTTGCAACCCAAAAACTTTTGATCAAAGATTTAATACAGCAGGAGAAAAAGAATTCTGAAGTAATGGACGTGTTCCCAATTGGAAATATTGATGAATTGATTGCTCTGGAGGATGAAATTACCCGAGGAGAGCGCGAAATTTATGTAATATTTTTCTAAGCTGAAAAATATTTGATTTCAACATTTCATTATTACTCAATTTCTTCCATAGGCCAAAGCTATGACATCATTGCTAAAGGGGAAGTTCTCGAAAACATTGACTTCAATTCTTTCGACAGAAGTAATTCTTAATATCAATATCGAAGACATTCATGACAAGAAGCTCCTCAAAGATTTTGCCAACGTTTTTGAAACTTTAATTAGCGCAGTCCGCTCTCTTCATAGCGATCCAGACAAGGAATTGCGCAACGCCATAAAAGTAGTCAAGAAACGAAATTTTCACAACGTTTGCGTTCAAAAGAAACCTACAAAATAATTTCAATGGCACCACGAAATAAGCCCCAATGAAATAAGCCCCAAATCGAAAAATGAAATAAGCCCCAAAAAATTTTATAAAATAAACCCAAAAAAAAATTAAATAAGCCCCAAACAAAATTAACGAAATAAGCCCCAAATATAATGAAATAAGCCCCAAAAAATTTTATGAAATAAGCCCCAAATTTTTAAAAAATGAAATAAACCCCAAAAAAAATGAAATAAGCCCCAAATTTGTTAACTTTATAAAGTAAGCTTAAGAAGAAATCATAAAATGCAAGAATTTTATCCCCTAAATTATATCGAACACAGGCTTCGCGTTCAAAATATTTTCTGCATAACCGGCCTACGGCCGGGCGCAAGGAATTTATCCTCTATGGTATATCGAACACCGGCTTCGCATTCGAAGTACTCTCTGCATAACCGGCCTACGGCCGGGCGCAAGGAATTTATCCCCTATGGTATATCGAACACCGGCTTCGCGTTTAAAGTACCCTCTTCATAACCGGCCTACGGCCGGGCGCAAGGAATTTATCCTCTATGGTATATCGAACACCGGCTTCGCATTCGAAGTACTCTCTGCATATCCGGCCTACGGCCGGGCGCAAGGAATTTATACTCTATGGTATATCGAACACAGGCTTCGCGTTCAAAATATTTTCTGCATAACCGGCCTACGGCCGGGCGCAAGGAATTTATCCTCTATGGTATATCGAACACCGGCTTCGCATTCGAAGTACTCTCTGCATAACCGGCCTACGGCCGGGCGCAAGGAATTTATCCTCTATGGTATATCGAACACAGGCTTCGCGTTCAAAATATTCTCTGCATAACCGACCTACGGCCGGGCGCAAGGGTTTTAGATCTATTTTACGGATATGAAATAAGCCCCAAATAAAATGAAATAAGCCCAAAAAAATTTTATGAAATTAGCCCCAAATATTTTAAAAATGAAATAAGCCCCAAAAAAATGAAATAAACCCCAAACAAAATATTTGAAAATTTTTTGGGGCTTATTTCATTTTTCGATTTGGGGCTTATTTCAGTGGGGCTTATTTCGTTCCACCAATTTCAATAATACAACATTAATTTCATTGATTGTTTTCTACTTATAATTTCTCGGCTCCACCTCGTTTGTCAACCTTGCCCACTCGCAAATTCTTACGAATATATCTATTATGAATTTTATTTTTAATTTTAAAGTTATTGGAAAAAATTCTTGATTTTGTAACGTTCTTTGATTTTATTTAATGCTTTAAAAATAGTTTGTTACTTAAAACATTTTTTTCTTTTATAAATCTATTTAATTTTGTTTGGTTTGAATCTTATGTACGTTTTAAGTTATTTCATGAAATGTACACAAAAAAAGTTTTAAATAAAGTTGTTAAAAAGTTTAAAAAATTAGCGCATTTTTAAATAATTTATACAGAGTCAGATTTTAACTCACTGCATTAAAACTGATTTTAAATGCTCTCACTACTAGTTGGTAGAAAAAAAATAGTTAATAGTTAGCGGAAGAGTCATGCAGGCATGGTCAACTGACTACCGCGTAGGACATGCCCATGTTAAAATAGTTAGTCTGCGACAAGGAAAATAGTCTAACAATGTCTACCTGATATTTCTCTGATTATTAACATTTACGAACTTTAGCCTTTATAAATATTAACAAATATTAATAATAAGCAGTTCATGGTAATTTAAATAAAAAAAAAATACAATTAATATTCATATGCAAAAACTTACGAACTTACGCAACTGTTCGTTTCAAACATTCAGTTTTATTCACTTGTTGTGCTAACATGAATGTTTTGACTGTGTCGTTAAGTCTATGAAACTCATTATGCATCGAAGCCACCGTGTTGTTGGCGGAACAAGTGTTTTATTCAGTTGTTAAAGTACTTTTGTACTCGTATTTGAATAAATAATTCTTATTAATATTTTTGTCAAAGTTTGAAACATGCACACATATGTACCAGATCTCTAAAAGAATGATTCTTTTCTGAATGAAACTGAGCATCATTCAAGCATTGAATTATAACTTTTATAATGCATTCATTGTGCCCAAAATATTAATTGACTCAAAGTATGGCTGACTTCCAAAACGTCAATTGCTTTGTGTTTGAACAAAGCATCATATTTCATAACGCCGTAGTACAATAGTTATACAATGTATACCATTTCAAAACGCCGCCGCAAAGTATTTTTAACGCAGTAAGAGAGCAAACAAGGCATCGGTTTTATAGTTGTTGCATTGTTTCCGAACTTTGCATATGTATGTGATTTAAATACAGTAGCAATACTGTATACAAACATTGTATACGAACGTTTTGGAAGTTAAGGCTGCTTTAGCCGACCGTAACTCTAGAAATGTAAATGCTGATGTGTCAGCTGATTGCTTCTGTTATATGCAAAAGCTATGAAAATACTTACTTGACTGAAATGAAATGTTGCCGTAACGTACCAACCTGCAGAAAATAGAATTTCATTACGAGGTTACGTGACAATTGTAGACAGTGATGGGATGGTTGTATTTTGAATTGCAATGGGGCACAGAAGTCCTTTGTTAGTACTTTTTTTTTGTTTTGACTAGTTTTAGTTGTTAAATATGTATGTACACATTCATGCTTTATTGAGTAAAGAAAGTTTTCTAAATAACTTTTTTTCAATATCTAGCAAGAGACTGTACCGATCGTTTTATATATTTTATTGTAATGAATTTGATAATTGTTTAAATTATAGTTTAACATTCATATCTATGTGTGTATGTACATCATAGCTTAGATTATTAGTGTTACTTATTATTTAAAAGATTTTTTTTTGTATACTTGAATGTATGTATGTATGCACATATGGATGTACATAGGTACAATATATATGAAATTACAAAGTGAGCATATCAATTTATGTACATACATATGTACATACATACATACATTCAAGTATACAAAAAAAAACCTTTTATATAATAACTGCCTTGCACATGATGTCGAACGAATTTTTCTTTCGTACAAATTACATTTAAAACAAAATTTAATTGATATGCTTACCTTGTAATTTCATGTATAGTGTACATATGTACATACATATATACAAACATACATTCAAGTATGCAAAAAGAAATCCTTTAAATAATAAGTAACACTAATAATCAAAACAATGATGTACATACATATGTATATAGATATGAATGTTAAACAATAATTTAACCAATTATCAAATTCATTACAATAAAATGTGTAATAATATGATTCGGTACCTTTTAAATAATATCGTACTATTTCCGAACAATCACAAATATTGTAAACATTTGGAACTTCCATCAACGTTTGGAACAGCTGTTTTGTATTTTATTTATAATTTTCAAAGTGATAAAAAGTTGCAATGGACGACAAGAAATTAATACTACTGGTAAAGGAAAATGAACAATAACAATTCTCCGGGGCACAAGATTTCGGAGAAGAACAGAAAAATATGATTTAATATGTTTAATAAGAATTTCTGTTCTTTTTATGTACATATGTATGTACATACATATGCATGTCTGCACATTCATGTGTCACGTGACACGTTTTTAAGCATTCTATAACTACAAAAATGTTGGCTCTTACCTTACATCAACATTTAGCTTACATCTACGATTTCAACCGTCGGCTAAATAGGCCTTTAGCCTATATACATATGCATTCATCATGAAAAACAAACTTTTAATTTAATTTATTTTACAAAACAATGAATTGAATTCGAAGTGAATTATAATTTACTTTTTCATACACTTCTATAATTAGGATAAAAATTCCAAAAATTATCTCATTATCATTACGGTACTTAATTGATTGCTTTATTTTTTATTCATGCACTCTGACAGTATTCCGCGTGGGCCTTAGATTGACTTTGTTGACACACAATTTTTGATAATAGCAATTGGATACATGCTTTTGGACAAGTTTTTAAATCGTACAACAGCTTTTGTTTTATGATGTTAATCCATATTAAAACAGTGAATCAAAAATGACTCACACTTCTTCTCCCTTAAATCATCGATAATGCATTTACATTTTAATTCAATTTTTTTTTGTGAATAAAATGAATGTATGTATTTAAGACTTTGTTTCATGGTGGGTTCATTCACACTTTAATTCAAGTATTTTTTTAAGTGATGACAATGCATGCAAGAATGTTTAATTCATGAGGAATGCTTTCGTGTTTCAATTTAATTCACATTTTGAGCAAAATTAATTAATTAAATTTTCTCTAATTCATTGTGAATTAAAAATCAGATTTGAGACATTTTTCTTACAGCTCTGGTATATACATATGTACATAAATTTAAATTTTAATAATTTACTCAAACGATTTTTTTTTACAGATAGCAAGAAAGAAGGTTCTGTGTAAAGAAAAAGTTAATAATAATTTTTAGATTTTTTTACATACAAATGTACATACATACATATTTACATTTAATGAGTTCAATTTTTTTTTTTAATTTAATTTTTAATTTAATATACAAACCCCATAAAAAATGATGTTCACATGAAATCTGAAGTTTTGTCCAACAAAAACTTAAATTATATGTATGTAGTATAAATCCTACCAGAGCATATACAAGAAGGTATAAAAATTTATTTATAGCATGGCGTTTATTTACAAACTTTCAAGAAATTTGAGTCTACAATATTTTTAAATGACGTATGTGGGTTTTAAAGTTTAATTTCTTTAAATTTTTTAAATATGTATTTAGTTTTTGTTCGACAAAACTTTAGATTTCATTTAAATACATTTTTTTAATGGGGTATGTAAAGTTTTTTGTACCAATGTACATACTTTTAAGTTTTATTTTAAATTATCATTGCGTTTTATTAATTTCTTACATATGGTAATATTCTAAAACATCTTTACATGGTTGATTCTGAGATTACGGGCTAATTTGCTATATTTCTATTAAAAGGGGAAAAAAGAAATATATTCCACTTTATTATTTACTTCACAGCAACGTTTTATAGGTCTTTTGCTGTCTCTGAAATATTTTTTCCTAAAATTGTTTTTTTTCAAAAAATTGCCAGCTAAAGTGGTAAAAAGTCATTACCCTGGCTGTCCCTAACAATACTTTTCTTAAATATACCAAAATTTTTAACAAAATAGTATATAATATTTTAATAAAATGAATGTATATAAAAAAATAATATTAAATGATCTCTTTTTTCACGTAAAAGGGCTATTAGACACGCATACTTGTCTGCAGACATGTACGATGGCATACTTTGCGTTTTGCTATTACACTATCGAACGCTGACGGCATACTTCAGTACTTATATATGTTGTGTGTATGTTGGTGTGCGACAGATATCAGAAAATCAAAAATTTTTGAAAACCAACAGACATGTCTGACGTACTCGAGATACATGCTATTAATCAGTGAGTTTTGGTATGCCATCGTACATGTCTGCAGACAAGTATGCGTGTCTAATAGCCCTTTAATATATATTACATTTTATCAATTAATATTTTTATGAGTGTTAATATTTTGTCCCTCAAGTTTGACGCCATTCCCCTGTAAAATCGTATATTTGTTAAAACTTAATTTTCCGAAATATTGGTGATTTGCAATAATATAAATTTGAAAGAACATTAGCCGTATTCACAATCTAGTGCATTTGAGATTGCAAATTTGTGCAATTGCAAAATTATTCTATCAATTGTGAATGATATCTTTGGGTTAGGTTGCAATGCTTGTTGCATTGTTGTTGATTGATAAATAAAAAAATAATTTTCCACTGAAGTTTTGGCCTAAAAAATACATACATATGTACATATGTCTAAGAAATTACTCAAGTATAAAACATTTGCTTAATCAAATAATTCTAATTTTTATTATAAAAATAAGGATTAATTTGTTAGTTAGTCAGGATTTTAAATAATACATATATATATGTTTTGCGTTTTGTTAATTTTTATTTTTTTTTTCATTTCCTTAATTTTTGTTTGTCTGGTTAATTTCCTTTTGCTTTGAAATATTTTTGTTTTTTAATTTTGAATAAAATTATTAAAATTTTAATAAGCAAAATCGGCTTAGAGCCCTTTTACATATTGGCAAGTGAAAGGCAGACATTTTTGTTATTCTCTTTTGAACTTGTACGTAGCTTTTACATATTGGAAATTAATAGACAGACAGAAATTGTTCGTATCCCCTTTTCGTTTTTTTTCGCTGTTGTTGTGTATGAACAAAATTTTTCGCACCACATGCAGTAATATTAAAATGCCAATGGTGTGAGAAAAATGATATGAAGCAACAACATAAAAAATGCGAAGAGTGAAAGAGAAAAACGAAAAATGTCCGGTACAGAGGGTCGTGTACTATACACTCTGCATCTTCACCCCTTCTTCGTCAAACTTCGTCTGTCTACCTTTCACTTGCCAATATGTAAAAGGGCTCTTAGTTCACTGCGTATCAGCTGTCGTTTTGCAATTAAGTGTTGCATAAGTAGAGTAAATATAAGCTATTGGTTTTTAGTGTTGCTTATTTGCAAAGATGTAGCATTGCATTTCTCTGTATTTTGTTTGTGTAGAGTAAAAATATACTACACCATTTTGCAAATGCAATGATGCAAGACCATTTGCACAAGATTGTGAATAGGGCTATTATGTTTTCTGCATATACATGTTGCAGCATTTTCACCAACAATATTAATAAAGAGAAGTCAGTGCTATTTTGCCTTACGTATCGAGCATTCACACTTACGTTGGTCATTCCCCGGTATTGTTTAAATAATAAAATTCTGAATATTTTATAATAATATATGTTTTTTCTAGTTCATTTTAATTATCAGCTTCCAGGTCGGCCAAATGTATTTACAGGTAAGTACTTCAACTACAAGCAAAGAAAATTTTTTTTAGATATTCGTCATTCCCCTGTCAAAAATATAATAAAAGTGACAAGTTACATTTCTTTATATCAAGTTCTGGTATATTGCCAACACCAATCGTTATTGTGCACGAATGTGGCGTTAAATACAAGTTTCCATACAAAATAGACTCTGACAACTAATAATTATTAATAGTATATAACATAATTGCTTAGAATAAGCCTTTTTTTATAATTCTAATAAATGAACTGAATTAAAATAATTGATTTTAAATGAAATAAAATGATTTTATTTGTTATCGTATTTTCCCTTCCCAATAAGTTACCTGGGGGGACATATTTTGTAATTGCACATAATTCGGTTAATCATTAAGAAATTGATGTGCACCTACGATAATTAGGTAGCTATTCTTTGAAGGATTAAAGCTACATACTTGAAATACTAAATTCCGCAAAAAAACTTAAATGCCGAAAAATTATGTCTAAACTAGCCGGTAATCTCAGAATCAGCCACATATTGTAAATAAAGATAAATGAAGCTACACTTAAATGAATTAATTGGAAATGAATTTTTTTATTTTGTTGATTGAACTAAAAATGTTTTTGTATAAATGTTTTAAGAATGCAATTTTCTCTCCCTGCCCAGGTTTCTGTTCCAGCCAAATTATTTTCAGCCATTTCAAAACTGCATTAGTCCATCCGATTCAAGGTAAAGTAATCTGGAATTGAAGTTTGGTATTTTTAATGATAATGAAGAAAATATGCTGTAAGATTATTGATTTTTGTATGGAAAATTAATATAGGTTATGAGCATTGATCACAATACGAACCAAACAGAAAAGACAAACTAAAACAGTAATGTTAACCGTGCGGTAATTACCGTATTGTACGGTAATTTAGACCTCATAAAAGGTAGGCAGGTAATTTCAATATTTGTACGGTAATTTTATAAAGCTTTAATTTTTAATCAAATCATAAAACCCACGGTTTTCCTAAAACATTGTAAGAATGCCAATTGTGGCTATATGCTAAAAATTTCTCCTATGGAATATTTATACAGGTACTCGCATTAGCTAAAATGTTGTTTTTTTCTTGGGTGACAAACTAGAAACAAATAGGCTGGCCTGCGGTGTCGAACGATATCGATCGGTCGTTTTCTAGATGTAAAAAAATTAACTTGCATTTCTCTAATAACCGATTTTATTTAACTTATTATTTATTTACTACCACAAAAGCTAAATATACAAATAATAATAAATTGATGGTTAGAAGGTCGCAAACCGGTTGTATTTCGTTTAAAATTTCTGCATTATCGATCGATCTATGTACATCGCGGGTTGGGCCGAAAATATATAAAATCTTTGATTAATCTATGAATAACACTCAGCTTTAAATATAAAATAATTTATATATGTACTTATCTATTTATACACAGCTATACTCTTATATGTGTGTATATAGCCTTTAAGAGAATGGTGATTAAATGTATAAGTTTTAATTCTAATATTTTATTAATACATACTAATTTTTTCTTAAGTTTTTGTTGTCTTTAAAATATGTACTTATATTGATTAAAAAATATAACCTATTTTAATAGTAAAATATTACTATTTCTATACAACGCTTTACCCGTACGGTAATTTCCAGTCAATGAACGAGGTTCTTTGTCGCTTTAATTTAGAATTTGCAACTACAAAACACATGCAAAAGAGGACAAGAAAATAATTTTTTTTTTTTAGTCTCTTTATTTGTTATTTACAGTACACTGTGAATATGTTAATGTAAATATTGTTTTAATTATATAAATTCATTCATTCGTTCATTCTTTCGGCCTTAAACTCGCTAAACCAATCCAGTGTGTATGCATACACACTTTTAATATGATGTTTGGCTACAGTAAGAAATAAATGTAACAATCAATTTCTACAAGTGTAAAATCACCAATACATTGATATTTCCTTTCACATTTTCACACTTCTGTTTAAACTCTCGTAGTGAACAGACGCGTTTTTATAATCGTCGCAACTGAATAAAAAAAAAATATAAAAGAAAAAAAAAATTTTCAAGTCACAAAAAATATAAAAAAAACAAAACATTTATTGAACAGTTATTTTACTGGTTTTATTTTATATTTTGCTTGTGTGCAATACACATAAATATTTGCATACACAAACTAATAGAAGTGAAAATAAAAAAAAGAGAACTCTGATGAGTTCATCTTCTGATAAAAACAACAATAATCCTACAAGCAGTAGGAATGTACAATATATAACTTTAGTTGCTGATGACGACAATAAAAAAAATGAATTAAACAAAAACCTGAATTTAACAGAAAACTCAAATACTCGTGCGAGTTATGGAAACCCCTACAACCATTACAGCACAACCACCAAAACCACCAAGACAGCAACAACAACAACTATAACAACAATATCTATATTTGTTACACATATTTAAATTGACATACTTTACTTCTTACTACATACAATACCATAAACAAATATTTAGCTATTTAAAAATTCAGTTTTATTATAAACATTATTTAATTATGTTTTACTATAAAAAATTCAATTGTAAACAATTTATCGTAACACCATTAAACTCAAGAAGAATTTTATTTTACTACAAAGAATTTTCGATTAGTAGTCAGTTTATCGTAACACTATTGAATTTTGTTCTACTTTGTATTGTATAATCAGTTTATCGTAACACCATTAAATTTTGTTCTACTTTGTATTGTGAAGAATTCGATTGGTAATCGATTTATTGTAAAACTTTTGAGTTATAAAAAATTCTGTTTGCTTTGTCGAAGATCGATAAAGCAATTTTCTGCATTCTTTTGTTTTTGATATAAGAATGATTGTTTCGAAGAATAAAGTGGAATTATAAGATTTGTTGTCAAACGAACAACTTGTGTTTTTTTATTGGGTGCCGAGTGGGTGAAGAACATAACTGGCGCAGTCGGGTAGTTCCTGCAGTTCCTGTACAAATTAAAGGATAAAGCGACGGATTATCGCTAAAAACCTAAGTGACGGATTATCACCAAGAAAATTGTGCAAGGAGCAACACACTTACGAAGGATCATCGTGAACAGAACCATACGCAGTAATGCATTTGTCAATTATTTTTGCGTAAGTCAATAATATAATAATATATTAATAAATTAAAAAGAAACTTAATACAATAAAAGAAATAAACATAAAGTGAAAGTATTTAATAAAAGTGATGAATACTAGTTTAATAATTAAATACAAAAAGAAACATAGATACATATATTCGACATATATAAAATAATTTACCTGTGCGCAGATTCATTATTTTGTATAACGAATTGGAAAAATTCATATGTTTTTAAGGACCAGCGATTCTCATGAGACCCTCCTGTAATCTCTTTAAACATATGTTTTTGCTTTAAATATAATATAATTTTTATATGCCTAAGTTTCGTCCCTACACTATTCCTAGAACACTTGTTCCTATTCTAGAGGTAGAAATTGATATTAGTGTAAGCCAAGATACTCAAAACATAATGAATCCCACAGATAATACATCCTCAACAGTTAAAAATATTCTGGAATCCTTAAGAATCCCAGATGCTGTCAAGGATCTTCGTAAATTTGATGGAAATCCCAGATTGTTATACGATTTTATAAACAACTAGCTGATCCCGGTGTACTTCGCTACCCCCCTCGTTATAAAATAAAATTAAAAATATTTATATATCCTATTGTGACGATCGGTCCAGTAGTTAAGACTATATTACGATTTTTAATTTTAATAAAAAGGAGCGTGGTCCCATCCACTTTTCTCGCGGTACGTATTCCAAATTATGGCAATACCATATGTACCAAATATCATCGACGTAGGTCAAAAAATGCCCAAAATATGGCGATTTAAATTTTTGAGTTATATGGGTGGTGCCACGCCTCTTTGTCCAATCCCGCCCATATTTGCAGCAGCACTAAAAAAATGCACACCAAACTGACGTACCAAATTTTGTTCAAATACCGTTATCAGGAGCAGAAATAATAGATTTTTAATTTGTGGTTTGTATGAGAGGTACCACCCACACCCCTTTGTCCAATCCCGTTCATATTTGCAGCAGCACTTAAAAAATGCACACCAAACCGACATACCAAATTTTGTTCAAATACCGTTATCAGGAGCAGAAATAATAGATTTTTAATTTGTGGTTTGTATGAGAGGTACCACGCCCCTTTGTCCAATCCCGCCCATATTTGCAGCAACACTTAAGAAATTTACACCAAACCGACATACCAAATTTTGTTTAAATACCGTTATCAGGAGCAGAAATAATAGATTTTTGATTTGTGGTTTGTATGAGAGGTACCACGCCCCTTTGTCCAATCCCGCCCATATTTGCAGCAGCATTTAAGAAATTTACATTAAACTGATATACCAAATTTTGTTCAAATACCGTTATCAGGAGCAGAAATAATAGATTTTTAATTTGTGGTTTGTATGAGAGGTACCACGCGCCTTTGTCCAATCCCGCCCATATTTGCAGCAGCACTTAAGAAATTTACACCAAACCGACATACCAAATTTTGTTTAAATACCGTTATCAGGAGCAGAAATAATAGATTTTTAATTTGTGGTTTGTATGAGAGGTACCACGCCCCTTTGTCCAATCCCGCCCATATTTGCAGCAGCACTTAAGAAATTTACACCAAAGCGACATACCAAATTTTGTTTAAATACCGTTATCAGGAGCAGAAATAATAGATTTTTAATATGTGGTTTGTATGAGAGGTACCACGCCCCTTTGTCCAATCCCGCCCATATTTGCAGCAGCACTTAAGAAATTTACACCAAACCGACATACCAAATTTTGTTTAAATACCGTTATCAGGAGCAGAAATAATAGATTTTTAATATGTGGTTTGTATGAGAGGTACCACGCCCCTTTGTCCAATCCCGCCCATATTTGCAGCAGCACTTAAGAAATTTACATCAAACCGACATACCAAATTTTGTTCAAATACCGTTATCAGGAGCAGAAATAATAGATTTTTAATTTGTGGTTTGTATGAGAGGTACCACTCCCCTTTGTCCAATCCCGCCAATATTTGCAGCAGCACTTAAGAAATTTACACCAAACCGACACACCAAATTGTGTTTAAATACCGTTATCAGGAGCAGAAATAATAGATTTTTAATATGTGGTTTGTATGGGAGGTACTATAGTGACTGACGTTACATGTCAAGTCACACGGGAATGCTGTCGAACGGGATAAAAAGTATCCTATGTCCTTCTCCTGGCTCTAAACTACCTCCCTGCCAATTTTCAGCTAAATCGGTTTAGCCGTTCTTGAGTTATAAGTGAAGTAACTAACACGACTTTCTTTTATATATATAGATGTGGAGGAAATACTTTCGGTATTGTCGCCCATTGATGGCACCTCTTTTGCAAAAATGATTTTAAGAGCTATACGTAACAAAGAAGAGGGTGAAGCAAATGAGATATTGAACATGTACAGTACAGATTTGAGCTGGCAAAGCATTAAAAATAATTTAATATTACATTACTCAGACAAAAGAAATGAGTCCTCGTTGATTCGAGACTTGCATCTCCTGAAACAAAATAATAAAACATTAGAAGAATTTTATAGTGCGGTAATAGAAATTCAAGCTACAATAAATAATCACTTGATGATTCATGAGGTAGATCACAATATAATTGCCGCTAAAAGAGAATTGTTCACGAAGATGTGCCTCAACACATTCTTATCCGGTCTAAAAGAACCATTGGGCTCGTCAATTAGAGCTATGAAACCGGAATCATTACCAGTAGCTTTTTCATACTGTGTTACAGAACAAAATATGTTTTATATAAAACAAGAAAATAGAAATATAATAAGGAAACAAGAAACCCCTAAGCGATATAATCCACAAAATGTTTACCTAAACTATCAAAAACAATTTGCAAGACCACAACAGAACATGAATTATAGTCCTCCATATTACAATAAACCACAATTACCAATTAATCAAGCATTCACTAGACCCCAATTAACACAAAACTTTAATACATCAACACCTAGGCAAACATACTATCACACAGCTAACCAAAATCAAAATCAATTTAACAACACAAAACAACCACAATTAAATACCAACACAAACTATCAGACACCAGAAGCTATGGACACTGCCTCAGGATACACTCACCATAGAAACACTAGTGGACAAACACGAAGATTTCCAAGAGAGGTTCACCACATTGACCACGACATTGAACATACTTATTCTAACAATGAAGATTATAGCGTCCCTGAATATGTACCTAATATGGACAGTTTCAATGAAGTCGAAGATGAGGGAAATTTTCAATTCAATGCCTCCACGAATCAAGCACGGCACTAACCTCCCATATATAAACATATCTTCCCCTTTTGGACGCCCACTCCGTTTTCTAATAGACACAGGTGCATCGGCATCTTTTATTAATCCTGAATACACTAAAAATTTGAAAATAGAAAAATGTACACCAATAACAATAACTACAGTTCTTAATAAACATCAATTGAACACAAAAGTAAATATACCTTCTTTCATAGAATTTCTGGAAAATAAAAACTTGGAATTTTTTGTATTTAAGTTCCACAACTACTTTGACGGACTCATTGGACTAGACATACTAACTCAACTAGGCGCGAAAATAGACCTAGAGAAAAAACAACTAATAACAAAAAGTTCACTTATTCCCTTACTTTTTAAACCAAACCTTACTTCAGGTAAATTCCTAATACCACCGAAAACTAGATCTATTATAAAGGTGCCTGTAGATATCGAAAAAGGAGATTTTTAACTCCCTACTATTTCGATTCAACCAGAGTTGACCATTTCTAGTGGCGCATACAAGGCGGAAAATTGGTATAGTTTGGTCGTAGTTAACAATAACTCAAATGTCAACAGAACTTTTTTAATAGAAAGCCCAATAAAAGTAGACCCCCTTATAAACTCCCATTGTATAGAAATTAACAACATTAACTTTGATTATTCCCACGATCAATGTTGCAAATTAGGAAAAAATCTTAGAACCGACCATTTGAATTCGGAGGAACGGAAAATTATTATAAGGTTATGTAGAGAGTTTGAAGATATTTTTCTACAAGAAAACCTACTACTTACTTTCACAAATAAAATTAAACATAAAATAGTTACAAATGACGATATCCCAATTTACACTAAGTCATATCGATACCCACATATCCACAAAGCAGAAGTAAAAAAACAAATCATTGATATGTTAAACCAAGGCATTATACTTGAAAGCTATTCACCTTGGAGTGCACCGGTGTGGATTGTACCCAAAAAAATAGATGCTAGTGGGAAGCGTAAATGGCGCTTGGTAATAGACTATAGAAAGCTAAATGAAAAAACAATATCTGATAGATACCCAATACCGAACATTAATGAAATACTCGATAAATTGGGTAAATGTATGTACTTTAGCACACTGGATCTGGCAAGTGGGTTTCATCAAATTGAAATGAGCCCCAAAGATATACCAAAAACAGCCTTCACAGTAGAAGGAGGTCACTATGAGTTCGTGAGAATGCCATTTGGCCTCAAAAACGCACCATCAACGTTCCAAAGAAGGACCTAATAGGAACTGTGTGCTTGGTATATTTAGATGACATCATCGTGTATTCGACTTCACTCCAAGAACATATTGAAAATATAAAAAAGGTTTTTAATGCCCTTAGGGATGCCAACCTCAAAGTCCAATTGGACAAATCGGAATTTCTTCATAAGGAATGTGCATTTCTGGGCCATATCGTAACCACTGAGGGAGTAAAACCCAATCCAGATAAAATATCAGCCATTCAAAATTTTCCAATACCTACAAACCAAAAAGAAATAAAGTCATTTCTGGGTCTTCTAGGTTATTATCGTAAGTTTATAAAAGACTTTGCTAAAATAACTAAACCATTCACTGCATGTCTAAAGAAAGATAAAACTATTATAATCGATGACAAATATAAAAAACTTTTGAAATTTGTAAAAGCCTCCTAACTAACGACCCAATCCTACAATATCCAGATTTCTCGACGTCATTTAACCTCACAACAGACGCAAGTAATTTTGCGATAGGAACCGTATTGTCACAAGGTCCCATCGGCAGTGATAAACCGATTTGCTATGCAAGTCGCACACTCACAACATCGGAAATTAATTACTCTACCATAGAGAAAGAACTATTGGCCATAGTTTGGGCTACCAAGTATTTTCGTCATTATCTATTCGGTCACCGTTTCAGAATCATAACGGATCATAAACCCCTTACTTGGGTTATGAGTCTTAAAGATCCAAATTCAAAATTAATTAGGTGGCGATTAAAGCTGAAAGAGTACGACTACGAAATTATTTATAAAAAGGGAAAGTTAAACACAAACGCTGACGCCCTTAGCCGAATAAAAACTGGACCTTCCGAAATTCAAAATATAAATACATTTGTTACAATATCTAATTAAGCCACTTCAGATAGCACTATTCACTCAGCAGAAGAGAGTTTTGATGATGGTATTCCTATATCGGAAAAACTAATAAATGACTTTAGTTTGCAAACTGTGTTTAAGAAAGGAAACTCAAATCCTCATACTAAGCTCGAGGTAATTTTCAAAAATAAACAAAGAAAAACTTTTACATTCCCCATTTTTACAGAAGAAATTATAACCGACATTTTAAAAAATCATCTTGCCCCTAATAAAACCACAGCCATTTATACAGATGACGAAGTTTTTCGCATAATACAAAATGTATATGCAAACCATTTTGCACAAAGCAAAATTTTCCGTCTAGTTAGGTGTACTGAAATAGTAAAAGACATAAAAGACAACGATAACCAAGATAAAATCATTCAAGACTATCATGAAAACAACAATCACAGAGGTATACAAGAAACATATGATCACCTTAAACGCGAGTACTATTTTCCGTACATGAAATCAAAAATAACCCAAACAATAAATAATTGTGCCCTATGCCAAAGATTAAAATATGACAGAAACCCTCCAAAAACTAAATTTGAAAAACCCCCAACACCTGTTAAACCTTTAGATATACTACATATAGACATTTATACAATTAGTGGGAAAAGTATTTTAACAATTATAGATAAATTTTCCAAATTTGCCGCCGCATACACTTTAACAGCAAAAAATAGCCTTTGCGTAATTAAATCTCTAAAACACTTTCTGAGCCTGCATGGCATTCCTAACGAAATCATTTGTGACCAGGGAACCGAATTCAATTCAAATATCTTTAAAGATTTCTGCAATCAATATCAAATCAGCTTACATTTTGCGTCATTTCAACAATCAAGCAGCAATGCCCCAGTTGAGAGACTCCATTCAACGTTAACTGAAATATACAGGTTAGTAGTAGAAAAAATTAAAGACAAAAAGTTAGAAATGGATCATGATGATATTATAACAGAGGCCCTAATAACGTACAGTAATGCAATCCACTCTTCTACAAAATTAACACCTTTCGAACTCTTCTATGGAAGAACCTACAAATTTGACCGTCAAATCACATTCAGTAATGAACACGAATATCTCTCTAAAATTAATCAATTCCAAACCCAACTCTACGAATCTATTAAAAGCAAATTAGAAACAGACACAGACAAACGCATAGAACAGCTTAATACAGATAGACAAGACCCGGTAACTTACAAAGAAAACGATGACATTTATAGAAAAAATGTGTAGAAGAAATAAGCTAACACCAAGATTTTCTAAACACAAAGTGAAACAAAACATCAAAGCAACTTTATTAACTACACAAAACAAAAAACTGCACAAATCTAAAATTAAGAAAAGACGCTTTTGAAGACTAAAATTATATTACCTCATGCCCATTCTAGATTAACAATCGCAATCAATGCGCAAACATTGAACATAAGAAACTTGAGCGATGCACAGGGTTTGTTGCGAATAAAATTAGGAAAAAGCCAAAATAATAACAGGGTACACCAATCTCATACATATCATAAAACTCGATGCATATGATAGCAATATTATGAAAATCGAAGGATCACTGAAGCATTTTACACCTTCATATTATAACAGAGGTTCTCTAGATATGACAAAATACAAACTAATAGACCTCAAAAATAAATTAAAAACAATAACGCCTAAATATCGGAACAGAAGAGGATTGTTTAATGGGATAGGATCGGCAGTGAAATTCATAACAGGGAACATGGACAGCAACGATGCATCTCGAATTAACCAAGTAATATTTAACTTGACATCAAAAATACAAACTGACACAAATGAACAAAGTCTACTCAATACCAAAATTATCGAAAGAATAGAGAACATTACAAATCACATAAATAATCAACAAGATGTTATAGTTTGGGCACTACAACACTCACAAAACAGCATTAGTACCAATTCTAAACTTCTTAATGATATTCAATATCTAAATCAAATTAATTTTCATATCGATTTATTATCAAACCATATTTCAAGTATTTCCGAAGCATTGGCCTTGTCCAGTCTTAGAATTATACCAAGAATGATTTTGAATGCAGAAGAACTGAAAGAAATCGAAAGCAATCTGAGAAACCAATCTATCGAAATAGATACCATAGAACATTTGTATGAACTCCTAGAGTTACAGGCTTACTAAAATAACACAAATATCATTTTCAATATTCTCATTCCTCACATCCCTCACGATCAATACATAATTTCCCATACAATCCCCATACCAATAAATAAAACAAAAGAAATAATAATAAAACCATATACAATTTATAACAATGAGAAAATCCAGTATTTCGACGAATTATGCAAAAAGATTGAGAACCTGTATTACTGCAAAGAAAGTTCACAACAAGAAACAATAGAAAAATCTCCATGCTTTGGTAAAATCATAAACGATATGTAAGCCAACTGTAAACTCAACGATATAGGCCAAATATCTGAAGTCTCTCAACCAGAACAAGGACTTGTGCTAATAAAAAATTTACCACCAACGGTAATGAGGACATCTTGCATTGTGGGTGGTGTTAGCTGAAGTGGTTAGCGTGTTGACTACTAAGCAAACAATGACGTGGGGCCTGGGTTCAAACCCTGGCCAGAGCAAGTCAATCAACATCATTAATTTCTGTAATGTACATTAGTGAGACATTGTATTAATTGTTGTCGGACTATTTAAGTGATGAAGGCATAGCACTGGTCACTAAAAAACTGTTCCGACAGCGATTGATGATGTTCCAAGCTAATGTACACAACATCGCCCTCCTTCGTCGGTTAGCAGTAACATCGGCGAAGTAAAACAATTAATAAAATGCCTGCCAATACAGCTTAACAAAGTTAATGCGTCTACCTAACACCGGAGGCGCCTCAACACTGCTATAAAAACTAACATAACGCGCAAAGCAGAGTTGTAAAAGAGTTAAGCCTTCTACATTTTCAACATCTATCTTCTCTACTCTATCCCTCTCTCTGAGTTCCGGTACAATGCACTGCATACGTAGGGGTCAACCCCTGAGTGCTGGTCCTAATTAAAAAAAAAAAAAAAAAAAAAAAAAAAAAAGAACATACTGTTGAGGGAAACTTATTGATACATTTTAAGAACTGCGATCTCATCATCAATGAAATTACCTACAAAAATAACCCTAATATACACTGGGATAATTTTATTCTAAGCCCATCCACACAAGTAAATATTAAACCCTTATCAACAATAGAAAGCTTGAGTATACCCAACCTTAAAGAATACCACTTGATCGAATTGGCTATCGAATTCTTATCTAATAATACACAACTACACAGATACGTTAACTACAGTGTCTTCGTTTTAATAATTGGCATAATAATTATCATTTTCACGATTAAACAGAAAACAAAATTTGTTGTAAAAGAACTTCCTACTACAGCTGTAATCGCTCCTGACCGTCAATACTTTTGGCCATCGCTCCACACTAAGGGGGGAGAAGTTATGGAAACCCCTACAACCATAACAGCAAAACCACCAAGACAGCAACAACAACAACTATAACAACAATATCTATATTTGTTACACATATTTAATTTGACATACTTTACTTCTTACTACATACAATCACATAAACAAATATTTAGCTATTTAAAAATTCAGTTTTATTATAAACATTATTTAATTATGTTTTACTATAAAAAATTCAATTGTAAACAATTTATCGTAACACCATTAAACTCAAGAAGAATTTTATTTTACTACAAAGAATTTTCGATTAGTAGTCAGTTTATCGTAACACTATTGAATTTTGTTCTACTTTGTATTGTATAATCAGTTTATCGTAACACCATTAAATTTTGTTCTACTTTGTATTGTGAAGAATTCGATTGGTAATCGATTTATTGTAAAACTTTTGAGTTATAAAAAATTCTGTTTGCTTTGTCGAAGATCGATAAAGCAATTTTCTGCATTCTTTTGTTTTTGATATAAGAATGATTGTTTCGAAGAATAAAGTGGAATTATAAGATTTGTTGTCAAACGAACAACTTGTGTTTTTTTATTGGGTGCCGAGTGGGTGAAGAACATAACTTGTGCGATCATTATCTTTGAACATGTTAAATAGTGATCAAGAAGCAACAACAATTGCACCCATCAGCAAACTTGTCAGCTTAGCTGTACAAACAAACAAACAGACAATAAGTAACAAGGTGACCAACGTGCACAAAATGGTAGATGCGGTGAGTACAATAAATGATAATAAAATTCAAACAGGAATGGACAGATACATAACCGTGTTGAAAAGGGGAAGAAGTCCAAAATCAGCTCAAATAGCTTCAACAGCGAAATTTCCCAGAGATGGAAAAAACAAAATAAAAAATTCCGAAAATCGTTTCGCGATTTTATCAGAACAAGACAATGAAGACACAACTACAACAAGGTCGAGTAAACCTCCACCGATATATTTAAGAGAGCAGAACTCTAGTGTTTTGGTAAAAAGCCTTATCTCCTTAATTGGAGAAAATGAGTTCTATGTAACTCCAATTAAGCGCGGAAATATTAACGAAACAAAAATCCAGGTAGTGCAAGAAAGTAATTACCAAAAATAGTTTCTGACCTTGAGTCAAAAAACAAAAATTTTTATACGTACCAATTAAAGAGTGCTAAAGGTCTAACCGTCGTAATAAAA
Organism: Lypha dubia; assembly: GCA_947311025.1. NCBI lineage: Eukaryota > Metazoa > Arthropoda > Insecta > Diptera > Tachinidae > Lypha > Lypha dubia. Next base: position 101,477,308 of record OX371260.1, on the reverse strand, counting down.
GGTGTAGACTCTAGTGTGGATCCAGAAGAGGTTAAGTCTGGCCTTGAAAATAATGGCTTCAAAGTTAAAAATGTTTCTAACATCAAAAATAGGGATAAAATCCCCCAACCTATTTTTAGAGTCGAGCTACAGCCAGGTGACTTGAAAATTAAAAAAAATGAATCGCACCCAATCTATAATCTAAAGTACTTGTTACATAGAAGAGTTACAGTTGATATGCCACATAAAAAAAATGGACCTATCCAATGCATGAACTGTCAAGAATTTGGCCATACCAAAACTTATTGCAAGTTGCCTACCGTTTGCGTTGTATGTGGTGAGTTGCACAGTACCGCTAACTGTGACAAAATAAAAGGTGATACCAAGGCAGAAAAATGCGGCAATTGCAGTGGAAACCGCACTACTAACTATAGAGGCTGCCCTCTTTACTCTCTTTTTAAAAATTAGTCGAACAGAAAAACAAATGCTACTCCCGATCAGCCCAACACCCCTTTAAACTACCCTCAGTTACCTCAACCGTCGTCTAGCCATAATCAATACTCAAATGTTTTAAAGTCTAACACGACTCTTACTCAACAAAAACCTAATAGTCAATTTTCATACGCTAATATTTAAAAGAGTAACCAGACTCCGGCGCAAAAAACTGTACCAGCTAATGAAGAATCAGGGCATAATTTTAGTCGTATTGAAGCCTCGATAGAGAGCTTAATACAAACAGTAAATACCTTTACCCTCAACATGTCCTGTATGATGAAGGAAATGTTGAAAATGCAGTCTACCTTATTGCAGGCTGTATTGAACAAACCATTAACTTAAAAATCTGTTTTTGGAACGCAAACGGCATCTGCCAACATAAAAATGAAATAGAATATTTTCTTCTGGATAAACAAATCGATGTTATGCTTATCTCAGAAACTCATTTAACGTCTCGAAGCTATTTTAAAATTAGTGGATATAATTTCTACGATACTAAGGATCCTCGAGGTAGAGCTTGTGGTGGCTCTGGAATCCTAATAAAAACTCGAATAAAACACTACCTGCTAAATGACCTTCGTGAAGAATATCTTCAAGCAACATATATCTGTATTGATTTTTACCAAAAGCTTGTGATATCATCTGTTTATTCTCCTCCCAGGCTTTCAATTTCAGAGAGTCAATATACCGCATTTTATGCAACACTGGGGTCCCGTTTTCTAGCAGCTGGCGACTACAATGCTAAACACACTTGTTGGGGTTCACGTTTAATCAGTCCTAAGGGTCGTGTTTTGTTTGACACAATTTCAAAAATGGGTTTGAATGTAGTTTCAAGTGGTCAGCCAACATATTGGCCAACGGATCGACAAAAAATTCCTGATGTTATCGACTTTGGAATCTCGAAAGGTGTGCCCAGTGAAATGATGGAAGTAGAAGCATCTTTGGATTTGTCTTCAGATCATTCGCCTACTATTATGACTATTTACTCACACACAACCGCAAGACCAACATGTGATTTACCGCTGACATCTGCACGTGTTAACTGGCTGAAATACAAAAAATATTTGAGTGCTCATTGCACGGAAAATATGCCATTGAGAACACCTACTGACATTGAAAATTCTATTAGGTTGTTTGAAGCATATGCTAAACAAGCTGCTCTTAATGCTTCTTCAATTCAACCAAATCAACAAGCGAGATTTAACAATATTTTTTGTGCAGATATAGAAAGGCTATTGACCGAAAAACGGAGAGCTCGACGAGAATGGCAACGATACAGATCGCCTCAGCTAAAATTAAGGCTTAAGGAGTGTACCAAGCAGCTTAGAAAAGTTTTGCAAACACAAAAAACAGCTTCGCTGCAAAAATTTCTGCAAGAACTCGATGCAACACCATCAACAGATTATTCGCTGTGGCGTGCAGCCAGAGGACTTAAAAGGCCGGTGATATGTAAACCTCCATTACGAGCTTCAAATGGTGACTGGGCAAGAACTGATGCTGAAAAAGGTGCTCTTTTTGTTAAACACTTAGAAAAAGTATTTACCCCAAATATTTCTGCTGATATTATTGAACTGCCACCAGTCGTCGCTTTACCAGAAATTCCGCTAAGATTTAATATTGTGGAGATTGAAAAGGCTATTACAAGTCTAAACTCAAAAAAAGCCCCAGGTATTGATAAAATAAGTAACAAAATGCTGCAAGAATTGCCTTTCATTGCAAAACGAGTAATACTATTCATCTTTAATAGTATTTTACGACTGCAATACTATCCGGCAGAATGGAAGGTTTCGATGATTACTATGATACCAAAGCCCGGTAAGGATCATACAAAGGTTGAATCCTATCGGCCTATTAGTTTATTGTCCAATATGTCGAAACTTTTTGAAAAACTGTACATGAGCAAGCTGACTCCTATAGTAACTAGCAGTGCATGCATTCCAGATCATCAATTCGGTTTTCGCAGACAACATAGCACTATTGAACAAACTCACAGACTTGTGAATGTTATAAGAAAAACTTTTGAAAAAAAGAAATATTGTTCAGCGCTTTTTATAGATGTCGCACAGGCCTTTGATAAAGTATGGCACGAAGGTCTTGTCCACAAATTAACACAAAATCTACCCGCAAACATCGTCAGGCTCTTAAAAAGCTATCTAGAGGAACGAAAATTTGTAGTTAAGGAAGGCAATTTTACAAGCACCCCGCAGTCGATTGAAGCCGGAGTCCCTCAAGGCAGTATATTCGGTCCTTTACTTTATTTAATATACTATGCCTCTGACTTACCGTTAAGCAGTATCATTCACACGTCAACATTTGCTGATGATACGGCTTTTCTTAGCGTTCATGAAAATCCTGTAGAAGCTTCCCGGAATCTACAAGGGTACATCTCATAATTGGAAACATGGCGAAAAAAATGGCGGATAAAAGTGAATGAGCAGAAATGTGTACACGTTACTTTTACTTTACGCAGGGAAACATGCCCGCCTATACAAATCAACCCCGAGACTATACCGCAACACACTGTAGTAAAATATCTAGGCGTTCATCTTGATCGTCGCTTAACATGGAAATCGCATATAGACGCAAAGTTGACACAAATGAAATTAAAAGCAGCCCAAATGAATTGGCTTATTGGAAGAAATTCTATATTAAGTCTTGACTGTAAACTTTTGTTATAAAACGCGATCCTGAAACCAATATGGGCCTATGGAATCCAGTTATGGGGCACTGCCTCAGCATCAAGTGTAGAAAAAATTCAAAGGCGACAAAACAAAATTCTACTTACAATTACTGCAGCCCCCTGGTATATCCGAAATCAGCGAATTCACAAAGATCTTGATGTTCCGTTGGTGAAGACAGTATTTTCAAAACATGCAAAAAAATATATTGATAAACTAGTATTGCACCCAAATCCACTTGCGCGCAACATTCTAAATTATAGAAGCCACACCCGTTTGAGAAGGAGGGATACTTTTTCTCTTAGCCGTACACGAGAGATGTAAAACATCAAAAATCAACAGTTAGGTTAGGTAAGCAGGCTGCTGGTAAATGGAAGATTAGATTCCAGCTCACTTGGGTCCTGATATGGTCCCATTGTGCTACCTGTAGTGAAGATGAGTGATGGAGGAAAGGCGATTAGAAGAGTCGGAAGAAGAGTAGATGAGGGAAGACCATAGAAGAGCAAGAGAAGAGTAGAAAGCAGAAACAGGTGGGAAAAACCAAAGCAAGGAGTTGTCTTGCAGAACATCCAGGATGTCGAGCCCCCTATTGGGCGAACCATCCACTGCTCCTGATGAAGGAGCTAATACAACCGAGTTCCGTATTTGAGAGCTCGGAGAGGGTACTGAAGGATCTGCTGCATAGAAAGCGGAGGCGGTGATCCTCCATAGCTGGGCAGAGGCATAGAAGGTGTGCGATGCTTTCTTCTTCTTCCTCGTCATTGCAGCTGGGTTCCGAAGGTGCAGTGTCCCGTGACCGTGGCCACAAGATTGCGCAATTGCGGTTTTGGAAAGTTCAGCAGATTTTTGGTTCTGTTGATATCAATGCAAGGCCATAGGGTCCTTGCTGTGGTACAGGATGGTTCATTAAACCATCTTGTTTGTGCCTCTTGCATAAGGGCTTTCTCGATTCGCCTCCAGCAGGCCAAGAGCGGAAGACCACAGAAATTGTCAATTTCAGCGGCCTCTAACTCTGTACCTCTCCTGGCCAGATTGTCAGCGATGAGATTGCCTGTGTTTTCTCCGTGTCCCCGTACCCAAATAAGGGTAACACTAGAACAATTAGCCACTGTATAAAGCGATTTCCTGCATTCCAGGGTAAGGAGGGATGTTGTGTACACACCCGAAATTGCTATTATTGCAGGTTTGCTGTCGGTTATAATATGAATAGCTCTATTTGTTATCCTATAGTACCGTAGCCAGTTTGTTGCCTTTTTGATGGCGGATATTTCAGCTTGTAAGATACTACATTCGTCCGGGAGTCTGAAGGAAATCCTGATCCCGAATTCTTCAATGTAGACACCCCCGCCAACCCTGGAGCGCCGTTTGGAGCCATCCGTGAACACTCGTAGGGCCCCGTGCGGTGTAGGGGGGAGGTCCTCCGATAGAGAGTAGTTAAATGCTCTATAAAAGGAAGGTCTTGGAATGCAATAGTCGATGAGATCAGGGATAGTTCCCATGTTCTCTACAATGCTAGCGTGACCCCATGGTCGATATTTCCATGCGTCAGTTGTACTAAGTCGCACCGCAGTGCGTAGAGCTAGCTTCCTAGCCAACAGATCGACTGGAAGCCAGCCCAGCATAGCAAAAAGGGCCTTTGTGGGCGTAGTTCTAAGGGCACCAGTTATCATGATTGCCATTAAGCGGAGAGTTCTCTCAATTCGCTGTCGGTTTGTTGATAAGTCCAGTGCTTTCCACCAGATTGTTACACCATAGAAAAGAGTTGGTTTGATGACCGTTTCAAATATCCAATTAATCCCCTTGGGACTTATGCCCCAGGTAGGACCAATGGCTTTCTTGCAAACATATAATGCCGCTACGGCTTTTGTTGCACGAGCATGAAGATTGTCTCTCCATGTTAATTTATTAATCAACAGTTGGAATTAAAAATTTTGTTTAGCACTGGCTAAACATATATTAATGTATTTTTAGATTTAAGATTTGAAAAACTTATTGATGTTTCAATTTTTATAATTGAAGATTCAATAAATAATAAAACTACCAAAAAAAAAAAAAATTGATATTTCCTACATGTTCTCTTTATGAAAAAGGCTGGTTATGAGAAACTTCATGATTTTTTCTCTATATTTAAATTGCCTTTCCTGGCTATTAGTATCCAAAGACAAGATTTCAAGGGTGGTGAAATTTTAAATACAGTAAAACCCGTTTTAGCACCTAACCCGTTTTAGTACCCAACATCTGCAGACACTATGGCTTTTTTGTAAAAAATTTACCCTTTTAAGTACCTCCCCGCTTAAATACTCAACCCGCCTAAGTACCATAATTCGTTGTGCATTAAATAAAATTTTACGTACGTTTTCCCCCGGTTAAGTACCTTTCTGAATACAATTACTTTCTTAAAACGGCAACTCTTTATAATCGATTGTTTATTAATATGTACCGTCACTAATTTATCGAAAAAATCACATACATATCTGTCAAAATAAATATGTACATTTGTAATCAAGATATACATAAAATAAAGATTAAAGGTGTGGTTTTTCACTATTACATACATATTTAAAGTTTAAAAATTCTAATTTAATATTAATTTTTTATGCCGGATTTGTGATTTTAAATTATTTTCCTGATGACGACGAGGAAACACTAATAGATATTCCCATAAACGCTCAAGAGTTTGAGGAATATGTAAATTGCGATAAGGATACTGAATGCTTTGGCCCACTTACGGAGGAAGAAATAGTGTCATGTATTTTGGAAGATAACGCTGGCGAGGTGTCACCATCTGAAGATACTGTTTAAAATACTATTGAAGTGAATCCACCCTCTTTTGCAGAAGCGCTGACAGCATTAGAAACAGTGAAAAAATATATGGAGGGCAGTAATCTTGAATTTGATGAACTCGAAATATTAGAAGAAAAGTTGTTTAAAACATTTCAAAACATGCGTCAAAAGAAAATGACTGACTTTTTCGCTATTTAAACCAATTTTTTAAATCCACTTTATTTTAAGTGATCTCATAAAATACATATGTATGTGTTACATATACATATGTATGTATTATATACACAAAATTTTCCTTTTTTTTAAATGAATTTTTAAAGCATTATGAAATACGTTTTTAATTAATATGTAATCAAAATATTTTTTGTTTGTGTTTAAATAAGTTATTTTCAATATTCTTAAAATTATTAAATGTTTAACTACCCAACAGAATTAGTACCTACGGGGTTGATTAAGTACCCAAACTAAGGTACTCTTAGAATTTAAAATTAATTCTCGTATTCAATTTCTGTTGAAAACTGATTAAATAGTTGATATTCTTCTCAATTAGTATCTACTTTACGAAAATGTAAAGATGGACAATTGAACGCTGATGAGAGGTGTAGCGGCCTTGAAATCAGTACTGATACGTTCTGCTAAAAACTGATTGGATATAAATAATAATATTTTTCAACATAAAAAACTCTTAGTAATTTTGAATTTTCATTAATTCAATAAAACTGAACTTGAGCCTGATAATATTACTTTTCATACATATGTACATCAATATAAGTTCGAATAATAATTACGTTTATTCGTAATAATAATTATATGAAAATATTAATATTTGTTAATATTTTTGCAGGCTAAATTTCGTAAATGTTTATAATCAGAGAAATATTAGGTAGACATTGTTAACATACATATTTCGAGCAACAAAGGAAAATTTTAATATTTATGTATACATCCCTTTTGTAGATTTTTCAATAGCACTGGCTGAATAGAAACAAACGTTGTTTTTCGGTAAAAGCTACTAAACCTCTTGTTTACTTGTTAGGTAGCTTCGTTGAACGTCATTACATACTCTATTTATACACAATTACAAATACAAATAGAATACGCGAGTTATTCTACTGGATGCTAGCTGGGGATTTTTTTTTTATATTTGTTATTACAGTAGTTTTGACTTAACTGCCACTCTTTTAGCTGCCAATTTGAGATAGCTGCCAAATACCACAAAATTTCACTCATTTCTTCAATTTCGTATGAAATGTACTTGTTTAAGTGCCAATTTCATACGTGCCAATTTAAGTTAGCTGCCACAAATATTTAGAATTATTATCCCATATTCATTGATAATTTTTCATTTAACAGCCAGAAAATTTTTTTTGCAACTGTTGCTAACGATGTATGTATGTACTTTGTTTTTGTTAGAATGCTCGCAGCCTTTCTATAATTCTCTCATTCTCTACCTCTCTCTTGGCTTAAAAATAGGGATTTGTGTGTATCGCTCTTATGGGCCACTTATGTGGCAGGTAAACGAATCAGATAACTGCCAATTTTTGGCAGTTAAAAAATTTAACATATGTGCCATTTGGACTTACCTGCCACAAAATGCGTGCAAAACACGGTGTGGCAGTTAAGTCAAAACTACTGTATATATTAAATATTACAGTTCTGCCAGCGAATTATATCCTACAATGCCCAATCTCCTGATTTTTTGTTCTACTTAAGACAAACGTTTTTGGTTTGATTTTTAAACTTAAGTATATTTTTGATTAATGTTCGTTTTTGAACATATAATTAGCACAGGCACTTGCTTTTTTGTATATGTGTATTAGTTGTAATTTTTAAATTACTACGAACTGTTTATTATTAATATTTGTACAGGCTCAAGTTCGTAAATGTTTATAATCAGAGAAATATAAGATAGACATTGTTAACATACATATTTCGAGCAACAAAGGAAAAATTTAATATTTATACATCCCTTTTGTAGATTTTTCAACAGCACTGGCTGAATAGAAACAAACGTTGTTTTTCGGTAAAAGCTACGAAACCTCGTCAGTATTCATGTGTAAATGCTTTTTCACTACTTGTTAGGTAGCTTCGTTGAACGTCATAACATACTCTATTTATACACAATTACAAATACAAATAGAATACGCGAGTTATTTCTACTGGATGCTATCTGGGGAATATTTGTTTTATAGCATTTTCAGTTTAAATTAAACCTTTTTCAAAATAAATGAAACGTTTTTCAAAATGAACGAAACCTTTTTCAGATTAAACGAAACTCTTTTTAAATTAAACGAACCGTTTTCCAAAATAAATGAAACTCTTTTCAGAGTAAATTAAACTTTATTCAAATTCAATTGAACATTTTTCAAATTAAATTAAACCAGTTTTAGAATTTAATAGAAAACAAAAGAAAAAAAATAAAACATATTAAACATATTCATTTTTATAAAATACTTGTTAAAATTAATGAAGAATTTGTCCACTGACCGCTTTAGGAATTATCATGATCATATCCATAACATAGTTCGCACAATCATTTTGATTAATTTGTGCGACACTTTCCACAATTACACTTACTATGTTATGCTCTGTGGTAATGTCACTTATGGATCAAACAGTATTTGCCTTTCCCTTCCACAAGATTCATATTAAGCTGGCTATGAAAATTTTATGCGGCGTTGCTTGTTCGGATCGGTTCTTTGTACACAGAGAAGCTAGTTACTTTTTCCTTAAACAAAAAGAAAAATATTTTTAAAATAAAATAAACTGTATGATTGTTCATATACCTTTTTCATCCAGTAAGAATCAAAATATTTGATGAAAGGTTGAAAATAGCTTTCTGACATATTTCCTTTAATATATTTTACATCCATTGCATCTGCTTTCAAAATTTGGTATGCTGTTGTTTGGTTTTAACAATGGCGAATATAAGAATTTATTAAAGAGAACTTTTGCCTGATTATTCTTATTTAACTCATTTATGAATCCAGTAATTTTCAAAGCCTTTCGCCGCAATGCTTGTGTGTAATGAAACCAACAACCAACCAGTTTTACTGTTGGGTATAACTTATGAATGGCATTTCGGAACACATTTTCATATATTAGACTTTAAATAATGCAACATGTGCGTATATGCTTCTTCTGTTTTGTTGGACATCAACACTTATGTATATAAATGGAAACGCCTGAAAGCATAAAAAAGTAATATATTTTAATGAATTTGTTTCTAGTCATATTGATAAATATATATATTTAACAACATCATTATAACTTACATGTTCGCCGTGAACGAAATGAATAATGAGCAATTGCTTAAAATCCTTCGATATTGGAACCACATTAAAAGTTGCATACAAAACGTAATTACGTGGCTCAGACGTGCTGCTCATTGATTGTATAGCTTTTGAAATTGTTGGAGAAACGAAAAGAGTGTATGTAAAATTCTCAGAAATTATTGTATCAGTATAAAGTTTTTGTTCACTGTCATATCTGTACATGGCAAATTTTTGAACAACTTCTTCATTTTTAAATACGTCAATGATGTTACTGAAAGTCATTTGAGATTTAGGAAATTTTTGTTTTTTTATATTGAATAGTTAGTTGTCTACGCATTCTTCCATACTCTATTGTATTGGAAGCTTCTTTAAATTTTTTACATTGTTCGTCAAAAATATCACGTACACTTGATCTTTTAATCGATGCTTTTTTAACTCTTAATTGTATTGATAACTTACAATTTGCCAAAAAGTTCACCTTGTGCTCCATGATTATGAGTTTGGAATTTTCCACTTTTTCGGCAATATACTGTGTTATTTAAGTCCACCGCAACACCAACGTTACAGTTTTTTTCATAGCAATAATAATATTTAATATTATTTCTGGTATATTTATATTTAAATATTTGTTTTTCATCTTTTATGTATGAGTTGACATTGAATTGTGAAAGCGATCGTTTGCTTTTTCTGTTAACTTGGAAAAATACATAATTTTATTTAAATAAAAAAAAAAAAAAAAAAAAAAAATTATATTGAGATTATATAAATTTTAAACGTGTTTTTGTTCTTGTTTTTGTCTTGTATTGTATTAATTAAGACCAATTTGAGTGGTATAATATAATAAATAAGTAAATGCCTATGGCTAATACCAGGGCTATCGGCTCTGGTGTAGATGCACAAAAACCTATTGATGGCAAAATAGATGATAAAATTGAATGGCAAATTGTTTCACAGTCAAGAAAACGTCAAATTTCTCCTGTGCTGCAGGAAAACAAACGAAGACAAATTATTACCAAGGCTGAATATCCAAAGTCCAGTACAAATAGATTTATTGACCTTCCTAATGAAGATGACGATAGTATCAATATTTTGAAGCCCAATGAATCAAAACCGCCGCCGCACTGTGTTGCGGCTAGTGGAAAAGTAACTTTTTTCCGATTATTTTTTTTCAGTGTTTTTAATGATGCAATTTTGTCACAGACATTCCAAGTAAACAAAAAACACATAAAGCTTATTTTTATGTTGGCCCGTTGATTTTTAATTGATTTTAGAAGTCAAATATACAAAATTTTCACGAAAAGAGGGGATTTCAGGGCTGTATTCAAAATGATCTCATTTGATTTTGGTGACAGATATTTTGATCCGGAAAAAAAATCTGCCTTCGGACAAGTATCTTCTGTAAAAAAAGGAATGTTGTTTGAGTCATTTTCATATGCACCTTTTTTAGAGCGAAAACCCGACTAAAGGTCCATTTTTCCTTAAAATTTGGGTTAGGTAAGCAATATCTAAAAAGTCCCAGAGAGTCCCAGTTCCAAACCACTACAGAAATGTTACATAATTTGTTTTCAACGAACTGTGAAAAAATCAGCTGCCCATACCTGCCCTCCTGGGAGTTATAGCGATTTTAGTATATCACTCTCAGTATTTATTCCATAGAAATAGAACGGAAATTGTATCTTCAAAGTTTTTTTTTATTCTACATCTATTCTAGCACTCCACAAAAATGAGCAATAGATTTTGGTTTTATATAAAATTTCAGAGTTATTCAACAAATATCGAAAAATCATGAAAATTTGACGTTTATAATTCTTGTTCGGACCACCCTATAATTTATTTCAAAAACTAATCATAGGGTATTTATCAGAAATAAAAGAAGAATTAAAATAAATTTTTTTTTAAATTTTTCGAACAATTTTTTTTTTTATTTTTGACTTTTGTTGAAAATTTGACCCAACAATCTTTTTCGGTGTAAATTTTTTTTTCACTTATTCTGTTTGGGATTTCATTCTGACCAATCTGTAGAAGTTTCTCATCGATACAATTAAAATTACAGTTTAGGCAATATGATTTCCAAAAAATTCCGGTTTCGCAACACTGTGCGCCGTTGTATATCCCAAATGTTACAAATATAAAAGATATGATGAAATATTTTACAACTGTTATTGCTGCAGATCAGTTTTCATATAAGTCTTTAAAAGACGGGCAAGTTAGAGTTATGGTGAAAACAATTACCGCCTATCGAGCATTTGTATCCAGCCTTAAGCTTAAAAATATAAGTTATCATACTTTTCAAATTAAACAGGAAAGGGCCTACAGAGTGGTAATAAAAAATTTGCACTATTCGACCAATGTCGAAGATATTAAAGAATTTATTGAAAAACTTGGCCATAAAGTAAAAAATATTTCTAACGTAAGAAGTAATATTACCAAACAACCACTTTCGATGTTCTTCCTCGATCTTGAACCGAACGCCAATAATAAAGAAGTTTATAATGTAAAGGATATCAATAATGCTACTATCACAATTGAACCGCCATGTAAATCCAGAAATATTCCACAGTGCCACCGTTGTCAACAGTATGGCCATACCCGGTCTTATTGCAATAAGCCATATAAATGTGTTAAATGCGGAGGTAATCATATATCTGCCGAATGTACAGAAAGCAAAAATTTCCCGGCTAAATGTGCCAACTGTGAGGAGTGTCATCCAGCGAGTTATAGAGGATGCGTTATACATCAAGAATATAAGAAAAAATTACAGCACAAATTTTCAAATTTTCAACGTACCAGAAACCAAGCCAATCCCAATCTTAATAATAACAACGAAACATCACCCAATTTTACATATTCTAATGCTGTAAGAGGAATGTCTAACGTAAATAATGACAACACAACTTTGCAAAAAATTGAGATTTTATTAACAAAACAAATGGAGCTGACAAACTCCCTTCTTAATATGATGTCAGTTCTTTGCACAAAATTATGTCAATAGATCTTCGTATAGCAACATGGAATGCTAGCGGTCTCTCTAATCATTTAAGAGAGGTAGAAGCATTTTTGCAGTCAAACAATATCGATATATTTTTAATATTTTTAATATCAGAAACGTATTTTACAAGTAAGTCATTTTTCAAGATAAAAGGTTATGATCTTATAAGTGCTAATCACCCCAATGAAAGAGCTCATGGTGGTTCAGCAATTTTAATTAAATCTTGTATCAAATATTATCAAAAAGAAAATTTTATTCAAGCAAGTATACAAGCTTCCATCATTAAGATTAAATGTGCCATGTCTCTTGTGAATATTTGTGCAATTTATTTGCCCCCTCGTCATAATATTAGTTGTGATGATTTTAACAATTTCTTTGAAAAACTTGGTCCCCGATTTATTGTGGGAGGGGATTTTAATGCTAAACATCCTTGGTGGGGATCACGCCTAATAAATCCTAAAGGTAGAGAACTCTTTAAGAGTATTACTTAAAAAAATTATTCTGTGATATCAACTGGAAAACCAACTTATTGGCCCTCAGACCCATTTAAAATTCCGGATTTAATTGATTTCTTTGTGTATAATGGAATAAATGCAAGTCAACTGGGTATTAAAGACAATTTTGATCTTAGCTCAGATCATTCTCCAGTTATATTAGCGTATAACACTTCTCCTCAATATATTATTAAAGATCAAAGGCTAGTAACTCATAGAACTGATTTGGAATCTTTTTCCTATTGGATTGATGCAAATTTAAATTTAAATATTCCCATATCAAATGCTTGTGAGCTTGATAATGCAGTTGAATGTTTTACTAAATTAATCCATGAAGCAGCTTTTTTATCGAACCCATCAATATCTTCACCTGTTGTGCAAAATAGAGTTCAAATCTCTACACAGACACGCGAACTTATTCGAATTAAGAGAAGGCTTAGAAAGGCATGGTAAAATAGCAGAAATCCGTTCGACAAAAGACGCCTAAATCTAGCGACAAAAAACCTTAAGCGGCATTTGAATAACATAAAAAATAAAACTATTGGAGATTTTTTTGACAACATTAATTTAGCATCAAATAACCATCACAATTTATGGAAAGCTACGAAGTCTATTAAGCAGCCAACAAAAAGAAATCCTGCTTTTAAAGATGGTAATGGATCGTGGTGTAGGTCAGACAAACATAAAGCACAGGCATTCGCGAATCATCTCTATAATACTTTTCAATCTCATCAAATTGGCAATCCTATTGCAGACGAAGAAATCTCAAATTTCCTACAAGAACCTTATCAGATGTGCTTGCCAATAAGTCACATCTCTCTTTCTGAGGTTGAAGTACAAATAAAAATATTAAATCCAAAAAATCCCCTGGCTATGATAACATTGATGCAAGGGTTGTTAAATATTTGCCCAAAAAAGCCACCATATTTTTGATATTAATTTTTAACTCGATTTTGCGATTAAGTCATTTTCCTTCTCAGTGGAAATGTGCTGAGATTATAATGATTAAAAAGCCAAATAAACCGGAAAATGATATAACATCTTATAGACCGATTAGTGTATTAAGTGTTTTTTCAAAAATGTTTTAAAAAATTTTCTTAAGCCGATTGTCTCCAATACTTGAACAACTTCAAATTATTCCTGACTATCAATTCGGTTTTAGACCAAAACATGGAACTCCTGAACAGTGTCATAGAGTATTCAATGTCATCCGGCAAGCGTTTGAAGAAAAGAAGTATTGTTCCGGGGTCTTTTTGGATATTCAACAGGCGTTTGATAAAGTCTGGCATACTGGTCTGTTATATAAGTTAAAGAGTCTTCTTCCGGCTTCATTTTACTCAGTTATGAAGTCTTACATACTAAAAAGAACATTTTATGTAAAAATTATAGATGAGAGATCAAGTATTTTTGTTATTAGAGCAGGGGTCCCACAAGGCAGTGTACTAAGTCCGGTGCTATATACAATTTTCACAGCTTACATGCCAATTTCAGCAAATGTTACTATAACAACGCTTGCAGATGATACCGCAATTTTAGCAGCAGACAATAAACCTTCTGTAGCATCTCATGCTGTTCAAAGTGAATTATATCTAATCGAATCATGGCTGAAAAAATGGAAAATAAAAGTAAATGCAGAAAAATCTACACACATAACTTTTCCACTTCGAAAGGGTAATTGTCCCGATCTCACTATTAATAATATTCAAATACCTAAAAGTGATTGTGTAAAATATCTTGGCTTGATCATGGATCGTAGACTTACTTGGAAACAGCATATAAAAAATAAGCGTCAGCATTTAAATCACACAAATATAAACTTTTATTGGTTAATTGGACCCAACTCTCAGCTTAACATCGAAAATAAATTAACGGCCTATTTCACTATGTCGAAAGAAAACTTCCATATGTTTTCATTCGTATAATTACATTTGAAGTAAAAACAAATTCTAAATTTTTGTTTTTGTATCAAATGTATTTGTACGAATGAAAATAAAATTCAAAATTCTTTCGACATCGTGAAATCGGCAGTAAGACTTTACAAAGCAATTTTAAAACCTATATGGACATATGGAATTCAATTATGGGGAACTACAAGCCATTCAAACATTGAAATTATTCAAAGATACCAATCAAAAACCTTAAGACTTATCGTTCAGTCACCTTGGTATATTACTAATGAAGCAATTCATAATGATCTGCATATTGAAACTGTAAAAGAAACTATTAATTCATTTAGTAAAAAATATTTAAAACGACTTAGTAATCATGTAAATCCGTTAGCTATAAATTTATTAGACGATTCTAACGAAATTAAAAGACTTAAGAGACATCATATCTTAGATCTGCCATTTAGAAATTAGTTTGCATATTATTATCTTTTTTGTTATTTTTTTTGCTTTGTTATTATTTTTATTTTTAATTCCATTTAAAACCAGTATGTTCGTATACATGTATAAATATTTGAAAAAATTTTTTTCAAAAAAAAAAACATATAAACCTAACTGTTAGATGAACTACTTTATACTTGTAATATTATTAAACACAGAATTTGTTTTCCATTTTTATAGTTGTACTTATTGTAAAAGTACAACTTCAACTGTTATTTTTTATTGTTACATCCAATTTGCTTATTATCATTATATACTGATAGATTGCAATTTAAATAAAATTAAAAAAAAAAAAAAAAAAACAAAATTTTACATTTATTTGAGCATGTACTCAAGTATTTATGTTTTAAAATTTATTTATTTGTTGCGGGTTAGCAATATCTAGATATATATTTCGTTGGTATTAAAACATGAAGGGTAAAACATCTACTGATGAATTGGTATAGCTACCAACGAAATATATATCTAGATATTGCTAACCCGCAACAAATAAATAAATTAAAAAAAAAAAAAAATCTTTTATGTATAATAACACTGTACAACACAAAAAAAAATTACAAGATATGACCAAGAAATTTTGATAGAAGAAACAAAAAAAAAAGACACTTGTAAAGAGAATAATATCCCCGATGTGCCTATCTAACTTTTAAGCTACCTAAAGTTACCTCAACAGTCTACCAGTCAAAAACAATATTAAAACGTATTGTAATCTAACACGACTATTGCTCAGCAACAACCTAATAGTCAATATACATACGCTAATATTTTAAAATGTAACCAGACTGCGGCGCAAAAAACTGTACCAGCAAATGAAAAATCAGGGCCTAATTTCAATCGTATTAAAGCCTCGATAGAGAGCCTAATACAAACAGTAAATACTTTTACTCTCAACATGTCTTGTATGATGCAGGAAATGTTGAAAATGCAGTCTACTTTGTTGCAGGCTGTATTGAAGAGACTATGAACTTAAGAATCTGTTTTTGTAACGCAAACGGCATCTGCCAACATAAAAATGAAATAGAATATTTTCTTCTGGATAAACAAATCGATGTTATGTAGAGCTGTGCCAAATCGTTCCTTTTGGTGAGCGCTCCTTTTCGTTCAATTCAGAGGAACGGACCCGTTCGTTCATTTCGTTACATCGCTCTTTTCCATAAACCTTTTAAATAAAATGCTACACTATTCTAGTATATTTTTGTTTACAATGTGTTCATACACATATATATGTGTATAAATGTATGTTGTAAATCCGTAGCTTATCGCCAATAAAGTTTGTATGTGAAGTTTTATTAAATGGAGATAATTTTATTATACAACTGAACTAAAAAATTAGTTAAATATGTACATATGTATGTCTACATTTTAACTATACATAAAAATTATAAATGCATTCATATGTATAGATGCTGGTGTATATGCAGATTAAAAAAAAATATTATTCCTATTGAACTAAAATAGAAAAAAACTAACAATGTTTACAAAAACCAAAACAACAAAATCCGACATGAGTGAACGAACGAACGAAATGAACGATGAAACCAAAACACCCATTAGACCGCTCACTGAGCCAAAAGCGCTCCGCAAAGTAACCGGATCCATTCGTTCACTACAGTGATTCGTTCCTTTGTACCCGTTCGTTCCGGAACGACACAGCTCTAATGTTATGCTTATCTCAGAAACTCATTTGACGTCTCGAAGTTATTTTAGAATTAGTGGATATAATTTCTACGACACCAAGGATCCTCGAGGTAGAGCTTGTGGTGGTTCAGGAATCCTAATAAAAACGTGGATAAAACACTACTTGTTTAATGATTTTTGTGAAGATTATCTTGAAGCAACAAACATCTGCATTGAAAATTATTATCAAAAGTTTGTAATATCATCTGTCAATATACGGCTTTTTACAAATCATTGTGCTCCCGTTTTCTAGCGGCTGGCGACTACAATGCTAAACACACTTTTAGGGGCACACGTCTAATCACTTCTAAGGGTCGAGTTTTGTTTAATACAGTTTCTAAAATTGGTTTGAACGTAGAGTCAAGTGGTCAGCCAACATATTGGTCATCCGATTGACAAAAAATTCCTGATGTTATTGACTTTGGAATAGTGAAAGCTGTGCCCAACGACATGATTGAATTTGAAGCATCTTTAGATTTATCTTTAGACCACTCGCCTACAATTGGTAAAATTTATTCTCATAAAACTGCAACACCAATATATGATTTACCGATGACATCTGCACGTATTAACTGGCTGAAATACAAAAAATATTTGCGTGCTCATTGCTCAGAAAGAATACCGCTGAGAACACCTTCTGACATGGACGATTCTCTCAGGTTGTTTGAAGCACACGTTAAACAAGCTGTCTTTATTGCTTCTTCAAACAAAACTAATCAACCAATAAAATTCAATAATATTTTTCTGCAGACGTAGAAAGGCTTTTGATTGAAACACGGAGAGCTCGACGAGAATGTCAGCGCTACAGATCGCCTGAGCTATAATTAAGGCTTAAGGAGTGTACCAAACAGCTTAGAAAAGTTTTGCAAACGCAAAAACAGCTTCCCTTCAGAAATTTCTTGAAGAGCTAGATGCAACACCACAAACAGATTATTTGCTGTGGCGTGCAGCCAGAGGACTTAAAAGGCCGGTGATGTGCAAACCTTCCTTACGAGCTTTGAATGGTGACTGGGCAAGAACTGTTGCTGAAAAAGGTGCTCGTTTTGTTAAGCACTTAGAAAAAGTATTTACCCCAAATATTTCTGCTGATATTGTTGAACTAATACCAGTCGTATCTTTGCCATAAATACCGTTGAGATTTAACATTGTGGAGATTGGAAAGGCTTTTACTAGTCTTAACACCAAAAAAGCCCCAGGTGTCAAAATAAGCAACAAAATGCTTCAAGAATCGCCATATATTGCAAAAAGAATAATACTATTTATTTTTAATGGTTTTTTACGGTTGTAATACGATCCAACAGAATGGAAGGTTTCGATGATTATTATGATACCAAAGCCTGGCAAGGATCATACGAAGTTTGAATCCTATCGGCCTATCAGTTTATTGCCCAATATGTCGAATATTTTTGAAAAACTGTATATGAGCAAGCTGATGCCTATAGTTACTAGCAGTGGATGTATTCCAGATCATCAATTCGGTTTTCGCAGTCAACATAACACTATTGAACAAACTCACAGACTTGTGAATGCAGTTAGAGAAACTTTTGAAAAAAAATATTGTTCAGCGCTTTATATTGATGTCGCACAGGCTTTTGATAAAGTATGGCACGAAGGTCGTATCCACAAATTAACACAAAATCTACCCGCAAACATCGTCATGCTCTTTAACATGGAAATTGTACAAAGATCCAAAGTTGATCCAAATGAAATTAAAAGCAGCCCAAATGAATTGGCTTATTGGAAGATACTCTATACTTATCCTAGACTGTTAACTTCTATTTTACAACGCGATCCTAAAAGCAATATGACCCCATGGAATCCAGTCATGGGGCACTGCCTCAGCATCGTATGTAGCAAAAACTCAAATGCGACAAAAACAAAATTCTACGTACTATTACAGCAGCCCCCTGGTATATCAGAAATCAGCGAATTCACAAAGACCTTGATATTCCGTTGGTGAAGCCAGTGTTTTCAAAAAACACGAGAAAATATATTTAAAATCTTGAGTTACAATTGGCTGAAAAGAAGGGAGGTTCTTTCTCTCAGCCGTACACGAGAGATGTAAAATAACAAAAATTAACAGTTGAAATTAAAAATTTTGTTTATCATTGGCCAAACATATACTAAACAATATTAACTTTTAAGATTTGAAAAATTTATTGATGTTTCAATGTATAATTGAAGATTCAATATATAAAAAAAAAAAATGTTTCGCGCCATTTGTTTTGTTATTATAATTCATGCAGGTAGTCTCGTGACTATCTCCATATTTTTTATAACTTGTGCATCAATTTCAGTTGTCAGTGGCTCGCCTATCAAAAAGTGACTTCGAGTTAATGCGTCCATGTCATTAGGGTCATTCGACATGAGTTAAATAGGTCTAGAAATTAATATGGCTTCGATTTCAACAACTATGGTTTCTAGCTCCTCGTAAGTTAAGGATGCATTTGCCATGGTCCTGATTAGCCGCTTCAGCCATTGGCGAAATGAAATTGAATTGTTTCACTGCAACTGCTCATAATGGCTTCTTGAGCATCTGATGAATGAAATATTGTTGAGAGTTCGGGTAATTTGTTTTTCACTCCCACGAAAGTCTTTGCTTTGTCGCAATACAAATTCTGACAGTATCTACGTTGTGAAATAAATCGTTCAATTGCTCCAATAAATGCTTCAGTAGGCAGGTCGCTCACAAGTTTCAAGTGTGTCGCCTTTGTACCGAAGCAACAAAATATGGCGATGTATGGCTTGTGTGTTCGTTTTCCCAGAAGCATCTAATGTAAAAGGTTTTCCAATAAGTATTATATGATTGCTTTAAAAAAAATCACACTTATTGTTAAGGAAATTCAAAAGTTTTTTAATTAATGTGAAGTACAATCGATACAATTAAGTTCTAAATAAAATCGCAATTACATGGCCTCCACGACTTCTTCTGCAGGAACGAATTCGATGAACCCAATTTTCGAGCACTTTTTCCACTAAATCACGTCGTATGTAATGAATGCCACGTTAATATTGACTTCTAAAGTTTGAAAGGTCTGGTTTATCGAAAGACCAATAACTTCAAATACGCCCCAAGAAATAGTCTAATGGTGGCCAATCACAACTTCTTGGAGGCCATTCAATATCACAATTTTTTGAAATAATCGAATCTCCAAACTTTTCTCGCAATAGTTCATTTGTTGCATTTGCTGTGTGGCAAAATCAGCAAATTCGCGACGTTTACGGTGGTTAAATGGCTTCAGTTCTTGAGTGAGAACAATTTTGTACGGATGTAAACCCAAATCCTTTCTCAAAATCCGACAGGTTGTGGTTTGAGATAGTCTCAATTGTTAAGAACGTTTTGGAACCGACCAATTGCGGTCTTCAGCAACACTTGCCTGAACGGCAGCAATATTTGCATTACTTCGAGCGGTTCTTTGTCTTATTGGCACTTAAACATTTTGTAAAGAAAATTTAAGCTCAAAATTTTCAAAAATTCGACGAATAGCGCGCACACTTGGACGATTATTACGATTATAGCAAAAGCGCACGAAAAGTTGCAATTGGAGAACGATTATTTTGATAATAAAACTGAAAAATTTGTAAACGTTTTTCTTGCGTATATCTCTCCATGATGAAATTGTAAACACTACTGAATACAATGAAAACAAATGACAGATCATGACATATTACAAATGGCCGAAACGTCACTTCAAAATCACATCATCCCTATTGGAAAACCTTATACATTAACTGGGCCGCAATAATAACCTCCGGAATTGACAAACGTCTGGCTAGTGTGACACGTAGGTAGGGTATGGTTCCCATATTTCCTTGAATAGGTTTGGTTTCACTCTTATGCACGTTGTTCAGCGATGCACTGTGGCTCTTGTCTTAGTTCTTCCTTTTATTGGCTAGAGCCGTTGTCGATATATCCCTAACATTGTGTGAGCGGACCTCAATGGCTGTGTCTTTCATACACATTTGAAATATGAATTTAGAAATGGGATCATTGTATGGAATGAACAGTTGATGTTTCTAATCAAATGACAACTCACCCAAACTAGCCCGCTTTCATCCAAAACTGGTGTTCGAATCTGAACGATGCGTGTTCTTTGCAACTTATTGTATTTATTTAATTGTTTTATTTCCTCCTTAAATTCTAAACTTTGCAGTTACATATGTAATAATTGGAACTAGTGCTTAGTTGAGTTCAGTTGTCGTTAATAATTTGGATAGTTTTGTAACTGCCTAGTACATCTATCATGAGCAATAAATCGCAGAACATATAGTGAAAAGAATTTTTGTGATTCATGTTGTAAACAAGAGTGGGTTCTACTGTAGTCATCGCAAATGATTTAAACAGTTTAGTTTTTCTTTCGAGGCTTGTTGGATTCTTAGAGATGGGATTGGCTTAGGCGGCCATACATTCTCTCTGCCATGCAGAATCAAGGGGCCATAGAACCATAGAGTACATTCCTTACGGGCCTTAGGAGACATTCCACATGACAGTATATATACTAGGTTGAACTTACGTGGCGCCATTGATCTTCCTACGTTTCCTCGTGAATTATTGAAATTCGATTTGCGACAAATATGTTGAACGACGCTGAAGATGAATTTATCCACGACATCATAATTTCTGAGTCACTCCAAAACCAGACTGGGCTTGTGTATTGAATATCGGACCTGATTATTGTGGTTGAGCACGTGTACTGCTGCACATAATTCCAACCATGGTATTGATTGTCGTTGCTTATTCTTAAATCTTGATATTTTTTGCTGGATAAAGCTAGATTTACACGATTAAAGGTATTTTGAAGTCTTATCAAAAATTTGAAAATTTATTTTGATGTTCTATTTACACGTTTCAAAAATTTGATCAAAATATTCTTTCAATATATTTTAAAATATTTTGATAAAAATTTGTTGAAGCTAACTTACACTATTGGTAAACTTTTTATATTGAAAATATTGACCTTGATCATCTGTTTTGTTTCTTTTGTTCAATAATTTATTATTATAAAAAATAATAATGTATTATAAAAAAACAATTAATAAGTATGGACGACTACACAATCATCATATCATCAACATTTTTAATATTGGAGGAAGAAGTAGCTGATAATAATGCAAACAAAAAAAAAAGAAGAAAACAAAAGGAATATTGGGTTCGACCTTTTCTTTTGGAAGGTAATGGTATGTAATGTCACCAGACGATTTTGATTATTTGCTTAATCTCGTCACCCCATCAATAGAAAAGGCCAATACTAAGATGCGATATTGTGCCTGAAGTCTGCGCTGCATTATATAAAGTATTAAGGGATGAATTTAAATGATGGAAAACACATCGATATTATAGCACCAGCACACTGTGGAAGCGCATATTTCAACTATAAAAAGAAAAACAGCATTGTTTTGATGGCGCTTGTGGACGCGAACTACAATTTTGTTTACATCGACGTTGGTGCAAAGGGTAGAGAGTCCGATGGCGGAGAAGTTCCATGGCAATACAAGCATATTTATTAAAAATTAATTAAAAACCCAATAAATCGAAATAAAAAGTTCAATTCATTTATTTGGGAACTTAAAATCACATTCTGTTTCTATATAAAAAATAAAATTAAAATATTAAAAAGAAATCACATTCTGTTCACATATACATACATACATACATAAAATATTGAATCAAAAGAATGAACATGCTGTCAAATTATTTATAGTTATCAATATTGCCAGATGCGATTTTGATGCTTATTTACACGGCATCAATAAAATCTTCAAAAGTTTTGTTCAATAAATTTTGATCAATAAATTTTTAAGAAATTTTGCTGTTTACACGAGTTTAAAGCATTTTGAATAGCAATTTTGAAGAAAATTTTAATTGTGTAAATCTATGTAGCTTAAGTGTTAGAATGAATTCGTATTAGTATAAACAGGTCTAAAATGCTCGATATGAGCTAGAGTATGCAAATTTTTTATATTGCTTGAATTTCTCTTTATTAAATATACTATCAGTTAATTTAAAAAAATCTATGTAACTATCATGGAAAAATAATTTATTATAAGTTCGAATATAACACATCATATGTTTTGTTTTATATTACAGCGCCGAAATTAATCAAGGAGAGGACTAATACAAAATGGACGATTTTTGGAAAAGAAAATTGATAACAAATAATGACCAACGTTGGTTAAAAACAATTAATTATACATTATTCATTATTGTTGTTGCCATGAATGTACATAGCAGTGGTGGCCATGGTCGACTTATCGAACCTCCAAGTCGCGCATCAGCATGGCGCTACGGTTTCAACACACCACCCGACTATAATGATCACGAATTATACTGTGGGGGTTTCACGCGCCAATGGAAACGTAATGAAGGCCAATGCGGTGTATGTGGTGATGCATGGGATATGGCAGAACCGCGACCCCATGAATATGGCGGCTTGTGGGGTCAAGGAGTTACTGTACGCCGCTATGCGCCGGGAGCTGAAATGACAATACGCGTAGAGCTAACTGCCAGTCATATGGGGTATTATTATAATTATACATAAATAACTCTAGCTTAAAATTCTTTTTTAGCTATTTTGAATTTCGTTTGTGTTCAGAGATTAAAGCAACCCAGGACTGTTTAGATCGTAATCTTTTAACAGTTCTTGGAGGGTCTCCGGCTGAGCCAACGCTAAGTGATATAGATACACGGTTTTATCCTAGAAATGGAAGCAGAATTTACAAAATTATAGCTCAGTTACCAGGTAAAATAGACAAATTCCTTGTTTGTAAGAAATACTTGAATAAATATGTAATTAATATACCACTTAAACACTCGTTATTAAAAGTGTCTGTAACGTTTAATAATACTAGAACACCGTAACTTTATTGCTGATATCTAGAAAAAAGATACCTTTTAAGAGATATATGTACATATTAAACTACTGCAATGAATGTCTTAAATGGCATATCAAGACATTCACTTAAATAGTAAATGCGTAAAATATTACATTTGCTACCAACAAAACAAACAAATACTTCTACCATCATTCATTTCAAAACAAAACACCAAGCCATCCAAAACATTTTATAAGCAAAACAAAAGTACTACCTTTCAGAGTACACTGAAATGAGTATTCATTGCTATTTCAGATGAAAAAAACTCTTTGGTTATGTTTGTGTGTGAATAGACTAATTTCGTAAATACATTAGGGTGCCTCACTAAAAAAATGAATATTTACGCCCGCTAGAAATAAATTATGATTTGTGTCATGAATGTTGCGAAAAGATTAGGGCTTTTTGAGAAAAAAAAATCAATTGTATTCCATTTATTTTACTATATTTTGCTCAAAGAAATTGTCACACATATTGAAATCTGCATCACAAATTTTAGAAAACTTTTCCATTTTTTTAATATGAAATATATCAAAAGGCCAGAAGCAAAAGAAATTAATTAAACACATTGCGACAAAAAAATATTTATTTTTCAATACGTCATCTATAACTATAAACATAAAATAAATCCATGAAGAAAAACAGAACTAAAATACGATCTTATCTATATAAATTACTCTTTTTGTAATTCATTTTTATCTATGTTTGAATGTAAAAACATTATTTGATTTATGGAAGTATCATTTGAAGCAATGCTACATCTTTTATCTGAAATTGAATTGCGGGCAATAGAAAATGTCCTTTCAGAGGATGCACTAGTTGCGGGAGCTGCTAGTATTTTGCAACTGGTTTTATATAATAAAGGAAACTCATTTTTATGTTGTTCCCACCATTGCAAAATGTTAAAATCATCATGTAGCATTACTTTAACACTTTCGTACATATGTATTTCACTGTTGATTTTGTCACCAGCATTTATATTATCATCCTGTAACACAAAATCGTAAAACATTTTAATGTCGGAATTGGAAAATCGTGATGTGGAATCATTTTGTTCTTCTATCTCAGATGCATCTTCTATATAACTTTCCATTATCCGTTTGCACTCGGATTTAATGAATTGTTTTTCATTTTCATTGAAATGAAGTAGCTTATTAGCTGGAGGGAAAAGAAAAAGTGCAATTTTATGGTAAATTGTTAAGTTGGCCATAACAACTGTATCCAAATAACCGCTCAATTTAACTTTTAAATTTTTAATTATTAACAAATCTTCCGAACTTTCAGCACACGCTTTCCTCAAGCTATGAATATGAACAATAACCAGATGTAGCGTTGCATAATTCTCTCCTTCGAATTTTTTGAAAGATGCTTGAAATGGTTCCAAAAGTTTAATAATGGCGCTTACTTCATTTAAATTAATGTTATGAATTCTGTTCATTTGCTGTTTTTCTTGCAAAATTTGTACTATTGCGGACCAATTTTTTTCAATTGAAACAAATAAATAGTACACTGTGTTCCAACGTGTTGGAGAAAAACTCTTCAATGTAACACCGAGTGTTGAATTTAGTCCCGATTTTTTAAAATATTTCACTAGTTTACAGCATGCTTGACATAAATTTGCAGCTTCATTTACTTCATCAATTGATTTTTGCAATGAATTATGGATTAAGTGATTAACACATTTTATATGATTATACTCTCGAAAGGCAGCAATCATGTTTGAACCTCTATCTGTGACAATAATGGCATTATCGTTGAGGTCACAGTTAAACTCCTTTAATAATTGAATAATTTTTAAAGTAATTGTATCATCTGAAAATTAGTATAACCCTCATATAAATGGTTCATTTATTGTATTAATAAGTTTAAAAACCTACGTGTACATTTCTGACCCTCCATAGACTTCATTCCAAGCAGTCTTACAACTAAATTACCATCCTTTATATAGTGAATTGTCAAGGACAAAAAACTTTTGCGAATGTAATTATCAGTCCAAATGTCAGAAGTGAGCCCAAATCCAATTTTTTTGATTGATGATATTTCGGATGAAACTTTTTGAAAATGTGTTTGGTACAATTTATTAATGTTTCTTGACACAGTCGTTGGGTGCGGAAGCGTGCTGTTAATATCAACATTTTGTCCATGTTTTGCACCTAAGGATATGAAAAATTCACCTACTTTTTTTAATCCGGAGTCTTCAACTATTCGGAAAGGTCTGCAATTTACAATGGTCCATTCAGTGAAAATTTGTCCTGCTTTATTTTTAGTTTCGGCGTCAACTTCAATTTTGGAACTACTACTAATGTTTTCTGTCAATAAAATGTAGCACTTATGTTTGACTAAATTCGATGTTGACTTTTTATTGAATTTATAAACATTAAAACATTTTCGACAACCAACAAATTATCAATCTCCTGCCTCAATTCATTTTCAATTTTCCCAAATATGTTCCACACATTGCTCCTTCCTCTTTTGTTATTAAATTTATACTCCCCAGCCAAAAGCCTAGATTTAATAGTGGAATTACTAAACAAGCATACATTTGATTCATCCGCGTCAGTAGAACCGTTTATTGATACCTGTTCAAATAAATACATATTATACATATGCAAGGTAACACAATTTTTGTGCATAGCCCTAATAAATGTTTTTTTTTTTGTCTCAAAAGAAGAAAAACTTACGCTGTTTTCAGTCATAGCGAAACTCAAATTGTTGTTGCATTAACAAACGAAAAAAAAATTGCCACCCTCCTTCTTCGTTAAAAACAGATTAGCTACTGAATTGATTCAAAGCTGCAGAATAAATGTATGTACATGTGTGAATTTTTAATGTTATTATGGTTGCCGTTTAAACAATAACAATGCGGTGACGATGCAATGACAAAAACAAAATGTTTTGAAGTACTTGGTGTTTTTCAAAACATTTGCAGAAAGCAAACAGAGTTGACAATTCATTGCGAAATAGCAGGTAGAGTATTGTATTGGTTTGCTTTATATCAAGTGGAGTAATGTGCTTGGTTTTGTTGTTAGAATACTCATTCTTTTATTAGTCATTGCAAAAAGTACTACGTAATAGAGTTCAATGAAATAAAACATATGCGGAGACGCATAAATGAATGTTTTGATGCAGCAGTTTAGTACATATGATATCCATGCAGTCGGCGTAGCCAGCGAATGACTAGCTATTTCGCTAACTACCAGTGTCTACCACTAACTACCAGCAATTGGGGCTATTCTGCGTTTCGATTCGAATCGAAATTTTTTCCGTCTGGCAGCTTTGGTATTCTGCATTTCGATTCCGCTCAGTTTCTTTCGATTGTATGTATTCTGCATTACGATCGGAGCTCCGTTTTTCTCAGTTGCTTTTTTGTTAACGGAGGGGTTGTCTTTATCTGTGTTTTTTAGTTAAAAAGTTTAAAATCGAAAAAAATGTAAGTAGTGTAATGATTGGTGTAATGTGTTAGAGTTTTCCCTATAGCACTTTGGTTTATTCATAGCTCAAGTGTGTTCTGAGCTAGTTAGTAGGCTGCTACTAGTGATTTACTAGGTGCCTGAATATGAGAGTCAAAAGCAGATTTTGATTGCCAGTATGATTCTGATTTTATTTGCAATTAACTTTTCTATTTATACAATTTTTGTTAACATACATTGTCTAAATTTTTGTTAGCATACTTAAAATCTACTACTATGCAGTTTTTTTCTTAACATACTTAAAAACTATCTTATTACAGAAATTTCAATTTTACATAGTTGCTAAAGTTTAAACGAGTTCGTTGGTCTACTTTATTTATTTATTTTATTATTTTTTTTGTGCTCATATTTTGTTTTATTTAATTTGTTTGTGATTGCTTAGTGTTATATTTTTGGTGACTAAGTGTGCGTACTTTACAGTAGAAAATGAAATAAAATGTTCAGAAACGATTAAAAAAACACTTGAAATTATTTTTAATTAATTTATTTAATTAAATTAATTTTTTTTCTTTTAAATTGTTAATTTTTGTACCCGAATCTGATGTGGTTTTTTATGTATTACAGGTCAAAAACAACAACACCAGAGCAGTATGAAAAATTGTTTACGAACAAATAATTTTAGTTTGTTTTTTTTATTTTATTTAACAATTTTTTTATTAAACTTTATCAAGAACTTATTTTTAATTATGTATACATACAACATTTTGTATTAAATTTGACATTTGTTTATGAAAATAATAACAAAATTGCTTATTTTGCTATTTCATTTCCACATTCAACAGTGATTCTATTAATTTTGTAAACATTGTTGTCTTCTTCTTTTTCTTTCGATTCCGTTTTTCTTCAGAATACCAATTTTCGATCGCAACGGAACTGAATGCGGAGACATAATCGAAACGCAGAATAGGGGTGAATGTACCAGTTAGACGTGAGCCAAGTTAGCGTCGACGAATTAGCGTCGATTTTAGAAATAAAAAAACGGGGAAAAAAATAAGGAGATTTTGGGGGGACTTTCCAAGTAAATAGCGTCTATATTGGGAATTAAAAGCGGGGAAGTATATACTTCATCCTTAGGACATTTCCTGGCCAATACAGGCTTTCGCACGCATACAGACCCAATACATTTTAAAATATAGACCTAAAAGAACATTTTGCGCGAATCGTGCTAAAAAGCAATCTGGCCGTTCCCGAGTAATCCCATCTTCTCCAAATTTAACAAAAAAAAATCGTTGCTGATTTATCCTGTCCAATACAGGCTTTCGCACGCATACAGACCCTATACATTTTATAATATAGACCTAAAAGAACATTTTGCGCAAATCGTGCTAAAAATCAATCTGGCCGTTCCCGAGTAATCCCATCTTCTCCAAATTGGCCAAAAAAAAGCGTTGCTGATTTATCCTGTCCAATACAGGCTTTCGCACGCATACAGACCCTATACATTTTATAATATAGACCTAAAAGAACATTTTGCGCGAATCGTGCTAAAAAGCAATCTGGCCGTTCCCGAGTAATCCCATCTTCTCCAAATTTAACAAAAAAAAATCGTTGCTGATTTATCCTGTCCAATACAGGCTTTCGCACGCATACAGACCCTATACATTTTATAATATAGACCTAAAAGAACATTTTGCGCAAATCGTGCTAAAAATCAATCTGGCCGTTCCCGAGTAATCCCATCTTCTCCAAATTGGCCAAAAAAAAGCGTTGCTGATTTATCCTGTCCAATACAGGCTTTCGCACGCATACAGACCCTATACATTTTATAATATAGACCTAAAAGAACATTTTGCGCGAATCGTGTTAAAAATCAATCGGGCCGTTCCCGAGCAAGCGGACAAGCCTAACCTTATTAAATTCATAATAGCTACAAAGCTATCAGAAAAAGTTAAAAACAAAATTGTTTCATACCAAACCCAAACAACTTACGAGGCATTGTCTACCTTATTAAAGAATTGTTTCAAATCATTTAAAACCACTGCAACTCTGCACGCTGAACTAGCCCGATCACATCAAAATAACCAAACGATAACTGCGTTTGCTACACACATTGAAGGACTGATAGCAGCACTGAATGAATTACAGATATTAGAGCAGGGATCTGAACATAGACAAATAATTACAAAACTGAACGATGAAATTTGTTTAACTGCTTTCAAGAATGGCTTAAAAGAAACGCAAAAATCGATAGTTATGGCATCTAGACCCAAAAACTTACAAGAACCAATAGACATAGCTGTCGAATCCACGACATCAAACACACAAAGTAGTATTATGTATGTACATAACAATAGAAATTATGGCAGTAGATATACCCATCCATAACCGAAGAAACCATAACAGCAATACTAGAACAAATTATAACCAAAGAACTAATAACAACAGTAACTATAATAGGAACCACAAAAACCAAAATATCAACTATAGAAATAACAATAACAGAAATTACAACAATAGAAATAACAATAATTACAGGAACATTGACGATAGAAGAACGAACAATAATCGTAGCAGACCAAGTAATAGAAGAGTCTACCTTACAAATCAGGGAAACGGGGAAAACCCCAGTACCCCAAACAACGAACATTAAGTAAGGGTATACGGGAAAAACACACATATAATTTACGAACATATACTGCATACAAAGAGATTCCACAATATGTAATACTGACAACAATTGAAGGTACGAATATAAAATTTTTAATAGATACGGACGCGGATATTTCACTTTGCAAAGAGTCGTGTATAGAAAATAAAGACATAGAAAACAACAAATCGTGCAAGCTAACTGGTATTACTAACGAGGCAACAACCACAGTAGGAGAATGCAACTTAACATTTAAATTTGCAGAGTCGCTGGAACAGCATTCATTTCAGGTAGTAACTTCTGATTTTCCACTCGTATTAGACGGTATCTTAGGTAGGGATTTCTTTACGAAATTCATGTCAAAAATCGATTACGAGACAGCAACAGTATCTTTACTTTCCAACAATATAGAATATATCTTACCTATGAGAAATAAATCAAATAATATATGTATATGTACCACCTAGAACTGAAGTACTACATCCTATTGAATTAAATATAAATGAAGACAGTATAGTCTGCAGTAGCGAATTAACAAAAGGCTTATTCTTGGGTAACACTATCATTTCTAAAGAAGGAATTCAGCACATTAGATTGCTCAACGCAACAACCAAGCCTATAACAGTCTCGAATCCACAACTATCCTTATTACCTTTATCACTGTTCAAAATTATTAAGCCGGTAAAGTACGGCAATAACAAGGAAAGGTGGAAAAAACATAGAGAAACGTTAAACATAACCACACTTGAATTATCAGCAACTGCCTGCATTGAAAACATCTGCAAAGAATTTCAAGATATATTCCACTTAGAAGGAGAGAAATTATCTACCAACAATTTCTATAAGCAACATATACAAACTTCAGACAAGACTCCAGTCTATGTTAGAAATTACAGGTTACCTCATATTCAACAAGAGGAGATCCAAAACCAAGTTCAAAAATTGATAGATGACGATCTAGTAGAATCCTCCACAAGTCCATACAACTCCATACCAAAAAAGAGTTCTGATGATACTAAAAAATGGCGATTAGTAGTCGATTACAGGCAACTAAATAGAAAGATAGTCGATGACAAATTCCCTCTAATACGCTTGGATGATGTTTTAGACCAAAACGGTCGTGCAAAATATTTTACTACACTGGATATGACAAGTTCATTCCATCAAATAGAACTTGATGAAGAGTCACGACCATTAACTGCATTTTCTACCAGCAACGGCCATTACCAGTTCAAACGACTACCATTTGGCATCAAGATATCATCAAATACCTTTCAAAGAATGCTAACGATAGCATTAGCGGACCTCTCAGCAAGCGCATTCATATACGTTGACGACATCATAGTTTTTGGTTGTTCACTAAATCATCACAATAAAAACCTCATAAAAGTCTTTCAACGTTTGCGAAAACATAATTTGAAATTAAACCCTGAAAAATGTAATATCCTCAAACTAGAAGTTATATATCTAGGATATCTAATAACAGATAAAGGCATAACTGCAGATCCCAGTAAATGCGAAGCTGTGAAAAAGTATCCTAGACCAACAAACTCAGGCGAAGTTAGAAGATTCGTAGCTTTTTGTAATTACTATAGAAGATTTGTAAAAAACTTCGCCAACATAGCAAAACCACTGAATGAGTTGTTGAAGAAAAATAAGGAATTTAGTTGGACTAATGATTGTGAGAGATCATTTGAAAACCTGAAAGAAATAATAACTAACCCACCAATACTACTGTATCCGAATTTCGAAAACGAATTTAATTTAACAACAGACGCATCCAGTTACGCACTTGGTGCCGTTCTGTCACAAGGAGATATAGGAAAAGACTTACTCATATCCTACGCAAGTAGATCTTTAAACAAGCATGAATTGAATAAACCCGTGATAGAAAAAGAACTATTAGCGATTCATTGGGGAATCACATACTTTCGACCATACCTTTACGGTAGAAAATTCACGGTTGTAACAGACCATCGACCCCTCATTTCTTTATTTACTCATAAAAACCCATCTTCACGATTAACACGTATTAGGTTAGATCTAGCTGATTACGATCAACTCTGCATGTGGAATAGTATTTCTTTTTCTGATATCAAAGTTATACCTAGATTGAAATTTGAAATTATAAAGAAAAAAAAATTTGAAGCGCGCCAAAGTTTGCCAAAGATTACAATTAATGATAAAAGAAACGTTACTGTTATAACACAGTGCAGTGATAATGCATATTTAGACTTAGGTAAAATCTTGCAGAAGCTCACAATAGTGTTATCTGATAGTAACATCGACAAAATTTCGTTAGCAAAAGACGATATGATATTTGAATATATAAATGAAAAAGAGCTCATTAAAACATATAATAGCATGCAAAATGAATGGAAAGGTTGGCAAACACCTACACGAATTTTATTATATAATCCACCGCTAAAGGTGCAAGATAAAAGAGAACAGATGAAAATTATAAAAGAATACCATGACTCACCACAAGGAGGTCACGTAGGAGTAAAAAGAACAATTATTAGAATAAACAAAAGTATATATGGAAACACATGAATAAAATGATAAAGGAATATATTAAACAATGCATAAACTGCGCTAAAAACAAAATAACTAAGCACAATAAAGATCCCTTAACAATCACCAGCACACCAACAACACCATTTCATACTATTCAGGTAGATACAGTAG
The DNA here is from genome assembly GCA_947311025.1 of Lypha dubia. Classification (NCBI taxonomy): domain Eukaryota; kingdom Metazoa; phylum Arthropoda; class Insecta; order Diptera; family Tachinidae; genus Lypha; species Lypha dubia. Next base: position 101,444,935 of record OX371260.1, on the reverse strand, counting down.
GTCCATTACGCATTTCCACTGGATATAGATACATACTGACTGCACAATGTGATCCAACTAAATACATTGAAACACTTCCAATTGAAACAAAAGAAGCAAATGTAATAGCCAAAGCAATAGTGGAAAAAATCATTCTTAGGTATGGCATTTTCAAAACATTAAAAACAGATAGAGGTACAGAATTCGTAAATGACTTAATGACCAGAATTTGTAAGTTACTCAAAATAAATCATTCGAAATCAACAGCATACCATCACGAAACATTAGGATCTATAGAAAGAAACCATAGAGTACTAAACGAATACATGTTATCTTTTACTGACAACTATAACTGGGATGAATTTTTACCTTATTACGCCTTTGCTTACAACACTACCCCACACACCACTACAGGTTACTCACCTTTCGAGCTAGTCTTTGGTAAATTAGCCACACTTCCGAATGAAATACACGCAGAACAAACGTTCTATAATTTTGACGATTACTTGACAGAACTTAAAACAAAATTGCAACACGCCCATCTAACAGCCAACAAAATGCTTGTGAAAAACAAAACAATACAGAAAGCAAGAGTAGACAAATATTGTAATAATAACAACTTTAGAGTAGGAGATCTAGTATTATTAAAAGTAGGTAATAGAAGGAAGAACGAGAGTCTATATAAAGGACCATATACTATAAGAGAAACCCGAAATGTAAATAGTATAATAGAATTAAATGGAAAAAAACAAGAAGTCCATAATAATAGATTAAAATTTTTTAAACAATTTCAAACTAACTTATCATACCATTAACAATGTTCTACAAAAAAAAAATTTCTTTCTTATAAAAAAATATATATATAAAATTTTTTTTTCTAAAGGGGAAAGGTGTAAAGTACGCACACTTAGTCACCAAAAATATAACACTAAGCAATCACAAACAAATTAAATAAAACAAAATATGAGCACAAAAAAAATAATAAAATAAATAAATAAAGTAGACCAACGAACTCGTTTAAACTTTAGCAACTATGTAAAATTGAAATTTCTGTAATAAGATAGTTTTTAAGTATGTTAAGAAAAAAACTGCATAGTAGTAGATTTTAAGTATGCTAACAAAAATTAAGACAAAAACTGCATAATAGTAAATTTAATGTATATTAACAAAAATTTTATAAATAGAAAAGTTAATTGCAAATAAAATCAGAATCATATTGGCAATCAAAATCTGCTTTTGACTCTCATATTCAGGCACCTAGTAAATCACTAGTAGCAGCCTACTAACTAGCTCAGAACACACTTGAGCTACAAATAAACCAAAGTGCTATAGGGAAAACTCTAACACATTACACCAATCATTACATGGTGATCCTGCCACTTAAAGGTCCTGATACTACAGAAATTATAATCCTAGGGAAATTCTGATTCTTTCGTCCTGCCACTTTAAGAAATTCTGATCCTAGGGAAATCCAGATTCTTCCATCCAGACTTTATTGAAAAGAAATGCTGATAGTTGAAAGTTTTGAAGCAGACAGGCAAAAATCGACCAGATCTTCAGAAAGTGGGAAGAATACTTGAATCCATACATCCCAAAACCATTATCACAAAACAACCAAATCCTCCTGTGTATAAGCCCACGAAGAGAATTACGATTGAAGAATATCGCCAGCGCCAGCATAAACAAGACAGAAGCACAGTCGACGTACCAAAACCGAAAAAGAAGAAAACTAGACGGTCCGGTAAAGCATTTAAAAAAAGGAAGGAGTTAGCAATCGCGTATCGTGATCTAAACCTTGCTATAAACAAAGTGGATAAACTGAAGTATAAAACCCAGATAAAGGAAATCAGGAAGCGTATAGCAGAATAATGGGGGGGATGGTTCTCTAAAGAAGCCATTATCACCACTAATAATAATGGGTCTGCAGTGTTGACGGTTACGTCCGATCACATACAACAAATAACTTTATTGATATTGATAATTTTATTTCTATTTAAATTAAATGAATATTATAAATACTATATGAAAAAAAAAGCTCTTAAACTTGCTACCACTCAAACGGTATAAAGATATAAAGCAAATATTATAAAATAAACGGTATAAAGATATAAAGCAAATATTATAAAATAAATGGTATAAAATATATAAAATATTATAAAATAAATTACATGAATTATAGATGGGAATATCAGAATTACAAAGCTTATTGAATAATTTAAAAAAGGCTCCAAATAGAACTTATAGTCCTGCTTACATTAAGGAACAGGAAGAGTTAATACAGCAAACTCGCGAACAGATTTAAAAGACCACACGATTTTTTTTTTGTCCAATTTGGAGAAGATGGGATTACTCGGGAACGGCCAGATTGATTTTTAGCACGATTCGCGCAAAATGTTCTTTTAGGCCTATATTATAAAATGTATAGGGTCTGTATGCGTGCGAAAGCCTGTATTGGACAGGATAAATCAGCAACGCTTTTTTTTGGCCAATTTGGAGAAGATGGGATTACTCGGGAACGGCCCGATTGATTTTTAGCACGATTCGTGAAAAATGTTCTTTAAGGTCTATATTATAAAATGTATAGGGTCTGTATGCGTGCGAAAGCCTGTATTGGACAGGATAAATCAGCAACGCTTTTTTTTGGCCAATTTGGAGAAGATGGGATTACTCGGGAACGGCCCGATTGATTTTTAGCACGATTCGTGAAAAATGTTCTTTAAGGTCTATATTATAAAATGTATAGGGTCTGTATGCGTGCGAAAGCCTGTATTGGACAGGATAAATCAGCAACGCTTTTTTTTTGAAGTTATACTTCTGATGCGACGCCCAACCATACGTGTGAAATTTAACGATAACGCTGTGTGACTTGATTGTTTATTTGTACCTACATATGTGTTAGAGTTCTCATCAATTGAAGCCAAAGTGTTCTCTGCATAAAATTTGGCTCGTGCCAAGCAAGAAAAGCAAAAAAAAAAAATGCAAGAGAAAGAGAAAAAAGAGAAACAAAATAAGTAAACAAATTTCGGTTATTTATGTGCGTTTGCTTTTGTCAACGTTAACTATTGTTGTTGTATTTCACAGCAAGAAAAGCATAAAATAGAGATAACACTGATTTAAAAATGCTTTTAACGAACAGCATTCATTACATGAGTCAAAAAGGGTTAGATCAATAATAAATCAAATTAAAAAATATTTAAAATATATACTACATACATATATGTACATATATTGACATCTCCCTTCTTCAAAGTACACAGCATTTTCGTGAAGCATACGTTCTTGTACTTTAGTTAAAGTTAAATTTAAAGTAGAAACAAAGTGCAAATACAAAATAAAAGTGAAAAAAGTGACTAATTAGAGTGAATTATGGCTTCAACAAGTGGAGGTGATTTTATATGAATTTAAAATAATGCTTTATTAGCATTATTGAAAATATTGTTTCTTATTGTAGAAGCAGAAAGAAAGCGCAGAAAAGCGGTAGAGAACCAGCGCGCATACCGGCAGCGTAGAGAGCAGTTAAGACTGCAACAACCACAAAATGTATTAGTGGACATTTCAAATGCAAATAATACACAAAATTCGAGTATGTTTTTGTTTAAATTTGCATATTAACATAAGTTTTATTCATTTCCATTTTAAAACAGATGATATTATAACGGGCATTGCTAACGCTTCCACCAACAACACTATGCCTACTGCAACCACTTCTAATAATGCAGGTGATTTAATATAAAATCAACAATTAAAAAATATTTTTAACTTATATTATGATTTTTATTTTCTTATAATATTATTACGGCGTAAGAAGTATAACTTCTACAGAGTGTGATCTACACACACCGGTTTTTTTTGCCAATTTGGAGAAGATGGGATTACTCGGGAACGGCCCTATTGATTTTTAGCACGATTCGCGCAAAATGTTCTTTTAGGCCTATATTATAAAATGTATAGGGTCTGTATGCGTGCGAAAGCCTGTATTGGACAGGATAAATCAGCAATGATTTTTTTTTGTCCAATTTGGAGAAGATGGGATTACTCGGGAACGGCCCGATTGATTTTTAGCACGATTCGCGCAAAGTGTTCTTTTAGGTCTATATTATTAAATGTATAGGGTCTATATGCGTGCGAAAGCCTGTATTGGACAGGATAAATAAGCAACGATTTTTTTTTGTCCAATTTGGAGAAGATGGGATTACTCGGGAACGGCCAGATTGATTTTTAGCACGATTTGCGCAAAATGTTCTTTTAGGTCTACATTATAAAATGTATAGGGTCTGTATGCGTGCGAAAGCCTGTATTGGACAGGATAAATCAGCAATGATTTTTTTTTTTGTCCAATTTGGAGAAGATGGGATTACTCGGGAACGGCCCGATTGAGTTTTAGCACGATTCGCGCAAAGTGTTCTTTTAGGTCTATATTATAAAATGTATAGGGTCTGTATGCGTGCGAAAGCCTGTATTGGACAGGATAAATCAGCAACGATTTTTTTTTTTTGTCCAATTTGGAGAAGATAGGATTACTCGGGAACGGCCAGATTGATTTTTAGCACGATTCGCGCAAAATGTTCTTTTAGGTCTATATTATAAAATGTATAGGGTCTGTATGCGTGCGAAAGCCTGTATTGGACAGGATAAATCAGCAACGATTTTTTTTTCTTCCAATTTGGAGAAGATGGGATTACTCGGGAACGGCCCAATTGATTTTTAGCACGATTCGCGCAAAATGTTCTTTTAGGTCTATCTTATAAAATGTTTAGGGTCTGTATGCGTGCGAAAGCCTGTATTGGACAGGATAAATCAGCAACGATTTTTTTTTGTCCAATTTGGAGAAGATGGGATTACTCGGGAACGGCCCGATTGATTTTTAGCACGATTCGCGCAAAATGTTCTTTTAGGTCTATATTATAAAATGTATAGGGTCTGTATGCGTGCGAAAGCCTGTATTGGACAGGATAAATCAGCAACGATTTTTTTTTTGTCCAATTTGGAGAAGATGGGATTACTCGAGAACGGCCAGATTGATTTTTAGCACGATTCGCGCAAAATGTTCTTTTAGGTCTATATTATAAAATGTATAGGGTCTGTATGCGTGCGAAAACCTGTATTGGACAGGATAAATCAGCAACGCTTTTTTTTGGCCAATTTGGAGAAGATGGGATTACTCGGGAACGGCCCGATTGATTTTTAGCACGATTCGTGAAAAATGTTCTTTAAGGTCTATATTATAAAATGTATAGGGTCTGTATGCGTGCGAAAGCCTGTATTGGACAGGATAAATCAGCAACGCTTTTTTTTTGAAGTTATACTTCTGATGCGACGCCCAACCATACGTGTGAAATTTAACGATAACGCTGTGTGACTTGATTGTTTATTTGTACCTACATATGTGTTAGAGTTCTCATCAATTGAAGCCAAAGTGTTCTCTGCATAAAATTTGGCTCGTGCCAAGCAAGAAAAGCAAAAAAAAAAAAAAAATGCAAGAGAAAGAGAAAAAAGAGAAACAAAATAAGTAAACAAATTTCGGTTATTTATGTGCGTTTGCTTTTGTCAACGTTAACTATTGTTGTTGTATTTCACAGCAAGAAAAGCATAAAATAGAGATAACACTGATTTAAAAATGCTTTTAACGAACAGCATTCATTACATGAGTCAAAAAGGGTTAGATCAATAATAAATCAAATTAAAAAATATTTAAAATATATACTACATACATATATGTACATATATTGACATCTCCCTTCTTCAAAGTACACAGCATTTTCGTGAAGCATACGTTCTTGTACTTTAGTTAAAGTTAAATTTAAAGTAGAAACAAAGTGCAAATACAAAATAAAAGTGAAAAAAGTGACTAATTAGAGTGAATTATGGCTTCAACAAGTGCAGGTGATTTTATATGAATTTAAAATAATGCTTTATTAGCATTATTGAAAATATTGTTTCTTATTGTAGCAGCAGAAAGAAAGCGCAGAAAAGCGGTAGAGAACCAGCGCGCATACCGGCAGCGTAGAGAGCAGTTAAGACTGCAACAACCACAAAATGTATTAGTGGACATTTCAAATGCAAATAATACACAAAATTCGAGTATGTTTTTGTTTAAATTTGCATATTAACATAAGTTTTATTCATTTCCATTTTAAAACAGATGATATTATAACGGGCATTGCTAACGCTTCCACCAACAACACTATGCCTACTGCAACCACTTCTAATAATGCAGGTGATTTAATATAAAATCAACAATTAAAAAATATTTTTAACTTATATTATGATTTTTATTTTCTTATAATATTATTACGGCGTAAGAAGTATAACTTCTACAGAGTGTGATCTACACACACCGGTTTTTTTTGCCAATTTGGAGAAGATGGGATTACTCGGGAACGGCCCGATTGATTTTTAGCACGATTCGCGCAAAATGTTCTTTTAGGCCTATATTATAAAATGTATAGGGTCTGTATGCGTGCGAAAGCCTGTATTGGACAGGATAAATCAGCAATGATTTTTTTTTGTCCAATTTGGAGAAGATGGGATTACTCGGGAACGGCCCGATTGATTTTTAGCACGATTCGTGAAAAATGTTCTTTAAGGTCTATATTATAAAATGTATAGGGTCTGTATGCGTGCGAAAGCCTGTATTGGACAGGATAAATCAGCAATGATTTTTTTTTTGTCCAATTTGGAGAAGATGGGATTACTCGGGAACGGCCCGATTGAGTTTTAGCACGATTCGCGCAAAGTGTTCTTTTAGGTCTATATTATAAAATGTATAGGGTCTGTATGCGTGCGAAAGCCTGTATTGGACATAGGCTTGCCAGATCCAATTTGCCAAAAAGCTTGACATTGACCAAAAAAAACTTGATTTTGAAAAAAAAACTTGACAAATAAATACACTCATACTATTGGTTTTGAAGAATCAGGGCATAATTTTAGTCGTATTGAAGCCTCAATAGAGATCCTTATACAAACAGTAAATACATTCACTCTCAACATGTCTTGTATGATGCAGGAAATGTTGAAAATGCAGTCTACCTTGTTGCAGGCTGTATTGAACAAACCATGAATTTAAGAATCTGTTTTTGGAACGCAAACGGCATCTGCCAACATAAAAATGAAATTGAATATTTTCTTCTGGATAAACAAATCGATGTTATGCTTATCTCAGAAACTCACTTGATGTCCCGAAGCTATTTTCGAAGTAGTGGATATAATTTCTACGACACCAAGGATCCTCAAGGTAGAGCTTGTGGTGGCTCTGGAATCCTAATAAAATTTCGAATAAAACACTACCTACTAAACGACCTTCGTGAAGAATATCTTCAAGCAACGAACATCTGCATTGAAAATTTTTATCAAAAGCTTGTGATATCATCTGTTTACTCTCCTCCCAGGTTTTCAATTTCAGAGAGTCAATATACCGCATTTTATACAACACTGGGGTCCCGTTTTCTAGCAGCTGGCGACTACAATGCTAAACACACTTTTTGGGGCTCACGTTTAATCAGTCCCAAGGGTCGTGTTTTGTATGACACAATTTCAAAAATGGGTATGAATGTAGTTTCAAGTGGTCAGCCAACATATTGGCCAACGGATCGTCAAAAAATTCCTGATGTTATCGACTTTGGGATTATGAAAGGCGTGCCCAGCGAAATGATTGAAGTAGAAGCATCTCTGGATTTGTCTTCAGATCACTCGCCTACTATTATCACTATTTACTCACACACAACTACAAAACCAATATGTGATTTACCGCTGACACCTGCACGTATTAACTGGCTGAAATACAAAAAATATTTGAGTGCCCATTGCACGGAAAATATGCCATTGAGAACACCTGCTGACATAGAAAATTCTATTAGGTTTTTTGAAGCACATGCTAAACAAGCTGCTCTTAATGCTTCTTCAATTCAACCAAATCAACAAGCGAGATTTAACAATATTTTTTGTGCAGATGTAGAAAGGCTATTGACTGAAAAACGGAGAGCTCGACGAGAATGGCAACGTTACAGATCGCCTCAGCTAAAATTAAGGCTTAAGGAGTGTACCAAACAGCTAGGATAAGTTTTACAATCACAAAAAACAGCTTCGCTGCAAAAATTTCTGCAAGAACTCGATGCAACACCGTCAACAGATTATTCGCTGTGGCGTGCAGCCAGAGGACTTAAAAGGCCAATGATTTGCAAACCACCATTACGAGCCTCTAATGGTGACTGGGCAAGAACTGATGCTGAAAAAGGTGATATATTTGTTAAGCACCTAGAAAAAGTATTTACCCCGAATATTTCTGCTGATATTGTTGAACTGCCACCAGTCGTCTCTTTACCAGAAATACCGATGAGATTTAACATGACGGAGATTGAAAATACTATTACTAGTCTTAACACCAGAAAAGCCCCAGGTGTCGACAAAATAAGCAACAAAATGCTTCAACAACTGCCTTATATTGCAAAAAGAGTTATACTCTTCATTTTTAATAGTATTCTACGGCTGCAATACTATCCTGCAGAATGGAAGGTTTCGATGATTATTATGATACCAAAGCCCGGCAAGGATCATACGAAGGTTGAATCCTATCGGCCTATTAGTTTATTGCCCAACATTTCAAAACTATTTGAAAAGCTGTATATGAGCAAGCTGATGCCTATAGTGACTAGAAGTGGATGCATTCCAGATCATCAATTCGGTTTTCGCAGACAACATAGCACTATTGAACAAACTCACAGACTTGTGAACGTAGTTAGAGACACCTTTGAAAAAAAGAAATTTTGCTCTGCGCTCTTTATAGATGTTTCTCAAGCTTTCGATAAAGTATGGCACGAAGGTCTTATCCACAAATTAACACGCAATCTCCCCGCAAACATCGTCAAGCTTTTAAAAAGCTATTTAGAGGAACGAAAATTTGTAGTTAGGGAAGGCAATTTTTTAAGCCCTCCGCAGTTGATCGAAGCCGGAGTTCCCCAAGGCAGCATCTTTGGTCCCTTACTTTATTTAATTTATGCCTCTGACTTACCGTTAAGCAATAACATTCATACATCAACATTTGCTGATGATACAGCTTTTTTAAGCGTCCATGAAAATCCAGTAGAAGCTTCCATCAACTTACAAGGGTATATATCCAAATTGGAAAAATGGCTTAAACAATGGCGTATAAAAGTTAACGAACAGAAATGTGTACACGTCACTTTTACGTTGCGAAGGGAAACATGCCCGCCTTTACAAATCAACACTGAGACTATTCCGCAACATACTGTAGTCAAATATCTAGGCGTTCACCTTGATCGCCGTTTAACATGGAAATCGCATATAGACGCAAAGTTGATGCAAATGAAATTAAAAACTGCACAAATTAATTGGCTTATGGGAAGAAATTCTATACTGAGCCTAGACTGTAAACTTCTACTATACAACGCGATCCCGAAACCAATATGGTCCTATGGAATCCAGTTATGGGGCACTGCCTCAGCATTGAATGTCGAAAGAATTCAAAGGCGACAGAATAAAATTCTACGTACAATAACAGCAGCCCCCTGGTATGTCAGAAACCATCGAATTCATAAAGACCTAGACGTTCCGTTGGTGAAGACAGTATTTTCAAAACACGCGAAAAAATATATAAAAAAACTTGAGTTGCACCCAAATCCACTTGCGCGCAATATTCTTCATTATAGAGGCCACACCCGGCTGAAAAGAAGGGATACTCTTTTTCTCAGCCGTTCACGAGAGATGTAAAACAACAAAAATTAACCGTTGAAATTAAAAATTTTGTTTAGCATTGGCTAAACTTACATTTAATATTTTTTAGATTTAAGATTTGAAAAACTTATTGATAATTTAATATAAATAATTAAAGATTCAATAACTAATAAAATTATCAAAAAAAAAATACTATTGGTTTTTATTTAATTTTTTATTATTTTTTTTCATAAAAATTATTAGAATAAAAACAAAAATATCATAAAAAGTAAATATAACAGAAACAATGTAAAAGAAACAAAAAACAATATAACAATAAAAATTCAGTCTTTACATACATATTTTAAAGAAAACTTAGGCGTTATTTAAAAAAAAATATAGGTACTATCTTGAGAAAAAAATATATGTAGGTTCTATTTATTTTGCCACATATATTTCGTATTCTTAGATACAGAATTACTCTACCATCTGAGTAATGGGGTAAATATCAGTGTTGGCACTTTTATTATATGTAATTGTACATACCTAAAGAGAACTATATTTTTTAAATTATAATTGCACAGAAAAATATATGTATCATATTAGTCCTTAAATGTATTGATATTAAAAATATGCTCTTTCGATGTGTTTTATAGAAATTTAAACTTACTTTTTTTAAGTATTATACATATGTAGCTAGAATAAATTTAAGAAAAAAAATTACTTACAAAAAACATTGACAAATCACTTTTTCACTTGACATTTGACGCGCATTAAAAAACTTGACAATCAGGCCAAATCAGGCCTGTCTGGCAACCCTAATTGGACAGGATAAATCAGCAACGATTTTTTTTTTCTTCCAATTTGGAGAAGATGGGATTACTCGGGAACGGCCCGATTGATTTTTAGCACGTATATACTTCCCCGCTTTTAAAACATGAAATTAAATAAAAGCGAAATTTCATACAAACCAAATAAAACTTACAAAAATACTTAAGTATTTTAGTAAATAGTTTAAGTAGTGCTTGTCTTTACTTAATGTGCTTGGTTCTTATTATGCTTAATTCTTACATGCTTTAATACTTGCTGTATTTATTTCGTACAGAAACAGTATTTATTGTGTTTGTTTCTTATAATAGCGAACAGAAGAAGGTACAGTAAAGAGGGGGTATAATAAAACAAATACACGAAAAAAGAGAATGTATTTAAGTATTTGTTTTTTGTACTTTTGCATAAGCCTACTGGCTACACGTCTATAACTGTAGCTAGTAGCATTTGTAGTCTCGTGTTCATGTAGTCTGCTGTGTCGAATGTGTTTATACCTTAAGAGAAACTGGTACTAACAGATAGAACTGTGGACTTGTTTAATGTGTACCAACATAACAAAAAAATTTTGATAATGAATGTACACGGCCTGCGAAAACAAAAAATTCACCTTTTCTTTGGTACAAACCTCGTATGTATACATATTATTATGTGACATGTGCTACGACTACTTGTCTAATTTTAAATATTTTTTCAACATACATACTTATGTATGTATGTACATATGTATATACAATTGGCTACACCCAGAAAACCTGCATTAGTGCAAAAAATATCATCATAAAAAAGTTCCTTTGTATTTAATAACTTTATTTATTGTAATATTAAACCTTTCTCAAGGTAAACCAATTCTAAGGTTAATAACTTTATTTATGTTAAACATTTCAAAGAAAGGAAATGACTGCATTTTGTCATATATGTAAGCATTTTGCATTTTAATAATTATTATGTGCTAATTATGTTTTTTTGTGTTGACATTATATTATGTGTTAACATTCTCCGCCGCGTTGAGCGGATAGCGAAAGAATATATAAAAATATTAATTTACACGGAATAGAGAAATAAAGTTATTTTTAAACTATACAGTCACGCTGGCGTGGTGTAGGTTCTGACGGTGTTGGAGCCAGGTTGAGTGGTGTTCTTTTTCTGCCTTTAAGTCGCCAGCCTATTAGGATCACGATTACTAGTACTGACAGAAGTAGTGCCAAAGAGCCGATATAGGGATGATGGAGAACCGGATACTGTATTTCCCTTGGAAGATCTTTGATGTCTGCTAGTTGTTTTTGGAGTTCAGTGAGCTCATTTAATTTGGTGTCTAAATTGATGTTTGGTGCGAGGAGCCTCTTAACCTCGGACGGTTCGCCAATAGCCGTAATATTGCCAATAATGGCATATGAATAATGTAGAGTAGTGACATTAGTTTCATGCCCATAGATAGTACCAAAAATATTATTTGGTTAGAAATAACCAATAAAAAATAAAATGTATTTTTGTGGTTATCAGGCATGAGTTGGAAATAACCAATAAAAAATAAAATGAATTTTTTTGGTTATCATTCATGAAATTTATAATCAAAAATTAATTCATAAAGTTTCAGTGGAAATATTTCTCCAATTGAAAATGTTGAATAGGGATTTCTAAATCCATTAAAATTATTATTAAAATTGCAGTTGCCTGTATGTAACCTTTATTAGGTTTTGTGTAATGGTTTTAAATTATAAAAAAACATACATCGCCTTTAGCTGTGCTTAGTTTTGTTACTACTGCAACAGATTTCCAGAGCCAGGCCGTTCCCTATATGGTCGAATTGAATGAAAAAATAGACAAAAGTCTTGAAGTTCATTTATTAAAATTTTTGTTTAACTTAACAAACATAAGCGATCTTAAGGAACGCAAAAAAAAACAATTTTAAGTACAAACATTTCAATAGTGCTAACTTTTTCCTTTTAAAGCTAAGATTGCGATTTTAATCGTTTACGAATTTGTTGAGTTGTGTCATCAATGATAACCAAAACAAAGAAATTATTTTTTATAATTGTTATTTCTAACCAAAAAATCTTTTTTGTTGAGAAAATGGTTATTTAAAATAAATTTTTTTTGGTTGATATAATGGTTACTTATAACCAAAAAAATATTACTCACTTCATTTGGTTACGATAACCAATAAAATATATATGCGGTGATAATGTTTAAAAATTCCCAATATTAAATAAAAATAAATTTCTTGTAACCTTTTTATCAGAAATAAAAAAATAACAATTAAATTCGGACCCTGGTTCTAAGTGCTCAATTGTTATAGATAATAGAATCATTTAAATGTTATGTAATTTTTAGTAGTCTCAATAAAATTAATCTAATCTAATCTAGAATTTAGAAATAATCTTAAAAATAAAAGTTGATTCAATTTGTTTGCTTTCAAGTAACGTTTTTTGTTTTTATGTAATTAGACTTTGAAAAAACTCTATCGCTAACTGTCGAGATAGGTGATATAGTGAGAAGAGAATGAAATAGTTTACATATCTAATTTATATGTTCTCTTTTTAGATTTTTCCAAAGATGCCATATAGTGTAATATATCGCTGAATCCTTTTTATTTTCTGAATTTTTAATTCTTTGAATAGAATTATTTAATTTGCACAATTGTTTCAATGTGTAAAAATATAATAAAAAATGAATTAAATTAATTCTCGTATTCCATTTCTGTTGAAAACTTGGTTAAATAGTTGATATTCTTCCCAATTAGTATCCACTTTACGAAAATGGTAAAAATGGACAAATAAACGCTGATGGTGTAGCGGCGTTGAAATTGGTATACTGATACGTTCTGCTAATATGCTTGCACATGCTAACGTTTTTCAAAAATAAAAAAACTCATAGTAATTGGAATTTTCATTAATTCAATAAAACTGAACTTAATTAAGCCTATGAATAATAATTTCTCATTTATTAATTAAATATTTTCTTTTTGTTACAGAAATTACTTGTGATCAATGTGTTTTACAATGGCGCTATGTAGCTGGCAATAACTGGGGTATGTGTCCTGATGGGAATGGGGCGGTGGGTTGCGGTCCTCAGGAGGAGTTCAGATCTTGTGCTGACATTGCATTGGGAGAAGGAACTTCAAAGCGACCAATGCGTCCCATGCGTCCTACTATGCGCCCCAAAACAACTTCCAGCAGCACGGAAACCAGTCAATCAGAAGAATATTCAGAGCCTTTCAACTATGTCTCTTTGTTCATTATATTCTTGCTATTATTTCTAAGTTTGGTTCTTTTGAGTGTATGGTACTTATATCGCGTAAATCACCCACTTATTGTTCGGTCGAAAGAATATCTGGATAAACGTTTATATAAAAATAAGCCTTTGCCCTGTACGACAACAATATTATCACCGTGTAGTTCTGTTGCTGTTATGGTCAATAATCCTCTCAAAATGGATATAGATCACCGGAAAAATATAGAGGAAATACCAGTTCCACCCCCACGTTTGAAACGTCATTCTCGTTTAAGAGAAATATCACCAGATGAATCAAGTTTGGCATGAGCTTTTACGAACTCACGCACTTACTAATAAGTTTAATAGCTTGAACAAGTTTTCATAATTTTCAACTAACCCTCAAATACAACAATACTTTCCGTTGCATGTAAATTGTTCCTTTTTTTATCGATATAGTTGACTTATTATTTAAATTTCATTTAAACACGAAATTGAGTTTTCTACTACACACTTGAATTTAATATAAATAACCAATTTTAGGCATTTAAATTCAATTTAATTTTTACGAATTTTCAAGTGTTTTTGACGGTTTGCTCTTCTTGTTTAAAACAAAACCCATTTTTCCTAAGGATTTTATCCACCATGGTATTTCCCGACACGGCGGTGCTTACCAAAAACTGCATTTGCCGGTCACTGACCCCATCGTCCAGCTTATAAAATTTTTGGCTTTAATTTCACTAATTTTTTTGGAACTAAGTTTATTTGGGCACCAGTTGAAAACACTATACCGCATGGTGCTTCTAAAAGCGGCAGTCGTCTAATAACGGTTTTTTGCATTGCCGGCCTTAGGTGGGGATCAAGGTTTCTGCCCTGCATGGAATTTCGAGCAACGTCGCCGGTTACTGATACTATTTGCAAAGGTAGTTTGTGATAAAAAGAATTTTTGGTACATATATGTTTTACTAATACTGTTTTGGGGGTAATTTTTCATTTTTAGTTTGGGGCCATTTATAATATACAAAATATAATATAAAAATACATATAAACATATAGAGTAAATGGGAACTTCTACATTTACAATCATATTGACAAATTCTTCCCTTTTAATTATGACTTCAGCTATAATATTCAATCTCATGTAGCGACGTAAATCGGAATTGCCTGCTTTGTTGCAAGTAAAGTAACACGCTCTGGTCTTATACTGGTGGTCGTACTCCACAAGACATAACTGAAATTAAGGCCGACGTGATCGAGTTGGATTGGTAAATTAATTTGTTTTATTAACTAATAAGAAAAGGAATTTAACGTTAACCTTCATCTTATTTTTTTGGTAAAGAAATATATTGTTTGCTTAAATAAAATGAACTTAAGACAAACATGGATTTTATATATTTATAATTCAGTCTTAGATAATCCTTACAGACTAGCACATTAAATCCCTAAATCGATCGCATTTAAAGTAGTGTAAAAGTATAGTTACTCGTACGTTTTACACGCTTCTCACTAGCGTTAATATCTATGCATGTGGGCAGATGGATAATGATAATACAATGAAATATTTAATTACAGAAATTGCATTATTCCAATTATAGTCCTAGTTTAGAAAAATTTGTTAGTATGTATAAAATAAGTAAGTAGCGAACCATCAATGTTTTACATTTGGACAGTTTTGAAAAAGTAAAAATTGCCATACTTCTCCTCTCTTGAACCTAGGTCCTCTTGGATAAATTTTATAATAACCAGTTAAAACTTTTTGAAAGCCAAAATAGCCCATCATGATCATGTTTTTTTTAAATAAGTTGTTAGTTTCATGGCTGCAAGCCCTTTTCAATCTCAGCATTCTGCAATATATAAAAATTCTGTGTTATTATTTTTGTATTATTATTACGAATAAACGTAATTATAATTTGAACTGTAGTAATGTATCAATGAGAAATTGTTATTATTAGGCTTATGTTCAGTTTTATTGAATTAATGAAAATTCAAATTACTATGAGTTTTTATTTTTGAAAAACATTAGCATGTGCAATCAGATTAGCAGAACGTATACTGATTTCAAGGCCGCTACACCTCTCATCAGCGTTCATTTGTCCATCTTTACAATTTTCGTAAAGTGGATACTAATTGGGAAGAATATCATTTTTGAATCTGTTCTACCAATTTTTTAAGTTTAATCAAAATTTAAATAGGAACAAAGAGGTGAAAGCTACCCAAATTATTCTCCCGATCCTAGGTTAAGTATCCATTTTATAAACGATCTATCGGTGTTATAAGTTTCATCAAAATCAGATGAATTATTGTTTATGTTAGGAAAAGCACTCAGGGAATAGACCCTAATATGCAGTGCACTGTGCCGGAACTAAAAAATTGGTTGTAGGAAGGTAGATAGAGGGAGTATTGCTTGTGAGTAATAGGTTTTAATTTAAGAGTACTGAAGGCAACTGGAAAGACCTCGGAGATTAGTTCATTCCACACACAAACTGTTCGGCTAAAGAACGAGGTTTATCTGCAATGCGTAGTGTGACTTACTGGCAAATCGACCACAAATGTGCTCTTAATAAAGAGTATGTTGTACCTAAAATATGTTGTTGTAACGATAGAACAATAAAACACATTGCTACGATGATCCATTAAGTGAATATAGTTGGCTAACCTACTGCCTCAGATAAGATTCTTTGCGCTATCCTGTACACGGTCGAGTTACTTAAAAATATACATTTGCTATAAATATTAAGATCAGATGTACTGAAGTATGCCTTACACCGCCTTAAAAAACCTCGGAATCACAAACAACATTAACACTCAAATTCCCAAAAACAAATCGGAATTCATCAGTCTTGTTGTTGAAACTTTGATCACTGAAGTGTGCAAGAAAAAATCCTAACCATCGTTCTATCGAATGATCATTTCCTTGAATAACTGACTTTAGCTAGATCTCGTTGCAATCTGCAGCAGCAGTCTCCCATCATATGTGAGTCTCACTTTCCTTGATAACGCTCTCCCATAGTCGTCACATTTCTTTTTGCCTAGAAAATTACTCATAACCAAAACAAATGAATTCATAATAAGGACCTCTCTCAAGCTGCCTAATCTGTGGCCCATCAAAAATACTTTCAATTTATCTATACTTAATCGTGGAAACATGCATGAAAGAAAATTTTTACATAAGTACGTCACTTTTGATGATACGCTGTTATAGCAAAGTCCGGTATAAGTAGGTTTTCTAAATTTTTAAGTTTATATGAGCATACAACATCTTCGAAAAATCGATAACTAAAACATCAACAAAATATACATACTTATTTTAGTGTCCACAAAAAAAAAGAAAATATGTATAACTGAAAATAGTATATGTGGTTAGTTATCTATAACTCAAAAACAAAAGCTGTAACTAAAGACTATTGCCCTAATTCATAAACGATTATTAAAGTTATTGTGGCGTTAATGTACGAATTTTGTATGGGAAAACCGGTTTTAATGTGTACTTTAACTTTATGAATTGCTTATGAATTACGAGGTATAAATATATAAAGATATTGCACGTAGAACATTGTACAGGAAATGCTTAATTTGCTGGTGGTTTTATTACTAAAACCACTTTTTTCAAGAGAGTCATTTATTTTCTCAGAGACTTTATTATTCTCATGTCTCTACTATTCATTTAGATACATATGTATACATGTGTTCATATGTTTGTGTCTTTGCATACACAAGTATGTGTGCATGTGTGTACATTTAATAAACAAACGAAAGATTCCATATAAACAAACAAAAAAAAACTTTTCGAGCCTTTGCTGCAATAGAGTCATAATTCAAAAAATCTTGTTTGGCAGGAAACGAATTTAAAGTCTAGAATTTACCTATAAATCAATGGTAAAATATTCTTCTCCCAAGAGAATAATAAAATACAAATATCTTTCATATTTGTATGAAAATTTTGCACAATATAAAAATTGATATCGCGATTAGTTATATAAGTAAGTATGTACATATTAGCTCAAAAATGACATATTTTGAATTATGACGCTTTTGAAGCAAAGGCTCGTTTTGTGTTCGCACAATATAGTATGTGGACATAAGATACGTAAAGCTAATGTCGCTGATTCTTATTTGAATGGCAAATATACATATGTATTTTATTGTTGTACTATTGCAAGAACATCGATTCGCACCGAATTATGTAAATATTATTTAAAATTGGAAATTTATATAACTACATATATAAAAATATATAAAAATAAAGTGTCACGACGTTTGTTCTCGCTAATCTCCGGAACTACTGGACCGATTTAAATGAAATTTCGCGCAGATATGTACATATGTTAACAGTGTATAACTTGAAATATAGGCTATATATGTATTATTTTGAATTTGAAATAGAAAAAATTGCTTTTTGAATAACCTGGTCATTTATAAACAGATTTTCAAAGTTATTGTTTTGTTTGAAAGGTGTTGCCTGCAGTTGGGTCTCATAAATTTATTTTTGGAAATCTGTTAATAACTCTGCTATTTATAAAACAATTTTCTTTCTCCTCTCTGAAAGAGTATAGCAACGGGACAAGATAGTATATACAACTGCGAATATTGATTGTAGTTGTTATTATAATTGAGTGTAAAGCAAATATAGAGAACAATGAAACAACAACACACAAAACTGTTGTACAACATTTGAATAGACAGTTGTTGGACGTGTACAATAAAACTACTGTACACTTCAAAGTACACATTATTTCACAAGCATATTATAGAAAGAGAAAAACAATTTAATTTTTTGTAACGAAATTTTATTTCCATTGTTTTATCTACCACTTCTGCTTGTAAAAATTAACTGCAGTTTTCCCCTTTTATTACAAATTTTGCCTTCAACATACATAAAATCAAAAAGATTTTTGCTTTCACATTTTAAATTTTGTATTTATACACTATTGTTCAAAAGGGCAATAGGTACATACATACATATGTATGTATATTAATTTCAAAAAATAACAATTTATAATTATAATTAAACTCCTTACATCTATATCCATGATATTATTTTAATTCTATGTTTAGTAAATTGTTAAATTAATTATAAATGATAAAGCTTAGAACAGCATCACACACGAAATAAAATACAAAAGGCACGCTCAAAGTACGTGTCGTTCTTTGGTTTTCTTCACACATGCACATATTGTCATACTATAATATTTCTGTTGACAATATTGTCAATGGCATTGCAATAGTGAAATTTGCTTTCCACACTACAATAAATAATGCCGTTGCTTGGCAGATACATAAATGTTGTTGTATACTTTTGATTAAAGGGAATAACAATTTTAGTGTTCTCATAAAATCAAGAGCAATAAAACAAAGAGAACAATTCAATACTGTACATCTTGTGTCTTAAGCAAGCATATGTTTTGTGCTCACGTTTAGTATATACATATGTATATCTGTGTATATATGTATATATACATAAAAACCGCTACATTGGCAACCATGCATTGCTGACATACAGAATTTACTTTACCGTTATTTGAATTTTGCGTTTACATTTAAAACTTATTATTATTATTAAGATTTTAATAAATTTTATAATAGTTTTGTAAACAAAATAATAAATTTTATGGTTTTCGAACTCAGGTAAGCGCATGTTTTATTTGATTTATGCATATACATACTACATACATAGATATTCTAACTACATATACAATTGAAAATTCTAAAATAAAATATTTAATAAAACAAATGTGTATAAATAGTTCGGTGCGAATCAACATAAATGCAATAGTACAATAACAAAAAACGTAATTTTACCCTACAGCCATAGAAATCGGTCGCATTGTCTTTGCACTGTTTATTTGCACATGATTTATATGAAAACAAGAAACTGCTTTTAGTTGTTAATATTGTTATTGAATGTGCTTTGCACAAGAAATATGTCACACACACAAACACATTTCTCAATGAGCATCATTTATATGTGTAAACAGCAAAAAAAAAAAACATAATTTCTCTGGAAAATAATTTCTAGTAGAGTTAAAAGAAACAAAAATGTTTAAAAAACAACAACAAAATAAACTTGACAAAATTATTACTACATACATACTTATCTACGTACATATGTATGTATGCCTAAAATTTTTGTGGTCTTTTCTCTTGCTACTTCCCCCCACAGCATCCACAAACGCAAACAATTTTTGTTTTTATTCAATGTTCTACGTGCAATATCTTTATATATTTATAGTCTTATATGTATATATATATGTATTATATATTATATATTTATAGTCTTTGCTGTAACACTCACCCAAAAAAGCAATTAAATTCAATCAAAAAACTCGTTGATTCAACGAATTTATTCCTTATTTTTCACCCAAGGAACAGGTTCTTTGAATTCAACGTATGGCAATCAATGGCTTGTTGAATTTAACGTACCAGTTCGTTGAAGCTAAGAAACCACACGTTGTAACCGTACGTAAATTCTTTGAAACTAAGTATGTATACATATGTTAAATGCGACGAACTTTTTCTTGACCCAATGTATCGATACTTTGAATTTAAGAAAATAGTTCTTTCAATTTAAGGAACCTATTCCTTGATCCAATATTAAACCAAATTAAACTACAAATAAATATAATACTAGGTCAGTTCATATTAAATTAAATATTTAATTTAAAAAAAAAAATATATGTATACATTAATTAAAAAGTGTAATTGTAATTGTAAGTGTAATTTTTAAGTGTAGCGGCGAGTTAAATATAACTACTTCTCATTTCTTAAAAGCAACGCTGAAGTCTTTATCAATCTAAAAATATATGTATTTATATTGTAATAAAAGATTAATACATATATGTTTTACGCCATTTTTATTAGTACTTCTATTAAGATTCTCAACAATGAAGATCGAAACCGAGTGGATTTCCTATATTCAGGCGATCTTCCCAGTGCTGTCGAATTATTATACCTGAGGCTTCTTACGCAATCGTGTTCATTAGTTTCTGCATATTTAAAATCCACATACATTATATATATTTATAATTATACTAACTAAATTACATCCAAATTATTTACTTACATAATACTTAGAATTGGTACGAACAACTTCAGGAGTAGGTGGATCTTGAGCTGACTTATTTTTATTAGAGGTGTGTAGCTCCTGAACGAACTAGTTCAACTGAACGATTCACACAAGTGAGCTAAATGAGCCGCTCACTTTACTGAGCGTTTTTAGCCCAGTAAGTGAGCGCCCTTTACAATCAATCAATTCAATTTCATGTATTATGACAATTGCATTTTACTTACCCTTTTATTTCGCATTGAATATGACATTTGGCAAAAATACAATACTCTCCATATAGTATTTACAGTACATATTGTATTAAATAAGGGTTGATTTTGATAGCCAGCGTTGCCAAATGAGCTAATTTATCTTTACTTTGTAGTTTTCCTAAGCATTGTTCAATTTGATATATTAAATACATAAATTCAGCAGACTGCCGGATTTATATTTCAATTTATGAACCTATTATTCCTCCCCCGTTTTCCTTATATCACAGTGCTAAGGTTTAATCTTACTTCTTTATACCTGCTAATGTTGGGAAGAATAACAACCAAAGTATTCTTGAATTACGTTATTTAATGCCAAACGTAGTAGAAAAGATTTTAAATCATGAAACAGATGATGATGACTGATACTCATTAGGTTTAACGAATTATTAAAAAAAATGTATTGACAAGTTTTGGGAACAGAATTATTGGAATACCAATTATATGAACAATTTTAAATTTAGTGTCATTATTCTCAAATAATAGAAACTTAAAAATATGTTTGGGGCAAAGGAAAATATTTAAGCCAATTGGAAAAAATTTTCCAAAAAAATTACTCATTTTTGAAACTTTTTGACGCATAAATATTTTTTCAAAATTTTTTTATATAAATTAATTATTTTGAATTTTTTTTATATTTGTTTTTTTTACATGGGAGTCACTCGATCAAGATTTGTTTCAATTTGCTAAAAACTCACACATTTAAAAATTGACTATCAATTTGATATAAATTTTGCTTTCAGTTTTGTTTCAATTTTTCATTCAAGTAAACAGCAACCATTTTAAGTTGTTTTTTGATTACATCTTGAATGCAAATGGCTTTCAAATTGCGTGCATCCTACGACACAGCTATCAATTTTTGTGAATTTTTACGAGCAGTATGTGTAAAAAAATTGATAGCAAATCTTGATCGTGTTACAGCAATGTTAGGCTATGTATTAATAAAAAATATATGAAGTTAGCTGTATATTGTAGCTTAGTTTTATATAATTAAAATTAAATTGTTTTCCAAATTATTAGTTTAAAAATAAAAACGTTATCGTAACGCTGATATAGCAGAAACATTTTTTGTTTTCGCTTTGTTTACTTTCGTAACAAAGATAGACTGATGCTGGGAACATAATTGGGACGAACGACGAATTTTTCGTTGCGAATAATCGTCGTCAAAAATAGAACACATGCATTCATATGAAAGTGAACACAGCACCGACGTCGACGAAATTCGTCGTACGTGACGAATTCTCTGATAGATTTATTTCTATTTCATACGCCGACGAACGACGAAGAAATCAGTACAGCGTTACCATGTTTTTTTAGTTTTAAAATATATTAGTAAATAATGTTAATTTTTACTTTAATAAGTTCTTCTTTTTATGATATAGAGCATTTTAGTTAAATATACATAATTATTAATGATAAAATTTGTTTTTAAAAATTTTTTTTAATGTTAATTTTATAAAGGAATTATTTTCTTTATACGGTAACACTATCGTTATTATGTTTGTATGTATGTATGTATATAAAAACAAATTTGTAATAAAAAAATACACAAAATTTTTTGGATTATTATGACAGCAGTTGTTTGTTCGTCCCAGTTGTGCGCCACACGACGAATTTATGCAACGAACTTTTGCCAACGAATTCGTCGTGCTAGACGAAATTCGGCGTTCGTCCCAATTGTGTTCCCAGCATGAGCTAAAACCAATGGAGCTAATGTATTTTACTGAACTAAAGTGAGCTATTGAACTAGAAGAGCGAACTAGCTCAGTTAACTGAGCTGAGCGGAAAAGAGCTGAAAAACCCAACTAATTTTTATTCGTATTTTTGCCCAATTCGGAGTTGCAGAACTTCATGTAAAGTTTTCCACGCTAGTACTGTAAGTTTTTGAAAATACTATTTTTATGCTTTGTAACTCACAAATCTGTTTTTGAGTTTATGTATAAATAGTAGGGAGATCGATTGTTTATTCGACTTTTTCCGAAAATCGGGTTTTCAAATAGTTCGAATAGTTGCATTTTAAAAAAACCGGGTTTCGGCTAACAATTTAAAAATTTATCGGTTAATCGATTATTTCATTAAAATATATAAAAAATTTGTTAAAAAAATAAGGTTTATTTATATAAAATAAAGGAATTCACAACAGTAAGTAAAAATGTAAAAAATTATAGTCCAGTAAAATTAGACCAAAAAATAAGACTAAAGATACAGAAATTTACAACAAGCGGAAAGCAGTAACATTGTTCAAAATATAATTATAAATAAAATTTTGAAATTACCCTCCATTCTGGTGTATGGAAAAAATTTTATTCAAGGTAAAAGGTCAAAAAAACGAGTTGTTTGCTATTTTCAGCAAAACGGTAAGTTTCATCATAAAAATACCCTAAACAATAATTGTAGATCATATTATCTACAAAAAACGTTTTAATATTTTTTTTTCGTACGAGATACCATTTGTAAAATATTACGATCAGTGATGCCAACTCTTGCAACATCAAAAGCACTGTGAGCCCATGGAAATAGGGTAAAAATTAAAAAAATGTCGGGCACAAAAGCACTAAACTAATTTTGTTTTGGGTCTGGTGGATCAAAAGACAGCCTTGGCTGCAATGAAAACTTGCATTTGGATTTATTGCTTTTTCATGTAGTTTTTGTGCGACTTTGTCGGAGCAAATCGCTTTATCGTGAATTGATTTCACAATTGCAACAAATGCAATATGCTTTTAGTTCATCTTTTGCCGATCTAAGCCACCTTTTAAAAGCTGGATAATTCTCCCAAGGTTTTTTATATACTTGTTTTTCCATCTAAAGGAAAGCCATTGTTAGATGATGAACTTTAACACATATAAAATCAATAAAGAACTTATTTTTAATTACTGTTCAGCTTTATAATAAACAAGGCACTTTCTTGCTTAAATTTGCACAACAAACAAATCAACGGATATGAATATTAAAATTAAATCATTGCTAAACAAATTAATCAAAAAATTTTCTGCGCGAAAAAAATGCTTGAGAAATTCTAGAATTCAAACTCTTAACAGTTTGCGAGTACTAATCAAAATACACAGTGGGACAAAAAAAAAAAATTCCCGGAAAGTGATATTATTTTTCTGCGAGGTATTATTGAGTACAACAAGAATCTGTATTTGAAATTTGCCAGTCACATCAGAATTTTGAGATACGGATAAAAAACCGGTTTTTCGTACCTCTATGCACTTATAAGCCAGTAACTTACTTGTTTATTAACCGATTTTCAGTTTCTCAACGGATTCGAAAAGAAGAAACTAGTACCTTTAGAATGGTGTATATATCGTTATGGTTGGCTTAAAAGCTCTTTGTCTATTTCTCCACCAAACATATGTTTTCCCCACTTTTTTTTTGGCATTTTTCAACTTTGGCGATATTTTTACGCATTATTTTATAAAGGAACCGTAACATTTTTTAATTTATTCAAAAAATATATTTATTTGTGAGTAAAACGCAACTTTGTTTAAAAAAATCTGTTAAAAATTGCCTGAGTTATTCAACTATTTATCAAACCTAAATTTTTGCAAAAATAAAATTTTTAACTATTTCAGTAAAAAAAAAAAGCCAGATGATTGTTACTTTTGTCAAACCAATATTTCAGGCTACACTTTTAAAACGCGCAAAAGTGTAAAATATGCAAATGTTGTAACTGTTACAAAACCTATATATGAAAATTATGAAGTTCCGACAACTAGCACATCTGCTGTTGAAACTGAAAAAGAGTTGGAAGAAGAAGAGTACCTTCCATCCAAATCCACTACAACGGAAAGGCATTTAATTTCAAACGCAGATTTCAACGATCTCATTCGCGATTTGAATTTGTCAAAACGACAATCTGAAATACTCGGTTCACGGGTGAAGCAGTGGAAAACGATTTTCGTGTAACCTCTTGTAGAAGGAGTGGCCGTACTTTGTTACTTGAAGAAAGTTTTAAGACTGATCACAATGACAGTAATCTTGTGTATTGCGTTGATGTACCCAAACTATTTTCGGCACCTGTTTCACCTGAGGATGTTATTCTGCCACCACTGCATCTGAAGCAGGGATATATGAAATAATTCGTTAAAAAACTTGATGTAAACAGCGCCGCTTTTTGCTATCTTAAAGAAGTGTTCCCAAAATTAAGTGAAGCCAAAATAAAAGGAGGTATTAAAGTATTTGTTTCCAATTCTAGTACTTATTTTTATCGTTTTTATCTTTTTCCACAAATTTTAGGTATTTTCATTGGACCTCAAATCCGTAAAATTATTAGAGATGAAAATTTTATTAACAAGTTAAATTCAGTCGAAAAGCGTGCATGGAATAGTTTTGTAGCACTCTGTGATAATTTTTTTGGCAATTACAGAAGTGACGACTACGTCGCTGTTGTTAATGAATTTTTAGGTGCGTATGGTGAAATGGGCTGCAATATGTCCATAAAAATTCATTTCCTGCATTCGCACTAAGATTTCTTCCCAGACAATCTGGGTCAGTTCAGCGATGAACAAGGTGAACATATTCACCGAGAGATGATTACAATTGAAAAACGATTTGAAGGAAAAAGTAAAATAAAAATGCTTTCAGAATATTGCTGGTCACTTCAGAGAGAAACTGATGATGCTGAATTAAAAAAAATACGGTCAAGCAAACATTTTTGACTGAAATAGTTAAAAATTTTATTTATGCAAAAATTTAGGTTTAATAAATAGTTGAATAACTCAGTCAATTTTTAACAGATTTTTTTAAACAAAGTTGCGTTTTACTCACAAATAAATATATTTTTTGAATAAATTAAAAAATGTTACGGTTCCTTTATAAAATAATGCGTAAAAATATCGCCAAAGTTGAAAAATGTCAAAAAGAAGTGGGGAAAAAATGTGTTTGGTGGAGAAATACACAAAGAACTTTTAAGCCAACCATAGCGATATATACACCATTCTAAAGGTACTAGTTTCTTCTTTCCGAATCCGTTGAGAAACTGAAAATCGGTTAATAAACAAGTAAGTTACTGGCTTATAAGTCCATAGAGGTACGAAAAACCGGTTTTTTATCCGTATCTCAAAATTCTGATGTGACTGGCAAATTTCAAATACAGATTCTTGTTGTACTCAATAATACCTATCAGAAAAATAATATCACTTTCCGGGAATTTTTACTTCATTCTTTTTTGTATCACTGTGATATGTGACAGCGCATAGAGAAAGGGACCTAAGGGTAAAAAATCAATTTTCACATTTTTTTTTTTTTGATGTGGACAATATCTGAGCATCGAATGATACTGATCCCATGCCCCAAAAGTGTTCCCTCCCAGAGATATGCGCGTTTTATGAAAGTGATGGTACACCAAAGATACACGTATTTAAATCTTTAAAGTGGCTCTCCTGAACAAAACCGGTATTTACCCTCAGGTCCCTTTCTATTTTGCGCGTCACATATAGATGCAAATAATACACATTTGGTTAAAAAAGTATTTGATGTGTTCAAAGAATAGTAGGAAAATGGTTAAATGCCAAAAATTTTGATTATTTAAAACGCACTTAAAAGCACTGTGAGAAATTGTTAAAAGCATTATAAATACCCGCTTTTCAAAAACGGGTATTTAACAAAATTTCGGGTATTGCTTAAGTAAAAAAGCACCAAAAAATACCCGAAAGCAGCAAAATGGCAACGCTGATTACGATCCAAAAAGGCATTAACATTTATGCATGTACTGAGTGCGTGTACATAGGGCAATAACTTTTTCACACTTTTTGCGAATATCAATGTTTTTGTTTTATTTTAGAAAAAAAAGTGGACATAGATGAAATTTTAATTGAAGAGGATCGCAGTCGTGCAATTTACGAAAAAAAAAATTTTGTACATATACATATATTAAAACGTAAAATTTCAGGATCAGCTGTTTACTATGTATCCGTCGTTTCCAAAATAAATAAGTAGCAGGCTACACGGCTACAACTGTAGCTAGCAGCATTTGTAGCCGTGTGTTCGTGTAGCCTATTGTGGCGAATGTGTTTATAGCTTAAAGCAAGCAAATTAGTGGCGTTTACACAAAGGCAACGCATTTTTTTGTAATAACTTATGAAAACACATTGCTAGTAATGTCACTACAACACCTCTTAATAAATTTAAATAAATTTTTGAATATTATTATTATTGCTTATATAATATTAATCTAAATTGTTTAAATAAAATTTATATGCCATTATTTTTACATTTTCAAACCATTAGAGCCTACTTGCTAGTCGATTATTCTACGGAACACTAATTATAATTTGACAATTAAAACAAAACAATGTTGTTAACACTAAATCACAAAACTGAAAAAATCACACAATAGTAAATTTGGCTTTATAGAACGTTTGTGGATAATGTTTCTTATTACCGGCTAATGAGACAAAAACTGACTATTAACTAATGTGTACATAATGGCTTCAATAAGAATTTTTTATGAATAACACTGTTAGTATATATGATCAATATTTTTAATAAAGAATTGTGTTGCAATAATGCAGATCATTACTAACACAACACAAATTGGTTCAAGTGCTAGAAGGAAACTTCCAGTCCAAGTTTGTGTGTTGGGGGTGATTCTTTCTAAAGACAAGTAACGCCCCTATTCTTATATAATTGTTTGTTTTTTCTGGAATAAGTTTAAGAAAAAAATATATTCTTATATCTTTTGTTTTTATTGAATTTTATTTAGAAGATCTTTATTTATTTTTCTAACATATTACACTTCAACAATGCTGTAACTTATAATATAAATGTTAACTTTAATTTCACAATTTCTCTCTACTTTAATCAACACATTATATATTTATTTTGTTAGCGTTTTACAAAATTTTATGATTTTACATTATACATATTTTCAATATTTTCTTAGCAATATTTGGTTGCAAATACACATTTTTCTTATGTTATGTTATTGTTCTTAATGTTAATGTATGTATTATGTATATTGGAATCATACGAAATCGAGTAAAATTTCATTTATAAGTATATACATATTTATGTTTAATACCATACATTCATAGCGTATATGACTCCATGAATAATAGTTCCAATGAAAAATCGGGCCGAACTATAAAGTGACTCCAAAGTGAAATTGAAATTTTCAATGGAAATTTATTTTAGCCATTTTTCATTCTCAAATAAACGGTGTACTAACACACCAATTAATTCTAAAACTTCAAAGAGGCTGATTGGTTTTCGCTGAAACTTAAAAAAGTTTTAGAGAAATACTCAAACTTTATAATGGACTTCTTATTAGGCTCCAGTGTTTAGGAGGATAGGAGCTATAGTAAGTCATAATAGAAACATTTTACATTTTAGGCTTTTTCCGACTTCAGAAATGCGGATAAGAAAAAACTTACCATGTAATTACTAAAAACAATCAACACAACACAAATTTTTGTCTTTAAAGTCATATAAGTACATATCTTCCAAACTATGGGAGATAAGGAGAATCATATTATCATAACTTTTAAAGATACCTTAAGCACAGGTAACCAGATACGACGAAAAAAAAAAATTGGACTTGGATCATATTTTATTTGTCATACCTCGGCATCGTGAAAAAGAGACAACACTACTGTGTTTGTTATGAAAGTAAACAAAACGAAAAGCAAAAAAAGTTCCGCATTTATTATCATTTATTTTCAAAAAGTCCCAATGCAAAAATCGTTAGTAATTAACGCAGTTCGGGGAATACCATGGATGAGAAAATCCGTAAGCTCGCCTGAATCCCATTTATGTTGAGAATCGCGCGGATTTTGGATAACAATCACAAAATTTAGAATATCTTACTTTTGCTACCAAATATTCGCTCTTTGAAATTCTCCCGAAACGCATGTTTCTACTAAAGACTATTTGCATTGTCATATGGTGT
Source organism: Lypha dubia (assembly GCA_947311025.1). Classification (NCBI taxonomy): domain Eukaryota; kingdom Metazoa; phylum Arthropoda; class Insecta; order Diptera; family Tachinidae; genus Lypha; species Lypha dubia. The sequence goes on along the minus strand of OX371260.1, from coordinate 101,416,047 downwards.
TATTACCTATAGCTTGTTGCACTACACCACTACTGTTAAGCTTTCGTCTCATAAAAGATTCTTTTTGAACAAATTAGTTTTCCGAAAAAATTTTTGTAAAATCATTTCTGTAAAATGTACTTCATCAGTAATTTCTTATCGTAAAATAGTCTTAATATTTGGTGTACATGGTCCCAAAATAAAAATTAATTATGGCCCTATTATTTTTTTAATAGAAATAGGAAGAAAATATTTTTGGGCCATTTTTCATTTTCTATAAGTATGTACATACTTACGAGTATATACTTACATACATACATATGCAGATTTGGACTTTTCATGTTTTTATGACATATGAAAAATAATCTCAAAAAAGAATAAAAAATTTAGCAAACATATTAAAAAATTGGTTTCTTATTTAAAAATAAATAATTACCCAAAGAGTCTGGATCTTATTTTCGATACAAAACTTTAGACAGTTTTCATTTACGGGCAATTTTCATTTGGGACCAATTTTCATATATATATACATACATATATTTGCAATGGAGGCAGCTAGTATATATGATATAAAAAAATTTCACATTTTTGAACAGAATTGTCAAAAAAAAAACAAGCTTCTTGTGTTGTTCGTGTAGTGCGCATGCGACATGTTTAATGCTAAAGTATAATAACAATTAAGGTCAGCCAGTAGGGTACACTCTCGTTTTTATTCAATAAAACCAGAGTTACTAATAGTGCTGACTTCGCCATTCCCCCAGGTTCCAAGGTAAATAAAAGGTCAGTGTGCCGAAGATATTAAAAACAAAAGTAGTTTTTATATATGAACACGTAGTATGGCGATCCTGCCAATATTTAATTATGACAAACACATGCTAATTATTGAAACAAACATTCATACATATAAATTTTCGCAAACTAATCATTTTAATATAACAAAGAAAAACAGAAAGAAAACAATTACCAAAAGTTTTGCTAAAACGCATAATACAAAAAAAAACCGAAAACATAGAAATTAAAACAACAACAAAAAAAAAAAAAACATCAACATAACTGATTGAAAACGATTAATTTAATGCAATATTAAAATATTGGGTCAACTAATGTTGCTGAAGATAAAGATTTTTAATATTGCCTTCCATATAATATACATGTATTCATGTATATATAAATTATATCATATTTTTACCTGTTTCTATTAGTACTAACCAGGCGTACTCGATTTATAATTATATTATAATAGAAAAATCACTAAGCACCTAGTTGGCAACACTGATTTTAAATGTACCCTGTCGTCAAATGTGTAGCTAGCTACAAGAAAATCTAACTTTTAAATTGATTTTTCTAGACCAACTTAAAGCCAACTACATTACAATGCAGAATGTAACCAAAATCAATTAGTAGGTTGAGTATATATATATTATACTCTCATTTATAATTGAATATGGTGAGCGCCAACAAATTTACTCATTTAGGAACTCTTAAAATTATTTCAAGTATTTGATAACTTCTTGCCGTCAATATTTAAGTGGTAACTTAGCTGAGTGGTATGCGCGTTGACTTTTAATCCAATGACCTGTGGTTCGAGTACCAGCACAGCACCGGTGAAAACAAATTTGAAGAAAAATTTATTATTACAATATTACTATAAAACTACTGAATATAGAATTGAGAAAATAAAATAAATATGAAATATATTTTTTTTACGTATACTAACTAACTACTTTTTAAAACTAACTTAAAGTTAGCTACAAGTAGTGGAAAGAAAAACTAACTTTTCCCTAGGACATCGCCATGTTAAAAAAGTTAGTTTTTTTCAAACATTCAAGTTAGTTCAAAGTTAGTTTTGTTTCCGACAGGGTATGTTTTATGCATTAAACACATTCACCACAGCAGGCTACACAAACACACGACTACAAATGCTGATATCTACATTTGTAGCCGTTAGACAGCTACTTAAATATTTTGAGAGCGACGGCGACATACTATTATTGTATAATAGTGATGTCACTTTAAATGTAGTTTAACTTTTTTCAAAAGAATCTGCTTTTTGTATTTATTATGTAAGAGGCTATTAGAAGAGAAACACATTTTTCGTTAGGCGTGCCATTATCTAAAATTTAAAATATTTTGGAGTATATCTCGGGAATTTAGGTGTTTTTATATAAAAATATTTGGAAATTCAACAAGGCTTCAACAAAAAAAATTACTTACATATAATATATTTAAATCTTTTATTAAGTAACACAATTATTTATAAAATTTTTTACTGTTTTCGTTCTGAAATTAGTTCAATTGAACAGGTACGACAAAATCAGCATGGACAAAAACCTGCTACCGTGTTGCCTTGCTGATAATCATTCTCATATGCACACATGTGTAAGACCTCCCAACACCGATGCTGCTTCTGTCAGACCACAAAATATTTCTCCATTTGCTTGTTGGCCAATTCAAATGTTCTTCGGCAAATTCCAATCTTTTTTGAACATGATTTTTAGTCAGATATGGAACTATACGCGCACTCCTAGCTTTAAAATTGTTTTTAATTAAGAATTTTAGAATTGTGCAAGTGGAAACATCCAGGTCATATTCATTTTTAATGGCAGAAAAGGTAACAAATGGATCCCTTTTCAGATGACGCAGGATTTTTCGCTCTGAATGTGCTGTGAATTTGGTTTTTTCCTCTGTTTTCAGGCTGGAAATTGTATTTGACCGCATTTTCCACAATTTTCTTAGAGCATCCAATTATTTCCGTTATTTGTCTATAGCTCTTACTTTTATTATGCAGTCTTTTAATAATAATCCTGTTTTCCCTACTGTAGTGTTTGCCTCTACCCATTTCGTTTCTTAAATTATAGTTTTTTATCACCAATATTTATTATTTATTGAATTTTGAGATAAGATTACCTTTTCTTTCAAATTTTCTAACAAAAAAAAAAAAGAGAAAACCCTCGGAAAGTTTTTTTTTTAATTGCCCTTATTTTATGGAACACTTCTTTTCACTGTTAATACTAAAAAATTACTAACCTTGAAAAAAATGAAGAAATGGCTATGTTTTTTTTTTTTTTATTTTTTGAGTTTATTTTTCTCTTTAGAAGTTTATTTATTATTATTCAGAATGAAATGAAAAAATTAATTTTACTTAGTAATAGAAAAGAAATTTAAAAAAAATATTGTTTGAAGTCTTTTTTGCTTTCAAGACTGGGCAATTTCGCACGGCTCTCTAATGTCGTCGCCATAACAGCCTCAATATATCACGAAATAACTCGTTTGGAAACGCCAGCTAGCAATTGAACGTGTTGTTCCGTTCCTTGTATGTGTGATGTAATTTTTGGATCAAAAAACGGTGGATCATCTTGATTTAAATATTCTTTCAGTTTCATTCAAATTGATCATTTCCGTGTAACTTGTGCAATTAAAGATTATATGGTTTTTTATAAACTCTAACTTCTGTTGGGTCTTCAACATCGGTTCGATAGCGTAGAATTTTCTTTATAGCACAGTCTCGCTTTTCTTTCCTATCATCAAACAACATTGATAGCAAGATATTTTCCGATTGCACATAATATGAATTATCTTTAATTACTTTAATGACAATACTGCGTAAATGAGGTTGTAGAAACCGTGACCAACTAATGAACTTGAAAAATAATGCACTACCGTACACGACAGAGCTGTAATACTTGATATTGAAGTACATTGGCACATAACATTTAATTATAAATTCAACCAGAATCCGTAAATTTTCGGATGGATTTTCCGTTGTCGCATACAATCGTAGTAATCTACCAGTCTTGGTAAGCCAGCGAGGATGTACAATTTTCCCTGGTTTGATGTTAGATCCACCGAAACCACGCCGGTAGAAATTGCATGAGCCATGTCGTATAAATACTTCGAATCGGTGGAAAATTCAATTTTTTCTGGAGCAGGGGGATATTTTTCAACTCAATTTTCTGAAAGCCGTATATATGTATATAAAAAAAATTCGCAAAAACGTTTTTTCATTAGTATGTAGCGTATGTTTATGTTGAATGTTTATATGTATGTAGGTTTGTCAATGTAACATGCAAGAACATAGCGATGTGTTCAGCGATCAAAATAAATAAAATAGTGTTGGTTAAGTGTTGCATATTTGTTTGTGAGTCCAAGGTCAAAATCATAGACTATATAAAAATGGCAGAGTTCGTTGGCCGTGGAGAGTTATGCGAATGTTAGGAATGTTAACTGTCAGAAAAAGCGGAGGTTGAAAGAGTAGAGATATTAGAGTAAGATAAATATAGTGTGGCGAAAAGAATTTTTACGGCGAATTTGGAAAAAGTTAGATAGAAATTTAAAAAGTTGAGTGAGGGGATTGATTAACAGATAGCCGGAAGAATCAGACGTAAATTCGGAAATAAAACATAAAGAAATTAAATACAAAAAAATTAAACAAGTACAGTATACACAATTAAGGAAAAACTAAGAATATAAATAAAGAAACATCCATCAAAACCTGGGAAAGTATAGCCTAGAGAAGCCGAAGAGGAAGCCGAAAAGTTTGATTGATCTTAAGCAAGATTAAGAGGGAAAAAGAAGTAAAGCCAGTAAAACAGCATCCACCTTGGGGGAATTTCCGGACGATTGGCCAATATTTAAAAAAGTTTAAACTTTGTGGGTAAATTTCCTGGTTAGCTAAGGCGCCAGTTATAAGTGGTGAGTCCACTAAAATTTTATATATTTTCGAACGAGTTTTTTTTTTATAAAGTACAATTCTTAAAGAAAAATTGTGGAAGGAATATTTATAAAAACTAAAAAGAAATTAAAATTAATTAGTATAATATAAAATAAAAATACAAATATATAAAATCAACATAAATTAAAATTATAAAATAAGGAAAATTGAATAGGTGTTAGTATAAATACATATTAGTGTTAGTGTTAGTAAGTATTAGTGGTTAGTGTAAGGTTAGTAAAATAAAATTTTTGTGTTAGCCCAAAACTACATAATGTTAGTAGATTTTATTATTTAAATTTTGTTGAAAGATTACGGAATTTTTTTTAGAATATACTATTTTAGAGAGCTCTCTCAAATAGGTAATTAATTATTAGTTGAGTTATTTTGTACCGCGTATCCTGTTTGACAAGTGTCCAGGAGATTTTATTTAGGTATTTTTGGGAGTAGTGTTTTTGAGGAATTTTGTAGTAGGAAAATTAAAAACTTTGTGTCTTTTTATATATTGATATTTTTTTATGCATTTAAACCTTTAATAATTCTAAGACAACGATTTAATTTTTAATAAAATAAAAATTTTGTTAATAATTTTTCATTTTAAATATTCGGTTATGTTTTCATTTGGCTGAGGAAAATTAGAAAATGTCCGGCTAAAGTATTTTTGTGTTAAAGTAAGTATGTAAGTGTGTGACCAATTCTTTGTCGTTTGTGGGGTAACATAGGAATTTTTGTGTTACGTTACCAAGGTAGGGTGGGCAGCTAGGGGACAAATTCCACCATTTGTCCCAACCTTGTCATCGTTTAGTTAATTGTGTCAAATGTCCTTCCGGAATTTCAATAATAAATAATCAGTCCGTTTCGTCATTTTTGGTAGTTATTTTCTGTTAGGTTTTTTTTTGTTTATTTTAAATATAAATGTTTTTGTCCAGCCCTGTTTTGGAAGCCGCGGGTCGTACCTTCTCTGACGTCCCTGAGTTAGCTGGCAGCAGATGTTTTTGCGGCTTTTCAAAATACAGAACAAGGATAGTGTGACAAGTATTTAGTGGTTATGCTTTTTGGGCAAATGTTTGCCAGATGTGACCGTACCTTTAGAATATGCTTATTTTATATACATATACTTACATACATATGTACATTTACAAGCTTTACGTATGCGTTTGTTTTTTAAGTACATACCCTGAATGAGACCTTGGGGCAAATGTCTCCAAGTCACCACTTTTGCCTAGAACCTTGGTGACTATTTGGCGTCATTGTCAACAAAGCGTATAAATTTTTTGATTTGGCTTTGAAGACAAAAAAATTTGTGGCGGCGGCATTTTCATTATCGACATCTGCTTTAGAAAAGTATAGACTATAATTATTAAAATTAACTAGTGAATCACTGGTTCCAATATGGTCTCAAAAGAACTATCTAGTCAATAGTACTAATGTCAGTAGTTTTCAATGACACACACATGTTAAATGTCTATATAGGCTATAATGAGTCACTACTACTGGTGACAATGTCAGTAGTGAATCAGTATAGTTTCACTATTGACATTTCATGTGGGGTACTTATGTATAAATTGAGTATATATGAGTCAGAACTTTATAAGCTGGCTTAATTTATGGTTGACTTTTGGATAACTCACTTCCAACTGACTTCTAAACTAACAAGTAAATGATACATACGTATGTATGTGAATCAGAAGTTTTTGTACACCTAACATCCGTTCCTTCAAATGAGTAGCTAACTACATGAAAAACCAACTTTAAGTTAGCTTGTATAGACTAACTTAAAGCCAACTTCTACGCAATGCAAAATTTACATTGATCAAAGTGCATACAAACATAACAAAATAACATTTTAAAGTATTGAGAGAGCCAAGTCGATTATAATTGGATATGATGAGCGCCAACAACTTTACTCATTCAGGAACTCTTAAAATTATTTCAAGTATTTGCTAACTTCTTGCTGTCAATATTTAAATGGTACCTTAGCTGAGTGGTATGCGCGTTGACTGTTAAATCAATGACATATGGTTCAAGTCCCAGCACAGAATCGGTGGAAAAATTAAATTTGAAGACTAATTTATTATTGCAGAGACGGACAATTAACTACTTCTTAGGACATCGCATTGTTAAAATAGTTAGTTATTTCCATAGTAATCCATAGTTGCGAAATAGTTAGCATAAAGTTAGTTTAAAGTTAACTCAGTTTCCGACAGGGATCTTCTCTATAAGTGTAAAGGCCCAACTATAATGTGCTTAATGTAACTTAAGCAAATGTGCGAATACACACAATCATATGTATACAACTATAATATACTTAAGACACTTTTCGTCAAGTGTCATTTGCTTAAGGAAAGTGCGGTCAATTTCGCTCTTCCTTAAGCAAATGACACATCAGCTGTATTATAAAAATTTTCCAATATACATAATAGATACATATAATTGTTTACAATTAAAAGATGCAACCACTGTTGCTTTTTTTAGTACTTTTTATTTTAGTTTTCGTTTACTTTATAAATTAATAAAAGATAAACATGGATTTACTTTTTATGGTAATATATTTATAACTTTTACAAATTAAATGAGATTTCGTAAAAAATATTACATTTTAAAGAAATAAAAACGAAAATAGTTTTTGCAAAAGTACAAATGTAGAAAGTTTTTAAGCTCAATAAGTACAATATAGCCACCTAAAAGTCATCAGTAATTTACTTAAGCATTTGACATGCTTTTCGTTGAATTTTGACACTAGCTTAAGTTCATTAAGCACATTATAGTTGGGCCTTAAGTGTTGAAGTAGCTTTTAGTTAACTTCCCTGTCGGAAAAAAACTAACTTTAAACTAACTTGAATGTTTGAAAAAAACTAACTTTTTTAACATGGCGATGTCCTAGGGAAAAGTCAGTTTTTCTTTGCATTACTTTAACTTAGCTTTAAAGTTAGTTTAAATAATCCAAAATGTAGTTAGTTAGTATACATAAAAAAATATATATTTCATTATTATTTTATTTTCTCAATTCTAAATTCAGTAGTTTTATAGTAATAAATTTTTCTTCAAATTTTTTTTTTCGCCGATGCTGTGCTGGGACTTGAACCACTGGTCATTGGATTAACAGTCTACGCTCATTCCACTCAGCTAAGTTACCACTTAAGTATTGACAGCAAGAAGTTATGAAATACTTGAAATAATTTTAAGAGTTCCTAAATGACTAAATTTGTTGGCGCTCACCATATTCAATTATAAATGAGAGTATAATATATATATTAGGGTGACAATGAAAAATCAACTTTGGATTTTTGATGATAAATGTGAAGATTCTTTTGCCACTTGGTCTAAAACTTACTTGCTGAAAATTTGAATCAAATCGGAAACCCTATCCCGTGCACCTTTGAGGTCAAAGTTCAAATTTTGGGAAATATAGTGTATGCGCCTATATTGGAGCTAAAAAAATAGCTTTTCGATATGAATTATACCGAAATCCAATAGGACTAATGTGTCACATACGGTTGAACTTGTATACTGAAAATATTAGCCGAATCGGGTAACTCTATGCCGTGCACCTTTGAGGTCAAAGTTCAAATTTTGGGAAATTCTGTATATTTAACTATAATGGATCTAAAAATATCGTTTTTTTTAAGTATATTCATTTAAATTGCTCAGAAACTGGATGTTTTAGATATTTTTAAAAGTATTCTGAAATATTATGAGTATATACAAAAAAAAATTATAGGATTTACTTCATATGTAACAAGTTCAGATGAGTCAGAAAACGGTGAATCTACGGATGCTAATGATCATATAATAGACCCAATGACCACGAGTTGTCCTGATACTTTGAATAGTGCACAAAAACAAAATACTTTAAACACAAAAAGGCCATCTAAAGAAATTTTAACGCCCAGACTTGCTGCAGTTTTAGATAAATTAAAATTAAGTTCTAGAGATACTGTTCACATGCTTATTGCAGTTTTGGATGCAGTTGGATTAAACTTATCAGAGTATGTTATTAACCGCACGTCTATTCATCAGCAAAGGGATTCATTCAGAAAAGCAAATAGTACTCGAATCAGGTTAAAACTTCAATCCAATACTCAGCCACTAACGATACACTGGGATACAAAACTGTTATCTGGCATATCAGGAAAAAACGAGGACCGACTGTCAATAATTGCAACCGCTCCCGATTTTGAACAAATAATTAATATTCCTGATATACCAGCTAGAACTGGCGTTGAAATAGCATCTGCAGTATATGATTCATTAGAAGAGTATTAAGTTTTAGATAGAATCGGGGCATTTGTCTTTGACACAACCGCCTCAAACACTGGCAAATTTAATGGGGCCTGCAATATATTAACATTTTGTTCCTAGGACTCAGACACCATGTGTTTGAAATAATTTTAGCAGCTGTTTTTAATGAAACAAAAATTTGTTCTTCGACTGGCCCAGAAGTCAGCTTATTTAAAAAATTCAAAAAACAATGGTCGAACGTAAAAAAGGATGAGTATATGACGGGATTAGCAATACTCGTACCTCGAATAAAAGAAATAGTAGGTGATGATTGCGCTAAAATTTTAGATTTTGCAAATATAAAAGTTAAAGAGGACTTTCCACGAAATGACTACAAAGAGTTTCTGGAATTGATTATCATATTTCTGGGTGGAAGTCCTCCTAGTGGCATAAAATTTTTTAAACCCGGTGCTCTTCATTTAGCTAGATGGATGGCTAAGGGAATATATTGCCTTAAGATATTGATGTTTCGCAATCAATTCTTAGAAATCACAGAATTGGAAATAAATGGTCTAGTTGAAGTTGCAGGTTTTGTTATAAAGTGCTATGCATTTTTCTGGTTCAATTCAGATAAAGCGGAGCAAGCTCTCTTAAACGACATATTATTTTTGAGAAATTTAGAAGATTATAAAAAAATAAATGCACAAATTGCTGATAGAGCCATAACAAAGTTTATTAATCATCTATATTACCTTAATGAAGAATGCGTAGCATTCAGTTTATTCGATGATAGAATAGACTTTGAAACAAAAAACAAAATGGCTAAAAACATTTTGACTTTTATGGAAGAAGAAAACCTTAAAGAAGAAGAAATTTTGAAATAGTTTTTAATTAAAAAAGAAAATCTTAAAACTTTCTTCGCTAAAGATAATTCATAAATTTTGATTGAACTTGTATCCAAAAATACGAAAAGTGTTTTGAAGAGATTCCAAATTTCAATGGATTTTTTACAAAAAGACCCAAGTAGCTGGAAAGATTGTGAAGATTATAGAAAAGGAAAATTTATTATTCAAAAACTAAAGGTTGGTAATGACTGCACCGAACGAGGTATTAAGCTTGTTGAAGATTATCATGAGAAGATCACAAAAGATGAACAGCAGCGACAATATTTATTCAAAGTAAGTTATATATAAATTTAACTAATTTACATTTAAATAATTATTAATTCTTTTTAGGTTGTTCAAAACTATCGACAACAATATACGAAGCATGCGAATTTAAATAATTTAAGAAATGATTACATATAATCAAACTTACCGAAAAAGACCTTTCAAGCTGCCTTACTTTTTATATTAAAAACATATTTTTATTCTAATTAAAATATACTGCTTTTGCTTCTATACGAAAAACATTCACATAAATATATATTTTTAAATATTGGTTTTAAAATTTCAGTTTTTCGTTTTTAGAAATAATATTTTACACTTTTTTTAAATATTGGATTTATAGCTAATTTAAGCATCTAAAACATCCAGTTTCGGAACAATTTAAATGAATATACTTAAAAAAACGATATTTTTAGATCCATTATAGTTAAATATACAGAATTTCCCAAAATTTGAACTTTGACCTCAAAGGTGCACGGCATAGAGTTACCCGATTCGGCTAATATTTTCAGCATGCAAGTTAAACCGTATGTGACACATTAATCCTATTGGATTTTGGTATAATTCATATCGAAAAGCTCCAATATAGGCGAATACACTATATTTCCCAAAATTTTAACTTTGACCTCAAAGGTGCACGGGATAGAGTTATCCGATTTGGCTCAAATTTTCAGCAAGTAAGTTTTAGACTAAGTGGCATAAGAATCTTCACATTTTTGTTTAAAATTCTGGAAAAAAATTTTTCCCATATATTTCATTGTCACCCTAATATATATATACTCAACCTACTAATTGATTTTGGTTACATTCTGCATTGTATTGTAGATAGCTTTAAGTTAGTCTAGAAAAATCAATTTAAAAGTTAGCTTTTCTTGTAGCTAGCTACACATTTGACGACAGGGTTAAAACTGTTACCAATACGAACATTTTATAGTGCCTATAACAATATTTTTGTTTGTTATTCGGAATAAAAATCAACATCGCGGTGGCAGACAAGTAGTAGTAATAGCGTGATAGTCAGCCGACGTTGGTTCGATTCCGGCAAGAAGCCTGTGTTGCGTTCTTTCTTGTTATTGATTTTATTTTAAATATGTATCTAATAAATATAAAATTGCATCCATAATACAGGTACTAAATTTTAGAAAAAAAATCTTTCAAAAGAATTTAAACAATTTCTTTATTTAATTATAATTTTCAAAAAATCAAATATTCATGCCACTTCAAAAAACTTCTACTTTCAAGGAAATATTATTTTTTTCCTTGAATGCACATTTTCTAAAAGTAATAATTATTTTACTAATTTTGCGAACATTAGGAAATGACTAACTCCTGAATAGTTCATATAAATTTTAATACTTAAAAAAGCAAAATAGCTATCTTCAAATTATTTTTTTTTTTAAATTTAATGCCGATTTCTTAATATCGAAAGAATTGTACAATTTTTATTTTGCTTCAAATTTAAATATACGAATGAAATAATATAAAAAAAATTCTTTCGACATAGTGAAGTAGGCAGTTACAGAAAATAATTTTTTAAATTACATATTGTTGTTCATGAGTTATTAGTTTCAAAAAAATTTTGTTGTTCATGAAAAAAATTACGAATTTAGAGAAGATTCGTTCCACTGATGCTGAAGTTCCTGGCAAACATAAAATATATTCAACGATTGTGGCCATTTCTTTGAATTCGCAATCGGCGTTATTGAGATGAATAAATATCTCCACCCACCGATCCACAATCGAAACATTCTCGAGGGGAATGCTTATTTTTGAAGTAAACAATATTATTGCATGAATTCGCTGTTTGCCGTTTTTATTTCTATTATGTATCGAAAAACAGTATTTTGAGGGAGAAAAGCAGTACGCAGTTTTTGATGTCGAAAACAGTACAATACTGCGAAAAACATTGCAGATAAGAGCTTTAGGTATAGAAGATGTGAAGTAATTTAAAAATTTTTATATTGATGTTTAAAATTTTCCATCATTGCAAAAATATTCAGTAAATTCGCTTCTTATACTTGAAATTCCTCCTAAAATAATTGCCAATTCATCATCACTTGTTATTCTCGCAATATTCTGCGCTTCATATCAAAACACACAAACAAATTAAAAGCATTTTAATACGTATGAGTATCAAACTGTAACCATTTTTTATGTACGCTCTTCAAACTATATCAGTATGTATGAAAATTTGCTATAAAGCGAGCTCAGTCAGCTGTGCTAGTAAGCTCACCTGTTGCATACGCCTTGATTAGTGGTTAAATTTGTTGCATGTATTTATAGGTATGATCCCGTACTCAACATTGGGAGCCCGCGGGATCCCAATTTGCACGAAAACTGTTCCCGTACACAAAGTTCGTGCAAGTGAGAGAGGTTTTGAGAGAAAAATATTCTTCTTCTTCCAGCACGAAACAGCCCGAACTTTTTCTTCGGGCTAGTTTGTGCAAGTAGTTAAGCAATCAGCTGTTTATGAAATAAATAATAACAAATAGGAAATTTGAATTTTACCTAACAAGAATAATGATGAAATAATTGTTACTTTTGCAAAATGTAAAGCAAAATATGTATGTGTGGAGGTACAAACATACATATGTATGTGTGTACTAACTAAAATCTCTTAAAAAGTGAAATACTAATCTAAAACAGTATTTATTTTTTTTGTTTACTTTCACAGCAATTTCATACAAACTTTTGGGCTAAAAATTTGGTTTTGCTCGTTCCCGTACTTTTGTGCATTTTTATATCTAATTGAGAGAAATTCTTGTTTGCTCTCATTTTACCGGACTTTGCCCAAAAAGTACGGGATCATACCTTATATAATTGTTTATATCTACGCATAATTTTTTTTGGCAATAGCACGTGTATTGTTGTAATCACAAAACGTTTTCACTTCTGTCGGCACTCCCGGAGTGCTACCTGTAGTTTTTTTAATAAAAAGTATCCTATGTTACTTCTAATAGCTCCAAGAATGATGTACAAAGTTTCATGATGATCGGTTTAGTAGTTTTTGCGTGAAAGCGCTACAAACAAACTTACATTCACATTTATAATATTAATATGATGTACTTATGTATACATATATAATCGGCTATAATGAACTTTCTGCACCCTTCACCACGGTGTAAAGTAATTAGTATTGACAATACATATAATAATTGAATTAAACGATTTCTAGAATAAGTTAGACCCTTTTGTTTTCAAATAAGATTCACTCCATATTAGCATTTATTTTCCCAATAAAGTAAGAAAAATAATAATAACAATTTATTTTCTCTGTTAATATATTAATAGCTTTTAGTGGAAATATGAATGTAAATTAACTTGTTTGACACTCGAACAGCATTTTAAGCACTTTTTTCAAATAATTTTTTTATTTTTGCTTGATGTCTTCAAAGACATGAAAATAAAAAAAGTTCAATAAACTTCAATTTAAACAATTTGTAAACTACATTTTGAACTTCCTCCCTCTCTCTCTAACATCATTTGCAAAATATGTAAATGATAATTGGAATTTATCTGAAAAAATCCATAATATTTTTGTCATTGTTTCGTAATTAATATTCATTTACCGATTCGAAGTTTTAATTATAAACAAAAACGGGGTATTTACACTGTAGTCATAAAGTAATATCTAATATAATAATAACACACCAAAATATGACAAGTGTGAGCACCCCGTGATATAGTTATGTGAGAGAAATAGTTTCTATTTGAAATGAAATGGAAAACTTAAATCGAATAAAATACTTTTAGGTGTGATGGAAATCGGATCGAATATATTTACATAAATATTTTTGTGTGACCTCCGTCCGCTAGAAGATTCCTGTTAATTTTTGCGCCAGGAGTTATATTTTCAAACTTTTTACTTTCTGAAATTTGCTCTCAAATTTTCTAACTTTATTTATTTTTGCGATTTTCAATGACTTTTTTCCATTTTTCAAAGTTTTGGCAATTCTATTATTTCAGGTTATCCAATTGTTAATATTTGATTAGTTGCGTCGCGTAAGTGATAATCGAGAGTTAAGTTTTTAATATAGCGCTTTTATTACCTCCAAAATTAGGCACTAAGATTTTAATTGTATTCTATTTAGGTATAGATTTTCGTGTTACCAAGAGAGGGCAGCAGAAATTTTAGATCCGTATTTGTTTAATTTAGCCGGAAACTATACCGAAACATATAAAAGACCAACAGCAATTGTAGAGTTAAAATCAATTAAGAATAGTGAAAAATCATAAATATTAGAGTGGATCTAGCCTAAGAGAGCTCCTTCAAGGTTTTTGTAGATAAAAAATTATTAAAATTAAAAATTTTTGTAAAAAATTTAAATTTTTTATATTAATTTTTTATTGCAATTTTACTGCATCTTTCTTATGGTAAGAAAATCTGCGCGCATGTATAAAATTACTCTCTTGAAGTTTTTTCAAAACTCTGAGAACTATTTGTATCATATAGCGTTATAGTTTGAATTTTTAAAATTCATAATAAGATATTTTTATTTCCCCTTAAACACAAACATTATTGTAGAGATTGACGATTTTCAGCCACCAAGTTATGCATTATAAAGCTTGACCCATAATGTTAAACTATTTTAATCTAAATCCAATCATTAGTTTAGAAGTTCCAGATTTGTTGCCTTTTATTTTGCAGAAACCCCCTCAGTGTACTGCTATAAAAAAATAACGAAGCGTTTTATAGGTTAAAAAAATTAGTTAAGCTGTTGTTAACTTATCAGCATGTACACTGTTGCCTACATTTTACTATTATCCATTTAGTAAACATACATATGTATGTATGTACATAAATATGTTTGTATATTATATTGCAGCTTGGATTTTCTAAAACATATTTTGAAATAATTGATTCGTGCTAAATAGAACGGTCAGTTAAAATTGTATTGTCCGAAACAAATGCGCAAATCACGTAAGTATTGTTTTTACTTAGAAAATTTTGTTAGAGAGTCTATGTAACTGCTACTGTGAAGGCCGATACCGTCCTGCTGAATTTCCAGAGAAATCTATTTCTTTTTGCTCTATAATCGGGATTCGATCGTCATAAAGTGTTGGAGCCTGAAGAATAATACCAGCTGTTCCAGCTAATACAGCTAAGGTAAATATCCATAAAAATAGTCGGTCTAGCACCATAGCCACGTACTTCCAATCTTCTTTTACCTGGTAAAGAAAAGTAAGAAAAAAATTATAATAAATTATAAAACATGACATTAATTCTAGCAAATACTCAAGAATTTATAATTTAAAAAATTTTATTTATTTTTTGTAGGTTAGCAAATCTACATATCGTCAGCTAAAACGCAAACGGACTTAACTAACAAAAAATCCAAAATGGGTTTTTTGGTTGACTCATTGCATCAAAATACACAAGCACAACAAAACTTAGACTTGTCTGAACAAAATTAGCGATTTTATTAACGAAAAACAAACGGCCCTATCTACAAAAGCGTTTATTTGATAAACGCTAAAAGACTTAAGTGATCGTTTGTATGGGCAACGTTGAAAAATGACAAAAAAAAACTGGTAGATTTGACAGTTGAAGAATTGTTTGTTAAAGGAAAATTAAATTAGCTACAGCTTAAGGCATTTTATTAAAAAAAATTTAAGAAATTCATCTCAAAAGTGATTTTGTAAGAAATAAAGGAAAATAAGAAGAGTATAAATAAAAAGCCTCATGCCAACGATGGATATAGCAGACACTTTTAAAAAGGCTAAAAAAAATTGGCGACAATGCAGTCAGCAAACCCGGATGAAGGGAAAGGAATATCAAGGTTCTTCTAAAGGAATCGTAAAAATTTTGCGTAAGCCTCGGAAATAGTTCGATTCGATATTATTCTTTTTTTCGGAAGTTATTCGTAAAGGGATTTTTGATTCATTTTGGAAAATGTCATGGGACTACAAAAAGATTTATGTCCAAAGCCTCGTTGAGTGCTCGCATAGAAAACGTATTACTCTTGAAAATTCCAAACGATCAAATACAAAACATTTCTATGATATGCTATCATACCCTTTGAAAATTAATTCATATTTTCTAAATTCATTCTTCAATTCTTGAAACTTTTTAAATGAACTGCCTGGCTCATGATGTCGACCGATCGATAATGCTGAAATTGTGCACAAAAACAAATCATTTGTGAACTTAAAAGCATTAATTTTATTTATTTGTTTAGCTTTTCTTCCAATAAGTTAAATAAAATCGGTTATTAGTGGAACGCAGGCTAGATTTTTACGTCTAAAAATCAAACGATCGTGAGCCAGGCAGGAAGTCTTTTTTTGTTTAATTTTAATGAATTATTTTAATTTACTTTTTCTGATGCAATATTAAAATAAATTAATATACATATAATAAAAATGTTTATAATTAAAATAAATGATAAAATTATTTTGTATTAAAGTGTAGAAAATTAAGGTACAAAAGGACCTAATTCACATATTCAAATATCACAAAATTTGATTTTATTCTGGCAGAAATCAATTTGTCACATCTTTTTTAATAATACTGGCAAAAATCATGCTGATTGAAACTATACTTTTGGTTTAAAACAGTGTTTTGCTTCTCCCGTAAAATTTCGAAAATTTTAGATAGGTCCGCGTGCGTTTTAGCTGACGATATATGAATTTCGTTGGGTGGTAACTCATCAGTAGAGCTTTACCATTTATGTTTGAAAAGTTCCAAAACTCATTTACTCATACATTTTGCGAATTACTAAGCACAAGCAAAATAGCTTTTCAAAAAACTTTACAAACATCACAACAAACAATTTACGCATTTCTTATTTGCAAATAAAACTATTTGCAAGAACCTAACCCGGCCGCACAGTGGCTGAAAATCGTTTTTCATTGGCCAAAATTCTGTAACTTTTGAACCGATCAAAATACTGAACTAATTTTTATTTTATTGGATAGATATTTAGTTCAGCTTGACTCAGTTTTAAGTACATTAAAATTGATTGAGGACTTTTTAAGGAATTCTAGGTCAAAGTTGAACTTTTGAATTTTTTTTTAACTTTTAGACTGAAATATTATTGTTTTCTTATTAAAAAATTTAATATATGGAAATTAATAATAATTATAAATATTTTTTGTAATAATGTTACACTCAAACAAATTTTTACACAAAAAAAATAGTAAAATCAACTGGAGATTTTGATATTATTACAGAAAAATTAAAAATTTTTTGCTGTCAAATTTGCAAATTTGTTTACACTCAAAGAATAGTTACACATAAAAAAAAACATTAATAATATTTTCTAAAAATATTGCTATTACTACAGAAAAATTTATTATTTTTTGCTGTCAAATTTGATCATTTTAAAAAACATATTAAAAATAAAAACTGCAATAAATTTTAATAGCATTTGTAACAATGGTAGGTTCTGTTTATTATTATTTTTTACTAATACTATGTTTTTCGTACTAAAATAACAATAAAAGGCAATTATAATTATTATTCATTTGACTCAAATATTGATTGCAAATATTCCATATCTTTTTCTGTGCTATTTCTGTTCTTTAGTAGTTTTTTTGCTTCTTCATCTAAATCCCGATGTTCCACTTTCCATTGATTTCGAATACTGGAGATGAACGGATCTTACGTTGCCAATAATATATTAAATATATATTCATTTGTTGAATTTCGTGAAAATTTTTCTAGTATTGTGCTCTCTATAAAATCTGTAATCCTTGTTCCTTTTTTCCTGAGCCTGCTCTGATAGATCTCCAAGTGGCACCAAATAATACTTAATGACATCTTCTCCATGACAAAAAATTTTGTGAACTGTGACAGGTTGTATATATTTTTGCAGTTTCCTTAGCATAATCTCCAAATTTTCTAGAGTCAATTTCTTCATTGCACGCAAGTACTTCTAGGATTATTTTAAATCTGGAAATAAGGTTTAAATCCACTCCTGTTATTTCAGATGCTATTTCTGGATCTGAAAAGAATCTTCTTGCGGTATTGCCTGACCCTTGTTTTGCCTGATCTATAATCAATCCAAATTTGCGATATTCATCTTGAACATGTTTCTTTTTTGAACTTCTTAACTCTTTGTTGATGTCGTTGTTTCTTATTGATCCTGAAGACCTGAAATCCAAATCATAACTGATTTTTAGTATGTGTTCCATAAGTCGTATTCTTGCATGTAGTGGTGATAATCCAAATTCATATGCATCGGTATTATCTAATGATTTTATCGGGACTTGGTTTAATTGGGTTGATGTTGCTTGGCATATAATGCAACTGGATGCAGCCTTCGTGTTAGTCAAAGCCTGACCTACTTTTCCATCTATCATTGTCAGCACTAATTGGTAGCTTACTTCAATTTGCTGCCCATCTAACTGTAATTGTAATGGCTGTAGTGTTGCAATTTGGGCCTTGATATCACTAACTTCGTTGTTAATGGCATCCTGAGTTTCTTTTTTGAATTCAAATTTGATTGGCCTGCAGTATTTCGTAGAAGATGGTGTCTCATTTTTCCAAATATACATTGTTTGCGTTGTACTAGTCGATGGCTCTGAATCTTCCAAAATCTTTTTCAATCACAATGGTACAAATGATACCATGAACATATCTGAGTCCGAAATATTTTCACATGCAGCTTGTTTGTATTGTTTTTGTCCCGAAGAACCATCACATCCCCATTTACAAAAAAGAATTAACTTTGTGTTTCCATATTTCTTTAACTCATTTCCTGTTATTGATTGTAGCAAGCGTTCGGCTGTGTGATCAAGTAGAGATTGTAGTTGCACCTCTGCCGAAATTGGTGTGATTGTAATAGTGTCCTTTGATGGCAAACAGTCCATTTTAGCAGCGATTATGTAATGATATGCTGGATACATATTTGAGCCTTTTTCAATCGCACGCAGTCTGAGCTTAATATATTGCTGTTTTGTTAATTTCAAATCCAGAAATAATGATAATGCCTCCTCATTTGTGTACTGTATTGTATCACTCGGAGTTGGTATACTTTTAAGAATCCGTTTTGTTCTCACTGGACTAGCTTTAATAACTTTTTCAATGATATCCACTTTTGTTAATTGGTTCTGTGATCGTAATTGATGTAGAAAGATTCTTTTATATATGTACAACCAATTGCATCGTTAATATCTTTAAGTTTCCGCCTCTTAATTCTATCGCTGCAGTTGCCCATTATTGATTTGCATGGTCTTCCAGCCTTATCTTGCTTTGCTGTTTCTGCAGGGACAGTAAGTTGGCCTTCTAACCAGTTTGAACTTTTTATATAAAAGTTTTGTTTACTGTAGCTAACTTCTTTGTAGCGTTTTTTTAGTGCTTTGACGAAATTAGATAATTGCTCTTGCATTTCAGTGCTACACGAATTTAAGTTTAATTTTGTTTTAACGTAACTAAGAACATCTTCCTGGTGTTTGTTTCTAAAATACTCTTCGGCCAGTTCTTTATAACTGAAGCTCTCCATATTTTTCTGAATATTTTTATTTGCGTCTGTTATGTTTTATCCGTACACTTAAAGGATTAACTTATTACTGAGTAATCCCTTATCGAATCCTTAGTTTTATACATTTTTAGATACATGTTATTCACACATTGATCTTTAATTTCATAGCAGGTAGTGCTTAAATTTATACAAAGCTGCACATGTTATCCAGACCCTAATATCAGGTAAAACTGATTAGTACCTCGCTAATATGGGGTTGTTTCTTATCTTTAGTGGTTTAATGTCGCGATTATTGTTATAAAATTGTTTATGACTTTGGTTGACCCTAAAGGTAGAATTAGTCTTGACTTTCTGTTCTGTTCCGGATCAGCTGTTCATTTTTTGTGTATGTCAAACATATATTTTTAATTAGTTGTTTTGTTCTGTTACGCACCATTCTGTTGAAAACTGAATTTTACGTAAGCTATGTACAGACGATTGGCAGATCTTACAATATTGTCAGAAAAATGTTCAGCAAATGTCTCACAACCGTCTAAACTTACAATTTTTGTCTTGCAACGTTGCAAGAAAAAGCATTGTCAGTTCATTGTAAGACAATAATATTGTCAGACATCTGACAATCGTGAGAACACTCTACTTCGCCATTATCAGATAATTGTCAGACATTGTAAGCTCTTGTTTTATTGGCAGATGTGTTTAAATTAATGCATCTGACAATGGCACCATTGTAAGATAATTTTTCTGTTGGCAATGCTGTCCATAAATACTATTGGATTTGACAGTTCTGACAAAGCTTAACAACGCATCTGGCAATTTTTGCAATCGTCTGTACGTAGCTTTACAGTTCTAAGTGACAGCAAGAGACAGCTGCTTGTTTCAGTAAACCAAGCCGATCCGAACAAAATTGCCGCGTAATCGCTGATAAATTTTTATTATGACCGCCGCCATAGACTTTAAGCACATTAAAAACAAGACGATTTTTAATAAAAAAATATTATATTCATGAAAAATTTATAGTGAGTAGAGTTGTTTTTAATTAAATAACGTTTTTAACTTATTTCCTTTAAAATTATTCAACCTGATAATTAAGACTTAGTGCCGTTTTAAATTTGTGAACACTGCCGCCGCCACCGATAAAATATGTATATTCGGCTATGTATATTCTGCAAGAAACAGCTGATACGTTTTTACAGAACTTCTAACTACAAAAATTCAACAACAGAACGGCACAGAACAGAACAGAAAGTAAAAGTCAAGACTAATGAGGCCTTAACCTTTGATAACAGGTAAATTTAAAAAGAGATCATCAGTGTTATTCAGAAAAAGTTAAAGTATGTTTAATATCCACTATTAAGTAAAATTCCTTAAAGTATTATTCACAAACGATTATTAGCTTAATTCACAGAATTTAACGCCATATTAAATGTTGAAATTTTAAAGTACGTGGACCCCTACTTTAAACCTAAATTAAAGTAAAATGAGATTTCTGTGCTGCTGACATTCAGTTGTTTAAATGTGCGCCTTTTTATAAAAACTTGTTAAAAAATAATAAATTTTTGTGGTTAATTGTGTAAAATATGGAAACATTAAATTATATTAGAAGAATTTTTTTAATTCTGTTGCACTTAAACAGAATACATCACAGAAATTTCCAACTCCAGTCAACCGAGAATATGCAAGGAGAGGGTTGACCCATTCTTTCTTCCTAACACGGAATTTAAAAAAAATACCGATTCAACAAAGAGACTGTAAAAAAATAATCAAATTTAATAAAAAAAAAAGATATATTGTTGGAAAGTAGAGGATGCGGCACATCAGCGGAATTGCAAGTTTTAGCAGCTTTGCGCACTTGGTGAAGAAGAGAGGTAGGTCTCATATTCTATGATGCATATATATGTACATACATGTATGTACTTGATACATAAAAGACAAAATTATTCTTTAAGATGCAGGATGATGCAGGAGATATTCATGGCCTCTCCCAAGCCACGTTAAGCAGAATTTGTGCTAAAGTCTCCCGCGCCATTGCGAAACTTGCAAAAGACAAAATCAAAATGCTCGCATCTATAGAAGAAGAAGTAAGAATATCTAAAGAATTTAAAGAAATATGCAACTTTCCTACTGTTATCGATGACATTGACGGAACCCATATAAAAATTTAAAAAACCGGGAGATTTATATATCATCCAAAGAATTCGCAAGTATTTTCAACAAAAACTTTAACTCAATTATAACAATAGCTTTACTTACTTTGTCCTCCTCGTTCAAATTTTTGGATCTTTTTCTTTTCAAATCCTCTGCTTTATCCACTTCTTTATTAAATTTTCAAAATATTTACCAAAAATTACTTAGCAAAGTAATGGAAATCTACAGAACATTTTAATGATGTACATACAACAAACTCAAGTAAACAAAGCTCGTACTTCAAATAATCGGATTAAAATTTTTATCCGATTATATGAAGTAATTTAAATCCTTTACAAAAAATAGCCGTATTTATTTATTTTACATTACTATAAATGTATTTAGTTTATGTTGTTATGTAATATAAATATTAATTTACATCTTTAATAAGAAAAAATTTAATTTTTTAATAAAACTATACAAAAATGTATTAATATATCCGAATATCCGGATGAATTAAGAATCGTTTTTTTTTGCATCGTTAACTATAAAGAGACAAGAGAGAATGATGGTATTGCCAGTATCAACATGTTAAATTTATTAAAGCTTACATTAGTTAATATGGTATTTTTTAACATAGGTTTCTTAAGCTATGTACAGACGATTGGCAGATCTTACAATATTGTCAGAAAAATGTTCAGAAAATGTCTCACAACCGTCTAAACTTACAATTTTTGTCTTGCAACGTTGCAAGAAAAAGCATTGTCAGCTCATTGTAAGACAATAATATTGTCAGACATCTGACAATCGTGAGAACACTCTACTTTGCCATTATCAGATAATTGTCAGACATTGTAAGCTCTTGTTTTATTGGCAGATGTGTTTAAATTAATGCATCTGACAATGGCACCATTGTAAGATAATTTTTCTGTTGGCAATGCTGTCCATAAATACTATTGGATTTGACAGTTCTGACAAAGCTTAACAACGCATCTGGCAATTTTTCCACACAACAAGCTGACAACCGTGTAAACTGACAATTTTTGTTGGCAGATAAATTTATTGTCTGACAATTTTCTGACAATGAAATTGTAAGGTTTTCTTACAATCGTCTGAACTAACAATTTACCTTTTGGTAACAATTTTTCATTGTCAGTACGTTGTCAGCATATTGACATATCTTACAATATTGTAAGATCTGCCAATCGTCTGTACATAGCTTTAGCGTTAAAGTCGATGGTAACTAACACGAACTTCAAACCTCAATTAAGATTTTTTTTGCATAAGGCTGCATATGTTTACTGTTGAACCTCTTGTGATAATTTTATGACTTATTTTTTTCTGATCAAAAGAAACCCATTAAACCCTTTCGCAGGTATTATATTTAGTTTTTTAGTTTTACGTAGTCTAAAGTAAAAAAAACATAAACTTTTAGGCAAAAAAGTGAAAATTGAATACACCATTGTATACGAGTTCTTATAGGGCTGTTTAAATTAATTTGAATTTTTTTTTAGAGTAATTTAATTAAAATGAAAAAAGTGTTCTACCCACGGGTCGTCACGGGTGCAAAAGTATACATAGCGTTAAAGAGGACACTTTCACCTTTCTCCTGCTGGTATACGTTTCTTGTTCCCTTTTGTTCCGTAGAAGTTCTATTCCACTAAAGTTTAAATTTGATAAAAATATAGTAGTTTCATAAATATTTCGTAAAGCCCCTAATATTAAACGCTAGAGCTGTGACCACTTACAACAACTAAAGACTATAATCCTACCAACATTATAAAAAAGACCGCAGGCCAATATCGATGATAGCTTGCGAGTAGTAACCATTTATTTTTGATAAAAACAAAAGAAAAACACATTTTTCTGAAATTAAAAAACAGTCGAGTTTGACAGCATGCCACGCCTACAATTATCAATAGTTTAACCTAATTTTTTGGATAATCTGTATCTATTAGCTACAAAAAAGCGTAAAAATTTTGAAAATCGGTGACGAAAAAATATTAGACTTTTGGCCAATGAAAAACGATTTTCAGCCACTGTGGGCCGTAGGCGGCTACATAAGTAGGCAATTTTATTAATAGTCTATAATTACAGATACTGAGTTAATCCTACAAGTTAAATAAGAAACGAATATATATAATTGTATATAATCAGAGATATTATTTAATGTTTTATTGAACAAAAAAATTAAATCGAAAAATAGTGTATACTCACACTTGTATACTATAATTTCAGATGATCAAAACTCTGAAAATATAAGTCGATAGTTTAATAATATCGAATATATAGATAGGAATAAATATCGGTATCGATATTATTTAAAATACAGTTTTGAACTGTTGATTTAGTTTAATTCTATTTATTTACTTTTTAGTTTCTTTTGAATAAAATGATATGTTTTCAAATTACATAGTCCTACATATGTATGTATGCGTGTTGCAAAGAGAAACAAATTTTTAAACGGGATTAATTCTAGATGTTTTAAAAATGTTTTATTTAACCTTTCTCTTGTGCCCTCTGGAGACGATAAAAAACACATCAACGTTCTAAGTGTGTGCGTGTGTACGTTATCGGCTCTGATTGATGAAAATCAAAATCTTTTGATATATTATTTTGACATGTAATTATTTTGATAGTCTCCAATTGTGATTGACAAAGAAAATGTCAGTTGTTTTGTATCGTAGTATGTATTGCCACATCAAATATTCCATGTTAGTTGAGCCATAAATATGGCCATTTGAATGTGGCACAACTACCAGGTATGCACACTTCGATAACAAGTACAACAAACAAAAAACAAGTAGCATATTGTTGGTATAAAATACTCGCTTTTTTATTGAAACAATCAAATAAATTTAACAATTTCTTAAAAATGCTTTAGAAACTGTAACAATTATTTGTGTATGCTGTAAAACTGTATCAGTTAGTATGCAAATTTGATCTAAAGCTATCTGAGTTTGCTGTGCTAGTCAGCTTACCTCTTGAATATGCCTTGCTTCAAATGTAAACACAAAACATATGTTTTCAATAAATCAATTTTGTGAAAAATAACTTATAGCAAAATAATTTTTTGATATTGTGTATATTTTACAAATTCAACTAGAACCTGCATATGCTTCAGATTTGCCTTTTTAAGGCTGAAAAATGTTGTTGGTAATAAATAATTATTA
Organism: Lypha dubia; assembly: GCA_947311025.1. Taxonomy (NCBI): domain Eukaryota; kingdom Metazoa; phylum Arthropoda; class Insecta; order Diptera; family Tachinidae; genus Lypha; species Lypha dubia. Next base: position 101,391,251 of record OX371260.1, on the reverse strand, counting down.
GCTGTACAAGAATATTTTTATCAAAATACATATTTATATATGTACATGAATACCTACGAGTACAAATCAATTTTCCATCATGAAATAAGTACACGCTTCATATCAAAATATACAAACAAATTTAAAACATTTCTTACGAATGCTTTGCAAACTGTAACAAATGTGTGTGTAAGCTTTAAAACAGTATCAGTTTGTATGAACATAAGATATAAAACGATCTGAGTCAGCTGTGCTAGTAAGCTCACCTACCTTGACTTCACCATAAAAAATATATCTATATTTAACTAACTAGCAAATCGAACCAGATGACTATATTTTTGCTGCGTGTCATTACGAAATTATAACAATATTTCTGAATGCTATTTGCGTATAAACAACGAGTTAAATTTTTGCAAATAGTTTTATTTGCAAATAAGAAATGCGTATAAATGGGGTATATATGTAGATATGTATGTACGTACATATATACATACTTATCGTTTGATATCGACATTTATGTTCTCAAAATTAATACAAATTCTTTTTGATTTTTGCTGCTTTTTCCATTTTCACTGACAAATTTTAAGTGAAAAAAACGCGTCATATCAAAAGGTTTTGACATTTATTTTCGCAGTTACATAAAACGAGAATCAGTTTTGCTGTAAAACTGAGAAAAAAAATTGTTTAATTCCTTTTGTTCCTCTCATTGTGAAAAGATTTTAATTTGTTTTAATACTATGTTCACACTTATGTGTTTAACGTCTCATTCGTGTTTAAGAGCTTAAACACTTCGATTTTGATATGTTTTACCATACATTGACTTGTTTTGTTAAACATCTCAAATGACAAGTTTTAGATTTAAACATCTCGCTAAACACGCAAAAGGCAGGGTTACAAATATATTTGGAGTATGTTCAGTGCGTTTTTTGACAACTCTGTAATGTTTGTATTGCTATTAAATGGCGCCACGTCAAAAATTTTTCACCAACTCTGTCATTTTGCCATGCTATTATATGACGTCACATCAAAAAAATAAAAATTCCATTTGCATATAACATATATTTCACCTTTTAATAGGCTAGCAATTTTACTAATTTCATGAGAATGAAAATAATAATATAAATAATAGTTTTTTACTGATATTTCTTTCCAGTTGTAATATAATATTAGTTTCTCAAACGCGCAATATTACAAAAACACAATAATCAGCTGACGAAACGTTAACCTTAAACATCTCAAATGTAATGTGAACGGTTGTGTTTAGATTCTAAAACATTTGCCTTAAACACGTTTAAAAACACAAGTGTGAACTTAGTATAATTTCTTCACAGAATGGGAATCAGAAGCAAAATGTAAACGGGAGAAATGTTTTCATTTCGTTTTATCGCAGAATGAGAATTGACCTCCTGGTTCGATTTGCTAGTTATACCTAATTTAGACGATGCCACTTATGACGTCTCTTTTTCTTGATTCCCTTTTGCAGTTGCTACCAAATATTATTTGAATTCATACGAAGGGATTTTTTTCCAAGTCTTTTTCTGATTTATGACGCCAATACAATAATAATAGAATAATAATAAAACGTAACAAGAAAAGAGTAAAGAGAAAGAAAGAAAAAATCCCATGAAAACAGAAAACGAGTCATTTTTTCCACCCCTCTTTCTTCTCTACACCGCTCGCTATCAAACCAAAAGCGACGTCAAAAGTTGCACGCCATAAATGGCATCGTCTAAATTGGGTGTTAATTAAATATACAAATATTTTTTTTATGGAGAAGTCATCGCTTACCAAACTGTAACCATTATTTATGCCTTCTCTAACAACTGTATCAGTTTGTATGAAAATTTGCTATAAAAAGCGAGCTCAGACAGATGTGCTAGTAAGCTCACCTGTTGGATTCGCCTTGTTCTGTTGTTGAATTTTTGTAGTTACAGCCATACCTAAACAAGAGCGGCAAGCGTTTCTTAGCTGTCAAAAGTTGTCATGCCCATACAATTTGTATGGAGCATCCCGAAATAACGCGGCGGTAACGCGGCGGCAAAATTTTGCAATTGGAAAATCCGATTTTGACAGCGCGTTTAATAGTGAAGTTAGCTGCAAAAGACAAGCACTCATAATACAATGACTATAAGGTAGTCTTACAAGCCCAGCTGACAATTCTTGTAAATTACTTGTTTTTTATTTCAAGTGTTAAATTTTGATTTGTATTTATTTTTTCGTATTTGAATGAATAATTTTTATTTATATTTTTGTCACAGGTTGAAACATACACACATACACATTTATACTTTTGACTTCTGAGGAATTTTTTTGTTGTGTTTGTTGTAGAGATACATGTATTATTAGGTTATGAGTATACTATTATAATCAGTGTTGTTATATATTTTGTAATAACCCTGTTTTTATGACAAAGCGTTGACGCTCTTGTTTAGGTATGGCATTTCAGCGTTAACGCTAGGCGGTAGAAAACGTTCCGCTCTTGTTTAGGTATGGCTGTTAGAAGTTCTCTAAAAACGTATCAGCTGTTTATTACAGAATATACATAGCCGGATATACATATATTATCGGCGGCGGTGTTCACAAATTTAAAATGGCGCTTCGTCTTAATTAACAGGTTGAATAATTTTAATGAAAATAAGTTAAAAACGTTTTTTAATTAAAAAAAAAACTGTACTCACTATAAATTTTTCATGAATATATTTTTTTATATAAAAAATCGTTTTGTTTTTAATGTGATTTAAGTCGATGGCGGCGGTGATAATAAAAATTTATCAGCGTTACGCTGCAATTTTGGACCAATCGGCTTGGTTCACCGAAACAAGCAGCTGTCTCTTGCTGTCACTTAAGCTCTGCACAGACGGTTGTCAGATCTAACAATATTGTCAGAAAATGTGTTGAAAATTTATTACAACCGTCTGAACTAACAATTTTTGTCTGACAACATTGCCAGAAAAACCATTGTAATTGAATTGTTTTACTACAAAATATCAAAAAATTGACAGACATATGACAATCGTGAGAAAACAATTCGCTTTCATTGCCAGGTAATTGTCAGACAATTTTTCATTGTCAGATGTTCGAGTTTTGTGAATCTGACAATTTTTTCATTGTCAGTAAATAAACAAGCAAAAGCTTTTATTACAGTCGAATTCTGATAAGATTGCTTAACTGAAAATAAAAATTTTTATTTAGTTTTTTCTATCAATTTCAAAGCATTTACTATCGCTTAAAAAAATCCGCTTAAAAGTAACCTCGTTTAATTGAAACATATTTCGGTTAGAAATAAGATAATTTATATAAAACAAACACCACTTAAAAGAAAACATTATTAATTTACTGGCAACGAAATACTTTTTAGCGACTGCTCATTTCAATTAAATATAATTAACTATTTATTATTTTCAAATATAGTTACAAGCTTATATTTCAGTTTTTAAAATGAATCTGAAATGAAAAACATAAATTTTCGCTTAGCCGAATCCGACTCTTTCTCTTAAAAGTATTCTATACATTTCATGGTGTTTATGCTCTCTGAGAGAATCTGGCAATTATTGTTATATCTAACAACTATGTAAACAGACAATTTATTGACTTACAACGTTGCTAGATAAATTTATTGTCTGACAATTAATTAAAAGCTTTTCTGACAATTTTCTTACAACCGTGTGAACTGACAATAAAGCTTGTGCTGGCAATTTTGTATTGTCAGTACATTGCCAGCAAATTGTTAGATCTGACAATATTGTTAGATCTGACAACCGTCTGTACAGAGCTTTAGAACTGTAAGTAAAATTCTGTTTTCAACAGAATGGTCCGTAACAGAACGGAACAACTAATTGAAAATACATGTTGATACGGAACAGTACAGAAAGTCCAAACTAATTCTACCTTTAAAAAAATTCTACTGTCAAAAAAGTTGATTTATAGCCCGTTCAGCGTGACGCGAAATTAAGTAATAGCCCGTTCAGCGTGACGCGAAATTAAGTAATTTCAAGTTGAAATTACGAACCAAATCTAATACTATGTTCACACGACAAGATGAAGCACTTGCTTCGCTTTCTGAAGCATGTTGATGAATCTAGCTGTTCACACGACTCATGTACTTGCTTCGATTTGACAGTTCTCTTTTAATAACAAATAAAATCTAAAATGGAAAAAAAAAGTTAAAATTACGAGTATTACGCATTTTTAAAAATGCACAAACATATATTTTGTTTCCATTGTTGTTTTATCTTAATATTTTTGATTCAATTTTTCACTTTTAATTAAAGTTTTTGTTGTGTTTTTTGCATCTAGTTCAGATAAACTTCCGATAAATTACGATAAAATTTGGAGAAGACAGTAATTTTTCATGCTTCGCAAGTAGATTCAATATGAATCTACATGCTTCGCTCTCAGAGTTTTGCTCTCATGATTGGGGTGTGAAGCATGAAAAGAGAGCGAAGCATGTTCCGTGTGAACGTAGTATAAGGTGTTCATGCTGGTACATTTGACACATGAGTTAATTTTAAGAACAGCTGATAATATTATGCGTAGGTATTTATGCATATACTTACTTTGCCATTGTAATATGTACACATGTATACACTATTAAATTTAAAAAAACAACCCTGAAGAAAACATGGCGTTCAGTGTACCCATGTCAACATTTTTGTCAACAATGATGGTGCCTTTTTGGTGACACTGTCAACAAATTTTTTTTTTTTTCTTTTGTTTTTGATGAGTAGAGAAAATTTTTGACGGTTTTGATGAGCTCAAAATCGGTATAATTTTAATATTGCCATTTCCTGCAGATGGTGACAGCGTCTACAGTGAATCAGTACAGATTTACTACGGGCATTTGCCACAGTGTGGTGACATCGTCAATAGTACTCGCAAGTCAGTACAATCTTACTATGTACATTTGCTCCATATGGTCCCACAAGAACTACATAGTCAGTATTGACGCACTCTACTGGTAGATTTCGTAGGACACGCCTGTGTTAAATGTCAATAGTAGATAGCATTACTTGCGGTATAATTTGTCAATAGAACTGTTGACATCGTCAATAGAAAATAAGTATAATTTTACTATTGACATTTCCTGCAGGGAAACAACTAATTAAAAATTTCAGTTTTAAATATTTAATTCAATATATTTTTTAAACAAACGTCACTTTTTCTCGGTAAACACGGTTATACATTAGAGCACGGTTGGAACAAAAAGGGATTTTATCACAAAAACAGGGTTGATTATTGTAATTTCAAGTTGATTTCAGCGAAATTAAGTAAAATTACTTAACTTTGGAATTGTCAAAACGCATGCGAAATAACATAATTTAAACTCGATTTCAGTCGAAATCAGGAAATTACTTAATTTCGCGTCACGCTGAACGGGCTATTAGTGTAATTGTATGTGACAATTTACACAGCACAACGCTCTAACGCATAGAAAGCGTTGAAGTAGATCTACTTTTGTAAGCATCCTACGCGTCACTCAAAGCGATCAGCTGTTTCTGATAGCCGTTTTGATGCAGTGATGGGAAAGTTGGTACGATCGTACTTTTTTTGCCACTATTTGATAATGAAAAATACCGTGGTACTCCCGCAATACATTTAATACTCTAATACACATATTTTCGTTTTTAATTATTGTATATAAAAATTACCCCCATTCACTCCTCAGCAAATGTACAAAGATTTTTATTTCACCAAAATTTCATAATAACTAAAAAACCTACGATATTGCAATAGAACTAATTTAAAAAACTGTACACATACGTCTTTTAAACTCGCCCTTGAACTTGCATTGTCAAATCGTGGACAAATGAAAAACGTATGTTCACCATTGTCACCACATCTAGAACAAAAAGGGACACTGTCATGTCGGTTTAAATTAGACCTAAAACATTCATGTCTCTACTCAAAAACTATTATATATACACTAAAGCTGGATTCACCCATTGTTTCCGAACAAAATTTTTGTCCGGACAAAATTTTTTGTTCTGAAACAATTTTGCCAATTTTGCAACACTATTCACTAATTTCAAACAATTTGTCCCGGAAATCAAACCTAACGTACTGGATATTAATTACTATGTGCTTTTATTATACATTCTGCTAACATTATGTGCAAGCTCATTTCAACTTTGGCTGAAAAAATGAAATAGCTGGCAGGTCATTCCAACTTTGTCCGGAAAAAATTTAAAATTAAACCAATTCAACCAAAAAATTTTCCGATCAAATTTTGTTCTCTTCTCTCTCTCTCAAAAAGAGAAACGTCAAACTTCATGTAAAAAAAAATTTGTCCGGACATTAAATTTGTTCCGAAACAATGGGTGAATCCAGCTTAAAGTGCTGCACAAAATATTCTAAATGTTCTGTGTTCTATTTTACACTTCTTCCAGTCACTGTATTTCACTGTAATCTTAAATACCAAAACAAAAATAACAAAACATGGCTCTCACCAAAATAAATCAAGCATAACAGCTATGTATACCTAAACAAGAGCGGCAAGCGTTTTTTAGCTGTCAAAAGTTCTCATGCCCATACAATTTGTATGGAGCATCCCGAAATAACGCGGCGGTAACGCGGCGGCAAAATTTTGCAATTGGAAAATCCGATTTTGACAGCGCGTTTAATAGTGAAGTTAGCTGCAAAAGACAAGCACTCATGATACAATGACTATAAGGTAGTCTTACAAGCCCAGCTGACAATTCTTGAAAATTACTTGTTTTTTATTTCAAGTGTTAAATTTTGATTTGTATTTATTTTTTCGTATTTGAACGAATAATTTTTATTTATATTTTTGTCACAGGTTGAAACATACACATTTATACTTTTGACTTCTGAGGAATTTTTTGTTGTGTTTGTTGTAGATATGCATGTATTATTAGGTTATGAGTACATATACTATTATAATCAGAGTTGTTATATATTTTGTAATAACCCTGTTTTTATGACAAAGCGTTGACGCTCTTGTTTAGGTATGGTATTTCAGCGTTAACGCTAGGCGGTAGAAAACGTTCCGCTTTCCGCTCTTGTTTAGGTATGGCTGATAGTGCTTGTGTTTTCAAAACAAATAGAATACCAATCCAAACACAGACAATGAAATAATGTAACGGTAAATCATAGCAAAAACATCGAGTGAAGTAGAACATTTACAAAAACGTAAATAGGAATTGAAAAAATTCACAGTGATCATTAGTTTAAAAACAGAAATGGATACATTAAATGTAAGCGAAATTGCATATTTTTTTTTAATTTTTTCTAAATTTTAAATAATTTTTCAAAGGACCCTACAAGCGAACCCATTGCTAACAACTCAAACTCTTTTGTCTAATGGCGTTTTCTTTTCTGACAAAAGTGTTGCATTTATGCTACATTATTTAATTTTCGTGATCCATTCTAAAAATATGTAACATATTTAAAAGCGATTTCGTTCTTTTCTAAATATGTTGCACCAATAAATGGCCAAATATGCAACATATTTACCCTCTACTATCAATCGGGGTGGGATGCTGCCATTTTTTACACCTTCATTAAGTACCTTTTTATACAAGTAAGGACTTTTATTCTTGTAATTCTATTTGCTTAAGCGAAAAAACTTATTATTAAAAAGTTAAAAAGTAATGAAAGTATACATTAAAGTTAAGCCTCATATATTTTGTACCATTGTGGCAAGAAAAAATGTACCACTTTTTAAAGGTAGTGGCAAACTGTAAAAAGTGTTACACATTGAAAGGGCAACATTTTTGTTCAGAAAAGAAAACACCATAAGTCTAGCATCAAAACATTCAACCATGTTTTTAATGTTCTATTTCAGTTTTAATGTTTTACTTCATCTTTGTTCTGATTCAGCTTTATTTTATTGTAAAACAATTGGTTTTGGAAGTATGTGTTTTATAATGAGAGAGTAATATACACACACACTATTTAAATTTATTGAAATTGCTTGTAAGCCATTTTTCTTGTGCTTGTGCAGCTCTTTAATACACCCAATATAAATGTGAAATTTTTGAGGTACGACGTTATGTTACGATACGTTCGTGTGCGCTTCGTATTTTATATATATATATATATATATATGTATATATTATATATATTAAATGAATTTTATATAATTCTTTTAATGAAATTAAAAAACAAAATAATTTTCGATGTTATTAAATAGTACTCAAATCTACTTTTGGTACCGAAATACAAATACTGTTTACCATCACTGATAGTTATTTTGCTGCACAAAACGCGTCGTATGTAACTTGAAATTAAGAAAAGCGTAGAATGCATAGAATGCTTAAAAAGCGTAGAATGCGTGACGCGTAGAACGCATGTAAATCCACCATAAAGGCCTATTTAGCCGACCGTTGAAATCGTAGATGACACCTAAATGTTGATGTAATGTAAGAGCCAACGTTTTATGTAGTTACTTATATAATGCTTAAAAACGTGTCACGTGACACTTGAATGTGCAGACATGCATATGTATATAAATACATAAAAGAACAAAAATTCTTATTAAACATATTAAATCATATTTTCTGTTCTTCTTCGAAAAAGGTTCCGAATCATATTATTACACCCGTGTGGAGAGGTGGTAGTCTCCCATCGGGCGCGTCCCCAGGTGGCGGATAGTGGTAGAGACATGCCAGTGGCTCAGGTATTAATCAGCAAACGGTTGATAAGTCAAAGGCATGATTCTAGTCGGGCTTAATGCTACGTGTGCTCAATACACCAGGGGAACACGTGCCAGGCCGAAGTCTTAGGTGTTTTGGATCAACCTAATGAAACATGAAGACACTCGGCTCAAGCAGGCAGCTTATGTTGGTGCTTGGTACGAGGGGATAGCACTTGTGAATGTACTTGAGGCAGAAACCCAGGGGCTACCTGCGTCTGGTGGATTCAGGCAGCAGGTAGCAAGGAAACTTGTGTTCCATTCTCTTCGAAAGCGTAGGGATGTGCACTGCCTCATGTGACACCAATTATTACATCCATTGCATCTAACTGAGGTTGTGTTTTCCTTATGTTGTCCCTACATACATATTGCACATACCTTAGGAGATGGCAAGGCCCTATCTTGAGGTGTCGTTACAAGAAGGGGAGTGCTAGGATTTGTTTGGTGTGAGTTGCTTGCTACAAAGCTTGGTGTCCATTCACGGTGGCTGGTGAGGCCTGCTCAACAACTTTTCAGGTGACACCAGCCATCGCAAATGGTACACCTCACAGAGGTGACATTTCGCATTAAGCGAACATGAGACACAGAGCAATACCAGACTTGAGGGCCTGGATTTTGTTCTATGCCAGGCCTGAGCAGTAGGATACTGAGCAAGCTCGCTGGCATGAGTTGCTCACCTGTGGAAAAAACTTCCGTCTGATACAGCTGTTGCTGAGTTGACAATCCTTGGCCTAATTGTATTCGGGTCATTCCGGAGCGAAGATCCGATTGTCGTGGGAACGTAACATAATTGTTGTCTATATCGGTGATTTGATTGTTGACAGTTCGTCATTGCCAGAATTAAAGAAAATTAAGAAATTAATAGCGGAAAGATTTGATGTAGCAGATGGTGGAGAATTGTCTCATTTTCTCGGGATGGAGTTTCATTAAGAATGAGTTTTGGGAACGATAACTGTGGCTCAAAAACAATATATTGCAGATACACTTGAAAAATTTAATATGACAGATTGCCAGGATACCAAGCAAATTGTTTAAATGAAAATTGTAGAAAATTAGATAAAACAGCGTACCAGTCAGCCATTGGTGTTCTGATGTATTTGGCGCTATCTTCAGGACCCGATATCCTGTTATCTATAACAAAGCTCGCGCAAAGAAACAACGATCCGCATTGGGAACATGAAGCGGCATACATATAAGCATATTTTTCGATATTTGAAAAAGGCATCAGACTTCAAGCTTCGATACAACAAAACGGGTAAGCCCGTTGAATGTCACTTAGATGCAAATTGTGCAGGAGATGCGTGTTCAAGAAAATTATTTTCTGGTTATGTTTTTGTAGCAGAATGGTGCGTTTTCTCCTGCAGCGTAAGAAAACAAAATGTGGTGTCGCTAAGCAGCACGGAAGCAGAGTACGTAGCAATATCAATAGCAACAACAGAGGAAACACTTAGCTGAGTTAAAGTATCCACTAAATGGACCCATGCTAATATTTAACGACAACGAAAGCGCTCACTGTTTAGTAAAAAATCCAGTTTATCATCCAAGGAGCAAACAGCAATCAAGTATCATCATGTATGTTAGAGGCGGTATCAGGTTTGGCGGTTTGTACAGTACTAACAAATCAACAGATGATATGATGTCTGACATTTCAACAAAGAACTTATGTAAACTAAAACATCATAAATTTGTCAAATCCATGGGACTGTGCTAAGTAATTTAAAAAGATGAAAATAATGTTTTTTGAAATCTTCATTGATATTTATTTTGGTATATGATTAAATTGTGTTGAGAAGGAGTGTTAAAAAAATTCAATGAACTTTATAACATATATGACAACACTGTTCTTCTTATTTTACTTTTTAAGTTTATTAATTTTCGTTTTTTTTTCGTAGTCTTAAACGTAACTTCTTATAATAAAGATTTATAAATTAACTGTTCGTGTGTTCTTGTTTCTCTAGTTACCGAAGATTTTATTCAACGGTTTGGTCATAATTACCCCTATCGTGAACAAGTAGTGAAATTTTTGTTCACGTGAAATTTTAATTCCACTCGAAGGGAAAAATGGTATCGTGAATCTCCCGTGAAAAATTATTCCCGCTATCAGTTCTTAGTGAATGTAAAAAAGGCAAGAAGATTAAAAAAATTAAAAATCATAGAACTTTTTGTTCAAAAATATACACGGACATATTTATTTTAAAGAAAACTTCAAAAATCAAAGTTAGATATTCAGTTTTGGGGCTTTAGTTTGGTTGCTCCGTTTGTTTATTGCATTCTAACTTTTATGGGGCAAAATAATTCGGCTACTTTTTGGAAAGCCAACAAAACGAAAAAATGTCAACAAATTAAAGTTTCACAAATCTGCAGGCAATCGACCTGTTTTTTTTGCATTTTGTTGAGGAATACATCAGTTTGTGCCTTATTATCAGAACTTTTCATTAAAATAAACTTTTTAAGCTTTAATATTCGAATTATAAGAAGAAATATGTACATATAATTTGTGTTCTATTCCCCATCAAAAATAAAGTGAAAATATCAATGTGAGAAGTGAAAAAATTCCGAGCGAAATATTTATTCACGATAAGGGGATTTTTTTTTCAGTGAACATTTTTCACGTTGTTATTCTGGACTGAATAAATTTTTTTTTAATCCGAGTTGTGCACAATTAAAAATACATGAAAAGTGAAAAAATTTCATGTGGAAAATTATTTACGATAGGGGTGAATAACTATAATCTATTATCTATATATACGAGTATATGTATATAAAACACAAAAAATCTACCTATGTACGTTATAGACTTCGAAACCATTCAACGGATGTGTCCCAAACCGGTTTCATTGGAAAGGCAATTATTCGATGATGGTTTAGAGGTATCATTCTTTTAAATCGGGTTTGTAGTTCCGAAGATTTAATATTTTTCATATATGTATTATTTTGTTTCATGAAAAAATTCAACATATAGTATATATGTATATAAAACAGGATGTGTGTATGTATGTAACGTATGGACTCCAAAACGGCTGGGCCGATTTTGATGAAGTTTTCAGGGAATGTTCAGAATATTCCGGCGGGTGACATAGGCTATATGAAGTTTTTATTGGACAAAGAGGCGCGGCACCGCCCATATAACCCAAAAGGTGAAATCGCCATATTTTGGGCATTTTTTGACCTACGTCGATGATATTTGGTACATAAAAAATCGTAATATAGTCTTAACTACTGGACCGATCGTCATTAAATTTTCACAATAGGAATTTTATTTTATAACGAGGGGGTAGCGAAGCGCACCGGGTATATCTAGTATATATATAAAACAGGATGTGTGTATGTATGTAACGTATGGACTCCAAAACGGCTGGGCCGATTTTGATGAAGTTTTCAGGGAATGTTCAGAATATTCCGGCGGGTGACATAGGCTATATGAAGTTTTTATTGGACAAAGAGGCGCGGCACCGCCCATATAACCCAAAAGGTTAAATCGCCATATTTTGGGCATTTTTTGACCTACGTCGATGATATTTGGTACATAAAAAATCGTAATATAGTCTTAACTACTGGACCGATCGTCATTAAATTTTCACAATAGGATTTTATTTTATAACGAGAGGGTAGCGAAGCGCACCGGGTATATCTAGTTAAGCATAAGTATGCAGACTTTTTATACCTAGTGGAAGTATGTATATAAGCAAATAAGTACATACATATGTATGTGTGTATGTATACAATAGTGATGTTACGAATACTCGTATTCTACTATTCGCCTATTTTAAGATATTCGTAATTATTATTTCATTGAAGAACATTATCATCGTTCAAAATAATGATAATGCTAAAAATTTAATTGGCGTTGTTTATAACTCAATGCCAATGAAATCGAAAATTAATTAGTCAATTTATTTTATTACTGCCATGTAAATATTGTTGCCAACTTGCACACTGTAAACAGCTTTTGGTAAATATTTCTGTCTATATTGTAATATCTGATAATCGTATTAAACATAACATATATTTCAACTCTGTTATCCGAACTTTCTTAAAATTACGAAAGAGACAACTACAATTATTTAGATAAGTACCTTTGTTGAATCCTCTTGCATTTTTGTATGCTCTGCTATAAACTGCACGCAAAAGCAGCTGCGATGAACTCTAGGTGGACATTTTGAGTGTGAGAACGCAGGGTTGGATAAAATAGGACTCTTTATACCAGACGGTCCTACTTCTAGATCAGGAACTGCAGTCATATCTTCAGATTCAGACTGAGCTAGTGGTGGGACAGGACCATGTATCTGACAGCTTCCTCCAAATGGACCACTTCCAGTAAGGCTAGAAGTAAAAATTAATATATAGATAGATATAAAAAACATAACGTATTCGGCGACATATTAAATAATTTATTTTCTTTATTTCTCATTCATGCACAGAAACCGAAATACACACATTTATGTACATATGTATTATGCCCAACAGATAAATTCATTAGTAAAATGTAACTGAACTGTAGAATAATATAATGTAAAACAATATAAGCTTGAGCTTCCCCCGACTCCCCCACGCAAAATTTTTTTTACGTTTTAATTTTTTGATCTTCAATTACAAATTGAATACATACACGATAAGTATACTCAAATCTTAAATCAAAGTATTAATAACAGGCAGTAGTTGGGTAAATTTAGAGCACTATGAAAATATTTCTCTCAAGAATGTCTACAAGCCTTGAGGTTATTGAAAATAGTTGACAACTAAAGAGCTTATGGCCAATTTTTCATTTCTTTTATAAATACTCATTTAGCTACATTTTCGTTTATATTTAAGTTGAATTTAAATGCAACTTCTGTTATTAATTTTGTTAAAAATATGGTAGCACTACATAATTCAAAACACTTAACTTAACAAAAAAAAAAAAAAAATAAGATTGTAAAAATGTCTAAGCCCCTTTCTGCATAAATTGCGAAAAACAAATTCTGCTTGCAGATAACCACTGGAAAAAATATAAGAATATCCTCAAAAAACGAAGAAAAATTTAAACTCAAAGAATCCCATGAAATATGCCAGAGCGCGTAAGCATTAAACACATTGACCACAGCAGGTTAATAGCGTTACTCCTCTATTAAATTTTAATACCAGTTATACTATGTTCAAATTGTTGTTATTTAAATATTATAATTAGCTATAATAAGTAATCTGTAAAAATATGATTTTGTAGATAAATATATTTAAATAAATAAATAAATAAAACAGTCGGGAATCATGAAAAAGTCGTCATTCGTTTTTACACAAAATCCGTTACGTTTAAATGACTTAATAATCGTTCACAAGATGATTACATTTATAATTGTAAATCAATCGGGTCATTAGATGTCTCACTGAGATATAATTTTGTAAAATCAAATGCAGTTTGTTTTAATTGCTTAGAAAAGGGACACTCAGTAGCGCTTTGCAATAGCTCTCATTAACGAACATGTAAGGTCCACTTCATACATAACTTCATAGACAACAACAGCAATCGAATATGTTTGTGGAATCGCCATCAACGTCGAAAGTTACTGGCTTAAATAATGTGGTGGTGCTGTGGTTCAAATAAAAGATAAAGACGGTAGTTTTCAAACAGATCGTGCAATGTTAGGTTCAGGTTCCCAAATAAATATTATAACTGATGAATTATCGAATCGTTTAAGAATGCCACGTTCTAGTAATTCATATTACTGGCATTGATGAAATAAGCGCTAATATAAACCAACAAATTTCTACTCTAATTAAGTCAAGTGTCCAATGATCATGAGTTCAATCTAACATCAGTATATCTACACAAAACTGGAAATTGCCAAGCAATATAGTTTTCGCCAACCCACAGTTTCATAAGCGACAAATAATTTATAAATTACTAGGTGCAGATGTATTCTTCGATCTTCTTTGCATCGATCAAATTAAGTTGCGCTAACGCTTGCCGTTCCTACAAAAAAAATCTTGGTTAGGTGGTCTCAGGCACTTTCATATCACCAAAAAAATTACATTTGGCTCAAGCAGAAGATGAATTGCACTGCTTTGATCGTACTTTGAAAAATTTTTGACAATTTGACGACTTAAGGTGGAGGTACATAACACGCGTCAACACATTCTACGCGTTTCATGCTTCCTATGCATTCTACGCTTTTCTTAATTTCAAGTTACTTAGGAAGCGTTTTGTGCAGCAAAATACCATGAAAACAGTGATGGAAAACAGTATTTGCATTTCGGTAGCAATAGAAATTTTATTGAGTACTTTTTTGATGCACAGAGTACCAAAAATAATTTTGTTTTTTAATTTTATTAAAAGAATTATATAAAATGTATTTAAAATATATATATATCCATATGTATATATAGAATACAAAGCGCACACGAACATATCTAGGAACATACATATCGCACATTTACTAATACAATGTCATACCTCAAAATTTCAAATTTATATTATGTATAAGTTTTATCTTTATGTACGAGTACTTTCCACATTTTAGGAGAATAAGTCAGAAATCTTTCTAGATGGTGAGAACAAATCAAAAACTTCATCTGCAATTATATCGAAATGGATTTTTTGAGTTATGACGTTTTTCGAGCAGCAATAATATAATATTGTTCCTTTGTTTAGTTATTATGAAATTTTGGTGAAATAAAAATCTTTTTATATGTTTATTAATTGTAATTTTTTAAATTACTACGAACTGTATGAATTCAGCACACAGTATACATGCCGCACACGCTCATATGGACAAAATCACATGTTGTCATGAAGAGTCATAACTCACGAACGCGTCGACCGATTTCGTGCAAGCTTTACATAAACCATCTACGCGACAATACGAACAAACCATAAAAATTTAAACAAATTCGGTTTGACCGTTCGTAAGTTATAAAGTGACAACCCACTTGCAACAATTTTTTATATACATACATATATAGAAGATAATTAAAAACGAAAATATGTGTATTATACATAGCTGTTAAGTAATGATTACTAATCATAATAATTAGTAATTAGATTTTTTTTTGAAAGGTGAAGTAATGATTATATTACGATTATTTTCAGATTCGCACGATTACTAATTGATTACGATTACAGATAATCGTAAAATAATCAAGATTAATAAAAATTACGAAAAAATAATCAAAAATAATAAAAAGTAATCGAAAAATAATTTGACTACTTTGGAAGATTACTTCTGATTGTTTTTGATTATTTTTTTCGTAATTTTGCGAAATTATGGCAATACAATTTAATGTTAGTTTTTTTTTCATTTTTTGTCATTATTATTGATGTTCATCGATTTGATAATTGATAACCTGTTTGCATTCTTCATGATTCTGCATTCTTCTTATTTATCACGGGTTAACGGGTTTGTGCGCTATTTGTATAAAGTATATATATCTTTTGCGTATATTTTTTGGTGAGTGTTATGTTACACTTTTTTGTTGATTTATGAAGTACTAAAATTGTTATTGGTTGTTTTGTTATTGAAGTGAATATATGTACCTATATTTTGTATACAAAAACTAATTAATTTTGTTTTATTTGTTCAGAATTTTTTTACGTTTTAAATGCAAATTTTTCAAACTAAAATGTATGTGTAAAATGATGCACATTCTAAATTTTTAAAAAATAATCGAAAATAATCAAAAATAATCCTTGAAAGTAGTCAATTATTTTTTGGTTACTTTTGATTATTTTTGATTATTTTCTTGTAATCCTAACTAATCTTAATTATTTTTGGATTATTTGTAATCATAATTAATTAATAATCAGGAATTGTTAAAAAGAGAATTATGTAATCAATACCATTCCTTTTAAAATTTAATCTAATTGATTACTAATCGTAATCCAAATTTAACAGCTCTGGTATTATAGTATCAAATGTATTAGGGAAGTACCACGGTATTTTTCATTATCAAA
The DNA here is from genome assembly GCA_947311025.1 of Lypha dubia. Taxonomy (NCBI): domain Eukaryota; kingdom Metazoa; phylum Arthropoda; class Insecta; order Diptera; family Tachinidae; genus Lypha; species Lypha dubia. The sequence continues at coordinate 101,374,692 of OX371260.1, read as the reverse complement.
TAGTGTCAAAAAAAGTGCAATCGTATCAACTTTCCCATCACTGCATCAAAACGGCTATCAGAAACTTCATGTAACTCCACTCCACATGTCAGCCATTGAGAATGATCTTGGGCACCACCAAGATGTATCGACAGGATTTTCAATATGAAGAGGTTAGAAAATATCAGTTATTTTTATGAAGAGAAGAATCTAATTTACCACTACAAATGTTTCAATTAAACACGGTCGCCGGCGTCTTTCTTGGCAATACGCTGCTTAAATGAGCTCGCAGAATCATATACATACATATACTTACTTTTCCAGAAGGCGCAAGGGTAATCAAAGAAAAATTTTACTTGCATACATTTTATAATCCACTGGCTTTAAAGATACAAAATAGTATTCGGATCACAAATTTTATAGTCAAATTGATGTGCATGAAATCAATCAATAATCGCTCGCTTATTTGATCTATTGGGACTAGTATGTCCAATAATAACTAAATTAAAAACATTGCTTCAGGAGTTGTGGATAAATAGATTATTTGAGTCTATACAACAAACAAAAACATTTAACTTCTGAAGGATTGGAATGGCCCTTTCTTTAAGTACAAACCGAAACTAGCGACACAGATGGGCAATTTGCATGCAGCTCAGCTAAAAATAATGAGTCAGGGTGGAGTAGATTTTTGCGCTCCCGTGTACACTAGATATCACATACTTGGGGGTGGTGTTGGCTGAGGTGGTTAGCACGTTGACTACTAAGCAAACAATGACTTGGGGCCTGGGTTCAAACCCTGGCCAGAGCAAGTCAATTAACATCATTAATTTTTCTAATGTACATTGGTGAGACATTGTTATTAATTGTTGTCGGACTATTTAAGTGATGAAGGCATAGCACTGGTCACTAAAAAAAACTGTTCCGACAGCGATTGATGCCGTTTCAAACTAATGTACACAACATCGCCCTCCTTCGTCGGTTAGCAGAAACATCGGCGAAGTAAAACAATTAATAAAATGCCTGCTAATACAGCTTAACAAAGTTAATGCGTCTACTTAACACCAGAGGCACCTCAACACTGCTAAAAAAAAAAAAAATCAACATAACGGGCAAAGCAGAGTTGTAAAAGAGTTAAGCCTTCTAAATTTTCAACCTCTATCTTCTCTACCCTATCCCTCTCCTAAAGTTCCGGCACAATGCATTGCGTACGTAGGGGTCATTCCCTGAGTGCTGGTCCTAATTAAAAAAAAAAAAAAAAACCCCATACAAAACTTATATTGCTGTATTTGTGTGATATGCGTCCGTCTAAGGCAATTTATAGAAACATTGTCAGACCTGTCTACTATTGCTTTTATTTCTTGTTTAAAAACTTTTATTGGGAGACGTGACATACCAGAGAAATTATATTATGAAAATGCTAATTATATTGTTGGAGCAAACTCACAACTGCAGACACTAAAGCGACAATTTTTCAATGAGGCAAAACGTGGAAAGCTGCGTCATTTTTTCGCTCATTGCGGTACATATTTTGTGCTTAATCCACCATGTGCTACACATTTTTAAGACAAAAAACTTGATGATACGTACTAATGCTAACGAAAATTTTACATATGTACATATGAAGAATTATCCACCGTGCTTGTCGAGATTAAGGTAAAACTGAACTCGCGGCCAATCGCACCACTATCTGAGGATCCAAATAATGGCGAGGTACTTTCACCAGCTCATCTCCTCATTGGGACAACACTGTTGAAATTCAAATCAAAAAAACTTAGTTGATATACTTAGTTAATTTTCATTTCGTCACTTCAAAATATTTTTGCTTTAATAAAAGTAATAATAAAAATTTCTTCCTATTTTTATTATTATAATACGTGAGAATTTAACAAATAAACAGAAAATATAATAATAATTATTAACCAACAAGGGGTATTAATAATATAACGAGTTCTGTTTGCCATTTCCATGGGTTAGTTAACTTCTAATTAGTGTAAAAAAAGTTAACTATATGTTGATTATATTAGGCGATGACGAAAGTGCTACCACGTATTTCCCCATTCGCGATGTTGAAAAATATTTAATTTTATAGGTTTTTGATATGATACGCATATTAAATAGTTAGACACTTCAAAACATTCATATTACTTTTCTAACCTTTCATTTAAAATATGTTATATAGTATGCATTTGCTCTAGTAACTTACCTTGTTTCGAAAGTATATTTTGGCCTTTTTATGAAAAGAAATTTTGGTAAATAATCAATAAACACATTTTTCACCCAAGGCGCCATTCGATGAGTTTGCGGTGATCTAAAGTGTACATTTAAAACAACAACAGTAACGCAGATGCTAAAAAACAGAAAATGAAAATACATATGTATATTAGGCATATAACTTTCTAACATTTTTCGAAGATATAAAAATTGGCATACTATGGTCGAATAGGCCATTGAAAACTGAAATAATACGCTTTTAGTTTTTCGTTGGCGTCCAAAAAGTTCACGCACCGTCAGCGATGAAGTTTCAAATTTGTATGAGATGGGGTAGGAATTTATTTAAATATAGAGATCCAATTAGACCAATGTCAAAAGATAATACATAATTGGAAGATTTAATGATCTATGAAAATTTTTATGATATGGAATAAAATAACTTACTAAAAAAAAATTTTGTATTGCTTTAGGAAATAAATTTGGTGCGTGAAGTTTTTTTTATCATTATTTTTCATTAATAAAACATCATTGCCCACCACGTGGAACTATGCGCGAAATTTGGTTATAGCGCTACATATGTATGTATGTATATACATTGTATATACATTTGGGTTATTCACACTGTAGTCATAAGTCATATGTCATAAAATAATAGCACACTAAAATATGACAAATGTGAACACCCCGTCATAAATAAGTGGGCTATGTCATAATTGTGCCAGCTGATAAACATTTAACAACACTCCATTGTTATTCGGATTATTGGGCATACATTTGCATTTTGGCTTAAATGTAAATGTTTTTTAATTGTTAATAAAGAAAACAATAAATTTCCTGTAAATTTTCTAAAATGTCCATTATCAATTAAAATTTCTATACGAACTTGTTGAAATAAATATAATCAAAAGCCGATAACATGAGCTGAACTATTTTTTTGGACGGCGGCAAGTCGAAAAACGTTCACAAGCTGCCAGGCAGATCAGTTACACAAACACATATTTTCAACCAGGGCGAATTAATTACAAAAGGGCTATTAAGCTACGTTCACATTTATCAAATATTTGCCCAAAAAAACGTAACCAATAGTTTTGCTTAGGGATAGTGTCATTTAACACGATTGTTATATTACAAAATAAAATTAGTTCTTCTCCAAAACAGTATTTTTATACAGTTTTTAAAAAATTCGAACCCAAAATTAAAAACATATTGGAATTAAAGGAAATAAATTATTAGTTTTTTTCTTGGTTACGTTTTTTTCGACAAATATTTGATAAATGTGAACGTAGCTTTAGACACGCATACTTTTCTGCAGACATGTACGATGGCATACCAAAACTCACTGTCTAATAGCATGTATGTCGAGTACGTCAGACATGTCTGTTGGTTTTCAAAACTTTTTGATTTTCTGATGTCTGTCGCACACCAACATACACACAACATATATAAGTACTGAAGTATGCCGTCAGCCTTCGATAGTGTAATAGCAAAACGCAAAGTATGCCATCGTACATGTCTGCAGACAAGTATGCGTGTCTAATAGCCCTTTAAGGTGGATACATTGGCGAATTCACGCGAATTTATACATTACCTACACTATCAAATTTGTTACATATTTTCCCGCGCCATTTTAATGTAATTTTCGTGCCAAAGGTAAATTCATTACGACTACAGTATTTCATTCTTGTGCTATTTTTGTTTTCATTCTTGTGTTATTTAAAACTAGCGGCGGCTTATAAATATTAACCCCGGCTCGAATGCAGCTGCTCGACTAAGATTTCTACTGTTATTTTATGACAAACCATAAACATATACCTCAAAATGTCTTATTATTATATGACTATTTTGTTTGAAGCACAACAACAATTTTTTTAAACTATTGTAAAATAATAGGACATTATGACAATATGACTGATATGACAACAGTGTGAACACCCCAATTAATTTACACCATTGCCATTTGATTTAACTTTGACGATTACAAAACAAGCATTTACTATCCTATCGGTTTAGTTTTAAAAATTGAATAATACATATATTTCAGGAGAGCTGATTAAGAAAATAAATAAAATTTTACACTTACAAATAAAAATCGGTTAAGTAAAAGTGAGTCGAAGAAAATGTACTATTCGTTGCTAATTTAATATAAAGTTATCGTCTAAAATGATGAATAGATAAAATAATTTAATAATACTAAAAGTATAAGAAAATTAATATGGTAAATAAATAATTAGTTCTATTGGATGAAGTTTAGGTTAGGAAGGGTAGTGAGAAGCACACATCCACTCGGATACCCAATTGGATCAATTGTGATTCCCTTTATATTAATTTACTGACTAATTAGTCTCCTTACTGTCCAAGGAGAAAAAAAGAGCCCTTACCATCCATCAATCAGCCCCTTAATTCCCATGATAAAGCCCCTGATATCCTCAAGTTTGCACTTCGAGATATCACGAATGCCCTCATGTAAACGTCTGCTCAGCCATCTTTGCCTATGGCATTGCAGCCTTGGGCAATGACAGATGATATGCTCTATAGTTTCTGGCTCCTCTTCATCCCCACACATCCTACAGAAATCCGAAGTGCCATTTTCCCATATGCTAGTCCTCGCTCTAACGGAGCAATGGCTAGTCAACGCGGCTAGTCAGACTCAAACACCGAATGGAGATTTAACCGATCTATCACTAACTACCTCATCTAATGCTGACCCTATTTTTGACAGCTCATCAGCGATTTCGCTACCCTCAATATTGCAATTTCCTAATACCCAACATAGCCTAACGCTAAATTTGTTCATAAGCAAGTTGAGAGAACGCCTACACTTGCTGACCAGCTTCGACTTACAAAGCTTTCACCGCCGCATGACTGTCAACGTTGAATGTTACCTCCACGCCTTCAGTCAGAATTGTAAAACAGAACAAAAATAAGCAATTAAGAAATAATTTAAAAAGGAAGAAATGAAGTTACCGTATTGAGTAAGTATTGTGTTATGTAAACTAATATGTATTACAAAGACAGTAAAGGGTCTGCTTTCGGAAAGGAAGAAACATGGGCGGTAGCTTAATTAAGTGAGATCTATGATTGACAAAAAATAATAAGTCAGAAGGTCCCAACGCAATAAAATATAATAAATCCTTAAAAAATAGTATTTTACGACTAGATTACTATCTTATAAAATGAAAGGTTTCGCTGGTTAATATCATACGAAAGCCTTGAAAAGATTGTAAGAGGGTTGAATCATATCGGCCTTATTGAGTTACTTTTCAAAACTATTTAAAAAGCATTATTTGAGCAAGCTGGCCCTTGTAGTGAGTAATAATGGATGCATTCCAGATAGGCTTGCCAGATAACGTTGAATGAGCTTGACTGTCAAGATATTTTGATGGCTGTCAAGTTTTGAGTTCATGCAATATTTGTCAAGCTGCAAGTGAAAATTTTCAAAATTAAAATTGTTCAATTTGTTACATTGAAATATTTTCTATTTCTTTAGCAGTAAAGATAATTTGAAGGCAACATATAGTTTTGTCCCTGCGCCAACACAACACATTCGTCCCAACACACTTTTTTTTTTAATTAGGACCAGCACTCAGGGGATGACCCCTTCGTATGCAGTGCATTGTGCCGGAACTCAGTGAGAGGGATAAGGTAGAGAAGATAGATGTTGAAAATTTAGAAGGCTTAACTCTTTTAGAACTCTGCTTTTCGCGTTATGTTAATTTTTATAGCAGTTTTGTGGCGCCTCCGGTGTTACGTAGACGCATTAACTTTGTTAAGCTGTAATGGCAGGCATTTTATTAATTGTTTTACTTCGCCGATGTTTCTGCTAACCGACGAAGGAGGGCGATGTTGTGTACATTAGCTTCGAACAGCATCAATCGCTGTCGGAACAGGTTTTAGTGACCAGTGCTATGCCTTCATCACTTAAATAGGCTGACAACAATTAATACAATGTCTCACTAATGTACATTAGAGAAATTAATGATGTTGATTGACTTGCTCTGTCCAGGGTTTGAACCCAGTCCCCATGTCATTGTTTGCTTAGTAGTCAACGCGCTAACCACTTCAGCCAACATCACCCTCATTAATTTATATCAACACTGGTAATTTGTGCCAACACACATAAACTGACAACAAATTTTAGTAAAAATATTGTTAAGCAAAATAGTTAATTTCTGTTAAAAAAAAAAAATAATATTTTACTAATTTTTATTTTTTAGATGTATACATATATATTTACATACATGGTAATACATACATATGTATGTATGTCAAGTATTTAAAATAAAAAAATTTATTATGTAAACGCAAAATGTACGAGTAGGAGAGAATACGGATAAAAAATCATGCAAGCGTTCGGTAAATGTTACCATCGCCTTGAAATAATCGAAATATGGAAAAGAAGAACGCCAAGATACATAAACATATAGTATGAAAGATAATGGTAAAATAAAGCAAAATTGATAATAGGTATACTGAAAATGAAAAATCCCCAAATCCCTCCCCACGATAATCTGTCCACAAAAACCAGCTAAAATCCCCAATTTTGGGAGAAATCCCCACACCTGGCTACACTGCATGTATATATACCTATGAATTTCAAACTAGTGAATTATTTTATTTTTATATACTTATTATTGACATAATTTTGAATTTTTATAAACATATGAAAAAAAAATAAAACCTAATGTATCACTAATCATAACCTGCTCTAATGAATTTTACATAAGGGCTTAAAAAAAATAAACAAAAAAATTCCCGACCCATTTTTACAACAGATGGTTTGTTATCATTGGGATGCACTTGGTACACGTAGCTATTAATTGTATCTATAGAGCATTTATAATATACCGGACGGTCCATTGCTCGGGTTACCCGAAGAGGGGAGGCAATGTGACGAGCCAAAAGTCAGGTTTCGTTTTTGGCACACATCGACTTAGTCTCGTCTTATGTTTTCTTAACATAATAGTTAATACTCGTGGTCATAAAGGCTTAAATCATAATATTATCAAGCAATAATAAGGCATAATGAAATCTCTGGAATTAAAATATCCAGCATATATATTTGAAATTAGATTTAAATTTTGAAAACCGTTATACAACAACATCTGAAGCCAAATTAAAGGACACACCAATCTTATGTTACAACGCTGTTGGTCACCCACAGCTGATATAGCTAAAGATTTGATTTGTTAATTGGAGTCAGTCAGACTATGGCCGGCTACTTGGCACAGGTAACCAGATACGACGAAAAAAAAAATTGGACTTGGATCATATTTTATTTGTCATAGCCCGGCATCGTGAAAAAGAGGCAACATTAGTGTGTTTGTTATGAAAGTAAACAAAAGAAAAAGCAAAAAAAAACTTCAGTTTTTAGTGGAAAATGCTACATGAAAGCACGCTTAAATTTAATAAAATGTAATAATATTAAGTATTTACGGCATATAGTTCGAAAATAAAGTGATAAAACCATTTAGTGTGTGCTTATATACTCTGTATATTAAATTTATATACATACGTACATATATGCTGTAAATTTGCCAAATTGTGGTGGTTCTTAACTTACATATTTGATAAATTCTGATATTTTGCAGATATTATAGTGATAATATACAAACGATTACTGAAAACCAACTTATTTGGATAGAAAGAGAGCACAAAGAAAAAAACCAAAACTCGCGATTGTATGAGTGTATACAAACAATTATGCAAAATCTTCCGTCGCGAGTCACTTCTGTATATTTTGTGTACTTGGTAAGATCAGCTAAATTGTCTTAGAATTTTACTCAATTCAATTTAGCTAGCCAAGCAAAAGTAAAGTGCTGGATGAGAATATTATTCCTCCACCTTATACGGAAGCAATCCCTCTGCCGTGAGTTGCTTTCGCCTTTTTCCTTTGGACTAGAACTTTGTTCGCTCTGAAGTGGAAGAAATGGGCTGCTAAAAGTGTCGCTACCATACTGCGCTTCTCACGGGATACTCCACGACTGGTGACGACGCTGGGCACGGTTTTACACCACGCTGAGGCTGAAGAGAATATTCTTCCCTTAATGGTAGCGAGTTGGCGCTCAGGTGACCAGACTAGCACGCCGCTGGACAGAATATTATTCGTCCGTTGCGTGTTAGTCTGTTAAATATCTACGACGGCGCGGTATATTGTACAAGAGAGAGAGAGAGAGAGAGAGAAATCAAAGTACGAGGTTACATGAATTTGTCGTCGATGATGCAGAGGGTGTTTCTTTTAGCTTGGTGTCAGAAGTTAAGATGAACAACTAGATTAAGAGATTTGTAAATTAAATATGTTTTATTGAACAAGAGATTTTCAGCGTGTTTTACTTTCATCGGAAAACCAATACAAATGATTGCAACGAACCTTGGCAGCTGAGAGCTTACTTTAGCGTAAGGCGAAAAAGCTTCGTTACAACGCTAAATATATTATTTCAAAAACCAAATTAAGCGACTTTGAAGTCAATGAAATAGTGATTAACTGCATCAATTTTTGTGTGGAATTGTGTAGCCAAATAATAAAAAGATTTGATTTCGAAAGTAATTTAAAATTTTTAAATATAATAAATCCTATCAATATAATTAATAAAAACAATAATTAAAGTTTTGAGATGCTTAAAGACTTTCCTCATTTTATTTCTGAAAACGAAATTCAAGACTTAGATTCAGAATTTCGAGAACTAAAATTCTTAGATTTTAAATCAATGTTTGAAACTGACAGTATTAATGTACGTATGTAGTTTTTGGAAAAAGATATCTAAAAAAAAAAGAGGCAATTCATGTAGAGCTTCTTACTTTATCAAAATGTATTCAAAATGATGTTATAACATTACCTCATTCTTATCCCAATCTAGAGAGAATCTTCAGTCAAGTAAATTTAAATAAAACAAAGATTCGAAATTCTTTAGAAAATGATTCGATTGAAGGTATTCTTTATTCCGAAGATTATTTAAAAGTAAATAACTCAAATTGTTACAAAATTTTAATTCCACCTGACTTATTAAAAATGTTAAATTCAGACATTTATTTGTAAGGCTTTTAAATATGTTAGTACATTATAAATTTTATATGAATATACAAGTATATTTTTTACTTTCAATATGTATATATGCATAAATATTTATCAGTCAACTTTAATTTTTTTTACTGCTGCACATTTTATAAGTATATGTATGTATGCATAAAATAGCTATGAGTTGCTATGTTTTGTTTGATTGTTTTCAATAAAAATCGAAATAAAAACTTATTTAATAACATTTTCAGTTGTACGATTTTTTAGCAATTTTTTAAGATGAAAAAGACGATTTTTTAAAATTTTTTTAGGAAATTGACGATTTCTTCATAAATTTATCTGGCAGCCCTGCCCTTGAGGCTATTTAAACATGTTAAAGAGCAAATAGTCGAAGCTAGGGCAGCAAAAGAGAAGGAATCTTATCGGAAATATCTAGTTAAAATCTTCTGGCTAACGGCGATTCTGATAACAGGAGCACTCATGTCGACCTCAACGAAAGCACTGTTCGCTATTTTGAACTGGCTTTCAGTGGCTGTTCTGCCCAAGCAGCAGGCTTTGTTTTCGGGAACCGACCTTGGTCATTCTTGGATTCTCAGGCAACATCAAGCGCTCCACGACTATAGTGACTATTGCTCACCGAAACATTATTTTGGCCATTCTCCAAATATTTTGGATTTCCCAGTGAATTTAGCTTTTTAGCCGTTCAACCTTGCTACAGGTTTGGCTGGATAACAAGCGAAATGCAAAAGCTGTTTCAAACTGAACAACTTGGCACTAATAGTATTAGTATTGCTAAAAAAAGAGATGTTTTTAAAAAATTAGGAGTTTTGAACTTTATATCAAGAAAAAATTACCAAAATGTAATAGAACTATATCTACTTTTAAAACTAAACATGCCAAATGGCTCGCATCGACTATGATGGTCAAACTTGATAACAAAAACGCAGAAACAGAACAGCGAAATCAACTAATAGGACATCCACGCCTGGCATATAAAGATGCGGGATCACGGCTTAAGAGAAAGTTGGCATCCGCACTAGCAGAAACCCACGAACATGACACAAGTCTACTTGTACTTACTGCCAAGGTAGCAATGAATTGCAATGAATATTTCCAAAAAAATCCGAAAATAATGCTATTTTTTTTGGAAATATTCATTGCAATTCATTGCAATTGGTGAATAGTTGACCTGCAACGCTAGAGGGCTTATTTTAAAGGAAATTTTCTCAGCTTTCTATATATCTGTCCTCATTTATAGAAAATTATTTACCCAAATAATGGTTTTGGAGGTTTATGTTAAAATAACAATAGTCCTGAGCACCAAATTTTCTCTTAAAAAACCGGAAGCTCGATTTTGATTTTAGAACCATGGTTTCTTTAGGAAAAGTTCTTAGAATTTCCCGTAGATTACGATTTTGCTATACGCTTAGTAGGCAAAAAAATTGACCCACCCTAGTGTACAATCTGTGGCGCTGCTGCAAAGCATTTTGTGAAAACTAGAGACATTAATTCGGAAATATTTAAGCCAAAAACTGGTACCGTGAATTTCGGTGTCAGTCCACTTCATGCTTGGATACGCATACTGGAGTTCGTATTAAAAATTTCTTACCGGATTGGATTAAATAAATGGCAGATAAGGGACAAAAATGAACAGAAGGTGATGAAGACTCGCAAACAATCAATACAGAAAAAATTAATTTTGTGTTGGAAAATATTATTATTTATATCCAATCAGTTTTTAGCAGAACGTATCAGTACTGATTTCAAGGCCGCTACACCTCTCATCAGCGTTCAATTGTCCATCTTTACAAATTTCGTAAAGTGGATACTAATTGAGAAGAATATCAACTATTTAACTAGTTTTCAACAGAAATAGAATATGAGAATTAATTTTTAATTCAATTTTTATTCTACAATGAAACAGTGCTGGTTAGTACGAAATTCCCTCATTACTGTTTGGAACTAATAATCAACACAAACTCATAGTCCGTTATCATCAAAGTATTTTACTTTGTATTTTAACGTTTTTTTTTGTTGTTTTTACTCTATATTAGGGAAATTCACATATTACTGTGACCGCTGTTATTAGGGGGTAGATAGAAATCTTATTCATAAGAGTTTGGTTCATGGTTCCCAAATTATAGCTGTATCTTCTGTTCCTGTCGGATGCCTTGGCGAAAATGCTTCAGAAGGGCGCAATAAGATTTATAAAGAAGATAGGAGATCTCATACACGAAAAAATAATCGAGTTAATACTATGGCGGATGTGTTCAATAGGTCAATGGATTCTTCGGACCCTTTACTTTTTATTAACAGAAGATTAGCCATATCGAAAAAAAATATATTGCCAATGGAAGTCTTTGCGCTACTTGAGCTCCCGATTTTTGATACTGACCAAGTGTGTGTCACCGATACTGATTCTGATGAGTAGGACATCGAATTAGATTATGATTCTGGGACCGAAAAGTTATATGAATTTGCGATTGAGTAATAAATTGTTATTATTTTTAATACATATTATGGTAATATCTTTTTTCTTAGCTTACAGATTTGGGGAAATATAACGAATGCTTATATTCCAGACGTTAAATACTCGTAAGAAAGGTTATTTAGATAATTAGAATATCTACATGCAACTTAGCTTTATACGGGCGGTTAGAGTAGGCGTGGTCGTATCGATCTGAAAATTTTAATATTTCTTAAGAATATCATTATTAGTATATGTACCAATTTACAGCTCTCTAGAATCTTTATTACACTTTATGCCAAAAAAAAAAAATGCATCATTGCTTTAGCCATTTTTCCAATTTAGATATTTGTAAGTTGCGGGAACCTTCTACTGGATTATCATGGACGCTTGGAAAAGCTGTATCATCATCAAATGTTGACTGCTTAACGGTAAGTCAGAGGCATATATTAAATAAAATAACGGACCGAAGATGCTACCTGCTAAAGGTGTCAAACTATCGATAGTGGCACCATTGATAGTTTTAAAAAGTATATCGATATATCGACGATACTATCGCCATAGTATCGAAGTGGTTTTTCTCAGAGAATATTTTTATTTCATCTAAGTAATACATACATACATACCTACCTAATATGTTTTTATATACATATGTATGTAAATATTCTAAATAAAAGATCTAGGTTAAACAAAACAAAACAAAATGAAACTTTAATTCTTAGTTCAATAAATAAGAAAATTAAAATTATTATATATATATATTATTCAAATATATATAAAATTATTAATATTAAATTATTATATATTATATTAATGTTAAAAAAGTTCGTGTGAGATCAATTATCAGTCATCCAGCTATTTTTGTTAATAACATTTTTTTAAGCTATTGCATAGCTTCTATCGCGGGCTTTAAGGCGACCGAATCAAGAAATTTTGAAAAGTTTGTTTCTTAAGTCTTTTGTTTATGAAACAAAAAAACCTGTCATTTGTTTTTGAAACGAAAAAACCTGTCATTTGTTTTTGAAACGAAAAAAACCGACACTAAGTTTGTTTCTTAAGCCTTTTGTTTTTTGAAGTGAAAACTTCTTTTTTGTATAGACCATGGCATAATAAATAAGGTAAAGTCTTCCTGCCTGCTGTAGAAGAATATTTTTGTTTTACAAATGTCAAATTTTATGTAGCAGAGCAACATGCTGATTAAAAATTTGTAGCGGCGTCTAAGTAAAAAAATTTATTTCAACCCGCCAGTGAAGTATAAAATTATATTTGGAAATTTTATATATTAAATAAAAAAAATTGCTGTAAAGGAAAGTCTAATATCACTTAAGCAACTTAAACTTAACCATGCCATGGTATAGTCAATGTATGATGACTATACAGTGTTGCCGCTTTGGAAATTTTCTACATGTCCAGTGTTGCCACTTTTCCCGGAAAATTTGCCGGGATTTTGAGGGCATTTTTGTCCAAGTTTTTGGGAATCCCCGTCCAGTGTTGCCACCTTTTTTGGTTACACTATTTATAACTCAAGAACGGCTGAACAGATTTGGCTGAAAATTGGTGGGCATGTAGCTTAGAACCAGGAAAAGGACATAGGATACTAAGTTAAGGCAATTTTTACCGGGGGGGACTAGGGTGCCCTTTTTTCCCTTTCCAGTATAGCTAGAAGCTGAAATTGAAATTGCATAAGTTGATAAAAAATGCTATGCAATATTTCTTTTTTCAAAAGTGTCTCTAACAAAATTCACAAGTCTGTGAGTTTTTTCAATAGTGATATGTTACCTGTGAAAACCGAATTGACGATCTGGAATGCATCCATTACTAGTCAATAGACGAAAGCCACTAGAAAACGGGAGCCCAGTGATTTGTAAAAAGCCGTATATTGACTGTCTGTTCATAAAAAAAATATGGTTTTGCCTTAATAATTTTAAGCCTTCCCTCGTACATTTATTTCTTTGTTTCTTATTTTATTTTACATACATTTGTTTTTTTTTATATTCAAGTAACAGTAGAATCTTTCGATTTTTTTTCATACTAAATGCTTAAATGTAAATAAAAGCTTTAAAGAAGTTCTTTGTCATAAAATAAATTAGTCTATAAATGAACATCAAACAAACCTTTGTTATTAGACATTTTTTGGTGACCCCGACGTGATCGTTGTGAGATTACAAGAGAGTTAATTGTGTTTTTTATTACTGCGCTTAATAGTAAACTACAAAATTAAACTGGTTTTATTGTAGCTGCTTATTGTTAAAATAAATAAGTAGTGGAAAAAGTGTGTTTTTGCAATTAATAAAAAAAAAATTGTAACGGATTGCAATTGCCCAGCTGCATAAAGTAAAAACCTTTTAATAACAATTATATACGTTTTTTTCGAAAGTGAACAATTTAATCAAATCTAAACTGGTTTTTTTTATTAATAAAATATGAGTACTATTGAAACTCTACGTAATAAAAGATCAAATATTAAGGGTACAGCCACAAGGCTGGAAAATTTCTTATTAAATGTGAATAGTGAAACTTCACTGTTTGAGCTACGAGCCAGGCTTGAAAAATTAGAAATCCTTAATGAAAATTTTCAAGTATTGGATATTGAAATGGCTGCCCATGGCGATGCTGCTAAAGGTCGTGATAGTGAATTGGAGGAATTTGAAGCCAAATATTTTCAAATGAAAACTAAGTATTGCGAAATTATTGATTCTCGACTACAAGCTTCTAATGTTGTTGGTGATCCACTTAATTCCACAACGATGCATCAATATGCCATGCATAAGCTTTTGGAATCTCAAGCAGCGTTTTTAGAAAAATTATCAGCATTACAATCATCTTTTACATCTGCAAGTCCAGCTTGTTTATCACAAACTGCAAATACGTCTATCCCGACTGCTGATGTCAGACTTCCAAAATTAAATATACCAGAATTTGAAGCTAACTATTCTGATTTCAAATCGTTTTTTGATTTATTTAGCAGCTCTGTACACAACAATCATTCGCTAACTGCATCCCAGAAGTTCCAATACCTTAAAGGTCTATTAAAGGGTGAGCCTGCTACGCTTATACGACATCTTCCTGTGTCCGATCAAAAGTATGTGGAAGCTATGAAAAAGATTCAAGAGCGTTATGATAAGCCCTCGCTGGTAATTGATTCCTTGATTGAAACGTTTTTATCTATTTCTAAAGCAGATGGTCCGCAAGGCATTAGAAATGTCTCTAATATCGCTGATGAAGTTATACGAGGTCTGCGAGCACAAGGTCCTGAAGCAGAAAAACGTGATCCATGGCTGATACACCTGTTATTAAAAAAGGTTGACAGAGAAACTCATCAGTCATGGGCTGAATATTGTAGTAAAACGACTTTTCCTACGCTGGATAGTTTTATTCATTTTATTAATGAACGCTGTGATGCTCTAGAACGTGTGCCATTTTCAAGTGATTAACAACGCTATACTGCGTCACAAGTAAAAAGTAAGTCCGTACGGTCATATAACAGTGTTAAGAAAAGAGCGTGTGTGGCCTGTTCACAGAATCATCACCTGGCCTATTGTCCAACCTTTACCAAGAAGTCTGTACCTAGCCGTATAAGTTTTGTTAAAGACAATAAACTGTGCTTTAATTGCCTAAAATCGGGACATATGGTAACAAACTGTCCATCAAAGCACGTTTGTGAGAGCTGTAAAGGTCACCACCATTCTTGTATTCATTTGAAACGTAATGTTACTCAAGTTGCAACAGTAAAGAGCGTGGATGCTGGTTTGCCAAAGGATGGTGGTTCTAAAACATCTGAAACTGCTACCAACTCTGCACCTATTTCTGACTCATCAGTGAATCTTGCCGCACTAACTAAGGTAAAAAATTTAAATATGCTTTTACCCACAGCAACTGTTCTGGTTAAAAATAATGTGGGTAGCCACTAAAGCTGCAATATTTTACTTGATTCTGGATGTCAAAACACATTAATTTCTGAACGATGTGCTAATAGACTTGGACTACAACGAACACCATCTAAAATATTCGTAAGTGGATTAGGAAACAATAAAGCAGGTGCGACAAGAGGAGAAGTCGAGCTACAGGTAAAATCTTTATATAATTCTGATTCTATTGTCATGCTAGCAGCCCATGTCTTTAAGAGTCTTACCTCTCAATTGCCATGCTCTCCCCTTACTATAAACTATTGGGATGATGTAAAAATTTGTCTCTTGCTGACCCAAACTTTGATACTCCGAAAGATATAGACATTTTAGTGGGCTACGATTATTTCTTTGCCCTTTTAAGAGATGGCCGTATTGTTAAAGATGGTAATCTACTGGCACAAAATACTATGTTTGGCTACGTACTATGTGGCGGATGTAATCTCGAATCCAATATGAGTGCCTGCCACGTGATGACACAGTACTCATCGGATGATGATTTAAATAAAACCATACAGTTATTTTGGAAAATGAAAGTGTACCTCAGCTTACACCTAGCTTTACCGTTGAAGATCAACAAACTGAAGATTTTTATAAATCGACTACTACCCGTGATAAAAGGTATTCTGTTAGACTTCCATTCTCTCAAAAACTAGATATTGGTGAGTCCTTTACTTGCGCTCTGAAAAGACTAATGACTATGGAGAGAAAATTTAAATCGAACCCAGATTTAATGCTAGCTTACTCAGAATTTATGAACGAATACCTGTCACTGGGTCATATGAAACTAGTGCCCCATAATGAAATAAATGATCCATCTGAAAAGGTTTATTATCTGCCGCACCATGCTGTGCTTAAAGAAAATAGTCTGACCACCAAACTCAGAGTAGTGTTTGATGGTTCCGCTAAATCTTCTAATGGAAAATCACTCAGTGATAATTTACTTAAAGGCCCAATATTACAACAAGACCTAGTGGCAGTAATTTTAAGATATAGGTGCAAGAAATACTGTTTCTCTGTCGACATTAAACAGATGTTTAGAATGATTAACGTTCATGAGTGTAACCAAGACTATCAGCGTATATTTTAGCATGAATCTTCTAATGATCAGGTTCAACACTATCGACTTACTACCGCGACATATGGCACTCGACCTGCGCCCTATCTATCAATTCGCTCTCTTCTGCAACTAAGTGACGACGGAAATAATCGCTATCCCATGCAGCCGTCAAAAACTCATTTTACGCCGACGACTGCATGGCAGGTTCTAATACAATAGAGGAGGCTCAGGAGCTAGCTGATCAGTTGAACAATTTGCTTATGGCTGGTGGCTTTCATCTAAGAAAGTGGGCTACTAATGATAGCAGAATTCTTCAAAAAATTCCAGATAGTGATAAAATTGAGAGCGTGGTAGATATCCCTTCACACATAACAGTTTGCCTCCTTGGTATTATTTGGGATCCTATTAAAGACTGTTTTTCTTATAAGGTAAAAGAAAATGATTATTGTCTTGACACCAAAAGGAACTTGCTTTCTGAGATATCTAAAATTTTTTATCCCCTTGGCTGGATCTAACCTGCAATTATTGCTGTGAAAATAATTATTCAACGTTTGTGGCTATCAAATCTGGATTGGGACGAGCCGTTGCCTAATGATATATTAAATGAAGTCAAATTGCTATTTTCAGAATTTCATTTACTGAATAATATTAATATCCCCCTACTTATTTTTTCGACAGAGAAAAATATAACCTTTCATGGATTTTGTGATGCTTCTAGCGTCACATACGCTGCTGTGATTTACAGTCGCAAGGTAGCGGCGGATGGTAAAGTGTCCACCAACCTCGTCATCTCTAAAACGAAGGTGGCTCCAATTGCATCGTATTCAATTCCCCGGCTGGAACTTTGGATAATTGGTGCACGAGAAATTGTTAAAGTCATTACTCAGCAGTGTGGAGTTTGTCTTCGCTACAGTTCACGGGTCCAAGAATAACTTATGGGTGACTTGCTCAAGTTTAGAGTCAACGCTGCTTTTCCATTTTACGAAGTTGGGTGCGATTATGCTGGACCAATATTATATAAACAACGAACTGGAAGAAAATCTCCAATTGTTAAAGCATATATTGCTGTTTTTATTTGCCTGGTGACCAAAGCAGTCCACTTGGAACTCGTTTCCGACTTAAGTACTGATGCCTTTTTAGCTGCCCTTGACCGATTTGTTGCTCGAAGAGGACTATGTGCTCATATTCATAGTGATAACGGCACTAACTTCCGTGGAGCTGCCAGCAAGCTTAATGAAATTTATCAGATGATAACTTCTTTTATATCTAACCATAAAATTTCGAATTTTTTGTCTTCCAAAGGTATACAGTGGCACTTTATTCCGCCAAGTGCCCCACATTTTGGGGGGTCAAGTCAAGCTTTGCCAGAAACAGATGTCACTCATTTGAATACTTCTTCATTATCCAAATGGCAACTAGTACAACAACTAACTCAATATTTTAGGTCTCGTTGGTCAACTGAGTATTTACTCTCACTTCAACCGAAATCTAAATGGCTAAAAAAAAGTCTAACTTATGTGTTGGCGACATTGTCTTGCTACGCGAGAACAATCAACCCCCCGCTTCCTGGAAGCTGGGTCGTATCATTGAAACTCATGCTGGGTCCGACGGTCTTGTACGAGTAGTAACTGTCAAGACGGAAAATTCAACTTTCAAAAGGACTATTGCTAAACTTCACCCACTGCCAAAGGAATGTTGAACGTCGTTCAAGGCTGGCGGAAATGTTCATAAAAAAATATGGTTTTGCC
Organism: Lypha dubia; assembly: GCA_947311025.1. Taxonomy (NCBI): domain Eukaryota; kingdom Metazoa; phylum Arthropoda; class Insecta; order Diptera; family Tachinidae; genus Lypha; species Lypha dubia. Next base: position 101,356,310 of record OX371260.1, on the reverse strand, counting down.
TTAATAATTTTAAGCCTTCCCTCGTACATTTAGTTCTTTGCTTCTTATTTTATTTTACATACATTTGTTTTTTTTATATTCAAGTAACGGTCGAATCTTTCGATTTTTTTTCATACTAAATGCTTAAATGTAAATAATAGCTTTTAAGAAGTTCTTTAATTGAAAATGTTGGGGGGGGGGGGGGGGGGGAATAGACAGATGATACCTCGAGGATCCTTGGTGTCGTAAAGGGTTCCCAGATTTCTTTTGAGTTGCATCCCCAATTTGAAAATTTTCATCCCCGAAACTCCCCAAAAAGTAATTTATACGATCCCCAAAACTCCCCACTAAAAATAATACTTCTTCATGAATGAATGAATACTTTATTTGCACTGTAGTTCATTTCTAAGTATATATTTGTATATGTGTTCTAACAAATTAGTTAATTTGACTGATAAAATCAAAAAATTCGGATTCCAAATCTTCATTACCGCTCTCTGAAGAAATCTTTTGGTACATTCTTTTAGAACTAAACAATTTGACCAGTTCTGGAGATGGATCAAAAGTTTCACATTAAAATCCATTATTTTTAAAATGTATATTAATTCTCAACAGAGATTCGAGCAACTCGTACTGCATTTTGTTTCTAATTTTTGTTTTTACCGTGTTCATTGCCAAAAAAAACTCCTTCAACGCAAGCGTTGCTCGTTGATACGCAAAGTAAATTTAATACCAACTCTGCCAGGTTTTTAAACGGCCGTGATCCAGCGGAATCTTGATATGAATAAACTTCTGTCCAAAACATATTTAAGTTGTTTGTTATTTGTATATCAAATAAATCATTCCACCTTATAAATGGCATTTTTTCCACTGTGACTCGAAAATATCTCTTGAAACATTTTCATTTCACGCTGGTTGTAGTATTTTTATGATTGAACTAAATTTGGGTTGTCCTAATGGGTTGCAACACATGCTTGGAGAAAATTGCTTATATGTTTTGAAAATGTTGAGATTTGATGGCAAATGTTTTAGCATTTGTTTCAATAAAGTTTTTAGGTATAAAAAAACAAGTCCGCTTTACTTTTAATAACAAAGTTTTTTTACCACACTAAAAACATTTATGTTCCCCAAAAAGAACAATTAAAATATGTTGATATTAAAATAATAGTCCAAAAAATAAACCAAATTCTATAAACAAAATAAAAATGCCCAAAAAATCTCATAAATTCCCCAAAGCATATAAATTATCCTCAATGAATTCCCCAATCCCCAAGCCAAATTTTTCATCACCATTTTGAAAAAAAAGTCCCCGATAAATCCCCTAATCTGACAACACTATTTCATTTTTATGTTGGCAGATGCCGTTTGCGTTCCAAAAACATATTTTCAAGTTCATGGCTTGTTCAGTACATCCTGCAACAAGATAGACTGCATTTTCAACATTTCCTGCACCATACAGAACATGTTGAGAATAAAAGTATTTACTGTTTGAATTAAGCTCTCAATTGAGGCTTCAATACGACTAAATTAAACCCTGGAACTTCGTTTGCTGGTACCGTTTTTTGCGCTGTATTCTGGTTACTTTTTAAAATGCTTGCGTATGAAAAATGACTATTAGGTTATTGCTGAGCAACAGCCGTGATAGCTTTCAATATGCCTGAATATTTTTGCTGGCTGGTAGACTGTTGAGGTAACTGTGGGTAGCTTGAAAGTGTGATAGGCTGAGCGGGGATATTATTTTCTTTTTTGTTCGACGAGCGTTTAAAAAAAGAGTAAATAGGGCAGCCTCTATATAGCAGTGTGATTACTGCCACAATTGCCACATTTTTTCGCCTTGGGATCACCTTTGATTTTATCACAGTTAGCGGTACTGTGTAACTCACCATATACAGCGCAGACGGTAGGCAACTTGCAATAAGTTTTGGTGTGCCCAAATTCTTGGCAGTTCAGGCATTGGATAGGTCCAGCTCTTTTATGTGGCTGCTCAACTATAATTCTTCTGTGCAATAAATTGGATGTAAATCATTTTTTTTTTTATTTTTATGTCACCTGGCTGTAAATCGATTCTATATATTGGTTGGGGGATTTTTTCCTTATTTTTATTGTTTGATACATTTTTTACCTTGAAGCCATTATTTTCAAGGCCAGACATGACCTCTTCTGGATCCACGCTAGAATCTTTACCTTTAATAATGACTGGCAGGACTTTAGCACTCTTCAGCTGATATGTATACAAATTTTTATTTTTTGTCTCAAAATCTGAGATAATTTTTTGGTTATTGTTTTTGTGGGATACCTCGATTTTTGTTTCATATATCGACTTGTTCATTTAAAATTACAAAACGATTTTCAGAATGTTTAATAATATTTTTCCATCTTTGGGCATTTTCGCCGTTGACTCTATTTGAGCAGATTTGGGACTTCTTCCCCTTTTTAGCACGGTTATGAATCTGTCCATACTGTTTGAATTTTATTACCACTTGTTTCACTCACTGCATCAACAATTTTGTGCACGTTGGTCACCTTGTTATTTATTGTTTGTTTGTTTGTACACCTAAGCTGACAAGTTTGCTAATACTTCTATACAAACATTAGTCAGGAGCACTTTTTATTATAGTATCATGAAAATTATTCAAATATATGTACATATTAATTAAAAGTACCATTAGTTTTATTTTTAGTATTAATTAAAATTTTGCTCTACAATAACTTTTTGACAAATTCTGAAAGAATGAGTAGAGGAAAAAAATTGTGATTTCAGCAAAAACATGCAAGTTTTTTTTAACTTTATATTTACGTACATAGTTCAATTGAAGTAGAAACTGTAAAAACTGCAAATATATTCTCTATACGGAGCTATTACGTGAAAACTTTCTATCTTGACTCTAAACCCTTTTATCTATCTCAAGGGCTAATATACTGAAAAAGTAAACAATTCGAGAGACATTAACCATGGGAAGCGTGCAATAAAGGAAAAGGTTGGAATGTACAAAAATATTCGACAGTAAAGAAAAACAAAGGGAGATTTTAAGCCGTCCCGAACCCGCGACGATATATTTAGCTAATTAGATGAAACGGTAGTATCTTAGGTTCCTACTAAAAACATATCAGTATTTTACTTTCCACAATTCACAGAGAGAAAATTACCTCTGGTCCACAATATGAATCAGAAATAATTTGATATTAGGGTTGTGTTAAAAAGAAACGTATGTAGCTTTTGTCAAACAACATGTTACAATTACCACCAAGCCCCACCATTATATATATATTATTTTAGTGCTAAATAATACATTATAAACTGTAATTGAAGTAAATAAAACTTAAAAAATTTAATAGAATTAGAAGACCTTGTGTTCCCAACTGGGTAGGCCCTCGTAAGCCTTGAAGAATAATTTAAAAAAGCTAAAAGATCTTTTAAAAACTTTCAAGATATAATAAAATTTTTACAACATTTTAAAGTGAGTTTAAATTTTTTCAGTGGTCTATGTAAAATTAATGAAGATATTGGAAAAACAAAATAGAATTCGTCACCATGGTGGGTATTGGAAAAGCGAAGGTTAAGAATGTCACTACTGCGTGTTTGATGAAATTGGTATTCCGAAGATTCTTTGATAAAAACGTTAAACGACCTTAGGAGGGAATTTTCCAAACATCGAATACATACAATCGATTAATTCTGCACACAAATTCAAAAATTAAATGAATTAATTACTAAAATTATTTACCTTATAGATACCAATATCATAGCAAATATTAAGTATTTCCCCAGAAGGGGCACTACCAATGATGTGGGCGGTATAATTTCTACTACTAGCAAAAAGAACACGTGGAGACTAATGAGGATCGAAATAGAAAGTGTAACCTGTTAAAGATAAATATATTATTTATTTATTTATGTTTATAAAAGAAAATAAATAATTAATATATGATGCACTCACCTTTTCACCACTGTCCGATGGGAGATAAAATGTTAAAACTGTGAGGAATGAAATACCCATACATGGTATAATAATATTAACGGTATAAAATAGAGTTTTACGACGCATAGTGATGTTGAATGTTATATCAAGGTACGGTTCATCGCAGCATGTATAAAATTTTTCATTTCTGTCAATATAAAATTATATAAAAATAAATATGTTTTAGGTATGTAAATAACTGTAAATATTATTTGTAACATACGCATCACCCATTTAATGCAACATATATATGTACATAGACATTAAACAAGTAAACAACCCTGAATAAATGTAGCTTAAGCTTTCATTAAGTTAGTATTATTTTGAAATTAAATTTTCTGATCTATTGTGTTTTGAATGTTGCCAGCTGGAATAGCTACTTGAAAATTGTATTTTCTTAAGTTACGACGAATGTTTGGAAAATTTGTTGAATATTTTACTGAAATACTTTCGTGAATTTGTATAAAGTAACAGTAGTATAAACCAAAAAATATAATGTAATATGATTTAATAATAATGATTTAAATAGCTGTGTTCGACGTAAAGTCCGGTAAGATGAGAGTTAACAAAACGTTCTTTCACAAAACGATAAATTTACAGAAAAAGAATTAAACACATAAAGGCCGGGGCATATAGAATACATTATACGCTACATTTTTCACCTGACAGCTAAGTTGAAATACAAGGTAACTTATGAGCGGTGACACAGGTGGTACGTGCCCGTTACCGCAAAGTAAAAAAGTTAGGCAACTTTGATAACAAAGATTACTGTTTCATGAACGTTCTCATTTAATTTAATTTACCCAATTTTCAAGGCAAGAAGAACTTTTTGGCCCGTGGTAACAGAGATGCATACTATACAAACGCAAAACTATTCAAACGCAAGTTAAAATATTATCTCTGTAAACGAAGTTATGACAACAAAAAACGATTTGAAAACGTGCAAAGTTTGAAAAGAGCTGTCTTAGCTCTTAAAAAATAAATCTAGCTCTAAAGCAGTGTCGGCCACAAAGAGAGGAAGAGAGAATCTAGGTAGTAGTAGTGTTTATGAGTATGGATTAGTGAAAAATACAGTGAACAAAATGCATGAACATAACACAATACCGAAATTGAATTGGTTTCTGTTTGTTTTGTATGAATAAAAATAAAGTGCGTTGTTGAAAATATTCCCTGTGTAACTGATATAAACAATTTAAAGAAAAATATCAAAAGGCAATGCGTCATATATCTGCTTGTGCAAAAGCAAATAAATGAAATTGTTGTTTATTTTTTACATTTTGTTGAGTTTTTTTTATTTTTATTCGGCTGTGTTCGGTTGTATACATACATATATGAATCCGAATGATATTCGGAACATAGGTGTACGTTTGAGCAACACTGCTCTAAAGTAGCTAAGTTGGTATTAGAATGCTGCATAAATAGATGTGTAGCTAAGAAGTTCACGTGTACTTTCAAAGCATGAACACTTCTCGAAATGAATTACAGAAACAATGTTCATATTTTTGAGAACACCAAAAACTTGTTGTCACTTCTTGTTGTTACTCGACTTAGCGTGTGCAAGTTCACTGCTTGTGTGTTTTGCAATCATACTCGCAACATGTATGAACAGAACGAGGTGAACATAATGCGACATCCAAACTTCACTTGGTACTTGCAGTACTACGTGAAGTTTGGCAAATAAAACAAACAAAAAATTCTTTCTGTTGAGTGTAGTAAAAAAATGGAATTAAGTGAGGCAAGTTTATACATAATATTATTTATTTAGATTTTTGTTACTTAGTTACTAATTACTTATGTTGAAAGGTATTAGGTATTAAAAAATAGGAATTTTTTCCTTTTCAAAAAATGTTAATTGAATTTATGAAAAAAAATCATGCATATGTATGAATAATTTTTCCATTAATTATTTTGAAGACTTAAAACGCCGGCATATTAGCCAATGTGGATATAAAGGCTAAAATTGAAAATTTTTAATTTTCAGCATTGCATGAAAAATTCTTGAAGTACCACATGAAGTGAACATAGTTTTTAAGGTATGTTCATATTTTTCGGTACTCATTTAACTTGCGGTTGCTACTGGTTAGTATTTGTCAAACAAACAATCTCTTCTCTTCACTGCTTGTGCTCTGAGCGACAAGTCAAATATCTACTGTATTCGACAGCGAGTTTCACATATGAAGAATAAAGTTACTCGTTGCAGCCCTTTAGTTGGTATCGCTGCGCAATAACGAATGTATGTATGTATGTCGAACACAGATAATAACAATTAGGGGATTCAAATGGCAGTCATATAATCATATGTCTTAAAGTAATAACACGATAAAATATGACTGCTGTAAATAACCTGTAATAATTTAGTGTGATATTTCATAATTTTGCCAACTGATAAAAAAACATATGTATTACACAATAGTATTTGAAACACCATCATACCTTCTTGCTGAAATATATATATATGTATATATATATATGCATATATATGTATTTATAATTAGCGGCGGTATTATATTGTAGGTTTAAAACTTATTTTTTATTAGTATATATTGTCAAATAGTTCTTTACTTGTGGTAGTTTCAAAGTATATCAATATCAAGTATATGCATCTCAGCAACAACATAAAAAATAAAAAAACAACAGGGTTTTGTTTGTGTAAAATAAATTTACATCAAAAATAGCTCAGTAGCAGAGCTGTAAAGTAATGATTCCTTTTAGAAAGAATCTGTGAATCATAAATTCTTTTAAATTTTATTTTTACAACATTCACGAGTTCTTTAATAATGATCATAATTCTAGTGAAAACAGTGAATTAAAAAATTGCTTTTCTTTAAATCTGCAAAAAATTCACTCAAAATTTAATTTAATTAATCTTTTAAGTAATGTAAATGCATGCGAAAATTTTTAATTCATGAGGATTGCATTCGTTTTTTAATTAATTAATCAATTAAACTTTTTGTAAATCATTTTGAATTAAAAACCAAATTTTAATCATTCTTTTACAGCTCTGATCAGCAGAACTTAAAGAAAATTGAGTAGAAAGAAATATTAAAAAATTTTGACAATAGGCAATGAAAATATGTATAAAAAAAAACACGATCAGCTGTGCTCTTACATGAACTTGTATAAATATACATACATACATACATATCGAATGCTTAATGTAAAAAGGCCGTAACTAGATTTTTTTCAATAATAAAAAAACTGTTATTTAAAAATAGAGATATACATTTCTAATATTAAGCCATCGAAATTCACTGACAACACCAGACGTACTACTGATAAGTGTAAATTAGCATCATCACTGATACTGAACGGATGAGTGTTAGTTGCTATATGTTGCATTAAGGGAGTGCGTATACTTCATGCATATGATTTACCTAACTGCTGGAACCTCCAGGATATCCCATTCGACAGACATATAGAACTCTGACAGATCCACACCGACATGTACTATATTACTACCTTGTTGCTCGTCCATATGTCTCAGATCAACCTTTTCGCAAAGATCGATTTAGGAATTCGGTTATTGTAAAGATAGCGGTAAAATTGAAGATAATCATTAAAAAATATATTTAATTTTATTTAAAAAAGTAAATAATGTTAACTTAACTAATTTAAGCACTTCTTACAGGGCAACACCAAATAAAATAAAGCAAAAAATAAAACAACTGATTACAGCGCATGCATTCATTACTTTTATATACTTATTTGAAAAAATAATTGGTTAAAACATCTCGTACGTACACCGAAACATGTAAAATACGATTTCAATTACGAAAATGTCCGATTCAATCAATTCCGTTTTTTATGTTCAAACTACGATGAAAATTGTATATTTCATCACTAAAATTTTTTTTAATTACGAAATTAATTAAAACTTGTTCAAAATTTTGATAAAGTGTATTTATTAAAATATTTTTAGACAAACAAATAGCCTGCACACTTTAACCAGATGGTACACGTCTAAAACAGTGAACGCAAGGAAAGTTAAATTGCATTTGCAGATTTTTAGACTTCAGAATCTCAAATTACATGAACTTCTTAATAATGCTGTTGTGTGAGAGAAAGTAATAAGTATTATTTTATGAAATTGTGTTATTTTCACTGAGTTAAAAATTACGTACAAATTTACTTTTCGATACTATTGTTTTAGTTTTTTAATGTGTCTGTTGTGGGAAAGAAAGAAATAGCGGCTATTTTTTTCAATTGTGTTAACTTTTCTCTTCGCTAAAAAGGACATAAACCATACATTGAAGACTATGCTATGAAGGGCGATGCTACACGTTCAATATATATTGAACGCGATCCAGTATCGCAATATGTATTGAACGTGTAGCATGCAATATTGATGGATCGCGACCTACATATATCACGTATTGCCCTTAAATATGAAATCTGAATTACGGATCGCAGATCACAGGTTTTTTTCCATATCTAAAAATTTTAACACCACAGATAACCAGAGATGACAAAAAACAAAAAAATTGGACTTGGATCATATATTATTTGTCATAAGTAAGCTTCGTGAAAAAGAGACAACATTAGTGTGTTTGTTATGAAAGTAAACAAAACGAAAAGCAAAAAAAAGTTCAGTTTTTAGTGGAAAATGCTACATGAAAGCACGCTTAAATTTAATAAAATGTGATAATATTAAGTATTTACGGCATATAATTCCAAAATAAAGTGATAAAACAATTTAGTGTGTGCTTATATACTATGTATATTAAATTTATATACATACGTACATATATGCTGTAAATTTGGCAAATGGTGGTGGTTTTTTGCTTGCATACACACATTTATACATACATACTTGATAAATTCTGATATTTTGCAGATGTATATAGTAATAAAATACAAACGATGAGTGAAAACCAACTTAAATTAATTAATTAATAATATTTTTAATGTAAATTATAGAAATATATGGATGTTTTATTAGTTTTGTGATTTATAATATTAATTTGGATACAAAGACAGCACAAAGAAAAAAACGAAAACGAAGGATTGTATGAGTGTATGTATACAAATCAGTCTCGTGTCATCTCTGGTTATCTGTGTTTAACACTACCGCACAGCACAAAAATATGTAAATACTGATGTGATAAATATTGAACATGTAGCATACGCTCGCAATCCATCAATTCATTGAAATGGATTACGATCCAAGTATCACAATACATATACATATGTATATTGAACGCGTAGCATTGCCCTAAGAATTACAAGTAGCGTATACCAAATTTTTTATGTTTAATATATAGTACATACATATTATATATTTTAACCAGGAAACAAATTTAACTACCGGCAGTGGTGAAATCTGTTCTATGCTAATGTACATCATATTGGTTTCCTTCATCGCTAATATTAGTAGAATTTTTTTTTTTTTTTTTTTTTTTTGATAATTTTATTATTTATTGAATCTTTAATTATTTAAATTAAATTATCAATAAGTTTTTCAAATCTTAAATCTAAAAAATATTAAATGTAAGTTTGGCCAATGCTAAACAAAATTTTTAATTTCAACAGTTAATTTTTGTTGTTTTACATCTCTCGTGAACGGCTGAGAAAAAGAGTATCCCTTCTTTTCAGCCGGGTGTGGCCTCTATAATGAAGAATATTGCGCGCAAGTGGATTTGGGTGCAACTCAAGTTTTTTTATATATTTTTTCGCGTGTTTTGAAAATACTGTCTTCACCAACGGAACGTCTAGGTCTTTATGAATTCGATCGTTTCTGACATACCAGGGGGCTGCTGTTATTGTACGTAGGATTTTATTCTGTCGCCTTTGAATTCTTTCGACATTCGATGCTGAGGCAGTGCCCCATAACTGGATTCCATAGAACCATATTGGTGTCAGGATCGGGTTGTATAAGAGAAGTTTACAGTCAAGGCTTAGTATAGAGTTTCTTCCAATAAGCCAGTTCATTTGGGCTGCTTTTAGTTTCATTTGTGTTAACTTTGCGTCTATATGCCATTTCCATGTTAAACGACGATCAAGATGAACGCCTAGATATTTGACTACAGTGTGTTGTGGTATAGTCTCGGTGATAATTTTTATAGGCGGGCATGTTTCCCTGCGCAACGTAAAAGTGACGTGTGCACATTTCTGGTCGTTAACTTTTATACGCCATTGTTTGAGCCATTTTTCCAGTTTGGATATATATTCTTGTAAGTTGCGGGAAGCTTCTACAGGATTTTCGTGAACGCTTAGACAGGCTGTATCATCCGCAAATGTTGATGTATGAATGTTACTGCTTAACGGAAAGTCAGAGGCATATATTAAATAAAGTAAGGGTCCGAAGATACTGCCTTGAGGGACTCCGGCTTCAATCGACTGCGGAGGGCTTAAAAAAATGCCTTCCCTAATTACAAATTTACGTTCCATTAAATAGCTTTTTAAAAGCTTTACGATGTTTGCTGGTAGATTTTGTGTTAATTTGTTGAAAAGACCTTCGTGCCATACTTTATCGAAAGCTTTTGAGACATCAATAAAGAGCGCATAGCAGTATTTCGTTTTTTCAAAAGTGTCTCTAACGACATTCACAAGTCTGTGAGTTTGTTCAATTGTGTTATGTTGTCTGCGAAAACCGAATTGATGATCTGGAATACATCCATTTCTAGTCACTATAGGCATCAGCTTGCTCATATACAGCTTTTCAAATAGTTTTGAAATGTTAGACAGTAAACTAATAGGCCGATAGGATTCAACCTTTGTATGATCCTTGCCGGGCTTTGGTATCATAATAATAAGCGAAACCTTCCATTATTTAGGATAGTGTTCTAGACGTAGAATACTGTTAAAAATGAATAGTATTATTCTTTTTGCAGGGTAAGGCAATTCTTAAAGCATTTTGTTGCTTATTTTGTCGACACCTGGGGCTTTTCTGGTGTTAAGACTAGTAATAGTATTTTCAATCTCCGTCATGTTAAATCCCATCGGTATTTCTGGTAAAGAGACGACTGGTGGCAGTTCAACAATATCAGCAGAAATATTCGGAGTGAAAACTTTTTTTAAGTGTTTAACAAAAAGTGCACCTTTTTCAGCATCAGTTTTTCCCCAGTCACTATTTGGGGCTCGTAATGGGGGTTTGCATATTACCAGCCTTTTTAGTCCTCTGGCTGCACGCGACAGTGAATAATCTGTTTGTGGTGTTGCATCTAGCTCTTGAAGGAATTTTTGAGGGGAAGCTGTTTTTTGAGTTTTCAAAACTTTCCTAAGCTGCTTGGTACACTCCTTAAGCCTTAATTTTAGCTGGGGCGATCTGTAGCGCTGCCATTCTCGTCGAGCTCTTCGTTTTTCAGTCAATAGCCTTTCTATATCTACCGAAAAAATATTCTATGTGAGTAGGAGTTCTCAGTGGCATTTTTTCCGAGCAATGAGCACTCAGATATTTTCTGTATTTCAGCCAGTTAATACGTGCAGATGTCGTCGCTAAATCACATGCTGTGTGTGAGTAAATAGTGATAATAGTAGGCGAATGATCTGAAGACAAATCCAAAGATGCTTCTACTTCCATCATTTCGCTGGGCACACCTTTCGAGATTCCAAAGTCGATAACATCAGGAACTTTTTGTCGATCCGTTGGCCAATATGTTGGCTGTCCACTTGAAACTACATTCAAACCCATTTTAGATATTGTGTCGAATAAAATTCGTCCCTTAGAAGTGATTAAACGTGAACCCCAAAATGTGTGTTTAGCATTGTAGTCGCCAGCTGCTAGAAAACGGAGGCCCAGTGATTTATAAAAAGTCGTATATTGACTCTCGGTAATTGAGAATCTGGGGGCGAATAGACAGATGATATTACAAGTTTTTGATAGTAAGTTTCGATGCAGATGTTCGTTGCTTGAAGATAATCTTCACAAAAATCATTCAAGAGGTGGTGTTTTATTCGCGTTTTTATTAGGATTCCCGAACCACCACAAGCTCTGCCACGGGGATCCTTGGTGTCGTAAAAATTGTATCCACCAATTCTGAATCAGCTTCGAGATGTCAAATGAGTTTCTGAGATAAGCATAACATCGATTCAAAAACAGATTTTTAAGTTCATGGTTTGCTTAGTACAGCCTGCAACAAGGTAGACTGCATTTTCAACATTTCCTGCATCATACAGGACATATTGAGATTAAATGTATTTGCTGTTTGTATTAAGCTCTCAATTAAGGCTGCAATACGACTAAAATTAGACCCCAAGTCTTCATTTACATTAACGGCTTTTTGCGCCATACTCTGGTTGCTTTTTAAAATACCAGCGTATGAAAATCTATTATAAGCTTGTTGTTGAGCACGAGTCGCGATAGACTTGAAAACATTTGAATATTGATTCTGGCTGTTGGACGGTTGAGGTAACTGTGGGTATTTAATAGGGGTTTTAGACTGAGCGGGAGTAGCATTATTTTTTTTTTTTGATGAATTCTTCAAAAAACGAGTAAAGGGGGCAGCCTCTATAGTTGGCAGTGTTATTTCCGCGCAATTGCAATTGGGATCACCTTATTACAGTTAGCAGTACTGTGTAACTTACCACATACAACGCAGACTGTAGGCAACTTGCAATAAGTCTTCGTGTGTCCAAATTCTTGGCAGTTCAGGCATTGAACAGGTCCAGCTCTTTTATGTGGAAGCTCAACAGTAACTCTTCGATGCAACAAGTACTTTAAGTCATATATTGGATGTGCTTCATTCTTTTTTATTTTTATGCCATCTGGCTGTAACTCGACTCTAAATATTGGTTGGGGGATTTTTTCTCTATTTTTAATTTTTGAGACCTTGTAGCCACTATTTTCATGGCCAGACTTGACCTCTTCTGGATCCACGCTAGAGTCTATACCTTTTATTGCGACTGTTAGACCTTTAGCACTCTTTAATTGGTACGTGTAGAAGTTTTTATTTTTTAGATTCTAAATCTGAAATAATTTTTCGGTAATTATTTTCATGAGCTACCTGAATTTTTGTTTTATTGATGTTTCCGCGCTTAATTGGAGTTACACAAAACTCATTTTCTCCAATTAATGAGATAAGACTTTTAACCAGCAAACTGGAATTCTGCTCTCGTAAATATATATGGGGGCTTACTCGAACTTATTGTAGTTGTGTCTTCATCGCCTTGTTCAGATAAAATCGCGAAACGATTTTCGGAATTTATTATATTGTTTTTTCCATTTCTGGGAACTTTGTGTTTTCTGTTAAATTCAGGTTTATGTTTAATTAATTTTTTTTATTGTCGTCATCAGCAACTAAAGTTATATATTGTACATTCCTACTGCGTGTAGGATTATTGTTGTTTTTATCAGAAGATGAACTCATTAGAGTTCTCTTTTTTTTATTTTCACTTATATTAGTTTGTGTATGCAAATATTTATGTATATATGCACACAAGCAAAAAATAAAATAAAACCAGTAAAATAACTATTCAATAAATGTTTTGTTTTTTTTTTAATTTTTTGTGACTTGCATTTTTTTTTTTTTTAATATATTTTTTATATTCAGTTGAATGATCGGCAAAGTAAAACAATTAGTTAAAACACTGAACATAATCGTACAGTTTATTAAACATTTACAATGTTATTCAGAAAAAGTTAAAGTATTGTAGTGTACCTCATAAGTTGCCATCGCATACCCTTAAACTACTCTTAAATCTATACATACCAACCTAAATAGAGTAGGGTAATTGTGCAAGATCAAATAACGGCATTTACCAAGTGACGCACATCGATTGGAATGCAAGTTAATTGGGGTATGAATATGATAAACACAAACAATAAATTCTACTCAATAAGAATTGTAAATTGAGTGACAAATAGGAATGAGTATAATCACAAACATTCCTATTGGTCAGAATAATTGTAATCAGAGTGATTATTCATATGTCCACAATATCGACAAAGACAAATAGAACTTTATCGTTAAATAGAATAAGTAAGAAAGGCTAAATGTAAGTCTCATACATAGTATATAAGGCAATACAAAATTTAATAAAACCAGACTTGAAATCACAAAACTGAGACTGTGGTTAGTCTCGAAACATCGATGTCAGTTCAACCCTCCGCGCAGTCAAAAAACTTTTTCTTTGTCTGTTTCAAGTATTAAGAGCCACTAGATTTTTCTTTCTTTCTAATTTAAATAATAATTTAATTTATAAAATTAAATTTAGAGAAAACGAACTTAAGCCTGAAAAATTAAAAATTTCTTTGATTAAACATCACTCAGTTCGAATAAAAAACTTTACAAATTAATTTCTCTAGATACTTTTAAAAGAGGTATTAATGACAGTTTAAAGACAGCCATTTTCGCAGCTCGTCCAAAGACTTTACAAGACGCGGTAGAACTAGCACTAGAACTAGAAAATGAGAATAAATTAAATAATAATGCGGTTATGCACATTCAAAAGCAACAACATAATAATAATCAAACCAGGCATTACAATAGCAATTTCCGCGAAAGAAATATTTTAGAAAATAACAACAACTCTCGTAGTAGAAATAACAACAACAATTTTTGCAATAATAGAAACAATAATTTTCCTAATAGGTATAATGGCAACAACACAAATTTCAACAGAGGCACCAATTACACTAGGAATGGCAATTTCAACACCAATAATTATCTTAGGAACAACAATCATTTTACAAACAACAATCGTAATAACAATACACCTAGAAACAATAACACCAATAGAAACTACAGAAATAACACAAACAGTAACAACAATAATAACAGTAACAACAACAGAAGATATATACGTACGATACAAGACGAGGGAAACGAGGAAGGCTCGGAATACAGGGATATTGCGGACAGCCAAAATTAAGAGTATTTAAAGTTTCAAATAATAACACAAATTACATAATCGCTAAATACTAAAATAAAGAATTAACATTTCTTGTCGACACAGGAGCCGACATATCGTTATGTCGCACTAGAACAATTTTGGATAATGAACCACTAAATATAGAAAACAGATGCAAATTAACAGGCATCACTAATGAAGAAATATATTCATTAGGGACAACTGAACTTGAACTTTCATTAGCAGACCAAACATGCAAATACAAATTCCATCTACTAGATGACAATTTTCCAATAGAGACAGACGGAATAATAGGGAGAGACTTTTTAAGAGAATACTTATGCAAAATAGATTACAAGACATTCACAAATTCTTTGTTTACCAATAATGAAACCATAATTCTGCCAATGCAATCAAAAGCATTCGACACATTAAAAATAACTATACCACCACGAACAGAAATCATACAACCATTGAAATTAAACCTTACAGAAGATTGCGTAATACTTAATAATGAATTAAAAAGCGGTATTTTTTTAAGTAATTCAATAGCACCAAAAAACGGAATGACACACATTAAAATTTTAAACACAACAAATGATACACAAATTTTACAGGGCATTAAACTGCATACTGATCTACTAAAAAACTATGACATATTAAATTACACAAATGGAAACAATGACGAACGTTTTGAACAAATTCTAAATGACTTGTAATTAAATAATACTGATATGCTGATTATGCAAAATCCGAATTAATAAACATATTCAAAAGATATCAAAATGTATTTCATTTAGAGAATGAGAAATTAGCTGTAAACAATTTTTATAAACAAAACATAGCAGCTTCAGATAACACTCCGGTGTATATAAAAA
Organism: Lypha dubia; assembly: GCA_947311025.1. Lineage (NCBI taxonomy): Eukaryota > Metazoa > Arthropoda > Insecta > Diptera > Tachinidae > Lypha > Lypha dubia. The sequence continues at coordinate 101,340,706 of OX371260.1, read as the reverse complement.
ACTACAGACTACCCCACTCGCACACGGACATAATAAATGAACAAGTACATAAAATGTTACATGACGATATAATAGAACCATCAATTAGCCCCTGCAATGCTCCACTTCTTTTGGTAACCAAAAAGAATACAGAAGACAAACGAAAATGGAGACTTGTAGTAGACTTTAGAAAGTTAAATGAAAAAATAGTTAATGCCAAATTTCCACTAACTAGATTAGAGCATATTTTGGATAAACTAGGAAGAGCTAAATGGTTTTCGACTCTTGACATGACTAGCTCATTTCACCAAATTCAGTTGGACAAGGACTCAAGACCACTTACAGCTTTCTCTACACAACAGGGACACTACCAATTTAAAAGACTACCATTTGGACTTAAAATTTCATCAAACAGTTTTCAGAGAATGCTTACGATAGCACTTTCAGGACTTGATTCAGAAGCTTTTCTTTATGTCGATGACATAATTGTCTATGGATGTAGTTTGAACCATCACAATGAAAATCTTGTCAAAGTTTTAGACAGACTTCAACGATACAACTTAAAACTGAATCCAAAGAAATGTTGTTTTTTGAGACCAGAAGTAGTTTACTTAGGCCATTTAATAACAAAGGACGGCGTGAAAACAGATCCAGCTAAATATGAAGTTATTAAAAATTACCCAACACCCAAGAACGCGGACGAAGTTAGACGTTTCGTTGCATTCTGCAACTATTATAGAAAATTCATACCGAATTTTGCGGACATTGCAAAACACTTAAATATGCTATTGAGAAAATCAGTAAAACTTCTATGGACAAATGAATGCCAAAATGCTTTTGATACCCTAAAAGAAAAATTAATGAACCCACCAATTTTGCAGTACCCAAATTTTGACAAACCTTTTATTTTGACGACTGACGCCTCAAACTACGCACTAGGAGCAGTCTTCTCACAAGTTGAAATTGGAAAAGATTAACCTATTTCTTACGCAAGTAAATCACTTCAAAAGCATGATATGAACAAACCCATCATTGAAAAAGAATTGCTCGCAATTCACTGGGGAATAAATTTCTTCAAACCATATTTATACGGTCAAAAATTCATAGTGGTAACAGACCACAGACCATTGATATCACTATTTTCAGATAAGAATCCTTCATCAAAAATGACAAGAATTAGACTAGATTTAAGCGATTATGACTTCACGATAATTTATAAGAAAGGAAAAATTAACACTAATGCGGTCGCATTATCAAGAATAGAAATAAACTCAGACATACTAAAACAAATGATACCGTTGGAAAATGATGAAAAAGAAAAGAGAATTCTAATAAGCAATGACAAAGAGAAGTGAGATAGAGGCAAATAAAGTTACAAAAAACGAGGCAAATAAAGTTGATGATAATAAAAAAATGGATAAAGCGCACGCAAATAGGAATAACATGGGAAGATGCATCTCTCAGGAGTTTGATCAACTTCTAATATGGGAATGCACATCCATAAATGACGTCAAGAATATGAAGAAATTACAGTTTAATAAATTTGAAAATACAGAGGAAGTCGACATAACAATTGAAAATAATACTGTACACATAGGACGTGACGATAATTCATCGAAACAAGATTCGATTATGAAGAAATCACGTACCCAAAAGAGTAATTATATGAATGAGGGAAGTAACGATAATTCATCAAAACAAGATTTGATTATGAAGAAGTTACATTCCAAGAATAACGATAATATGCATGCAAGATTCAGCGATAACTCAGCGAAACTAGATTCGATTCTGAGGAAACTGTTATCCAAAATGAGTAAAGAAAATATTAAAGAATTAGCGCTAGCAAAAAATTATATGATATTTAAAATATATACAATCAAGGATCTAAAAGAAGCATATGCAAAGATAAGAATAAACAACAAAAGACCTCAACTAAAAATATTAATATATAACGCCCCAACAAGAATAACAGATGACATACTGAAATATAAACTCATCGATGAATTCCACAATGCCACACACGCAGGCCACTTAGGAATAAGAAAAACAATTATTAAATTAAAACAGCGGTACATTTGGAAAAACATGAATAAGATGCTAAAGCAATTCGTAAAATACTGTGACAAATGTAACATAAACAAACAAACCAAACACATTAAAGAACCACTTACATTAACGGACACCCCAAGGCAACAGTTTTGAGATAATATCAATTGATACTGTAGGACCTCTTCGTATTTCAAACGGATACCGATACATATTGACAATGCAATGCGAACTAACGAAATTCGTTATTGCTCACCCAATGTTAACAAAAGACGCACTTACAACTGCCAAAACACTAGTAGAACAATTAATTTTGAAATACGGTAAATTTAAAGTGCTCAAATCAGACAACGGGACGGAATTTAAAAACGAACTAATGCGCAACATATGCTCGTTACTTGATATCAAACAAACATTCTCAACCCCTTACCACCATGAAACAATGGGTGCGGTAGAAAGACACAGGGTTCTCAATGAATTCTTGCTTACATCAGCAAACGATTACGGATAAGATAAGTGGATAAATTACTTTACTTTTGCCTACAACACGGCACCACACATAGACACTGGTTACACACCATTTGAATTAGTATATTGTAGATTGCCATGCTTACCATCAGAATTTAATGACATAGAAAATAACAAAATATACAATTATGATGACTATGCAAAAGAGCTGAAACAAAGATTAAAATATTCTTTGAATAGAGCTAAGGAACTTACAGATAAAACAAAAGAGAAAAGAATCATAGAAAATAGATATAGTAATAGTTTAAATCTAAAAATAGGAGATTTAGTTTTAATAAAAGTAGAAAATAGGAAAAAGAATCAAAGCCCGTACAAAGGCCCATATAAAATAATTAGACATAACGGTGTAAATACTACAATAAACTACCACGGAATTGAAAAAGAATTCCATAATAATGAATTAAAACCATATATAGGCTTTCGAAACAATAATTAAGTACACAATAAACACTAAAAATTATAAGAATACTATTTTAAAAATTATAAAAATATTCAATACTACATTAAGAATTATGTAAATTATAAAATTATAACTATATTAAGAATTACTTTGTAAAACTATAACATATGTAAATAGAACTTAAGAATTATTTTACAAATATTGTCGGTACTATGAATATCAACAAAAATCAATCCCCTAATTTTTCTCTTAGCGGTGAGGGTGTAGTGTACCTCATAAGTTGCCACCGCATACCCTTAAACTACTCTTAAATCTATACATACCAACCTAAATAGAGTAGGGTAATTGTGCAAGATCAAATAACGGCATTTACCAAGTGACGCACATCGATTGGAATGCAAGTTAATTGGGGTATGAATATGATAAACACAAACAATAAATTCTACTCAATAAGAATTGTAAATTGAGTGACAAATAGGAATGAGTATAATCACAAACATTCCTATTGGTCAGAATAATTGTAATCAGAGTGATTATTCATATGTCCATAATATCGACAAAGACAAATAGAACTTTATCGTTAAATAGAATAAGTAAGAAAGGCTAAATGTAAGTCTCATACATAGTATATAAGGCAATACAAAATTTAATAAAACCAGACTTGAAATCACAAAACTAATCCGGCAGTAACTTGCCTATGTTTTATTCCAAGACTCAAATTAATTCGGCAGTTCCTTTGAACGCCTTACAAATCAGCTGAAACCCTGACACCTACTAAAAATAACCAAGGGCTGTAGGGAAAGATTTTAACACACACACAAACACTACACATTTCAGTATATTTAATTTCCACTATTAGCAAAATTCCTTAAAGTATTATTCACAAACGATTACTAGCTTCATTTGCAGACTTTATCGCCATATTAAAAGTAGAAATTTTAAAGTACGTTCGCCTATTTTAAACCCAAATTCAAGCAAAAGTAAATTTCTTTTGTTTATTTGTTTACATGTACACATTTTTATAAGAACTTGTGAAAATTATAATAAATTTTTAAAGTTTATTGTGTAAAATATAAAAAATATATGATAATAAATAAAAAAAAAATAAATAAAAATAAAAAAAAAAAAACAAAAAATTCCACAGCTAGCATCCATTAGTAGAAATAAGTCGCGTATTCTATTTGTATTTGTAATAGTGTTTAAATGGAGTATGTAATGACATTCAAAGAAGCTACCTAACAAGTAGTGAAAGCATTTGCACATGAATACCAAAAGCAACGTTTGTTCTATTCAGCCAGTGCTGTTGAAAAATCTACAAAAGGGATGTAAAAATATTAAATTTTTACTTTGTTGCTCGAAATATGTTAACAATGTCTACCTAATATTTTTCTGATTATAAATATTTCATTTTTTAACCCGCCAATGGTGACCTATTGGTTTGTGAGACCGGTTGTGTTAAAAAATTCGTATAACTTTATTCTCCGTTATTCTTTTTGGTTGCGACTTCGAGTAGCTGCCGATAAGCCAATTCATTTGGGCTTATTTTAATTTCATTTGTGTCAACTTTGCGTCTATGTGCGATTTCCATGTTAAGCGGCGATCAAGGTGAACGCCTAGGTATTTGACTACAGTGTGTTGGGATATAGTCTCGGTGTTTATTTGTATAGGCGGGCATGTTTCTTTGCGCAACGTAAAAGTGATGTGTACACATTTCTGCTCATTAACTCTTATCCGCCATTGTTTTAACCATGTTTCCAGATTTGAGATGTACCCTTGTAGATTCCAGTAAGCTTCTACAGGATTTTCATGAACGCTTAGAAATGCGGTATCATCAGCAAATGTTGACGTGTGAATGGAACTGGTTAACGGTAATTCACAGGCATATATTAAATAAAGTAAAGGAGCGAAGATAGTGGCTTGAGGGACTCCGGCTTCAATCGACTGCGGAGGACTTACAAAATTGCCTTCCCTAGCTACAAATTTTCGTTCCCTTAGGTAGCTTATTAAAAGCCTAACAATGTTTGCGGGTAGAATTTGAGTTAATTTATGTATAAGACCTTCGTGTTATACTTTATCGAAAGCTTGAGAAACATCTATAAAGAGCGCAGAGCAATATTTCTTCTTTTCGAAAGTGTCTCTGATAACATTCACAAGTCTGTGAGATTGTTCAATAGTGCTATGTTGTCTGCGAAAACCGAATTGATGATCTGGAATGCATCCACTTCTAATCAATATAGGCATCAGCTTGCTCATGTACAGCTTCTCAAATATTTTTGAAATGGTAGACAATAAACTAATAGGCCGATAGGACTCTACCTTTTTATGATCCTTGCCGGGCTTTGGTATCATAATAATCATCGAAACCTTCCATTCTGCAGGATAGTATTGCAGCCGTAGAATACTATTAAAAATTAATAGTGTAATTCTTTTTGCAATGAAAGGCAATTCTTGAAGCATTTTGTTGCTTATTTTATCAATACCTGGGGCTTTTTTGTTGATAAGACTATTAATGGCCTTTTCAATCTCCAAAATATTAAATCTTAGCGATATTTCTGGTAAAGAGACGACTGGTGGCAGTTCAACAATATCAGCAGAAATATTTGGAGTAAATACTTTTTCCAAGTGTTTAACAAAAAGAACACCTTTTTAGCATCAGTTCCTCCCCAGTCACCCTTTGAAGCTCGTAATGGAGGTTTACATATCACCGTCCTTTTAGGTCCTCTGGCTGCACGCCACAGCGAATAATCTGTTTGTTATTGTTCATCTAGTTCTTGAAGAAATTTTTGAAGGGAAGCTGTTCCTTTGCAATCATGAACAGTTTGTTTTTCGCATTTCATATTTTAACATTATTGAAGCTTATATTATGATTTATAAACCGATCTCATTTGTTGCCTTTGATTTCGTAAATAAACTTGTCGATCTAGACCAGAATATATGCTTAGGTTATAAGCAGGGCAAGTTTTTAAAGCTTTTTGCTGGAAAAGCTTAATTTCGCTTATTTTGTACCTTCTTTTGCAAAATTGCTTTATTTAATATACTCTGCTTGAATTTGCTTATAATTCAGTTAAAAGCAAAAGTTTGTACTTTTTTCACACATGCAATTTTCTATTCTTTAACTCTTGACATTGCAAACTAGATTGGCTTAATGGTGTTATTTATTATTGTGACAACTATACAGAAATTTGCAATGTGTTAAATGCACTTTCCGATGATGATGTGGAATCAATATATAAAGCAAAAGCTCTATTTAAAAATGTATCTTTAAAATCTGATCTCCCGTACATAAAAGATAATTTCGAGTGTATTTGCCGAAGTATAATCAAACTAGAACGAAGAGGGCTCTATTGAAAGGAAAATTTGTCTATTAAAGAAAAAGTGGAGAAAAGATGAACAATTTTGAAAATAAAATATTTATGGAAAAGTTCAACAAAGTCATGAATCGAAACGTTGAAATTCAAACATTAGGTAAAATTAAAAAGAATATTTATTTGTTGCGGGTTAGCAATATCTAAATATATATTTCGTTGGTAGCCATACAAACTCATCAGTAGATGTTTTACCCTTTATGTTTAAAAAGTTTTAAAGCTCATCTATTTATACAAAAACTCACAAATATATTTTTGTGAATTACAAAGCATAAAAACAGCTTTCAAAATTGTTTAAACACATACAACAAATAATTTTCCATTATGAATGTGTTTACTTTTCTACACATTATTTAATTAAAATTATTTAATAAAATAAATGAAAAGTGGTTACATTGCTTAATTTTTGGAAGCATATTTGAATTTTTTTTTTTGCTTATTCTTGGGCTTATTTTGCGTTTATTTTGTGCTTTTTTGCTTGCTTTTTCCTTAATTTTGTGCATATTTAAAGTTGCCCTCGTTATAAATGTAAATTATGCAATTCTTTGTAATACTCTTTTCTTATTTATTATTATGTGTATTGATATAATATTAATAAGGGATTAAATAAAAAAAAAAAAATAAACAAATATTTACTTTTATAAAAATTTTAGATTTATGCTCAAAAAAGGGTAAGAATTTAATATCGGTACTTTGTTGGTAACATACTCATGTTCTTAAGTAGTACTTTCTTGCTAAGCTTATCTTATTGATATTATTTATAATGTCAGAAATTTGGGAAGATACACGAAGCAGAATTATCTGAAGTAAAGATGCGGCCTATTAATACGTGTGTAAAAAAGGACGCCCTGAGGCATAACTTAAGCAAAAATAATGAAAAACCTCCCAATATTTATATAGACATATATATATGTACATACATAATATACATATCAGTGTTGCCGAATCGCGGGTAATCACCCGAATCAGATGTAATTTTTATGTGCATGTGTAGCGCGTGGGTAATTGCTCTCAGGTGTAGTTCACAGGTAATTCAAAATTCTTTTGTTAAATAACACTATTTTTTATATAATATATGAAATTACACGAATCTTACAAACATTCTATTCAAATTATATAAAGTTTTGAAGACGTTTTAAAGTCTAGCAGCTTATGGGAAATTGACAATGCGGAAAAAATATTGTTTTAAATGTTAATGAATGAAATTTATGTTGGAACTGCAGCACATGAATCTTTATCATTTCGGAAAGGTTATCATACTTGAAAACTGTAGAAAATTTTATATAGAAGTGATTACTCCAATAAAATCAAGATTTGATTTTAGTGATGAAATTTATAGTATTATCGACATTGTGGATCCAAAAAATGCACAGTCCTTGATAATGAGTATCGTCAACATGCTTTTTTAGATTTCGCTGCATAATAATTTAGAGCCTGAAATTTATTGGAAAAAGGTGTTTAAACTCAAAAATTCGCTTGAAAAAAATATATTTCGCACATTAGAAAAAGTAATAAACTATATTTTTATTTTGCCATTTTCAAACGCTTCTGCGGAAAGGATATTTATTAGTCTTAATAATTGTTAGACTGATCTAAGAAACAAATTATCGTCTGATACCGTTGCTGCAATATTATTTACTAAAGAAGGTATACACAAAAGCCGCAATAATAATTTTTAACATCTCCCAAACAATATTAACAAAAATTGAAGTTTCAATGACTTTATTAATTTAAGATTTTTATGCTGCCTTTTATTACGTAAATTTTTTTATATATCTCTTTAATTAGAGTATAGTACTACAAACATTGCTTATTTGCTGTTTGTAATATACTTTTATGAAATAAAATAGTTATCAAAAACGTATTAGCCGTATTCACAATCTTGTGCATTTGATATTGCAAATTTATGCAATTGCATATTTATTCTATCGATTGTGAATGATATCTTTGGGTTAGGTTGCAATGCTTGATGCAAAACACAAAATTCACAGCTAATTGATAAATAAAAAAAAAAATTTCCACTGAAGTTTTGGCCTAAAAATACATATCAGAAATTACTCAAGTATCAAAACGTTCAAATAATTCTAATTTTTATTATAAAAATAAGGATTAATTTGTTAGTTAGTCAGGATTTTAAATAATATGTAAATTTAAATAATTGAATAATTTGATTTTAGATGTTTTGCGTTTTGTTAATTTTTGCTTTTTGTTATTAAAATTTTTTACACTGAAAAAACAGTTTTACATAAATTCAACGAACTCACGTTCCTTGAACTAAATTCTTTGAAATTCAACGTATTATACGTTGTTTCAGTAAAATATTCCTTGAAATTCAAAGGTAAAACTTTATGTAGTTATGAACTCAACGTTGAAACCATTATTTAATTTTATTCGTTGAATTAAACAATAAACTAGTTTTTTGATTTAATGTATAATTCGTTGAATTTAAGAAACTCGTTCATTTATTTAAACACAAAATGAACAAATAGTTTGATTCAATGAACCTGCATCTTGATTTTAAGTAATATATGTTTGATTTTTGAAATAAATTCTTATTCTTACTCTCTCTTATTCTCTTCTTACGTATGGTGTCTTAACTTCAACGAACTCGTACGTTGAATTCAACAACCCAATGAATTGCCATACGTTGAATCAAAGAACCTTTTTCTTGATTTTAAGTAATATACGTTGATTTTTGTTGTTAAAAATCAACGTATGGTTTCTTAACTTCAATGAACTGGAACGTTGATTTCAAGAAGCCAATGAATTGCCATACGTTGAATCAAAGAACTTGTTTCTTGGGTGAAAAATAAGGAATAATTCGTTGAATAGTAAAAGTATTTGGTTGAGTGTATTTCAATAATTAAGTTATGCATTTTTTATTATTAATATTTGAATAAGCAAAATCGGCTTAGCTCACTGCGTATCAGCTGTCGTTTTGCAATTAAGTGTTGCATAAGTAGAGTAAATATATGCTATTGGTTTTTAGTGTTGGTTATTTGCAAAGATATAGCGTGTGCATTTCTCTGTATTCTGTTAGTGTAGAGTAAATTTATCCTACACCATTTTGCAAATGCAAATATGCAAGACCATTTGCACAAGATTGTGAATAGGGCTATTGTTTATTGTGTGTTCAGCTGGTATATTTGTTGCATTTCATTAGGGCTGATACCAAAACATAAGTAGACCTTGAACGAGATTTTTGAAATGTTTTAAGTATATATTTTAATATTGGGTGTAATTCCATTGAAATCGGGTAATTTTGGCTCCTACGAAGTGTAATTTTGAATATACATTTTGGCAACACTGATTCATATACATATATATTAATTTGATTTTATGTATGTATGTATGTATAAGTAAAGTTTCAACCAAACTCAAACAATTAAAGGTTTTGGAGCTTATATAATAGTGTTGCTTATATATAACATTTTATTCGAGCAAATACTCAAGAATTTATGATTCCAAAAATATTTATAATATAAATATATACATACAGACATTTAATTGGTATCTAAATATCAACTTATCAGTAGATCTTTATCATCATAACCTGAATATTACAGAACACACAACTAGTCGTGCGCGTTCATGCTCTCCAAACATAAATATTGATCGAGAAGCAACAACTATTGCACCTTTTAGCAATCTTGTCAGCTTAGCTGTACAAGCAAACAATAAGTAACAAGGTGACCAACGTGCACAAAATTGTAGATGCGGTGAGTACAATAAATGATAATAAAATTCAAACAGGTATGGATAGATACATAACCGTGTTAAAAAGGGGAGGAAGTCCAAAATCAGCTCAAATTGCTTCAACAGCGAAAGTTCCGAGGGATGGAAAAAACAATATAAAAAATTCCGAAAATCGTTTTGCGATTTTATCTGAAGAAGGCGATGAACACACAACTACAACAAGGTCGAGTAAGCCCCCACTCATATATATAAGAGAACAGAATTCCAGTTTGCTGGTTAAAAGCCTTATATCATTACTTGGAGAAAATGAGTTTTATGTACCAATTAAAGAGTGCTAAAGGTCTAACCGTCGTAATAAAAGGTATAGACTCTAGAGTGGATCCAGAGGAGGTCAAGTCTGGCCTTGAAAATAGTGGCTACAAGGTGAAAAATTTCTCAAACATTAAAAATAGAGAAAAAATCCCCCAACCAATATTTAGAGTCAAGTTGCCAGATGGCATAAATATAAATGAAGCACATCCAATATATGATTTAAAGTACTTGTTGCATTGAAGAGTTACCGTTGCGCTTCCACATAAAAGAGCTGGACTTGTTCAATGCCAGAACGGCTAAGAATTTGGGCATACGATAACTTATTGCAAGTTGCCTACATTATGCGTTGTATGTGGTAGGTTACACAGTACCGCTAACTGGGATAAAATAAAAGGTGATTCCAATTGCAATTGCGCGGAAATAACACTGCCAACTATAGAGGCTGCCCCCTTTACTCGTTTTTTGAAGAATTCATCAAAAAAAAAAAAACTAATGCTACTCCCGCTCAGTCTAAAACCCCTATTAAATACCCACACTTACCTCAACCGTCCAACAGCCAGAATCAATATTCAAATGTTTTCAAGTCTATCGCGACTCGTGCTCAACAACAAGCTTATAATAGATTTTCATACGCTGGTATTTTAAAAAGCAACCAGAGTACGGCGCAAAAAGCCGTTAATGTAAATGAAGACTTGGGGTCTAATTTTAGTCGTATTGCAGCCTTAATTGAGAGCATAATACAAACAGCAAATACATTTAATCTCAACATGTCCTGTATGATGCAGGAAATGTTGAAAATGCAGTCTACCTTGTTGCAGGCTGTACTAAGCAAACCATGAACTTAAAAATCTGTTTTTGAACGCAAACGGCATCTGCCAACATAAAAACGAAATAGAATATTTTCTTCAGGATAAACAAATCGATGTTATGCTTATCTCAGAAACTCATTTGACATCTCGAAGCTGTTTCAGAATTGGTGGATACAATTTTTACGACACCAAGGATCCCCGTGGCAGAGCTTGTGGTGGTTCGGGAATCCTAATAAAAACGCGAATAAAACACCACCTCTTGAATGATTTTTGTGAAGATTATCTTCAAGCAACGAACATCTGCATCGAAACTTACTATCAAAAACTTGTAATATCATCTGTCTATTCCCTCCCAAGATTTTCAATTACCAAGAGTCAATATACGCATTTTTATAAATCACTGGGATTTATCTTCACACCACTCGCCTACAACTGTCACTATATACTCGCATACATCTTCATCACCTACATGTGACTTACCAACGACATCTGTGCTCGTTGCTCGCCTCAGCTAAAATTAAGGCTTAAGGAGTGTACCAAGCAGCTTAGAAAAGTTTTACAAACACAAAAAACAACTTCCCTTCAAAAATTTCTTCAAGAACTAGATGTAACACCACAAACAGATTATTCGCTGCGGCGTGCAGCCAGAGGACTTAAAAGGCCGGTGATATGTACACCTCCATTACGAGCTTAAAATGGTGACTGGGCTGATGCTGAAAAAGGTGCTCTTTTCGTTAAACACTTAGAAAAAGTATTTACTCCAAATATTTCTGCTGATATTGTTGAACTGCCAGCAGTCGTTTACCAGAAATATCGCTAAAATTTTGGAGATGAAAAGGCCATTAATAGTCTTAACAACAAAAAAGCTCCAGGTATTGATAAAATAAGCAAAAAAATGCTTCAAGAATTGCCTTTCATTGCCAAACGAATAATACTATGCATAGCTCTAACTGGGTGTCCTAAGACACCTCTCTTCTTTTTTCATTCAATTTTTGGTTCTTATAAAATGAAAGTATCGGTAATAAATGTCAAAAACAAAACGATAAGTAAAAGGCTATCATCTGAAAAATTCACATAATAATAACAAGGAAATGTGCGTACATACTACATATGTACATACATATATTGTAATTGTTTTATTTTAGGCTCCTAAATGGCCCTGAGCTAAATATTAAAAATCTATTTACTTTATAGTCAAAAGTCAACTTTGGAATATGTTTTTAAGTAGCCGAGGAATGCACACTTTTTGAAAAGATTTCTGATAAGAAGCAGAACTTCAAAACTGGACCCAAAGTTTCGGATTGAAAAAAAAACAACTCGAATTTTATGGCCCAATTTTTCTTATATTTTAGTGAATTTTTTTTTAATTTTTATATATTGAAAAATTTTTTCCTAATTTTGTGTTAAATTTTTATTAAAGTGACAAATGACCCCAAAATTAAAAATGGACCTAAATAAAATAATAAAAATTGTAAATTGCACCAAAAGCTTTTATTTTTGTTTCTAACAAAACCTTCTAGGTGTTTTTGCATTGGTTGTAAACAAAGATACATATATGTATGTATTTGACACTGCTAACTAAATACTCCCCGAATAGCTGGTATTCGGCCGTATTACGCAGATTTTCTCCACTATTGAATTTCCTGATATGACGATGCTTTCCAAAGACTGCATTCCTGTCATTCGGCCACTAAATCGTACATAATAGAACAGTTTGAGAATTTATTTCTTTATTTTTTGCGGTCTCAGTGCTCTTGAGGGATTTAATTTTTTGAATAATAGCTCATTCAGTAATTTTTCCATTGAAAACAACAAAATAAATTTTTGGACCATTTTTAATTTTCTGTTCGGCGCTATTCTTAATTTTTCAGCTTGTGAACATTTTTCAATTCGGGCCATTTTTCATGGAGCCTTTTGTGAACTCAAGATTAATTTTTGTAAATAAAAAACATTTGATTTATAGCGTTAACACTAAACACAGTACTTTTATATATAAAAAAAAAAAAATTAATTTATGAAAACGAACGCATTGGCAACAATGTTCCCTTACGAAGGCAAAAAGCTTTATACTGATAACAGTGAATAAGCGAAAGCTTTCAAACATTTTATAAGATCCAAATTTAAAACGATATCGTTACTAAACGAAATTTTTTGGGAGAAGCCTTTTGTTTTACAAAAGTGGGCAGTCATTATTATATACAAAAATTATCAAAAAAATAAATTTCTTATGTCCCAATTCACAATAGGCAATTCATATTGCAAAACTTATCACGATTTCTTCTTTGAACTTTGATTGATGCGGTTTTACACACGTCAAGTTTCCTTGATCAAGTTTTAATTCAGCTGAGAGAAAGACAGAGAAATTTATATTGCTTTCCTCGTTTTCTCCCAGCTGAATTAAAACTTGATCAAGGAAACTTGACGTGTGTAAAACCGCATTTAGCGTTCACACAGCACTCGTCTTATAGCTTAAACCATTGGTGCCCAGGCCCTATGCTCTTCATGCTTATTTGTTTTTGTAATACTCTTAGCTATAGGCTGTGTGTTTTAATATACTCGTACATCTTTCAGCAACCTCAATGAGAAATACACAAACAACTTTGTCTTATTAGTTTTTTTTGTCGTTCTTCACTGTATACTGGCAAGAGCAAAGCAACAACACTTTCGTATCATCAATGTACATTTTGTTTTTGTTTAACGTATGATATGAAATAAATACATGAAATATATTTTTTGTGTTTTCTTTGTATGTATTGGTTTCTACAACACAAAATATTGAATAAAAATTTGTTTTTCTTTAAATGTATTGGTGTTTGCTCTTCCATAAGGAACTTGTAAACACCGCTGGCTTAAACTGTTCTTCATTTTGTATGAATGTATGTATATGCGTATGTATATGTAGTAGCTTCAGGCTAAATATTATGAATATAGCATTAAACACATTCGCCACAGCAGACTACCGACTACCACCTGTCAAAATTAGAATACATGTGTGCATATGAGAATGATTATATTGAAGACAGCAAGGCAACACGACAACAGGTTTTTGTCCATGCTACTGTTGTCGTGTAGTCGAATTAAACTAAAGGTATAAACACATTCGCCACAGCACACTACACGAACACACGAACACAAATGCTGCTAGCTACCGTTGTAGCCGTTTAACCAGCTACTTAATTATTTTGGAAACGACAGATACACAGTAAACAGCTGCTCCTGAATTGTTGCAACGATTCATTTATGTATGTTACAGTGGTGCATATTCCATACCACCATAATGAATGAATAAATATCACATTAATGAATCGTTGCAACAATTCAGGATCAGCTGTTTACTGTGTACATATGTATATACATATGTTCATATGATATTTGATATGAAATTTGCAAGCGCGACTTTGTTTTTGGATAGACGGTCTTAAGAATTATCTCCTTCGAAATATTTCCAAAAATTGCTTCGCTTAATGAAAGTTTCTGCAATGCTGGCCTTCCCTATTTTCTCCTCTTACGTATTTTCAAAACTAGAAATATCTTAGGGAGAGAAATATATGAGCTAACCAGAAATACATACATACGTCAGGAAAATCTTTACTCTACGTTCACAAGTTTACGTTTATAGGAAATCGAAGCATGTACAGGTAAAATTCGATTTGGTGTCTTATTCGTTGTGTAAAATCGCAGTCATTCATTCACATAATGTATGAATTCATGCAAAATCAAGAAACATTTCAGCTAATAAGACTTGGAATGTGAGAACGCCACTGAAAGATCAAAAAGTGATAAGCTTTGCAATAAGATTTGTGTAGTTTAAATCGGCAATTAAGGCCTCTGTATAAAAGAGCTTTTTACATTTCCTATTTCATACCAAAAGGTTTCATGCTTAGGTATTTTGAAAACTGCTTTATAACTTTTGTCATTCGCTTTGCTTTCCAATAACTTGATCCCACTTAATAAAGAGTCTAGTTCACTAATTACATTACTGATAATCAAAAAAAAAAAAAAACATAAAAACATGTTAAACATCGATATTTTTTTCCTTGCGATCTCGATAGTATTTATTTCTATTTCGGTATCATGCCAGCTTCATAAGCAAAAAAAATGGTTTTCATAAATTTTTTAATAGCCTATGAACCGTTTCATAACTTTCATTCAAATTTGAAATTTTTATTATACCCATTGCCCACTCTACTTTAAGCGTTCATTAGTGGCATTTCAACGTATATTTACATAAAATTGTGCGATAAAGTTGGTCAATAAAAACATTTAAAACTAACAACATTATAAATGAATATAATACATTTAATTTGCAGCATGGGTGAGTTTCATAAATTTAATAGAAGATGTATGTGCACGCCGCGTCGCACTGTGGACCATTTCGCGAGAAGGCGGTCAAAAAGCTATAACTTTTGACTAGATTGGAATTTTGATACACGGTTTTTTGGCTTACTAGGTGAGACTACAGGCTTTAAGTTTAGGATATAAAACTTTAAAGTCGGCCAGTCTCGACCGTGACTTCTCTAGAGTTTGTTGACGAAAGGGGTACAAAGGCTATCAAAGCTAGCAACATAAAAGAGAATTCAAGAAAAATGCAGGGAAAAAGTCATCGTGTAAATCCTGTAATAACGAGAAGCAATAAAAATATGTAACAAGTGCTGCAGTGAAAACAATTTTGGAGAGTCTTTTTATACCCTTCACCAAATGATAAATGTATTATAGGTTTGTCATTACGTGTGTAATTTCCACAATATTTATATGTGGGCCATATAGTATATACATATATTGTGAGTCCTTATAGATATGAAAATTGAATAAACCATGTCCATCTGTGTGTCTGACCGACTGTCCATTTTGTTCACTAAAGGATGGCAAATTTTAAAATATTTTAAAAAATCTGTATTTTTTTTACAAATGTATGCACAGATAAGCATGATTTCGTGAATTATAATAAATGTATGTACAGCAAAGCTGAATAAAGCACTTTTCT
The DNA here is from genome assembly GCA_947311025.1 of Lypha dubia. Classification (NCBI taxonomy): domain Eukaryota; kingdom Metazoa; phylum Arthropoda; class Insecta; order Diptera; family Tachinidae; genus Lypha; species Lypha dubia. The sequence continues at coordinate 101,324,587 of OX371260.1, read as the reverse complement.
TTTTTATTATTTATTTCTTTTCACGTTGTGAACACATCTTTGTTACATACTTTAAAAATGTGAAAAAATTACTCTCGTTTTCGCTGTGAGACTGTAACATCTTTCTTCATATTTCAAGAAAACTTGTCATATTTTGTGGCCGAATTGATTTAAATTATTGAGTAGCAATTATGCTCAGAAAATATGAGCGGGACCATTTTTAGATATGGTCTATTTGATTTGTAAAAATGAACTATATATAGGATGTATGATAAAAGGCTACTGCCAAAAAGGTGTCTGTAAAAATGTAATACTTTTTTTAATAAAAAAAAACATACCTTTAAAACAATACCAAAAAAGTAATGATCAAACAGCAATCTTTGTGACACTTCAATTCTAAATGATGAAACAGAACACGTCAGCAACTTCAAGCAAAAACGCCTCTCAGAGAAAAAAGGCCCATAATTGAAGCGTCGGCTTCAACTTCATTCACATTTCCAATTTTTATCCACAAGTCTTGTTTTTGTACATTGATGACTGAAAATTATATATGAAATCATGTTTATGCACTTCTGCAATTAATTTTTCGACAATCTCACTCATTTTATTTTCAAATGTAGAAAATTATAAATATGTTGCTCTTTCAAATGTTTTTTTTGATTTTCTTTTGTTCTTATTTTGCTTTGGTTTTGTTTACAAATTGTATGAAATATAATAAAAGTGTGGTAGCATTGTTGAGAGCATTTTACTCTGAGAGTGAGAGCATACGAAAAGTCGCTGGCAAAATAAAATAGATTCTATCTCACGACTGCTTTCAGCCGCGTCTTTTATATGCCAAATTGTATGAAGAAAAACGTCAAGCCCCAGTTCTGTTTCATCATTAAAGCGTATTTTTTTCAAGAGCACCCTTTTTTTGGGCTTTCTAAAAAATTTTCTGCTTTACTCGCCGTCTACATTAGCCATCGATTTGTTTGCACATGAACAAAGCGCCAGCAGAATAGCAGAACAAAATTTGTTCATGTTTTTCTATGTGGGGAATATTAGTAAATGTTCATGTGCTGTTTTACCACAATTTTAAGGTGGAGTGGCAGAGACAGCAAATAGCTTTTGTTTGTTGTCTCAATTTTCATATTGGAAAATGACATTTGATGGTTGAACATGGTTGTACGAACAAATGTTCTGACAACGCTGTTTGACCATAAACAAAACATGAACAACAGTGGTCTACATTAGCTAAAATAATGTGCGAACAAGCATTTGTTCATTGGCCGAACAAATCAATGGCTAATGTAGACTGCGAGATAAGTAGCGCCACCAATGAACAAATATAATAAAAATAAAAAAAACAGGTAAAATTGTCTTGCTTGCTGTAGACGTGTATTTTTGTTTTACAATTGTCAAATCCCAGCAAAAACTACTGCTCCAGCCGAATCAGGTTTGTAAGGGAGAGATGCTTGTTGTTGTTGAGCCTCCTGCTGCGAAAAGCGCTTCGAACATGCATGATTTTTGTTCGCGATGTCCCACTTTGGAGGTCTTGCTTTTTACATAAAATAGCGCTTTTTTCTAAACATCCGAAATGCGCTATATTCATGTTTGAATTTTCTGAATTATGCCTTCGTTTTACTGCGTCATCTACTAACATACATACATAATTCATCTGTAGACAAATACGCAAATATAAAAAATAAGAGAGATAGAGAGAGACAGAGAGCATATAAATGAAATTGTATCTTCCATTCGCTGTTTACTTTATTATTCCTGCCGAAATAGCCGACCAACTTCAACGTGCTTAAAAATAAGTTCAGCGATCTCTCTGCCTTAAGGGCTAACTATAATGTGCTTAAGCTAGCTTAAGCAAATGTGCGAATACACACAACCAAATGTTGACAACTATAACGTACTTAAGAACTTTTCGTCAAGTTTCGTCAAATTTCATTTTCTTAAGCAAACATCGAAACCAATCGTACCTTGCTTAAGCAAACAGCTGCTTATACGTTTATTTATTGAAAATAGTTAAAACTGTTGCATTTGTTGGTACTTTTTTATTTGTGAATGTTTTCATTTCATTTCTAACATAACAAAAATTTAAATAAATTTTTTGTTTATGGTTTTAGATTAATTAGACGTAGACTTAAAATCATTTTTTGGAAAAATAAGAAGAAAATAGTTTTTGAATAGTATATATATTTGCAACTCAGCGAAGAAGATCTTTAAGTCAAATAAGTACAATATAGCCACACAAAAGACGTCAATAATTTGCTTAAGCATTTGACATGCTTTTCGTTGAATTCTGACAATAGCTTAAGCTAGCTTAAGCACATTTGCTGAATTCACAAAACCTCTTGTATCGTTGTACCAAGTGTATTATAGTATCATATACAATAGTGTAAAATATGTTGTTGGTAATTTGTTATGTGACAAAAATATTTATATCAATTAACCACTAGCAGACATATGTCTTTGTGAGTTCCCCACCATCAGCAATATGAGTGCTACCTAGTTGCGGCGAAAATATGCACACGGTTATTTTAAAGTGTAGAAGTACGTTTTTTTTCAACGCTAGGACTGAAAAAGTTATTTGCGCGTGGTTATACAGAATTTTTGGCGATTCTGTGTGTGGCTAAGTCACAGGGTAAGCAGAGATGACAAAAACAAAAAAAATTGGACTTCGATCATATTTTATTTGTCATAAGTAAGCTTCGTGAAAAAGAGAAAACATTAGTGTGTTTGTTATGAAAGTAAACAAAACGAAAAGCAAAAAAAAGTTCATTTTTTAGTGGAAAATGCTACATAAAAGCACGGTTAAATTTAATAAAATGTGATAATATTAAGTATTTACGGCATATAATTCCAAAATAAAGTGATAAAACAATTTAGTGTTTGCTTATATACTCTGTATATTAAATTTATATACATACGTACATATATTCTGTAAATTTGCCAAATGGTGGTGATTTTTTGCTTACATACACACATACATACATACATACTTGATAAATTCTGATATTTTGCAGATGTATATAGTAATAAAATACAAACGATGAGTGAAAACCAACTTAAATTAATTAATTAATAATATTTTTAATGTAAATTATAGAAATATATGGATATTTTATTAGTTTTGTGATTTATAATTTTAATTTGGATACAAAGACAGCACAAAGAAAAAAACGAAAACGAAGGATTGTATGAGTGTATACAAATCAGTATGCAAAATCTTCCGTCTCGTGTCATCTCTGGTTACCCTGTGGTCTAAGTAGAAGAAAGGTAGCAAGCGGCTTAAGGTATCTGGGTGAGAAAAATTAAAGCAAAGTAAAGAAGAACCAACCAGAACCCAACATAGAAGAAGGCGTTCGTAACAATTGTTTCAGGCAATTCTCCGGCGAGCCTCCTTTGCCGGCAAGAAGCACACACGGAAGATTTCTGCCCGGTCGTCCGAGGGCGTGCATCGGCCGGAGCTTTATTATCAGGGTGCTGCGTAGAGGCACAGCAAAAGCACAGCTCCCTGTCCCAACTGGGAAAATTGTAACATCAAAACCAAAGCACGCATTCTAATTCATCGGGAACATCAACACCAAATCACGTATTCTAATTCATCGGGAACATCAACACCAAATCACGTATTCTAATTCATCGGGATCATCAACACCAAATCACGTATTCTAATTCATCGGGAACATCAACACCAAATCACATAACCTAATTCAGCGGGACATATAGCAACAAGTAACCGTTAAGTATAACGGAAGATAGGTAAGCAGAAAATAAATTAAAATTTGGTATAAGAAACGAGGTCAGCCGAACACCTGTCGCGACTGTACCCCTCGAGAACCAGCGTGCAAAGTCAACGGTAAAATAAGTATGCAAAGTGCATTTTAAGCAATACCAACATATATAGAAAATAAAATAAAACAAAATTCAGAATTCGAATGGTTAATACCACCGAATATTTCGACCCATTTACTTCCGTATATAAATAATTTTTCACTTTCATTGAAAGAAAATAAAATAAAACAAAATTCAGAATTCGAATGGTTAATACCACCGAATATTTCGACCCATTTACTTCCGTATATAAATGATTTATCACTTTCATTGAAAGAAAATAAAATAAAACAAAATTCAGAATTCGAATGGTTAATACCACCGAATATTTCGACCCATTTACTTCCGTATATAAATAATTTATCACTTTTATTGAAAGAAAATAAAATAAAACAAAATTCAGAATTCGAATGGTTAATACCACCGAATATTTCGACCCATTTACTTCCGTATATAAATAATTTAACACTTTTATTGAAAGAAAATAAAATAAAACAAAATTCAGAATTCGAATGGTTAATACCACCGAATATTTCGAACCATTTAATTCCGTTCATAAATAATTTATCACCTTTATTGAAGAAGAAAAGAAAAACAAAAAAATTTTAGATTACGTAAAACAAAAGTAAAGCGAGAATCACAAGCACCGGTATAAAACCGGATAAATAATATTAGTCTAATATACCTATGCAATAGTGTTTCTATTCTGTAGTAGTTATACTACCAGTTGGTACCTGTCCGACCACACACCTCGCGCGTTGATATTTGAAATCCAGTCATGGCGTCGCCGCCTTACACATTTGCGCTCAGGCAGGTAGGGTCTCGCGCCAATTTGATTCGTCACATAAAGTAAGAACAGTCTCATATAGATAAGAAGGACACGTAACAACGGGTTCGTAGAAATAAAGTTAAGATTATTTTTTTTGAAATTTGATGTTTAAAATTATATGTTCATATATATATGCTTAAGTGATTGTTGTTTTTGATAGAAGAAAATAAACATGTTATATTGAAAATGAACTTCGTCCATAGTATTAATTACATTATGGAGTAAAAAGTAATGGCAAGGTAATGTAAACGGGTAAATGAGTGCTTCCGTTAAAGGGGCGCTCAAAAGAAAGTAGAGTTGCCAAAGGGGTCATCCATGACCCATAGGGAGGGCTTATGGTCTCGGACTTCATCTGAGATACCGTCATATTCGTCGTTGCCTGTAGTAAAATAATAAAGATTTTATTAGCAAATCCTATAGATCTAGAGTGTCGGTCGCCTAAGCGAGCTCACGATTGGCTGAAGCCTAGCCGGAGGCTAAAACCGCACAGTACCACGGTAGGCACCGATAGTAGTATTCCACGTCACGATCTACCTCACTCTTACTAAATAACACCGGTAAGGAAAAGCTACAGGATGCGAGGACATATAGCGCGCGAAGCTATATATATACACGTGTAAGCTATTTACGCATATATACATATGTGCAGCGGTTGCTAGAGACTAGTAATAAATAAAATTTTTTATAAAACCAAACAAGCAAGCAATTCATAAATCTATAACAATAAGAAATTTTCATATAAAAAGAAAATCGTAACGAAAATCATATGAAATGGCTGACATGAGTTCGTAAAGAAATGTAGGAAACACATATTTCGTAAAGAAATGTTTTATCGATGGTGTTTAGACTATTCTTAATGTTTTCGTAAACATTTTTAGTTGACTAAGGTCTGCACGTGATACAATTTTGTTAAGAAAACCGTAAAATTTAATTTTTCATCTAGAATTTGGCGTTTGTCTCAACAAAATTTTATCACGGATAGATATTTATGTATTAAACCTTTTATTAATAGCATCAATGTTTATTTATTTTCATATTTCAAACATCTGTATATGTTAATAAAGGTAAAATTGTATTTTAATTTGACTTTTTAGAACTGTCAGTCAGTTTTCTTTTTAATGACTTTTTTTAAAAGCTCATCTATGGTTTGGTAGTTTGTCTGGCTATTGGTGCACATATTTGAAAATTTTTGGAAAATTTAGTATTTGTACATTTAAGAATTTGAAACAGTCTTTAAAAAAATATATGTATACACAAATTTTAAATGACTTTGCAGTACTTACTTAACAATTAATTTTATTTAAAAAAAATTTTCTCTCCACACACTCAAATAAAATAATACAACTGTAAACAAAAATGCAAATTTGTAAACATCAAATTCGGTATGTTGAATCAGCAAATGCATGCTTACACTCATATGCAGCAAATGACTCTATCAACATATTCAATACACCGAAATAAATAAAAAACATATCACAATAAATACACAATAAGTTCTTTATTAAATTCAATTTGGAAAACATTGGAAAAGACTTCGATTGATTTGAAAACGGCAATTATGTAGCCCACCGGTTCAAAATAGCGTGATTTCAATATTTTTTGTGCGCAGAACGCCTTTTGCGTAATTTGAAATCACTTGTAGAAAACGCAATTTTCAGCACACCCTATATAATAAATTAAATAAACGATGTTTTTTGGTTTTTGTTCTCTATGCAGAGGGCCTATGTATAAAATTCATTTAACTGACAAACCTATGTATGTGAAAATATAGCAAATCCTGCAGCACTGATACATGAAATACCATTGGTTTATGTTATAAAATTAAGCATATGCTGAAAAGCTTGTATTATCTTTTCAACAAACAACAAACATACATATTTGTCAGCATATGAATGAAATGAGTTAAATAATAAAAATATGCTAAAATCGTCAACAAACGTCGTTAACAATGCCCATCATATGTCGTTAAACATACATATGCTGAAAAAATTTAGTGTCTACACGATATGTTGGCACTGCTAACAAATTTTTCACCATAAATTTGCTGATTCAACAAATCGTGTAGACTAATCTTTCAATAAATCGTAACAACAAATTAGTTTTTAGAAATTATACCGAAATATCTTAACGAATTCGTAACACCAAGGCTGACTTCAGACATAATACCGAAATGAATTAACGAATTCGATACGATAAATCAGACTTCAAAAAAAGTCGAAACCTTTGGTTTGATGGGTATACATACATATGTATGTATGTATGTATTTGTATTTTATTTATTTTATAAAAAAAAAGTTATAACTAAGAATTTTTATGTGAAATTATTCAAAACAATTACAGCCAAACCCACGATATCGACCGACAAGTCGATAGAGCGACAGCAACTCACTCATTATCGTTCGTATAAGCGACCCACTAACTATCGACTTGTCGGTCGTCTGTATTTACGTTTCAACGTAATCATTGTCAAATGACTATATTGCCACATCAAATATTCCATGTAAATTTAGCCACATATATGACCATTTGAAGGTGGCACAACGACCAGGTATGCACAGTTCCATTACAAGTACAACCATCCAAAAACAACATGTATATTGTTGGTATAACTCGCTTTTCATCAAAAAACACAAATAAATTTAACATTTTCTTACGAATGATTTCCAAGCTGTAACAATTATTTGTGTATGCTGCAAAACTGTATCAGTTAGTATGAATATAAAGTTAGTATAATATAAAGCGAATTGAGGTTGGTGTGCTAGTAAGCTCACCTTTTGGATATGCCTTGCTAGAAATGTAAACACAAAACATATGCTTTGAATAAATGAATTTTGTAAAAATAATTTATAGCAAAATAATTTTTGGTATTTTGTTAATTTCACAAATTCAACAAGACCCTGCAGCGGCTTCGATTTTGCCTGTTAAATGCTACTCAATAATTATTATCTGTACAATAATATAATTATAAATATATGAATGTACATAATATGTATTTACATACATAAATACCTACCAATTTCCCATCATGAAATTTTTTAAAATTATTACATACATACATACATTCATATAAAATAACATTTTTTAAATAATTTTGTCAAATTAATTTCTTTGTCGACAACAAAACTTTCGTGACTGATTTTGACAGTTGTTGTCGCATAATATTTCTTAGTGGGTCGGAAATTTGTATGAAAATGTTTACGTTATCGCTCGCTTTCATTGTCGATAGACTTGTCGTGCTGAAAATTTTTAGTGGGGCGCAAAACAGCTGTTTGTCGTTGAAAAAGCAAGCGAGCGATATCGATCGACATCGTGGGTTAGGCTGTTATAGTTTATTTTGACACATAAAAAACATTGCATATCTTGCAAATAATAAAAGAACTTTTTTTCACAACCTCCTGCCTTGCATCGACAAGCGCTTTGAGCTCTTACAAATACCGAAATATGGAGCTTCTTGTCGTGGCGAACCATCTTCAGATTCGCCCGTACGGTCGGAAGATGATTTTAGTTTTTTGTACTTTTCCGGTTATATGAGCAGGGTTCACGGCACTTTGTTGCCTTATCTTTAAACGTTCGGTGATACCAGCAATGCTCCATAACTTCTTCTGGCGTACGCCGACTATTAGAACTCGATCGTGTTCGCCTTTTGTGTTCTGTGCCGCGAGAGCAAAGGCTATTTATTTGCCTCTCGATTCGTTTTAGGCGTTTTTGAACTTCAGTGTTAGTGCCTTGAGGTGTTGCTGACACACTGGCTATGTGCTGGAACTCCTCTACCTCCATAATTTTGTCCGTTAACTTTGCCAATTCAAGCAAACTGACATCGGAAGCTTGCGTGGGCCTGTGCTGGCAAACGCTGTAACCACAGCGACTTCAAAAAGTCTGTCGTCACTTTCAGCCATACCTAAACAAGAGCGGCAAGCGTTTTTTAGCTGTCAAAAGTTCTCATGCCCATACAATTTGTATGGAGCATCCCGAAATAACGCGGCGGCAAAATTTTGCAATTGGAAAATCCGATTTTGACAGCGCGTTTAATAGTGAAGTTATCTGCAAAAGACAAGCACTCATGATACAATGACTATAAGGTAGTCTTACAAGCCCAGCTGACAATTCTTGTAAATTACTTGTTTTTTATTTGAAGTGTTAAATTTTGATTTGTTTTTATTTTTGCGTATTTGAATGAATAATTTTTAATTATATTTTGGTCACAGGTTGAAACATACACACATACACATTTATACTTTTACTTCTGAGGAATTTTTTTGTTGTGTTTGTTGTATAGATGCATGTATTATTAGGTTTTGAGTATACTATTATAATCAGGGTTGTTATATATATTTTGTAATAACCCTGTTTTTATGACAAAGCGTTGACGCTCTTGTTTAGGTATGGAATTTCAGCGTTAACGCTAGGCGGTAGAAAACGTTCCGCTTTCCGCTCTTGTTTAGGTATGGCTGTTTGTCTTTTGCCAACGCACTTAGCTCATTCAAAAGCTGAGTCGGTTTTTTGTCGCCAAGGTCGATTTCCGACAACAGCTTCTGCGTCTTTTTTTGTTCACTTTCGCAGTAGCGCTTCAATATACATTTACGCAAGTTTTGGTACTTGTCGTTTTCTGGCGGGTTTAAAATGGCGTCAGAAATTTGCACGAGCACGTTTGACTCAATTGCCGCTACTACAGTGTTGAATTTTGAAGCGTCACTTGTAATACCTGCAACAACGAATTGCGCCTCAACTTGCGGCCAAAACGGTGGAACCTTCACGGCTATGCGGTTAATGGTTGTGGGTTCGTTACTTACAGCCGCATTCATCGATGGGGCTGCTTGTTCATTTTTTCGGGTGTTGCTGTCTTCAGCGTTCTGCATGTTGAAATTTTTCCTTCATGCAACGCCGGGGTCACCACTTTATGGAGGTGGTTTAATAAAACGGACAGCGTTCGATTATTTATAAATTCAAAATTCAATATTTATTAATTAAAAATTACAAATTAATTAAAAAGTATAACTTTTGTGATGCGTCAAGAAAAGAAAAACGTGTGTGTGTAAGTCAAATGTTGCTAGATGACAATCGATATTTTTCCCAGCGTAGTTAAAAAGGTAGTTTTTGAGCCGCTCAAATCTAATACATATTTCATTTTTTGGGACTTTGTTTTTCCGGCAGTTTTTACGCTATTCCATCATTAAACTGTGAATGCAAATCGATAAATTGCATTATAAATATACAAATTACTTACGATTACTTTTAAAGATTACTTTTAATTCTTTTTCATTATTTATGAAGTTTATTGCATTCACACTTATTCAATTAAAATTGACCATTGACAATTGTATTGACGAATACTTTGATTTTAGCTATTTTGTTTTTGTTTCTATCGATTTTATTATTGCTAACCTGTTTGTATTCTTCTTTATTTCTTTTTGTATTCAATTGAAAACAACTGCTTACGGTATTTATTGTTTTTATTATTATTTTCGGAGATGAGATCGCTTTTACTCACGATCGAAAATTAATCTAGATTACTGGAAATTACAATAAAATAATCATACTTATTCCTTGAAAGTAGTCGGATTATTTTTGAAACAAAAAATATAAAAATAAGGCATCTTATTACAACGACATTAAATGGAAATTCAAGTACATACATTTCATGACTTAAAAAAGTTGTAATGAAAACAAATCAGATGAAAAAGATATACTTATGTACATACTACATACGAAAGTTTGTACTGCTCATAGCAAATATTATATTAAGTATTGAAATTATTTGGTTTTTTTTCAACACAAAAGTTATCTTTGATTGACATGTGACATTTGATTTCATGGCACGCTTCTTTTATTTCCATTTAATTTTTTTTGCTTTTATTTATTTCTTATGTTTTTCTATATGTTTGGTTGATATCTGCATGAGATTTAAACCAATTTGTAGTCATTTGCAAAATAGTTAATTTACAATTAGTGTTTTTTATCAACCGATTATTTTATTAATATGTATGTATGTATGTACATATGTAGAATTTTTTTAATCAAATAAAATTTCTTATAACGAAAAAAAATCAAATGTTTATAATGTCACTTAAAATACAAAATACTTTCCGGAAAATTTTTATTTCATTTGAGTGCTTATTTTCTAAAAATAAGACTATTTTTTTACTAAATTTAAGAACATTTTGTCATACGATTGAAATTAATTTATTTTAGCTATATTTAGGTTTAGCTATAAAAAATGATTTAGGAAATGGCGTACTCCTAAATAGTTCATAAAAATTTAAATACATACTTAAAAACGGCAAACGGTTTATATATTTTTCTCATATTGGCAATTTTTTCAAAATTTAAAGAAAATAATCATGGTACAATGAATATCATGAAAATAATGTTTTAAATTATTTTAGTTCATGGCTTACTAGTTTCAAAAAAGTGGTTAAAGTGTCTATCTACGAAGTTTAAGTACCTTGGTTCGATACCCAAAATATGTATGTATGTAATTTTTATAAAAATGTTTTCAATACCCCTCATTCCAGATAATACAAATACATGTTGTAAATAAGCATTCCGGACGTTCTAGCGTTCTGATGACATCAAAAGCTTCTTTGCAGCAGATGGGCTGCTTGAGAAGATGGTAAAACTAGGAAATGAAAAACGCGCAGCAAGATGGCAGATTGTGGCGCACATAACAAAAATTTCCAAATTTTGGGATAAACACTGAAATTGTTTTTAGTAAATATTTTTCTAGGTTTTAGTAAAAAAATCCTGTTAAAAACGAAATTTGTATATCCTAACATCAAGGAAATTTTTACCGAGTTTCTGTAAAAAACGGCATTGGTGCCATACGAGAACCAATTTGAACTTAAATTAAGTAAAATTTCTTTTTCTTTGAGTGTACTTATCTTGTACGACAAGGTACCCAGGTACCTTATTAGTCACATAAGGGTATATTAATATCATTGCCAAATTTACGGTTGAAAAAGGACATTTCTATAAAATATTGGATAAGATGTTATAGAAACACAAAAAGGAAATTAATATATTGGAGGCATTTCATAACTGAATGCAAAATTAATTTTGAAAGTTTTCAAATGTTTTGAAGATTCAATGAGCGTAGGAAACAAATACTGTATCACTCATTATTTTCTCCGTACTGCTCCAAAGGAAAATAAAAAAATTAAACATGCTTTAAACTACAGGTACAATCAAAAGATGAAAAAATATGTACTATGTACATAAATATGTATCAAAGGTTTAGACTTACATAAATAAGTACATACATACTTACATATGTAGTATGTATCATTTATTACAATTCTGATCAAATCATAAGTGCTGAATTCACAAAACCTCGTGTATCGTTGTATCAAGTGTATTTGGAAAAATCGTATTTCACACAATACTCAGAGAGTATATGTATATACTCTCAGAGAGTATTTGTATGGTGCTTGTTCTTCTTTCGTCCATCAATACAAGATTCAAGCCGATACAATATACATTAGGTGTTCATTACCATATAAACAAAAGTGTATTTCATACAAGATAGACGATACAAATTGTTGTGAATTCAGCAAATATTTTAGTAATATGAAATAATTTTTTAGTGAGTACAAAACTATTGCAATAATTTATGTATATATGTATGTATGTATGTATGTATATGTATATAAAATATATGTATCATGATCATATAATTATGTATATAAAAATATATTATATACATTTATGTATGTAAGTACATATACGCTTACGTACATATATAAATATATATATTTACATGTATGTATGTACATACACATATACATAAATAATTTCAGTTATGATTATAATGTAGGGCATGCAAATTATGTTCTACGCTCTCATACATATGTACATACATACATACATACATATTTAACTTAAAACATGTCATGCATAGATCAATCGCATGCTTATATGTATGTATGTATGTATATCTGCTCGGCATGATTTATTTTTGTCGAGCACATGTACATACATATGTACATACATATGTATGTAGGTATAATTTTGTGTATCTAGTACATATAAGTACATATTAGGAAAAATAATAAACTATGATTGTAATCACTCTTAGTTGAAAACTGCTCTTGCATCTGTTGCAGATCTTGCAAGTCTAGCTTATTTACATATTTTGTTATCGCATTGCTGCAAACTGATGAAAATAAGCTAGACTTGCAAGATCTGCAATGATTACAATACTAAGAGAGATTTCGCCTAATATGTACATATGTATGTATATCTATGTATGTATGTATGTATGTATGTATGTATGTATGTATGTATGTATGTATGTATCTTTCCATTCATCTCCATACATACATACATACATATGTATGATATCTAAAATAAGTACTTCCGCTTCAAACCAACATGCCATTTATTTTACATTAAAAATCTACATAGAAAAATTGTACCGCTAATCAATTCGCAATGCTAAGAAGTAGCACTATACACATACAGTCATATAGTATGTACATACATACATACTTATATGAATCAAAAGAGTTTCGAGTTACACTGGCGCTTTTCAGAGTTTGGTGCAATTGGTTTTGCAAAAGAGTAAATTCAAAATATTGTAGCATTTTAATGAAATCTAACAGCAACTCAACGTGTTTTGTTACTGGATTTTATAAAAAAGGTACAATATTTCGCATTTGCACCACATACTAAATACCGTCACAATGTATTCTATTGTGCTTTTTGAACTTGTTTTATAATACACATACATACATACATATGTACATATATGTATGTATGTAACAACATTATTTGATTTACGTGCCGCTTAAAATCTTCAATATATGTACATACATACATACATATATTGATTTCAAAAGAACTTACATACTTAACTTATTCGTCTTTTCCAACATTTTACGTTGTATGACCACAAAGCAACCTTTAATTGGTTTTAATGATTAGGGTATTTAAACGGTGTGCTATTGAGACATATTAGGGGAAATCACTCTTACAGCCAAACCCACGATATCGACCGACAAGTCGATAGAGCGACAGCAACTCACTCATTATCGTTCGTATAAGCGACCCACTAACTATCGACTTGTCGGTTGTCTGGGTTTACGTTTTAACGTAATCATTGTCAAATGACTATATTGCCACATCAAATATTCCATGTAAATTGAGCCATAAATATGGCCATTTGAACGTGGCACAACGACCAGGTATGCACAGTTCCATTACAAGTACAACAATCCAAAAACAACATGTATATTGTTGGCATAAAGTACTCGCTTTTCACCAAAAAACGCAAATAAATTTAACATTTTCTTGCGAATGATTTCCAAGCTGTAACAATTATTTGTGTATGCTTTAAAACTGTATCAGTTGGCATGAATATAAAGTTAGTTTAATATAAAGCGAATTGAGGTAGGTGTGTTAGTAAGCTCACCTTTTGGATATGCCTTGCTACAAATTTAAACACAAAACATATGCTTTCAATAAATGAATTTTGTGAAAAATATTTATATCAAAATAATTTTTGGTATTTTGTTAATTTCACAAATTCAACAAGACCTGCAGCGGCTTCGGTTTTGCCTGTTAAATGCTAATCAATAATTATTATCTGTACAACAATATATTTATTAATATATGTACTCGTATGTATGTATGTATGTACATATTTATGTAAATACCTACTAATTTCCCATCATGAAAATTTTTAAAATTATTATATACATACATTCATATAAAATAACATTTTTTAAATTATTTTGTCAAATTAATTTCTCTGTCGACAACAAAACTTTCGTGACTGATTTTGACAGTTGTTGTCGCATAATATTTCTTAGTGGGTCGGAAATTTGTATGAAAATGTTTACGTTATCGCTCGCTTTCATTGTCGATCGACTTGTCGTGCTGAAAACTTTTAGTGGGGCGCAAAACAGCTGTTTGTCGTTGAAAAAGCAAGCGAGCGATATCGATCGACATCGTGGGTTAGGCTGTTAGTATTGTAATCATTGCAGATCTTGCAAGTCTTGCTTATTTTCATAAGTTTGCAGCAATGCAATAACAAAATACATATGTATGTAAATAAGCTATACCTGCAGGATCTGCAACGTATGCAAGAGGAGTTTTCAACCAAGAGTGATTACCCTCATTGTCATAATGTTTTATTATTTTACAATAGGTTAAAACAGTTGTTTTTGTGCAAATGTTATTTTAAATTTAGTTATTCTTCGACCTTCTTATATTTTTATGTATGATTTATATTTTATTTTGTGTTTTTTCCCAAAATTTCAGGCTTTCAAGGTCATTATTAATAAATATAAATAATAAATAAAAGATTATTTATGTATGTATTTAGGTTTTCATCCTACGTTTCGTTGGGATTTTCCAAGTTCAGGGATCTTATCTTTAATACAATCTACCAGTTGTTGTTGGCTTTAAACCTAAAAGTCATGTATATGTAAGTACATACTTAATAATAAGAATTTTTGATTCATTTTTATTGTTTTCTCATAAAATAACAGTAGAATCCTTAAACCCGCGGTGCCCACAAGTTCCTTATGGAAGAGTAAACACCAATACATTTAAAGAAAAACAAATTTTTATTCAAAATTTTTTGTTGTAAAAACAAATACATGCAAAGAAAACACAAAAAATATATTTCATATATTTATTTCATATCATATGTTAAACAAAAACAAAATGTACAATGATGATCGCTGTCGTCAATGTTTACCAGCAAAGCATTCGAAAGTGTTGTTGCTTTTCTCTTGCGTGTATACAGTGAAGAACGACAAAAAAAAACTAAAACGACAAAGTTGTTTGTGTATTTCGCATTGAGGTTGCTGAGTGCTGTATGAGTATATTAAAACACACAGCCTATTGCTGGGAACACAATTGGGACGAACGCCGAATTTCGTCTAGCACGACGAATTCGTTGGCAAAAGTTCGTTGCGTAAATTCGTCGTGTGGCGCACAACTGGGACGAAGAAACAACCACTGTCATAATAATCCAAAAAATTGTGTGTATTTTTTATTACAAATTTGTTTTTATATACATACAAACATAACAACAATAGTGTTACCGTATAAGGAAAATAATTCCTTTATAAAATTAAACATTAAAAAAAAACTATTAAAAACAAATTTCATCATTAATAATTATGTATATTTAACTAAAATGCTCTATTTCACAAAAAGAACAACTTATTAAAGTAAAAATTAACATTATTTACTAATATATTTTAAAACTAAAAAAAACATGGTAACGCTGTACTGATTTCTTCGTCGTTCGTCGGCGTATGAAATAGAAATAAATCTATCAGAGAATTCGTCACGTACGACGAATTACGTCGACGTCGGTGCTGTGTTCACTTTTATATGAATGCATGTGTTCTATTTTTGACGACGAATATTCGCAACGAAAAATTCGTCGTTCGTCCCAATTGTGTTCCCAGCATATAGCTAAGTGTATTAAAAAACAAATGAGCAGGAAGAGCATAGGGCCTGGGTACCAATGCCTTAAACCATTTTGTCCATGGTGGAATAATCAGGTGTGCGCAAGAAGGAATATGGTTTTTTGTAGGGTTGTGTTTTGACCGTTAAAAAAATGGAAAAGTATGCATCATGAATATTTTTGTTTACGTTATGCTTTTTGTTTTTGCATAACCAATAAATACATACAAAACAACTTTTGTTTTGTTTTGTATACAGCTTTGTTTTGACAATTTTGAATTAATTTTACACAAACAAAATGCATGTCGTTTTTTATTGTTGTATTCTTACGAGCACCTTATTATTCCACCATGATTTTGTCTTTGTCATACACCTTTCAGCAACCTCAATGAGAAATACACAAACAACTTTGTCTTATTAGTTTTTTTTTGTCGTTCTTCACTGTATACACGCAAGAGAAAAGCAACAACACTTTCGAATGCTTTGCTGGTAAACATTGACGACAGCGATCATCAATGTACATTTTGTTTTTGTTTAACGTATGATATGAAATAAATATATGAAATATATTTTTTGTGTTTTCTTTGCATGTATTTGTTTTTACCACAAAAAATTTTGAATAAAAATCTGTTTTTCTTTAAATGTATTGGTGTTTGCTCTTCCATAAGGAACTTGTGGGCACTGCGGCCTTAAACGAACGGCTGAAATTCTTTAGACGTACATATATACATAAGTTCTCAGCAATGTGGTCATATTGGCATTTTTGCAAATAAATTTAGCATTTTGTTCTGATTTAGCTGCAAATTTTCCATTTAGCATTTGTTTAACAATTTTTTAATTTATAAATTATTTGATTTTTTATTAAATTTTTTTTTTAATAAATACTAACTTTTTAAATATGCATTTTTCGAATATCAAATACCCCGGTTATTTTTATACGATTAACCGGTTATTTGAAACAGGAACAATTGCTTACATTTTCCTTATTTTTATTGCAAATATGCACGTAATTGAAGTCTCTGAGAGTAAATCGTAATGCAAACATTTTGGAAGATTTTTTATTTACACAAGTGTCACAAGAGATCTGAAAGACTTAAAAAATTACATAATCAGGGTGGTTATGAAAATCAAGTCAGAACTGCCACATATCAGAATTGAAAATCGATTCTGATTTCAATTGGTGTTATGAAAACGTCTTGGTTTTATCTTGATTCGATAATAAACATAAACCATGTTCGAATCAGCTGTTCTGGTTTGTTTACATTTTTTCTACCATTTTTTGTGCACAAATTGAACAATTTATTAACAAGTGAGACATTTTAATAAAAAAATATTTGTTTTAAACACAATTTGAACAATTTATCTAAGAAAATACTTTTTTCCACGTATTTACATCTTTATTCGGAGGACCAGTTGCATTTAAAGACCCCGAAAAATTCCTACCGAAGAGAATCCACACAAAACCTCACGTTTTGTAAATCCCTTCGCAATATAAGGATTCTTATCCATGGAATTCCATAAAAATTCGATTTAGTGTTTCCCGCTATTTGGTGTAAAATTAGTTTTATTTTATGTACTTTTATATTTTGTTTTTAAACAAATGAATGTATGTACATATGTATGTATGCATATACATATGTACATACATAAATATACATATCTACATATGTATTTCATTTAGGCTTGCCACCCGTACTTTATAATAAAGTATTGTACGTTTTTTTGATTAATTGTAATCTATACTTTATAGAAACAATAAAGTACACCAAAATACTTTATTTCGAAGGATTTTATTTATCTACAATTCAAAATAGATTCGGGTTATATTAGTCATTTGTAGACGTTTTTTTACAGTGGCGATTCTTTCTTAAGACTATGTCATGGCAATTTGGATATGAAACAAGCAAAAAAATTAACCTTTTGTCGGTACCGGAACTGACCAGGGAAATTCACATGAATTTTTTATTATTTATCGATAAAGCCTTAGAGTACCTGAATAAATGGTTTGATTTTAAAAATACAAACTGGTTATTTACAATTAGCAATAAAAATTTAAAGAGCAAAGTTGAATTTGGTAATACTGTTAGCATAAACGAAAATTTAAATCCGCAAAAACTTAATATTAATATGGAAGATCTTTATGGAGAAATTGCATCATAAAACAAAGTTTATGATCAGATATACAGTTCTGAAGGTTTGCGAAATTATCTACAGCAAGTAAATGGCAGCTATTATTTAATAAGACTGATGATAATTTATCAAATTGGTATAAAGTAATTTCATTTTGAATTTCTATTCCTGCCACGTCAGCATTCACAGAGAGAGTTTTTTCTGTAAAGAAGAGCAAATGGCGAGACGAAAGAAACAAAGCGTCTCTGAATCTGATAAAAAATGAATTAATTGTTATTTTAATTTAATTATGATAATTATTTGATAAAACTTGCGAAAAGCAATAAAAAATATGTTTTCAAATAAATATAAAACAAAACAATTTTTATGGAAATATTTATTTATTTAATTAATAAATATTTAATTTTAATTACCTTGTGCGATAATTTTAACATCTTAAAGCAAAGAATAGACACAAAAATGTAATTCTGGTGGCTGGCAGCTGATCGGATTAATTCTGACAAAAAACCGATAATATTTGATTCTATAAGAGCAAATTCTGACATAATTCTGACTCGAACATAATATCGATTTCTGTAACACCAAAACCAATTTATTTTCGATTTCAATTCTGATTCTGACAGCGATGCAGATTCCATAACAACCCTGAATCGCCAATGCTTCCCGATCCATTTGAGGGTACTTTTGTTCGGTTGCCGTTAGCGCGCGACTGGCGTAAGCAATCGGCCGCTCCTGGCCGTTTTCCAACCGGTTCGATACGACGGCACCGATGCCAACTTTGCTAGCGTCGGTGGCCAGTAACAAAGGCAGACGTGGATCATATGGCATAAGTACTTCCGATGAAATAAGTGCCTTTTTGATGTCTTCATATGCCCTGTCGGCCTGAGGGGTCCATTGAAATGGTTCCCTTCTAAGCATCTCCCTCAATGGAGCATTTCGAGTGGACAAATTTGAAATAAACGTATTATAATAACAAGCCTTACCTAGAAACAGCTGTAATTCTTCTACAGATGATGGTTTCGGAGCTTCTTTAACAGCCTTAATATGTGAGTCGGCTTTATGTATACCGTTTTCGTCGGTCTTATGTCCTAAAAGCTCCACGGTTGGTGCGGCAAATATACATTTTGCCCTATTAAGGCGTAAACCGTGTTGCTTGAGTCTCTCTAATGTATTTTGAAGTGCGATTATCATTTTTTCAAAATCTGAAGCATAAATCAGTATATCATCGAAGAAACTGCAAACATTGGTTAGTCCGAATAATACATTTTCCATGCGCCGTTGCCAAATCGCCGGTATATTTGCAGCACCGTAAACTGCTCTTGTTGGTCTTATTAACCCATGCGTTGGTGTATTTAAGGTGAGGGCATGAGCGAACTCGTCATCGATCGTCAGGTGTGAGTAGGCATCGGTTATGTCTAAATGACAAAAAAGTTTGGAATCAATCATTTTATTTAACAGCATTTCGGCTTTTGGGATCGGGTACTCGTCGATTATCATTCGAGGGTTAAGTGTAGGTTTATAATTACCTGTGATACCAATTTTCCCGTTCTTTTTTGCCACGACGTGTGTAGGGGATGCCCACATCGCATCGATTTCAGCGGCATATGCTTCCTTCAGTGCTAGAGGAATTTCTCTAGCTTTTGTGAAGATTGAAGTCGCCTCAGGTTTTAGGTGCAATTTTGCAGGAGGGCCTTCTAATTTTCCAGCTATTTCGCTGAATGTCTCTTGGTACTTCAATAATACTTCTTGTAATTTTTGTTGTTGTGTTGCATTATGCAATAGAGTCGACTCGATTGGAAGGTGAGAATAATTCAGTCCAATCGATTTCATTGACGAAATGGGCGATCCATTCGCGTCCAAATAATGGATCGTAATCTCCATCCATTACATATAGATTTAGCTTACGTACCGTTTGACCCAGTTTTACGAAGACGGGTATTCTTTCCAAACAAGGAATTGGGTGGCCGGTGTAACTGAAAAATCTCCTTTGTGTGCCCCGAAGACCATTATGTTTAATATTCTGTAACTGTCTCTTACCGATTATACCGCATGGTGCGCCTGTATCAATTTCCATTTTGATTTCGATTCCGTTTATGTAAGTGTTGACCAGTTTCTTCTTTGCGTGTTCACTTTTAACAACATTAATAATATTGTGTTCGTGCACCGAATCACAGTCGCTAGTTGGTTCTTCATCTGTTATCTGATTTGTTTTCGATTGGCACACTTTTGAAATGTGTCCCTTTCTACCGCAAGCGAAGCAAGTCGAATCTCGGAATTTGCATTGGCTCTTCTGGTGTTTCCCTCCACATCCGTTGTATGTGGGTTGTCGACCCATAGCGTTACTGTTCCTGGTTCTTGTTTGGTTGCGGTTCGAATTATTGACGAACGATTTCCTTTTTGTCTGAACGGGCGCATACCCTAACTTGTTTGTTTGTTCAAATGTATTTTCAGGTGATGTTTTCACCGTTGATGTTGTTTAGTGGGTTGCTTCCAACGCGTGAGCTATTTTATATGCCTCAATAACTGTACTTGGATTTTTTGCAATGATTTCATCACAGGACATTCTTGACTCAATACCGCAGATTAATTGCTCTATAAGCATGCGGACAATAAATTCACCATACTCACAATGGACTGCTGCTTGTCTCAAACGTAGAGTAAAATTTGCTATTGATTCGTCCTTGTTTTGTGTGATTTTCCGGAATTTAACACTCTCTGCGTATTTATTTTTCTTTTTGTCGAAATGTTCAATTAACACCTTCTTCATTTCTTCATAAGTACAGGCTTCCGGTTCTCTACGGTGGATAAGAAATTTTAATGCTTCATTTAGATGTGTGCGCATATGAACACGTGCATAACTATGGTAGTCAGCTTTTGGTATTCTGCTGAGGTTAAGTGCTAAGTCAAACCGTTCAAAATAATTTTCCACGGACGACATTTCTGTTTCCTTATATTCACCAATGTTAAGAGGAGGGGGCTTTGGTAACATATTTGAAGACGCTTTGTTTTCATACTGTCCTTGGTGCTGTTGTGACATAGCTAAGACGGCTGCTTGTGTAGCTTCTGAGACAGCTTGTCGTAAGACATACGCAAATATTGACGTTATTTGCTTTGTTTCTTCTTCGTCCAGAGGCATTATCAATGAAATGAAATAAAAAAACTACCAAACCACTTCTGACACCACTTTTATATTCTTTATTTTTTATCCAAAGAATTTGTACTTTATTTAATCCAATAAATATTAATGATTACAAAAGTTCAATGAAAAACGTGGCTTTTTATATCAAAAGTGTAACGACCAAAAGTCGTAGACTCGTTTTTGGTGTACATAATATAGTATACTATCGCATTAGTTATAAACCATTAGTTAGAAATTATAATGATCTACTAATAATCTAGATATACTTTTAACATTACCATTAATAGTATTAAAATCCATATCATTATTATATTATTATATTAATGTATATCTACTATTAAATATACTCATTTGAAAATACGCTGCACATTAGCGGCCAGCCAAAGAAATCACCACCGAAAACCAACCACACTCAACTACCATGGTGAACTACTATAATAAACAACATTGATCAGCTGGTGTACGCTGCGCCATCACGACGGATATCAGCGAACTCTGCCTGCCTGAGAATTTGTGTTATACGCTGCTCCGCCGCTACTGGTACTCACAAACTCTCGTCAAAACACGAATGATCGACGTTGTGTGTTACCCAAGTTCGACAGCAACAACCGCCTCAGTGCTTGAACTCATCATTGTCATCTCATCACTGCCACAAAGCCCAGCCGATGACAACTGACAAGAATACTAATACTCTCACCATGAGATAGCGTGTAAATGAATATATAGAGCAAGAGACATTAAGAAAATAAAGATTATAACGTATTTGAAAAAAACTGAGTGTACCGATTCTTCATTCCTCTGCTTTTACTTAAATATAAATATTTGTAACAACCCTGGACGCGAAAACGTGTCGTTACAAAAGTAAAATACAAGTAAGTACAGATTACAGATGTTATATTCTAACAGTGATGCCATCGTAACATATTAGTTAGAGATACCACATACACTACACCTTGCATTCTATAAACCCAACAAGCACGCTAAAGCTATGTACAGACGATTGGCTGATCTTACAATATTGTCAGAAAAATGTTCAGAAAATGTCTCACAACCGTCTAAACTTACAATTTTTGTCTTGCAACGTTGCAAGAAAAAGCATTGTCAGTTCATTGTTAGACAATAATATTGTCAGACATCTGACAATCGTGAGAACACTCTACTTCGCCATTATCAGATAATTGTCAGACATTGTAAGCTCTTGTTTTATTGGCAGATGTGTTTAAATTAATGCATCTGACAATGGCACCATTGTAAGATTATTTTTTTGTTGGCAATGCTGTCCATAAATACTATTGGATTTGACAGTTCTGACAAAGCTTAACAACGCATCTGCCAATTTTTCCACACAAGAAGCTGACAACCGTGTAAACTGACAATTTTTGTTGCCAGATAAATTTATTGTCTGACAATTTTCTGACAATGAAATTGTAAGGTTTTCTTACAATCGTCTGAACTAACAATTTACCTTTTGGTAACAATTTTTCATTGTCAGTACGTTGTCAGCATATTGACATATCTTACAATATTGTAAGATCTGCCAATCGTCTGTACATAGCTTAAGTGAAAGGGTATTTTCGGTTTCAAGTTTTATAAAAAAAAGAAAAAATAGATTACATACTACAAAACATTTGAACTGTATCTTGGTTTTAAAAGAATCAATTAAATAGCAGTTTTAAGTAGCTTGCAATGAAATATATTATATATTTTATCTAACTAGTAAGATCTCATTATTGTTAAATTTTGCAAATATGTATATACATACATATATATATATATATATACTAGATGACCCGGAAAACGTTGAAATGCCATAAAAAATATTTCTATTGCATATTTTGGGTGTTGTATAAAAAATAGCGAATGTATCGTAAGTGTGTGACGATGACCGCCGATGAAAAAAATACCAAACAATAATTTTGTTCTGTTTGAAATACGAACGGCGACGATTCTCCTGCATGAGGCGGAAATAGCGCCATCTGTCATTCAACAAAAGTATCATCTTTACGTACATGAAGAGAAACCACCCTTTTTTAAACGATTTGTACTTTTCCGTCTGCTCAGAATCACTGTAAAATATGATTTTTTTTTAAATATGCCCTATTTTCTTCGATATATTTTGAACCGCTTTTCCAATCAAAGATCCGATTATACATATTTGTTCGTCATCTCCATACCTTGCATTTGGGTACCAAGAACAACCCAATCGAACATTTCTAACTCGAGATACTAAAGAGAAAATAGGTCGAAAAAATGAAAAAAATTACAATATCTCAAAAACTGTTCCATAAAAAATTTAACCTTGATTTTGGAACTCAGCGGAAGAAAATACATAAGAAAATCTATCTCTCATAAAATGTACATTTTTGGTGTAAAGTAGTGTAATTTTTTATTACTTAGAGCCTCTTTCACCAATTCTATTTAAATATCAATTCATATTTAAACGTAGTTATTCATTTTCACCAATTATTCTCTTTACACATTTAAAAGCTGTTTAAATAGTCAGCAATCTCCATTTATATACTGATTTTGCATCTCTCTCACACCAGCTGTCTCTAGCGACACATGCATAAATAAAAAAATTTTCATATTAAATAAAATTTTCATATTAAATGGTAGCATACTTTCTGGTGTTTTATTATAGAAGTTGGTGAAAATGGAATTTTTTTAAACAGAATTTAAATAGAGATCTTTAATTAAATTAAAATGTGTTTAAATTTGTTTGGTAAAATAGACTCTTACTGTTGTGGATTCCTTTATTTTATATAAATAAACCTTATTTTTTAACAAATTTTTATATATTTTAATGAAATAATCGGTTATTTTTTAAATTTTTAGCTGAAACCCGGTTTTTTAAATGCAACTATTTGAAGTATTTGAAACCCGGTTTTCGGAAAAAGTCGAATAATCGATCTCCCTAATAAATATACTTATGTATGATTTTTTACTTTGTTGAACGGGTTTAGATGCGAGTCCTATGTTTCTGCAGATGACATACAAAAGCTTTTTAAAGGTCACATACAGCTCATGGATGTCTTTGAATATGATATTAACACTTTATTGTGCAATTTTCATGTTTGATGAGAAAAATATTCCGGCTGTTGCGCAGAAGAATTTAATAGGTGTTGTCTTCTTACGGATTGTCCTGAATATGTCCGTAGGCATTTTCTATTTTTTCAGAGTGGTAGAAACCCTCAAATTTTATTCCCGGTTAGAAAACATATTATTTATCAAAGATCATTTACTGTACGAGTAGCCAAATGGAAATCACTACCACGCTCTTTAAGAGTATTCCACTTTTCATGTTATTCATTTAAGGTTAAGCTTATTGAACATTTTAACTGAGTTGAACTGACCTAGATTTGATTTTGTAAGTTAAATTTTATACGAGGACATATGGGCATTTCCAGGATCGCGAACAGGACATTCGTACGCACTCAACTTGAAAAAAATATATGAAAACTCAAATTTTTTTTTTAACTTTTTATAAATATTTAATAGCATTTTAGTAGAACAATTTTTGAGAACAAAAAGAAAATTATAAAATATGAACGTTCTCCAAATATTTTGGATAAACTTGCGATCGCGAACGGGACAAAAAATGTAAGTTATTTTTTTCGGTGTGTGGTTTTGTTTAAAACTCTGCGAATTTTGTCAGTTTATTAAATGGAGATTATTTTTTAACTAAAGCAGAGATATAAAGCTTTTATTTAGCATTTTGTTTTTTTTTTAGTATCCTTATTATTATTTTTTTTAAATATTTTTTTTAGAATCGCGAACGGGACATCGCGAACGGGACAATGATTCCAAAGGCATTTTTTAGGTTTAAAATTTTTTATTTATAAGTATAAAAAATAAATAAAACAGGATATATTCCAATGATATCAAAAATAAAAGAATTATTATTTAAGTTAATAAATTATAAAAATTTAGACAGTTCTCTAATTAAATTTGATAAAGAAAATTTTTTTTCCGGTTTTTAATATTTCTGTCGCGGTTGACCTTTTTCTGGAAATGCCCATATACGTAACACATCATGCAATTCTTATAAATCGATTTAATAATTCTTCTTAGGTTTTTGTTTTAAATAAATAAAAATTATTTCTATTCTATTGAGGAACAATTCTGCTAAACTATTACATATTGTTATTATTTCCCGTAGTATAACAACTTGTGTGTTATGCTTTGACAGAACATTTGAAAGTTATGAGAAACAACTTCTGGTTCTTTATGAAATCTTGAAAACTTGCGCTTAACAATACAAAAATTATTGTTAAAAATGTTTAGTTTATTTATGTAAAATTGGTGCAGGCATGTTAAATATACATTTTTGTAAATATCAGTTTTGTTTACACGACCAGCTTTCTTGTAAAAAAAAAAAAAAAAAAAAAAAACTAATATGATCATAGCATTATTAGCATAACTAAGGTGCTAATATGGGGGCCTTACGCTTAGTAAAAACAGTTTTAATTGGCAACGTCTATCAAATCATGTTGGAGTATCCTGAAGCTACGTACAGACGATTGGCAGATCTTACAATATTGTAAGATATGTCAATATGCTGAAAACGTACTGACAATGAAAAATTGTTACCAAAAGGTAAATTGTCAGTTCAGACGATCGTAAGAAAACCTTACGATTTCATTGTCAGACAATAAATTTATCTGCCAACAAAAATTGTCAGTTTACACGATTGTCAGCTTGTTGTGGGGAAAAATTGCCAGATGCGTTGTTAACCTTTCTCAGAACTGTCAAATCCAATAGTATTTATGGACAGCATTGCCAACAGAATGCATTAATTTAAACACATCTGCCAATAAAACAAGAGCTTACAATGTCTGACAATTATCTGATAATGGCAAAGTAGAGTGTTCTCACGATTGTCAGATGTCTGACAATATTATTGTCTTACAATGAACTGACAATGCTTTTTCTTGCAACGTTGCAAGACAAAAATAGTAAGTTTAGACGGTTGTGAGACATTTTCTGAACATTTTTCTGACAATATTGTAAGATCTGCCAATCGTCTGTACATAGCTTGAGTTTTATTGTACATATATATGTATATATTATTGTACATATATATATATATATATATATATATATATATGAGTTTTATTGTATATACTGAAATTGTATTTTTCGAATAGATAAAATCGAAATAAATACATACATATGTATGTATATGTACATATATGTATATATGAAATGAAAAAAAAGAATATTTATGTGGCTTACTAATTTTAGTATTCGATGTACCAGCATGCAACTTTTCGTGACACTCAATCGTGCAAAAAGCATCTAAAATAAACTTAAAATTGTCAAATTTTTTTCAAAAGGAAGAAAACATTGAAAAGGCCAAAAATATTTTACAATAATATAATAAGTTTACATTACAAAATATGCAAAATGCAACAAACATCATTGAATATTCAAAATATCTTAACTAGTGTTTATAACATACACACATACACACATGACAATTGCCACATAAAAATTTTGCAGATATTTACAATAAGATCAAGGCTTTTCAGAAATCTTTCTTGAATTTTTCAAACCTTCAAGTGAATGTTCATTTATTATACATACATACATACATAAGTACATATGTAAGTACATAAATTCGCAGAATGTGTCTTTACTTTTGTTTGATTGTTTTATACACATGAGTATTATATTCAAACACAATTAATAAATTTGCTTAGCTCCATGAAAAATGGGCCCAAGCATGGTATAATAAGTAAGGTAGTCTTGTCCCTAAAACAAATACAACGTCACAAAACCAACAGGCATTTTATTAGTGTAAAATGTTTTCTGTGAGTCAAAATCAGAGAAACGAGCCGATCGCTTCGAAACCGGACATCATCGCCGCTTTTGTGAATTCGAGCCGCTGCCAAACACATCGGTTTTTTACTGCTTTTACAGGTATTGCGGCTGTTAAAAATGCATTGTTAGGTTTAAGTTTCTTATTGTGATATTAGACTTTTCTTTACAGCAGTTTTTTCTATTTAATATATAAAATTTCTTAATAAAATTTTGTACTTCACGAGTTGAAATATTTTTGTTTTGCTTAGAGCCGCTACAAAATTTTTAATCAGCTTGTTGGTCTGCTACATACAATTTGACATTTGTAAAACAAAAATATTCTTCTACAGCAGGCAGGACGGTTTCACTTGTTTTTATTATACCATGGGCCCAAGTAAAAAAATTAAAAATGGTTTAGGGACACTTTTACCCTAAACCAATAAACTATTTTCCATTTAAAAAATCGTTGATAATGAAACTTTTAATATTTTACAATTTTACATACTGCATTGCTTACTAAATACTTCCTGAAAAGGGAAATTAAAAAAAAAACAAAGTGAAAATGGCCCCAAAGTTTGTATTGTTGTTTTAAATTCAAAACTTTGGAGACATTTTTTTGTTTGGGTCCGTTTATCATTGGGAGCATTTTCATGGAGTCGATTTGGTTATTAAATTGTGTTATTAGGAGTATAAAGGTTTAGCAATCATGTTAACTTCTGCATCACTTTATTATTGATAACTGTATATACATACATATATTCTTTTGAACCAATTTGGATAATATCTACAAAATTTTTATCTGGTATCTAGGTACATATTTAAAAAAGAAACACATTTCTAAAATAAATTCTAAATGAAAAACTGAAAATTTCTTGAAACTT
Source organism: Lypha dubia (assembly GCA_947311025.1). Lineage (NCBI taxonomy): Eukaryota > Metazoa > Arthropoda > Insecta > Diptera > Tachinidae > Lypha > Lypha dubia. The sequence continues at coordinate 101,296,584 of OX371260.1, read as the reverse complement.
GCCAACAAAGCATCAACAAATGTTATATATCTTATTACAATATATTATTTTATCGTTAATAACACTGTTCTGCAACGAAAATTTTCTTTATATAAGACTAAGGACTTTAATGCAATATATTTAAATCCATTTTCAGATTTGTCTATCAGATACATATTTTTTTAATGAACGTGACTAATATCTCCCTGCAGCCATATCGTAAATATATGTGCCTTTACAAAATACATTTCAAGATTATAAAACGCTGAGATTCGATCGTTAGGTTCGGTTCGATTTAAATATGTTTGCAAATTAAAAAAGTATAGTGAAACTTCTATATAAAAGGGTTGAAGGGGATGGCAAATCAATTCGTTATAGCTGCACTTTCGTTGTACATATGTAACAGTTAAACCTTGGTATAACGAAAAATTAGGAAAGACGATAAATATTTCTGATAACCATAATTTTTTTTATCGAAATAATTTTCTTCTGGAGGTTAAGCTTTGTGTCTTTAATAACAAGACCACCAATTTTTTTTCTTAAAAGTAAATTAGCTTTATTCCGACTTCTTGAGGCTTTCAAATGAATATTACGTTCACACTTATAAGTTCAAATTCTCATTCGTGTTTGAGAGTTCAAACACGTAGATTTTCATATGTTTTATCACATCATATCACATTGACTTGATATGTTAAACATCCTGAAACCCTGCCACATATGACGTTACGTTTTTTATACTTCTGTAATAGTTGTATCAGTTACTTACAAAATACATTTCCATATTGAAAATTTTTCTATATTCATTCATATCACTATAAAATAAGCTCTCAATTTTGGTAATTCTATCAGCAAGACAATTTAAATATGCCGCAGATAATTTTATACACATCCTTCTTTTTATTTTTTATATAACATTAATTTCTCAAAATGTAATAATCAGCTGACAAAACGTCAATCTGAATCGTATCAAATCCAATGTGAACGGTTGTGGATAGTTTTTGAAATGCTTGTCTTAAACACGTTCACAAACATAGACCTGCAAATTACTTCATTATATAGAAACTTAATTTTTTTTAGGAACTGCACTCAGGGGATTACCCTACTTATGCAATGCATTATGCCAGAACTCAAGTAAAGGGATAGGGTAGAATAGTTGGATGTTGAAAATTTAAAAGGATTAAATACTTTTTAACTCTGCTTTGCGCGTTAGGTTAATTTTTTATAGCAGTGTTGAAGCGCCTCTGGTGTTAAGTAGACGCATTAACTTTTTTAAGCTGTATAATAGCGTAGACAGCCTTAATTTGCATTAGCAGTCTTAATTCAAATTAACTTGTGAATTATCCCCATCCCAAAGTGTATAAGATTTGTCGTAAATGCACGAAATCAAACCGAATTTATACTGAATTTAGATATTTCAATATAGCAATACCGTCGATAGCCTACACAATCTATTGGCAATTTCATTATTATTGTAAAATAAAAATGGATTAAAACCCATGCATGTACAATTTTTACATTTTCGAGCAGCTTAGACAAAAGAAGTTTCAGATAGATTTTAAAATAAGTAATGATTTTTCACTAACAGCATAGCTGCTAATTGTACTTTCTGTCGTCTTTCCATTGGATATCGATATAAATGCAAATAAAAATTGTTGACGAACAAAATAGCTCTGTTCATTTACTTTCCATCACTATCCATCCACGAGAGAGTAAAACGAAATTTTGCAATATTGCTCTCAAAAATAATAAAAAGTAAATGAACACATTACCATCCAAAATTGTCAAGCTAAAACAGCGTTGTAATGTAAACATTAAAAACGAATCATTTTTGAACTGGAAATGCGTTAGTTTATAGAAGTTACATAACCCCATCTGTTGCACCATCCTCCGACACTAATGTATTACATCCTGTGTTACTTAGTTCCATTCCTTTGGATATGGTATTTACTACTTTACAAAATTTAATCCAAATTGCAATAGAAAATATATTTTATCGTTTAAAAAATGTACTTACATTTTTATTGCAAAATCTTTCTAATTTTATATGCAAAGGCAACACAAAATTTGCCAAAATATTTTAGTTTTCAACATATTTTAGAAAGCTTGATTTGTGAATACAAACACAAAACAGCTGTTTGGATAATTCTTGAAATTATAATTTTGCTATCAAAAATTATCAACAATTTTTTGTCTCTAAATTTGTTACTCTCTTTTGACGCTCTCTCGTTGAAAACGTTTGGATTTAATGAACACTTTTCTATCAATAATTGTTAAAAATTGCTAACAATTTACAGTAAATGAACAGATCTTATATGGCGTACAAACAAACAGCTGTTTACTTAATGCACAAACTATCGTCAGGGCAAAATGTTAATCCACATTAGTAAACTTTTAATGCAAATTAACTCTGTCGTCTGTCTATGATATAAGCAGGAATTTTATTAATTGTTTTACTTCGTCGATGTTTCTGCTTTGTATTTAGCTACCAAAGAAATGCATATAGATTAGCTAAATCATAACAATTAATAATTTTTTAAAAACGTAAACTTTTTACAATAATAAAAAGATTAATTTTGCTCGAAAATTATTTTCTCAACGAATTTCGGAGTTACTCCAAAGCAGTTGAAAATGAGAAAAAAAAGCGATATTAAGGTACGGCAACATTTGACAAATATTTGCCAAAAAGAGCGTAACCACAAAAATAACAATGAAAAACTGTTTAGTCTAATAAACTCCCCTTTGAAAGACAGAGTTTTTCATAAGTACAGTGAACTCGCAGAAACGTGAACATCCAGTAACATGAACTACCCAAAAACATGTACAGGTTTTTTTTTTCATTGACTAGTCTAAAACGTGAACAAAGGTTAAATAAAGGCTCTAAAACATGAACTTTTTTCCCAAACGTTTAAATTTAATATTGTAGGCCTATTTAAAAATTTTGGGTTTCCCCGCTAAAGAATTTTTGAAGTGAATATCCATCCACTAAAATCATTTTTAATATGTTATATAAAGCCTTTGAATAATATAATTTTAACAGACCCTTTTTATTTAAAAAAAAATATTTATTTTTCTTACAAAAAGTAGAATCGAAAACTGTTTCATAGCTAAAACACCACGTACTTTATTTTAATATTAAACAAACTACAAAATATACTGCAAAAAGTGATAAAAAATGCAATCGAAAACGTGAACACCCTCGGTAAAAATTAGTTCACGTTTTTGCGAGTTCACTGTACGTAGTGTTACCGTATCTTTAGTGTGACGTAAACTAATTTTTCATCCAAGACCGTTTATTATTCAAATCGGACAAACCGGTCTCAAGTTATAATGAAGTTAACTAGTGTCATAACAAAATTTTGGGAGTCATACTAGCCACGTGCATTTAAGTTTCTATATTCCACTTACTTTTATTTAAATGACATGAGACAATCTTTTCTTTGCAGAACATTGTTGTTTTAATTATTTTCTAATAAAAAATATGTATGTAGATTAAGAAAATTAAAGTGTTAATAAATTGATAGCATTCGGAATATAACATCAGGTATGCAGAAATTAGTATTTGTGGCAATTTATTTATATAGTGTTGCTGTATAGCAAATATTATTTATTTATTATTGTTGTCTGTTTATTTGGTTAATATACTTTACTTAATTGTTAATTTGTTCATTTATCATATTTTGTTTTGTTCATCTCATATGAAATAGGTTTATATGTATATATATAAATGTATTCATGCACACACACACAAATATATGTATATATTTATATATATACAAACATATTTAAAAATATATATACATATATGAATAAATAACATTTAAATTTCATGGATTATTAAATTAGCTATTTTTTTTTTAGTTTTATTTAATTGAATTTTAAATTACTATGTTTGTATGCTGATAGTAGTTGTTGTAGTAGTAAAAGTAGTTGTAACAAGTACATATGTATATGCAACAAAATAGTATAATAAATATTAGCACCTTAAAACCATCATACGTCCAACTCCCTAATTTTAAGATACATGTTTGTACGTCATAGGGAAAATATTCAACATCAATTGAACATGAGGATTTATAGACGGCAGGTGGTTGCCACATAACCAATCCATTACTATGGACTGTTGCTTTAGTCATAAGAGTGACTTCGTAATGCCCGTCAGCACTGCAAAATGACAATTTACAAAAACCTTTTCAATTAAATATGTACTGCAAAAATTTCAGTATGATATGTTTATAATATACTTATTTAGAAATCAAAATTTCATTATACATCACTTCATTTCTGGCGTATAAATAAGTGCTTACATATGTGTGCATTTATTTACTATTACGCACAGTAAACACATACATACATATAGTAGACTAGTGGTACAAAGTTTAGGACATAGTTGTCAAAAACAATTTTCGACTGTGAAACAAAAAGAAAATAACTCAAATTGTTTCCAACATATATTTTTCTTTCGTTACGCGTTTTAGAAAATAAACACGTAAATTTTGTTTCGGTGCCCTTGACAAGTTTCTTTTTGATGAAAAAAGGTGTTACCTGAATAATTTCTTAGTAAATACTTAAATACATACTTATCTATGTGCACATAACACAAAAATAATAATTTCAACGGCTTATGTCAATCCCAAATTGTTTCAATAATATGGTAAGTACAGGTTGGTTTGAATCAAGCAAAGTAAGTTCAATTCAAGTACGGATTATTCATTCCCAAAATACTTAATTAAATTCCAAACAAAGGATATTTCAAAAAAGCGTTTGGCTAGGTGTAATGCGAAAATTAACGACTTTATAATGCATCCAATTAAACGCCGCACACATTTCGATTACCTGCAATCAATCCTATGGCGTTCTTGAATCAATTCCTAATCGGGATTACTTATGCTCATTTTTATCATGTAAGAATTGAATTAATTTTTTACTACGTGATATACAAATTGTTTTTCTTACTTAGTTCAATTTAAAATTTATTTTTGTCCACTACTTGCATTGAACATATATGTACATATATGTTTGTAATACATCGCCTTAGACAACAAAAAAAAAAAAAATTATTATTTTATGTAAAAAAGTGTTTCATCTCATTTCGAATTGATTCAAGTATACTTATTTCGGATTAAAATGTTTAATTACAACACGTACTCAAAGTAATGCTAGAATACCTAAATTTGGAACGATTTTTTTTGTGTTTATGTAAGGCTTAAAATTTTTACTAAAGATTTGAAAACTAGAAATCTTTAAACCATACTGGTTATCAAAATCAAATATCACGCTATAAAATTTTATTTTTGTATTTTTGACATAATACATTAGGAGGTTAAATCAATGATTTAGTTCGGTGGTTCGCGACCCCCTGAGGGTCGTGGCGACCTTTCTCGGGGGTCACGAGCTGATCTAAATAAAATACATCGATGTTTTTTTAATATAATTTTTAAAATCATAAAAGAAACTTTAATTAAAAAACATAAAAGTAGTTATATTAATGCGAACGCAGGTCATGTTATTTTTAATTATATGCGAAAAATGTGGTTGCAAGTGAAGTACAATCGATACAATTAAGTTCTAAATAAAACGTCATTCAAATGGCCTCCACGACTTCTTCTTTCAACTAAATCAAGTCGTATGACATGAATGACACTTTCAATATTGAGTTGTAAAGCTTGAATAGAGTCTGGTTTATTTCGAAAGATCAATGACTTCCAATAACCCCACAAGAAATAGTTTAATGGTGTTAAATCACAACTTCTTGAAGGCCATTCAATATTACAATTTCTTGAAATAATCGAATCTCCAAACTTTTCTCGCGATAATTCAATTGTTGCATCTGCTGTGTGGCACGTAGCTCCGTCTTGTTGGAACCAAATGTTGTCAAGATCAACTTCATCCCAATTGTTGAGAACGTCTTGAATTCGATGAATTTCGGTCTTCAGCAACACCTGCCTGAACGGAGGCAATAGTTTCATTAGTCGTGACCACATAATGCCACAGAACCACAGAAAACAGCTGCTTACTTATGAAAAACAATTTATTTATTAAAACAATTTATTTATTTGACTTACCATAACGCCATAGCCATAACCATAAAAAACGAATTGAATTTTGATTTATAGCCATATCCGTAAACAGCTGTTTGGCTGTGGCATTATGGTTAAGTCACGACTAATTGAACATTTACTTCGAGCGGTTCTTTCTCTTATTAGCACTTGAACATTATGTAAAGAAAATGTAAGCTCAAAATTTTCAACAATTCGACGAATAGCGTGCACACTTGGACGATTATTACGATTATAGCAAAAGCGCACGAAAAGATGCAATTGGATTATTTTGATAATAAAACCGAATAATTTGTAAACGTTGTTCTTGCGTATATCTCTCCATGATGAAATTGTAAACACTACTGAATACAATGAAAAACAAATGACAGATCAGACATATTACAAATGGCCGAAACGTCCCTTAAATCATCCCTATTGGAAAACCTTTTATTTTAAGTGCTTTTTAGCTAGCTCTTTAATGTAGGATTATTTTGAGATATATATTCGATTTTGAGCATACTGTCCGCTGTCAGCTCACATAAATTTTCTTTCAAATTATTGGCAAGATCGGCGAACTCAACGCAGTAAGTTATGGGTGGATTTAATAACCAGCAATCACTATTATCTTCTTGCAGCTCTTTTGGAAAATAGCGGTATAGTTCCTTTTATAAATTTTGCAGCGCTTTTATCATGGTAGGAATAAAATCGCTTACCAACTCATCTGATGAAATTTCTGTTGCAATACTTTCAAAGTTAGTGAAAAAATCAAACTGTAGTTGTTTCAAAAATGTTGACCACATTTCAATTTTAAAAGTAAATGCTTTGATTTTATCTTTGGCTGATATAATGTTTTTGTATCTTCGTTGCATACTCGCGTTTAAGATGTTCTAATGACGAAAAATGTCTGCAATATACATATGCTAATTTCAAAAGCCACTTAGGATTATTAAACAAATTTTCCTATTCGGTTTCTCCTTCTTGAAAAACATGTTCAATTCCGATCTAAATTCAATTACGCTTGTCAGCATATTTCCTTCGGACAACATAGAGAGAGTGCCTACGTCTTCACATACTGTTCGAAACAATCTTGACTGTAAAGATTTTTTAATGGAATTTACAACTTTGATGACAGTATTAAGTACATCGCTAATATTTGACGGTATGAACTTGGCTCCCAAGGATTGACGATGGATAAAACAGTGCGTCCACTTTACATTTGACAACATTGTTTTAATTCTTGCTACGAATCCACTTTTATTGCCAGTAATTGCCCTAGCACCGTCAATGTAAATATCAACACAAAGTTCCCAGTCAAAATTCAAATCTTTGGTAAAGTAAAAAAAACTTTATTGAAGCAAAATTTAATGTCTACAGAACTGTATCAGAACGAAATAAAAAGCTTAAATTAAATAAAAAAGAGGTCGAAGTTTCTGTTCAACTAATTGACATAAAAACAAAATATTGAATGTTAATTTTGGAATGTAGCATTTTTTTTGTTTTTGTGTAGAAATATGCACTGTGTAATTTTTATATTTTTTTTCTTTGACGTATGAATGTATATATATATATATATATATATATATATATATATATGTATATATATATATATATATATGTATATGTATATGTTTATGGCGTTTTAATATAATATTTTCACATAAAAAAAAAATTAGGAAAAATAGATGTTTGACGACAATAACAAAAGAAACAATTGTTTAATTGGACGACACGCGGACAACATGTTTATAGAGTTGTCAACCGATTAAGAATAATTCGATTAGTCGATCAAACAAAACTAAATTCTTGTTCGAGTAATTTTAAAATGCCGAAATTCGAATAACGAATAAATCGATTAATTTATGTCAATTAATCGAACATATTTTTGCATACGTAAAAATGTGTTAAATTTGTTTGTATGATTTGAAACAAAGCGAGTACTTTATATCAACCAATACATGTTATTTTGGATGTTTGTAGTTGTAATCGAACTGCGCATACCTAGTGGTCGTGCTATGTTTTAAATGAAACGTTAAACAATTTTCAAGAATGGGGTTTTTTATTACTGTCAGGTGAATAAGTTAGAAATACACTAAAAAAGAAAAAATTGCTTTATATAAATCTTATCATATAAGTAGAAAATGTTGCTATTGTATTCTACTTTTTTAAAATTATATACAAAATTATCTTTCAGAATGAGCTGGGTTTGGAAGTATTTTACCAAGAACAAAATTGAAAAAAAAACAAAGTCACATGTAACAAGTGTCCTAAAGTATACAAAATTGTTGGATCAACAACAAAAATAAATTAATAATTATTATGCGACAGATTTACTAAAACGCATTAAAATAAGAATAAATAAGAGGCGTATAAAACTTTAAAATACGTTAATAATATTTTTAAAATTCTGGAAATGTTCCGTGCAATGAAAGTTTTTGAAATATTCTTCAAAAATTAAACTAAAGAATATGCTAATGAATTATACTCTAGATTATTTTATGTTGAAAGTAACCGCAATAATATAATAATAAAGTAATGATATAGAAGAAGTTATTATTAATGAAAATAACAATCTTTTATGTGAATTAAGTAATTCTATTTAAAGTATTAAAATTCAGTTAATAAAAAAGAATTCAGCGATCGATTAGACGATATGGTATATTTGGAAAAATCTAAAAAAGAGCAGAAAAATTAGATATTTAAACTATTTTATGCTTTTCTCACTATATCACCTACCTCGACAATTAGCGAGAGTTTTTTCAAAATCTAATTTAATAAAAACAAAAACCAAAAATCGTTTGAAAGCAAAAAAATTGTTTTAAAAAGATTATTTCTTAAGAACATCTTAAATTGTCTAATTAAAAAAAAAAATCATTTGAGATATTTTGACTGAATAAAACATGTGTGTTTGAAGTATTAAAATCGAAGTAATCTCAGTTATTACATTTTTAAGTTTTTTTTTTTTGTGTATTATTAATTTTATGTATATATTTTTTGTTGATCAAAATAAAATTTTACATTTATTTGAGCATGTACTCAAGTATTTATGTTTTAAATTTTATTTATTTTTTGCGGGTTAGCAATATCTAAATATATATTTCGTTGGTAGCCATACCAACTCATCAGTAGATGTTTTACCCTTTATTTTAAAAAAATTTTAAAGCTTTGTAATGCACAAATTTATTTGTGAGTTTTCGTATAAATGTATGAGCTTTAAAATTTTTTAATCATAAAGGCTAAAACATCTACTGATGAGTTGGTATGGCTACCAACGAAATATATATTTAGATATTGCTAACCCGCAACAAATAAATAAAAGTTGATAAAAATATTAACTATTTAATTTTTAATTTATTTTGATTATATACTTATGCATTTTTGTGTTAATGACAAACATTTTTTTTTTTCAATAAATTATTTTTAAGCATTTTTTAATTCGTTGTTCTCATCGATTAATAGAATAAATTTTTAGCTTTAATCGTTTGATCGAACGAACAAAAACTATTATTTGAATTATTCGAACAAAGTTGAAAGGCGAATAATTGACAACTCTAATGTTTACACAGCGAAGGACAAAACACTACTCACTTCTTAAAGATACGTTCTGCTATACTGATTGGATATACTAATGTTTTGCAACATAAAAAAGGTTTTAGTACTTTAAATTTCATTAATTCAATAAAACTGAACTTGAGCCTAATATTATTATTTTTCATAAGTACATACATAAAGATTTTAATTTTTTAATTTTCAAAAATGGTTGGACTACGTACAGACACCGCCAACGTAATGACGGGAGCCAACCAAGGAGTAATTACAAAATAACGGGAGAAAATAAAAACATAATTTGAGTTCCTAGCGTTTATCACTCAATACAATTATCAGTATCTTCGGCATCAAAATCTTTACCCAACGAAATTAAATATTAGGTGTCAGAAACTTATAATTGGCTTAGCAAATCTTCTTTAATACCCTGTTCAGATATACACATTTATTGCGATTATCGCAATAAACACCATACAAAATTGTAATTAATTTATTGTACAATAAATACAAAATTGTTGTAAATATTGAGTAAAACATGAAATGCAACACTGTTCACAAGTATGTTCAGTGGTGAAAATTTTCTGCAGTTTATCTACAATGACAAGTGTCAACAAAATAAATTTAATTAAATTTGTTAAATTTAAATTTTTTAAATTTAAATTATAATTTAAAAACAAAATAAGTCAAATAAGCTAAAAATAACCAATTTCTTTTTTAGATAAATATATAAGTTTAAAAATAAAGAAAAATGAGGGCATAAACATCGTGCCATCAAGCAAAAATGTTGAAAAAATTTATACAAATTTGTTATGTTTAAAATATATGTATGTTATATGGTTGGTTCGTTGGTTTACGTGGCTGCCTGTTACGCACAAGCATTCAAGTAGAATCACAAGATTCCAATTTGACAGACCATTCCACTCGACTGTGTCAATGAGGGTGTCGTCAGTCTGACCACCTAGAGTCTTTGCACTTCCAAGATCCTTCGAGAATAACCCAGAGCCCACGCCGTTCATTCTTGATCCATCAGTATACATCCTGAAGTCGAACTTTTTCTATGTTTCCCCCTTCCACTCCCGTCTGGATGGAATAATGACTTTGAACGTACTGTAAAAATCCAGACGAGGTACCATGTAATCGGTGGGCTTCCTCACTGCGGTGGTAACTTATCTACGATTCTGGCATGGCCATAGATCCTTGGTCCAACTCCCAGCACATGAAGGTCGATCGAAATTAGGTTTAGCACACCACATATTTCTTACTTGTGGCGGACCACAATACTACCGATCCGTATATATTATATATTTGAATCTTCTATTATCAGACGTACAGAAAATTTTTTTTTTTTTTTTTTTTGATAATTTAGTTATTTATTGAATCTGAATTGAAACATCAATAAGTTGTTCAAATCTTAAATCTAAAAAATAAAAATAAAGTTTAATATATGTTTAGCCACTGCTAATCAAAATTTTTTAGTTTCAGCGGTTAATTTTTGTAGTTTTAAATGTCTCGTGTACGGCTGAGAAAAAGAGTATCCCTTCTTTTCAGCCGGGTGTGGCCTGTATAATGAAGAATATTGCGCGCAAGTGGATTTGGGTGCAACTCAAGTTTTTTTTATATATTTTTTCGCGTGTTTAGAAAATACTGTCTTCACCAACAGAACGTCTAGATCTTTGTGAATTCAATGATTTCTGACATACCATTGTTATTGTACGTAGAATTTTATTCTGTCGCCTTTGAATTTTTTCGACATTCGATGCTGAAGCAGTGCCCCATAGCTGGATTCCATATAGGGTTGCCATTCGTACTGATTTTACCAGTAAACGTACTGGTTTTTATTCAATGTACTGGGGTATGCATAACATCCAAATCAGTACGCAAATGTACTGGTTTTTTTAAATTTTGCTCTAAAAAAATTTTGCTTGTTTAAAATTGGTTTACTTCCCTTATTACATTTGATTTGTTATGAATCACCCAGTTAAAATTCTGTCTCACGTTTTATTTTTGTTTACTCTTAACTTACCATATACTTTGTATTCAAATAAATAGAAGTGTCATTAGTGCTTTTCAAAAGAAAATGCTGCTTTTGCGAAAAAGAGAAGGATATAAAAACACTCGCAGGATTGTTTGCTTCACTTGTTTTCGTTTTGAACAACTGCCAACGTTAACACTTCTTGGGCTTGATAATAATCAGGAAAACCAAGCATTATCTAAAAAAAAGTGTTTCATGCGCATTAAAAATGCAGTAAAAAACTGAAAATATGATCTAAAAATTCCAAAAAATATGCTCCTAAAACCATAGATGCCTTATTTGGTATTAAAAAAAAACACATTTTTATTCAAAAATTCCGTATAAAATAAGATAAAATAAACAAAACAAACAACAATACATACAAAACAGAATATAAACAAAAAAGACATGTGGCACTTGGGGACTGCCGCGGTAAAGCTATTGCATAGCATTTTTTTATCAACTTATGCAATTATATTATTACGTTTTGTTTAATAACTCCGTTGTTTTTCTGGCAATACTGTATGAAAATGAAATCAAAATCAATAGGATACTTTAGGGGTTAACATACATTGGGCGATTTAAATACTCAAAAAACAAAAGACTTAAGAAACAAACTTAGTGTCAGGTTTTTTCGTTTCAAAAACAAAAGACTTAAGAAACAAACTTAGTGTCAGGTTTTTTCGATTCAAAACCAAAAGACTTAAGAAACAAACGTTTCAAAATTTCTTTATTCGGTCGCCTCAAAGCCGCGATAGAAGCTATGCAATAGCTTAAAAATTTTAAGGGGTTTTAAAATTATAACCTATGACAATATGGCTAGATAGGAGACCTCGTGAATACCCTCACTATATTAACAATAATTTGTATGAATTTAGAATTTTTTGTACTGATTTTTTCAATTTCAAAAATGGCAACCCTAATTCCATAGGACCATATTGGTTTCAGGATCACGTTGTATAATAGAAGTTTACTGTCTAGGCTTAGTATAGAATTCCTTCCAATAAGCCAATTTATTTGCGCTGCTTTTAATTTCATTCGTGTTATCTTTGCGTCTATATGCGATTTCTAAGTTAAACGACGATCAAGATGAGCGCCTAGATATTTTACTACAGTGTGTTGCGGTATAGTCTCGTTGTTGATTTGTATAGGCGGGCATGCGTAATAGTTACTTGTACACATTTCTGCTTGTAGTGTATTTACTTTATATATTTACGATTTATAACATGCGCTCTGGCAACCCTTTTTGTAACTTTACATGTTGGATTAAAATATGAATAAAACTCACTTTGAGATTGAACAAACTAAAGAAAAGACGTGTACTAATCTGTCATATTGGCGACGAGGATAGAAACATAAAAGAAAGAAAAAAATTTTTCTGAAATTTGCAAATAAAAGTTTTTAATAAAAAATAAAGATTATTGGGTTTTTGTGAGCGATCGTAAAATAGCAAGGAATGGCTACGGATAAGACAGCCAATAATGCAGCAACAACATTTGTTGTCTGATAAGTGCCTAGCTCACTTTAATCCCAATAATAAAACAAAAATTACAGTGGATGCAAGTCCAGTAGGGGTAGGAGCGGTGTTGTCCCAAATAGACGGCCAAGGAAATGAAAGGCCAATTGAGTTTGCTTCCAAGGCATTATCGGGGGCGGAAAAGAGATATTCGCAACTAGACCGAGAAGCAGTTGCGATAATGTTTGGTGTTAAAAAGTTTCACCAATATGTTTTTGGAAGACATTTTACTTTAGTAACGGATAATAAGCCTCTGCAACACATATTCAGTGCAAAAAAGGGAATTCCAGAAATGGCATCGAATAGGTTGCAGAGAATTGCATTATTTTTATCCGGTTATCAATTTGACGTTTTACATGTGAACTCAAAAATTAACGTTGCCGATTATTTTTCAAGATTCCCGAAAGGATGTAGTTCGAATCAGGATGAGTTAGGTGACAATGTGTACCTGAATTTTTTTAAAGAAGTTACGGGTTCAAATCAAATGATATCGCTAGAAAGGATTAAATTAGAAACAAAAGAGGACGAACTGCTGCAAAAAGTAGCTAAACTGACTAAAGATGGATGGCCAGAAAAAAACATAGATTCGGTTTTATCCCCGTATTTTATTAGACGAGCCGAATTGTCAGAAGAGTCAGGTTGTTTATTTTGGGGATTTAGGATAATCATTCCAAAAAAATTGCAATCAGAAACAATTAAATTTTTACATGCCACACACTTAGGTATAATTAAACTGAAATCTATGGCTAGGGAATGTTGTTGGTGGCCAAATCAAAGTAAAGATTTAGAAAGGGCAGCCCGTAGCTGTGAACCATGTTTGTTAACTAGATCAAATCCCCCACTGCGAATTATTGCCTTGGAAAAGATCCGAAGAAGTCTGGTCAAGGATTCACATAGACTTTTTCGGACCTTTTATGAAACGTTGGTGTTTGATAATTGTGGATAGCACCAGCAAGTGGTTAGAGTGCGTTGATATGGGAACAAACACAACGAGCACAGCTGTCATATCGGTATTAAGAGAGATGTTTGCAAGGTTCGGGTTACCTAAAGTGTTGGTTTCAGATAATGGAACGCAACTTGTTTCGAGTCAATTCAAATTGTTTTTAAAAATGAATGGAATTGAGCACATTACGTCACCAGTGGTCTATCCAGCCACAAATGGACAGGCAGAAAACTCAGTAAAAACTGTTAAACAGGCGCTATTGCGAAATCTACATAAAGTACCATCCACTGAATTCAACAACGCACTTAATAGATTTTTACTTGATTATCGCAACACTGTACATTTAAGTACTGGTGTTTCGCCTGCTTATATAATGTTTAATAGAAGAAAAATTAGATGTAGACTAGATTTATTAAATGAAAAGCGTAATGTTATTTACAAAAGCAATAAAGAAGTTACAGCTTTTGCCACAAAAAAACAAGCCAAGCAACAGCAAAATTTTAAGGGTGCAATGCAAAGATCATTTAAGTTAAATGATATCGTAATGGTCAAAGACTATTCACACCCTAATAAAGTGGTTTGGTCAAAAGCTATAATTTCACAAAAAATTGGAAAACAAACATATATTGTAAAGACAATGGAAAATAAAATGTGGAAAAGGCACGCAAATCAAATTATTTTAAGACAAAAAGAAATAGATAATACAATGTTAAAAGATCCACTACAAGCCATCACACCAATGATGGTAATTGATCAAAATAATAATAATAACGAACAGGTAATTTTAAGTAATAAAAATATTGTTCAGAGCGCATCCATAGAACCATATAATTTAAGATCAAAAAATAAAAAAAAATAATAAAGATATTATATAAGGTTCATAGACATATATACAAATTAAGCGAGGGGTATTGTAGTGTATTTACTTTATATATTTACGATTTATAACATGCGCTCTGGCAACCCTTTTTGTAACTTTACATGTTGGATTAAAATATGAATAAAACTCACTTTGAGATTGAACAAACTAAAGAAAAGACGTGTATTAATCTGTCATACTGCTCATTCACTTTTATCCGCCATTGTTTTAGCCATGTTTCCAATTTTGAGGTGTACCCTTGTAGATTCCGGGAAGCTTCTACAGGATTTTCATGAACGCTTAGAAAAGCCGTTTGTGGACCAGACCTTCGTGCCATACTTTATCAAAAGCCTGTCCGACATCATTTCTCTTTTTTCAAAAGTTTCTCTAACTACATTCACAAGTCTGTGAGTTTGTTCAATAGTGTTGTGCTGACTGCGAAAACCGAATTGATGATCTGGAATACATCCACTGCTAGTCACTATAGGAGTCAGCTTGCTCATATACAGCTTTTCAAATAATTTCGATATATAAGACAATAAACTAATAGGCCGAAAGTATTCAACCTTTGTTTGATCCTTGCCGGGCTTTGGTATCATGGTAATAAGCGAAAACTTCCATTCAGTTGAATGGTATTGTAACCGTAAAATACCATTAAAAATTAATAGTATTAAACTTTTTGCAGTATAAGGTTGTTCCTGAAGCCTTTTCTTGCTTATTTTTATCGATACCTGGGGCTTTTTTGGTGTCAAGACTAGTAATGGCCTTTTCAATCTCCAGAATGTTAAATCTTAGCAGTATTTCTGGTAAGACGACTGATGGCAGTTCAACAATTTCAACAGAAATAATTGGAGTGAATACTTTTTCTAATGGTGTTTTCTTTTCTACAAAAAAAAATGGTACATCTCCATGCAGAAAATGTACTTTGGTGTTCGTTTCTTAAAAATGTTGTGCTCTCTAAAATTGCAGTGTGTTTGATTCTAAAAGAATCGCCCTCACTAATGGTGGAAGGCATTGCACTTTATGCCCCGTAAAAATCGGAAGTGTTGATAGTGCATTGTAAAACTTAGCTGTCAGCTGTTATAAACAACTCGTTCCATTTTTTCATAAGCTATGTTTTATTCTAGTGAAATAATAAGCTGCATTATTATAGGGTTGGCAAGACATTTTATACATGTACCTTTCAACAAGATGCCTTCCTTTTGTGAAAAGTTAACACCATAAATGTTTAACGAAAAGAGCACCTTTTTCAGCATCAGTTCTTGCCTACTAACCATTAGAGGCTCGTAAGGGAGGTTTGCATATCACCGGACTTCTGAGACGTCTGGCTGCACGCCATAGCGAATAGCCTGTTTGTGGTGTTGAATCAAGTTCATGAAGAAATTTTTGCAGGGAAGCTGTTTTATGTGTTTGTAAAACTTTTTTAACAGTTGGGTACATTTCTTCAACCTTAATTTTAACTAGCTCTTCTTCTTTCAGACAATAGCCTTTCTATATCTCTTGAAAAAGTTTGTTAAATTTCACTTGTTGATTTGTTTGATTTGAAGAAGCATTAAGAGAGAGCAGCTTGTTTAACCTACATATGCTTCAAACGACCTAATGGAGTCAGCTAAATACATAAGTGCCGCGATTTTATAGTTCAATTAATATGTCAACTTAGACAAGAAAATACTTTTTATTAATTTAAGTTCTACGTATTTGTGCATAGCATATAAAAATATAAAAAGTCTTATCCGTAGTTGGAACGTTCGTCTTATTAATAGGGATTGGTTTAAAGTGGGTACCACAGAAATATTTTCATAAATATAAAAACTTTGGATGAGGAGCAATTTTTTTGCACACGCGTATGTCACATAAATTGATTAATTTATTGCTAAAAAGCATATTGTATATTTTAACTAAACATTTTTTCGGTTTTAGATTGCTGCTTAAATTAGTGTTGCTGTCATGGTAATTTTTAACTTGAAATACATCTGATAAAAACTTGTATTTAAAAAAGAAATGAAGGCGAATTAATATAAGGTGGGTGATAACGATTCGGAAGCAAATAAAATACGGAAAACCCGATAGTATGGCAATGATGTTTTGAAAATAAATGGGGAATTAAGCAAAAGCCTCAATGCATGTTTTTTTAATTTTAATTTGTGTTTCGCATGCATATCTATTATGTAAGTGTGAATTTAAAACAAATATTTTTGTATTTTAACCGAATTCATCAAATCGCATTTAGAGCTCTCTACTACTTCAATTTTACTATTATCAGTGCCATAATTTTTGAGTTGTAAGACCGCGTTGAAAAAAGTTATTACTTTAACTTATACTTTTAATATTTGAATATAAAAAAAAACTATTTAACTATTTGATACAAGGTATACTCTCCCCAAATCGCCTTTTAAAATGGAGTGTCGGAAAATGTAGTAAAAATTATGTCTTGACATCTGAGGGAGATGATAAGTCGCGAAAATAATCATATGTATCAATTCGCTTCTCTTCTGAATTCGCCTTGCATGTTAAAGAAATAAACATAATTTTCAATGCTCTTATTAACATTTTGTTCATACCACTGATTAAAAAAATTAAAACAGACAACAGCTGATACGTAAAACAGAGATAAAATCAAACTTAATCAGGTTCATCCGCAACTCAACGATACGTATACGAAAAAGACTACTTATTTACACACAACTCTCATAAGGGAAATGGATCAGCTGATTCGTATCGTATACGTTTACGTAACAATAATGGAGCCTCTACACATATCATAAAATAATAACAATTGCTCCCATCAGTAAACATGTCAGCTTAGCTATAGAAACCAACAAAAAATAAATAACAAGGTGACCAACGTATTTAACGTAATGAACACTGAATCAGTATATGCAATGAGTGAATATATCAACAATTAAGTTCAAACAGCTACGGATATATGTATATCTGATCGAAAACGGGCAAGTCCCAAGTCTTCGCAAATTTCGTCAACGCAGAAAGTTTCTAGAGACGTAAAAGAAAATATTAAAAATTCCAAAAATATTTTCGTGATTTTCAATGAACACGACAATGAAGACACAAATGCAACATGATCGAGTAAACTACCACAGATACATTTAAGAGAACAAATTTTTAGTCTGCTGGCTAAAATCCTTATCTCATTAATGTTTGAAAATGAGTTGTATTTAATTTAACACGGAAAAATCAACGAAACAAAAATTGAGGTAGTTAAAAAAACTAATGAACGCAAAATAGTGTCAGATTTTGAGTCAAATAATAAATATTTTTATACCTATCAAATTAAGAGAGCTAAAGGCCTAAGAGTCGTTATAAAAGGTATAGATTCTAGAGTTGATCCAGAAAAGGAAAAGTCTGTGAAAAATTGAAAGATGATTCCAAGACAAAAAAATGTGGCAATTGTGGAGGAAACCATACGGCTGCCCTCTTTAATCTTTTTTTGAGCGTTCGTCGAACATAAAAGAGCAAAATAGCCCCGTTTATCCTATCACTATTCAAAACTATCCACAGTTACTTCAACCGTCTACCAGCTATAATCAATATTCAAACTTTTTTAAACCAACCATACACTTAAAACAGGTTTTTGGAATGCAACCGGCATCTGCCACCAAAAAATAAATTGAATATTTCCTTATGAATAAACAAATCAATGTTATGTGTAGCTCAGAAACTCATTTGACGTCTCGAAGCTACTTTAGAACTAGTGGATATAATTGTCCTACACCCAAGATCCTCGAGGTAGAACTTGTGGTACGTCAGGAATTATAACAAAAACGCGAATAAAACACTACCTGTGTTAAATAAATTCTCTAGTAATTTTCATATTAAATAAAATTTTCTTATTATTATTATTTTTTATTACATGGATCGCACTAGTGTCAATAGTTCAAATTGCAATCAGTCACCACAATGTGAATTTCTGTTTTATTATATTAAATTACATTTTTGTTGTTTGGCTTTCCTCATTGGCACAGTAAATTTTATGTTGTATTTTGCAAGTTGGCATAATTCTAAGTTTCATTTTTTGTTATTGGTTAAGACAACTTAAATTTGGCATAATTTTAAGTATAAATAGTTTAATAAAACATACATCTTGGTCAGTAGTATAAAATCTTTTGTTTTAATTACTCGATCGCTCTTATTTTCAAGTTCCAAGTGCTCTAAGATAAATTCCTTTAAACTTTTAAGCTCCAAGTGCTTAAAGACAAAATCCTCTAATCTTCAAGTTCAAAGTTCTTAAAGATTATACAGGATTTCCAGAAACAAAAACTAAGTGCAATACAAATTCAAGTGTTTGGTTTGATTCACGCTGATTAGTTTCATCTCACATTAACATTTTTGGTAACCCTCCCCCGCAAACAAAAAAACAAGTAGCCACGCATGAGAACATTTACAGTCCCAGAGCCAACTCAACAAAAAAAAAAAAAAAACAAAAATTTGTGAAATCCGTCAGTTCAAACATGGGGTCAACAATCCATATAAAATCATCAGACTAGGAAGTTTTATCAGGACAACATGAGCGCATCCGAAGAAAATCTGGAATCGCTCAGGACGATTTAAGATGATATCCAAGTCATTATCCGCAACTTCAAAAAGGATTCAGCGGAGAGAAAAACAAGCGTACGCTGCTGCAAGCAGCGTTTAGGAAAACTAACGAACGCCTGGAATCAATTTGAAGAGTAGGACTCAAAACTACGTATGCTCGAGGATGCCTCCATATTGAGGACAAAGCATGAGTATTTCACGGATGATTGCTACACAAAAATAAGTTATTTGACTAATTCATATGTTGAAACGTTCACAACAGAGCTTAACAAACTTAAATTAGCACAACCATTGAAAGCATCAAGTAAAAATGAAACTTCCAGACTACAAAATCCAAAAAATTCAAAAACATATGAAAAGTCCAACGATCATCCACAAGATTATCAAGGTCTTATCGAAGCTTGAAAGCACGAATGACAGCACATAACCGATTGCTCAACGGTAAATCATGCAAAGGACAAGCTCAACCTCATAAATACTACGAGTTCAAAACTAACACAATAAATAGGCTTTGGGATCAAATCCAGGACATATATTATGAAATTTGTCTTCAAGTAGAAGAACCAAAAAACTTCGGATTTGAACTTCACGAGTACAATGCTTTAGAAGATTTGGTTCAAAAACAGCTGATAAATCTTTTCATAATGGCTTTCATGCATCAAACAAGTACTTCACCCCCACGAACGACATCATCTTGTGTACAAAAGCACTCTACCATTGCCAAAGGTTACAATTCCACAATTTAATGGAGATTTTCTTAAATGACGGCAATTTCATGATTTATTTTCCGAAATGGTATACAAACAAGCTATCCCTGCAATACAGAAAATTTGGTATTTGAAATCCAATGTATCCGGAGAAGCCGAACATTGAATTAGACACTAACAGAAGAAACGCTGCAAGGCAGTTACAATAAGAAAACAATTCTTGTTGCTACCCTAGTAGAGAGAATAATCAGTCAACCTGCTGCAAATTGGGAAGTAATTCTCATACAACTAATGTTATCAGGCTCAAGTTCAGTTTTAAGACTTAATCACTTTCCTACTCAATGGAAATGTGCTGAAATAATGATGTTTCATAAACCTACTAAGCCTGAAAATGATATTAAATCTTATAGACCAATAAGTCTTTTACCCACATTCTCGAAAATATTTGAAAAGATTTTTTTACGAAGGTTGCAGCCGGTTTTAGACAGTAAGAACATTATCCCTGAGCATCAATTTGGATTCCGACATAAGCACGGAACACCTGAACAATGTCATCGTATTGTAAATTGTATCAGAAATACTCTAGAGGCAAAAGAATATTGTTCAGCCGTCTTTTTAGATGTTAAACAAGCCTTTGACAGAGTATGGCATGTAGGTCTTTTATATAAAATAAAAAATCTTATCCCTGCGCCATTCTTTTTGGTACTCAAATCTTACCTGCAAAATCGTTATTTTTATGTAAAAATAAAGGATGAAATATCTAATATTTGTGACATTAAAGCTGGCATTCCTCAGGGAAGCGTACTAGGACCAGTTTTATATACATTATATACGTCCGATATGCCTTTAAATGAAAAAATTACTCTTGCTACATATGCGGATGACACAGCGATAATGGCAAATAGCAAGTCTGAAATTGAGGCATCAACTGACGTTCAAAATCATCTGATCAGAATATCGAATTGGTTTAGAAGATGGAACATTTCGGTTAATACGGAAAAGTCTAAATACATAACTTTTACATTAAGAAAGGGCATTTCACCTACTATTTTTCTAAATAATGAAGAGATTCCAAGATGTGACTGCGTAAAATATCTTGGCATGCATCTTGATAAAAGACTAACGTGGAAGCAACACATTAAATCAAAAAGGGATACCTTAAATATTAAAACAAAGCGAATGTTTTGGCTGTTGGGAAAAAAATCTGAACTTAGTTTAGAAAATAAAGTACTGTTATATAAAAATATTTTAAAACCGATATGGACATACGGTATTCAACTGTGGGGTACGGCAAGCAATTCCAATATTGAAATACTTCAACGATACCAATCGAAAACTCTTAGAATAATAGTAGATGCTCCTTGGTTTGTAACAAACGATACGATTCACAGAGATCTCTGTATACCAAAGATAAAAAATGTAATAAATAATTATAGCTCGAGATACCTTGAACGACTTAGTAACCATTCTAACCCCCTTGCTATTATTTTACTAGATGATAGCGAGGAAGTATATAGGTTAAAAAGGCCTCATTTACTTGACCTTCCATTCAGATAATAAATATATAAAATTGAATAATTGTAAATATGTATGTACATATATACATACATACATACATATGTTAATAATAAATTCAAATTTTTATGTACATATATTATTAATAGTTATATATACTTATGTATGTAATTGTACTCAGATAAAAGAGTACTATTATCAATTTGTTTTTTTTAACCTTAATGAAGGTTGAACATTTATGTAAATAATTATGTGTATTTTTTAGTTAATTTGCTTATTATTGTAAAATAGATTGCAAATAAAAATAATGTTGAAAAAAAAAAAAAAAAAAAAAAAAGTTCAGTTTTATTGAATTAATGAAAATTCAAAATTACTAAGAGTTTTTTTGTGTTGGAAAATATTATTATTTATATCCAATCAGTTTTTAGCAGAACGTATCAGTACTGATTTCAAGGCCGCTACACCTCTCATCAGCGTTCAATTGTCCATCTTTACAAATTTCGTAAAGTGGATACTAATTGAGAAGAATATCAACTATTTAACTAGTTTTCAACAGAAATAGAATATGAGAATTAATTTTTAATTCAATTTTTATTCTACAATGAAACAGTGCTGGTTAGTACGAAATTCCCTCATTACTGTTTGGAACTAATAATCAACACAAACTCATAGTCCGTTATCATCAAAGTATTCTACTTTGTATTTTAACGTTTTTTTTTTGTTGTTTTTACTCTATATTAGGGAAATTCACATATTACTGTGACCCCTGTTATTAGGGTATTTATAGCTCGTGCTAAAAAAAACTTCTAGTAATTTTGAATTTTCATTAATTCAATAAAACTGAACTTGAGCCTGATAATATTACTTTTCATATGTAAATCAATATAAGTTCAAATAATAATTACGTTTATTTGTAATAATAATAATATAAAAATATTTCAGAATTTCTCTCATTTCTGGAACTACAATTTCAATCGATGGAAGCTATTACTCAAAAAGAAAAAACAACCCATCACAAAGTTGTTTCGTCTATTACAGCTTCGAACGTGAATAAAGCGTCGAACGTAAACTTAAGTGGTACTTGCAAATTGTGCAACAACGGAAACCATAAGATCTATTTTTGTAATAAATTCTAACAATCATCAGAATCACAAGGCATGTAATTCGAGTAGCTGCAAATTGTGTCAACAGAAGCATAACACGTTGGTACATTTACCAAAGCGGACAAATTTAGACAAGAGAAATAGTTCAGAGACAAACACGAATGCAACAATATTCTCCAAAAATGAAGCAGCAGTTGCAACTACAGCAACAAAAACAGTTGTGGGCCGCCAGGGCCTTGTATTATTGACAAAAGCAAAGGTTGTAATTGTGTCTGCAAATGGTGTCACTAATGAATTTCGGGCTGTATTAGACTCAGGTTCACAGGTGAATATTGTGTCTGAGCGTCTGATTAACAAATTGGCAATATCACCAATGTTGTCGCTATGCCTGGACGGCGTTGGTAAACTGCCAAAGCGAGCATCACATCGAATTAACGTCATCATGAAATCCCGAGACCACAGTTTCGTGACAAATTTAGAAGCCTATATCCTTCCGAAAGAGCAAAGGTGCAGTTGCGTACGTACGTGCAGAGCTAAAAGATTTACGAATCATAGTACAATTGTTTTGCGCAAAAAGATCATTCCAAATTTCCCTTAGAAGCATAGTCTTAAATTTTTCCATTTTTTGGCTAAGCTTTGAGCTTCGTTTCTTGTTTCTCCTGGTTGATTTATGTCATTTGCAATTGATGTTAAAGCTTCAGATATATGAAAATAACCATTTTGCAAAGCATTAATAGCATTAGCACGTGCAGACCATCTAGTATCCGGGAGAGACTTAACAACTTTATTTGTTCCCACATTAGCTGTCATAATTTTCCATCGTTTGGTTGATGCCGAGAAAAAATTAAATAATTTTTGGACGAATTGGAAGTAGGATACTGCATCTGAAACACATTGCACAGCTTCAACAGCTACCAAATTTAATGAATGTGCCGCACATGGAACAAAAATTGCAAATTCACATTTTTCTTTTATTCTTGCCTGAATACCAGAATACTTTCCTGCCATATTTGATGCATTATCGTAACTCTGCCCTCGGCAATCTTTTATAGGAATATCAAGACTTTCAGTAAAGTTTAAAATGGCACCTGCTATGTATTGAGCATTATGTTCATCCATAGTCAAAAATTGCAAAAATCTCTCAATAGGCTCTCCGTCTTTGACGTATCTAACGATAAAGGTGAGTTGGTCAACATGTGAAAGATCTGGTGTATAATCCACACTGATAGAATAGTATTTTGCAGCTTTAAGTTCATTAACAATCGCTTTTAGCACTTGCCGTCCCATTACATTAACAAATTCATTACAAATATTTGCAGAAAATATGATGTATTTCCTTTTCCACTATTGCCGCAGTTTCGCATGTGATCAGCAAGAAAAGGATCAAATTCACTAATTAGTTCTAAGCATCCCAAATAATTTCCGTTATTTTGAGACCCTAACATTTCATTATCACCACGAAAAGCAAGTCCTCTAGAAGCCAAAAATTTCACTACTGCAACAATTCTTTTAAGTACATTATTCCAATAATTGACTTGTGTATTATATTGGGACAAAAACTCGCTGTCAATTCGCCCAGTAGTTTTGCTTCTTGCGACATATTTCATCATTGATTCCCTGTGTTGTAAACTGTTCTCATGCTCCATTAATAAATTACTTACATATATGTTTCCAGTCTTTATATCCATTTTGAGAACTCAAATTATGACCAATACCAGTAGTAGTATTAAATAGACGACAGAAAGAATATAGACTTATATATACATATATGTATAAATATATTTTACAAATATTTATTGCAATTAAACATATTGATTGATTCAGGTATAACTGTTAGATCATAGCAGCAACATTTGTTAATCTTTTGTATTGTTTCCAAAGACGAATTTTTCAATGAATTTCTTACTTTAGTTTTATTTATGTTTACCTGACTAAATATTCTTTCCAAGTTTGGTGAAAAATGTGGTAAAAGTAGGATTTTTGTAATAAATTTAGTCAAAACCGGAAACAAATGACTAGAATCCCTCGTTTGCATCTCTGATATTTTTTTGCCAAAAATCCAATAGTTTTTATCAGGACAATAATTTTAATTGTCTGAACTCAGTTTTGACTTTCACTTTCTTCAACAAAATAAGAAAATTCTTTTATAATTTCAGAAAACCAACTGTTTTCTTCATTAATAATATTAAATGGATTGATTTGGTCAAGACCTTCATATATTTATTTTGAAAATCAAATCTTGATAATATTTATTTGGTATTATAAAGTCCCCAACACAATTAGCTAATAAAGGCCAATTAATTTTACATATGAACTTATATTCTATTTAATAATATACATATATATACATACATATTTACATTATTTTATATACGTATTTAGATTTAAATCGAATTATACATATCGCTAGCTTAGAGTGCAAAGGTGCCAACTGCACTTTTTGAAATTTTTCAGGAGAGACAAAAAACTGTATAAAAAAATTTACATTATATTTTGTAAACTTTTTCGAATGCAATTTTATTAGCTTTGTTGTTACATACACATACAGTAAGTAAAAAAATAAAAAAAAATAGTATCTTTGATTTAGAAGAATTTTTGTCATTTAGCACCCTTTCCGTTGCTATTTTTAATTTGCGTATATCATTTAGCACCTTTTCTATAAAAAATAATATGAACATTTTGCTTATTTGATTTAAATAATTTGACTTAATTTGTGTTTTTAATGCCGATAGCATTTAATATTTATTGTAAAAAAAAACTTGCATTGTATACAGTCTTACTTCCTTGCTGTGACTTAAATTTAATTATTAAAAATGAATTTCTTAGGTTTTTATCACATGAAATTAAGTTTGCAGTCTTACTTCGTTGCTGCTTATAAAAAATAAAATTAAAAATATGTAGCACCTTCATTGAAGATATATATATATATATATATATGTATCTTACGCGTGAGGTAATTCGTCATAAAATTTGTGATGATCTTTTGGCAAGGTCATTTTTAAATATTGCAAATCGTCATATTTCCTAGTTGTAATTTTTTTTCTCTCATTGTGAAGTTGCGGCAAATCAGACCAATCTAAAGGAGAAATACTTTTATTTATTCTTTGAGGATGTTGTTGCCATGAGTTTGGGAATCTCAATTTGTAAAACATTTCTTTTTCTGCTGTATATCTTATCGCACGAATATCAGTGACTTTGGTATCACCTTTTTCCCGGCCAGGACGAATGCTTTTCACGAATTGAAGGTCTCTAAATGTTTTGAAAAAAGTGTGATCCAAATATTCCACTTCATAAGTTTGTGGGTTCTTTCGAGCATCTTTACAAATAGCAATATATTCTGAAGGTACGTCTATAGTCCGATGCTTCAACGCACGCTCGATAAGTGAGTGAACGCTATCAGCCTCCATTTGTGTGTGTCCAGTTTCTAAAATTTTTTGTTCTATTGTTATTTGATGTTTAACAGCTGCATTCAATAAAGCATTACTCATAGTCACATTTCTGTTTTGGTATGAGCATCCGTCGCTGTAAAATATAACTTTTGCCGGGAATTCAGTGTCACTGAGGTAAGGAAGAATTTTTTGTTCAACAAAATATACCCAAATGCTTGCGAATTCTTCCGCAGAGACGCCACCTTCAACCTCATTCCAAATAAAGCAGTAACCTTTATGGTTTATCAAATTATAGAAAACTAAGTTGTGCACTTGCAATTTTGTACGATAGTATAAGCTGCTTACTTCCGATTTTGGTGCCATTAAAACCGCTTGCAGATCTACAGTTAGCACGATACGCTCTTCGGCTTTGTCCTTTTGCTTTTCATTTCTGGCTTCTTCTTTTTTTCTTGGTGAAGAGCGTATTGGTCATGCGAAATGTTATCCATAGAATGACGCACACAAATTTCGCATTGATCTTTTTTTGGCGAAAATAATCCATAATTTTTTATTTCAAATGCTTCATAAAATACCGAAATGGAAAGCGGCTTTATTTCATGTTTTGGACACCAATCTTTTACGTAAAAATTGTAAATCATTCGTTTTGAATTCCAGTCCGGTAGAAGATATTTTTTTTGTGTTGATGCACGACAATAGTGCGACTCCATGACTGGCAAAGAATCCAAAAAAGAATTCAAACATTTTCGTCGATTTGCAAGATTTGTCATCGGAATTGCATTTGAATTTTTGTTATTGGTTACAGGCCGCTTTACCATATTCAACATTGCATGTCTACCAATGTCCAGTGTATTTAAAAAGAAAGTTCTGCACACACGCATATTTTTATTATCGATTTTTAGGTAATATTTTAAAGTTTGACATCTTTTTGGTTGTTCGTTCTCTTCACGTTTCACACGTCTAACTGGTGGGGTACTTTGTATCAAGGTATTTACATAAATACGCTTTTGTTTTATATCCATACTCCAAAATTGTTTAAATAGTCTACCTCTCTCGTCGTCAGTGATTTGCACGCATTGCATAGCTGATTTGGCAGTTTTACTTGTACATTTACACCGCTGCTTCATTGCTCTTGCATCTTTCTTTTTTTTATAGCACCATACGTTATTTTCTTTCTGTTTTCCATAATATGATTTACCACTTTGTCTTCGATATTTGTTTTGACTGCTAATCCAATCTGCTTGTTTAACTTGCACTCTCTTCTATAAGGCACGAGTCCTAAAACTTCATCGTCTACATCATTGCCAAAAGGGTCAATGTTATTGCTGTTTTCAATTGCTCCTAAAGCAGTGTTATTACTTTCGTCTTTTGCCATACAGACCTTTTAATATATATTGTAATAATTTAATTAATATTTGTAAAACAATAATAAGAACATGTTACCTTTTTCGAGTAAAATAAATGTTAGAAACGGCAATAAATTAATTTTTATGGAGCACGAACGAACAACCAGCACAATTTAGCAACAATCACATGTGTTTAATGAACTTAGCGCGCGCTTTTTGACAGCTATGTACATGGCACTTTTGCGCATCAATACGAAACCATATGAAAAATAAAGTTACCAACCTTTTTTTTTTTTTTTAACGATGTATTTTTCGATTCTCTTTGGTTCTGCATTAAAGTCTCAATTTTGTAAAAAAGTGCAGTTGGGGCCTTTGCACTCTAAGCTAGCGATATTTATTTTGTCTTCATAATCTTGATAATATCTGATAAGATACCTCTATATAAAAATTAACACAATTATTACTACAATCATATTTTTCTTTTGCATTTATTTGTGCTTCTTCCAATACGTCTCTGGCAAATATTCGTAAATAAATGTCTTCAAAATTTAAAAAAATGTTTTTATTTTAATAATCAGTTAAATAAAAGTTTTCAGTTTTAAGCAAACTAGTTTTTAAAAAGATTCTCATTACAATTTTCAGCAGTTCTGGGTTGCTTTAATAGTACAAATAAATGTTGCAAGCTTCAATTATTTAAAATCGTCAAAATTAGGGTATAAATCGTCCCATCGTACCTATGTCATTTTTAGGATCCTAAATCGTCAAAATGACGATAAATCGTCAAATCTGGCAGCTATGGTTGACACATGTATACTACAAGCTTCTTCGTGTAGCTTATGATAATTACTGCACGTCTACATTAGACATGACATGCTGTTAAGACGTGCTGTTAAAACACGCGAATCTTTTAATGGTGGAGTATACGTATGTCATAATTTTTCATTATTTTTGTTTCGTCAACGAGTTAACTACGCTAGTTTTGTCTCTTGTTTGTGGTTGTGTCGAAAAAAAATACATACATACATATGTACATATGTAGTATATATCTACATATGTATAATTTAATTATTTTTAACTAAAATTGTAAACTCACATTATTTTTGTTATTTATTTTCCTATTCAGGACGTATTTGCTACAAAAATTCAGTTTGCTTCACACTTTTTTTTATAAAATATACACAACTATTACTTTTTCCACAATATTATTTCAGTTTTTTCCCTTAAAATAACAACGAAAACAAAACTTTGACAACTAAACGTCATTTTCTGTTAAGACGGAGCTTTCAAGACAGACGTCTTAGCTTAGGTAAAGAAATATCACCTAAGCTGTGCACTTGCTACGTAACGCAGTTTTCAGAGATTTTATAGCCCCCCCCCCCCCCCATACCCCCTTTTTCAGACCAAAATTTCCAATCCGTAACAAATCTTTAACCCCCCCTCCCCACTGGAGCGTTATGTAATATGTGCACATCCCCATATTAAATATTTTATTTCATTCGTTGTGTAACTAGTTTATTATTAAATGAATATTGTTTTCGTTATTATTATATTAACACAAAACGTATTATTGAAAAAAACTTCAAATCAAATAAAAATACTAAAAGGCAAGAAATTTATTTTACTTTTGAGTGTATTATTATTGACCGTCGTTCATTTTTTGCAGCTTCCCACACCAACACATATGAGAGAGTATGTGTGTGCCCACCACTGTACTAAACAGAGGGTTGACTTCTTCCTGGTATTACACAAGTAGATTTCTATTTGTGAGTTAGTCAGTTATCCCTAGGATATCGCGATAATGCCTAGTTTAAGATTAATGCTCTATTATGCACACGCATGTATGGATATATCGAGGCTTCTGCAGTTTCGAACAACGCAAAAAATAATTATATTCAACAGAGAGAGTTTCAAAATTGTACCAAATATCTTGAAAAGTTGTACTTTTTTGACCCATGTTGTACTAAAACACATTTTTTTTTTAATTTTTTTATTTAGATTTATTAAGAATATAACAAAAAAGATACATTAAATTTCATTTGTACTATAATATAACAAAAAGCAATTCAGCATTGAATATGTATAAATCATTTACATATAGAGAAAATTAAAGTAATACGTACTAGCTTTCAAATCGATTTCGTAATCACAATTTCAATTTTGATAATAGCTTAATATATCAATTTATGTCATAACAATTCCAATTTTGTGAATTTAGTGAATCATTTGTTTGGATTAAGCCGCAAAGAATTGCTGTTAATAATCTGTTTCTCCTTTGGTTTTAATTATATTTAGGTAAGAAAATATTCTTGCCACATTTGCTGATGAATGTGGAACTCATAATATTCCTCTTACAATTTTTGAAAGTTCTGGAAACATGAATGCGTTTGTTTCATATTTTATCTTAGCAACTTTTGCCCAGAAATCGCTAATATTCGAATCTTTGTAAGATTTAAATATTTGAACATCAGCAAGAGCTCTTAATTGCGAATTTATGATATCAAAATTTTGGTACTCGTTTGGAAACAATTTTACTAATCGTAGTACTATACTATTAGTTTTTCCACTGATTACGTTTTCTGGGCTAAATTTACCGAACCACTTTAATGTAAAATGCCTGCAATGATGAGTTGCCATATAAAATTACTAAAACTGGGGAGATTCCTTAATTGCACTAATTAAGCCATTGGTGTACCATTGTACTTTTCGAGTTTGAATTGTACCAAAAAAAGTACAATAGTACCAACTTTGCCATCCCTGTTCAACAGGAGTGCGGTTTATATTCCACCGTTATAAAAGTTAAAATTTAGGTACTGTTTTCCAGTGGGCTTTTTCAGACTGGAGTAATTATGCTGACATAACATGGTAGTTTTTATGACGAGAGGGGTGAAGAGAGCGGTTTTTCGTTAACACAATTTTTCAACCAGCCTCATACACGCACAAGCAGCACAAAGCCAATACATACACACTTACGAATACACAGGTTCTGTGTTTTCTTTTTTAGAGACCGTTTTTAGTCGTTGGTTTTCTATCGTCGAGTGAACATGAATTTCAAAGAAGAAGGGGGGTTGGTCGCGCCAGTAAACTTTATGCATTTATCTATATATATAAAATACAAAAAATGTTTGTACCCATGTTCGCTATAGACTCGGAAACTATCCAACCGATTTGACCCAAACTGGTGTCATTCAAAAGGGAATTTATAGAGGATGGTTTTAGGCTTTTAATATTTCAAGTGGGCGTAGCCCCTCCCACATAAATTGAATAACATCATATATCTTGACTATTGTGATAGCAAGAGTTTTGAAACATTGCAATAGTTCATATGTTACTAATGTGAGTAATCAGGACAAAAATGGGCGTTATCGGACAAGTGGGCGTGGCAGCTCCCATATAACCCAAAAATTGAAATCGCCATATTTTGGGCATTTTTTGACCTACGCCGATGATATTTGGTACATATAGTATTGACATAATTAGGAATTCGTACTAGGAGAAAAGTGAGTGGGACCACGCCCCTTTATAGGAAAATAAAAAATCTTAATATAGTCTTAACTATTGGACCGATGGTCATTAAATTTTCACAATAGGATATATAAATACTTTTAATTTTATTTTATAACGAGGGGGGTAGCGAAGTACACCGGGATCAGCTAGTTTTTTAATAAAACTTATTGTGAAACATTCTCAATACATTTTTAATTTTTTTTATAGGTATTTTATATGTTTTTTCTTGAGTACATTCTCCAATAAATGTAAAATTTTAAATTGGTATTTTATTTATAAGCAGATAATATTTTTTGTAAATAAGGCGGTTTATGTTTATTAATTGTTAATTGATTAAATTTGTCAATAAATCTTTTAAAAAATATAAAATTTTTTAACGATTAATTATAAAAATTCTCAAAATTTACTTAAAAAACTACAAAAGTTCTAAGAGAATGAATAAGTTACATACACAATTAAATTATAAACTTTGAAAAATGTTGGCTAAAGTTTTTTTATTAGCATAGAAGTTGTGAAGCAATTTAAACATTTTTTATATTGATGTTTAAAATTTTCCCTCATTGCAAAAATATTCAGAAAATTCGCTTCTTATATTTGTAATTCCTCCTAAAAGAATTGCCAATTCATCATCACTTATTCTCGCCATATTTTTATTTATTATAATTATTTATTATAATAATAATAATAATATTTATACAACGAAAGACAAACTTCAAATTAATAAAAAAAACACTAACACACACTAAGCTGAGTACACGTATACATTTTATGCCAGATGAATTAGGCTAGAGTAAATTGGAAAGAACAAAAATTGTGCGGGTAAAAAATTAGTCTAGTGTGAAATGCCCAGTCAAAAAACATATACATTCAGAAATTGGTAGTATTCACTGGCATGATTTACACCTCACAAGTAAAGCTACGTTCACATTTATTAAATATTTGTCCAAAAAAACGTAACCACTAGTTTTGCTTATAAATAGTGTCATTTTACTTTGTTTTTATATTGCAAAATAAAATTAATTATTCTTCAAAAAAATTAATTTTGTATAGTTTTTAAAAAATGCGAACCCATAATTAAAAAAATATTGAAATTAAAAGAAATAAGTTATAAGGTTTTTTGTTGGCTACGTTTTTTTCGACAAATATTTGATAAATGTGAACGTAGCTTTAGATGTGCGAACGTGTTATCTAAAACCACCATTAGAACGAATATAATACCTATGTGAAGGATCCGTTAGCAGAGCGTGCCTGTCTGTAGTATGGGAAAGCAATACAAAAGCTTACCGAATATGAATGTTCTGTATAAAATAGAATATCGTGCCGTTGCAACGTACGATATTTACGCATTTCTTTTTTTAAACAGGTAACAACAGTGTTATATGTAATAATTAAAAAAAAAAAAAACATATACCCATAAAACTAAAACATTTTATGACTGACAAAATAACAAATCTAGCCTTAGCCTTATAAATTTACTATACGATGCAGAATTTTGTTGTCTGTCGAGCTGCTGCTATTTTGGCCTAATGTCCGGCTAGAATGGCAAATGTGCGTTGTTACGAGACATTTGCTATTGTTATTTTAATTAAGTATTTATGCGCTCCTAGGTACATAATTTTACGAAATATTATTAAGGTGCTTTTTAATTTTTTAGGTTAATATTTCTTATTAATCTAATTAATAATGAAATAAATCCCTAAGATGTTTCATATTAAATATTGGACTTTAATTGCATGTGAAACAAATCCCCAATTTTCGGGGTTTACTTCAAATGATTTTTGGTTATTTCCTACTGTCTATTTCCGGCTTCCCGTCTTGTACAATAGTACGTCTGTATTGTCATACATATATTGCATTATTTATATGTATTTAATAAAATGCGAAAAACTTAAATTTTTTTATTGAATGATGATGTTTAATAAAAAATATATTTTTGGGACAAACGCGGGGACTCTCAGTTTTTCAATGGGGATTTTCGGGTACACCACTCTTTATATTGGGGGCGTGAGGTTATATTTAAGTGGATACACTACAGCAGCTGCTTCACTTTACAGATAGTGTTCATTATACAACAACACAACATTACAACAAAATTTTAAAATTGCTGCCCCTATGCGTACGTGTACAAATTTTGACATTTCGACTTAAATTACCCACGCAAAAAGTAGCTGAGCTGTGTTAAAACCAGCACCTGGTAAATTAAAACTCCTTGCGAAATCTTTTATATGTATTTTATTTGTTTTATCTATACTACAGCTATTCTTAAGTACACTAACGTGTTAGCAGTACAGTATGATACTGGTACAGCAATGGTCGGTTAACTTTACAAGCTTAATTTGTAACTGATACATACTTACTTCCATACATAATTGGTTATGCAGTTTAATGTACATGTCGGGTTGTTACTGGCTTGCCGCAAGGAACTAAAATGTTTTTTCGAGAAAATTTTTAAATAATGTCTGGATTAAATTTAAAAATAAACTGCACGATAGATTTTTTTTGCTAATAATAACGAGGTTTCCGGCATATATGTTTTTTTATTGAAACTTAAATGCGTTATAGCTTTTTGTTAAAGTTATTAAGAATTAATTAAAATAATACATGTTTATGAGCTGATAGCCTTTGTAGCTAGCGCTCCAAAATTAAAAATCTTAATCTTAGAATTAATTGTAAGATTAAATAAATAAATAAATATATAAAATAATACATGTTTATATATGAGCATTTCCACAGAAAAGTCTACTTTTTGTCACGTAACGTCACCAAGCTTGTTTCTCGAAGAAAATTTTGTATGTTACCTTCTATTTTTTTATTTTAGCATACACTAGTAATTACGTCAACATTTAGTAAGAGTAGGGAAAATTCAAGCAGCATGGCTCTAAAATAAGAGTTTAGTTGCATGGTAACGTTATGTGACAAAAAGTAGACTTTTCTGTGGAAATGCCCATATATAAATTTCTTACAAGTAGGTCAAAATAATGTTTTTATTTAAGCAAACACAAAATAGAAACCATATAGGATAATCCATTAAATATGACATTGATATGGACTGGGGAACAGTTATTCAAGTAAAATTAAATTAAAAAAATGAAAATATTCTGAATATAAATAATGATAGGGATCGATATCTCTTAATATTCGAGATTCAAAAAATGTATTAAAAAGAGCGCTCATTAATTATATAGAATTGATTTGTACATAATTGTTTTTTAAAAATGTTCCATGCGGAATTCCAGTAACCACCCGACGTAAGTGCTCGCCCACAAAAAATTAATTAAATAAACATAAACTGCATTAGAATTAATGAATAGCATATTTAAAAGTGTACGATTAGTTGAGTGGCTTGGTATAGTGTGCAATACATAGTTATAGCGTGGGAACATTAAGATATTGGATATGATAACAATATTGTACAAATTGTTTCATTGAATTTGCATTCACAGGATTTTTATGAAATAGTGAAAATAAAAGTAATGATATATAATTCAGATAACAGGCACTGGTTTACATTTGTATGTTAGATAGATAAATAATTTTATTTTTTATAAGGGGTAAAAGAAAGATAGATTTGGAGAGATTACATGGACTTTTTTGGGATTTGAATTTATATATGTTAATTTTTTCAACAAAATGAAACCTACCTTGAACCCATCATATGTCCAACTTCCAAATTTCAAGACACAAGTTTGTTCATCAAAAGGAAAATACTCTACATCAATTTCGCAGGATGATTTGTAAATTGCCGGAGGTTTCCATTCAACTAGTCCTTCCGAGTATATTGTAGCTTTTGTCGCAAGAGTCACCTCAAAGTTACCGTCGGCACTGGGCATTTAATTTTAACATGTATTACAAATAGACCTTACGATCTCGGGAAGATCGTGAACGCATATGTTTATGTGGGTGATTCTATGTATGTGCCTTTGTGTTTTCGATTATTAATGTATTTTCATGTACCTTTATTTCTTTCTTTTTACTTCACTTCATTTCATATATCAAAGAAAATGTACATACAATAATTTAACGAATGAAAATTTTTTTTTTAAAAACCACTTTAAGAAAAACAAATGTACAAATTTACACACATATCTATGTAGATACGTATGCTAAAGTGTGTTTTCCTAGTTAGATTTATTAATAATAATTGTAATGTATGTACTCGTATAATACATGTGCATTTTTATTTGTATGGAACAGTGAAAAATAAAGAATGTACAGTACAGTATCTGAACAAAATTTTGGATATTGGGGATGTATGTGTGGAAACTTTTGTTATTTGAAGTTTAAACGATCATGTGATAATAATCGGAATCTATTTTCTTGATAAAGATTTTCTTTAATATCACCTTTTGCCGTGCTTTTATTTAAGTGTTTGGAATCAAGTAAAATTTAAAAAATAGAATGTAGGATCACATACATAAGTATGTACATACATACATGTAAATGTAAAAAAATACCCCGCGGCGAACTTTTGGAGGCCTTCATTTATAAGGCCTTCCTAGAGCCTCTTTTAGATCTAGTACTCATGCTCGCTTGCCTTCTCAGGGCCAACCTACTCCCTTCTAAAAATGTGGTTTTATTATGTGTATGTATACATCAATAAATAAATAAATAGTTAACAACAATATGTCATTAAATGTAAAGAAAACCCTGAAATTGAAGGCATGCTTAGTGCTTCTTTCCGCCGCTGGGTATGTATGTATGTAGCATAGAAATGTTTAATTACAAGTATAAATTGAAGTGTTCAATATTATCAAAGCAAATCAAATCGCTGAGATATATTAATGGCCGTTTTTTATGAAACAACAAACGCATATACTTACTTGTTATAGAGTACAATATCTGGTCGCCAAATATGATCAGAAGGAACATGCAGCATATGTACCCCTCCATACTCCTTTGGTTCCCATCTAAGTTTGTAATCATACCAAGATTGTTCCACCCATAAATTTGTTGTCATTATCTGATTTTTAAGATTCTAAATGGATAAAAATAACAAATTATGAAATGTGGAAAAGGACAAACAATTTCTACATTATTAATTTTCACACATACATTCTTACAGATAAATTAATAATAACGTTTATTCCTGCTAATATAAAACTTTAATAAGAAATTAAATTTTGCGATTGAATTTGAATTGTGATTGTTCTCAATTGAGCTATATATGTACATTTGTATATAGATACTAGCTGATCCCGGTGTACTTCGCTACCCCCTCGTTATAAAATAATATGAAAAGTATTTATATATATGCTATTGTGACGATCGGTCCAGTAGTTAAGCCTATATTACGATTTTTAATTTTCCTAAAAAGGAGCGTGGTCCCATCCACTTTTCTCCCGGTACGTATTCCAATTTATGCCAATACCATATGTACCAAATATCATCGACATAGGTCAAAAAATGCCCAAAATATGGCGATTTAAATTTTTGGGTTATATGGGTGGTGCCACTCCTCTTTGTCCAATCCCGCCCATATTTGCAGCAGCACTAAAAAAATGCACACCAAACCGACGTACCAAATTTTGTTCAAATACCGTTTTCAGGAGCAGAAATAATAGATTTTTAATTTGTGGTTTGTATGAGAGGTACCACGCCCCTTTGTCCAATCCCGCCCATATTTGCAGCAGCATATAAGAAATGCACACCAAACCGACATACCAAATTTTGTTCAAATACCATTATCAGGAGCAGAAATAATAGATTTTTAATTTGTAGTTTGTATGAGAGGTACCACGCCCCTTTGTCCCATCCCGCCTATATTTGCAGCAGCACTTAAGAAATGCACACCAAACCGACATACCAAATTTTGTTCAAATACCGTTATCAGGAGCAGAAATAATAGATTTTTAATTTGTGGTTTGTATGAGAGATACCACGCCCCTTTGTCCAATCCCGCCCATATTTTCAGCAGCACTTAAAAAATGCACACCAATCCGACGTACCAAATTTTGTTCAAATACCGTTATCAGGAGCAGAAATAATAGATTTTTAATATGTCGTTTGTATGGGAGGTACCACGCCCCTTTGACCAATTGGACCGAATTGTAAATCTAAACCATCCAGGGACCAACTCAAATACACACAAAAAATTTCATCGAAATCGGCCCAGCCGTTAAGGAGGAGTTCAGTTACTAACACACTTTCAGAAGAATTATATATATAAAGATAATATAATAGCTTGATCGCCTAGACAGTTACATAGTTAAAAAAATATCTGTTCGCGATAGACAACAACTTAAAACGGATTAGAATTAAGTGCGTTAAGTTTATTAGGAGCGGCTTACCTTTATTTAGAGAACATTGCATTTTACTTTTTACTTTTTACCGGGAAGAGTTATCACCATTAATTTATTATTATCAGCTATGTCACAGAGTGAAATTTTGTACGATTTTGAAAACGAAAACGTATTTTGCTTCTCTAGAAAATGTAAAACGATCAAAAAATTCATTTTGAAAACGGTCTTAAAATCTAAAGTGAAATTGATATTTTTAATAACTTAAACTCGAAAAATGTGGAAAACTGTACTCAAAATTAATTATAAATATTGTCTATATGAATTTCACCTAAAAAAATTTTTATTTAAATACTTCTGGTATGAAAATTTGAATATTTTTGTAAATCGTATAAAACATTGGTCACAAACTGAAAACGTAATTGATGTTGCATTGCCACCCGAGTTTATGATGACATCCTGCCATATGTTTTAAAGAAAAAGGTGGCAGCATTTATCAAAACAAACACAAAATAGAAAAGTCTGAAGAAAAACAGTCGACCAAAGAAATGTAAGTTTTTCATTTAATATTAAATTTAATAACTAATTTTTATATATTTGACCGATATTGTCGGCGCCGGTTGCTGAGCCAGCTGTTTTGATTTCAATGTTACCATATTTTTAACATAAATAATACGATTTCCATTTTTTCCGTTTTCATAAAAACGTACGAAAGCTGAAGAAGCAAAAGTAAAACGATACGATTTGGAAATACGAATTCAAATCAATTTCGTACAAAACCTGTGACATGGCTGTATATATTTTAAAAAAGAATTATTTGTTTATCCGGTTTTCCAATAAATACAGTAAATTAGATTAATAATAGCCTAATAATGTGGTCCGTTGAGAACAAGAATGAAGAAAAACAAGTACTAAATATATATGCTAGTGATGTTACGAATATCAATTTTTAGTATTCGCGAATACGAATACGAATATTTAAAACAGTATTCGCCGAATACGAATACGAATATTTCTTTTGAGGTTTATATTTCAAATTTAATTGGAAAAAATCCCTGCCTTTGCGTTAGTAACTATAAATGAAAAAAAAAATTTGTGATTTAACATTATTATTGCATTAAGATGCCGAATTTGAAAACCTCTACGTACTTTTATGTTCTATGTACTTTTTTTAAACTTTTGTATGATTTTTTTTTGGAAAATGTATGGGAAAATTATTCGAAAAATATTCGCTTGAATTTGGCGAATACGAATACGAATATCTTAAAACAGGTGAATAGTCGAATACGAATACGAGTATTCGTAACATCACTAATATACACATATTATATTGCAATACGAAGGTAATTGATATATTCAAGCCAACAAAATATTCATATTAGAAGCGTTTCTAAGTGTTGCAAAAGATACCGCTTCATTTCTCGTTTAAACGACGTAATTGTAGGAATGTTTTTTTTTTCAAATATAGTGGTAGTTTATTAAACTCATTAGGCCCAGCATACCCAATACGTTGCCTGGTTATTTCCAGTCGACATCTTACAACTTTCAGATTATCAGATTGTCTAGTAATCCTTCCAGTTCTGACTACATTCCTGTTAAATACCATTGTACGAGTACCTTTAAGGACTTAAATATAAATAATAAAATTTTCTACAAAAGGGATGTATAAATATTAAATTTTTCCTTTGTTGCTCGAAATATGTAAACAATGTCTACCTAATATTTCTATGATTATTAACATTTACGAACTTTAGGCTGTAAATATTAACAATAAAATTTTCTGTTTATATAGACCACACACTGGTAAAATATTTGGTGCTTTATGTTTATATATTTCAATTGATTGAAAATAACCTTTAATGGCTTGTTTTGTGCTGCTTGTAATGACTTTAGTGAGTTATTTCTCCTGCATGCATATATTATTGGTAAGTACGTAAGGTAAGAGATTGATATATACCGGTCTGTTCTACATTCCGAGTGAAATTTTCACTTCTGAATTGTCAAAGCATTGTTGCTGTAAATTTTTATTTTTACCAACAATGCTTTGAACAATTTAGAAGTGAAAATTTCACTCTTAACGTAGAGCATACCGGATAATCATTTTAGCATCAGTATTAGGCCTGTACTTGAATTTATACATAATTCCTATTGCCGATGATACTTTCGCTTTGATCTCTGTAATATGATGATCCGATAGCAACTTACGATTCGAACTGATACCTAAATACTTTACAGTGTCAGACTCAAGAATTTCTTCCCTATCCACATGTATAGTCAGTTTGAGGTTAGCTGCACGAGCATGTGGCTTAAATATCAAGAACTTTGTCCTTTTGGCATTAAGCACTAGTTTGTTTACACGAACAAATTCAGCCAATGTCACAGCATCATATTCAGTATTTGCCTGAAGAACCTTCTCATGATTGTATCTATAAAGAAGACAGACATCGTCAGCAAAAAGAAACAGCTTGCCATTGAACTTTATATCATCTATATAAATCTTGAACGGTAGGGCTCCTAGAACGCTGCCTTGAGGAACACCATGTTTAGCGTCTAACGTATCGCTTATTACAGCTCCCACGTGAACATATGTGACGCGCAAAATAGAAAGGGACCTAAGGGTAAAAACCAGTTTTGTTCAGGAGAGCCATTTTAAAGATTTAAATACGTGTATCTTTGGTGTACCATCACTTTCATAAAACGCTCATATCTCTGGGAGGGAACACTTTTGGGGCATGGGATCGGTCTCATTCGATGCTCAGATGTTGTCCACATCAAAAAAAAAGTGAAAATTGATTTTTACCCTTAGGTTCTTTTCTCTATGCGCTGTCACATATTGTCATCTGTTCTATAAAAAATCTTTAAAAATTGTAAGATTCATTTACAACTCCAATACTTTTTAATTTCGTCAGCAAAATTTTGTGATGGATCAATTCAAAAGCCTTCGAAAAGTCTAAAAAAACTCCAGCTACTCTATTTCACCGAAAATATTTTCCACAACATTTACTAATGCTTCTTCTGTTCCTGCTTCCTTCTTGAAACCAAACTGACATTTATGTATATATTAAGTCATTTTCATGAACATAATCAAATACATACATACATATGTATGTATATACTAAACGTGAGCACAAAACATATGCTTACTTAAGACACAAGATGTACAGTATTGAATTGTTCTCTTTGTTTTATTGCTCTTGATTTTATGAGAACACTAAAATTGTTATTTAATCAAAAGTATACAACAACATTTATGTATCTGCCAAGCAACGGCATTATTTATTGTAGTGTGGAAAGCAAATTTCACTATTGCAATGCCATTGACAATATTGTCAACAGAAATATCATAGTGTGACAATATGTGCATGTGTGAAGAAAACCAAAGAACGACACGTACTTTGAGCGTGCCTTTTGTATTTTATTTCGTGTGTGATGCTGTTCTAAGCTTTATCATTTATAGTTAATTTAACAATTTACTAAACATAGAATTAAAATAATATCATGGATATAGATGTAAGGAGTTTAATTATAATTATAAATTGTTATTTTTTGAAATTAATATACATACATATGTATGTATGTATGTACCTTTTGCCCTTTTGAACAATAGTGTATAAATACAAAATTTAAAATGTGAAAGCAAAAATCTTTTTGATTTTATGTATGTTGAAGGCAAAATTTGTAATAAAAGGGGAAAACTGCAGTTAATTTTTACAAGCAGAAATGGTAGATAAAACAATGGAAATAAAATTTCGTTACAAAAAATTAAATTGTTTTTCTCTTTCTATAATATGCTTGTGAAATAATGTGTACTTTGAAGTGTACAGTAGTTTTATTGTACACGTCCAACAACTGTCTATTCAAATGTTGTACAACAGTTTTGTGTGTTGTTGTTTCATTGTTCTCTTTACCTATTTGCTTTACACTCAATTATAATAACAACTACAATCAATATTCGCAGTTGAAAAAAATGCAATACTGTACACTTTTACGCGACTTGTGCTCACCTTTAGTATATACATACATAGATGCTCAAACATTAATTTTTCAAAACCTTTATCAATAGTAGATAAAACAGAAATTGGCCTCAAGTCAGCTACGTTTCGAGAATCTTTCTTCTTTGGCACCGGAAAAACTTTATGGATTTTCAAATAATGAGGGTATATTTGACATTCCAACATACCATTAAGTTATAATGAGTTTTGTACTGCTTCTTGTGATTCACTTAAATAAAAAACGTGCGTAGTTTTTACCAATCTATATATTTGGTTCATCTTCAGGATCTATAAAAATTACACATTATGTTTTTATTTTACATTAGATAAAAATTAATTTAAATTAAATTTATAAATACCTACATACATACATATGTATGTAGCTTGACAGTTAATATTAAACAATAAAAAATTTTTCCAGACTATCAAAATAATTTATGAAAAAAATAAATGTAAATACTATAATCAATCAATATTAGATATTAAATTACAATAAGTGCCTGTTCGCCGATATCGAAGAAGTTCTTTCTTTCGAGCAATTACATTTGAAACAAAAACAAAATTTTTGAATTTGTTTTTGTTTCAAATGTAATTGCTCGAAAGAAAGAACTTCTTCGATATCGGCGAACAGGCAGTAAGTATTAATATAATTTTTCTTATCACTTTTCTCCTTGCATGTACATTTTTCATACTTGACAATCTGGTTAACTTCATGTACTTGCAATTTAAATTTGTCCTGTTCAGTTTTAAGTATTTTAACATTTTCAAAATCAAATTGATGTGTATTTGATTTTGCATGTTTGGCCAATGCTAATAAATTAACCTTTTTATTAGAAGTTTTGCAATCATATTCATGTTGTTTAAGTCTTTTAGCAAATTTTTGTGTTGTTTCGCCAATATAAACTGCACTATAATCTTTACAATCAACTTTATAAACAACATCAGATTTTTGTTCTTTTTTCAATGCTTTTTTTGTTGTGTA
Source organism: Lypha dubia (assembly GCA_947311025.1). Classification (NCBI taxonomy): domain Eukaryota; kingdom Metazoa; phylum Arthropoda; class Insecta; order Diptera; family Tachinidae; genus Lypha; species Lypha dubia. The sequence continues at coordinate 101,254,373 of OX371260.1, read as the reverse complement.
GTTTTTATTATTTATTGAATCTTCAATTATAAATTGAAACATCAATAACTTATTGACAATAAGTTTTTCAAATCTTAAATCTAAAAATGTTAAATATATGTTTTATGTATATTTCAACGGTTGATGTTTGTTGATTTACATCTCTCGTGTACGGCTGAGAGAAATAGCATCCCTCCTCCTCAGCCAGGTGTGACCACTATAATGTAGAATATTGCGCGCAAGTGGATTTTTTTATATATTTTTTAGCGTGTTTTGAAATTACTGTCTTTACCAACAGAACATCTAGATCTTTGTGAATGCGTTGATTTCGGATATACCAGGGGGCTGTTCTAATTGTACGTAGAATTTTGTTTTGTCGCCTTTGAATTTTTTCTACGTTCGATGCTGAGACACTGCCCCATAACTGGATTCCATAGGACCATACTGGTTTCAGGATCGCGTTTTATATTAAAAGTTTACAGTCAAAACTTACTATAGAATTTCTTCCAATAAGCCAATTCATATGGGCTACTTTTAATTTCATTTGTGTCAACTTTGCGTCTATATGCGATTTCCTTGTTAAACGACGATCAAGATGAACGCCTAGATATTTGACTACAGTGAGTAGCGGTATAGTCTCGGTGTTGATTTGTGTAGGCGGGCATGTTTCCCTGCGTAAAGTAAAAGTAACATGTACACATTTCTGCTCATTCACTTTTATCCGCCATTGTTTTAGCCATGTTTCCAATTTTGAGATGTACCCTTGTAGATTCCGGGAAGCTTCTACAGGATTTTCATGAACGCTTAGAAAAGCAGTATCATCAGCAAATGTTGACGTGTGAATGATACTGCTTAACGGTAAGTCAGAGGCATATATTAAATAAAGTAAAGGACCGAAGATACTGCCTTGAAGGACACCGGCTTCAATCGACTGCGGAGGGCTTACGAAATTGCCTTCCCTGACTACAAATTTTCGTTCCTTTAAATAGCTTTTTAAAAGCCTGAAGATTTTTGCGGGAAGATTTTGCGTTAATTTGTGTATGAGACCTTCGTGCCATACTTTATCGAAAGGATGCGAAAATCTATAAAGAGGGCAGAGCAATATTTATATTTTTCAAAGGTGTCTCTAACTACGTTCACAAGTCTGTGAGTTTGTTCAATAGTGTTATGCTGACTCCGAAAGCCGAATTAATGATCTGAAATGCATCCATTACTATTCACTATAGGCATCAGCTTGCTCATATACAGCTTTTCAAATATTTTTTAAATGTTAGACAATAAACTAATAGGCCGATAGGATTCTACCTTTTTATGATCCTTGCCGGGCTTTGGTATCATAGTAATTAGCAAAATCTTCCATTCTGCTGGATAATACTATTAAAGATGAATATTATAATTCTTTTTGCAATATAAGGCAATTCTTGAAGCATTTTGTTGCTTATTTTATCGACACCTGGGGCTTTTTTGGTGTTAAGACTAGTAATGGCCGAGTTCGGCCAAACAGTGTGTATATTTACACGAAACCATTCGAGCTGTTTCTACCCCCTCATAACTTTGCGCCTCTTGATCATAATATATTGAAACTTTCACTCATCAATATTATTGGGCACCTCCAGTGAAACTAGAGAGCTGAAACGTGGTACACAGGTAGGTCTTGGTGTGAAATTAACCAAAAAAATCTGAAAATGGGCACTTTCCTCCCAGGGGGACCTGGGTGCCTCTTCTTGGCATGAGGCCCTTCCAGTACAGCTAGAAAGCTGAAATTTGGTACACAGGTAGGTCCTGATGGAAAATTAACAAAAATGTTTTTTAAACGGGCACTTTTCATCTGGGGCGACTATGGTGCCCCTTCTTTGTATAGGGCACTTCCAGTACAGCTAGAAAGCTAAAATTTCGTACACAGGTAGGCCCAGATAAGCAATACACATAAATATTTATACAAAAACAACTTAGAAAAAAGAAGTGAGATCCGCACAAAAACACAAATGTGAAAATAAGGCCAAGTTCCTATCCAAAATATTTCGGCCGTAAAAAGTACTGAGATCAAAATAAGGACCAAGTTCTTGATAGGTACAATTCCATCTCATTTCTAGGCAACCTGTAAGCTTGACAAAATTTTTTTTGCCTTTCTAATATGGGAAAGAAAGAGCGAAGCTGCTTTTTGTATTTGTAAAAGTTTACTGGGCTGTTTGGTACATTCCTTAAGTCTTATTTTTAGCTGAGGCGATCTGTAATGTGTCCATTCTGGTCGAGCTCTCCGTTTTTCAGTCAATAGCCTTTCTATAACCACACAAAGAATATTGTTTAATCTCGCTTGTTGATTTGGTTGATTTGAAGAAGCATTAAGAGCAGATTGTTTAAATGTGCTTCAAACAACCCAGCAAAAAATAATCAAGTTTTTGGAAGCAGTACATACTTTTTCTGCCTTAAGAACGTGCTTCATATTAAGCACATATGTATTATCTTAACATCTGCCAAGTGGTGGCTAAGTGGCATGGAACCATAGGAATCAATATATATATATATATATATATATTATCTTAATAAATACAGAAATGTATGGCAGAAAATGTAAAAATTTTTTATAACAATGTAGAAACAAAAACAAAAAACACACTAGCCTTACACTAGTGCATACTAGAAAGCACTATTGTAAGGCAATGATTAAAATTTTAAATTTTACGAAGTGTAACGAACATAATAAGACGACGGTACGAATGTTTGATATTGTTTTCGTTCCATGAATTTACTTTATACTCACTGCTCTGAAATAAGCACTTAAAACGAAATGCTCCAAAGTGGGACATCGCGAACAAATATCATGCCATACGTAAGCAGGTTTGTAAGCTAATATCATCTGATATTCCGTTACAACCGTGCTTACGGCGAAGCAGTAATTTTTGCTGGGAACCTAATAGAATTATCTATGTCAGAAGGTGTTCTCAACGGCATAGTACATTCAGTACATTTTCAATGTAATTTTCTCGCTGTTTCGAACCATACTTTTGCTTACAACATTGATTTGTTTGTCAAGAAAAAACTCCTTACTTTTATTTGCAAGCCTGTCTTGTGCTAGTACCCAAGGCTGTTAACTTTATTTGCATTTTCATCATTGTCGGATGGCAAAATACACTATTTGCTTCTTGAGTTTGACATTGTACAATGATTTTACAAAAACAAAATGCTTGTGGTTTTTGTTACATGTTGTACTTGTTTTATTAGTGCGATCACCTGTTATGAAATCGCCTTGGCTAGTACCAATATCCAGTAAACACAAAAAAAACTACATAAGTAGACTGTAACGGTAAAAAATTATTGATGAATAAAATTTGTATTGAAAAATAAAATTTCGTGTTACTTTTGAGAAATGGTATTTGTTTAAATTTATTTAAAATAAAACACATACATATATTGTATTAGTATTTACTATTGTAGTGTATTCTACATTATAATATTATTTATTATAATTTATATCATAACTTTATTTATATTATTTATATAGCATTATTCTGAGTCCCCCTTTTGTAAATTCCTAAGGACATTCCTTGGAATTTGCATTGGAAGAATTGTAGTTTAAGACAACAACTATTATTAAGTATTATGTTAAGTTTGTAGTTTTAAGATTACCGTTAAGTTAGTATTTAAGTCCTTGTTTTAACGAAAATAAAACACTCATTATCTTAGCCTCAAATCTGCTTTTTTCATCTATTTATCTCTGGAATATAGATTTGCCTTAGTTCATCACTAGCCAGTGGCGTTTTTAAGCGCCGGCTATAAATTTTTCATTTTAAAAACCACTACACTCATCTTTTTACCACACTATTATTTTTATTTAAATAAAAAGCTTGTTATCAAATATATTCCAAAAAAGTTTTGTTGGTCCTCTCGAAGCTATTTTGGCCCTTATAAATTGTCAATTTAGCCCAAAACATAAAACTGAAAATCCATCATTGAATCACATGTTGGTGTTACAGTTGTGTGTGAGTATATAGTGATAATAGTGGGCGAGTGATCTGAAGATAAATCCAAAGATGCTTCAACTTCAATCATTTCGCTGGGCACACCTTTCATAATTCCAAAGTCGTTAACATCAGGAATTTTTGGTCGATCCGTTGGCCAATATGTTGGCTGACCACTTGAAACTACATTCAAACCCATTTTTGAAATTTTGTCAAAGAAAACACGACCCTTAGGACTGATTAGGGGCTGTGCACATATTACGTAACGCTGTTTTCAGAGATTTTGTCACGCTTTTTAAAAATTTTTCAGTCCAAAATTTCCAATCCGTAACAAATCTTTAACCCCCTCACCACTCCTTGGAGCGTTACGTAATATGTGCACAGCCCCTTAAACGTGAACCCCAAACTGTGTGTTTAGCATTGTAGTCGCCAGCTGCTAGAAAACGGGACCCCAGTGTTGTATAAAATGCGGTTTATTGACTTTCTGAAATTGAAAACGTGGGAGGAGAATAAATAGATGATATCACAAGCTGTTGATAAAAAATTTCAATACAGATATTTGTTGGTTGAAGATATTCTTCACGAAGGTCATTTAGCAGGTAGAGTTTTATTCGAGTTTTTATTAGGAATCCAGTGCCACCACAAGCTCTACCTCGAGGATCCTTGGTGTCGTAGAAATTATATCCACTAATTCTAAAGTAGCTTCGAGACGTCAAATGAGTTTCTGAGATAAGCATAACATCGATTTGTTTATCCAGAAGAAAATATTCTATTTCATTTTGATGTTGGCAGATGGCGTTTGCGTTCCAAAAACAGATTCTTAAGTTCGTGGTTTGTTCAATACAGCCTGCAACAAGGTAACTGCATTTTAAACATTTCCTGCATCATACAGGACATGTTGAGAGTAAAAGTATTTACTGTTTGTATAAGGCTCTCTATCGAGGGTTCAATACGACTAAAATTAGGCCCTGATTCTTCATTTGCTGGTACAGTTTTTTGCGCCGTAGTCTGGTTACTTTTTAAAATATTACACGGAGAGAATTGTGTGCTATGGGCACAACTTATGCACAAATTGTTCACAAAAAATGACTAAGAACAGTTGTTCATAATCTATTCACACTTGTTTATAACTTAAGTTCAGCACTATGAGCATGTTTTATGAACAACTGGGCATAGGTTATGAACAACATTTTCATAGATTCTGAACAATTGGGAAAAGGCTATGAACAACTGAGCATAGTTTATGAACAACTGGGCATAGTTTATGAATAACTGCGCATAGGTTATGAACAACATTTTCATAGCTTGTGAACAAATAGGAAAAAATTTTAAACCTCCTGCTAATATTAAAGAAACAAAATTTCATTTTTTTTTTCAAATGTCTTTATTTCAAAGTACAAGTGTTTAATAACTAATATTATATATACACAGATTAAAATACAATTATTCATATACTTCAGCATTAACATGTTTATTTTATATAATTTATTTACTTGACACAAAGAACAATAGTGAAACTAACTTGCAATTAATGCATACTCATTATCCATATGTGTACGCATTGTTCATAATCTATGCATAAATGGGCACAACTTATGAACAAGATACACACATATCAAAATGTTGGGCAAAATCTATGCACAAGTAGGCATGACTCATGAACAATAAGTGTTAATAGTTCATATATTATGATCAATTGTTTAATTTTCAAATAATGAAGCTATGAACAATGTTCACAAACTGTGCACATTTTTTGTGTATAACTTAAGCACAATTTTAATAGATTGAGCAGAATTTATGATTATTAGGCATAATTTATGCGCAAAGTTGCATATTCAAAAATGTACCTAAACATTTTATAGTTATGAACAGCTTGTGGATAAATAATGCACAACAGTTTTCTCCGTGTAGCGTATGAAAATTGATTATTAGGTTTTTGTTGAGCACTAGTCGCGTTAGACTTGAAAATTTTTGAATATTGATTCTGGCTGGTAGACGGTTGAGGTAACTGTGGGTGGTAGTTAAAAGGGGTTTTAGGATCAGCGGGAGTAGCATTAGTTTTTTTGTTGGATGAATTCTTAAAAAACGAGTAAAGGGGGCAGCTTCTATAGTTGGCAGTGTGATTTCCGCCGTTGGGATCACCTTTCATTTTGTTACAATTAGCGGTACTGTGTAACTCACCACATACAACGAAGACTGTAGGCAACTTGCAATAAGTTTTGGTATGGCCAAATTCTTGGCAGTTCATGCATTTCATAGGTTCAGTTTTTTTATGTGGCTGCTCAACGGTAACTCTCCAGTGCAACAAGTACTTTAAATGATAAATTGGATGGGATTCATTTATTTTTATTTTTATGTCACCTGGCTTTAACTCGACTCTAAATATTGATTGTGGGATTTGTTTCTCTATTTTTAATGTTTGAAACATTTTTCACCTTGAAGCCATTATTTTCAAGGCCAGACTTGACCACTTCTGAATCCACGCTTGAATCAATGCCTTTTATAACTACTGTTAGGCCTTTAGCACTCTTCAGTTGATATGTATAAAAGTTTTTATTTTTAGATTCAAGATTTGAAACTATTTTTCGGTAATTATTTTCATGACTTACCTAAATTTTTGTTTCGTTGATTTTCCCGCGCCTAATTGGAGTTACATAGAATTTATTTTCGCCAATTAAGGAGATAACGCTTTGTAGCAGAAATTTGGAGTTCTGTTCTCTTAAATATATCGGCGGTGGTTTACTGGACCTTCTTCAATTTGTTTTTTTTTTTGATAAATTTTATTATTTATTGAATCTTCAATTATAAATTAAATTATCAATAAGGTTTTCAAATCTTAAATCTAAAAAATATTAAATATAAGTTTAGCCAATGCTAAACAAAATTTTTAATTTCAACGGTTAATTTATGTTGTTTTACATCTCTCGTGTACGGCTGAGAAAAAGAGTATCCCTCCTTTTCAGCCGGGTGTGGCCTCTATAATTTAAAATATTGCACGCAAGTACATTTGGGTGCACCTCAAGTTTTTTTATATATATTTTAGCGTTTTTTGAAAATACTGTCTTCACCAACGGAACATCTAGATCTTTATGAATCCGATGATTTCTGACATACCAGGGGGCTGCTGTAATTGTACGTAGAATTTTATTTTGTCGCCTTTGAATTTTTTCGACATTTGATGCTGAGGCAGTGCCCCATTACTGGATTCCATAGAACTATATTGGTTTCAGGATCGCGTTGTATAATAGTAGTTTACAGTCTAGGCTTAGTATAGAATTTCTTCCATTAAGCCAATTCATTTGGGCTGCGTTTAATTTCATTTGTATTAACTTTGCGTCTATATGCGATTTCCATGTTAAACGACGATCAAGATGAACGCCTAGATATTTCACAACAGTGTGTTGCGGTATGGTCTCGGTGTTAATTTTTATAGGCGGGCATGTTTCCTTGCGCAACGTAAAAGTTAGGAGCACACATTTCTGCTCGTTAACTTTAATACGCCATTGTTTGAGCCAATTTTGCAATTTGGATATATACCCTTGTAAATTGCGGGAAGCTTCTACAGGATTTTCGTGAACGCTTAGAAAAGCGTTGTGTCTTTGTGTCTTCATCGACTTGTTCCTTCAAAATCGCGAAACGATTTTCAGAATGTTTAAGGTTATTTTTTCCATTTTTGGGCATTTTCGCCGTTGACGCTATTTGAGCAGATTTGGGACTTCTTCCCCCTTTTCATCACGGCTATGTATCTGTCCATACCAGTTTGGATTTTATTATCACTATTTTCGCTCACTGCACCTATAATTTTGTGCAAGTCTGTCACCTTGTTATTTATTGTCTGTTTGCTTGTTTGTACAGCTAAGCTGACAAGTTTGCTAATGGGTGCAATTGTTGTTGCTTCTTGATCACTATTTAACATGTATGGAGAGCATGATCGCGCACGAGTATTTGTATTTTGTGTAAGGTTTAAGTTTGTGTTTAAGTTATTTTTTTTTGTTGTCCTCATCAGAAACCAAGGATAAATACACATTCCTACTGCTTGTAGGATTATTGTTGTTGTTTAAAATTATCTTTTTTGTGTTCACTATATGAGTTAATGTATGCAGATATTTATGTATGTATATTACACGCAAGCAAAAAATTAAATAAAATCAGTATAATAACTCTTTAATCAATGTTTTGTTGTTTTGTGATTTTAACTTTCAATAATTTTTAATATTCAGTTGCGACGATTATAAAAACGCGTCTGTACACGATTATATACATATACATACACACACACACACACATATATATATATATATATTAAAAATAGTGTATAATCACACTTTTATACTATAATTTCAGATGGTCAAAACTCTAAAAATATAAGTCGATAGTTTAAAAATATCGAAAATATAGATAGGAATATATGTATATATATTTGTTCCTTTTAACTCCTACAGGGATCATAAGGCAGTATCTGGAATTATACACTTTGCCTTGCGACAGACAACAAGGCAACACGGCGGCAGGCTGCTATCCATGTTGATATTGTCGTTGCAGTACAATTAAACTAATTTATATTTTTGTTGGCGACAATAAACAGCATGGGTTGTGACAATGCATTAAAGAATGTAAAATAAGAGATTTTCAATTCGGGATTCGAGGTTCCAAAATTTCTAAACCCGAGTTCACGCGATTTTTCTAGATTTCGGAATTTTATTTTTTTGAGTAAAAGAAGCAATATAAAAAGTAAAATATTTTAATTTTCTGTATTCAAAACAATAAATTATAAAAATATTTAACTAGATTTCTGTAAAATATTAAATTCACATATTATTAGGTGTGATCCCGTACCCAACATTGGGAGCCCGCGGGACCAAGTTCAGATTTTTTTTATTGAAAATTTTTATTGAATTAATTTTGCGTCTTTACAACATTTAACTTTAGTCCAAAATTCTAATGTTGATATAATATTGTGCCAATGGATGAAGTGAATCATTCTCCACCCTTTTTCAATACTAGATAATATTTCGACATCGTATTCAAATTATCCTGCTAATGGCATGATATCATATTTGCAATGGGATAAAACATTTTGTACAATGCTGGTTGTTGATGTCATTTGTAGCTAAATGGGCTTAAATCTGCAATGTGTTTCCGTGTTCCAGCATGCCAAACAAGGTTGGATATTTAGGCGTGATATCGCATTTGCAATAAAAACATCATGCTTTTGTGTTATTATTTGGTCAAGGCCGAATCCATTGCTTAAACTCACATCGTGATTTCCAAGTCCTTTTGTATTTCGCTTATGATCTCCTTTTTTAGACTCCATTCTTGACACTAACTTTAAATATTTCTTTTAGTAAATATAAATTTTATTAATTTTAGTGTTACAATCCTTTATATAAACTTTTACGCATTTTATGAAAAACGAACAATGATCGGAAGTCTCAAGAATACTTTGTTTTTGCTAAGCTCTTTAACAGACTTGACAACAACTTTTACGACAAAACACAATTATGTACTCTGAAAATCTAAAAGGGACAACACATTTCTTATAATGAAATGTTACAAATTATCTATAACAACAAGACGGTTTTGTGAATGTGTTTTGGTACCTCTTAAACATCATTAATGGTTGCTCTCATTATGGTCTGAAAAATTTAATGTAAAAATTGTACACAAATTGAATGAAATGGTATTGAAACAGTTGTATTTTTTGTATAAAAGTCTTTTTTCTCATACTGAAACAAAAAATTGTGTTTAATATGATTTGGAGCCACACAAAACTAAAAAAACGCACCAAAATTAAAGAAAAAGCGCACCACGCACCAACTCAGATATTTTTCGCACAAAACATTTAGAAAAGCACCAAAAAAGGTGCGAAGCGCACCAAGTTGACAACGCTGTCCCGTACACAAAGTTCGTGCAAGTGAGAGAGATTATGAGAGAGAAATATTCTTCTTCTTCCTGCACGAAACAGCCCGTACTTTTTCTTCGTGCAAGTTTGTGCAAGTAGTAATCAATCAGCTGTTTATGAAATAAACAATAACAATTAAGAAATTTAAATTTTACCTAAAAAGAATAATGATGAAATAACTGTTACTTTTGCAAAAAGCAAAGCAAAATATGTATGTTTGGATATACAAACATAGATATGTATGTGTGTACTAACTAAAATCTCTTAAAAAGTGAAATACTAATCAAAAACAGTATTTATTTTTTTGTTTACTTTCACAGCAATTTCATACAAACTTTTGGGATAAAAATGTGGTTTTTAGTGTTCCCGTACTTTTGTGCGTTTTTGTCTCTAATTGAGAGAAATTCTTGTTTGCTCTCATTTTACCGGACTTTGCCCAAAAAGTACGGGATCAAACCTATTACTTCACTTAAAATAAAAATACATAAGTACATGTCCAAATATTTTGAAAATTCAATTTTGGTGGTGTAAAACGGAACAAATTAAAATACATCATACGGAAAAGAAATACTGCAGATATGGTGTTTTTAGTCTTTGTTGTGGAGTGACCTTAAAAGTATGTACTAAGTAAACAAGTTTCAGTTTAGAATGCGGATTCGATTAAGGTAGGACGATGGAATTTATGTTTTTAAAATTTTTTATTTATTTGTTACGGGTTAGCAATATCTAATTGCATTTCGTTGGTTGCTATTTTGCTTGTGCTTTGTAATTTGCAAAATTGTATTTGGTAGTTTATGCATGAGTAGATGAGTTTTGGAACTTTTCAAATATAAATGGTAAACATCTACTGATGAGTTGGTATAGCAACCAATGAAATGCATTTAGATAATGCTAACACGCAACATATAAATAAAAAAATTTTGTTTATTATTAAAATTTGGGTGGGTATTTTTATTTTCATGCGGTTGTACACATATAAGAAGACGATTAAGGCTCAGCTCCTTGTGCAGACATTTCCTATTCTTGGCTTGTTGCGTTTATAATCATAATTTTCTTTAAAGCTTAGATCCCACTATCGGCACAATGTACCGATTTTCGTCGGCTCACTGCAATAAAGTCATAAATACTAAACCAAAATTGCATTATTTCTCAAATAATTCTGGAATAAGTCTATATGGCTGTATTACCAATGCAGTGTGGTGCAATTATGTCTTATATTTAAATTAGTTGACAAATAATGCAAATTTAGCTTATTACTTATAACTTTATTTCAGTGAGCCGACGAAAATCGCTTAAGCAAATATAAAAATTATACTTACCACATCTATTAATTGCGACAACTTTAGTTTTATGCATACTTTGAGAACATCAGTTGTATTAACCACCGGTCGCACAAGTTTGTTGTAGTTACTTAGGAGATCGTCATATAGTCGCTTGGCATCTGGATTTCCGGCAACAGCTCCATGTACCATAAGGGCTGACAATAACCATGCTCTAATGGTTTCACCAGTAGTTGGTTTCATTTTTTGTTGTGTTATTTACACTTGAGAATTAGATAATATTATGCAATTTTAAATCAAATATTTTTATTTAAATTGGTGTTTTTTAATATTTTCTGGAGTTTTGTTAATAGTTCTTTAATGAATCAATAGCGCTGAGTTCGGTAGAACCATTACTTCTTCTCAAGCGGTGCTACCTTTAGAGATATAGTGACATTTAATTTACGCATAATTCACTTTTTATAATCATAATATCTTCCGATCGGTCTTCAAAATTGTGCACAATAGCAGGTGAGACGGATGCTAAATTTTGCATATACTAAAGCATCATGGGGAAGATTAGGTCCTAAAATGAAAAAAAGCTTATGTTAAGTTTGCCTTTTTAGTGGAGAGAAGAGCGTATACAAATTTTAAAATATATAAAAAAAACAGTCACATGGAAATAATCGAGTGCGTCAGACATTCATAGTGTATACGCGCTACGTTTTTCTGATAACTGCGAGATATTAATATGTAGAGTAATAAAGAGTGGGTGGCTGTGAAAAGGTTGGAAAAAATGTTTTTCGAGCGTGTCAGATATTCAGAGGAAATGCTAAGTGAACTCAAAAAAGTGTATTATCAAATGACTGACGATTTCGACGCGAGCTTAAATCATGGCCGATTCTTGAAAATGTAAAAAAATGATACCTTAAAATATTCTAGTGCGTCAAATTTTTATACAGACGGTTTAACTCCTACTCGTTCTAAATGATGATCTTTATATAATAATAATATACAATAATATAATAATATACCTTTGCTAATATACATACATACATTCTACATTTCAACAATTTATTGATACAAAAGTTTCAATAAATAAAGAGTAGAAAAAATATTAAAAATTTGTATTTTAATTTTCATCCTCACTTTATTCGCTTAAAAGTTATACAGCCTTATGGAAAAAAAATTAATTGAGCTTTGAAATTCGTGTTAGTTACCAGCGACTTTAACGCTAACAAACCTATGTTAAAAAATAGTATGCAAAAACACCATATAAACTAGTGTATCCTGTAATAAATTTAACATGTTGATACTGGCAATACCATCATTCTCTCTTGTCTCTTTATAGTTAACGATGCAAAAAAACGATTCTTAATTCATCCGGATATTCGGATATATTAATACATTTTTGTAAAGTTTTAATATAAAATTAAATTTTTTCTTATTACATTTTGTAAATTAATATTTATATTACATAACAACATAAACAAAATACATTTATAGCAATGTAAAATAAATAAATACGGCTATTTTTTGTTAAGGATTTAAATTACTTCAAATAATCGGAAAAAAATTTTAATCCGATTATTTGAACTACGAGCTTTGTTTACTTTTGTTGGTTGTATGTACATCACTAAAGATTTCCATTATGCTGGGAACACAATTGGGACGAACGCCGAATTTCGTCTAGCACGACGAATTCGTTGGCAAAAGTTCGTTGCGTAAATTCGTCGTGTGGCGCACAACTGGTACGAACAAACAACTGCTGTCATAATAATCCAAAAAATTTTCTGTATTTTTTATTACAAATTTGTTTTTATATACATACATACATACAAACATAATAACGATAGTGTTACCGTATAAAGAAAATAATTCCTTTATAAAATTAAACATTAAAAAAAATTTTTAAAAACAAATTTCATCATTAATAATTATGCTCTATATCGTAAAAAGAAGAACTTATTAAAGTAAAAATTAACATTATTTACTAATATATTTTAAAACTAAAAAAACATGGTAACGCTGTACTGATTTCTTCGTCGTTCGTCGGCGTATGAAATAGAAATAAATCTATCAGAGAATTCGTCACGTACGCATAGCTGCCAGATTTGACGATTTATCGTCATTTTGACGATTTTGGGTCCTAAAAACGACATAGTGACGATGGGACGATTTATAACCTAATTTTGACGATTTTAAATAATTCAAGTTTGCAACATATATTTGTACTATTAGAGCAACCTTGAACTGCTGAAAATTGTAATGAGAAACTTTTTAAAAACTAGTTTGCTTAAAACTGAAAACTTTTATTTAACTGATTATAAAAACAAAAACAATTTTTTAAATTTTGAGGACACTTATTTAGGAATATTTGCCAGAGACGTGTTGGAAGAATCACAAGTAAATGCAAAAGAAGAATATGATATTAGTAATAATTGTGTTAATTTTTATATAGAGTTATCTGATCAGCTATTATCAAGATTTAATTTTGAAAATAAATATAAAGCTCTTGGCCAAATTAATCCATTTAATATTATTAATGAAGAAAAAAAGTTGGTTTTCTGAAATTATAAGATAATTTTCCTATTTTGTTGAAGAAAGTGAAAACCAAGAGCTAGAAACAGAGTTCAGACAATTGAAATTATTGTTCTGATAAAAACATATAAATATTGGATTTTTGGAAAAAACCATCTGAGATGCATACGAGGGGTTCTAGTGTTTTGTTTCCGATTTTGACTAAATTTATTACAAAAATCCTAGTTTTAACACATTATTCAGCAAATATAGAAAGAATATTTAGTCAGGTAAACGTAAATAAGACTAAAATAAGAAATTGAAAAAGTCGTCTTTGGAGGAAATATTATATTCAAAAGATTATTTAAAGCTAAAGAAATGTACCTGCTATGATCTGACAGTTGTACCAATTAATCAATATCTTTAATTGCAATATATATTTGTAAAATATATTATACATATACATATGTATATGACTATTTTCTTAGAAAATGATATTTTATTGTATAAATTTTATTGTAGTTTTGATGCATTTTTAGAAAAAGTGTTTCCAAAAATGAAATTTAAAATGCATAATTTACTAAATTGAAAAAAATAACTAAAGGATTTAGTTTTTTTTGTTTTTTTCCATACAATGTATAAATATATTTCAAAGTATTGAAAAATATGCAATCTATTTACATACATGTGATTTTATTGTGAATTCTAAGTGAGGCATTTCATCTCTGTATTTTAAATAATGCTGTTTTTTAATAATATTTGTTGATTTAAGAGTTTTGTTATGTTTTGCCTTTAATAAAAATAGGTTTTGTTGGTAAAAAAGCGCTTTTTTCATTTGACGTTTTTATGACGATTTCAATAAGCTATATTGACGATAATGACGATTTTTGCCCAAAAATATGACGATATTACAAAAAAAAATCTGGCAGCTATGCACGTACGACGAATTTCGTCGACGTCGGTGCTGTGTTCACTTTCATATGAATGCATGTGTTCTATTTTTGACGACGAATATTCGCAACGAAAAATTCGTCGTTCGTCCCAATTATGTTCCCAGCATTACTTTGCTAAGTAATTTTTGGTAAATATTTTGAAAATTTAATAAAAAATGGATAAAGCAGAGGATATTTAAAGAAAAAGAACCGAAAATTTGAACGAAGAGGACAAAGTAAGTAAAGCTATTGTTATAATTGAGTAAAAGTTTTTAGATATTCGTACTTCTTCTTCTATAGATGCAAGTATTTTAATTTTGTATTTTGCAAGTTTCGCAATGGCGCGGAAGACTTTAGCACTAATTCTGCTTACCGTGGCTTGGGAGATGCCATGAATATCTCCTGCTTCTTAAAGAACAATTTTGTCTATTATGAATCAAGTACATACATACATATGTATATACATACATATGTATATATGCATCATAGTCAAATATCTAGGCGTTCATCTTGATCGTCGTTTAACATGGAAATCGCATATAGACGCAAAGTTGATCCAAATGAAATTAAAAGCAGCCCAAATGAATTGGCTTATGGGAAGAAATTATATACTAAGTCTAGACTGTAAACTTCTACTATACAACGCGATCCTGAAACCAATATGGACCTATGGAATTTCTAGAGTATAGAGGCCACACCCGGCTGAAAAGAAGGAATACTCTTTCTATTAGCCGTACACGAGAGATGTAAAAAAAAATCAACCGTTGTAACTAAAAATTTTGTTTAGCATTGGCTAAACTTATATTTAATAGTTTTAGATTTAAGATTTGAAAAACTTATTGATGTTTCAATCTATAATTGAAGATTCAATAAATAATAAAATTATCAAAAAAAAAAAAATTTTTTCTGTGTTAAAAATAATGAATTCTGGAATGAAAAATGATACATGCTGTACACGTTTCGCTTACTATTCATTACGTTTCCCCGCTGGGTAATTAATTGGGCCATGACACAATTGTGGGAACTCAAAGCACACGTATGCTTCACACATATTCTTATGCTCTTATTTAGTCGTCAATAATCAAGCGCCGAATACACAGTGCACAGTGTAAGATTTTGCTAATCTAGCTGGACAAAAGTCGTTTTTTTGAGTTTCAATTTGAGTAAATAGTTTTATCAAATATGAAAGAGCACTTGTTATAAAATAAGAAAATCCAAAAACTTTGCCTAATTAGTCAACAATAACGGTACTTTAAACTTGAATATTTTTGAGTGAATTAAAAAATAACAAAAACACTTACATGAAATTGCTCATTTTTAAAAGCGTGTAACTTTTTATTGGAATAGAATTTTTTAACGATTCTTTTTTTTGTTTTAATATCATGAGATTTTGTTTTTAGAACCTAGAAAAATCTTTTAGTGCTATTTCATTTAAACAATTACTCTTTTCGTTAAGTTAAGAAAAAAAAAACTAAATTCTATAATCGATAAATTCTTTTCTTCATAACGCTTCAACACCAAATTAGTTTTAAACGAACGTCTGAAGTACCTACTTTAAGGCACATTTAAAATTATCCGCCGAGATTTGCCGATTAAATAAAAAGAAACACATAATGAGTGACAATACCACATAGGTGGAAAGCGGTAAACCGAACAAAACGTGATTTTATAAGTCGCTATGGTGCCTGGTTAAGCACAAACATTGAAATTTCTCAATTTATTTATAAGAAACCAAAAGAAAATTTGGAAGCTGGAAGACCATTAAAGGCGTTCAATGAAAGTTCGCAAAAAACTAAGGCAAGAAGAGCGAAACAAGTCTTGAAGTCAGTAAGTACAGAAGAGCTATATTTGGCAGCCGAAAAAAAATTGCAGTCAACAGGTAAACGAGATTCTGCAAGTATAGTAAGTGAACTTTTTAATACATCACCTCAGAGAGGTTCCAATATAAAAAAAGCCAGAATTTCTAATGAAATTGTAAAATGTTTGTCTCCACAAGAAGCACTTGCAATGATGATCGATACAAATTTATCGACAAACGCATATCGTTCAATGAGAAATCATGTGCAACATTTATACCCCAAATTATATATATGTTATGATTTAGTTCAAAATGCGAAATTATTATGCTACCCAGATAAAATAAATGTTGGCGAAATTTCTGCCGAAGTAAACTTGCAATATTTACTTGATCATACTCTATCAAGATTATGCTTAGCTCTGGAAGATGTTTTGCTTTCCACGTCAAGTTTTAATCAAGAATTGCACTTTTTAGTAAAGTGGGGCTGTGATGGTTCCACTCAAACCCAATATAAGCAAAAATTTTTTCAAGAAAACCTAAGAGATATGTCATTATTCAGTATATCTTTGGTACCACTTCAGTTGTTTTGTACAAAAAATAATTGTAAACGAATTATTTGGCAAAATCCTGCTCCTTCATCACCAAAATATGGTCGTCCAAAAAACTTATATTTACAAAAGAAACAACAGAAACTATAACAAAAGAAGTAAGAAATATCGATGATCAGATTTTACATCTAAACCCTACAATTATAGAAACGAACAAATTAAATTTAAGTATCAAGTCCATTCTAATTTTGTCTATGATTGATGGAAAAGTTTGCAACGCACTATCTGGAATCAGTTCTACACAATCTTGTTATATATGCAAAGCAAAACCAAGCGAAATGAATAATGAAAAAGCTTTATCACAAAAAATTATTAATCAAAAAGCGCTCTCATATGGAATTTCTCCACTTCATTCGTGGATAAAGTTCATGGAGTGCCTGTTGCATATATCTTACAAGCTGGAGGTAAGAAAGTGGCGCGTCACAGGAACGGATGATAAAATTAAAGTTGAACAAAAAAAATGCCTAATTCAAAGTAAATTTAAGTACGAAGCAGGACTTTTAATTGATATGCCAAGTCCAAAAGCTGGTAATACGAATGACGGTAACACCGCTAGACGGTTTTTTAGAGACTCTGAAATAACGGCACGGATAACTGGACTCAATTTAGAACTTATAAAGCGTTTTCACATTTTCTTAGAGTCTATGGGCTCTGGATATTCTATTAATTCTACAGCTTTTCAAGAGTATGCAGATAAAACCAGAAAACTATTTTTGAAAGAATATCCAAGGTAATGTATGCCTGTGACTGTCCATAAAGTTTTATACCATTCAAAACAAATTATTGACAAATGCATCCTTCCCATTGGACAATTGTCGGAGGAGGCTTTAGAAGCCAGAAATAAACACCAACGAAACTATCGGGAATACTTTACTCGGAAAACTTCTAGAACTGACTCTAATAGAGATTTAATGAATAGACTTTTAATAACATCTGATCCATATATAAACAGTTTGCGCAGACCTCCTGTATATAAAAAAGCAGCATTGACCCCTGAAGTACTACATTTATTGGAATCTCCAGAAATACCAGAAGAAAACCATGAATTTTAACATTTTATTCTTACTTTAATTTATATGTACATATGAAATATATTCTTATTTTAAAATTAATAAAAATAATTGAAGAAAAATTTAACACTTATTGTTACTTCTACCTCTTTATTATTTATTTTAAACATTCTCATGCGAATAATATCAGATATAAATTTTTGCAGTTGTATGGAAGGTGGGCGTGGCAGTGGTCCAATTTCGCCCATTTTTTTTACAATATTGGCCTAGTAACACCATGTACCGAGATTCATAAGTCTAGCTTAATTTTTTTCCAAGATATTTAATTTTGTCTCCCTAGAATGGCTGAATCTTACACTGTGCAGCAGAGTTACAAGCCGAGGGGTTTCCATCGGCGGCGGCGGCTTGGTTAAAAATGATCGGCGGCGTGGGCAGTAGTGTCTCGGCGGCGGCTCCAATTTCGGCTCAAACCAATAATTTATTAACATTTTTTGGTTTCTTTTTCGTTTTTAAGACATACATGCATACATATGCATAAGTGCAAATGGATATGCAAATGTATATACATATACATTTGCAACCATGATGAAATGAATATAAGGTACATACATATGTATGTACATATATGCAGAAATACAAGTAATCCAACTCTATCAATTTTATTGATGACAAATATTATAAAGATGATGCAGAACATTTTAAAAATTGATTTGATACAGAATAACATGAGAATTCGAAACCGTAATTGATGTTAAGGATAACAAAAAGACATTAAACTGTTGTAAAAGTGATGAAAATGCAACGCCATCAATAACAAAACCTGAAAAGAATTCCATTAAATCGACATCTCCTAAACCACTTGAAACAACAGAAGAAGTTGGTTTCAATTCTTTACTTGTTATGGCTGAATGTTTCGAAGTGGTCTCAAATGCTCCTAAAAATCATAAATATCACTTAATCATTTCCATCCAAATAATACTCAACAGTATAAGAGGGCTGTGCAATGTGAACATCGTTTGTTGAAAACTTCTTTACCTCCTGGTGTGTATGTAAAAGTTTATGAAGATCGCATGGAGTTGTTAAGTGTAATGATAGAGGGACCAAAACGTACACCCTATGGAGACGGCATGTTTTTCTTTGATATTCAATTGGGTCGTGATTATCCTAACAGACCACCAGTTTGTCATTATATAAGCTACTGCTCTGATCGCCTTAATCCGAATCTATGTATGTATATGAAGACGGCAAAGTTTGTGTATCTTTGCTGGGTGTACTTGGGGCAAGGATACTGAAATATGGGACCCCAAAGTACACTACTTCAAGTTATTGTATCCATACAAGGGCTCTATTGGTGCCTGAATCGAATTTCAATAAAGCTGGTTATGAAAAGCAAAAAGGCACTCAACAAGGTAAAGAAAATTCACGAATGTTTAATGAAATGGTTATCATAAAGATGCCCAAAATACTTCCAACATTCAGCACTTCCGCACATGGTTTTAATGCAGGAGGCTTCTTTAATTTTTTCTTCGTTTTTATTAAGTTTTGGTAATATGTTATAGCTTTTGCAACAGGTGTTTCAACACATTCAGGATCAGACTCACTTGATGAGTTTGCTTCAGAAGTTTCAGTTTTTAAAATATATTCTTGCACTGATTTCTGCATTTTTTGGTAAAAGTAGACTGCTGTAATAAAAGTAGAAGCCACAGGTAACAGGTATGTATATTTTGCTGTGCAGTGGCGGATGCTTAAGCTGGAGGTGCATACCACGCGTCGTACGCTGCTGTCAAAAAAGTAGAATCAGTGTAATTGTATGTGACAAGTTACACAGCACAACCATAGCTGCCAGATTTTTTTAGGTAATATCGTCATATTTTTGGGCAAAAATCGTCATTATCGTCAATATAGCTTATTGAAATCGTCATAAAAACGTCAAATGAAACAAACCGATTTTTTTCGAACAAAACGTATGTTATTAGAGGCAAAACGTAACAAAACTCTTAAATAAACAAATCTGATTAATAAAACAGCATTCTTTTAAATACAGAGATCAGATACTTCAATTAGAATTCACGATAAAATCACGTGTAAATAGAAAAACATTTCAATACTTTGAAAACATGCATGGAACAAGTATTGTATGGAAAAAAATAAAAAAATCCAAATCCTTTAGTTATTTTTACTTCAATTTTGTAAAATATGGTTTTAAAGTTCATTTTCGGAAACACATTTTCTAAAAATGTATAAAAACTAAAATATAATTTATACAATAAAAATATAATTGTGAAAGAAAAAAGACTTGTATACATATACATACATATTTTACATATATTATTATTTCATCATTTGCTGGGGATAGTGGGAAAACTAGGTTTTTTGTAATAAATTTAGTCAAAACCGGAAACAAAAGACTAGAATCCCTCGTTTGCATCTCTGATATTTTTTTCCAAAAATCCAATAGTTATATGTTTATATCACTGCAATAATTATAATTATCTGAGCTCAGTTTCTAGCTCTTGGCTTTCACTTTCTTCAACAAAATAGGAAAATTCTGTTATAATTTCAGAAAACCAAATTTTTTCTACATTAATAATATTAAATGGATTAATTTGGCCAAGAGCTTTATATATTTATTTTCAAAATCAAATCTGGATAATATCTGATCACAAAGCTCTATATAAAAATTATCACAATTGTTATTTTTCTTTTGCACTTATTTGTGCTTCTTCAATTTCATCTCTGGCAAATATTCCTAAATAAATGTCTTCAAAATTCAAAAAATTGTTTTTGTTTTTATAATCAACTAGCTGAGCGCCCGGCTTCGCACGGAAGCTATATACTTTTATAAATTTCGATTTACCTAATCAAAGCACATCACGACTTTCACAAAAGTCATAACTCACAAACGCGTCGAGCGATTTCGATAAACCATCTACACTACCATACGAACAAATCCTTAAAATTTAATCGAATTCGGTTTGACCGTTCGTGAGTTATAAAGTCACAACACACTTGCAACAATTCTATATATATATATAGATTAAATAAAAGTTTACAGTTTTAAGCAAACTAGTTTTTAAAAAGTTGCTCATTAAAATTTTCAGCAGTTCAGTTGCTTTAATAGTACAAATAAATGTTGCAAACTTGAATTATTTAAAATCGTCAAAATTAGGGTATAAATCGTCCCATCGTCACTATGTAATTTTTAGGACCCAAAATCGTCAAAATGACGATAAATCGTCAAATCTGGCAGCTATGAGCACAACGCGTAGAACGCTTAAACGCGTACGACGCGTAAAGTAGATTAACTTTCTACTTTTGTACGCGACGATCGCGCCATGATAAAATAACAACTGTTTTGGATAGCCAAGGATGACAAATTATATTATACTTTCAATGTTATCGATAAATATGTTTGTTTCGTCGACTAATTTCTTCTATTTTTTGTACTAATATTTTCTTTATGAAAATTTTTTCTATATTTTGTACTAATATTTTCTTTAAGAAATTTTTTTCTTATGAAAATATTTACACCACAGCTGATCAAAACAAAACAATTACCGCGTAAAAAGCGTTGCATGTAACTTGAATTTAAATACGCGTATAAAGCGTGAAACGCGTAACACGCGTGGTATGAACCTACAACTTTACACATTTTTTTTTTTCAACAGTATATCCCAGCAAACATCCGAAATTTATATCAAACTAGCTTATCCCGGTGGGCTTCGCTACCCCCATAGTTATAAAATGAATTTAAAAGTATTTATATATCCTATTGTGAAAATTTAATGACGATCGTTCCAGTAGTTAAGACTATATTAACCCTAGAATGCTAACCCACGTAAATTTTACGTGTATTTGTTTTTAATATTGTTGCTACATAAGCATACAGTGACCTAACGGTACCAAATTTAAAAAGTGCTTTTTTCAATAGTTTTTGAGCAAACGCAAAAAGATAAACAAAACATTATTAGTCGTTAAAGTACCTTTAGAGCGACTACATCAAAAGCCTATACGTAAAAATTACGTAGTGTTAGTTTTAAGAGTAAAATTTAAGCACGCGATTTTTACGTGGCGTTAGCAATAAAAGTAAAATTTTGTACAAAAGTTTTAAGCAGTGATTGAAAATGGAAAGTCAAAAAGCGATGAAGAACTGTCTCAACTTTAAAGATGTTGCGGCATTGCTTAACTGCAGCGACTTCAGCGATATCAGCGATAGCGTGAAGGAAGATGATTTTGATAGCGATGACAGTTTTGCTGATCAAAATTGTTATCCCACTGCAAAAGATGAAAATGAAATTAAAAACGAATTGGCAGTAGCATTTTATTTATTACGGAGAATTTCGCATTTACCGAAAAATAATAAGTGACAGAAAATAAACCCAACAGAACAAATTCCTGTAGCTAGCGCAGAGGTAGAAAAAAGTGTAATTTTAGGCAAGCACGGCTACGTTTGGATCAACGTGCCATTGCACAGTGGAGTCAGTAAATGTTCTTTAAAAATATTATATTTATCCGGCCACATAAGAAAATGAGAAGTGCATTGGTTGTTTTATGTTATTGACTGCAGCTTTGAAGAGTAATAACTTTACTGCTGACCTCTTACTCGACACTTCTTACTCTGGAGATAGATACAGAGCCACAATGAGTAAAGGTATGTTAAAATTTATGTTAATACTGTCATATTTGTAAAAATGAGGCGCTTTGGGGAGAGCATCAAAGAAAAATATGAAAAGACTGTTAACCAGGACTGCTGATATATATGCATATAAAGTATTTATATTTTTAACCCTGTCTCAACTGTAAAGATCTCTCTTTGATCTCAAATATTATTTTTATTTGTCTATAATTTTTTGTTTTAGCTAATTAGAATATGTTTTTGTTTACCTTTACATGAATTAATTTTTATTTTTTAAGAAAAAGCTAGTAAAAAATAAAAAATACAGATGTTAACACATTAATTAAAGCACTTTAGGAAAAATTCCACATTACGTAAAATTTAGGTGGTGTTAGTCTTAAAGTATAATTAAAAAGCGTTAGCCTTCTAGGGTTAAATTTTTAATTTTCCTAAAAAAGGGCGTGGTCCCACCCACTTTTCTCCTGGTACGTATTCCAAATTATGCCAATACCATATGTACCAAATATCATCGACGTAAGTAAAAAAATGCCCAAAATATGGCGATTTAAATTTTTGGGTTATATTGGCGGTGACACACCCCTTTGTCCAATCAAAACTTCATATAGCCTATAATTCATCCGAGAGTTACAGTTAAATACTGTGAAAATTTCAGGAAGATCGGTCCAAGGGTTTGGCCTTCTATAAGGAACAAACAAACAAAAAAACAAACACACATTTGGTTTTATATATATATAGATTTACAGGAAAAAACTAATTATGCAGTCTGAAAAATATTTAATGATATTAAATACTCTAAATGAGAAATTATTATTATTAGGCTTAAGTTCAGTTTTATTGAATTAATGAAAATTCAAACTACTATGAGTTTTTTATTTTTGAATAACATTAGCATATGCAATCAGATTAGCAGAACGTATCAGTATACCGATTTCAAGGCCACTACACCTCATCAGCGTTCGTTTGTCCATTTTTACAATTGATGTAAAGTGGATACTAATTGGGAAGAATATAAACTACTTAACCAAGTTTTCAAATGAAACAGAATACGAGAATTAATTTAATTCATTTTTATTCTATTTTCACATTTTGAAACAATTTTGGTTAGTACGAAATTCCGCTTGTCTGATTGCTTACTACTAATATTCAACAAATACTCATAGTTCGTTATACTCAAAGTATTTTACTTTGCAATTATAACGAATTGTTATTTTCTCTCAATGTTAGGGAAATTCACATCACTGTGATGATGAAGCTGAATTAATATTTTTATATTATTATTGGATGATTGGACTGGCTTCGCCCGGAAGCTATTTTTTTATATGGGGAACTATTCTCCCCACTCAGCAACCCATTTTTCGAATTTTGATAGGTGGACGAAGTACTATATATCAACAACAGTACTATATAACAACATAAATAATTTTGTTTTACTTGAAATACTAACGATGACGCTTCTGGTAAATGAGGCGGACATAGCGCCATCTGTCTGTAAATACGATGCGACGCTTCTCGTAAATGAGACGTACATAGCGTCATCTGTCATTCATAATTTTGTTCTGTTTGAAATACGAATTAATTTAAATACTGGAATTGCCCGCTCCCTCCCCACCTCATGCCCCTAGGGGTTTAAAATATACTTTAAAACTTAGTCTCATACCTACCAAATATGCATAAAAAATTTCATTAAAATCGGTCGAGCCGTTTCGGAGGAGTTCGATAACAAAGATTGTGACACGATTATTTTATGTAATACGAGAATTTTATATATTAGATTACGAATAAACGTAATTATTATTTGAACTGTAATAATGTATAAATGAGAAATTATTATTATTAGGCTTAAGTTCATTTTTATTGAATTAATGAAAACTCAAACTACTATGAGTTTTTATTTTTGAAATATTAATTTCTCATATTTTTATGAAATTGCCCTCAAAGTATTGATATAGCAATAACTTTTTTTTAAAAAATATTTTTACACAATTCTTTTTGTTTCGAAATCTGCGTTAAATACAGAAGTTTTAAAGCTAATGGGCACGGAAGTCGTGGTACTTTTTTTATATGGAAATATCTTAAACTTAAATGGAAAAATTATGTAAGATCTCAATTGCGACTTTCCGGTTGTTTCCTGCAAAAATTGAGAAAGTTTTTGTAAAATTGTAGCATACGACTCATTGGACATCTAATCAGGTACAAGAATACGAAAAGAAACTTTATTTACGACAATTCTACTGGCAACGGCTTAAAGAAATCTGAGAAAGGGGCTGCATTTTCTCAAAACTCGTAAAATTGCGAATATCTCGAAAACGTAACACTTTTACAGACCTATGTTGGGTTATTCTGATAGGGTATGATCTCGTATATAGACACAATTCGTTTGGACCACTATTTACGGGACACCCTGTATACATTAATATATTTTAAATAATAATTATGTTTATTCGTTCAAATTACAATTTAAACAAAAAGAGTGGAATGAGAATGGATTATAACGGTACTTTTTTTTCTTTCTTTTTAGTCAAGTATAAAATTCTTCATTTATTTTATATTAAAACAAATTAATGATGTATTTCAAAAATATACATTCCAAACTTTCTGATCATAAAGTTTCTAGATCGATAACATATGTTCCAAAAGATCTTTATAGTTGCAAATATGCCTTCGTTAGAATTGAGCAGAAACGTGCAACACAATATTCATATGAAGGACCTTACAAAATTATTGAAAAGGATAACAATTTTTTTAAGCTTGAGGTCCAAGGAAACACAAAGACTATTTCAATCGATAGACTAAAACCTGCTTTTATAGAACAACCTGACGACAAAAATATAATTTCAAATCAAATAAAAAACATGTTACATTCAATTTTTTAGCCATAGGCAATTCTTAGGAAGGGGGAGTAATGTAGGTGGCTCCAAATACTGTAATAATTCTTAACTACTTTATTTGAAATATATAAATTTTCTCATATCAGATATTCATGAAGATTTTTGTTTTAAAAAAGAGTTATAAAATATTAAAAATAATTAAATAAAGATATACAATATTAAAATAATAATTAAATCCTACATACATACATATATTATAATTTTAAATTATATTAATTTTAATTTAATTAATTTTTTTATCACTTAAACAGCTAGCAACAATTATAGAATGATACACAAATATGACCTCGAGGATCACATCAGGTGGCAACGTCTTACTCCTGGTCCATCCCCCTGCCTAAATACCCCTCTAAAGTGTTCGCGCTATATAGACCGTCCAGAAAGTCCAGCCAGCCACTACCACTGGTCGAGCATCAGTCCTTAAACTAATACCTCTCACAGCTTTTATTAGCAACTAAAGCCACCACGTGGACTACCGAAAGAGACTTCGCCAATAACCGGTCAGGAAACCATGACACCTACGGTGGTGTCCATTCTCAAGGAGAAGGAATATGCCAAAAGCATATCCATCCTCAAGAGAACAGATATGCATCTCGCAATGTGTGAGTCCAATACCGGCTCCTGTGGTACCAGCTTAGGTTACTGGACAAACCTCGAAAGGGAACCAGTAAGGATTAACTTTCTATTGACTTTGGTCTTGAGGGAGTGCTTAGGTGCGCTTTCACCTTCTACCAGACTATCATAGATTACATATTTCCTTTTTTACCTTCATACATCCGTTGCTCTGTTGCTTCAGAGGTTGTGTAGTAAAATATAAGTTTTATGGGTAATTGATAAAACGTAATGTCTGGAAAGACGATTTCTCTTTTCCACGGCAGGCACAGCACCAAGTTGACAAAACGCACCCCCGGGAGGACACTAATGTATATTAGAGAAATTCATGATGTAGATGACTTGCCCTGACATTAATTTAACACAGATCCTAAGTCAGAGTTTGGCTCAGAAGCCAACACGCTAACCACTTCAGCCAGCCTCACCGTCCTGAAGATATGATCGTGAAATAAGGACATGGACATGGGCGTTTGACAAAATTGTAGAAAAAAACGTCACATCGAAATACTCCAGCGCGATTGATTTTTTTTAAAGGAAATTCTTTAAGGATTACGGAAGTTTAAAGAAGTAAAATACAATGAAGATTAGACAAAAAGCACATGGAGTGAAACTTGAAAAAATAATGTCTTTCCCTTCTTTATATGAAGAGGCGGTAGATAATTTTTTTCTTTTTGAATTAAAGGTTCTTCTGATACAATTTTTTCTCCTGAAATAAAATTTACTCTTGCCGGCCAAATTTTAACGTTGTAATGTTTTTCTTTTGCCCGGCTATCTCATTCATCGCCATATGTAAGGTTGACTGCACACATATTCGTTCAATGTTGGGTACCTGCGGTAAATTGAGAATAAAGTCGGCATTTGTTAATCGATTTTCATGATTTATACCTTATTTTATTCTTAAGGTATATAACTCAGAAAAATATTAAATATTGGCTTTTTCTTTTTTTTATTGCATTTTGTGACGACAAAAGTCAGCGGTTCGTTTTTGTCCACACCTTAGCAATCTTTCCAGTAAAAATCCAGCATGAAGCAGAATATTTATTTTTATCTTTATTGATTAATTATTATTCTTGCATGAATATTCTTATTATTATTTTTTTTTTTCTACATTGAAGTATTGTTCTGTTTAATTATTATTTAACTAAGACAAAATTTTGTTAGTATTTTATTTCTGTAGTAATTATCACACGACCCACCGTGTATGGTATTTTGTACATAACAAAGAAGTAACGGTAGCCGCATTCCTCAAATTAAAGCGCCATGGCCACGTATCAAATTGGCTTGACAAATAACATGTATATGTTGATAATTATTATTATACTTAGCACAGCAACGTGTCAAATTCATGCCGTCAAATTTCATTTGAAAGTTATTTTTGAATGATAAGAGCGTGTGATGTTTTTGGTCGCAAAATATTTTTTGCTAACAAAATTTTCTTAATTTTATTTATTAATATTTATAATATCAATTACCTTATATTTTTATATGCGATTGATTTACAGAGCCTTTATATTAAATTATTATGAAAAAAATTAAATATATTTTTATAATTTTAATTCAATAAATATAAAAATATTCATAACATTTACATTTTTTTCAACATTTGGTTTATTTTTAATTGCTCTCCATAAAGCAGGCAAACAGCGATAAAATTTATTTAATTCCAGTATTAAATATTTTCATCGATTTTTTATTTATTGCTGCGCAAACTAAATAAAAATGAGATTTGATGCAATTACGCAGCAACACATCAAATTACAGTATCGACGGCAGTGAATATCTAAATTGTTTTGATTTTCGTATATAAAAAAATATATACAAGGATAAGCCAAGCCATCCCATATTGGACCAATTGTGCTGGCATAGCATGGCAGCCTACCGGAGAATTCGGCGAAGAGAGTGGCCCCCTTGGATGGCACCAATTTTCAACCAGCTACATCCCTCATTAGTTGTACAAGGCCCATACACTCACAGTGATGTGCACGTCTACACCTCATTCCAGATGCCTCGGCCTCCACATTACAAAAGCACAGGAACAGCATGGTAAGATGCAGAACACAATTTGTATTCTTATTTATAAATTTTGTTTTGCAGGCATAAGCGACAACACAATCCTCACGATGTGTGGCCTCAATGACACAACCGCATAGGGACACCACTATACAGTGTATACAGCATCGACACTCTAATAAGTTCCCTGGCTCCGCAGAACATAACAAAAATGATGGACGTTGTGTTTGTGTCCACAGCGAATTCATCACTGAACCTCCTAACAAACAAAAATTTGTTTTTAAATGTGTCAAAAAAAAAAAAAATCAATCATCACTTAATAACCAAGGTATTTGCGCATTTTTATATTAAATGAATCTCCTATTATTTATACGGGAACGTAGTTTAAATTATAAAATTTCTGTTGATAAAAAAAACACACGGCCGACCTCAAGATGTCGAAAGAACTCCAAATTTCTCATTCGTACAAATAGATGTATTAAAAATATGTATGTATGTATGTAGAAACGAACCAACAATTGAACATGAAATATAACGAATCAATAAAAAAAACTGTACGAGTTGAAAAGTGTTTAAATTTTCACTTTCGTACAAGTTCTTTGAAACACCTGAGTATTCACCATTTTATAATTTTCACCAATTTATGGATGAATTTTTCTTTGCTTTTCTTACTATTTAAATTCTCGGGCGTGACATCTTAGTAGTCTACCTTTACTTTTATTTATCTTTTTATATATCTTTGGTATCGCACGTTAATAATTATTCAGATTGCAATCAATTCATTGCAATACTTTATGGGTTAAAAAAAACGAATGCATGTAAATGCTGTGTCAACTTTACTACTTTTGGATTTAAATACACGGTCGCACTGCCATCCAAACGCATCCCCATGCAATCAAATAACAATTTGTTATTTGCTGATGCGGATGCATTTTTCAAGTAGTACAACCATTAAATCTTTGCTTGTAGTAAAGAAATATGGTTGTTTTAAGTCTTTCCCAGACTTTGTAAAAAAAAAATTCTTTTAAATTAACTTACTTAAATTTATTTCTTGTTCTCTTTTATATGAGATACGTGCGATATACATACATATATATTTAAAGGTTTTACTTAACTACTATGATGTCTTTTCCCTGTAACTTTCTTTTAACTGGGCTATTATATTATAATCAGGTATTTTATGGAAATTTGCTACATATCGCTGGTTGAGATGAACATCGAAGAACGAGAACCTATTCCCAAGAGTTGCTGCTAAAACCACTCAAGGCATCGGATATAAAATTTTACGGGAAGTATTTTTGTTTATTTAATTCGTTATTTTATGTGGACTTATCAATAAGAAAGAAAGAAAGAAAATATAACAGGGTAGTCTAAAGCTATGGAAATTTGTCATCAAAAGAATCGTCTTCTAACAAAGAAAATATAACAATAATCTGTTAAATAATCGGGTTAAAACGGGATAACACAAACATAGAAATATCACAATAAAAAGTATATTGCATGCTTGTAGCTTTGTCTCCATAAAACCTAAATATCACAGATCACTGTTTAATATCTTTGGCATGATAAATACTAAGAACTTTTCCTTGAAGTGTTTCCAGTTTATAATTGCTGTTTCCAATAACTTCACGTACTCTTCATTTTCTAAATTTTGGTGCAAATTTAGCGTTGAAGTTTTTCTTAAAATCGCTTTGCACAAAATTTCTTAAAAACACTTCTTGTCCTATTGTAAAATTAATGTCTCTGTCTTCTCTTATTGTATTGTTTTTCATTTCTTTCGTAAGCTTTGTGTAAATTATTTCCTACTGATTCCCTACAGATCTGTATATGATCCTGCCTTCCTGCGATTTCAAAACTATTTTCGCTCAGGGATTTTAATTTCTTAGCCAATACGTAATCTGTACCTGACATAAACATTTGCTGACCAAACAGTGCCATATATGGAGTTGTGCCTATTGATTCTTTTATCGCCGACCTGAGAGCGCATTCTATTTCCGATATATAGGAATCAGAGAACTGCACGATCACAGGTTTTCGTGATTTAGGTATACTCGTCTTAAATGCGGTTGCGGTGTGATCGCCACCGCATTGCTTTTGCTCAAGTATTCGCCATATCCGTACACAGTTGAGTATTGCTACGTTTGAGCTTCTAGCATACACAATCATATGCGTTCGCGGTGATTGCTCTGCCTTACGTTTTTTACACATTCGGCAGTCGTACTCATACTTAACGTACACAACAAAAACAATATTTGTATACGAACATGCGAGCACACTCATTGATGTGTGCTTTATCTGAAGTAAATACAGCGTTGCCACTGTGTAATTATACAAAAGCTGTAATAATTTGAAAAAAACATCTATGTATTTGTATATAGCTTTTGTGTTCTGCAAAAATTGCAGTAAATGTAAAATATTAGCGACGCATATACTCATATGAATGTACATAAGATGTATGTATCTATGTGTAAATGCCGTATACCTCTATCATGTTTTTCGCTTCTCTTGTAAAATAATAAAGTTGATAGTTAGGGCATTTATCGTTTCAGGTAACGAAATGCTACATAAAAACCCGTCTTATTTTTAATGTTTATTTTATTAAACTCTCATAACACTTTCAGATTATTTTTCGGAATCGAAATTTGGTTTTTAATAATGCTGCGCACTTGCATTTTTCAATCTCAGTAGGAAAAATAACTACGCTGAAGAACAAATTAAATTTTTTGGAATGAATTCTTGTATACAAATATAAGCAGATAGCGCCTTAAGAAATGTTTTGTGAAAGACTGATTCGTAAATATAATTTTTGGGTAATTTTGAATCTGTTATTGTGTAAGGATTAATCTTAAATCTGGCATCACTGATTGTTTGTAGAGAAAACTTCCAAAAGCAAATATAAAAAAATAATAGAGTATGAAAAGACGAAATACTAAAAGTTTTGCTCATGTAGATTGCGATGTTTGTTGCTACTGGTTTTTGCGCTCATTGGTTTTATGTACGCAAACACCGCAAAGTAGCGAGCATATTATGATCGCATCAAATCTCTGTAAATAAACGGCGAGTCAAATCAACACCGCAAATTTTTTATGCGTTGTTTAAAGTATAGAATACATATGCGGTGTATGGTCCGTATTTAGATATGCTCTTATGCCCGCTAGAAGAGATTGATTAACTCTTTCTGAAGCGTTAGATTGTGGTGCATATGCTGCAGTCCTAATATGGTTTATTTTTAAATTGTTTACCATTTTTTGGAATTCTTGGGAAATGAATTGCTTCCCATTATCTGAATGAATGGTTTCCGGTGTTCCAAAAGTGTGGAAAATTCTTCGTACCAAATAATCAACTACTGCTTTTGATGTCGCTTTTCTCATGGGTTTTAAAAAGACAAATTTCGAGAAATGATCCAAGACAACAAATACATAGGCATTACCATTTTTTGAGCGTGGATATTTTCCTAAAAAATCTATATAGATTTTCTGGAATGGCCTATAAGTAATTACCTATTCTCCCATTCTTGGACGCATTTCATAATTTGCTGGCTTTGTTTCTTTGCAGATTGTGCAATTATTGACATAATTTTTTACATGCAATACCATTTTTGGCCAATAATAAAATTGCCAAAATCGATGTAAAGTTTTATTTATACCACCGTGAGAAGCAGTTTCTACATCATGAGCTTAAGAAATTAATGTTGATAATAGGTTCTCAGGAATCCATAGCTTCCACTCTATGCCACTATCATCTTTGGAAAAGCTCGTCTTCTTAAAAATCATTCCGTTGTCATATTTTAAATCCGGTAATTTATTATTGTTTTTTTCAATTGTTTGCACTAATTCTTGGTACTCGGGTGACTCAAATTCTGTTGTTTCGAAATCTAATAGCTCGATTTCTTCCACATTTGCATCGCTCACAGGTCTCGAAAGCATGTCAGCAACGATGTTTTCTGAGCCTTTACGGTGCTCGATTTTAAAGTTGAGCGCCTGGAGCTGCAAAGACCAGCGAGCTAAACGACCACTCAAGTCTTTTAGGCTCATTAACCATTTTGAAATGGCATGGTCCGTGATTATGGTGAACTCCATTAGTTCAACATACGGTCTAAATCTTTTCACGACCAGCACTGCTGCGAGGCACTCTTTCTCCGTCACGGTACAATTTATTTGCGCTCCATTTAACTTCTGTGAGAAAAATGCTATAGGACCGTCTTCACTTAGATCATCTTTCTGAAACAATACAGCGCCTACACCCACATGCGTAGCGTCGCATTGAATATAAAGTCTGGGTGAACCAGTACCGGTGCTGTAGTAAGGGCTTGCTTTAAATCGAGAAAAGCTTCAATCGCTTCTTCAGACATTTGGAATTTTTTTCCTTTTTTAAGAGTATCACTCAAAGGAGCTGCAATTATAGCGAAGTCCTTAATAAAACGTCGATACCAGCCAGCTGTACCTAGAAAGCTTCTGACTTGGCGCGGAGTTTTTGGTATCGGTATCTGTTGTATTGCTTTAATTTAATCGGGGTCAGTGCAAAGTCTACCACCTCCAATTACAAAACCTAGATATTTTAATTCTTTAAAGCAGAATACACTTTTATTCATGCCTATAGTTAGATTGGCATCAGATAAACATTTTGCTACTTCTTTGGATATTACCAATAAATCGTCCAGATAAATGCAAACGATATTTTTCAGCCTTTGAGGAATGACCTTATCCATAAGGCGACAAAGGCGTTGGGCCGCATTACAGAGGCCGAATGGCATTACTGTATATTGGTAATGTGGCCTGCCGTGAATAGTGAAGGCGGTATATTCTCGACATTTTTGGTCTAAATTAATTTGCCAAAATGCATATTTTAAGTCTACACTAGTAATATATACCGTCTCATTAATCCTGCTCAATATGCCCTCAATATTTTGAATCGGGTATGCATCCTTTACCGTGAGGTTGTTTAATTTTCTGGCGTCTAAACACAGACGGTTTTTACCAGGTTTGCATCCCAGAGTCACTCTATTATTAAATGGACTTTCACTTTCCTCAATCACGCCTAGCTCTAACATTTTGTAAACTTCTTGATATAAAAGATCTTGCACTTTTGGGGAAACAGGATAGTGACGCTCTTTAAATGGCACTGAATCAGGCAACAACTGAATGGAATGTTTTTCCAGATGAGTTTTACCTAATTCATTTTTCTCAAATGTTAGAAACAGACTTTTAACCTGTTCTAATTTTTCTAGCTGTATTTGGCTCAATTTATGTTGTTCAGGCGTTTGATTTTTTAGAGGTTCAAAACCATCCATGATTTTATTATAGTCTATTTCATCTATATTTAGCACTGCCGGTGCTAAATCAAATTCTCTCCAAAAATCAATGCCTAAATATAAATTTTGTTCCAACGACGGGCACAGATAAAATTTAATTTCTTTACTTTTGTTATTATAAGTGATTGGTAATGTTATTTTTCCTCTAATCTGATGTGCTAGACCAGAGGCTGTTTTTACATTTGAGTTATATCTCAGAGCTACTAAACCTAAGTCTTTTAATAAATTATCGCACCCCTTACCTAATATACTGACCGATGCACCAGTGTCTAATAAGCCTTTAACAAATTTATCCCCTATGAAAATATCAGCATAAACTCTGGGATCAGCATCAGATATCGCTTCTACAGAAGAGATAACTCCTTCTCTTACAATTTTTCTTTCTTAATAGCGTTTTCTGGCTTTTCTTACTTTTGATGTTATCGATGGCAAAGTGTTAATATTATCATTAAAAATACGGTTTCTAACTTTAATATAATTTTTTAATTTTTCATTATATGTTTGGAAATGTTTGTTGGGTAATTCATTTTGTGTATTATGGCTTGATGTTGGGTTAATGTCTACTTTTGTGGAATTGCGGACGTCTGGGTAGAACGTGACTCGCCCGCTTGGGTCATGTTCTTTTTGCGGTTTTCCTGTTTATTACCGTTTTAAACATTTAGGTGTTATAGTGCGCTCTAGACCGCACTTATAACAAAATATATTCCGCACATTAGAACCACATTCAATATAAGTGTGCCCAGTATGTCTGCAATTCCAACAAACTAATTCTTTTTTTCTATCACGACTTATCTCTTCTACATTATATGATTCTTGTAATTCATCGTAGTTTTTAACCTCTTCTTCTTCTTCATATATCTCGTTTACTCTTGGACGAGGATTGTAACGCGTAGAATTAGAAGTTCTGACTTCTCGTCTTGGGAATCTCCTCTCAATCTCTCGACATTCCTCTCTCAACTGCTCGATGTTGTATATAGCCATGGGATAAATTAATCTGACAATATGCTCTTTTACGTTTCTTTTGAGATTTTAATCATTTCGTAACCAGGAATAGGAGAACGAAGTTTTGACCTAATAGTCAACATCGAATGGAAATAATCTTCTAATGATTCATTCGTTTGTTGACGCCGCTCTACCATTTCCTGCATTACTTCAAAATCGCTTCTATTTGCCAGGAATTGATTCAACAAACTATAACGTAGAGTTGGCCAATCTACAGTACTGTTTTGTGTTTTTAAGTAAAGCCAAAACCATTCTTTTGCCTGACCTTTTAATAGACGGAAAATGGCTTGCTCTACCCGAAAAACAAAATCTTCTATTGAAATGCCACTGCCGCCTCCTTCATAAACGATATCCCACTTATCAATCCTGATTTGACCTTCTACAGGTCGAATATTCACATTTCTTTCATAGGAATAAAAATTTGGGGCATTAGACAAAATATTTGTGAACCTATAGCCTTGCCTGGGAGCTCAAACATCTTCATTATTTGAATATTGTTTCCTGGGATGTTTTTCAAAACTTCTAGGCTGTATGGGTTCATAATTTTGTTTCAATGTATTAGCTTGTACGGTGGCTGCATTTTCAGTACTTAAAGAAGTTTTTTTCATTTGTTGTCTTTGAATAGGGGCTTCTACACTACTTTTTTCTGAGTCAGGATTACTAGAACTAGGTAAATAATTATGAGCGTTAGAAAGTGGTTTCAATGCCTTATTTACCTCTTCCATAATTTTTTTTAGACCCTCCTGAATGGATACCTGAATCATTTCTGACATTTCGTATCTTATACTGTTTCGTAATTCAGACTCTTTATTTACTATCATTTCCTGAACCTCTTCTTGTCGTAATTCTTCTAACACATTTAGAGCCGCTGCTCCTTGTTCAGGGATTGATTTTTCAGCTACTTTATTTATAACATTTTTGCTAACTTTTCTTATTGTTCCAGATAAATCTTGGAATTGGGGATCCTGAAAGACTGATTGACGTGGAGAGTGTTGGACGTTTGATGTGAACCCTATTCGATTCTGGTCATATTCTAAGGACCGCCTGACTTTATTATTTTGTTCACTCATGGTGACGCTCAAGTTATTTATATTATTTAATTTATAATTAATTTAAGAAAAATGTAAAAATTGTAATTTTAATTCAATATTTAATGTAATAACTTATTATGTGTGTTCGCAAGTATGTATTGTGACCAAACTTTTCCTTAAAACTAACAAATGTTCAAAAACAAACAAATGTTCTTATACTAGTATCCTACCTATATCACAGATCAATTAATTGTATTCCTAAACTAACAAAAACTAAATTGCACTAATTCCCTATCACTTACAATGCTACTGATGTTACTATAAGAGTACATCAGGCCACTGTATTTATATAATTTAATGTTATACAATATCATATCTGGCAAAATCAAGCATATAAGATGTGTTAATTTAATCTTATGCCTTAATTTTGCTGGTTTCACTTCTATTATTGTTATTCGAATATTGTCATTTATTTTTTTGTGCTTCTGATGTTAATTTCATCAGGCCAACAAAAACAACACAAACCAATCTGTATTAAAATTAAGCAGACAAGGTCTTTTTACTTTGCATTGTGTCTTAATTTCACTACTGTTTGGAACATAATGCAAACAACTAACAAAAAAATTAAACTAAATTATTTGTCTAAAAAAAAACAAAACTAATTGCTTAATTCACCCTCCTGTGGGCCGCTCAGTAGTCATGCTATTGGCCCATCTACGTATCGATGGCCAAGCCACTATACTGAGCAACTCACAAAAGGGTAAACTGTTTTCTTTAAAACTTTAAAATTCCTTACAGCTTACTGTATATTTATATGTACCCTTTAGGGCCTTTACCGTTGGGCGCCATTTTGTCACAGTACCCTTGTCTGGATTTTGATAAGCCGCACAATCAAATGCCAACTAGCTCAGGGACGTCAGGGAAGGTACGACCCGCGGCTTCCAAAACAGGGCTGGACAAAAATATTTATATTTATATGAACAAGAAAAAACCTAACAGAAAATAACTACATGAAAATGGCTAACGGACTGAAAGTTCGTTATAAAAATTTCGGACGGACATTGACACAATTAACTGCACGATGACATAGTTGGGACATGTGGTGGAATTTGTCCCACTAGCTGCCCATGGTAACGTAACACTTAAAAATGTTTACATTACCCCACTCACGACAAAGAATTGGTCACACACTTACATACTTACTTTACACAAAAAAAACTTTAGCCGGACATTATGAAGTTAGGTTCTTCATCCAAATGAAAACATAAGCAAATGTATATTTAAAATGTTTACAATAAATTATTTTATTAAAATGAAATTGTTTTCTTTTGGATTATCAAAGATTTTGCTCGTAAATAAGTAAACGAAAAATATCAATATATATGTATGTATATGTAAAAAAAAACTAAGTGTTTAAATTAACCTAGTTATCTTAATTATTAAATATGAACATAAAAAAAATCTTAATCACTACTACAAACTTCCTCAAAAACAAAATTCCCAAAAATACCTAAAAAATCTCCTGGACACTCGTCAAACAGGATGCGCACCAAAAAAAATTAACTAATATTTAGCTACCTGTTTGAGAGAGCTCTCTAAAATGGTATATACAAAAAAATTCCGTAATCTTTCAACAAAAATTAAATAATAAAATCTACTAACGTATACTACTATACAACCCGCAACAAATAAATAAAATATAAAACATAAATACTTGAGTACATGCTCAAATAAATGTAAAAATTTTATATTACCAAAACTTAATAAAAACGAAGAAAAAAATTAAAGAAGCCTCCTGCATTAAAACCATGTGCGGGATTGCTGAATGTTGGAAGTATTTTGGGCATCTTTATGATAACCATTTCATTAAACATTCGTGAATTTTCTTTACCTTGTTGAGTGCCTTTTTGCTTTTCATAACCAGCTTTATTGAAATTCGATTCAGGCACCAATAGAGCCCTTGTATGGATACAATAACTTGAAGTAGTGTACTTTGGGGTCCCATATTTCAGTATCCTTGCCCCAAGTACCCAGCAAAGATACACAAACTTTGCCGTCTTCATATACATACATAGATTCGGATTAAGGCGATCAGAGCAGTAGCTTATATAATGACAAACTGGTGGTCTGTTAGGATAATCACGACCCAATTGAATATCAAAGAAAAACATGCCGTCTCCATATGGTGTACGTTTTGGTCCCTCTATCATTACACTTAACAACTCCATGCGATCTTCATAAACTTTTACATACACACCAGGAGGTAAAGAAGGTTTCAACAAACGATGTTCACATTGCACAGCCCTCTTATACTGTTGAGTATTATTTGGATGGAAATGATTAAGTGATATTTATGATTTTTAGGAGCATTTGAGACCACTTCGAAACATTCAGCCATAACAAGTAAAGAATTGAAACCAACTTCTTCTGTTGTTTCAAGTGGTTTAGGAGATGTCGATTTAATGGAATCCTTTTCAGGTTTTGTTATTGATGGCGTTGCATTCTCATCACTTTTACAACCGTTTAATGTCTTTTTGTTATCCTTAACATCAATTACGGTTTCGAATTCTCATCTTATTCTGTATCAAATCAATTTTTAAAATGTTCTGCATCATCTTTATAATATTTGTCACCAATAAAATTGATAGAGTTGGATTACTTGTATTTCTGCATATATGTACATACATATGTACCTTATATTCATTTCATCATGGTTGCAAATGCATGGTTTGCATATCCATTTGCACTTATGCATATATATGCATGTATGTATTAAAAACGAAAAAGAAACCAAAAAATGTTAATAAGTTATTGGTTTGTGCCGAAATTTGAGCCGCCGCGGAGACACTACTGCCCACGCCGCCGCCGCCGATCATTTTTAACCAAGCCGCCGCCGCCGATGGAAACCCCTCGGCTTGTAATTCTGCACTGGACCCCGCGAGCTATCGCGGCATCAGAGCGGGAAAACGTGACGTTACAATTTTTAAACTGGAAAAAAAAAAAATTTTTAAAGCAAAAATTGTTTCCCCTTTGAAATTTTTGAATAATTCCAAAACGATAAAATATAGAAAAAACTATGTTGAATTAAATTAAATAAAATTTTGATACGCATCTTTTGGTGTTTTGTTCATGAAAATGGGTTGAGTCGTTCTCGAGTTGGGCTGAAATATGTCTTCGTACCTTACTAATTTAGGGGGAAAAAATTGCCACGCCCATAAAAAAAATCGTACGTGATGGAGAAAAACCGAAAACAGATTTGAGTGATTTTTTGCAGAGCCGTGTTATTAATATAAAAATTTGATGGAAAAGATATGCATATGTATACATATTTGAAATATGAGCGAGAGGGATAAATTATAACTGTTTTCTCTCCCCTCTTTTTAATATCTTATTTCTCCATTATAGTTTTTAACTTTTAATTATTCTGTTAATTATTATATTGCTAATATGTATTTTCTTTATAATCCAAATACAGCGAAATAAAGATACACAACAAAAATTTATGGATGAAAAACGGTGCTCGATGAACAAGTTGTTGCATCCGTCGAAAAGGAAGGCGAAACCAAGCACATCCGATAGGAAGAAAGAGAATGAGAGTGCAATGATAGACAAAAATATAAATTATATAAACAATGTTTTGGGGGAATATAAATTAAATATTGGGAACTTAAGTTTTAAAATTATTAATTCTCCCGCTGTTTATTTTATTACATAATAGAAATGAGAATGTAAATAAGGAAAAATTATCATTTCATTAATGAGTCAAGTGTTAATGAAAAAAAAATGGATATCCTAATGAATCATTCAGTTTCAACTCTTGCAGTGTACAGACGCGTTTTTATTATCGTCGCAACTGAATATTAAAAATTTATTGAAAGAAAATTCACAAAAAAAAATAAAAACAAGAACAAAACATTTATTAAACAGTTGTCTTACTGGTTTTATTTTATTTTTTGCTTGTGTGTAAATACATAAATATTTGCATACACCAACTCATAAGTGAACACAAAAAAGAGAACTCTAAATGAGTTCACCTTCTAACAACAACAATAAACCTACAAGCAGTAGGAATGTACAATATATAACAAACCTGAATACTACACAAAACACAAATACTCGTGAGCGATCATTGTCTCCGTTCATGTTAAATACCGATCAAGAAGCAACAACAATTGCACCTATTAGCAAACTTGTCAGCTTAGCTGTACAATCAAACAAACAAACAATAAATACCCAGGTGACCAACGTGCACAAAATTGTAAATGCAGTGAGTGAAAAAAGTGATAATAAAATCCAAACTGGTATGGACAGATACATAACCGTGCTTAAAAGGGGAAGAAGTCCCAAATCAGCTGAAATAGCGTCAACGGCGAAAATGCCCAAAGATGGGAAAAATAATATTAAAAATTCTGAAAATCGTTTTGCGATTTTGAATAAACAAGTCGATGAAGACACAAGTACAACAAGGTCCACTAAACCACCGCCGATATATTTAAGAGAACAGAACTCCAACTTTTTGGTAAAAAGCCTTATCTCATTAATTGGAGAAAATGAGTTCTATGTAACTCCAATTAAGCGTAGCAAAATCAACGAAACTAAAATTCAGGTAACACGAGAAAGTAATTACAGGAAAATTGTCTCAGATTTTGAGACTAAAAACAAAAACTTTTATACATATCAACTGCAGAGTGCTAAAGGCCTAACAGTAGTTATAAAAGGAATATATTCAAGCGTGGATCCGGAAGAGGTAAAGTCTAGCCTTGAAAATAGTGGCTTCAAAGTGAAAAATGTTTCAAACATTAAAAACAGGGATAAAATCCCCCAACTTTTTTTTTAGAGTCGAGCTACAGCCAGGCGACTTGAAAATTAAAAAAAATGAATCGCACCCAATCTATAGCTTAAAATACTTGTTGCATCGGAGAGTTACCGTTGAGATGCCACATAAAAAAACTGGACCTATCCAATGCATGAACTGTCAAGAATTTGGCCATACCAAAACTTATTGCAAGTTGCCTACCGTTTGCGTTGTATTTGGCGAGTTACACAGTACCGCTAACTGTGACAAAATAAAAGGTGATACCAAAGCAAAAAAAATGTAGTAATTGCGGCGGAAACCACACTGCCAACTATAGGGGCTGCCCTCTTTATTCTCTTTTAAAAACAAATGCTACTCCCGCTCAGCCCAACACTCCTTTAAACTACCCACAGTTACCTCAACCGTCGTCTAGCCATAATCAATACTCAAATGTTTTAAAGTCTAACACGACTCTTACTCAACAAAAACCTAATAGTCAATTTTCATACGCTAATATTTTAAAGAGTAACCAGATGCCGGCGCAAAAAACTGTACCAGTAAATGAAGAATCAGGGCATAATTTTAGTCGTATTGAAGTCTCGATAGAGATCCTAATACAAACAGTAAATATATTTACTCTCAACATTTCCTGTATGATGCAGGAAATGTTGAAAATGCAGTCTACCCTGTTGCAGGCTGTATTGAAAAAACCATGAACTTAAGAATCTGTTTTTGGAACGCAAACGGCATCTGCCAACATAAAAATGAAATTGAATATTTTCTTCTGGATAAACAAATCGATGTTATGCTTATCTCAGAAACTCACTTGACGTCCCGAAGCTATTTTCGAATTAATGGATATAATTTCTATGACACCAAGGATCCTCAAGGTAGAGCTTGTGGTGGCTCTGGAATCCTAATAAAAACTCGAATAAAACACTACCTACTAAATGACCTTCGTGAAGAATATCTTCAAGCAACGAACATCTGCATTGAAAATTTATATCAAAAGCTTGTGATATCATCTGTTTACTCTCCTCCCAGGTTTTCAATTTCAGATAGTCAATATACCGCATTTTATACAACACTGGGGTCCCGTTTTCTAGCAGCTGGCGACTACAATGCTAAACACACATTTTGGGGTTCATGTTTAATCAGTCCTAAGGGTCGTGTTTTGTTTGACACAATTTAAAAAATGGGTTTAATTATAGTTTCAAGTGGTCAGCCAACATATTGGCCAAGTTTTCGTCAAAAAATTCCTGATGTTATCCACTTTGGGATTATGAAAGGCGTGCCCAGCGAAATGATTGAAGTAGAAGCATCTTTGGATTTGTCTTCAGATCACTCGCCTACTATTATCACTATTTACTCAAACACAACTGCAACACCAACATATGATTTACCGCTGACACCTGCACGTATTAACTGGCTGAAATACAAAAAGTTTTTGAGTGCTCATTGCACGGAAAATATGCCATTGAGAACACCTGCTGACATAGAAAATTCTATTAAGTTGTTTGAAGCACATGCTAAACAAGCTGCTCTTAATGCTTCTTCAATTCATCCAAATCAACAAGCGAGATTTAACAATATTTTTTGTGCAGATATAGAAAAGCTATGGACTGAAAAACGGAGAG
Organism: Lypha dubia; assembly: GCA_947311025.1. NCBI lineage: Eukaryota > Metazoa > Arthropoda > Insecta > Diptera > Tachinidae > Lypha > Lypha dubia. The sequence continues at coordinate 101,212,484 of OX371260.1, read as the reverse complement.
CTCGACGAGAATGGCAACGTTACAGATCACCTCAGCTAAAATTAAGGCTTAAGGAGTGTACCAAACAGCTAAGAAAAGTTTTACAATCACAAAAAACAGTATCGCTGCAAAAATTTCTGCAAGAACTCGATGCAACACCATCAACAGATTATTCGCTGTGGCGTGCAGCCAGAGGACTTAAAAGGCCAGTGATTTGCAAACCTCCATTACGAGCCTCTAATGGTGGCTGGGCAAGAACTGATGCTGAAAAAGGTGATCTATTTGTTAAGCACCTAGAAAAAGTATTTACCCCGAATATTTCTGCTGATATTGTTGAACTGCCACCAGTCGTCTCTTTACCAGAAATACCGATGAGATGACGGAGATTGAAAATACTATTACTAGTCTTAACACCAGAACAGCCCCAGGTGTCGACAAAATAAGCAACAAAATGCATCAACAACTGCCTTATATTGCAAAAAGAGTTATACTCTTCATTTTGATAGTATTCTACGGCTGCAATACTATCCTGCAGAATGGAAGGTTTCAATGATTATTATTGTATTATTTTATGCGAGTAAAACACTTGTGGTCAGTTTTAAAGACATTTATTGAGTGGTCAGATTATTGATAATAATGAGTATGTAACAAGTATATCGAAATAAAATATATTAGAGAGTCATAAGAAGACAGTAATTTTTAATACATAATAATCGGAATGTGAAGTAATGAATATAGATTGTAATAGTCAATACTAATACAGGGTTCTTATGCAATTTTGGCATATCAAATATTTTAACTTATAATAACTTATTTCTACAATTATGATACCAAAGCCCGGCAAGGATCATACGAAGGTTGAATCCTATCGGCCTATTAGCTTATTGCCAAACATTTCCAAACTATTTGAAAAGCTGTATATGAGCAAGCTGATGCCTATAGTGACTAGAAGTGGATGCATTCCAGATCATCAATTCGGTTTTCGCAGACAGCATTACACTATTGAACAAACTCACAGGCTTGTGAATGTTGTTAGAGACACTTTTGAAAAAAAGAAATATTGCTCTGCGCTCTTTATAGATGTTTCTCAAGCTTTCGATAAAGTATGGCACGAAGGTCTTATCCACAAATTAACACGCAATCTCCCCGCAAACATCGTCAAGCTTTTAAAAAGCTATCTAGAGGAACGAAAACTTGTAGTTAGGGAAGGCAATTTTTTAAGCCCTCCGCAGTCGATCGAAGCCGGAGTTCCCCAAGGCAGCATCTTCGGTCCCTTACTTTATTTAATTTATGCCTCTGACTTACCGTTAAGCAATAACATTCATACATCAACATTTGCTGATGATACAGCTTTTTTAAGCGTCCATGAAAATCCAGTAGAAGCTTCCATCAACTTACAAGGGTATATATCCAAATTGGAAAAATGGCTTAAACAATGGAGTATAAAAGTTAACGAGCAGAAATGTGTACACGTCACTTTTACGTTGCGAAGGGAAACATGCCCGCCTATACAAATCAACACCGAGACTATTCCGCAACATACTGTAGTCAAATATCTAGGCCTTCACCTTGATCGCCGTTTAACATGGAAATCGCATATAGACGCAAAGTTGATGCAAATGAAATTAAAAGCAGCCCAAATTAATTGGCTTATGGGAATAAATTCTATACTGAGCCTAGACTGTAAACTTCTACTATACAACGCGATCCTGAAACCAATATGGTCCTATGGAATCCAGCTATGGGGCACTGCCTCAGCATCGCATGTAGAAAAAATTCAAAGGCGACAAAATAAAATTCTACGTACAATAACTGCATCCCCCTGGTATGTCAGAAACTATAGAATTCATAAAGATCTAGACGTTCCGTTGGTAAAAACAGTATTTTCGAAACACGCGAAAAAATACATTAAAAAACTTGAGTTGCACCCAAACCCACTTGCGCGCAATATTCTAGAGTATAGAGGCCACACCCGGCTTAGGAGGAGGGACACTCTTTCTATCAGCCGTACACGAGAGATGTAAAACAACAAAAATCAACCGTTGTAACTAAAAATTTTGTTTAGCATTGGCTAAACTTACATTTAATATTTTTAGATTTAAGATTTGAAAAACTTATTGATGTTTCAATCTATTATTGAAGATTCAATAAATAATAAACATACATATATATCAAAAAAAAAAAAAATATCCTGATGAAAGTTTTGAAATTAATACACATTTGAATAGAAGTGTAAGAATGGTAGAGGCAAAGAAAGTGAAACGACATTTCAAATTTACATGTCAAATATGTGATACTGAAATGCACTTTTCTAAAATTGGAGAAATTTTGCAACAAAACAATTCTCAGCATCCAAGAAGAAAATTTCTTGAAGATTTCATTAGAATTGGATACTTGACAAAAAATAATGTATGTGATATTAATTTTAAGCATACAAGAAATAATAAATTAAATTGAAATTCTTGTTTTTAGATCTAAAATGAAATTGTTTACTCCATAAACAAAAGAACTACTTTTCAATGTCGTGGGGTGCAAAGGCATTTAGAAAAATCCGAAATGTTCAAAGAAAGCGCTTTAACCTACCAAATGCGCAAGAATAATAAACAATCGGACGAATTCCTGTTAGTAGGTAGATCTCAAATGATAAAATCATTATCTAACTAAAGAAATATTAAGGCTGATTATGATAAGGATCAGATCCCTTCATGGATAGCTACATTACGTTTAAATCTGAACCTTCAAAAATTTTTCCTTGCAATTTTGTCGCCATTAAAATTGTAACTGTTAAGGTTAAACAGACTTTCCACTGATGCTATTTACTGCACTTAAAGGTACGATGTTTTACCTTTTAAATGTTTTAGCTTCCATCTCTATCAAAATGTTCTTACTCAAACCCAAATTGTATAGACTAACAACATGCATGTTAACATATATGTCCGCAGCAACGCTTTTTTTTGCCAATTTGAAAAAGGTGGGATTTCTCGGGAACGGCTCGTAGAATTTTTAGCACGAGTCGCTAAAAATGTTGTTCAAGGTCTATATTTTAAAATGTTTTGGGTCTGTATACGTGCGAAAGCCTTTATTGGTCAGGAAAAGTCCTAAAGGCTGCTTTAGCCGACCGTAACTCTAGATATGTAAATGTAGATGTGTCAGCTGATTGTTTCTGTTATAGACCAACCTACATTACGATGCAAAGCGTTTTCTGGCTGTCAAAATTTCTCATGCCCATACAAAACGTATGAAACCAACCGAAATAACACGGCGTCAACGCTTTGCAATTGGAAAATCCAATTTTGACAGCGCGTCAAGAAGTGAAGTTGGATGCAAAAGTACTGTTATTGTTTGTTAAGTAGTGTAACTTTAGCTACTTTCAGCTCAATTTAGCGTCTCCATCTCTATTTCATATTTTTATTTTGAGTTTTTCATTACTTAGTGAGTAAACTTTACTGTTTCTGGCGGAACGTTAACGCTCTAATTTAGGTTACTCATTTCAGCGTAAAAGCTAAGCGCCATATTACGTTGCGCTTTGCGTTGTAATTTAGGTTGGTCTGTTATATGCAAAAGCTGTGAAAATACTTGACTCAAATGAAATGTTGCCGTAACGTAGCAACCTGCAAAAAATAGAATTTCATTACGTGAGAATTATAGACAGTGATTGGATGCTTTTATTTTGAAATTCAATGGGGCACAAATGTACTTCCATCGGTACTTTATTGATGATTATGAATTGTTTTAGTTGCTTAATATGTACACATGCATGATTTATTAAATAAATAAAGTTTTCTTAATCATTTTTGTTTCTTCAATATATATCAATAGACTGTAGTGATACTATGTGCTTATATTTTACAGAACTTATGTATATGTTAATACCAAGTACATCTATATTTAAAATTACAAAGTAAGTATATCAATTTATGTACATAAATATGCACTAACATACTTATGCACAAGCGTACAAAAAAATCTTTTTAAATAATATGTAAAACTAATAATAAAAGCTATATATACTATAATTTAACCAAATATCAAATTCATAACAATAACAGGTATAATAATAAGTTTCGGTACTTCTTAATTAATATCGTACTATTTGCACACAATCACATATAATGGGCGCGTTCAGCAGAAAAACCTGTTACTAAACAGTTTAGATGTAGCATCTTTTGATTTAAACAATTTTTCTGAACGATCTGCTCACTTATTTGTCAAAAATGTCAAATAATTTGACTGTTGCCGGCACTGCCCAAATCCCTTAAAGTGTCATCACTAATTTGTAATAGAATAATTTGCAACAGCAGAACTTGAAATGTCAAATTAGATTTTTCGAACTAAGCGCCATTATGCTTGTTCACTTGGCACCAATTTTTTTGGTATATATATATTCATCTTGTTATCTCTTATAATTAATTTGCCTCGGCGTGGTGATCAAATTTATTCGGAAGATCTACATTGACTTTATGCATCGTTGAATATAATTTAAGTTTAACTCTAGTGGTTTCCATATATTTTTATAGGAATTTTAATAAAGGAAACCCAAAATTGAATAAATTAAATTTTTGTTGAAATTGGTCTTCTTTATTTAAAATCCACGTGGAAGTCACTAGCGAGGCGGATTCCTCAACAACATCTTAAAATTCTTTTTGATTTTTCAACGCTTCCCAAGTGTCAGCGATCTACTCGAGACGGTTAATTAAGGTACCTTATAGCGCCTAACCTAACGCCCTATTTGCTTCGTGAACAATTTATTTATTAAGTACTTTTATGTTACAACGCTGTATCTATATTGTATTTAATTAAATAAAGGACATATATATATATATATATATATATATATATATAGCGCCTAACCTGCTAATCCCACAGTAAGTACAAATGGATTTACAGGGTCAACAAAATTGTCCACTTTGTCCTAATTCCCCTGACGAGAATATGATAACATGTACAACATGCCAGAAAAGTTATCATAAATCGTGTGTTGAAGTTTGTACCGACCAAAATTCAAGTAAAACCTTTAAATGCCAAAATTGCATTTCGTCGCCGCTTGATAACACTGCACCTCAATCAGTTAAAAGCGCCTCTACTCGCGCCTCAATGCTTTCTGTTAATTTTCAAGACCGCCTTATAAAATTAGACCTACAACGTTTAGAAGAAGAACGATCCGTCGCTATGGAATTTATAAAAAAGAAATATAGCCTCATGCAGCAACAAGAAGAAGAACGTCGAAGCGAAGAATCTTCCAACCGATCTCTTACTCTTCGCGAGTGGTTAAATGAATTTCCCAATCCTCCTGATTGTCCCGCTCCAAAGGTCCCATCTGAAAATATTAATGCCAAGAAAGCAAACGAAAAGCAGACACCCGCTGTGCCTGCTGATAAAAATTTTTATTTGTCCAGCAATGCAAAAGAAAACAGTTCATATATACATATAAGTATGTATAACAGAGTGAGGGAAACTCATGATAACTTTAATAGTTCAGCGACTACTGCAACCGCGATCTTATCTACTGCGCCTGTTTTTACGACACATGCACCAAGTCAGTCTCATAATGACGGCTTATTGTCACAACGACAACACCAATGCCATCAGACTTTTTTCCCACCTGGAATCACAAGTGCCACTACAACATCATTTCGTCCACAAAATGCTTCTCAATATTGTAATTTTAATGCACATCAAAACGTTATCAGCAATGCCGAACGTCATTTTGGTACTGCAAATTTGCAAAACAATACGCACTTTACTTCTACACAAAATGTTCCTTTCGATGCGATTCCTTCACTAAATAATTCCAGGTTAACTCAAGGGCAACCTCAAGCACGAACATCATTACCAAAAGAACTTCCTATATTCACTGGCCAACCAGAAGAGTTGCCTCTATTTTCGTCCACGTTCGATTGGTCGACAAAAATTTGTGGATTTACTGATGCCGAGAATCTCATAAGACTCCAAAAATCTCTGAAGAACGTTCAACATATTCTGGTACACCCATCTAATGTTTCCTGGGTAATGTCGATATTAAAGTTGTTATACGGCCAACCTGTAGTGCGATTCAGTAACTTTTAACAATTCGATAATTGTTAAATTTACCGACAATTATTGCGATTTGCAGTAACGATTTTGTTATTCACTAATTGCTTCTTAACAACATCGTTATAATTTCCTTTTACTTTGGCATCTCTATCAATATATACGAAAAGCACAAAGAAAAATAAACAAAAAACAAATAAATTAATTTATTTATTGAAATTTTTCCCAAAAATTTTTTGGAAATTAAAAAAATTAATGTTAAATTTTATGAAATTTAGGGATATGAAGTGTGTTCATTTACTTTACTAGTAAAAATTAGTAACGAAAGAGTAACAAAAAGTTTTCCAAAATTACTCTCAAAAATGTGAAAAAGTAAATGAACACTTTACTAGTAAAAATTTGCAAGTTAAAGTAGTGTTGTAATGTATAGGTATATATGAGTACTTAATAGCTGCCTCTATATTTTTTGGACAAATTATACATATATGTATATTATTATAAAAATAATGTGATTATGGTCATTTATATTCAGCATTAATGTGACTGGCGTTTTTCGGGTACTGCTTGTAATAGAATGATGAAAACTTTTGCAATTTTATTTAATCTAGTACTAGGCGTAGTCGAAATACACTAAACACGATAAGGGTGATTAGCTACTTTTGAATAAAATGAATGAATAAAATATCTATTTTTAATTAGTTTATACGCTATAACATATTATCTGGCATATTTAAGAAATATATTTTTGTAATGGATGATTTTCGTGATTTACTTTTGCAAATTATTATAAATTTTTTGTCCGATTTCGTTATTTCTTAGAAAAAAAACGCTATTCGTTAGATTATTGTAGCTTTTTCGATTAATTTCTAAATTTCTACCTGAGGTACCCAAAACCCCAAAAGCAGTAAAAAAGTAATTTAATAAATTATGTGTTAATTTACGCTTATAAATAATAATTAATAACTGTTAATAAGGCAAAAAATAAATTAGGTAATTTGAAGATTGGAAGTACATTTAAATTTTTTTATAAATTAGAATATTTTTCAAATTTTATCAAGTTTCTTTTATTTATGTAATTAAGGTAAATAAAAACAACTGCAAAAGAAAAAGCAACCAATTAATTTGTTAAACATAAGTTCGAACAATCATTTCGCAATATAAGTGAAAATAAATCTCTCGGCGGACCACACGTGGACATATGGTAGTAGAAATAGAATTTGATAGTTAAAAACATTACTATTTCAAAGTTAATTTTAAAAATAATTTAATTTATTTGCAAATATATATCTGAACTAATTGAATTATTTGCCTGCTTAGTGTAAAGTACCGACTACCTAGGTACTCACAATATTTACAATATTAGAAATAACAGCTGGTCTGTGAAAATTAAAGAAAAAAGAAAACAAAAACATTTCAATTCCATTAGACATCTTATTTTGCTTCTGTTGTTCCTAAGATACATCTTTTTAATACTTTTTATCTTTTTAAAAGTTCACATTTACTTACAATTTCTTAAATTTTCCAAAATATTTTTATTTGCAACTTAATTTAGAAATATTGTTTTGTAAACACAAACGCAAAACAGCTGTTTGAATAATTATTACAAGTAAAAATTTTACTTGTAAAAACTTGCAAGAATTTTTCTGTCTCTCAATTTTTTACGCTCTTTCGACGCTCTCTCGTTGCAAATTTTTTGGGTTAATGAACGCTTTCTAGTAACAATTGCTACAAATTTGTAACAATTTTTAGCAAATGAACACAGCTATGAATGTTAAATTGCATGTTTAAATAATGGTAATATTATTTTTTATGCATAAAAGATTCTGTGTTTGTGTATATTGTTATAAAAGATAAATTTTGTTCTTTGCATAACGCACGTGCTATGATTAACGTGACCATACGTCCCGTTTTAAACGGGACAGTCCCGTTTTCAGCTACTTTGTCCCGTTGTCCCCGACAACAACTCGGGACGCAAAAATGTCCCGTTTTCAGAAATTCGGCAGAGATAATTTTTTTTAATATTGATACATACTTATGTACATTTTTTTTTTTGATAAATTTTTATTTATTGAATCTTCAATTATAAATTGAAACATCAATAAGTTGTTCAAATCTTAAATCTAAAAATGAACATATGTATGTATGTATGTTAAAATACATCACAAGTCACTTTCTTCCATATTCAGTCCGTGGTTTACTTGAAAAATTAAAAGAAGATGGTTACACCGATATTGACGAGAATTTCGTGAAAATTAAGGCTAAAGAATTTTATAAAACTAGTCGAGAGTATTTAGAGCAATGGACTGTTTATAACAAAGATTTAGAAAAACTTAATTGGGCAAATTTAACAGAAGTACCACAGTGGGAAGATGTTCAAAAAGTTCTAGATATATTGATCGAAAAAGAACATATCGATTGCAATAAAGATACGGAAGTATTCAATGAATTTTCACTCGTATCTAAATACGTAACATCGCAGAAAATTGATGAATGGAATCAACAAAATATTTCTACGGAAAATCGTTGGGTGGAAGTATTTAAACATTTTAAAAGCAATTACCTAAACCATGCAAATTTGCAAGTTATAGTTGAATATATTTTATGTTTGCCTGGTACAAATGCGCCGGTTGAACGTGTATTTTCCTTGATGAATAAGTTGTGGACCGAAGATAAAACTCAATTAATGGTAACAGTGCTTAAGGCTATGTTAATTATTAAAGTTAATATTAAAAAATCCTGCCAAGAGTTCCACACATATTTGAAATCGTCACCTAAAATTTTGAAACAAATTTGTGCCTCTGAAAAATATAACAATGTATAAACAATGTTTTTTTAGTGTCCATTTACTATGGACAAATAAAATATTATTACATTATTTATGCATTTCTATTTCATATAACCGAACCCATCAGAATTATTCGATGTCCCGTTTTCAGGTAAAAAAAATATGGTCACTTTAGCTATGATTGAACTGCTGACTTTTATTTATTTCATAACAACCGAAAAATTATTGTCGTTTACATACCGATAGCGAATATCATTAAAAGTGTTACTGAATACCAAATTCGATAAATTTTCGTTATATTAATTTTAACAATACGAATATCGTAGTGAAAGTTACTGAATCCCACCACTGAAAAGATAATAAATTCTATTAAAAACAGAATAAAAAACACACCACATGTAAATGAAAACTACTTACCTTCATTTACTTCATTTGCTATAAACGTAAAAAGTTTAATAGCAACAATTGAAGCTAGTAATTTACTTGAGGAAATTAACAATTCTTCACTTTTACAAGAACTAGTACAGAAACTACCACCATCTTATCAGCTGCAATGGGGTACACAAAGATTACAATTAACAAATCAAAACAAGAGTCCCAATATGTATGAATTCTTCAATTGGATTTTTAACATTGGAATTTCTGCTAGCTGTATAACAGTTGACAACCCCATTAACAGCAAAAGAGAAAAAACCACTGGCAATAATACATAGCAATAAAAATGCGTACGTAAACACACACACTGATGATCGCAAATGTTTTGTCTGTAATACTAAGTTCACACTTGTGTTTTTAAACGTGTTTAAGGCAAATGTTTTAGAATCTAAACACAACCGTTCACATTACATTTGAGATGTTTAAGGTTAACGTTTCGTCAGCTGATTATTGTGTTTTTATAATATTGCGCGTTTGAGAAACTAATATTATATTACAACTGGAAAGAAATATCAGTAAAAAACTATTATTTATATTATTATTTTCATTCTCATGAAATAATTGCTAGCCTATTAAAAGGTGAAATATATGTTATATGCAAATGGAATTTTTATTTTTTTGATGTGACGTCATATAATAGCATGGCAAAATGACAGAGTTGGTGAAAAATTTTTGACGTGGCGCCATTTAATAGCAATACAAACATTACAGAGTTGTCAAAAAACGCACTGAACATACTCCAAATATATTTGTAACCCTGCCTTTTGCGTGTTTAGCGAGATGTTTAAATCTAAAACTTGTCATTTGAGATGTTTAACAAAACAAGTCAATGTATGGTAAAACATATCAAAATCGAAGTGTTTAAGCTCTTAAACACGAATGAGACGTTAAACACATAAGTGTGAACATAGTATAACAGCAGCAAATGTAAAGCAATTGCTAATTGCAAAAAATTTATTTCTCTTAATCGTGGAGATAAATGGAACATCATAAGAGAATACAAATTATGTAGAATTTGTTTACTTAAACATAGTGGAGCAGGGATGATAAAGTTGATACTTTGGTATTTTTTTTGATACTTTCTGATCTTCCGAAGTACCTTGGTACCCCAGTGACACATTTGATACTTTTTTGTACCATCTCAAATAAATACGTGATATGGTAACATTTTTTTTACTTCATCTTCTTTGCTGAGGTTTTCGTAACAGTTGATGAAATGTGTATGCTTTTTTACAATGACAATTGCAAACGTCTTCAGTTGAGAACGAATTGTTGCATTTATTGATCGGCTTGTTACACGTACGAAGAAAAAAACCAACATATTTTTCATCTTCTTTGTTGAGGTTTTCGTAGTAGTTGATAAAATGTGTATGCTTTTTTACAATGACAACGGCAACCGGCTTAAGTTAACAACGAATTGTTGCATTTATTCATCAATTTTCATTGAATAAATTCTTAAAATCTTAAAAACATGTAATATTGAGTATAATTTGAAAGACAGTGAAATATGTGCATAAAATATGTATTATTAGAAAATTGATACTTTTTCGACATGAAAAGTACTTTTTTAAAACTTTTTTAGTACCATTTCATCGGTCTCATTTATCATCCCTGTAGTGGAGAATGTAAGAAGAAATCGCAGTGCGGAATAGATGGTTGTAAATATGTTCATCATTCTTCTTTACATCGTTATGCTGATATAAAAAATACTGACAATAAAAACATCTAATGGACGAACTGGGTATTTGCGGATCGCCAAGTCCTCTGTGCCTAAAGTGGACTGGAGGTATGGAAAGGTGTGAAAACAATTCACAAAAACTAAAAATTAACATTTCAGATGGAAGTAAGAAACGTATTGCTATAAATGTAAATACGGTGACGTCATTAAGTCTACCTACACAGTCGCTGGATTATGTAGGGCTGTCTCAACAGTTTCAACATTTAAAAAATCTGCCAATTAAAAGCTATCAAAATGCTGCACCAAAGATTTTAATTGGTCTTAACAATTTTGATTTGGGAATTTCCACCAGGATACGGCAGGGTGCTTCTAATGAACCGGTTGCAGTATGTACTAGAATTGGATGGCTGATATACGGAGCAGTTACGGAAAACACTGCATTAAGTAACCATGTTAATTTTCATATATGCGACAGTGTAAAAAACGAGGAAAGTTTAGATGAACTAGTTAAGAGTTTTTACTCTCTTGACAGTGTAGGTATATGTTGTAAAGATTTGCTTGTTGATAGGGCGCTTAGTATTTTACAACAATATACGATACAAAAATCAAACGACCATTATGAGACCCCTCTATTATGGAAATTTTACATTTTAAATTTACCAAATAGTTATGACATGGCAATGAAAAGGCTACTCTGTCTTGAGCGTAAACTATCGAAAAATTGTGAGCTTTTAAATGTGTTTCGAAATACAATTGAAAAGTATTTAAGCAAAGGCTACATCCGAAAATTAAATAAATTGAGACCAATGCGCCGGGTAAAATATGGTACCTCCCAATGTTTGCTGTTTTTAACAAAAACAAACCCGGAAAATCGCGAATCGTATGGGACGCAGCAACAACAACAAACGGTGTATCTTTAAATTCATTTCTGCTGAAAGGGCCTGACCAGCTAGCTTGATTGCCAGCAATTTTATTTTCATTTCGTCAAAAGTCAATCGCAATATGTGGAGACATTGAAGAAATGTTTCACCAAATTTCTGTACGCCCAGAGGACAGAGATGTACAGCGATTTCTATGGCGTGATTGTAACCAAAGTAAAGAGCCAGACATATACGTCATGGACGTAATGATTTTCGGTGCTACATGTGCCCCAAGCATTTCACAATATTGTTGTGATGAATGTGTGGTGGTAATTATTTATTAAAAATTTATAAATTTGCCGGCGCTTAATAACGCCACTGGCTAGAGATTTAAAAGGCAGATTTATATGTCTGTGATTTAAGTAAATAAAAAGCCGATTTGAGGCTGAGTTAAGAGTAATCTATTTTATAAAAATTTGTTCCTTATATACTAAAATAACAGTACCTTAAAACTACAAAAATTCCTTATTCAATAACATAATTTGTGGTATACACTAACAATGTAATGTATAATAAAAGTAGCAAAAGTTGTTGTGTAAAAAACCAATTAAAATAAGGTATACTAGTTGTTGTATTTTTACATTACAGGAATTTGCTTAATTTTAGCATAGCATTGTTGTTGTGTATTGTTATTAAAGGAATTTACTTAAAACTAAGGTTACGAGGGCAGATCTAAAATTACAAATATAATAATCAAAGTAAGATTCACTACAATATATTAAAAATACCAATGCAAAAAAATACGAGAAGCAATTCCCCGCAGCTGCAAATGCTATCAAAAAAATCATTACGTAGATGACCTTTTGTATTCGGTCGATACTGCCGAAGAAGCTATCAAATTGATTAAAGAAATCAGATATATCCATCTCCAAGGTGGTTTTAATATAAGAAACTGGATTTCCAATGGTAAAAACGTTTTGAATACAGTGTCCGGCAATTCTTCAAATGACAAAAAATTTATAAATTTGAGCGGGGAGAAGCACATTGAAAAGGTGCTCGGAGTTTTTTGGGAACATCGAGAAGATGTCATTACTTTTAAAATTAATTTAAACAGCCCTATAAGTACTCGTATACAATGGTGTGTTAAATTTTCACTTTTTGCCTAAAAGTTTATGTTTTTTTACTTTAGACTACGTAAAACTAAAAAAAATAATTATAATACCTGCGAAAGGGTTTAATGGCTTTGTTTTGATCAGCACAAAATAAGTCATAAAATTATCACAATAGGTTCTACAGTAAACATATGATCTCTTTCTAAATTTACCTGTTATCAAATGTTAGGGTCAACCAAAGTCATAAGCAATTTTATAACAATAATCGCAACATTAAACCACTAGAGATAAATAACAACCCCATATTGGCGAGATACTAATCAGTCATTAATGGGCAACTGCAGCGATAGATCTAAGAGGCGGAAACTTAAAATTATTAACGATGCAATTGGTTGTACAAATATAAAAGAATCTTTGCTACATCAATTACGATCACAGAACCAATTAACAAAAGTGGATATCATTGAGAAAGTAGTCCAGTGAGAATAAAACGGATTCTTAAAAGTATACCAACTCCGAGTGATGTACACAAATGAGGCATTAGCATTACTTCTGGATTTGAAATTAACAAAACAGCAATATATTAAGCTCAGACTGCGTGCGATTGAAAAAGGCTCAAATATGTATCCAGCATATCATTACATAACCGCTGCTAAAATGGACTGTTTGCCATCAAAGGACACTATTACAATCACACCAATTTCGGCAGAGGTACAACTACAATCTCTACTTGATCACACAGCCGAACGCTTGCTACAATCACTAACAGGAAATGAGTTAAAGAAATATGGAAACACAAAGTTAATTCTTTTTTGTAAATGGGGATGTGATGGTTCTTCGGGACAAAAACAATACAAACAAGCTGCATGTGAAAATTATTTCGGACTCAGATATGTTCATGGTATCATTTGTACCATTGCGATTGAAAAAGATTTTGGAAGATTCAGAGCCTTCGACTAGTACAACGCAAACAATGTATATTTGGAAAAATGAGACACCATCTTCTACGAAATACTGCAGGCCAATCAAATTTGAATTCAAAAAAGAAACTCAGGATGCCATTAACAAAGAAGTTAGTGATATCAAGGCCCAAATTGCAACACTACAGCCATTACAATTACTGTTAGATGGGCAGCAAATTGAAGTAAGCTACCAATTAGTGCTGACAATGATAGATGGAAAAGTAGGTCAGACTTTGACTAACACGAAGGCTGCATCCAGCTGCATTATATGCCAAGAAACTTCAACCCAATTAAACCAAGTCCCGATAAAATCATTAGATAATACCGATGCATATGAATTTGGATTATCACCACTACATGCAAGAATACGACTTATGGAACACATACTAAAAATCAGTTATGATTTGGATTTCAGGTCTTCAGGATCAATAAGAAACAACGACATCAACAAAGAAATAAGAAGTTCAAAATAGAAACATGTTCAAGATGAATATCGCAAATTTGGATTGATTATAGATCAGCCAAAACAAGGGTCAGGCAATACCGCAAGAAGACTCTTTTCAGATCCAGAAATAGCATCTGAAATAACAGGAGTGGATTTAAACCTTATTTCCAGATTTAAAATAATCCTAGAAGTACTTGCGTGCAATGAAGAAATTGACTCTAGAAAATTTGGAGATTATGCTAAGGAAACTGCAAAAATATATACAACCTGCAACAGTTCATAAAATCCTTTATCATCGAGAAGATGTCATTAAATATCATTTGGTGCCACTTGGAGATCTATCAGAGGAGGCTCAGGAAAAAAGGAACAAGGATTACAGATTTTATAGAGAGCACAATACATACTAGAAAAACTTCACGAAATTCAACAAATGAAGATCTATTTAATATATTATTGGCAATGTAAGATCCGTTCATCTCCAGTATTCGAAATCAATGGAAAGTGGAACATCGGGATTTAGATGAAGAAGCAAAAAAACTACTAAAGAACAGAAATAGCACAGAAAAAAATATGGAATATTTGCAATCAATATTTGAGTCAAATGAATAATAATTATAATTGGCTTTTATTGTTATTTAAGTACGAAAAACATAGTATTAGTAAAAAATAATAATAAACAGAACCTACCATTGTTACAAATGCTATTAAAATTTATTACAGTTTTTATTTTTAATATGTTTTTTAAAATGTCAAATTTGACAGCAAAAAATAATAAATTTTTCTGTAGTAATAGCAATATTTTTAGAAAATATTATTAATGTTTTTTTTATGTGTAACTATTCTTTGAGTGTAAACAAATTTGCAAATTTGACAGCAAAATATTTTTAATTTTTCTGTAATAATAGCAAAATCTCCAGTTGATTTTACTATTTTTTTTTTGTGTAGAAATTTTTTTGAGTGTAACATTAAAAAAACTCCATTGTTACAAAAAATATTTATAATTATTATTAATTTCTATATATTAAATTTTTTAATAAATAAAAAAATAATAAACCCATATTTCACTCTAAAAGTTAAAAAAATTCAAAAGTTCAACTTAATTCCTTAAAAAGTCCTCAATCAATTTTAATGTAATTAAAACTGAGTCAAGCTGAACTAAATATCTATCCATTAAAATAAAAATTAGTTCAATATTTTGATCGGTTCAAAAGTTACAGAATTTTGGCCAATGAAAAACGATTTTCAGCCACTGTGTGGCGTTCTTTTTACATGCTTAACTATAAGAGCAGTGCATATAGAAGTGGCACACTCACTTACTACTAGTGCGTGCATATTAGCCATTCGCAATTTCATGGCTAGAAGAGGTATTCCATTAGAATTCTATAGCGACAACGGGACATATTTTATTGGAGCAGAGCGGGAACTAAGTGAGGCCCTGACAGATGTCGATAAAGATGAATTTGTTAAAACTTTTACCACCACTACCACGAAATGGAACTTTAATCCGCCATCCACACCGCATATGGGTGGCGCTTGGGAGCGGTTAGTTCGTTCTGTAAAAACGGTTTTGTATAATATAACGCCCTCAAGAGCTCCAGGTGATGATCTCCTGTTAAGTATGCTATTAAAAGTAGAAAATGTTATAAATTCAAGACCACTTGCTTATGTTCCTGTCGACGAAATAAGCGATGAAGCCTTAACACCAAATCACTTTTTAGTGGGTAGCTCTAGTGGACTAAAACCAATGTCTACATGTGATATAGGTGGAACAGTATTAAAGCAAAATTGGCTAATTTCGCAATAATATGCAAATATTTTTTGGCGAATGTGGCTAAAACAATATTTGCCATCATTAACGTGTAGGTCTTAATGGTTTCAAAAAGGCAAAAACATATTTCAGGGGGACTTAGTGGTTATTGTTGATCCGTACCTCCCTCGTAATGTTTGGCCGAGGGGCAAGGTACTTGAAACAAGATTGGCAAAAGATGGGCAAGTAAGAAGCGCTAAGGTACTTATAACAAATGGAATATTAGAAAAAGACCAGTAGTAAAACTTGCGGTGTTGGACGTGGCTTCCCAAAAAGAGTATGGCGACACGGACTCCCCTTGCCATACTGTGGGGGGAATGTTGTCCCAAATCCCTTAAAGTTTCATCACTAATTTGTAATAGAATAATTTGTAGCAGCTGAACTTGAAATGTCAAATTAGATTTTTGAACTAAACGCCATTTTGCTTGTTCACTTGGCGCCAATTTTTTTGGTATATATATTCATTTAGCACCATCTTGTTATCTCTTATAATTAATTTGCCTCGCCGTGGTGATCAAATTTATTCGGAAGATCTACATTGACTTTATGCATCGTTGAATATAATTTAAGTTTAACTCTAGTGGTTTCCATACCAAAAAATGAGTTATATTTAGTACGTAATTTAATATAAATATTCCTAACTTGAACTGTTTTATAGGAATTTTAATATAAGAAAGCCAAAATTGAATAAATTAAATTTATGTTGAAATTGGTCTTCTTTATTCAAAATCCACGTGGAAGTCACTAGCGAGGCGGATTCCTCAACAACATTGACTTTTCAATTAAAATTAGTGAATTTTATTTTGTAAAAAGATTTCATAATATTTATTTCTGAATTTAAATGAATTAAAATTTAAAAATATATTCACCCCTATCGTGAATAAGAAGTGAAATTTTTGTTCACGTGAAATTTTAATTCCACTCGAAGGGAAAAATGGTATCGTGAATCTCCCGTGAAAAATTATTCCCGCTATCAGTTCTTAGTGAATGTAAAAAAGGGAAGAAGATTAAAAATATAAAAAATCATAGAACTTTTTGTTCATAAATATACACAGACATATTTATTTTAAGGAAAACTTCAAAAATGAAAGTTTAAATATTCAGTGTTGAGCTTTAGTTTGTTTGCTCCGTTTGTTTATTGCAATCTAACTTTTATGTGGTAAAATAATTCGGCTACTTTTCGGAAAGCCAACAAAACGAAAATATGCTAAGAAATTAAAGCTTCTAAAATCTGCAGGCAATCTGCCTTTTTTTTGTATTTTGTTGAGGAATACATAATTTTGTGCCTTATTACTAGATCTTTTCATTTAAATAAACTTTTTAAGCTTTAATATTCGATTTATAAGAAGAAATACATATGTACATGTTCTGTTCTGTTCCCCATCAAAAATAAAGTGAATAAATTGATGGGAAAAGTGAAAAAAATCGTGGGAAAAAATTGTTCACGATAAGGGGAATTTTTTTAAGTGAAAATTTTTCACGTTATTATTCTGGACTGAATAAGATTTTTTCAAGCGAGTTGTTCACGATTACAAATACGTGAAAAGTGAAAAATTTCATGTGGAAAATTATTCACGATAGGGGTGATTATGTCAAATAGAAGTGAAATATCGTAATTTGATTAAATGTATCGTACTTTTTCTTTGCTACCTAAAACAGTAAGCGCTCACTCAACATATTCGCTCATTGCTCAGTTATCAAAGCGTTCAGCAGATTGTTGAGCAACAATTTAGCAAAATGTGTCTGCTGAACGCACCCAATGTATGTAAAAATATTGCAACTCCATCAACTTTTGGAACAGCAGTTTGTATATTATTTGTGTTTTTCCAAGTGATAAGAAGTCGCAATGGACGACGAAAAATTAATATTATTCGTGCAGGAAAATTAATTAATTTATAACTAGTATTCTCCGAGCACAACATTTCGGAGAAAAAAGAAAAATATGATGTTTAATAATATTTTTTTTTTTGTGTAGGTTAGTAAGTTACGGCAACATTTCATTTCAGTCAAGTAAGTATTTTCACAGCTGACACATAAACATTTACATTTCCAGAGTTAATTTTTGTCCGGACAAAAATTTTTATTCGGAAACATTTTTGCAACACGATTCACTAATTTCGAACAATCAAATCAAAGCTACCGTATGAAATAAGTCTGTAAACGATTCATATTAATTTAAAAAGGTTGCAGCACAGCAACAGATGAATACAATTTGGTGATTTGTTTTTCATGCGCACATATTACATTCTTAAATAAAATTGTTTAAAAAATGAATAAAAGAAGTCAACTGATTCTTCTACTAGCTATTGAGCTAAGCAAAGCTCTGTTACTTGCGAGGTACATACATACATATATAAACAAAAAATAAAACAAAAAAGAATTGGTGTTAGAAAGATGCTGAAAGAAAGGAAGGAAAAGGGATACTTCCACGCATTGATACCAGAAATGCGGCTAAATGACACGGAATCATTTATAAATTTCCATCGCATGGACCACGCCACCTTCGACGACATACTTAAAATTTTAGTCCCTGATATGCAAGCTATGTATACCTATCCGCAAACAATAGCACATTACAACAGCAGAAAAGTTGTCCTTAACGTTAAGGTGAGTAATGCAGAAGACATTGGCCGCGTTTATAAGACGTAACAGTTGCACAACTGTTGAGTATTTGTCTTAGAAACGCATTGTTGAGTAGTTTCGCTCAGCTCAACAGTTGAGTGTTTGAAACCATTTTTGCCATCATAAATTTTTTTCGCTACTTTTACTCAACATGTTGTGATCAGCTGATCGAAAAATTTGTGCCGCTTATAATAAATTTAACGTCAGTAGGCCGCCATAAGCTGATTTGTTGAAGTTTATATAAAAAGTGGTAAAACAACATAATAAATAAATAAAATTAATATATACTTATTAGACTCCATATATATATACTTATTTCAGTGTATACTTTTAATTATATACTATTTAATTTATTATTACGTTGAACGATTTAAGGCTCCGTTAGCCGAGCGCTGCTCTACCGTACCCGTACTGTACCGTACTGTTAGCCCGTTGGTGTACTTATAGAATATTTAAAAACGTGTTTGCCTATACATAAACAAAACAGAATTACCCAACAAACCAAAACGATTTAGAAATCCCTTGTAACAAGGGCTGCCTAAACGTCTTTATGCAACGTCAAAGCAGTGTTAAAACAAAGCAATTTTATTCTACAGCTCTGTAAATCAAATACATTATCATTAGAAACACTTCTTTGCTTTACTTAAAATTACAATGACACCGAGACAAATTATTTTTAAAACTTTTGGAGCAATATAATTAATAGCTTTTTTGTTTTAAAACGAAATAATATCATCTTGCACCTATCCTTTTCCACCATTGTTGTTTATAAAAAACACGATTTTCATAGTGCGCTAGTTGCGATTATTTGCATATCAGATGCGAAACAGATGAGTTTAGGAATGCCATACTTTGTCAGAGTTTACGCAGTTGCGATTGAGAATACCTGACATTGTTGCACTGCAAAGCAATATGCGTTAAGGAATGCAGCCATGCTTACCAACATGAGTTCTAAGCTTAAAAAAGTGTTGTGAATACTATTGTAAAAATTTTATTAACAATTTTTTAGTAATGAACAGCGCCCCTTTATATAATATTGCTTATCTAATAAGCTTAGAGAAAAATAGATAAGTAATAATGGGTCACTAAAATAATCTTAGATTGCTAATAATTTTGTAAGCTTAGATAAAAAAAAATAATTTTCATCAGGATTTGTCATTTGGTTTATTTAAAAATTACATAATTACAATAGAGATATATATAATTTAATTTTCTTTATTTAATTAAGTAAATTTATTCTTGTGTTACAAACTTGTTTGATTCGGTATTCTTTTTAACTTAAGTTCGTTTTCTCCTACTCCAATTGAATTTAAATGAAAAATTTTACAAGGAAATAGTTATGCCATTTGATATGCATATTATATGAAAAACATATTTTATTTCTATAGCTCCATTTGCACTCAGGCTACGCACACTCTTCTTCTTTTTTCAATAACTTTTGAGATATTTACTCTTTTTGGTATCAAAAAAAAAACTCATTTGCGAATATATGTGTTAAAATGTTGTATAAACAATTAAGAGTATAAAAATTGTAAAGTATTTGAAAACTGCATTTTGTATATAAAAAGTTTATAAATATCATGCTTATTAAAAGTTCTAGTAAATCTGTTATAAGTTTATTATACGAGTTACATTTTGCTTATGAAATGGTTTGCTGGGTAGTATATATAAAATAAATAAATAATTTATGAAAAATTAACAGCTGTTTACAACACAGTGATGGGCATTAAAAATTTTCAAATTGTTACTGTTGTGAAGAAAAAGTACCTAAGATATATATTTATGTATGTATACATATATGTTATAAAAATGTTCAGTATATTTGTGTTCATATAAAAATAATTTATATCCAAATCAAAGTTTATTAAACCAAGTGGCGTCGCCAAGTCATGTGATAATTTTTTGCTTCACGAATTTCAATGAATCAATTTATCAAAAGCAATTTTTGTTCTAAAAAATTAATTTTTTTTATTACACAATGATCCCAATAATATCATAGAACTATATTATATAATATATGTATGTATGTACATATAAAATTTATGCATATATGTATGTATATATAAAATTCTTTTTACATGTGCATATATAAAAAAAGTTTTTGCAGCCATTGAAATGTCTATTTGTTTATTTTATACATCTAAGCATGAATATGTGTGTACATTTACATATACTTATACATATATGCAATTATATGTATATTTACATGTTTGGATTATTTTAAGTTGTTTAATCATAGTTTATCATCATTATAGAATAGTACCAAAAAAAAGAGCGGAAATACCCCCTTAGCATAAAACAAACTAACAGCCCATCACTGGCTTACAAATGTCACTTAACGGCCGTATGAAATTCTATTTTATTTTGATTCATACATTACGGGTACGTTAGTTATAAATTCGGTAAGCTTTTGTATGGCTTTTCCCATGCTATAGACGAACAGCTGACACATTACGGTACTGATGCGCTCGGATAACGGAGCCTTTAATTTGAACACGGCGGCGCAAAGCGTTGAATTGGAAATACTATCGGCATTGCAATAAGTGTTCGTTTCGTTGTTTTGTTAAGAAATATATTTATGTACATACACAAAGGAAAATGAATGAATATACAGCTAATCCGGAGTTTGTTGCGGTCGTTGATGCAAATGAAGGTAATTTTTGTTCTTCGCACATTCTTTATAACATGCTTATGTACATATGTATGTATGTATCTTGAATTTTTTTTTTAATTGTTTGCATTTAAAAGCTGCTCATTTGGTAGCGCAATTGATAGCGTTTCTAAGACGTAGCTGTTGAACTCAACAGTTGCCAACAGTTGAGCTCAACAGTTGTACAACTGTTACGTCTTATGAACGCGCCCATTGAAAAACAACTAATAAGTTTTGCTTCCGTAGATATTTGGCTAGTGGGGATTCAATGAAATCTATAGGATATTATGGCTTTCGTATTGGTGCCTCTACTAAATCAAAAATAATAAAGGAAACAACAGAACTAATATGGAAGAAATTTCAGTTTGGTTTTCCAAAGCAGTCAAGAAGTATGTGGGAAAATATTGCCTGCAATTTTTATGAGCGTTGGGGTTTCCCTAACTGCTTGGGAGCCATAGATGGGAAACACGTTGTTATACAGGTATTGCAATTTCGATAGACATATTTTATAAATTTCTTAAACTGTTTCTTTGCAGGCATTGCTGAATCACAACTCATTAATATTTAATTATAAAAACTCGCACAGTATCGTTTTGATGGCCGTAGCTGATGCAGATTATAAATTTATTCTGGTTGACATAGGATCATTGGGCCACAACAGTGATGGTGGTATTTTTAAAAATTGCAAGTTTGGAAAAGCAATCCTTCAGAATTCCGAGGATATGCAATTACCTTGTGAAAAAATTTACCTGGCACTGATAAATTAGCCCCACATGTATTTCTAGGTGATGAAGCTTTTCCGCTACGAAAAAATTTACTGCGCCCTTATCCTGGACGCAATAGCGGAAATCTGCTTCCAGACGAACAGAATTTTAATAAAAGCCTATCTAGAGCCAGGCGAGTTGTAGAAAACTCATTTGGAATATTGGCAAATCGCTTCCGAATTTATAGGAAACCTATAATTGCCAGTAAAGAAACAGTTGTGAATATTGTAAAATCAACAGTTTGTCTTCAAATCTACCTTCGGGAGAGGGCATCTTCTCGATATATGCAACCCGAACTTGTGGACAGAGAAGACATAGATGGGAACGTCGTTCTTGGATCGTGGCGAATGGAAAGGCAAAATGGACTTAGGTCGATGGGTCGCGTTAGTTCAAACCGAGCATCTAATGAAGCCGTAGAAATAAGAAATCTTTATAAAAATTATTTTAACAATAACATTGCTTAATATAATTTTTAATATTTTTTTTTATAATGGTAGCATTCATAAAAAAAAACATTTCAAATGTGTTTTAATATAAAATTTTTCTTAAAATAAAATTCAAATCCAAAATTTGTTTATTTTTGGTGCTCAATTAAAAGTGACATCAATTTTACTTTTAATACACTCTTTTGGTTTTCAGGCACTTTTGCGAATTCATCTTCCAAAGCCAAAAAGAATGGATCTCTTTTTTCCACTGAGGCTTGCATTACAGATGATGCAAGGTTATTTAAAGTTTTTAGTGACTCTTTAAACTCAGACTCTGCATCATCCAGTTTTAACCGTTTTCGTTTTTGTACTTCAAATGAAGTAGATGGCGAACATATTGAAATATTTGACTGACTGTTGTCCGTCAGATTCTCTGTATTTTCTGTCAGTGAATCGTTTACATCTGGATCTTGTGCCATCCCATCAAAGAGATTACGGAAACTATTTGTGTTGGAATCCACGTAGTTCGAAACAGTAGGCCTGAAACTTAAAGATTTATAGTATGAATCATACTAATTTCAATGAGCTTACTCTTTATCTTCCCAAAAATTGTCAAAATAATCCATTTCAATAAATAAAATTTTTTAGAAGCCTTTAAGTTCTGCTCGCTCAATTCCACTCCGTCCGGCGTTTTTGATTTTTGCGGCTTTATAGCGTCTGCGCAAACTTTTCCGAAGCGCTTGACATTCACTTCCTGCAATTATTAAGCACAATTTATTTATGTAATTATTTTAATATTCATCATAAAAAATTTAACTTACTTTGAACTCCAATGGCGCTTGCCACTTCCAACCATACGATTTGTTTCAAATGGTTATTTTTATAATTTTTATTGCTCATATCATATAAACATTCCCTGCCTGGCTTTTTCATTTCTGATATAAGTTTAAGTGATGTTTTTTCATTTAATTCCATTTCAATGCTTTTTATTTTTTCTTATTATATTTTACTTGAAGAAGCTAATCTTTGCTTTTATTATTAATACATACTTATTTGCAATATAATGTGGCAGCTCATTTCAACTTTGGCTGAGATAATAAAATAGGTGGCAGCTTATTTCAACGTTGTCCGGACAAAATTTAAAATTAAACCAATTCAACCAAAAATTGTTCCGAACAAATTTTGTTCTCTTTCGCTCTCACTCTCAAAAAGAGAAACGTCAAACTTCAAAATAAATTTTGTCCGGACAAAAATTTTGTTCCGAAACAATGGGTGAATCCAGCTTTACAGTCAGCTAAAGCAGCCTTAAGTCCTTAAGCCGACATTCGATAAATAAGTTTCCACGATATACCTATGTACATATATGAAAATGGGTTTCAATATAATAATTCTATTTTTTTCTGGTTAATAACACTAGGCAACAGCCATTTTGTTATTTGGTTCTAGCATACTTTTTCTCATGGATTTGGACCTACTGAACACGAAAATGAATTTTAAAAATTTTTCTGTCGATTGGTTTGCGAGATACAAATTTTTTAATTTTTTTTTTTTAATTTTTGGAGGTACACTTACTATTTTGAGCATATCTTTAGTCTTCTTTGACCTATTTTATCCTACTACTACTCAAATTAAAGACAATTGAGCCGTCTACAACTTATTCTCAGAAAATTTTCAAATCGGGTTAGTAGTTTTGATGTTGGCGGCTTAAAAAGGTTAAAAAACTGCGTTTTTTTAGTAAAAATGTGGCTGAAAAATTCATATAAAAATTCATAGAAAATATAAAACGCGATGTTAACAGCGATTTTAATTTTTTTACGTATAGCTGACACTTTTCCAAAGAAAATAAGCCCTTACTTAACAAAATCTGATGACAAATGGCCGACTTATTATTTTTTTGGTAAACGACCGAAATTCCGCTATTTCACGATTTTTTGATTTTCATTATTTGCACAGCTTACCTACCCAACGCAAACGAATAAATACATTTGAACTTAATTTAAAATAAACAAATTAGTCTTCGTATACTATTTTTTAATTTATTTACAGCACTACATGCTCATACATATTTAAACATAAGGAGACACGGTTATCAATTGCATTTCAAAACTGTCTGTGAAAGTGTAAAGAAGTTAATATTTAGAAAACGCAAGGAAGACAATGAGTAAAAGACTACGTGTGTTCGAGTGTTTGAACGATCCAGACAATTTCTGCAATGTTTGTGGCCAGTTTATAAAAAAAAATCACGCACACAAGTTTACTCCAGCAGTACACTATTTGAATTATTTTGGTATTTCACCAAATATCACAGAACCATGGACACCTAAGTCGCTGTGTGATCTTTGCTATATAATCTTAACCAACTGGGCAGCTGGCGGAAGGTAAGAATTTTTATTTAAACACATTATACATAGCGAATATAGTAATTTATTTTAATTTTAGCCGCCATATGAAATTCGATACACCAATGATGTGGAAAAAGCCGCTATGCCATTCCACAGACTGTTATTTTTGCCTCACCACAAACAGTGGGGTAGGAAGATTTTTTAAATGGAACTACGCTCAAGTGGGATCGTTTGCGCTTCCAGTACCACATTCGCATGATGTGCCATATCCAGTGTGCCCTGGTGCATCTCTTCAAAAAGCAGAATCGTCAGAAGAAGAGTCCGAGTCAAATGCAAGCGAATTTGAGCCGGGTGCAAAGCGAAAATTACTGTCACAGGCCGAACTAAACGATTGGGTGCGCGATTTTGGTCTCACTAAGGAGAAATCTGAACTTTTTGCGTCTCGGATGATACAGTGTGGATTTGCGGCTTCAGAAGTGAAAGTATCAGCGTACAGAAACCGTCACAAGGAGTATGCAAAATTTTATACAAAGAAAGACCAAATATGTTTTTGCAGCGACATTTCAGGCTTGTTCCAAGAGCTTCACCAAATTCACAACCCCAACGAATGGAGGTTGTTTATTGACAGCAACAAAGAGAGCTTGAAGGCAGTTCTCTTACATAATGGGAATGAAAAGCCATCTGTTCCTATTGCTCATGCGGTTCATTCAAAGGAGAACTATGAAACTATGGACATTTTGCTGAAATGCATAGAGTATAGGAAATACAATTGGAAAATATGCGCCGACCTTAAAGTTGTGGCCATCCTGTGTGGACTCCAAGGAGGCTATACACGACATTGCTGTTTTCTGTGCCTTCGGAATAGCCGCGCTGATGATCAGCATTATATAAAAAAAAAATGGCCGGTATGAACGAAACCTGTAGTTGGAGAAGCGAATGTTCAGCGCAAACCACTAATAGAGAACCGTGAAAATATAATACTTCCGCCGCTGCACATAAAATTGGGTTTGATTAAAAATTTTGTCAAAAAATTAGACAAAGAAGGTGAAGCTTTTGCCTATTTACGGTCAATTTTCCCTTACCTTTCGCTGCCAAAAATTAAAGAAGGAGTCTTCGCAGGACCCGAGATAAAAAAAATGTTGAAAGATGAAAAATTCCCAAAGCTGTTATCACCCATCGAAGCCGCAGCATGGAATTCCTTCAGGCTTGTTGTGGAAAACTTTTTAGGAAACAACAAAAGCCCGAATTATAAGGACATAGTTGAGGATCTGGTAAGGAACTATGAAGCCATGGGAGTGCACATGTCACTTAAAATACACTTTCTGCATTCTCATTTGGATTTTTTCCCTGAGAATTTAGGAGACGTGAGCGACGAACACGGCGAGCGCTTTCATCAGGAATTGAAGGCTATGGAACGACGCTATCAGGGCATCTATGACACGGCTATGATGGGTGACTATATTTGGACCCTAATACGTGAGACCGATTGCAGCGAATACAAAAAACAAAGAAGAAGTCAGCAGTTTTTCCACATGGCATAAAATTTACACTTATATCTTTGTTTTACTGTAAATAAATTAAAAAATAATATACGAAGACTAATTTGTTTATTTTAAATTAAGTTCAAATGTATTTATTCGTTTGCGTTGGGTAGGTAAGCTGTGCAAATAATGAAAATCAAAAAATCGTGAAATAGCGGAATTTCGGTCGTTTACCAAAAAAATAATAAGTCGGCCATTTGTCATCAGATTTTGTTAAGTAAGGGCTTATTTTCTTTGGAAAAGTGTCAGCTATACGTAAAAAAATTAAAATCGCTGTTAACATCGCGTTTTATATTTTCTATGAATTTTTATATGAATTTTTAAGCCGCCAACATCAAAACTACTAACCCGATTTGAAAATTTTCTGAGAATAAGTTGTAGACGGCTCAATTGTCTTTAATTTGAGTAGTAGTAGGATAAAATAGGTCAAAGAAGACTAAAGATATGCTCAAAATAGTAAGTGTACCTCCAAAAATTAAAAAAAAAAAATTAAAAAATTTGTATCTCGCAAACCAATCGACAGAAAAATTTTTAAAATTCATTTTTGTGTTCAGTAGGTCCAAATTCATGAGAAAAAGTATGCTAGAAACAAATAACAGACAAAAGTTTGTTATTTGTGACCTAGTGTAATTATATTGAATTTATATTTTAATGTTAGTTAATAAGTCGTTACTTTGGACATGGACGAATAAAATTTGTGTGATTGGATGTACGTACATATGTATATCCCTTAATTACATAATAATCAATCTAAATGTATATACATACATACATACATACATAAATACATATAAATTTTTTTTTTTTTTGTTTTAATGCTTTTGGAATATGAGTTTCCACATCTTACGTTATTGATACATAAATATATGACATTGGGCGCGTTCAGCAGACACATACCCCGTTTATACGCACTTCTTATTTGCAAATAAGAGTGGAAAGCGTTGCCGTATTACTTTTTTATTGTAACTTAAAATGTTTCGAAAACTATTTGCAAATAACAAGCTATTTGCAAATAAGATGTGTGATGCTACCAGATGACTATATATATTTACTGCGTGTCATTACAAAAAATATAACAATATTTCTGAATGCTATTTGCGTATAAACAGTGAATTAAGTTTTTGCAAACGTTTTGATTACTGAGCGAACATGTTGAGTGAGCGCGCACTGTTTTTGGTAGCAAAGAAAAAGTACGATACATTTCATCAAATTACGATTTTTCAGTTCAGTTTGACTTTTGAATCCAATTTCAAAATATATTTTTAAATATTAATTCATTTAAATTCACAAATAAATATTGTGAAACTTTTAACAAAATAAAATTCAATAATTTTAATTGAAAAGTCAAATTTTTTGATATTTTTGACAAAAAAAGTGAACAGATCGTTCAGAAATATTCCTCAAATCAGAAGCTGCTTAATCCAAACTGTTTAGTAGCAGGGTTTTCTGCTGAACGTGCCCATTTATTTCCTTATTACATTTTTAACATTATACACCGTAAGTGTGCATACATAAACAGGTATTTGTCTGAATCAGTACTCAGGCTAAAGCTCTGTACAGACGGTTGTCAGATCTAACAATATTGTCAGATCTAACAATTTGCTGGCAATGTACTGACAATAAATAATTGCCAGCACAAGCTTTATTGTCAGTTCACACGGTTGTAAGAAAATTGTCAGAAAAGCTTTTAATTTATTGTCAGACAATAAATTTATCTAGCAACGTTGTAAGTCAATAAATTGTCTGTTTACACAGTTGTTAGATATAACAATAATTGCCAGATTCTCTCAGAGAGCATAAACACCATGAAATGTATAGAATACTTTTAAGAGAAAGAGAATACAGTCGGATTCGGCTAAGCGAAAATTTATGTTTTTCATTTCAGATTCATTTTAAAAACTGAAATATAAGCTTGTAACTATATTTTAAAATAATAAATAGTTAATTATATTTAATTGAAATGAGCAGTCGCTAAAAAGTATTTCGTTGCCAGTAAATTAATAATGTTTTCTTTTAAGTGATGTTTGTTTTATATAAATTATCTTATTTCCAACCGAAATATGTTTCAATTAAACGGGGTTACTTTTAAGCGGATTTTTTTAAGCCATAGTAAATGCTTTGAAATTGATAGAAAAAACTAAATACAAATTTTTATTTTCAGTTAAGCAATCTTATCCGAATTCGACTGTAATAAAAGCTTTTGCTTGTTTATTTACTGACAATGAAAAAATTGTCAGATTCACAAAACTCAAACATCTGACAATGAAAAATTGTCTGACAATTACCTGGCAATGAAAGCGAATTGTATTCTCACGATTGTCAGATGTCTGACAATTTTTTGATATATTGTAGTATAACAATTTAATGACAATGGTTTTTCTGGCAATGTTGTCAGACAAAAATTGTTAGTTCAGACGGTTGTAAGAAATTTTGAACACATTTTACTGACAATATTGTTAGATCTGACAACCGTCTGTACAGAGCTTAATACAAAACATATTTTTTTTTTTTTTGCTTCACAATCGAGTATATTGGGCCTGTTCGTAAATTTATCACTGCGCTGCATATTATGCACAGTACGTTCATATATGCAAACAGTGGTAATTCTGTAAAAGGTATGCATTCAAAAATGCAACACAGTTGAGTATATTATGCGCAAATAAACACTAATCATAAAAATGGCTGATGCAACGGATGATTAAGTGTTAATTTTTAGAGCTATGCTCTTTATGGCGCGGTTGGGGTTGAATTTTATTTTTCGTAATAAATTAGATCGACACTATTACAGTTATATTTTTCTTTTTGTTTTGATTTGCTTGTCCTATAAAAGCGACTTTTTTGTTGTTTTTTATAATCAAGACGAGAAAATATTTATGTATGTATATGGCGTGTTTCTCATATTCAACTGCAATAACAAAAACAGAATATTAAATATACTCATATGAATACATACATATGTATGTAAGTATGTTAGTGTTTCGTTTTTGTTTAGCTTTGTGTTGCTGAGTTGCCGAGGTACCCACCAAACAAAACGTCAAGCGTTTGAACTATTATGCTTTGATGAATGTAGTACATATTAGGTCAACAAAATTAATTGAAAATAATTTTTTGTTTTTTCTATTAAATAAATATTATATTATTAAAAAACTTAACTAAAATTTTTAAATTATGGATTAAATTTCTTAAAATAATGTCATAAGCTCAGGAAACTTATTAAATCTTGACACATTTTATGTAGGTATCTATATACCTAATGAGCATAGCTCACACTGGGTGTCCTAAGACACCTCTCTTCTTTTTTTATTTAATTATCAGGCATGTTCCAGAAAAGTAGTAGAATGAACGTAAAATACGATTTGAAAAGTAAACTTTTTGTTTCTGAAATTGTAAACAGCTGATACATGCATATACATAAAATTAAAAATACAATTTTACTTTATATTTCATAAAATTACTAATTGTATTTTCTTTTTCGTATAAAAACTAAACAAGTCGTGTAAAAATATATAAAAAAAAGATAATAAAATACACCATAAATAATGAATGTAATGTTAGTGTCCATGGTGCTGCCACATTGTCTAAGCGTCATTTTATGCAAAAATTTGGTATACCCGGTGTAATAGGATGCGTTGACGGCACTCAAGTGAAAATTACTAAGCCGCACAATGATGGAAACCTGTTCTATAACAGAAAAGGTTACTACAGCGTAAATGCTATGATTGTGAGTATTTCTAAATTACTATAGATAAAGCGTTATATTTACTTACTACATTTTTTAAAAGATTTCTGATTATAGCATGGTTATAAAATCTATCGATGCCTGTCGACCCGGGTCTAGTTTCGATTCCCTAATTTGGAGCGTCAGTAAAGCTCGCAGTTATTTTTCCCGTTGCTATGACAATGGAGAAAGACGCAGCTGGTTGTTGGGTGACGCGGGATATGCCCTTCAACTATTTTTACTAACTCCCTATAGGGATCCTCAGGCTGGTACACGTCAACACAAATTTAATGAAAGACATGCATCAGCACGGAATGTAGTTGAAAGAACTATTGGTGTGCTGAAAAGCAGCTTTCGATGTCTGACTCACATCTTTCCGTATCAGCCCCTAAAAGTAATTAGAATTATAAACGTATGCTGTGCACTGCATAATATTTGCAGACATTTTACTGTACAAGATATGGGAGAAATAAACTTAAGAAATGAAAATGATGATGATTTGGATGAATTAATAACAGAATCCGTAGCCGCCTCAATAAGAGATGATATCGCAAATCGACTTTAATATTAAAATATGAAATATAGATTTTTTATTTAATTTGATTATTTAATAAAACTTAAAATTCATTTTTTATAAATCAGTTAATATTTTTAGCTAATTAGAAAAAAAAAAAAAGAAATCAACATCACATTCGGTGTACTTAAACTTGAACTATAGTGAGATCAATGAAAATTATTTATACAGTTCAATTATTAAAAATTAAAATAAAAAAAGGAACCACTTCAACTTTACATATGTATAGGTTTTTAGCTTCAAATTCGGCCTTTTCGAAATCAAATTCGGATACTTAAAAAACAATTTAAAAAGTTTCCAAACCAAATTTAGTATTTTACAAATCAAGTTCAGCATTTTTCAATTTGAATTCTGCATTTTAAAAACCTAAATTAGGACTTTTCAATGGAATTTGATTAAAAAAAAGGCTGATATTGATTTTCAAAAAGAAAAATTTGGTTTTAAAAAAGCTGAATTTGATTTGTAAGATACTCAATTTGGTTTGGAAATTGAATTTGTTTTTAAAATCCGAATTTGGTTGGGAAAGTGACGAATTAGAAGATAAGAACCTATATACAAATAAGGCACACAACTATAAATTACATATTTTCTCCATGGTAACTGATCTTTAATTCCTCTAGCTCTAATTTTCTTTTTTTTTAATTTAAATTTCCTCCTCTCTCAGCTGCTCCATTCGAAAATAATGTTTCCCCTTTTGTTCGATGTGGTTTTGAATGCTCTTATTGCCTTCAGTTCACGTTTAGTGTCCTTAACCACTCGTTTTAAATCTCTAGAGCACTTTATATGCTCTTTATAATTATAAATTTCTTTGAGCTGTTGCGCAATTGATACCATAGTACCAGGCTGACTTTTCATACAGTCTTTCATAGTGTTATTCCAAGTCGTATCTTTCTGACGTTTTAGAGTCGGAGTAGCAGCGTTGCTGGTGGAAGCTACCTTGCTGATGGAAGTATCCTTACTGGTGGAAGCAACATTTTCTAGCAGATCTGCTATCATTTCTTCTTATGTGTGCAACACCGAAATCATGTTCGTTTTCAACACCTTCGATGACTGTGAATATCCCACATAACTGACCAACAGCTTCCTCCATTTTTGTAAGGACAAATTTATTAAATGGCCCTCCACCAGTCGCTCTGGACTCCGAACTATTATGCGCGATTTTTCGTCTCACTAATGCCTTCCAATCCATCCAAACCTTTAAAGAAACTGTCAGTCACTAAAAATTAATTCATTCTATTTGAACAATCTAGCATACTTTTTTCCAACCAGATGTATCCTTTGTTGGAGGACCATTACTATTTAATTCGACGGTATGTTCTTTCCACAGCTCTTCTAAGTTTACACGGTCTCCTTTTGCAAATCCTTTTCCCAGGTATGGATTGTTTTGCATAAAGCGTAATAATATTGCATCCAAACAAAAATATCTTAACCTGAGCGTTTTATTTAATTGCATTGTAATTATACTTACATATTTCGGCAAAAGGTTTCAGTTTCACGATAAAATTTAAAAGTATTTTCAAACTACTTCTTTTTGTGTTAAAGTAGTTTCTAGAACATAGCAATTCACTATGAATTGATGTTCGAAAACAAAATAGAAATGAAAAGTAAAAAGTTAAATGCAGAACACCAAAGCGTCAAATTGAGGTTGTTACAAATTACTTTTACTTCAAAGTAGAATCCAGGACATACATGTATGTGTTTTATTTCTTATTATTCTTTTTAAAAACATAATATTAGTAAAAATAATATTAAAATAATCCAACATTTTAGAAACTCGACTTTTCTTGCTCAGTGAAGTTTTCAGCAATATTTTTTTTTTATTTCTATACCTTTTTTTTTTAGATTAGACCATTTTACACCATTAGTTTTGACGTCCAGCTCAAACATTAAATTTTTTATTAACTTTTCTAATTTTTTAAATTTTTTCGTACATAAATGCAAACACTAAAGCAACATCTGATTAGCAGTGTCATTGCAAAATAGTCATATTATGCAGCGCAGTGATAAATTTACGAACAGGCCCATTATTTCCAAACGTTGCAGACATTTTTTCTGTTCACCCTTTTAATTTTACATAAATTACACAATAGAACTCTTGGAGCTAGTAATGATAGAATCATTTATGTCACCATCATTACTCATTAGAGATGTATCACCCAAACTGGCAGCGCCGTCGAAACACTAACAACATGCCATTGTATTGCTACAACAATCACACTATTGGGAATGATTTATTTATTCACAAATTGTTCTATTCTACTCGCTTCATAAGTATGTACATAGTTTCACCACAACCAATAAAGAAAATGACAAAAATAAAAGAAAGGCCTACTGAAAGGCATCTTTACTTTCTTCCCTTAAATTATTGCGAACATTTAAGTATGTAAGTACGTATGTATGTCTGCATTTGTGTTACTTTATTCTACACAAACTTACAAAAAATAAATATGCCATCGAAAAGATACGCCCTTCAGTATTTGGCTCATTTGATTTAAAATTAACTTTTTTCTTCCAATTATTATATGTATGTATGTTTTGCTTTATTTATTTGTTACAATAAATATATCATTTCTTCAGTCGATTTTAATTGATTTAATTGTGGATTTGTATCTTTTTATGTGAATTAATTTCACTCATACACTTTGAATAAGCCATGGTTTTACTAAACTTTACTAGTAATTTAATAAAACCTATTTAAATATTTTATTGCATATTTCAACATAATATGATATGCATACATTTTTTAATCAGCTTTGCAAATATTTATATAACCGTATATAAAGATATTAAAAGAAAATATTTTAACTATAATCGTAAAATTTTCCGTTTAGCTACCAAACAAAGCAAATTTTCTTAAGAAACTAAACGGTTGATGCTGCAAACAGTGATTCAAACTTGTTTTTTGCTAAAAGCATAGTATATAAAAGGTACTAAAAAAACACAACTTCAGCATCAAAAAGCACTAATTCTTTACAGCCATACCTAAACAAGAGCGGAAAGCGGAACGTTTTCTACCGCCTAGCGATAACGCTGAAATACCATACTTAAACAAGAGCGTCAACGCTTTGTCATAAAAACAGGGTTATTACAAAATATATAACAACCCTGATTATAATAGTATACTCAAAACCTAATAATACATGCATCTATACAACAAACACAACAAAAAAATTCCTCAGAAGTCAAAAGTATAAATGTGTATGTGTGTATGTTTCAACCTGTGACAAAAATATAAATAAAAATTATTCATTCAAATACGAAAAAATAAATACAAATCAAAATTTAACACTTGAAATAAAAACAAGTAATTTACAAGAATTGTCAGCTGGGCTTGTAAGACTACCTTATAGTCATTGTATCATGAGTGCTTGTCTTTTGCAGCTAACTTCACTATTAAACGCGCTGTCAAAATCGGATTTTCCAATTGCAAAATTTTGCCGCCGTGTTATTTCGGGATGCTCCATACAAATTGTATGGGCATGAGAACTTTTGACAGCTAAAAAACGCTTGCCGCTCTTGTTTAGGTATGGGTTTTACAGACCAACCTAAATTACGACGCAAAGCGTTGTCTGGCTGTCAAAATTTCTCATTCCCATACAAAATGTATGAAACCAATTGAAATACCGCGGCGTCAACGCTTTGCAATTGGAAAATCCAATTTTGACAGCGCGTCAAGAAGTGAAGGTGGTTGCAAAAGTACTGTTGTAGTTTGTTAAGTAATGTGACTGTAGCTACTTTCAGCTTAATTTAGCGTCTTCATCTCTATTTCTTGTTTTTATTAAGAGTTTTTCATTAATAGAAGTGAGTAAACATTACTGTTTCTGGCGCAACGTTAACGCTCTAATTTAAGTTAACACGCGTTTTAGCGTCAACGGATTCTACGCTTTTGAAGCATTCTTCTTTTGAAGCATTTTCTTAATTTCAAGTTACAACCGCTATCATAAACATCTGATGGCTTTGAGTGACGCGTTTGATGTTTACAAAAGTAGATCTAGTTCAACCCGTTCTATGCGTTCAAGCATTCTATGCTGTGTGTTGTGTAACTTGTTATATGCAATGAAACTAATTCAACTTTTTTGACAGCCACGTGAAAAGAGGCGACGCGTAGCAGGCGTGTTAGGGGCTGGGCTGGGGAAGGCGTGGGGGTTTAAAGAGTTGTTACGGATTGGAAATTTTACACTGAAAAATTATTAAGAAGCTTTACCAAAGGGGGTGGTGGGCGGGTATAAAAGCTCTGAAAACAGCGTTGCGTAATATGTGCACAGCCCGTTATGTAACTCCACCTTTATAGTGCATCCACGTGATTTGCGTCAAATCATTTAATTTGGTCGAAAAAGGTAATTTGCAATATGATTTCCCATACATTTTTTATAGGAGCAAATTATCTCGAATCAGTTACTTCGAATTTTGTCTATGCAACACTACGCTGCTGCTATTATTAGAAATGCAACCTTTACAGCCATACCTAAACAAGAGTGGCAAGCGTTTTATGGCTGTCAAAAGTTCTCATGCCCATATAATTTGTATGGAGCATCCCGAAATAACGCGGCGGCAAAATTTTGCAATTGGAAAATCCGATTTTGACAGCGCGTTAAATAGTGAAGATAGTTGCAAAAGACAAGCACTCATGATACAATGACTATAAGGTAGTCTTACAAGCCCAGCTGACAATTCTTGTAAATTACTTGTTTTTTATTTCAAGTGTTAAATTTTGATTTGTATTTATTTTTTCGTATTTGAATGAATAATTTTTATTTATATTTTTGTCACAGGTTGAAACATACACACATACACATTTATACTTTTACTTCTGAGGAATTTTTTTGTTGTGTTTGTTGTATAGATGCATGTATTATTAGGTTTTGAGTATACTATTATAATCAGGGTTGTTATATATTTTGTAATAACCCTGTTTTTATGACAAAGCGTTGACGCTCTTGTTTAGGTATGGTATTTCAGCGTAACGCTAGGAGGTAGAAAACGTTCCGCTTTCCGCTCTTGTTTAGGTATGGCTCTTATTAGGCATCCGTTATTAGTTACTTACAAATCCGAAGAAGTGACATTTAAGTACGAATTAAAATGGCGCTTGGAAAAAGATTTGTGTTTGCCAAATTTTAAAGTACTATGAAAAAAATAAATTTAAAAGGAATTTTTTTGGTAAAACACAACTAAATTTTTGCGGCCATCAACAGAAGTTCGTTCGCAAATAAAACGTACATACATAGTTAATACGTGAATAAAAGTAAGTTCAATAAAAGTTAAAACACAAAAAAGTAAATGTACATTAAATTTGTATGTAGTTTATTTCAGTTCCCTTGATTGTAAAACACAACTAAATTAAATTAAATATGTACATACATACATTGTTTTTGCAGCCATCAACAGAAGTTCATGATTCTTTTCAAACATTTTTGGCGTCGACGTTGACACAAAGTTGTAGCATTTGAAAAGTAGTTACATACTTTTGCCATTAAGTTGTTGTTGTGTTGAATATAATTTAATAAAAACTCGGTGTTATCTTCCATTTTTATAAATTTTTTATATTTTGTTACTTAAAACTTTCTTATGCTAAAAAATAAATAAACAACACAAACATCAAACTGATTTCGAAAATTCGAACACCAAATTAGTTCAACGTTATGGAAACACTTCGAGATGATTTATTCAAATCAAAATAATTTGCTTATGGTGAAAACGTACTATTACCGAATTAATGAAATAATTTAATATGTTTATATTATAACAACGATTCAGTTTCAACTCTCGTAGTGAACAGACGCGTTTTTATAATCGTCGCAACTGAATATAAAAAAAATATAAAAGAAAAAAAATCTTCAAGTAAAAAAAAATATAAAAAAAACAAAACATTTATTGAACAGTTATTTTACTGGTTTTATTTTATTTTTTGCTTGTGTGCAATACACATAAATATTTGCATACACAAACTAATATACATAAGTGAAAATACAAAAAAAAGAGAACTCTAAATGAGTTCACCTTCTAACAACAACAATAAACCTACAAGCAGTAGGAATGTACAATATATAACTTTGGTTGCTAACGACGACAAAAAAAATGAAGTAAACACAAACCTGAATACTACACAAAACACAAATACTCGTGCGCGATCATTATCTTTGAACATGTTAAATATCGATCAAGAAGCAACAACAATTGCACCTATTAGCAAACTTGTCAGCTTAGCTGTACAATCAAACAAACAAACAATAAATACCCAGGTGACCAACGTGCACAAAATTGTAAATGCAGTGAGTGAAAATAGTGATAATAAAATCCAAACTGGTATGGACAGATACATAACCGTGCTAAAAAGGGGAAGAAGTCCCAAATCAGCTGAAATAGCGTCAACGGCGAAAATGCCCAAAGATGGGAAAAATAATATTAAACATTCTGAAAATCGTTTTGCGATTTTGAATGAACAAGTCGATGAAGACACAAGTACAACAAGGTCCACTAAACCACCGCCGATATATTTAAGAGAACAGAACTCCAACCTTTTGGTAAAAAGCCTTATCTCATTAATTGGAGAAAATGAGTTCTATGTAACTCCAATTAAGCGCGGCAAAATCAACGAAACTAAAATTCAGGTAACACAAGAAAATAATTATAGAAAAATTGTCTCAGATTTTGAGACTAAAAACAAAAACTTTTATACATATCAACTGAAGAGTGCTAAAGGCCTAACAGTAGTTATAAAAGGAATAGATTCAAGCGTGGATCCGGAAGAGGTAAAGTCTGGCCTTGAAAATAGTGGCTTCAAAGTCAATAATGTTTCTAACATTAAAAACAGGGAAAAAATCCCCCAACCTATTTTTAGAGTCGAGCTACAGCCAGGCGACTTGAAAATTAAAAAAAATGAATCGCACCCAATCTATAGCTTAAAATACTTGTTGCATCGAAGAGTTACCGTTGAGATGCCACATAAAAAAACTGGACCTATCCAATGCATGAACTGTCAAGAATTTGGCCATACCAAAACTTATTGCAAGTTGCCTACCGTTTGCGTTGTATGTGGCGAGTTACACAGTACCGCTAACTGTGACAAAATAAAAGGTGATACCAAAGCAAAAAAATGTAGTAATTGCGGCGGAAACCACACTGCCAACTATAGGGGCTGCCCTCATTATTCTCTTTTTAAAAATTCGTCGAACAGAAAAACCAATGCTACTCCCGCTCAGCCCAACACTCATTTAAACTACCCACAGTTACCTCAACCGTCGTCTAGCCATAATCAATACTCAAATGTTTTAAAGTCTAACACGACTCTTACTCAACAAAAACCTAATAGTCAATCTTCATACGCTAATATTTTAAAGAGTAACCAGATTCCGGCGCAAAAAACTGTACCAGTAAATGAAGAATCAGGGCATAATTTTAGTCGTATTGAAGTCTCAATAGAGATCCTTATACAAACAGTAAATACATTCACTCTCAACATGTCCTGTATGATGCATGAAATGTTGAAAATGCAGTCTACCTTGTTGCAGGCTGTATTGAACATACCATGAACTTAAGAATCTGTTTTTGGAACGCAAACGGCATCTGCCAACACAAAAATGAAATTGAATATTTTCTTCTGGATAAACAAATCGATGTTATGCTTATCTCAGAAACTCACTTGACGTCCCGAAGCTATTTTCGAATTAGTGGATATAATTTCTACGACACCAAGGATCCTCAAGGTAGAGCTTGTGGTGGCTCTGGAATCCTAATAAAAACTCGAATAAAACACTACCTACTAAACGACCTTCGTGAAGAATATCTTCAAGCACCGAACATCTGCATTGAAAATTGTTATCAAAAGCTTGTGATATCATCTGTTTACTCTCCTCCAAGGTTTTCAATTTCAGGAGTCAATATACCGCATTTTAAACAACACTGGGGTCCCGTTTTCTAGCAGCTGGCGACTACAATGCTAAACACACTTTTTGGGGCTCACGTTTAATCAGTCCTAACGGTCGTGTTTTTTTTTGACACAATTTCAAAAATGGGTTTGAATGTAGTTTCAAGTGGTCAGCCAACATATTGGCCAACGGATCGTCAAAAAATTCCTGATGTTATCGACTTTGGGATTACGAAAGGCGTGCCCAGCGAAATGATTGAAGTAGAAGCATCTCTGGATTTGTCTTCAGATCACTCGCCTACTATTATCACTATTTACTCACACACAACACCAACATGTGATTTACCGCTGACACCTGCACGTATTAACTGGCTGAAATACAAAAAATATTTGAGTGCTCATTGCACGGAAAATATGCCATTGAGAACACCTGCTGACATAGAAAATTCTATTAGGTTGTTTGAAGCACATGCTAAACAAGCTGCTCTTAATGCTTCTTCAATTCAACCAAATCAACAAGCGAGAATTAACAATATTTTTTGTGCAGATGTAGAAAGGCTATTGACTGAAAAACGGAGAGCTCGACGAGAATGGCAACGTTACAGATCGCCTCAGCTAAAATTAAGGCTTAAGGAGTGTACCAAACAGCTAAGAAAAGTTTTACAATCACAAAAAACAGCTTCGCTGCAAAAATTTCTGCAAGAACTCGATGCAACACCGTCAACAGATTATTCGCTGTGGCGTGCAGCCAGAGGACTTAAAAGGCCAATGATTTGCAAACCACCATTACGAGCCTCTAATGGTGACTGGGCAAGAACTGATGCTGAAAAAGGTGATATATTTGTTAAGCACCTAGAAAAAGTATTTACCCCGAATATTTCTGCTGATATTGTTGAACTGCCACCAGTCGTCTCTTTACCAGAAATACCGATGAGATTTAAGATGACGGAGATTGAAAATACTATTACTAGTCTTAACACCAGAAAAGCCCCAGGTGTCGACAAAATAAGCAACAAAATGCTTCAACAACTGCCTTATATTGCAAAAAGAGTTATACTCTTCATTTTTAATAGTATTCTACGGCTGCAATACTATCCTGCAGAATGGAAGGTTTCGATGATTATTATGATACCAAAGCCCGGCAAGGATCATACGAAGGTTGAATCCTATCGGCCTATTAGTTTATTGCCCAACATTTCAAAACTATTTGAAAAGCTGTATATGAGCAAGCTGATGCCTATAATGACTAGAAGTGGATGCATTCCAGATCATCAATTCGGTTTTCGCAGACAACATAGCACTATTGAACAAACTCACAGACTTGTGAACGTAGTTAGAGACACCTTTGAAAAAAAGAAATTTTGCTCTGCGCTCTTTATAGATGTTTCTCAAGCTTTCGATAAAGTATGGCACGAAGGTCTTATCCACAAATTAACACGCAATCTCCCCGCAAACATCGTCAAGCTTTTAAAAAGCTATTTAGAGGAACGAAAATTTGTAGTTAGGGAAGGTAATTTTTTAAGCCCTCCGCAGTCGATCGAAGCCGGAGTTCCCCAAGGCAGCATCTTCGGTCCCTTACTTTATTTAATTTATGCCTCTGACTTACCGTTAAGCAATAACATTCATACATCAACATTTGCTGATGATACAGCTTTTTTAAGCGTCCATGAAAATCCAGTAGAAGCTTCCATCAACTTACAAGGGTATATATTCAAATTGGAAAAATGGCTCAAACAATGGCGTATAAAAGTTAACGAGCAGAAATGTGTACACGTCACTTTTACGTTGCGAAGGGAAACATGCCCGCCTATACAAATCAACACTGAGACTATTCCGCAGCATACTGTAGTCAAATATCTAGGCGTTCACCTTGATCGCCGTTTAACATGGAAATCGCATATAGACGCAAAGTTGATGCAAATGAAACTAAAAGCAGCCCAAATGAATTGGCTTATTGGCAGAAACTCTATACTAAGCCTTGACTGTAAACTTCTTTTATACAACGCGATCCTGAAACCAATATGGTCCTATGGAATCCAGTTATGGGGCACTGCCTCAGCATCGAATGTCGAAAGAATTCAAAGGCGACAGAATAAAATCCTACGTACAATAACAGCAGCCCCCTGGTATGTCAGAAACCATCGAATTCATAAAGACCTAGACGTTCCGTTGGTGAAGACAGTATTTTCAAAACACGCGAAAAAATATATAAAAAAACTTGAGTTGCACCCAAATCCACTTGCGCGCAATATTCTTCATTATAGAGGCCACACCCGGCTGAAAAGAAGGGATACTCTTTTTCTCAGCCGTTCACGAGAGATGTAAAACAACCAAAATTAACCGTTGAAATTAAAAATTTTGTTTGGCATTGGCTAAACTTACATTTAATATTTTTTAGATTTAAGATTTGAAAAACTTATTGATAATTTAATATAAATAATTAAAGATTCGATAAATAATAAAATTATCAAAAAAAAAAAAAATATTATAACAACATTATTGTAAAATGTAATAAATTATTTTTTCCATACATATACACATATAAAAACAATGTCGGACAATAAGTAACTAACAACAAAAAAATCAATTTAAAGTTAAGTAATTTAGGGCCAATTTTTTACTTGATATTTAGGTTATAATTATTTTTAATTCGGAATTAAATACAAAATTGTGTTTCTGACTGCATATTTAAAAGAAGAACTTAATCTAGGCGCACGGTAGTGCGCCAGGCCAACTTCGGCCACACAGTGTGTATATTTACATGAAACCATTCGAACTGTTTTTACCCTTCTCATAACTTTGTTCCTCTTGATCATAATATAATGAAACTTGAAACATAAGATCTCCCCACAGAGATGACCTCACAGGTTGAATTTGAAAGTTCTAGCTAAAAGTTTCCCGAGATATTAAGGTGTGAAAAGTCAATATTTTAGTACATATTCACTCACTGACTCATCAATGTTACTGGGCACTTCCAGTATAGCTAGAGAGCCGAAAGTCGGTACACAGGTAGGTCCTGGTGAGAAATTAACCAGAAAAATCTGAAAACGGGCACTTTCCACCCGGGGGGACTAGGGCGCCACTTCTTTGTATGGGGCAGTTCCAGTATTGCTAGAAAGCTGAGATTTGGTACACAGGTAGGGCCTGAAGAGAAATTAACAAAAATAATTTTTAAACGGGAAATTTTCACCTGGAGGGACTAGGGTTCCCCTTCCTTGTATGGGGTACTTCCAGTATAGTAAAAGTTACGTGTACAAAATAACTTTTATCCGCCATTGTTTAAGCCATGTTTCAAATTTTGAGATGTACCCTTATTCCGGGAAGCTTCTACAGGATTTTCATGAACGCTTAGAAAAGCCGTATCATCAGCAAATGTTGACGTGTGAATGTTTCTGCTTAACGTTAAGTCAGAGGAATATATTAAATAAA
This sequence comes from Lypha dubia, assembly GCA_947311025.1. NCBI lineage: Eukaryota > Metazoa > Arthropoda > Insecta > Diptera > Tachinidae > Lypha > Lypha dubia. The sequence continues at coordinate 101,170,462 of OX371260.1, read as the reverse complement.
GTAAAGGACCGAAGATACTGCCTTAAGGGACTCCAGCTTCAATCGACTGCGGAGGGCTTAAAAATTGCCTTCCCTAACTACAAATTTACGTTCAATTAAATAGCTTTTTAAAAGCATGCCGATATTTGCTGGTAGGGTTTGTGTTAATTTGTTTATAATACCTTTGCCATTCTTTATCGAAAGCTTGTGCGACATCAATAAAAAGCGCTGAACAATATTCCTTTTTTTCAAAAGTTTCTCTAAATACATTCACAAGTCTGTGAGTTTGTTCAATAGTCTTATGCTGACTGCGAAAACCGAATTGATGATCTGGAATACATCCACTGCTAGTCACTATAGGAGTCAGCTTGCTCATGTACAGCTTTTCAAAAAGTTTCGACATATTGGGCAATAAACTGATAGGCCGATAGGATTCATCCTTTGTATGATCCTTACCGGGCTTTGGTATCCTATTAATCATCGAAACCTTTCATTCTGTTGGATATTATTGCAGTCGTAAAATACTATTAAAGATGAATAGTATTATTCGTTTTGCAACATAAGGCAATTCTGGAAGCATTTTATTGCTTATTTTATCAATAGCTGGGTCTTTTTTTGTGTTTAGACTTGTAATAGCCTTTTCAATCTCCACAATATTAAATCTTAGCAGAATTTCTGGTAAAGCGACGACTGGTGGCAGTTCAATAATATCAGCAGAAATATTTGGAGTAAATACTTTTTCTAAGTGTTTTACAAAAAGAGCACCTTTTTCAGCATCAGCTCTTGCCCAGTCTGTGCAATCTTAAGTGTCAAAAATTGATTATGTTTAAATGTTGGGTTAGCTTTTATTTATTATTTAAAATACATATAACAAAGCTATAAAGAAAGTGAAGCAATCGTGAACTAAATTCAAAAAAATAGAGTACATATATCAAAGCTAAAAATACAGTGAATTAAAATATATAAAGTACAGTATGCGGACTTGTGCAGTGTGCAAAACAAAATATCCAATTGGAATGGAAAATTTGTTTTGTGTGTTCCTAGAGACGAGGAAGGCCGGAAAAAGTAGATAGAAATTTGTGGTTTCAGCCTCTCCCTATATGCCCGAATTGTAGATTTTGGCGCTCCGCAACAATATTGTTATGTTAATAAAGCAAAAAAAACAAACAAACATAACTGATTACATGATTAATAATTAGTAGTTATAAATAAACATAAATGTACATATGTATTTTTAAATTACATTTGTTTATTAAACTGAGATGAATTTTAATGAAATGGTATCCCAGATAGCAAAACGACCTCATAAGTCATTCATTATGAGCTCAGATTTATCATTTGGACTTCAGATCCTACGCCTGAATGACGTCTTTAAGACCCCCTTAGGAAGTCGAATACGCCACCTAAAGTAGACTTTAAGAGCTCATGAAAAAGAGTTATCAAAGAGCTCTTTTTTCTGATTTTTTTTGAGTTCTCTAAAATGAGTTTAAAATTAATTCATAATTGAAGAATTTCAACAATGTGTTTAAAATAAAATCCAATTTGTAGCATCTTACATTATTTAAACCATTATTTCGAGGGTGGTGTTGGCTCAAGTGGTTAGCGCGTTGACTACTAAGCAAACAATGACGTGGGGCCTGGGTTCAAACCCTGGCCAGAGCAAGTCAATCAACATCATTAATTTCTGTAATGTACATTAGTGAGACATTGTATTAATTGTTGTCGGACTATTTAAGTGATGAAGGCATAGCACTGGTCACTAAAAAACTGTTCCGACAGCAATTGATGATGTTCCAAGCTAATGTACACATCATCGCCCTCCTTCGTCGGTTAGCAGAAACATCGGCGAAGTAAAACAATTAATAAAAATGCCTGCCAATACAGCTTAACAAAGTTAATGCGTCTACCTAACACCGGACGCGCCTCAACACTGCTATAAAAATTAACATAACGCGCAAAGCAGAGTTGTAAAAGAGTTAAGCCTTCTACATTTTCAACATCTATCTTCTCTACTCTATCCCTCTCTCTGAGTTCCGGCACAATGCACTGCATACGTAGGAGTCATCCCCTGAGTGCTGGTCCTAATTAAAAAAAAAAAAAAAAAAAAAAATATTTAAATGGAACTCGTTCCAATCTTACAACAACCCTGCACTTATTTATAAATTTAATAACTCTGTTTATATACCAATTTTTATTACTTTTTTTACAACTGTTAAAATCCAAGCGTTTAGAATTGCTATAAAAGCAGAGACATTTGCTTAAAGAATTCAATTGGCCTTTGTGATAGAGTTGGGTTATTCAGCTCTCTTGAGTGAGCATTCTTTTCCGCTCAGCTCAGTTAACTGAGCTAGTTCGCTCTTTTAGTTCAATAGCTCAGTTTACAGCCATACCTTAACAAGAGCGGCAAGCGTTTTTTAGCTGTCAAAAGTTCGCATGCCCATACAATTTGTATGGAGCATCCCGAAATAACGCGGCGGCAAAATTTTGCAATTGGAAAATCCGATTTTGACAGCGCGTTAAATAGTGAAGATAGTTGCAAAAGACAAGCACTCATGATACAATGACTATAAGGTAGTCTTACAAGCCCAGCTGACAATTCTTGTAAATTACTTGTTTTTTATTTCAAGTGTTAAATTTTGATTTGTATTTATTTTTTCGTATTTGAATGAATAATTTTTATATATATTTTTGTCACAGGTTGAAACATACACACATACACATTTATACTTTTGACTTCAGAGGAATTTTTTTGTTGTGTTTGTTGTAGAGATGCATGTATTATTAGATTATGAGTATACTATTATAATCAGGGTTGTTATATATTTTGTAATAACCCTGTTTTTATGACAAAGCGTTGACGCTCTTGTTTAGGTATGGTATTTCAGCGTTAACGCTAGGCGGTAGAAAACGTTCCTCTTTCCGCTCTTGTTTAGGTATGGCTGTTAGTTCAGTAGCTCACTTTAGTTCAGTAAAATACAACAAAGCGAAAACAAAAAATGTTTCTGCTATATCAGCGTTACCATAACATTTTTATTTTTAAACTACTAATTTGGAAAACAACTTAATTTTAATTTTATAAAAATAAGCTACAATATACAGCTAATTTCATATATTTTTTATTAAGACATAGCCTAACATAGGTATCACATGATCAAGATTTGCTATCAATTTTTTTAACACGTACTGCTCGTAAAAATTCACAAAAATTGATAGCTGTGTCGTAGACTGCAAGCAATTTGAAAGAAATTTGCTTTCAAGATGTAATCAAGAAAACAACTTAAAATGGTTGCTGCTTACTTGGGTGTCACACGATCAAGTTTTCATTAAATTTTTGTTTCAAGATTCAATCCTCTCTCCCTACGTCACTGCTTTCAATTTTTGTGAATTTTGACAAGCAGTTTGTGTAAATTTCTTGAAAGAGAATTGAATAAAAACTTAAACGTATGACTGCAGTGTTACTTGAATGAAAAATTGAAATAAAACATGAAAGCAAAATTTATATCAAATTGATAGTTAATTTTTAAATGTGTGAGTTTTTAGTAAATTGAAACAAATCTTGATCGAGTGACTCCCATGTAAAAAAAACATATATAAAAAATATTCAAAATAATTAATTTATATAAAAAAATTGTGAAAAAATATTCATGCATCAAAAAGTTTCAAAAATGAGTGATTTTTTTGGAAATTTTTTTCCAATTGGCTTAAATATTTTCCTTTGCCCCAAACATATTTTTAAGTTTATATTATTTGAGAATAATGACACTAAATTTAAAATTGTTCATATAATTGGTATTCCAATAATTCTGCTCCCAAAACTTGTCAATACATTTTTTTTAATAATTCGTTAAACCTTATGAGTATCAGTCATCATCATCTGTTTCATGATTTAAAATCTTTTCTACTACGTTTGGCATTAAATAACTTAATTCAAGAATACTTTGGTTGTTATTCTTCCCAACATTAGCAGGTATAAAGAAGTAAGATTAAACCTTAGAACTGTGATATAAGGAAAACGGGGGAGGAATAATAGGTTCATAAATTGGAATTAATATAAAAATTCAGACCAGTAAGGTTATATATAAATCCGGCAGTCTGCTGAATTTATGTATTTAATATATCAAATTGAACAATGCTTAGGAAAACTACAAAGTAAAGATAAATTAGCTCATTTGGCAACGCTGGCTATCAAAATCAACCCTTATTTAATACAATATGTACTGTAAATACTATATGGAGAGTATTGTAATTTTGCCAAATGTCATATTCAATGCGAACTAAAAGAGTAAGTAAAATGCAATTGTCATAATACGTGAAATTGAATTGATTGATTGTAAAGAGCGCTCACTTACTGAGCTAAAAACGCTCAGTATAGTGAGCGGCTTATATAGCTCACTTGTGTGAGTCGTTCAGTTGGACCAATTTAGTTCAGGAGCTACACACCTCTACTTTGTGATTCAGACAGTAAACATCTTTGTCTAGACTTATTTTAAGTACCGGACTTGTGTTCACTGCTGACATTTCAACAACCCAATAAAGTGTTTATTTTAAAACGATATTTTATTGTTTTCTTAATGATAAATTTACAATACAATCTTCGTAATAAGATTATTTCAAATTTTATTTCTTTATTTTAATCACATCGTTAATCATCGACTGTATATTGGTGACTTGTATTATTCCATAATATAACACAAACAACTGTAGAAAAGAGTAAAAATAAACCAAACAATGACAGTTTTATAAAAAAATAAAAAAAAACTTCAAAAATTATTGAGGATTATGTTTGCCGGTTACAAGTTTTACTCGGTCATTTGCGTGTTGCAACCAGGACATTATTGCTTGCTTGCAATCGTCAAGCGAACATCGAGAGTTAGAAACCACCGTGTCTAGAAATAATTAAATATCATAATTAGTGATATAAATATTACTTTAGAGAATTCATTTTTTTTTTCAAATTTTCAGAAGCTAGTTAACACATCTGATAACAAAATACTTCATGAATATTTTTTTAGCTTAGTGCAAAAATTGTATTTCTTTTGAAATATTAATCATTAAAGTTATCAAGTTATTCAATCATTGAATTTCAATGTAAGGATAAAATTGTGTTAACTCAAAATCATTTACTTACCTCTCAAATGCTCCACGAAAAACATATTTTCAACTTTTATAGTCTTTGTTTGACCACTCCTGAAATATTTTATTTACAAATTTACAAACAAAAAAACCATGAAATTTTATGTAATTTTGATGAATAAAGAAAGAAATTACATATTGAGTGCGTGCTACTTCTTTGTCAACTAATAATTGATTGAATTTTGCTAGATCTTCATAACTAGATATTGGGAAATTCGGTCATACATTTGCCTGTTGAGTCGTAGTTGGCCGAGGACTATCAGCATGCATATTTAACAATGCGTCGAGGTTACGAGACAAGGAGCTGTTAAAAATAAATAAATGTTTAACATCGTAGGCCAATTCAAAGGTTTTTTCCAAAACCAGTTTCAACTTAGTGAGAATAAATTAAGAAAATCAGATAGATGAATGATAGAATCAATGGATACTTACGGCAGCAGTTGTGAGATTCTGAACACTGTCTCTCGGAGTAAGTACACGTTTTTTGTGCTCGAAGAACCAGCTGCATTTTACTATTGTCATGTAGATTTGTATTTATTACATTTTCTGTCCCAACTCCATGATGAGTCGTTGATGAACTCTCCGGATTATTTAGATGTTTATTTTGACCCAAGTTGTATTCTGACAAACTTTTAAGTTTTTGAAAATTCTTGTCTACGCTTGTGATACTTTTTCCACCGATACCTGGTATTACTATAAAATAAAATCAATAAAGTCATGAATTACAGAATAAAATTAGTTCAGTATTAAATCTCTTTTCACTTGACAATTACCATAATCGACCTCCTGAGTTTCAGCAAAATCGCCGTAACTTAGTTAATCAGTAAGATCAATATCATTGCCTCCATCATGTAAGCAGACACCGGAATGTGTGTATGAAAATGCCTAAATGCATGACTTGCATACATACTTAAATCTTATTGTGGTGGACGCCATTTCATTTTATACCAACTACAAATGACAGCCCGGGTTGACTATTACTTTTTGCTATATACGTATATATGTACGTAGGTACACGGAAAATGTCAGCTGCAATGAAAAAGAAAGCAAAATGGAAGACAATTATGTATTACTATTTTGGTATAATGAATATGCAGATACAGATTATGTTATTCATAAATCTATTACAAATTCGTACATAAGTAGCATTCCTTAACGCCGTTTTTATACAAAGCATTTCTCTGCAATGCAAGGTTTCAGCTACAACATGCTTTGCATTGCAAACGCAGTTTTTCAAATTATGCTATGCAACAGAGAGCGGAATAAAAGTATTCACTCTTATTGAGCATTCATAAATTTACTGCTTTTGCCATTCACTCTCTCAATAAAAACAACTAATGATGTTGCTTGCTATTGATTCATTGTTTTCACTGACTGCCTTTTTGGCACATTGCTTTTATAGTGCCGTTACATGTCAAGCAATGAAAAATGTGATGGCACATAAAACAATAAAAAACATTCGTACCATTCGTTCAGTATTCGTTGCCTTTAATGTTAAAAACATGCAGAGTGAAGAAATTTTACAAAAAATAAATGCAAGTGTATTTCATACAATTCGAAACAATAATAAAAGTAAAATATGGAAGGTTTTTTCTCTTATTCAAAATGAAAATTATGAAATAGTCAATGGATTTGTTTATTGTGAAAAGTGTAATCACTTGTTGAAATACAATGGGAAACAAACATCAAATTTAGTCCGCCATAAATGTTACTTGCAGCAAAATTGCAATATTGAATTAAAAACAGTTTCTACCGCTGATAAACAAGACTTTATAAATGTGTGCGCCCAATGGGTGGTGGAAGATTGTCGTCCATTTTCTACCGTTAGTGGCAGCGGGTTTAAAAAGTTAGCACAAGCTCTTATTAATATAGGATCAAAATATGGGTGTCATACGGATGTATTGGATTTAATACCAGATCCTACTACGATATCAAATCGTATACAAAAAAAGGCAGAGGAAAAGAGGCATGAAATCAAAAAAGATGTTAAAGAAGCTGTGACTAATAAAGTGGCATCAATAACAACTGACTTGTGGACCGACGACTATATAAAAAGAAACTTTTTGTGTGTTACGTTTCATTTCGTCAAGAACTCGGAACTAAAAAATATTGTCCTGGGTGTTAAGTCAATGGATTTTCAGAGTTGCACAGGAGAAAATATATTGGGTAAACTAATATGTATTTTGAGTGAGTTTGACGTTAATAATTTAGAAAATATTAAATTCGTAACTGACAGAGGAGCAAATATTAATAAAGCTTTAAAAAATTATACAAGGCTTAACTGTTCAAACCATTTATTTAATAATGTACTACATACTGCTTTTGACGATACTACGGAATTGCAGCCAATGATAAGTTCTTGCAAAAAGCTTGTTAAATATTTTAAGAAATGTAATTTGCAGCATATGTTGGTGACTTCGTTAAAAAACTATTGCATAACTCGCTGGAACTCCTATTATAATTTGTTTAAATCGATTTTCAACAATTGGGTTTCTGCTCAAGAAATTCTTGCAAAAAACGGCGAAATGAATAGAGTTGATGAAATCAATTTTTCAACGCTCACTGCACTTGTAGATCTTCTTGAAAACTTTGACATAATAAGTAAAAAGTTACAAGGCTCTAATTATGTAACAATAAACTATATATGTTTGTCAATTAAAAGTATTCAAAATATATGCGCTTTTAAAAGCTCTGATTCACCGCCTATAGCTCATTTCAAGTCAAACATTTTAAAGCAAATAGATTGCAAATGGATTCCCAATATGAGTATATACCAATATGCTGCTTGTTTTTTGTATCCCCCTACAAATCGCACTTTGGAAGGAGAAGTTCTAAGAGAGGTAAAAAATTTTTGTGTTTCACAAATTTTAGATGATCAAGACTGTCTATTATACCAATACATACAAAATACATACTGCAAATACAGCAGAAAGTGGATTTGAATTGTTTTTTTCGGATTTCATAAACAGTCCCAACCTAACAATAGAAGAAAACGTGTCCGAAGAAGTAAATCGGTATTCATTTTGTTCCCAATTTCAATTCTTTAGAATGGTGGGACCATCACGCTACAGAATACCCCAGGTTGTCTAAATTTGCTAAAAAAATTTTAGCTATCCCTGCAAGTAGCTCTGAATCAGAACGAGTTTTTTCTGCAGCAGGTAATTTAATTACGGAAAAACGAAATCAGTTACGCCCAAAGTCAGTGAACAATATCTTATTTTTAAATTCTGTTTTTAAATATGAACAAACTTAAGTAATATAAGTATTTTTTATTTATTTTACCAAAAATCAGGGAAAACAATATAAAATCATACTAGAAGTCATTACCTTTGTTATTCCTTATAGTAGTATATAAATTTACGTTACGTACTTTTTGAATAAATTTAATAGTATTATAGTTTCTTAATAAAATAATGTATAAAAACGTCACCAAAGTTGAAAAATTTTTGAAATATCTACAAAATTTGTGTTTGCTCGACAATAACACCCAAATTTCTCAAATTTTCTTAGATAAATTATATATCATTCGAAAGATCTCAGTTTTTTCTTTCCAAATCTAGTAAAAAATTGAAAATCGGATCATTATCAACAAAATTACAGGCTTATAAGTGCGCAAAGGTACAAAAACCGGTTTTTTAACCGTAAATCCGGATTTTGGAGGTGTCCGGCCTATTTCAGTATTGGAATCTTGTTTTACTCGACAAGCCCTACAAGAAAAATAATATCCGGTCCCACGTTTTTTGGACTGTCGCACCGTGTTATAGAATATCTGAAATCTAATTTTATTTTTCTTTATTTTCTTAAATCAAAAATGAATTTTATTTTTATAAAAAAAAATATTTTTTGTAATATACAGCATTTTAAGTAAATAAAAAAAATTAAATAACAGTTTTATTACAAAAAAAAAAACAATTTTTTTTATTTGGTATTGATGCCATTCATACTTTTTGTCTCACATTTATTGATATTGAGTGCTGTGTTAGGTGTGTCAAAGAAACCATTCGCACCATTCGCTATGCATTCACTGCTTTTGTTTGTGTTTAGCAGAAGCAAGCAAGGCAAGCAATGATGTTCGTCATATTCATATTTTTTGAATGGTGTAATGTGTTGCTTTACTGAATGATGTTAGTTGACAACAATATATTCATATTTTGCGAATGCATTCAACTGCTTAAAATTAGGCATTCAAACCGTACACTGCTATGCAACATGTGTTTAGAAAGCCGGCCATACATACATATGTATGTATGTATGTCAGTAATTTTTCCTCTAATGGTTAAGTTTATCTTCATTAGGAAAAATTTTTCAATGCATTTCATATTTCAGAAGAGAATACCACTTGGAAGAACTTCATGACTTTGGTCATGCCGCTATGGTATACATACACAAATTGCATGTTAGGTAACTGTGCATATTTTCGGTATTCATCATTTTATATTCGCATACACACATCAATATGCAAAATGTTTTTATTTCACATTTTAATTTGTATATACATATTTATACATGTTTTATTTACACAGAACATGTTAATTTACAAATTCTTTCCACACGCGGCAAGCGCTTTATAAAAACCACAGAATATGAACAGAAGGGATACGGCCATCTAGCGATGTGCACGTGAACTAAAAAAAGTACAAATGGCATCACCATGATATGCCTAAAAACATTAAAGGACAAAAAATTTTGTTTCCATACGTCTGTCTCTTTTAGTTCTACGGGTTAAAAATAAATTCTTTATTTACATTTTAATAAAAAAGATTTTTCAGCAAATTGGCGCAAAATTTTTGGGAAATCCTTGTTTTTGCGGACTATTTGACAGATTTCCTTAATTATATTGCGCCAGTTAGCTTGACTATTAGTTAATTGTGGATGATAACTGAAGTGAAGAAGACCAAAAAGTATATTCTGTAGGAAAAATAACGAAGAAATGTAAGTATATTTTTAAAACAATTAAAAAATTTTCTAAACTTTATTTCTTTTCAGGAGTCGCAAATGTGTTATGGGTTGCCAAGAAGTGGGCAGTCTTCATCGTTTTCCAAAGAATCCGACAAGGTAAGTGATAGTGTTTTTTATTTCCAATTGGTAAAAAGAATACCAATTGGAAAGTTTGTAAAAAGTGCAAGTGCAAGTGTAAAAGGTCTATTTAAGACATCAGTAACGTCCCGTCAGTGCCATACGTCCAAAGCAGTAATATTTTCCACCGTGAATACTGCTTTGGTACGTTTTTGTTATTGGTTTATGAAAATAACAGGCGTATTAGAACGTGGAACCAATATTTGTAATTGGTATCATTGGCGGACGTGCTCTTTCGTTGACATGTTACTGATGGATGCAAATAGACCTTTAATCGTTATATCGTGTATACTTAAAGCGTTAAAAGGTTTTACAAAAATATTCCTCTCGGGAATCTGATGTGGATGTAGCAAACAAAAACCATAATTTATATATAAATATTAGAATGAAGTGAATTTATAAAATTTTTAAATGGCAAAAACATGTTAAGAAGTTTGACAATTTTACATTCTCTTGGCATTAATCTTTAAATTTTGAATTTGGTTTATTTGGACACCCCTATCAGAAATTTGAGAGGAATATTTTTGTAAAATCTTTTAACGCTTTAACTGCGTGTAATTTAACATAACATAAAAGGTTGTAAAATATTTATAAACAACACTAGTGCTCATGGTACACAACACCTTTCATATAGCTTATTTTGCCATTTATAATCCAAAATGTTTTTGCAGTTCTGAATAGCTTATTGGTTATGCTCTTAAACTGCATTATAAAGTTTTTAAATTTAAAAATCGTGTGCCAATGTAGTTGCAAAACTATTTTTTAAATTTAAATATTTTTAAAAATTTTTTCATAGACAGTCTCTTATTTCACACTTTTTATTTCAAACCATGTTAACTCAAAAATATAATATGTACATATAAATATATTCTTTAATTAATAATTCATTTCTTTCTATCATCATTCAGTTTCAACTCTTGCAGTGTACAGACGCGTTTTTATAATCGTCGCAACTGAATATTAAAAATTTATTGAAAGAAAATTCACAAAAAAAAAATATACAAAACCAAAAAATTTATTAAACAGTTATCTTACAGGAAAATTGTCTCAGATTTTGAGACTAAAAACAAAAACTTTTATACATATCAACTGAAGAGTGCTAAAGGCCTAACAGTAGTTATAAAAGGAATAGATTCAGGCGTGGATCTGGAAGAGGTGAAGTCTGGCCTTGAAAATAGTGGCTTCAAAGTAAAAAAATGTTTCAAATATTAAAAACAGGAAAAAAATCCCCCAACCTATTTTTAGAGTCGAGCTACAGCCAGGCGACTTGAAAATTAAAAAAAATGAATCGCAACCAATCTATAGCTTAAAATACTTGTTGCTTCGAAGAGTTACCGTTGAGATGCCACATAAAAAACTGGACCTATCCAATGCATGAAATGTCAAGAATTTGGCCATACCAAAACTTATTGCAAGTTGCCTACTGTTTGCGTTGTATGTGGCGAGTTACACAGTACCGCTAACTGTGACAAAATAAAAGGTGATTCCAAAGCAAAAAAAATGTAGTAATTGCGGCGGAAACCACACTGCCAACTATAGGGGCTGCTCTCTTTATTCTCTTTTTAAAAATTCGTCGAACAGAAAAACAAATGCTACTCCCGATCAGCCCAACACCCCTTTAAGCTACCCTCAGTTACCTCAACCGTCGTCAAGCCATAATCAATACTCAAATGTTTTAAAGTCTAACACGACTCTTACTCAACAAAAACCTAATAGTCAATTTTCATACGCTAATATTTTAAAGAGTAACCAGATTCCGGCTCAAAAAACTGTAGCAGTAAATGAAGAATCAGGGCATAATTTTAGTCGTATTGAAGTCTCGATAGACATCCTAATACAAACAGTAAATATATTTACTCTCAACATGTCCTGTATGATGCAGGAAATTTTGAAAATGCAGTCTACCTTGTTGCAGGCTGTATTGAAAAAACCATGAACTTAAGAATCTGTTTTTGGAACGCAACATAAAAATGAAATTGAATATTTTCTTGTGGATAAACAAATCGATGTTATGCTTATTTCAGAAACTCACTTGACGTCCCGAAGCTATTTTCGAATTAGTGGATATAATTTCTACGACATCAAGGATCCTCAAGGTAGAGCTTGTGGTGGCTCTGGAATCCCAATAAAAACTCGAATAAAACACTACCTGTTAAATGAATTTTGTGAAGAATATCTTCAAGCAACGAACATCTGCATTGAAAATTGTTATCAAAAGCTTGTGATATCATCTGTTTACTCTCCTCCAAGGTTTTCAATTTCAGGAGTCAATATACCGCATTTTAAACAACACTGGGGTCCCGTTTTCTAGCAGCTGGCGACTACAATGCTAAACACACTTTTTGGGGCTCACGTTTAATCAGTCCTAAGGGTCGTGTTTTTTTTTGACACAATCGGATCGTCAAAAAATTCCTGATGTTATCGACTTTGGGATTACGAAAGGCGTGCCCAGCGAAATGATTGAAGTAGAAGCATCTTTGGATTTGTCTTCAGATCACTCGCCTACTATTTTCACTATTTACTCACACACAACTGCAACAACAACATTCGATTTTCCGCTGACACCTGCACGTATTAACTGGCTGAAATACAAAAAATATTTGAGTGCTCATTGCACGGAAAATATGCCATTGAGAACACCTGCTGACATAGAAAATTCTATTAGGTTGTTTGAAGCACATGCTAAACAAGCTGCTCTTAATGCTTCTTCAATTCAACCAAATCAACAAGCAAGATTTAAGAATATTTTTTGTGCAGATATAGAAAGATATTGACTAAAAAACGGAGACCTCGACGAGAATGGCAACGTTACAGATCGCCTCAGCTAAAATTAAGGCTTAAGGAGTGTACCAAACAGCTAAGAAAAGTTTTACAATCACAAAAAACAGCTTTGCTGCAAAAATTTCTGCACGAACTCAATGCAACGCCATCAACAGATTATTCGCTGTGGCGTGCAGCCAGAGGACTTAAAAGGCCAGTGATTTGCAAACCTCCATTACGAGCCTCTAATGGTGACTGGGCAAGAACTGATGCTGAAAAAGTTGATCTATTTGTTAAGCACCTAGAAAAAGTATTTACCCAGAATATTTCTGCTGATATTGTTGAACTGCCACCAGTCGTCTCTTTACCAGAAATACCGATGAGATTTAACATGACGGAGATTGAAAATACTATTACTAGTCTTAACACCAGAAAAGCCCCAGGTGTCGACAAAATAAGCAACAAAATGCTTCAACAACTGCCTTACATTGCAAAAAGAGTTATACTCTTCATTTTTAATAGTATTCTAGGGCTGCAATACTATCCTGCAGAATGGAAGGTTTCGATGATTATTATGATACCAAAGCCCGGCAAGGATCATACGAAGGTTGAATCCTATCGGCCTATTAGTTTATTGCCCAACATTTCAAAACTATTTGAAAAGCTGTATATGAGCAAGCTGATGCCTATAGTGACTAGAAGTGGATGCATTCCAGATCATCAATTCGGCTTTCGCAGACAACATAGCACTATTGAACAAACTCACAGACTTGTGAACGTAGTTAGAGACACCTTTGAAAAAAAGAAATTTTGCTCTGCGCTCTTTATAGATGTTTCTCAAGCTTTCGATAAAGTATGGCACGAAGGTCTTATCCACAAATTAACACGCAATCTCCCCGCAAACATCGTCAAGCTTTTAAAAAGCTATTTAGAGGAACGAAAATTTGTAGTTAGGGAAGGTAATTTTTTAAGCCCTCCGCAGTCGATCGAAGCCGGAGTTCCCCAAGGCAGCATCTTCGGTCCCTTACTTTATTTAATTTATGCCTCTGACTTACCGTTAAGCAATAACATTCATACATCAACATTTGCTGATGATACAGCTTTTTTAAGCGTCCATGAAAATCCAGTAGAAGCTTCCATCAACTTACAAGGGTATATATTCAAATTGGAAAAATGGCTCAAACAATGGCGTATAAAAGTTAACGAGCAGAAATGTGTACACGTCACTTTTACGTTGCGAAGGGAAACATGCCCGCCTATACAAATCAACACCGAGACTATTCCGCAACATACTGTAGTCAAATATCTAGGCGTTCACCTTGATCGTCGTTTAACATGGAAATCGCATATAGACGCAAAGTTGATGCAAATGAAATTAAAAGCAGCCCAAATGAATTGGCTTATGGGAAGAAATTCTATACTGAGCCTAGACTGTAAACTTCTACTATACAACGCGATCCTGAAACCAATATGTAATCCAGCTATGGGGCACTGCCTCAGCATCGAATGTAGAAAAAATTCAAAGGCGACAAAATAAAATTCTACGTACAATAACTGCAGCCCCCTGGTATGTCAGAAACCATAGAATTCATAAATATCTAGACGTTCCGTTGGTAAAGACAGTATTTTCGAAACACGCGAAAAAATACATTAAAAAACTTGAGTTGCACCCAAACCCACTTGCGCGCAATATTCTAGAATATAGAGGCCACACCCGGCTTAGGAGGAGGGACACTCTTTCTATCAGCAGTACACGAGAGATGTAAAACAACAAAAATCAACCGTTGTAACTAAAAATTTTGTTTAGCATTGGCTAAACTTACATTTAATATTTTTAGATTTAAGATTTGAAAAACTTATTGATGTTTTAATCTATTATTGAAGATTCAATAAATAATATACATACATATATGTATATCAAAAAAAAAAAATTCTTTCTATAATAAAAATATGTTTGTTTCGGTTCATTTCCGGTGGCCAATTTGTTTAAAAACAAATCTGCAGCATTACAATGGTCCAGTTGGTGAGCTATAAATATAAATAAAAGTAAACTTTTTAATAAAAATAATCAAAATTATTCTTTTCAGATAAGATTGTATACTCACAATTTGTTTCGCTTCATTTTCGGTGGCCAATTTCTTTAAAAACTGATCTGCAGCGTTGCAATAGACCTTATAGTAACTTCGGTCCAGTTGGTTTATTATTTTCATGTGATATTTTTATAATATTGTTATAATATTATTATAATATATGAAAAGTAATATTATCAGGCTCAAGTTCAGTTTTATTGAATTAATGAAAATTCAAAATTACTAAGAGTTTTTTTATTTTTTTAATATAAAAATATTATTATAATATGTATATACATATATTATTATATTATGTATTGTAGGTATGGGCCTGTTCGTAAATGCAAAACTGCGCTGCATATTGTGCGCAGTACGTTCATATATGCATATAGTGGCAACTCTGCAAAAGGTATGCGTTCAAAAATGCATCGTTGCAGTATATTATGCGCAAATAAACACAAAATACTAATCATAAAAATGGCTGATGCAACGGAAATTTTTTATTTTATTATTTGTTTTGTTTATTATTTCTTAACCTTTTTCTTTCTTGTAGATTAGACAATTTTACATCATCAAATTTATCGTCCAGCTCAAAAATTAAATTTATCGTTAACTTTTCCATTTTTGTTAAATTTTTTGGTTCATAAATACAAACATTAAAATGCGCAAAAAGAAGCATAAGCAACAGCTGATTAGCAGTGGCAGTGCAAAATAATCATATTATGCAGCGCAGTGATGCATTTACGAACAGGCCCTATATTACGTAGACAAAAGGTGGCAATTACTGACTTTCTAAAGAACCAGAAATTGTTGAAACGTTTATGTAAATGAAAACAACAAAGATGTTTACGAAAACAAACTCACAACTCATATGCGGATTATATCCATTCGTCCAGTATAGTCGATAGGAAGTAAAACCATTCGCCTTGTTATGCCTGTAACTAAATAAATAAATTATTAAATATTAGTATCAACAAATTATTTTTTCATTTCAGAATATTTCTACTCACCAATTGTCTGCTGAAAACTTATTTATTTGTGTTAATTTTCCGTTCTACATATGTATGTATACTAACTTTTTTAATATTTTCTTCATTAAAATTGTAAATATTAATCATATTTATAAATTTTAATCATATTTATAAATTTTAAACAATTTTAATAAAATCCAAAATTTTCAAACCCAATTTTAGTTTTGTTTGCTTACATTTTTTTTTCAGAGTATTTGGTAATGTATGGTTGTTGTCACTTTCTTATTAAATTTTTAGATTGCCACTGATATTTTTACTTCTCAGAATTAGGGGTTATCACCACATGATATGGTCACTTGACACCTGCCAACGTTGCCATATCTGTTTACGTCTGTGATAAAAACGGAATTTTCTTATATGCAACAACGCCTTGTTCTGCACAAGATACATACAATTCATGGTCTAATAATATAAGGTATGCTTATCAACACAACAATAAATCTTGATCGACTTCAGCTGATTGACTTCATAATAACTTCATAAAGAACTCTGAATTCTGAGCTCATAAAAATGACCTACTTAAGACGTCATGTAAGAACTTCTACAAGAAGTTTTTTAAAAGACTTCATACTGAATTCATTATGATTTGGATGCTGACTGGGATGTTTTGTGTTCTCTTTAAATAAATCCGCACAAAAACACAAATGTGAAAATAAGGCCAAGTTCCTATCCAAAATATTTGGGCCGTAAAAAGTACTGAGATCAAAATAAGAACCAAGTTCTTGATAGGTACAATTCCATCTCATTTCTAGGCAACCTATAAGCTTGGAAATATTTTTCCAAGAATTCTCTCACATTTTAGAAAGGCAAGAAATGAGATGGAATTGTACCTATCAAGTACTTGGACCTTATTTTGATCTCAGTACTTTTTACGGCCGAATTATTTTGGATAGTGTAGGGATGTGTATGTGTGTTTCCTTTAATTGTTCCGACCGGCTGCCCCTATCTCTTTTGCCATATACTTAGTACATACGTATGTATATGTTCATATATATTTTTGCTTACTGTATTCTGTTGTTGCAGTATATGCATATACATATATAATTAATTTTTGTTATTCTTAAAAAAACGGTATTGCATTCTTGTTAAGTTGTGTATAGCAAAACAGTTTCAACTCTCGTAGTGAACAGACGCGTTTTTATAATCGTCGCAACTGAATATAAAAAAAAAATAAAATAAAAAAAAAATGCAAGTCACAAAAAATTAAAAAAAAACAAAACATTTATTGAATAGTTATTTTACTGGTTTTATTTTATTTTTTGCTTGTGTGCATATATACATAAATATTTGCATACACAAACTAATATAAGTGAAAATAAAAAAAAGACAACTCTAATGAGTTCATCTTCTGATAAAAAGAACAATATCCCTACACGCAGTAGGAATGTACAATATATAACTTTAGTTGCTGATGACGACAATAAAAAAAATTAATTAAACATAAACCTGAATTTACCAGAAAACACAAATACTCGTGCGCGATCATTATCTCTGAACATGTTAAATAGTGATCAAGAAGCAAAAACAATTGCACCCATCAGCAAACTTGTCAGCTTAGCTGTACAAACAAACAAACAAACAATAAGTAACAAGGTGACCAACGTGCACAAAATGGTAGATGCGGTGAGTACAATAAATGATAATAAAATTCAAACAGGAATGGACAGATACATAACCGTGTTAAAAAGGGGAAGAATCAGCTTAAATTGCTTCAACAGGGAAAGTTCCCAGAGATAGAAAAAACAATATAATAAATTCCGAAAATCGTTTCGCGATTTTATCTGAACAAGGCGATGAAGACACAACTACAATAAGTTCGAGTAAGCCCCCACCCATATATTTAAGAGAGCAGAATTCCAGTTTGCTGGTTAAAAGTCTTATCTCATTAATTGGAGAAAATGAGTTTTATGTAACTCCAATTAAGCGCGGAAACATCAATGAAACAAAAATTCAGGTAGCTCATGAAAATAATTACCGAAAAATTGTTTCAGATTTAGAATCTAAAAATAAAAACTTCTACACGTACCAATTAAAGAGTGCTAAAGGTCTAACAGTCGTAATAAAAGGTATAGACTCTAGCGTGGATCCAGAAGAGGTCAAGTCTGGCCTTGAAAATAGTGGCTACAAGGTAAAAAATGTCTCAAACATTAAAAATAGAGAAAAAATCCCCCAACCAATATTTAGAGTCGAGTTACAGCCAGATGGCATAAAAATAAAAAAGAATGAAGCACATCCAATATATGACTTAAAGTGCTTGTTGCATCGAAGAGTTACTGTTGAGCTTCCACATAAAAGAGCTGGACCTGTTCAATGCCTGAACTGCCAAGAATTTGGGCACACGAAGACTTATTGCAAGTTGCCTACAGTCTGCGTTGTATGTGGTGAGTTACACAGTACTGCTAACTGTGATAAAATAAAAGGTGATACCAAGGCGAAAAAATGTGGCAATTGTGGCGGAAATCACACTGCCAACTATAGAGGCTGCCCCCTTTACTCGTTTTTTAAGAATTCATCAACCAAAAAAACCAATGCTACTCCCGCTCAGCCTAAACCCCTATTAACTATCCACAGTTACCTCAACCGTCCACTAGCCAAAATCAATTTTCAAACATTTTCAAGTCTAACGCGACTAGTGCTCAACAAAAATCTAACAACAAATTTTCATACGCTAGTATTTTAAAAAGCAATCAGAGTACGGCGCAAAAAACCGTAAATGAAGATTCGGGGTATAATTTTAGTCGTATTGAAGCCTCAATTGAGAGCTTAGTACAAACTGTAAATACATTTACTCTCAACATGTCCTGTATGATGCAGGAAATGTTGAAAATGCAGTCTACCTTGTTACAGGCTGTACTAAGCAAACCATGAACTTAAAAATATGTTTTTGGAACGCAAACGGCATTTGCCAACATAAAAACGAAATAGAATATTTTCTTCAGGATAAACAAATCGATGTTATGCTTATCTCAGAAACTCATTTGACATCTCGAAGCTGTTTCAGAATTAGTGGATATAATTTTTACGACACCAAGGATCCCCGTGGCAGAGCTTGTGGTGGTTCGGGAATCCTAATAAAAACGCGAATAAAACACCACCTGTTGAATGATTTTTGTGAAGATTATCTTCAAGCAAGGAACATCTGCATCGAAACTTACTATCAAAAACTTGTAATATCATCTGTCTATTCGCCCCCCAGATTCTCAATTACCGAGAGTCAATATACGGCTTTTTATAAATCACTGGGCCTCCGTTTTCTAGCAGCTGGCGACTACAATGCTAAACACATATTTTGGGGTTCACATTTAATCACTTCTAAGGGACGAATTTTATTCGACACAATATCTAAAATGGGTTTGATTGTAGTTTCAAGTGGACAGCCAACATATTGGCCAACAGATCGACAAAAAATTCCTGATGTTATCGACTTTGGAATTGTGAAAGGCGTGCCCAGCGAGATGGTTGAAGTTGAAGCATCTTTGGACTTATCTTCAGACCACTCGCCTACAATTGTCACTATTTACTCACACACAACATGTGATTTAGCGACGACATCTGCACGTATTAACTGGCTGAAATACAGAAAATATCTGAGTGCTCATTGCTCGGAAAAAATGCCGCTGAGAACACCTTCAGACATAGACGATTCTCTCAGGTTGTTTGAAGCGCATGTTAAACAAGCGGCTTTTAATGCTACTTCAAATGAAATAAACCAACCAGTGAGATTTAACAATATTTTTTCTGTAGATATAGAAAGGCTATTGACTGAAAAACGGAGAGCTCGACGAGAATGGCAGCGCTACAGATCGCCCCAGCTAAAATTAAGGCTTAAGGAGTGCACCAAGCAGCTTAGGAAAGTTTTGCAAACTCAAAAAACAGCTTCCCTTCAAAAATTCCTTCAAGAGCTAGATGCAACACCACAAACAGATTATTCACTGTGGTGTGCAGCCAGAGGACTAAAAAGGCCAGTGATATGCAAACCCCCATTACGAGCCCCAAATGGTGACTGGGCAAAAACTGATCCTGAAAAAGGTGCACTTTTTGTTAAACACTTAGAAAATGTTTTCACTCCGAATATTTCTGCTGATATTGTTGAACTGCCACCAGTCGTCTCTTTACCAGAAATACCGATGAGATTTAACATGACGGAGATTGAAAATACTATTACTAGTCTTAACACCAGAAAAGCCCCAGGTGTTGACAAAATAAGCAACAAAATGCTTCAAGAATTGCCTTACACTGCAAAAAGAATAATACTATTCATTTTTAACAGTATTCTACGCCTAGAACACTATCCTAAAGAATGGAAGGTTTCGCTAATTACAAGGATCATACAAAAGTTGAATCCTATCGGCCTATTAGTTTACTGTCTAACATTTCAAAACTATTTGAAAAGCTGTATATGAGCAAGCTGATGCCTATAGTGACTAGTAATGGATGTATTCCAGATCATCAATTCGGTTTTCGCAGACAACATAACACAATTGAACAAACTCACAGACTTGTGAATGTCGTTAGAGACACTTTTGAAAAAAAGAAATACTGCTCTGCGCTCTTTATTGATGTCTCACAAGCTTTCGATAAAGTATGGCACGAAGGTCTTTTATACAAATAAACACAAAATCTACCAGCAAACATCGTAAAGCTTTTAAAAAGCTATTTAATGGAACGTAAATTTGTAGTTAGGGAAGGCAATTTTTTAAGCCCTCCGCAGTCGATTGAAGCCGGAGACCCTCAAGGCAGTATCTTCGGACCCTTACTTTATTTAATATATGCCTCTGACTTACCGTTAAGCAGTAACATTCATACATTAACATTTGCGGATGATACAGCCTTTCTAAGCGTTCACGAAAATCCTGTAGAAGCTTCCCGCAACTTACAAGAATATATATCCAAACTGGAAAAATGGCTCAAACAATGGCGTATAAAAGTTAACGAGCAGAAATGTGCACACGTCACTTTTACGTTGCGCAGGGAAACATGCCCGCCTATAAAAATTAACACCGAGACTATACCACAACACACTGCAGTCAAATATCTAGGCGTTCATCTTGATCGTCGTTTAACATGGAAATGGCATATAGACGCAAAGTTAACACAAATGAAACTAAAAGCAGCCCAAATGAATTGGCTTATTGGAAGAAACTCTATACTAAGCCTTGACTGTAAACTTCTCTTATACAACGAGATCCTGAAACCAATATGGTCCTATGGAATCCAGTTATGGGGCACTGCCTCAGCATCGAATGTCGAAATAATTCAAAGGCGACAGAAAGCATCGAATTCACAAAGACCTCGATGTTTCGTTGGTGAAGACAGTATTTTCAAAACACGCGAAAAAATATATAAAAAAACTTGAGTTGCACCCAAATCCACTTGCGCGCAATATTCTTCATTATAGAGGCCACACCCGACTGAAAAGAAGGGATACTCTTTCTCTCAGCCGTTCACGAGAGATGTAAAACAACAAAAATCAACCGTTGAAATTAAAAATTTTGTTTAGCATTGGCTAAACTTACATTTAATATTTTTTAGATTTAAGAGTTGAAAAACTTATTGATAATTCAATTTAAATAATTAAAGATTCAATAAATAATAAAATTATCAAAAAAAAAAAAAAAAAATATGGCTGAATACAAATTTGTAATATTTCTAAGACGGTAGTTGTTAAGTGAAAACTGAAAAGAAGAAAACAGAATAAAATAGATAATCAAAGTGTACAGACGTGTTTTATTTTTAAACGGCCTACAATTTCAGAAGTGGGATTAGGAAGATTTCCTATATATTTTTTTTGAGATAAATTTGTTTTAAAGTTAAAAAGTGTTCGAAAGAAATTAAAAAAAAAATAAAAGAAAAGCACGCTGTTGATGCGCTTAAATGATGTACCAGCTGACGAAAGAGGCGAGTGCCCTGTGGAACAAAATGCAGCCGCTGACGTAGTGGTCGTAGAACGTGTTTTGGAATATGAAAATGATCGTGCAGAAATGGAAGCTGGGAACAGTGATATGGATAATGGTGTTGTTATACGAGAGGAAAATGAGTGTTGCCAGGCTAACGATAGAGCAGAAAATGAGTGTGAGCAAAAGGGTTCAAGAAAAGTTCAGGGAGAAAGAAAAGTTGATGCAGGGTTGCAGTGCCAACACGTTGAGTGTGACGTTTAGCATTTTAAAAGAAATTGTTCTAGAATATGAAAACCAATTTCGTTAATGATAATGCCGAAGATTTGTTAGAACAAGTGAAACAGACTTTCGGCACAACTGAAAACTAGTTAATAATGTGTCGGAATTTTGAAGCACGCAAGTAGAGGTATAATGAAAATTTTGCCGACTATTACAACTAAAAGCTAGCTCTTTCAAGCAAAATTGCTATTGAAGACGACGAGCTCATTGACCACATAATAGAGGGTATTCCTGACAACCAGCTACGAATACAAACGAGTCTATAGTGCTATACAAATAAAACTCAGCTTTTGCAGTCTTTTTCGAGAATTCAACTGTCGCAGCCAAGACAATTTAGAAGAAAGGGTGATCAGTTAGAAGGAGAAAAGGAGAGCAAATACAGATGTTTCAACTGGAAGTCCGTTGAACATTTCGCAGCAAATTGTCAGAAGCCAAAGCGACTGATGGTAGCATGCTATGGGTGCGGCAATATGGATCAATTGCCCTGAACGGAAGCAAGCAGTACAACTTGTAACAAATGATGAATATGTAAGGTATTTTAAATTTTCTTTTAGTTCTAGCTTTAATAATGTATTTTCTTTAGAATGCTTAATGGATTCGGGCAGCGTCGTCAGTTTTGTCAGAAAATCAAATATTTTTAAGTTTATAGATTTGAATGATCTTTTATGTTCGGATAATAAATTTTTTGGAATAAATGAATCCAAGTTGGAAGTTGTGGTAAGTTCAAGTGTTTTGTTAATATTGAGGATAGGATTGTCGAAGTAGAAATGCTAGTTGTGTCTGATGAGACGACATCATATGAGTGTGTGTTAGGGAAAGATTTCTTGAGGAAGGCTGGGTTTAGATTAATGGTATATCATCCGAAAGGTGACATGTTCAGTGATGATAATTTTGAAAGGGCTATTTTGTCCATTGATGTGGTGGAACCTGTAGAAGTGCTTGCGGGGTTAGAAAATTTATGGTGCCATCTAGGAGTCATTTTGTGACTCCGATGTTTTTTTTTTTTTATGGACTCATGATGCTGATATTGAAAACCCTTCGTAAATTTTTTTTTTTTGTTGTTGGTTGGAATTTATGTGTTACTTCTTCAATTTGTTTTTATTTATGCAAATCGGATATGTCAATTGAGCCTTGATTAACACAGATTTTTTTTCAACTTGTGCTGTTTCGTTTGAGCTATCTCTAAGTAAAGTTTGTCTGGTTCAAGCTGTTGAAAAGGAATAAACATATATATCTGATATTATTTTAAAGCAAAGACGAAAAGTAAAATCAATTTAAAATAATAAATATTTGCTGGATATTTGCTTCAGAATTTTTAGTGACGTTTACCCGTTGGAGAAGTCTAAATTTTCTATTGGATAATTTAATTTTGGTATTTTCCCTTTGGTGCCATATCGTTTGGTTAATTATATTAATTATGATTTATCTATAAATAATCTGATTAAATTTTTTTTATAGATTTGCCACCAAGTGCTCAATTATTTTAATTTTTATAATGAAAGGAGAAAGGGTAACAGCAAAGAAAAAAATATGTATAAAGTAAATATTTCATTTGCTTATTCAAAGTTTAATGTGCAGTTGAAGTGTTCAGAGAGCAAACCGGATTATTGACTTTCAGAAGTCTTTGAAAGGAAAAAAAACATAAATTGTTTCTGCTTGAAGTTTTGGATAAATTAGTATTTGAGTAATTGTGTTTAATTGTTTTAAAGTTATGTGTGTACAGTTAGTTTTTTCATAGAAAGAAAAGAAAAAGGAATTATAGTAATTTAAGTATTAAATTTTGAGGTTTTTCTAAAGTTTAATGTGTACAGAAATTTTTATTTTGTATATTATTTATTCTTATGTTTATATTAATGTAGTGAATCCTCAGTTTTTATCTGTGATACATGTTGCTAGTCGGTTTTATCCATCAACATTTATGTATTTAAATCATCACATCAAACCTGTTGACGAGAGATCATCAAACCTTTCGACGAGGAATCATCGATTTACGCTCATTTGAATTTGTAAGTGATGATATTCTCTTATATATAATAAATTTTTTTATTTTTGATTTCATATACATACTTATACAGGGTCCGCCATTTAACGTTTTTTTTTTCACTAGTGCTTATTTCGTTAATGGTAACACTTAGCTCATGTCTGATTTGACAGACAATTAGTTTTATCCTTCCGCTGAACGAATATGGTTGTGTATACGCTTGAACAACGCTGGGAAATATTGCGACATTACTTTGAAAATCATGGTAATGTTGCAGAATGTGTGCGAAAATTGCGTACGGATTTTGGAAGAAGAGAAGCACCGTCAGCTCCGTACGTTCGTTATCTCGTAAAAAAAGTTAAAGAAACTGGCATCCTCATCGATAAACCAAAGCGTGAAAAGCCAAAAACAGTGCGTACACCCGAGAATATTGATGATGTGGCAGAAAGTGTGCGGGAGGCGCCATCAACATCAATTCACCGTCGTTCTCAACAATTGAACATTTCGGAGACATCATTGAGACGAATTTTGCACAAAGACCTTGGTATGACGCCATATAAAGTCCAATTGGTTCAGGAGTTGAAGCCAACTGACCATCCAATGCGTTTTCGCTTCGCTAAGTGGGCCTGCGATCGACTTACAGAAGATGCCGATTTTGAGAAAAAAAATAATCCTTTCAGATGAAGCTCATTTTGATCTTGGCGGGTATGTAATCAAGCAAAATTTGGGGCACAGAAAACCCGCACGCATACATTGAAAAGCCGACGCATCTAAAACGAGTCACTGTTTGGTGCGGATTTTGGTCCAGAGGCATAATTGGGCCATTTTTCTTCGAAAATGAGCAAGGAGTGGCCGTTACAGTCAATGGCGATCGTTATCGGACCATGTTGAACGAATTTTTGTTCACAAAAATTGAAGAGGAGGATATTGGCAACATTTGGTTTCAACAGGACGGCGCTACGTGCCACACAGCCGAAGATACACTCGATGTTTTGCGCCCTGTTTTTGAAGATCGCATTATCAGCCGCAGAGCTGATGTCGTTTGGCCACCTTGAAGCCGCGATTTGACACCGTTGGGCTATTATTTGTGGGGTTCCGTCAAAGTTTTACGCCGACAAACCAGAGACAATTGACGCTTTAAACGACAATATTCGTGAAGCCATTGGTGAAATAGAGCTGCACACAATCCATAATGTGCTTAAAAATTGGACCGATCGTGTAGGGTAAAAAAATTAAGATTGTTACAGACTGTAACTCGCTGACAATGACCTTAAACAAAAAGGAGTTGAATCACAGAATAGCGAGATGGGCCCTAGAACTTCAGAATTTTGAATACGAATTGGAGCATAGGTCAGGTAGCCGGATGCAGCATGTTGATGCGCTGAGCAGATGCAATAATATATTGGTAATCGGATCGAATACGTTCGATGAAAAATTAATTATTTGCCAGAATAGGGACCAGAAGTTAGGGCAATTGAAGCATAGGCTGGAGAAATCTGAACACGGTTTTTATGAAATGCGGAATGGGGTATTGTATAGAAAGGATAATAACAGCGGTTTATTATTTTATGTCCCTGAAGAAATGGAGAATCATATTTTACACAAGTATCATGACGAAATGGGTCATGTTGGGACAGATAAAAAGCTTGAGCTCATTTTGAAAAGTTATTGGTTTTCAAAAATAAGAGCGTAAGCTAGTAAACATGCAGACAATTGCATCGCGTATTCTTCTAAGCATGGCAGGCAAGAAGGATTTTTACATAGTATACCGAAACCTGAAGCCCCTTTTGATGTTGTGCATATTGATCACTACGGCCCGGTGGACAATGGTAGGACGATGAAACATATTCTAGTTATAATCGATGCTTGCACTAAATTTTTTAGACTCTATCAGTCGAGGACAACTAGTGCGAAGGAGGCAATCGTGACTTTGAGGGATTACTTCAGGTCTTATTGCCGACCTAGGCGATCGCGAATCATGTTTTACCTCAAAAGATTTCGAAGATTTTTTGAACGATAGTGTAGTATAAATGAGAACTTACTCGTTTGGTTGGTGTGTGCAGAGTGATTTATTTTATTTTTCATTTTTTCTTATTCGCTATTTCTGTTCCTTATATATAGTTAGTTGCTTATATAGTAGTAAGTAACAGGGATGAGTTGAAGAGGTAGTAGGCGACAGTGCTGCCACTACACCTCCCTTCTTTTAAAGAAAAATATAAATTAATTATTACTTATAATACAATAATAACTTTGCAAATATTTATTTTTGTTTTTGTTTTTTAAAAATATTTATATTATTAAAAAAGTTGATATGTTGGTTTTTTTTCTATTTGAAAATATTTATAGTTTGAAAGTATTTGTATTTTGTTTTTAAAGTTTGGAAACATAAGCATTGGCCACCTACCTATGCACCTCCCTTTTTATAAAAATATGTTGAACCAAGCAAGATGGTCAGTCTTCCTTGTTTCAAGATTTTCCATAATATAATTTTGTGTATATTACCAATTATATATTTATGTTATTGTTATATATTATTATACTAGCTTATACAAATAAAAGACTATTTTAGGAATGTACATTAGAAATTTTGTTTTGTTTTAATTTTATAAAAATTTTTAATTTAAATTTTTAAAAATATGTTTAATAGTAAATATCAAAAAACTATTTTTTTGTATTAAATGTTTTGATTTTCAAAAGAAATAAAAAATTTGTTTAGTATTTTTTTTTTGTTCGTTTGTACATTGTGTTTTTTTTTCTTATTGTTGTTAGTAATTAAAATAAATTTATTATAATAAACATTTGTTTTTTCATATTATTTGCTTATAATTTTCAATATTTTTTTTAAATTTCATAACTTTTATCTTAAATGGAAATAAAAAGTTTTGTAAATTTATTACAAATTTTGTTTTATTATTGTTTTTCTTAAATAGGTCATATTTTATTAGACATGTGCTATGTATCAGACACCGTGTAACAATTGGGATCAGGGGATAGTGCCCACCAGACACCACCCCTTCGACTGTGGAGCCAATGGCCCAGCAGGAAGCGCCTTCCTCCAATTGTTCATCTAGTGCTGTATTTTAAATGACATAAAGAAAAAAAAATTTTTTTAAAATGATTTCAATGTTTTTTTTTTTTAACATCTTAGTGCCCTGTTCTTTTACTTCCTTAAATTGTATATCTGATATGATACATAAATTATATTTTGGCCATTCTGCTCTGCAAATATTGCGATTATTGGCCGTAGCCTCGAAAGCAAGCAGACTCATCTATTTGTTTCGTTAATAATCCAAATTTGACAGGTAGCAGTTTCTTTAAAATTTTATATACTCTTATGCGCTTTTTTTTTTTGTTGTTTTATTAATGTAAATAATTTTTTTGTTTTAAATTTTAGCACTTTTTTTTTTTGAAATCATAAATTTGCAGTGTTACATTGTTTTGCTCTTCACTGTGTTTCTTTTTTTCTCTGTGTCATAAAAAAAATTTTGTTCTCATACATATACATATGTATGTATTTATTTATATTTATACACATCTAAGTATGTGAAAGCTTTCAAATTGTTTGTTTGTTTTGTTTTTGTTGTTTAGAATGAATATAAGTACATATATGTTTTTGTTGGTTTTTGTTTTTATTTCTTGTTTGTTTTTTTTTTTTTTTTTGAGAGAAATAATAATTTTGATAAAACTACCCTTAAATTTCGTTTTTACTCTTCGCAAGCACATACATGTGTACGTCCAACTCGTATACATATGTATGTATATAAAATTTCCAATATAAATAACGCAAGATTTTTTTTTTTTCATTATTTTTTCATTTTTTTTCATTCATTTATTTATATTTACATTTGATTATATATTAAAATTATTTAATTGTAATGTATATTGTATATACAGTTTGTAAAAAATATGTTTTCAAAGCTAAAAAATTTTAGAAATTTTAATTTAAGTAATGAATAACAACAACAAAATCATTGTCTTTGAATTTTTTTTTGTATCTAACTGTTGTCCAGTATGTTGCGGACAAAAAGGCGCCGAAACTTCGAAAAACAGACGCACACATTACAACAACAATGCTACAAAATAATTTTACTTGCTTTGAATGGTGTAAAAAAAATGTTTTCAAAAAAGCAAAAACAAAAAAAATCCGTTAGTTTTTTGCACACTTATTGAATGTAAGTTCTTTTTACGTATGGTAAGTGTAGTGGGTAACATTTATTTATGAAATTAGGCCGGTAGAAGCAACAAGTGATCTCGTAGTCAATTATACACAATGCCAGGAAAACGAATTAACAAAAATATTACACAGCTTGTGTATTTTAATTATTACAAAGGAAAATCTCACAAAGAAATTGCAGAAATGTTTTCCCTTAACCTAAGGACAGTATATAACATTATTAACCGTGCAGAAAAAGAAGGAAGACTTGAACCAAAACCAACACCAGGCAGGCCAAAAAAAGTAACTCCTCGCATTGAAAGGAAAATTTTGAAAATTATTGATGAGAATCCACATTCCAGCACTAGAGGAGTTGCACTTGACATCAATAATGATTGCGATGTAAGTATCTCTCATCAGACTGTTCGGAACGTGCTGCAAAACCACAAATATTTTTCAAGAGTAGCCAGGAAAAAACCTTTACTCTCCACACTAAATATTGAAAGAAGATATAAATTTGCCACTGAACATATTTCTTTCCCTCCGGATTACTGGGATGATGTAATTTTTTGCGACGAGACTAAGGTGATGCTTTATTACCACGATGGACCTCAAAAGGTTTGGCGCAAGCCCCTGATGGCTTTAGAAAATAAAAATATAATACCCACTGTGAAATTTGGTAAATTATCTGTAATGGTGTGGGGTTGCATTTCAACGAAGGGTGTCGGCGAGCTAAGGATACTAGAAGATATAATGACGAAGGAAGTCTATATTGATATTTTAAGAAAGGAGTTGAGTGCCAGTGCTCGAAAATTCGGCTTTATTGACCCAGAAAATCCCGCAAAGTTGAAATATAAGTTTTACCAAGATAATGACCCCAAACATAAATCGTACATTTGTAGATCCTGGTTATTATATAATTGCAGAAAAGTAATTGATACCCCAGCACAAAGCCCTGACTTAAACCCAATAGAAAATTTGTGGGTCCACCTAAAGAAAAAAGTCGGAAGAAGGTCCCCGAAAAACAAAAATCAATTAATAACATTTATAAAAGAAGAGTGGGAAAAAATACCCGATGATTACGATATACCAAAACTGATCCATTCAATGTGTAGACGATTACAAGCTGTAATTGATGCTAAAGGAAGACACACAAAGTACTAGCAGCAACAAATCTTTTTTTAACCAATTAGAAAATATTTTTTTTTTGATATAATATAATTTTGAAAACATTTATTTTACAGCGTACAAAGTGAAGTTTTTTTTTAAGTTACAACTATTGGTTTGTTCTTAAAATAAATTTTATTTTTTTCTTGTGAAATACGTCTAGAAACATCATTATTCACGTAAATAACGAAAAAAAAGTAATAAACGTAATATATTTTAGTTAAAAATGAAAGTTTATTTTAAAGTTTTTGATTTTCTTTAGCGTTGAAAACATTTTTTTTACAAACTGTATGTATGTAAATAAATAAATTGAATTCCAAATTTGTGTTATTTATGTGTGTCTCTGTTTGTGTTTGACTTTGTATGTATGTATGTGATTGTGTTAGCGAGTGTATGTATATGTATGTATTTGTGTGTAAGTGTCAAAAAAAATTTAAGAAATAAATATATGTACTTATATACATATAGTATAATTATATTAAGCTATTTAATAATACCCATGGTGAAATAGTGTATTTTGTTGTTAGGCCTGTCATCTCTCTATTGTTGCGTTTGGTTAATGTGTTGTGTTGTTTCTATTGTTGTTATGTCTGCCGATAACTTGGTTGTCGTTGAATTTCGTCTTCTTCTGTTTATTATTTTCTTGTTGTTGTTGTGTGGCTATTGTTGTGGTGTCTTGCTTGTAGAATATTTCGTTGAAATTTTATTGTTTGTATTTTTGTAGTTTTGTATGTTGTAGAAGTTGCAGCTTCTCAATTGCTTTTATTTTTTTTTGGTTTTATTCTTTTTCTTTTTATATTTTCTTATTCAGTTTCTTTTCGGTTTTTTTTTTTTATTTTTAGTTTCATTTTGTTTCAGTTTCCATTTTTTCAGTTTTTTTTTCTATTTTCATTTAGTTTCTTTTCATATTTTTCCAGTTTCTTTTTATTTGTGTTGGTTCCAATTTTTCCTTTAGAACTGGTTTTTCAATAATTTTTTCATTTAGTTGCCAAGTGTTTTTTTTTTATATCATTTTTTTCATTATTACATTTTTCGTTTTTGTTCTAGTTATTTCGGTAGCCATCTTTTTTCATATATTTTTGAGGTTTTAAGTTTGTCTTTATCAATTTTTTTCAAATATGGTACAGTTGTACCCAAAAATTTGACAAGAAATTCACACATTTAAGTTTTTAGCCGAAATTAAATCCGATGATTTTTCTTTCATTTTGGATAGGATTTTTAAGTCATTTTGGATGTGTCGCCTTTTATATTTTGTTTGTAATTGATGTTTGATTGTTGATTTGGCGTTTGTTTTTCAGCGTAACATACATATATGTATGTATATGTATGTATGTTCCTAAATTTGTTTTATAATTAATTCATTTAGTTGATTTTTAGGTGAGTTTTATAAGATCTTATTTATATGTATAATAGTTATATATTTTTTAGTTGTTATTGTAATTATGGAAATGGTTCGTTCACTTTATGACCATTTTTCATCATAATTTTTGCCAAAATATTTTTCTAGTTCACTCGTCTAAATTTGATTTATTTCAACTCCCCGCACTAACAATTTGATTATCTCACTCGCGTTAATTATTAAATTGTTTATAATTTATTTTTTATAAAGTTTTGTTTTGTAAAATTTTTATTTAACAAAAAGTTAACGTGAAATTCCGAAATGAAAATCAAACCGAAGTTCGCCATTTTAACTTTACCTTTTTCCAATTGGTTTTTTTTTTTATTCCCAGATTCTGCCTCACGGTCGCCATGTAGTATAAATGAGAACTTACTCGTTTGGTTGGTGTGTGCAGAGTGATTTATTTTATTTTTCATTTTTTCTTACTCGCTAATTCTGTTCCTTATATATATGTAGTTAGTTGCTTATATAGTAGTAAGTAACAGGGATGAGTTGAAGAGGTAGTAGGCGACAGTGCTGCCACTACAATAGTAAGGTTAAACATGTCCTAGTTGCTACGGGCTCATCCCAGGCTAATGGACAAGTGGAAATGGTGAACAGGTCGATTGGACCTATGCTGGCGAAATTAGTAGATCCGGAGAAATGCATATTTGAGGATACGGTACTTGATAGCGTTGAATATACACTTAAAAACACTGTGCATTGGTAAGTCGGACAGCACCCCAGTGTGATGTTGTTTGGAGTAAGGCAACGTGGTAAAGTGGTAGATTTATTGAGCGAATGTTTGGCTGAAGTTAGTAATGGTAAGGTACGGAAGGACCTTGATACGATTAGGACGGATGCGGCCGAGAAGCAAAGAAAGTTACAGGCCTATAACGAGGGTTATTGCGACAAAAGAAGAAAGGGCGAAGGGTGAAGAACTTCGACTAGACGTCAGCTGTTCACGTAAGTTGATTCCGAAGTATAAAGGTCCGTATAAGGTAGCGAAGGTCTTGAGAAATGATCAATATCTGTTCGAGGACGTAGATGGTTTCCAACAGTCATGAACGCCCTGTAGGGGCGTTTGGGCGCCCATGGTTTGGAGAACGTGCAGGCTCCGGTGGCTGGCATAAGATCGGGTGATCTCGTAGTCAGGATGGCCGAGTTGTAGAGATGGGTATGTGTGTTTCCTTTTATTGTTCTCACCGGCTGCCCCTATCTCTTTTGCCATATATTTATTACATACGTATGTATATGTTCATATATATTTTTGCTTACTGTATTCTGTTGTTTCAGTATATGCATATACATATATAATTCATTTTTGTTATTCTTAAAAAAACGGTATTGCATTCTTGTTAAGTTGTGTATAGTAATAATATATTTGTCGCATTCTTTTATTTACATTCATATTGCTGAATACAAATTTGTAATATTTCTAAGACGGTAGTTGTTAAGTGAAAACTGAAAAGAAAAAAAGCATAATAAACAGATACTCAAAGTGTACAGACGTGTTTTATTTTTAAACGGCCTACAATAGGAACTTGCCTTTATTTTCACATTTGTGTTTTTGTGCGGATTTTACTTCTTTTTTCTAAGTTGTTTTTGTATAAATGTTTATATGTATTGCTTATCTGCGCCTACCTGTGTACCAAATTTCAGCTTTCTAGCTATACTGGAAGTGCCCAAAAAAAGGGCACGCTAGTCCCACCAGATGAAAAGTATCCGTTTGTGAACCATTTTCGTTAATTGCTCATCAGGACCTACCTGTGTCCCTAATTTAAGCTTTCTAGCTCTACTGGAAGTGCCCCATAGAAAGAAGGGGCACCCTAGTCCCCCGCGGTTGGAAAGTACCCGTTTTCAGATTTTTCTGGTTAATTTCTCACCAAGACCTCCTTGTGTACCGATTTTCAGCTCTCTTCCAGTATAGACTGGAAGTGCCCAATAATATTGATGAGTCAGTGAGTGAGTCAGTGAATATGTACTATAATATGGACTCTTCACACCTTAATATCTCGGGAAGCTTTTACGGTAGAACTGTAGTGTATCTTGAATTATTATAATTATCATTATTTAATATGTTAATACTCTTATTACACTTACTGTTATTATTATTATTATTATTATTATTATTATTATTATTATTATTATTATTATTATTATTATTATTATTATTATTATTTCCACTGAATTTAAATATAAAACATTTACTCGCAGTCTACATTAGCTTATTATTTGTTATAGCATTTATCAGGAGAAAAAATTTGCTAGTATAGACCGCAGTTTGTTACTCTTATAACATCGTTATCAGAACAATTATCAGAACAACGATGTCAGATGTCATTTTGCAATATGAAAAAACGAGACAACAAACAAAAGCTATTTGCTGTCTCTGCCACTCCACCTTAAAATTGTGGTAAAACAGCACATGAACATTTACTAATATTCCCCACATAGAAAAAAATGATCAAATTTAGTACTGTTATTCTGCTGGCGCTATGTTAATGTTATAACAAATAATAAGCTAATGTAGACTGCGAGTTAGTAGAGATGGTCAGATAAGAATAATGGCCAATAATATTAAAACATATAGAATTCTGGTTACGTACTTGAACGATAAAAAACTAAACTTTCATACATACCAAATAAAACAGGAAAGGTCATATAGAGTTGTTTTAAAAAATTTGCACCATACAACACCAGTTCAGGATATTAAATTAGCCATTGAAAATCTGGGCCACCAAGTTAGAAATGTTACCAATATCCGTAGTAGAATCAAAAAACAACCACTTTCTTTGTTTTTTATAGATCTGGAACCAGATTCGAGTAACAAAACATTTATGATATCAAGCATATTAATAACGCAATTGTTTTTATTGTCCCGCCGAAAAAAAATAATGATCTGGTTCAGTGCCACCGCTGTCAAGAATTTGGCCACACCAATACATACTGTAAAAAAGCAGTAAACTGCGTTAAATGTGGTTTGGGACATCTTACCTTAAAATGTACAAAGACAAGAGATATTCCTCCTAGATGTGTTAATTGTTTGAAAAACCATCCAGCCAATTATAAAGGCTGTGAGGTGTACAGACAGGAAAAAAATTGCAAAATAGCAACCACGTAAAAAGATAACAAACAACCAACAATAATCACTTTTATCAGAACAATCAGTTTTCTTATTCTGATGCAATAAGAATTTCGCAACAGAGTACAAATGTTACTTCCTTTGAAAAACTTTAGCTTCTTATTCAAAATCAAATGGAGTTGACAAATAAACTTTTAAGTATGATATCAATTATTCAGCCCAATTATGAATAATAATTCCGTGGGAATTTTTTTCCTTTTTCCCATTCCTCCTATTATAATAGGAATAATTATATAATTATTATATATAATTATTATTATATATAATTATGAATATAAATTCCACATGAGATTTTTCACTTTTCCCTTTTATTTACATATAAAAAATTTATAATTGGGGACATTTTTTCTCGAGAAAAATATTTTCCGTGGGAGAGAATTTCCTAGGGAATATTCGTAATTGGGCGGATTTTTTCAAAACTATGCAACTGAATCTTCGCATGGCAATATGGAATTATAACGGGCTTTCTAACCATACTCAAGAAGCTGAACTTTTCCTTAAAATTAATTTCATAGACATACTTTTGGTATCCGAGACACATTTCAATCAATGGCTTTGACCTGATAAATGCTAACCAACCCCATGATAATGTTCACGCAGGATCTGCAATTCTCATTAGATCTACAATCAAATATGAAGTTTTTGACATAATTACTCAACCTAGCTTACAAGCTGTTTTTATTATAATCCTATGTGATTTAGTGCCTATTGCGATATGTGTGATTTACTTTCCACCTCGATTTAAAGTAAACGGCCAAGAATATAAAGATTTCTTGAGTCGCTTAGGGCCAAGATTTCTAGTTGGAGGCGATTTCAACGCTAGGAATCAATAGTGGGGATCAAGAATACATAATCCAAAGGGCATTGAGCTACGTAATTGTATTATGAATAACAATTACTCTGTATTATCAACCGGAAGTCCGACGTATTGGCTGACGGATCCAAGAAAGAAACCAGACCTAATGGACTTTTTTGTGTATTCTGGAATTTCAAGCCAATTTCTAAATATATCAAATGAACTAAGCGACGAACTAAGCTCTGACCACTCACCAGTTTTACTAAATTTTAATAGTTTTTTGCACACAAACTCAAGGAAATACCAAGTCGTAAATCGGAAAACAGATTTTAATTCTTTTAAAATATGGATTGATAATAATATGAACCTTAATATACCAATTAAATCGACTACCGATTTAGACGAAGCTGTTTAAAATTTCAATAACTTAATCAATGAAGCGGGTTTCCTGTCAACGCCAAATGTGCAAACTCCAAATGATCGACATAACATTGCTTTAACTACGGAAATAAGAGAGATGATAAGAAACAAAAGAGTATTAAGAAGATTTTGGAAATCTAGTAGAAATCCTACTGACAAACAACGTCTACATAAAGCAACGAAAGATTTGAAGAAACGACTATTCGAACAAAAAAATGAACAGATGGGATATTTCCTAAGGAATTTAGGAATTTCTAAAAATGATGAATTTAGTTTATGAAAAGCAACGAAGTACCTAAAACGACCCACTAAAAGAAATACTTCCATCATCGACGCTAATGGTACTTGGTGTAAAACTGACAAGAGCAAAGCCGAAGCTTTTGCCTTAAATTTGCGAAACACGTTTAAACCACATGATTTTTGCCACAACACGTATGCATAGCTGCCAGATTTGACGATTTATCGTCATTTTGACGATTTTGGGTCCTAAAAATGACATAGTGACGATGGGACGATTTATACCCTAATTTTGACGATTTTAAATAATTCAAGTTTGCAACATTTATTTGTACTATTAAAGCAACTGAACTGCTAAAAATTTTAATGAGCAACTTTTTAAAAACTTGTTTGCTTAAAACTGTAAACTTTTATTTAATCTATATATATAAAAAATTGTTGCAAGAGTGTTGTAACGGTAAAACCGAATTCGATTAAATTTTTAGGGTTTGTTCGTCTGGTCGTGTAGATGATTTATCGAAATCGGTCGACGCGTTCGTGAGTTATGCCTTTTCGTGAAAGTCGTGATGTGCTTTGATTAGGTAAATCGAAATTTATAAAAATAAATAGCTTCCGTGCGAAGCCGGGCGCTCAGCTCATAAAAACAAAAACAATTTTTTAAATTTTGAAGACATTTATTTAGGAATATTTGCCAGAGATGAATTTGAAGAAGCACAAATAAGTGCAAAAGAAAAATAATAATTGTGTTAATTTTTATATAGAGCTTTGTGATCAGATATTATCCAGATTTGATTTTAAAAATAAATATAAAGCCTCTTGGCCAAATTAATCCATTTAATATTATTAATGAAGAAAGAAGTTGGTTTTTTGAAATTATAAAAGACTTTTCCTATTTTGTTGAAGAAAGTGGAAGCCAAGAGCTAGAAACTGAGTTCAGAAAATTAAAATTATTGTCCTGATAAAAACATATAACTATTGGATTTTTGGAAAAAAATATCAGAGTTGCTTTGTTTCCGGTTTTGACTAAATTTATTACAAAAATCCTACTTTTACCACATTATTCAGCAAATGTTGAAAGAATATTTAGTCAGGTAAACATAAATAAGAATAAAGTAAGAAATTCATTGAAAAAGTCGTCTTTGGAACCAGTGTTATGCACAAAAGATTATTTAAAGCTAAACAAATGTACCTTCTATGATCTAGCAGTTACACCTGAATTAATCAATGTTTAATTTCAATATATATTTGTAAAATATATTATACATTTACATATGTATGTATATGTATACAAGTCTATTTTCTTTAACAATTATATTTTTATTGTATAAATTATATTTTAGTTTTTATACATTTTTAGAAAATGTATTTCCAAAAATGAAATTTAAAATGCATATTTTACTAAATTGAAGTAAAAATAACTAAAG
Organism: Lypha dubia; assembly: GCA_947311025.1. Classification (NCBI taxonomy): domain Eukaryota; kingdom Metazoa; phylum Arthropoda; class Insecta; order Diptera; family Tachinidae; genus Lypha; species Lypha dubia. The sequence continues at coordinate 101,133,537 of OX371260.1, read as the reverse complement.
GATTTTGATTTTTTTATTTTTTTCCATACAAATCTTTTTCCATGCATGTTTTCAAAGTATTGAAAAACATGCAATCTATTTACATGTGATTTTATGCTGTTTTATTAATCAGATTTGTTTATTTAAGAGTTTTGTTATGTTTTGCCTCTAATAAAATATGTTTTGTTGGTAAAAAAGCGGTTTTTTCCATTTGACGTTTTAATGACGATTTCAATAAGCTATATTGACGATAATGACGATTTTTGCCCAAAAATATGACGATATTACCTCAAAAAATCTGGCAGCTATGCACGTATGTAAACGAAAGAACAAACTTTTTAAAAGGCGCATGTCCAATGGATTAGCCAATTAAACACATATAACCCAATGAAGTTTAAGAAGAAATCAAGAAACTAAATTCCAAAAAGACACCAGGCTACGATGGTATTAGTGGAACAGTTGCCAGATATATGCCCAAAAAATGAATTTTATTTTTAACCTTAATTTATAATTCTATCCTGAGACTTAGTCATTTTCCTTCACAATGGAAATGTGCGAAGATAATAATGGTAAGTAAGCCAAATAAGCCTGAAAATTTTGTCACATCTAACAGACCTATCAGTTTGTTGGTTACAATCTCCAAAATATCTAAAAGAATTTTAATGAACAGATTGTCACCAATCTTAGAAAAATATAACATCATACCTGAACAACAATTCGGTTTCAGGCATAATCATGGCACGCCCAAGCAATGCCACCGTATAATAGCTCTAATAAGAGATACGTTGGAAAATAAAAAATATTATTCTGCTGTTTTCTTGGATGTGCAACAAGCATTTGATAAAGTATGGCATAATGGATTACTTTTTAAACTCAAAACACTACTACCTACTCCATTATATCTGTTACTAAAGCGAAAGGCAGTTCTATGTAAAAGTAAATGACGAAATATCAGAAATATATAATATAAATGCAGGCTTTCGGCAGGGTAGTGTTCTTGGGCCAACATCAGATATGCCTGTAACTAACAATGTTTTAATTGGAACTTATGCAGATGATACCGCTGTATTAGCTTCTAGCTCTTGTCCAGTAGAAGCATCAAAACTCGTTCAAAATGAGCTATATCAAATTGAAAACTGGTTGTCCAAATGGAAGATTAAAGTCAATACCGAAAAGTCGGTTCATATTGTATTCACATTACGCAAAGGAGTCTGTCCTCGATTAACTATAAATAATAGTGAAATTCCCCAAGAAGACTGTGTAAAATATCTTGGTCTACATATTGATAAAAGATTAACGTGGAAAGCGCACAAAAAAGCTAAAAAAGAATATCTTAAAATTAAAACTAAACGGCTATATTGGTTACTGGGCCCTAAGTCCGAATTAAATATTGAAACTAAACTGATAATATATAAGACTATACTCAAGCCAGTGTGGACCTATGGCATTCAGTTGTGGGGAACTGCAAGCAACTGTAATATTGAAATTCTCCAACGATACCAAACAATACTTTGAAATTAATTATCAACGCACCAAAGCATGTATCTAACAAAACAATTCATAACGATTTATTTATTCCAAAAATTAAAGATATTTTTTTTTTTTGATAATTTTATTATTTATTGAATCTTTAATTATTTAAATTGAATTATCAATAAGTTTTTCAACTCTTAAATCTAAAAAATATTAAATGTAAGTTTAGCCAATGCTAAACAAAATTTTTAATTTCAACGGTTGATTTTTGTTGTTTTACATCTCTCGTGAACGGCTGAGAGAAAGAGTATCCCTTCTTTTCAGCCGGATTTGGCCTCTATAATAAAGAATATTGCGCGCAAGTGGATTTGGGTGCAACTCAATTTTTTTTATATATTTTTTCGCGTGTTTTGAAAATACTGTCTTCACCAACGGAACGTCTAGGTCTTTATGAATTCGATGGTTTCTGACATACCAGGGGGCTGCTGTTATTGTACGTAGGATTTTATTATGTCGCCTTTGAATTCTTTCGACATTCGATGCTGAGGCAGTGCCCCATAACTGGATTCCATAGGACCATATTGGTTTCAGGATCGCGTTGTATAAGAGAAGTTTACAGTCAAGGCTTAGTATAGAGTTTCTTCCAATAAGCCAATTCATTTGGGCTGCTTTTAGTTTCATTTGTGTTAACTTTGCGTCTATATGCCATTTCCATGTTAAACGACGATCAAGATGAACGTCTAGATATTTGACTACAGTGTGTTGTGGTATAGTCTCGGTGTTAATTTTTATAGGCGGGCATGTTCCCTGCGCAACGTAAAAGTGACGTGTGCACATTTCTGCTCGTTAACTTTTATACGCCATTGTTTGAGCCATTTTTCCAGTTTGGATATATATTCTTGTAAGTTGCGGGAAGCTTCTACAGGATTTTCGTGAACGCTTAGACAGGCTGTATCATCCGCAAATGTTGATGTATGAATGTTACTGCTTAACGGAAAGTCAGAGGCATATATTAAATAAAGTAAGGGTCCGAAGATACTGCCTTGAGGGACTCCGGCTTCAATCGACTGCGGAGGGCTTAAAAAATTGCCTTCCCTAACTACAAATTTACGTTCCATTAAATAGCTTTTTAAAAGCTTTACGATGTTTGCTGGTAGATTTTGTGTTAATTTGTTGAAAAGACCTTCGTGCCATACTTTATCGAAAGCTTGTGAGACATCAATAAAGAGCGCATAGCAGTATTTCGTTTTTTCAAAAGTGTCTCTAACGACATTCACAAGTCTGTGAGTTTGTTCAATTGTGTTATGTTGTCTGCGAAAACCGAATTGATGATCTGGAATACATCCATTACTAGTCACTATAGGCATCAGCTTGCTCATATACAGCTTTTCAAATAGTTTTGAAATGTTAGACAGTAAACTAATAGGCCGATAGGATTCAACTTTTGTATGATCCTTGTAATTAGCGAAACCTTCCATTCTTTAGGATAGTGTTCTAGGCGTAGAATACTGTTAAAAATGAATAGTATTATTCTTTTTGCAGTGTAAGGCAATTCTTGAAGCATTTTGTTGCTTATTTTGTCAACACCTGGGGCTTTTCTGGTGTTAAGACTAGTAATAGTATTTTCAATCTCCGTCATGTTAAATCTCATCGGTATTTCTGGTAAAGAGACGACTGGTGGCAGTTCAACAATATCAGCAGAAATATTCGGAGTGAAAACATTTTCTAAGTGTTTAACAAAAAGTGCACCTTTTTCAGGATCAGTTTTTGCCCAGTCACCATTTGGGGCTCGTAATGGGGGTTTGCATATCACTGGCCTTTTTAGTCCTCTGGCTGCACACCACAGTGAATAATCTGTTTGTGGTGTTGCATCTAGCTCTTGAAGGAATTTTTGAAGGGAAGCTGTTTTTTGAGTTTGCAAAACTTTCCTAAGCTGCTTGGTGCACTCCTTAAGCCTTAATTTTAGCTGGGGCGATCTGTAGCGCTGCCATTCTCGTCGAGCTCTCCGTTTTTCAGTCAATAGCCTTTCTATATCTACAGAAAAAATATTGTTAAATCTCACTGGTTGGTTTATTTCATTTGAAGTAGCATTAAAAGCCGCTTGTTTAACATGCGCTTCAAACAACCTGAGAGAATCGTCTATGTCTGAAGGTGTTCTCAGCGGCATTTTTTCCGAGCAATGAGCACTCAGATATTTTCTGTATTTCAGCCAGTTAATACGTGCAGATGTCGTCGCTAAATCACATGTTGTGTGTGAGTAAATAGTGACAATTGTAGGCGAGTGGTCTGAAGATAAGTCCAAAGATGCTTCAACTTCAACCATCTCGCTGGGCACGCCTTTCACAATTCCAAAGTCGATAACATCAGGAATTTTTTGTCGATCTGTTGGCCAATATGTTGGCTGTCCACTTGAAACTACAATCAAACCCATTTTAGATATTGTGTCGAATAAAATTCGTCCCTTAGGTGTGATTAAACGTGAACCCCAAAATGTGTGTTTAGCATTGTAGTCGCCAGCTGCTAGAAAACGGAGGCCCAGTGATTTATAAAAAGCCGTATATTGACTCTCGGTAATTGAGAATCTGGGGGGCGAATAGACAGATGATATTACAAGTTTTTGATAGTAAGTTTCGATGCAGATGTTCGTTGTTTGAAGATAATCTTCACAAAAATCATTCAACAGGTGGTGTTTTATTCGCGTTTTTATTAGGATTCCCGAACCACCACAAGCTCTGCCACGGGGATCCTTGGTGTCGTAAAAATTATATCCACTAATTCTGAAACAGCTTCGAGATGTCAAATGAGTTTCTGAGATAAGCATAACATCGATTTGTTTATCCTGAAGAAAATATTCTATTTCATTTTTATGTTGGCAGATGCCGTTTGCGTTCCAAAAACAGATTTTTAAGTTCATGGTTTGGTTAGTACAGCCTGCAACAAGGTAGACTGCATTTTCAACATTTCCTGCATCATACAGGATATGTTGAGAGTAAATGTATTTACAGTTTGTATTAAGCTCTCAATTGAGGCTCCAATACGACTAAAATTATACCCCGAATCTTCATTTACATTTACGGTTCTTTGCGCCGTACTCTGATTGCTTTTTAAAATACTAGCGTATGAAAATTTGTTGTTAGATTGTTGTTGAGCACTAGTCGCGTTAGACTTGAAAATGTTTGAAAATTGATTTTGGCCAGTGGACGGTTGAGGTAACTGTGGATAGTTAATAGGAGTTTTAGGCTGAGCGGGAGTAGCATTGGTTTTTTTGGTTGATGAATTCTTAAAAAACGAGTAAAGGGGGCAGCCTCTATAGTTGGCAGTGTGATTTCCGCCACAATTGCCACATTTTTTCGCCTTGGTATCACCTTTTATTTTATCACAGTTAGCAGTACTGTGTAACTCACCACATACAACGCAGACTGTAGGCAACTTGCAATAAGTCTTCGTGTGCCCAAATTCTTGGCAGTTCAGGCATTGAACAGGTCCAGCTCTTTTATGTGGAAGCTCAACAGTAACTCTTCGATGCAACAAGTACTTTAAGTCATATATTGGATGTGCTTCATTCTTTTTTAATTTTATGCCATCTGGCTGTAACTCGACTCTAAATATTGGTTGGGGGATTTTTTCTCTATTTTTAATGTTTGAGACATTTTTTACCTTGTAGCCACTATTTTCAAGGCCAGACTTGACCTCTTCTGGATCCACGCTAGAGTCTATACCTTTTATTACGACTGTTAGTCCTTTAGCACTCTTTAATTGGTACGTGTAGAAGTTTTTATTTTTAGATTCTAAATCTGAAACAATTTTTCGGTAATTATTTTCATGAGCTACCTGAATATTTGTTTCATTGATGTTTCCGCGCTTAATTGCAGTTACATAAAACTCATTTTCTCCAATTAATGAGATAAGACTTTTAACCAGCAAACTGGAATTATGCTCTCTTAAATATATGGGTGGGGGCTTACTCGAACTTATTGTAGTTGTGTCTTCATCGCCTTTTTCAGATAAAATCGCGAAACGATTTTCGGAATTTATTATATTGTTTTTTCCATCTCTGGGAACTTTCGATGTTGAAGCAATTTGAGCTGGTTTTGGACTTCTTCCCCTTTTTAACACGGTTATGTATCTGTCCATTCCTGTTTGAATTTTATTATCATTTATTGTACTCACCGCATCTACCATTTTGTGCACGTTGGTCACCTTGTTACTTATTGTTTGTTTGTTTGTACAGCTAAGCTGACAAGTTTGCTGTTGGGTGCAATTGTTTTTGCTTCTTGATCACTATTTAACATGTTCAGAGATAATGATCGCGCACGAGTATTTGTGTTTTCTGGTAAACTCAGGTTTATGTTTAATTAATTTTTTTTATTGTCGTCATCAGCAACTAAAGTTATATATTGTACATTCCTACTGCGTGTAGGGATATTGTTGTTTTTATCAGAAGATGAACTCATTAGAGTTGTCTTTTTTTTATTTTCACTTATATTAGTTTGTGTAAGCAAATATTTATGTATATATGCACACAAGAAAAAAATAAAATAAAACCAGTAAAATAACTGTTCAATAAATGTTTTGTTTTTTTTTATATTTTTTGTGACTTGAAAATATTTTTTTTATTTTATTTTTTTTATATTCAGTTGCGACGATTATAAAAACGCGTCTGTTCACTACGAGAGTTGAAATTAAATGAAAAATTAAAGATGAAATCAACAACTTCAGCGAAAATTATCAAAAAAGATTAATGAATCATTGTAACCCATTGTCGATATCTTTACTAGACGATACTAATGAAGTGAGAAGACTGAAGCGATATCACATTCTTTATTTACCCTTCCCGTAACCTTATGTTTACGATAATTTAGACTTTGTCAAAATACTTTAAAATTCTAATATTCTTTAATATATTAACGGCCTATTTCACTATGTCGAAAGAAAATTTCCATATGTTTTCATTCGTATAATTACATTTGAAGCAAAAACAAATTCTAAAATTTTGTTTTTGTATCAAATGTATTTGTACGAATGAAAATAAAATTAAAAATTCTTTCGACATCGTGAAATCGGCAGTAAATATTGAAAATAATTTTTATACATTTTTCTTTTAACTTACTACTAGTATAACAAACCTTATTGTTACTAAGTTGTTGTACTCGTTGGAGCACAAAAACGAATGAATTGTTAAAATTTATCTAATTTGCTTATTATCCTATATATGATAGATTGTAAAGATTGTAAATAAAGCTATGGAGTAAAAAAAAAAATATATGTTAGTTTACTTATTTCACACACTGTTAATGTTTATATTATTTACAACAACTACCAATACCTTTGTTTCAATTGTTATTTTTATTTACAACATTTATGTTTAATATTGGAACGTTTATTTTCTTATACAACAACTATACTTAATATACTTTTTTGCTATTTATACTCTTTCTTTCAATTTATTATTTCTTACTAGTTTTAGAATACCGTTATTTTAGAATATAAGAGGCGAGTTTTTGAAATAAATTTAATTAATACTTTGCCTTGAATCGGCATTACTAAAAAAAAACTATAAAATTTTATCTTTGCCTAAAATCGGCATATTAACACTGGCATTCATTTGCCTTTTATTTTTCCTTGCCAGTGGCGTTTATTAGCGCCGGCAATATAACTTTAAATTTTATACACGCACAATAACATTTCAGGGCGATCCTGGCAAATATTGGCGACCTCAACATACCTGTCGAAGAGTACGTACCCGCAAATAAAGAAGAGGGAGCACCCGAATATACGGCCACTCCAATAAATGTAGGCCCCAAGCCGTTAACTATTAAGGAGTATCGCAACAGGCAACAAAGTAGAAAATACAGCGAACTGACAAAGATTCCTCCTGTCATCAGGCCACGACATCGCAGTGGAGGCAAAATAGTGCATTTGTGCCGTAGGCTGGCAACCCTCGAAGCTGCAGTAAACTCAACGCCACCACCATCCTGGGAGGTTGCGTCGGAGATTTGGATGCAAATTGGCCGGCTTGAAGACGAAATGGATCAACACAAACAGAAATAACCAGTTCTTTTGAACAATATTTTGGAACAAATCTAGATTAGTGACGCAGCTCCAAATGAAAAAAAAAATACATAGGGCGATAGAAAATCGAAAAATAAGACGAAAATTTTATGTGGTAACTTTCTCGGAAACGCACAGTTTTCGAGTTATTGGCCTCTGAAGTTTTTATATATATGTACTTATGTGATATTTCCCTTTGCATTTCTCAACGTATAAAGACAATTTTGGTATCATTTGAAAGCTTTTGACTAGATCTATGTATATGAATTTGCAAATTTTTTATTTAAATTTTGAAATCTTTAGGTGTCAAATCAGTTTTTTAGATTTTCTGCATAGCCGGCCTTCGGTCGGGCTTAATGATTTTCTCCACCATAGTATATCCCGACACGGCGGTATATCGAATAGATTTTCTGCATAGCCGGCCTTCGGCCGGGCTTAATAATTTTCTTCACCATGGTATATCTCGACACGGCGGTATATAGAATAGTTTTTTTGCCGGGCTTAGTGATTTTCTCCACCATGGTATTTCCCGACACGGCAGTATATAGAGTAGTTATTCTGCATAGCCGGCTTTTGGCCGGGCCTAGTGATTTTCTCCACCTTGTACACTAAAACAATGATATAGAAAATATAATATTTATGACAGCACATTGTATGCTGGAGGAAAAGTTTGGCAGCTATCCACACTAATCTATTATATTGTAATATAGCTTAGCAGGTTGTTGGCAATTAGATTCCAGCCCACTTGGGTCCAAAAACAATAAATTGTTTAAATATCACTAAAATCTTTTGTATTTTAACATATTCATATACATAAGTAGATCTAGTCAAAAGCTTTCAAATGATACCAAAATTGTCTTTATACATACGTTGAGAAATGCAAAGGGAAATAGCACATAAGTACATATATATAAAAACTTCAGAGGCCAATAGCTCGAAAACTATGCGTTTCCGAGAAAGTTACCACATAAAATTTTCGTCTTATTTTTCGATTTTCTATCGCCCTATGTAATTCTTTTTTTCATTTGGAGCTGCATCACTAAACTAGATTTAAGCCAAATAATATATTACACACATACATGATTTTTTTTTTTTTTGGTTACATGCTGAATTATATATAATAATATTATATTTAATATAAAAATATAAACAAAGTTTTTCACAAAAAAACCACAAACTTTATGAAAACACAAAAACATTAACTTTTTTCACGTGCTAAATAAAAAAATAACTATTGCTGAATTCACAAAGCCTCTTGTATCATTGTATCGAGTGTATTATAGTATCGTATACAATAGTGTAAAATTTGTTGTTGGCAATTTTCATATAAAAAGGAAATACACCATTACCAGCGTTGTCAGCTTGGTGCGTTTCGCACCTTTTTTGGTGCTTTTCTAAACGTTTTGTGCGAAAAATATCTGATTTGGTGCGTGGTGCGCTTTTTTTTAATTTTTGTGCGTTTTTTTTTAATTTTGGGTGGCTCCAAAGTATATTAAACACAATTTTTTTCAGTATGAGAAAAAAGAATTTTGGACAAAAAATACAACTGTTTCAATACCATTTCATTCAATTGTGTACAAGTTGTGCGTCCAATTTTACAGACCATAATACGAGCAACCATTAATGATGTTTAAGAGGTACCAAAACACATTCACAAAAACCGTAAAACTGTCTTGTTGTTATAGATAATTTGTAACATTTCATTACATATAAGAAATTTGTTGTCCCCTTTAGATTTTCAGAGTACATAATTGTTTGTTGTCGTAAAAGTTGCTGTCAAGTCTGTTAAAGAGCTTAGCAAAAAACAAAGTATTCTCGAGACTAGCGATCATTGGTCCAATATTAAAAAATGCATAAAAAATGCGTTTATATAAAGTGTTGTAACACTAATGGTGTTTTCTTTTCTGAACAAAAGTGTTGCCCTTTCAATGTGAAACACTTTTTACAGTTTGCACCTACCTTTAAAAAGTGGTACATTTTTTATTGCCACAATGGTACAAAATATTTGAGGCTTAACATTACTTAACATTAATTAATTAATTATCGTTTTAATTATAAGTTTTTTCGCTTAAGTAAGTAGAATGACAAAAATACAAGTTCTTACTTGTATAAAAATATACTAAACAAAGTTGTAAAAATGGGCAGTATCTCACCCCGACCTGATAGTTGAGGGCAAAATATGTTGCATATTTAGCCATTTATTGGTGCAACATAATTAGAAAGGAACGAAATCGCTTTTAAATATGTTACATATTTTTTAGAATGGATCACGAAAATTAAAGAATGTAGCATAAGTGCAACACTTTTTTCAGAAAAGAAAACGCCATAAAATTAATAAAATTTCTATTTACTAAAAGAAATATTTAAAGTTAGTGTCAATAATGGAGTCTAAAAAAGGAGATCATAAGCGAAATACAAAAGGATTTGGGAATCACAATGTGAGTTTAAGCAATGGATTCGGCCTTGAGCAAATAATAACACAAAAGCAAGATCTTTTTATTGCAAATGCGATATCACGCCTAAATATCCAACCTTGTTCGGCATGCTGGAACACGGAAACACATTGCGGCTTTAAGCCCATTTAGCTACAAACGACATCAATAACCAACATTGTACAAAATGTTTTATCCCATTACAAATATAATATCATGCCCTTAGTAGTACAATTTGAATCCGATGTCGAAATATTATCTAGTATTGAAAAAGGGTGGAGAATGATTCACTTCATGCAATGGCACAGTATTATATCAACATTAGAATTTTGGACTAAAGTTGAATTTTGTAGTGACGCAAAATAAATTCAATAAAAATTTTCAATAAAAAAAAATTCTGAACTTGGTGCGTTTTTTGTTAAATGCGCGTTTTTTCTCCATTTTGGTGCCTTTTTAAATTTCAAAGTTGACAACGCTGACCATTACACTTTTATTTCATATGTTTTGCAAAAATCGTATTTTATACAATACTCAGAGAGTATTTGTATGGTGCTTGTTCTTCTTTTGTCCATCAATACAAGATTCAAGCCAATACAATATACACTAGATAGACGATACAAATTGTTGTGAATTCAGCAAATAATGAAATAGAATATCACAATCAAACGAAATGTCAAAAATTTAAGAGTTACCACATTGAAGATAATTATAATTAAGTGAACAAATGTAACAATATATATAGAAGATAAAAAACATGAAATGTATGAAATAAGAGTTGCCGTTGTGGAACAATCTAAAGTTTAATTTAAAAATAGTAATTGAATGCAAGTAAAACCTTTTCCTAATTAAATGGAAATTATAGAAAAATATATAAATGAATTAGAAAAAATTGAAGTCAATATTAACCCTGCTGTTAAATTAGGCCCATTTGGTCGAAAATTTTTTTTGTAATCTCAATAACTTTTTAACAGTGTAATATATTGTTTTGAGGTTTCGACTCACGTGTTCTATTTTTGTAACAATATTATTTTTGAAATATAAGGTATCTGATGTTAACATGTACGGAAAATATTAAAAAGTTACTAATCTTGTATCAGGGACCATTTGGTCCGGTGAATATTTCAATACAAAATACCAAGCTTTTGTAGCATTTATTTACAAGAAAAATATTATTTTATTGAAACCGTTTTTCATTACATGCTATACAAAATATTTTCTGGTTTGTTTTGAAAATAAAACTTTCGCAAGTGAATCATTTTATGTCAGATTTAGCCTTACAACAACTACAGATTCTCGTCCTCGCTTTAGAAGAAGCAATTTTTGATGAGCTCGCGGAAATTGAAGATGAGGTTTGTATATCAGTCAATAACTTCGCTGAAAACAGTTGTTGTGGTAATCTATTTCGTTTTATCATATGCGCGTTTGCCAAACAAAGTGCTAGTTTTCGCAAAAACTCTGGTCTCCGACGATTTCGATCAGCCGAAGGCCATGAAGCATCGATATCAGAAAAGAGTATATATGCGTTCAAAGCAGATATATCCAGCATATTTGCGAATACATTATTTGGCCATCGATTTGTTTTACGCTAATCGTCCCCTCAACATGCTGTTCGTCAATTATGACATTCTTATGACAATTATAAAACGTCTGGAGAAGCACATGCCATTGAAGGTAGAAAAAACACAAAAATGCTGATTATATATCATTGCATCTAGATGTTGCAAATCTAGGCCCGGTTGTACTGAAATACTATTCTAAGCAGAAGTTCCAATAGGTTGTTGTAATGGATTAGCATGCACCATTGCTATAAACAATGGGTCAGCAGAAATATCATCCTCATTCAAATAACGTCGTCTTTCCATTTGTTCGCAATGTATAAAAAGCATATAAGTAACTAATTCAAGATCAAATCATAAACTAAACAAAACAGTGTTCGTATGCTACGTTCTCATAGACAAATGAAAAGGGGATTCCCACAACTTTATACAAGTCAGCCAAGTGAATTTACTTTATAAGGTGGCTGCGTGACAGCAACAACTACAATAACACAAACAAGCTGGATGTTTGAGCTATTACAAAAATATGACAGCACATAAATAATCGATAAACGGGTTGGTAGTTAAATTATCAATGGTTTGTAATTACGTTTATAATTTCTATTAAAGTATTCAATGGTATTACATGCGAAAATAGGATTAAATTTATATGTACGTAATTTGGACCAAATGGTCTCTTAATACAGCAGCTATATTCTGTAATTCTCGTAGCTAAAGCTAAATCTCGATCGCTAAAATTTTTAGGGCGAAAATTTTAGCGATTTTGCTAAAAAGGTATTCTGTAACTCTAATCGCTTAGCTAAAATTTACTCTTTTCGCCGTAGCCAATTTGCTATCATTAGACCATTCCTTTCTTTCTTATTTGATAATATAATATTGAAAAGAGACAAATATATATGCGTGTATATTTGGCATTTTATATTAGTGTTACCTTACATTATAATTTATACTCCGTAACAATGATTGTGTTTTTTTTAAAAATATTTTTAAATTATGTTTTAAAACGTCTATTTTTTAAAGCTATTTCACAAATTTCTAGTCAAAACTTATTGTTTTTTTGCAGAACATGCATTTTGAAAATTGTAAAGCGCATGATTTTTGCGTAGTAATTTCTCAAGAAAGCATTACGTTCGAATGTTATGGGAACATTTATAAGAGATGGCATCACTGTTAAGAAATAATTTCAGTATACAATTGAAATTTTTTTCTATGTGGTATTTGATGGCGGTACTGTGGCGTAGTTATTTGAAAGTATTCATTTGTACAAAAATTTTTTTGATCATAATAAATTTAAAATTTGTGTACAGAGTTTTGATTAATTTTATAATATTGTAAAAATCTTTTTTTTTTTATTAAATACATTTTTATATAAAATTTAGTATTTGAGTTTTATTTAAATTAAACTACTCATAACAGCTAAAACACTTCAACCTATCATGGACAACCTCTTTATGCTATTCCAAATACTAAATGAGCATGTATTTTTGCCCTTTTTTATCCTTTTTGTAGTTTTCTACATTATTTTTCTAAAAAAAGGCTAAACAACAATGATATAAAAAATATTTTTCGTAAATTTCTTTTTAGCGCCTTCATAATATCGTTGCTTAAATTTTAGCGTTTCTAGCTAGAAAATTTTCTTAAATGTGCTTAGAGAATACAAATTTATAACATTTTAGCGATGAGAGAGAGCATTGTTTGCTCTTAGAGCAAACGCCAAAATTGCGGCGAATTTAATTTTTATGAGATTGCCTAATTTAGCAATACGAATTACAGAATTCAATATGTAGCTAAAATTCTCTTAAACGATTTTAGACATTTTTAGCGATGGAGATTTAGCTTTAGCGAGTTACAGAATATAGCTGCAGGATTCGCATATTTTTTTCAATCTAACAGCAGGGTTAATACCACAGGGTAAGCAGAGATGACAAAAACAAAAAAAATTGGACTTCGATCATATTTTATTTGTCATAAGTAAGCTTCGTGAAAAAGAGAAAACATTAGTGTGTTTGTTATGAAAGTAAACAAAACGAAAAGCAAAAAAAAGTTCAGTTTTTAGTGGAAAATGCTACATAAAACCACGCTTAAATTTAATAAAATGTGATAATATTAAGTATTTACGGCATATAATTCCAAAATAAAGTGATAAAACAATTTAGTGTGTGCTTATATACTCTGTATATTAAATTTATATACATACGTACATATATTCTGTAAATTTGCCAAATGGTGGTGATTTTTTGCTTACATACACACATACATACATACATACATACTTGATAAATTCTGATATTTTGCAGATGTATATAGTAATAAAATACAAACGATGAGTGAAAACCAACTTAAATTAATTAATTAATAATATTTTTAATGTAAATTATAGAAATATATGGATATTTTATTAGTTTTGTGATTTATAATTTTAATTTGGATACAAAGACAGCACAAAGAAAAAAACGAAAACGAAGGATTGTATGAGTGTATACAAATCAGTATGCAAAATCTTCCGTCTCGTGTCATCTCTGGTTACCCTGTGGTTAATACTATGTTCACACGACAAACTGAAACACCAGGTTCGCTCCGTGAACCTCGATGGCGAACCCATGTGTTCTCACGAAATATTCTACGTTGGTTCGTACTTCGACATTCTTTTACTGTTTAAAATACGATTGACTATTTATTGCTTTTTCATTTTATTTAATTAATTACATAAATATAAATATATGCTTTATATTTGTTCAATGTTTTTATTAAATTTTAGCACTTGTCAATCGTTTTTCTTTGCTAAATTAATTTTTTACTACTAGTTCAGATAAACTAGCGATAATTTGTTATCAAAATTAGAGATGATAGTAAATTATACGGGTTCGAAACAAGATTCAAAATGAAACACGTAGGTTCGCTCTCAAAATTTTGTATGCCGAAACATGTAGGTTCAATCAAGGTTGGCCCGCGAACCAAGAATGAGAGCTCGAACCTCTATAATTTCTGTCCGTGTGAACATAGTATACAAGTTGGCGGCAGAGTACCCAACGATTTCCAAAACCCCCAAAGATTTCGCCAACGCGACAACTCCGAATACCAATTTAGTGGTAGAAATCATACATCAATAGCCGAGACAACAATCATAGCGCAAATCATAATACACACCACAATTTTAATAATAATCGTAGACCTGAAAATTCAAACTTTCACCACAACAATAATAATATTAGACAATAACCAGTATAACAGATCACAAAATAATAATACAGATATAGTTATAACAATAGGGACACACATTCAAATAATAATTTTTGACACAATAGAAACATATATATTTTCCTCAAAATAGAATCAGAAACAACAATAATAACTAGTTACAGAATAGCAGCAGAAGCCAAATTATTAATAATATTTCTTATAGACAGGGAAACTAGAGAGGCAGGATAACGAAGACTGTTATCCGAAGCCACGATATTTCAATTTTTCAATAAATACGCCAAATTCCATTATAATAATATTCAAAATTTCAAATAAAAATCTTTACTTCATTTTAGACACAGACATAAGCGTAGCTAGACTGATATTCTGGGGTGGGCAAGTGCACCGCTTTCGCAAAAAGAAAAAAATATATCACAAAAATTCAGTTTGCAATAAATGTAACAAAAACAAAGTATTTAAAAAGTTAAAGGTAACTATGTAGTATTTTCAACTTTAATATATGGGCATTTCCAGGATCGCGAACGGGACATTCGTACGCACTCAACTTGAAAAAATATATGAAAACTCAAATTTTTTTTTTACTTTTTATAAATATTTAATAGCATTATGAACGTTCTCCAAATATTTTGGATAAACTTGCGATCGCGAACGGGACAAAAAATGTAAGTCATTTTTTTCGGTGTGTGGTTTTGTTTAAAACTCTGCGAATTTTGTCAGTTTATTAAATGGAGATTATTTTTTAACTAAAGCAGAGATATAAAGCTTTTATTTAGCATTTTGTTTTTTTTAATTATCCTTATTATTATAATAAGTTTTGTTTTTGCTTCTTGAGATTCACTTAAATAAAAAACATGTGTAGTTTTTTCCAATCTATATATTTCGAACCATTTGGTTCATCTTCAGGATCTATAAAAATTACACAATATGTTTTTTATTTTTCATTACATAAAAATTAATTAAAATTAAATTAAATTTAAAATTACCTATGTATGTAGCTTGACTGTTTTTGTTAAACAATAAAAAATTTTTCCAAACTATCAAAATAATTTATGAATAAAATTAAAATGAATACTATAATTAATTAATATTAGATATTAAATTACAATAAGTATTAATATAATTTTTCTTATCACTTTTCTCATTGCATGTACATTTTTCATACTTGACAATCTGGTTAACTTCATGTACTTGCAATTTAAATTTGTTCTGTTCAGTTTTTAGTATTTTAGCATTTTCAAAATCAAATTGATGTGTATTTGATCTTGCATGTTTGGCCAATGCTGATAAATTAACCTTTTTATTAGAAGTTTTGCAATCATATTCATGTTGTTTAAGTCTTTTAGCAAGTTTTTGTGTTGTTTCGCCAATATAAACTGCACTACAATCTTTACAATCAACTTTATAAACAACATCAGATTTTTGTCCTTTTCTTAAGTGTTGTTTTAAATTTTCAAAAAATGTATTACTGGACTTTAGCATTGGTCTCATAGCTAATTTAACATTCGGTGTAAAATATCGACAAGTTTTAGATAATTTTTCAGATAATTCAGGAACATAAGTCATAGATGCATAATTTATTTGTGATGTTATTATAGAATTATTATTTCCTGTATTTGACAAAACAGGATAACTCAACTGTGTTACATTCATATTCTTATCTCCATTTTTTTGTCGTTGAACGGAAAAAACTAAGCGTTTGATTACTTTTTTTGGAAAATTATTCTTATCAAGAATCTGTATAATACGTTTCAAATTTCCAGACCAAAATATTTTATGTGACACACTAAAAGCTTTATTTATGAAATTTTTGGCTGTGTTTTCTTTCATGTGCGAAGGATGTGCAGAATAATAATTTAAAATTCGGTTAGATGATATTTCTTTATGGTACCAATTAGTTATTATTTTTCCATTATCTTTGCGATAAATTGTTGTATCTAGGTAATTCATTTGTTTATTTTCTTCAATTTCTATTGTAAATTTAATATTCTCATCATACTCATTTAATATATTTAATACTTGTTGTATATTGTCAGTAGGAATTGCAGTAATATGATCATCCACATATGAGTACCAAAATAAAGGAGAAAATGAAAGTTTTGATATCATGTCATCAATAACATCTTCAAGAACTCTTTCTACTAAAATTGGTGCCAAGCTCGAACCCATAAAAAGACCGGTCTTCATACGAAAGAACTTTTCTTCATAACAAAAATAATTACATTCATTAAGGCAAAAATTAATCAAGTCCATAAATAAATCCTTTGGAATGTTTGTATTTTTACTGATATATGTGTTGAAGTCTCTTTCTATAATTTTTAATGCAATATCAGTTGAAATATTTGTGAAACAATTTACTACATCAAAAGATACCAATGAAAAACTTTCTGGAATATTTATTTTTATAACTTTTTTCACAAATTGCTTAGAGTTTTTAACCGAGTACTTAGGCTTAAAAGATTTTCTTAAAATTGATGCCAAGAAACGATATAAATTATATGCAACTGATTTAATTGTTGATACAATAGGTCTAATTGGTCTATTATCCTTATGTATTTTTAGCTGTCCATAAATCCGTGGCGGAATTGATGTGTAATTAGTTAAAAATTGTTTTTGTCTTACCGTGATAATTTCAATTTGCGGGTTATTTCTTTCATATAAACGTTTAATTAATTTATTATGCTTCAATTCCAAATATGATGTTGGATCAGAATTTAATTGTTCAAAAACTTTTGTGTTATTAAGAAATTCATCCATTTTCTGCTGATATTCTGATTTTTTTGCAACAATTGTAATATTACCTTTATCACTATGTGAGACATATATTTCTGGGTGTTCTTTTAAAAATTTAGATGTAATTTTTGATGCTGTAATTAAGAATCTTTGAATCCGATTAAGTTGTTTTCTATTCTTTGAATGATGCGTAATTAAATATGTCAGATTAGATCGCACAGCTTGTCTTATATGTTCATTTGTAAAACGTGTTATAATAAATTCAATATCAGCTATTAAATCCAGAACAGGTATTTCTTCAACAGGTAATGCAAATTTTGGACCAAGTCCTAACAAAATCATCATATGTTTTGGTAAATCAATACCAGATATATTTTTAATTAATGATTTATCATATTTAATATCTAGAATTGGAGTTTTATCTTTTAATGTCACTAGTTTCGAATATAATCTTTGATTGTTAATTTTTAATTGTTGCTGGTATTCACTATTATTATAATCCTTATTATTATTTTTTTTAAATATTTTTTTTAGAATCGCGAACGGGACATCGCGAACGGGACAATGATTCCAAAGGCATTTTTTAGGTTTAAAATTATTTATTTATAAGTATAAAAAATAAATAAAACAGGATATATTCCAATGATAACAAAAATAAAAGAATTATTATTTAAGTTAATAAATTATAAAAATTTAGACAGTTCTCTAATTAAATTTGATAAAGAAAATTTTTTTTTCCGGTTTTTAATATTTCTGTCGCGGTTGACCTTTTTCTGGAAATGCCCATATATTAATAATAATTATTTTAAAATCAATTTATTATTCTAACGTTAGTTTTATATATTTTTTACAAAATATGTTTAATACCTCTTCTGAAGTTATTTTGTATTTGGCTATTTCATTTTCAATACTTAAAACTGCTAAATTTGAAAATCGTTCCTGAAGCATTGTACTACGTAACCATGTTTTTATTCTACGCATAGCTGAAAAACTTCTTTCACAACTAACAGAACTAATAGGAAGGCTTATTGCCACTTGTTTCAGCTTTCATTGAATCACAAGCAATTTGCAAAACATTTTTGTAATTATTCACCCCTATCGCGAATATTATGGGAGTAAGTTGTTTGGGAGAAAAATTGTATTCCCATCCCCAACAAAATGCTATCGCGAATATTTTGGGAGTTTAAGTCTCTATTGTGAATTACTTGGGAATAAAAGTTTTTATTTTGAATTGTTTTGATTTAACAAATAATTTTTGCGGGATTTATTTGTGGTGTATGAATAAAAGAAATTAAAGCTAATAAGGTCAAAATTAGGAATAGCGTTTATTTGCGTTTTCTGTTGCTGGAAAAGGATAATCAATCCATAGAACGACTGCAGCGAAGACAAATACGTGATGAATCTGACCCGCTTTGTTTTGTTGCGGTTTTTTTTTTTTTTTTTTTCTGACAGTTTTTTTCTTATGTTTCGTTTTTGGTCGATCCACACCTATGCATGAAAAATTTAAGTTACCCTTATTAAACTAATAATTAACACCATTTACAAAGGTTAACTCGTTTCAAAATTTACCCACATTCTCTTTTTTATTCTTTTGGAATCCTTTGCCATAGTCTTGATTCGCACACATTGCTTCAACCAGACAATTAATTTGTTCTTTATTAAGACTCCTGTGTTAATAAATAAGATAAAAAACTGATTACATGAAGTGCTGGATTAAAAAACAAATTGCTACTTACATGTTCATATATTGTTCCCACTTTCAATTGTTGTGAATTATTTTAGTCAATTTATTCGCGGGAGTAGACATTTGCGATGCCATATTTGTAAGGTGTGGGAATTCATTCCCAAAAAAAAATTATGGGAATCATTCACGATAGTAAAACAAAAAATTTGGGAGTTTTTTCATGGGAATGTTTATTCGCTAGCGCCTTCCAAATCTAATTTTAAGAAATCGTTAACAGCTTTAGCTAATGGAACGTTTTGGAATCGGTATTCCATATTAGAAATTATGGTATCGACTACTGGGGGTAGATTCTGGTTCTGCGATAACGTGAAATGTAAAAAAATGTTTCATTTTCGTTTTCATTACAACTTTACGTAATATCTTTTCGCAGTTGCACAAAATGCGATTCCCGTTTATATTATGAAAAAGTGTTTCATTCCATCTGTTGCAGTGTAACTTTATATCCATGTTATTCAACTTGAAATGTCACACACAGAGAACGAAGTTGAACTACTTCGATGCGGTGCAAGGCCGCATGCAAATATATATTTGCTTTTGTGGCTTTTACAACATGCATATATTCATCATTGAAATTTTGAAGTTGATTTTTCAACATATATTACATAATATATGTACATAGCTTATTTTATAGAAAATTGAATAAAAATTAGAAAATATTAAATAAACAAATTAGCGGTGGTGAAGAAATTATATGAATTACATAAGTAGGCAATTTTATTAATAGTCTATCATTACAGATACTGAGTTAATCCTACAACTTGAATAATGAATAAATATAAGTATATATATTTGTATATATAATCGGAGATATTATTTAATGTCTTATTGACAAAAAAATATAATCGAAAAATAGTGTATAATCACACTTTTATACTATAATTTCAAATGGTAAAAACTCTGAAAATAAAAGACGATAGTTTAACAATATCGAAAATATAGATATATCTATATACATATGTACCTATAGGTATAAATATCGGTATCGATAATATTTAAAATACAGTTTTAAACCGGGACTTTAGTTTAATTCTATTTATTTACTTTTTATTTTTTTTTTTAATAAAATGATATGTTTTCAAATTACATACTCGTATGTATGCATGTTGCGAAGAGCACCAAATTTTTAAACGGGATTAGTTCTAGTTGTTTTACCAATGTTTTATTTAAACTTTCTCTTGTGCCCTCTGGAGACGATAAAAAACACATCAACGTTCTAAGTGTGTGCGTGCAGTGGTGATTTTTCGGGTACACGTATACGTTGTCGGCTCTGATTGATGAAAACCATAATCTTGTGATTTATTACTTTGATGGTCTCCAATTGTGATTGACAAAGAAAATAAATGTCAGTTGTTTTGAGTGTAATGAGTAAAAAGATGGCAGGACACGCATACTTGTTAATTTTATGCTCTGGTATTTTTGTGTATAAACAGTGTCAAAGGTATGTATTTCTTTGTTTTTTGACAAAATTGCACAAGACCCGCGGTTGCAGATAGTAATTTAAATAAAGTAATAACAAATTGCCTGAATAGTTATAATTAGGTAAAATTTTCCTACTTAAGTACAAACATTCAATCGATAGTAAAATCGGAAATATCAATAGCAAAAAAAAATAGTCGAATACAATTTTTTTTTAATTATTTCTATTTATTGATACATTTTCCATAACATATGCTAATTGCTTCCTAGTTTTGGCCCGAGTTTATTCAAATGTGTTAGATATTCAATTTTATGCGTTTCCGAGATTTACTGCATAATAAGTTTTTCTTACTTTTCGATTTTCTATCGCCTTATGTATTTTTTAGGCAGCCGGCTCCAAAATAAGTTTAAGCCGCCTCTAAGTTTATTTTTTTTAAGCCGACACCAACTTTCTCTCTGCTTGGGTCTGCACAATTGTCAAACAACAAAAATAAATTACGTTGTACATTGTGATAAATGTATAAAAGTTGAAAATGTATGCATTATTTTTTTTAAATGCAGTAACAAATCTCTAAATGCATATGTATGTATATGTACATATGTATGTATGTACATACGCATGTATACATAAATCAATTATTCAAATGATTTTTTTTTTATTTTTGAACTCTATACATATGTATGTATGTACATAAGTATGTACATACTTACATACATATTTATCGTTTGCAATATCGACATTTATGTTCTACAGATTAATAAAAATTCTTTTTGATTTATGCTTGTGCGCATGCCTTTTGCTGCTTTTTCCATTTTCGCTGACAAATTTTAAGTGAAAAAAACGCGTCATATGAAAATGTTTTGACATTTGTTTTCGCAGTTACATAAAACGAGAATCAGTTTTGCTGTGAAACTGAGAAAAAAATTGTGTCATTCCATTTGTTTCTCTCATTGTGAAAAGATTTTAATTTGTTTTAATTTCTTCACAGAACGGGAATCAGAAACAAAATGTAAACGAGAAAAATGTTTACATTTCACGTTATCGCAGAACCAGAATCTACCCCCTGGATAATATATATTTAACTTCCAATAATCAACTGAAGGAATATATTCAGGCAGATCCAAAAATTTTGTTAAATGCAAAGTAAACACTTATGTTATGCTATTGAAAATATCAATACACTCACAAAAAATTGTAACGAAAATAGCAATTAAAAAAAAGGAGTCTGAGTGGGCAGAAGAGGGTATGGGTGGGTTTTGCCCAGACCAGCCCTCCCCTATCTACGCCAATGGACACAGGTGCAGATATTTCCATATGCAAACAAGAAAATTTAAAAGAAATAAACCACAGAGATATTTCAATTTTAAGCGTCATAACTAGACACCATTGAAAACATTGGTTCAGCCCATTTAAATTTAAATTTTAAAAATCAGCACATTAACCATAAATTTCATATATGTAGTATCCAATATGAATCCAGTATGAATTTGCCTTGCGAGCCTCCATTTTGCAAAAAAAAAAAGTAAATCAGCTGTGTTTTCAGCTTCAGCTGTTATGAATTCGCCTTGCCAGCTGCTTAATTATTTTGGAAACGACAGATACACAGTAAACAGCTGATCCTGAATATAGAATATGGAGCGGATATGAGCGATGTGGATATCACTCTAAAATTCTCTAAAATACCTTTAAAGGGCTATTAGACACGCATACTTGTCTGCAGACATGTACGATGGCATACTTTGTATTTTGCTATTACACTATCGAACGCTGACGGCATACTTCAGTACACATGTATGTTGTGTGTATGTTGGTGTGCGGCAGACATCAGAAAATCAAAAATTTTTGAAAACCAACATACATGTCTGGCGTACTCGACATACATGCTATTAGACACTGAATTTTGGTATGCCATCGTACATGTCTGCAGATAAGTATGCGTGTCTAATAGCCCTTTTATACTGGTATACAAATTTTTTAAAACAATTTACCCATTGCGAATGAAATTCAATTTTAAAATTTTTTTATATGACTTTTCACTTTTACAAAGAACTTACCATGCTTTTATTTGATGTATACTTGAAAGCTGTCGCCGATGAAATACGTAAGTTATGCTTCTTCAATGATGATTTTAAGAATTAAATGATTTATTTAGAGCCATTTGAAAAGATACCTATGTCGTTTATATTCGTTCTATATTGTAAGACTTATGATTAATAATATGTTAATGTTTTGAACCCCGAAAGTGCGACATCAAGAGAGAGCGCTGAAAAAATTACACAAAAATTTTTAAGTAAAAAAGGGCTATTACCCTGTGAGTTTTTTGATATTTTTGACTCAAGCCAATATTCTATATAACAATAAAGCAAATAAAAATTCTTGATGCATATATATTATAAAACTTAAATTTTGTAATTTTCTTTTTTATTTTACAATAAAAAATATTTCTAATCACTAATTTGCTTGACATATTTTGTTATACTGTCAACACTGTTTTAGTTTTGTGGCCATCAGCAATAGAAATTAGTTTAATTCGACTTCACGATTAGCATTAACAAAAACCTGTTGCCGTCTTGCCTTGATGTCTTCAATATAATCATTCTCATATGCACACATGTATTCTAATTTTGACAGCTGGTAGTCGGTAGCCTACTGTGGCGGATGTGTTTATACCTTTAATGTTGAATTTTATGCCAAGACATTGGGCACGTTCACCAGAAAAACCTGCTACTAAACAGTTTAGATGTATCAGCTTTTGATTTGATTAAGTTTTGTGAACGAATTGCTCACTTTGTTGTCAAAAATATCAAAAAATTTTGACTTTTCAATTAAAATGATTGAATTTTATTTTGTAAAGAGATTTCATAATATTTATTTGTGAATTTAAATGAATAAAAATTAAAAATATATTTTGAAATTTGATTCAAAAGTCAAACTGACCTGAAATATCGTAATTTGATAAAATGTATCGTACTTTTTCTTTGCTACCAAAAACAATGAGCGATCACTCAACATGTTCGCTCATCGCTCTGTAATCAAAGCGTTCAGCAGATTGTTGAGCAACAGCTGTGTAGCAAACTGTGTCTGCTGAACGCACTCATTGTCGCATTTGTTTTGACACTTTAGATTAGATTTTGCGGCGAATTGTTGTATTTGTAGTGTAGTGTGAAGGCAATTTTCATAGAAATCACAATTGAATTTGACAGCATGTGTTAAAACATTATTGCTCAGCTCAGGGTTACCTGTTGTGAATTCGCCTTGAAAGAGCTAAAATTTCGTGTTTGAAGCAATCCATGGTGTAATAATATAAGGTGCGCTTATCAATATAACAATAAAAAACGACATGCATTTTGTTTGTGTAAAAAAAACATGATATTGTAAAAATAGCTGTAGTTTGTATGTATTTAGTGGTTATGCAGCAACAAAAAGCATAGCGTAAACAAAAATGTACATGATGGCGGCCAAAAATGTAAACAACTATTGACAAGACCATGGGGCTTACCATATTTTTGCAGAATATTTAACGGTCAAAACACAACCCTACAAAAAACCATATTCCTTCTTGCGCAGACCTGATTATTAGACCATGGAAGCAATCTAAAGAGCTAAATCTAGCTTCAAAATAGCTAAGTTGGCAAGGCTGTTGGTCCATGTGTACTTCACAATGAATATATTATGTATGTGTATTGTGTAACTGGTTACTTTACCGATATCTTTTGTGCCAGCTGTTTGCGCGTTAACGAAAAGAAATATACCAATGGTATTTTAAATGATGAACAAATGAGACAAGCTCGGTTTATTTGGTATTACCTTTATGTATTTATGTATATAAGTTTTATATAAATTTGTGATACTCGTTGAGTGATTATTATGGAAGGTTTTTTAAGAATTTGTGTGTAGGGCAGAGAGCTGCACGATCAGTGGTTTTCGTGATTTGGGTATACTCGTCTCAAATGCGGTTACGGTGTGATCGCCACCGCATTGCTTTTGCTCAAGTATTCGCCATATCCGTACACTGTGGAGTATTGCTACGTTTGAGCTTCTAGCATACACAATCATATGCGATCGCGGTGACTGCTCTGCTGTACTTTTCACACATTCGGCAGTCGAACTCACAATTAACGTACACAACAAAAACAATATTTGTATACGAACATGCTGAATACCTCTATCATGTTTTACAAAATTACCTCTATCATGTTTTTCGCTTCTCTTGTAAAATAATAAAGTTGATAGTTAGGGCATTTATCGTTTCAGGTAACGAAATGCTAAATAAAACCCGTCTTATTTTTAATGTTTATTTTATTAAACTCTCATAACACTTTCACATTGTTTTTCGGAATCGAAATTTGGTTTTTTGTAATGCTGCGTACTTGCATTTTTCAATCTCAGTAGAAAAAATAACTACGCTGAAGAACAAATTAAATTTTTCGGAATGAATTCTTGTATACAAATATAAGCAGATAGCGCCTTAAGAAATGTTTTGTGAAAGATTTATTCGTAAATATAATTTTTGGGTAATTTTGAATCTGTTATTGTGTGAGGATTAATATTAAATCTGGCATCACTGATTGTTTGTGGAGAAAACTTCCAAAAGCAAATATAAAAAAAATAATAGAGTATGAAAAGACGATATACTAAAAGTTTTGCTCATGCAGATTGCGATGTTTGCTGCTACTGGTTTTTGCGCTCATTGTTTTTATGTACACACACATAGCAAAGTAGCGAGCATATTATGGTCGCATCAAATCTCTGTAAATAAACGGCGAGTCAAATCAACACCGCAAATTTTTTTACCTGCGAGAAGTTAACAAACTTTTGAACAAACTTTTTGCGACACTGAGAGAGCAAACATAGCAATTGCAAGGCGAATTCAATACCAGGTGGCCTCGTTAGCCAAAAGAGAGATCAGCTGTGAATCTGAGCTGTCAAAAACTGATTTTGTTTAAAAGTTGGGTTAACTTTTTTTTATTGTTTACAATACATAGTGAAGCAATAGTGAATTAAATTGGAAAAATAATAATAAAAAAACAATATTATAACAAAGCTAAATATATAAAGCTGTATACATTAATATATACAGTGAATTAAAGTATATATGTATATAGAATATATTAAAATATAAATACAATATGCGGTGTGCAGTGTGTAAAACAAAATACCCAATTGGAATAGGAAATTTGTTTTGTGTTCTCAGAGACGAGGAGGGACGGAAAAAGTGGATACAAATTTGTGGTGTTAGCCTTTCCATACATACTATACAAAATATTCTGTGTTTTACATTTAATTGTTGAATTTTATACCACATATTGACGCATTTGTTTTGACAACTCAGATCAAGGCGAATTCTTTAATTCGCCTTGCGACTACCTGGTGTAAATTCGCCTTGAGCAATTGTACAGAAATTTTGTTTGCTCTCTTCTGTTTCAAAAATGGTGCTGCCAGACAAACAGTAGTAGCTGCTTACGATTTTCAGAACTGAATATAATAAAATTATGATTGAAAACCTTTAAGTTAACACCTGCAAAGTTTATTTTTACGATAAACAGAGAACAATTATGTTTACATATTAACAAAAAGAAAAAGCCGAAAAGAAACATTTCAAAAAATTATTAAATTGAAATAAAATAATTAAGTGGAGGACGTTTGCATCGTTGGGAAGGCAACAAATAATTGAGTACACATATGTATGCCAGTAAATATAGATGTGTAACTTAAAATATAAATTTTTAAATACATAATTTTTATACTTTTTAGGAGAAAGCCGCTTAAAACTTTGGGAAGGACGTGAAGCAAAGAAATAAAGCCGTGGAAAACTGGATGACACTTTTAGAGGCCGGGAAGAAAGCTTTACCAATTTAAGAAGAAGGAAAACGTAAGATAATTTATTAAAACTAGTTAACCGACGCAGCTAAAAATTAAAAAATTTACATATGTATGTACGATATCCCTTTACATTTCTCAACGTACAAGGCCAAGTTTGGTTTCGTTTTTGATTAGATTTTAATGGATTTGTTAAAATGCGAAAGATTTTAGTGATAATCATATAATATAGTTTTGTTCAGCCTTTAGTAACTTATGTTAAATAAAAAGAAGACGAATTTTCGAGCTTGAGGCCACTTTTAATGTGATGTTTTTTTATTTATTTATTTGCGATATTTCGATATCCATCGGATATCATCATCAGGCAAGCTACAAAATTTATAAATAAGAACAGGAAAAAAGATATACCCAATGTAATTGCTAGACGATATAAACAAATAATAAACTTACATGCAGTAACAATGTACATACATATATATGTATGTATAAAAACATATGTCAAACGACTTAAAAATTGAGTTTTATACTGTTTACATTTTTTTACTTATTATATGCCTATAGCTATTAGCGCAATTTTCTATGTCTGTTTTGTAATTGATTCTTTTCTCGTTGTTAGTGTTAATTATGTGAAGCATTTCCAATGTATACCGTTTGTGATATTTATTTTCTCTCTGCAGTATTTTTACATGCTCCAAATCTGGTTTGTGTGTTTCTTTTGCACAGTGGGCCACTAATGCAGTTTTTGTTGTCAAATTTTTGTTAATGTTTTTTATGTCAGATCTGTGTCCGGCTATTCTTGTTTTTAGCTTGTTACCAGTTGTTCCAACATATACTTTGTCACAACTCTCATTTTCATTTCCTTTGCAATTTATTTTATATATAACGTTAGCGTTTTCCATATTGTCCAATTTAGATTTAGTTTTAGAAAATAATTGTTTTAATGTGTTTTGTGATGTGTGTGCAATTTTTATTTTTGCAGTGTTGTATATACCTGCGTTTTTTATTCTTTCCGTGATTTTTGGAACATATGTCAAGGACTTGTATATACTCGTCGTATTGTCTGGTAATGTTTTCTTTTTATGCTTATAATTAGTTAATAATTTGTTAACTAAATTTGTAGGAAAATTGTTTTTTTGCAGAATATCTCTTATTTTTCTAATATTTTGCTCATGATAAACCACGTCACTAATACTTAACACTCTTCTAATGAGGTTATTGGCTGTGTTCACTATTATTGTTTTGGGTTGACATGAGTAAAAATTTATGACTCTTCCAGATGATGTGGGTTTTTGATACCAGTCAGTTTTAATTTTGTCTCCAATTCTCACCACGAGAGTATCCAGATATGGCAGCTTTCCATTAGTTTCTTCTTCCACAGTAAATTTTATGTTGGGATGAAAAGAGTTTAATTGTTCCAAAGTTTTATTTACTGCACCTGTTTTTATAATTCCAAACAGGTCGTCCACATATTTGGTCAATAACCTAGGTTTTTCGTCACATTGTTCCATACATTTTTCCAGCAGTTCTTCCATTATTATATCTGCCACGATAGGTGAGGCCGGAGAACCCATGGGTAAACCTCTGCATTGTCTGTAGAATTTGTTCTTGTAATTAAAATATCGACTGTCCTTTATGCAAAATTTTAAAATCTTTAAAAATAACTCTTTGGAAATATTCGTATGGTTTTTCAAAAACTCCCACTTTTTACTAATAATATCTAAAGCAAAGTCCACAGGTATACTTGGAAACAGCGACACTACATCAAATGATACTAATTTTTCGTCATCAGAAATTTTAGTGTTGTTAACCCTATCTTTGAATTGTACCGCATCTCTTGTATTATAGACAGAGTTCTCTGTTAGTTTTTTTAAAATATTTGTCACCAGTTTACATAATCCACTGGATGGTGAATTAACCGATGCACATATTGGTCTTAGTGGGTATCCTTCTTTATGGATTTTTGGAAGTCCGTAAATTCTAGGTGCCGTTGTCGCGTCGTTTTTTAGTTTCCTTTTTTCATAGTTGTTTATATTATTGTTCAAGAAAAGTTCGTCTACAAGTTCATTATTCTTGCGTTGCAAAGTTGTTGTAGGGTCTTTTAGTATTCTCCTATACGTCATCATATCACTTAGAATAGTGTTCATCCTGTCTTCGTATTCTGCTTTTTCCATCGCCACTGTAACATTACCTTTGTCCGCGTTAAGTATTAATATATTTCTGTTTTTCCGTAAAAAACTCTTCGTCTGTTCTACTGTGTTAAGAATGTATCGGTCCCTTTTTGTTAGATTGTGTTTGTTGATATGGCTATCCAACATTGACGTAAATTTGTTTCTTGCAATTTCTTGCAGAATACGAAGACAGGATGAACACTATTCTAAGTGATATGATGACGTATAGGAGAATACTAAAAGACCCTACAACAACTTTGCAACGCAAGAATAATGAACTTGTAGACGAACTTTTCTTGAACAATAATATAAACAACTATGAAAAAAGGAAACTAAAAAACGACGCGACAACGGCACCTAGAATTAACGGACTTCCAAAAATCCATAAAGAAGGATACCCACTAAGACCAATATGTGCATCGGTTAATTCACCATCCAGTGGATTATGTAAACTGGTGACAAATATTTTAAAAAAACTAACAGAGAACTCTGTCTATAATACAAGAGATGCGGTACAATTCAAAGATAGGGTTAACAACACTAAAATTTCTGATGACGAAAAATTAGTATCATTTGATGTAGTGTCGCTGTTTCCAAGTATACCTGTGGACTTTGCTTTAGATATTATTAGTAAAAAGTGGGAGTTTTTGAAAAACCATACGAATATTTCCAAAGAGTTATTTTTAAAGATTTTAAAATTTTGCATAAAGGACAGTCGATATTTTAATTACAAGAACAAATTCTACAGACAATGCAGAGGTTTACCCATGGGTTCTCCGGCCTCACCTATCGTGGCAGATATAATAATGGAAGAACTGCTGGAAAAATGTATGAAACAATGTGACGAAAAACCTAGGTTATTGACCAAATATGTGGACGACCTGTTTGGAATTATAAAAACAGGTGCAGTAAATAAAACTTTGGAACAATTAAACTCTTTTCATCCCAACATAAAATTTACTGTGGAAGAAGAAACTAATGGAAAGCTGCCATATCTGGATACTCTCGTGGTGAGAATTGGAGACAAAATTAAAACTGACTGGTATCAAAAACCCACATCATCTGGAAGAGTCATAAATTTTTACTCATGTCAACCCAAAACAATAATAGTGAACACAGCCAATAACCTCATTAGAAGAGTGTTAAGTATTAGTGACGTGGTTTATCATGAGCAAAATATTAGAAAAATAAGAGATATTCTGCAAAAAAACAATTTTCCTACAAATTTAGTTAACAAATTATTTACTAATTATAAGCATAAAAAGAAAACATTACCAGACAATACGACGAGTATATACAAGTCCTTGACATATGTTCCAAAAATCACGGAAAGAATAAAAACGCAGGTATATACAACACTGCAAAAATAAAAATTGCACACACATCACAAAACACATTAAAACAATTATTTTCTAAAACTAAATCTAAATTGGACAATATGGAAAACGCTAACGTTATATATAAAATAAATTGCAAAGGAAATGAAAATGAGAGTTGTGACAAAGTATATGTTGGAACAACTGGTAACAAGCTAAAAACAAGAATAGCCGGACACAGATCTGACATAAAAAA
Source organism: Lypha dubia (assembly GCA_947311025.1). Classification (NCBI taxonomy): domain Eukaryota; kingdom Metazoa; phylum Arthropoda; class Insecta; order Diptera; family Tachinidae; genus Lypha; species Lypha dubia. The sequence continues at coordinate 101,103,394 of OX371260.1, read as the reverse complement.
CATTAACAAAAATTTGACAACAAAAACTGCATTAGTGGCCCACTGTGCAAAAGAAACACACAAACCAGATTTGGAGCATGTAAAAATACTGCAGAGAGAAAATAAATATCACAAACGGTATACATTGGAAATGCTTCACATAATTAACACTAACAACGAGAAAAGAATCAATTACAAAACAGACATAGAAAATTGCGCTAATAGCTATAGGCATATAATAAGTAAAAAAATGTAAACAGTATAAAACTCAATTTTTAAGTCGTTTGACATATGTTTTTATACATACATATATATGTATGTACATTGTTACTGCATGTAAGTTTATTATTTGTTTATATCGTCTAGCAATTACATTGGGTATATCTTTTTTCCTGTTCTTATTTATAAATTTTGTAGCTTGCCTGATGATGATATCCGATGGATATCGAAATATCGCAAATAAATAAATAAAAAACATCACATTAAAAGTGGCCTCAAGCTCGAAAATTCGATTTTAGTGATATTTACAAAAATTCTGTTCTATATATCGTCGTGTCGGAAAATTATTAAGTCCGGCCAAAGGCAGAGAAACATAGTGTATAACCACTGTTTTATATAGCTTTCAAATGCACGTAACAGTGAGTTGCAACAAGTATAATCGAGCCTACTTATTCCCTAACGTTGGATATTAAGAACAACACAAACAAGTATAATTCAATTCTTATGCACAAGCAGAAAATTCATCAACAAGTGTAAATTATTTCCATCATTTGATTCGAACTGATACGTATAAAAACAAAAAGTCTTGTTTATAGACAGTTTGTTTTTTGCAGAAGGTCTGTGTTCTGCATGATACAATGAATAAAACATTAAACACATTCGCCACAGCAGACTACCGACTACCACCTGTCAAAATTAGAATACATGTGTGCATATGAGAATGATTATATTGAAGACAGCAAGGCAACACGGCAAAAGGTTTTTGTCCATGCTACTTTTGTCGTGTAGTTGAATTAAAGACGCGTGTGAAGAAAAAAACATGGAGTAATCAAACCGGAAGTTAATGTTTTTATGTATTTCTTATGAAAAATGTAAACAAAGAGTGAAAAAAAATTACGACTTTGAATGCAATAGTTTTAAAGTAATATTTTAATAAATTAAGTATGTATATAAAAATGAGAATATATAGCAAAAGTCCTCTAGTATCAGATTTTATGACTGTCATTATGGACATTTTAATTATAACGAATAACGAATATATCCGGAGGTTTCTTCGAACAATTTTCAAAACACTATTTCATTGATATCTCAGAAACTAGAGAGGGTGCGCATATGACACTAAACGCAATGGAATGAGGTTGAAAATACGCATTGATTGTGGTTTCAACTATTTTCCCGGAGGTTTTCTGAGAAAAGTTATATTCTATTCAACATATTTTTTACAAAAAAAAAAAAAACACTTTTATTAATTTGCAAATAACTTATAAAGTAGAAGGGGTGCGCATATGACACTACACGCAATCGAATGAGGCTTCAAATACGCATCGATTGTGGGTTCAACTATTTTTCCGGAGGTTTTCTGAGAAAAGTTGTATACTTAACAACATTTTTTTTACAAAAAAAAAACACTTTTAGTAATTTGCAAATCACTTATAAAGTAGAAGGGGTGCGCATATGACACTACACGCAATCGAATGAGGCTTCAAATACGCATCGATTGTGGGTTCAACTATTTTTCCGGAGGTTTTCTGAGAAAAGTTGTATACTTAACAACATTTTTTTTACAAAAAAAAAAAACACTTTTAGTAATTTGCAAATAACTCATAAAGTAGAAGGGGTGCGCATATGACACTACACGCAATCGAATGAGGTTGAAAATACGCATCGATTAAGGGTTCAACTATTTTCCCGGAGGTTTTCTGAGAAAAGTTATATTCCATCAAAAATATCAAAATAGGAAAAAGATATAATTTGTTTAAACATATTGGGCAGCACTGTTCAATATTTTAGCGAACACGTTTTTTCTAAGTTAACATATTGACTTGGCAGTACTTGTAAGCAAAACATATCGCACCCTAAATACAAAAGGGTCACATTTCAAAATAATAAAATTTTCATGTGCCAAAGCAAAAACAACATCCTGAAACAGTGTGTGAAAAAAATATTTAATTAATGTGAAATAATATTGACGTTTAATAATGATAATGCTTTTGAAAAACTTTATCATTGATTATTTGTAATGCTTTTACTTTTTATCTAACTAATAATGAAATTATTTCATTGAAAAGCAAAAAAAAACTACCCATTAAAAGTTATTGCTGAACTAACTATTATAAATTCGTTTTGAAAATTGCAAATTGTGTAGGTTTCCACACTACCACTGAGGTACTACACTTAGTGCGTTGTCATTTTTTTTTAATGTATCACAGTACCCTTGTCTGGATTTTGATAAGCCGCACAATCAAATGCCAACTAGCTCAGGGACGTCAGGGAAGGTATGACCCGCGGCTTCCAAAACAGGGCGGGACAAAAATATTTATATTTAAATGAACAAAAAAAAACCTAACAGAAAATAACTACATGAAAATGACTAACGGACTGAAAGTTTGTAATAAAAATTTCGGACGGACATTGACACAATTAACTGCACGATGACATAGTTGGGACATGTGGTGGAATTTGTCCCACTAGCTGCCCACCCTACCATGGTAACGTAACACTTAAAATTTTTACATTACCCCACTCACGACAAAGAATTGGTCACACACTTACATACTTACTTTACACAAAAAAAACTTTAGCCGGACATTATGAAGTTAGGTTCTTCATCCAAATGAAAACTTAAGCAAATGTATATTTAAAATGTTTACAATAAATTATTTTATTAAAATGAAATTGTTTTCTTTTGGCTTATCAAAGATTTTGCTCGTAAATAAGTAAACGAAAAATATCAATATATATATATATGTATATGTACATGTAAAAAAAAAAAAACTAAGTGTTTAAATTAACCTAGTTATCTTAATTACTAAATATGAACATAAAAAAATCTTAATCACTACTACAAACTTCCTCAAAAACAAAATTCCCAAAAATACCTCAAAATCTCCTGGACACTTGTCAAACAGGATGCGCGCCAAAAAAAATTAACTAATATTTATCTACCTATTCGAGAGAGCTCTCTAAAATAGTCTATTCCAAGATATTCAATAACCTTCCAAAAAAAAAAATCTGATAAAATCTACTAACGCTACGTAGTTTTGGGCTAACAAAAAAAGCCTTATTTTACTAACACTACTAACCACTAATATATACTAATACTAACATTTATTTATACTAACACCTATTTAATTTTTCTTATTTTATAATTTTAATTTATTTGAATTTATATTGATTATATATTTGTAATTTTATTTTATATCAATTAATTTTAATTTCTATTTAGTTTTTTTAAATATTCTTTTCAAAATTTTTCTTTAAGAATTGCACTTTATAACAAAAAAACTCATTCGACATAGAAGCCGGTACGAAAATCAAAAAAATATCTAAAATTTTAGTGGACTCACCACTTATCACTGGCGCCTTAGCTAACCAGGAAATACCCACAAGGTTTAAACTCTTTTTAAATACTGGCCAATCGTCCGGAAATCCTTCCAAGGGGGATGATGTTTTACTGGCTTTACTTCTTTTCCATCTTAAGATCAATTAATCTTTTCGGCTTCCACTTCGGCTTCTCTAGGCAATTCTTTCCCAGGTTTTGATTGATGTTTCTTTATTTATTTTCTTAGTATTTATTTATTGTTTATATTGTACTTGTTTAATTTTTGTATTTAATTTATTTATTATTTTTTTTTTCCGAATCTACGTCTGATTCTTTCGGCTATCTGGTCATCAATCTTTTCAAATTTTCTATCCAGCTAAATTTTCTCAATTCGCCGTAAAAATTCTTTTGTCCAACTATCTTTGTCCTACTCTACTATCTATGCTCTTTCAATGACCGCTTTTTTTTTGACAGTTAACATTCCTGAAATAGCATACTTTCACCGGCCAACGAACTCTGTCATTTTGACCTTGCTCTCACAAAAACAAACAATTATTTAACAACTTCCCAACACTCATATTACATTTATTAAACACATCCCTCTGTTTTGCGTGTCACATTGACAAACATATGTATATACATTGACATTTAGACACAAACATACGCTACAAATGGTTGACTTCCCCGATAGGCCTAAACCATTATTCACTTAAATACATAAAATTCATTCGTGTATAAACGAAATATGCCACATTTACATTATGAGCCATTTTTTTTGTTTATCACTCGTATACATATGTACTTGACATACTAGTCAACACTCAAAAAATTAGTATTGTAGAAAATTACTTTAATAAATTTTAAAATTTAATTGCAACTGAAAAATTTAATTTTTTAATAAGTGTATACTAACTATTAGTTAAAAATTTTTACACAATGCAAGATCCGATAAATTAAATTATTCTGCATCATATCGTAAACGAATTTTATGAGATATGACTATGTTGGCATTTGGCAATTTTGAACACACTTCTTTATCTTAAAATATGGTTAGTACAAATTTTACATTCAATGAAACTATCGTTATATATTCGTTTCAAGCAACTTTCGCAAACATAATAATTGCAGTTTGGGCATTTATGTTTTTTTCTTTTAAAATTACCACAGTTTCCACAATGTAGATAATGGTCATCTGCTACATCAAGATATCAATAGGAGCATTGCAATTGTGACATTTCTTCAACAATGTCTGAATTTAATATTCTTTAACTTTTGCAAACCATATTAAAATTAATAAATAGTAATTTTTTAACAATATCAAGCGCGTGTATATCGCACCCTAAATACAAAAGGGTCACAACTCAAAATTTTCCAAAACTGGAGTTTTTCCATAAATTAATTCAGCGTACACATCTCTAACTACTGCAAAAATTTCTTTCACATCAGTATCTTCTTTACCTGGAAAAAAAACAGTTATTTCTATTTTTATGTTAAGTGGTTGCTTCTGCACGAAAACAGTTTTTTGTCTCTCCTGAAAATTTTATTATTTTGTATTGTGACCCTTTTGTATTTGGGGTGCGATATGTTTTGCTTACAAGTACTGCCAAGTCAATATGTTAACTCAGAAAAAAACGTGTTCGCTAAAATATTGAACAGTGCTGCCCAATAGGTTCAAACCAAAAAATCATTTTCCGATTTTCATATTTTTGATGGAATATAACTTTTCTCAGAAAACCTCCGGAAAAATAGTTGAACCCACAATCGATGCGTATTTTAAACCTCATTCGATTGCGTGTAGTGTCATATGCGCACCCCTTCTACTTTATGAGTTATTTGCAAACTACTAAAAGTGTTTTTTTTTTGTAAAAAAAATGTTGATGAGAATATAACTTTTCTCAGAAAACCTCCGGGAAAATATTTGAAACTACAATCGATGCGTATTTTCAACCTCATTCGATTGCGTGTAGTGCCATATGCGCACCCCTTCTACTTTATGAGTTATTTGCAAACTACTAAAAGTGTTTTTTTTTTTTTTTAAATGTTGATGAGAATATAACTTTTCTCAGAAAACCTCCGGGAAAATAGTTGAAACCACAATCGATGCGTATTTTCAACCTAATTCGATTGCGTGCAGTGTTATATGTGCACCCTTTCTACTTTGTGAGTTATTTGCAAATTACTAAAAGTGTTTTTTTTTTTGTAAAAAAAATGTTGATGAGAATATAACTTTTCTCAGAAAACCTCCGGGAAAATATTTGAAACCACAATCGATGCGTATTTTCAACCTCATTTGATTGCGTGTAGCGTCATATGCGCACCTCTTCTACTTTGTGAGTTATTTGCAAATTACTAAAAGTGTTTTTTTTTTTTTTGAAAAAAAATGTTGATAAGTGTACAATTTTTCTCAGAAAACCTACGGGAAAATAGTTAAAACCACAATCGATGCGTATTTTCATCCTCATTCGAATGCGTGTAGTGTCATATGCGCACCCTCTCTAGTTTCTGAGATATCAATGAAATAGTGTTTTAAAAATTGTTCGAAGAAACCTCCGGATATATTCATTATAATTAAAATGTCCATAATGACAGTCATAAAATCTGATACTAGAGGACTTTTGCTATATATTCTCATTTTTATATTTTCAATTTATTAAAATATTACTTTAAAATTATTGCATTCAAAGTCGTAATATTTTTTCACACTATGTTTACATTTTGCACGTTGAAAAGTTAGCAAAACGGATGTGTGGTTTTGTACCTCACTATTTCCGGTTTGCTCAAATGTTGTTTTCTTCTCGCCGATGAATTAAAGTAATTTCTATTTCTGATGGCCACAAAACCAAAACAGTGTTGACAATATAACAAAATTTTTAAAGCAAATTAGTGATTAGAAATATTTTTCATTGTAAAATAAAAAAGAAAATAACAAAATTTAAATGTTTTTATATATATGCATCAAGAATTTTTATTAGCTTTATTGTTATATGGAATATTGACTTGAGTCAAAAATACTAACATTGTTAAAGTTTTAAAAAAACTCACAGGGTAATAGCCCCCTTTCAAGTATACACCAAATAAAAGCATGGTAAGTTCTCTGTAAAAGTGAAAAGTCAGATAAAAAAATTTTAAAATTGAATTTCACTCGCAGTGGGTAAATTGTTTTAAAAAATTTGTAGACCAGTATAAAGGTATTTTAGAGAAGTTTAGAGTGATATCCACATAACTCATATCCGTTCCATATTCTAGGAGTTATGGCCGATAAAAAATAATTTTTGAACCCCGTAACTCCGAAGACAAAAGAGATCCATGAGATGAATTTGTTCGGTTTATGTCAAAGCGAATCCATACAAAGTAATGTGCGAATTCAATTCGCCGTATTCGATTCGCTCCAGCGAACTTTAAAAGGTAAAAGCGCTAAATATGCACGACTGTAATATACATAAATGAATCGTTGCAAAAATTCAGGATCAGCTGTTTACTGTGTATCTGTCGTATCCAAAATAATTAAGTAGCTGCCAAACGGCTACAACGGTAGCTAGCAGCATTTGTGTTCGTGTAGTCTGCTGTGGCGAATGCGTTTATACCTTAAGGCATATGTAGAAATACAAACAACACCAACTGTATGTATTTTGTTGATAGAAAATTTGGTTTCGGAAGTCAAAGGTATAAATATGTACATACATACATATGTGTACATGTTCCAAACTGTGACAAAAATATAAATAAGAATTATTTATTCAAATACGAAATCAAAATTACTTTAACAACTGAACAAAACATAAGTTCCGCTATCACATGTTGGCTTCGATGCAAAATGAGTTTCATACACTTGACGACGCAATCAGAACATTCATGTTAGCACAAAACAACAAATTAATAAAACTGAATGTTTGAAACGAACGGTTGCGTAAACAAGTGTTTTTTGCTTTTGAACAAAAACGTTTAGATCATAATTAAGTATGCCCGAAAATTAAGTACTTGTTGCATCTCACTAGCACATAACTCTGTCAATAAGGACCTAATTTTTTTTTCATTTTGAGCTGCGTCTGTAAACTAGATTTGTTCCAACAGAAATACTACCCCAGCTAGCATTATAATAATAATTATAATAATAATACAGTGAAACTTTAATATAACGAAAATACTTCGTTATAGTTACTCACCCCTATCGTGAATAGCAAGTGGAATTTTTGTTAATGTGAAATTTTCATTCCCCTCGAATGGTAAAACGATATCATGAATCTCCCGTGAAAAAATATTTCCTCTATTAGTATCAGTGAATGGAAAGATGATTAACAAAAATTACATAAATTTTTGTTCAAAATTATACATGGACATATGTACATACATATATATTTTAAAGAAACCTTAAAAAAGCAAAGCTAAATATTCAGTATTGAAGCGATAGTTTATTTTTAGCGTTTGTTTATTGCATTCTAACTTTTTTGGTAAAATAAATAAATAACTAAATTAATTAAAGCTTCACAAATCCGCAGGCAATTGACCTGGTGTGTTATTCTGTAAATCGATTGGAAAAGAAAACTGTTAGAATTTGTATCCTATTTACATTGCAATTCGAACGCTTTTACTTTCGATTCGAAATACAGAGTAACCCTCTTTTGTTTTGCATTTTGTTAAGTCTATGTTGACACACGACGATTTTAGTTGGGCAATTCTTGAGTTTATAGATGTTTTTTTCAGTTTGCGGTGAGGGGAATAAAAAGGGAAAAATAATCGCCGGTACCCGGCTATTTCAAGCAATTCTCTCATTGGTTTCTTTTTTTATTTGAATATTTGACATTCCTTTTCATTCGGTGTTTCGCTTCTTTGTGTGTACATCATTTATAATTTCAATTAAACGCAAAAATTACACGTTTTAAATATGTAAAAATAAAATAATTATTATAGAGTAAACATCTTTAGTAAGAGCTTACTATATTTTGTATATTTTATTGAAATTGTTTATTTTATGAAAGCACAAATGTCAAATTGTAAGAAAATAAAAACTAAACAAAAGAGAAGAATTGCCCAACTATAATCGTCGTGTGTGAACATAAAAGCAAGTTCAAAAGAGAATTCTGAAAAAGTTGGGCAATTAAGATCGTCGTGTGTGACCCTAGACTAATAAACGCTATACATTTGCAGAAAAAGTGATGCATATACACGTTTTTCATGACAATTACAGCGACTTTTATATTGGTTATACCGCACAGGGCCGGAAAACTTTTTCTTTCGTGGCAAAAATTAAAACTAAATATCTTGCAAGTAGTGCTGGCAAATTCTACTATTTTTCATTACTCAATAATACTCAATACTTTTCATTTGGGTACTCAATACTACTCGATACTTTTAACGGATTTTTTGAATTTGTAACGCATAGTTTTTATCTGCAAATTGAAGTAGTTTCTTCAAAAATTAAAAATAGATCTTCACTATTATTGGTTTTGTGTGTCTTTTATTATTAAATCAAAAATAAATGTAAAGCTAACTTTTAATTCAACGTTAACAACTTAAGAAATAATTTAATTGTTCTTAAAAAAATGTAGTTATGCATTTAAGGGTTCTTTGGAAAATTAATACTTTTTTATGGTTGTTCTATTTTATTGACAGCTTTTTTTCGGCGGTTGGTTTAATTTTTTAGCTTACACATTGTTGTCTTTCTGTACAGTGATGTATTTTTATACACTATTTTGGCCACTCAACTGCTTAAAAATACAACTCTGAAAAGGGCAAATACTCGATACTCGGTACCTACTACTCAATACTTTCGCAACTTGCAGCAGTATGATATTATTTTTGACTTGATATTTAAGTTTTAATTAAATACCAAATTGTGTTTTTGTTTGCATATTTAAAAAAAAGTAATTAATTAATAATTAAATGAACAAACTTGTGTATTTAAATAATAATTAAGATTTACGAATTTCCATATGTTTTTTACTGCTTGTTCTTATTATATAAAATAAAGCTAATAAAATATTTGAGGCTTCTGGTAAATTGCATAAAATTTTTTCTTGTTTGGTCGCTATTAACCTTTTAATCACTTTGAAATTTGCTTTTATTCCTTTATTAACTACATACTTAAATATGAAGTTAAAAACTGGCCATAAGTTAAATAAAATCGGTTATTACTGGCACGTCTAAAAATCAAGCGATCGACCTCGTTCGATATCGTGGGTTAGGCAGGAAGTTTTTTATTTGTGAAAAAATTTTTTAAAAATACACCATATAATCATTCTCTTGTACTGGAATATAAATTGCTCATAACTCGGAAACTATACATCGCCGGAAATTTTTGTATTTAACATTTTTTCCCTATTTTTAGATTCTTCATCGGATAGGATATTATTTTTAATTTTTAAACAAATTTATTCTTGAAAATAGTTTTAATATTTCAGGTACATAAATAAACTATATTTAAGCCAAAAGAAATATAAGTATATTGACACCACTTGCTATATATTTGCAGAAAAGGTGATGCATATGGACGCTTTTCATGACAATTAAAGCGACTTTCCATGCGAACAGGGCTGGAAACCTCTTTTTTCAACAAATCGTCACAAAAAATACGAAAGGAATTATATAAGTTGTTATAATACTTACATATATTATACAAATAACTTCACTAAAATTTAAAACAGATTTGATATTATATAGGTTGTTAAACATACATATATTATACAAATGAACTTAACTAAACTTTAAAACGAATTTGATATTAATTTTAAGGGCATAATTTTTTAAATGACATCACCAAGAGACTTTTATATGGAAAGCAAAAACAAAAATTCAATATTTAAAAATTTCATACAACATATAAAATTTTAATGAAAGCAATGAACAAAATTTTTAAAAATATGCATTTCTGTGATGCATTTTACAAAATAAGGGTCTATTGAAATTTTTTACTAAAACACATTTGATATCTGTTTTATTTTTTATTAATACTACCATAACAATTTTATTCTAAAATACAAACTGGGAAATGTATTAGTATTTTATTTGATATATTCGTTATACACCAACAGAGATTGGTGTGCGTGACTCTAAGTGAAACTTTTGAAAATTTTGTTCGAAACAATAAGTCAATTTGAAAAAACTAAAAACGCCAAAATGTAGCCAAGACCTTCCTCTTTAATAGCTCATATGCGCTTTTTTGGCACAGGTCCCTATTTTCCATATATTTGGTCAACAGTGGTCCGAGTTTGTTTTTTACAAGCATTACATATATAATACTGTTTGTACAAAAATATTATGTTTACATATTTATTTTGTTTTTTATTCATTTTTGAGTAATATCGATAACATTTTTTGTTCTATATAAAGTTTTATTTTAAAATATTTTAAAACCACTAAAAGTTTGTTAAATGCATCAAAAAAAGTTTGTTAAAGCAAAAATGTGCAAAAATACGCCTTAAATTATCAACTAATTACAAGTAGTTGCCGTAAAACTAAAAATTTCGAGTTATAACTACGGATTTAGATATGGCAGCCTCACAGATTTCAGTCTGCAAAGCCAAAAACGCTTATTTCGATGTGAGCAAGAGAGGATTTTTTTCTCTCTCACCTCGAAATCGAAAAGTTTGTTCAAAAGTTTGTTATTTTCACGGGTATGTATGAAACGCATAAAATTAATGTTGCTCAACTGTGTTAGTAACACCACCTTTTACGTCAAAACGACAAATTATAAAACTAAATACTAATCGATATTTTCGATTACATTAATTCGGACGATTGTAAAAAATATTTTGTGGCCAACACGTTGCCTACCCAAGCGAAATAATTTATAGCAACAAAATATTTATTTCAAGAAAATTGATCACCGTGCGTAGATCCAAATTAAATTAACTTTTGGCTATGTAAATGTCATTGTGGAACAAATTTCACCGGTGTGTTTTCTTTGCATTGTTGGAAAAAAATTATTCTTTTCATATATTTGTCTCTTTCATTGTGGAACAAATTTCACCGGTGTGTTTTCTTTGCATTGTTGGAAAAAAAATTATTCCTTTCATATATTTGTCTCTTTCATTTTCCAAAATTATCTTCGATACATAAAGTTGCTAGTGTACTCACTTCAGCTTTGTTGAGTGTTGGCTCTGTCATTTACATTTATGTAATATACTGGGGTTAAGATATATATATATATGTATATATGTACTATTTCTTCTAATAAGTGAAACGAGTAAAGGAAGTAAATCTAGTTTTTCTCCTTTTATTTTTTCATTTTGGTATTGGTGCGGCTGCGAAAGAAAAATAAAATATATATGGAAAAGTAATTGAATAAAAATTATTAGTAATATCATAAATCAAACTTTTTCACAATAGATATTTTTAATTAACATGAGACTTTTACCTGCAGGGCGCACATCAGAAAATTTTTGAGAGGAACAAAATAAACATTTGCATGATATATTTCTAAATACACAGCAGAGATCAGTTTAACAATTCGTCCACAGTCTTGGAGAGGACCGGTGATGTTATATGTTTAAATAAGGTTTTCATCATTGTTACTTACTATAGCCTGGTGTCCAACATTTCACTGGCATTTATTTAATTCTGCAGAGTTACAAAAGTAGTTTGCTGTGGGCATATTGGAAGAACATATCCACAAGCAGCATTGACATTAGAACACTGTTTCTACTCGCAATACAAACGAAGTGACTTAGGATCTAGCAAGCCATATTTGAAGCGAAGACAGAATATAAAAAAAATATTGAACTTAAGGTAGGTGAAAAATTGGTTACAAAAAACACATGTATGTACATATGTAAGTGCATTGCTTTGTTTTTAGTGTGTTGGAATGCTTTTGATGTTGTTGTTTTATCCCACCTTTCAGAAATGTATAAAGCTATTGAATTTTGGGAACAAATCTAGGTTAGCTACGTAGCTAAAAAAGGGCACAATTCTAGTTTTGCAACATTGCTTAAAAATAAAAAAAATTACCTTATCCCATATAATCACAAAATTAAAAATACATATGTACATATGTACATAAAATAAATTTCGGCTTAAATCTAGTTTAGTGACGCAGCTCCAAATGAAAAAAAAATTACATAGGGCGATAGAAAATCGAAAAATAAGACGAAAATTTAATGTGGTAACTTTCTCGGAAACGCATAGTTTTCGAGTTATTGGCCTCTGCAGTTTGTATATATGTATATGTGCGATAAGGCCAGTTTTGGTATCATTTGAAAGCTTTTGTCTAGATCTATATGAATGTTCTAAAATACAGAAGATTTTAGTGATATTTAAAAAAAATTATTGTTTTTGGACCCAAGTGGGCTGGAATCTAATTTCCAGCAACCTCCCAACTTATATTAAAATATAATAGATTAGTGTGGATATATGTCATACTTGCTCCAGCGTACAATCTGATGTCATAAATATTATATTTTCTATATCATTGTTTTGGAGTACAAGGTGGAGAAAATCATTAAGCCCAGCCGAAGGCCGGCAATGCAGAAAATCTATTCTATATACCGCCATGTCGGGATATACCATGGTGGAAAAAATCACTAAGCCCGGCTATGCAGAAAATATATTCTATATACCGCCGTGGTGGGATATACCATGTCAAATTTGAATAAGCACAAGTGCTATAGTTTATTAAAAAGTTCAAATCATAATGATTTGATTGAACCGAACCAAGAGGCTAAAAAGGCTTGCACCGATGCTTTGACTGAATGTATACATAATTTTTCAAAATAAGCAATATGACATTCAGTTTGAGTTGGCTAGAATTTATATGTACATACATATACTAAAATTAATTTCAGCAAAATTACAAAAAAAAAAAAACGAGATTGACCGCCTAATTGAGTGGTCAAAGCTGCTTTGATCCATTGTGAACAGATGTGTTGTTCAATAATATTTAAAACCTCATCTATTTCATTCAGCAAATAATCTAAAATTAGTAATGAATCAAAAAATATATGAGTAGCTTATTTTGCTTTCTTTAATGCATTTACGCACTTGGCAGTTGGTAATTTCAATAAGTTACTTCGACTTCTAATGCTGCGTCGGTACGCATAAGATTTACATTTTTTTCCTCTGAATCTTCCGAAAAATACATTTCGACAGATATATCCATTTTTATAAATTAATTTATATAAATTTTCCAAAGTATTATCAACACACTTTGAATATACATACATACATACATATGCATGCATGTATCTAATATTTGATTCAAGTTGTCATATTAAAGTTGACAAGAACTTAACGAAGACAACGAAAATTATTTGTAAACCATAATGCAATGAAATAGTTGAGTTTATTGATATAAATTTATTTATATAACTAAAATGAAAACTATATATTGTATTCAATATGATACATCATAGGCAACTACATACATAAATAATAATTATTGGTGTTAGTTTATAGTCAGGAGTAGATAAAAGAACTTTATGTTCAATCATTCTATTCTCAACACTCTCCCTGAATGATAACAATATATATACATAAGTACATAAAATGTAAACAAAAAATTAAAAACTAACAAACTTGTTTAAACAAATCCGAATTTATCTGATAAATACTTTAGCTTCTGTGGAGTAACAGCTTTAGTAAAAATATCTGCGACCATCTCATTCGTAGGAATATATTTTAAAATAACATCCTTCTGATCTACATTCTGGCGTATAAATTTGGCTTTGATATCAACATGTTTAGTCCTTGATGAATAATTGTGATTTAAAGCAACTTGAATAGCGCCTTTGTTATCACAAAACAAAATTGATCCATATTTACATTTAGGATTAAGTTCAGCTTCTAATCGCTTTAACCATACGGATTCTTGTATTGCAGCAGTAAGAGACATAAATTCAGCCTCTGTGGACGACAGTGCCACTGTCTTCTGTTTTCTAGTATTCCATGAAATAGCACCGGACCCGTAGTGGATTGACGATCATCCAAATTTCCAGCCCAATCAGCATCACAATAACCAGTTATCTCATCATCTCGTTGCTTTCTATATAAAATACCTTTACCGATTGTTCCTTTTAAATATCGCATTATCCTTTTTACAGCTTCCCAATGTGGTTTTCCAGGATTTGAGCTAAACCGACTCAATATGTTTACAGCGTAACATATGTCAGGACGCGAAATTTGAGCAGCATATAACAAACATCCTATCGCTTGCATGTACGGAACTTTCGACATTTCTTCTTTAGCGTCATCATTTTTCGGACACATATTTTTTGACAATTTTTGATTGTAATCAATGGGCGTTGCTGTGGGGTTGCAATCAGTCATACCAAAACGAATTAACACATCAGATATATATTGCGATTGGTAAATCTTGATTGAAGTTTTGTCCCTTTTAATGGTCATTCCAAGTACTGTCGAAACTTCACCCATATCTTTCATTTTGAATTTGTTGCTAAGTTTTTCCTTAACTAATTTTATCAAACAAGGTTTGTTCGAAAATATCAAAATATCGTCTACGTAAATAGCCACATAAAGCATCTCATCATTACAGACTTTGTAATAAATGCATTGATCCACATCACTTCTATTGAGTCCCATATTAATTAGTTCACTGTTAAGGGTTTCATTCCACACTCTGCCGGATTGCTTTAGCCCATAAATTGATTTTTGAAGTTTGCACACTTTATTTTTATTGCCTTCAAAGATTTCTGGCTGCTGCATATAAACTGTTTCTTTTAAAAATCCATTCAAATAAGCGCATACGGCATCCATTTGATGTATATGCATATCATGCTTCACTGCTAATGCAATCAAATATCTAATTGAAGCATATCTTACAACTGGCGAGAAAGTTTCATTAAAATCGATGCCTTCACGTTGTGTAAAGCCCTTGGCCACTAGTCTTTTTTTCCACCGTATAGGATTACCATTTACATCGTGCTTCGTTTTAAATACCCATTTCGATTTCACAACCTTTTGACCTAGAGGCAAATCGGTAACCACCCACGTGTCATTTGCAATCGTCGAACTCATTTCTTCTTTCATTGACATTTCCCATTTTTCAGCATTTTCGGATGAAATTGCTTCTTTAACAGTTAAGGGATCATTGGACACAAAACTCATCGCACAAAAATTCTGGCTGGGTTGATTTTTGTTCGCTAACCTTTCAGATCTACGCAGAATAGTTGTTGATGGTAAATTTTGTATCTCATGAGCATTTGGTGTCCACTCTTCACTAACAGCATCAAACGTTTCTGGTAAAGGAGAAGACCATTCCACTGAATCATCATATATGCTCACATCTGAACCACTGTTCTGATCATCATCAATTTGCTGCAGCAATTCGTTATTTACTTCTATCGAAGAAATTTTATTACTATTGGAAATTTGAGATGTCAATTCAAACTGATTAGTACTCTTCCCTGAATTGACATTTTCATCTTGTAATAGTTCTGGATAGTAAAAATCTTCATTCTTCTTCATAAGCGACTTCGATTGTTCTAAAAATGTAACGTCTCGGCTTATTATTATTTGATTGTTTATAGGATTGAATAATCTGTAAGCTTTACTTTCAGCACTGTATCCTACCATGATGCACCCAACCGATTTACAATCCAACTTTCGACGTTTTTCTTTAGGGACATGAACTAGTGCAGGACAACCAAAAACACGAAAATACTTTAAACTAGGACGACGACCAGACCATAATTCTTCAGGACTTCGACTTTCACCACGACAAGGAATTCTATTTATTAAAAAACAAGCAGTATTTGCTGCTTCTGCCCAGAATATATGATCTAAACCGCTATCAATTAACATACATCGTACTCTTTCGATTATTGTACGGTTTAGTCTTTCTGCAACTCCGTTTTGTTCAGGTGTATATGCACAAGTCTTTTGATGTAATATACCAGCATCCTTTAAGAACAAAGAAAAGTTTTTATTTAAATATTCGCCTCCATTATCAGTACGTAATATTTTGATTTTCTTCGAGCATTGATTTTCAGCCATAATTTTAAATTCCACAAAAGACTTAAAAACATCAGACTTATTTTTTAAGGAACATGCATAAACTTTCCTCGAAAAGTCATCAACAAATGTTACCAGGAATCTTGATCCAGAAAAAGATTTGGAAACTAACGGTCCAATAACATCGGAATGAACCAACTGTAATAACTCTGTTGCTCTAGTGCCTTCATCTTTGTTAGGTTTTCGAGTTTGCTTGCCTTTCACACATATTACACATGGTTCACTTATTTCTTTTTCAAAATTAACACCATTGTTGGCTTTTCTAACATCTCGTAACTTTTTATTGCAAATGTGGCCCATTCTTCTGTGCCATAATTCAAAACTTTTCGTAGATATAAACAATTTTTCTTTTTTAAGATTTATTTTAGTTTCAATTTGGTAAAGGTCATTAACTATTTTAGCTTTTAGAACTAAATTTCCAAATTCATCAAAAATTTTGCATGATTCTCTTTCAAAGATTATTTTTTTACCGCTTTTAGCCATTTGCTTTACGGATAATAAATTTGTACATAAATTAGGAACATGCTCTACATTTTTAACTGTTATTGTTTTATAAGTACTTTTATCTGGAATTTTTATATCGACATCACCAACACAATCGACATTTAATTCAGAATTATTTGCTATGATCACTTCTTTGTTTTCAATAGTTTTCTTTTTATATATGTAATCACTATTATTTACCATATGATTACTTGCACCACTATCAATAATCCAATTTAAACAACCAGGTTTTGCGATCTTGACTCCATTATTGTTAATATCATCACAAACTTGAAAACTACTGCTCTTGAATGTTACTAATGTTGATGAAAATTCTTTCTTGTTATTATTTTTTTTAAATTTATCATTCGTTGCATTCCTTAACTTCTTTTGGCAATTTCTATATATCGAGCCATAACCGCCGAAAAAATGTATCCCACAAACTCAAAATTTTACAGGGGAAGGTTTTTTTTGAATAAAACCAGTTTGAATAAAGCCATTATTTTAAAATTTATAATGTAAATATTTTTTGTGTAATACATTTAATTTTAATAATTTTAAATAGATGTTTGCATCATAACGGTTGTTTTTGTGGGATACATTTTTTTTGCTTTCCTTCTGGCAACCTATTATTAAAAAAGTGTGTGGGTTACACAAAAATTTATTTTAAGGAAGTGACTTCCCGTTTTTTTTTTAATTTTCTTACTTACTCCTTAAAATTAAATTAAATTTCATTTAAAAAAAATAAATGTATACATTTCTTGGTATATTGGATAAAACAAAAATAAAGTAATGTAATTCATATATTTAAAGTTTTGTGTTAACAAAGTAATGTTATTCATATTAAAATCTTGTAAACTTGAATAACGATAGATAAAAATATATAAAGAACGCTAAATACTATCTTCCTGGTCGGTTTCAGGTAGCAAATCTTTAACAGATCCATCCCATTTTAAATTTAAATACTCGTGTTGGAGTTTTACGGGTATAGTTTTTCTATCGCAAAGCGTTTTCAAATCCTTATATTTAGCAGAAGAAATGTTTAATATATCATCATATAATTGCGTAGGTCCCTTAAGCTGGATTCACCCATTGTTTCGGAACAAAATTTTTGTCCGGACAAAATGTTTTTTATATGAAGTTTGAGGTTTCTCTTTTTGAGAGTGAGAGAAAAAGAGAACAAAATTTGTTCGGAACATTTTTTGGTTGAATTGGTTTAATTTTATATTTTGTCCGGACAAAGTTGAAATAAGCTTCCACCTATTTTATTTTCTCAGCCAAAGTTGAAGCGAGCTGCCACATAATGTTATAAGTATGTATAATAAAAGCACATAGTAACTTATATCCAGTAAAATAAAAATAAAGTAAAGCTCAATTGCTAGTAAAAAAACTAACTGACTTTTTTTAATTTTTTTTAACATGTAATTTTCTTATTAAACAATAAAAAATAAGTGCGTTTGACAAATAAAACACCAAATTAAATTCATCTGTCACTGTACTGCCACCTTGCAAAATTAATAAAACACATGTATTTCATACGGTAGCTTTGATTTTCCAGACAAATTGTTCGACATAAGTGAATCGTGTTGCAAAATTGTTTCAGAACAAAAAATTTTGTCGGGACAAAAATTTTGTTCGGAAACAATGGGTGAATTCAGCTTTAGAAACTATTTCGGAGTTTCGTCTGGATCGTGGAATTGAATTTAGATTATAATTTATGGTTTCAGATTCATCGAAGTAGCCATATTTAAGAGTAATATTTGGAATATTTTTGTCCAATGTAACAGAGCGTAATTTTGTAAATTGAATTTTCACTGAATTTGGAAATAACGCCTGTGAAAATGTCTTCCAGTCTTTAAAATCACTGTTAGTTAATTCAATACAATTATATTTACTTGGGTTAGTTCTTGCATTTGATATTATGGTGTACCACTCACTTGGAGCCCAAATAGTTCTATTCCGAATAAACGATTCAATTGTACTATGTATCGAATCAACAGGCATCATGGTGTGTCCAGGCAGCAAGTATGTGATTTTTATATTAGTCACAAAATTAGAATTTTCAACAAAATAGGTTAATGTCGCAAGCATAGCTCTGTTTTTGTTCTGTCCTTTTTTCTTTCATCGACTAATTTAAGGTATTGGAAAACAGTTGTGCAAATTTCATTTCACCCTCGTTTACCATCCTTTTCTCCCCATAAAAAACAAAACCCATCTCTTGTACCACTCTCATAAAAACTTTCATTGTAGAATGAATATTTTCTAGAATAGAACAAAGTAACACTTTTTCCATAGGGAGTATTTAAGACCTTTTGCAAGTCGAAACTTGTACATAAATAAGCCGGATTCTCTTTGCATAGCTTTTGGTCCTCCAAAAATATTTGCTTACATTTCTCTTTGTCCTTTAGATGCATTTGATACTCTTCTGATGAATGCAATTGATTTTTGGATTCTGTGTCTAAATTATTGTAATTCTCGCATAAGATACATTTATCTTTTTTAGGTAAATGAAAGCCTAAATTGAAACTCTTTCTAAAAATATTACGGAATACTCTTAACGATAACTGACTATTTACTTTATTAATAGTTTTCAAATGTTCTACATAATGCTGATATACAGTTTTTATGTTTCGAAATTCTTGAGGTAGATATAATTTTGTACTTTTATTCCGGCAATAATGTGAAGGAACCGCTGGTAATTGTTCTTTAAAGGATTTTACTAGCGATATGCTTGCTTGCAAACTTTAAAACTGGTATTATTGATATTGATAAAATAATTAAAGCTGCACTTTTTTCTGTCACTTTCTCCATATCGCCTTTTAATATCGACTTGTTTAACACAAGAAGACAGCCAATCTTTCTGTCTAATTTTGTTGCCTATTCCCCAAAAATGTTCATTTATTCTTACCCTTTCATCTTCAGAAATTTTATCATGACACGAATTTGGACATTTCTTCTTTAAGCACGGGTTGGGCAAAACACTCGTATTTTTTTTCTTAACTTTTTGCAGCTTTTTACATATTCTCTTTTGCTTTCTGCAGCCCCTTTTCCCAATACACGTTTCCTCCTCGACTTCTTTTAAACTTTCCAAACCATTTAAATCAACGAAAGATTCATCTGAATCTATACGGTACCAGGGAGAGCTGTAAAAATATCCAATAATTGAAAACAGAAACATATTTTGCAAAAAAAAAAAATCATGGGATACCTTCGACATATTGTTCTAAAGCTTCCAAAAATACAAATCTTTATCTTTAATTAAAGTCTCAAAAAATTGTGTTTTTTTTTATTTTTTTCCCTTGTGTTTCATTTATTTTAAAAGAGAATTTAATTGTATCCCACACAAGCGTTCAAAGAAAATGTAAACAACTCACCATATGCATTTACATTAAAATTGTTTTTGTTATAAAATCATAACGGTTTAATCTACAGCCATGAAATTTTGACAGATGATGCAAATGATGTTGAACTATCGCTTTCGATAAAAACACAAAAATCGATTATGGTGTGGGATACATTATTTTGGCGGTAATGGCTCGATATATGCCCAAATTCCTTGCAGTTGTAACATAGCACTTGCTTCTTCTTTCGATATTCTTTTGAATATAGAGCCGCATCCTTATCTGTTTTTTCATCAACCTTGGCGTCTTGCAATAACAGATTTTTTACCATGTCTACCGTCAATTTCTGCTTCGAATTCTCTACAGCCATTACCAAAGGTTTATACTCATCAGACAAACCAGCTAACATCAACGAAGCTGTTAGTTCGTCATCAATATTTAGACCTGCATTTCTCACTTTTATAGCAATAATTACCAATTCATTTACGTAGTCTTTAATCGAATTGTAATTTTGCATCTTGACACTAACTAAATGCTTCAACAGCTCGACTTTCCTTGTAAGTCCTTTGTCTTCATACGCATTCATCAATGCATCCCAGGCTTCTTTTGCAGTCGTAGCACTAGCAATGTGTCCATAATTGTTGGGATGGAGCATTAATGTTATTTCTGCTAATGCCCGTTCATTCATAATTGAATCATTCTCCACAACTATTCCGTTTTCGACAACAGGCCAGCAACCCTTAATAACCAAACACGATTTTGCTTGCCTCTTCCAGACATCAAAGTTCTCCCTTCCACGCAACCTATCTATAGAAAAAGCTCCAGGGAGGTTTGCCATTACGACTTATATTTTTGTTTTAAAAAAAAACAAAACCAATTCGAAAAATGTTATATAAAAAAAAAATTTTTTTTTTTAATTAATTTTTTTTCGTGACGTAAGGCCCATAACCTATTGATATAAATTTATTTATATATGATAAATCATAGGCAACTACATACATAAATAATAATTATAGGTGTTAGTTTATAGTCAGGAGTAGATAAAAGAATATTATGTTCAATCATTCTATTCTCAACAGAGTTGAGTTGTAACATTGACAACTAAACTTAGTTGAGTTGTGAATCATAATAGGGGCATAAATAAAAATAAAATGTAATGTGTTTAAATTGGGGGTGCCGTTGGTTTTCATAAAACACAGTATTAAAAATTTTCTAATTTCGAATACCAGGATAACGGGTTATATTAGTAAAAACTTAGATGAAAATAATCCTAATTGAAATGTTAATGCAGAACTTTGCATAATAAATTGAATTTGTATTAAATTTTCAAACCCAGTACATTTCATAAAATTTTTTTTGTATTTGTTATGATCAAGAAATCTATACACAGAAAAAAAGTGTAGTAATGTCAAATGATTTTAACCTTACCCCAAATGCGACAACAAAAGTGTTGTTACTTCAAATACATTTCGGCAAATGCAGAAACCGTTTTACCAAACGCAATTGTCTTTGCCCCAAATACAATTCGGCAAATACAAAAAATGTTTCACCAAATGCAATTGTCTTTGCCCCAAATACAATCAGCAAATTGAAACAAACATATTTATCGATAACATTGAAAGTATAATTTTATTTGTCATCCTTGGCTATCTAAAACAGCTGTCATTTTTCAAAGCGCGAGCAACGCGTACAAAAGTATAAAGTTAATCTACTTTACGCGTTTAAGCGTTCTACGCGTTGTGCAGTGTAACTTGTCACATACAATTATACTATGTTCACACGACAAGATGAAGCTCTTGCTTCGCTTTCTGAAGCATGTTTATGAATCTAGCTGTTCACACGACTCATGTACTTGCTTCGATTTGACAGTTCTCTTTTTAATAACAAATAAAATCTAAAATAGACAAAAAAAAAAAATAAGTTAAAATTATTACGCATTTTTTAAAATGCACAAACATATTTTTTGTTTCCATTGTTGTTTTATCTTTATAGTTTTAATTCAATTTTTCACTTTTAATTAAAGTTTTTGTTGTGCTTTTTGCATCTAGTTCAGATAAAGGGCCTGTTCGTAAATACAAAACTGCGCTGCATATTATGCGCAGTACGTTCATATATGCAAACAGTGGCAACTCTGCAAAAGGTATGCGTTCAAAAATGCATCGCTGAAGTATATTATGCGCAAATAAACACAAAGCACTAATCATAAAAATGGCTGATGCAACGGATGAGTATGTGTTAAATATTTTATTTTATTATTTGTTTTGTTTATTATTTCTTAACCTTTTTCTTTCTTGTAGATTAGATAATTTTACATCATTAGTTTTATCGTCCAGCTCAAAAATTTAATTTATCATTAACTTTTCCATTTTTGTTAAATTTTTTTTGTTCATAAATACAAACATTAAAATGCGCAAAAAGAAGCATAAGCAACAGCTGATTAGCAGTGGCAGTGCAAAATAATCATATTATGCAGCGCAGTGATGCATTTACGAACAGGCCCAAACTTCCGATAAAATTTAGAGAAGACAGCAATTTTTCATGCTTCCCAAGTAGATTCAGTATGAATCTACATGCTTCGCTCTCAAAATTTTGTATGGCGAAGCATGTTGCTTCGCTCATGATTGGGTTGTGAAGCATGAATAGAGAGCGAAGCATGTTCCGTGTGAACGTAGTATTACACTGATTCTACGTTTTTGTTTTTTTTACTCTATATATTAGGGATATTCACATTTTACTGTGACCGTTTCAATTAATTTTGAATTTTCATTAATTCAATAAAACTGAACTTGAGCCTAAATAATTTTACTGATGTCCACTTTTTAAATTTTATAAACAAAATGCTTTTAAAATAGTAAGTTTATATATAAAAATAAACAGATAAATATTTATATTGTAATAAATCATTTAATTTAAATTTATTAGATTTTCAAAAATAAAGAAAGCTCCTGAAGATGTTGGAAAAAAGCCAACGAAACGTCGAGCAAATGTAATATAACATCAACAATTACAAACAACATTGTTTTATTAGAATCTTAAAGCAATAACTGACCAAAAAATCAGCCTGTAGGAAACCCCTAATAATACTAAAACTAATTATTGGTCATAACCAAAAAACTTATACACACAATAATTACGTTTATTCGTAATAATATAAATAAAAAATATGTTAATTCAGCTTGGGCACGAGCTACATACCCTAATAACAAGGGTCACAGTAAAATGTGAATTTCCCTAATATATAGAGTAAAAACGACAAAAACGTTAAATTACAAAGTTGAATACTTTGATGATAACGGACTATCAGTTTGTGTTGATTGTTTGTAATTTTCAACCAGTGATGAGGGAATTACGTACTAACCAGAATTGTTTCAATATGTAGAATAAAAAATGAATTAAAAATTAATTCTCGTATTCTATTTCTGTTGAAAACTGGTTAAATACTTGATATTCTTCCCAATTAGTATACACTTTACGAAAATTGTAAAGATGTACAATTGAACGCTGATGAGGGGTGTAGGGGCCTTGAAATCAGTACTGATACGTTCTGCTAAAAACTGATTGGATATAAATAATAATATTTTTCAACATAAAAAGACTTTTAGTAATTTTAAATTTTCATTAATTCAATAAAACTGAACTTGAGCCTAAATAATTTTACTTCTCGTAGGTATATCAATATAAGTTCGAATAATAATTACGTTTATTCGTAATAATATAAATAAAAAATATGTTAAAAATTAGGTATTTTATATTTTATTCACAAAATCATTAAATTAAATTCAATTATAATTCCAAAATATTTTTGAAAAATTAACAATAATCATGCGAAATAAAATAAAAATCTTCTATTGACACAGAAAGATAAAATAAATTATTATTATATAGACATTTAAAAATATTAAAAAAAATCGAAACTAATCAATCTACCAAATTTAATATGTTCCTAAAATAAGAAACAGCAGTATATGTAACATTTGACGTAAAAACGACTTGGTTTCAAATAGTTTTCTTGAAATACGAAAAGTACATTACTGGTAAAAATTCTTATTAAAAAAGTGCGAAACAAATCTAGTTTATCAGAGCAAGGCTGTGTTCCTAAATATATATTTACGATGTATCAAGACAGTATTAATGTCGATACATTGCGTAGTTACTTTTTTAATACATTACATACTTAATACTTTGCAACCCTGAAATCGTTTAAGAACTTTTATTTGCAATGTATCATTCATAATAAAGCGAATAATAGCGGTAGAGTGCATTATATTAATTTTTTTTTATTTGTGCGAACAAGGTAACTCCAGCTCCCATACTGCTGTAAACATTATTAAAAGAAAACAGAAACGACTTGCTTCAATTTTTTTACGAAATTCTTTTTTCATATCATTAATTTTTTTATATTTATATTTGCATATTTTACTATAATAAAAATACAAATAAGTGAATATAGAAGTACACATATTAAATTATAACAAAAACCGCTTTTATCTTCCTGCATCGCCATTGTGCTGCGTGTTGTATTTATTTTGCATCTAAATATGTATATTTGGATACCTCTCTTCCTGTTTTTTTTTTTAATACAACAGTGTTGCAAATGGGGTTCCGCACACGAGATGAATTTTTAAGCCGCACAATTTTTGTCCTTTTTTTTACACACGAGACTAATTCATCTGGCATAAAATGTATACGTGTACTCAGCTTTGTGTGTTAGTGTTTTTTGTATTCATTTGATGTTTGGCTTGTGTATGTATTAGTTTTGTGCTGCTTGTGCGGGTATGAGGCTGGTTGAAAAATTGTTCCAACAAAAAACCGCTCTCTTCACTCCTCTGTTATGCCAGCATAATTAGACTCGTGTGCGGAACACCAATGGGAACAAAATACATTAGGGGAAATCACTCTTAGTATTGCAATCATTGCAGATCTTGCAAGTCTAGCTTATTTTCATCAGTTTGCAGCAATGCAATAACAAAATATGTAAATAAGCTATACCTGCAAGATCTGCAATGTTCCAAGAGCAGTTTTCAACCAAGAGTGATTACCCTCATTGCTAAAATTTTCATGGTTGCATTTACGAATACGCTACAATATGTTGCTACAAAGCAGCATTCATTTAGGAAGTCAACTTAATATTTTTGGCAGTGCCGAATCTTATACTCGTATAACCTTCACTTATGTCAATGATTATTTTGTATACACTAGTGCGTACCAACGGTCGACCCAACCTGGTGTGTTCTGGTCAGAAAGAAATATTATAAAAAATCTATTATAAAACAGTCATACAACAACCAAAACTATAATTATTTAATGATACACTTGTATGAATTCACATCTTAGTATGTAAAGATCATTGGCGTTCAAAACTGATTTTTCCATACACAATTGTGGAAACTCAAAGCACACGTATTCTTCACACATATTGGCTGACTTCCAAAACGTTCGTATACAATGTTTGTATACAGTATTGCTACTGCATTTAAATCACATACATATGTATGCAAAGTTCGGAAACAATGCAACAACTCTAAAACCGATGCCTTTTTTGCTCTCTTACTGCGTTAAAAATACTTTGCGGCGGCGTTTTGAAATGGTATACATTGTATAACTATTGTACTGCGGCGTTATGAAATGAAAGCAATTGACCATGGTCTAATAATCAGGTCTGCGCAAGAAGGAATATGGTTTTTTGTAGGGTTGTGTTTTGACCGTTAAATAATCTGCAAAAATATGGTAAGTTAATTCGGTCTTGTCAAAAGTTGTTTACATTTTTGGCCGCCATCATGAATATTATTGTTTACGTTATGCTTTTTGTTTTTGCATAACCAATAAATACATACAAAACAACTTTTGTTTTGTTTTGTATACAGCTTTGTTTTGACAATGTTGAATTAATTTTACACAAACAAAATGCATGTCGATTTTGTTGTTGCGTTGATACGCGCACCTTATTATTCCACCATGGCAATTGACGTTTTGGAAGTCAGCCATTCTTATGCTCTTCAATTCAGTCGTCAATTATCAAGCGACGAATACACATCGGCGGATGCTTATACATTTTTTTGTCAACAGTATATACCAGCACATGTCAAGTTGTTAGGAAAAAACGAATTATGCAGTCTAAAAAATATTTTATGATATTAAATGCTTTTGGCAATATGCACTCTCTCTTATTTTACAAACAATAAAAGAAAATATAATTTAAAAAGGCATTTTGAAACCTTTAATTTAAAAGAAATATCTCACCTTTAAAAAAAAACCTTTTTACAGAAATTAAAAGGATAGTTTCTAGAAATAGACGATAATTAGAAATAGTTGAAACTATTTATAAAATTAAATAAGGAATTATAATCTGGCTTCATATATCAAACGTTTGACTTTTTTGTTGGGTAGGTTATTCTTTCTTTCATTCTCCTTAATAACTTAATCACTAATACTAAGCGTCACAATACATTGAAAGTTGAACATCACTGGTATACATGACTTGTTGTTATTTTTTTGATAATTTTATTATATATTGAATCTTCAATTATAAATTGAAACATCAATAAGTTTTTCAAATCTTAAATCTAAAAATGTTTAATGTATGTTTAACCAATGCTAAACAAATTTTTTTTTTAATTTTAACGGAGAAAAGTTTTAAATGTGAAAAACACATGTATGTGTTGTTTGTTTTTTTTTTGCTATAACTTACATGCATGAATTATACGTGTGAATGTACTAGTAGGACCTTTAAACGTGTATAGCTCCCAAAATACTGAACGCACAATACCTCCTTAACTTCTGTGAAGAAATGTCTTTAATTTGGTAGAAGAACCGTAAAAACCGGTTGTGTAATAGGTGCATGAAGGGCAGCACAAAAAAAGCAATTGTCTGTCTGTTAATTATATAGATACTAGCTGCATCCGGTGAGCTTTGCTGCTCAAATTTGTTGTAAAATAAAAGCAGCACTTATAATAAGAATAAATAATTGATTCTTCTATCCCTTTTGAGAAATTTCATTCCAAGTTAAGAAAACACACTTAATTTAAAGACATTATGTGCTTAAGTTGCACAGACATATAAATGTTAATATTTTATTTGTATGTGGGGTAAAAAAATAGCCTATTTTACTTTCCCTGTCATCAGTAATGTGGTTCAAACATTCAAACTAAATTCATTTTTATCAGCCCAATCACGAATATTCCCTAGGAATTTCTCTCCAACGCCAAAAATTTCGCGTGAACAAAGCATCACTGAATTTTAAATCCAACTTTTTTACTTATTGAGATTTAATTTTCTAATGTTTTTGTTTCCAATTTGAGGTTTTGTGTCCGCAAACATAAATTAATTTGTTTTACATAAAAATTTTAAAGAAAAATAGAAATGAATAATTTAGCTATGCGAGCACTTGTGGAGTAAATTGAAGAACAACAACGAAATAGCCAACGGATCACCAACGGATGTTGCAATTGCGCTTTACTTGTGCTCTTCGACCTAATGGAGGTTTTACACACTATGTATTTGAGCCGTTTATTTTGAAAGTGGCATAACTCATATAAAATTATGAAATATGGGGCAATTTTTAGTTTATTCGCCAATAGACCAAAAAATCCTTATAGGCTAATTACTAAGGACTTTTTCATTGGCATTGAATTTTCATTGGCATTATATTAAACATTTACAATGAAAAAAAAATCAGTACCAATAAATGCCATTGCTTTTTTTTAAATATAATTTTTCTACTATTTATAATGAAAAAACAATGAAAGCTTTGAAATACTAATTACAATTGATAAACAAATAATTAATACTATCTGTTAAAAAAAAAAATATGGTCACCTCAGCTTTTGAAAAAATAAAATTATAAATTAAAATACAAACCAAGCTATCTACATATTTTTAATGCATACACATACATACATATATATAAATAAATATGTGAAATAATATTGACGTTTAATACTGATAATGCTTTTGAAAAACTTTAGCATTGATTATTTGTAATGCTTTTACTTTTTAACTTACTAATAATGAAATTATTTCATTGAAAAGCATTAGCATTGTTCAAAAAATTGATAATGCTAAAAATTTAATTGGCATTGTTTATAAGTCAATGCCAATGAAATCGACAATTAATTAGTCAATTTATTTAATTACTCCCATGTACGCCAATTAAAAAGTTTTAATTTACAAATACATTTAATAACTCCTTATTTTTTAACAACGTCCGAAAATTATTTTCAGACAAAAAAATCTATGTTAAGAACATTGTTCTAATTTTTATAGTACTTAAAGCTAGTATTATGGGCTCACGCATGGCGTAATTTGTAACATTTGTCGATAGATAAAATAAATTGCTGTATCTAAGGGTTCTAAAAGGTATACAAAAATTAATCAAATTTAAAAGTACTCACAATCACAGAAACCATTAATCAAATTAGTATATATTGTCATGACTGAATTAAAAGATCTTCTAAATTAAAAGAACTTCTAAACCCTGGATTTTCCTCATCCTACTGAGTGAGGAACACATTTCATTTTATTAAATAAAATTTATTTGTCAGATTAGTTCCAGACATTATCAGCTATTTTATACGAGTTGTAAGATGTAGGCAGCTTTTGTATTTGGCGATGGCTTCATTGTCAGGAAATAATGCTTATAATGTCCCAGATAAACTACGGTCTTGAAGTTTATTCGGGAACTCATGTTTACAATATTAAGAAGGTCGAAAAAATAATCAGGAAAGTTGTCCGCTACGTTTATAATATCAAAGTTTCTGATCATGATACTGTTTCGGAGTTGGTACCCATATTTTTGGGTTGTAATTTTCATAATTACTTAACTTTGAGAATTCTATTACATTTTTATAAGATTATGAAGGTCAGACAACCACCAGTTCTGGTAAATGAATTTTCATTTACTGGCTCTACAAGGAATGTCCAAATTATTGTACCCCGTGGTCATCTTTCAGTGTTTTATCGTTCGTTCTTAGTTCGTCTCTATCGAGTTTGGAATCATCTACCGAATCATCTCAAACTTTTTTTCTTATTCTTATTTAACTTATAGAAATAAGATCCTCGATTATCTTAGAACTAAATAGTTCACATTGATTTACCACAGGCTATAGTGAGCATATTGATCTCATTTTTTTTTATTGTCTTTTTTTAGCAATGTTTATATGGCTGGGGGGCCACGTACGTAACGACTAGTTAGTTAGTTTTCCTTATTTTTAATATTCTAGATACATAGATATTTTTCCTACACAATACATATATAATTGGCCATAAGGCTTCCATTTGTATTGATATTGTACATCGAATAAATGAGTAAATGAATGAAATAAACAAACATAAATGTTTATTCCCGTTCCCTTAATATGCTACACATGTTTATTCTTTTTTAAACTTACCGCGTGAAGTGACAACTTTTGTTGGCTTTAGAATATCGTAAGGTTTATTTTGGTCGTTGTCAAGACAAATAAATGTTTCGTCAAGATGTCAATAATATATAATTCATATCGTTAGCTATTCCATATATTTCAATATTATTAAACGAACTGATTTCTATACGTTCTAATTACAGATCCATTGTTCAACAGTCACCAAGATTTTGGGAACATTCTTCCACTGCATCATCTCAAGACAGCAGTACAGATACATTTTTAGAATATAATATTACAACTATGACCCTACCGAGCACAGCTCGAGTTTACACGGATGTGAATTCACACAAACCGGATGAGTATTGGGACTATGAAAACTACGTTGTCGATTGGGCTAACCAGGATGATTACCAGTTGGTGCGAAAACTGGGTCGAGGAAAATATTCCGAGGTATTTGAAGCTATCAACATTACTAACAACGAAAAGTGTGTGGTGAAGATATTAAAACCTGTAAAGAAGAAGAAAATTAAGCGCGAAATTAAAATTTTGGAGAATTTACGTGGTGGGACTAATATTATTACATTGCTGGCTGTGGTCAAAGATCCAGTTTCTCGCACTCCAGCTCTCATATTTGAGCATGTTAATAATACAGATTTTAAGCAGTTGTATCAGACACTTACAGATTATGAAATTCGTTACTACCTGTTTGAGTTATTAAAAGCTCTCGATTACTGTCACAGCATGGGTATAATGCATCGTGATGTAAAACCTCACAACGTTATGATCGACCATGAAAATCGCAAGTTGCGCCTAATCGATTGGGGTCTGGCCGAATTCTACCACCCCGGGCAAGAATATAACGTCCGTGTTGCCTCTCGTTATTTTAAGGGACCCGAATTACTGGTTGACTACCAGATGTATGACTATTCATTAGATATGTGGTCACTAGGTTGCATGTTGGCCTCAATGATCTTCCGCAAAGAACCATTCTTTCATGGTCACGATAACTACGATCAATTGGTGCGTATAGC
The DNA here is from genome assembly GCA_947311025.1 of Lypha dubia. Classification (NCBI taxonomy): domain Eukaryota; kingdom Metazoa; phylum Arthropoda; class Insecta; order Diptera; family Tachinidae; genus Lypha; species Lypha dubia. The sequence goes on along the minus strand of OX371260.1, from coordinate 101,072,700 downwards.
TAAAGTGCTGGGCACTGAAGAGCTTTACGCATATCTTGATAAGTACAACATCGAATTGGATCCCCGATTCCATGATATTTTGCAGCGACATTCTCGCAAGCGATGGGAACGTTTCGTGCACTCCGACAACCAGCACCTTGTATCGCCAGAAGCCCTTGACTTTCTCGACAAGCTTTTACGTTACGACCACGTCGAACGACTAACTGCACGTGAGGCTATGGCACACCCGTATTTCGCACCAATTGTAAACGGTCAAATAAAATCGAATAATCAGCAATAGGGTTAAAAAGTCGTTGCTAGGATGGATGTAGTGTGGGATTATGTTAGCCAGTCATCATCATGTCGTGTTTAAAAGTAAAAAAAAAATATATATAGAAGTTGTAGAGAATTTATCATAAGAAGATTAAATTAAAATTTATACTACATACATAAACACCATCAATAAATTAAAAAAAAAATGGCAACACCTACATACTCGTTGATAAGATGGTGATTATGGAATATATTGTAGCAAACAATAATGAACTAAAATTAAGGGCAGTAACTGCGTTTAAAAATCCATTTAACTGATAATATTTATACAAAAATTAAATAATTTCAAAATCAACAATAAATTCAAATTAAATCGATTTATCGTAAAGGAATAGCACATTACATACAAAATTTAAATATCAGTCATCATAAAATTTATTGATCTTCATCGTGTAAGAATTTTATTACTACGTAAATGAATACGTCATAATGATTTAATAAATTAACTTGGTTATTTCTTACAATTTCAGTCACAAATAACACGGAAGAAAACAAATAATTTGTTTTTTGCGTTTACTACGAACTTACGTATTCAATCGCGGGCATGTACTTATACAATAACGAGAAAATAAAAAATACTTTAACTTCGAAGTAGTTTCAGTTTTCTATTTGCACTAATTTTACTTCCCGATTGATTTTTCCGAACTGGGCAAGAACAAATTAAAAATTTTTTACAATCATAAGCTGCACAAAATAATGCCCATGTTTTAAAAAACGCAGTGTTTTTAAATCGCAAACGGTGTGAAAAACGCATTTTCGAAGTTGTGTTTGAAACAAACAAATATATTTAAAATTAAAATGCCTCCAGCATTCTTGCATGATATATGTATGAGATTTTATACTGCTACATTAAAAAAAAATTAGTAACTAAAGAAAACAACACTAAAAATAGTTATTAGTCCAAATCTTTATGAAACGAAAATTCCAAACGTTCTTAAGTGACATTTGCGATGTTTTTTCGCTCCTTTTTGTATTCTTTTTATAATTTCTGTAGACTTATAAAACTTCTTCAAATAATACAAATTTGAATATGCATACACGAATGTTTTTTACAAGGTCTGTGCACTAGTACAACAATAAAATTCTACATACATTTTGTTTGTGTAAAAACATGCTGGTGATGTCAAAAATTGTTTACATATTTAGCCGCCATCAGGAAATTTTTGTTAACGTTATGCTTTTGGTTTTAGCATAACCACTAAATACATACAAAACACAGTTTTCTTTCTGTTGTAGACAGCTGTTTCATTATACAATAAACCATCGTTCCCACGACAATCGAATCTTCGCTCCGGAACGACCCGAATCCAATTCGGCCAAGGATTGTCAACCCAGCAACAGCTGTATCAGACGGAAGTTTTTTCCACAGGAAAGAACACCCGTCACAAACAGCATCAGAGCTGTTACAACAACAACAACAACAATAAACCATGGCATAATAAAGACATAAAATCGTCCTGCCTACTAGACATGTACTTTTTTTTATAAATGTCAAATTGCATGTGACAGAGCAACAAGCTGACTAAAAATTTATCTCAACCCGCCGGTGAAATTAATTTGTACAATTCAATGTATGCAATCGCATCAAATGAGTACGGCTGGATCGATGTGTCTGAACATTTTGTAATAGGTTTGAAATTTCTAGATGATTTATTTACATGGGAAAAAATTCGAAAATTTTCGAAGGGAAAAATATTTTAGTTGTCCCACGTCTAAAGAACTACAATACGAGGGCGGTTCGGAAACTTCTTAGCCTATCAATGAAAGAGAATAGTTAGTTTTTCAAAAATATTTTTATTTTTCAATATAATCTCCTGAAACTTCAATACACTTAGTCCAACGCTTTTCTAGCAATTCTATCCCTTGATTAAAATAGTTTTCCTCAAGGTCTTCAAAATAGTGGTTTAGAACTGTAATTGCATCTTCATTTGATGTAAAACGCTTGCCAGCAAGGAATTTTTTTAGATTTGGGAACAGGTAAAAGTCACTGGGAGCTAAATCAGGAGAATAAGGTGGGTGGTCAAGCAACTCGTACTTTAATTCGTTGATTTTAGCCATTTTTAAAACCCTATTGTGCGCTGGTGCGTTGTCTTGATGAAAAATAATTTGGTTGTGTTGTAAGCCAGGACGTTTTCCTCGAATTTGTACATTTAATTGATCCAAAAGGTTGCAATAGTACTCTGAATTTATTGTTTTACCCTTTTGCAAATAGTCGAATCAATAAAATATCTTTGAAGTCCAAAAAACCGTTGCCATAATCTTACCAGCCGATTGAATTGTTTTTGCCTTGGGGCACTTCCTCCAGCTTCAGTCCATTGTTTGGATTGTTGTTTTGTCTCTGGAGTATAGTGGTGGATCCATGTCTCATCAACAGTTATGAAACGACGCTTAAAATCCATTTTATTTCGCTTAAAACGATCCAAACAAGCTTGAGAAATGTTCATTCTTATGCGTTTTTGGTCGACTGTTAACAAATGCGGCACCCATCTTGCAGAAAGCTTTTTCATCTGTAGTTCTTCATGCAAAATTAAATGGACTCGATCATTTGAGATGCCCATGATATTAGCTATTTCACGCACTTTTATTCGTTGATCATTTAATACCTTATCATGCACTTTGGCTACAATTTCTGTTGTTGTTGATGATTTTGGACGTCCACTACGTGGTTCAACTTTAATGCTTGTACGACCACGTTTAAATTCAGCAACCCAATTTTTTACAGTTGCGTATGAAGGAGCACTTTCACCTAACACATTCACCACACCACCCTGTGACATTCACCATGTCATTATGAATTTCTTGTCCCGATAAACCTTTTTTATGTAAATATTTAATAACACCACGCATTTCTAATTTTTCCATTGTAAAAAAATCGCAGATGCGTCTTTTGTGAACACCTGTTTCTATATGAAGGAGTTACCAGATCGAAACAAAATTTAACATGTGTTCATAGCAGAGATGGAAGTTTCCAAAACACTTAACTTTTTTCTGTTTATACCGAGCTTTTTGTGCTAGTCTAAGAAGTTTCCGAATCGCCCTCGTAGAAGTCCTCGTATTTCGTGTAGGTACTTTCAAAATAATTCAAATATTTAAGCAAAAACAGGCGGGATAGGATTGGGGAGAATGGTACCCACCACACAATTCTTTTCTCATTTTTGGAATGTTGTTCTTCTAGTTCTGTTGATTTAGCTAACATACATATGAAACACTACACTAAACATTTTCTTTTATTTACTTAGTTCTTTATTTCTTTGTTTTAGTTCTTTAATATCAAAATTATTTTTCACAAAAAGTTTTTTTTACAAATTTTAAGTTAAATCAACACAGCTTAAAGCAAAACAGCGGACTGCGAAAATTCGAACTCCCTCTCCCCTTTTATTCTATTCCCCGACTGTTTAGAATAAGGGAGTTTTATTCCCGGGAGAATTAATTCCCCGGGAACTCTTTTCCCCGGAAATATTCATAATAGCCTTTTTCCACTACGCAACATCTAACATCTACCATCAATTTGAGAAGATGTTAACATCTTCCCATAATAGCCTTTTTCCACTACGCAACATTTAACATCTACCATCAATTTGAGAAGATGTTAACATCTTCCCATAAGAAATACACAGTACTAAAAGTCAACATCTTTCTACATCTTTAAAAGATGTTCCTATATCATTTTGTTCCAATCAACATCTTCCGATAATTTTAATGTCATCTCTAGCAAAATGACAGATACATACATATTGATAGTTTCATTTTTTGTGAATGACATACATAAATGACATATGTACATGAATGACATACATACATAAATTATCTTCATATTCATCTTTCATAATGGATCGCAAATTTTCTGCATTAACAATTGTGTTTGTTCTTGTAAAGCATGAACGAGTGCAATTATTAATGTTTCTTCAAAATTCATTTTAATTTAACATATATTTTTTTTCCACAAAAAATTATGCTGTAAGTATTTTTATATTTTTGACAGCTGAGAAGATGGTAGATGTTAGATGTTGCCAATGGAAATGCAATTTGACATTTTCAACATATTCCATTCATTCCTCTAAAATGTATGCTAGTGGAAAAAGGCTATAAGAAATACACAGTACTAAAAGTCAACATCTTTCTACATCTTTAAAAGATGTTCCTATATCATTTTGTTCCAATCAACATATTCCGATGTCATCTCTAGCAAAATGACAGATACATACATATTGACAGTTTAATTTTTTGTGAATGACATATGTATGTATACATAATTGTGTAAGAAAAAATAAAGAAAAATATATCAAAATGAGTGGCACACGTAAGTTTTTACTTTTTTTTAACTTTATTTTATATGTTTAAAATTTTATTTATTTGTTGCGGGTTAGCAATATCTAGATATATATTTCGTTGGTAGCTATACCAATTCATCAGTAGATGTTTTACCCTTTATGTTTAAAAAATTCCAAAGCTCATCTATTTATACAAAAACTCACAAACATATTTTTGTGAATTACAAAGCATAAAAATAGCCTTTAAAAAAATTTTTCAAACACACACAAAAATAATTTTTCATTATGAATGTGTTTACTTTTGTGTTTGAAAAATTTTTTTAAGGCTATTTTTATGCTTTGTAATTCACAAAAATATGTTTGTGAGTTTTTGTATAAATAGATGAGCTTTGGAATTTTTTAAACATAAAGGGTAAAACATCTACTGATGAATTGGTATAGCTACCAACGAAATATATATCTAGATATTGCTAACCCGCAACAAATAAATAAAATTTTAAACATAAATACTTGAGTACATGCTCAAATAAAAGTAAAATTTTATTTTATATGTTGTACATATTTAAATATAATAATTTATTTTTGGTTTTAGTAAAGAAAATCACTGCTCGTCGCATAGTATGGAACCAGGATTTGGAAAACATGTTGCTGGACTTATGGGATGACAAAATAGAAGAGTTGAGAGGCACAAGAAAGAACTCTCATGTCTTTCAGGAAATCGCTTTTTTTTGCTATGCATATAAAAACTTTAAATAAATAAAAAACCAAAGAATTCATATAAGAAGTTCGTGTTAATGCTTTTTTCTGAACACTGCATTAACAATTCTGTTTGTTCTTGTAAATTATGAACGAGTCCAATTATTAATGCTTCTTCAATATCCATTTTAATTTTATTTTAATTTTTTCCACAATAAATTATGCTGTAAGTATTTTTATATTTTTGAAAGCTGAGAAGATGTTAGATGTTGGCAATGGAAATGCAATTTGACATTTTCAACATATTCCATTCATTCCTCTAAAATATAATCGGCGAGAAGAAAACAACATTTTAGCAAACCGGAAACAGTGAGGTAAAAAACCGCACATCCGGTTTTCTAACTTTTCAACGTGCAAAATATAAACAAAGAGTGAAAAAAATTACTAATTGAATGCAATAATTTTAAAGTAATATTTTAATAAATTAAAAATATAAAAATGAGAATATATAGCAAAAGTCCTCTAGTATCAGATTTTATGACTGTCATTATGGACATTTTAATTATACCGAATATATCCGGAGGTTTCTTCGAACAATTTTCAAAACACTATTTCATTGATATCTCAGAAACTAGAGAGGGTGCGCATATGACACTACACACAATCGAATGAGGTTTAAAATACGCATCGATTGTGGGTTCAACTATTTTTCCGGAGGTTTTCTGAGAAAAGTTATATACTTATCAACATTTTTTTTACAAAAAAAAAAACACTTAGTAATTTGCAAATAAATCATAAAGTAGAAAGGGTGCGCATTGACACTACACGCAATCGAATGAGGTTGAAAATAAGCATCGATTGTGGTTTCAACTATTTTCCCGGAGGTTTTCTGAGAAAAGTTATATTCCATCAGTAATATCAAAATCGGAAAAAGATTTTTTTTTATTTGAACTTTTTGGGCAGCACTGTTCAATATTTTAGCGAACACGTTTTTTTCTGAGTTAACATATTGACTTGGCAGTACTTGTAAGCAAAACATATCGCGCCCTAAATACAAAAGGGTCACAATTCAAAATAAGAAAATTTTCAGGAGAGACAAAAAACTGTTTTCGTGCAGAAGCAACCACTTAACATAAAAATAGACATAACTGTATTTTTCCAGTTAATGAAGATACTGATGTGAAAGAAATTTTTGCAGTAGTTAGAGATGTGTACGCTGAATTAATATATGGAAAAAAGTCAGTTTTGGAAAATTTTAAGTTGTGACCCTTTTGTATTTAGGGTGCGATATACACGCGCTTGATATTGTTAAAAAATTACTATTTATTAATTTTAATATTGTTTGCAAAAGTTAAAGAATAATAAATTCAGACATTGTTGAAGAAATGTCACAATTGCAATGCTCCTATTGCTATCTTGATGTAGCAGATGACCATTATCTACATTGTGGAAACTGTGGTGGGGATGTGCATATTAAATGCCTAAAACATTCCAGCAAGCCAGGAGATGTTTTCTTCGATTTTACATGTACCAAATGCATGTGACATAAATTTGGTGCGCCGTCCACATCTAAAGTCCAAACATATTAATTGTGTAGATGATATAAAAGAGAAGTTTGTACGTCAACGAATGGCTTGGTTAATAATACCTATTGTATAATCTATCAATTAAATCAAAGGGCTTAAGTCGTTATGGATATTTTCATTGGAGAACATATATAGTGAATTCCATTGATAAAAATTGGGACTTTCTCTTCGATCCCTATTGATATTTTGCTTAATTGAAGACAAATATTTCTTAACTTTACATGTTTATTTTGATAGCAAACAACGCAAGAAATAGACAGGGTCGATTTCAGGGGCATTATCTTATAACAGCCCAAAATATTTCACATCTGGTCAGGAACTATTTGAAGAAACTGGATGGCGGAAATTAACACATGACAATAAAAAACGCCTAAGCATATATTTAAATTATGTATGTATGTTTATTTTCATTAAAAACATTTGAAATTACAAAAATACAATATAATATAATAATAAATAATTTTCTTGCTAAAGTTTCTGTAGAATTCAATGCTTGCAAGAAGAGTAATAAAAAATGTTGGCTTTTTCTATTTTAATAATTTTAGCGAACACAAACGACGTTTGAAGGCGGAGCAAAAAGCCAAAGAAAAAGCTAAAAAGAATGCGAATAAAGTTGCCTCGGCGACGGATGTTGGAGAAAGCAAAAAGAATTCTTCTACACCTGATGAAGAAATCTCACCCAATGAGTATTTTAAGTTACGTACAGCTGCTGTAACCGAACTAAAAAAAGCTCCCGAATTACATCCCTATCCACATGAGTTTCATGACAGTATTTCTTTAGAAAACTACATCAGTAAATATTCTAATCTTAAGGATGGTGAAATGTTGGAGCACGGTCAGTTGATGTATGTTTTTAAAATATGTAATTTTTGTTATTGCGCTGTGGTATTCCCTTAACAATACCGATATTTTCCGAAAATTTTGCATCGTGAACAACACTGAAAATACAAAAAGGAAAAGCATTTTAATTATTATTATAATTTTTTTTTGACGGGAAAGGTAGGGTTTAAAATGCCTTCGCACTTACAGCGACCGTCGTCAGCTGCTTTCAGTGGTGTATCCACTAAAACAATCCCTCCTTTTTTCTGGGGCAGTCCTTCCCGGAACTGCTTTCTATATGACTTCGGGAAGGCCCAGAATCATCGTCCTTCAGGGACTCACTCTCTATTCCCCACGTCTGGGGCCGTCATATCTCTAGCACTTACTACAGTGGTTGTCTGTGGTGTTGCGTCTAGATTGACTTTCTTCAAGCGTAGGACATGCTCGACATAATTTCTAACAGCACTCCAGCTATTTTCGCTCTCGCACATAGTCTATATACTTTAAAATAAAAGTAAACTGCAATAATAGTAAATATTCGCCAAAAATGGATTTTTTTTTTGTCGCTAGGTGAGATGAGAAAAAAGGAAAAAGTACTTTTGCAAATATAAGAAGTATTGGAAAAAACTACCCATTAAAAGTTATTGCTGAACTAACTATTATAAATTCGTTTTGAAAATTTCAAATTGTGTAGGTTTCCACAATACCACTGAGGTACTACACTTAGTGCGTTGTCATTTTTTTTAATGGTTGACTTCCTCGATAGGCCTAAACCATTATTCACTTAAATATATAAAATTCATTCGTGTATAAACGAAATATGCCACATTTACATTATGAGCCATTTTTTGTTTATCACTCGTATACATATGTACTTGACATACTAGTCATAACTCAAAAAATTAGTATTGTAGAAAATTACTTTAATAAATTTTAAAATTTAATTGCAACTGAAAAATATAATTTTTTAATAAGTGTATACTAACTATTAGTTAAAAATTTTTACACAATGCAAGATCCGATAAATTAAATTATTCTGCATTATATCGTAAACGAATTTTATGAGATATGACTATGTTGGCTTTTGGCAATTTTGAACACACTTCTTTATCTTAAAATATGGTTAGTACAAATTTTACATTCAATGAAATTATCGTTATATATTCGTTTCCAGCAACTTTCGCAAACATAATAATTGCAGTTTGGGCATTTATGCTTTTTTCTTTTAAAATTACCACAGTTTCCACATTGTAGATAATGGTCATCTGATACATCAAGATAGCAATAGGAGCATTGCAATTGTGACATTTCTTCAACAATGTCTGAATTTAATATTCTTTAACTTTTGCAAACAATATTAAAATTAATAAATAGTAATTTTTAACAATATCAAGCGCGTGTATATCGCACCTTAAACACAAAAGGGTCAAAACTCAAAATTTTCCAAAACTGACTTTTTTCCATAAATTAATTCACCGTACACATCTCTAACTACTGCAAAAATTTCTTTCACATCTGTATCTTCATTAACTGGAAAAATACAGTTATGTCTATTTTTATGTTAAGTGGTTGCTTCTGCACGAAAACAGTTTTTTGTCTCTCCTGAAAATTTTCTTATTTTGAATAGTGACCCTTTTGTATTTAGGGCGCGATATGTTGTGCTTACAACAGAAAAAAACGTGTTCGCTAAAATATTGAACAGTGCTGCCCAATAGGTTCAAACCAAAAAATCATTTTCCGATTTTCATATTTTTGATGGAATATAACTTTTCTCAGAAAACCTCCCGAAAAATAGTTGAAACCACAATCGATGCGTATTTTAAACCTCATTCGATTGCGTGTAGTGTCATATGCGCACCCCATCTACTTTATGAGTTATTTGCTAATTACTAAAAGTGTTTTTTTCTGATTTTTTTTGGAAAAAAATGTTGATAAGTATACAACTTTTCTCAGAAAACCTCCGGAAAAATAGTTGAACCCACAATCGATGCGTATTTTAAACCTCATTCGATTGCGTGTAGTGTCATATGCGCACCCCTTCTACTTTATGAGTTATTTGCAAATTACTAAAAGCGTTTTTTTTTTGTAAAAAAAATGATGAGAATATAACTTTTCTCAGAAAACCTCCGGGAAAATAGTTGAAACCACAATCGATGCGTTGTTGACGCGTGTGAAAAAAAAACATGGAGTTATCAAAACGGAAGTTAATGTTTTTATGTTTTTCTTATGAAAAATGTAAACAAAGAGTGAAAAAATTTACGACTTTGAATGCAAGAATTTTAAAGTAATATTTTAATAAATTGAAAATATAAAAATGAGAATATATAGCAAAGGTCCTCTAGTATCAGATTTTATGACTGTCATTATGGACATTTTAATTATAACGAATATATCCGGAGGTTTCTTCGAACAATTTTCAAAACACTATTTCATTGATATCTCAGAAACTAGCGAGGATGCGCATATGACACTACACGCAATCGAATGAGGTTGAAAATACGCATCGATTGTGGTTTCAACTATTTTCCCGGAGGTTTTCTGAGAAAAGTTATATTCCATCAAAAATATCAAAATCGGAAAAAGAATTTTTTGTTTGAACTTATTGGGCAGCACTGTTCAATATTTTAGCCAACACGTTTTTTCTGAGTTAACATATTGACTTGGCAGAACTTGTAAGCAAAAACCTCACAGATATTTTGTAAAAAACATCATTCGGCACACTACTTGGTGCGTGCTAAACGTAAACAAAGAATGAAAAAATATTACGACTTTGAATGCAATAATTTTAAAGTAATATTTTAATAAATTAAAAATATAAAAATGAGAATATATAGCAAAAGTCCTCTAGTATCAGATTTTATGACTGTCATTATGGACATTTTAATTATACCGAATATATCCGGAGGTTTCTTCGAACAATTTTCAAAACAATATTTCATTTCATTGATATCTCAGAAACTAGAGAGGGTGCGCATATGACACTACACGCAATCGAATGAGGTTTAAAATACGTATCGATTGTGCGTTCAACTATTCTTCCGGAGGTTTTCTGAGAAAACAACATTTTTTTTACAAAAAAAAAAAACACTTTTAGTAATTTGCAAATAACTCATAAAGTAGATGGGGTGTGCATATGAAAACAACATGCAATCGAATTAGGTTTAAAATACGCATCGATTGTGGTTTCAACTATTTTTCGGGAGGTTTTCTGAGAAAAGTTATATTCCATCAAAAATATGAAAATCGGAAAATGATTTTTTTTTATTTGAACTTTTTGGGCAGCACTGTTCAATATTTTAGCGAACACGTTTTTTTCTGTTATTGACTTGGCAGTACTTGTAAGCAAAACATATCGCGCCCTAAATACAAAAGGGTCACAATTCACAAAATTCAGGAGAGACAAAAAACTGTTTTCGTGCAGAAGCAACCACTTAACATAAAAATAGACATAACTGTATTTTTCCAGTTAATGAAGATACTGATGTGAAAGAAATTTTTGCAGTAGTTAGAGATGTTTACGCTGAATTAATATATGGAAAAAAGTCAGTTTTGGAAAATTTTAAGTTGGGACCCTTTTGTATTTAGGGTGCGATATACACGCGCTTGATATTGTTAAAAAATTACTATTTATTAATTTTAATATTGTTTGCAAAAGTTAAAGAATAATAAATTCAGACATTGTTGAAGAAATGTCACAATTGCAATGCTCCTATTGCTATCTTGATGTAGCAGATGACCATTATCTACATTGTGGAAACTGTGGTGGGGATGTGCATATTAAATGCCTAAAACATTCCAGCAAGCCAGGAGATGTTTTCTTCGATTTTACATGTACCAAATGCATGTGACATAAATTTGGTGCGCCGTCCACATCTAAAGTCCAAACATATTAATTGTGTAGATGATATAAAAGAGAAGTTTGTACGTCAACGAATGGCTTGGTTAATAATACCTATTGTATAATCTATCAATTAAATCAAAGGGCTTAAGTCGTTATGGATATTTTCATTGGAGAACATATATAGTGAATTCCATTGATAAAAATTGGGACTTTCTCTTCGATCCCTATTGATATTTTGCTTAATTGAAGACAAATATTTCTTAACTTTACATGTTTATTTTGATAGCAAACAACGCAAGAAATAGACAGGGTCGATTTCAGGGGCATTATCTTATAACAGCCCAAAATATTTCACATCTGGTCAGGAACTATTTGAAGAAACTGGATGGCGGAAATTAACACATGACAATAAAAAACGCCTAAGCATATATTTAAATTATGTATGTATGTTTATTTTCATTAAAAACATTTGAAATTACAAAAATACAATATAATATAATAATAAATAATTTTCTTGCTAAAGTTTCTGTAGAATTCAATGCTTGCAAGAAGAGTAATAAAAAATGTTGGCTTTTTCTATTTTAATAATTTTAGCGAACACAAACGACGTTTGAAGGCGGAGCAAAAAGCCAAAGAAAAAGCTAAAAAGAATGCGAATAAAGTTGCCTCGGCGACGGATGTTGGAGAAAGCAAAAAGAATTCTTCTACACCTGATGAAGAAATCTCACCCAATGAGTATTTTAAGTTACGTACAGCTGCTGTAACCGAACTAAAAAAAGCTCCCGAATTACATCCCTATCCACATGAGTTTCATGACAGTATTTCTTTAGAAAACTACATCAGTAAATATTCTAATCTTAAGGATGGTGAAATGTTGGAGCACGGTCAGTTGATGTATGTTTTTAAAATATGTAATTTTTGTTATTGCGCTGTGGTATTCCCTTAACAATACCGATATTTTCCGAAAATTTTGCATCGTGAACAACACTGAAAATACAAAAAGGAAAAGCATTTTAATTATTATTATAATTTTTTTTTGACGGGAAAGGTAGGGTTTAAAATGCCTTCGCACTTACAGCGACCGTCGTCAGCTGCTTTCAGTGGTGTATCCACTAAAACAATCCCTCCTTTTTTCTGGGGCAGTCCTTCCCGGAACTGCTTTCTATATGACTTCGGGAAGGCCCAGAATCATCGTCCTTCAGGGACTCACTCTCTATTCCCCACGTCTGGGGCCGTCATATCTCTAGCACTTACTACAGTGGTTGTCTGTGGTGTTGCGTCTAGATTGACTTTCTTCAAGCGTAGGACATGCTCGACATAATTTCTAACAGCACTCCAGCTATTTTCGCTCTCGCACATAGTCTATATACTTTAAAATAAAAGTAAACTGCAATAATAGTAAATATTCGCCAAAAATGGATTTTTTTTTTGTCGCTAGGTGAGATGAGAAAAAAGGAAAAAGTACTTTTGCAAATATAAGAAGTATTGGAAAAAACTACCCATTAAAAGTTATTGCTGAACTAACTATTATAAATTCGTTTTGAAAATTTCAAATTGTGTAGGTTTCCACAATACCACTGAGGTACTACACTTAGTGCGTTGTCATTTTTTTTAATGGTTGACTTCCTCGATAGGCCTAAACCATTATTCACTTAAATATATAAAATTCATTCGTGTATAAACGAAATATGCCACATTTACATTATGAGCCATTTTTTGTTTATCACTCGTATACATATGTACTTGACATACTAGTCATAACTCAAAAAATTAGTATTGTAGAAAATTACTTTAATAAATTTTAAAATTTAATTGCAACTGAAAAATATAATTTTTTAATAAGTGTATACTAACTATTAGTTAAAAATTTTTACACAATGCAAGATCCGATAAATTAAATTATTCTGCATTATATCGTAAACGAATTTTATGAGATATGACTATGTTGGCTTTTGGCAATTTTGAACACACTTCTTTATCTTAAAATATGGTTAGTACAAATTTTACATTCAATGAAATTATCGTTATATATTCGTTTCCAGCAACTTTCGCAAACATAATAATTGCAGTTTGGGCATTTATGCTTTTTTCTTTTAAAATTACCACAGTTTCCACATTGTAGATAATGGTCATCTGATACATCAAGATAGCAATAGGAGCATTGCAATTGTGACATTTCTTCAACAATGTCTGAATTTAATATTCTTTAACTTTTGCAAACAATATTAAAATTAATAAATAGTAATTTTTAACAATATCAAGCGCGTGTATATCGCACCTTAAACACAAAAGGGTCAAAACTCAAAATTTTCCAAAACTGACTTTTTTCCATAAATTAATTCACCGTACACATCTCTAACTACTGCAAAAATTTCTTTCACATCTGTATCTTCATTAACTGGAAAAATACAGTTATGTCTATTTTTATGTTAAGTGGTTGCTTCTGCACGAAAACAGTTTTTTGTCTCTCCTGAAAATTTTCTTATTTTGAATAGTGACCCTTTTGTATTTAGGGCGCGATATGTTGTGCTTACAACAGAAAAAAACGTGTTCGCTAAAATATTGAACAGTGCTGCCCAATAGGTTCAAACCAAAAAATCATTTTCCGATTTTCATATTTTTGATGGAATATAACTTTTCTCAGAAAACCTCCCGAAAAATAGTTGAAACCACAATCGATGCGTATTTTAAACCTCATTCGATTGCGTGTAGTGTCATATGCGCACCCCATCTACTTTATGAGTTATTTGCTAATTACTAAAAGTGTTTTTTTCTGATTTTTTTTGGAAAAAAATGTTGATAAGTATACAACTTTTCTCAGAAAACCTCCGGAAAAATAGTTGAACCCACAATCGATGCGTATTTTAAACCTCATTCGATTGCGTGTAGTGTCATATGCGCACCCCTTCTACTTTATGAGTTATTTGCAAATTACTAAAAGCGTTTTTTTTTTGTAAAAAAAATGATGAGAATATAACTTTTCTCAGAAAACCTCCGGGAAAATAGTTGAAACCACAATCGATGCGTTGTTGACGCGTGTGAAAAAAAAACATGGAGTTATCAAAACGGAAGTTAATGTTTTTATGTTTTTCTTATGAAAAATGTAAACAAAGAGTGAAAAAATTTACGACTTTGAATGCAAGAATTTTAAAGTAATATTTTAATAAATTGAAAATATAAAAATGAGAATATATAGCAAAGGTCCTCTAGTATCAGATTTTATGACTGTCATTATGGACATTTTAATTATAACGAATATATCCGGAGGTTTCTTCGAACAATTTTCAAAACACTATTTCATTGATATCTCAGAAACTAGCGAGGATGCGCATATGACACTACACGCAATCGAATGAGGTTGAAAATACGCATCGATTGTGGTTTCAACTATTTTCCCGGAGGTTTTCTGAGAAAAGTTATATTCCATCAAAAATATCAAAATCGGAAAAAGAATTTTTTGTTTGAACTTATTGGGCAGCACTGTTCAATATTTTAGCCAACACGTTTTTTCTGAGTTAACATATTGACTTGGCAGAACTTGTAAGCAAAAACCTCACAGATATTTTGTAAAAAACATCATTCGGCACACTACTTGGTGCGTGCTAAACGTAAACAAAGAATGAAAAAATATTACGACTTTGAATGCAATAATTTTAAAGTAATATTTTAATAAATTAAAAATATAAAAATGAGAATATATAGCAAAAGTCCTCTAGTATCAGATTTTATGACTGTCATTATGGACATTTTAATTATACCGAATATATCCGGAGGTTTCTTCGAACAATTTTCAAAACAATATTTCATTTCATTGATATCTCAGAAACTAGAGAGGGTGCGCATATGACACTACACGCAATCGAATGAGGTTTAAAATACGTATCGATTGTGCGTTCAACTATTCTTCCGGAGGTTTTCTGAGAAAACAACATTTTTTTTACAAAAAAAAAAAACACTTTTAGTAATTTGCAAATAACTCATAAAGTAGATGGGGTGTGCATATGAAAACAACATGCAATCGAATTAGGTTTAAAATACGCATCGATTGTGGTTTCAACTATTTTTCGGGAGGTTTTCTGAGAAAAGTTATATTCCATCAAAAATATGAAAATCGGAAAATGATTTTTTTTTATTTGAACTTTTTGGGCAGCACTGTTCAATATTTTAGCGAACACGTTTTTTTCTGTTATTGACTTGGCAGTACTTGTAAGCAAAACATATCGCGCCCTAAATACAAAAGGGTCACAATTCACAAAATTCAGGAGAGACAAAAAACTGTTTTCGTGCAGAAGCAACCACTTAACATAAAAATAGACATAACTGTATTTTTCCAGTTAATGAAGATACTGATGTGAAAGAAATTTTTGCAGTAGTTAGAGATGTTTACGCTGAATTAATATATGGAAAAAAGTCAGTTTTGGAAAATTTTAAGTTGGGACCCTTTTGTATTTAGGGTGCGATATACACGCGCTTGATATTGTTAAAAAATTACTATTTATTAATTTTAATATTGTTTGCAAAAGTTAAAGAATAATAAATTCAGACATTGTTGAAGAAATGTCACAATTGCAATGCTCCTATTGCTATCTTGATGTAGCAGATGACCATTATCTACATTGTGGAAACTGTGGTGGGGATGTGCATATTAAATGCCTAAAACATTCCAGCAAGCCAGGAGATGTTTTCTTCGATTTTACATGTACCAAATGCATGTGACATAAATTTGGTGCGCCGTCCACATCTAAAGTCCAAACATATTAATTGTGTAGATGATATAAAAGAGAAGTTTGTACGTCAACGAATGGCTTGGTTAATAATACCTATTGTATAATCTATCAATTAAATCAAAGGGCTTAAGTCGTTATGGATATTTTCATTGGAGAACATATATAGTGAATTCCATTGATAAAAATTGGGACTTTCTCTTCGATCCCTATTGATATTTTGCTTAATTGAAGACAAATATTTCTTAACTTTACATGTTTATTTTGATAGCAAACAACGCAAGAAATAGACAGGGTCGATTTCAGGGGCATTATCTTATAACAGCCCAAAATATTTCACATCTGGTCAGGAACTATTTGAAGAAACTGGATGGCGGAAATTAACACATGACAATAAAAAACGCCTAAGCATATATTTAAATTATGTATGTATGTTTATTTTCATTAAAAACATTTGAAATTACAAAAATACAATATAATATAATAATAAATAATTTTCTTGCTAAAGTTTCTGTAGAATTCAATGCTTGCAAGAAGAGTAATAAAAAATGTTGGCTTTTTCTATTTTAATAATTTTAGCGAACACAAACGACGTTTGAAGGCGGAGCAAAAAGCCAAAGAAAAAGCTAAAAAGAATGCGAATAAAGTTGCCTCGGCGACGGATGTTGGAGAAAGCAAAAAGAATTCTTCTACACCTGATGAAGAAATCTCACCCAATGAGTATTTTAAGTTACGTACAGCTGCTGTAACCGAACTAAAAAAAGCTCCCGAATTACATCCCTATCCACATGAGTTTCATGACAGTATTTCTTTAGAAAACTACATCAGTAAATATTCTAATCTTAAGGATGGTGAAATGTTGGAGCACGGTCAGTTGATGTATGTTTTTAAAATATGTAATTTTTGTTATTGCGCTGTGGTATTCCCTTAACAATACCGATATTTTCCGAAAATTTTGCATCGTGAACAACACTGAAAATACAAAAAGGAAAAGCATTTTAATTATTATTATAATTTTTTTTTGACGGGAAAGGTAGGGTTTAAAATGCCTTCGCACTTACAGCGACCGTCGTCAGCTGCTTTCAGTGGTGTATCCACTAAAACAATCCCTCCTTTTTTCTGGGGCAGTCCTTCCCGGAACTGCTTTCTATATGACTTCGGGAAGGCCCAGAATCATCGTCCTTCAGGGACTCACTCTCTATTCCCCACGTCTGGGGCCGTCATATCTCTAGCACTTACTACAGTGGTTGTCTGTGGTGTTGCGTCTAGATTGACTTTCTTCAAGCGTAGGACATGCTCGACATAATTTCTAACAGCACTCCAGCTATTTTCGCTCTCGCACATTTTGCCGACTATTGTGTCAGGAGTGAAACCACCAATCTGATTTATCAGTGCATTTTTCCTGCTTTGCCACATGTCACAAGTAAAGAACGTGTGTTCTGCATCATCATATGTCGCACCACAATAGATGCAACTCGAATCTTCTGCTTTGTTCATGCGATACAGATACCACAGAATATACACAGAAGGGACACGGCCATATAGCGGTGTGCACGTGAACTAAAAAAAGTACAAATGGCATCACCATGATAACCCTAAAAACATTAAAGGACAGAAAATTTTGTGTGCATACGTCTGTCTCTCTTAGTTCTGAGGGTTAAAATTAAATTATTTGTTTACATTTTAATAAAAGAGATTTTTCAGCAAATTGGCGCAAAATTTTTGGGAAATCCTTGTTTTGGCGGACTTTTTGACAGATTTCCTTCATTTTTTTGCGCCAATTAGCTTGTGTGTTAGTCAATAGTGAATGATAACTGAAGTGAAGAAGACCAAAAAGTATATTCTATAGGAAAAATAACCAAGAAAATGTAAGTATATTTTTAAAACAATTAAAAAATTTTCTAAACTTTATTTCTTTTCAGGAGTCGCAAATGTGTTATGGGTTGCCAAGAAGTGGACAGTCTTCATCGTTTTCCGAAGAATCCGACAAGGTAAGTGATGGTGTTTTTTATTTCCAATTGGTAAAAAGAAAACCAATTGGAAAGTATGTAAAAAGTGCAAGTGCAAGTGTAAAAGGTCTATTTAAGACATCAGTAACGTCCCGTCAGTGCCATACGTCCAAAGCAGTAATATTTTCCACCGTGAATACTGCTTTGGTACGTTTTTGTTATTGGTTTATGAAAATAACAGGCGTATTAGGACGTGGAACCAATATTTGGAATTGGTATCATTGGCGGACGTGCACTTGCTTTGGCATGTTACTGATGGATGCAAATAGACCTTTAATCGTTATACGTGTATACTTAAAGCGTTAAAAGGTTTTAAAAAAATATTCCTCTCGGAATCTGATGTAGATGTAGCAAACAAAAACCATAATCTATATATATAAAAGAGGATGTGTGTATGTATGTAAGAAATGGACTCGAAAACGGCTGGGCCGATTTTGATGAAATTTTCAGAGAATCTTCAGAATATTCAGGCGGGTGACATAGGCTATATGAAGTTTTGATTGGACAAAGAAGCGTGGCAACGCCCATATAACCCAAAAATTTAAATCGCCATATTTTGGGCATTTTTTGACCTACGTCGATAATATTTGGTACATATGGTATTGGCATAATTTGAAATACGTACCAGGAGAAAAGTGGGTGGGACCACGCCCCTTTTTAGGAAAACCAAACCCTTGGACCGATCTTCCTGAAATTTTCGCAGCATGTTACTGTGACTGGAAGGAATAATAGGCTATATGAAGTTTTTATTGGACAAAGAGGCGTGGCACCGCCCATATAACCCAAAAATTTAAATCGCCATATATTGGGCATTTTTTGACCTACGTCGATAGTATTTGGTACATATGGTATTGGCATAATTTGAAATACGTACCAGGAGAAAAGTGGGTGGGACCACGCTCCTTTTTTGGAAAAAAAAATCGTAATATAGTCTTAACTGCTGGACCGATCGTCATTAAATTTTCACAATAGGAATTTTATTTTATAACGAGGGGGTAGCGAAGCGCACCGGGTATGTCTAGTACATATATAAAAGAGGATGTGTGTATGTATGTAAGAAATGGACTCGAAAACGGCTGGGCCGATTTTGATGAAATTTTCAGGGAATCTTCAAAATATTCAGGCGGGTGACATAGGCTATATGAAGGTTTGATTGGACAAAGAGGCGTGGCACCGCCCATATAACCCAAAAAGTTAAATCACCATATTTTGGGCATTTTTTTACCTACATCGATGATATTTGGTACATATGGTATTGCCATAATTTGGAATACGTACCAGGCGAAAAGTGGGTGGGACCACGCCCCTTTTAAGGAAAACCAAACCCTTGGACCGATCTTCCTAAAATTTTCAGAGCATGTTACTGTGACTCTGGAAGGAATTATAGGCTATATGAAGGTTTAATTGGACAAAGAGGCGTGGCACCGCCCATATAACCCAAAAAGTTAAATCACCATATTTTGGGCATTTTTTTACCTACATCGATGATATTTGGTACATATGGTATTGCCATAATTTGGAATACGTACCAGGCGAAAAGTGGGTGGGACCACGCCCCTTTTAAGGAAAACCAAACCCTTGGACCGATCTTCCTAAAATTTTCAGAGCATGTTACTGTGACTCTGGAAGGAATTATAGGCTATATGAAGTTTTGATTGGACAAAGAGGCGTGGCGCCGCCCATATAACCCAAAAAGTTAAATCGCCATATTTTGGGCATTTTTTTACCTACATCGATGGTATTTGGTACATATGGTATTGCCATAATTTGGAATACATACCAGGAGAAAAGTGGGTGGGACCACGCCCCTTTTTAGGAAAATAAAAAATCGTAATATAGTCTTAACTACTGGACCGATCGTCATGAAATTTTCACAATAAGAATTTTATTTTATAACGAGGGGGTAGCGAAGCGCACCGGGTATATCTAGTTTCAATATATATATTAGAATGAAGTGAATTAATAAAATTTGGTAACGGCAAAAACATGTTAAGAAGTTTTACAATTTTACATTCTCCTGGCATTCATCTTTAAATTTGGTTTATTTGGACACCCATATCAGAACTTTGAGAGGAATAGTTTCGTAAAATCTTTTAACGCTTTAACTGCTGTGTGTCTGAATGTAATCAAACATAACAGAAAGGGTTGTAAAATATATAAAAACAACACTAGAGCTCACGGTATATAACACTAGGGCTCAACTTTCATATTGCTTATTTTGTCATTTATAAGTCGATTTTAAATGTTTTTGCAGTTTTGAATAGCTTATTGGTTATGCTCTTAGACTGCAATAAAAAGTTTTTAAATTTAAAAACCGTGTGCCAATGTAGTTGCAAAACTATTTTTTAAATTTAAATATTTTTCAAAATTTTTTCATAGACTGTCTTTTATTTCATACTTTTTACTCAAAACCATATTAATATTTTTACCCATTCTAAACGAATATTGTGTACAGAAAAAACAAGACTTAAATTTTAAAAATCGGTTAATAATTGAAAAAGTTGTAAAATTTTTTAAACACCACCTTTGCACAAATCAGCTTCAGCTATAAGATAAATTTAAAAATTAAGTTTATTTAAAAATATAATACATATGTACATATAAAAATATTTTATGATAATTAAATTAGTTTCTAGTATAAAAAACATTTTGGTTTCCGTTCATTTCAGGTGGCAAATTGATTTATAAACAGGTCTTCAGCGATAAAATGGTCCAATTGGTGAGCTACAAATAAAAATAAAATTGAACTTTTTAGTAAAAATTATCAATATTATTCTTCTCAGATAAGATTGTATACTCACAATTTGCTTCCGCTCATTTTCCGTGGCCAATTGGTTTAAAAACAGGACAGCAGAGTTACAATAGACCTTATGGTAACTTCGGTCCAGTTGGCAAGCAAAAAATAAAGTAGAAAAGAAACTCATAAATATACATATCGCTCCTTTATTGCAACATAGTCATATCTTCATATCTAATATCATATGAGATATGACTATGTTGCAATAAAGGAGCGATATGTATATGTCCTCACCAATGATTTTCGTTGACGGCCAATTGGATCAGCAAGTTCGTGGCATCTTTGTTGTTTTCGTAAACATCTTTGTTGTTTTCAATTTACATAAACGTTTCACCTATTTCTGGTTCTCTAGAAGGTCAGTAATTACCACCTTTTGTCTACGTAATATACCTACAATACATAATTTATAATATTATAAAAATATCACATGAAAATAATAAACAATCATGGTTATCGGTTGTGTTGTGCGTATATATTATGTATTGTAAGTATATTACGTAGACAAAAGGTGGTAATTACTGACCTTCTAGAGAACCAGAAATAGGTGAAACGTTTATGTACATAAGTATGTAAATTGAAAACAACAAAGATGTTTACGAAAACAAACTTACAACTCATAAGCTGATTTCATTCATTCGTCCAGTAAAATCGACAGAAAGTAAAGCCATTCGCGTTGTTGCCTGTAACTAAATAAATAAATAATTAAATATTAGTATCAACAAATGATTTTTTCATTTCAGGATATTGCTACTTACCAATTGTCTGCTGAAAACTTATCCATTTGTGTTGTTTCTCCATTCTACATATGTATGTATACCATCTTTTTTTAATTTTCTTCATTAAAATTGTAAATTTTAATCACATTTATAAATTTTAAACAATTTTAATAAAATAAAAAATTTTCAACCCCAATTTTATTATGTTTGTTTACATTTTTATTTTTTTTTTCACAGTATTTGGTAATGTATGGTTGTTGTCATTTTCTTATTAAATTTTTAGATTGCCACATATATTTTTACTACTCATAATTAAGGGTTATCACACATGATATGGCCACTTGACACCTGCCAACGTTGCCATATCTGTTTACGTCTGTGACAGATACTTTCGGAAGTATCCATGACCAGAGAGAAGCTGGGTAAGGAAGTAGTTAACTTCACCGAATCTTCTTTTGATCCAGGCTTCAATGTTGGGGATGAGTCTAGCCGTCCACCTGCCATAGCGTTCTTCGTTCCACCTCCTCTACCATATTTGAATGGTTTGAGATCTCAGCTCAGTAGCATTAAGGTTCGTGTTCTCTTTCTTAAGATCCCATGCCTTTTTCCGTTCTCGTGCCATGAGGTCCACAGGTATAACTCCACTTATAACAAAAACTGCTGCAGCTAATACCGTGCGGTTGGCTGATGCGATTCTCAGTGCCGCTGTGCGTTGTACAGCCTCCAAAACTCGGCGTTTAGTTTTATACCTTACAGCGTCTCCCCAAATTTCGCTACCATACAATAGAATTGAGTTCGTGGTTTCCATAATCAGCTTCCTTTTACTATGTGTTGGTCCACCAATATTAGCCATAAGCCTGCTCAGCATTCCTGTAACCCTTGCTGCCTTATTAGCCGCATGTTGTATTTGGGCCCAGTACGTGAGTCTGCAGTCCAGTCTCACGCCCAAGTACCTTACCGCCTTTTGCGGAACAAAAGAGCTATCGCCTATCTGCATGCTGTTCTCCATCGATATGTGCGCACGAGTCAACAGGATTACCTCTGTTTTGCTCTTGGCAAGCTTCAGACCGTGGTCTTCAAGCCAAACTTGGAACCTTATCATCACTTGATTTAGTTTCCTTCTGGCGTCATCCATATCTCGTGCTGAAATGACGGCTGCAATATCATCAGCATACCCTACGAGATGGGTGTCTTCTGGCATTTCCTCATTCAGGATCCCATCGTAGCTCACGTTCCAGAGGTCTGGACCCAGGATAGATCCCTGAGCCGCACCGGATGTAATCTCAAAAGTCCTATGGCCATCTGGCGTATCATACAGGAGCTCGCGATCTTTTAGGTAGCTCCGAAGAGTGTTGAGCAAGTATCCGGGGATGCGAAATCTGTTGCGCAATGCTGCCATAATATCGCTCCATCGTAGGCTGTTGAAAGCATTTTTTACATCCAGCGTAGCCAAGACAATTATACGCCTTGGATAGTATCGTCTGAGCATACTCAAAGTGTTTAACCACGTCCTCGATTGCACCAAAAGTCGATCTACCAGGTCGGAAGCCATGCTGCCTCTCAGATAAACCCCCTCCTATCTCAACGGCTTCTGATAGTCTGCGCTGCAGGAGCTTCTCCAGCAGTTTCCCAGCACTGTCCAGTAGACAAAGAGGCCGATATGCAGACGGTTGCCTTCGGTCTCCTCTGCCCTTGTCAATCAGAGTGAGCTTCTGTCTCTTCCAGATTTTTGGGAAAATACCCTGAGCCACGCACTCGTTATATACCCTGAGCATTGCTTGGGGTCGGTTCTCAGCCAGCAGTTTTAGTACCTCAGATGATACTCCATCTGGGCCAGGAGCCTTGCCTTGTTTAAGACTTTTCGCTGCACATACCAATTCCTCCTCGGTAAAAGGTAAAGGCCTCCCATAATTTTGGAGCTCTGGTTCCGCTTGTAGCGTTGGGTGTGTGGGGAACAAATTCCCTACGATTGAATCCATTTCTTGGCTGTTCAGACGTGGGACGCTATAGCTTGCGTCCAGCTTCCTCAAAACGATTCTGTATCCAGTTCCCCAGGGGTTGCTGTTCAGGTCATTTCGGAGTTCCTCCCACTTCGCTTTCTTGCTTATAATAATAGCCTGCTTTAGCACTCTCCGGGACTGTTTGTAATTTTCGGCTTCTATCAGTGCATCACCGTTTCGTCTTGCTCTGGTATACCTCCTTCTATTGCGTAGACAGTTTCGCCTGAGTTCAGCTATCTCAGGTGACCACCAGTACACAGCTCGTTTTCTGGATTGTTGTGCAATGCGGGGCATCGAAGCGTTGCAGCTGCGTACTATGCGGCTCATCATCGCATCTGCCAGGGACTCAGCCTCATTGGTTGAGTTCCTCTCGGAGACTTCGTCGAAATTCGACAGAAATGCCTCTGGGTTTAGTCTGTCCACATTCCACTGGCGTGTGCTCCTTCTTCTTGAAGTAGGTGCGAGATTCATTTCTGCTGTAATCCGAAAGCTAATGTATTGGTGATCACTCCCAGTATAGTCTTCCAATACTCGCCATTCCTGGACTGCTCCAATGAGATTCTCTGCTACTAAGGTAATGTCTGGGGTACTGTACTCACATCCTGGTCTTCTAAAAGTTGTTGTGTTGCCAGTGTTTGCCACAACCAAACCTAGTCTTGCCGCCATTTCTAGAACATACCTTCCTCTCGTGTTCATTGTAGAGGCTCCCCATTCGATAGCTCTGGCATTAAAATCTCCTGCTACTATTATTGCTCCTCCTATTTCATGAGCCTTATCTTCGATAAGATCTAGCTTCTCTTTAAATCAATCTATGCAGTCACTAGGGGTGAGGTAACAGCTCATCAACGTAATCTGTTCGGTTCGAACGTACGTGTAACAGAGACCGGATCCACACTGTGAAACAGTAAGTTTACTGCTGTTTGGCACCCACAGTGCAGCCGTCCCAGTCTCATCTTCATACCAAGACCCTCGATTTATTGCGCCATATTGCTCGCTAATAATGACTGCATCTACCTCCTTCTCTACAACTATCTGTTCAAGTAAGGCATCCGCCGTCCGACTTCTATGCATGTTTGCTTGTAGTAGTTTCATCATTTCTACGCAAAGAAAGCAATTGGGAGTTGCGCTACAGTTTTTAATTTTGTGGCCCGATTCCCCACATCTAATGCATCTGTCTCTCCTGTCCAAGCCGGAACAGGTCGCCTGCACGTGTCCAGTGCCTAGACAGCGATAGCACCGTCTAGCGTTTGCACATGCTCGCATCCTTGCTCGATACTAATAGCCAGGAAAGGCCATTTAAATATAGAGAAAATATCATGAAGTTTCTCATAACCAGCCTTTTTCATAAAGAGAACATGTAGGAAATATCAATGTATTGGTGATTTTACACTTGTAGAAATTGATTGTTACATTTATTTTTTTTACTGTAGCCTAACATCATATTAAAAGTTTGTATGCATACACACTGGATTGGTTTAGCGTGTTTATGGACGAAATAATGAACGTATGAATGAATTTACATAATTAAAAAAATTTTCCAGTAAAAAAATATTTATACAAAAAAGCTTCTTCCCACTCAACATTCCATATCATGAAAAATTAAAATATTCACTGTGTACTATGAATAACAAATAAAGAGACTAAAAAAAATAAATATTTTCTTGCCCTCTTTTGCATGTGTTTTGTTGTTGCAAATTCTAAAATAAAGCGACACAGAACCTCATTCATTGACTGCTATCACACAAATGAGTGTTTTTCGTATTTTAGTTTGTCTCTTCTGTTTGGTTCGTGTTGTGTATGTGAAAATGACGATTGGTGCTCGGCCCCTAGAGGCTAGTTTGACGATCAATGGAATAAATGCATACATATTACAATTGTTAAAGAGTTGCATTGTATATATTTAATAAAAAAGAGAGAAAAATATATATGTATTATATATTTATGTATAATTAAGTTAAATTAATTATGTATATAAGGAAAAAAATATGTGCATTATTCAAAAGCAAAAAAAAAAAAAGATATTTAAGGAAAACAAGCCAAGGAAATGTTTACTGGTAAAATAAATTTCAAGAAAATTAATAAAAAAAAATATTATATGGATGCATGTGTGTATGAAATTCATAATGAATATAAAAGTTAAAAAAATAAGTGGCATTTTGAAAAATCTACATGCCACCATTTTGAAAGTTTGTGTTTATTAGAAAACTCATAAAAAATCACAAGTTTAGTTTTAGCCCAGAGATCGCACGTATCAAATACACATCCGAAATCGTTAACTCGTCACGTAAAATTAAAGATTTGGCAAGAGTTTAAAAAAGAATTTTAAACGGTTTGTAAACGGCATTTGTTCGTAATTAATTTTTATATAATTTTTTTTTTGTATTTCTAACCAACAAATATATAAAAACTATTTTAAGTTATTGTAAATTTTAGTTGTCGAATTAAATATGAGAGTTTTTTGAATAATTTATTTCCTTATTTGTAATTTGATAATCATAATGGCAGTGAATTTATACCAATTTCCTAATGCCCTGATTCCAACAAATTGTATGAGACTTATTTTAACAATATCTACATGCATATTTAAATAAATTGTAGATTGATATTTCAGTTTATAGAAAAATAACATTTGCATGGCTTAAAGGTAATTTCATTTCAAGTTTTTTAGTATGTTTTGTGACAAAATTGAACATGTCGTTCCATAATTATGATACAATTGGTAAATCAGCCCCTTCGAAAATTCCAAAATTTAGAAAAAAATTAAAAAAAAAAACTTATCCATGCAATTGAAAAATTTTACCATTTTTGTACTTAGGTATCCATGATGCATCAAATCTATATAGTGGTTACTAAAGCATTTAAAATTTTTTCGAAATTGTGTTATTTTAAAGCTAGCGAGACATAATATATCTAAAGACCAAATGCAAAAGAGCGGTGCCTGAGATTTCACCATAGGCCGTTAGGAGAGCTATAGCTAAATTGTCAGGCTTCATTTTGAGTTTCCACGCTACTTGTACGACTATGTAGGCGAGATGGAAAAGACATACCACCTGCAAATGGCAAGAGGAATTTAAATTTTAATATTGAAACTTAAGAGATTTTATAATAAAATTATATGGTAGTATCTGTACCTGTAGTAAGCTGGCAATGAAATAATAAAAAGCAAACCTCCAAAATACTTCCATACCATCCAATTCTACATTTGGTGCTAAAAGCATAAGGTTTATATTCGCATAAATTGACAAAAAATCAATTTAAATGCAGTTCTAGCACTAGGCACGTATTTCTTATACGTACATCAATTAAATAAAACAATAATTTTTTTATTTCAAAACTAATCGTACCTCCTTTAAACAATACTACCCAGGGCCACTCACATATATTCTGCGGCATACTGCCAATATCGGACCTTTTACGTAAAATTTCAGATATATACTATATGGAAACAAAACACCCACCAATACCAGTTATGATGGGGTGGTATTGTCCGGGAATTTATAAACAGCATCTTTCATTATCACACCACCCAGACTATAAATTTTAAAATTTTTTATAAAATTAAGTAAAAATATTGAGTATCGGGGAACATAGCCTTTTTGGCGGCAATTCAATAATACAAAGATGTTACTTGATACGTTCATAATTGTATTTTTATTACTGAAATGTGTGGAAACTCTGATAATCAAAGGTGTCACAGAAACCAAATTCATACGAAAGTTAAACTGAAAAGATTTTTAACTTCTCCACTTTTCACT
Organism: Lypha dubia; assembly: GCA_947311025.1. Classification (NCBI taxonomy): domain Eukaryota; kingdom Metazoa; phylum Arthropoda; class Insecta; order Diptera; family Tachinidae; genus Lypha; species Lypha dubia. Next base: position 101,045,174 of record OX371260.1, on the reverse strand, counting down.
TATCTTTTGTTTACAAAGCAGCTGTTCAAAAGAGATGCCATATTTAGTAGCAAAAAAACAATGTTTAGAATTTTTTTCGAATTTATGAAATCGTGTGAAAGCTGAAGAAGCAAATCAAAAACGGTACGAATTGAAAAACTTTCGTACAAATTCTGTGACACACCTTAACAATTCTGGCTAAAAAACCGACTTCAATACAAAAGCCACTCGAGGAGATTGCAAGACCTACTTAAGTAAGGCTAAGATTGAAACCCGATATAATCCATTGTACTTTATACGCTACTCCCAAGAAAGAATAAAATACCTTCCTAAAAATGTTTTTTTTCTATACTAGCTTCGCACGGAAGCTATTTACTTTTATTTAATTTCGATTTACCTAATCAAAGCTCATCACGACTTTCACGAACAAAAATAGCGACTTTATTGACAAAATTCTTACTACATCAGTACGAAGAGCTAAAGGCGTGTTATAAATGAATATTTGTTTATAAAAAGACACAATGTTTGTAATATTTGTATTTATATAAAGTCTTTATTATTTTATAAATGTTTATCTTTTCTCGACAATATTATTTAGTTCTGGACAGCCGCTTGTGCGACTGTCCAGTTTGATGCACAATTATGAACTTAATTATAATTTCTTATTCAATCTTAATAATGCTAAAATATTCTATGTCTTAAAACTAACACATACACAAAGTATGTGTGGGAATATGCATGATCAGCATAATACATTCTGATCATACAATTGGAATGTGGACAATAACAAAAGTGTTGTGTTTCACTTGCTGCATGCAGACGGCATGCAGTAGTGGTTAGTCAAACACACTACACCTCCCTTTTTCAGAAAGAATAATCAATACTGAGTTGATTATTCTTACTAGTAATAAAAAAACTATAAAATTAAAATAAAATTCGAAGTATATTGAAGTATTACTTTATATATTAAAAAAAAAATATCATGGTATTACCAAAAATGTATTCAAAAGAAAAATCTGTTATTAGGTCTTCAAAAAAAAAATTCTATATTTTTATGGAATATTTCACCATATTATTTTTCAAAATTCGAAGTATGATAAAAAAAATTTTGGTACATATGCCTAAGTTTCAGCACTCTGTATACTCTGTATACCGAGGACCGGTCATCAGACATATATCGATCAGAACCAATCACTGATCGAAACCGTTACCCTCATATAGTAGAATATATATGTATCAACTGGAGGGACTCGTGAGTTTCTCAGTGACACATATATTAGTTATAATTTTAATTTATTTTTGATATTATCGACTGGATGGACTCGTAAGTGTCTCAGCGATAAATCTTATATATATTTTCTTTAAAGCGAAAATAAAAGACAAAACTTTATATTTTTTTTTTAGAAAAAATTATTACATTATTCACAAACATGTGTATGTATATTTAAATTAAATTCAAACTGAGAAAAAATTATTACATTATTCACAAACATGTGTATGCACATTTAAATTAAATTCAAATTGAGAAAAAATTATTACATTATTCACAAACATGTGTATGTATATTTAAATTAAGAAATTAAACATAGTGCACAAAATTATACTTAGCTAAGGATGTAAATCACTGTTAGCAATCTCGGCATTTATGACTCCATTGATGTTTTCATCTTTATCACCATCAACTTCCATTCACTGATTTGCTCGTTGCTGCGATATGTTTATAAAATATGGAGCAGGATACAATTGCTTGAGAAGTTGGACTATATTTGGATGTGTGGCATGGTCTTGTTTGTTGGGGTTTTATTTTCACAATTGTTACTAGAAACTTGACTCATGATTTTAGAGAGGATTTTAGGCACTATTTAATTTTATGTACTTTCATCTTCTTTTTTTGTTTATTTCATTATTATGTTATGAAAAATTTACTTCATATTATTTTAATTAATATTATTTATTTATTACTTTAGTTCGCAAATTTGTTCAATTAAAATACACATTTTAATTTTTATTATGTAGTATTTATCCTTTATTTTCACAAAGTTCACTGGAATTTCTATTGGTTCATCAGCAGGATCTATTTTACTGTTTTTATTATGTAGACTTTAACAAATTTATCCAACCAAAATACACATTTTAATTAACTCCTCTTCACAAAGTTTTATTGGATCTTCTATTGGTTCATCAGCAGGATCGCCATGTGAAAGGAAAATATGTTAATTTTTATTTAAATGTTTCTTCCTTTCTCTTTGTTGTAATAATAAAGTATTTATTATAATGTTTGAAAGTTTTATTTATTTGAATGTATATTGGTTTATGTTCTGGACAGCCGCTTGTGCGACTGTCCAGTTTGATGCACAATTATGAACTTAATTATAATTTCTTATTCAATCTTAATAATGCTAAAATATTCTATGTCTTAAAACTAACACATACACAAAGTATGTGTGGGAATATGCATGATCAGCATAATACATTCTGATCATACAATTGGAATGTGGACAATAACAAAAGTGTTATGTTTCACTTGCTGCATGCAGACGGCATGCAGTAGTGGTTAGTCAAACACACTACAGGCCCAACTATAATGTGCTTAATGTAACTTAAGCAAATGTGCGAATACACACAATCAAATTATACAACTATAATGTACTTAAGACACTTTTCGTCAAGTGTCATTTGCTTAAGGAAAGGGCGGTCAATTTCGCTCTTCCTTATGCAAATGACACATCAACTGTATTATAAAAAATTTCCAATATACATAATAGATACATATAATTGTTTACAATTACAAGATGCAACCACTGTTGCTTTTTTAGTACTTTTTTATTTTAGTTTTCGTTTACTTTATAAATTAATAAAAGATAAACATGGATTTACTTGTTTATGGTAATATATTTATAACTTTTACACATTAAATGAGATTTCGTAAAATATATTACATTTTAAAGAAATAAAAACGAAAATAGTTTTTGCAAAAGTTCAAATGTTTGCAACTAAGTGTAGAAAGTTTTTAACCTCAATAAGTACAATATAGCCACCTAAAAGTCTTCCGTAATTTGACATGCTTTTCGTCGAATTTTGACATTAGCTTAAGTTACATTAAGTACATTATAGTTGGGCCTTAAAACTCGTCAAGTAATAAAAGTGTTGCCAAATGTTCAATAATCTGCGAATTGCTTTTAAATTTTGAAGGTTTTTTTTTTTTGTAAAAATAATAAGAACATATTTTAATCTACTGCAAATTAAATGCTTTTTGTGAGAAACTACAAAAAAAGGGTAAAAAGTCGCAAAAGTCGGTAATAAAAAAGTCTCACAAAAAGTCGCTGACCGCCGAAAAAGGGTCAAATTGCGACTTTAGTCGGGTCAACGGTAACGCTGGTTCATATTGAATCTACTTCTCTACATTTTATCGGAAGTTTATCTGAACTAGATGCAAAAAACACAACAAAAACTTTAATTAAAAGTGAAAAACTGAATTAAAACTATAAAGATAAAACAACAATGGAAACAAAAAATATGTTTGTGCATTTTTAAAAATGCGTAATAATTTTAACTTAATTTTTTTGTCCATTTTAGATTTTATTTATTAAAAAGAGAACTGTCAAATCGAAGCAAGTACATGAGTCGTGTGAACAGCTATGTAGATTCATAAACATGCTTGAGAAAGCGAAGCAAGTGCTTCATCTTGTCGTGTGAACATAGTATTAATGTGGCTGCTAACCAGTGGAATTGATTTGGATTCTACATGTGATTCAATTTTTTTTAATACCCAAGCAAAGCCGAAAATATTCCTTAAAAGTAAAAATATTTGTAAAAGAACAGGTCAAATTATTCATTCTATTGTGCTATGCTCTTACCTATTTTCCGGCATGTTTAATGGATTTGATGCATCCCTCAACCTTTTTCGTTCAATATTTTCGACTTGATTTGAATAATTAATTATTAAAATTGATGCCGAAATAATAATTTTTAGTGCTATTAAAATTCAAAGAAATGTTTACTTTTTAAACAAAAAGTTGTAGTTTGACATTAAACTATTTAAAATTAAAAAAAAAATGGAAATTAAATCCGTTCGTTTAAAAACAAATCGATTTTCATCACATCTATATATGTATATAAAAGAAAGTCGTGTTAGTTACTTCACTTATAACTCAAGAACGGCTGAACCGATTTAGCTGAAAATTGGCAGGGAGGTAGTTTAGAGCCAGGAATAGGCTATAGGATACTTATGGGCGGGATTGGACAAAGGGGCGTGGTACCTCTCATACAAACCACAAATTAAAAATCTATTTTTTCTGCTCCTGATAACGGTAATTGAACAAAATTTGGTATGCCGGTTTGGTGTAAATTTCTGAAGTGCTGCTGCAAATATGGTCGGGATTGGACAAAGGGGCGTGGTACCTCTCATACAAACCACAAATTAAAAATCTATTATTTCTGCTCCTGATAACGGTATTTAAACAAAATTTGGTATGTCGGTTTGGTGTAAATTTCTTAAGTGCTGCTGCAAATATGGGCGGGATTGGACAAAGGGGCGTGGTACCTCTCATAAAAACCACAAATTAAAAATCTATTATTTCTGCTCCTGATAACGGTATTTGAACAAACTTTGGTACGTCGGTTTGGTATGCATTTTTTAAGTGCTGCTGCAAATATGGGCGGGATTGGACAAAGAGGCGTGGCACCACCCATATAACCCAAAAATTTAAATCGCCATATTTTGGGCATTTTTTGACCTACGTCGATGATATTTGGTACATATGGTATTGCCATAATTTGAAATACGTACCAGGAGAAAAGTGGGTGGGACCACGCTCCTTCTTATTAAAAATCGTCTTAACTACTGGACCGATCGTCACAATAGGATATATAAATACTTTTAATTTTATTTTATAGCGAGGGGGTAGCGAAGTACACCGGGATCAGCTAGTACCTGATAAAGTATGAATATGTTAACAATGTCCATTTAATATTTCTCTGATTATTAACTAATACAAACTTTAGCTTACTTACATTTTTAAGCACAACTCCCTAGCAATTTGTTGGCGGAAAATTTGTTATCATATTATCCCTTTTAATGACATTCATAATACCTACTTTTTTCCCGGGGAACACACATGTTAGAGTGGGACAACTAATGCATTATTTGGCTGCAATTGCCACTGGCAACAATTTTTTCCTAATACGTTTTCTTTCAAAATACCCCCAAAAATTTCCCTAATCCATTTTGTATACATATTACATTTTTTTTACAATAAATAAGTAAATTATTAAAATGTATGAACGCATATTTAATAAATTTTGATAGAACTTTTATTGAAATGAAAATTAAATAAATATGTACATAAATTGCTAAACCAAAATAAACAATACACATTATAAAAAACAATCCTTAAAATTTTATTACAAAAACGAAACAGTGGCAGCACCAATAGCAAAAATATGAATGTAATTAAAAGGGAGAATATCAAGGCGAATTTACACCAGGTGACCTCATTAGCATTCGCCGTGATCAGCTGTGCATAATACAAATGGCTACTTACCTATAGTCACAGATACCCAGAAATGACAAAAAAAAAATTGGACTTCGATCATATTTTATTTGTCATAACCCGGCATCGTGAAAAAGAGACAACATTAGTGTGTTTGTTATTAATGTAAACAAAACGAAAAGCAAAAAAAAAGTTCAGTTTTTAGTGGAAAATGCTACATGAAAGCACGCTTAATCTTAATAAAATGTAAAAATATTAAGTATTTACGGCATATAATTCGAAAATAAAGTGATAAAACAATTTATTGTGTGCTTATATACTCAGTATATTAAATTTATATACATACGTACATGTGTATATGCTGGAAATTTGCCAACTGGTGGTGGTTTTTAACTTACATGCACACATACATACATACATACATACTAAATAAATTCTGATATTTTGCAGATATTATAGTGATAAAATACAAACGATCAGTGAAAACCAACTGAAATTAATTAATTAATAATATTTTTAATGTGAATTAGAGAAATATATGGATATTTAATTAGTTGTGCGATATATAATTTTAATATGGATAGAAAGACAGCACAAAGAAAAAAACCAAAACCCGAGATTGTATGAGTGTATACAAACAAGTATGCAAAATCTTCCGTCTCGTGTCATTTCTGGGTATCTGTGCTATAGTACTGTCAAAAATTTTTTATGTTTTAATCTGATTGTGGTTGTGAAAATATACAAGTTATAATAAAATTAAATTGAATAAAAATAAAATAAATTTTTAAATATTTATATTCGAGTTTGTGCGGTATGTAAAGTTAAATTTGCGAAGGGAGTTGAAAGCTTGTTCAGTGTTCCTGGAGACAAGAATGAGAGAAAGAAGTGAAGTGATATTTGTTGCGTTAGCCTTTGTGCAACAGCTCGTATTTGCTCCAAACATTTCTTGGCTTCGAGCATTGTTAAGGCTGGAAACAGACTGTCTCTTATGCGAAATGCTGAGCCGTTTTTGGAACATTTGTCTCAGTAAGTAGAGTTTGGAAATTTCAAAGTAAAATAATATTATAACACACTTTTTAGAAATGACCGCCCAGTGGAACAAGAGGCTGTAGTTTCTTTAAGTGGTTTTATTGATTCTTCCATCACAGGGTAAGTACCATGTATGTATATACAAATCCGTATGTATATGTATACTTCCATTCCTGTAGCGATGACTGTTTGTACCAAAAAGTTGAACAGCAAGGGACTGAAATTGTCTCCAATGATTTTATGGAAAACTCTTTTATACTGTAAGTACAATCTAAATATATGCATGTATATACAATCCTTTTATACAAATATATATTTTTCTATTCCTGTAGAGATGACTGTTTGTACCAAGAAGTTGAACAGCAAGGGACTGAAATTGTCTCCAATGATTTTATGGAAAACTCTTTTATACTATAAGTACAATCTCAATATATGCATGTATATACAATCCTTTTATACAAATATATATTTTTCTATTCCTGTAGAGATGACTGTTTGTACCAAGAAGTTGAACAGCAAGGGACTGAAATTGTCTCCAATGATTTTATGGAAAACTCTATGACAGGGTAAGCATTAGTAAATATCAAAACAGATATATACACTTATATCTACACAATTTTTTCTATTCTTACAGAGATCAAAGCTTTGAGTCTATTATAGAACCTAGCGTATATACTGAAGCTGAGCCGATGCATTGGATAACAAAATCTGAAATTCAACGAAAAGACGAAGGAACTCAAACTAAGTTAAAAAATTGTAACACTTATGGAATCAAATTCATAAGTATAAAATTATTTAACCGTAATATTTTATGGAAAATGTACTGAATCTTACTTGTTGATTTGGTTGATTTGAAGAAGCATTAAGAGCAGCTTGATTAACATGTGCTTCAAACAACCTAATAGAATTTTCTATGTCAGTAGGTGTTCTCAACAGCATATTTTCCGTATTTCAGCCAGTTAATACGTGCAGATGTCAGCGGTAAATCGCATGTTGATGTTGCAGTTGTGTGTGAGTAAATAGTGATAATAGTAGGCGAGTGATCTGAAGATAAATCCAATGATGCTTCAACTTCAATCATTTCGCTGGGCACACCTTTCGAGATTCCAAAGACGATAACATCAGGAATTTTTTGTCGATCCGTTGGCCAATATGTTGGCTGACCACTTGAAACTACATTTTTTACTACCCATTTTTGAAAATGTGTCAAACAAAACACGACCCTTAGGACTGATTAAACGTGAACCCCAAAAAGTGTGTTTAGCATTGTAGTCGCCAGCTGCTTGAAAACGGGAACCCAGTGTTGTATAAAATGCGGTTTATTGACTCTCTGAAATTGAAAACCTGGGAGGAGAATAAACAGATGATATCACAAGTTTTTGATAAAAATTTTCAATGCAGATGTTTGTTGCTTGAAGATAATCTTCACAAAATTCATTTAACAGGTTGTAGGAGAATTATGTTTTACTTTATTTCGTTCTGATCCTCATGATCAGATCTTTATTTATAAATTTAGTTTTTATTTCATTATTAATTTAAGTTTATTTTATTTTAGTCCAAAATTTCTTTCTTTTAAATTTGTTTTAATTATTCATTTGATTTTACTTTAATAATTTTGACTGCCTCTTGCAGATGATCAAACAGAATTGTATATATATGTATGTATGTATATACAAACAGTAAAATTAGGTTTTGTTTTTGTACTTAAAAATGCATGTACATATGTATGTACGGTTGTTTGTACATGCATACATGCTAGCACATAAAACAAGAATGCTTTTACATACAAAAGTGTACCGTTTGTTTAATTGTAATAAGCATTCAAATCAAAGTAGAATATGAAAATTTCAATGTTAATTTGTTATAAGTTATTTCAATTGTAGGGTTTGCAGTTTATGGTTTTTATAATAATATGTAGTTTGGGAAAAATCCCAAACATTCTCCCCACGAAGAACATTTGTTCTTAGTTGTCTTTATAGGCATCATTCATTGGCAAAAAACAAATTTTTGAGATTGGCCTCTTGATGTACTTGCCGTTGCAATAGAGTGTAACTACTCGTACTAGACCATCAGGACCAGGATGCAATTCTTCGACTTTGGCAAGTGGCCATTGACCAGGTACACTTCGTTCGTGTAGAAGCAAAAGAAATGTCGCCTACCTTTAGGTTTCCTTCGACCTTATTCCATTTCGGTCGCGCTTGAAGTCGACATAAATATTCTTTGCTCCATCGATCCCAGAAATTTTGCTTTAGGCGTTCTACTAGCTTCCAACGGCATAACCGATCAATATTAGCGTCAAGTAAGTCATCATCGGGGATGCAATTGGATGGTTCACCAATAAGAAAGTGTGATGGTGTGAGGGCATCGTTATCCAAGGGATCGGCTGATAATGGTTACAAAGGTCTAGAATTTAGACAACTTTCAATTTGTGCTAAGAGGGTGCTGAGTTCTTCATATGTTAATATGCGGTCTTTCATGATACGACGCAGATGATATTTTGTAGATTTTACTCCGGCCTCCCAGAGGCCACCAAAGTGGGGTGATGCTGGAGGTATGAAGTGCCATTTTGTGCCTTGGTTTGCCAAGGTTTCTGCAAGATGCTCAGGAAGAGATGCTCTGTTGCGATGATACAAGATTTGAAGTTGTTTGTTGGCACCCACAAAATTTGTACCGCAAACAGAGTACAAATCAGTGCATAGTCCTCTGCGTGCGGTGAAACGTCGAAAAGCTGCTAGAAATGCGTTAACGTTGAGACTCGTAACGGCTTCTAAGTGGATCGCCTTCGTGCACATACAAATGAATAGACAGATGTAAGCCTTGGATGTTGAAGCTGGCCTTAAAGATGAAGTTTTTATGTCGATGGGACCGGCATAGTCAAGACCACTATGCTTGAAAGCTCGGGTTGGGTGCAAACGCACAGAAGGCAGGTTTCCCATCAGTTGTTGGCAGGATTGAGCTTTATACTTGAAGCAAATAGTACGCTCACGTTGAACACGCTTGGCAATGTTTCGCCCTGAAACAACCCAATAGAAACGAGAAACGTAGGACTGCATAAGTTGCAGGCTACCATGCAATGTTTTAAAATGAGCATCTAAAAAGATAAGAAAAGATAGAGGATTGTTTTGACAACAAAATTGGGTGCTTAGTGTTGTAGGGAAAGGTAGAATTCGATGGTCTACCACCAACTCGTAGAATTCCCATTTCGTCCAAAAATGGGGATAGTTTGACAATGTCGCTTTGATTGGAAACCCTTTTTCCCAATTTTAATAGATTGATTTCTTCTTGAAATGTGACATATTGTGTTAATTTGATAAGCAGCTGAAGTGCTTCTTTTAATTCGTGTGTTTTTAAAAACCCAAATTCTCTGTTGTTTTGAGTTCTTTTAATGTTTTTATAAAAGCGAAGCATATATGACGTCACACGTACTAATCCAAATAACCTTGAAAATCTTTGTATTATTTTTGGATATGTTGAAGTAGTTGTTGTTTTTGTGATGTGAACAACTATGTTTTTCTTGATTATTTTTTCGTGAAATATTTCAGAGGGTAAAGTTGGCCAACAGTCAGGTTTGCCTTTCAGCCAACTTGGGCCTTTCCACCACAGATCATAATTGACTAATTGTTCTGGCGTTAGTCCTCTTGACGCGCAGTCTGCAGGGTTATCCTTTGAAGGGATATATCGCCTATCACGAACGTTCGATAATTGTCGAATTTTTTCAACTCTGTTAGCCACGTAGACTTCCAACCGTGATGAATTATTTTTTAGCCACGCAAGAACGATAGTACTATCCGTCCAGTAAAATACATTGCCAATACTGAAATCTACGTTGGCTTTGATTTTAGCGACTAATTTTGCCATAAGTGTGGCTGCATTTAATTCTAGCCTTGGTATTGTGTCACCTTTTAATGGAACGACTCTTGTTTTTCCTTGAAGTAAATTTATTAATATCTCACCAGATCTTGTTTCGATACGGGCGTACACAACAGCTGCATAAGCTATTTTTGAAGCATCACTGAAGGCATGTAGATCTAATTTTGATTCTGTGGATCTGTAACCTATCCATCGGGGTATTTTGATCTCTTCAAGTGCTTTTAATTTTGTTCGGAAATGAACCCATTCGCATTGAATTTCCGCAGGTAGAGTGTCTTTCCAATCGATCTTTAATTTCCACAGCTTTTGAAATATTATTTTTGCTACTACGGTAGTAGGCGATAACCATCCCAGAGGGTCAAATAATTTAGAAACCTCTGAAAGCAAATTACTTTTAGTGATATTTTCAGAAAATTTAAAGTTTATAGAAAAACAAAAGAAATCATTTCTTGTATCCCAACTTATACCAAGCGCCTTGGACATTTTTGGTTGGTAGATAGAAAACGAATTTTGAATCTCACGATCTTCTTCTGGAATATTTTTCATAAGTTCACTTGAAATAGAATTCCATTTTCTTAAGTGAAATCCACCTGATTTCAGAAGATTTGACAGCTCATCCGCAATGTTATTGCCTCTTGTAGGGTATCCGTCCCTGATATGACATCATCCACATAAGTGTCTGTACGAAGTATTTGGCTAGCTTCTGGAAAGTTAAATTCTTCATCTTCTGCTAGCTGCTGCAGAACTCTAATTGCAAGATAGGGAGCTGATGTTGTGCCATATGTCACAGTACGAAGTGCGTATACGCAAATTTTATTTGTTGCATTTCTCCAAAGAATGCATTGAAACGGTTGGTGCTCAGGATGAACATTTATTTGCCTGAACATTTTTTCCAGGTCTGCAGTAAAAGCAATTTTATGTTTTCTCCAACGAGTGATGATTGTCGGCAAATCATTTTGTAATGCAGGCCCTGGTGACAATTGTTCATTTATAGAACTTTGTGGTGGTCTACGACTTCCACCATCAAATACGACCCTCAGCTTCGTTGTGCTGCTGCTCTCTCTAAGAACACCATGGTGAGGGAAAAAGTATGAATTTTGTGGTATAGCTTTTGGGTAATCACCAAGGTTAACCATATGATTTAATGACTCATACTCCATCATAAACTTTTTATACTCTTTAGCAAATTGAGGCTTATGATTAAAAGACAACTCTAATTGCTTTAATCTTTTCATAGAATTGTAGTCAGTGTGAGAAAACGTTGGTAGTTCTTGACCATGAAGCAACCTTTTAAATGGCAGATGGACTGTATAGCGGCCAGTTTTGTCACGATTATGTGTTTCTCTGAACAGTTTTTCTTCATTAGAAAACGGATTTTTATCTATGAGTTCCTCTTGTTCCCAAAACAATTGAAGTTGCTCATCCAAAGAGCAAAAATTTGGTGAAATTTTAGTAATTGACAAATTCGGTTTTTCAGACCCTGATATCATCCAGCCTAAATGGGTTTCTTGCAGAAACAAACCATTTTGAAATCTTTTCATTCCAGGTAAGATTGGGTTTCCATAAACATCGTTACCAAGAAGGAGATCAATTTTTTGTGGGAATATAAAATCTGGATCTGCAAGGAAAAATTGTGAGAGGTCTGGAATGAAGTTAGGGCTAGCTTTCTCGGGTGCATATTAAGTAACACTAGGAACTACTAGAGCAGTAATTGGTAATTCAAATTGTTGTTCGTATCGTGAAGTAATTGAGAATCGAACAGATTTTTTGACAGCGACTGCTTTGTTTCCTCCAATGCCAGAAACATTCACATTCGTTTTAAACTTTTGCAGAGGTAGTAAATAAGAAAGCTCTTCAGAAATAAATGAGAGTTGTGACCCATGATCTACCAGGGCTTTTACACAATAATTTTTTTTCGATGTTTTTATTATTACTTTTACCGTAGGTAATAAAGCTGGGTTGAGGTATTTAGCACTAAGATTAGATATATTTGTACTTACAGTAGCTGAGTTTGGTGTCGATGTAGTAGCAGGTGGCTGAAAACTTTGATTTGCTACCACATTGTTCGGCACAGGTGACGCATTTTGGCTAGAATTATTCTTGGAGAATTCTGTATGTAGAATTGTATGATGCGGTTCGTGGCACATATGGCATCTAGTATTTAGTTTGCAAGATGATTGCAAATGTCCAACGTTTAAACAGTTTCGGCAAAGACGAATTCTTCTCCGACGAAGACAAATTCGTAAATCTAAAGCACTTGTAGAGAGGATGACGTTTGTGGCAGCAAAGGCAGTTGTCATCCTTTATAGCTGAAGCAGTGTGAGCTCGTACAATTCGTGATGGTTTCTTGCGATAGGTGGTTGAAGCTGATTCTTCTTCTAAGGATTCGAGAGTAGGTTAGGTTAGGTTAGCAGGCTGCTGGTAAATGGAAGATTAGATTCCAGCTCACTTGGGTCCTGATATGGTCCCATTGTGCTACCTGTAGTGAAGACGAGTGATGGAGGAAAGGAGATTAGAAGAGTCGGAAGAAGAGTAGATGAGGGAAGACCATAGAAGAGCAAGAGAAGAGTAGAAAGCAGAAACAGGTGGGAAAAACCAAAGCAAGGAGTTGTCTTGCAGAACAGCCAGGATGTCGAGCCCCCTATTGGGCAACCATCCACTGCTCCTGATGAAGGAGCTAATACAACCGAGTTCCGTATTTGAGAGCTCGGAGAGGGTACTGAAGGATCTGCTGCCTAGAAAGCGGAGGCGGTGATCCTCCATAGCTGGGCAGAGGCATAGAAGGTGTGCGATGCTTTCTTTTTCTTCCTCGTCATTGCAGCTGGAGCAATACTCATTGTATGGTAGACCCATGCGTCTGGCATGGGTTCCGAAGGTGCAGTGTCCCGTGACCGTGGCCACAAGATTGCACAATTGCGGTTTTGGAAAGTTCAGCAGATTTTTGGTTCTATTGATATCAATGCAAGGCCATAGGGTCCTTGCTGTGGTACAGGATGGTTCATTAAACCATCTTGTTTGTGCCTCTTGCATAAGGGCTTTCTCGATTCGCCTCCAGCAGGCCAAGAGCGGAAGACCACAGAAATTGTCAATTTCAGCGGCCTCTAACTCTGTACCTCTCCTGGCCAGATTGTTAGCGATGAGATTGCCTGTGTTTTCTCCGTGTCCTCTTACCCAAATAAGGGTAACACTAGAACAATTAGCCACTGTATTAAGTGATTTCCTGCATTCCAGGGTAAGGAGGGATGTTGTGTACACACCCGAAATTGCTATTATTGCAGGTTTGCTGTCGGTTATAATATGAATAACTCTATTTGTTATCCTATAGTACCGTAGCCAGTTTGTTGCCTTTTTGATGGCGGATATTTCAGCTTGTAAGATACTACATTCGTCCGGGGGTCTGAAGGAAATCCTGATCCCGAATTCTTCAATGTAGACACCCCCGCCAACCCTGGAGCCCCGTTTGGAGCCATCCGTGAACACTCGTAGGGCCCCGTGCGGTGTAGGGGGGAGGTCCTCCGATAGAGAGTAGTTAAATGCTCTATAAAAGGAAGGTCTTAGAATGCAATAGTCGATGAGATCAGGGATAGTTCCCATGGTCTCTACAATGCTAGCGTGACCCCATGGTCGATATTTCCATGCGTCAGTTGTACTAAGTCGCACCGCAGTGCGTAGAGCTAGCTTCCTAGCCAACAGATCGACTGGAAGCCAGCCCAGCATAGCAAAAAGGGCCTTTGTGGGCGTAGTTCTAAGGGCACCAGTTATCATGATTGCCATTAAGCGAAGAGTTCTCTCAATTCGCTGTCGGTTTGTTGCCAAGTCCAGTGCTTTCCACCAGATTGTTACACCATAGAAAAGAGTTGGTTTGATGACCGTTTCAAATATCCAATTAATCCCCTTGGGACTTATGCCCCAGGTAGGACCAATGGCTTTCTTGCAAACATATAATGCCGCTACGGCTTTTGTTGCACGAGCATGAAGATTGTCTCTCCATGTTAATTTATTATCAAGGATAATGCCTAAGAATTTGGCTTTATCCGATAGGGCTAGTGTAGTGCCATTTATTTTGGGTAGAGTGAAGGTGGGAATTTTGTATCTTCTAGTGAAGAGCACTAGTTCCGTTTTGGTTGGGTTGACGCTAAGGCCGTTCTGTGAGCACCATTTACAGACCTCGCTGAGTGCATCTTCCAGCCTGTACCTAATTGTGTCAAGATGGAAGCCCGAGATAGTCACTGCCACATCATCTGCATATGCAACAGTATTGACGCACATGGACTCCAGTTTACTAAGCAGGACGTTTAATGCCACATTCCTTAGCAGAGGGGATAGGACACCACCTTGTGGCATACCCTTGCGGGCGTACCTGGTAATGCGTGCTTCCCCCATGGTAGATGTGATGGCTCTGCGTTCAAGCAAATTCTTGATGAATTGACATAGTGACTGCTCTATTCCTAGCTCTGTGAGAGCTTGGGTAATAGCATCCGAGTTGATATTGTTAAAGGCGCCCTCAATGTCCATGAAGGCCGCTAGAGTATAATTCTTATGCTCAAGTGACCCTTCAATGTGACCTACGAGCGAATGAAACGCCGTCTCAACCGATTTGCCTTTGGTGTAGGCGTGTTGATTGGCTGATAAAAGATTTCTGTCGATTGTTATAGTTCTAATATGAACGTCGATCAGTCTTTCTAAAGTCTTTAAAAGAAAAGATGTAAGGCTGATACGTCTAAAGTCCTTTGCCTTCGAGTGCGATGCTTTTCCCCCTTTTGGGATGAAAATTACATCGCATTTGGTCCACTGTTGCGGAATATGGGACCAGTCAAGACATGCTCTGTATATTATGAGCAGCCAGGGTGTAACAAGGTCTAAATTGTGTTGTAGATCTGCGGGAATGATTCCGTCCGGACCAGGTGATTTGTACGGATGGAAACTTTTAATAGCCCAGTGAAGTCTGTCAGTAGTTATTGCTACGTTCGTCATACTCCGGGCAGGAGGGGAAGCGTTTTGTACCTCCATAAAAGGGGAGCAGCCCGGAAAGTGAGTTTCCATTAGGGCTTCTAGGGACTCCAAGGAGTTAGTAGTCCATTTGCCGTCTAGTTTCTGGATGAATCCAGGTACGGACGGTTGTTTGGCCAGAATTTTGCGCAGCCTGTTAGTGTCGGAGAGGGATTCAACATTTCCGCAGAAATCTTTCCAAGACTTACGTTTAGCGTTTCTAACCTGATTTTTGAATTTATTCAATGAGGCTTTGTAAAGAGCCCAGTTACCTGTTCTTTTTGCCCCATTAAAGATTCTGCGGCAGCTCCTGCGAGACTCTTCTAGGCTGACAGACCACCAAGGTGGTTTGCTATTTTTGCGTTGTGTGGAAGATTTGCAAGAGATTCTTGTTGCTTCCTTAAAAGCATTAGTTAGATTATTGACTGCTATTTCTATATCGGCTACTTCCTCTATGTTTGGAGATTGTGCAATTGAGTTGGTGAGGATATTCTTATGTTCCTCCCAGTTCGTTTTACGCCTATTAACGAAAAGCTTGGTGCTTCCGGTTTTTAAGCTGATATTTAATTCAATATAGCGGTGATCAGAAAAGGAGCGGTCAGCTGAGACCCTCCAGTCCCTAATTATATGAGCGTGTCTCGCACTAGCAAGTGTAATGTCTAGTACCTCTTGTCTGTTTGAGACTACAAAAGTTGGTTCTGAACCTTGATTCAGCACTACTAAGTTTTTATCAATAATGAAGTCGAATAGACACTCACCCCTTTCGTTGGTATTTGAGCTACCCCAGATGTGGTGATGTGCATTAGCGTCCGCACCCAACAGGATTGGTATGCCTTTCAAGTTGGCGTTGTGTGCCATTTTGTGGACCAGATTGTGTGGTGGTTGGTCCGCATGATCATGCGCCATCTAGCAGGATAGGATCCATATGGTGGATCCTCCTGTCTCCCATGCTGCAGTTGCAGTGTCTTCATCACTAAAATCGGATAGAATGAAGATATTGAGATTTGTTTTTGCTAAGATACAGGATCGAATGTTTTTAGCGTTGTTACCTGTTTTTGTTGCATACAGCAGTTTGTAGCCAGTGGTGTTAAGTCCAAGTATTCTGCCGTTTTTGGTCCACGGCTCTTGGACTAGCACAATGTCCTCCCCTTTTTCTGAAAGGCGGAGGGTTAATGCAGCTGATGCTGCCTTAGAGTGCTGCAGACTAACCTGTAACACTTTCGCCATTGTCCGCGTCGGGGTCATAGACCGGAATGGTCGCAACTGCTCTCGGTCTACGAGGAATTTCGTTTACCGGGACCAGCTCCAACCTCGCGCCAGGCCACACCTCGCCAAGAGACTCGATCACTAGCTTAAGTTTGGTGACCGACCTCTCGTCCGTGCAAGACACCAGTTTAACACGGCCCTGGACCCAGCCAGCGTCCGTGAATTGAGGCGAGGTTTCTTGGACCTCGCTGGTATTGAGCAGGTAGACGTCAAGCAGCTTTTGACAGATCAAACCCCATTGAGCATGGTCGATTGATCCGTCGCTGTTGCTGCGATCCAGAACAGCTCTTATCAGCGGATTTTTTGCAACCTCGCTGTAAGACCTGTTCGTGATTTTGCCGTCACCCTGTCTCGAATTTTTATTTTGTGGCTGCATCTGCTGCTGAGACGAATCCTCTCCTGATCTTTGTCTTTTGGGGCCAAAACTTGAAGCCGGTTTGGCAGTGCCCTCAGGAGAAGATCCGTCTACAGTAGCCAGATGTGTCTTGGCCCAAGCTAGCGAGGATTTCTCCGCGCTAGTGAGTTCCGCCGCTGCTTTATTGCCCAACCGCTCGATATAGCGTCGAGCGGCCCGAGTCTCGGAAATGGCTTTGCGGGACGAGAACTTCCTCTCTCGTGAACTTGTCGAGGCGGATACATCAGGCACAGTTGCCTTCGCTACAACCGGCGTATCCGCTTCGATGGTATTGGGTGCAGTTGGCGCGACTGGAGCGTGTACAGCCGGCGCACCCTTTGATTCACTGATTGCTGGTGCATTAGGCGCAGCTGCTTTGACCGCAGCCGGCGCACCCGCAGATGTTTGTTTGGGTACACGAGGCACAGCAGAGGATTTCTCAGCCGGCGTACCCGTTTTGATGTTGGTGGCTAGGTTTTTACCAGCCGCGGAGGTGCCTGGACTTTCATCCCTGGACACACTCCGCTGCACTCTTGCCCTACCTAGCGACAGGGCAGCTGGTTTATTGTTTTGTTTGTTTGTTGTTGGTTTTGTTTTTGTGTTTAATTTATTTTTATTATCAATTTTGTTCCCACGAGTAAGCACGTAAGGTGTTGGACCCTCCATGCAGTGACGGCGTGCATGTATTAGGCAAATAGTTTTTACAACCATCCGTGCCCTGGCATCGGAGGGGAGCCGTTAGGGACCAGTTCTCTTTAACCACTTACTGGCCATGCGTACCTCGGCACGGCTTCCAGCCACCTTGTACTTACAAGTGGAGTAGATTTGTTTTGGTCCGCGGGTCCGGTAGTCTTAGTCACCGTCACGAGGGTGTAGGAGAGTCATGCCCACGACCCGAGGTCTGCCGCAAGACCACCTAAGGGTGTGAAGTTACAGTCGACCCTACGTCGTGCAGCAGCCCCTCATTCATGATGGAATGCCGGTCTTGCTCAGGGGCCGCTGGGAGATGACCCTCCCTCATGACCACACTCATACCAAGCACCAGCATGAGCTGCGTGCTTGAGACGAGTGCCCTCATGTTTCGTTAGGATGATCTAAAAGCACCTGGGACCTCGGCCTGGCATAATACCACGTGTACCCCTGGTGTGCTGAGCACACGTAGTATTAGACCCGACCCGAGTCATGTCGTTGACTTATCAACCGTTTGTTGATTAATAAGCCATTTACATTTCTCTACCCCTATCCGCCACCTGGGGAAGCGCCCGATGGGAGACTACCACCTCTCCACACGGGAAGGATTCGAGAGTACGGAACGTAGTTTCTAGAAAATTCAACATTTCAGACATAGGCGGAATTGCTGTGCTAGCTTTAACTGATTGCTCCCACTCTCTACGCATCTGCTTTTCAAGTTTTTGCGAAATTATATATATAAGAATTGAGTCCCATGTTGAAGTATCTATTCTCAAAGACTTCAATTGCGATAGACAGGTTCGCGTAGTATCTAACAATGCCTTAATATTTTTAAAACTACCATCAGCAGGCGGCATTGAAAATAAACGTTTCAAAATTTGCTCAACAAGCTTTCTTTCGTTTTGAAATCTCTTCTCGAGAGCCTCCCATGCTAAATCATAGCTGGAATCTGCAGCTGGGTATTCATTTACCATATCAAGTGGCGTTCCAGTACACGACGACTTTAAATAAAAATATTTTTGTACCTTTGTGAGGTTGTTATTGTGATGGACTAGTGTTTTAAACATATCTCGATATGAAATCCATTCTAAATAATCCCCAAAAAATATAGGCAAATCAATTTTCGGAAGTCTAGCTGCAGCAAAAAATGAATCGTTGCGGCTGGTGGATGCAAATGTACTTGCGTGGACGGTTGGAGTCTGCGGAGAATCAGATTCAAATAAGAAAATCAAGAATATTACTTTTTAATGAAATGTAAATATCATAGCACTTATAAAAAGTATTGAAACTTAAATACGACACATCCTTTTCAGCAATAGAGTTTTCTCAGATCATCTCAAGTAGTTGTTCGTGTCCATCCTTGAAGATTTTAAAACTGCTTTCTAAATCTTCCAAAATAGTTTGGACATATCCTCTAGATAGTTCAGTTTTCGGTTTCGAGTCAACCATCTTAGTCACATGCTCAATGTGGGCACATATTTTGCGTTAGTCTTCAGTAGCCTGTAGCGTGGAAGCCATTTTGTTCTTTTTTAACCTCAAAATTAGAACTAACAAGTAGTACAACAATTATGTGTTAAATTTGTACCGTAGGCAAGACGGCAGTAGTAAGTAGATTTACAGTTCCAAATTATACCGTAGGCAAGACGGCAGTAGCATCAGTAAATACACATTTGGTTGGGGTTTTTTGTCAGCACATGGACAGTTCCCGGGTTTCGGCACCATTTAAATGTAGGAGAATTATGTTCTACTTTATTTTGTTCTGATCCTCATGATCAGATCTCTAGGAAAAAAAACTATGTTTTTTTTTCATTTATAAATTCAGTTTTATTTCATTATTAATTAAAGTTTATTTTATTTTAGTCCAAAATTTCTTTCTTTTAAATTTGTTTTAATTATTCATTTGATTTTACTTTAATAATTTTGACTGCCTCTTGCAGATGATCAAACAGAAGTGTATACATATATATGTATATACAAACAGTAAAATTAGGTTTTGTTTTTGTACTTAAAAATGCATGTACATATGTATGTACGGTTGTTTGTACATGCATACATGCTAGCACATAAAACAAGAATGCTTTTACATACAAAAGTGTACCGTTTGTTTAATTGTAATAAGCATTCAAATCAAAGTAGAATATGAAAATTTCAATGTTAATTTGTTAAGAGTTATTTCAATTGTAGGGTTTGCAGTTTATGGTTTTTATAATAATATGTAGTTTGGGAAAAATCCCAAACACAGGTAGTGTTTTATTCGCGTTTATTAGAATTCCCGAGCCACCACAAGCTCTACCTCGAGGATCCTTGGTGTCGTAGAAATTATATCCACTAATTCTAAAATAGCTTCGAGAAGTCAAATGAGTTTCTGAGATAAGCATAACATCGATTTGCTTATCCAGAAGAAAATATTCTATTTCATTTTTATGTTGGCAGATGCCGTTTGCGTTCCAAAAACATATTTTCAAGTTCATGGTTTGCTTAATACAGCCTGCAACAAAGTAGACTGCATTTTCAACATTTCCTGCATCATACAGGACATGTTGAGAGTAAAAGTAGTTACTGTTTGTATTAAGCTCTCAATTGAGGCTTCAATACGGCTAAAATTAGACCCTGGAGCTTCGTTTACTGTTACCGGTTTTTGCGCTGTATTGTGGCTACTTTTTAAAATGTTAGCGTATGAAAATTTATTATTAGGTTGTTGCTGAGCAATAATCGCGTTTGATTTCAATACGTTTGAATATTGTTGCTGACTGGAAGACGGTTGAGGTAACTAAGGGTAGCTTAAAAGCGTGATAGGCTGAGCGGGGATAATATTTTCTTTTTTGTGCGAGGAGCGTTTAAAAAACGAGTAAAGAGGGCAGCCTCTATAGTTGGCAGTGTGATTTCCGCCGCAATTGCCACATTTTTTCGCCTTGGGATCACCTTTTGTTTTGTCACAGTTAGCGGTACTGTGTAGCTCACCACATACAACGCAGACTGTAGGCAACTTGCAATAAGTTTTCGTGTGCCCAAATTCTTGGCAGTTCAGGCATTGGATATGTCCAGCTCTTTTATGTGGCTGCTCTCTCCGGTGCAACAAATACTTTAGATCATAAATTGGATGGGATTCATTTTTTTTATCTGTATGTCACCTGGCTGTAACTCGACGCTAAATATTGGTTGGTGGATTTTTTTTCTATTTTTGATGTTTGAAATATTTTTCACCTTGAATCCACTATTTTCAAGGCCAGTCTTGACCTCTTCTGTATCCACGCTAGAATCTATACCTTTTATTACAACGGTTAGACCTTTAGCACTCTTAAGCTGATATGTATAAAAATTTTTATTTTTAGTCTCAAAGTCTGAGACTATTTTTCTGTAATTATTTTCTTTAGATACCTGAATTTTTGTTTTATTAATTTTCCCACGCTTGATTGGAATTACGTAAAACTCATTTTCTCCAATTAACGAGATAAGGCTTTTTACCAGAAAGCTGGAGTTCTCTTCTCTTAAATAATTCGGTGGTGGTTTACTCAAACTTGTATTAGTTGTGTCTTCATCACCTTGTTCAGTTAAAATCGCGAAACGATTTTCGGAATTTTTTATATTTTTCCCATCTTTGGGAACTTTTGCCGTTGCCGCAATTTAAGCAGATTTGGGACTTCTTCCCCTTTTTAACACAGCTATGTATCTATCCATTCCTGTTTGAATTTTATTATCACTATTTTCACTTACTTTATCCATAATTTTATTCATTTTGTGCACGTTGGTCACCTGGGTATTTATTGTTGCTTCTTGATCACTATTTAACATGTACGGAGAGCATGATCGCGCTCGAATCGTTGTGTTTTGTGTAGAATTCAGGTTTGTGTATAATTCAATTTTTTTATTGTCGTCATCAGCAACAAAAGTTAAATAAGCATTTCTACTGCTTGTGGGTTTAGTGTTGTTGTTGTTGCCAGAAGATGAACTCATTTAGAGTTCTCTTGTTTTTTTTTAACTAATAAGAGTTTGTGTATGCAAATATTTATGTATACACAAGCAAAAAAAAATAAAATAAAACCAGTATAATAACTGTTTAGAAAATGTTTTTGTATTTTTTGTGACTTTAAATTTTTGATAATTTTAATATTCAGTTGCGACGATTATAAAACGCGTCTGTACACTGCGAGAGTTGACACTGAATGATGCATACATATATGAAATTATTTTTTGTTTCTTGAGCTTCAAATAATATTTCGATGTTTTGTTGTTCTGTTTTATTGATTGGAAAAGTGATTTTCGGTTTCGCCGAGGTTTTTTGGTATATATTAATTAGTTTAAGTAAATATCTTGGGCTATTTTGTGCTCATTTTTATATAATAATCGCCTATTTTTAACACAATCGAGTTCACAAAAATGTTTGCATTGAAATTTACTATTTTCCGTATGGCTGCAACTTGGTTTATCATATGTACCGAGAGTGTCAGCATCTTTATAGACCCTAAAAAAAATTCTCTTATAGGTATATTCGAAATATATTTACATATCTGAAACAAAATCCTTAATAATAACTCGATATATTTACCGCTGTTGATATTTTTTTAATTTGTGCTTCTTTCGTGTTCCAGTATTTAAATTTCTAAGCATCTTTTGTATTCCCAACATCTTTCAAACTTTATTTCTTAGGGTCTATGTTATATTTAATAACTTTCAAATACGAGATAATAATCGAATTATTGCATATAATGAACACAGTAGTATGTATGTATACTAGATTCAACCATTTCATTTCAAAATCAAACAAGTAATGAAGGTAAGAAATGTTAGTCAATCAACGAAAATTACTGTTATAATTAAAGATGTGCGCGTGAGTGTTTTTTTTTGTTGCATGATGATCTCGCACGCTCGCTCAAACGACAATCATGCGTGATTTGAGAAAATAACGACATTTTTCCATCTCTAGTTATAATGAAACGAACAAAAATGAATTGTTATGAAAAAACTACGTTTTGTTAAAATAAAAGAAAAAAAGCACGTTTTGTTCTGCATAAATTTTTTAAATACCAAATTTTTCTATGAGAAGGGAATAAATATTATGCAAATGCGATTTTTTCCAATAGAACTTAGCCAAATTAATGCAAATACAAAACATTTTTTTAAAAATTAAAAAAAGCACGTTTTGTTCTGCGACTCCTCATATGCATCCTACAGAAATCCGGAGTGCCATGTTCCCATATGCTGGTCCTCGCTCTAACCGAGCAATGGCTAGTCAAAGCGCCTACTAAGACTCTTAAAACCTTTCTGTACCAAAAATTAGCAGGATTTTTCCAGCGAGCGGAGGTCACACAAAAATTTTATGTAAATAGATTCGATCCGATTTCCATCACACTTAAAAGTATTTGATTCCATTTAAGTATTACCGATAGTGTGACCGCAAACAATTTTTCAAATTGCGACAATCTGCGTCGAAATTGTGCTGAGTATGGACAATCAAAATCAACCTTGATGCGCCGATAACGTGAACACGCTGTGAACGCACAATGTTGACCAATCAATTTGTAAAACATGCGCCGATTTATATCGGCAACTCGTGCGCCAATCACAAACGACAATCAGTGCCGATACACGGAATGGAAACCCAAATTTTCAAATTGCACCACCTTCTAAAACTAAAGTTTTTGGAGCTTAGTTGTACCAAAATGATTTTTTTATTATCTTTTATTCATATAACTTTTATTTATTTGTTGTGGTTACTATGCTAAGTGCGCTGCCAATTATTTTTCATGGCTGGCGTCCCCAGTAGGCCTACATACCATATGAACATTATATATAACTACTTATTTCTATGCCCTAGTATTTTTCATATTGCTAGAATATTTTGTGAATTTATTTTAAATTTATTGCTATGAACAAAAACTAACGGCATTTAAACGACTTTTAGTTTGCTTTCTGTACCATTCGCTAAACCGGGCGTAAAATGAGTTGAACGTTCTTCATATAAGACAGTTAATGAAAAAGTTTGGCCATTCGCTATATGGGTTTTTCGTAGAAGCGAGTATTTGTGATACCAGGCTTCGACTGTATTTAATTCCTTTTCCTATATAATAAAATAAACGGACCGTTAATAATAAATTACTTGTATTTTAAATTTGAAGCAATTTTTGTTTTTTTTTTTTGCTGGATCAGCGCCAAAATAATTTTCTTAATAATAATATAAAATAATTTATACAGATGTATATGTTTTAATGTATGCAAATACCATTTAATCTTATTTGATAATTTCCAACAACATAATTTATTAATTAATAACAATAATCTTAAACTATAAAACCAAATTATTACCATATACGACTGCACATGACTCATTAATTTTTGAGAGCTCTAACTTTCTTCTTATATCTGATTAAATAGTACCTTACACTTATTGATAAAGTGTGCAGAGCTGTTTCCATTATTGAGTCCAACGATACCTGCTTCTAAACTGCTCACCACTAAGTTTTCCTTCTTAGGTATTGGTCCCTTCTTATTAGAGTTATTAAATTTTGCTGTGAACCAACTTATGCCAAGACTAGAAATAAAATGAAGACCATATGTAAGAATATACATACTTATGTATGTATTGCTTATGAACCGCGTTTGAAGTTTCGAATTTAGACAATACATAATATAAATAGAAAATTTTAGAATTTTATTAAAAAGTTGAGTATCAACTTTTTCATTTCTTCAGATTTAAATGATTTTCAGTCGACTTTTAAATGTTTTCATACAAAGGCGGAACAAAGAATTTTATCTATTAAGCCAAAGCATTAAGTTTTGTTTTTATTGAATTGCATAATGAAAATTCTACATATTTGGGTGTTCATACTGTAGCCATATCAGTCATATTGTCATAATGTCCTAAACTATTTTAAAATATTTTTAATTTTTTTCATACAAAAGTGTACTATAATAACCATGGCGTAATAAACCAGGTGGCACCGGGAGGAAAATAGCCAAAACAGCACGTTATACCAAAAATATAACCACAAAACAGCTTTATGACATTTCCAGCTAAAACAAAAGTAGGGCAAACCATAGTCAGTTATCGTAGCGCGTGGTTTAATACCCATTGATAATAAGTTCGTTTGTTAACTTTTACAGTAAAATACAGTAAATGAGTAGTAACTGAATAAACAGCAGAATTTACTCTCCAAAAAAATTTTTGCCCAAAGAGTACACGAACGGAAAAATTTTAAAAATTCGTAAGATTTAGGCAACAGCTGATGGAAAATAAATTGAGTGTTAAAAATTTTTACATTTTTGGATATTTGAACAATTTATACATTGGCACTCGATTAAATATTTTTTATAACACAAATAGTTTAATATTTTTTTTTTTCCAATTCAATTTATTTATTTATTTAAAATAAAATAGATATAATAACATCAACAATGCAAAATATTATATTTGTTTAAAAATATGTAAATAAATATATAACATTAACAATGTAATAAAAAATAAGAGTCTAAATATAAATATAACAATAAAAATAAATGCCCCAGCGCCTATAGGCATTAGAGGGGCTAGTTGGCAATGTTGTTGAAAATATAAATTAGTTAACATGGAATAACAATAAATAAAATCAAAGATCAAATGAAAAAAAATGAAATGAAAAAAGAGAAATAAAGCAAATAAAGTAAATAAATAAAGTTTTGATAATAAGTAATCAACACAATTATAGCCGTTACAATATTTACATTATGTGTATTATTTCAATTACATAGAAGCATTCCTATATCCTGAAGCAAGTGGTTTTTCAAAGCCGATTTGAATAGTGATATTCTTTGAATGCCTTTCAAATTGGGTGGAAGATGGTTAAACTCCGAACATCCAATGTATTCGACTTTTGCCTTTGTGGTTTCTAATCTGCATCTCTTAACTAGGAGATTAGAACTGATACGGGTGTTGATGTTGGTTTGATTTATCCTGAATTCTATAACATGGTATCCTATATTACGCATAGATTTAAACATGTATATTAGTAGCTGCATTTTGTACAAACCGTAGATTGGTAATACAGTTTTCGTTATGTCCCTGTATAAGGATGGCGTCGAATACAACCGTGGTAAATTAAATACAGCTTTTAATGCTTTATTTTGTGCACTTTGAAGCGATTTGAAATCCGCTGTCTTCTTATAAGCATAAACCATTGGCAGATAGGTCAAATGGCTGTGGATTAAAGCGTTATATAATAGCAGCTTGATATTTTTTATCAAATATATTCTTAAATTTATGGAGAATTCCAATTGCTGGTGCTATTTTGCATTTTAGGTGTGTTTGTTCCAAGATAGATTGTTTTGTAGGTAAATTCCCAGATATTTCAGAGAATCGCATTCACGAATCTCCACACCATCGACTGAGATATTAAAGGTTGGGGTATTTCTTGAAGGGTAAGGCCGAAACCTAATTAGCTTTGTTTTGACTTTGTTTAGCGACAACCTATTTAGCCGTACATATTCAAGTATCATGTTGGCGTCATGTTCCATTTGTGATTTAAGTACCAGTTCATGTGTATATGGGTAAAAGATGCTTGTGTCATCTGCATACATTATCAGTTTCCCATATAATTTAAGATTTGATATGTCGTTTAAATAATAAGGGACCCAATACGCTACCCTGTGGAACTCCATACTTAACGGTCTCCATTTTGCTTTTTGCACCATTTATTGCCACATATTGCAATCTATTTTGTAAATAGCTTTTAATCAAATTTAATGCACTGGCTTGTAAACCATAGTAAGGAAGTTTTTGTAGAAGTATGTCATGATCAACAAGATCAAAGGCCTTTAAAAAATCATAGAAGATTGCACCCACTCCTCCATTGTTGTTATCCAAGCTGGCACATATATAATTAACTACGTTTACAACTGCTTCCTGTGCGCCACTACCTTTTTTATAACCGAACTGTAACTTGTACAAGAGGTTATTTTGCTCCAGATGTTCCGATAGTTGTTTATATAAAACCTTTTCAAAAACTTTATCAATCGTAGGCAATAGCGCTATAGGTCTAAACATGTCCACTGTACTTGCCTTCATTACTTTTGGAATCGGTGTTACTTTGATGACCTTATAATTTCATTAAATATGGAAACCAGTTTCGGTAGTAGAATGTTTTTACATCTACAAAGGACTTTGCTCGATATACCATCATGGCCTGGACTTTTATTAAACTGCAGATTTGTGATTATATCTGATAAATTTTCATAACTTGTGTAGTCAAATGAAAAATAATTAAAACTCTGGCGTAAAGAATTGAAGTAATTACAGCTATCTCCTGGAATTCTAACTATTCCTTCGTTCAGGACTTTCGGTATGTTGATAAAGTATCTATTAAAAGCATAACATTTTTGCCCATCATCCATAATGATATCACCGCTTTGGTTCTTCAACTGCAATTGTTGTTTTAGATTCCTTCCTAGGTTTTCATTTAAGAAATTCTAGCACCTTTTAGGATTATTTTGAACACTGGTAAGGCTGTTTTGGTAGTAATTGTTCATACAAATTTTACTGGCGTTTTTTATAATTTTGCTCAACCGTCTTAGTTTGTTTTCAATAGTTTCGCATCTTCCTTTTTTCCTTCTTGCTTCGAGCAGCTTTTTCTTTAGATTTTTAAGAGAGCAAAGGTTTCCATTAATCCAAGGTGTTATTCGTTGTTTAATATGGAATTTTTCCACCTTCTCAACCGTAGAGTCTTTAATACAAGTCGAAATTATGTTAATTAATCTTGAAAGACCAACGAATGTATTCTGCGTGTTATGTGATGAATTAAGCTTGTTTTGAAGGAGCATTTGTTACTGACTATAGTCGCATATCTTGTGTCGTTTTTCAGTACATTCTGAGTTTTTTATACTACTACTTGTCACCTTGCATGATAGCATATTATGATCAGAAAAGCCACATTCAATGGTATCAATAAGAAGACTGTTAGATATGTTACTGTATATGTGGTCGATTGACGTTCCACTAGCTGGGCGAGTAGTCATATAATGACAATTTTTAAAGTCATAATGCAATAGGGTGATTGAAAGATCCATATACGAGCATTCATTAAAGGCATCTATATTAGAGTCTCCAATTATAATTGCAGGCGAACGAGAGTTCATGATTAAAATTACTTTGCAATTTTCATGTGATACTTGAATTGCTTCCACATATTGTTTGCTTTCACAAAGATCTATCAATGTGAATTTGTAAAAAGTTCTTTACAAATAATAAATTAACTTATTTTTTTCACGAACCCGTATCAAAACACTACCAAAAACATTTTTTTTCCAAACACCTCAAAGTTAACCTTGGTATCAAAAAATTTTTTATTTTTTTTTTATATATACATATGTATGTATATTATTTATTGAATCTTCAATAATAGATTGAAACATCAATAAGTTTTTCAAATCTTAAGTCTAAAAATATTAAATATAAGTTTAGCCAATGCTAAACAAAATTTTTAGTTACAACGGTTGATTTTTGTTGTTTTACATCTATCGTGTACGGCTGATAGAAAGAGTGTCTCTCCTCCTAAGCCGGGTGTGGCCTCTATACTCTAGAATATTGCGCGCAAGTGGGTTTAGGTGCAACCCAAGTTTTTTAATGTATTTTTTCGCGTGTTTCGAAAATACTGTCTTTACCAACGGAACGTCTAGATCTTTATGAATTCTATGGTTTCTGACATACCAGGGGGCTGCAGTTATTGTACGTAGAATTTTATTTTGTCGCCTTTGAATTTTTTCTACATTCGATGCTGAGGCAGTGCCCCATAGCTGGACTCCATATTGGTTTCAGGATCGCGTTGTATAGTAGAAGTTTACAGTCTAGGCTCAGTATAGAATTTCTTCCCATAAGCCAATTTATTTGGGCTGCTTTTAATTTCATTTGCATCAACTTTGCGTCTATATGCGATTTCCATGTTAAACGACGATCAAGGTGAACGCCTAGATATTTGACTACAGTATGTTGCGGAATAGTCTCGGTGTTGATTTGAATAGGCGGGCATGTTTCCCTTCGCAACGTAAAAGTGACGTGTACACATTTCTGCTCGTTAACTTTTATACGCCATTGTTTGAGCCATTTTTCAAATTTGGATATATACCCTTGTAAGTTGATGGAAGCTCCTACTTGATTTTCATGGACGCTTAAAAAAGCTGTATCATCAGCAAATGTTGATGTATGAATGTTATTGCTTAACGGTAAGTCAGAGGCATAAATTAAATAAAGTAAGGGACCGAAGATGCTGCCTTGGGGAACTCCGGCTTCAATCGACTGCGGAGGGCTTAAAAGATTATCTTCCCTAACTACAAATTTTCGTTCCTCTAGATAGCTTTTTAAAAGCTTGACGATGTTTGCGGGGAGATGGCGTGTTAATTTTTGGATAAGACCTTCGTGCCATACTTTATCGAAAGCTTGAGAAACATCTATAAAGAGCGCAGAGCAATATTTCTTTTCTTCAAAGGTGTCTCTAACTACGTTCACAAGTCTGTGAGTTTGTTCAATAGTGCTATGTTGACTGCGAAAACCGAATTGATGATCTGGAATGCATCCACTTCTAGTCACTATAGGCATCAGCTTGCTCATATACAACTTTTCAAATAGTTTTGAAAGGTTGGGCAATAAACTAATAGGCCGATATGATTCAATCTTCGTATGATCCTTGCCGGGCTTTGGTATCATAATAATAATTGAAACCTTCTATTGGATACTATTGCAGCCTTAAAATACCATTAAAAATGAATAGTATTACAGCCGATTTACATGATGACTTTTGCGACGTCTCTTTTTGCTTGTTGGTGAGTGGTGTAGGGAAGAAAGAGGGGTAAACAAAAAGTGTTGATTTGTGTTTTTCAAGACTTTTCTTCCATTTCTCTTTGTTACTTTTCATTATTTTTCTTACTTTGAAGTGGCGTGTTGCAAAAAATTCATTAAATATTTGTTTGTAATTAATAAAGTGATTGAAAAACCTAAATTTAAAGTTATTATCATTACTTTTAATAGTTTAATAAATAGTACATTGGTCTTGGAAGTAAAATATAAGTTTCATCTTTTTTATAGTTCTGAAATTATAAAAAAATGTATGTATGTAAGTATAATTAAATAAAAATAGAGATTGTGATTACATTGTTTACAATTTATATACACACCAGTGCAAATAAACATCAATTAATTAATCAATCAAACAAAATGTGGACAAACGATATGGTGGAACTCTTGATAACAAATTATCAACAACACGAAAATTTGTACGATGTGAAGAATCCCAAATATATGGACCGTGTGAAGCGTTCAAACTCCATATTTTCGATTTGCCAGGAGCTAAAAACAATAACTGAAAACATCACGCCAGAGGACGTAAAGAGAAAAATACATGCGTTAAGGGCGACATTTATTAAAGAAAATCGCAATGTTGTTGATATCAATAGAAGTGGGATTGGTGCTGATGATGTTTACGTACCAAAACTTTGGTATTTTTCTCTTTTAGGATTTCTCAAACCACACTGCTTAGTTCGAAAGTCTGAGTCAAACATTTCTGAGGTAAGTACATATCGCTGAGTTTTCACTATTTTATACAACTATTTACTATTTCTCCACATGCATATTATGTAATGTTATAAAAAAATGAGCCTTCTGATCTACGAGATTTAAAAAGAACGTGCTTGCCATCGAGTGCGCCTAGGCAATGCACAAATTACCACTTAATTACGAAATTGTCAGCTATGGCTTCCCATTCACCTTTCGTTGCCGGAAACTGAAAAACAAAATAAATTTGAATTTTTTATTATAAGTATATGTAGCTAATTTGTGAAAATAATAATACTAAAAATTAAAAAGATACATAAATTTTGATAATCTTTTTATATAATTTAGAAAAAATCGTTCAATGTTGAGGACAGAATCAATAACATAAAAAATTGATTGTTAGCAAGTCGCAGGAAAAAAGTTGTTATGATTGGCTTGGTAAGCAGGTAGTATTCGAAATTAAAAAATGAAGAAACACAAAGAGAAGCTGTGAGGAGTATTAGGCAAATATTAAGAAAATCGTCCCTTGAAGATGCGAAAGCTACACAACCTCAACCATCCTGTTCAAAATTCACACCATCGCCAGGATCATCATTTGTACCCATTAATCCAAGTCGTCCATCACCATCAGAATACCAACTGACTCCGGAATGTTCCACCCAATCATCATCATCAGTCTGCACACTCGACATACTGCAGCAATCGCTATATGATACATTGGATGATAAGGACTTTTGATCAAGTTGATCAAATTAATTTAAAAAACCTTTTTTATGTATTCTCTTAATGGATTGTGTTATGTTAATTTATATTTAAATACTAAATTTTTAATTTATGTACTGAATCTAATTCAATGGATTTTTTTTTATCTTAATAAAATAATTGATTTTAAAAACCAATTGTATTTTCCTTTAATAATTGTTATCAAATTATTAGCAAACAATTAAAATTAAACAAAAATACGTACCTTTAAAAATTCATCTTTAAAATTTTTCCAAATTGCCTCACACACTTCAGGAATAGCAGAACAAAGGAATGAACTGGACAACCTGGTTTGGTAGTTTGTGCTTTTGTAGGACTCTCCAGTGACCAAGTATCGGAGTGTGGCAGGTAATTTCTCTGCAGGAGTTATTGCACATCTCATCACAGAGTCTTTTCTTGCTATATCGCTTTCAAGTTTTGATAAAATATAATTAAAATTTTCGGGTGTCATTCTAATATAATTTAAGAATGAATTTGTGTCATCCAAAAGGTCGTTCATAAGAAAGGAAAATGTTCCGTGGTCCACACGATTTTTACGCCATTCTTTTACTATATACAGCTTCACAAGTTTCTAACAAGCACAAAACAATTTCTTCATCATCACTGTTTTCCAAATCAAGATTCTCAATTGTAAATTCAGTTAAATCCAAAATTTGTTCCATTTTGATGTTATTTTATATATTTTTTAATGAAGAAAACTCACTAAAGCAGATTAGCCGATTGAATAATAAAATACAACCCTGACTGTAACAAACAAAAGAGAGTTTATAAAAAAAAATGAAACTAAAAGACATCGTCTGAACACACAACGATTTTGGTAGCAACTTCAAAAGGGAATTCAGTAAAAACGACGTCGCAAAAGTCATCATGTTAATTGGGTGTTATTCTCTTTGCAATATATGGCGATTCTTGAAGCATTTTGTTGCTTATTTTGTCGATATGGGGCTTTTTTTGGTATTAAGACTACTAATAGCCGTTTCAATCTCCACAATATTTAATCGTAGCGGAATTTCTGGTAAAGGGACG
Organism: Lypha dubia; assembly: GCA_947311025.1. Taxonomy (NCBI): domain Eukaryota; kingdom Metazoa; phylum Arthropoda; class Insecta; order Diptera; family Tachinidae; genus Lypha; species Lypha dubia. Next base: position 101,013,166 of record OX371260.1, on the reverse strand, counting down.
ACTGTTGGCAGTTCAACAATATCAGTAGAAATATTCGGTGTAAATACTTTTTCTAAGTGCTTAACAAAAAGAGCACCTTTTTCAGCATCAGCTCGTAAGGGAGGTTTGCATATCACCGGCCTTTTAAGTCCTCTGGCTGCACGCCACAGCGAATAATCTGTTTGTGGTGTTGCATCTAGTTCTTGAAGAAATTTTTGAAGGGAAGCTGTTTTTTGTGTTTGCAAAACTTTTCTTAGCTTCTTGGTACACTCCTTAAGCCTTAATTTTAGCTGAGGCGATCTGTAGCGTTGCCATTCTAGTCGAACTCTCTGTTTTTCAGTCAACAGCCTTTCTATATCTGCAGAAAAAATATTGTTGAATTTCACTTGTTGATTAGTTTTATTTGAAGAAGCACTAAAGACAGCTTGTTTAACATTTACTTCAAACAGCCTGAGAGAATCGTCTCAGAAGGTGTTCTCAGTGGCATTTTTTCCGAGCAATGAGCACTCAGATATTTTCTGCATTTCAGCTAGTTAATACGTGCAGATGTCATCGGTGAATCATATGTTGGCGTTGCAGTTTTATGTGAGTAAATAGTGATAATTGTAGGCGATAGTCAATAACATCAGGAATTTTTTGTCGTTGTGATGGCCAATATGTTGGCTGGCCACTTGACACTACGTTCAAACCCATTTTAGAAACTGTTTTAAACAAAACTCTACCTTGAGGAGTGATTAGACGTGAGCCCCATAAAGTGTGTTTAGCATTGTAGTCGCCAGTCGCTAGACAACGGGAGCCCAGTGATTTGTAAAAAATAATCGGGGTTGTCATAGAATCCAATCTTGTCGTTGTTGGATTTGAAAACGACAAAAAAATACTTTGGTGTCATGAAATCCAATGTTATCGGTTTTATGTTCTAACTAGAATTTGTGTCGGTTTTAGATGTCACAGACACCAATGTTATCGGTTTTGTTATTGGAAATAATACTATGTTCGCTTTCTGAAGCATATTTATGAATCTAGCTGTTCACACGACTCATGTACTTGCTTCGATTTGACAGTTCTATTTTTAATAACAAATAAAATCCAAAATAGACAAAAAAAATAAGTTAAAATTATTACGCGTTTTTAAAAAGGCTCAAACATGTTTTTTCCATTGTTTTATCTTTATAGTTTTAATTCAATTTTTCACTTTTAATTAAAGTTTTTGTTGTGTTTTTTGCATATAGTTCAGATAAACTTCCGATAAATTACGATAAAATTTAGAGAAGACAGCAATTTTTCATGCTTCGCAAGTAGATTCAATGTGAATATACATGCTTCGCTCTCAAAATTTTTTATGGCGAAGCATGTTGCTTCGCTCATGATTGGGGTGTGAAGCACCGTTGTCAACTTTGAAATTTCAAAAGGCACCAAAATGGAGAAAAAAACGCGCCATTTAACAAAAAACGCACCAAGTTCAGATTTTTTTTTATTGAAAAATTTTATTGAAATAATTTTGCGTCTTTACAACATTTAACTTTAGTCCAAAATTCTAATGTTGATATAATATTGCGCCAATGCATGAAGTGAATCATTCTCCACCCTTTTTCAATACTAGATAATTATTTCGACATCGGTTTAAAATTGTACTGCTAATGGCATGATATATATTTGCAATGGGATAAAACATTTTGTACAATGCTGGTTGTTCATGTCGGTTGTATCTAAATGGTCTTAAAGCTGCAATGTGTTTCCGTGTTCCAGCATGCCGAACAAGGTTGGATATTTAAGCGTGATATCGCATTTGCAATAAAAACATCTTGCTTTTGTGTTATTATTTGGTCAAGGTCGAATCCATTGCTTAAACTCACATTGTGATTCCCAAATCCTTTTGTATTTCTTTTAGTAAATAGAAATTTTATTAATTTTAGTGTTACAACTCTTTATATAAACTTTTAACGGTTTAACGGTTTTTGTGAACGTGTTTTGGTACGTCTTAAACATTAATGGTTGCTCTTATTATGGTCTGTAAAATTGAATGTAAAAATTGTACACAATTGAATGAAATGGTATTGAAACACTTGTATTTTTTGTACAAAATTCTTTTTTCTGAAACAAAAAATTGTGTTTAATATGATTTGGAGCCACCCAAAATTAAAAAAAACGCACCAAAATTAAAGAAAAAGCGCACCACGCACCAACTCAGATATTTTTCGCACAAAACATTTAGAAAAGCACCAAAAAAGGTGTGAAACGCACCAAGTTGACAACGCTGGTGTGAAGCATGAATAGAGAGCGAAGCATGTTCCGTGTGAACGTAGTATAAACCAAGCATGTAACAGCTGACAGAATTTTGTTTGCGTGCATTGGTTCTATTTTTTTGTTTTTTTAGTTGGAAGTTTTGTTTTAAATGTAAGTGAATTTATGTTTATTATATGTATATGAATTTGGATTTGATTGTAAAAGGCTTCGTTTGTTTTTTCTGTTACTTTGGAAAAAAAAAACAAATAATATTAATTTATAAATTGACTACCCTATCACGGTGTGCTTCGCATTCGCATATATATCCTATTGTGAAAATTTAATGACGATCGGTCCAGTAGTTAAGACTATATTACGATTTTTAATTTTCCTAAAAAGCGGCGTGGTCCCACCCACTTTTCTCCTGGTACGTATTCCAAATTATGCCAATACCATATGTACCAAATATCATCGACGTAGGTCAAAAATTGCCCAAAATATTGCGATTTAAATTTTTGGGTTATATGGGCGGTGCCACGTTTCTTTGTCCAATCAAAACTTCATATAGCCTATTATTCCTTCCATAGTCACAGTAACATGCTGTGAAAATTTCAGGAAGATCGGTCCAAGGGTTTGGTTTTCCTAAAAAGGGGCGTGGTTCCACCCACTTTTCTCCTGGTACGTATTCCAAATTATGCCACGCGGTACCACGCCTCTTTGTCCAATCAAAACTTCATATAGCCTATTATTCCTTTCAGAGTCACAGTAACATGCTGTGAAAATTTCAGGAAGATCGGTCCAAGGGTTTGGTTTTCCTAAAAAAGGGGCGTGGTCCCACCCACTTTGCTCCTGGTACGTATTCCAAAGTATGCCAATACCATATGTACCAAATATCATCGACGTAGGTCAAAAAATGCCCAAAATATGGCGATTTAAATTTTTGGGTTATATGGGCGGTACCACGCCCCTTTGTCCAATCCCGCCCATATTTGCAGCAGCACTAAAAAAATGCATACCAAACCGACTTACCAAATTTTGTTCAAATACCGTTATCAGGAGCAGAAATAATAGATTTTTAATTTGTGGTTTGTATGAGAGGTACCACGCCCCTTTGTCCAATCCCGCCCATATTTGCAACAGCACTTAAGAAATGCACACCAAACCGACGTACCAAATTTTGTTTAAATACCGTTATCAGGAGCAGAAATAATAGATTTTTAATTTGTGGTTTGTATGAGAGGTACCACGCCCCTTTGTCCAATCCCGCCCATATTTGCAGCAGCACTTAAAAAATGCACACCAAACCGACGTACCAAATTTTGTTCAAATACCGTTATCAGGAGCAGAAATAATAGATTTTTAAAATGTGGTTTGTATGGGAGGTACCACGCCCCTTTGTCCAATTGGACCGAATTGTAAATCTAAAGCACCCGGGGCGCAACCCAATGCATAAAAAAAAATTTATGCAAATCGGTCCAGCCGTTTAGGAGGAGTTCAGTTACAACGCACGTACAGTAGAATTATATATATAAAGATATTTTAATTTTTAATAAATCTGTCGAAAATTTCAAGCCTAAATTTTCAATAATTGTGAACATTCAATTAGTATTAAAAGCTGTTATTTAATAATTCTCATCTGTGGCTGTGATCGCTGATTGCACTGCCATCATGAGTGCCGATGATGTTGATGTTGAGCTAGAAAGCAGTGGAGATGAATGCAAAAGTATTTGGCAGACTGTTCCAATTAAGCGTAAATTCAATGAATCCCCGAAAATACATCAACAAAAACGACTTCATGTTTTTGACCAACCCAGTACATCATCTAATAACAAATTTTCAGATCTTGATGTTGAGGAATGTGAAGATGTTGAAGAATCACCACCAAAACAACCACCAATTTATGTGCCCAATGTAGAAAATATAAATATTATGATTAAGAAAATAAGTTCTGCTGTATCTCCTAAAGATTTTAATTATAAATCTCTGAGTCATGGTGAGGTTCGTATAATGGTTAAAAATGTAGATTCATACAGAAAGGTAGTTAAATATTTCGAAAGTGCAAAAATAAGCTTTCATACCTTTCAGCTTAAACAGGAAAAAGCTTTTAGGTCAGTAATTAAGGGTCTTCACCATTCAACCCCCACAGAAGATATAAAGGCACAATAATTACTATTGGGTCATAAAGTAAGATCGGTTACCAATGTTAAAAGTCGTATTACAAAAGAGCCCCTTTCCATGTTTTTTGTGGATTTAGATCCAAATGATAATAATAAAACCATATATGATATCAAATCCTTAAGCAACGCTTTAGTCAAAATTGAACCACCAATGAGAAGCAATGATTTGGTACAATGCCATCGCTGCCAGCTTTATGGACATACTAAATCTTACTGCAGAAGACCTTTTCGATGTGTAAAATGTGGAATGGACCATCCTACAACTGAATGCAAAAAGCCAGCTGATACCCCACCCTGTTGTTTACACTGTCTAAATAACCACACTGCTAACTATAAAGGTTGTAAAGTTTACCAGCATCTTATATCAAAACGAATAAACAGGCCAAAAGAATACCCAAATCACCAAAGAATTCCTAATTTTGTTATGAACAGCAAATAATATCCTCAACTAAATGATATGCAACAATCTAAACAACAACACAACAATTATAATATGTCATACTTTGATGCATTAAAAACATCAAATTCTAACTTTGATGCTCGTTTAGAAAAACTTGAAAACTTAATAGAAAATTTAATGAGTATGATGACTATGCTAATGACGAAATTATGCAAATAGATCTAAGATTGGCAATATGAATTTCGAACGGTCTTTCTAACCACAAAAACGAACTTGAAATTTTTCTTATAAATAATCTTATTGACATTGCATTGATTTCTGAAACCCATTTTACAGATAAATCCTATTTTAAAATAAATAATTATGATACTATTACTGCAAATCATCCAGATAATAGAGCGCATGGTGGTGCTGCTATATTAATTAAATCACATATCAAATATGATATTCTAAATTGTATTGAGAAACCTTTTTTGCAATCTGCTGGTATCAAAATTTCTTATGATAATAATAATGTAAGCATTTTCGTAATATATACTCCTCCCAGACACAGTGTTAGATGCGAGCAATATGAAGATTTCTTCAAAAACATTGGTTCGAAATTTATTGTTTGAGGTGATTCCAATGTCAAACATTCATGGTGGGGTTTATGTTTAGCGAATCCAAAAGGAAAGCAGCTTTATAAATGCATAATAAAAAATCACTATTCTACGCTTTCAACTGGTAGACCGACGTATTGGCCAACGGATATTTCAAAAATTCCAGATCTTTTGGATTTTGTTGTTTTTAACGGTATACAAAGAACATATTTGGACATATTAGATTCGGATGATTTAAGTTCAGACCACAGTCCAATAATAGTCACATACAGCACAATTTGCCAATCTATCGAATCGAAACTTGATTCAGGGGTGTCATAGAAAACGATATTATTGGAATTGGATTTGAAACCGACAAAAAAATCTTGTTGGTGTCATGCAATCCAATGTTATCGGTTTTGTGTTCGAACTTGAATTTTTATCGGTTTTAGGTGTCACAGAAACCAATGTTATCGGTTTGTTATTGGAAATAAACCAAGCAGCAAACAGCTGTCGGTTTTTTTATTTTTGTAAACAAATTAAAAAAGTTCACGGCCATTTTCATTTAATTCTGTTTTTTTTTGGATATTTTAAAAAAATGTAAGTACGGATGTATGTTAATTGAATTTATTTATTTAAAAAAGACAATTTTTTCATAAATTTTTATTCTTCAACAGGGGAAAGCATAAAAACTTTACGCAAAACTCCATAATTATAGAGTTTATGGAAAAATATCCAGATATAGCGCGCGGACTTACAAAGCGGGATAAGCCGGCTGTGGATGATCTTTGGCAACAATTGACAGAGTCACTAAACAGCGCAAGTCCACCGCAAAAAGATGTGAGTGGTTGGAAAAAGGTACGTAAAAGCTGTGTAGCAAACATTACTCTTGTAAAATTGTGTTGATTAAACCTTTGCAGACATGGACTGAATGGAAAAGCGATGTTAAAAGAAAACTCGCCCAAAATAAAGCAGAGTCCAGAGCAACCGGTGGTTGGCCGTTTTCGAAGCATCAACTAACGAGCAGCGACGAAGCAGTTATACGCATTTGCAGCATTGCGCATTCGGTGGAAGGTGTTTCTGGCATTGATATTGGTTTTAATGACAGCATCGGTGGTGGGAAAGAGGAGGAAATGCCGTCAACGTCATCAAAACGTCCACCGTCTCCACTGTTGTCAAAAAGTACCCCTAAAAGGCTCAAAACGGAAACCACGGCTGATCGAATAAAAAAGTTTTTAGACGACGACAGTGAAAGAAAAGCGGAACTAAGTGAAAATTTGGACGAACTTATTAAAATTGAAAAAGAAAATGCCAGCAGCTTACGACGGGTTTATAGGGCGTTAGAAAAGGGACAAGAGTCTATAACAAATGCAGTGGAGGAATTTAAAAATGATTTTGTGCGGGTGAACAATGGAATTTTGAAAACAATGCAGGAAAAAAATGAGATAAAAAAAAACAATTGGATCTCGAGATACAAAAATTTTAATACCAAAAAAAAAACATGTGATTTTTTAATTATTTTTCAACAAAGTGCCCTAGTTATTAAGTTTTTTGTTACAAACTTACAACGTACCTTTTTTTACAAAATTGTAAGACTGAATTTTTAATTTGCTTTTGTTTTTTTTAATAAATGTTGTTTTATTTTTGAACATGACTTGTTTTTTTAATTTTGATACAAGGTATTAGCTATTTCATTTCTAATCCTCTGACCTTCGCTTTGCAAAGATGTGTTTGATGGCAATAATACATCATCTTCAGTGTCATTTTGTGGTAAAATTATGACAGTGTCATTGTTTTGTACATTGTAGTTTCTACATATATTGTGCAGAGCACAGCAAGTATTGATGATTTTAACAACCTTCTCTGGATGATAATGTAAGGTGCTCATCAAGCAGCGAAACCGGCTTTTCAGTACGCCTATTGTTCTTTCCACAATATTACGAGCCGATGAATGAGCCATGTTGAATTTATATTCTTTAGAGTTGTAGGATGGATCTCTGTACGGCGTTAGTAAAAAAGGCTCAATTCCATACCCACCATCGCCCAATAGTATGGAAGATCGTTCTCCTGACTCATACATCTGAAGAAAATGATGTCTGGCTCTACTAATGTTCCATATAAACGCATCATGACTAGAGCCGGGATACCGTGCATCTATTGCTCGTATTTTCATATCATGATCACAGATCTGAATATAAATATATCAAAAGGAATACAATATTACTTTGATAAGTTCAGTATGTAACTTAAAAATTACTTACAATCATGGTATTCATACTGAAATATCCCTTGCGGTTATAAAATAAATGCTCGTTACATCTGGGCTTTATGATTTTTACATGAGTCCCATCGATGCAACCAACGACTGAAGGAATTTTGTATTTATTGTAAAAATAGTTCCTTGATTTGTGCTTTTCGGTAGTTTCCATTTCCAGTTGCACCCATTGAGGACAAATAAACTGCTCTATAGCATTTAGCACATCATCTAAAATAGTTGACACTGTACTTCTACCCAAGCATATGCTAGAGTCGTTGCCAACAGCTCTTTGATACGATCCTTCTGCTAAAAACCGCAAAGAAGCTGCAAGTTGCAGTAAAGGCGGAATCTTAGAACTGGTAAGATGTTCTTTAATTGTGTTGAGTACCACACAAAAAGCGTCTTTATTTAACCGGTAACAATCTACAAATCTGCAAAGCAGATTTAAGTATGTTTGTATATAAAGTATAAGAGGACTACTTACGTTGTCTCCGGCAGCTCAATTGGATTGCTATAGTCACGTAAAATTTTTCTTTTTACCTTTTCTGAACGCTCTTCCTCTAATAGTAAAAATGCAAGAACAGCAGCGGCCATTTCATTTATTTACTTATAAGTTTCTTTTATTTCGTCAATTTAATTAATTAAACACTAACGGCCGTATTCATAAAAAAATATTATTGTACGTTTACAGAGTACATTAGCTATTGTAGACTTTTCGTCTTAATAATGACTAACAAAAATTTGTATTCATAAAGGAACAATATCAGTTTCATAGCTGTTGAACAATTGTAGCGACTTTATGTATATGTATGGCAACTCTCTTTTTATCTCGTTCTCATTTAGTTGTTAGTGATGCTTTAATCCACTGTTTGCTAAAAAAATTTAATAAAAAATGAATGTTTGCAAAATAAGAAACATAAAAAATGAGTTCGCGAACAATTTTAAATGAAAATCAATAAAGAAACTGTTACCATTATTCAATTTTTGTGATATACGGTAGCAAAGGTAACCGAATAATGAGTTTGTTTACATTTAATTTACATCACTTCTATAATTCATCAGCATTTTATTTTATTTCTTTGATTTGTGCTTTAAGTAAACGTATTTATAAATTGTGTAATTAAAATGGATGCAACTAATAACAAACAAGAACTTTCAGACAATGAAATGGAAAACATGGTAAATATGTGTATTAATACATGCTACATATCTACATACTTATATACATACATATGTATGTATACGAGTATGTTTACATATTTTATATTTGCTTGAATATGAATGCAAAATGTTACTTTATTTTTGGTTTAAAGAAGGGCAAATCCAACAATAAATTTTTTGACTTTACTGATGGTTTACTAAAGGTTTAATAAAATTTTTTCGTTTATGAATACAACTTTAACAATTTTGGCTTATAAACCGCCAATAAATCTAAAATAAATTTTTATGAATACGGCTGTAAATTTTTATATTTTATATTGATAAAACCACAAATTTTTAATATTTTTAATAAACACAGTTTGTATTTGACAAAAAAAATAAAACTAAAATGTAAACATATACATAAACATTCAAAACAGCTGCTTCGAACATCGGTTTTATTTGCATTCGAAAATAACAAAACCGACTTGGTTTCATGACACCAAATGAAACCAATATTGTTTTGCAAAACCGACAATTAGTAAAACCGACTTGGATTCTATGACACCCCTGAATATTAAAATGTTTCGATATAGACTGGCAAATTGTGCTGTATGTGACTATTATTGGACTGTGGTCTGAACTTAAATCATCCGAATCTAATATGTCCAAATATGTTCTTTGTATACCGTTAAAAACAACAAAATCCAAAAGATCTGGAATTTTTGAAATATCCGTTGGCCAATACGTCGGTCTACCAGTTGAAAGCGTAGAATAGTGATTTTTTATTATGCATTTATAAAGCTGCTTTCCTTTTGGATTCGCTAAACATAAACCCCACCATGAATGTTTGACATTGGAATCACCTCAAACAATAAATTTCGAACCAATGTTTTTGAAGAAATCTTCATATTGCTCGCATCTAACACTGTGTCTGGGAGGAGTATATATTACGAAAATGCTTACATTATTATTATCATAAGAAATTTTGATACCAGCAGATTGCAAAAAAGGTTTCTCAATACAATTTAGAATATCATATTTGATATGTGATTTAATTAATATAGCAGCACCACCATGCGCTCTATTATCTGGATGATTTGCAGTAATAGTATCATAATTATTTATTTTAAAATAGGATTTATCTGTAAAATGGGTTTCAGAAATCAATGCAATGTCAATAAGATTATTTATAAGAAAAATTTCAAGTTCGTTTTTGTGGTTAGAAAGACCGTTCGAAATTCATATTGCCAATCTTAGATCTATTTGCATAATTTCGTCATTAGCATAGTCATCATACTCATTAAATTTTCTATTAAGTTTTCAAGTTTTTCTAAACGAGCATCAAAGTTAGAATTTGATGTTTTTAATGCATCAAAGTATGACATATTATAATTGTTGTGTTGTTGTTTAGATTGTTGCATATCATTTAGTTGAGGATATTATTTGCTGTTCATAACAAAATTAGGAATTCTTTGGTGATTTGGGTATTCTTTTGGCCTGTTTATTCGTTTTGATATAAGATGCTGGTAAACTTTACAACCTTTATAGTTAGCAGTGTGGTTATTTAGACAGTGTAAACAACAGGGTGGGGTATCAGCTGGCTTTTTGCATTCAGTTGTAGGATGGTCCATTCCACATTTTACACATCGAAAAGGTCTTCTGCAGTAAGATTTAGTATGTCCATAAAGCTGGCAGCGATGGCATTGTACCAAATCATTGCTTCTCATTGGTGGTTCAATTTTGACTAAAGCGTTGCTTAAGGATTTGATATCATATATGGTTTTATTATTATCATTTGGATCTAAATCCACAAAAAACATGGAAAGGGGCTCTTTTGTAATACGACTTTTAACATTGGTAACCGATCTTACTTTATGACCCAATAGTAATTATTGTGCCTTTATATCTTCTGTGGGGGTTGAATGGTGAAGACCCTTAATTACTGACCTAAAAGCTTTTTCCTGTTTAAGCTGAAAGGTATGAAAGCTTATTTTTGCACTTTCGAAATATTTAACTACCTTTCTGTATGAATCTACATTTTTAACCATTATACGAACCTCACCATGACTCAGAGATTTATAATTAAAATCTTTAGGAGATACAGCAGAACTTATTTTCTTAATCATAATATTTATATTTTCTACATTGGGCACATAAATTGGTGGTTGTTTTGATGGTGATTCTTCAACATCTTCACATTCCTCAACATCAAGATCTGAAAATTTGTTATTAGATGATGTACTGGGTTGGTCAAAAACATGAAGTCGTTTTTGTTGATGTATTTTCGGGGATTCATTGAATTTACGCTTAATTGGAACAGTCTGCCAAATACAAAACCAACACTCAAAATTTTAAATATTGGATAGAAAATAATCTTAGTTTAAATATTTAGCTTAAAAGTGAATACGAAATTGACGATGCAGTTGAAACATTAAATAGAGTTCTATATGAAGCTGCTTTGATAGCTACTCCACAGCATCCTGAAAGAATAGGTAACAATGTTCGAATATCTTTTGAAATAAGGGAACTTATAAGAAATAAACGTATTTTGCGGAGAATATACCACAACAGTAGAAGTCAAATCGATAAAGCGAACTTGAGTAGAGCTTCAAATCACCTTAAAAAACGTTTAAAGTATTATAAAAATGATTCAGTAAATACCTATTTAAGATTGTTAGATGCTAATAGATCTGATGAATGCAACCTTTGGAAAGCAACAAAGTACCTTACACGTCCGGTAAAAAGAAATATTCCAATACAAAAAGCAAATGGTGAATGGTGCAGATCTAATATTAATAAAGCTAATGAATTCAAAGAACATTTGGAGAACGCATTTACCCCTTTTGATATTTGCAACCCTTTTCAAAAAGATGAAATAAAAAATTTTCTGGATATCGCTTGCCAAATGGATTGGCCTATCAAAAGTTTTTCTCCCTTAGAAGTTGTATCCACAATAACAAAACTCAATAATACGAAAGCTCCAGGATATGATCTTATCACCTCAAAAATTACGAAGTTATTACCCAAAAAAGGTATTATCTTCTTAACGGAAATATTTAATTCTATATTAAGGCTAAATTACTTCCCATCTCAATGGAAATATGCAAAAATTCTTATGATACTTAAACCAAACAAGAGAGAAAATGAAGTAGGGTCTTACAGGCCTATCAGTTTGTTGCCAGTGTGGTGGATGGTAGCAGCGAATTAAAACAGTTCTTGCTGTTTCACTGGTTATAGATAAACTCCTCTAGTTTATTTAAGTTTTCTTACTTCTACTTATTCTTAAAAATGAGTTATACTTAAAGTGTTACCATAGTGTTAATAAAAGAAGTAACAAGGTTGTATTGCTTAAGTGTACTAAATCGTTTATGGCCAATGTTGCCATTACACCTCCCTTCCGGGGGAAAAATGTTGAATCAACACAGTTGATCAGGCTGTTTTGATTCAAAATTTTCTTTTTTTTTTCTTTATATATATGTATATATTAAATCTAATATTAATTATTTTTTTTTTTATTCTTTCATATATGTATGTATTTTGGAATTTAAATACTAGATCTAAATCTAAGTTTATGTTTAGTTATGCTTTTAATATAAAAAGCTATATAATTTAATGCTTTCAATCTTCATTACTTATTGTAGATTGTTTTAGTTTTTTTTTTCAATATTTTTCTTTTTTTTTTCTTTAATCTTTATACATTCTAAAATTTATATTGTATTCATTAAAAATATTTTATACTCAACAACAATACTTGGGTTTTATTTGGATTATTCAATTTGTTTACTACTATGCACTACTATTTGTTTAAATTTTTAGAAAAGAAAAACAAAATTGTGTTTTTATTAAGTCGTGAAAAATTACGTAGTACATACATAAATGGTTTGTAAAACAAAATTCAATTAGTTTTGTTTTAAAGCAGATATTTTGTTTTTTTTTGTTTTTTTTTTTTTGACATTTGTGTTTTAAAAATATTATGAATTTAATTGAAATCCATTTTTAGTTTGCGATTATGTTTTAGTTTTATCTAGTTTAATTATAATTATTACTTGTTACGATATTTTAGCAATATTTTATGCTTTTCTAATTCTATTTTTATGTATGGTTTTTTCTTTTTTTAAATTTTCATTGTATATAGTGACATTTACACCATTAATATTTTTTACAATGAATGGACCATCATAGATGGGTTTAAATTTATCATACGGTTCTTTTTTGATAAATACTTTATCATTAATTTTTAAATTGCACGGGTTTGCAAATTTATCATACAGATTTTTATTTCTTTTCTTATGTTTTTCTAACAGTTCATTTGCCATAGTGTGCGACTTTTGTAATCTATATTTAACCTCTTTGCTATAACTTTCTACATTATAAATAGGATCAATTTTTTCCAGTTTCAGTTCATTTGGCATGATTGCTTCTTTTCCAAATACAAGTTCAAACGGTGTATATTTATTATCAAAAGTTGAACTTGAAGTTGTGTTATGGAAGAAAGTAAAATACTTTAAGTAAGTATCCCAGTCCGATATGTTTTCGCTGATATAAGATCTTATGTACTCATTAAAAACTCTATGATTTCGTTCAGCTGTTCCTACGGTTTGATGGTGGTAAGCGGTTGAAAAATTTAACTCGATGTTTAAATATTTGCATAGTTCGCAAAAAATATCATTTTTAAATTCAGTACCTAAATCAGTTTTAATTGAATTCATTCTACCGTAAATCAAAATAAAATTTTCAAAAATTGCTTGTGCAACAGTTTTTGCACTTTTGTCTGGTATAGGTATAGTAACAAGATATTTTGTAAAATCGCATATTAATGTTAAACCATATTTATTACCATATTTTGATGTTGGTAACGGACCAATTGTGTCCAATACTACCACTTCAAAAGGTTTAATCGGTGTGGGTGTAAGTGTGAGTTTTTCTTTTGTTCCGATTCTAACTTTATTCGTGTTACATTCTGTGCAATTTTTAATAAAAAAAGCTATGTCCCTAGTCATTCCTTTCCAGTAATATTTTGTCTTTAATTTTGCATATAGTCTTTTTCTGCCACAATGACCACCTAAAATCGGATCAGTGTGATGAATTTTCAACAGTTTTGTCTGTTTATCTTTATCAAATACCATTTCTATTGGTTCCACTAACATTATTTTCAGAGTTGTTAATACTCTATTACCATGGGTTTTTAATTCATCAATTTTGTATTTGCTAAAAAATGAATCGTCCTTAGACCATTCTAATACATAAATATTATGATTGTTTGCTTCCCTTTGAAGCATCAAAAGCATTTCCTCGAAATTCAATGTTTCGTTGACAATCTTAATATTTATTAAAAATTTCAATTTAAATCTGTTAAATATTTTAAATTTTATGTTAGTTAAATCATTATGTTCATAATTTATTTCTGATTTGATTTTCGAAATGGTTTTGTTAAAATTCTGGGAAAATTTGTCGTATACTTGTAACTTAATTTCATTGTAATTTTCTGAAGTTGGTTTGTTTATATAATTCCGCTTGGACATTGCTCGAGTTGTCACGGCGAGAATTTGTTCAGTATATATCTCTTTTTTCAATTCGTCAATTGAAATACGAGATAATGCATCTGCACCAACGTTATCTTTTCCTTTTATGTATTCTATTAAAAAATTATATTCTGAAAGTTTAAGTCTTATATTCGTTAGTTTGGATGATGGATCCTTCATATTAAATAAGTAGACTAACGGTCGATGATCAGTTCTGACAACAAAATTTGTTCCATAGACATAAGGTCGGAATTGATTTATGGCAAAGTATATTGCGTAAAGTTCTTGTTCTATTACTGGTTTTCTTTGTTCTGATTTACTAAACACCTTAGATGCGTAATACACTGGCAAATCATGTCCATCAAAATTCTGACTTAAAATCGCACCACAACCAATCTTTGAAGCATCGACGGTAATTATAAATTCTTTCGTAAAATCGGGGTATTGGAGAATTTTGGGTGATATAAGTTCTGATTTTATGGTTTCAAAGGCTTTCTGACAATTGTTGTCCCAAATAAAATTTACTTTTTTTCTTGTTATGTAATTAAGAGGCGCAGCATGTAAAGCAAAGTTAGGAATAAATTTCCTGTAATAATTAGCAAAAGCTATGAAACGTTTAACAGCGTCTTTGTCTGTTGGTATTGTGTATTTTTGTATTGCATTTATTTTCGAATCATCAGGTAAGAGCCCGTTCGAGGTACATTTGTGTCCTAAGAATGTGACTTCGGGTCTAAAAAAATTGCATTTGTAAGGGTTAATTTTCAAATTGTACTTTCTTAACGTTCTAAAAACACTAGCCAAATTCTTTAAATGATGTTCCTTACTGTTTCCTATGACAATAATATCGTCCATATACAAAAATGCTTTATTTGGTTCTAAACCTGAGAATGCTATAGACATCATCCGAGAAAAAGAGTTCGGAGCTACATTCAGTCCGAATGGTAAAACCTTCCATCTAAATGCTCCTTGATCTGTACTATATGATGTTAAATCTCTTGAGTCTTCATGAAGCGGTATCTGGTGAAAACCAGAGAAAAGATCGATTATCGAGAAATGTTTAGCTCTACCAAGATTGTCGAGTATATCATCAATCCTTGGCAAGGGGAATTTGTCAGCTATGAGTTTTTTATTAATTGCTCGAAAATCAACGCACATACGATAAGATTTGACATTATCTGGACTTTTCTTCGGAACCAAAATTAAAGGACTGTTATAATTTGACGTGCTGGGTTCAATCAAGTCATTTGCTAGTAAGTTCTGAACTTGCTTTTTAATTTCGCTTCTTTGTGTATATGGGAGTCGATAGTTTTTGATATACACAGGTGATGTATCATTGAGTCGCAGTTGCTGTTCATAAAAATTGTTTATGGTCATCTTATCACTTTTGAGAGTAAAGATATCTGCGTATTCCTCACATATTTGCATTAGATCTTCCTTGACATAGTTTGGCATTTTATCATTCAAGATAATTTTTAAGTTTTCAATACGTTCCTGTTTCAAATTATTTTTATTAATTGAATAAATATTGTATTCTGAAAGTTTTTCAGTTTTAAGTTTATAGTTATGCACGAATTTCGTTCCGTCCGTCGTATTTAAAATACGTAGAACAGGTGTTTTGGTGTTTATAATGCATTTACTTATAAATACACCCTCACAAATTTCTTGTGAATCAACAAAAAGCGGTTCAGTTACATTTTCTAACTGAAATAATCTAAATACTTCACACCTTGGTGGAATGAAACATGAGTTTTTACTAATACCATGAGAAATAGGAATAATTAGTCTTTCGCCATATACATAAAATGAAACCGTCATTGAGTTGTAATCTATTTGACACTTATTTGATTTTAAAAAATCTTTGCCCAAAATACCATCAGATGGGATATTAAAGCTGTCAGGGACTATATGAAAAACTTGTGAAATTGAATGATTAGCAATTAACAATTTTGTAGCAATTGTACCTAACGACTTTGTTGTATCTGTTGTTATGCCAACAATGTTAACTTTATTCGACTCATTGATTTCTATGAAATTTTTTACAGAAGAAACTTTCAAAATTGATATATCTGCTTGCGAATCTACTAAAAATGTGTTTTTTTTGTATGATGCCGTACAATTTAAACGTATAAAATCTGAAAAATTAAGGTTGAAGCTATATACTGATTTAAAATGATTCTGTTTGTCTACAATTGACTCTCTTCCACCCTCACCATATCCTGCTGAGGGACTTCCGAGTTTAAAGTTCTCACTGATGCATTCTGGTGAGAAAAATTTCGCCCCGAATTCCGATTATAACTGGAATTGTTATTATAATTGAAATTGTTATTGTTTCTACCTCGGTTGTTGTACCTATTATTTCGAGAATTATTTTGACTGTTACCTCTAGAGTTATTATTGTGCGCATTCGACCTATACGATTGTTGATGATTATTATTACCACGGGGGAATCTAAAGTTCGACTGATGATTTTGGTTAAAATTTGTTTTATTTCTGTTGTATCTCATCGTCAAAACATGTCTATCTTTTTCTGTGTTTGCTTCTTCTACTATTAGCTTTGCTACTACATCCTTGGGTTCTTGGAAAACTGTAGACGCTAAAATAGCTTTGACTAGATCTGATTTAGCATTGTTTCTGCAGATGTTTACCGTCTGCTCTATAGCCATTTCGTGCGCTTTTTCTTTTGTAATGCCCTCTATAACAAGAGAACGCTCTAAAGCATCCGCCAAATTTTCTACATTTTTTGAAAAATCTACATAATTATTTTGTTTGACATGCATAGCAGCAATTCTGCCCGCTACAATTTTAGAATTGTCCGGTTTTATTCTGGATTTAAGTGAGTTTTTTATTTGAGCTATGTTTGAAATATCATCGGGTAAAACCTCTCTAGCTTTTCCGTCCAACTTAGATTTTATAAAAGAAATGAAGCATGTAATCAGGTTTGGAGCGGTTATTTCCTCAATCAAGTTGATTTTATCTAAAAATGAATTTAGTGTAAGGGGATTTCCGTCGTAGTTTTCCCGTATAATATTAGAGCACATCGATATAAATTTCGTTTTTTCTTCTATGGACGCCATTGTTAAATTTAGTCTATTACCGCTAAATGTATTAATTGTACCTTTGATATTTGATGATTTTGTATCCGTATCTATACTCGTATCCGAGTTATCAGCGTCACTATCGGAACTAAAATCTGTTAAAATTTCTTCCTTAACAACTTCAAACAAATTTTCACCAAATGGGATTTTAACTTTACATTCTAACTTGATAAAACTTCTCAACAGTAACTCCCTGCAATGTACAATTTTATTATGCACTTTTTGTTTTGTCTCACTAGGCAAATGATTACTAAAAGGTTTTGTAAATATTATTATATTGTTGTAATTTTTAATAAGAAGCTTAATATATTCTTGAATTTTATTTTGGTTGCTTGAAATTGGTCTGTTTTGCAATATTCTTTTCTTTACTTTGTCAAATTCAGATACTAGTTCATAAAACTTTTTAATGTCGAAATTATTTGTTGACATCTACCCGTATAATTTATTTTAAATATGTCATCTTTTTATAAAAGTTTGCTAGCACTATCAATTTAATATTTTATAAATTAAAAATTGTTTATATAAAATAATTTTGTACATTTGTATGTATGTTTTTATTGTAATGTTTTTTTTTGTTGTTTGTTCAATGTTTTTGTTAAAAACAACCCTTAAATTTTGTTTTTTTTTTTTTCACAGTACATACCTGTGTACATATAATTTGTATACGTATACACAGTTTCCCACATAAATCAACGCAAGACTTTTTTCATTTCAAATTGTTATTTATTTGTATGTATATTACAAATTTATTTGCAATGTACATATGTATGTATATTAAAAGTGAAAAAATAAAATTTCAAGATTATATTTTAATTTAATTTGTTTTAAATATTCTTTGTGTTGTTTATGTGTTTGTGTTTTTGATTGTGTTAGAGGGTTTTTGTATATTTGTGTCAATGTAAAATGTTAGTAAAAATGTATACATACTTATATATATGGATAAATATTAGTTTTTTCAATATACGTTTCATTGTTGTCATCTCTTGTTGTTTTTATGTAGTTGCTACTGTTTATATGTAGGTTTGCTGGTTTCTTCTTGCTGCTTCTGTTGTTTTTTTCCTCTGTTTTATTTTATTCTGCTTCTTCGTTCTATTATATTTTTCTTCTTGCACTCGTTATTTTGCTTTTAAATGATTTTGTTGTGTTGTTTTCTTATTGTTGTTGATGATGTGAATGCTGATGATGCTTTTGCCGCCAGTGATGATGATGATGATGAACTTATAGTTGCGGGGGTAGACGTTCTAGACCAACGACGCTTCTGTTTATGATAATATAAGAACTATATGTAGTTGTTGTCTAGTTAGTTTTTGTTTAGTATATTCCTTTGGACCCTCCACAATGAATGGATTTTCTTTAATAATTGAATTATTTAAAACTTATCGCCAACTTACTTTTAGTTATTGTATTTGTATATAAAACAATGTATTCTTTTTTTTCATTTACTACTACTGATATTTGGCATGTAGTATTTATGTAAATATTTTAAATATTCTATTTTTTACAAATTTTACTTTTTCTTCAGAATACAAAAGTTTTAATAAGTTTTCTCTTGTTGCATTTATTTATTTAGTCATTGACATTATAAAAGAATGTTTTTGTAGTTGCTTTGGTTTAATTATAATTATTTATTTCTTTTTTTATTTATTTTTATTGTAAATTTTTGTAATATTTTGTTGTTTTTTTTTATTTAAATTTTTGCACTTGGCATTGCATTTTTAATAGAGTGGACTTTTGTATTTTATTATTTAATGTTTTTTCTTGTGTCGTTCGTTCATTCACTATTTAATATTCTTTAAGTTATTTTGGTATTTTTTCCGTGTATTTCCTACACTCAACGTTGATATTGAATATTATTCACTGCCGTAATAATTCGTAAACAATTGTTAATAAGAAAAGTTTTCATTGGGGCCACAAGAGGTGGTTTATGAGTTGCTGTCGTTAAAAGCCTACATATTTATTCGCAAAGATATCCAATCATCAAGACGGCAAAATGTAGTGGAATTAATAGGGAGTTTCTTTGAATTCATTGCCCTTTGAAATTATGAGATTGCAGCTATCATTAAAATTCCCATTCACTGGTATGAGCTTGTTTTTGTGTGGTAAGTTAGTTAATTTTTACGAACTTATTAAAACATTATTAAATTATTAAAAGCATTATCTTTTGTGACAAAATCGTTTTCTTTACTGTACGAAAAAATGCCGTTATATTTCTGTGTTTTTTCTATATTATTTTATTAAATGTACTTTTTTTTTTTTTTTTTTCACTTTATAACTTATTCTTTGTAGTTTCCATTTCTGAGTTCTTTCGTTAAGTTTTTAATTTTGCATTTTTCAGTGTTCGTACATTCTCAAATTTTTCCAAACTTGGATAACTGTGTATTATTTCTATTTTTTTATTAAATTTTTTTTCGGTATATCTGTTTTTTTTTTTTCTTTGTTTTTGATTTTGTTACGGGACTGTACTTTTTCAATTTCAACTTTTCTTACTTTTTTATAACTGTATTTTTCCACTTTGCATATTTTAATTTCTATTTCGTTTAATTTTCATATTTTTCGTTTATAGGTATTATATTTTATTTGTTATCAATTTTTTCATTTTTATAGTGTTTCATTTTCATTTTTTTTTCATAATTTATTTCGTTTTATTTTGTTGTTTTACAGTTTTTTTCATTTTGATTTCTTTGGGTTTTTTTTGTGTTCTTGTTGATTGGTCAATTGCAAATATTTGTAAAACTAATTGGTTTGATTGAATTACTGGAAATTTCTGGTTTGGTAGTAAATTTATGTTTGTAATCTTTTTTCTTTCTGCAATTTCAACTTCCGCTTTTCAATAGTTCACACTGGAATAGTATTTTTTCTATAGTTTTATTAAAAATTTAATTTCCTTTTCAGCAATTTCCATTTAAATTAATTATTTTCACTTAAAAACTCAATTTTCTTTTCTTGTATTGTGTGGAATTTTCTTTTTATATTTTATCCGTGCTTTATTTATCCACTGTCACGGTCGCCATGTGGTGGATGGTAGCAGCGAATTAAAACACTTCTTGCTGTTTCACTGGTTATAGACAAACTCCTCTAGTTTATTTAAGTTTTCTTACTTCTACTTATTCTTAAAAATGAGTTATACTTAAAGTGTTACCATAGTGTTAATAAAAGAAGTAACAAGGTTGTATTGCTTAAGTGTACTAAATCGTTTATGGCCAATGTTGCCATTACACCAGTGTTTTCAAAAATATTTGAAAAACTTTTGTTAAAACGATTAGTTCCAATTTTAGAATATGCAAAAATAATTCCTGACCACCAATTCGGCTTTAGGCATAAACATGGTACCCCAGAACAATGTCATCGTATTGTACAAGAAATTACAAACGCTTTTGAAAAGCGTTCTGTGTTTTTGGATATCACAAAAGCTTTTGACAAAGTGTGGCACATTGGCCTCTTATATAAAATTAAGCTTCTCCTTCCTACCCCGTTTTATCTGTTGCTGAAATCATATTTACATGATAGATCATTCTATGTCCATATTAATGGGGAAGATTCTTCGTTTGGAAATATTAAATCTGGAATTCCACAAGGAAGTGTACTAGGTCCTATCCTATACACCATTTATACAGCAGATATGCCTTTTATAGATAGTTTGACCATTGCTACATATGCGGATGACACCGCCATTTTATTTTCCAATGAATGTCCAGTTCAAGCATCGGCAGTTTTACAAAGGCAACTTTATTTAATTGAAGAATGGTTAAAAAAATGGAACATAAAGGTTAATAGTGAGAAATCCGTTCACGTAACTTTCACATTAAGAAAAGGTGACTGTCCAGCTCTATCTTTAAATGGAAGTGTTATTCCAAGATCAACAAAAGTGAAGTACTTAGGCCTTTATTTGGATAGAAGGCTTAAGTGGAAAGATCATATCAAAGCTAAACGGCAACATTTAAACATAAAAACAAAAAAAATTTACTGGCTTTTAGGACCAAAGTCGGAATTAAGTTTGGAAAACAAGATTAATATATACAAATCAATCCTAAAACCGGTTTGGACTTATGGTATTCAACTCTGAGGGACTGCTAGTAGTTCTAATGTGGAAATTTATCAGAGATATCAGTCAAAAACATTAAGGCTATTAGCTAATGCACCATGGTTTATAACCAATAAGTGTTTACATAAAGATTTTAAAATAGTCACAATAAGAGAGGAGATTAGTAATTTTAGCAATAGATATCTGGATAGACTTAGTAATCATTCAAATATTTTAGCTATCACTCTTTTGGATGATAGTAATGAAATTCGTAGACTCAAAAGATTACATATACTTGATCTACCTTTTAGAGGCTAGTTTTATATACATAAATATATTTTTAATATCAGAATTGTATACATACATATGAACTCTATTAATAAATATGTACTTATGTATATGTATGTACATATATATTTACTTATTTACATACTGTTTTTTTTTAATAAGCTTATTGGAGCTTAATATTTCTTGTAAAATAGATTGCAAATAAATGAAATTGAAAAAAAAAAATGTTTATTATATAAATTTAAATGCTTATATTTTTATTTCTACTAGGGGAAAGCATAGAAATTATACCCAAAACTCCATCATTATGGAGTTTATGAAAAAGTATGCAGATATCGCAAAATGTTTCAAAAAGCACGATAAGGCAATGGTGGAATCTCTTCGGAGAGAACTAGCTGAGGCACTAAACAGTGCTGATCCCCCACAAAAGGATGTCAACGGATGGAAAAAGGTAAAGTTTAATTGATACCATAAATTAAACTAGAAGTAAATTGTTCAGTGTTCCATACGTATGTAGACATGGACTGAGTGGAAAAGCGACATAAAAAGAAAAACAAAGTCGAGTCCCGGGCAACTGGTGGAGGACCATTTTCCAAGTACCAACTGACAAATACAGAAGAGACAATAGTGCGCATATGTGGCATTGCTCAGTCGGTGGAATGGGTGGATGGCTTTGCAATCGGTCACAGCGAAGATGTAGGTGCTATGAGTGAGGACGAAATGCCATCAACATCAAAGCAGCAAGCGTCTCAATTTTAGCAAGCAACACACCAGGGAACGGCGCGATCACACCGCAACCATAAATACACCGCATATGTACTCTATATATATACTTTACACATCCGAGCACTTTAAACAACGCAAAAAAAAATTTGCGGTGTTGATTTGACTCGCCGTTTATTTACAGAGAGTTGATGCGATCATAACATCCCTGTCGAAAAAAAAACTAACTTTAATCCATTAGTGGACACGGGCTCTTTGTAGACCGATTTGTACCAAACTTTGTACATATAGTAATATATACCCCCTAAGCTTAAATTTTCAATCAGAAAATATGTAGGACCGACCTAGCCGTTTATCTGCTTAACAGCCATACCTAAACAAGAGCGGAAAGCGGAACGTTTTCTACCGCCTAGCGATAACGTTGAAATACCATACCTAAACAAGAGCGTCAACGCTTTGTCATAAAAACAGGGTTATTACAAAATATATAACAACCCTGATTATAATAGTATACTCATAACCTAATAATACATACATCTCTACAACAAACACAACAAAAAAATTCCTCTGAAGTCAAAAGTATAAATGTGTATGTGTGTATGTTTCAACCTGTGACAAAAATATATATAAAAATTATTCATTCAAATACGAAAAAATAAATACAAATCAAAATTTCACACTTGAAATAAAAAACAAGTAATTTACAAGAATTGTCAGCTGGGCTTGTAAGACTACCTTATAGTCATTGTATCATGAGTGATTGTCTTTTGCAGCTAACTTCACTATTAAACGCGCTGTCAAAATCGGATTTTCCAATTGCAAAATTTTGCCGCCGCGTTATTTCGGGATGCTCCATACAAATTGTATGGGCATGAGAACTTTTGACAGCTAAAAAACGCTTGCCGCTCTTGTTTAGGTATGGCTGTAACTGGACGAACTCAGAATGATGTTTGTTTGTTAAAATTTACTTACTCAAATGGCATGAGCTGCCAGATTTGACGATTTTGGGTCCTAAAAATGACATGGTGACAATGGGACGATTTATAACCTCATTTTGACGATTTTAAATAATTCCAGTTTGGAACATTTATATGTACTATTAAAGCAACCTTGAACTGCTGAAAATTGTAATGAGCAACTTTTTAAAAACTAGTTTGCTTAATAAAGCTATAAACACATAGACCACAGCGAGCAGCAATGTGTCAAAAATAAAATACACGAGCCTATATGAAGTTGATTATTTTGACGACAGCAAGGCAGGTTGTTGTCTATGCTACTTTTGCTGTTGCTGCCAAATTAGACTAATTTCTATTTTCATAAGCAGCAATAAGCTGATACAAAGGTGCCAATATAATATAAATGTTACGGCAATGAGAACTTAATATACTTTGTGTTATTTAAACGAAAATAACATAACAAAATTTAAATAAATAAATAAACTGATGTGCTTTTATATATTTACTCGATATTACAACTTTTTTAGCTGGATGTCAAATTGTATATTGGAGTTGTAATGATAGGCTTCTAAAATTGAGTGCCTAAACATAATTGCACTAGACCATACTTATTTTTGTTTTAGACTATTTTTAAGACCTTCAGTTTTGAATTTTAATACACTTTACTCGTATATTCTTCGAAAAATGTTCACCAAGATGTTGGTAGATATTAATACGGTATGTATCAAGATTAGTGCAAGCTCGTACTTGGTATTAGCTTTTCTCGGAAATGTACTTTATGGCCCAAATATATGTAAACGTTTTAAACTTTATATGTCGAAATTCAAGTGAGTTTGAATGGTACAAAAAAGTACAACCGTATTAAATTTACCATCCCTGTTTGCTCTTTATGTTCATGCTTGTTGATAGACAAGAAAAAAAAGTTCCGTTGTTTTCTGTTTAGATGTGAAGTAGCAAAACCAATTAAAATATTAATTGAGTTAATTAAATTATTAATTGAATTAACTAAAAGAGATATTGATAATTTTAATTGAAAATATTTTTGGAGACAATGAGGCATACTCTAAAATAGTTAACGATTTTCTCATATAACAACAAAAGCTATATTATTTACATACAAATAATATGTGTAATAATTTGTTACTTTATTTCATTTTGAATAAAAATCTGTTGCTAACACTTGTTTTATAAAGCACCAAATTCAATTAAAGTAAACAGTAATTTAATTAAAATATTAATCAAATATATAAATTTTTCTAAGCAATCACTTAATTGAAAAAAAATTAAGAACTATTTTTTCTGTGTAAGAAACAAACTTAGTGCCAGGTTTTTTCCTTTCAAAAACAAAAGACTTAAGAAACAAACGTTTAAAAATTTCTTGATTCGGTCGCCTTAATACTACCCAGTGATTAATATTCCGAGTACTCAGAATTGTAAGTGGAATTGTAACACAGAGTATGCTTTCACTTACTTCATATTGTACAATGTACATGGTACAGTACTACAGACAGAGAGGAAGTAAGCTAATCGTGGTATAGGATTGAGTGTAACACACTTTCTCATTGCATTAAGCACTTGTCGCAGAAGCAATGTTGCTTACAATGCAATGTATAAAGTGTGTTGTGAGTATCATGTCAAAAAAGAAGATGCAAAACTTCATAAGTGTTTATAGTTTACAGGTAAATTCTAAAATAAATTTTAATAAAGTTTGTTTAAATTAATATAAAAAATTATAATAATAAAATAAAAAAGCAACAATAATTATAATAATAAAATAAAAAAGCAACAATAATAATAATAAAATAAAAAATAAGCAGTATAATGGAGGGATTTCGCAAGCGTCATATACGACGATTGGCGGCGCAGGAGAGGAAAAAAATGTGTTCCGCTACTAATTTTGTAAATAAAGAACTGGAGAAAAACAATAAAAAGGTTACAATTTTACAAAATGAAGCCACCTCGCCCATAAGCAATAGAATCTGAAGAGCAAATGCAAACAGTGGAGCGTTTCTCAGAATCAAATAAAGCCGAAATGGTATGTTGTAATTTTTAGCAAATTTTGTTCTATATTTTTCACATTTTCTATTCTTAATAATTCTTCCAGATAACTGTTATAAAACAAGTTATAAATCCTGGAGGATTATGTAAGAATTTTCATCGGCTTCTTGACAAAAATATTACATTTTCGTACAATTACGATGGCGTGAATGATAAGAAAGCTTTTAAAGATTATAAGTTTTTGAATGCTGCAATTTTCGGTAAGTCGCAGTAAGTGTGTTTTGTGTTTAACATACATACTTCAGTTTCATATTTTTTTTTACTTTGCATAGAAGCGGTTAAAAATGATGGCTACACGCATACCGAATACGTCAAGGATATTCGTGAATCTATAAAGACGCTCAAAAACAGGATCCACAAAAGAAAATACGATGAAAATAAAAAAAATGAGAAAAAGAGCAAAGCAGAAATTACTCACCCCACTAAAACCACTTAATTTTTTTCTTAGTTTACTTTATATTTAATTTTTTTTATTCATTTAATGAATAAATAAATATGAATCGATTTTTAATTTTTTTTTTATAGCAAAAAAGTATTTTTTAAATGTTACTTTTTATATTATTCAAACCAAAAAATATGTTTAGTTCATAATAATAATATTGTAAACAATAATATAATACGAAAATTGTTTTTGTTTTCAATATAATTTCTCACACGAAATTTTTTTAATTTTCCTTAAACTGGCTGTGAATTATTAATGATTAATTTAAAAATACATGAAAAATAATTAGTTATAATTAAAATTTTATGTTTTTAGTCTATAATGAAATTATTTCTAAATTATAATTATTAATAAAAGACTAAGAAGTAAAATACAAAAAAAATTTTTTTATTTTAATTTTTCTAACATTTTTGTTAGGGTGTATTTCTTGCTCACTTCTATATACTTTGTATATGAACAAGTACTTTACGTTAATTACAGCACCCTTTACTAAGTATTTGAGAAAATATTACATTTTGGTTACGCAACGATTATACAAAGTATATAGAATTGTATGAAGAACGGATACTTTCTCGTACACTTTGTGGGTTGCTGGTAAGCAATGAAAAAGCGGCCATGTTCTATATAAAAGTAAACGAAAAACGTATATAGACTTCCGAGTACCCCGTACACACAAAGTATAGCACACGTATTTCAGTACGTATAACACACGTGCGTCACTGGGTTACTTTGGAAAACATTTTTCAAAAAGAACTAAGTACAACCGCAAAGATAAATATTTCTAAAGACAAAATAAAAGATATTGAAAGTTTATACGCTTATCTTCCACAAAGTGATGTGAAATTCTTCTCGGATTTATTCGTTTAAGTTTGTAAAAAGTATATTCAAACTTTCAGAACGAAAAATTAAGCTCGAGTGAAACATATTATGTTGCAGTTTTTTCAATCAATCAAGTATTTTTAAGACTTTTGAATTGTTATTTAATTTAATTGAAATAAAGTTTATTTAAGCAAAACGGACATATGTACATTCCCTAAGAATCAAGTTTTCATTTATATAAACCCAAAATTACCATTAAAGATTAATAGAAAAAATTTTTGCGATATAGAACGAAAAGGATATGTATATTACAATAATGGTTTATATATAACTTTTAATTTTTCTCACAAACATACGTGAAGATAACTTTTTAATTATTTCCATGAACATACGTGAAGATAACCCAAGTTTTTTTTCCCAACAGAACTTCATATACTTTTTATAGTATATCCATAATAATGTTGCATACGTTAATATAACATATTAAAATTTTATTAATAGTGGATATACAATAAAAAGCTTTTTTAATATCTCAAAAACCATAAGAGATAGAGACCTGGGGATTGCACAGATCGAAAGATCTATAAAACTTACTACAGGAAGCGGTCTTATCTAAGTTTTTGGTATTTTGTGATATACGTGAAGATAACTTTGGCACGA
Source organism: Lypha dubia (assembly GCA_947311025.1). Taxonomy (NCBI): domain Eukaryota; kingdom Metazoa; phylum Arthropoda; class Insecta; order Diptera; family Tachinidae; genus Lypha; species Lypha dubia. The sequence continues at coordinate 100,985,825 of OX371260.1, read as the reverse complement.
CGACATATCATCAACAACAAACATACAGTTGATTTTGATAATGTGAGCATTTTAGACAGAGAAAATGTAGAGAAAAAAAATACACAATCGAAAGCTTGCGCATACAAAAGAACATAGAGAGAACGATGAACATAAAAGAGGACACCAATAATATCAGCGCTAGTTATATTGTTGCAATCAACTGTGTTTTTACAGTATATTTACATATATTTTTATTTTATAATTTTTCAAAACTTTTCGGCATGCAAAAATGTCAAAAACAACTTTATATTGCAATCCTTTTTAATCGAACATTTGTATTATTGTAAGTAAATAATGTACAGTGAAAAAACTTTTCAAAATATAATATAATGTTTTTTAAAAAAATTTTAAATAGACGAAACCCCTGAAGAAGTCAACAAACAATTGACGAAACGTTGGGTAAAAAATGTAATAAAGCTGTTTTATTAACATTAACTATGTTAGGCCTTATTAGCTTAAAGAAGAAAAATATCATTAACAACAAAAATATATATGTTTTGGATTTTACTTTATTTGTTCTAGTCAGCTGTTCTGAAGAGAAATTTTTGGGAATATTTTTATATTACGTTGTGCTACCAAGTTCTCAATACAATTATTCCTGCTTGTTCTAGAAAATCTGCTCCCAGAAGCGTACAAAAATAAAAAAATTAAATCTGCTGAATTACATGTAAGTTTTACACTACAGCTTTTTATAATTTTTTAATGGGTTGGAACTTTACTATACTTTTTTCAAAGTCTATCTTGTTCAAGTTGAGCTTTATTCTAATGTCTCTTATTTCATTCCCAGGTGGCAGCCTTCGGCTACCAATACTCTAGGGGTTTTTATTTTTTATTTACATTAATTAATGTAAAGGATCTTTAACTGGTCTGATTGCAGCTGCCGTGGTGGCAGTGAGGTCTAAGCGGTAGACAACTCTGATGATGAGACTGTGGTTAGTCTCGAAACATCGATGTCAGTTCAACCCTCCGCGCAGTCAAAAAACTTTTTCATTGTCTGTTTCAAGTATTAAGAGCCACTAGATTTGTTTTTCTTTCTAATTTAAATAATAATTTAATTTATAATAAAATTAAATTTAGAGAAAACGAACTTAAGCCTGAAAAATTAAAAAATTTCTTTGATTAAACATCACTCAGTTCGAATAAAAACTTCACAAATTAATTAAAAATTAATATATAAAAATTATAAAATTCACAACTTAATATTTATTTATATTATAAATAAATTTTTATTTTGTTAAGAATAGCGGTTTTATTAAAGAAAATATTTTTATATAGTCCAAAGTGTGGATTGCATCAATAACGCTTATAATCCATAAAGCGGCTTCAGAAAAATTAGCTTATAGTCCACAAAAGTTGTGCACCAATTTTTTTTGTTTGGTTTAAGGTTGGGAAAATGTTTTAATGATGAAACAGAACACGTCCGCAACTTCAAGCAAAAACGCCTCTCAGAGAAAAAAGGCCCATAATTGAAGCGTCGGATTCAATTTCATTCGCATTTCCAATTTTTATCACAAGTCTTGTTTTTGTACATTGATGACTGAAAATTATATATGAAATCATGTTTATGCACTTCTGCAATTAATTTTTCGACAATATCACTCATTTTATTTTCAAATGTAGAAAATTATAAATATGTATATTGCTATTTGAAATGTTTTTTTGATTTTCTTTTGTTCTTATTTTTCTTTGGTTTTGTTTACAAATTGTATGAAATATAATAAAAGTGTGGTAGCATTGTTGAGAGCATTTTACTCTGAGAGTGAGAGCATACGAAAAGTCGCTGGCAAAATAAAATAGATTTTTGTGTTTGTAAAACTTTTCTGAGCTGTTTGGTGCATTTCTTTAGCCTTAACTTTAGCTGGGGGGGATCTGTAACGTTGCCATTCTCGTCGCGCTCTCCGTTTTTCAGTCAATAGCCTTTCTTTATCTACAGAAGAAATGTTGTTGAATCTTACTTGTTGATTTGAAGAAGCATTAAGAGCAGCTTGATTAACATGTGCTTCAAACAACCTAATAGAATTTTCTATGTCAGTAGGTGTTCTCAACTGCATATTTTCCGTGCAATGAGCACTCAAATATTTTTTGTATTTCAGCCAGTTAACACGTGCAGATGTCAGCGGTAAATCGCATGTTGATGTTGCAGTTGTGTGTGAGTAAATAGTGATAATAGTAGGCGAGTGATCTGAAGATAAATCCAATGATGCTTCAACTTCAATCATTTCGCTGGGCACACCTTTCGAGATTCCAAAGTCGATAATATGAGGAATTTTTTGTCGATCCGTTGGCCAATATGTTGGCTGACCACTTGAAACTACATTTAAACCCATTTTTGAAATTGTGTCAAACAAAACACGACCCTTAGGACTGATTAAACGTGAACCCCAAAAAGTGTGTTTAGCATTGTAGTCGCCAGCTGCTACAAAACGGGAACCCAGTGTTGTATAAAATGCGGTATATTTACTCTCTGAAATTGAAAATTTGGGAGGAGAATAAACAGATGATATCACAAGTTTTTGATAAAAATTTTCAATGCAGATGTTTCTTGCTTGAAGATAATCTTCACAAAATTCATTTAACAGGTAGTGTTTTATTCGCGTTTTTATTAGAATTCCCGAGCCACCACAAGCTCTACCTCGAGGATCCTTGGTGTCGTAGAAATTATATCCACTAATTCTAAAATAGCTTCGAGAAGTCAAATGAGTTTCTGAGATAAGCGTAACATCGATTTGCTTATCCAGAAGAAAATATTATATTTCATTTTTATGTTGGCAGATGCCGTTTGCGTTCCAAAAACATATTTTCAAGTTCATGGTTTGCTTAATACAGCCTGCAACAAAGTAGACTGCATTTTCAACATTTCCTGCATCATACAGGACATGTTGAGAGTAAAAGTAGTTACTGTTTGTATTAAGCTCTCAATTGAGGCTTCAATACGGCTAAAATTAGACCCTGGAGCTTCGTTTACTGGTACCGGTTTTTGCGCTGTATTGTGGTTACTTTTTAAAATGTTAGCGTATGAAAATTTATTATTAGGTTGTTGCTGAGCAATAATCGCGTTTGATTTCAATACGTTTGAATATTGTTGCTGACTGGAAGACGGTTGAGGTAACTAAGGGTAGCTTAAAAGTGTGATAGGCTGAGCGGGGATAATATTTTCTTTTTTGTGCGAGGAGCGTTTAAAAAACGAGTAAAGAGGGCAGCCTCTATAGTTGGCAGTGTGATTTCCGCCGCAATTGCCACATTTTTTCGCCTTGGGATCACCTTTTGTTTTGTCACAGTTAGCGGTACTGTGTAGCTCACCACATACAACGCAGACTGTAGGCAACTTGCAATAAGTTTTCGTGTGCCCAAATTCTTGGCAGTTCAGGCATTGGATAGGTCCAGCTCTTTTATGTGGCTGCTCTCTCCGGTGCAACAAATACTTTAGATCATAAATTGGATGGGATTCATTTTTTTTATCTGTATGTCACCTGGCTGTAACTCGACGCTAAATATTGGTTGGTGGATTTTTTTTCTATTTTTGATGTTTGAAACATTTTTCACCTTGAATCCACTATTTTCAAGGCCAGTCTTGACCTCTTCTGTATCCACGCTAGAATCTATACCTTTTATTACAACGGTTAGACCTTTAGCACTCTTAAGCTGATATGTATAAAAATTTTTATTTTTAGTCTCAAAGTCTGAGACTATTTTTCTGTAATTATTTTCTTTAGATACCTGAATTTTTGTTTCATTAATTTTCCCACGCTTGATTGGAATTACGTAAAACTCATTTTCTCCAATTAACGAGATAAGGCTTTTTACCAGAAAGCTGGAGTTCTGTTCTCTTAAATAAATCGGTGGTGGTTTACTCAAACTTGTATTAGTTGTGTCTTCATCACCTTGTTCAGTTAAAATCGCGAAACGATTTTCGGAATTTTTTATATTTTACCCATCTTTGGGAACTTTTGCCGTTGCCGCAATTTGAGCAGATTTGGGACTTCTTCCCCTTTTTAACACATGTGTCTATCCATTCCTGTTTGAATTTTATTATCACTATTTTCACTTACTTTATCCATAATTTTATTCATTTTATGCACGTTGGTCACCTGGGTATTTATTGTTTGTTTGTTTGATTGTACAGCTAAGCTGACAAGTTTGGTAATAGGTGCAACTGTTGTTGCTTCTTGATCACTATTTAACATGTACGGAGAGCATGATCGCGCTCGATTAGTTGTGTTTTGTGTAGAATTCAGGTTTGTGTTTAATTCAATTTTTTTATTGTCGTCATCAGCAACAAAAGTTAAATAAGCATTTCCACTGCTTGTGGGTTTAGTGTTGTTGTTGTTGCCAGAAGATGAACTCATTTAGAGTTCTCTTGTTTTTTTTCACTTATAAGAAATTGTGTATGCAAATATTTTTTTTTTTTTTTTTTTTTTTTTTTTTAATTAGGACCAGCACTCAGGGGATGACCCCTACGTATGCAAAGCATTGAGCCGGAACTTGGAAAATAGGTTTTGGGAAGGAGGATAAAGGGAGTAGTGTTTGTGGACATTCGATTTGAACTCTGACACACTGAAAGTGGCAGGAAAGACCTCTGCGGGGAGTTTATTCCACATACGAACAGTGCGGCCAAAGTACGAATTCTCTCTGTAATGCGTAGTGCGGTTCACTGACATATCGACCACAAAGGGATGTGCTCCTGATGAAGAGCGTGTTATACGTGAAAAGTGGCGGGTTTCAGGAACAAGTTCCCTGATTTCATCAGAGCACACTCCGTTGTAGTAGCGTTAGAACAACGAAACACATCCAACATTGCGTCGATGCTCCAATGAGTCAATAGAGTTGGCTACCCTACTGTCACCGATAAGCTTCTTCGCCCTATCCTGTACGCGGTCGAGTAACTTCAAAATAGATTTTGAAGCACCGGCCCATACATGAGAGTTGTATTCCATTTTCGGTCGGATAAAGGTGGTATAAATACTAAGGAGATCAGATGGAGTGAAGTATGTCCTACACCGTCTTAGAAAGCCGAGGCACTTGAATGCTTCTTTTGAGACATGAAAAATGTGATCATTCCATCGAACATCACAGTGAATTTTCATGCCAAGAACATCAAGAGCTTCTGATTCCTCAATATCTATACCATCCATGTTTACAGATGGAGCAGCATGTCCGGTCATACGTCTATATGTGAGCACAGCACATTGGGTCTTTCGTGCGTTAAAATTTACCCTATTAGCATGACCCCAATTTGAAATTAACAGGAGATCGCGATTAAGCGTATCATTCATATTTTGCCGCATTGCCCGGATCTCCGACGGTTGTGGCCTGTTGCTGAATGAATACGAATGAACTAAGCTGCTGTCATCTGCAAAAGAGTAGATAGGGTTGGAAGTTTGACGTAGAAGGTCATTAAGAAAAATAAGAAAAAGGGTAGGAGAAAGAACGGAGCCTTGCGGTACCCCTGAATTTAACTTGAACTCGTTTGATGAGACCCCATCTACAACAACTCGTATAGTGCGATCTCTGAGAAAGCTCGATACAAATCGAGTGAAGCCATCACCGACACCAAAAGCAATCAGTTTTGACAAAAGTGCTCCATGCCACACTCTATCAAATGCCTTGGAAATATCTAGAGCCACCACTTTACTTTCGCCAAAGTGATGTATGCTATTACACCACTTCTCCGAAAGGAAAGCAAGTAGGTCCCCCGTAGAGCGGCCCCTACGAAAGCCGTACTGCTGGTCGCTAAGTAAACTGTTGAGCTCCAAATACTTCACAAGATGGAAATTCAACATACTTTCCATAACTTTGGAAAGCGCAGAACAAATTGCAATTGGGCGGTAATTTTCAGGGTTGTTGGCCTCCCCCTTTTTAGGGATCGGCGTTACATTGGCAACCTTCCAACACTTTGGAAATTCACCAGCATGGTACAAAGTGCTAAACAGGCGTGCCAATGTCGAAAAGCACTGTTTCAAGACCAGTGCTGAGATACCATCCGGCCCAGGAGACTTGTTTACGTTAAGCTTCGCTAAAACCTTTTTAACTGCACGCGCTTGAAAGAATATTTTTGGCATAGTTACAGATTCTCCCTCGAGAACGGGTAGTGGTTGACTGCTTTCCGGCAAGTGAGAATTTCTTGCAAACATTTCAGCCAGAAGGTTAGCTTTATCAACCGGGTCAGTGAATACATGGTCGTCCTTTAAAAGAGGTGGAATTGAAGAACTAGCATTATCCTTGACTCTTTTAACGAATGACCAAAAGCTCTTGCTACCCCGTGGAGCATCAAGAACTTTAGTACGAAGGCGCTTTATGTATACACAAACAAAAAAAATAATATAAAACCAGTATAATAACTGTTTAATAAATGTTTTGTTTTTGTATTTTTTGTGACTTTAAATTTTTGATAATTTTAATATTCAGTTGCGACGATTATAAAACGCGTCTATACACTGCGAGAGTTGAAACTGAATGATGCATACATATATGAAATAATTTTGTTTAAGTAAATATCTTGGGCTATTTTGTGCTCATTTTTATATAATAATCGCCTATTTTTAACACAATCGAGTTCACAAAAATGTTTGCATTGAAATTTACTATTTTCCGTATGGCTGCAACTTGGTTTATCATATGTACCGAGAGTGTCAGCATCTTTATAGACCCTAAAAAAAATTCTCTTATAGGTATATTCGAAATATATTTACATATCTGAAACAAAATCCTTAATAATAACTCGATATATTTACCGCTGTTGATATTTTTTTAATTTGTGCTTCTTTCGTGTTCCAGTATTTAAATTTCTAAGCATCTTTTGTATTCCCAACATCTTTCAAACTTTATTTCTTAGGGTCTATGTTATATTTAATAACTTTCAAATACCAGATAATAATCGAATTATTGCAAATAATGAACACAGTAGTATGTATGTATACTAGATTCAACCATTTCATTTCAAAATCAAACAAGTAATGAAGGTAAGAAATGTTAGTCAATCAACGAAAATTACTGTTATAAATAAAGATGTGCGCGTGAGTGTTTTTTTTGTTGCATGATGATCTCGCACGCTCGCTCAAACGACAATCATGCGTGATTCGAGAAAATAACGACATTTTGCCATCTCTAGTTATAATGAAACGAACATAAATGAATTGTTATGAAAAAACTACGTTTTGTTAAAATAAAAGAAAAAAAGCACGTTTTGTTCTGCATAAATTTTTTAAATACCAAATTTTTCTATGAGAAGGGAATAAATATTATGCAAATGCGATTTTTTCCAATAGAACTTAGCCAAATTAATGCAAATACAAAACATTTTTTTAAAAATTAAAAAAAGCACGTTTTGTTCTGCGACTCCTCATATGCATCCTACAGAAATCCGGAGTGCCATTTTCCCATATGCTGGTCCTCGCTCTAACCGAGCAATGGCAAGTCAAAGCGCCTACTAAGACTCTTAAAACCTTTCTGTACCAAAAATTAGCAGGAATTTTCCAGCGAGCAGAGGTCACACAAAAATTTTATGTAAATGGGTTAAAATTTTTATAACCGACGAACGGATTTTCCCGACCACCTTTGAATCTTTTGAAAGTTAGTTGACTTTTTGCACCTTACTTAACTAAGCCAAATGCAAAATTTTGGACTTTCAGCTTCTGTTGTTCCTGAGATTGGCGCGTCAAAAAATGAAAAAATCATTAAAAACACTTATAAGTGGTTTGCCATTATTATTTATATCTTCAAAAGTTTTTAGCAAACAGGGTCAAGATTGGTTTTATTTTGAAGGTATTGAGAATAGCTTTAAAACTGTTTTAGTTTAATTTTTTTTGTAAAAGGTCAAAGGTCACTGTCACATGATTTAGAGTTTGGGAAGCTATATCTCAAAAAATTAAATTTTTAAAATTCTGAAAAAAATATATGTTGATCCCGATAGTCTCTTCTGCATTTTGTGGTAACAATTTTGAGTGAGTTCTTATTAGTTCCTGAGATATAGACAATAATGTGAAATTGTTTGAAAAAATTTTATACTTTTTTTATATATATATTTTTTTTAAATTTATTTGGTTGGTATTAAATGCAAATATTAATTTAGACAAAAGTAGTTTAAAGTAAGAAATATTTATTTTACATATTTATATTACAAACACATGCGATTAATTAATTGTAAATTTTTTCAATTAAAAATTCCCGGTCTTCGGAGAACAGTTTTACTTTAAGTTTTGAATTTCCTTCTGAAAGAAAATAGTGGAATTTTTGTGTTCCTGGTATAGTTCTCAAGCCAATAAACCTGTTTTTAAGAATCTCTTCTTCTGCTTTATAATCTTTCTTTGTTAAAAATACAAAATTACAATTTAAAAGATGTTCACGGCACCACTCATACAATTGAAGCGGGGTAGTAATTTGGTCCTGTATTGTACGCTGCAAACTGGCTCGGCGAGCTTCTCTCTTTACGGTTCCACCAAGACCATCGCTAGGACCTTTTCCATGGCTTGTGGCAAAAAAATGCCATTCGGCTGGAAACCCAAAATCATCTTCATGATGACATAAATTAATAAAATTTTTTTTATTATTAAATTGAGCGGCTGAGCCATCTGAAAAATAAAAAATTTTTCGTGGTGTTGAACAAAACTTAGTTTGTAGAAACATTATCATATGGCGATGGAACAAGTGTACTGCAACTGTGTTGTTTGAAATTTGTAATAAAAAAAAAAAAATAATAAATATATAGTATTAAAATTTTTTAAAAAATTTCACATTATTGTCTATATCTCAGGAACTAATAACAGCTCACTCAAAATTGTTACCACAAAATGCAGAGGAGACTATGAGGATCAACATATATTTTTTCAGAATTTTTAAAATTTCATTTTTTGAGATATAGCTTTCTAAACTATAAATCATGTGACAGTGACCTTTGACCTTTCGCAAAAAAAAATTTCTAAATGTAGTTTAAAAGCTATTTCCAATAACTATTAAATAAGACCAATTTCGACCATGTACGTTAAAAACTTTTGAAGATATGAGCAATATTGGCAGACCACTTATGTGTGTTTTTAATGATTTCTCTACTTTTCGAAGCGCCATATTTCCGGAACCACAAAAGCTAGATACCTAAAATATTTGAATTTATATTTGTATAGCACTGTAGAACATTCATGAAAATTATTGTACAATTCTAAGAGGGTAAGGTCAAAAATTGCGTTTTTTTTCGTTGATTTAAAATGGAATTACCCAAATAGATTTAATCCGATTTCCATCACACTTAAAAGTATTTGATTCGATTTAAGTATTCGATTTCATTTTAAATCGAATCGATTTCTAACACATACCTGTATCACAGGGTGCTCATACTTGACGTATTTTGGTGTAATATTTTTTTATGACATATGACTTTATGACTACAGTTTTATGTTTTAGGAAAATTAGATCATACAATCAGACTAGCAGAACTTATTAATATATCAATATCTACGCCGCTACACCTCTCATCAGTGTTAAGCTAAGATCCCACAATCGGCGCAATATACCAATTTTCGACACAACGCATGTACCGATAGTGTGACCGCAAACAATTTTTCAAATTGCGACAATCTGCGTCGAAATTGTGCTGAGTATGGACAATCAAAATCAACCTTGATGCGCCGATAACGTGAACACGCTGTGAACGCACAATGTTGACCAATCAATTTGTAAAACATGCGCCGATTTATATCGGCAACTCGTGCGCCAATCACAAACGACAATCAGTGCCGATACACGGAATGGAAACCCAAATTTTCAAATTGCACCACCTTCTAAAACTAAAGTTTTTGGAGCTTAGTTGTACCAAAATGAATTTTTTATTATCTTTTATTCATATAACTTTTATTTATTTGTTGTGGTTATTATGCTAAGTGCGCTGCCAATTATTTTTCATGGCTGGCGTCCCCAGTAGGCCTACATACCATATGAACATTATATATAACTACTTATTTCTATGCCCTAGTATTTTTCATATTGCTAGAATATTTTGTGAATTTATTTTAAATTTATTGCTATGAACAAAAACTAACGGCATTTAAACGACTTTTAGTTTGCTTTCTGTACCATTCGCTAAACCGGGCGTAAAATGAGTTGAACGTTCTTCATATAAGACAGTTAATGAAAAAGTTTGGCCATTCGCTATATGGGTTTTTCGTAGAAGCGAGTATTTGTGATACCAGGCTTCGACTGTATTTAATTCCTTTTCCTATATAATAAAATAAACGGACCGTTAATAATAAATTACTTGTATTTTAAATTTGAAGCAATTTTTGTTTTTTTTTTTTGCTGGATCAGCGCCAAAATAATTTTCTTAATAATAATATAAAATAATTTATACAGATGTATATGTTTTAATGTATGCAAATACCATTTAATCTTATTTGATAATTTCCAACAACATAATTTATTAATTAATAACAATAATCTTAAACCATAAAACCAAATTATTACCATATACGACTGCACATGACTCATTAATTTTTGAGAGCTCTAACTTTCTTCTTATATCTGATTAAATAGTACCTTACACTTATTGATAAAGTGTGCAGAGCTGTTTCCATTATTGAGTCCAACGATAACTGCTTCTAAACTGCTCACCACTAAGTTTTCCTTCTTAGGTATTGGTCCCTTCTTATTAGAGTTATTAAATTTTGCTGTGAACCAACTTATGCCAAGACTAGAAATAAAATGAAGACCATATGTAAGAATATACATACTTATGTATGTATTGCTTATGAACCGCGTTTGAAGTTTCGAATTTAGACAATACATAATATAAATAGAAAATTTTAGAATTTTATTAAAAAGTTGAGTATCAACTTTTTCATTTCTTCAGATTTAAATGATTTTCAGTCGACTTTTAAATGTTTTCATACAAAGGCGGAACAAAGAATTTTATCTATTAAGCCTAAAGCATTAAGTTTTGTTTGTATTGAATTACATAATGAAAATTCTACATATTTCATAATGTCCTAAACTATTTTAAAATATTTTTAATTTTTTTCATACAAAAGTGTACTATAATAACCATGGCGTAATAAACCAGGTGGCACCGGGAGGAAAATAGCCAAAACAGCACGTTATACCAAAAATATAACCACAAAACAGCTTTATGACATTTCCAGCTAAAACAAAAGTAGGGCAAACCATAGTCAGTTATCGTAGCGCGTGGTTTAATACCCATTGATAATAAGTTCGTTTGTTAACTTTTACAGTAAAATACAGTAAATGAGTAGTAACTGAATAAACAGCAGAATTTACTCTCCAAAAAAATTTTTGCCCAAAGAGTACACGAACGGAAAAATTTTAAAAATTCGTAAGATTTAGGCAACAGCTGATGGAAAATAAATTGAGTGTTAAAAATGTGAGTAACACACTACATACATATTTTCTCGTCTTGATTTTAAAAAACAACAACAAAGTCGCTTTTAAAGGATGAGTTAATCAAAACAAAAAAAGAAAAACATAACGGGAATATTGTCGATTATTTATCTTACGAAAAATAAAATTCAACCCCTACCGCGCCATAAATAGCAAAGCTATAATAAGAGTCTTAATATAAATATAACAATAAAAATAAATGCCCCAGCGACTATAGGCATTAGAGGGGCTAGTTGGCAATGTTGTTGAAAATATAAATTAGTTAACATGGAATAAAAATAAATAAAATCAAAGATCAAATGAAAAAAAATGAAATGAAAAAAGAGAAATAAAGCAAATAAAGTAAATAAATAAAGTTTTGATAATAAGTAATCAACACAATTATAGCCGTTACAATATTTACATTATGTGTATTATTTCAATTACATAGAAGCATTCCTATATCCTGAAGCAAGTGGTTTTTCAAAGCCGATTTGAATAGTGATATTCTTTGAATGCCTTTCAAATTGGGTGGAAGATGGTTAAACTCCGAACATCCAATGTATTCGACTTTTTCCTTTGTGGTTTCTAATCTGCATCTCTTAACTAGGAGATTAGAACTGATACGGGTGTTGATGTTGGTTTGATTTATCCTGAATTCTATAACATGGTATCCTATATTACGCATAGATTTAAACATGTATATTAGTAGCTGCATTTTGTACAAACCGTAGATTGGTAATACAGTTTTCGTTATGTCCCTGTATAAGGATGGCGTCGAATACAACCGTGGTAAATTAAATACAGCTTTTAATGCTTTATTTTGTGCACTTTGAAGCGATTTGAAATCCGCTGTCTTCTTATAAGCATAAACCATTGGCAGATAGGTCAAATGGCTGTGGATTAAAGCGTTATATAATAGCAGCTTGGTACTTTTATAAAATACATATATTCTTAAATTTATGGAGAATTCCAATTGCTGGTGCTATTTTGCATTTTAGGTGTGTTTGTTCCAAGATAGATTGTTTTGTAGGTAAATTCCCAGATATTTCAGAGAATCGCATTCACGAATCTCCACACCATCGACTGAGATATTAAAGGTTGGGGTATTTCTTGAAGGGTAAGGCCGAAACCTAATTAGCTTTGTTTTGTCTTTGTTTAGCGACAACCTATTTAGCCGTACATATTCAAGTATCATGTTGGCGTCATGTTCCATTTGTGATTTAAGTACCAGTTCATGTGTATATGGGTAAAAGAGGCTTGTGTCATCTGCATACATTATCAGTTTCCCATATAATTTAAGATTTGATATGTCGTTTAAGAAAATTGTAAATAATAAGGGACCCAATACGCTACCCTGTGGAACTCCATACTTAACGGTCTCCATTTTGCTTTTTGCACCATTTATTGCCACATATTGCAATCTATTTTGTAAATAGCTTTTAATCAAATTTAATGCACTGGCTTGTAAACCATAGTAAGGAAGTTTTTGTAGAAGTATGTCATGATCAACAAGATCAAAGGCCTTTGAAAAATCATAGAAGATTGCACCCACTCCTCCATTGTTGTTATCCAAGCTGGCACATATATAATTAACTACGTTTACAACTGCTTCCTGTGTGCCACTACCTTTTTTAAAACCGAACTGTAACTTGTACAAGAGGTTATTTTGCTCCAGATGTTCCGATAGTTGTTTATATAAAACCTTTTCAAAAACTTTATCAATCGTAGGCAATAGCGCTATAGGTCTAAACATGTCCACTGTACTTGCCTTCATTACTTTTGGAATCGGTGTTACTTTTGCAATTTTCAAGCTTTCGGGATATACCGATGACCTTATAATTTCATTAAATATGGAAACCAGTTTCGGTAGTAGAATGTTTTTACATCTACAAAGGACTTTGCTCGATATACCATCATGGCCTGGACTTTTATTAAACTGCAGATTTGTGATTATCTCTGATAAATTTTCATAACTTGTGTAGTCAAATGAAAAATAATTAAAACTCTGGCGTAAAGAATTGAAGTAATTACAGCTATCTCCTGGAATTCTAACTATTCCTTCGTTCAGGACTTTCGGTATGTTGATAAAGTATCTATTAAAAGCATTACATTTTTGCTCATCATCCATAATGATATCACCGCTTTGGTTCTTCAACTGCAATTGTTGTTTTAGATTCCTTCCTAGGTTTTCATTTAAGAAATTCCAGAACTTTTTAGGATTATTTTAAAGACTGGTAAGGCTGTTTTGGTAGTAATTGTTCATACAAATTTTACTGGCGTTTTTTATAATTTTGCTCAACCGTCTTAGTTTGTTTTCAATAGTTTCGCATCTTCCTTTTTTCCTTCTTGCTTCGAGCAGCTTTTTCTTTAGATTTATAAGAGAGCAAAGGTTTCCATTAATCCAAGGTGTTATTCGTTGTTTAATATGGAATTTTTCCACCTTCTCAACCGTAGAGTCTTTAATACAAGTCGAAATTATGTTAATTAATCTTGAAAGATCAACGAATGTATTCCGCGTGTTATGTGATGAATTAAGCTTGTTTTGAAGGAGCATTTGTAACTGACTATAGTCGCATATCTTGTGTCGTTTTTCAGTACATTCTGAGTTTTTTATACTACTACTTGTCACCTTGCATGATAGCATATTATGATCAGAAAAGCCACATTCAATGGTATCAATAAGAAGACTGTTATGTTACTGTATATGTGGTCGATTGACGTTCCACTAGCTGGGCGAGTAGTCATATAATGACAATTTTTAAAGTCATAATGCAATAGGGTGTTTGAAAGATCCATATACGAGGATTCATTAAAGGCATCTACATTAGAGTCTCCAATTATAATTGCAGGCGAACGAGAGTTCATGATTAAAATATTATCGATGAAACCATAGAATGTATTCACATCACACTTTTGAGACCGATAAAATATGCAAATTTTAAGGAATTTGCCATTTACTTTGAAATTTTCTAGTGATACTTGAATTGCTTCCACATATTGTTTGCTTTCACAAAGATCTATAGCATATCGCAAATTGTCTCTTATATAAAGTGAGGTTCCGCCATAACCGTCGTCTCTGCTACAATGGATTACATTGTACCCAGGAATATTGTATATTTGTTTGCAGTATGAGTAAACCACGTTTCCTGCACTGCTATAACGTTCGGCAAAGTATCAAAATTCGCTATTAATGCTTTAAACTTCAAAAATTTTTCAACGGAGGAAATTCTTCTTATATTTATAGAAATAGTGCTAAACAAATTTAGTTTTAAAGTTTTTACATGTTCATCAAATGAATCTATGTTTGAGAAATGTTTGTTATTGGAGATCATAGAAAAAATAATTTAAAAAATTTAAGGCACATGATTAATAACTGTTGATATGCATATATTAAATTGCTATAAGTATATTAAATAAGCTGAGATTCTTCATCAGTATCATCATTTAAACGCGCGGGTTGATGCTCAGATCTTCACTTCCTAGTGTTTTGGGTTGTTTCCATAATGAGAATATCATCGACATCTTTTTCATGTTTAATGAGCGTGGGTTTCCCGAGAGCTGTCTTTTTTACATAAATTCTTCCTGCTGATGTATAGATTGAGTGATAGCCAACAGATTTTAGGGTTTTTGCATAGTTAAAGAGATCAAGTGTTTGTTTACCCAAAAAGTCATTAACAAAAATCGTTCTTGTTTCTTCACTTTCTTTAAATTTTGACTTGACGGACATTAGTTTGTCTTTTATCATTTTGGAGTTGAATTTCACGACAACGGTTTGTTTTGGATTTGACAAATTTCTCCTCCTCTATAATTTAAAATATTGCGCTCAAGTACATTTGGGTGCAGCTCCAGTTATTTTATATATTTTTTAGCGTTTTTTGAAAATACTGTCTTCACCAACGGAACATCTAGTTATTTATGAATTCGATGATTTCTGACATACCAGGGGGCTGCTGTAATTGTACGTAGAATTTTATTCTGTCGCCTTTGAATTTCTTCGACATTTGATGCTGAGGCAGTGCCCCAGAACTGGATTCCATAGAACCATATTGGTTTCAGGATCGCGTTGTATAACAAAAGTTTACAGTCTAGGCTTAGTATAGAATTTCTTCCAATAAGCCAATTCATTTGGGCTGCTTTTAATTTAATTTGTGTTAACTTTGCGTCTATATGCGATTTCCATGTTAAACGACGATCAAGATGAACGCCTAGATATTTGACAACAGTGTGTTGCGGTATGGTCTCGGTGTTAATTTTTATAGGCGAGCATGTTTCTTTGCGCAACGTAAAAGTTACGTGTACACATTTCTGCTCGTTAACTTTAATACGCCATTGTTTGAGCCAATTTTGCAATTTGGATATATACCCTTGTAAATTGCGGAAAGCTTCTACAGGATTTTCGTGAACGCTTAGAAAAGCTGTATCATCGGCAAATGTTGATGTATGAATGTTACTGCTTAACGGTAAGTCAGAGGCATATATTAAATAAAGTAATGGACCGAATATACTGCCTTGGGATCTCCGGCTTCGATCGACTGGGGTGGGCTTAAGAAATTGCCTTCCCTAACTACAAATTTTCGTTCCATTAGGTAGCTTATTAAAAGCCTAACAATGTTTGCGGGTAGATTTTGCGTTAATTTATGTATAAGACCTTCGTGCCATACTTTATCGAAAGCTTGAGAAACATCTATAAAGAGCGCAGAGCAATATTTCTTCTTTTCGAAAGTGTCTCTGATAACATTCACAAGTCTGTGAGTTTGTTTAATAGTGCTATGTTGTCTGCGAAAACCGAATTGATGATCTGGAATGCATCCACTTCTAATCACTATAGGCATCAGCTTGCTCATGTACAGCTTCTCATATATTTTTGAAATGTTAGACAATAAACTAATAGGCCAATAGGATTCTACCTTTTTATGATCCTTGCCGGGCTTTGGTATCATAATAATCGTCGAAACCTTCCATTCTGCAGGATAGTATTGCAGCCGTAGAATACTATTAAAAATGAATAGTATAATTCTTTTTGCAATATAAGGCAGTTGTTGAAGCATTATGTTGCTTATTTTGTCGACACCTGGGGCTTTTTTGGTGTTAAGATTAGTGATGGCCTTTTCAATCTCCACAATGTTAAATCTTAACGGTATTTCTGGCAAAGAGATGACTGGTGGCAGTTCAACAATATCAGTAGAAATATTCGGTGTAAATACTTTTTCTAAGTGCTCAACAAAAAGAGCACCTTTTTCAGCATCAGTTCTTGCCCAGTCACCATTCGAATCTCGTAACGGAGGTTTGCAAATCACTGGCCTTTTAAGTCCTCTGTCTGCACGACAAAGCGAATAATCTGTTTGTGGTGTTGCATCGAGTTCTGGAAGAAATTTTTGCAGCGAAGCTGTTTTTTGTGTTTATAAAACTTTTCTGAGCTGTTTGGTGCATTTCTTTAGCCTGAACTTTAGCTGGGGGGGATCTGTAACGTTGCCATTCTCGTCGCGCTCTCCGTTTTTCAGTCAATAGCCTTTTTATATCTACAGAAGAAATGTTGTTGAATCTTACTTGTTGATTTGAAGCAGCATTAAGAGCAGCTTGATAAACATGTGCTTCAAACAACCTAATAGAATTTTCTATGTCAGTAGGTGTTCTCAACTGCATATTTTCCGTGCAATGAGCACTCAAATATTTTTTGTATTTCAGCCAGTTAACACGTGCAGATGTCAGCGGTAAATCGCATGTTGATGCTGCAGTTGTGTGTGAGTAAATAGTGATAATAGTAGGCGAGTGATCTGAAGATAAATCCAATGATGCTTCAACTTCAATCATTTCGCTGGGCACAACTTTCGAGATTCCAAAGTCGATAATATGAGGAATTTTTTGTCGATCCGTTGGCCAATATGTTGGCTGACCACTTGAAACTACATTTAAACCCATTTTTGAAATTGTGTCAAACAAAACACGACCCTTAGGACTGATTAAACGTGAACCCCAAAAAGTGTGTTTAGCATTGTAGTCGCCAGCTGCTACAAAACGGGAACCCAGTGTTGTATAAAATGCGGTATATTTACTCTCTGAAATTGAAAATTTGGGAGGAGAATAAACAGATGATATCACAAGTTTTTGATAAAAATTTTCAATGCAGATGTTTCTTGCTTGAAGATAATCTTCACAAAATTCATTTAACAGGTAGTGTTTTATTCGCGTTTTTATTAGAATTCCCGAGCCACCACAAGCTCTACCTCGAGGATCCTTGGTGTCGTAGAAATTATATCCAATAATTCTAAAATAGCTTCGAGAAGTCAAATGAGTTTCTGAGATAAGCATAACATCGATTTGCTTATCCAGAAGAAAATATTCTATTTCATTTTTATGTTGGCAGATGCCGTTTGCGTTCCAAAAACATATTTTCAAGTTCATGGTTTGCTTAATACAGCCTGCAACAAAGTAGACTGCATTTTCAACATTTCCTGCATCATACAGGACATGTTGAGAGTAAAAGTATTTACTGTTTGTATTAAGCTTTCAATTGAGGCTTCAATACGACTAAAATTAGACCATGGAGCTTCGTTTACTGGTACCGGATTTTGCGCTGTATTGTGGTTACTTTTTAAAATGTTAGCGTATGCAAAATTTAATATTAGGTTATTGCTGAGCATTAGTCGCGTTTTATTTCAATACGTTTGAATATTGTTGCGGACTGGTAGACGGTTGAGGTAAGTGAGGGTAGCTTAAAAGTGTGATAGGCTGAGCGGGGATAATATTTTCTTTTTTGTACGAGGAGCGTTTAAAAAACGAGTAAAGAGGGCAACCTCTATAGTTGGCAGTGTGATTTCCGCCACATTTTTTCGCCTTGGGATCACCTTTTGTTTTGTCACAGTTAGCGGTACTGTGTAGCTCACCACATACAACGCAGACTGTAGGCAACTTGCAATAAGTTTTCGTGTGCCCAAATTCTTGGCAGTTCAGGCATTGGATAGGTCCAGCTCTTTTATGTGGCTGCTCAACGGTAACTCTCCGGTGCAACAAATACTTTAGATCATAAATTGGATGGGATTCATTTTTTTTATCTGGCTGTGACTCGACGCTAAATATTGGTTGGGGGATTTTTTCTCTATTTTTGATGTTTGAAACATATTTCACCTTGAATCCACTATTTTCAAGGCCAGACTTGACCTCTTCTGTATCCACGCTAGAATCTATACCTTTTATTACAACGGTTAGACCTTTAGCACTCTTAAGCTGATATGTATAAAAATTTTTATTTTTAGTCTCAAAGTCTGAGACTATTTTTCTGTAATTATTTTCTTTAGATACCTGAATTTTTGTTTCATTAATTTTCCCACGCTTGATTGGAATTACGTAAAACTCATTTTCTCCAATTAACGAGATAAGGCTTTTTACCAGAAAGCTGGAGTTCTGTTCTCTTAAATAAATCGGTGGTGGTTTACTCAAACTTGTATTAGTTGTGTCTTCATCACCTTGTTCAGTTAAAATCGCGAAACGATTTTCGGAATTTTTTATATTTTACCCATCTTTGGGAACTTTTGCCGTTGCCGCAATTTGAGCAGATTTGGGACTTCTTCCCCTTTTTAACACAGTTATGTATCTATCCATTCCTGTTTGAATTTTATTATCACTATTTTCACTTACTTTATCCATAATTTTATTCATTTTGTGCACGTTGGTCACCTGGGTATTTATTGTTTGTTTGTTTGATTGTACAGCTAAGCTGACAAGTTTGCTAATAGGTGCAACTGTTGTTGCTTCTTGATCACTATTTAACATGTACGGAGAGCATGATCGCGCTCGATTAGTTGTGTTTTGTGTAGAATTCAGGTTTGTGTTTAATTCAATTTTTTTATTGTCGTCATCAGCAACAAAAGTTAAATAAGCATTTTCACTGCTTGTGGGTTTAGTGTTGTTGTTGTTGCCAGAAGATGAACTCATTTAGAGTTCTCTTGTTTTTTTTTTCACTTATAAGAGTTTGTGTATGCAAATATTTTTTTTTTTTTTTTTTTTTTTTTTTTTTTTTTAATTAGGACCAGCACTCAGAGGATGACCCCTACGTATGCAAAGCATTGAGCCGGAACTTGGAAAATAGGTTTTGGGAAGGAGGATAAAGGGAGTAGTGTTTGTGGACATTCGATTTGAACTCTGACACACTGAAAGTGGCAGGAAAGACCTCTGCGGGGAGTTTATTCCACGTACGAACAGTGCGGCCAAAGTACGAATTCTCTCTGTAATGCGTGGTGCGGTTCACTGACATATCGACCACAAAGGGATGTGCTCCTGATGAAGAGCGTGTTATACGTGAAAAGTGGCGGGTTTCAGGAACAAGTTCCCTGATTTCATCAGAGCACACTCCGTTGTAGTAGCGTTAGAACAACGAAACACACCCAACATTGCGTCGATGCTCCAATGAGTCAATAGAGTTGGCTACCCTACTGTCACCGATAAGCTTCGTCGCCCTATCCTGTACGCGGTCGAGTAACTTCAAAATAGATTTTGAAGCACCGGCCCATACATGAGAGTTGTATTCCATTTTCGGTCGGATAAAGGTGGTATAAATACTAAGGAGATCAGATGGAGTGAAGTATGTCCTACACCGTCTTAGAAAGCCGAGGCACTTGAATGCTTCTTTTGAGACATGAAAAATGTGATCATTCCATCGAACATCACAGTGAATTTTCATGCCAAGAACATCAAGAGCTTCTGATTCCTCAATATCTATACCATCCATGTTTACAGATGGAGCAGCATGTCCGGTCATACGTCTATGTGTGAGCACAGCACATTGGGTCTTTCGTGCGTTAAAATTTACCCTATTAGCATGACCCCAATTTGAAATTAACAGGAGATCGCGATTAAGCGTATCATTCATATTTTGCCGCATTGCCCGGATCTCCGACGGTTGTGGCCTGTTGCTGAATGAATACGAATGAACTAAGCTGCTGTCATCTGCAAAAGAGTAGATAGGGTTGGAAGTTTGACGTAGAAGGTCATTAAGAAAAATAAGAAAAAGGGTAGGAGAAAGAACGGAGCCTTGCGGTACCCCTGAATTTAACTTGAACTCGTTTGATGAGACCCCATCTACAACAACTCGTATAGTGCGATCTCTGAGAAAGCTCGATACAAATCGAGTGAAGCCATCACCGACACCAAAAGCAATCAGTTTTGACAAAAGTGCTCCATGCCACACTCTATCAAATGCCTTGGAAATATCTAGAGCCACCACTTTACTTTCGCCAAAGTGATGTATGCTATTACACCACTTCTCCGAAAGGAAAGCAAGTAGGTCCCCCGTAGAGCGGCCCCTACGAAAGCCGTACTGCTGGTCGCTAAGTAAACTGTTGAGCTCCAAATACTTCACAAGATGGAAATTCAACATACTTTCCATAACTTTGGAAAGCGCAGAACAAATTGCAATTGGGCGGTAATTTTCAGGGTTGTTGGCCTCCCCCTTTTTAGGGATCGGCGTTACATTGGCAACCTTCCAACACTTTGGAAATTCACCAGCATGGTACAAAGTGCTAAACAGGCGTGCCAATGTCGAAAAGCACTGTTTCAAGACCAGTGCTGAGATACCATCCGGCCCAGGAGACTTGTTTACGTTAAGCTTCGCTAAAACCTTTTTAACTGCACGCGCTTGAAAGAATATTTTTGGCATAGTTACAGATTCTCCCTCGAGAACGGGTAGTGGTTGACTGCTTTCCGGCAAGTGAGAATTTCTTGCAAACATTTCAGCCAGAAGGTTAGCTTTATCAACCGGGTCAGTGAATACATGGTCGTCCTTTAAAAGAGGTGGAATTGAAGAACTAGCATTATCCTTGACTCTTTTAACGAATGACCAAAAGCTCTTGCTACCCCGTGGAGCATCAAGAACTTTAGTACGAAGGCGCTTTATGTATACACAAACAAAAAAAATAATATAAAACCAGTATAATAACTGTTTAATAAATGTTTTGTTTTTGTATTTTTTGTGACTTTAAATTTTTGATAATTTTAATATTCAGTTGCGACGATTATAAAACGCGTCTGTACACTGCGAGAGTTGAAACTGAATGATGCATACATATATGAAATAATTTTGTTTAAGTAAATATCTTGGGCTATTTTGTGCTCATTTTTATATAATAATCGCCTATTTTTAACACAATCGAGTTCACAAAAATGTTTGCATTGAAATTTACTATTTTCCGTATGGCTGCAACTTGGTTTATCATATGTACCGAGAGTGTCAGCATCTTTATAGACCCTAAAAAAAATTCTCTTATAGGTATATTCGAAATATATTTACATATCTGAAACAAAATCCTTAATAATAACTCGATATATTTACCGCTGTTGATATTTTTTTAATTTGTGCTTCTTTCGTGTTCCAGTATTTAAATTTCTAAGCATCTTTTGTATTCCCAACATATTTCAAACTTTATTTCTTAGGGTCTATGTTATATTTAATAACTTTCAAATACCAGATAATAATCGAATTATTGCAAATAATGAACACAGTAGTATGTATGTATACTAGATTCAACCATTTCATTTCAAAATCAAACAAGTAATGAAGGTAAGAAATGTTAGTCAATCAACGAAAATTACTGTTATAAATAAAGATGTGCGCGTGAGTGTTTTTTTTGTTGCATGATGATCTCGCACGCTCGCTCAAACGACAATAATGCGTGATTCGAGAAAATAACGACATTTTGCCATCTCTAGTTATAATGAAACGAACATAAATGAATTGTTATGAAAAAACTACGTTTTGTTAAAATAAAAGAAAAAAAGCACGTTTTGTTCTGCATAAATTTTTTAAATACCAAATTTTTCTATGAGAAGGGAATAAATATTATGCAAATGCGATTTTTTCCAATAGAACTTAGCCAAATTAATGCAAATACAAAACATTTTTTTAAAAATTAAAAAAAGCACGTTTTGTTCTGCGACTCCTCATATGCATCCTACAGAAATCCGGAGTGCCATTTTCCCATATGCTGGTCCTCGCTCTAACCGAGCAATGGCAAATCAAAGCGCCTACTAAGACTCTTAAAACCTTTCTGTACCAAAAATTAGCAGGAATTTTCCAGCGAGCAGAGGTCACACAAAAATTTTATGTAAATGGGTTAAAATTTTTATAACCGACGAACGGATTTTCCCGACCACCTTTGAATCTTTTGAAAGTTAGTTGACTTTTTGCACCTTACTTAACTAAGCCAAATGCAAAATTTTGGACTTTCAGCTTCTGTTGTTCCTGAGATTGGCGCGTCAAAAAATGAAAAAATCATTAAAAACACTTATAAGTTTAGCAGTCGTCCGTGCTTCCAAATAAAACAACCCTTTTATTTTATAGCTATCACCAGACTGTCCGTTTCTTTATTTTTTCAATAACACTTAGGACTACGTGACAAAAAATGATCTCTCTGCTTTAGCAAGTTTATTAGTAGATGTATATACATTTACGTTATATACAGTAAATATAAAGAACAGGGGGCTAATTCTCGCATTCGTGATCGAAATTATATTCGAATCGAAATTAATTTCGATGGTACGAAATTTTCTGATGATGTCACTCGATACGAACCGAATCGAATTTTTCTTCCAGTGTTGAAAAAAGGGTAATAAAATAATTTTACAACACTGAATAAATTGCAAACAAAAACATATGTTTGCGCCAAAAAAAAAAAAAACAATTCCCTACAAGTTGAAAAATAATTTTTTGAGTGTTTGTACAAAAAATAAATATATATATAAATAGAAGAAATGGACCCAAGTTTGTTGTTTTGTGCATCGTCATCTGATTCTGAAGAACCGGACAACATTAATATCATAAGAAAAAAAATAAGAGGAAGCACTAATCCATTAAATTTGCCAAACAATGAGTAACACCAACCAATTTTTTAAAAATTTTTAATATGTAAGTATTTGTTCTGTAGATTTAAGAGACGTTTTCGGCTTACCAAGGAAGCATTTGATTATGTTTTTAAGCAACTGAATTTCGAAGGGCACCTTTCTACCACAGTTCCACCAAAAACTCAATTGGCAGCGACACTTTCGCTTTTGGCTTCAGGAGGCTTCCAACATTGTGTAGGAAACGATTTTTTAATTGGTATGAGCCAGAGTGCTATTTGCAAAATCACAAACCGTGTGGTTAAGGAGATGGAACGTAAGCTTTGTGGTCAATTTATAATATTCAATCCTAGAAATAGTGATGCTTGTAAAGAACATTTTATGGCCAAATACAACATTCCCGGAAGTATACAAATGCAACTTGTTATATGCTATACATGCTGATATAATTTATCTTTTTGAACAGTTGTGGGTTGTGTGGATGGAACACATTTTGGGTTGCAGAAACCGCCTAACGAACATATGTTTTTCAACAGGAAAGGCTTCCATAGCATAAATTCAATGATCGTAAGTATAGCTTTATCAAAAATTGTACTTTTACTAACATAAGTTTTTATTTACAATATATAAAGATATGCGACCATAAGCACTCTATATTGGCAATAAACTCTAAATATGGAGGAGCTGCCCATGACTCTTTCGTGTGGAAAAATTCAGAGGAAAAATATCTTTTAGATCATGAGTATACAAAAGGCTTACGAAACTTCTGGCTCTTAGGTACGCATAAAACGTTGAAAAACATTTCTTATTAATACAAATAATTAATAATATTACTTTTCATAGGTATATCAATATAAGTTCATATAATAATTACGTTTATTTGTAATAATATAAAAATAATTAATAAAATGTTATATTTATAGGAGATTCTGGATATCCATGTGAACCATGGTTAATAACGCCATATCGTCATCCAAAGGAAAACTCCATGGAATCGAAATTCAATGAGGTTCATGCAAAGGCAAGGTGCATCATAGAACGAACTATTGGAATTTTAAAGGCTCGATGGAAGATTTTATGCCACGATAAAAGAAGCCGTTACAGCGCTGATAAGGTTGCCCAGTTTACTAATGTTTGCTCTGCTTTACATAACATATGCATAGAGTTTAAAGTGCCAAGCTACGAGAATGTAGAACGAACAGTCGACATATGCGTAACACGTCCACTAGATGACTCAACGGAAACAAATTTAACAAAAGTTGGAAATAAAATCCGTGAACATCAAAATAAATTTGTGCACTAATTAATTGCACATAAAAATCATAAATTTATTATCTTTTTCAATAAAAAAACTTAAAAAAATTAAGAGAACATAAACATAAATCAATTTTAAATTAAAAAATTCATTTATTGTTATTTTTTATAAAAAAACAAAAAAAGTGGATCTTTAACTCGCAAAAAGCAGACTCAAAATATAATTTCAAATAACTTACAATTTTTTCTTGAAGATGCTAACTAATTGTTAAGCTCAATATCAACAATAAAATACAATATACTCGTACTTAGATATAAATACATACATATGTATATACATATATAAATAAAAAGACCTAGTGCTTGAATAAACATAAAAATAAACAAATCAAAATAAAGTTAAAAAATTAATTTACATTGTACATATTTTTAGTAGCAAAGATTAGGCTTTAATGACTAGAAAAAAATACAATTACATTTAAAACAAAAACGAAATATGTATTAAATTTTGTGTTAAATGTAACTGTACGAAGCTAACTCTTTCTTCCGGAGTTCAAACTCTATTTCTCTTATTTGCATTTTTATATTGTGCTGCTTTTCCTTTATTTGTAGCGATTTCATACTTATTTCAAGCTCCTTCTCTTTTAATTGTAAATTTTTATTTCCAATGTTAATAATTTCAACTAATTTCTGCAACATTTCCTTATGATAATTGTCGGTTGACGCCAAATTGTTTTTTAACATTGTGGTTTTAGATTCCTTTACGGATTTTATTTTGTGGAAATCTTCCCGCATTGTTGTTTTTAAAGGCACACTTTTTTCTTCCACGCCATCATCAATTTCTATAAAGGAGTCGATGTCAGCCATTTGATGACCATCATATGAAATTGAAAACGATTCATTACAATAGCTATCCTGTGATGTCGTTGGCAAATTATTGCATTCTTCAAGACCATATGGTTGTGTCATGTCCTTTTTCGTTTGGCTAGTTGATCCAAAAGTTTTAACAGATTTCAACCCCTCAACAGCAACTTCTAACCCTGCGGCGGCCAATATTTGCTCCTCAACTTGTGATAGAACTTTCTCTTCGAACGGTCCACCTCCGGTTCTTTTTAGTGAGCATTTGTTGAATGATAGTTTTTTCTTCACATTTTGCTTTTGGTCTGCATAAACCTAAGTACATATATACATACATACATATGTAAGTGTATGCAAATTTAATAAATAATTATTAACTCTAACTAATAGAGGTTACTCACCTTGCGCCACATTTTTGAAACTTTTATTGGAGGACCTGAAGCATTTAATTTTAATGTAAGATCCTCCCATAGTTGGTTTGCCTTACATTTTCCTTGCGAAGTGTTAGGCAATATTCCCTTCGCCAAGTCGGTATGAACTGCCATAAAATTTGCCAAAATCTCTTTCTGAGTAAAATTTATTTTCGTTGCTGTTGACCTAAAATTAAGAATTATTAGTATTATTACATTATATTTTTTTTAAGAAACTCATTACGAACTTACATTTCCTTTTTGTTTGGTGTTTGCTGCGATTTCGATTGTATTTTTCTTACGAGTAAAATCTCGCACGGTTGCATTCGATTGGCTACTCGTAATCGAATGCTATCATTAGAGATTTCGATACACTTTATTCGATATCGAATAAGGGAATCCCAAAAGTGCAAAAACTCGCACGTTCTAGTATGAACTCGCTCGTAAGCGAATGCGAGAATTAGCCCCCAGGTTATTATCAATACGTAAACAGATGTATGAAGGTAAATATAATAAGCATACGAATAAGAACATTGCATGTGTGCAAACTTAAATATGTATGTATGCATATAAGAATAAAGTGGATGAGTTCTCAGTATTAATAAGACACACATACATGCCTAATAATACATAACAATGCGAGGTATAAGCTAGTGTGAGAGAAAGACGCAGAGTCTGGAACAGGTTTGTAAATAAAAACGGTTAGGAATGTGATCATAAAAATATACATATGAAAGTATGTATGTATGTATGAATAAGTACTGATGGAATGTGCCAACCGTTAATAATACAGGGTCATTATAGTAAAAATAGGCAATGGTATAATCGTAACATGCGAATATTACTACAACTCGTCCATCCTGACAATAAGATCTCCTGATCTTGAATCTACAAAAATAAAGTAGTACGATTACGAACCCTTACGAGAGTCGAACCATGGCCTAAGATTTCCTACTGCCCAGACACCACTGTAGGGTGTGCGCGACTGCTGAAACCCTTCAACGTCTTCCAATACATACCTATCGTTCCGCAACACTTTGGAGACACGATAAGGGCCTCTAAACTTAGGTATCAGTTTCCTTGACACCCCCGCCTGCGAATCAAAATTCTTCACCATGACATAGTCGCCATCTGTATATCTAGTTGGTGGTCTTCTCTTTGGATCCACATAATTCTTATTATATGCCTGCAATCTCTCCTGTGCTTCGTAAGCATTTTTCCTAATTCTGTCTAAATCTGCCCTCTGTTCATTCCCCTGTTCAAAGTCAATTATATTTTCCTTCAAGGTATCTATAAGCCTACCCCTCTGGGCCACACCAAACAACATCCTACTCGGGTACTCATTGATCGTCCTATGTCTGGTATTATTAACACAGAATTCCACCCTCTCTATCACATTGTCCCAATGAAGGCCCTTCTCCGAATCAGACAGTTTCGCGATCATTGGTCCTAAACTTCTATTCACCCTTTCGACCTGTCCGTTAGCTTGTGGTGAAGCGGTGGCGACCTTAATATGCTGAATATTGTTCTCTTCAAGGTAATCCCTGAAATCACCAGACGTAAAGCAGCTTCCTCTGTCCGATACTATGCATCTGGGCCGGCTATACGACCTGAAATAGTCCCTTAGAGCAGAAATAACTTCCCTTGTGTTTGTGGTCTTGGTCGGGTACAATCTTACGAATTTGGTAGATGCATCTATTATAACTAACAAATACTTCTTTGTCCTACTATTATCCACCGGTCCGAAATGGTCGATATGCACAATATCAAATGGTACGTCTGCCTTTGGAATGTTATGAAGAAACCCTTCTTCCCGTCCAACTTTTGCCGAAAAAGCAATGCACCTTAGGCAATTTCTGACGTGCCTCTTGGCCTTCTCACGCATCCCAGGAAACCAGTACGTCCTCCCCATCAAATCAGTCATCTTGTCCAGCCCAACGTGTCCCATCTCATCATGATATTTGAACATGACGTGAGTCTCCATGTCACTGGGTACACAAAACAACACATCATCGTCCCTTTTTCTATATAATACGCCATTTCTCATTTCATAAAACTTATTCTCTGATATTTGCAACGATTCTCTCAGCCGTAATAATTTCTTATCCTTACCTTGACATATCATCAAATTTTCCTCAAAGGTATTTGTCTCTAAGACCAAAATATTATTACGACTTAAAGCGTCAACATGTTGCATCCTAGTGCCGGGCCGGTGCTCCAATGTATAGTCGTAGTTTTGTAGATCCAATGCCCACCTTGCAATTCTAGGGTTCAGTTCCTTTCTGTTCAAAGTCAAGGTCAGTGAGTTACAGTCTGTCACTATTTTGAACGGTCTTCCCTGCAGGTAAACCCTAAAACGTTTCAATGCACTGACAATGGCCAACGTCTCCAACTCAAAGCTGTGATACCTAGACTCATAATCTGTTGTTCTTCTGGAGTAATAGAAAATTGGATGCATCTTACCATCCCGTTTCTTCTGCATAAGAATAGCTCCCAACCCTACTGAGCTAGCATCGCAGTGAAGTTCGGTTACATCCCTGGGGTCATACAGTGCCAATATCGGGGCCTCTATAAGTTTTCGCTTAAGTATCTCGAAACATTCAAGGTGCTCAGCGCCAAATTCAAACTTCCCAGTCTTTCTAGTCAGCCCATACAGGGGTTTTGCTAAAATTGAGAAATCTTTTATAAATCTGCGAAAATATGAACAGAGACCCAAAAAGCTCTGCACCGAGTGTGCCCTATTCGGAACTGGAAAATTCTCGATAGCTCTCAAACCTTTGTCATCCGCGCTTATCCCCTCGCCACTGATAGTATATCCCAGGTATCTAACCTCCGATTGTAAAAACATGCATTTATCCAATCTGAGCTCAAGCTTATTCTCCACAAGACGCCTAAAAACCTCCTTCAATATTCTAAAATGTTCTTCAAAATCATTGGTTGCTATCATTATGTCGTCAAGGTATATAATGACTTTATCGCTCCGTACCATATCTGCAAAAACCTTATTAACAAAGCGTTGGAAAACTGATGGGGCATTTCTCAGCCCGAACGGCATTCTGAGAAATTCATACTGGCCCAAAGGAGTTATGAATGAGGTATACCTCACAGCGTCACTGTCCATGTATACATGGAAAAACCCATCCTTCAAATCGAGTTTCGTAAAAACTGTCTTACCCGCCAACCTGTCTAAGAGATCATCAATCAACGGGATCGGATAATTGTCCCTAGCTGTAACTTTATTAAGCCTGCGATAGTCTATGCACATCCTTAGTTCCCCCGTTTTCTTCCTGACTAGCACTATCGGTGAAGTGAATTCCGACTCGCTGGGACGTATATACCCCTTTGATAAATACTCATCTAGAAGCTTCTGCAATTCGGTCCTCTCCGAATACGAGAGCCTTCTTGGTGGGCAGTTGAAGGGCTTCAGGTTCTCCAAAACCAGTCGCATCTCACTCTTAACCATTGGTTCAACTGGTCGCTCGGGCTTCATGTAACAACTATCAAAAATTCTGCTGAATGTTTTCCTATCTGCATAAGATACACCATCGCCTATTACATACTCCGTCCCATCAGTCAAATACTCAATTGCCATAATAGACCTAATAAATTCCTCATCCCCTGCTGTTTGTGCCCCCTCGTCATCCATCTCACACACCAACCTAAATCCACATGCTTTCATAAAATCTCTTCCTAATACTGCCTGAACACCCATAGACTCATCTGGCACCACACATAATTTAAAACAAATTCTTTTACCATTTATTAATATAAAACATAAAATTGTCCCAAGGACTTTTAATATGCTTTTATTAAGTCCATAAAAACAATGTGAAAAATTATTATTCAATTTTAATTCATTAGGTAATAAAGATTTCCTCACAAAACTGATAGGGCTACCAGAGTCTATTAGGCATTCTAGGGATAAAAATAAATTTTTGTTATAACTATCTATAAATACTTTAAATAACCTTACGTAATCTTCTCCGTCCAGCAAATGTACATCGGAGTCTTTCCTTTTCGGGCATTTGGCAACAAGATGTTGAGTGCTGCCGCAACCGTAGCATGCACCTACCTCTCTCTTCGGCTTCATTTTGTTGATTTTCGACTTTAATGAATGTTTGTTTTTTTAGCGTGATTTTTGCAAACGCCGCCAAGATTTTCGTCGTGCTTTTAAAACACTGCAGATTGGCCTGGGTTTTCAAATTGTTGTCCGGGATACCATCGATGACATAATCTATTAACTCATCCTCAGGCACAGCCAAGCTATTTGCCAGAACAACTTTGTCGTTGAAGTACGATATAAACTCCTCGCCATACTGCCACTTCCTTAGCTCGAATTTGCGACGCAGCTGCAATTTATTTTCTTTTTCCCCAAAAAGTTTCAACATTTCGTCCAACAACAGCTCTAAGTCCTCATGTATGAAATTTGGTTTTGAGTAAAGCCACGTCTGTACCTTCCCCTTTGCCTTTGACATTAATAAGGCTTTCATCGTACCAGGGTTAACTGTATAAAGTGACTGAATGTTTTTTACTTGTGCTACAAACACAGTCGGAGCTACGGTACCATCATACTCTGGTATCAATTCTTTTAAAAGCGCAAAAGAAATTCCACTCGCTGCAGGATCAATTTGGTTAGCTTCATTGTCACCACATTTATCGTTACAATCAATAATTTTGTTCATACCGCTACCCCAACAATCATTTGCACCACCACCATCGACACATCTACTTTTTCCGTCCTTACACTCATTTGCACCATTATCACCAGTTTCATCATTACACTCGTTTGCATCATCATTGTTACTGTCCGAGTCGTCACCCACCATAACACCACCACGATCATTTGCCGCTCTCACCTTTTCAAACTCCGCCATCCGTCGATACAATTTGTTCTCCCTCTCGAGCAATTCTTTTTCTCCTTTGACGATTGCCAATTCTCGTAATAAAAGCTCCATATTTTTGCTAGTTGCTTCCACCACCCTCTCCTCTTCACCTGCTGCTTCATCCAGCAAGGGACACTCACCCCGTTCCTCCGGTGGTACAGAATTTATTCTGGCCACTAAGTTGCTTTTGGTACCGCTTGTTGACAGTCCCAACTTTGACAGCCACTCCTTCAGTTGTGGTAAAGTGTAATTTTTTGATTCGATTGTCTCCATTCTGTTTTTGATTTACCTCAACTTTTATGTAAATTTCTTTAAAAAAATTTTTTTTTTTTTTTTAAATTTATTTATTGTTTCTTGAATAAAAAATTTTTTTTTTTTTTAAATTTAACTATATAAAAAATGCTGTCTGTACATATACGTGGGTATATATATATATATATATATATATTTTTAAAGCCTCAACGTATGTCTTTTGATACACAGCTACGCACTTTTATTTTAAAGTTTTCTTTGGGTAATCCCACTTCTGATATTTTAGCAGTCGTCCGTGCTTCCAAATAAAACAACCCTTTTATTTTATAGCTATCACCAGACTGTCCGTTTCTTTATTTTTTCAATAACACTTAGGACTACGTGACAAAAAATGATCTCTCTGCTTTAGCAAGTTTATTAGTAGATGTTTACCTGGTGATGTAGTGGTTGGTGTGTT
The DNA here is from genome assembly GCA_947311025.1 of Lypha dubia. Lineage (NCBI taxonomy): Eukaryota > Metazoa > Arthropoda > Insecta > Diptera > Tachinidae > Lypha > Lypha dubia. The sequence continues at coordinate 100,954,500 of OX371260.1, read as the reverse complement.
GATGATAAAAGCTGGTGTGGAAAGTATTGTTGGAATGGTATGGCTGAGCAGACAATATACTTGTTGCGGCAGGTCGTAGCCCTTTTATATTTCTCCTTATTTATCGCCCTTTTAAAAGGATAACACGTAGTTCGTATTTATGTGGTTTATTGTGGTTTTAATTATTTTATTTAACTTTTCTATTTAGAAATACAATAATATCTTTTTTAAAATATAAATTCTTATCCGACTGGATTGTTGCTCTTTTAGTTAGTTTTTCACGAGTGTTAGTTGACAAAAAGAACATCTTAGTCATCGGATTTGTTGACGGCGGCAGCTAACAGACGGCTAACCTGGGGGCCGTTTAGATGATCAGCATCCACAGCAGCTACACGGGCAACGCAGTTTTACCGTGCAAACATACCGCCAGCCTTGCAGCGATGGTGCAACAACACAATTGTTAATATTAATATGAATCACAAGCAACTATATTTAGTTAATTTATTCAGCGAAAATAAACAAAAGATGGAAATGTTTAAAGCGAAAACATTTGTAAACAAAAAAAAATTCATATTTAATTCAATTGTGTAAATAAAAAAAAGGAGTAAAAAAAAAATGATATATATATATGATGAGGTTTTATAAAAGGTGGCGCAATTTTTTAATTATTACATGGCGGTAGGGCTACTAATTTATGGATTGGACGTGTTATTAAACCATTTTGCGTTTTGATCTCGACTACACGTACTTTGTTGTCTGTCCCGTGAAAAGTTTTCATGATACGCCCTAGACGCCATTCTGAGGGGGAAGTAGGCTCATTTTTTAGAGCTACTAGATCATTTGATTTTAAATCGATTTGTGGTTGTTTCCACTTATTGCGTTTGTGCAATTTTTTCAAATACTCCTCCTTCCATCGACGACACATTTCTTGCTGCAGAGCCTTTACCTTTCGCCACCGATTGGTTATACTGAGCGGGGACGACAACTCTTCAGGTTCGGCTGGAGAAAGTAAAGACGAGCCTATCAGGAAATGGCCTGGAGTGAGAGCCGTTATATCATCGAGATTATCAGATAAAGGGCCAAGGGGACGAGAATTGAGACACGCTTCAATTTTCGCTAGAAGGGTGGAAAACTCTTCAAAAGTGAATTTCATCAGCCCAGCTGATTTTTTAAGATGAGTTTTGAGGCTTTTGATACCTGCCTCCCATAAACCTCCCATATGAGGTGCCGCAGCTGGAATGAAATGCCACTCTAGGCTATGATGGCCATATACATCGACAGCAGAATCACGTAACTCTTTTACAACTTTGTTGAAGTTGGTCTTAATTTCACGTGCGGCGCCTACGAAGTTTCGGCCATTGTCCGAAAAAATACGACTAGGGCACCCACGACGCGCAATAAAACGAGCTAAGGCCGCCAGAAAAGCAGGGGTAGACAAGTCACTAACGGCTTCAATGTGGATTGCTTTAGTAGAGAAACAAACAAAGAGACACACATACCCTTTCGTAATACGGCAATAGCGACCGGTAAAACTCTTTACTTCAAATGGGCCGGCAAAATCTACTCCAGTATTAGTAAAGGCCCGATTTAAAGTTGTTCTTTCTAGCGGTAGTGATCCCATAATTTGTCCTTGAAGTCTTTTGCGGTGCAAGACACATATTTTACAATTATGTATCACAGTTTTGATGAGATTTTTCACCTTAAGTATCCAGCATTCTTGTCGGACCACCGACAACACCAGACGAGGGCCACCATGATGGACGAGCTTATGTATGAACTCCACGTAAAGACGAGCGAGCCTACTGCTGTATGCTAGTATGATGGGGTGTCGTTCATTATAAGATAAACAGCTGGATGAACTGAGACGGCCATTAGATCGAATGATATCATCTTTATCCAGAAAGGGCGTAAGGGTCAACAAAGGGCTTCGAGAATCAATTTTATTCTTCGCTTTTAGCCTATCGAAATCGTGCGCAAAATGTGACTGCTGAGACAGTGAGAACAGACGATTTCTGACGAAACGCAATTCATGCGCCTGAATACGTAGCGTATTGAAATTATGAGCTACACGCCTAGATTTGCAGGATAGTGTAACAAAACGAAATACGTAGGCCAACACATGTAACGCTCGAGGTAAATCGGAAAAACGGTCCAGCAAATCTTCTTTTTCAGCCGATATAGCAACGAATACTTGATTTTTTCTGGATTCTTCTGATGTTTCTGTCTGAGGAGGACCTTCGGGCCATTGAGACTTTTCTCGACGCAACCATTCAGGACCGTGCCACCAGATTATATTTTTACGCAACTCCGCAGGAGTCATCCCCCGGGTTGCTAAATCGGCAGGATTATCCTGGGATGAGACATGAGACCAGTTTTTGTTACCTATCTTTTCTAATATTGTGGCCACTCTATTTGCTACAAAAGTTTTCCAATTACAGGGCGGTTTTCTAAGCCAAGCCAACACGATCGTCGAATCAGACCACAAATAAATTGATTGAGTATTTAGCTTAAACGGGGGAATCACACTATCCATAAGGTTGGCTAACAGCACTGCTCCACATAACTCTAAACGAGGCAAAGATGGCTTTTTTACTGGAGCCACTTTTGTTTTACATACGAGCAACTGTGTTGATATTTTATTCCCTAAGCTGACTCTTACGTATATTGCAGCTGCGTATGCCAGCTCAGAAGAGTCACAGAAGCCATGAAATTGTACTTCACAACCTGGCGTATATTGAACCCATCGTGGAAGCTTAATTGTCTCAATATCTGCATAATTTTTAATGAAGCTTAGCCATTTTTGTAGAGCTACTGGCTTTATCTCTTGATCCCATTCTATTTTATCCAGCCACATTTGTTGTAATAAAATTTTCGCCGTGATTACTACAGGTGCTAACCAGCCTGCGGGGTCAAAGAGCCTAGCAATAATTGATAAAACTTCTCGCTTGGTGTACGATTGTTTTATATGGAATGCCTCTGCTGTGAAGAAAAACACATCTTCAGCTGCATTCCAGTGAACGCCTAATGTCTTCGTGGTACTTTTATCATCGAGAGACAAGAATGAAGAGTTTAGTAAATACTCGTGGGGCAAATTTTTTAAAATTTCTTTGGAATTTGAGGTCCATTTTCTTAACTCAAATCCCCCCATCTCTAATATACCAATTAATTGGTCACGTGCCTCTAATGCGTCTGGAATTGAGTGCGCGCCCACTAGTGCATCGTCGACATACAAACACTCGCGTAAGATTCGAGAGCCAAGAGGGAAACACTTTTCTTCATCATCAGCCAATTGAAGTATTGTTCTGAGGGCTAAATATGGGGCACAATTTATACCAAAAGTCACTGTTTTGAGTTGGTAATCTTCAATCTCGCCGCTTTCCGAATCACGAAAAACTATTTTCTGAAAGGGCCTTTGAGCTGGTTTTACTAAAATCTGGCGGTACATTTTTGAAATGTCCGCATTAAATACAAACTGAAAAAATCGCCATTTTAATATTAGATGTACTATTTCAGCTTGCAGAATAGGGCCAGTGTACAACAAATCGTTCAAGCTTTTGCCGTTCGAGCTTGGGCTGGACGCATTAAAAACCACGCGTAGTTTTGTTGTTGTCTTTTCTGGCTTAAAAACACCATGATGAGGTAAATAGTAACCTGGGCCACTTGCGTTGCTCTCAACCTTTTCCATGTGCCCTAGTGTTAAATATTCTTTTAAAACCTCCTCATACATTGTTTTTCTTTCTGTGTTTTTTAGCAATGAGTTTTCGTTGCGTAAATATTGGCTTACAGCCATTTTCCTATTTTGACCGAGCGACAGAGTATTTGACTTAAAGGGCAGACTCACAATATATCTCCCTTCAGCATTTCTTGTGGTAGTAGAACGATAGATCTCCTCACAAAGTTTATCCTCTTCTGATAATACCCGTCTTCGAGAAACTTCTTCTAACTCCCAAAATTTAGTCAACTGGTCGTCTATAGAGCTTTTGGTTAAATGTGACCTCGTCACCATACGTGGAGAGACACCGCTGGTTGGGCCTGTTATAATCCAGCCAAATATTGTTTCTTGAGCCACGAGAGACTCAAAAACACCATGCTGAACTCCTCCACGAAGAATTAAGGGATACAAATCACCACCTAATAAAATATCTATTTCCCCACTTTCATAAAAGTTGGGGTCGGCATAATTTAATTTTGGCAAATTAAATCCTTTTAAGGGCTTAAAGGAATGTGTTGGCACATTTCCAGTGACTCGCGGAACTACGATAGCTTGTAATTTGAGCGAAATGCTTTGGCATGATATCGGCTCAATTACCAATGTTGCCATGTTGTTTGATTTGCTAATAACCTCACCACCTAAGCCTGTAACCTCCGCTGAGATTGCTGTAGTGGGCAACTTTAATAATTTTTGTATTTTCTCAGAGATAAAGCTTTCATCTGAACAAGGGTCAATTAACGCACGCGCCTTATAAAAGGAACCACAATGAACAATATTTACCCAGGCAGTAGCAAGAATGACTTTTTTCGCGACTGAAGCGTGATGAGATTGAACAACTCCTGCTGGAGTTGTATTATTAGTGGACTGTATTCTGTTTTCTCTGTTCTCATTCCTACTTTTATTTTGGGCCACAAAATCTTTATGTATAAGCGTGTGATGCTTTCTACCACATTTGCCACACGTGTTTTGGCTTTTGCATTCACTATATAAATGACCAGTTGCTAAACAATTAAAGCAGTAGTGACATTTTTTTAAAACTGAAACACGAGCTCTGTAGTCCATGCTTAGAAATTTACCGCAAACGTAGATCTTGTGATGTTCATTACATAAATTGCATTTTGTAGGGCTAAGTTTTGTATGATGGGCCTTATTATGTTTTGGTTTTGTCGAAACTTGATTATTACTGCTTTGCGAAAATGTTTGGGAACCACTGGCAGCAGTATTTGACGATATTATGTCCGAGACACTTTCTAAAGCATGAAACCGATCAGTGAGAAAAGAGTTCAATTCATCCCATTTGGGAACCTCTGTTTTATTTTTCACTGATTGTTCCCACAGATGTAAAGTGCTTTCTGAAAGTCGTGATGAACATTGAAATACGAAAATAGGGTGCCACGATTCTATATTTACTTTATATAATTTCAAAACCGCAATACAGTTATTAATTTCCCTTTGTAGTTTTTTAATTTCTGGGGCAGAATCATGTAAACAAGGGGCCAAGTTGAAAAGAGTCTTAAGCTGACTATTTATCAATACGCGCTTATTTTCGTATTGATTTTTTAAATTGTTCCACGCTATCTCAAAATTGTCACTGGTTAAAGCCACGTTTCTATTTATATCACGTGCTTCCCCATCAGTTTTTCTAAACAAGTAGAATAATTTTTCAACTTGGCTAATTTTGCTATTGTTTATATAAATTGCCGTAAACATGTCTCTAAATGTAGGCCACGATACATAATCCCCATGAAAAACACCAGTATCACACGGAGGTACTGACACTGAACTACAAATGTTGAGAGTGTCCGAACTATTCTTTGTTGCTTCTACCTTTGCTTTTGAAATGGCATTCAAACAACGAACGTAACATTTCCTCACTTGTGCATAATTTGTCTGAACTACCACTGAATCTTTTTTCTTTCCTGCTGTTTCTACTAAACTTTCTTCATACAGGCTCTTAAATTCTTCCCATGCCTTATCTACTTCTTCCTTTTCAAATTGCAGGGCCTCATTCATGTATGTTGACAAATTTTCTTCATTTAAGTTGGCTTCCAACGTAATTAGTCGGTCTGCTGCCTGTATATAATTTTCAATAATCGACATTTTGAAATGAAAATTTTATTGAAAACCGCAATAGAAAAAGGGACACTTTTTTAAAACCACAAAGTTCAGCTAGTATGTTTGAGAAAAATATGTATCGCACAGCAACAATAAAATTCGTGCACCGTAATGAAGGTCACGATATTATTTTCAAGGGCAAAGAAAAGATGGCTGCCAAAATTTTGATCAGTCAAAGCAATAAAAGATGGAGCCCAATATAACGGACCGCAACACTTGTGTGAAAAAAATAATTTGCGCGTTTTTATTTTTAGGTTTTCTAACCTCACTTTCACCGAGCCACAAATTTTGAGCAACACAGTATCACCAAATAATTTCTTAAAAAATTTTACGCACCTGTTCTGCTTTTTTCCGGCTCGAAGGACAAATGTTTACCTGGTGATGTAGTGGTTGGTGTGTTGATGATAAAAGCTGGTGTGGAAAGTATTGTTGGAATGGTATGGCTGAGCAGACAATATACTTGTTGCGGCAGGTCGTAGCCCTTTTATATTTCTCCTTATTTATCGCCCTTTTAAAAGGATAACACGTAGTTCGTATTTATGTGGTTTTTTGTGGTTTTAATTATTTTATTTAACTTTTCTATTTAGAAATACAATAATATCCTTTTTAAAATATAAATTCTTATCCGACTGGATTGTTGCTCTTTTAGTTAGTTTTTCACGAGTGTTAGTTGACAAAAAGAACATCTTAGTCATCGGATTTGTTGACGGCGGCAGCTAACAGACGGCTAACCTGGGGGCCGTTTAGATGATCAGCATCCACACCAGCTACACGGGCAACGCAGTTTTACCGTGCAAACAGTAGATGTATATACATTTACATTATATACAGTAAATATAAAGAACAGGTTATTATCAATACGTAAACAGATGTATGAAGGTAAATATAATAAGCATACGAATAAGAACATTGCATGTGTGCAAACTTAAATATGTATGTATGCATATAAGAATAAAGTGGATGAGTTCTCAGTATTAATAAGACACACATACATGCCTAATAATACATAACAATGCGAGGTATAAGCTAGTGTGAGAGAAAGACGCAGAGTCTGGAACAGGTTTGTAGATAAAAACGGTTAGGAATGTGATCATAAAAATATACATATGAAAGTATGTATGTATGTATGAATAAGTACTGATGGAATGTGCCAACCGTTAATAATACAGGGTCATTAGTGGTAGTGGTTGACTGCTTTCCGGCAAGTGAGAATTTCTTGCAAACATTTCAGCCAGAAGGTTAGCTTTATCAACCGGGTCAGTGAATACATGGTCGTCCTTTAAAAGAGGTGGAATTGAAGAACTAGCATTATCCTTGACTCTTTTAACGAATGACCAAAAGCTCTTGCTACCCCGTGGAGCATCAAGAACTTTAGTACGAAGGCGCTTTATGTATACACAAACAAAAAAAATAATATAAAACCAGTATAATAACTGTTTAATAAATGTTTTGTTCTTGTATTTTTTGTGACTTTAAATTTTTGATAATTTTAATATTCAGTTGCGACGATTATAAAACGCGTCTGTACACTGCGAGAGTTGAAACTGAATGATGCATACATATATGAAATAATTTTGTTTAAGTAAATATCTTGGGCTATTTTGTGCTCATTTTTAAATAATAATCGCCTATTTTTAACACAATCGAGTTCACAAAAATGTTTGCATTGAAATTTACTATTTTCCGTATGGCTGCAACTTGGTTTATCATATGTACCGAGAGTGTCAGCATCTTTATAGACCCTAAAAAAAATTCTCTTATAGGTATATTCGAAATATATTTACATATCTGAAACAAAATCCTTAATAATAACTCGATATATTTACCGCTGTTGATATTTTTTTAATTTGTGCTTCTTTCGTGTTCCTGTATTTAAATTTCTAAGCATCTTTTGTATTCCCAACATCTTTCAAACTTTATTTCTTAGGGTCTATGTTATATTTAATAACTTTCAAATACCAGATAATAATCGAATTATTGCAAATAATGAACACAGTAGTATGTATGTATACTAGATTCAACCATTTCATTTCAAAATCAAACAAGTAATGAAGGTAAGAAATGTTAGTCAATCAACGAAAATTACTGTTATAAATAAAGATGTGCGCGTGAGTGTTTTTTTTTTGTTGCATGATGATCTCGCACGCTCGCTCAAACGACAATCATGCGTGATTCGAGAAAATAACGACATTTTGCCATCTCTAGTTATAATGAAACGAACATAAATGAATTGTTATGAAAAAACTACGTTTTGTTAAAATAAAAGAAAAAAAGCACGTTTTGTTCTGCATAAATTTTTTAAATACCAAATTTTTCTATGAGAAGGGAATAAATATTATGCAAATGCGATTTTTTCCAATAGAACTTAGCCAAATTAATGCAAATACAAAACATTTTTTTAAAAATTAAAAAAAGCACGTTTTGTTCTGCGACTCCTCATATGCATCCTACAGAAATCCGGAGTGCCATTTTCCCATATGCTGGTCCTCGCTCTAACCGAGCAATGGCAAGTCAAAGCGCCTACTAAGACTCTTAAAACCTTTCTGTACCAAAAATTAGCAGGAATTTTCCAGCGAGCAGAGGTCACACAAAAATTTTATGTAAATGGGTTAAAATTTTTATAACCGACGAACGGATTTTCCCGACCACCTTTGAATCTTTTGAAAGTTAGTTGACTTTTTGCACCTTACTTAACTAAGCCAAATGCAAAATTTTGGACTTTCAGCTTCTGTTGTTCCTGAGATTGGCGCGTCAAAAAATGAAAAAATCATTAAAAACACTTATAAGTGGTTTGCCATTATTATTTATATCTTCAAAAGTTTTTAGCAAACAGGGTCAAGATTGGTTTTATTTTGAAGGTATTGAGAATAGCTTTAAAACTGTTTTAGTTTAATTTTTTTTGTAAAAGGTCAAAGGTCACTGTCACATGATTTAGAGTTTGGGAAGCTATATCTCAAAAAATTAAATTTTTAAAATTCTGAAAAAAATATATGTTGATCCCGATAGTCTCTTCTGCATTTTGTGGTAACAATTTTGAGTGAGTTCTTATTAGTTCCTGAGATATAGACAATAATGTGAAATTGTTTGAAAAAATTTTATACTTTTTTTATATATATATTTTTTTTAAATTTATTTGGTTGGTATTAAATGCAAATATTAATTTAGACAAAAGTAGTTTAAAGTAAGAAATATTTATTTTACATATTTATATTACAAACACATGCGATTAATTAATTGTAAATTTTTTCAATTAAAAATTCCCGGTCTTCGGAGAACAGTTTTACTTTAAGTTTTGAATTTCCTTCTGAAAGAAAATAGTGGAATTTTTGTGTTCCTGGTATAGTTCTCAAGCCAATAAACCTGTTTTTAAGAATCTCTTCTTCTGCTTTATAATCTTTCTTTGTTAAAAATACAAAATTACAATTTAAAAGATGTTCACGGCACCACTCATACAATTGAAGCGGGGTAGTAATTTGGTCCTGTATTGTACGCTGCAAACTGGCTCGGCGAGCTTCTCTCTTTACGGTTCCACCAAGACCATCGCTAGGACCTTTTCCATGGCTTGTGGCAAAAAAATGCCATTCGGCTGGAAACCCAAAATCATCTTCATGATGACATAAATTAATAAAATTTTTTTTATTATTAAATTGAGCGGCTGAGCCATCTGAAAAATAAAAAATTTTTCGTGGTGTTGAACAAAACTTAGTTTGTAGAAACATTATCATATGGCGATGGAACAAGTGTACTGCAACTGTGTTGTTTGAAATTTGTAATAAAAAAAAAAAAATAATAAATATATAGTATTAAAATTTTTTAAAAAATTTCACATTATTGTCTATATCTCAGGAACTAATAACAGCTCACTCAAAATTGTTACCACAAAATGCAGAGGAGACTATGAGGATCAACATATATTTTTTCAGAATTTTTAAAATTTCATTTTTTGAGATATAGCTTTCTAAACTATAAATCATGTGACAGTGACCTTTGACCTTTCGCAAAAAAAAATTTCTAAATGTAGTTTAAAAGCTATTTCCAATAACTATTAAATAAGACCAATTTCGACCATGTACGTTAAAAACTTTTGAAGATATGAGCAATATTGGCAGACCACTTATGTGTGTTTTTAATGATTTCTCTACTTTTCGAAGCGCCATATTTCCGGAACCACAAAAGCTAGATACCTAAAATATTTGAATTTATATTTGTATAGCACTGTAGAACATTCATGAAAATTATTGTACAATTCTAAGAGGGTAAGGTCAAAAATTGCGTTTTTTTTCGTTGATTTAAAATGGAATTACCCAAATAGATTTAATCCGATTTCCATCACACTTAAAAGTATTTGATTCGATTTAAGTATTCGATTTCATTTTAAATCGAATCGATTTCTAACACATACCTGTATCACAGGGTGCTCATACTTGACGTATTTTGGTGTAATATTTTTTTATGACATATGACTTTATGACTACAGTTTTATGTTTTAGGAAAATTAGATCATACAATCAGACTAGCAGAACTTATTAATATATCAATATCTACGCCGCTACACCTCTCATCAGTGTTAAGCTAAGATCCCACAATCGGCGCAATATACCAATTTTCGACACAACGCATGTACCGATAGTGTGACCGCAAACAATTTTTCAAATTGCGACAATCTGCGTCGAAATTGTGCTGAGTATGGACAATCAAAATCAACCTTGATGCGCCGATAACGTGAACACGCTGTGAACGCACAATGTTGACCAATCAATTTGTAAAACATGCGCCGATTTATATCGGCAACTCGTGCGCCAATCACAAACGACAATCAGTGCCGATACACGGAATGGAAACCCAAATTTTCAAATTGCACCACCTTCTAAAACTAAAGTTTTTGGAGCTTAGTTGTACCAAAATGAATTTTTTATTATCTTTTATTCATATAACTTTTATTTATTTGTTGTGGTTACTATGCTAAGTGCGCTGCCAATTATTTTTCATGGCTGGCGTCCCCAGTAGGCCTACATACCATATGAACATTATATATAACTACTTATTTCTATGCCCTAGTATTTTTCATATTGCTAGAATATTTTGTGAATTTATTTTAAATTTATTGCTATGAACAAAAACTAACGGCATTTAAACGACTTTTAGTTTGCTTTCTGTACCATTCGCTAAACCGGGCGTAAAATGAGTTGAACGTTCTTCATATAAGACAGTTAATGAAAAAGTTTGGCCATTCGCTATATGGGTTTTTCGTAGAAGCGAGTATTTGTGATACCAGGCTTCGACTGTATTTAATTCCTTTTCCTATATAATAAAATAAACGGACCGTTAATAATAAATTACTTGTATTTTAAATTTGAAGCAATTTTTGTTTTTTTTTTTTTTGCTGGATCAGCGCCAAAATAATTTTCTTAATAATAATATAAAATAATTTATACAGATGTATATGTTTTAATGTATGCAAATACCATTTAATCTTATTTGATAATTTCCAACAACATAATTTATTAATTAATAACAATAATCTTAAACCATAAAACCAAATTATTACCATATACGACTGCACATGACTCATTAATTTTTGAGAGCTCTAACTTTCTTCTTATATCTGATTAAATAGTACCTTACACTTATTGATAAAGTGTGCAGAGCTGTTTCCATTATTGAGTCCAACGATAACTGCTTCTAAACTGCTCACCACTAAGTTTTCCTTCTTAGGTATTGGTCCCTTCTTATTAGAGTTATTAAATTTTGCTGTGAACCAACTTATGCCAAGACTAGAAATAAAATGAAGACCATATGTAAGAATATACATACTTATGTATGTATTGCTTATGAACCGCGTTTGAAGTTTCGAATTTAGACAATACATAATATAAATAGAAAATTTTAGAATTTTATTAAATAGTTGAGTATCAACTTTTTCATTTCTTCAGATTTAAATGATTTTCAGTCGACTTTTAAATGTTTTCATACAAAGGCGGAACAAAGAATTTTATCTATTAAGCCTAAAGCATTAAGTTTTGTTTTTATTGAATTACATAATGAAAATTCTACATATTTCATAATGTCCTAAACTATTTTAAAATATTTTTAATTTTTTTCATACAAAAGTGTACTATAATAACCATGGCGTAATAAACCAGGTGGCACCGGGAGGAAAATAGCCAAAACAGCACGTTATATCAAAAATATAACCACAAAACAGCTTTATGACATTTCCAGCTAAAACAAAAGTAGGGCAAACCATAGTCAGTTATCGTAGCGCGTGGTTTAATACCCATTGATAATAAGTTCGTTTGTTAACTTTTACAGTAAAATACAGTAAATGAGTAGTAACTGAATAAACAGCAGAATTTACTCTCCAAAAAAATTTTTGCCCAAAGAGTACACGAACGGAAAAATTTTAAAAATTCGTAAGATTTAGGCAACAGCTGATGGAAAATAAATTGAGTGTTAAAAATTTTTACATTTTTGGATATTTGAACAATTTATACATTGGCACTCGATTAAATATTTTTTATAACACAAATAGTTTAATATTTTTTTTCCAATTCAATTTATTTATTTATTTAAAATAAAATAGATATAATAACATCAACAATGCAAAATATTATATTTGTTTAAAAATATGTAAATAAATATATAACACTAACAATGTAATAAAAAAAAAAGAAGAGAGGTGTCTTAGGACACCCGGTTATAGCTTTGCTCATTTTTTTTTATAAGGAACGAAGGCGAATAAGAAGAAGTAAGTATGTATGTACATATGTATGTACACATAATATTTTCGGTTTTTTGTTAAAGTTGAAATCAAAATAAAAAAAAGCAATTTCGTTTCTTGCAAGGCGAATATGATGTAAATTTGCCAAATTGTGGTGGTTTTTTACTTGCATACACACATATGTACATATACATACATATATATACATACTTGTTATTGTTTTGTTTTTGTTATTGCGGTTGAATGTGAGTAACACACTATATATGTACATACATATTTTCTCGTCTTGATTTTAAAAAACAACAACAAAGTCGCTTTTAAAGGATGAGCTAATCAAAACAAAAAAAGAAAAACATAACGGGAATAGTGTCGATTATTTATCTTACGAAAAATAAAATTCAACCCCTACCGCGCCATAAATAGCAAAGCTATAATAAGAGTCTTAATATAAATATAACAATAAAAATAAATGCCCCAGCGACTATAGGCATTAGAGGGGCTAGTTGGCAATGTTGTTGAAAATATAAATTAGTTAACATGGAATAAAAATAAATAAAATCAAAGATCAAATGAAAAAAAATGAAATGAAAAAAGAGAAATAAAGCAAATAAAGTAAATAAATAAAGTTTTGATAATAAGTAATCAACACAATTATAGCCGTTACAATATTTACATTATGTGTATTATTTCAATTACATAGAAGCATTCCTATATCCTGAAGCAAGTGGTTTTTCAAAGCCGATTTGAATAGTGATATTCTTTGAATGCCTTTCAAATTGGGTGGAAGATGGTTAAACTCCGAACATCCAATGTATTCGACTTTTTCCTTTGTGGTTTCTAATCTGCATCTCTTAACTAGGAGATTAGAACTGATACGGGTGTTGATGTTGGTTTGATTTATCCTGAATTCTATAACATGGTATCCTATATTACGCATAGATTTAAACATGTATATTAGTAGCTGCATTTTGTACAAACCGTAGATTGGTAATACAGTTTTCGTTATGTCCCTGTATAAGGATGCCGTCGAATACAACCGTGGTAAATTAAATACAGCTTTTAATGCTTTATTTTGTGCACTTTGAAGCGATTTGAAATCCGCTGTCTTCTTATAAGCATAAACCATTGGCAGATAGGTCAAATGGCTGTGGATTAAAGTGTTATATAATAGCAGCTTGGTATTTTTATCAAATACATATATTCTTAAATTTATGGAGAATTCCAATTGCTGGTGCTATTTTGCATTTTAGGTGTGTTTGTTCCAAGATAGATTGTTTTGTAGGTAAATTCCCAGATATTTCAGAGAATCGCATTCACGAATCTCCACACCATCGACTGAGATATTAAAGGTTGGGGTATTTCTTGAAGGGTAAGGCCGAAACCTAATTAGCTTTGTTTTGTCTTTGTTTAGCGACAACCTATTTAGCCGTACATATTCAAGTATCATGTTGGCGTCATGTTCCATTTGTGATTTAAGTACCAGTTCATGTGTATATGGGTAAAAGAGGCTTGTGTTATCTGCATACATTATCAGTTTCCCATATAATTTAAGATTTGATATGTCGTTTAAGAAAATTGTAAATAATAAGGGACCCAATACGCTACCCTGTGGAACTCCATACTTAACGGTCTCCATTTTGCTTTTTGCACCATTTATTGCCACATGTTATGAGTCATTTTCCCCTAACCAACAGAAGTATCAGCGACAGCAGAACATACGCTGCACACACATACTGACGTTGAGTTATTTTCCCTCAACCAACAAAAAATACCTAAAGCAGCAAAACATACGCTGCATACATACACAGACATATGCTGACGTTGCAATAACGCTGCATACAATACTGACGTTATTACCAGTAATTTTCCTATAAAAATTTTCAATGTTATTGTCCAACAAAATATTGTTATTTTGTTTTGATTTATACTTTTAAATATTTTAATTTCAACATATTGTTCTTTGTTAAAGTTTTTCTTGAATTCATTTACTGCTTTTTCCTATAAAAATTTTCAATGTTATTGTCCAACAAAATAATGTTATTTTGTTTTGATTTATACTTTTAATTTATTTGGGGAGAAGAAAACAAAAATAAAAATAAATAAGTGATCGGACGTGTTTTGCAATAATTAAATAAGTAATCGGGCGTGATTTCGTGATTATCGGTTTCCAATTTTTCTTCATGTCCCGCAAGACAGTGAGTGTAATTCGTGCTTTCAACACAAAATAATCTGGAGTGAAATTCATTTGGATATTCTTTAGTTTCATTTTTGAAGAATATTTTGTAAAAACTTTCATTGCTCGCAAAATTTCTAGAATTTAAATATTATTAAAAAAAAATTTTATACGTCTCTTATTTATTCTTATTTTAATACGTTTTCGTAAATCTGTTGCAAAAGAATTATTAATTTTATTTTTTCTTTCTGTTGTTTATCCAACAATTTTATATACTTTAGGACACTTACTTACTTACATGTGACCTTGTTTTCTCTTTTTTTTTATATATTTTGCTCTGATTGATTGATTAATCAAATTATTCTTAATTTTTATTTCTAGAGCAGTATTCGTTGGTCGATTAGAAGGCGATACCGGGTCAGTAGCGTTCCATCCTTTTTTAACCTTTTCCTTTTACTAATTATTTTGCTTCTTTCAGATCCTTGACGTCAACCTGGGTCCCCGGTTCCTCAAGTTGGAACCATCGTGACAAAAATTTTTCATTGTCCCTTTAAGGTATGTTCCATTGTTTCTTATTATAGTCCTGTATAAATATGTATTTCTTTTATATTTCAGCCATTGAAGACCCATTCAATACCGTCGATATTGCGGTGAGTTTTTCCTTCTTCTCTTTTTGCAATTCATTTCCGTCATAATGTTGGTTTTTAGACGTCTTATTCTTTCCTCCTGTTTTGCCAATGGCAATGTGTGTTGTTGTGTTCCTCCATACTGCGTGTAGTGGTTGGATTTTGAAAATCTCGACTGGATCTCCTTCCTCCATGGGATATCTTTCTCGGTTGCGTTCAGTATGGGTACTGCTGTGCCTCCATTTTTAATGTTGACCACAGTATTTCCAACATAAACTCCAGGGGAAATCTCCTGTTTTTGTATAACCACAGTTTTATCTCTCGAAATGATATTAACCGGCACTTTAGTAACTGCTCCCGTATCTACAAGTAACACCAATCTTCCCTCCCTAGCTCCTTGGCAGGGTAGCGTCATAAAAACTGTGTCCACATTGCTCGGTGATTCAGTACTATTATTTATATTTGGCATTATCTCTTCACTTTGTTTCTCTACATATTTATGTTTTAATACTTTGTCTTTATCTGCTTTCACTTCCCAAGTTTGTCCGTTCTCTTGATTTGCCTGTTTTTGCACAGCCACGGTTTTATCTCTTGATATGATATTAACCGGCACTTTAGTAACTGCTCCCGTATCTACAAGTAAGACCAATTTTCGCTCCCTAGCTCCTTGGCAGGGTAGCGTCATAAAAACTGTGTCCACATTGCCCGGTGATTCAGTACTATCTTCTATATTTCGTACCATCTCTTCACTTTTTTCCGCCTTTTTTTTGTTTAATTTATTATCTTTCGCAGTATTTTCTCCTTATTTACCGAGTGTACAACTGCCTCGGTTACTATCCTGGTTGGCTGCTCTGTTTCTGAGTCAGTCTCCGTATCATCTTTATTTACCCGATTCTTTGTTTCTGTTTCTTTATTATACTTGTATTTGTTCTCTTTTTTATGCCAATCTAATTTTCTGTTAATTTGCCGGACCCCAGTTATTGGCGATAACTGGGCCGAATTTCGTTTCCCTGAGCATTTGTCCGATTTGTGTTGCTATAGGCCTCTACGGCATTGTTAGCTAGGTCCCTACCGTTGTTGCTATTTCGTGCCTGTTGGTAGATCCCTGCACCCATTGCTTCAGTCTGTCTAACATTACTTCTGCAGTCCCGTGCAAAATGTCCTTGTTGCTGACATTTAAAACAGGTTGGGCGTATACCATTGTTTCTGTTTGCCCCTCTGTTCATGTTTTGTCCCGTCGTTATTTGTGGGCCTCCACGGAATTCTGTGTTTGTTATCCTCTTATTTGTTTCCGTCGTCCTTCTATCCAATTGATTTTGGTTGGGTAGGTTTCTTCTTGGCTCACAGAAAGGGGTTTCCTTGTGGCCATTTATTCTACACAATCGGCAGTATAAGGAGCCTAATCTCTTCCTGCAGTTTTTCACATCGTGCCCGCTGTTTCCACAGAACGTACAGCTCACGATATTCCTGCACAGTGGCCCCACTTCATGGCCGTATTTTCCACAGCTCATACAGTATGGTGTGTTTAGCCGCTTTTTGCAGCTATTCCATTCATGCCCCGTCCTGTTGCAAAAACTACAGGGGACTTCTGAATCTATTGTGTTGATGCTGTGCGTTGGTTCGCCAAACAATTCCTCAGCGTTCTCGACTATCTCTATCAACTTAGTGAGCTCTTCCTCCTCCTGCCCCACAAATCGAGCTTTAAGAGCATGGTCCTTCAGACCCTTGATGAAGCTTCTTACCGCTATCCTCTTGAAGTCCTTCAGCATGGTTTCCCGGCCAGGCCCCACCGGCCATTCGTTCTCTATTGTTGTTTTTGGCTCATTTAATAGGCTATCCAGGCGTTCTCCAAATTCGCATGCTGACTCTCTGATGCTCTGTTTGCACCCCAAGATCAGCTCCCTTATCTTATCCAGGCTTTTATTTTTTAGATAAAATTTCTTGATGGTGTTGCAGTAGGCGTCCACCGAACCAAAAGTCATCTGGGATATTTTTGAGTATGCACCCCCCAGCAGTCTCAATTTCAGGCACTGTATCACATCTTGTGTTAGGACGTTATTTGCCCCTGTGAGTACTTCTCTTTCTACCATCTTGCATCCTTGTGTACCTGCATACTTCTGATGGTAAGTCAGGTCCATCGGTTCCGAAGAATGATGGGACTGTGTTGTTAACTATCTTAATAATCTCATACAACGAAGGCATTTTGATCCTTTCAATTTTCGCTCTCTCAGTAGTATGGTTTTGCTGGGGTGACGGTGATCGTCTTTCTATGTTTCGCTGGTAATCATCTTGATAGTGGGCTGTGTCCACGCAAGAACTTGTAGACTGTCCATTTAATAACTATACTTGTCGTTCTATTAATTTGTCTGTCTGCGTCTGTGGGTTGTCCATTAAAGCTGTCTTCTACTTACCCATGTGCCGCTGGTTATTATCCTCATAGTGGTCTGTGGTTTAAGCTTATTTTCACTTTATATTATTATTATTATTATATTTTATGTGTTTGTTCGCAACCGCGCAGAATTTTTACGATCAAAGTAATTCTCCTTTTTGTCCTGATGCGCTTTTAGCGATTAGTCCTGCAATGACAATACAAGGTAGCTAGAGGTTAGACTTTTATGTATTTGCCCTGTGCAGTTCTATACCGTCGAATGTAGGATGCAACAATACAAGGTAGCTAGAGGTTAGACTTTTATGTATTGTTGGTTTTGCTACACCGGACAGTTTTTTCTTTAGCAAGATCAACACAAGGATTATTTTATTTGATGTAATTATTATTTACGCGGCTACCGGCTGCGCCAAAATGTTACAATTTATTTTGTAACTTATTTTTTAGAATCAAAAACACAAGAGATTATTACCGGCTGCGCCAAAATGTTATGTTTTAAAATAAAAAGATTTATTTTTATTATTTATTTTAATTATTTATTTTTATTTACCACATGTTATGTTTTAAAAATGTTATTTAGCCTTCACAGGGACCCGCTTTTTAAGGCTGGTGTTTGATCAGGTTTTGGTTTATACAAATATATTAAGCCTTCACAGGGACCCGCTTTTTAAGGCTGGTGTTTGATCAGGTTTTTGTTATGTGTGTTATGTGTTAAGAACTGACTCGACTAGAGCTGACTTCACTGACTACAGTTGACTAGCGTTGACTGGATAGCCTGAATAGACTGAATGGGCCTCCATACCAAATCACCCTCCGCTTTTATACCCACTTTTGTGCTGCTCGATGAACGGTGCTGCTGACGTTCGCTGCCGCTGGCGTGGTTGTTCCCGCGATACTGCTGAGTGTGCGATTATTGCAACTTCAGCATATCCATACCCGTGGAACTTCCAGCCGATTGCGGTTCTCACGATAATGCAATGTCGGCATATATCTGTAGGAAAATTACTGGTAATAACGTCAGTATTGTATGCAGCGTTATTGCAACGTCAGCATATCGTTACCTTAAAATACGAATGTCGTAAGTGAAAATTTTCGATTTTGAGATTTTTATATACTCATAATACACTTTGAAAGCTCTTTCTAATGGTATCATCAGTTATATCCCAAGCCTTATAACTTCCGAGATATTCAGCATGCATTTCATCGTACGTCACGAAATTTTATCGTCCTGAGCATGTATTTTGTCGTATGTGCACCAAAAATAGACATACGACATTTTTTGTATGCAAAATGATGATTTTTCATATTGAAAATGCAATTGTTGTATGTCATACAATTTTATATTTTTTTTTAAAGAAAAAGTAAATTCACTAATTGCAAGTGAGTTTACTTGAAAAAAAACTGTTTAATTTGATAAATTCTTAAAAGTAATATTGAAATTGAAAGAAAATAAAATTAATAAAGAAAATAACTGATAAAGAAAATATTAAAAAAGAAATAATAAAATAAAAAAGAAGAGAAGGTGTCTTAGGTTGAATGTGAGTAACACACTATATATGTACATACATATTTTCTCGTCTTGATTTTAAAAAACAACAACAAAGTCGCTTTTAAAGGATGAGCTAATCAAAACAAAAAAAGAAAAACATAACGGGAATAGTGTCGATTATTTATCTTACGAAAAATAAAATTCAACCCCTACCGCGCCATAAATAGCAAAGCTATAATAATAAAGCAAATAACTGAGAAAATACTTGTTCAGTTTGATCAAATTCTTTAAAGTATTTTTTCATAGTTGGCATTGAAAGAGTGGCAAAAATAATAGAAATTGAAATTTCGTTTGTATTAATTTGTTTCAAAGAGTACATAGCAGACATTACTTTTATCGTAAAAATAAATTAAAAGCAATGGATTATGGCATATCGGAAAACGATTTTTCAGCAGATGATGAAATTTTGGATCCTTCTTTTAATATTGAGGAGAATTCCGTGGACTTAAGCAGCCGTTCGAGACTTATTACCAACTCAAATAAGCAACTAACTTCTAATAGTTCCAATGTAGAGACAAGTTCAAACGGTGGTATGTGTAATTCCCTAAATAAGACACGAAAACGTCAAAAACATACGGAATCTTGGAAAATAAATATAAGGAAAGAGCTTCGCGAAAAAGGTAAGAGATATGTGAATAGAAAAGGAGTGGAAAGACCTGAAGTAAAGATGCGGATACCATGCAAAGAAAGCTGCATTCGTGGTTGCACAAACAATATTGCAACGAGGGAAAGAAAAGATTTGCATAAACAGTTTTGGACATTAAATGCAAGTGAAAAACGTTTATTTTACTCTAACTTCGTCAAACCTTGTGAAATAAAAAAACGGCGGAGCTCAAATAAAGAGAAAGACAATTTTCGCAAAAAGAAGACTTTCGAATTTTTTTTCCAAGTGAACTCAATAACTTTTCAAGTATGCAAAACATTTTTTCTGAATACTCTGGGCATAACTGAAAGAAAAGTGTATTATTTTTTCAATTTTTTAAATCAATCTGAGCAAGGACTCCCAAATGAACGTAGGAAGCATCATGGTAGACCGAAAATATCGCAAGAGAAAATTGAAGAACTAAAAACCCACATTAACAGCTTCCCTACAATTGATTCGCACTACTGCCGTTCAAGAACATCGCGTAAGTATTTGGAAAGTCATTTAAATTTACAAAAGATGTATGTTTTGTATAAGGAAACATGTGAAGACCCTGTGCCCATACATACGTATAGAAATACATTCAATAATGAATTTAATTTATCATTTTATAAGCCGAAAAAGGATCAATGCGATAGATGTGTTTACGCAAAAGTCAATAATGAGACATTAAATGAAAATGAAAAGACAGAATATAATAAACACTGTATGCAGAAGATCCTATGCAAAGAAGAGCGAGATGCAGATCGTAAAAATAAAAATTCCTCAGTAGCCGTTTTGTGCTTTGATTTAGAAAATGTCTTTACCAT
This sequence comes from Lypha dubia, assembly GCA_947311025.1. NCBI lineage: Eukaryota > Metazoa > Arthropoda > Insecta > Diptera > Tachinidae > Lypha > Lypha dubia. The sequence continues at coordinate 100,933,787 of OX371260.1, read as the reverse complement.
ACCTAGAATGTTTGCGTCAAATTGCTACTATAAGCGGAAACTTGGCATTTACAATTTAACGGGAACTCTCATCAAGCACAATAGTGAAAAAATAACCTACTGTGCTCTATGGAATGAGTGTTTTGCTGGAAGAAGCGGAAATGATATAGCAAGCGCTCTTATACAAATTTTAATCAATGTAGAGAACGAACATCCTGAACTAAATCAAATAATTTTGTGGAGTGATTCTTGCGTTCCGCAAAATCGAAATAAGATAATTACCACAGCTTTAATGCACTTCATACACCAAAGCCGTATAAAAAGTGTTATACAAAAATTTTCGGAACCAGGGCACTCACAGATTCAGGAAGTGGATTGTGTTCACAGTGTTATTGAGCGGCATTTAAAAGATTTAGAAATTCCAAGTCAAACGGCATTGGCAAGTATGTTAAGGAATGCTGAATACGAAAAAACGAAGCTTAGAATTTTAGAAATGAATAAAAATGACTTCAAAAATTTTTCGTTAAAAGCAGACACGCTGAATTTTAAATGCATTCCTTTCAGTAAAATAAAATATATTGAATATGATAATACAACCATTTATCAAATCGCATATAAACTGATGCATGGTAAGAATGAATTGATTTATAAAACTGTTAAAAAAGAAAATTTGCGACGCATAGTGGAAGAGATACCCGATAAATTTTTTCAAATAAAATTAGCAATACTAAAACCCAAAAAACTTGATGTCAACAAAGTAAATGATTTGAAAAGCATGATGTGCTATTTTTACGCAGAGAGTGATAGGAATTTTTTTGAAGAATTATTCAAAAATACATAGATAATATTATTCGCATAATATGCGATAATATTATCTATATCTATTATATTTTATGAATGAATTTTTGATATTTTGTTTTTCTTTATTTTTTTTTTTTAATTTTTTATTGAATAAAGAATTTTTTGTTGTACTAATTTCCCTCTTTTAATTAAGTTTTTTTTGAACAGCTATTCAATGATTTTCATTAAGATTTTAAGATTTTTATTACGATTTTATCACGAAATTTTGAAATTTAACAATATTAAATTATATATTTCCAGTAGGCTTTTTGTCGTAAGTTCAAAGAAAATAACTTTTTGTCAAAAAATGTAACATACGACAAATGTACTCTGAAGCAAAAAGGCTAATAACACCTTTGTAATTATAATTACAGAAAATTGGACTTAGGCTTATGAAAATAAAATAATCAAATTATATTCAATCCAAAACTGGAGAGAATACATAGGGCCATTTTGAACAAATTTAATGTTAAACATTCAAAACTGTCTGCTGAAAAGTAAACTTTTGCTACATACGACATCCGTATTTTAAGGTAACGATATGTCTGTGTATGTATGCAGCGTATGTTTTGCTGCTTTAGGTATTTTTTGTTGGTTGAGGGAAAATAACTCAACGTCAGTATGTGTGTGCAGCGTATGTTCTGCTGTCGCTGATACATACTCATAACACACATATTGCAATCTATTTTGTAAATAGCTTTTAAACAAATTTAATGCACTGGCTTGTAAACCATAGTAAGGAAGTTTTTGTAGAAGTATGTCATGATCAACAAGATCAAAGGCCTTTGAAAAATCATAGAAGATTGCACCCACTCCTCCATTGTTGTTATCCAAGCTGGCACATATATAATTAACTACGTTTACAACTGCTTCCTGTGTGCCACTACCTTTTTTAAAACCGAACTGTAACTTGTACAAGAGGTTATTTTGCTCCAGATGTTCCGATAGTTGTTTATATAAAACCTTTTCAAAAACTTTATCAATCGTAGGCAATAGCGCTATAGGTCTAAACATGTCCACTGTACTTGCCTTCATTACTTTTGGAATCGGTGTTACTTTTGCAATTTTCAAGCTTTCGGGATATACCGATGACCTTATAATTTCATTAAATATGGAAACCAGTTTCGGTAGTAGAATGTTTTTACATCTACAAAGGACTTTGCTCGATATACCATCATGGCCTGGACTTTTATTAAACTGCAGATTTGTGATTATCTCTGATAAATTTTCATAACTTGTGTAGTCAAATGAAAAATAATTAAAACTCTGGCGTAAAGAATTGAAGTAATTACAGCTATCTCCTGGAATTCTAACTATTCCTTCGTTCAGGACTTTCGGTATGTTGATAAAGTATCTATTAAAAGCATTACATTTTTGCTCATCATCCATAATGATATCACCGCTTTGGTTCTTCAACTGCAATTGTTGTTTTAGATTCCTTCCTAGGTTTTCATTTAAGAAATTCCAGCACTTTTTAGGATTATTTTGAACACTGGTAAGGCTGTTTTGGTAGTAATTGTTCATACAAATTTTACTGGCGTTTTTTATAATTTTGCTCAACCGTCTTAGTTTGTTTTCAATAGTTTCGCATCTTTCTTTTTTCCTTCTTGCTTCGAGCAGCTTTTTGTTTAGATTTATAAGAGAGCAAAGGTTTCCATTAATCCAAGGTGTTATTCGTTGTTTAATATGGAATTTTTCCACCTTCTCAACCGTAGAGTCTTTAATACAAGTCGAAATTATGTTAATTAATCTTGAAAGATCAACGAATGTATTCCGCGTGTTATGTGATGAATTAAGCTTGTTTTGAAGGAGCATTTGTAACTGACTATAGTCGCATATCTTGTGTCGTTTTTCAGTACATTCTGAGTTTTTTATACTACTACTTGTCACCTTGCATGATAGCATATTATGATCAGAAAAGCCACATTCAATGTTTCTTCACTTTCTTTAAATTTTGACTTGACGGACATTAGTTTGTCTTTTATCATTTTGGAGTTGAATTTCACGACAACGGTTTGTTTTGGATTTGACAAATTTCTCCTTTTAAGAAAGTATGCTTGTTCTATGTTTGCTTCCTGTACATCTACTCCAACATTTTTCGACAATTTGATAACTGCCTCAGCAGCCCCAGTTCCTTTTTCAACGTTTATTCCACTAATTAAACAATCGTTTTTAACGCGGTGATCATTTAGCATTTTAACAGTGTTTTTTAGTGTAACGATTATATTTCTAAGTTTGGTATTTTCTTTTTCAACAGCTTGTATTTTTTTCTTGTTTTCATTTATGGTTTTTAAAGTCTCATCAAATTTTGTTGACATAAAGTTCATTGTAGTTTGCATATAAGCCAGCTGATTTTGAAGCTATGCTTTTATAACTAGCAGTTCATTTCTAACTGTTGCACTGCTATTATCTGCACCATCATATACATGGCAGACGAACTCTTCTTCATTGCTTTTCAACAACAATTCGTACTGTCTATATTCATGTGACGTCATAGTGTAAGCTATTGTACATTATTCTTTAATATTATTCAAAAATTGTTGATGTTTTTCTTTTTAATAGAAATAAAAAATATCCCTTGAAAAAGTGAACATACAATTCACGAAACGTCGGGAAAAATATGAAATAAAAAAAAAAAATTACTTTTATTTACATAAAATACGGTAGGCCAATAGCTAAATTTATAAATAAAAAATAACAAAAGGAATTACATCTGGCCAAAAATAATAATACAAACAAAAAAAAAAGTACGTTTTGTTTAAAAAAATTTAAAAAAAAAGGGACGTTTTGGTGTGCGACTTTTAGATATGGAAATATGTATTTTTTATACGCATACATATATATATTTTTTTTTTTTGATAAATTTTATTATTTATTGAATCTTCAATTATAGATTAAATTATCAATAAGTTTTTCAAATCTTAAATCTAAAAAATATTAAATATAAGTTTAGCCAATGCTAAACAAAATTTTTAATTTCAACGGTTAATTTATGTTGTTTTACATCTCTCGTGTACGGCTGAGAAATAGAGTATCCCTCCTTTTCAGCCGGGTGTGGCCTCTATAATTTAAAATATTGCGCTCAAGTACATTTGGGTGCACCTCCAGTTTTTTTTATATATTTTTTAGCGTTTTTTGAAAATACTGTCTTCACCAACGGAACATCTAGATATTTATGAATTCGATGATTTCTGACATACCAGGGGGCTGCTGTAATCGTACGTAGAATTTTATTCTGTCGCCTTTGAATTTCTTCGACATTTGATGCTGAGGCAGTGCCCCAGAACTGGATTCCATAGAACCATATTGGTTTCAGGATCGCGTTGTATAACAAAAGTTTACAGTCTAGGCTTAGTATAGAATTTCTTCCAATAAGCCAATTCATTTGGGCTGCTTTTAATTTAATTTGTGTTAACTTTGCGTCTATATGCGATTTCCATGTTAAACGACGATCAAGATGAACGCCTAGATATTTGACAACAGTGTGTTGCGGTATGGTCTCGGTGTTAATTTTTATAGACGGGCATGTTTCCTTGCGCACCGTAAAAGTTACGTGTACACATTTCTGCTCGTTAACTTTAATACGCCATTGTTTGAGCCAATTTTGCAATTTGGATATATACCCTTGTAAATTGCGGAAAGCTTCTACAGGATTTTCGTGAACGCTTAGAAAAGCTGTATCATCGGCAAATGTTGATGTATGAATGTTACTGCTTAACGGTAAGTCAGAGGCATACATATATTAAATAAAGTAATGGACCGAAGATACTGCCTTGGGGAACTCCGGCTTCGATCGACTGCGGTGGGCTTAAGAAATTGCCTTCCCTAACTACAAATTTTCGTTCCATTAGGTAGCTTATTAAAAGCCTAACAATGTTTGCGGGTAGAATTTGCGTTAATTTATGTATAAGACCTTCGTGCCATACTTTATCGAAAGCTTGAGAAACATCTATAAAGAGCGCAGACCAATATTTCTTCTTTTCGAAAGTGTCTCTGATAACATTCACAAGTCTGTGAGATTGTTCAATAGTGCTATGTTGTCTGCGAAAACCGAATTGATGATCTGGAATGCATCCACTTCTAATCACTATAGGCATCAGCTTGCTCATGTACAGCTTCTCAAATATTTTTGATATGTTAGACAATAAACTAATAGGCCGATAGGACTCTACCTTTTTATGATCCTTGCCGTGCTTTGGTATCATAATAATCATCGAAACCTTCCATTCTGCAGGATAGTATTGCAGCCGTAGAATACTATTCAAAATGAATAGTATAATTCTTTTTGCAATATAAGGCAGTTGTTGAAGCATTTTGTTGCTTATTTTGTCGATCCCTGGGGCTTGTTTGGTGTTAAGATTAGTGATGGCCTTTTCAATCTCCACAATGTTAAACCTTAACGGTATTTCTGGTAACGAGGTGACTGGTAGCAGTTCAACAATATCAGTAGAAATATTCGGTGTAAATACTTTTTCTAAGTGCTCAACAAAAAGAACACATTTTTCAGCATCAGTTCTTGCCCAGTCACCATTCGAATCTCGTAACGGAGGTTTGCAAATCACTGACCTTTTAAGTCCTCTGGCTTTGGTATCATAATAATCATCGAAACCTTCCATTCTGCAGGATAGTATTGCAGCCGTAGAATACTATTCAAAATGAATAGTATAATTCTTTTTGCAATATAAGGCAGTTGTTGAAGCATTTTGTTGCTTATTTTGTCGATCCCTGGGGCTTGTTTGGTGTTAAGATTAGTGATGGCCTTTTCAATCTCCACAATGTTAAACCTTAACGGTATTTCTGGTAACGAGGTGACTGGTGGCAGTTCAACAATATCAGTAGAAATATTCGGTGTAAATACTTTTTCTAAGTGCTCAACAAAAAGAACACATTTTTCAGCATCAGTTCTTGCCCAGTCACCATTCGAATCTCGTAACGGAGGTTTGCAAATCACTGACCTTTTAAGTCCTCTGGCTGCACGACATAGCGAATAATCTGTTTGTGGTGTTGCATCGAGTTCTTGAAGAAATTTTTGCAGCGAAGCTGTTTTTTGTGTTTGCAAAACTTTTCTGAGCTGTTTGGTGCATTTCTTTAGCCTGAACTTTAGCTGGGGGGGATCATTAACGTTGCCATTCTCGTCGCGCTCTCCGTTTTTCAGTCAATAGCCTTTCTATATCTACAGAAGAAATGTTGTTGAATCTTACTTGTTGATTTGAAGAAGCATTAAGAGCAGCTTGATTAACATGTGCTTCAAACAACCTAATAGAATTTTCTATGTCAGTAGGTGTTCTCAACTGCATATTTTCCGTGCAATGAGCACTCAAATATTTTTTGTATTTCAGCCAGTTAACACGTGCAGATGTCAGCGGTAAATCGCATGTTGATGCTGCAGTTGTGTGTGAGTAAATAGTGATAATAGTAGGCGAGTGATCTGAAGATAAATCCAATGATGCTTCAACTTCAATCATTTCGCTGGGCACACCTTTCGAGATTCCAAAGTCGATAATATGAGGAATTTTTTGTCGATCCGTTGGCCAATATGTTGGCTGACCACTTGAAACTACATTTAAACCCATTTTTGAAATTGTGTCAAACAAAACACGACCCTTAGGACTGATTAAACGTGAACCCCAAAAAGTGTGTTTAGCATTGTAGTCGCCAGCTGCTACAAAACGGGAACCCAGTGTTGTATAAAATGCGGTATATTTACTCTCTGAAATTGAAAATTTGGGAGGAGAATAAACAGATGATATCACAAGTTTTTGATAAAAATTTTCAATGCAGATGTTTCTTGCTTGAAGATAATCTTCACAAAATTCATTTAACAGGTAGTGTTTTATTCGCGTTTTTATTAGAATTCCCGAGCCACCACAAGCTCTACCTCGAGGATCCTTGGTGTCGTAGAAATTATATCCAATAATTCTAAAATAGCTTCGAGACGTCAAATGAGTTTCTGAGATAAGCATAACATCGATTTGCTTATCCAGAAGAAAATATTCTATTTCATTTTTATGTTGGCAGATGCCGTTTGCGTTCCAAAAACATATTTTCAAGTTCATGGTTTGCTTAATACAGCCTGCAACAAAGTAGACTGCATTTTCAACATTTCCATCATCATATAGGACATGTTGAGAGTAAAAGTAGTTACTGTTTGTATTAAGCTCTCAATTGAGACTTCAATACGGCTAAAATTAGACCCTGGAGCTTCGTTTACTGGTAGCGGTTTTTGCGCTGTATTGTGGTTACTTTTTAAAATGTTAGCGTATGAAAATTTATTATTAGGTTGTTGCTGAGCAATAGTCGCGTTTGATTTCAATACGTTTGAATATTGTTGCTGACTGGTAGACGGTTGAGGTAACTGAGGGTAGCTTAAAAGTGTGATAGGCTGAGCGGGGATAATATTTTCTTTTTTGTGCGAGGAGCGTTTAAAAAACGAGTAAAGAGGGCAGCCTCTATAGTTTGCAGTGTGATTTCCGCTGCAATTGCCACATTTTTTTCGCCTTGGGATCACCTTTTGTTTTGTCACAGTTAGCGGTACTGTGTAGCTCACCACATACAACGCAGACTGTAGCCAACTTGCAATAAGTTTTCGTTTGCCCAAATTCTTGGCAGTTCAGGCATTGGATAGGTCCAGCTCTTTTATGTGGCTGCTCAACGGTAACTCTCCGGTGCAACAAATACTTTAGATCATAAATTGGATGGGATTCATTTTTTTATATCTTTATGTCACCTGGCTGTGACTCGACGCTAAATATTAGTTGGGGGATTTTTTCTCTATTTTTGATGTTTGAAACATTTTTCACCTTGAATCCACTATTTTCAAGGCCAGACTTGACGTCTTCTGTATCCACGCTAGAATCTATACCTTTTATTACAACGGTTAGACCTTTAGCACTCTTAAGCTGATATGTATAAAAATTTTTATTTTTAGTCTCAAAGTCTGAGACTATTTTTCTGTAATTATTTTCTTTAGATACCTGAATTTTTGTTTCATTAATTTTCCCACGCTTGATTGGAATTACGTAAAACTCATTTTCTCCAATTAACGAGATAAGGCTTTTTACCAGAAAGCTGGAGTTCTGTTCTCTTAAATAAATCGGTGGTGGTTTACTCAAACTTGTATTAGTTGTGTCTTCATCACCTTGTTCAGTTAAAATCGCGAAACGATTTTCGGAATTTTTTATATTTTACCCATATTTGGGAGCTTTTGCCATTGCCGCAATTTGAGCAGATTTGGGACTTCTTCCCCTTTTTAACACAGTTATATATCTATCCATTCCTGTTTGAGTTTTATTATCACTATTTTCACTTACTTTATCCATAATTTTATTCATTTTGTGCACGTTGGTCACCTGGGTATTTATTGTTTGTTTTTTTGATTGTACAGCTAAGCTGACAAGTTTGCTAATAGGTGCAACTGTTGTTGCTTCTTGATCACTATTTAACATGTACGGAGAGCATGATCGCGCTCGAATAGGTGTGTTGTGTGTAGAATTCAGGTTTGTGTTTAATTCAATTTTTTTATTGTCGTCTTCAGCAACAAAAGTTAAATAAGCATTTCCACTGCTTGTGGGTTTAGTGTTGTTGTTGTTGCCATTTAGAGTTCTCTTGTTTTTTTTTCACTTATAAGAGTTTTTGTATGCAAATTTTTATGTATACACAAACAAAAAAAATAATATAAAACCAGTATAATAACTGTTTAATAAATGTTTTGTTTTTGTATTTTTTGTGACTTTAAATTTTTGATAATTTTAATATTCAGTTGCGACGATTGTAAAACGCGTCTGTACACTGCGAGAGTTGAAACTGAATGATGCATACATATATGAAATAATTTTGTTTAAGTAAATATCTTGGGCTATTTTGTGCTCATTTTTATATAATAATCGCCTATTTTTAACACAATCGAGTTCACAAAAATGTTTGCATTGAAATTTACTATTTTCCGTATGGCTGCAACTTGGTTTATCATATGTACCGAGAGTGTCAGCATCTTTATAGACCCTAAAAAAAATTCTCTTATAGGTATATTCGAAATATATTTACATATCTGAAACAAAATCCTTAATAATAACTCGATATATTTACCGCTGTTGATATTTTTTTAATTTGTGCTTCTTTCGTGTTCCAGTATTTAAATTTCTAAGCATCTTTTGTATTCCCAACATCTTTCAAACTTTATTTCTTAGGGTCTATGTTATATTTAATAACTTTCAAATACCAGATAATAATCGAATTATTGCAAATAATGAACACAGTAGTATGTATGTATACTAGATTCAACCATTTCATTTCAAAATCAAACAAGTAATGAAGGTAAGAAATGTTAGTCAATCAACGAAAATTACTGTTATAATTAAAGATGTGCGCGTGAGTGTTTTTTTTTTGTTGCATGATGATCTCGCACGCTCGCTCAAACGACAATCATGCGTGATTCGAGAAAATAACGACATTTTTCCATCTCTAGTTATAATGAAACGAACAAAAATGAATTGTTATGAAAAAACTACGTTTTGTTAAAATAAAAGAAAAAAAGCACGTTTTGTTCTGCATAATTTTTTTAAATACCAAATTTTTCTATGAGAAGGGAATAAATATTATGCAAATGCGATTTTTTCCAATAGAACTTAGCCAAATTAATGCAAATACAAAACATTTTTTTAAAAATTAAAAAAGCACGTTTTGTTCTGCGACTCCTCATATGCATCCTACAAAAATCCGGAGTGCCATTTTCCCATATGCTGGTCCTCGCTCTAACCGAGCAATGGCAAGTCAAAGCAGGAATTTTCCAGCGAGCGGAGGTCACACAAAAATTTTATGTAAATAGATTCGATCCGATTTCCATCACACCTAAAAGTATTTGATTCGATTTAAGTATTCGATTTCATTTTAAATCGAATCGATTTCTAACACATACCTGTATCACAGGGTGCTCATACTTGTTTTATTTTGGTGTAAAATTTTTTTGTGACATATGACTTTATGACTACAGTTTTATGTTTTAGGAAAATTAGATCATCCAATCAGACTAGCAGAACTTATTAACATATCAATATCTAGGCCGCTACATCTCTCATCAGTGTTAAGCTAAGATCCCACTATCGGCGCAATGTACCAATTTTCGTCACAACGCATGTACCGATAGTGTGACCGCAAACAATTTTTCAAATTGCGACAATCTGCGTCGAAATTGTGCTGAGTATGGACAATCAAAATCAACCTTGATGCGCCGATAACGTGAACACGCTGTGAACACACAATGTTGACCAATCAATTTGTAAAAAAAGCACGTTTTGTTCTGCGACTCCTCATATGCATCCTACAGAAATCCGGAGTGCCATTTTCCCATATGCTGGTCCTCGCTCTAACCGAGCAATGGCTAGTCAAAGCGCCTACTAAGACTCTTAAAACCTTTCTGTACCAAAAATTAGCAGGAATTTTCCAGCGAGCGGAGGTCACACAAAAATTTTATGTAAATAGATTCGATCCGATTTCCATCACACTTAAAAGTATTTGATTCCATTTAAGTATTACCGATAGTGTGACCGCAAACAATTTTTCAAATTGCGACAATCTGCGTCGAAATTGTGCTGAGTATGGACAATCAAACTCAACCTTGATGCGCCGATAACGTGAACACGCTGTGAACACACAATGTTGACCAATCAATTTGTAAAACATTCGCCGATTTATATCGGCAACTCGTGCGCCAATCACAAACGACAATCAGTGCCGATACACGGAATGGAACCCCGAATTTTCAATTTGCACCACCTTCTAAAACTAAAGTTTTTGGAGCTTAGTTGTACCAAAATGAATTTTTTATTATCTTTTATTCATATAACTTTTATTTAAGGTGGCACGAAATAAGCCCCAATGAAATAAGCCCCAAATCGAAAAATGAAATAAGCCCCAAAAAATTTTCAAATTTTTTGTTTGGGGTTTATTTCATTTTATTTGGGGCTTATTTCATTTTTTAAAAATTTGGGGCTTATTTCATAAAATTTTTTGGGGCTTATTTCATTTTATTTGGGGCTTATTTCATATCCGTAAAATAGATCTAAAATCCTTGCGCCCTGCCGTAGGCCGGTTATGCAGAGAATTCTTGGAACGCGAAGCCGGTGTTCGATATACCATAGAGGATAAATTCCTTGCGCCCGGCTGTAGGCCGGTTATGCAGAAAATACTTAGAACGCGAAGCCGGTGTTCGATATACCATGGAGGATAAATTCCTTGCGCCCGGCCATAGGCCGGTTATGCAGAGAATGCTTGGAACGCGAAGCCGGTGTTCCAAATTCCATAGAGGATAAATTCCTTGCAGAAAATACTTTGAACGCGAAGCCTGTGTTCGATATACCATAGAGGATAAATTCCTTGCGCCCCGCCGTAGGCCGGTTATGCAGAAAATACTTTGAACGCGAAGCCTGTGTTCGATATACCATAGAGGATAAATTCCTTGCGCCCGGCCATAGGCCGGTTATGCAGAGAATGCTTGGAACGCGAAGCCGGTGTTCGATATACCATAGAGGATAAATTCCTTGCGCCCGGCCGTAGGCCGGTTATGCAGAGAATGCTTGGAACACGAAGCCGGTGTTCCATATACCATAGAGGATAAATTAATTTCTTGCGCCCTGCCGTAGGCCGGTTATGCAGAAAATACTTTGAACGCGAAGCCGGTGTTCGATATAATTAAGAGGATAAAATTCTTGCATTTTATGATTTCTTCTTAAGCTTACATCATAAAGTTAACAAATTTGGGGCTTATTTAATTTTTTTTGGGTTTATTTCATTTTTTAAAAATTTAGGGCTTATTTCATAAAATTTTTTGGGGCTTATTTCATTTTATTTGGGGTTTATTTCGTAAATTTTGTTTGGGGCTTATTTCATTTTTTTTGGGGTTTATTTCGTAAATTTTGTTTGGGGCTTATTTCATTTTTTTTGGGGTTTATTTCATAAATTTTTTTGGGGCTTATTTCATTTTTCGATTTGGGGCTTATTTCATTGGGGCTTATTTCGTGGTGCCTTATTTATTTGTTGTGGTTACTATGCTAAGTGCGCTGCCAATTATTTTTCATGGCTGGCGTCCCCAGTAGGCCTACATACCATATGAACATTATATATAACTACTTATTTCTATGCCCTAGTATTTTTCATATTGCTAGAATATTTTGTGAATTTATTTTAAATTTATTGCTATGAACAAAAACTAACGGCATTTAAACGACTTTTAGTTTGCTTTCTGTACCATTCGCTAAACCGGGCGTAAAATGAGTTGAACGTTCTTCATATAAGACAGTTAATGAAAAAGTTTGGCCATTCGCTATATGGGTTTTTCGTAGAAGCGAGTATTTGTGATACCAGGCTTCGACTGTATTTAATTCCTTTTCCTATATAATAAAATAAACGGACCGTTAATAATAAATTACTTGTATTTTAAATTTGAAGCAATTTTTGTTTTTTTTTTTTGCTGGATCAGCGCCAAAATAATTTTCTTAATAATAATATAAAATAATTTATACAGATGTATATGTTTTAATGTATGCAAATACCATTTAATCTTATTTGATAATTTCCAACAACATAATTTATTAATTAATAACAATAATCTTGAACCATAAAACCAAATTATTACTATATACGACTGCACATGACTCATTAATTTTTGAGAGCTCTAACTTTCTTCTTATATCTGATTAAATAGTACCTTACACTTATTGATAAAGTGTGCAGAGCAGTTTCCATTATTGAGTCCAACGATTACTGCTTCTAAACTGCTCACCACTAAGTTTTCCTTCTTAGGTATTGGTCCCTTCTTATTAGAGTTATTAAATTTAGCTGTGAACCAACTTATGCCAAGACTAGAAATAAAATGAAGACCATATGTAAGAATATACATACTTATGTATGTATTGCTTATGAACCGCGTTTGAAGTTTCGAATTTAGACAATACATAATATAAATAGAAAATTTTAGAATTTTATTAAATAGTTGAGTATCAACTTTTTCATTTCTTCAGATTTAAATGATTTTCAGTCGACTTTTAAATGTTTTCATACAAAGGCGGAACAAAGAATTTTATCTATTAAGCCTAAAGCATTAAGTTTTGTTTTTATTGAATTGCATAATGAAAATTCTACATATTTGGGTGTTCATACTGTAGCCATATCAGTCATATTGTCATAATGTCCTAAACTATTTTAAAATATTTTTAATTTTTTTCATACAAAAGTGTACTATAATAACCATGGCGTAATAAACCAGGTGGCACCGGGAGGAAAATAGCCAAAACAGCTCGTTATATCAAAAATATAGCCACAAAACAACTTTATGACATTTCCAGCTAAAACAAAAGTAGGGCAAAACATAGTCAGATATCGTAGCGCGTGGTTTAATACCCATTGATAATAAGTTCGTTTGTTAATGTTTACAGTAAAATACAGTAACTGATTATACAGCAGAATTTACTCTCCAAAAAAATTTTTGCCCAAAGAGTACACGAACGGAAAAATTTTAAAAATTCGTAAAATTTTTAAGCAACAGCTGATGGAAAATAAATTGAGTTTAAAAAATTTTTACATTTTTGGATATTTGAACAATTTATACATTGGCACTCGATTAAATATTTTTTATAACACAAATAGTTTAATAAAATATAAACAATTTAATTTATGTAATCTTTCCCGTTTATTCTTTTTCTAATTTTATTTGATTTTGGCAGTTGGTGTGTGGTTAAATTTACTCAAAGTACATGAATATTTGTTTTAGCTACTGACTATCGTAAAAACAAGAAAATTGTTGTCACAAATTGCACACTTTTTATTTGTTTACCTTTTGAATCATATGTTTTCTTGTGTTACTAAACTTTACTGCGAAAAATTTCTTCAGTAAAAATTTGCAAGTTCTCAGTTAAGAACTGTCACTTTACGCTCTCAATTTGTGTTCTTATTTACAGCGTTGTCAACTTGGTTCGTTTCGCACCTTTTTTGGTGCTTTTCTAAATGTTTTGTGCGAAAAATATCTGAGTTGATGCGTGGTGCGCTTTTTCTTTAATTTCGGTGCGTTTTCATCACAACACAATTTTTTGTTTCAGTATGACAAAAAAGAATTTTGTACAAAAAATACAACTGTTTCAATACCATTTCATTCAATTCGTGTACAATTTTTACATTCAATTTTACAGACCATAATAAGAGCAACCATTAATGATGTTTAAGAGGTATCAAAACACATTTACAAAAACCGTTAAACCGTCTTGTTGTTATAGATAATTTGTAACATTTCATTACAAGTAATTTGTTGTCCCTTTTAGATTTTCAGAGTACATAATTGTTTTTTGTCGGAAAAGTTGTTGTCAAGTGTGTTAAAGAGCTTAGCAAAAACAAAGTATTCTTGCGATCATTGTTCGTTTTTTATAAAATGCGTAAAAGGTTATATAAAGGGTTGTAACACTAAAATTAATAAAATTTATATTTAGTAAAAGAAATATTTAAAGTTAGTGTCAAGAATGGAGTCTAAAAAAGGAGATCATAAGCGAAGTACAAAAGGATTTGGGAATCACAATGTGACCAAATAATAACACTAAAGCAAGATGTTTTTATTGCAAATGCGATATCACGCTTAAATATCCAACCTTGTTCGGCATGCTGGAACACGGAAACACATTGCAGCTTTAAGCCCATTTAGCTACAACCGAAATCAACAACCAGCATTGTACAAAATGTTTTATCCCATTGTATGCCATTAGCAGTACAATTTGAATCCGATGTCTAGTATTGAAAAAGGGTGGAGAATGATTCACTTCATGCATTGGCACAATATTATATCAACATTAGAATTTTGGACTAAAGTTAAATGTTGTAAAGACGCAAAATTAATTCAATAAAAATTTTCAATAAGAAAAAAATCTGAACTTTGTGGGTTTTTTGTTAAATAGCGCGTTTTTTCTCCATTTTGGTGCCTTTTGAAATTTCAAAGTTGACAACGCTGATTATTTACTCTATTTTGTGTAAACGAAAGGGCTAACTATAATGTACTTAAGCTACTGTCAGAAATTAAAGAAAAGCTTAAGCAAATTATTGACGACTTTTGTGTGGCTATTTTGTACTTATTTGATTTAAAGACCTTCTTCGCTGAGTTGCAAATATAAGTACTATTCAAAAACTATTTTCTTCTACTTTTTGCAAAAATTTATTGTATGTCAACGTCTAATTAAGCTTAAAGCATAAATAAACAATTTATTTAAAATTTTGTTATGTTAGAAATCAAATTAACTATTCGTAAATAAAAAGGTACTAACAAATGCAAGAGTTTCAACCATTTTCAATGAATAAATGTATAAGCAGCTGTTTGTTAAAGCAAGGTACGATTGGTTTCGGTGTTTGCTTAAGCAAATGAAACTTTACGAAAAGTTCTTAAGTATATTATACTTATGAATATTTGGTTATATGTAGTCGCACAGTTCCTTAAGCTAGCTTAAGCACATTATAGTTACGGTGACCATCCGTCCTTTTTTAAAAAGGACAGTCCTCTTTTTTAACACAACGTCCTTTTCAATTTAAACAAAATAAATTGTCCTTTTTTTAATTGAATTGTCCTTTTTTGTCCTTTCTTTTTGGTGGCTAATGTTCTTCTTTAGTTTCCAAAATTAAAAGTTTTATTTTCTCAAAATACCGAAATTTTAAATTCAATACAATATAAATTTATAACCACCCAAGACAGGAATGGCCTGGCAACACTGAAAAGTATATGTTCAATGTGTCAAATTTTCTCTCGGCTTTCAAATGGACTGTGCAGAATTTAAATTGTTTTTATCAGATAACATTGATATAATAAAAACAATACATTCTTCAGAAAATATTAATCTATATATATAAAATACAAAAAATGTTTGTACCCATGTTCGCTATAGACTCGGAAACTATCCGCCCTCGCAGGATGGAGCTCATTCGAAGAATGCGTGCGCGAAGAGTCATGGGGAGCACTTCTCGCTCCCATGTTCGAACTTCAATGCGAAGACCAGAATTGTCTTTTGCTGCGGCAGCTGGTTCTACAGCTTTTAGGGATGCACCTGTGCCCTTGCCTAGGAGTGTTAATAGAGGACAGAGGAACTCTGGTAATTCAGAGGTTTCCTTGGAGGCGTCAATGGCGCAATTTGATGAGGTTGATGAGGATTGCCAACGTTTCTTTGGAGGTGGTTTATTAAAATGTTTAGGTAGGATTGGTGGATTTACGGAAAGGTACCGAAATTTAAAAAGTGACGATGAGAGATCTCGTGCCTTGCTTGGCATGTTAATGACTTTACGACATGATGGATAGTTTTATTAAGGCAATGTTTGTAAATGTAAACTCAATAGTCTCAAGGCACAGGAGACACTACCTGGGTTTATTTTTGAATAGGCATAAACCAGACATTTTATTGGTGGCTGAGCATTTTCTTAGTTCTCATCACCATCTTGACATAGTAGGCTATAAGATATTTAGGCGTAATCGACGTAGTGGACGTGGAGGAGGTACTGCTGTCCTCGTTAGGGATGTTTTTCATTGTGAGGAGGTGGTTCTCAATACTGGTTCTATTGAGAGCACTGCTGTACGCATCAAGAGGTCGAATACTATTGATTTAATAGCAATTTCAATGTATTTGAGGCCTAACACTGCACTTGTTGCAGCTGACTTTGACTCAATTCAGGATCTTGCACGCAATTGCAGTATTGTTATTGGTGCTGATCTCAATGCAAAGCATCCCTATTGGGGAAACACTTATTCAAATTTGAGCGGAGTTAACCTTCAGGAGTTTCTGCTTTCTTGTCCGGACTTGGAAATACGACCGACTGAGGGACCAACTAGGATAAATAGGGTTTTATCATCTTATATTGACTTTTTTATAACATCGGTGGACGTAACTGCTGTAAACTCGGACCGACTGCGTACATTTGACTATGAGTCAGATCATAAGGCAGTAGAACTGATTTTCTCTTCAAATCCTTGTTTGGTAGAAGAATCTGCTACAAGGTATGATTATAACAGGATTGACAGGCGTAGATTTAATGACAGGCTGTCTATAAATCTTGCTCTGTGTGGGTTGCCACTGGACAGAAACGTGACACAGCTTGAAATTGACGACGCTATAGAATCACTCGATGGAGCTTTTCGGGATGCTATGGAGCATTCTATACCGAAAATCTTCACTAGAGGTAGAGGATTGTTGAAGCTCCCCCCTCACATTCTCAATTTTATTTCGCAAAAGAAACGTCTAAGACGAACGTTACATAGGTGTGAAGACCCAGGTAGATATAATATTTTAAGAGCAGAGATTCGTAATGTAGACAGAATTATTCAGGGCGCAGTGGCTTATTTTGAACAAGATTATTGGACAACGTTTCTAGGCAACATTCGGTTGAATAATAGGACATTTAGAACTGTAAAGTCAGCGGCTGGTTTATGTGCTCGCCCTGTAGTTCAGAGTTTGGTAGATTCCAGTGGAGCTATCGTTTCTGATATTGCTGGAATGGCGAATCTACTAGCGAGCAGTTTTTTCCAGGTATCTGTTCCTGGGCAGACTGCTCGTGTAGATCCACTCAGTGTAAGGGTGCGTGAGGCAGTTGCGACTTTGGACAGTACAACGCCTTTGACAACGTTTGGTGGTACAGTTACGGCGGACGGAATAGTTACTGACAGTAGTACTCGTTCTGATGTACTTGGTTTCACTGATTCGACTTCAGTGGGAAATGCGTTAAAGAGAAGATCCAACAAAAGATCTGCTGGTGTAGATGGTGTGCCTGATTTTGTTTTGAGGAAAACGGACTTTACTACGTGGCAATATTTAGCAGTTTTGTTTAACCACTGTTTAAACATTGGATATTTTCCAAAGGCATGGAAGGTTGCCCTTGTAGTTCCTATTTTGAAACGGGGGTTGAATCCGAGTGAGACAAGAAGCTATCGGCCGATTTCTTTGCTGTCGGCTTTTGGAAAGTTATTTGAATACTTCCTCCTGGCAGCAATCAATAATGTTATTATTGATAAGGATATTTTGAAGGATTTTCAATTCGGTTTTAGGAAAGGACTTTCGACGACACACGCGCTGACGGTATTTACGGACTATGTTGCCAGGGGTCTGAATAGGAGATGCCCGACATTGGCTGTAAGTTTGGATTTTTCTAAAGCCTTTGATACGGTTTGGCATGATGGCCTGATCTACAAACTGATGGAAATGGGATTTGGTAATGGCATCTGTCGTATGGTTAACAGTTTTTTAAAGAACCGAATGTTTAGGGTCCGATTTGGAAGTGTTCTCTCTCATGAGGGTTCTATTTTTGCAGGAGTTCCGCAAGGGTCGTTGCTGGGTCCTTTTTTATATAATATATTTGTTTCGGATATACCTCCACCTGCTGCACAGTTAATAGTCGGATGAACCAATATTTGGCGACATTGACGGAGTATTTTACAAGCTGGGGTCTTAATCTCAATTTGCGTAAGACAGTGGTAGTTATGTTCAAAGGGCGACGAAAATATATATATCCGAACTGTAGGTCGTATATACCTTGTTTGACGGTTGGTGGGGAGATGATTATTACATCGGACAGAATGAAGTATCTTGGGGTTACTTTTCACGAAAACTTCGAGTTTTATAGACATATTGATGACATATTGTTGAGGGCCAAGCGCATATATTCTGCGTATCAGAGCATATTAAAGCGCAGGGGTGGCCTTAGTATAAAGGTGCGTCTTTTAATATATCGCCAGGTTATACGTCCCCTCGTCTCCTATGCCTTTCCGATCTGGTTTGGAATATCTTCATCCCAGATGGAACGGCTTAGGAGGTGGGAACGTATGATTCTGGTGGGTTGCTTAGGATTAAAGCCTTATATAGGTAGGAATGGGGAGTTGCGTAGGCCATCATGTTTATCTATTTACAGGGCAATTGATTTTGCTCGGATAGATGTGTATATGATGGAAGGTGCACTAAAGTTTGTTGAGAAGGTGCAGAATTCAAATAATTCTTTAGTTAAAGAGTGCTTCTCTGAGGTTAGGAATCTCGAGAACATTCAAATGTCAAAATACCTTTCACCGGTGGATGTGTTGACTCTTAGGCGAGCGAGACTCCTTTATCAAGGTGCAGACTTGCTGTTTTATCACAGGCGAGTTAGAACATTAAATATAAATGATACTGTGTATATGACAACTCAGTAGAATTATTTTATTTATTGCTTTGTTTTAACTATGAATTTGTTTGTTTATATTTTGTTTGTTAGTTTTATAAGTTATTAGTTAGTAATTAATTTTAAGTTCTTTAGTTTCGTAAGTATTATTTCGAGAGCTTCCCTTTTTGTTTCCTTTTTTTGGGCATTTATAAAATAGTTTAATTAAATATAGTTCAATAGATGTATATTAAAATGTACTTATTAGTTCAATAAGATAGTCTTTGAAAAATACTTTAGTATGTAAAGAATTTGAAAAATTGTTTTAGTTTTAATATTAAAACTAATATTTTGTAAAATGTTTTGGGAAAATAAATCTGAATCTGAAACTATCCAACCGATTTGACCCAAACTGGTATCATTCAAAAGGGAATTTATAGAGGATGGTTTTAGGCTTTTAATATTTCAAGTGGGCGTAGCCCCTCCCACATAAATTGAATAACATCATATATCTTGACTATTGTGATAGCAAGAGTTTTGAAACATTACAATAGTTCATATGTTACTAATGTGAGTAATCAGGACAAAAATGGGCGTTATCGGACAAGTGGGCGTGGCAGCTCCCATATAACCCAAAAATTGAAATCGCCATATTTTGGGCATTTTTTGACCTACGTCGATGATATTTGGTACATATGGTATTGCCATAATTTGGAATACGTACCGGGAGAAAAGTGGATGGGACCACGCTCCTTTTTATTAAAATTAAAAATCGTAATATAGTCTTAACTACTGGACCGATCGTCACAATAGGATATATAAATACTTTTAATTTTATTTTATATCGAGGGGGGTAGCGAAGTACACCGGGATCAGCTAGTAATATATAATCCTTAAACTATTGTTTTTAGTTATTTTTATTTATTGAATTTTGTTATCTTTGTATTATTGGCTAAATTTAATTTCTGTTTTAAACATTAAGATAAGTACATACATACATATGTATGTAACTACTTGTACTAGTCATTAATATTACATTGTTTGAATTGTATTTTTATTTTATTGTTATAAAATATATCTATGTAATTAAGTTAGTACCAATAATTTTTATTTAATTTTGAGTGTCCTTTTTTTTTTGTCGAAAAATATGGTCACCGTAATTATAGTTAGCCCTGAACGCAATTTAGTAAAATGCTCTAAAGTTCAATAAAAAATAGTAAAAACTTTTGCGTACTGGAACACACTTATTAATACAACTCTACAGGCTATGTTTATGATAAAATGCTGAAGAGCATGCGTGTTTTTAACAATTTTTACTAAAAAACTATATTGCTAAAGTGAAAATTTGCCAAAATTGCAATATTTTAAATAAGTCATAATCTAGATCAAAAATCGATATCAATTCATTATATGCAAAACATTCAAAACATGTAAAAATAGCACAAATTAAAAAAAAATTACGCTGTCGCAAAAATTGGCTAAAAATTGCAAATTTTTATACAAGCCAAAATTTTTATTTCAAATCTGCAAAATGTGAACCGATGCAAAACATTACTTAAAAATGGCTAAAACGTTAACAAATACAAAACAAATTATAGAACTCAAGGAATTGGTAAAAAATCGCACAATCGTGGGAAATGTAAAGGATTATAGATCACAAACTGATTAAAAGTTCCGAAAAATCTAAAAAACCAAAAACTTCGGCAAAATTACAGCATTCGTCATAATTTTGATTAATAATTGCCAAAACTTTGTGAAATCCAAAAAAAGGCATTGAAATTCGCCAAGATAAAAAACGTTATAAAATTTAAAAGATTTTAGAGCAAATGGAAGAAAGTAAAAACTTTAAAAAATTTACTCCTGACACAAAAAAAAAAAAAAACAAAAATTAGCAGGAATTTTCCAGCGAGCAGAGGTCATACAAAAATTTTATGTAAATAGATTCGATCCGATTTCCATCACACCTAAAAGTATTTGATTCGATTTAAGTATTCGATTTCATTTTAAATCGAATCGATTTCTAACACATACCTGTATCACAGGGTGCTCATACTTGTTTTATTTTGGTGTAAAATTTTTTTGTGACATATGACTTTATGACTACAGTTTTATGTTTTAGGAAAATTAGATCATCCAATCAGACTAGCAGAACTTATTAACATATCAATATCTAGGCCGCTACATCTCTCATCAGTGTTAAGCTAAGATCCCACTATCGGCGCAATGAACCAATTTTCGTCACAACGCACTAAAAATTCCCCTCATATTCCATAATTTTATGTGAAAACTATAAATTTATTTACCTGATAACAAATAAATTTCCAGTTTTCTAAAAAAAAATTTGTACTTCACAACTAGTAAAATTTTTTACTAGCTCACAAAATGAAAATAAATTCTCTGTAATATATTGTTCAGCAACAATTTCTTGTCAATGAAAACTAGTCTGTGTTCAGACGATGCAAGTCTTATTTTTAAGCTTATTAGCTTTTAGGAGATAGAAGCAGGGGGAAAAGAAACGAGTACACCCTCTCATGTACTAATGAAATTCGTTTTGTTGTCTTATTCGTAGTGTTAAGTAGGTATACATACATACATACATTCATACAAAATAAGCAATAAGACGAGTGCTTTGTGAACGCCGATGAAAGTTCAAAGAAGAAATCGTGATAAGTTTTGCAATAAGACTTGGATAGTGTGAACACAGACCTAGCATCCACACAAAAATGCAAAGACACACATATACAAAATATTCTTTTCATACAATATGCCGCTATCAAACATTCCAAGCAATAAAATAAATGCCAGTCCATGGAGGAATAATAAGGTGCGCGTAAGAATACAACAATAAAAAACGACATGCATTTTGTTTGTGTAAAATTAATTCAAAATTGTCAAAACAAAGCTGTATACAAAACAAAACAAAAGTTGTTTTGTATGTATTTATTGGTTATGCAAAAACAAAAAGCATAACGTAAACAAAAATATTCATGATGGCGGCCAAAAATGTAAACAACTTTTGACAAGAAAAGCATACTTTTCCATTTTTTTAACGGTCAAAACACAACCCTACAAAAAACCATATTCCTTCTTGCGCTCACCTGATTATTCCACCATGTGCCAGTCCAACCAAACACAAGTTCGACTAGTTGACAAACATGCCGATCTTAAGTGCCCTGGAGACGATAAAAAAAAAACACGTCAATCATCATTTTTATTGAGACTTCGCGGCGTTCGTTTGTGAACAAATCATCGGATGATGAATTACTATTAATGGCGTTTTATGCAAATTTGTCAAAAAAAAAAAAAAAAACAAAATAATACATGCGTTGACACTGTTTATACACAAAAATACCAGAGATAAAAAATAACAACTATCTCCCTGTGCTGCAATCTTTCTACTCATTACACTTCGATTACAAAACAACTGACATTTGTTATCTTCAATCACAATTGGAGACCATCAAAATAATTATGTCAAAATCAAGGCGAATTAACACCAGGTAGTCGCAAGGCAAATTAAAGAATTCGCCTTGATCTGAGCTGTCAAAACAAATGCGTCAATGTGTGGTATAAAATTCAACATTAAAATGTAAAACACAGAATATTTTGTATAGTCTATGATGTAAACTTTATTGAAAGAAAGATTAACAAAGTCCGAACAATGGTATAATAAACAGGAAGTAGGTCTTGGAACATACATTATGCCTGTGAAGTTTTAAGTTTGCAATTTGGAAATTATGCAAATCATGTTGGAGCTCACTGGTGGAACATACAAGTAAGTAAGTAAAAGTGAATGAAATAAACATAGGGAACATATAATTGATAAAAATTGCATTACTGTTTTAAAGGAGTCGGAATTCATGTATGATCAGTCCGCTGAGCCAGGAGATACATATATGCCATTATGTGTTATATAGGCAAGGTGTTAATCACAATGTAAGTTAATTTTATTTAAAAAATTAGATAAAAATATCTTGCAGTCCTTCCCAATTTTTAGAAACAAACAAACTTACACTCCGCACTTGTTATTGGTCGCTTTGGATGGCTCTCTAAAGAATTTACCACGCGAGGGTAAACTTTACGGCAATAGGTTGAAGAGAGGCGGCCTGGATGGTATTGCAAAGGCGGAGGATATTACACAACATG
Organism: Lypha dubia; assembly: GCA_947311025.1. Lineage (NCBI taxonomy): Eukaryota > Metazoa > Arthropoda > Insecta > Diptera > Tachinidae > Lypha > Lypha dubia. Next base: position 100,910,690 of record OX371260.1, on the reverse strand, counting down.
ATGCTGTTAAAAAACTTAAGGAAGACTTGGTGTGGAAGCCATTACATATAGAAATATGCGTTGGTGAAAATAATTTTAATCTAGCAGATAATGTTGACACATGGGCTGATTTTCTCCACTCTCGCTATCATCCTCGCACTGTAAATATTATCAAACAATACCGGCATGATAGTGAAAAACAAACGCTAGACACTTTCCAGCGTCGTTGAACTATGGCAGACAGGAGTTTCCAAGATGATTTTTGCGATCGTATACGTCAGTATGTTGAGATATGTGATTTTTTGCAGGATTTTCAAACGACTTTTGATTCCTTTAATGGGTTTTCTGGTTTGGCTACTAAATGCTTAGAATACACAAATCATGAATAAAAAAAGTATGCCCATACACAAATACAGTGTATATTGAAATTAAATATTGATTTATTATATATATTCGGCTTAAGGTCATATGAAAAAATTAATAAAACACATATATGTATATTATGTTTTCGTACATGTACATATATGTATGTATCACATCCATTTTTCAATACTTTGCTATATGTATGTATTTTAAACAAAAAAAAAGCTAACCCAACTTTTAAACATAATCAATGTTTGACACTTCAGATTCGCAGCTGATATCTGTTTCGGCTAACGAGGCCACCTGGTCTTTAATTCGCCTTGGTCAAAATAAAATATCAAAAGTTTTTGATTTTCATCAATCAGAGCCGACAACGTATACGACTGCACGCACACACTTAGAACTTTGATGTGTTTTTTTGATCGTCTCCAGGGCACAATGACTAGTATTTAAAAATTTTTCTCCTTGAATCAACAACCAGCACCCACCCAAAAAATTTTTTAAAATATGCGTTGATAATTGCTGCTTCAAAGAATTTTCAACGACTTCAGATATGTATGTACATTGTACATACAGTACAATACGCATATAAGAAAGGCTGAAAATGTACAGATTTTGTTTCTTATATGCGAGCTTTCTTATAAAGAGAACACGCATATAAGAAAGATATTTTCTTATATGCGTCAGAAACAAAATCTAAAAAATTTCCTATGGAGTATGCAGATATATATCTACTTATATCTATAAAAAGAACTGTACACTTTGATGTCACCACTAACTGCGGAAACGGGTCAAGCGATTTCCACCAAAATCTCAGGGTACGTTGGAGATGGCCTGTAGATGGTTTATGTGATGTTTGGTTACGGCCCAGTAGTTCCGGAGATATGGCATTTAGATTTTCCCGTGCGAAGCCGGGGCGTTCAACTAGTTTGAAATAAAATTAATACACATTATTTTGTACAAAAAAGAAAAACAACGAAGCCGGCTGATTTCACAAAAACCAACGACTTCATTGGACATTTCACAGATGTAAATTGTAAAATATAATCAAAAAATTTATATTTTTCCCCAAATTGAAAAAAAATTTCATTGTGAGAATACTTTCTTATACACGTACAATTTTCTATAGAAGGAATATAATTTTTCATAAAAATTTGTTTCTTATAGCAGAGTTTTTCTTATAAGCGAGTTATTTATATAAGGATTATTTAGCACGTAGTTATAGGGAAATGTACATGGTGTCTGGAAAAGTGTTTCTTATAGCCGAGTTTTTCTTATAAACGAGTTTCTTATATGCGTATTGTACTGTACTATATATGTTGCTATCAAAAGTTGGTACACAAACCTACATACACACATATATAAATACATATGTACATACATCATACAAACATTCATACATACATCCATACACACATGAAATCTCGTACACGATTTTCATTATACACATCAAAATGCGAGAAAAATTTTTAAATACTAGTCATTGTAAGATCGACATGTTTGTCAACTAGTCGAACTTGTGTTTGGTTGGACTGGCATATATTTTATTGTTTGGTATGTTTGATATGGCTAGTTTTCATTGAGAAGAAATTGTTGCTGAACAATATATTACAGAGAATTTATTTTCATTTTGTGTACAAGTAAAAAATGTTACTAGTTGTCAAGTACAAAATTTTTTTAGAAAACTGGAAATTTATTTGTTATCAGGTAAATATTTTTAGTTTCTCTACTGTCAAAAATGGAAACCGTTCATATTTTCTCACTAGTCGCTAGTATAATAAATAAAAATAAGATCTTCGATTATCGCACAAAACTGTAGAATAAATTGAAAAAATTCATTCAACATAATTGGATGTATGTAGTAGGAGCGAACTTAAACAATAATAATTCGCTTGGAGCGAATCAATGTATTCATCAGCTTCGCTTTTGTTTAAAAAAAGACGTGTGGCACTCGCGGACTGCCGCGGTAAAGCTATTGCATAGCATTTTTTTTATCAACTTATGCAATTTCAATTTCAGTTTTCTAGCTATACTGGAAATGCCCCATACAAAGAAGGGCACCCTAGTCCCCCAGGTAAAAAGTACCTTACCGTAGTATCCTATGTCCTTCTCCAGGTTCTAAGCTGCCTTGCCCACCAATTTTCAGCCAAATCTGTTCAGCCGTTCTTAAGTTATAAATAGTGTAACTAACACGACTTTCTTTTATATACATATATAAAAATCCCCTCAAAAACCCAGAAAATTTCCCGGGAAAAGGTGGCAACACTGGAAACGCCCAAAAACTTGGACAAAAATCCCCTCAGAATCACGGAAAATTTCCGGGAAAAGTGGCAACACCGGCAATTAAAAAAATTTTGAAAACGGCAACACTGTATAGTCATCATACATAAGCTATGTACAGACGATTGGCAGATCTTACAATATTGTCAGAAAAATGTTCAGAAAATGTCTCACAAACGTCTAAACTTACAATTTTTGTCTTGCAACGTTGCAAGAAAAAGCATTGTCAGTTCATTGTAAGACAATAATATTGTCAGATATCTGACAATCGTGAGAACACTCTACTTTGCCATTATCAGATAATTGTCAGACATTGTAAGCTCTTGTTTTATCTTGTATTATTGTGTTTAAATTAATGCATCTGACAATGGCGCCATTGTAAGATAATTTTTCTGTTGGCAATGCTGTCCATAAATACTATTGGATTTGACAGTTCTGACAAAGCTTAACAACGCATCTGGCAATTTTTCCACACAACAAGCTGACAACCGTGTAAACTGACAATTTTTGTTGGCAGATAAATTTATTGTCTGACAATGAAATTGTAAGGTTTTCTTACAATCGTCTGAACTAACAATTTACCTTTTGGTAACAATTTTTCATTGTCAGTACGTTGTCAGCATATTGACATATCTTACAATATTGTAAGATCTGCCAATCGTCTGTACATAGCTATAGACTATACAAAAAAGAAGTTTTCACTTCAAAAAACAAAGTTAGTTCCAGGTTTTTCGTTTCATAAAAAAGAAAAAAAAAAGTTTGTTTATTAAAACTTTTCAAAATTTCTTGATTCGGTTGCCTCAAAGCCCGCTATAGAAGCTATGCAATAGCTTAAAAATATTATTTTTAATATTAAGTAATGTTTGAATTTCAACGTTTCGATTCATAACTTTGTTGAATTTTTCAATAAATATTTTATTTTCAAAATTGTTCATCTTTTCTTCCACTTTTTTTTTAATAGACAAATTTTCTTTTAAATAAAGTCCTCTTCTTTCTAGTTTGATTATACTTCGGCAAATACACTCGAAATTATCTTATTTTACAGATACGTACTATCTTATTTTAAAGATACATTTTTAAATAGAGCTTTTGCTTTATATATTGATTCCACATCATCATCGGAAAGTGCATTTAACACATTGCAAATTTCTGTATAGTTATCACAATAATAAATAACACCTTGAAGCCAATCTAGTTTGCAATGTCAAGAGTTAAGGAATATAGAATTGCATGTGTGAAAAAAGTACAAACTTTTGCTTTTTAGTGAATTATAAGCAAATTCAAGCAGAGTATATCAAATAAAGCAATTTTGTAAAAAAAGGTGCAAAATAAGCGAAATCATAAACATCTACTGATGACTTGGTATGGCTACCAACGCAATATATATTTAGATATTGCTAACCCGCAAACAAATAAATAAAATTTAAAACATAAATACTTGAGAACATGCTCGTATAAATGTAAATTTTCATTTTGTTTTTTTTAATGTTATTTGTACAAAAGAAAAATTCGTTCGACATCGTGGGCCAGAAAGTCTGAAAAAAAGAAAACACCACAGCTGCAGATTTAAACTATTTTTACTTTCACTAAAAAGAGTGCATACAGTAAAGCATTATCCGCACAAAAACATAAATGTGAAAATAAAGCGAAGTTCCTATTTAAAAAATTTCGGCGGGAAAAAATACTGAGATCAAAATAAGGACCAAGTTCTTGATAGGTACAATACTATCTCATTTCTAGGCAACCTGTAAGCTTGGCAATATTTTTTTTGCCTTTCTAATATGGGAAAGAATACTTGGAATAATATTGGCAAGCCATGAAGAACAGATAAACCAAACTCTATGTTATCTATATTAACATCTTTTGAAATCATTTTATCAATATTGTTGAACTCTTTACTTGTGGCGCTACATATATACAACATCACTAGAATTAGGTCGTGATTAACTTTCCGATCCTTTTTTTTCAGTTTCCACTTTTGCTTTTTTGAGATTAATATTGTCGGCCGTTTCTTTCAAAAATTCAATTTTCAGGGGCCTGCAAAGCCTATTGGAAGACGGTCGTGGATTTTGCCAAATATTTTTTTTCACAAACTAGTTTCAATGGTACAATCGATATTATAAATACTGAAGGGTCTAATGTCATGAAATCCTTGTTTATATGAACTATGACCTGAACTTCCGTCAAAGCCCCATTTAGAGTATAAAGACATTTTAGACAGTTCTTCATTAACTAACACGGTCAATTATTACAATTAGCCAATTAATTATATTCATTAGCTAGAATAACATGTCACACTACTCTTGTCTGGATTTTAAAAAGCCGCAAAAACATCTGTTGCCAGCTAACTCAGGGACGTCAGGGAAGGTACGACCCACGGCTTCCAAAACAGGGCTGGACAAAAACATTTATTTTTGAAAATAAACGAAAAAACCTAACAGAAAATAATTACCTGAAAATGACTAACGGACTGAAAGGTTATTATAAAAATTTCGGACGGACATCGACACAATTAACTGCACGATGACATAGTTGGGACATGTGGTGGAATTTGTCCCACTAGCTGCCCACCCTACCATGGTAACGTAACACTTAAAATTTTCACATTACCCCACTAACGATAAAGATTTGGTCACACACTTACATACTTACTTTAACACAAAACACCTTAGCCGGACATTTTCATATTTGTTCCTCAGCCAAATGAAAACATAACAGAATTATATTTTGAAAATTTCTTAAGATTGAGAATTTTTATTGAAATATAAATTTTGTTATTTTGCTCATTAAAACTTAGTTTTTTTGATAAAAGAATAAAAAAATATATGTATGTAATAAAAGGTAATTATTCGAACTAACCTAATTATCTTAAAAATTTAAACATGAGCATGAAAAAATAACTTAATTACTAATACACAGTCTAATTTAAAAAATTCCCAAAAATACCTAAATAATCTCCTGGACACTATTCAAACAGGATGCGCGAAAAAAAATATTACTACTATTTAAGTACCTGTTTGAGAGAGCTCTCTAAAATGGTATATACAAAAAATTCAGTAATCTTTCAAAAAAAAAAATGTATATAAAAAAATCTACTAACGTTAAATAGTTTTGGGCTAACAATCAGAAACTTTATTTTACTAACACTATACTAACCACTAATATATACTAACACAAATATTTACTAATACTAACACCTATTCCAATTTCTATTAATTTTATGTATATATTTTATATTAATTTTACTAATAAAAATTTATTTAAATTTTTAATGTATTTGGTATATAATTTCTTTATTTCCTTTTTTAGTTTTTATTGAACGAAAATTGTGTCTACACTTTCTTTATAACAATTCTTATTTTTTTTTATTTTCTTCCCGCCGGAATATACTTCACAAAATAGTCTTAAAAATATCGATCAACACAAATGCCGGTACCGAATCAAATATATAAAAATTTGTGGACTCACCACTAATCACTGGCGCCTTGGTTAACCAGGAAATTACCCACACGATTTTTAAATTTGCCCAAGGTTTGCTAATCTACAGCACTCGCTCCCAAGGTGGATATTGTTTCTTGGCTCTAAAATACCTTCTCTGGCACTCTTCCTCCGGCTTTATTTTATCTTCGGCTATTTGATCTTTCACAGCTTTCTTGGATGTTTTAATTTTTAGCTCCACTTCTTTAGGTATTTTTTAATTTTTCCTTCTTTATTTTTAATTTTTGTTATTTACTTAATTTATTATTTCGTTTTTATTTTTCTATCAGAATTATGAACTGGGGCCAAATTACAACATTCGATATTGATCGAAATTTCAATACAATTTACATGTAAATTTCGATCGATATCGAATGCCGTAATTTGGCCCCTGATCTCCTCGGCTGTCTGTTAATCAATCCCCTTTGCCTTTTTTTTTTTGTTTAAATTCTCAACCTTACTGACTTTTCTAATTCGCCGTAAAAATTCTTTTGCTACTACTATATCCATCCTACTCTTTCTACGTCCGCTTTTTCAACGGTTCACATTCCTAACATAACTCTACACGGCCAACGAACTCTGCCATTTTAGCATTGGACTCACAAAAACAAATAACACTATCCAACAACAAATAACACACTACCCAACAATGATATTTTATTTATTTTACCAGCTGAACACATCCCTCTGTTCTTGCGTGTCACATTGACAAACCTAAATATATATAAACATTCAACACAAACATACGCTACAAATCTTGTGGTTTTTGAAGCCTGTCGCCAGAAAAACGCAAGAACGGATAAATTTTTCATTTATTTATTTCGCCCAACGTAGGCAAACGCCCACCCCTGAGATACTCATGCTACGCTGACTGTGTAGCCGGGCTTACCAGTGAAAATCGCTAAAATTAAATATTTCATCTGGCATCCTTAGCAATTTTTGAGTACTTTGGCCGTCATGGCAGCTCTACTTTATGCGGCTTACTTCATTATATTTTTTTAACCTCCGCCTGAATCACACGCTAAAAGCAGAAATCATCCTCCAAACAATTTTCAAAGAATTGCATAATTGGCTATATGCATACGCAAGACTCATTTAGGGGGCTCAAAAAACTACCACAAAGGTCAGGAACAGCAAGGTAAGTTTTAAAACATTATTGGTACTATTATTTCTATATTGTTTGTTTTGCAGGTATCACCAAACATCCAACACAACAAGAAGGGGTGCATGGCTCAATGCCGTGCTTCACCATCATACAAAATCAATGCCAAAAATTCAATTCAACAATAGCAAAACCGTTCCATACATTCCTTCCACTTTTGACGACGTCCATATTTTGCGTAAAACTGTCGCTGCGGAAGCTTAAGAAAAGAAATTCAGAACTGACACCACCATACAGCAACACATAAGATTTGTCTTAAGTGCCCTGTGGACGGTAAAAGAAAACACGTCAATCAGTGATTAATTACTATTATTGGCCTCATGCAGATTTGTCAAAAAAAAAAAACAAAAATTTACATTCTTTGACACTGTTTATGCACAAAAATACCAGAAATAAAAATTAACAAGTATCCCTGTGCTGCAATCTTTCTACTCATGACACTTCGATTACAAAACAACTAATATTTGTTATCGTCAATCACAATTGGAGACCATCAAAATAAGATGCAAAAGGTTTTTTTGATTTTCATCAATCAGAGCCGACAACGTATATATACCCTAAAAAGCACGACTGCACGCACACACTTAGAACGCCGACGTGCCTTCGGAATCGTCTCCAGGGCACTTTAGTTTACTCCAGCATCAACGTACATTTACATACAGTTTATATTCTGCGGGCCGAGCCTAAACAACAAGTGCTATAAAATAAAACGACCTATGTACACACGTGAGTCAAATCCATCCCATTTACAACTATGTTGCAATTACTATCATATAGTATAATTTATTATTATTTATACCGATAAGGCTGTTTCCCTTTACCGAACAGTCAGCCTGATTACTGGTGTTTATTATAATTTTGTCAAGAATATTGGTTGACTATCGTATATTTGTACATTGATTGTTATAATTTACATATATAATAAATAATTGTGGCTACCCCTTGTCATAATCACAGATAAATTTTGATAACATTGTATGTAGAAATTTGATATTGCAGTAAATAAAAGATGAGATGAATGAAATAATTTTTATATTGGAACTAATTGACGTTTATCGTGAATTGCCTGCTTTACGGATAGATATTGAAAATAAACCTACTGTAAAGAAAAAGACGTGACTGTTTTGAATATTTATATATACAGTCGAATATGGGTAACAGCACGCGGTGTAATAAGAAAAATGCTTGATTGAAAATTAGAGTTCCTTTTTTTATTATTTTTGATAAATTTTAAAACAACTACGTTCGCTTACAGGAAAATCCGCCTAAAAGAGACTCTGCACAATTGACACATACTTTCGTTAGAAATACGCTAATTTACATAAGCCAAAGACCGCTTACGAGATAAAATTATATTTTAAGTGGTGACGAAAAACTTGTTACATACTGCTTATTTTAATGAAATATAATTCACTGTTTATTATTTTCAAGTGTCGTTGCAAGCTTGTCATCACAAGATTTTTAGTAGTGATTTCGTTGTTCTATATTACGAACAATCAGCTGATTCCCTTTCTTTATAAACATTTCTGTTTGTATCTTTAAGAAATTTATTGGAAATATATAATAAAGTTCCGATTCCAAATTAAGGCTTTTGTAACTATTTATTTATTTTGTAACATGCCTAAAGAAAGTTCGTTAAAAATAATTGATTTAAAACCAAAATTTACAAAGCAACCGGGCGCGACATCGTAGTAGGCTACCTTTATTTTTTTTACTTTTTATTTATTATTTTCTGTTTTATTAATATATCTTTGGTATCGCACGTTATTAATTAATCAAATTGCAATCCATTCATTGCACTAGTTTATGAGTTTAAAAACGAATGCATGTAAATGCTGTGTCAACTTTACTACTTTTGGATTTAAATACACGGTCGCACTGCCATCCAAATGCATCCCCATGCAATCAAATAACAATTTGTTCTTTGCTGATGCGGATGCATTTTTCAAATAGCACAACCATTAAATCTTTGCTTGTAGTAAAGAAATATGGTTGTTTTAAGTCTTTCCCAGACTTTGAAAAAAAAAATTTTTTTTATTTTTTTAAATTTAAATTTATTTCAGTTTTACTTCACTACTATGATGTCTTTCCCCTGTAACTATTTTAACTGGGTTTTTAAATTATAATCAGGTACTCTAAGGTTGAGATGAACATCGGAGAACGAGAAGCCATTCCCAAGAGTTGCTGCTCAAAACTACCCAAGGCATCGGATATAAAATTTTACGGGAAGTATTTTTATTTATTTAATTCATTATTTTATGTGAAGTTATCAATAAGAAAATAAGGAAGGAAATATCACAGGGTAACCTAAAGCTATGGAAATTTGTCATCAAAAGAATCGTCTTCTAATAAAAATAAACTGGACTTCACTAACAAAGAAAATATAACAATAATCTGTTAAATAATCGGGTTAAAACGGGATAACACAAACATAGAAATATCACAATAAAAAGTATATTGCATGCTTGTAGCTTTGTCCCCTTAAAACCTAAATATCACAGATCACTGTTTAATGTCTTTGGCATGATAAATACCAAGAACTTTTCCTTGAAGTGTCTCCGGTTTAAAATTGCTGTTTCCAATAACTTCACGTACTCTTCATTTTCTAAATTTTGGTGCAAATTTAGCTTTGAAATTTTTCTTAAAATCGCTTTGCACAAAATTTCTTAAAAACACTTCTTGTCCTATTGTAAAATTAATGTCTCTGCTTCTCTTGTTGTATTGTTTTTCGTTTCTTTCGTAAGCTTTGTGTATATTATTTCTTACTGATTCCCTGCAGATTTGTATATGATCCTGCCTATCTGCAATTTCAAAACTATTTTCACTTAGGGATTTTAATTTCTTAGCCAACGCATAATCTGTACCTGTCATAAACATCTGCTGACCAAACAGTGCCATATATGGAGTTGTGCCTATTGACTCTTGTATAGCCGACCTGAGAGCGCATTCTATTTCAGATATATGGGAATCCCATTCCCTATGGTCTGTATTTAGGTATGCTCTTATGCCCGCTAGAAGAGATTGATTAACTCTTTCTGAAGCGTTAGATTGTGGGGCATATGCTGCAGTCCTAATATGGTTTATTTTTAAATTGTTTACCATATTTTGGAATTCTTGGGAAATGAATTACTTCCCATTATCTAAATGAATTGTTTCCGGTGTTCCAAAAGTGTGGAAAATTTTTCGTACCAAATAATCAACTACTGCTTTTGATGTCGCTTTTCTCATGATTCTTAAAAAGACAAATTTCGAGAAATGATCCAATATAACAAATACATAGGCATTACCATTTTTTGAACGTGGATATTTACCTAAAAAATCTATATAGTTTTTCTGGAAAGGCCTATAAGTTTTTACCTCGTCTCCCATTCTTGGACGCATTTCCTAATTTGCTGGTTTTGTTTCTTTGCAGATTGTGCAATTATTTATATAATTTTTTACATACAATACCATTTTTGGCCAATAATAAAATTTCCTTAATCGATGTAAAGTTTTATTTATACCACCGTGAGAAGCAGTTTCTACATCATGAGCTTTAGAAATTAATGTTGATATTAGGTTCTCATGAATCCATAGCTTCCACTCTATGCCACTATCATCTTTGGAAAAGCTCGTCTTCTTAAAAATCATTCCGTTGTCTATTTTCAAATCTGGCAATTTATTATTGTTTTGCTCTATTGTTTGCACTAACTCTTGGTTCTCGGGTGACTCAAATTCTGTTGTTTTGAAATCTAATAGCTCGATTTCTTCCACATTTGTATCGCTCACAGATCTCGAAAGCATGTCAGCAACGATGTTTTCTGAGCCTTTACGGTGCTCGATTTTAAAGTCGAATGCCTGGAGCTGCAAGGACCAGCGAGCTAAACGACCACTCAAGTCTTTTAGGCTCATTAACCATTTTAAGCTGGCATGGTCCGTGATTATGGTGAACTCCATTAGTTCAACATACGGTCTAAATCTTTTCACGGCCAACACTGCTGCGAGACACTCCTTCTCAGTTACTGTATAATTTATTTGCGCTCCAAATTCTGTTGTTTCGAAATCTAATAGCTCGATTTCTTCCACATTTGTATCGCTCACAGATCTCGAAAGCATGTCAGCAACGATGTTTTCTGAGCCTTTACGGTGCTCGATTTTAAAGTCGAATGCCTGGAGCTGCAAGGACCAGCGAGCTAAACGACCACTCAAGTCTTTTAGGCTCATTAACCATTTTAAGCTGGCATGGTCCGTGATTATGGTGAACTCCATTAGTTCAACATACGGTCTAAATCTTTTCACGGCCAACACTGCTTCGAGACACTCCTTCTCAGTTACTGTATAATTTATTTGCGCTCCAAATTTAACTTCTGTGAGAAAAATGCTATAGGACGGTCTTCATTTTTCTCATCTTTATGGAACAATACAGCGCCTATACCCACATGCGTAGCGTCGCATTGAATAAAAAATGCTTTTCTAAAGTCTGGGTGGACCAGTACCGGTGCTGTAGTAAGGGCTTGCTTCAATCGCTTCTTCAGACATTTGGAATTTTTTTCCTTTTTTTAAGTGTATCACTCAAGGGAGCTGCAATTATAGCGAAGTCCTTAATAAAGCGTCGATACCAGCCAGCTGTACCTGAAAAGCTTCTGACTTGGCGCGGAGTTTTTGGTATCGGTATCTGGGTATTACTTTAATTTTATCGGGGTCAGTGCAAAGTCTACCACCTCCAATTACAAAACCTAGATATTTTAATTCTTTAAAGCAGAATACACTTTTATTCATGCCTATAGTTAGATTGGCATCAGATAAACATTTTGCTACTTCTTTTAAAAGCTTGGTATGGGTTCTTTGGATATTACCAATAAATCGTCAAGATAAATGCAAACGTTATTTTTCAGCCTTTGAGGAATGACCTTATCCATAAGGCGAAAAAAGGCGTTGGGCCGCATTACAGAGGCCGAATGGGATTACTGTATATTGGTAATGTGGCCTGCCGTGAATAGTGAAGGCGGTATATTCTCGACATTTTTGGTCTAAATTAATTTGCCAAAATGCATATTTTAAGTCTACACTACTAATATATACCGTCTCATTAATCCTGCTCAATATGCCCTCAATATTTTGAATCGGGTATGCATCCTTTACCGTGAGGTTGTTTAATTTTCTGGCGTCTAAACACAGACGGTTTTTACCAGGTTTGCATCCCAGAGTCACTCTATTATTAAATGGACTTTCACTTTCCTCAATCACGCCTAGCTCTAACATTTTGTCAACTTCTTGATATAACAGATCTTGTACTTTTGGGGATACAGGATAGTGTCGCTCCTTAAATGGCACTGAATCAGGCAACAACTGAATGGAATGTTTTTCCAGATGAGTTTTACCTAATCCACTTTTCTAAAATGTTTTAAACAGGCTTTTGACTTCTTCCAATTTATCTTGCTGTAGTTGGCTCAATTTATGTTGTTCAGGCGCTTGATTTTTTAGAGGTTCAAATTCGTTCATGATTTTATTAAAATCTATTTCATCTATATTTAGAACTTCCGGCGCTAAATCAAACTCCCTCCAAAAATCAATACCTAAATACAAATTTTGCTCCAACGACGGACAAAGATAAAATTTAATATCCTTACTTTTGTTTTTATAAATAATTGGTAATGTTATTTTTCCTCTAATTTGGTGTGCTAGACCAGAGGCTGTTTTTACATTTGAGTTGTACCTCAGAGCTACTAAACCTAAATCTTTTAATAAATTCTCGCACCCTTTATCTAAAATACTGACAGATGCACCAGTGCCTTATAAACCTTTGACTAATTTATTACCTATGAAAATATCTGCATAAACTCTGGGATCAGCATCAGATATTGCTTCTACAGAAGATATAACTCCTTCTCTTACAATTTTTCTTTCTCAGTAACGTTTTCTGGCTTTTCTAACTTTTGATGTTATTGCTGGCAAAGTGTTGTTATTATCATTAAAAATACGGTTTCTAACTTCAATATAATTTTTCAATCTTCCATTATATGATTTAAAATGTTTGTTGGGTAATTCATTTTGTGTATTATGACTTGATGTTGGGTTAACGTCTATTTTTGTGGAATTGCGGACGTCTGGGTAGAACGTGACTCGCCCGCTTGGGTCATGTTCTTTTTGCGGTTTTCCTGTTTATTACTTATAACAAAATATATTCCGCACATTAGAATCACATTCAATATAAGTGTGCCCAGTATGTCTGCAATTCCAACAAACTAATTCTTTTTTTCTATCTCGACCTATTTCTTCCACATTATATGTTTCTTGGTAATCTTCGTAGATTTTAGCCTCTTCATATAGCTCGTTTACTCTAGGACGAGGATTGTAACGCGTAGAATTAGAAGTTTGGCCTGCAAATCTGATTTCTCGTCTTGGGAATCTCCTCTCAATCTCTCGACATTCCTCTCTCAATTGCTCGATGTTGTATAAAGCCATGGGATAAATCAGTCTTGCAATATGGTCTTTGACGTTTCTTTTGAGAATCTTTATCATTTCATTTGATCTAATGGTCAACATTGAATGGAAATAATCTTCTAATGATTCATTCGGTTGTTGACGTCGCTCTACCATTTCCTGCATTATTTCGAAATCGCTTCTATTTGCCTAGAACTGATTTAATAAACTATACCGTAGAGTTGGCCAGTCAACGGTACTGTTTTGGGTTTTTAAATAAAGCCAAAACCATTCTTTTGCCTGACCGTTTAATAGTCGGTGAAAATCCCTAATTACCTCTTCCCACGGTATAACTTGCTTGTAAAAGCTCAACCCGAAAGACAAAATCTTCAATAGAAATTCCACTGCCGCCTCCCTCGTAAAATATATCCCATTTATCGATTCTGATTTGACCTTCAACAGGCCGAATATTTACATTTCTTTCGTAGGAATAAAAATTAGGGGCATTGGACAGAATATTTGTGAACCTATAGCCTTGCCTGGGAGCTCGAACATCTTCATTCGGAAAATATTGTTTTCTGGTATGTTTCTCAAAACTTCTTGGCTGAATGGGTTGATAATTCTGTTTAAATGCATTAGATTGTAGAGTGGCTGCATTTTCTGTATTAAAAGAATTCTTTTTTAATTGTAGTATTTGAACAGGGGCTTCTACACTACTTTTTCCTGAGTCAGGATTAATTGAGCTCGGTACATAATTTTGGGGGTTTGAAATCGGTTTTAATTCCTTATTTACCTCTTCCATAATTTTTTGTAGACCCTCCTGAATAGATACTTGAATCATTTCTGACATTTCATATTTTAAACTATTTCGGAATTCAGACTCTCTGTTCACTATTAATTCCTGAACCTCTTCTTGTCGCAACTCTTCTAATACATTTAGAGCCGCTGCTCCTTGTTGTTCATGTATTGAATTTTTAGCTACTTTATTTCTAACATTTTGACTAACTTTTCTTATTTTTCCAGAAATTGGGGATCTTGAAAAACTGTTGCTTGACGTGGTGAATGTTGAACTTTTGAGGAGACCCCTAATCGATTTTGGTCAAATTCCAAAGATCGCCTGCTTTTATTGTTTTGCTCACTCATTGTGAAGCTCTAGTTATTCAAATGTATTTAATTTATGATTGATTTAAAAATGTAAAAATTGTAATTTTAATTTGGTTTTTGATATTATAAATTATTATGTGTATTTGTAAGTATGTTGCGTGACCAACCTTATATCTAAAAACTAACAAATGTTCAAAAACAAACAAATGTTCTTAAGCTAGTAACCTACCTATATCACAGATTAATTAATTGTATTCCTAAACTAAAAACTAAAAATTGCACTAATTCCCTATCACTTACATTGCTACTGATATTACTATGTACGTACATCAGGCCATTGTTTTTATATAATTTAATGTATGTATATAATATCAGGTAGAATCAAGCATATAAGATTTGTTTACTTATCTTATGCCTTGATTCCGCCTGATATCTTTTCAATTATAATTGTTAAAAATATTATTATGTTTAGTGCTTCTGATGTTTTTAAATTAACGTTTCATCAGGCCACTAAAAACAAAACAAACATGTAATAAAATTAAGCAAACATGGTCTTGTTGATTTGCCATGTGCCTTAATTTCTGTTTCGTTATAGAACATAATGCAACTACATATAACAAAAATAAAACAAACTATTTATCTATACAAAAAAAAAACTAATCACTTAATTCGCCTTTTTGTGGCTGCTCAGTAGTCATGCTATTGGCTCATCTACGTATCGATGGCCAAGCCACTATACTGAGCAACTCACAAAAGGGTGAACTGTTTTATTAAAATTGAAAAATAAAATTGAAAATTCTCTAAATTTTTACTTTTTTTTATATATATACCCTTTCGGGCCTTTACATTGGGCGCCATTTTGTACAATGTACAAATGGCAGCCTGTTTGTTGTAGTAGGTTTTATTACAACATTTTTATTTATTTAATTATGACCCTTTACTTTGGGCGCCATTTTGTCACACTACCCTTGTCTGGATTTTGAAAAGCCGCAAAAAAACCTGTTGCCAGCTAACTCAGGGACGTCAGGGAAGGTACGACCCGCGGCTTCCAAAACAGGGCTGGACAAAAACATTTATTTTTGAAAATAAACAAAAAAACCTAACAGAAAATAATTACCTGAAAATGACTAACGGACTGAAAGGTTATTATAAAAATTTCGGACGGACATCGACACAATTAACTGCACGATGACATAGTTGGGACATGTGGTGGAATTTGTCCCACTAGCTGCCCACCCTACCATGGTAACGTAACACTTAAAATTTTCACATTACCCCACTAACGATAAAGATTTGGTCACACACTTACATACTTACTTTAACACAAAACACCTTAGCCGGACATTTTCATATTTGTTCCTCAGCCAAATGAAAACATAACAGAATTATATTTTGAAAATTTCTTAAGATTGAGAATTTTTATTGAAATATAAATTTTGTTATTTTGCTCATTAAAACTTAGTTTTTTTGATAAAAGAATAAAAAAATATATGTATGTAATAAAAGGTAATTATTCGAACTAACCTAATTATCTTAAAAATTTAAACATGAGCATGAAAAAAAACTTAATTACTAATACACAGTCTAATTTAAAAAATTCCCAAAAATACCTAAATAATCTCCTGGACACTACTCAAACAGGATGCGCGAAAAAAAAATATTACTACTATTTAACTACCTGTTTGAGAGAGCTCTCTAAAATGGTATATACAAAAAATTCAGTAATCTTTCAAAAAAAAAATGTATATAAAAAAATCTACTAACGTTAAATAGTTTTGGGCTAACAATCAGAAACTTTATTTTACTAACACTATACTAACCACTAATATATACTAACACAAATATTTACTAATACTAACACCTATTCCAATTTCTATTAATTTTATGTATATATTTTATATTAATTTTACTAATAAAAATTTATTTAAATTTTTAATGTATTTGGTATATAATTTCTTTATTTCCTTTTTAGTTTTTATTGAACGAAAATTGTGTCTACACTTTCTTTATAACAATTCTTATTTTTTTTTATTTTCTTCCCGCCGGAATATACTTCACAAAATAGTCTTAAAAATATCGATCAACACAAATGCCGGTACCGAATCAAATATATAAAAATTTGTGGACTCACCACTAATCACTGGCGCCAGGAAATTACCCACACGATTTTTAAATTTGCCCAAGGTTTGCTAATCTACAGCACTCGCTCCCAAGGTGGATATTGTTTCTTGGCTCTAAAATACCTTCTCTGGCACTCTTCCTCCGGCTTTATTTTATCTTCGGCTATTTGATCTTTCACAGCTTTCCTGGATGTTTTAATTTTTAGCTCCACTTCTTTAGGTATTTTTAAATTTTTCCTTCTTTATTTTTAATTTTTGTTATTTACTTAATTTATTATTTCGTTTTTATTTTTCTATCAGAATTATGAACTGATCTCCTCGGCTGTCTGTTAATCAATCCCCTTTGCCTTTTTTTTTGTTTAAATTCTCAACCTTACTGACTTTTCTAATTCGCCGTAAAAATTCTTTTGCTACTACTATATCCATCCTACTCTTTCTACGTCCGCTTTTTCAACGGTTCACATTCTTAACATAACTCTACACGGCCAACGAACTCTGCCATTTTAGCATTGGACTCACAAAAACAAATAACACTATCCAACAACAAATAACACACTACCCAACAATGATATTTTATTTATTTTACCAGCTGAACACATCCCTCTGTTCTTGCGTGTCACATTGACAAACCTAAATATATATAAACATTCAACACAAACATACGCTACAAATCTTGTGGTTTTTGAAGCCTGTCGCCAGAAAAACGCAAGAGCGGATAAATTTTTCATTTATTTATTTCGCCCAACGTAGGCAAACGCCCACCCCTGAGATACTCATGCTACGCTGACTGTGTAGCCGGGCTTACCAGTGAAAATCGCTAAAATTAAATATTTCATCTGGCATCCTTAGCAATTTTTGACTACTTTGGCCGTCATGGCAGCTCTACCTTATGCGGCTTACTTCATTATATTTTTTTAACCTCCGCCTGAATCACACGCTAAAAGCAGAAATCATCCTCCAAACAATTTTCAAAGAATTGCATAATTGGCTATATGCATACGCAAGACTCATTTAGGGGGCTCAAAAAACTACCACAAAGGTCAGGAACAGCAAGGTAAGTTTTAAAACATTATTGGTACTATTATTTCTATATTGTTTGTTTTGCAGGTATCACCAAACATCCAACACAACAAGAAGGGGTGCATGGCTCAATGCCGTGCTTCACCATCATACAAAATCAATGCCAAAAATTCAATTCAACAATAGCAAAACCGTTCCATACATTCCTTCCACTTTTGACGACGTCCATATTTTGCGTAAAACTGTCGCTGCGGAAGCTTAAGAAAAGAAATTCAGAACTGACACCACCATACAGCAACACATAAGATTTGTCTTAAGTGCCCTGTGGACGGTAAAAGAAAACACGTCAATCAGTGATTAATTACTATTATTGGCCTCATGCAGATTTGTCAAAAAAAAAACAAAAATTTACATTCTTTGACACTGTTTATACACAAAAATACCAGAAATAAAAATTAACAAGTATCCCTGTGCTGCAATCTTTCTACTCATGCTACTTCGATTACAAAAAAACTAATATTTGTTATCGTCAATCACAATTGGAGACCATCAAAATAAGATGCAAAAGGTTTTTTTGATTTTCATCAATCAGAGCCGACAACGTATATATACCCTAAAAAGCACGACTGCACGCACACACTTAGAACGCCGACGTGCCTTCGCAATCGTCTCCAGGGCACTTTAGTTTACTCCAGCATCAACGTACATTTACATACAGTTTATATTCTGCGGGCCGAGCCTAGACAACAAGTGCTATAAAATAAAACGACCTACACACGTGAGTCAAATCCATCCCATTTACAACTATGTTGCAATTACTATCATGTAGTATAATTTATTACTATTTATACCGATAAGGCTGTTTCCCTTTACCGAACAGTCAGCCTGATTACTGGTGTTTATTATAATTTTGTCAAGAATATTGGTTGACTATCGTATATTTGTACATTGATTGTTATAATTTACATATATAATAAATAATTGTGGCTACCCCTTGTCATAATCACAGATAAATTTTGATAACATTGTATGTAGAAATTTGATATTGCAGTAAATAAAAGATGAGATGAATGAAATAATTTTTATATTGGAACTAATTGACGTTTATCGTGAATTGCCTGCTTTACGGATAGATATTGAAAATAAACCTACTGTAAAGAAAAAGACGTGACTGTTTTGAATATTTATATATACAGTCGAATATGGGTAACAGCACGCGGTGTAATAAGAAAAATGCTTGATTGAAAATTAGAGTTCCTTTTTTTATTATTTTTGATAAATTTCAAAACAACTACGTTCGCTTACAGGAAAATCCGCCTAAAAGAGACTCTGCACAATTGACACATACTTTCGTTAGAAATACGTTAATTTACATAAGCCAAAGACCGCTTACGAAATAAAATTATATTTTAAGTGGTGACGAAAAACTTGTTACAGACTGCTTATTTTAATGAAATATAATTCACTGTTTATTATTTTCAAGTGTCGTTGCAAGCTTGTCATCACAAGATTTTTAGTAGTGATTTCGTTGTTCTATATTACGAACAATCAGCTGATTCCCTTTCTTTATAAACATTTCTGTTTGTATCTTTAAGAAATTTATTGGAAATATATAATAAAGTTCCGATTCCAAATTAAGGCTTTTGTAACTATTTATTTATTTTGTAACATGCCTAAAGAAAGTTCGTTAAAAATAATTGATTTAAAACCAAAATTTACAAAGCAACCGGGCTCGACATCGTAGTAGGCTACCTTTATTTTTTTTACTTTTTATTTATTAATTTCTGTTTTATTAATATATCTTTGGTATCGCACGTTATTAATTAATCAAATTGCAATCCATTCATTGCACTAGTTTATGAGTTTAAAAACGAGTGTCAACTTTACTACTTTTGGATTTAAATACACGGTCGCACTGCCATCCAAATGCATCCCCATGCAATCAAATAACAATTTGTTATTTGCTGATGCGGATGCATTTTTCAAGTAGCACAACCATTAAATCTTTGCTTGTAGTAAAGAAATATGGTTGTTTTAAGTCTTTCCCAGACTTTGTAAAAAAAAATTTTAGTTTATTTTTTTAAATTTAAATTTATTTCTTGTTCTTATTTTATATGAGATACGTGCGATAGATTTAAAGGTTTTACTTCACTACTATGATGTCTTTCCCCTGTAACTATTTTGACTGGGTTTTTAAATTATAATCAGGTACTCTAAGGACATTTGTTACACATTGTTGGTTGAGATGAACATCGGAGAACGAGAAGCAATTCCCAAGAGTTGCTGCTCAAAACTAGCCAAGGCATCGGATATAAAATTTTACGGGAAGTATTTTTATTTATTTAATTCATTATTTTATGTGAACTTATCAATAAGAAAATAAGGAAGGAAATATTACAGGGTAACCTAAAGCTATGGAAATTTGTCATCAAAAGAATCGTCTTCTAATAAAAATAAACTGGACTTCACTAACAAAGAAAATATAACAATAATCTGTTAAATAATCGGGTTAAAACGGGATAACACAAACATAGAAATATCACAATAAAAAGTATATTGCATGCTTGTAGCTTTGTCTCCTTAAAACCTAAATATCACAGATCACTGTTTAATGTCTTTGGCATGATAAATACCAAGAACTTTTCCTTGAAGTGTCTCCAGTTTATAATTGCTGTTTCCAATAACTTCACGTACTCTTCATTTTCTAAATTTTGGTGCAAATTTAGCTTTGAAATTTTTCTTACAATCGCTTTGCACAAAATTTCTTAAAAACATTTCTTGTCCTATTGTAAAATTAATGTCTCTGCTTCTCTTGTTGTATTGTTTTTCGTTTCTTTCGTAAGCTTTGTGTATATTATTTCTTACTGATTCCCTGCAGATTTGTATATGATCCTGCCTATCTGCAATTTCAAAACTATTTTCACTTAGGGATTTTAATTTCTTAGCCAACGCATAATCTGTACCTGAAATAAACATCTGCTGACCAAACAGTGCCATATATGGAGTTGTGCCTATTGACTCTTGTATAGCCGACCTGAGAGCGCATTCTATTTCAGATATATGGGAATCCCATTCCCTATGGTCTGTATTTAGGTATGCTCTTATGCCCGCTAGAAGAGATTGATTAACTCTTTCTGAAGCGTTAGATTGTGGGGCATATGCTGCAGTCCTAATATGGTTTATTTTTAAATTGTTTACCATATTTTGGAATTCTTGGGAAATGAATTGCTTCCCATTATCTAAATGAATGGTTTCCGGTGTTCCAAAAGTGTGGAAAATTTTTCGTACCAAATAATCAACTACTGCTTTTGATGTCGCTTTTCTCATGATTCTTAAAAAGACAAATTTCGAGAAATGATCCAAGACAACAAATACATAGGCATTACCATTTTTTGAACGTGGATATTTACCTAAAAAATCTATATAGATTTTCTGGTCACGTTCAGTTTCAACTTTTGCAGTGTACAGACGTGTTTTTATAATCGTCGCAACTGAATATTAAAAATTTATTGAAAGAAAATTCACAAAAAAAAAAAAAAAATATACAAAAACAAAACATTTATTAAACAGTTATCTTACTGGTTTCATTTTATTTTTTTGCTTGTGTGTAAAAACATAAATATTTGCATACAGCAACTCATAAGTGAACACAAAAAAGAGAACTCTAAATGAGTTCACCTTCTAACAACAACAATAAACCTACAAGCAGTAGGAATGTACAATATATAACTTTGGTTGCTAACGACGACAAAAAAATGAAGTAAACACAAACCTGAATTTAACAGAAAACACAAATACTCGTGCGCGATCATTATCTATGAACATGTTAAATAGCGATCAAGAAGCAACAACAATTGCACCTATTAGCAAACTTGTCAGCTTAGCTGTACAATCAAGTTAAGTTAAGTTAAGTTTATTTGAGACTTTAGAACAGACTAACATAAGAAAGAAACAAGGTTCAATTACAAAGAAAACTTAAAACTATAATGTTTTGTAATAATAATTATTATTGTTTTACAGTAACAGACTTAACAGATTTTGTGGAAAATACATAGCATAGCTAACAATTATAGTTTACGGTGCTTGCTCCCGGCACAACATTAAATAATAAAAAAAGGTGTGTGTGTTTAAAAACTAGACTTACAAGCTAAAATATATTAATATTAAAAGAAATATAATAATAAAAAAAAATCTATTATCCCCTGTGGGCACCCGGAACTTTTGAAACGTAGAATTTCGGTAATAAATTATTTAGACATGTAATTTCATGTTCCACATAACCTAAAGGTGAGTAGTAGTTAGTATTGAGCCAGTTTAAACCTACTTGATCGCTTGAAACATTTTGAATTAAGATATTATCCAGATTGTGTAAAGAGCCAATAAAACGTTTCATTAATTCAAAACCATAAGATGCTAAGGGTTTAACTTTCGATAAATCATATATATATTCATTAGAAAACTTCTTATGAACTCGCTCAAAATGTTTGTTAATGCAAAGCCTAAGAATTCTACGTTCAAAAATTTCAAATTCCTTCATTACCGAAGGTGATAATGAAAACCATATCGAGAATGCATACATAAGAACTGGCCGTATGCTTAATTTATATAACAACAATTTTGTCTTTTCTGGTAAATATCTGCTATTAAATAATCTTCCAAAAGAAATTTTAATTGTACGGGCTTTGTTGAGAAAAATTTTAGCGTGACGATTAAACTTAAAAAGCTTGTTAAAATTAATACCTAAATATTTAAGATTGTCGACAAAAGGAATTTCCAACCCTTCAAGCGACAAGCTAAGCTGCTTGCTCTCAGGAACAACAAAGTATTTCATTTCCCTGAAGCATTCCTTAAACAAATTGCTTTACTTTTAGATGCATTTATTTTTATACCCCATAGTTTATAAAAATCTTTTACCGCATTTAAATATGGTAAAATAGAACTTAATGTTTTACTTGGTGAAGCGCCATGAGTGTAAAGTAGCGAATCGTCGGCATAAAGAATGCCAGTTGAACAACCAAATTGATGTGGAAAATCATAAACAAAAATGTTGTACAAATGTGGTGCCAAAATGGAACCCTGTGGTACACCGGAAGAAACATTACCAATCATAGAATATTCATTTTCTAATTGTACATAAAACTTTCTATTTTGTAAAAAATTTTGAACTAATTTAATAATGTGAGGTCTGAAGCCAATATTAATCATTTTAAAAACTATACCATCATGGTAAGCATGGTCAAAAGCCTTTTCAATATCAAGGGAAACTGCTATACTACAGCATTTTTTTCTTAAATTATTCACTACATCATTTTGAAATTTCAGTAAAGCGTGACTTGTCGAGTGAAATTTTTTAAAACCAAACTGATAATTTGGAATATACGAAGTTGCTAAATTTAAATCCATCTTAATTCGAATTACCTTTTCAAAGATTTTTCCTAAGTTGGATAAAAGTGAGATCGGTCTAATATTGTCTAATTCGAAATTATTCGGTTTTTTCGGAATTGGGCATATTTTTGCTATCTTCCAAGAATTTGGAAAGTATCCATTGCTAATGCAATTATTAAAAATAATTCCTAAATAATCCAAAGCTTTGGATGAAAGTTTTGAATTTGAAATACCATCTAATCCAAAAGATTTTTTATTATTTAAAGATTTACAAATTAACAATATCTCATCAGTATTAGTTAATGAACTATCATTTTGAACGTTTTTTGATGGAAATTGATTATCGAACTTGAACAATGTGTTGGGTATCTGAGACAAATTCAATCTTATTGTGTTTTCAACATCAGAGACATCCCTATTTGGCACTACGCGAGAGTAAACAGAAGAAAAATAATTTTGAAGATGTACTAATTTTTCATTATTATTAATTACTTCTGTACCGTTTACTATTATTTTTGTAAATGAAGCTTTTTTTGATTTCCTAATATATTATAAATTTTTTTATATGTTGTAGGACCTGGTTTAATACTTTCAAGGCGCTTTTTGAACATCTCTGCTTGTTCAATTTGAACTTGTTCTTTAATAATAATTTTAATCAGATGAATCTGCTTTGATAAAAGAATATAATTCTTCTGTTTCCTATCTAATGTTCTTTTATAAATCCGCTTTAACTCTTTTTGCCATGTAAACTTTAACTTAAATAAATTCTTAATTCTGTTTGAGATAAAAATATGTTTATTTTTTATATCAACTTTCTCACAGTGATTATCAGTCACTTCATTTAGTGCCAAAGTAAACTCTTCAATAAAATTATCAATTTCTAAATTTGATAAATTAACATTCGAAGGTGGGAAAGTTAAATTTACTTTTGATGCAATTTCATTTTTGAAAGAATCCCAATTAGTATTTCTAAAAGATGTAAATACACGTGGTTGTCTTAAAACAAATTCAAAGTTAAGGAATTTTAATTGGAAATGTATAGGAAAATGATCTGAAAATGATGGAAGAGATTTAATTGAAAAATTAGGATTAAACGTATCAACCAAATTCGTACTTATTAGAATATGATCTAGGAATGAGCTCCCATTCGGAAGAGAAGGTATAGAGTCTGAAAATCTAACGAAATCTGAACAAAAATATGTCAACCATTCAAATAAGGCAAGACCATTACAATTGTTTAATATGTCACCCCAAGATATATGCTTTGCATTAAAATCTCCTCCTAAAATAACACCATCATAGTTGGATGATATTGCTTTAATAGCAGATAAACCGTTATATATTAAATTATAATTGAAATTACAAGGAAAATATAACGAACTGCATAAAATTTTTTTGGCGAACCGTCTAGACAAACCTCAACAAATACGTTTGGGAATGAAATAGAATCGAAAATAATACGCCTAAAAGAGTAATTTTCCTTTAATGCGATAGCAACGCCTACTGAACTATCATCTTTTATAAATGAGTAATTTTCCAAAAAAATTCTATGAGTTGGACTAAGATGTGTCTCCTGTATAAAGGCAACATCAATCTTATTACAATTCAAAGTATTAACTAAATCTATTCTTCTACTTGCACTAACTAAAGAACGAACGTTAAAAGTTAAAATATCCATGTTTCTAGTTACCATAAATACAATCAATCTCCTTAAGGAGCTTCAAACAATCAGATTTTGCTTGTGGCTTAGAGCAATTTTTATAATTTCTAATAAAACTTCTTATTTTATCCTCCAATGACATTGTCTCCTCTTTACACAAATCTTTAGCTATTCTTAAAAATTCCTCAATAAACGGCGGTTTCTTTGGCGCTTTAGTATTTATTTGAGAACCATTAAAACAGTTAGCAAATGTTTTATTAGAAGAAATAAAATTTGAGTCAATATTAGCATTTTTAACATTTTGAGATGCTAAGAAATTTTTTTCTCGTATAACATTAGCCAATTCCCTTTTACGGTCACTGTATTGTAAAAAGTATGGACAGCCCCTCCAATTTGCTGGATGTCCCGACTTCTTACAATTAACGCAAAAGGGCTTGGAATTATCATTAGCCACCAACTTACACTCACCCGGGCCATGTTCTTCGGAACACTTAACACATGCTTGAGGTCTGTTACAATTAGTGCCCCCATTGTTGACAGCGCCAACACTGTACCTCTCTGGAATTCGCCTCAGGCAACTCCCAGGAAATGGCTTGACTTAACAAGTACCTTATGTGAGTAAACTCATTTGCATTTTTTCCGGGAAGCAATGAAACTAAAAATAAACTGGTGTCAACATTAAATTTTCTTGAAAACTTCGTATGGAATTTTGAAACAGCATCTACTGTATTTGGTATAATCAAATCAAGTTCTTTCTTAATGTCTCCAATATCAGTTTGAAAATAAAGACCACGGAGAATAACATTTATCTTCTTGAGAGCTTTTGGAGTGAATGAGTATGACTCATAAACAACACTAGTGCTCATGGTATACAACACCTTTCATATAGCTTATTTTGCCATTTATAATCCAAAATGTTTTTGCAGTTCTGAATAGCTTATTGGTTATGCTCTTAAACTGCATTATAAAGTTTTTAAATTTAAAAATCGTGTGCCAATGTAGTTGCAAAACTATTTTTTAAATTTAAATATTTTTAAAATTTTTTTTCATAGACTGTCTTTTATTTCACACTTTTTACTTCAAACCATGTTAACCCAAAAATATAATGTGTACATATAAATATATTCTTTAATTAATAATTCATTTCTTTCTATCATCATTCAGTTTCAACTCTTGCAGTGTACAGACGCGTTTTTATAATCGTCGCAACTGAATATTAAAAATTTATTGAAAGAAAATTCACAGAAAAAAAATATACAAAAACAAAACATTTATTAAACAGTTATCTTACTGGTTTTATTTTATTTTTTGCTTGTGTGTAAATAAATAAATATTTGCATACACCAACTCATAAGTGAACACAAAAAAGAGAACTCTAAATGAGTTCACCTTCTAACAACAACAATAAACCTACAAGCAGTAGGAATGTACAATATATAACTTTGGTTGCTAACGACGACAAAAAAAATGAAGTAAACACAAACCTGAATTTAACAGAAAACACAAATACTCGTGCGCGATCATTATCTCTCAACATGTTAAATAGCGATCAAGAAGCAACAACAATTGCACCTAATAGCAAACTTGTCAGCTTAGCTGTACAATCAAACAAAAAAACAATAAATACCCAGGTGACCAACGTGCACAAAATTGTAAATGCAGTGAGTGAAAATAGTGATAATAAAATCCAAACTGGTATGGACAGATACATAACCGTGCTAAAAAGGAGAAGAAGTCCCAAATTAGCTGAAATAGCGTCAACGGCGAAAATGCCCAAAGATGGGAAAAATAATATTAAACATTCTGAAAATCGTTTTGCGATTTTGAATGAACAAGTCGATGAATACACAAGTACAATAAGGTCCACTAAACCACCGCCGATATATTTAAGAGAACAGAACTCCAACTTTTTTGTAAAAAGTTTTATCTCATTAATTGGAGAAAATGAGTTCTATGTAACTCCAATTAAGCGTGGCAAAATCAACGAAACTAAAATTCAGGTAACACGAGAAAATAATTACAGGAAAATTGTCTCAGATTTTGAGACTAAAAATAAAAACTTTTATACATATCAACTGAAGAGTGCTAAAGGCCTAACAGTAGTTATAAAAGGAATAGATTCAAGCGTGGATCCGGAAGAGGTAAAGTCTGGCCTTGAAAATAGTGGCTTCAAAGTGAAAAATGTTTCAAACATTAAAAACAGGGAAAAAATCTTCCAACCTATTTTTAGAGTCGAGCTACAGCCAGGCGACTTGAAAATTAAAAAAATGAATCGCAACCAATCTATAGCTTAAAATACTTGTTGCATCGAAGAGTTACCGTTGAGATGCCACATAAAAAAACTGGACCTATCCAATGCATGAACTGTGAAGAATTTGGCCATACAAAAACTTATTGCAAGTTGCCTACCGTTTGCGTTGTATGTGGCGAGTTACACAGTACCGCTAACTGTGACAAAATAAAAGGTGATACCAAAGCAAAAAATTGTAGTAAATTGTAGCGGCGGAAACCACACTGCCAACTATGGGGCTGCCCTCTTTATTCTCCTTTTAAAAATTCGTCGAACAGAAAAACAAATGCTACTCCCGCTCAGCCCAACACACCTTTAAACTACCCACAATTACCTCAACCGTCGTCTAGCCATAATCAATACTCAAATGTTTTATAGTCTAACACGACTCTTACTCAACAAAAACCTAATAGTCAATTTTCATACGCTAATATTTTAAAGAGTAACCAGATTCCGGCGCAAAAAACTGTACCAGTAAATGAAGAATCAGGGCATAATTTTAGTCGTATTGAAGCCTCAATAGAGATCCTTATACAAACAGTAAATACATTCACTCTCAACATGTCCTGTATGATGCAGGAAATGTTGAAAATGCAGTCTACCTTGTTGCAGGCTGTATTGAACAAACCATGAACTTAAGAATCTGTTTTTGGAACGCAAACGGCATCTGCCAACATAAAAATGAAATTGAATATTTTCTTCTGGATAAACAAATCGATGTTATGCTTATCTCAGAAACTCACTTGACGTCCCGAAGCTATTTTCGAATTAGTGGATATAATTTCTACGACACCAAGGATCCTCAAGGTAGAGCTTGTGGTGGCTCTGGAATCCTAATAAAAACTCGACTAAAACACTACCTACTAAATGACCTTCGTGAAGAATATCTTCAAGCAACGAACATCTGCATTGAAAATTGTTATCAAAAGCTTGTGATATCATCTGTTTACTCTCCTCCCAGGTTTTCAATTTCAGGAGTCAATATACCGCATTTTAAACAACACTGGGGTCCCGTTTTCTAGCAGCTGGCGACTACAATGCTAAACACACTTTTTGAGGCTCACGTTTAATCAGTCCTAAGGGTCGTGTTTTGTTTGACACAATTTCAAAAATGGGTTTGAATGTAGTTTCAAGTGGTCAGCCAACATATTGGCCAACGGATCGTCAAAAAATTCCTGATGTTATCGACTTTGGGATTATGAAAGGCGTGCCCACCGAAATGACTGAAGTAGAAGCATCTCTGGATTTGTCTTCAGATCACTCGCCTACTATTATCACTATTTACTCACACACAACCACAACACCAACATGTGATTTACCGCTGACACCTGCACGTATTAACTGGCTGAAATACAAAAAATATTTAAGTGCTCATTGCACGGAAAATATGCCATTGAGAACACCTGCTGACATAGAAAATTCTATTAGGTTGTTTGAAGCACATGCTAAACATGCTGCTCTTAATGCTTCTTCAATTCAACCAAATCAACAAGCGAGATTTTACAATATTTTTCGTGCAGATATAGAAAGGCTATTGACTGAAAAACGGAGAGCTCGACGAGAATGGCAACGTTACAGATCGCCTCAGCTAAAATTAAGGCTTAAGGAGTGTACCAAACAGCTAAGAAAAGTTTTACAATCACAAAAAACAGCTTCGCTGCAAAAATTTCTGCAAGAACTCGATGCAACACCATCAACAGATTATTCGCTGTGGCGTGCAGCCAGAGGAGTTAAGAGGCCAGTGATTTGCAAACAACCATTACAAGCCACTAATGGTGACTAGGCAAGAACTGATTCTGAAAAAGGTGATCTATTTGTTAAGCACCTAGAAAAAGTATTTACCCCGAATATTTCTACTGATATTGTTGAACTGCCACCAGTCGTCTCTTTACCAGAAATACCGATGAGATTTAATATTGTGGAGATTACAAAGGCTATTACAAGTCTAAACTCAAAGCTTTCGATAAAGTATGGCACGAAGGTCTTATCCACAATCTCCCCGCAAACATCGTCAAGCTTTTAAAAAGCTATCTAGAGGAACGAAAATTTGTAGTTAGGGAAGGCAATTTTTTAAGCCCTCCGCAGTCGATCGAAGCCGGAGTTCCCCAAGGCAGCATCTTCGGTCCCTTACTTTATTTAATTTATGCCTCTGACTTACCGTTAAGCCATAACATTCATACATCAACATTTGCTGATGATACAGCTTTTTTAAGCGTCCATGAAAATCCAGTAGAAGCTTCCATCAACTTACAAGGGTATATATCCAAATTGGAAAAATGGCTTAATCAATGGCGTATAAAAGTTAACGAGCAGAAATGTGTACACGTCACTTTTACGTTGCGAAGGGAAACATGCCCGCCTATTCAAATCAACACCGAGACTATTCCGCAACATACTGTAGTCAAATATCTAGGCGTTCACCTTGATCGCCGTTTAACATGGAAATCGCATATAGACGCAAAGTTGATGCAAATGAAATGAAACAGTCCAAATTAATTGGCTTATGGGAATAAATTCTATACTGAGCCTAGACTGTAAACTTCTACTATACAACGCGATCCTGAAACCAATATGGTCCTATGGAATCCAGCTATGGGGCACTGCCTCAGCATCGAATGTAGAAAAAATTCAAAGGCGACAAAATAAAATTCTACGTACAATAACTGCACCCCCTGGTATGTCAGAAACTATAGAATTCATAAAGATCTAGACGTTCCGTTGGTAAAGACAGTATTTTCGAAACACTCGAAAAAATACATTAAAAAACTTGAGTTGCACCCAAACCCACTTGCGCGCAATATTCTAGAGTATAGAGGCCACACCCGGCTTAGGAGAAGGGACACTCTTTCTATCAGCCGTAAACGAGAGATGTAAAACAACAAAAATCAAGCGTTGTAACTAAAAATTTTGTTTAGCATTGGCTAAACTTATATTTAATATTTTTAGATTTAAGATTTGAAAAACTTATTGATGTTTCAATCTATTATTAAAGATTCAATAAATAATATACATATATATAACAAAAAAAAAAAAATTTTCTGGAAAGGCCTATAAGTTTTTACCTCGTCTCCCATTCTTGGACGCATTTCATTATTTGCTGGTTTTGTTTCTTTGCAGATTGTGCAATTATTTATATAATTTTTTACATACAATACCATTTTTGGCCAATAATAAAATTTCCTTAATCGATGTAAAGTTTTATTTATACCACCGTGAGAAGCAGTTTCTACATCATGAGCTTTAGAAATTAATGTTGATATTAGGTTCTCATGAATCCATAGCTTCCACTCTATGCCACTATCATCTTTGGAAAAGCTCGTCTTCTTAAAAATCATTCCGTTGTCTATTTTCAAATCTGGCAATTTATTATTGTTTTGCTCTATTGTTTGCACTAACTCTTGGTTCTCGGGTGACTCAAATTCTGTTGTTTTGAAATCTAATAGCTCGATTTCTTCCACATTTGTATCGCTCACAGATCTCGAAAGCATGTCAGCAACGATGTTTTCTGAGCCTTTACGGTGCTCGATTTTAAAGTCGAATGCCTGGAGCTGCAAAGACCAGCGAGCTAAACGACCACTCAAGTCTTTTAGGCTCATTAACCATTTTAAGCTGGCATGGTCCGTGATTATGGTGAACTCCATTAGTTCAACATACGGTCTAAATCTTTTCACGGCCAACACTGCTTCGAGACACTCCTTCTCAGTTACTGTATAATTTATTTGCGCTCCAAATTTAACTTCTGTGAGAAAAATGCTATAGGACGGTCTTCATTTTTCTCATCTTTATGGAACAATACAGCGCCTATACCCACATGCGAAGCGTCGCATTGAATAAAAAATGCTTTTCTAAAGTCTGGGTGGACCAGTACCGGTGCTGTAGTAAGGGCTTGCTTCAATCGCTTCTTCAGACATTTGGAATTTTTTTCCTTTTTTTAAGTGTATCACTCAAGGGAGCTGCAATTATAGCGAAGTCCTTAATAAAGCGTCGATACCAGCCAGCTGTACCTGAAAAGCTTCTGACTTGGCGCGGAGTTTTTGGTATCGGTATCTGGATATTACTTTAATTTTATCGGGGTCAGTGCAAAGTCTACCACCTCCAATTACAAAACCTAGATATTTTAATTCTTTAAAGCAGAATACACTTTTATTCATGCCTATAGTTAGATTGGCATCAGATAAACATTTTGCTACTTCTTTTAAAAGCTTGGTATGGGTTCTTTGGATATTACCAATAAATCGTCCAGATAAATGAAAACGTTATTTTTCAGCCTTTGAGGAATGACCTTATCCATAAAGCGACAAAGGCGTTGGGCCGCATTACAGAGGCCGAACGGCATCACTGTATACTGATAATGTGGCCTGCCAGGAATAGTGAAGGCGGTATATTCTCGACATTTTTGGTCTAAATTAATTTGCCAAAAGGCGTATTTTAAGTCTACACTACTAATATATACCGTCTCATCAATCCGGCTCAATATGCCCTCAATATTTTGAATCGGGTATGCATCCTTTACCGTGAGATTGTTTAATTTTCTGGCGTCTAAACACAGATGGTTTTTACCAGGTTTGCATCCCAGAGTCACTCTATTATTAAATGGACTTTCACTTTCCTCAATCACGCCTAGCTCTAACATTTTGTCAACTTCTTGATATAACAGATCTTGTACTTTTGGGGATACAGGATAGTGTCGCTCCTTAAATGGCACTGAATCAGGCAACAACTGAATGGAATGTTTTTCCAGATGAGTTTTACCTAATCCACTTTTCTAAAATGTTTTAAACAGGCTTTTGACTTCTTCCAATTTATCTTGCTGTAGTTGGCTCAATTTATGTTGTTCAGGCGCTTGATTTTTTAGAGGTTCAAATTCGTTCATGATTTTATTAAAATCTATTTCATCTATATTTAGAACTTCCGGCGCTAAATCAAACTCCCTCCAAAAATCAATACCTAAATACAAATTTTGCTCCAACGACGGACAAAGATAAAATTTAATATCCTTACTTTTGTTTTTATAAGTAATTGGTAATGTTATTTTACCTCTAATTTGGTGTGCTAGACCAGGGGCTGTTTTTACATTTGAGTTGTACCTCAGAGCTACTAAACCTAAATCTTTTAATAAATTCTCGCACCCTTTATCTAAAATACTGACAGATGCACCAGTGCCTTATAAACCTTTGACTAATTTATTACCTATGAAAATATCTGCATAAACTCTGGGATCAGCATCAGATATTGCTTCTACAGAAGATATAACTCCTTCTCTTACAATTTTTCTTTCTCGGTAACGTTTTCTGGCTTTTCTAACTTTTGATGTTATTGCTGGCAAAGTGTTGTTATTATCATTAAAAATACGGTTTCTAACTTTAATATAATTTTTCAATCTTTCATTATATGATTTAAAATGTTTGTTGGGTAATTCATTTTGTGTATTATGACTTGATGTTGGGTTAATGTCTATTTTTGTGGAATTGCGGTCGTCTGGGTAGAACGTGACTCGCCCGCTTGGGTCATGTTCTTTTTGCGGTTTTCCTGTTTATTACAGTTTGGACATTTAGGTGTTATAGTGCGCTCTAGACCGCACTTATAACAAAATATATTCCGCACATTAGAATCACATTCAATATAAGTGTGCCCAGTATGTCTGCAATTCCAACAAACTAATTCTTTTTTCTATCTCGACCTATTTCTTCCACATTATATGTTTCTTGGTAATCTTCGGAGATTTTAGCCTCTTCTTCTTCTTCATATAGCTCGTCTACTCTAGGACGAGGATTGTAACGCGTAGAATTAGAAGTTTGGCCTGCAAATCTGATTTCTCGTCTTGGGAATCTCCTCTCAATCTCTCGACATTCCTCTCTCAATTGGTCGATGTTGTATATAGCCATGGGATAAATCAGTCTTGCAATATGGTCTTTGACGTTTCTTTTGAGAATCTTTATCATTTCATATTCAGGAATAGGAGCACGAAGCTTTGATCTAATGGTCAACATTGAATGGAAATAATCTTCTAATGATTCATTCGGTTGTTGACGTCGCTCTACCATTTCCTGCATTATTTCGAAATCGCTTCTATTTGCCTGGAACTGATTTAATAAACTATACCGTAGAGTTGGCCAGTCAACGGTACTGTTTTGGGTTTTTAAATAAAGCCAAAACCATTCTTTTGCCTGACCGTTTAATAGTCGGTGAAAATCCCTAATTACCTCTTCCCACGGTATAACTTGCTTGTAAAAGCTCAACCCGAAAGACAAAATCTTCTATAGAAATTCCACTGCCGCCTCCCTCGTAAAATATATCCCATTTATCGATTCTGATTTGACCTTCAACAGGCCGAATATTTACATTTCTTTCGTAGGAATAAAAATTAGGGGCATTGGACAGAATATTTGTGGGAGATCGAACATCTTCATTCGGAAAATATTGTTTTCTGGTATGTTTCTCAAAACTTCTTGGCTGAATGGGTTGATAATTCTGTTTAAATGCATTAGATTGTAGAGTGGCTGCATTTTATGTATTAAAAGAATTCTTTTTTAATTGTTGTATTTGAACAGGGGCTTTTACACTACTTTTTTCTGAGTCAGGATTAATTGAGCTCGGTACATAATTTTGGGGGTTTGAAATCGGTTTTAACTCCTTATTTACCTCTTCCATAATTTTTTGTAGACCCTCCTAAATAGATACTTGAATCATTTCTGACATTTCATATTTTAAACTATTTCGGAATTCAGACTCTCTGTTCACTATTAATTCCTGAACCTCTTCTTGTCGCAACTCTTCTAATACATTTAGAGCCGCTGCTCCTTGTTGTTCATGTATTGAATTTTCAGTTACTTTATTTCTAACATTTTGACTAACTTTTCTTATTTTTCCAGATAAATCTTGAAATTGGGGATCTTGAAAAACTGTTGCTTGACGTGGTGAATGTTGAACTTTTGAGGAGACCCTTAATCGATTTTGGTCAAATTCCAAAGATCGCCTGCTTTTATTGTTTTGCTCACTCATTGTGAAGCTCTAGTTATTCAAATGTATTTAATTTATGATTGATTTAAAAATGTAAAAATTGTAATTTTAATTTGGTTTTTGATATTATAAATTATTATGTGTATTTGTAAGTATGTTGCGTGACCAACCTTATATCTAAAAACTAACAAATGTTCAAAAACAAACAAATGTTCTTAAGCTAGTAACCTACCTATATCACAGATTAATTAATTGTATTCCTAAACTAAAAATTGCACTAATTCCCTATCACTTACAATGCTACTGATATTACTATGTACGTACATCAGGCCATTGTTTTTATATAATTTAATGTATGTATATAATATCAGGTAGAATCAAGCATATAAGATTTGTTTACTTATCTTATGCCTTGATTCCGCCTGATATCTTTTCTATTATAATTGTTAAAAATATTATTATTTTTAGTGCTTCTAATGTTTTTAAATTAACGTTTCATCAGGCCACTAAAAACAAAACAAACATGTAATAAAATTAAGCAAACATGGTCTTGTTGATTTGCCATGTGCCTTAATTTCTGTTTCGTTATAGAACATAATGCAACTACATATAACAAAAATAAAACAAACTATTTATCTATACAAAAAAAAAACTAATCACTTAATTCGCCTTTTTGTGGCTGCTCAGTAGTCATGCTATTGGCTCATCTACGTATCGATGGCCAAGCCACTATACTGAGCAACTCACAAAAGGGTGAACTGTTTTATTAAAATTGAAAAATAAAATTGAAAATTCTCTAAATTTTTACTTTTTTTTATATATATACCCTTTCGGGCCTTTACATTGGGCGCCATTTTGTACAATGTACAAATGGCAGCCTGTTTGTTGTAGTAGGTTTTATTACAACATTTTTATTTATTTAATTATGACCCTTTCGGGCCCTTTACTTTGGGCGCCATTTTGTCACACTACCCTTGTCTGGATTTTGAAAAGCCGCAAAAAAAACCTGTTGCCAGCTAACTCAGGGACGTCAGGGAAGGTACGACCCGCGGCTTCCAAAACAGGGCTGGACAAAAACATTTATTTTTGAAAATAAACAAAAAAACCTAACAGAAAATAATTACCTGAAAATGACTAACGGACTGAAAGGTTATTATAAAAATTTCGGACGGACATCGACACAATTAACTGCACGATGACATAGTTGGGACATGTGGTGGAATTTGTCCCACTAGCTGCCCACCCTACCATGGTAACGTAACACTTAAAATTTTCACATTACCCCACTAACGATAAAGATTTGGTCACACACTTACATACTTACTTTAACACAAAACACCTTAGCCGGACATTTTCATATTTGTTCCTCAGCCAAATGAAAACATAACAGAATTATATTTTGAAAATTTCTTAAGATTGAGAATTTTTATTGAAATATAAATTTTGTTATTTTGCTCATTAAAACTTAGTTTTTTTGATAAAAGAATAAAAAAATATATGTATGTAATAAAAGGTAATTATTCGAACTAACCTAATTATCTTAAAAATTTAAACATGAGCATGAAAAAAACTTAATTACTAATACACAGTCTAATTTAAAAAATTCCCAAAAATACCTAAATAATCTCCTGGACACTAGTCAAACAGGATGCGCGAAAAAAATATATTACTACTATTTAACTACCTGTTTGAGAGAGCTCTCTAAAATGGTATATACAAAAAATTCAGTAATCTTTCAAAAAAAAATGTATATAAAAAAATCTACTAACGTTAAATAGTTTTGGGCTAACAATTAGAAACTTTATTTTACTAACACTATACTAACCACTAATATATACTAACACAAATATTTACTAATACTAACACCTATTCCAATTTCTATTAATTTTATGTATATATTTTATATTAATTTTACTAATAAAAATTTATTTAAATTTTTAATGTATTTGGTATATATTTTTTTTATTTCCTTTTTAGTTTTTATTGAACGAAAATTGTGTCTACAGTTTCTTTATAACAATTCTTATTTTTTTTCCCGCCGGAATATACTTCACAAAATAGTCTTAAAAATATCGATCAACACAAATGCCGGTACCGAATCAAATATATAAAAATTTGTGGACTCACCACTAATCACTGGCGCCTTGGTTAACCAGGAAATTACCCACACGATTTTTAAATTTGCCCAAGGTTTGCTAATCTACAGCACTCGCTCCCAAGGTGGATATTGTTTCTTGGCTCTAAAATACCTTCTCTGGCACTCTTCCGCCAGCTTTATTTTATCTTCGGCTATTTGATCTTTCACAGCTTTCTTGGATGTTTTAATTTTTAGCTCCACTTCTTTAGGTATTTTTAAATTTTTCCTTCTTTATTTTTCATTTTTGTTATTTACTTAATTTATTATTTCGTTTTTATTTTTCTATCAGAATTATGAACTGATCTCCTCGGCTGTGTGTTAATCAATCCCCTTTGCCTTTTTTTTTCTTTTTAATTTTTAACCTTACTGACTTTTCTAATTCGCCGTAAAAATTTTTTTGCTACTACTATATCCACCCTCTCTTTCTACGACCGCTTTTTCAACGGTTCACATTCCTAACATAACTCTACACGGCCAACGAACTCTGCCATTTTAGCATTGGACTCACAAAAACAAATAACACTATCCAACAACAAATAACACACTACCCATCACTGATATTTTATTTATTATTCCAGCTGAACACATTCCTCTGTTCTTGCGTGTCACATTGACAAACGTAAACATATATAAACATTCAACACAAACATACGCTACAAACAACAACAATAACAACAAAAGATTACAAAAACAACTTGTTTTTTGTTTGTGTTTTTTACATATAATTTTTTAGCAAGTGGAGTTCTCTCACAAAAACCTTCATAACTCAAAAATCGTACAAATGCTCAAATAGGCATTCAGGGATTTATTAGCTAAAATCTCATATTTTAAGAGCATAAAATATTTTTTTTCTGCTCTCATCCGCAAAGTTGTTGAAACTCAATGTATACATATATCAAAAATATCACATTTTTAGAGCACTTTGATTTTTTTTTAATACATATTTCTAAAAAATGTATCTGAAGAAAAAATAATTTTTTATATGCTTATATAACTGAATTAGAAGGTCCCATTATAAAATTTTTACTTATAGAAATCTTAATAAAAAAATATAATCACTTGAAATATTTTTTCTTTTAATCAATGCGCGCAAACACAAAAAAAATTATTGAATTTTAAACACACTGCAAATAAAGTATACAACTTAGAGCTTTTATTTTTGCAGTTAGTGATGTAGAATTTGTGAAAGTTATAGTTCAGCTTTTGAATTAATCGCCACTTTTGAAGGCTTTCACAACACACTGCGTCTCCATAACTCATGAACTTGGTGTGAACATCATGTCAGACATCGCATAAGTCTAATGTAGCCTGCTCATGTCCATGTTTCGTCCATGCTCTAACATTAATGCCCGAGCATATGGCTGAGCAACAATGTTCGCCATGAGTTTGGTCATTCAATGTAATTTTTTTTACAGTTTCTTTTTTCAGGCTATAGCAGCTTATTTTTCAATCAAATATTGTTTTGCAAAAAATACTGCTCAAAAAACAGCGAAAACCATAAAAAAACAATTTCAAATACAATTATCACCTGACAAATACACAAAACGAACCATCAAATAAGAAAAAATTAACTATTTGAAAGCTTTGACAAACTATAAATTATGTTTAGTTTGGACATGATCATCTGTAATTATTCGCCCTATCACACCTATCGTGAATAATTTTCCACATGAAATTTTTTCACTTTTCACGTATTTGCAATCGTGAACAACTCGCATGAAAAAAATTTTATTCAGTCCAGAATATAACGTGAAAAAATGTTCACTTAATAAAATTCCCCTTATCGTGAACAATTTTTTTCCCACGAGTTTTTTCACTTTTCCCTTCAATTTATCCACTTTATTTTTGATGGTGAACAGAACAGAACATGTATTTCTTCTTATAAATCGAATATTAAAGCTTAAAAAGTTTATTTAAATGAAAAGATCTAGTAATAAGGCACAAAATGATGTATTCCTCAACAAAATACAAAAAAAAGGCAGATTGCCTGCATATTTTAGAAGCTTTAATTTCTTAGCATATTTTCGTTTTGTTGGCTTTCCGAAAAGTAGCCGAATTATTTTACCACATAAAAGTTAGAATGCAATAAACAAACGGAGCAACTAAACTAAAGCTGAAACACTGAATATTTAGCTTTGATTTTTGAAGTTTTCTTTAAAATAAATATGTCTGTGTATATTTTTGAACAAGAAGTTCTATGATTTCTTATTTTTTTAATCTTCTTTCCTTTTTTACATTCACTGAGAACTGATAGCGGGAATAATTTTTCACGTGAGATTCACGATACCATTTTTCACTTCGAGTGGAATTAAAATTTCACGTGAACAAAAATTTCACTTCTTATTCACGATAGGGGTGATTATTACCGTCGGTCTGCGGACGTTAAGTTCATATCATGTGCAAGTACATATAGGGATCTTGAAGACGTAAGGTAATCAAAAGCAGATGGGTCCGGTAACATGAGCTGAACTATTTTTTTTTTTTACCTCGGCAAGTGGAAAAACGTTCACAAGCTGCCAGACAAATAAAATACACAAACTATTATATTTTATTAATATTATAACGAATAAACATAATTATTATTCGAACTTATATTGATGTACCTTTGAAAAGTAATATTATTTAGGCTCAAGTTCAGTTTTTATTGAATTAATGAAAATTCAAAATAACGAAGAGTTTTTTTTTTATGTTAAAAATATTATTACATGCAATTAGTTTTTTAGCAGAATGTATCAGTACCGATTTCAAGGCCGCTACACCTCTCATCAGCGTTCAATTGTCCATCTTTACAATTTTTCGTAAAGTGGATACTAATTGGGAATAATATCAACTATTTAACCAGTTTTCAACAGAAATATAATACGAGAATTAATTTTTAATTCATTTTATTCTACATTGAAACAGTGCTGGTTAGTACGAAATGCGCCCATCACTGGTTGGAAATTACTAACAATCAACACAAACTCATAGTCCGTTATCATCAAAGTATTCTACTTTGTAATTTTAACGTTTTTGTTGTTTTTACACTATATTAGGGAATTCACATTTTACTGTGACCCTTGTTATTAGGGTATGTAGCTCGTGCCCAAGCTGAATTAATATATTTTATTTATATTATTACTAATAAACGTAATTATTATTCGAACTTATATTGATGTACCTATGAAACAATGGACAATTGAACGCTGATGAGAGGTGTAGCGGCCTTGAAATCGGTACTGATACGTTCTGCTAAAAAACTAATTGGATGTAATAATATTTTCAACATAAAAAAACTCTTAGTAATTTTGAATTTTCATTAATTCAATAAAAACTGAGCTTGAGCCTATATAATATTACTTCTCATAGGTACATACACAAACTATGTTATATATAATTAGCGTTGGTTTGTAAATATTCTCGCCGGCTCTACTAAGGTTTTAGCTGCTCGACTAAGATTTCTTCTGTTATTTTATGAGAAACCATAAAAATACCTCAAAAAGTCTTATTATTATATGACTATTTTGCTTGAAGCACAACAATTTGTTTAAACTATTCTAAAATAATTAGACGAGTCATATTGACTACAGTGTGAATACCCCATATGTTTATTATTCAGTTCATATTATTGGCAACAAGTGTTTTTTTATATGTATCTATATATTTCAACAAGTTTGCATCAACAACAAAAATTTGGTAATATTAATTGAAAAACTATTTTTTTTAAATTTACTTGAGGTAGCCATTACGACGTTTGACATCTACTTTTACTTGCTTTTGATATTTTAATTTTTTTCTTATCAGCTGCCAAAATTACCATATAGCACACTAAATTATAACAGGTTGTTCACAGCGGTCATATATTATCGTGTTATTATTTTAAGACATATGACTTTATGACTATCATTTGAATCTCCTAATTTTATTATTTAGGGCATTCACACTGTAGTCATATATCATATGTCATAATATAATACCACACCAAAATATGACAAGTGTGAACACCCCGTCATAAATTAGTGGCCTATGTCATAATTGTACCATCTGATAAACTTATAACAACACTGCATTTTTTAGTCGGATTAGTGCGCATACCTTTCCATTTTGGCTTAAATGTAAATGTTTTTTTAATTTAGTCCGACTTAAATAATAATAAATTATAATAATAAATTTCTTGTAAATCTAAAATGTCCATTATCAATTAAAATTTTCAAATTGTTTTTTATCTACATATGTACTTATGTATACGAACTTGCTGAAGTAAATATAATCAAAAGCAGCTGTTGCCGGTAACATGAGCTGAACCATTTTTTTGAACGGCGCCAAGTGGAAAAACGTTCACAAGCTGCCAGGCAGATCACTTATACAAACACATATTTTTATTCTTGTGTTATTTATAAGTAGCGGCGGCTTGTAAATATTGTCGCCAGTTCGACTTAAGAGTTTCAGCTGCTCGACCAAGGTTTCTACTGTTATTTTATGGCAAACCATAAACATACATACCTAAAAAAGTCTTATTATTATATGACTTTTTTGCTTGAAGCACAACAACAATTTTTTTAAATTATTGTATAATAATAAGACATTATGACAATATGACTGATATGACTGCAGTATGAACACCCCAATTATACTATGACCAAAAGTGTCTTAACGTCTTAAGTCGAAAAAATATTTTTAAATTTTAGCTATTGTGATGGGTACATATAGTATTTTGATATTATTTTCGTGAGGAAAAATGTAAACATATTTAATGAGTCCTTATACATAAATACCTCCATACTGGAATCCAAAGCTTTTTGATATCTCCTACGCGTCTAGCAAATTTGTTGTTCTCACATAGAGCGTAATGGTGACAGGCTCCACCATCTTTTGGCAAAGCCATAACGGAATTCAGTGAAAACAATGCTCTCTTGGACAAGTGATCAATCTATATAAAGAAACAAAATTTGAAAGGAACTGTTAGAAGAATATATAAAATTTTTGATAAATTAACAAGTAAATTTTTTCGACAATTTATTTATGTATGTATATTAGGGCGGGTCAATTTGTATGGAGGCAAAAAAATCGCTCAAATTACAAGGAAATCGTATTCTAGGGATCAAAATAAGAAACTTTGCCGAATGAACCATACCTCTACAATGTATTTTGATGTTCCGACTTTTGAATTTTGAAAAATCTCATTTTGACCCAATTAGAGTGCTTCAATCGAGTCAAAATGTATGACCGACCCCCACTAACTTTGAAGGGCCGACCCACCTATGCCAGTGGCACACCCCCTGGAACAACCCCTGGGGGATTCCCCATACAAACATTTCAAAAAATTACCATTTTCGGCACTTTACAAGAAAAAATCAGCAAAATGGCTATTCTTTTTTTTTTAATTTTTGGAGTTAATTTTTCTCTTTAGAAATTTTAGTCAGAATGAAATGAAAAAATGAATTTTACTTAGTAATAGAAAAGAAAGTGAAGTGGATAGGCCACACATTGCGATGACCAGTTGGCAGCATCACAAGAACTGCATTGGAATGGAATCCTCAAGGTAGCAGACGTTCAGGCCGCCCAAAGAACACCTGGCGTAGAACAGTCATACAAGAACTCAATATGCAGAAAAAATCGTTTAATGAAATAAAAGATGTATGTAATGATAGAATAAGTTGGAATTTACTTGTAGAAGCCCTATGTTCCCAAGTGGAATAAATAAAGGAAAAAAAATAGAAAAGATAATAAAAAAAATGGTTGTTTGAAGTCTTTTTTGCTTTCAAGTCTGGGAAATTTCGCACGGCTCTCTAATGTCGTCGCCATAACAGCCTTTATATTTCCCGGAATAACTCTTATAACGCTAGCTAGCAATCGAATGTGTCGTTCCGTTCTTTGTATGTGTGATGGAATTTTTGGATCAAAAAACGGTGGATCATCTTGATTTAAATATTCTTTCAAATACGTTATTTATATCATTCAAATTGATCATTTCCATGTAACTTGTGCAATTAAAGTTTATATCTGATTTTTTATAAACTCTAACTTGCGTTAGTTCTTCAACATCGGTTCGATAGCGTAGAATTTTCTTTATAGCACAGTCTCGCTTTCCCTTCCTATCATCAAACAACATTGATAGCAAGATATTTTCCGAATGCGCATAATATGTATTATCTTTAATTACTTTATTGACAATACTGCGTAAATGAGGTTTTAGAAACCGTGACCAACTAATGAACTTGAAAAATAATGCACTACCGTATACGACAGAGCTGTAATACTTGATATTGCAGTACATTGGCACATAACATTTAATTATATATTCAACCAGAATCCGTAAAATTTCGGATGGATTTTCCGTTGTCGTATACAATCGTAATAATCTACCGGCCTCGGTAAGCCAGTGAGAATGTACAATTTTCCCCGGTTTGATGTTAGCCAGATCCACCGAAACCACGCCGCTAGAAATTGCATGAGCCATTTCATATAAGTACTTCGAATCGGTGGAAAATTAAATTTTTTCTGGAGCAGGGGGCATGTTTGTCTCAATTTTCTGAAAGCCGTCCACCACCTGAAATATATAATAATAAAATAATTAAAATCGGTTGACAATTATAGGAAATGAGTGATAGCAATAACTTACCGGAAGAGATTCACAAGTTTCGATTTGACGGCTCAGTTTTCCGCTTGCCGATCTTGGTCCAGTGCTGGTTGATTTATCCAAAGCTTCATCTTGCGGTGTAAGGATGGTGGATTCATTGTAATAGGATGATTGTTTAAATAATAAACTATGTAGCTTACGCTTTGAGTAGTTCTAAAATACTGAATTTTTATTATAAAAAATGGACTTAAATACTAAAAATGAGAACCTTAAAACTAAATAGTACATATGCGTACCTGATTTTAGGGATGCTCTGTACTGCATATAGCTACATTTTGTAAACACATGGAAGATATATTTTATTACCTAGCTATCAGGGATTACCAGTATTTAACCCAAAAATAACACAAGATTCTTAGAACGACACAATTAAGAAGTAATTACTATTTTCTATTCTGTTTCTCCTTAAAGATATTTGTTTATTTTTATCTCGTTATCAGGTGAACAAGGGTTGTATATATAACTTTTTAACTTAATAAAAAAATCATAGCAATTTCGCTGATGTAAAGTGCCAAAAATGGTAATTTTTTGAAATGTTTGTATGGGGAACACCCCAGGGGTGGTTCCAGGGGGTGTGCCACTGGTATAGGTGGGTCGGCCCTCCAAAGTTAGTGGGGATCGGTCATACATTTTGACTCGATTGTGCCACTCTAAATGGGTCAAAGTGAGATTTTTCAAAATTTGACCCAGGACATCAAAATACATTGTAGAGGTATGGTTCCTTCGGCAAAGTTTCTTATTTTGATCCCTAGAATACGATTTTCCTTGTAATTTGTGCGATTTTTTAATCGACCCGCCCTAATGTATATGTATGTAGTTTGAAAAACTTTACAACAATAATATTGGTGTCGAATTTCTAGCCTATTTTAAGAAATTTTAATGTCAACGAATACCTTGAAAAAGTCACTAGAATGTTTTTTTCAGTTACTGCAAAATGCAGAATGTACGAATCAGTTAAACTAAAGGAAACAAATAATAATGATTCAAAATGTTTTTTTTTCTAATAGTCACTCAGACGAAAATAAGTGATTCGCCCAAAATCGTTTTAGTTCTCAACATACAGTGTACATAGTAAACTGTCCACTAATATGA
This sequence comes from Lypha dubia, assembly GCA_947311025.1. Classification (NCBI taxonomy): domain Eukaryota; kingdom Metazoa; phylum Arthropoda; class Insecta; order Diptera; family Tachinidae; genus Lypha; species Lypha dubia. The sequence continues at coordinate 100,866,640 of OX371260.1, read as the reverse complement.
ACACTCATTTTCTTATATGACCTCTCCAAATTGGATGCAAAGTTTGATGGCTCTAAATAGGAACAACAGTTTTATGCAGAAAACCAACTCGCGGCAGTTACTGTCAGTTAACTATGTCGAAAAAAAATCAAAGCGATCGAAAGCCAACCTGCGAAGTCAAGTCCATTTGGGGTCAACGATATCGACAGCTTTCGATCGAATGCACTTAGTTTAACAATTTTTGTTTCTTACTTACTAACAAATCAAAGTATTGTCATATAAGAAATTTTAATTATTTTTAGCTATTTCCTTTAAATTTGTGAAAATCACTACTAATCCTTTGATAGTATGTAATACTAAAATTTTTCTTTTAGTTTTATTTTTTTATATAACATTTTATTCGAGCAATTACTCAAGAATTTACGTTTGTAAAAATTTTTTTTGGTTATGGGTTAGCTAATCTATGTGCATTTCATTGGTAGTTAAATACCAACTTATCAGTAGATCTTTTCCATCATGTTTAAAAAGTATTAAAACTCATCTACTCTATATGAAATCGTAAATAATACCTGGGAATTACTGCTTTAGAAAAATAGTTTTTAAGAAATTCATAACTTAATTCTTTTAAAAAAACTGGATTATACTCTATGTAATAAAAATTAAATGATTTTTATTTATGATTTTGTTAAATTTTTATTTTTATCCCAATATTTCGAATAGCTTCGCTATTCATCTTCAGGGGAAACCACTGTTAAAAATATATAATAGACAATTATTAAAACTTTTTTTAAACAAACACTTATATATAACTATAATACATAACATGTAAATTTAATACAAATAATAATTATTATGTGAACATTCTTAAAAGTTCAACCTTCATTAACAGCAAAAACGTATTTACTGATACTTGTTTCTCTGTTTATTAACTATACTCCTATAAAGTTGAATGCATTTCTCAGTAACTTTTTTATAATATAGTCTCTTTTCTGAGGGAATGTCAATTATGTGCAACATTTCTAAAGTAAATCTCCTCGAATAATTTTTCTCTTTTTGTAATATTTTTACATTATCTAATTTGGGTAAGTGATTTGCCTTTTCATAATGGGCCGTGAGTGCAGTTTGTTCTCAAAAGGTTTGTTGGTTTACGTGGCAGCCTGTTCCGCGCAAGCATTCAAGTGGAATCAATAAGATTCCGTTTTGAAAGACCACTCCACTCGTCAGTGTCAACCTGATCTATGGTCCGAATCCAGGCCTCAGATTCGGAGTAAGATACTAGATCCATCCCGCCGCATTGAGGTATCTAATTAGGTCACCTAGAACTATCCTTGATACCTCCGAGAGATCGTCTAATATCCTATTGCCCAAATATTTGTGTCTTGAAAGGTGCAAGGCCGGGCGTTCGCAAAGAAAGTGGAAGACTGTTTCCCGGCAACTACGGCAGAACACATTGTAGGAAAGGCCTATCGTGCTAGCGTGTCTTCCGATTTCCCAGTGCCCCGTCAATACTGCGACGAGCCTCGAGATGTCCCTGCGGTTTCTGTTAACTAGCTTATGGTTGTAGCAAGGCCACATTTTCCTAGCCACCTTACACGTGCTCAACCTGCGCCACCTATATTCAGCTTTCTGCCGGTAATAGTTGAGAATGAGATTTCTAATATTGCCAAACGGCATGGCTACCGATTCAGCAGTGGAGATGTCCATGGCAGATCCGGCCCTGGCCAGTTCATCCGCCTGTTCGTTGCTATGTGCAGGAACCCAGATGAGGGTAATTGCACTGGCTAACTAAAGTAGAGAATGTAGTGTAAGACCTTAGAGACAGAAGTGTCGCTTGGCTATCGACAAAGATGCCGACTCTACCTTGGACACCCCGTCAATCAAAACCCTACACGCCTCCCTTATGGCCAATACTTCTTCCTGAAATACACTGGCTTCATCAGGAAGTCGGAATGAGAGCTTTATTCCAAGGTCCTTCGAGAATACTCCAGAGCCCACACCGCAGATCATTCTTGATCCGTCAGTATACATTCTGAAGTTGAAGTCTTTTTCTATGTTACCCCCCTTCCACTCCCGTCTGGATGGAATAAGGACTTTGAACGTACTATCAACTCCAGAAGAGGTACCACGTAAACGGTGGGTTTCCTCAGTGTCGGTGGTAACTGATCTAGGATTCTAGCATGGTCATAGCTCCTTGATCTCCACTTCCCAGATGCCGCTAGTCTTGCCGCACTGCTTGAGGATGCCGCCAATACATGAAGGTCGATCGGGATCAGGTTTAGCATAGCATTCAGAGCCTCTGAGGGACTAGTGCGTAAACATCCGGTAATCCCGATGCAAGCAGATCTCTGTATCCTGTATAGTTGGTCTACCACGTATTTCTTACTTGTGGCAGCCCACCATACTACCGATCCGTAAGTTAATATGGGACGTACAATTGCTGTGTACATCCATTTAAGCATGATAGGGGTTAGGCCCTATTTGGAACCAAACATCCTCCGACAGGAGTAATAAGCAACTGTGGCCTTTTTGACCCTGTTTTGCAGATTTGGATTCCACGATAGTTTGATGTCCAGGATGACTCCTAGATATTTTGCATTGTCCGATAGAGACAGTTCCAGATTATGCAGCCGAGGGAGTCTAAAGCTCTGGACTTTTTAATAATAGTACCAGCTCCGTTTTGCTAGGATTCACTCCTAGACCACAAACTGCAGCCCATTTGCTGAGTGTACCCAAGGCTCTGGACATGATATCGCTTATCACGTCCGTGAACATCCCTGATACCATTATTACTACATCTTCCGCTTATGCCACAACTTTAACTCCCGCAAAGTCTAGTCTGAGAAGAATTGTGTTAAATACAAGAAGCCAAAGCAGGGGAGGATCTCTGTGGTGTTTCTCTGCATGCCCATTTTGACTTTTCGATATTGCCTAATTTTGCGGTGACGTTTCTTGCCTTTAACACGGTGATGTTCCAGTTACTGATGTATTCCTCTTTGTCAACATCCTGGAAAGACTGTTGGATGGCTGCCACTGATACATTGTTAAAGGCGCATTCAACTCTCGCAGTGTACAGACGCGTTTTATAATCGTCGCAACTGAATATTAAAATTATCAAAAATTTAAAGTCACAAAAAATACAAAAACAAAACATTTATTAAACAGTTATTATACTGGTTTTATTTTATTTTTTTTGCTTGTGTATACATAAATATTTGCATACACAAACTAATATAAGTGAAAAACAAAACAAGAGAACTCTAAATGAGTTCATCTTCTGGCAACAACAACAACAATAAACCCACAAGCAGTAGAAATGATTATTTAACTTTCGTTGCTGATGACGACAATAAAAAAATTGTATTAAACACAAACCTGAAATCTACACAAAACACAACTATTCGTGCGCGATCATGCTCTCCGTACATGTTAAATAGTGATCAAGAAGCAACAACAATTGCACCTACTAGCAAACTTGTCAGCTTAGCTGTACAAAAACAAACAAACAATAAATACCCAGGTGACCAACGTGCACAAAATGAATAAAATTATGGGTAAAGTAAGTGAAAATAGTGATAATAAAATTCAAACAGGAATGGATAGATACATAACTGTGTTAAAAAGGGGAAGAAGTCCCAAGTCTCAAATTGCGTCAACGGCAAAAGTTCCCAAAGATGGGAAAAATATAAAAAATTCCGAAAATCGTTTCGCGATTTTAACTGAACAAGGTGATGAAGACACAACTAATACAAGTTTGAGTAAACCACCACCGATTTATTTAAGAGAACAGAACTCCAGCTTTCTGGTAAAAAGCCTTATCTCGTTAATTGGAGAAAATGAGTTTTACGTAATTCCAATCAAGCGTGGGAAAATTAATGAAACAAAAATTCAGGTATCTAAAGAAAATAATTACAGAAAAATAGTCTCAGACTTTGAGACTAAAAATAAAAATTTTTATACGTATCAGCTTAAGAGTGCTAAAGGTCTAACCGTTGTAATAAAAGGTATAGATTCTAGCGTGGATCCAGAAGAGGTCAAGTCTGACCTTGAAAATAGTGGATTCAAGGTGAAAAATGTTTCAAACATCAAAAATAGAGAAAAAAATCCCCCAACCAATATTTAGAGTCGAGTTACAGCCAGGTGACATAAAGATAAAAAAATGAATCCCATCCAATTTATGATCTATAATATTTGTTGCACCGGAGAGTTACCGTTGAGCAGCCACATAAAAGAGCTGGAGCTATTCAATGCCTCAACTGCCAAAAATTTGGGCACACGAAAACTTATTGCAAGTTGCCTACAGTCTGCGTTGTATGTGGTGAGCTACACAGTACCGCTAACTGTGACAAAACAAAAGGTGATCCCAAGGCGAAAAAATGTGGCAATTGCGGCGGAAATCACACTGCCAACTATAGAGGCTGCCCTCTTTACTCGTTTTTTAAACGCTCCTCGCACAAAAAAGAAAATATTATCCCCGCTCAGCCTATCACACTTTTAAGCTACCCTCACTTACCTCAACCGTCTACCAGTCCGCAACAATATTCAAACGTATTGAAATAAAACGCGACTAATGCTCAGCTACAACCTAATATTAAATTTTCATACGCTAACATTTTAAAAAGTAACCACAATACAGCGCAAAAACCGGTACCAGTAAACGAAGCTCCAGGGTCTAATTTTAGCCGTATTGAAGTCTCAATTGAGAGCTTAATACAAACAGAAAATACTTTTACTCTCAACATGCCCTGTATGATGCAGGAAATGTTGAAAATGCAGTCTACTTTGTTGCAGGATGTATTAAGCAAACCATGAACTTGAAAATATGTTTTTGGAACGCAAACGGCATCTGCCAACATAAAAATGAAATAGAATATTTTCTTCTGGATATGCTTATCTCAGAAACTCATTTGACGTCTCGAAGCTATTTTAGAATTAGTGGATATAATATCTACGACACCAAGGATCCTCGAGGTAGAGCTTGTCGTGGCTCGGGAATTCTAATAAAAACGCGAATAAAACACTACCTGTTAAATGAATGTTGTGAAGATAATCTTCAAGCAACAAACATCTGCATTGAAAATTTTTATCAAAAACTTGTGATATCATCTGTTTATTCTCCTCCCATGTTTTCAATTTCAGAGAGTCAATATACCGCATTTTATACAACACTGGGTACCCGTTTTCTAGCAGCTGGCGACTACAATGCTAAACACACTTTTTGGGGTTCACGTTTAATCAGTCCCAAGGATCGTGTTTTGTTTGACACAATTTCAAAAATTGGTTTGAATGTAGTTTCAAGTTGTCAGCCAACATATTGGCCAACGGATCGACAAAAAATTCCAGATATTATCGACTTTGGAGTTATGAAAGGTGTGCCCAGCGAAATGATTGAAGTTGAAGCATCATTGGATTTATCTTCAGATCACTCGCCTACAATTTTCACTATATACTCACACACAACTGCAACATCAACATGCGATTTACCACTGACAGCTGCACGTATTAACTGGCTGAAATACAAAAAATATTTGAGTGCTCATTGCACGGAAAATATGCAGTTGAGAACACCTACTGACATAGAAAATTCTATTAGGTTGTTTGAAGCACATGTTAATCAAGCTGCTCTTAATGCTTCTTCAAATCAACAAGTAAGATTCAACAACATTTCTTCTGTAGATATAGAAAGGCTATTGACTGAAAAACGGAGAGCGCGACGAGAATGGCAACGATACAGATCGCCTCAGGTAAAATTAAGGCTTAAGAAATGCACCAAACAGCTTAGAAAAGTTTTGCAAACACAAAAAACAGCTTCGCTGCAAAAATTTCTTCAAGAACTCGATGCAACACCACAAACAGATTATTCGCTATGGCGTGCAGCCAGAGGACTTAAAAGGCCAGTGATTTGCAAACCTCCGAGATTCGAATGGTGACTGGGCAAGAACTGATGTTGAAAAAGGTGCTCTTTTTGTTAAGCACTTAGAAAAAGTATTTACACCGAATATTTCTACTGATATTGTTGAACTGCCACCAGTCATCTCGTTACCAGAAATACCGTTAAGATTTAACATTGTGGAGATTGAAAAGGCCATCACTAGTCGTAACACCAAAAAAGCCCCAGGTGTTGACAAAATAAGCAACAAAATGCTTCAACAACTGCCTTATATTGCAAAAAGAATTATACTATTCATTTTTAATAGTATTCTACGGCTGCAATACTATCCTGCAGAATGGAAGGTTTCGATGATTATTATGATACCAAAGCCCGGCAAGGATCATACCAAGGTTGAATCCTATCGGCCTATTAGTTTATTGCCCAACATTTCAAAACTATTTGAAAAGCTGCACATGAGCAAGCTGATGCCTATAGTGACTAGAAGTGGATGCATTCCAGATCATCAATTCGGTTTTCGCAGACAACATAGCACTATTGAACAAACTCACAGACTTTTGAATGTTATTAGAGACACTTTCGAAAAGAAGAAATATTGCTCTGCGCTCTTTATAGATGTTTCTCAAGCTTTCGATAAAGTATGGCACGAAGGTCTTATACATAAATTAACGCAAAATCTACCCGCAAACATTGTTAGGCTTTTAATAAGCTACCTAATGGAACGAAAATTTGTAGTTAGGGAAGGCAATTTCTTAAGCCCACTGCAGTCGATCGAAGCCGGAGTTCCCCAAGGCAGTATCTTCAGTCCATTACTTTATTTAATATATGCCTCTGACTTACCGTTAAGCAGTAACATTCATACATCAACATTTGCCGATGATACAGCGTTTCTAAGCGTTCACAAAAATCCTGTAGAAGCTTCCCACAATTTACAAGGGTATATATCCAAATTGCAAAATTGGCTCAAACAATGGCGTATTAAAGTTAACGAGCAGAAATGTGTACACGTAAATTTTACGTTGCGGAAGGAAACATGCCCGCCTATAAAAAGTAACACCGAGACCATACCGCAACACAATGTTGTCAAATATCTAGGCGTTCATCTTGATCGTCGTTTAACATGGAAATCGCATATAGACGCAAAGTTAACACAAATGAAATTAAAAGCAGCCCAAATGAATTGGCTTATTGGAAGAAATTCTATATTAAGTCTTGACTGTAAACTTTTGTTATACAACGCGATCCTGAAACCAATATGGTTCTATGGAATCCAGTTATGGGGCACTGCCTCAGCATCAAATGTCGAAAAAATTCAAAGGGGACAGAATAAAATTCTACTTACAATTACAGCAGCCCCCTGGTATGTCAGAAATCACCGAATTCATAAAGATCTAGATGTTCCGTTGGTGAAGACAGTATTTTCAAAAAACGCAAAAAAATATATAAAAAAACTTGAGGTGCACCCAAATGTACTTGCGCGCAATATTTTAAATTATAGAGGCCACACCCGGCTGAAAAGGAGGGATACTCTTTTTCTCAGCCATACACGAGAGATGTAAAACAACATAAATTAACCGTTGAAATTAAAAATTTTGTTTAGTATTATATTATTATATTTAATATTTTTTAGATTTAAGATTTGAAAATCTTATTGATAATTTAATATATAATTGAAGATTCAATAAATAATAAAATTTATCAAAAAAAAAAAAAAAATGTCTAGGAAGGCGACCAAAGTGTATTGTTTATTTTCAAGGGATCTCTCTATGAACCTTACCACCTCATGTAGTGCTGTTTCAGTAGAGCGTCCCTTAAGGTAGGCATGCTGACTTTCTGAGAGTATTGACGACCCAACAAGTCGATGTCTAATATGAGAGTCTATTAATCTTTCCAGCGTCTTTTGCATTCTCGTGACCACCCACTAAATCTGTTCGAACTCGGAAAGATAAAAGTCGGCGAAGTGCCGGAATTACATATAGTTAGTTTATTAAGGTTAATGAAATCTAAAATATGTTCACCTCTATCATTGATCTCACTTCTGCCCCATATTGTATGCCTGGCATTGGCATCACAACAGAGGATGATGTCTTCATTGGCGCCAATGGATGACACGACAGCTTTCGCTTCGTCTGGCGGTGCTTCCTTGTCGTGTGCCATATACCATGATGCGATAAGGAAGCTCTTACCATCTGACAGCTCGACCCTCACAACTATAAGGCCCTCTGAGCTAAACTGAGTACAAAGAAAAATATTAATATGTTTTTTGGCTATTAGACATGATCTTGGCTTACCAATTCCTTTAGCATATAGTACGTTGTATATGGACCTCGGGAACCCCTTAACCTCGGAGTTTGCTACCCACGGCTCCTGTACCGCGCATATGTCGAGGTTCTCTTCGGCTAGGAGAACTTTTAGGTTGTCTATTGCACACTTCAAGTGCTTAAGATTTATTTGGACAACCTTTTTCGCCATTGCGGAATGTTCTTCTTTTTTCATTGTGGTTCTGACAGCTGCATTCCAACCAGAAGGTTGTTTGCAGCCTCGACAGCGTCGCGTTCAGAACCGCTTTGGTGGAACACCTTAACCTTGGCGTCTCTGACCCCGAAAAACAGTTTGGAGCCCGCTTTCTCTAGCGCCACTGCTCCTTGCTCCGTTATGGACAGCATTAGGCAAGTACCACTGCTGCCGTGGTCCTCGGTACAGATAACTGACCATGCTGGCGTTCTGAAGCTTCAGACACTCCAGAATCTGCCACCATTGCACAATGGTCTCCAAAACCTATTTTTTGGCCAATACTTAAAAGTTTGTTTTCTGTATTTGTTGTTGGAATATTGTAACAAACACTTCAGATAAACAAAAAAAATAATTTGTTTTTGCAAACTTCAATTAACCGTTATTCTATGACGATATAAAATTCAATGTTTTAAGTGCGGTGGTCCAGTGAAACACGTGGTGCAATTTTTTGTTTTTTTTCAAGTCACAGGTTACACGAATATAAAAAAACTTTTTAAATCTATTAGTTAGTGATATTACTGACGGTATGATGGTAAGTATTTGAATTTTTAATAGTGAAATATAAAATACAAATTATGGTAATAAGAAAATACATGAAAACTTTCATAACCTCAAAATCAGTGATTTTTGCCTATTATAATAAAATATATGGTATATAACTTAAAAATTTCAAGTAATTTCAATGAACCAAAAACACTCTAAATTACGGTGATATTTTGTGCTTACGAATCATCAATAAATTTCTGCTAGTTTTTGCTTATTTTCAAAAAATCTGCTTTTTTTTCAGGAAACTGGAGTCCCATGACGCCAACGGTGCACAAGGTACTTATTCATTCAAAAGAAATAATGTTAAACACGTTGCTTCCGTTGGTTGTCCAGAAATAAGGTATACAAGAGCGACAGATTATGTCACGCTCGCAGAACTAGCCGTACCGACAATCTTTCTGATGTATTTAACAGAGCTTCAGATACCTTCGATCCTTTAATATCATCTTTTCGTTTAAATACGCGCATACATCAAAGAAAGCGCTTAACATTACCACCGGAAGTTATTGCTTTATTGAGCTGCGAGGATCTTCCTGAAATTTTAGCTTATGAAAAAAATACAGATAGTGAAGAAAATTCAGACGATGAACCAGAAGAACAAAATTAAGAAGATAATTTAGTTTTGGAAAATGAACTAACTGACTAATTTAAAAATGTATTATAATAATACCTCTTACCTAATAAGCCACTTGAACATTTAATGGAATTCAAGTACAAATCAAGCGTAAATCAATCCCTAATTTCCAGCCCATGCTTGAATTATACTTGAGTTACACTTAAATTCAATCGCATTCTCCAGCAAAACATATATTGGAATTCAAAATTTTTTTTATACACTAAAAACAGTGATAAGGCTCTAAAAACAGGGCTTAAATTCAAGTATCCGTTTTGCTGGAGTATGCTATTGAATTTAAGTAAAAATCAAGCAAGGACTGCAAAATGGGAATTGATTTATTCTTGAATTGCACATGTATTTTGAAATGGTGTAATTGGTGTTTATTTTTTAAAATTAGAAACTCAAATCAAATTAACTTGTCCTTGAATTACCAATTTAATTTGATATAGTTTACTTAAGCAAATAATTTATAAATATAATATCTTGAAGATTTCATTTAAAAATAATCATTATAACGAACAAAATAATATTATTTAATTATAGTAAGAAAAAAAGCAAAACATGAAGTGAATAAAATATTCCTCTGGCTCTCAATGGGTTAAAAAATAGATTTAGATATTTTAAAACTTAATAAAATTTATGTCATTAATTGTTTTTCTTTGTTTGAATTCATGTAAATAAGTGATTATTTTAGTTTTGGCCAAAAAATGTGGCTCGCCAGGCCAATGTGCGTTGTTGCCCAACTGAGGTAACCAAACTCTTGCACGCGGTATCATCGGAATTTCCGCCGCAGGTATGAGCTTAAGGCTTAGCCTATCCCAAGTATCACTAATCTTAGCGATACTAACGCTGAGGAACTCCGTTGGTACAGGGATTGCTAAAGGTTTTTTAGTTCTCAAATTCGATTTATGAGATGAGGTGACATTGCATTTTTATTCTTTCTGTAGTTTTGATTTTGTGTTCGTGTATAAGCTTTGTAAGGTGTTATTTGTTTTAAAGGCTATTTGAAACTTATCACTGTCGTAAAGGTCAAAGCTTTTTAGCCTTTCAGAAAATCGGGGTATATACGTTAACCCTTTCTTTTCCTCTATCGCTCGTTTTCAATTAATGTTTTATTGTGGTTTTTGGAAAATCATTCATTGTTAAAATTTCTTCTATTTTACGTTTATTTTGTTCCAGAAAAATGAAATTGTTGGCTGTGTTTATTAAAATTCTTCTAGGGTATTTAGAAAAAAAGTTTATTAAACGACCAGATGCCTTAGGTTTTTGATACCAGTTAACTTTCATCTGGTTATGATGTCTAATAACCATTGCGTCCAAATATTGTAACATGTTATCATTTTCTGTTTCTACTCTGAACTGTATTTGTATATTAAATGAGTTTAAAACTTTTAGAACCTCATGTAGTGTATCTTTGTGTATAATCGCATTAATGTCGTCAACATATTTTGTTAGAATCCTCGGTTTTGACATAAGTTTACATAATAAATGATCCAATAACTCCTCCAGTACAATGTCGGAAACAACTGGTGAAACTGGTAAGCCCATTGGCATTCCCTTGTATTGCCCATTTTTTCTCTATTATCTGTAATGCTAAATTTATCGGTATGGTAGGAAATAGCGATACGACATCAAATGATACCATAATTTCATCTTCATCTATTGATATATTATTTACTCTTGATTTGATATCTATTGCATCTCTCACGTTATACGTTGAGTTTTTTGTTAAGTTTTTCAAGATGACTACTAAGTATTTGCATAGTTCGTAGGATGGTGCATTCTGTGAGAAAAAATTGGTCTCAAAGGACCAATGAATAATATGATTCATAGAAGTATTGGTACTTCTCCTAGTGAGTTACTTTTTTGTGTCAGACAAAAGGGTAAAGTAATGGATTTATTTTTTTTTTTTTTTGGTGGTAGTTTTATTATTTATTGAATCTTCAATTATAAATTGAAACATCAATAAGTTTTTCAAATCTTAAATCTAAAAATACATAAATATATGTTTAGCCAGTGCTAAACAAGATTTTTAATTCCAACTGTTGATTTTTGATGTTTTACATCTCTCGTGTTCGGCTGAGAGAAAGAGTATCCCTCCTTCTCAACCGGGTGTGGCCTCTATAATTTAGAATGTTGCGCGCAAGTGGATTTGGGTGCAATACTAGTTTTTCAATATATTTTTTTGCGTGTTTTGAAAATACTGTCTTCACCAACGGAACGTCTAGGTCTTTATGAATTCGATGGTTTCTGACATACCAGGGGGCTGCAGTAATTGTACGTAGAATTTTGTTTTGTCGCCTTTGAATTTTTTCTACACTTGATGCTGAGGCAGTGCCCCATAAGTGGATTCCATAGGCCCATATTGGTTTCAGGATCGCGTTGTATAACAAAAGTTTACAGTCAAGACTTAATATAGAATTTCTTCCAATAAGCCAATTCATTTGGGCTGCTTTTAATTTCATTTGTGTCAACTTTTCGTCTATATGCGATTTCCATGTTAAACGACGATCAAGATGAACTCCTAGATATTTTACTACAGTGTGTTGCGGTATAGTCTCGGTGTTGATTTGTATAGGCGGGCATGTTTCCCTGCGTAAAGTAAAAGTAACGTGTACACATTTCTGCTCATTCACTTTTATCCGCCATTGTTTTAGCCATGTTTCCAATTTTGAAATGTGCCCTTGTAGATTCCGGGAAGTTTCTACAGGATTTTCATGAACGCTTAGAAAAGCCGTATCATCAGCAAATGTTGACGTGTGAATGATACTGCTTAACGGTAAGTCAGAGGCATATATTAAATAAAGTAAAGGACCGAAGATACTGCCTTGAGGGACTCCGGCTTCAATCGACTGCGGGGGGCTTAAAAAATTGCCTTCCTTAACTACAAATTTTCGTTCCTCTAGATAGCTTTTTACGAGCCTGACGATGTTTGCGGGTAGATTTTGTGTTAATTTGTGGACAAGACCTTCGTGCCATACTTTATCAAAGGCCTCTGCGACATCAATAAAAAGCGCTGAACAATATTTCTTTTTTTCAAAAGTTTCTCTTATAACATTCACAAGTCTGTGCGTTTGTTCAATAATGTTATGCTGACTGCGAAAACCGAATTGACGATCTGGAATACATGCACTGCTAGTTACTATAGGAGTCAGCTTGCTCATGTACAGTTTTTCAAAAAGTTTCGACCTATTGTACAATAGACTGATAGGCCGATAGGATTCAACCTTTGTATGATCCTTACCGGGCTTTGGTATCATAGTAATCATCGAAACCTTCCATTCTGCCGGATAGTATTGCAGTCGTAAAATACTATTAAAGATGAATAGTATTATTCGTTTTGCAATGAAAGGCAATTCTTGCAGCATTTTGTTGCTTATTCTATCAATACCTGGGGCTTTTTTTGAGTTTAGACTTGTAATAGCCTTTTGAATATCCACAATATTAAATCTTAGCGGAATTTCTGGTAAAGCGACGACTGGCGGCAGTTCAGTAATATCAGCAGAAATATTTGGAGTAAATACTTTTTCTAAGTGTTTAACAAAAAGAGCACCTTTTTCAGCATCAGTTCTTGCCCAGTCACCATTTGAAGCTCGTAATGGAGGTTTACATATCACCGGCCTTTTAAGTCCTCTGGCTGCACGCCACAGCGAATAATCTGTTGATGGTGTTGCATCGAGTTCTTGCAGAAATTTTTGCAGCGAAGCTGTTTTTTGTGTTTGCAAAACTTTTCTAAGCTGTTTGGTACACTCCTTAAGCCTTAATTTTAGCTGAGGCGATCTGTATCGTTGCCATTCTCGTCGAGCTCTCCGTTTTTCGGTCAATATCCTTTCTATATCTGCACAACAAATATTGTTAAATCTCGCTTGTTGATTTGGTTGAATTGAAGAAGCATTAAGAGCAGCTTGTTTAGCATGTGCTTCAAACAACCTAATAGAATTTTCTATGTCAGTAGGTGTTCTCAATGGCATATTTTCCGTGCAATGAGCACTCAAATATTTTTTGTATTTCAGCCAGTTAATACGTGCAGATGTCAGCGGTAAATCACATGTTGGTCTTGTTGTGTGTGAGTAAATAGTGATAATAGTAGGCGAATGATCTGAAGACAAATCCAAAGATGCTTCTACTTCCATCATTTCGCTGCGCACACCTTTCGAGATTCCAAAGTCGATAACATCAGGAATTTTATGACGATCCGTTGGCCAATATGTTGGCTGACCACTTGAAACTACATTCAAACCCATTTTTGAAATTGTGTCAAACAAAACACGACCCTTAGGACTGATTAAACGTGAGCCTCAAAAAGTGTGTTTAGCATTGTAGTCGCCAGCTGCTAGAAAACGGGACCCCAGTGTTGTATAAAATGCGGTATATTGACTCTCTGAAATTGAAAACCTGGGAGAAGAATAAACAGATGATATCACAAGCTTTTGATGAAAATTTTCAATACAGATATTTGTTGCTTGAAGATATTCTTCACGAAGGTCATTTAGCAGGTAGTGTTTTATTCGAGTTTTTATTAGGATTCCAGAGCCACCACAAGCTCTACCTCGAGGATCCTTAGTATCGTAAAAATTATATCCACTAATTTTAAAATAGCTTCGAGACGTCAAATGAGTTTCTGAGATAAGCATAACGTCGATTTGTTTATCCAGAAGAAAATATTCTATTTCATTTTTATGTTGGCAGATGCCGTTTGCGTTCCAATAACAGATTCTTAAGTTCATGGTTTTTTCAATACAGCCTGCAACAAGGTAGACTGCATTTTCAACATTTCCTTCATCATACAGGACATGTTGAGAGTGAATGTATTTACTGTTTGTATAAGGATCTCTATTGAGGCTTCAATACGACTAAAATTATGCCCTGATTCTTCATTTACTGGTACAGTTTTTTGCGCCGGAGTCTGGTTACTCTTTAAAATATTAGCGTATGAAAATTGACTATTAGGTTTTTGCTGAGTAAGAGTCGTGTTAGACTTTACAACATTTGAATATTGATTATGGCTAGACGACGGTTGAGGTAACTGAGGGTAGTTTAAAGGGGTGCTGGGCTGATCGGGAGTAGCATTTGTTTTTCTGTTCGACGAATTTTTAAAAAAAGAGTAAAGAGGGCAGCCTCTATAGTTAGCAGTGTGGTTTCCACCTTTTATTTTGTCACAGTTAGCGGTACTGTGCAACTCACCACATACAACGCAAACGGTAGGCAACTTGCAATAAGTTTTGGTATGGCCAAATTCTTGACAGTTCATGCATTGGATAGGTCCATTTTTTTTATGTGGCATCTCAACTGTAACTCTTCTGTGTAACAAGTACTTTAGATTATAGATTGGGTGCGATTCATTTTTTTTAATTTTCAAGTCTCCTGGCTGTAGCTCGACTCTAAAAGTAGGTTGGGGGATTTTTTCCCTATTTCTGATGTTAGAAACATTTTTAACTTTGAAGCCATTATTTTCAAGGCCAGACTTAACCTCTTCTGGATCCACACTAGAGTCTATACCAATGATGTTCAGCCCATACAACAATTGTTTGAAAAAAATTCATACACATTTGTTA
Organism: Lypha dubia; assembly: GCA_947311025.1. Taxonomy (NCBI): domain Eukaryota; kingdom Metazoa; phylum Arthropoda; class Insecta; order Diptera; family Tachinidae; genus Lypha; species Lypha dubia. The sequence goes on along the minus strand of OX371260.1, from coordinate 100,851,543 downwards.
CGCTCTTTTAAAAACTCAATCATTCATCGTTGAGCAAGCGACGAAAACACATGCGTCGGAGTATCGTCATTTTTTTCAGGAATTTATTAAGCATTGTTGTTGGTTTTTGTTGAACAAAGCACAGTAAACACACACGATTCAATTACAATTGAACACACAAAAAACAAAGTAAAAAAAATAAAAGCTACACGTCTACGAAAAGAGATGTGAACGGTATTTTATGATAAATGAAGCTTTTCATAACATTCAATGCCTTTTATGCTACAAAATATTTAAGGCTGGAAATGAAAACGTTTTGAAAAGACATTTTTATTCATATCATTATGAAATTTGTTTTAGGTGTTTGCCAATATGTTTGCTGCGAGTTAGGGTTGCGAGAGCGAGCGCTAATACATCTCATTTTTATTTTTGATCATCTATGGTCTATACCTTTTATTAGGACGGTTAGACCTTTAGCACTCTTTAATTGATATGTATAAAAATTTTTGTTTTTTGACTCAAGGTCAGAAACTATTTTTCGGTAATTACTTTCTTGCACAACCTGGATTTTTGTTTCGTTAATATTTCCGAGCTTAATTGGAGTAACATAGAACTCATTTTCTCCAATTAAGGAGATAAGGCTTTTTACCAACAAACTAGAGTTCTGCTCTCTTAAATATATCGGTGGAGGTTTACTCGACCTTGTTGTAGTTGTGTCTTTATTGTCTTGTTCTAATAAAATCGCGAAACGATTTTCGGAATTTTTTATTTTGTTTTTTCCATCTCTGGGAACTTTCGCTGTTGAAGCTATTTGAGCTGATTTTGGACTTCTTCCCCTTTTTAACACGGTTATGTATCTGTCCATTCCTGTTTGAATTTTATTATCATTTATTGTATTCACCGCATCTACCATTTTGTGCACGTTGGTCACCTTGTTACTTATTGTTTGTTTGTGTGTTTGTTTGTACAGCTAAGCTGACAAGTTTGCTGATGGGTGCAATTGTTGTTGCTTCTTGATCACTATTTAACATGTTCAGAGATAATGATCGCGCACGAGTATTTGTGTTTTGTGTTAAATTCAGGTTTTTGTTTAATTCATTTTTTTTATTGTCGTCATCAGCAACTAAAGTTATATATTGTACATTCCTACTGCTTGTAGGATTATTGTGATTTTTATCAGAAGATGAACTCATCAGAGTTCTCTTTTTTATATTTTCACTTATATTAGTTTTTGTATGCAAATATTTATGTATATTGCACACAAGCAAAAAATAAAATAAAACCAGTAAAATAACTGTTCAATAAATGTTTTGTTTTTTTTATATTTTTTGTGACTTGAAAAATTATTTTTTTTTATATATTTTTTATATTCAGTTGCGACGATTATAAAAACGCGTCTGTTCACTACGAAAGTTGAAACTGATTTATTGAGAAAGAAGTTGTTGGAAGTGAACAAACCGGGATCGCAGAGGGATTTACGATCCAGAAAGATGGAGAAATGTCAGGAATACAATAAGAGGTTGAAGGATCGTTTTCGTGTGAGGACGACTTACATCGAGGGAGATTATGTTCATAAAGAATTTTGCTAGTGATCCTGGAGTTTGCAAAAAGATCATTCCAAAGTTTAAGGGTCCCTATAAGATTGTTAAGATTCTCCCTAATGATAGATAGTTGCTGAGGGATATGGATCGTTTCCAGATGAGTCGGATACCATATGAGGGGAATTGGGAAGCGGCTAACATTACGCCATGGCTGAACATTTCACCCAAGGATGAAGGTAGAATCGGGGCGATTTCATGTCAGGATTCGGCCATCCTGTGGCAACTTTGTATGAAAATGTACAAAAAAAAAAAAAAAAAATAAGAAGATATAGAACAAATAGAAAATCATGTAAACTGCCGGTATGAGGGAAGAGAGTATTGTAGGTATGCATAAGTTTTTTTAGTCTAAGAAGTGAAGCGCAAGTAAAAAGACGTAATACTAAATAACGAATAAGAAAAATTTATATTACTTATTATTCCTTGCTACATTTGCTGGTTTTGCATAGTTAATTTTATTACCTTTAATGGTTAAATCAGTTGCATCGAATGTTCTAATAGACTTAAGGCCAATAAATGAGTCGATATTTAATTATAGTTTTAGTTAGTTTTTATAAAAATTTAAAAAGTTAAAATGTTTAAACGCACTTTCATTTTTTCAGTCAAACTTAAAGTTCTTATTTAATTACGACGAATTCCATAAATTTCCCTAAGCAACAGCTGTCTAAAACAAATAAAGAAAAATCCAAAAAAATTTTATTTTTTTTTTTAGATAAAAATAAGAATAATTAAGAACTGCTTAAATGTTTTAAAAGAATAAAAGCAACTTTCAAAGTGATTAAAAAGTTAATAGCGACCAAACAAGACAAAACTTTATGCAAGTTGTCAGCAGCCACAAATATTTTATTGGCTTCATTTTATATAAGAAGAACAAGCAGTCAAAAACATATGGAAATTCATCAAACTAATGTATTGTTTAAATACACAACATTGGCTATTTAATGTTGATTTAATGTTGCAATGAAAAACAAAATTTTGTATTTAAACGGGTTTTAAAACTAAATGAAACATTATCATCCAACAATTTATTGGCCCTTAGATATTGAAATATATTTAGACTTGGAATGATTGAAGCATATCCCATTGGCATTAGCTAAACCATCAATTTTATCTAAATCATTGCTGAGTCTTTTTACACAAAAGTTTATATTTTCAAAGCGTGTACTCAAGTATATCTGAACGTCATTAGCATATATATGAACATTGCAGTTAGTTGAAACATCAGGTATATTATTAATATACGTGCAGAATAAAAGGGGCCCCAGTGTTGAACCTTTAGGGACTCCTCTTGTGACATTAATTACATCAGAAATATTGTAGTCTAGGAAAACACGTCGAGACATATTCATGAGATACGAATAAATAAGATTGCATGCTGAACTGGCAAAGTTAAAAAATTTTTTTAAGCTTTTTTATTAAAATTGTGTCGTCAACCTAATCAAACGCTTTACTATGATCTAAAACAGTGTTAACCAAGTCCCGAACGCACGGTCGCTGCCGATTGGTACATTGTGTAACAATATTAAATATTTCTTTTTAAACTTTCGAAAAAAATACAATTCTGTGTTGTTTTGTCAAAGGTCCACATAATTGTTATAATATAAAATTATATAATACCGAAATACATTGAGTAGGGGGAATTGTATGAACATTGCAATTATTGCAATATTGAAAGTTTAAAAAGTTTTTATAATTTCATCTATATTTATTTCGGTTTTATGAAGTTTAATTCTCAGCAAGTCTTCTAATTTTTTGTCTGTTAAGCATTTTAAAACGTCTTGAAAAGCATGTTTTATAAAAATGCCGTCTTCATACGGGCGACATTGCTTTGCCAGCGTAAGTGCAACAACGTAAGAGGCTTTTAATATTTCGCTATCCTCATCTTTTTCAATGTAATCTGGCTGTTTTAAAAATTTATTGGGAACTTTGGTTTTCATTTCATCAAGCAATTTTTGCCTCTCATTATTTTTAAATATTTCATAATTAATATGGCACGACAAGTTATGCCGCCTTATATTAAATTTGTCGCATTTTGCTAATTGCTTAAAAAAAATATAGCATTGCGGCTTCCTTTCAAGATTTTCAAAAAAAAAAAAAAAAAAAAATACATCAATTCCCAAGAATTATTGAACATTGTTGCTCTGTGTGCTTTTGTGTTGATTACGAAAAAAAAGTAAACTATGCCAAACAAGCGTGCGAGGTGTTGCTTTCACAAAGCCTGCACAGAGACTGATGTTTTAAAACAAACAAAGTTGTTGTATTCATGTCAATTGCCGACCGTTTCTGTGTGAAAAATACGATTATTGAATGCCTCGCGAGGCTATGGAGTGGCAATCACTGATCTAAAAGAACTAAGAAAGACAATCGGCCTGAACTCACTGTTGGCCTTAGGGATGGAAATTATTTTAGTTTGTTTCCATCCATCAGGAAAAGTTGTCTTAATAAGAATAGTATTAAATAATTATCAACGCATATTTGTTTTTTGGCGTTCAGAAATATTTTTTTCTTCAATCCAAGAATATTTCGCGTTTTTTTTTTTGGTTGCTAGTTGTTGATACAAAAAGAAAAATTTTTAAATATTGCTCAATTTAAGATCGGCATGTTTGTGATAATAGTCGACGTTGTGTTTGGTTGGAATGGCATATATTTTATTGTTTGGTATTTTGTGTAGCCTCATATTGTTTAAACAAAATATTTTGTGTATGTATGTTTTTGCATTCTTGTGTGGATACCTAGTTTTCATTGACAAAAAATTTTTGCTGATCAATATATTACAGAGAATTTATTTTCATTTTGTGTGCAAGTAAAAAATTTTACTATGCAGATATTGCTGACGTGTTAGGAACTTAATATTTTATATACTTATGTAGTTGTCAAGTACAAAATTTTTTTTAGAAAATGGGAAATTTATTTGTTATCAGGTAAATATTTTTAGTTTCTCTACTATCTAAATGGAAACGGATCATATTTTCTCACTAGTCGGTAGTATCTAATATATATAAAAATGAGTTGGCGTGTGTTTGTGACAGCATAACTAAAGAACGGTGTGACGGATTTGGCTGATTCGTTTTTAATTTTGTTCACTGTTGACCGCGAATGGTTTGTAGACAAAAAAATTTCAATTGAAGGAGCAATTCTGAAGGGAAAGTACAAGGGGGAAGACGTACTGATCCCACGAATACCAATAATTCCGAATGATTTGCCATTCGATTTCAAACGTCTTCAATTTCCAGTTAGACTTGCATTTGCAATGACCATTAATAAGGCGCAGGGACAGTCTTTAAAAATTTGTGGCATCAATTTGGAGTATCCATGCTTTTTTCATGGCCAGATCTATGTGGCATGTTCTCGAGTAGGCAAACCATCGGCGTTATTTGTTTACGCTCCCGACAGACAAACAAAGAACGTTGTACATCTGAAAGCGTTGCAGTAATTTAAAATCTCAATTAAATTGACTTTATTAAAATAATCATTAAAAACTTAACAAAAATAATATTAAAAGCATTCTTTTAAATAAACATAATTTTTTAACACAATTATTTTCTCAATTTAAATATTTAAATACAGAACCATCTATCCTGAAAATTATAAATTTTTAATTTACCACCTTTGAAGACAGGACGAAATTTGCCGGGTCAGCTATTGTATATATTACAGCACTTGAATAAAATGAAAAACAAAATAATTCTGTCTCATTAAAACTACAATTCAGGGGTAGCGAAGCGCACCGGGTCAACTAGTAATAAATAAAAAAAAAAAACTAATTTTAAACCCAGCCAAAAAGTAAATATTTTTTCTTGAAGACAATTTTATTGTATTTAAATATAGCTTGAAAAAGATATTAAAAAACAAAAAAAAAAAAAAAAAATACGGGTAGAAGTGTAAACTTCTTTTAGCGAGGTTCGCGGTCTGCAATATGTACATGCATTTATGCACACACTATATCTGCGTCTCGTAATGCTGTCGCGAGTTCAAAATGAACCACCTATCTTTAATACAGCGATACTTGTAGAACAAAATAAATCTGTATACATATGTACATATATATATCCGTTTATTCGACGACACTTGTGTTTAGTCGAGACACAAAGTCTTAGCAAAGAATTCTTTTAAATTCTTTTAAAAATATAAACTAAAACGAAAGTCAATTATTTTCAATTAAAATAATTTAAACACTATTGATTCATACAGTCACATATTTTCTTACTTAGAACTGTTACATCTCCCTTGTTTTTTAAAATGGAGTCGACTCGCTTTGACATGGTGCTTATTAATTTTTGACAACCTTTAGGGGTTATTGAGTCCCAGATTTCTTGAATTTTGGGTCTTAACCCGTCAAGAGTCCGTTGAGAATCATTGCGAAGCTCTCTTTTCATAAGAGCCTACAGATTTTCTATTGTATTGAGGTCTGGACTAGATGATGGCCAATCAAGTATCTCTATAACGTTTTCTTGTACTCATTTTTTAGCTGTATGGGGTGATGCACCATCTTGTTGAAAAATATATTCACCGCAGTCGGCTAACTTTGGTACCGATTGTATCAGATTTTCCTCTAATATTTTTACGTATTTTTCTGCGTTTACGGTTCTAGCAATGAAGTGAAGCTTTCCGACACCCTTTGAGGGCATACATCCCCATACCATGAGGATAGCTGGCAACTTGACTGTGCGTTTCTAGCAGTCTTTATTGTAAGCTTCTGTGCTTTTACGAATCACCCTTTTTCTAGCATCACCAACACAAACATCAAACTTCTATTCGTCACTAAATATAATGATGTCCTATTGCCTTTGTACCCAAGAACGTCTCTCTTTACACCATACCAAACGTTTTTTTCTTTTGAAATGCGGTAAGAAATGACTTTTCCTTAGCTTTAAAAAGTTTATAATATTCTAAACTGAATTCGATATACAGAGTAAATTTTTTAACTTACTTTATAAAAATTATACCCTATACTTTTCATTTGCTGGCGAATCCATTCAAGTCTTACGGGCTTTCCAATAGCATTAGACCACTTCGAAGCTATGTCACGAACAGTGCTTCGGCGATTTGGCTTAATAATATTTGCTAAAGCTCTTTTATCTCGAATCGTTATTTTTTAGGTCCGGCCTCTTTTTGAAACTTCATTGCAGTAGTTTCCACTTTTTTCGTATTTTTTAACAATGCTTTGTATTGTTGATCTTCGGAGCTTAAGATCAGTCGACATTTGCCGTATTAAATTTTTCAATGATTACAATTCGAATTTCTTCACAAATAGGCTTACCGCGTGTCATTTTTCAGAAATAATAAAAATTAAAATAAGAGATATTTAAAAAAATTCTCTTTTTTGCTCCCTTGCATTATTTTCCTCATTTTGTACGGTATTTTGTTTACATTTTGACCTTTTTTGTCATCTTGAGCCTAGTTTATACACTATACGAATTAATAGTGGTCAAATTAATTTTTGTGAACAATAATGAATTTTATTAATATTTTCGTACAATATTAAATTATCTTTATAAAATAATTTAAAGGAAACAAAGAAACTTTTCAGAAAAGAACAATCCTGTAAGTATAGTTAACTTAATTTAATTTTTTTCTGGTGTTTAATGTTAGACAGTAAAAAATATTTGGTGTACGAATTAATAGAGGTTAGGGTTCGTATATGTACCAAAAATGGTAAGGGTAGAAAAACGATGATGTAGCTATTAATGTTAAGCTATTTTATAACTAAATATGAAAGTTATAACATGGTTTATAATTATAATGTGATGATTCCGTACCTTTTAAATAATATCGTACTTTTTATACACAATATAAAATAATATAAACATATTGGAACTTCCATCAACTTACATATGTTTGTCAAAGTGATAAAATTATCCAATGGACGGCTAAAAGTTAATATTATTAGTGCAGAAAAATTAATCCATTTATTACAAGTATTCTCCGTGGTACGTACATGCTTCCGGAGAAGAAAAGAAACATACTCGTATATACTCATATTATGGTTAAATAATTTTGTTTTGTTTATGTAGATATGTATGGCTGCACATTCCTATGTAAAAACACATGACACGTTTTTAAGCCTTTTATAACTGCAAAAGCGTTTGTATTTACATTACATTAACAGGTAAACATTAAATTAACAGGTATACAATTTCAACGGTTGGCTAAATCAGCCTTAAGCAGTACGCATATACGTTCGCTAAAAAAAATTAAAGAATAGGTACGCTAAAAACACACAACCGGTACACTATGCGTGTGTGCCTTCAAATGGTTACGTCCGTTTTCGCATATTTATTTTCTTGAGCGCGTTCTGTACCGAATATTATTGTATGTTATTAGTGTCCAAATTCACAACCATAAGATTTTTTTCGATCTCTAAAGTTAAAAGCAAATGAAACATTTATAAAAACATAATTATAAGTTTATATGTACATACAAAAAAACCTTTCAAGTAGTATCCTTTTATAAAAAAATTTGGAACTTAAAAATAATGCGAGCCCTCTGCATTTACTTATCAAATACAAATTAGCACATATTAGTTCGTTTCAGCAGACTGATTGTAAAAACTACATTTGCATTTAACCAATTTTGGCAGCTTGTGGGTGGATGGGACTAGCCTTCCCCCAAAACAATCTGGCGTTGTCTTACTACATGCATAAGTACACATGCAAGTGCTCAGCTGATTGTTTGTTTTTCCTATATTTTCATGGACTATTGTCAAACTTTTTTAATATTTCTTTTTCTACAAATTTCTTCAACTTGTACTCAGCTGACAAAAGTAAATTTATTTTACACCAAAAAAACCTGTTGTTGTTTATTTTTAAGCTGTTTTAGAGTTGCATGTACTTGATATTCACACACTTAGGCTATATTAATAATTATTTGTTAATAGACCAAGTATTAAATATGCTATTACCAGTTTAATATTTTGTATCTGCGTAGGCAGAATTGAGCGGCGTTTTCTCCTTATTTCTTCGGTATTGCCGTCACTGGATATATCGCCATTGTCAATTCCTTCCATTGGAAGCATAACTATGCTACTGACATCATCTTTGCTCTGTTGCAAATGGGATTTGTGTATGTTTTATTATTTTGAATTTTAAACTTTATCAATAAATATATGTACCTTAGTCTAGACGATATGTTAAACTAGCAAATATATTCTAACTCTCTTTAAAGTAACAGGAAATGCCACAACTAACGTATATAATATGTTAGGCGTCCACGCGATATGCTGAAAGCACCAGATTTTGTAAATTCAACAAATGGCATGTCAACATATTACCATAAAGATTTTTGTCTAAACGATATGATCAATTTTAAATAATGATACGTATTAGTATTTCTATTTTATGTTAATATGTTCAGTCAAACACAATTTTGTTCAACGTCGACATTAATTTATTCTCTAGTTACTTTGGATAAAAAAATCAAACCAATGTCTTGTATATAAAATATACAAATAACTTTATTTGTGTAGCTCACATTTCAAAGTCTAGCCGAAACAGCGTAAGACAGACACTAGAAAGATCCACTAAGAAAGCATTTTAGGAAGATAAAATTCTAAGGACATAAAAAGGTTAAAGGTGGTTACCTTTTATCTCCAGATATAACTAAGGTAGACGTAAAATTTAAAAATCCTTATAATAAAATCAAAGGTAAAAGGACAGCTGTATTGGCGAAAAGGGTAAAATATGATTTCGGAACTTTATTGCTTACTTATATTTTAAAGCAGGGTAGGTAATTTTAAGTAGAGTACGGATAATATGAAGTGTTTTTTCGAGGTACCGAAAAAAGTCAATAGTTCCGAATTTAAAATATTTTTTGCCTTTTATAAGCGATATAGAATTATAAAAAAAAAATTACATCAGCAGTCTTGATCCAGTTTTTTATAGTTTGGTTAAGGGGGGAACAGCTTATCCGTAGATAGTTTTTAAGATGTCTGTCTGTTAATCTCAAGCAATATTTATTTTTGCAAAAATGTATTTTAAGATTCACAAACAAACGTGCAATTTTCATGTTTCTGAGGTTAGTGGTTAGCGCGTTGGCAACTAACCAAACAATGATGTGGGGCGTGCGTTCAAACTAAGGCCAGATCAAGTCAATCAACATCATTAATTTCTCTAATGTATATTAATGAGACATTGTATTAATTGTTGTCGGACTTTTTAAGTAATGAAGGTATAGCACTGGCTTTTTAAAAAACTGTTCCGACCGCGATTGATGTTGTTCCAAGCTATTGTATACAACGTCGCCCTCCTTCGTCGGTTAGCAGAAACATTTTTTTAATATAATTATTATTTATTGAATCTTCAATAAGTTTTTCAAATTTTAAATCTAAAAAAGTTAAATATATCTTTAGCCAGTGCTAAACAAAATTTTTAATTTTCAACGGTTGATTTTTGTTGTTTTACATCTATCGTGGACGGCTGAGAAAAAAAGTATCCCTTCTTTTCAGCCGGGTGTGGCTTCTATAATATAGAATATTGCGCGCAAGTGCATTTGGGTGCAACTCAAGTTTTTTTAATATATTTTCTCGCGTGTTTTGAAAATACTACCTTCACCAACGGAACATCAAGGTCTTTGTGAATTCGCTGATTTCGGATATACCAGTGGGCTGCTGTAATAGTACGTAGAATTTTGTTTTGTCGCCTTTAAGTTTTTTCTACATTCAATGCTGAGGCAGTGCCCCATACATAACTGGATTCCATAGGACCATATTGGTTTTAGGATCGCGTTGTATAAGAGAAGTTTACAGTCAAGGCTTAGTATAGAGTTTCTTCCAATAAGCGAATTCATTTGGGCTCCTTTTATTTTCATTAGGATTAGCTTTGCGTCTATGTGCGGTCAAGGTGAACGCCTAGATATTTGACTACAGTGTGTAGCGGTATAGCCTCGGTGTTGATTTGTATAGGCGGGCATGTTTCTCTGCGCAACGAAAAGTGACGTGTACACATTTCTGCTCGTTAACTTTTATACGCCATTATTTTTGCCATTTTTCAAATTTGGATATATACCCTTGTAAGTTGCTGGAAGCTTCTGCTGCATTTTCATGAACGCTTAGAAAAGCTGTATCATCAGCAAAAGTTGATGTATGATTGTTATTTCTTAACGGTAAGTCAGAGGTATATATTAAGTTGCTTATTTTGTCGACTCCTGGCCGTTTGCGTTCCAAAAACATATTTTCAAGTTCATGGTTTGCTTAGTACAGCCTGCAATAAGGTAAACTGCATTTTCCACATTTCCTGCATCATACATACGTTTGAATATTGTTTCTGACTGGTAGACTGTTGAGGTAACTGTGGGTAGCTTAAGAGTGTGATAGGCTGAGCGGGGATATTATTTTATTTTTTGTTAGAAGAACGTTTAAAAAAAGAGTAAAGAGGGCAGCCTCTATAATTACATAGCAGTGTGATTTTCGCAATTGCCACATTTTATCGCCTTGGGATCGCCTTTTATTTTGTTACAGTTAGCATTACTGTGTAACTCACCACATGTTAAAGGGCTATTAGACACGCATACTTGTCTGCAGACATGTACGATGGCATACCAAAACTCAATGATGAAACAGAACTGGGGCTTGACGTTTTTCTTCATACAATTTGGCATATAAAAGACGCGGCTGAAAGCAGTCGTGAGATAGAGTCTATTTTATTTTGCCAGCGACTTTTCTTATGCTCTCACTCTCAGAGTAAAATGCTCTCAACAATGCTACCACACTTTTATTATATTTCATACAATTTGTAAACAAAACCAAAGAAAAATAAGAACAAAAGAAAATCAAAAAAACATTTGAAAGAGCAATATACATATTTATAATTTTCTACATTTGTGAATAATATGAGTGATATTGTCGAAAAATTAATTGCAGAAGTGCATAAACATGATTTCATATATAATTTTCAGTCATCAATGTACAAAAACAGGACTTGTGGATAAAAATTGGAAATGTGAATGAAGTTGAAGCCGACGCTTCAATTATGGGCCTCTTTTCTCTGAGAGGCGTTTTTGCTTGAAGTTGCGGACGTGTTCTGTTTCATCATTCACTGTCTAATAGCATGTATGTCGAGTACGTCAGCCATGTATGTTGGTTTTCAAAAATTTTTGAGTTTCTGATGTCTGTCGCACACCAACATACACACAACATATATGTGTACTGAAGTATGCCATCAGCGTTCGATAGTGTAATAGCAAAACGCAAAGTATGCCATCGTACGTGTCTGCAGACAAGTATGCGTGTCTAATAGTCCTTTTAAACTATAATTAAACCAATTATCAAATTCATTAAAATAAAAGGTGTAATAATATGATTCGGTACCTTTTAAATAATATCGTACTATTTACGAAAAATCACAAATATTGTAATCATTTGGAACTTCCAGCAACTTTTGGAACAGCTGTTTTGTATTTTTTTATGTTTTTCAAAGTGATAAAAGTTCCAATTAATACTACTGTTGCAGGAAAAAGAATAACAAGTATTCTCCGCGGCACAAGATTTCAAAGAACAACAGAAAAATATGATTTAATAAATATGTTTAATAAGAATTTTTGTTTTTTGTGTATGTATGTATGTACATACATATGTGACGCGCAAAATAGAAAGGGACCTAAGGGTGAAAACCGGTTTTGTTCAGGAGAGCCATTTTAAAGATTTAAATACGTGTATCTTTGGTGTACCATCACTTTCAAAAAACGCGCATATCTCTGGGAGGAACACTTTTGGGGCATGGGATCGGTCTCATTCGATGCTTAGATGTTGTCCACATCAAAAAAAAGTGAAAATTGATTTTTTACCCTTAGGTCCCTTTCTCTATGCGCTGTCACATATGCATTTCTGCACATTCATGTGTCAAGTTTTTAAACATTCTATAACTACAAAAACGTTGGATCTTAAGCTGGAGGTCCATACCACGCGTTTACGCGTCGTACGCGGCTGTCAAAAAAGTAGAATCAGTGTAATTGTATGTGGCAAGTTACACAGCACAACTCGTATAACGCTTAAACGCGTACGACGCGTAAAGTAGGTTTACTTTCTACTTTTGTACGCGTCTCTCGCGCCAAGATAAAATGACAGCTGGGGCCAAATTACGGCACTCGATACCCATCGAAATTTCAATACAATTTAAATGTAAAGTTCGATCGATATCGAACGCCGTAATTTGGCCCCTGGTTTGGAAAACCAAGCATGACAAATTATATTATACTTTCAATGTTATCGATAAATATATTTGTTTCGTGGATTAATTTCATCTATTTTTTGTACTAATAATAATTTTTTTTATGAAAATATTTACACCACACATGATCAAAACGAAACAATTAGCGCGTAAAAAGCGTTGCATGTAACTTGAATTTAAATACGCGTATGAAGCGTGAAACGCGTATGTATGAATAATTTGTGATGGAATGTGACAACCGTTAATAATACAGGGTTATTATAGTAAAATAGGCAATGATGTAATCGCAACATGCAAATACTACTACAATGTTTCTTACAAATACTACGACGTCAGTTATTTTCTCTCTCGGGTGTCCCTATTAATTAGAAAAGTGGAAATTTTTCAAGTATAGTAGCAAAGAATTGAAATAATTTGACACTTTTTTCCAAGGACGGCGTTTAGAGCAGCACTGAAATACTAATTCTACATGCTATGAAAATGGGCAGTGCGGAAAAGCTATCATACCCATTTAACAACAAATAATAGATGTAAAAATCTTTGTACACGGTGAGCTGGCACTGGAAGCAATGTTTCAGAACTGTTACATATGTATGTATGCTGATTTAACATATCGCCTAGACTAAACTTAATTTATATATTTACCATGGTGATACACATCAGCACTTGTAGTATAAACATTCCAAATGACAGAAACGCCAACGTGGTCAAAGCAATGTCAGTTATATCTTTTAAACCGATTTCATTTGTTTCCTTGGAAGCATCTGATGAAGCATAGTTATGTACTGATGAACCGTACTTATGAGGCGGAGCAGTATAGTCATCATAAGCGTTATCGTAGCCTTTAATAAAAAAATAAAAATGTTTTCAATATCAAAAGCTATTTGTATATTTTTGCGGCAAACAGTAATAAAATGAGACGGCTATTGTTGTTGTATTTTATTATTTAAAACAAGCATTTCTTTCCCATATAATCTTAACTTAGAATTAGAAACAAAAAGATATCAGTTACTGATTTAGAACTGACACGGACTTCTGCTGGCCATAAAACAAACAGAAAACTGTTTATGCAATCCTATGGTCAAATATGTTTGCTCCCTGTCGTACAATGAGTATCTGACTACAGAAATAGCCAACTTTAAGTTAACTTTTATGGACTAATTTTAAGCTACATATGTATGTATCTACTACGCAATGCAAATTTTCCAAAACTTTTAAAAAAGAAAACATTTAAATACAGAAAAAATTTCGATTATAAATTGTTTTGTTTTTTGTGTTAAACTTAAAAAGAATTTGGCGAAAAATCTCTATTTTAATTTGACATAAAACTATCACTAAAGTTCCCATATCTTCAGCAGAAAGTTTGGCAGCTTCAAATTCTTAAGGTGTAATTCATAAATGATTATTAAAGTTTTTGTTGCGTTTATGTAAGAATTTTGTATGAGAAAACCGGTTTTAATGTGCACATTAACTTTATGAATCGTTTATGAATTTCACCTTTAATGTTTACGTCTACAATAACCATGAGGTTGAAACTGCTATTAGCTTAATATAACTTGCAAATATGTAGTTATTTTTATGATGCTATCTCTGACAGATAAATGGTTTTTAGTTATTACAATTTAACTTAACGTAAAGAGTAACTGATAAGCGAATAGAAGTTTCAACCTCATGGTTACTGTAGAAGTAAACATTAACAGCCGTATTCATAATACTTTTAAACAGCATTTCAAGTATGTTTTAAGCAAAAATCGCTAAAATTGTATTGTATTTGTGTAAAAAACGAAATTTTAAAATTGACTGCAGGCATGTTTAAACCTATTTTAAGATGACATCTCTGTCATTTTAATGCTATTTTAAAATTACATCTCTGTTGGTTGTTTACATTTCTAACTTTGTATAATAATTCTAAAATATATAAAAGAAAAATAAAATAAGTTCTTAAATTATTGAAAATTATGGATACGCTATATTTAATAAGAGAAATAGGTAAGTATGTATGTGATAGTAGGTAATATTTAGAAAATTAGTATTGTTTTTTTTAGAGAATATTGCTGAAATTTCAAATGGACGGCAAAAAAAAATTTACAAAAAAAGGACAGATCCATTTTCCATTCCCGATAACCAATTGAAACACAAATATCGTTTTAATAAACAAACTGTTTTAAAAATTATAAATTTAATAAAGTCTGACATTTCTGTTAAATAGAGGGGATGTGGTACGTCACTAGAACTTCAGGTTTTGGTAGCTTTGCGTTGTTGGGGACGAAGAGAAGTTTGTATATTGTAGGTAAAAGTGAAGTGTTAAACAAATTGTGCTTCTAGTCTCAGGATGATACCGGAGACCTACATGGTCTTTCTCAACCTACGGTGAGCAGGATATGTGCCAAAGTTGCTCGTGCCTCGTGCATGCTAAAACTTATATTAACAGCCTAACCCACGATGTCGATCGATATCGCTCGCTTGCTTTTTCAACGACAAACAGCTGTTTTGCGCACCACTAAAAGTTTTCAGCACGACAAGTCGATCGACAATGAAAGCGAGCGATAACGTAAGCATTTTCATACAAATTCGGCACCCACTAAGAAATATTGTGCGACAACAACTGTCAAAATCAGTCACTGTTTTTTGGTTGTCGACAGAGAAATTAAATTACAAAATAAATAAAAAAATTGTTATATTAGAAATTTCATAATGGAAAAGGGAAAAATGGTAAGTATTTCAATATGTATTTTAATAAATAAATTGTTGAATAATTAATAATTCTTTTTTACTTTAAAGAACCGCAGAAAAGAACCAATTTGTAGACAAAAACAGTATCTGAAATCAAGTAAAACAAACTGCAAAAAGTTCAATCCCAAGGAAAACGAAAGTCAATGGCCTAATGAAACTACTATTTATTCAGAATGTTGAATTTATTCAGATCAACATTTGGAAATGGGTTTAGCTATAACATCAATTAAATATTATGTAGAGATCTTGCTGCAGCAAATGATCGTGGGTGAAACGGCAGATTGTACTGTTCGAACCAGAAAAATAAATGAGAACATCAAGATATCAATCACATTGCTGGAAATTAAGATGGCAAAAGCAATCCACTCCTTGTTTGGATAACTTTGAAAATTTATTGAATATATACATACATACATATGTATGTATATGAATAAAATAATGATAAGAACTATACTTTGATCTGGATCGAACTTTTATATTTCTTTTCCAACTCCTTTAGTTTCTTAGCTATGTTTTTGGTTTGTTGTTTTTTACTCTGTTCTTTAAGTTTTTGTTTCTTTTCAATCATTTTCCTTAGTTATTCTTTTTCTTCTTCCGTCTTAACAATATAATCATGATATACTGTAGAACTTCTACAGTCAATAATCCTTCATAAATTTTCATAAGCTACATTGTCGTACGTGGTCCAATTTGATATACATAACTGTACAGCCGACTTGTTTTCTACATTTCCTTTATTTTTTAGAGATTGTGGTATGGAAAAGTGTCGCATTTCCACTAAACTAGTTTCAGTGCTATACGAGAATAGCACACATCTTCTTATTGTAGCAATATTCACCTATATTTTTAATAGAAGTTATATTTGAATATTTTGTTATCCTTTAATTATCAATCATTCAAATTGATAGCTGGAAACATATGTATGTATTTTGAAACGTCTGCGCCATACATATCTTAGCAATATATGTAGGTACCTTTTCTTTTTTTATTTCCTTAAATTGTATATTATTATTTTTCACAAAATAACGTTTTTCACGTTTATTCGTAATAATATAAATAAAAAAATATATACTTATATACATGTTTTGTGTTTACATTTGAAGCAATGCATATTCAAGAGGTGAACTTACTAGCACAGCTGACTCAGATAGCTTTATATCAAATTTACATACTAACTGATACAGTTTTACAGCATACACAAATAATTGTTATAGTTTTCAAAGCATTTTTAAGATATTGTTAAATTTATTTGTGTTATACCAACAATATACATGTTGTTTTTGGATTGTTGTACTTGTAATGGAACAGTGCATACCTGTGCCCATGTTCTGTAACTCCCGCGTCGAGAAACTTTTCGATTGAAATATGTGGAATGAAACAAAAATGCCATAAATTGAAACTAACAGCTGTTTTTCTCACTAAACTGTGTCTGTAACTTTTTTGGCGAGTAATAGCTGTCACGTAAGGAAATTACTCGCCAATTTACAGAAAAAGTGTGTCTGTAAAATTTTTGTGAGAAAAGTTCCCGCTTTGAACTGTCAAATTTACTCACAAATAAAAACGCGGTGAGATACAATTTTTAAAATAAAAAAATATATTCAAAATGGAAAATGCAATGAATAATAACAAGGAAAAGGTAAGTATTTTGTTATTAAGTGATTTTTTTCAATTTTAAATTATTTTTGCTTTTATAATTTTAGAAAAATATGCGAATTTCTAAGCAGCAAAAAGAAAAGTTGGTAGACTTTATGTCTAACAACTTAGAATTCGCAAGAAGGCAATTCGATAGCATTAACTCTAATGCTAACTCTAAGGAGCAATGGAAAATACTACAAAATTCGTTAAACTCCCTTGGTGGCAGCGAGAAGTCTGTAGAGCAGTGGAAAAAGGTATGTATACTTCATTTCTCAAAACCCCAATTTACAAATATACAAGTAAAATAGATTTAAAAAATTTTCTATCACTAATGAGTATTTTATGTTTCTAGTGTTGGACAGACTTAAAGGCAGGTGTGAGGAAGCAAGTAAACGCAAGACGTTCTTTTATTAACAAGACCGGAGGCGGAAGCCGATCTGACATACCTCGTGATTTGAATTCTTTTGAGGAACAAATTTTAGGTGTAATAACCACCGATGCTGTTGATGGTGATTCACGAACTCCAGAGTCTGGTGTTGCAGATTTCAAGTTTGAGGTAACTATGTGTATATACTAGTGTGTTGTGAATAAAAATTGATTCAGTCACCTCCAAGGATTAAGGCCCCTATTACGGTTTACAACTCAATTCAGTTGAGTTGTAATTAAAACAACTTTACTTACAACTGCCAGTGATGAGTTGTAATTTGTTGATGTTTTTGTTAACAGCACTTGCACAAGGTTGTAAACAATAATACAAAACTGCCAAATTTCAACTTAACTAAAGTTGAGTTGTAAATCGTAATAGGGGCCTAAAGAAATATAGCTCCAATATAAAACCATGAGCAACGATTAACAATAGGTTTTTATCGGCCTACAAATGCCGACGTGGCGTAATCACCTACTGTTTAATCTTAGGCGGTGATTGACTTATTTTCTTTAACCTTACTGTAAAGTGTTTAAGTGTAAAAATCTACCCTGTAATTATTCTAGGAATCAATGCTTTCAATTGAAGTTTTGGAGGAAGAAAACTTACCAACACCTGCTAAAAAAGTTAGAGCTTCTATCAATACTTCTAAGTATAAAGAGTCATTGGAAGAAGCCAGAGAAATGACAAACAAAGTGCTTCAAAAACTAGAAGTTATCGAGAGTCAAAATGCACTAATTTTGAAAAAAATTGAGTCGCTTGAGATGACTGTTTGTCTGGAAGAGTAGCTTAAGTATTGAATAATTATTTTTTTTAAAGACTGAATTTACAACGTTGTGTTTTTATTATTTTATTTAGTTTTTTATTGTTATTTAAAAAAATGAAATAAAAAATTGTTTTTCTTATTTTTAATAAAATTTTTTTAACTTCTACTTAATCTATCCTTAAGCGTATTTCTTAAACGTGTAGCTTCACGCAAATGTTCTGCAACATTTTCTGCGACATCGTCATTTAAATATTGAATTGGATCATCAGCAGTATCTTGATCAAATTCGTGGTTTGTTAAACCATTTTGCAACCTAAAGTTGTGCAAGACTGTGCATGCATTTATAATTTTGCCGGCGGTCTGGGAAGTGGTATGGAGACCAACCTGTAAACATCTAAAGACCGACTTCAGTAACCCATTATACCGTTCAACGCAATTCCTTGCCTTTGCGTGAATATAATTGAAATTTCTTTCATCTTCATTTGTTGATGAACGATACGGTGTTATCAGCCATGGACGTAACGCATATCCCGAATCTCCTATAAATTGAAATTTGTTTTTTTTTAAGTTAATATTGTACATAAACATGTGTAAACAAAAATTTACCTAGTAACCAAGATTGATCGGCACTATCCCGTTCATAACGTTGTTGCAACATACCATTTATGCGCGATGCTTCCGAAATGTATGAATCGTGAGAAGCTCCTCCAAATCTTGCAAACCCACCAAGAATTTTTAAGTCAAAATCGCAGATCTGAAATTTATTTACATACATTTTTTAAACTGTATAATATATGTACATATAATTAAAGTCTTACCAATTGAACATTTTTGGAGTGATATCCTTTACGATTCAAGTAGCAGTTTTCAACAGACTTCTGTGGCCTTCTGATCCGTACATGTGTGCAGTCAACAGCTCCAATTACTCCCGGAAAACCTGTCTCTTCATAAAACCTTAAAATAAGCAACATGAATATAAGTACATAATTATTTACAAACTATATATGTATATATATATATATATATATATATATATATATATATATATATATATATATATATATATATATATATACTTATTAAGAAGCTATTAATTACTTTTGTTTTATTGAATCATATTCACTAGTAGAGGGAAATTTTATCCATTTCGACATAAGCTTGCTTTCTAAGATCCCAGCTACTTCTCGTACACTTCGGCAGACAACTGAACGGCTTATAGATACTACAAAATCTTGACCAATGTCTCTGTGAAAAGATCCAGTGGCAAAGAAATGTAGTGCGGCACACATTCGTATTGGCTGTGGAATAAATGTATTTCTTACACTTTCAGCCATAAAAGGTTTTAGCTCATTAAGCAGAATAGTGGCTGATGTTCTATTTAATCGATACAACTCCATAAATCGACTCTCGGGTATTTCAAATGGGTCTGTTGCATCTCGTAGACGTTTCCGATGAATCCTTAAAAAGTTCCTTTGATCGTCTTGATCCGCTGCAACCAAAGCTTGACTATACATTCTATTCGTATTTATTTATATGTACCACTTCAATAATTTTGGCAACAACAACAAGATTTTTTTTTGATTTTTTAAACATATACATATATCACTTTATTGAAAAAGTTTTCTTTTTAGACACTACAATTTTTAGACACTATTATTTGATTTTTATTTTATTGTAAAATGTTTTCAAATATATTTTGTAAACAACAAACATTAAAGTCGCACTATACATTATTTGGTATAGCCGACGGTTGTATTTTCGCCGCCGTCGCTTAAAATTTTTCAATTTTAGTATATTTTGGTCGCCGTCAACGATATTTTGTGTGTGCGTTCTCAACGTGTGTAATTTTACATCGGCTTCAAGTTGTATATTATGACATTTCTAACGTAACGACGTAAACACTTTTGATAGTTTTCGACATGAGTTACAGACACACTTTTTTCTCACTTTTCGAGAAACGATGGAATATTTTGTTTCACATCTTTTCGACGCGAGAAGTTCTCACCAAAGTTACAGAACATGGGTACTGGTCGTTGTGCCACGTTCAAATGGCCATATTTATGGCTAAACTTACATGGAATATTTGATGTGGCAATATAGTCATTTGACAATGATTACGTTAAAACGTAAAGCCAGACGACCGACAAGTCGATAGATAGTGGGTCGCTTATACGAACGATAATGAGTGAGTTGCTGTCGCTCTATCGACTTGTCGGTCGATATCGTGGGTTTGGCTGTAAAATGCCATCGACTGTTGAACAGCAAGCTAAAATAGCAAAGGAGTTTAAGGACATTAGGAACTTTCCTGGTATTATCGGAGCTATAGATGGAACCCACATTAAAATTAAAAAAACTGGAGGTGACTTAGCGCAATACTATATAAATTGAAAGGGATTTTATTCACTGAATGTGCAGGTAACAATTGTAATTTATGATATCATATATGATTAATAAATTGTCATTATATACATATGTATGTATGTATGTTTGTAGGTAGTTTGCGACGCCGGTCTTAAGATATTAGATATAGTGGCAAGGTGGAGGATTTTGCCGGATTTTCAATGAATCGAAAATCAAAGAAAGATTTGAAAGAAGTGAATTTAAAGGTCGGTTGCTTGGTGATTCGGGCTACAAACTAACGGCATACTTATTTACCCCACTGCATCAACCACGAAATGAAAAAGAGAAAATGTATAACATAGCTCACATTGCAACACGTAATGCTATAGAGCGATGCTTTGGAGTATGGAAACAGCGATTACGATGCTTACTTGATGGAATGACGGTTACTTTTCCAAACGTTAAAGTAGTCACAGTAGCTTTAGATGTTCTGCACAATATCGCTATTGATGAGAAAGATACTGCCCCAGGTAAATACCATTTTGTTTTATAATCCTCTTATGAATCATATTTACAAATTTACATACATATCTGTTTCAGACGACTACGAATACAACCCAATTGAAGAAGATTTTCCTGAAATTTCAGAAAATGGCTTACACAGCATTGGGAGAACAACAAGAGCAATCATAATATTAAAAAGCTTAATACAAAAATATTTTTAGGAACATGTCATTGACGGTGTATTCAATTTCATTGGGTGCCGCCGTGGCTGATAGGTAGCACTGCTAGCCTAGTAGTACGGAGGTTGTCGGTTCGATTCCGGCTATAGATCCTGGGTGTTTTCTGCAGACAAGCTAATCGCTTTGCGGGTTGTGTTTGTTTAAAAAAAAAAAAAAAAAAAAAAAAATTCAATTTCAATTTCATGACTAGATTAAAATAAATAAATAAATAAACAATTAAAACAATAAAACCAAGATAAATAAAAGAATTAAAACAAAAAATTAAATTAGATTAAAATAAAATAAATACAACAATTAAAACAACAAATTTGAAGTAACCAATAAAATAACTCAAAAATACTTTTTTCTGTTTATGTCTTTTCACCAATCTCCTTTAGTATCTGTAAAAAATTTTAATTGAAAAAAATTAAGTAAAACAAACTTATAACTTCAAGTAATAAATATTAAATAATAGACCAATAAATTGCTGTACAATAATAATAAATTTATTTAGAAAGAATTTATTATATACATACATACATACATACATCCACATTGAATTACGCACATATCAAACAATTTGTTTTCATAAAACATCCTTTTTGCTCGTAGCATAGCGTGTTCCTCATCCAAGTTTCTTAATGTCTTTTTTTCTGCCTCTATCTGCAATTTATTTATTTCATCATGTTCTGTCATTAAGCTATGTTCCTTATCCAGGTTTCGCTGCTTTTTCTTCTCAGTATCCATTTGGAGAGCATACAGTTCCCCTTTGCGTTGAATATCACATTCTGCTAATTTCTTTATGCTGTCTTCTGTAATATTTCTCTTTAGTTGTGATTGCTAAATAAAATTGTTTGTTTATTGATAGGTGTTACCATCGGGCTAGTAATGGTCATTCCGAAATTTAAATAAAACAAAGACTAAAGGCTCCGTTAGCCGAGCGCATCAGTAGCGTAATGTGTCAGCTGTTCGTCTATAGCATGGGAAAAGCCATACAAAAGCTTACCGAATTTATAACTAACGTACCCGTAATGTATGGGTTTAAATAAAATAGAATTTCATACGGCCGTTAAGTGACATTTGTAAGCCAGTGATGGGCTGTTAGTTTGTTTTATGCTAAGGGGTTATTTCCGCTCTTTTTTTTGGTACTATTCTATAATGATGATAGACTATGAATAAACAACTTGAAATAATCCAAACATGTAAATATACATATAATTGCATATATATATGTAAATGTACACACATATTCATGCTTAGATGTATAAAATAAACAATGGCTGCAAAAACATTTTT
Source organism: Lypha dubia (assembly GCA_947311025.1). Classification (NCBI taxonomy): domain Eukaryota; kingdom Metazoa; phylum Arthropoda; class Insecta; order Diptera; family Tachinidae; genus Lypha; species Lypha dubia. The sequence continues at coordinate 100,828,888 of OX371260.1, read as the reverse complement.
TATATATGCACATGTAAAAAGAATTTTATATACATATACATACATATATGCATAAATTTTATATGTACATACATATACATATATTATATATTATAGTTCTATGATATTATTGGGATCATTGTGTAATAAAAAAATTTAATTTTTTAGAACAAAAATTGCTTTTGATATATTGATTCATTGAAATTCGTGAAGCAAAAAATTATCACATGGCTTGGCGATGCCACTTGGTTTAATAAACTTTGATTTGGATATAAATTATTTTTATATGAACACAAATATACTGAACATTTTTATACCAAATATGTATATATAAATATATATCTTAGGTACTTTTTCTTCACAACAGTAACAATTTGAAAATTTTTAATGCCCATCACTGTGTTGTAAACAGCTGTTAATTTTTCATAAATTATTTATTTATTTTATATATACTACCCAGCAAACCATTTCATAAGCAAAATGTAACTCGTATAATAAACTTATAACAGATTTACTAGAACTTTTAATAAGCATGATATTTATAAACTTTTTATATACAAAATGCAGTTTTCAAATACTTTACAATTTTTATATATTCGCAAATGAGTCATGCTATAGTTTTGTGTTTGTTGTTTTGTTACCGGAAAGAGCAAATAGTTGAAAAGTTATTTAAAAAAGAAAAAGAGTGTGCGTAGCCTGAGTGCAAATGGAGCTATAGAAATAAAGTATGTTTTTCATAAAATATGCATATCAAATGGCATAACCATTTCCTTTTAAAATTTTTCAGATGTTTTAAATTCAATTGGAGTAGGAGAAAACGAACTTAAGTTAAAAAGAATACCGAATGAAACAAGTTTGTAACACAAGAATAAATTTACTTAATTAAATAAAGAAAAGTAAATTATATATGTTTATTGTAATTATGTTATTTTTAAATAAACCAAATGACAAATCCTGATGAAAATTATTTTTTATCTAAGCTTACAAAATTATTAGGAATCTAATGAAAATCGTATATGTTTTTTATAAACAACAATGGTGGAAAAGGATAGGTGCAAGATGATTTCGTTTTAAAACAAAAAAGCTATTAATTATATTGCTCGTGGAGTGTTTTCCAAAAGTTTTAAAAATAATTTGTCTCGGTGTCATTGTAATTTTAAGTATGCAAAGCAAAGAAGTGTTTCTAATGATAATGTATTTGATTTACAGAGCTGTAAAATAAAATTGCTTGATTTTAACACTGCTTTAACGTCGCATAAAGACGTTTAGGAAGGCAGCCCTTGTTACAAGGGATTTCTAAATCGTTTTGGTTTGTTGGGTAATTCTGTTTTGTTTATGTATAGTCAAACACGTTTTTAAATATTCTATAAGTACACCAACGGGGTAACAGTACGGTGCAGTACGGGTACGGTAGAGCAGCGCTCGGCTAACGGAGCCTTAATTCATTTTATTTTCAGTACCCAACGTTTCATTTGTTTGTTTCAAACTTCTTCAGGGGTATTTTTTATTAGCTTAATCTAGCAACAAAACACAATAATTTAATAAATTTCATATCAAATAATTAGTAGGTATAATATTTTGACTTACAAACTTTTGTTGTTTTAAATTTCGCTGTTGTTTTATTTATTCATACTTTAATATATCAAAACTGGACATCACGACACATAATTTGTATAAATAAAATAAATAAATAAATAAAATAGAAGCAATACAACACAAATTTATTTGTCAAACTTAACGCTAATATCACAGTACTTTTTTAACTAATTAAATTATTGCAGCAGAATATTGTAGCTTGGTATTGTCTTTATCTTCTTTTGTGTTCATTGTCCTTTGTATTTTTTGTTGTATCCTGAGACTTTCCAGAGTGTAACGTTTGTTTTCTTTCTTTTCCCTGTCCAATATTTTAATGTTTTCTAAATCAATGTTATGTTTACATTCTTTTGCGTGAAGGGATAACGCATTCGTCTCCTTTCCCTTTTCGATGTCAGATTTATGTTCCTTTACCCTCGTACCAAGCTTTCTTTTTGTTGTGCCAATATAAACTAAGTCACAGTTTTCTCTTTCATTTCCATTGCATTTTATTTCGTAAACAACGTTGTTTACTTTTAGTCTGTCCAGTTTTGTTTTATTAAGGTTCTGTTTGATCTATGTGCTATTGTTGTTGTAGGATCTTTAATTATATTATTTAATGCTCTTGTCTCAGTAAGCTTAGGTATGTAGGGTACACTGTAAAATTTAACTTCATGTTTTTCTTGTTGATTTGTTGAAGTTTTCTTTTCGTTTTTACGGATTTTATTTATTAAATTATTTATTATGAAAGATGGATAGTTATTTTTACTTAATATATCCCATATTGTGTCTATATTTTTTCTTCTGTACATTTTGTCACTTAATTGGAATACTTTTTTAATAAAATTGGTAGCTGTGTTTATCTTCATTTGTAACGGTTGTGTCGAAAAATAATTCATCATTCTTCCTGAAGAAGTACGCTTCTTGTACCAATTTGTTAAAATTTTGCCATTGTTGTTAATTATATAAATGTCTAGATATGGTATTGCACTATTTTTCTCCGTTTCTGTTGTAAATTGTATTTTGTTATGGTATGCGTTAAGTGTTTTTAGTATAATTTATGAATACTGCTGTAAGAATTTGAAGCTGCCAAACTTTCTGCTGAAGATATGGTAACTTTAATGATAGTTTTATGTCAAATTAAAATATGAATTGAAATGAAACAGAGAAATTTATTCTGGATATATTAGAAGAAACAAAAGATATAATATATAAAAATAAAGATAATATTATATTAACTTTGGCAGATAAAGGTAATAAAACTGTTATCATGTACAAAAATGACTATTTTAATAAAATGTCAACACTGTTGAATAACAAAGATACGTACAAATCAATAAGAGAAGACCCAACTGAATAATTACAACGTTTAGCACATGCTAAACAAGCTGCTCTTAATGCTTCCTCAATTCAACCAAATCAACAAGCGAGATTTAACAATATTTTTTGAGCGGATATAGAAAGGCTTTTGACTGAAAAACGAAGAGCTCGACGAGAATGGCAACGTTACAGATCGCCTCAGTTAAAATTAAGGCTTAAGGAGTGTATCAAACAGCTAAGAAAAGTTTTGCAAATACAAAAAACAGCTTCGCTGCACAAATTTCTGCAAGAACTCGATGCAACACCATCAACAGATTATTCGCTGTAGCGTGCAGCCAGAGGACTTAACTCAAACCTCCCTTACGAGTTTCGAATAGTGACCGGGCAAGAACTGATGATGAAAAAGGTGCTCTTTTTGTTTAACATTTAGAAAAAGTATTTACTCCAAATATTTCTGCTGATATTGTTGAACTGCCACCAATCGTCTCTTTACCAGAAATTCCGCTAAGATTTAATATTGTGGAGATTGAAAAGGCTATTACTATTACTTAAATAAGCAACAAAATGTTTCAAGAATTGCCTTATGTTGCAAAACGAATAATACTATTGTATTTTACGACTACAATACTATCCAACAGAATGGAAGGTTTCGATGATTACTATGATACCAAAGCCCGGTAAGGATCATACAAAGGTTGAATCTTATCGGCCTATCAGTTTATTGCCCAATATGTCGAAAGTTTTTGAAAAACTGTATATGAGCAAGCTGACTCCTACAGTTACTAGTAGTGGATGTATTCCATATTATCAATTCGGTTTTCGCAGTCAGAATAACACTATTGAACAAACTCACAGACTCGTGAATGCAGTTAGAGAAACTTTTGAAAAAAAAGAAATATTGTTCAGCGCTTTTTATTGATGTCGCACAGGCTTTTGATAAAGTATGGCACGAAGGTATTATCCACAAATTAACACAAAATCTACCCGCAAACATCGCCGGCTCTAAAAAAGCTATCTAAAGGAACGAAAATTTGTAGTTAGTTAAGGCAATTTTTAAGCCCTCCGCAGTCGATTGAAGCTGGAGTTCCTCAAGGCAGTATCTTGTGTCCTTGTCTTTACATAATATATGCCTCTGACTTACCGTTAAGCAGTAACATTCACACGTCAACATTTGCTGATGATACGGCTTTTCTAAGCGTTCATTAAAATCCTTTAGAAGCTTCCCGGAATCTACAAGGGTACATCTCAAAATTGGAAACATGGCTAAACCAATGGCGGATAAAAGTTAATGTGTACACGTAACTTTTACTATACCGGAAGTGCCCCATACAAAGAAGGGGAACCCTAGTGCCCCCAGGTGAAAAGTGCCCGTTTATAAATTATTTTTGTATATTTCTCATCAGGACCTACCTGTGTACGAAATTTAAGCTTTCTAGCTATATGATAGTCCCCCCGGGTGGAAAGTGCCCGTTTTTAAATTTTTCTGGTTAATTTCTCACCAAGACCTACCTGTGTACCGACTTTCGGCTCTCTAGCTATACTGGAAGTGCCCAGTAATATAAATATCTCGGGAAACTTTTAGATAGAACTTTCAAATTCAACCTGTGAGGTCATCTCTGTGGGGAGACCTTATGTTTCAAGTTTCATTATATTATGATCAAGAGGAACAAAGTTATGAGAAGGGTTTTGTGATAATATACACACTGTGTGGCCGAACTTGGCCTGGCGCACTACCGTGCGCCTAGATTAAATTCTTCTTTTATATATGCAGTCAAAAACACAATTTTGTATTTAATTCCGAATTAAAAATAATTATAACCTAAATATCAAGTCAAAAATTGGCCCTAAAATACTTAGCTTTAAATTGATTTTTTTTGTTGTTAGTTACTTATTGTCCAACATGGTTTTTATATGTGTATATATATGGAAAAAATAATTTATTACATTTTACAATAATGTTGTTATAATATAAACATATTAAATTATTCCATTAATTCGGTAATAGTACGTTTTCACTATAAGCAAATTATTTTGATTTGAATAAATCATCTCGAAGTGTTTCCATAATGTTGAAGTAATTTGGTGTTCGAACTTTCGAAATCAGTTTGATGTTTGTGTTGTTTATTTATTTTTTAGCATAAGAAAGTTTTAAGTAACAATATAAAAAAAAATTATAAAAATGGAAGATAACTCCGAGTTTTTATTAAATTATATTCAACACAACAACGACTTAATGGCAAAAGTATGTAACTACTTTTCAAATGCTACAACTTTGTGTCAACGTCGACGCCAAAAATGTTTGCAAAGAATCATGAACTTCTGTTGATGGCTGCAAAAACAATGTATGTATGTACATATTTAATTTAATTTAGTTGTGTTTTACAATCAAGGGAACTGAAATAAACTACATACAAATTAAATGTACATTTACTTTTTTGTGTTTTAACTTTTGTTGAACTTACTTTTATTCACGTATTAAATATGTATGTATGTACGTTTTATTTGCGAACGAACTTCTGTTGATGGCCGCAAAAATTTAGTTGTGTTTTACCAAAAAAAATCCTTTTAAATTTATTTTTTTAATAGTACTTTAAAATTTGGCAAACACAAATCATTTTCCAAGCGCCATTTTAATTCGTACTTAAATTTCACTTTTTCGGATTTGTAAGACACTAATAATGGATGCCTAATAAAGGTTGCATTTCTAATAATAGCAGCAGCGTGGTGTTGCATAGACAAAATTCGAAGTAACTGATTCGAGAAAATTTGCTCATATAAAAAATGTATGGGAAATCATATTGCAAATTACCTCTTTCGACCAAATTAAATGATTTGGCGCAAATCACGTGGATGGAAAAGCACTATAAAGGTGCAGTTACATAAGGGGCTGAGCACATATTACGTAACGCTGTTTTCAGAGATTTTATACCGACCCCCACCATCGTAACGCTTTTCACTAATTTTTCAGTGCAAAATTTTTAATCCGTCACAAATCTTTAACCCCCTCTACCCCCTGGAGCGTTACGTAATATGTGCACATCCCCTAATCTGTGATAAACAATTGAAACTTATACTGTGATAAATTGTGTTGTACCATACTTATATATATATTTGTAAAAAAAATTTTCTGACTACACATGTAATTATTAGGGTGGGTCAATTTTTTTGCATACTAAGCGTATAGCAAAATCGTTATCTACGGAAAATTCTAAGGGCCAATAATTGACTTCATATTTAAACACTCATTTAACTAATTTTCATTTAAATTTATGTTGCATTTAAGTGCTACTTCTGTTTTTCAGTCGTATATAATTGTTGTTATTTAATTGTGCAAAAAATGTGGTAGCACTACTAAATGTCAGAAAACTTATCGATAATTTTCCCAAAAACAGCTGAGCTGCAAAAAAATTGCTTTATAAAAATTAAGTGCGCCAAGTGTCGATTTTAGGAATTGTGTTTCAAATAATTAAAAAAAGAATAAACAAATGGATAAAAGAAGCCCAAATTTTACGGCAACAGAAGTTGACTTCTTATTAGAAATTGTGAAGAAATATAAAAACACAATAGAATGTAAAAAGACGGACAGGTTCGGAGCTGAAGAAAAGCTTAAAGCGTGGAAAAATGTGGAGCGTGAATTTAACATTCAATTCAGCCATACCTTCCGGAGCTATAAGGTTTTAAAAACCAAATATGGAAATATAAAGGCAACGGCAAAGCAGAATTATGCATGTGATAAACGCCAAATATATGCAACTGGTGGTGGGCCTGTGCACCAAACAGCAACTACGAGAACGGATGAAGCAATATTGGAAATATGTCAGGAGACACAAATTTTAGGAAAACCTTCAATGTATGATTGTGATGCTAATGAAAATGGTAAGCTTATCAGCCATATAATTTGTAGTTTTTTAAATTTAATCAATTGCTTTTTAGAATGCTCAGAAATTGAGATTCTTGAAGAATTCGTGGCCTTAGATGCAGAGGACATAATAGACGATAATGTTTATCGTGAACGTGATGAAGATGGCAAAATAAAAAAAGAAAATGATGGTAAGTAATAAATATACAAAAGAGTATTAATACACTATTAATCCAATTATAATTAATTTTTGTAGTTAAAACATCTTGGGCGAAGTATACCCCAAAAATGATGAAAAATCCTGTTCATTGCTCGCTAAAAAACGAAAAGGGAAGAGAAACAACAAAAGAGTCTTGGGCAAAAGTTGCTGAAATCAAATTGGAAAAGCACAAAATGGAAATGCGTTTCACAAAAGAAAAGCATGAGTTAGAAATGGAAAACCTAAGACTAGAAATAGAAATAAATAGGGTGAGACTAGAAAAATTAAGATCTGACTAAATGTGAAATTTTATTTGTAAATTGTTTATTTATTGTCTTGTATGTCTTTTTATGTTTTTTTTTTGTATTGTCTTTTTAGTTTTGTTAAATGAGAATTTTTATTGTTACTTTTTGTTGCTTACTTTTATTTGTTTATTTTTTAATAAAAGCTTTAATTGAATTTAAGTGAATTTTTATTGTTACTTTTATTTGTTTATTTTTTTAATAAAAGCTTTAATTTTTAAATGTTCTTATTTCGTGTACTGAATTTTTATTTGTAGTTTAAATTAACCTTGTAAAATAGTTATTTATCAAATTGCGTCTGGTAGTATTGCTGAAATTTGAATTAATTGCTATTACATTACTTGGTACATCGTTTACAAAATTTATTGCTGCTTCCATTTCTTCTGGCAGATATGAAATTTCGTTTTCCTTATTCATACAGCATATATTATGCAAAACAGCAGTAGCCACTATAATCGCTTCCACTTTTGGCAAGCTTAAGCGAATTCCTAATGACAAAATAGGAAATCTTCTTTTCCAAACCCCATAACTCCTTTCAATGCAATTACGTGACCGTATTTGGGATTCATTGTAAAGATTTTCTTCCGAGTTTTGCACATTTGATAATGGTGTCATAATAAAATTTTTACTGGGGTACCCACTGTCAGCCACGATAAGACTATCTGCAAACTCTTTATTACAAAATCTGAAGTATATTTTTGAATTAAGTAAAATATTTGAGTCGTGCGAAGAGCCTGGCCATCTAGCGACTATATCTATTATATTTAATTCTGCGTCACACATCGTTTGAACATTTATGGAAAAAAAACCTTTCCTGTTTCTGTACAATTCAGCGTCTTCTCCCCCTACAAAATAAATTAAAGGTTTTGTATGTATCAGTAGTACAGAATGTCACTATGTTATTCGTATTTAAATTTACCTGGAGATATTATCCTAACATGAGTGCAATCAAGTGCAGCAACAACAAGTGCAGCAACAACATAGAATAACTGCTTATTTTTCAAAAGTTCTTCGTGCGTTTTTGGAAATATTATGAACCGATTTCGCAGTAAAGCTATGTTGTGAGTAACATTAGCAACAACTTTGGAAACTGTTGTCGCTGAGACACCATACACATCCCCAATGGTTTTTAACATTCCACCAGTTGCATAAGTCCGCAGAGTTATGAGCAACATATGCTCGTCGCTAACAGAGTAATTCCTGTAACCAGTTGGCATTTTAGGCATTTTGCTTTATGTGTATGTCAATATGTATGTATCAAACTTACCAATTGGTTGGATTTTTTATGTGAGGACCAATCAACTCCAAAATACTATATGCCGACCTCTTTGACATTCGGAATCTTTCATAAAAGTCTTGGTCTCCAAAAGTATTGAAATGATTGGGTCGTGTACGTATTGTTCGTGGTTTCCGCATAATTGTTCTTTTTAATATACCAAAAGTTTCCATGTCACTCAATTCTTCTTCATCCGAACTCATTGTTATTATATATTTTTGTTGAGTTTTTACTTTTATTTATTGCCAAATTTATTTAACTTTTTTATTTTCACAGAATCAATATTTTTATTTGTTTCTTCTTCTAAACTGTTAAAAACATATGGTAACTTAAATCGGTTTTAATTGCCGCAGAATGCTGTTTTAAGTGTCATTTAAGTTTTATAGGAATATTATAAGTCAAAAACTAAATTTCGTATGTAAATAGCATTTAAAAATAACTTACACATAAATCAGCACTGAATTATTGGCCCTAAGAACTTTTCCCACAGAAACCATGGTTTCAAAAAAATAGCATTATTTTCGGATTTTTTTGGAAATATTCATTGCAATTGGTGAATAGTTGACCTGTAACGCTGGAAGAGGGCTTATTTTAAAGGAAATTTTTTCATCTTTTTATATCTGTCCTCATTTATAGAAAATTATTTACCCAAATAATGGTTTTAGAGATTTATGTTAAAATAACAATAGTCCTGAGCACTAATTTTTTTCTCATAAAAAACCGGAAGCTCGATTTTGATTTTAGAACCATGGTTTCTTTGGGAAAAGTTCTTAGAATTTTCCGTAGATTACGACCTTGCTATACGCTTTGACATATTTTTTGGTCCCGAACAAATTGACCCACCCTAGTAATTATATTGTGATGTCCTGGTTTTTTAATTTTAATAATTTTTAAAGTTAACATATGTCGTGATGCCCACTTTTTAAATTTTATAAACAAAATGTAAAAAATTTTTTAAAATAAGCTGTGAATTTTTTATTCGAACTGACTGATTTTTAATCAAAGAAATGTTCAATTTTTCAGGCTTAAGTTCGTTTTCTCTAAATATAATTTTGTTATAAATTAAATTTTTATTTATGTATATCTATTTTATTCGAGCTTGAGGTCTTGTATTTTTTTTTATATTTATCCAATATTTCGACACTTCGTTGTCTGGCTTCTTCAGGGAATGTTTTTTAATAAATTATTAATTAAAAATAATAACAATGAAAAAACTTTAAATTACATTAAAAGCTTTTTTAAATATAAATATTGTCAAAAAGAAAAATTGAACAATTTTCAAATACACAACAGCAAAAACAAAATAGATAGTATTTTATAACTCAATTTTTGTTTTTGTTCTTATATAACAAATACCTATATGTTTGTGCTACACTAGCTGTGTCTGCCCTAAAATTTATTCTCTTATTTGTAGGTACATTTATAATATGCAACATTTCTAAAGCTACGTTCACATATATTAAATATTTGTCCAAAAAAACGTAACCACTAGTTTTTCTTAAGGATAATGTCAACTAACTTGGTTTTTATGTTAAAAAATAAAATTAATTTATCTACAAAAATATATTTTTATACGGTTTTTAATAAATGTGAACTCATAATTAAGAAAAATATTAGAATTAAAGGAAATAAATAATTAGTTTCTCTCTCGGCCACGTTTTTTTCGACAAATATTTGATGAATGTGAACGAACCTTAACATACAACGTCTTTTATAGTTATTTTCTCTACTGAAAATTGTTACATTATTAAAATCAGGGTTATGATTAGAGTTAAAACAATGATTTGATAGAGCTGTTTTTTGTGAAACTACTGTATTCCTGTATTTTTGATCTGATCTATGTCCACTCATTCTAATCTTCAATTTATTTTTAGTTGTTCCTACATAGACCATATCACAATTTTCGCTACTATTACCAATACATGGTATATTAAAAACTAAGTTGGACATGTTTTTTTTTGTATTTTATCCTTCGTTCTGCTATATAATTTGTTAATAGTATTATACATTTTATGTGCCATTCTATATTTACTGCTATCAAAAATATTAGATTTTTCTATTCTTTCAGACATTCCAGGTATATATATTAATGACTATTTTCATTTTTCTTATGAAATTCACTATCACTGATTGATAATATTCTATCTATAAGATTCTTAGCAGTATTAATTATTATTATATTTGGATGTTTTGAAAAATAGTTAATAATTCTACCTGAAGAAGTTGGTTTTTGGTACCAATCTACTAATAAATTATTACCTCTCCGTATTACTAATGTATCTAAATAATTAAGTTTTGAGTCATACTCTTTCTCTATTGTAAATTTAATATCTGGATGATATGAATTAAAAGTAGACAATGTGATATCTATTTCATTTTCAAAATAAGTCGTCAACGTACTTAGTCAAAAATTTTGGTTTAATGGTCAATTTCTCGATACAATCATCAAGTAATTTTTCCATTATAATATCAGCTATAACTGGTGACGCTGGTGAACCCATTGGAAGACCTTTGAGTTTTGTGTAAATTTTATTATTACATTGAAAATATCTGTTATCATCTATGCAAAATTTAATAATGCGCAAAAACAATTCTTTTTCTATATTTGTATGTTGTTCCATCTTATACCATTTTTCACCTATAATATTAATGACAAAATCTACTGGCATATTAGGAAATAATGAAACGACATCAAGTGATATCAATTTTTCATTATTATCAATTCTTAATTTTTTAATCCTATCTCTAAATTGTAAGGAATTAACTACATTATACTTTGAATCTACTGTCAACTTTTTTAGTAATTGCACGACATATTTACATAGTTCATAGGAAGGAGAGCTAATACTCGAACAGATTGGTCTTGTAAAGGTTGGTGTCTGGCAGGATCGCCATGTAAAGGTTTGATGTTTGGGTAGTATTTTATTGTATTGGAAGTTTGCCGGCGCTAATAAACGCCACTGGCAAATATAAATATATGGCAGATGAATGCCAATATTAACATGCCGATTTAAGGCAAAGATAAAAATTGATGTTTTTGAAATAAGTAATGCCGATGGAAGGCAAAGTATTATATAATTTTATTTTCAAAAATTTGTTCCTTATATTCTAAACTAACTGTATTCTAAAACTACAAAATTTCTTATTCACTAAATATAATTGTAGTTTGAGAAAAAAATATAAAATACATTAAACATAATTGTTGTATAGCAATAACAAACATTTCAGTATTGAACAATACAATTGTTGTAATATAAAAGAGAACAATTGTATTAAAGGTATAAATGTTTGTTGTAAAAATGGTAGTAATATTAATAGGGTGCCGTGTGCAAAAGTAATAATAAGAACAGTATGTGTAATAAATATAATAATATATTAATAGAGTGCCGTGTGCAAAAGTAATAATAAGAACAGTAAGTGTAATAAGTTTACTTACATATAAAATAATTATAGATTATTTAGGATTCACTACACCCTTCCCCTTAAGAAAAATTTTATAATTTTTAGGATTAACATTTAAAATTTGTTTGTTTTTGTTTTGTGTTTTTTTTTTTTTTGTTTTTAATATTTTTTTAAATTATTATTATGGTATTCTTTAAATTCATTACCTATTTCTAAAATAGAATTGACTCCTTTTCTTTTGACTATTTTATATGGACCATGATATGGTGCCTGATTTTTTTTTTTTTTGTTAAATTTTCGAACGAGTACTAAGTCTCCTTCTTTTAAATTTAGGGGATTAGTTTCTAAACATTTGACTATTCGTTTTTGTTTCGACTTTTCTAAATATTCTCTTGCTTTAGTTATAGAATATTGTAATCTGAACCTCAATTCTTGGGCATAATTTTCAGGGTTGTAAATTGGTTTATTACTTGAAATTTCTTCATTAGGAAAGTTCGGTAATTTGCCAAATATTAGCTCATATGGCGTGTAATTTGTGTCTATATGAGGTGTTGTGTTGTATGCGAAGCAGAAGTAAGGAATCCATTTGTCCCACTCATCATTCTTACAATAATTTAAAAGAAACTCATTGAGTACTCTATGATTTCTCTCTACTGATCCTAGAGTCTCATGGTGATATGGTGTGCTAAAAACTTGTTTAATTTGTAAAATGTTGCATACTTCAAACAATAATTCGTTTAGAAATTCAGTACCTCTGTCAGATTTGAGAACTTTAAAGTGTCCATATACTAAAATTAAATTTTCTACTATATTCTTGGCAACTGTTTTTGCATCCTTTGCTTCTATAGGACATGCTACAATATATTTTGTCAGATCATCTTGCATTGTTAAGATATATCTATACTGGTTTGAATACCTCAATGGGCCTACAGTATCTATTGATATTGTTTCGAAACTTGTTCGTGGTGTATCAGTAATGATTAGTTTTTCTTTTGTGTGTTTGGTCTGTTTATTTATTCTGCACTCGTTGCAGTTTTGTATATGTTTTTTGACCATTTTTCCCATGCTCTTCCATATATATTTTTGTTTAAGTTTTAGGGTAGTTTTTCTTACACCTAAATGACCTCCTAAAATTGAATTGTGATATTCATTAATTAAATTGGTTTGAAGATTTTTGTCTGTGATTCTAATGGGTTCTCTATATAATAAAATATTTAAATTCTCACACTCATTTCTTTTTAATTTATTAAAAATATTCTTAAATTGTTCAATGTTTATATTCTTGAAAATAACATCATTATTTTTTAGTGCTAATTTGTGTATACCCGGGGATAGCATTTTTGGTAAAAGTTTCTCCAATGACATTTGTATGTTCGATGGATTGTCGCTGCACCTAATTACTATCTTTACATCACTAATTGCAATATCAGGTTTTTTGATTTTTGAATCTAATTCAAATTTTAATTTTTTCATATTTTTGACATCTGAGATTGACGTACATTCCCATATAAAAAGTTTATTAGGCTTTTTGTTTGAGCCGTTATTATCATTATCGTTGTTACATTCTTGGTTAAGATTTTTTTTCGTGTTTCGCGTTATTGCAAAGATGTTTTCCATGGGTACGTTGTCTGATGGAATCATTGATTTCAAAGTGTCGGTATTTATACGTATTTTAGATAATGCGTCAGCATTTGTATTAATTTTTCCTTTTTTGTATGAAATTTCGAAGTCGTAGTCGCATAAATCGAGTCTAATTCTGGTCATTTTGGACGGGACGATGGGTTTTTGTGGGTAAATAACGATACGAGAGGTCTATGGTCTGTAATTACGTAAAATTTCTTACCGTAAAGGTATGGCCTAAAAAAATTAATTGCCCAATGTATGGCTAAGAGTTCTTTTTCTATGACTGATTTATTCAAATCATGTTTTGATAACGTTTAACTGGCATAGGATACCGGTAAATCTTTTCCTATTTCTCCTTGAGACAATACTGCTCCTAAAGCAAAATTTGATGCATCCGTAGTTAAAATAAACGGTTTTTGAAAATCGGGGTATTGGAGAATTGGTGGATTTATGAGTTTGTTTTTGAGCATATCGAACGATTGTTGGCAAGTTTCATCCCAAACGAATGGTTTACCTTTCTTTAATAATTGGTTTAAATTTCTGGCTATTTGTGCAAAATCTTTCACAAAACGTCTGTAATAGTTACAGAAAGCGATAAATGTTCGTACTTCATCAACATTTGTTGGTATCGGGTAATTTTCTATAACATGATGCTTGTTAGGGTCGGTTCGGATTCCTTCTTTTGTTATTAGATGACCTAAGTAAAGTACTTCTGTCTTTAAAAAACCACATTTTTTTGTATTTAGTTTCAAATTATATTTTTTAATCTTTCAAAGACTTTTTCTAAGTTGCTATTATGGTGTTTTATGCTACATCCAAATACGATAATATCGTCCACATACAAAAATGATTCGGCGTCTAAGCCACTTAGTGCTATTGTTAGCATGCGCTGAAAACTATTTGACGATATTTTAAGACCAAACGGTAATCGTGTAAATTGAAAATGACCATTTCCTGTCGAAAATGCTGTCAAGGGTCTGGAATTTTTATCCAAATTAATCTGATGGAATGAGCTGGTCATATCCAATGTGGAAAAGTACTTTGCTCTACCTAATTTATCTAGAACATCTTCGATTCTTGTTAATGGGAATTTGTCATTTACTATTTTTTCATTTAGTTTACGAAAATCTACTACTAGTCGCCATTCGCATTTGTCTTTCGCGGATTTTTTGGGTACTACCAATAAGGGTGAATTATAAGGACTTATTGATGGTTCAATAATTTCATCTTCTAGTAGTTTTTCTACTTTTTTCTTTACCTCGATTATTTGTATTTGTGGTTACCTGTATGGTTTGACATATACCGGTGTTGCATCTGTTGTGTGAATTTTTTGTGAATAAAAGTTATTTGCTGTAAGTTTCTCTCCTTCTACGTGAAAAATTTCGTAATTCCTGACAATTATATCAGTTAGTGCTTGTTTTGCTACGGGGTCTATTGATTCAATGTTTAAGTTTTGTAAAACTCTAGATATCCTGTTCGTATTTGTTGCAGTGTTATTACTTGTGTATTTATATATTTCATAATTTGTTAGGTCTTTTCTATCAAGTTCTAATTTGTTTATCGTTACATCATGATTATTTGTGTTTAAAAATCTAATATGTTTTGTGCCTACAGCTGGTATTATACTATTGGCTACAAAAACGCCTGGAGTTATCTCCTTGCTTAAAATGATACTTTCTTTATTTGTAAATATATTTACTGGTGCGATTAATTCTGAACGTGCGGGTATGCATATATCCGTTTTATAGGTACATTTGGTATTCATGGGTATGGTAATTTCTTCATTTTCTATATTAAATGTTGTTGTGTATGTTTCGAAATTTATTCTACATTTGTATTTTTCCAAAATATCTCTTCCAATTATTCCATCAGTGGGAATAGGGAAATCGTTGGATACTATGTGGAATTTATGGTTAATATGCTGATTTTCAAAATGTAAATTTAAATGGGCTGAACCAATGCTTTCAATGGTGTCTAGTGTTATGCCGCTTAAAATTGAAATATCGCTGTAGTTTATTTCTTTTAAATTTCCTTGTTTGCATATGGAAATATCTGCACCTGTGTCTTAAATGAAATACTGATTTTTATTTGTAATTTTGCAATTTATTATTATGGAATTTGGCGTATTTATTGAAAAATTGAAATATCGTGGCTTCGGATAACAGTTTTCGTCATCCTGCCTCTCTAGTTTCCCTGTCTATATGAAATATTATTAGCATTTTGGCTTCTGCTGCTACTCTGTGAGTAGCTATTATTATTGTTTCTGTTTCTATTTTGAGGAATATTATTTATTTTTCTATTATGTGAAAAATTATTATTTGAATGTGTGTCTCTATTGTTATAACTATATCTGTTATTATTATTTTGCGATCTGTTATGTTGGTTATTGTCTCTAATATTATTATTGTTGTGGTGAAAGTTGGGATTTTCATGTCTGCGATTGTTATTAAAATTGTGGTGTGTACTATAATTTGCACGTTTGTTGTTGTCTCGGCTATTCATGTTACTGTGGTGAAAATTATGATTTCTACCACTATATATTATTCGATGTTGTCGCGTTGGCGAAATCTTTGGGGGTTTTGGAAGTTGTTGGGTATTCTGCCGCCAACTCTAAAAATGTTATTGTTGTTTTGTTGATTATCTTTTTCTAATGTTATGCATTTTTCTGATGCATCATTTAATGTTTTTGGACTACACGCTATCAATAGGATTCTATACTGCTCATTTACGCCTTTCATAAATATATTAAGTGCCATGCTCTCAGTCATTTTATATATTGCATTTTTAGCCTCTTGTGTCGGATTTTCTAATGCCTTTATTTGAAAATCGTTTAATTGTTCATCTAGCAGGACAATTTTTTTTCTGAACGAAGCTATGTTTGAATTATTTTGTTTTTGTGTTCCAAGCTCATTTAAAACTTGTTGTAGGGCTCTTGGATTAGGATACGATATCACCAATAAGTTCTTTAGATCAGTAAAGGTTGTTGGTCTGTTAGCACGTCCAATGGTGCTACGAACATTTGCAGTTAATTTGAAATTGTAGACATATTTTATAAAAAGCTCTCTCTCTTCTGCAAGAATCATATCGTGCAATAGTTCTGTTTGCAACAAAAAGTCTTCCAACGCCTCATACGGACCCTTAAACACATGTAGATTTTTACCTACGACGTTTATGTCAAAATGAGCCATATTTGATATATTACCTACTTCTTCGTCTGATTTTAAATTGGTGTCTTTGCTTTCTTTTGTTAGAAGATTTTTTATAAGTGGTAACACTCTACTATATATATCTTCAAATTTCTGAATTAATTTTTCGCAATTTTCTTTAATTAATGATTGAGAATATTTTTCGAATTCTGGTTTTATTATTGCAAACGTTTTAATTTTTCTAATTTATATTCTTCGGAGTAAACTCTATTTTTACTTTTGTTAATATTTACTTCAATTTTCTCTAATTCGTTTATAAATTTTTCTATAGATTCCATTTAATACAGAAAGGGTTTTAGTCGCATGTAAATACTATTTTTAAATTCTATTCTAGTTTGAACCACTATGGCAACTCTTATTTATTTTCTCACTTTTCATATTTTTAACTTATATATATATATACAGTGTTATTCATAAAAAATTCTTATTGAAGAGATAATGTACACATTAGTTAATAATCAGTTTTTGTGTTATTACCCGGTAATAATAAACATTATTCACAAACGTTTAATAAAGCCAAATTAACTATTGTGTGATATTTTCAGTTTTGTGATTCTGTGTTAGCAACATTGTTTCATTTTAATTGTCAAGTTATAATTAGTGTTGTGTAAAATAACATACTCGATAAGTAAGTAGTCTCTAATGGTTTGAAAATGTGAAAATAATGTAATATAAATTTTATTTAAACAAGTTAGAGTAATAGAGTATTGCTTATAATATTTCAAAAAATATTAAAATTTTTTAATATGTGTTGTATTGATATTGCTAGCAATGTGTTTTCATAAGTTATTACAAAAGTATTCAAATACCGAGTTCGTTGCAATTGATTACACACCACTAATATGTTTGCTTTATTTATTTGGAAATGTTTTTAATCTTGTTGTGGTTGAAATGTGACAAATTATGCACAAAATCATGAAAAAAAGATGTAATAATATTAATATTTCAAAGAGCATGTAGAATTTAAGTTATGTACGCATGTGAACAAATATGCATGTACATGCATATACATAAGTACATACAGACACATTTGTGTACATACATACGTAAACAATCATACATAAGTATGTATGTATGTACATATTTACATACATATATTGACATTATGTATTTCTTCTTGAATTTTCTTATTTTACGTACATACATACATATGTATGTAAACATTGCAGAAGGACTGGAAGAATCGGGAGTGTTGAAATACATTATCTGCAAAATATTTAGTTTAATAAAAAAATTATAGCTTTATGTACATATGTACATATGTATATATATTTTGTATAATACTAACGAATGTCGAAATTATATTTATTACAATCATTACTTTATTCGAATCTTTTTTTTTATTTTTCATACTTTTTGAAGTAAATAGTGATTTTTTTACTTTAAAAAATGCAAATGTCAACTTATTAAACGGCTAAAGTAGCGTGATGCCTACAATAAAATTTTCGAGTCTATTAGCGTGTAATAACCGCGTCATAGTGCTATTAAACGTTTGTGAATACTACTTTAGCGCATTTTGCTTATTAGCCTCTAATAAAACGTTTGTGAATAACACTGATAGTGTTTCATTTGTTCACTTCAATGTGGCAACTCTTAAATTTTTTGACATTTCTTTTTATTGTGAAATTCTATTTCATAATTGTAATTTATTTAATTAGCACGGTAAAAGTTAGTGTATTTTTTTTTAGTGAAAAAGTTTTGTGATCTTTTTATTTTTATATTGAATATAATATTGTTATGTGTATTTCAGCATGTGTTTTAAAAATTCATGTTGTATATGTTTGTAATGTATTATTTTCATATACATACTTCATGCGAAAATTATAAGTGTATGTATGCATACATGTGTAAAAAAAGATTTCATTATTTATTTATATTAAAAAATTTAATTTGTAAAAAAAAAATATAGTGAAAAAAAAATCTATTTGTGCTTGTGTTGTTCCATCTCGGCTTCAAGTCGGCCGATTTGTGTCCATATTTCGGATGCAATGTCCCAGGATGGTGCTTCAGCTTCAGGTGCTCCTTCGGGTAATTTGTGGTCGCAAATGTTTGGCAGGATCGCCATGTAAAGGTTGGTGTCTGGCAGGATCGCCATGTAAAGGTTTGGTGTTTGGGTAGTATTTTATTGTATTGGAAGTTTGCCGCGCTAATAAACGCCACTGGCAAATATAAATATATGGCAGATGAATGCCAATATTAACATGCCGATTTAAGGCAAAGATAAAAATTGATGTTTTTGAAATAAGTAATGCCGATGGAAGGCAAAGTATTAATTAATTTTATTTTCAAAAATTTGTTCCTTATATTCTAAACTAACTGTATTCTAACAGTGTTATTCACAAACGTTTTATTAGAGGCTAATAAGCAAAATGCGCTAAAGTAGTATTCACAAACGTTTAATAGCACTATGACGCGGTTATTACACGCTAATAAACTCGAAAATTTTATTGTAGGCATCACGCTACTTTAGCCGTTTAATAAGTTGACATTTGCATTTTTTAAAGTAAAAAAATCACTATTTACCTCAAAAAGTATGAAAAATAAAAAAAAAAGATTCGAATAAAGTAATGATTGTAATAAATATAATTTCGACATTCGTTAGTATTATACAAAATATATATACATATGTACATAAAGCTATAATTTTTTTATTAAACTAAATATTTTGCAGATAATGTATTTCAACTCTCCCGATTCTTCCAGTCCTTCTGCAATGTTTACATACATATGTATGTATGTACGTAAAATAAGAAAATTCAAGAAGAAATACATAATGTGAATTTACATATGTACATACATATGTATGATTGCTTACGTATGTATGTACACAAATGTGTCTGTATGTACTTATGTATATGCATGTACATGCATATTTGTTCACATGCGTACATAACTTAAATTCTACATGCTCTTTGAAATATTAATATTATTTCATCTTTTTTTCATGATTTTGTGCATAATTTGTCACATTTCAACCACAACAAGATTAAAAACATTTCCAAATATATAAAGCAAACATATTAGTGGTGTGTAATCAATTGCAACGAACTCGGTATTTGAATACTTTTGTAATAACTTATGAAAACACATTGCTAGCAATATCAATACAACACATATTAAAAAATTTTAATATTTTTTGAAATATTATAAGCAATACTCTATTACTCTAACTTGTTTAAATAAAATTTATATGACATTATTTTCACATTTTCAAACCATTAGAGACTACTTACTTATCGAGTATGTTATTTTACACAACACTAATTATAACTTGACAATTAAAATGAAACAATGTTGCTAACACAGAATCACAAAACTGAAAAAATCACACAATAGTTAATTTGGCTTTATTAAACGTTTGTGAATAATGTTTATTATTACCGGGTAATAACACAAAAACTGATTAATAACTAATGTGTACATTATCTCTGCAATAAGAATTTTTTATGAATAACACTGTATAACTACAAAATTTCTTATTCACTAAATATAATTGTAGTTTGAGAAAAAAATATAAAATACATTAAACATAATTGTTGTATAGCAATAACAAACATTTCAGTATTGAACAATACAATTGTTGTAATATTAAAGAGAACAATTGTATTAAAGGTATAAATGTTTGTTGTAAAAATGGTAGTAATATTAATAGGGTGCCGCGTGCAAAAGTTATAATAAGAACAGTAAGTGTAATAAGTTTACTTACATATAAAATAATAATAAATATAATAATAGATTATTTAGGATTCACTACAGTCTCAAAGGAAAATTATCTCTATGGATTTTCGGTAATCCATATAATCTAGGAGCTATAGCCTCATTTGTTTTAAGTCGATGTTTCTCTTTATCAGTAATTATCTTCTTTCTAAAAAGTTCCTCAACAATATCATTATTAAGTTTTTGTAATCTACTTGTGGGGTCTTTACTCATTATTTTATAAGTTTCAACATTACTTACAATATCATCAATCCTTAAATTATAATCATTTCTATTCATAGCTACAGTTGTATTTCTCTTATCAGCATTTAAAATAATTATGTTCCTATTATTTTTCAAAAATTTTTCACAATCCTTTACTTTGTCTATTATAAATCTATCTCTATTTGTTAATTTAATCCTGTTTATATGATTATCAATAATCGTAGTAAGTCTAGATCTAGCTATATATATATATATATATATATATATATATATATATATATATATATATAGATATACCAGTAGATGTGCAATACATTCTTTCTTTAGGAAATAAACATGCTCTACCTGTTATGAAAAAAGATTTTCCAATTATGAAGATAATATCTGATGGAGTGGATTTTGTTCAGACTTTTCAAGATAAAGAGGAACAAGATGTAGCTAGATCTAGACTTACTACGATTATTGATAATCATATAAACAGGATTAAATTAACAAATAGAGATAGATTTATAATAGACAAAGTAAAGGATTATGAAAAATTTTTGAAAAATAATAGGAACATAATTATTTTAAATGCTGATAAGGGAAATACAACTGTACGGAAAATATGCCATTGAGAACACCTGCTGACATAGAAAATTCTATTAGGTTGTTCTTCAATTCAACCAAATCAACAAGCGAGATTTAACAATATTTTTTGTGCAGATATAGAAAGGCTATTAACTGAAAAACGGATAGCTCGACGAGAATGGCAACGATACAGATCGCCTCAGCTAAAATTAAGGCTTAAGGAGTGTACCAAGCAGCTTAGAAAAGTTTTGCAAACACAAAAAACAGCTTCGCTGAAAAAATTTCTGCAAGAACTCGATGCAACACCATCAACAGATTATTCGCTGTGGCGTGCAGCCAGAGGACTTAAAAGGCCAGTGATTTGCAAACCTTCATTACGAGCCTCTAATGGTGACTGGGCAAGAACCGATGCTGAAAAAGGTGCTCTTTTGGTTAAACACTTAGAAAAAGTGTTCTTGAATAATACCATTCATTTTTAATGGTATTTTACGGCTGCAATACTATCCGGCAGAATAGAAGGTTTCGATGATTATTATGATACCAAAGCACGGTAAGGATCATACGAAGGTTGAATCCTATCGGCCTATTAGTTTATTGTCCAACATTTTAAAACTATTTGAAAAGCTGTACATGAGCAAGCTGATGCCTATAGTGATTAGAAGTGGATGCATTCCAGATCATCAATTCGGTTTTCGCAGTCAACATAGCACTATTGAATAAACTCACAGACTTGTGAACTTAGTTAGAGACACCTTTGAAAAAAAGAAATATTGTTCAGCGCTTTTTATTGATGTCGCACAGGCTTTTGATAAAGTATGGCACGAAGGTCTTGTCCACAAATTAACACAAAATCTACCCGCAAACATCGTCAGGCTCTTAAAAACATATCTAGAGGAACGAAAATTTGTAGTAAGGGAAGGCAATTTTTCAAGCCCCCCGCAGTCGATTGTAGCCGGAGTCCCTCAAGGCAGTATATTTGGTCCTTTACTTTAATTTATATATGCCTCTGACTTACCGTTAAGCAGTAACATTCACACGTCAACATTTGCTGATGATACGGCTTTTCTAAGCGTTCATGAAAATCTTGTAGAAGCTTCTCGGAATCTACATGGCTACATCTGAAAATTGGAAACATGGCCAAAACAATGGCGGATAAAAGTGAATGAGCAGAAATGTGTACACGTTACTTTTACTTTGCGCAGGGAAAAATGCCTGCCTACACAAATCAACACCGAGACTATACCGCAACACACTGTAGTCAAATATATAGGCGTTCATTTTGATCGTCGTTTAACATGGAAATCGCACATAGACGCAAAGTTGATCCAAATGAAACTAAAAGCAGCCCAAATGAATTGGCTTATTGGAAGAAACTCTATACTAAGCCTAGACTGTAAATTTCTATTATACAATGCGATCCTGAAACCAATATGGTGCTATGGAATCCAGTTAGGTTGCACTGCCTCAGACATATAGATCATATATGAAATATATATGGAATCATATATCCTGAAATTTCGGATCCAATGATATATACACTTTTTAACCTCAGTTGTTATTTTCCTGAATTCAGAACTATAAAAAAATTTTAAAAACATTTTTAATTTTCATTAATTTACATTTATTTTTAACTAACGGCACCTGCATAAAAAGAAATTTGCTCGCGTTTTGGAAACACGTTTGACAAATTCGTTTGCGAATTTTAGTTAAGAGAAGAATTATTTTAAGTGTTCAAAATAATTGATCAGGAAGAGTTATTGTTACCTTAATATGAAAGAATTACCTCGTTTTTTTTTCAAATAAAGATTTTTTTTATATTGATAACTAAGAGAATTACCTGTTTAAACTTTTTTATTGGTTATGGGGTAGCTAATATACATTTATGAATTTCATTGGTAGCTAAATACCAACTCATCAGTGGAAAAATGTTAAGTACGCGATTTAAAAATATTAATGAGATAGGGCATTTATATATTAAGGTAACGATATCTGTCAAATATTATATCGATTTTGGTGATTATATAAGTAACTTAATGGCTCCTTAAAAAGGGTCTGCAATTGCGGAACGAAGAACAATAAAAAGAACTTTTGGAGAAGTCCGCACCGTTCCAGTTAGGGAATCGTTCCAAAAAACTAGTATTTTTCGGAATGACAAAGCCCTACTATCTAACAAGCAGTAAAAGCATTATGCACATGAATACGGATGAGGTTTAGTTTCTTATACCAAAACCAACGTTTGTTCTACTCGGTCGTGTATGTTAAAATCTAAGTGATGTTGGATATTAAAGCTTTCCTTAGTTGCCCAAAAAAGAAGGTGCTGTGTGCGCGTTAACTACTAAAGCAAACAAAGACTTAGGACCTGGTTTCAAACACCGGTCAGAGCGTGTGAATCAACATCATTGATTTCGATAATGTACATTAATGAGACATTGTATTAATTGTTGTCTGACTATTTAACTGATAAAGGCAAAGACACTGGTCATTAAAACTGTTCCGACAGCGATTGATACTGTTCCAAGTAAATGTCTTAAATCTAAAAATACATTAATATATGATTAGCCAGTGCTAAACAAAATTTTTAATTCCAACTGTTGATTTTTGATGTTTTACATCTCTCGTGTATGGCTGAGAGAAAGAGTATCCCTCCTTCTCAACCGGGTGTGGCCTCTATAATTTAGAATGTTGCGCGCAAGTGGATTTGGGTGCAATACTAGTTTTTCAATATGTTTTTTTGCGTGTTTTGAAAATACTGTCTTCACCAACGGAACATCAAGATCTTTGTGAATTCCCTGATTTCGGATATACCAGGCTGCTGCAGTAATTGTACGTAGAATTTTGTTTTGTCGCCTTTGAATTTTTTCTACACTTGATGCTGAGGCAGTGCCCCATAACTGGATTCCATAGGCCCATATTGGTTTCAGTATCGCGTTGTATAACAAAAGTTTACAGTCAAGACTTAATATAGAATTTCTTCCAATAAGCCAATTCATTTGGGCTGCTTTTAATTTCATTTGTGTCAACTTTTCGTCTATATGCGATTTCCATGTTAAACGACGATCAAGATGAACGCCTAGATATTTTACTACAGTGTGTTGCGGTATAGTCTCGGTGTTGATTTGTATAGGCGGGCATGTTTCCCTGCGTATAGTAAAAGTAACGTGTACACATTTCTGCTCATTCACTTTTATCCGCCATTGTTTTAGCCATGTTTCCAATTTTGAGATGTACCCTTGTAGATTCCGGGAAGCTTCTAAAGGATTTTAATGAACGCTTAGAAAAGCCGTATCATCAGCAAATGTTGACGTGTGAATGATACTGCTTAATGGTAAGTCAGAGGCATATATTAAATAAAGTAAAGGACCGAAGATACTGCCTTGAGGGACTTCGGCTTCAATCGACTGCGGGGGGCTTGTAAAGTTGCCTTCCTTAACTACAAATTTTCGTTCCTCTAGAAAGCTTTTTAAGAGCCTGACGATGTTTGCGGGTAGATTTTGTGTTAATATGTGGACAAGCCCTTCGTGCCATACTTTATCAAAGGCCTGTGCGACATCAATAAAAAGCGCTGAACAATATTTCTTTTTTTCAAAAGTTTCTCTTATAACATTCACAAGTCTGTGCGTTTGTTCAATAGTGTTATGCTGACTGCGAAAACCGAATTGACGATCGGGAATACATGCACTGCTAGTTACTATAGGAGTCAGCTTGCTCATATACAGTTTTTCAAAAAGTTTCGACATATTGGACAATGAACTAATAGGACGATAGGATTCAACCTTTGTATGATCCTTACCGGGCTTTGGTATCATAGTAATCATCGAAACCTTCCATTCTGCCGGATAGTATTGCAGTCGTAAAATACTATTAAAGATGAATAGTATTACTCGTTTTGCAATGAAAGGCAATTCTTGCAGCATTTTGTTACTTATTTTATCAATACCTGGGGCTTTTTTTATGTTTAGACTTGTAATAGCCTTTGTAATCTCCACAATATTAAATCTTAGCGGAATTTCTGGTAAAGCGACGACTGGTGGCAGTTCAATAATATCAGCAGAAATATTTGGAGTAAATACTTTTTCTAAGTGTTTAACAAAAAGAGCACCTTTTTCAGCATCAGTTCTTGCCCAGTCACCATTTGAAGCTCGTAATGGAGGTTTACATATCACCGGCCTTTTAAGTCCTCTGGCTGCACGCCACAGCGAATAATCTGTTGATGGTGTTGCATCGAGTTCTTGCAGAAATTTTTGCAGCGAAGCTGTTTTTTGTGTTTGCAAAACTTTTCTAAGCTGTTTGGTACACTCCTTAAGCCTTAATTTTAGCTGAGGCGATCTGTATCGTTGCCATTCTCGTCGAGCTCTCCGTTTTTCGGTCAATAGCCTTTCTATATCTGCACAACAAATATTGTTAAATCTCGCTTGTTGATTTGGTTGAATTGAAGAAGCATTAAGAGCAGCTTGTTTAGCATGTGCTTCAAACAACCTAATAGAATTTTCTATGTCAGTAGGTGTTCTCAATGGCATATTTTCCGTGCAATGAGCACTCAAATATTTTTTGTATTTCAGCCAGTTAATACGTGCAGATGTCAGCGGTAAATCACATGTTGGTCTTGTTGTGTGTGAGTAAATAGTGATAATAGTAGGCGAATGATCTGAAGACAAATCCAAAGATGCTTCTACTTCCATCATTTCGCTGCGCACACCTTTCGAGATTCCAAAGTCGATAACATCAGGAATTTTATGACGATCCGTTGGCCAATATGTTGGCTGACCACTTGAAACTACATTCAAACCCATTTTTGAAATTGTGTCAAACAAAACACGACCCTTAGGACTGATTAAACGTGAGCCTCAAAAAGTGTGTTTAGCATTGTAGTCGCCAGCTGCTAGAAAACGGGACCCCAGTGTTGTATAAAATGCGGTATATTGACTCTCTGAAATTGAAAACCTGGGAGAAGAATAAACAGATGATATCACAAGCTTTTGATGAAAATTTTCAATACAGATATTTGTTGCTTGAAGATATTCTTCACGAAGGTCATTTAGCAGGTAGTGTTTTATTCGAGTTTTTATTAGGATTCCAGAGCCACCACAAGCACTACCTCGAGGATCCTTAGTATCGTAGAAATTATATCCACTAATTTTAAAATAGCTTCGAGACGTCAAATGAGTTTCTGAGATAAGCATAACATCGATTTGTTTATCCAGAAGAAAATATTCTATTTCATTTTTATGTTGGCAGATGCCGTTTGCGTTCCAAAAATAGATTCTTAAGTTCATGGTTTTTTCAATACAGCCTGCAACAAGGTAGACTGCATTTTCAACATTTCCTGCATCATACAGGACATTTTGAGAGTAAATGTATTTACTGTTTGTATTAGGATCTCTATCGAGGCTTCAATACGACTAAAATTATGCCCTGATTCTTCATTAGCTGGTACAGTTTTTTGCGCCGGAGTCTGGTTACTCTTTAAAATATTAGCGTATGAAAATTGACTATTAGGTTTTTGTTGAGTAAGAGTCGTGTTAGACTTTAAAACATTTGAGTATTGATTATGGCTAGACGACGGTTGAGGTAAATGAGGGTAGCTTAAAGGGGTGTTGGGCTGATCGGGAGTAGCATTTGTTTTTCTGTTCGACGAATTTTTAAAAAAAGAGTAAAGAGGGCAGCCTCTATAGTTGCAGTGTGGTTTCCACTGCAATTGCCGCATTTTTTTGCCTCGGTATCACCTTTTATTTTGTTAGCGGTACTGTGCAACTCACCACATACAACGCAAACGGTAGGCAATTTGCAAAAAGTTTTGGTATGGCCAAATTCTTGACAGTTCATGCATTGGATAGGTCCATTTTTTTTTGTGGCATCTCAACTGTAACTCTTCTGTGTAACAAGTACTTTAGATTATAGATTGGGTGCGATTCATTTTTTTTTAATTTTCAAGTCACCTGGATGTAGCTCGACTCTAAAAGTAGGTTGGGGGATTTTTTCTCTATTTCTGATGTTAGAAACATTTTTAACTTTGAAGCCATTATTTTCAAGGCCAGACTTAACCTCTTCTGGATCCACACTAGAGTCTATACCAATGATGTTCAGCCCATACAACAATTGTTTGAAAAAAATTCATACACATTTGTTACGCTCTTTTAAAAACTCATTCATTCATCGTTGAGCAAGCGACGAAAACACATGCGTCGGAGTATCGTCATTTTTTTCAGGAATTTATTAAGCATTGTTGTTGGTTTTGTTGAACAAAGCACAGTAAACACACACGATTCAATTACAATTGAACACACAAAAAACAAAGTAAAAAAAATAAAAGCTACACGTCTACGAAATGAGATGTGAACGGTATTTTATGATAAATGAAGCTTTTCATAACATTCAATGCCTTTTATATTACAAAATATTTAAGGCTGGAAATGAAAACGTTTTGAAAAGACATTTTTATTCATATCATTATGAAATTTGTTTTAGGTGTTTGCCAATATGTTTGCTGCGAGTTAGGGTTGCGAGAGCGAGCGCTAATACATCTCATTTTTATTTTTGATCATCTATGGTCTATACCTTTTATACCGACGGTTAGACCTTTAGCACTCTTTAATTGATATGTATAAAAATTTTTGTTTTTTGACTCAAGGTCAGAAACTATTTTTCGGTAATTACTTTCTTGCACAACCTGGATTTTTGTTTCGTTAATATTTCCGAGCTTAATTGGAGTAACATAGAACTCATTTTCTCCAATTAAGGAGATAAGGCTTTTTACCAACAAACTAGAGTTCTGCTCTCTTAAATATATCGGTGGAGGTTTACTCGACCTTGTTGTAGTTGGGTGTTCATTGTCTTGTTCTGATAAAATCGCGAAACGATTTTCGGAATTTTTGTATTTTGTTTTTTCCATCTCTGGGAACTTTCGCTGTTGAAGCTATTTGAGCTGATTTTGGACTTCTTCCCCTTTTTAACACGGTTATGTATCTGTCCATTCCTGTTTGAATTTTATTATCATTTATTGTATTCACCGCATCTACCATTTTGTGCACGTTGGTCACCTTGTTACTTATTGTTTGTTTGTGTGTTTGTTTGTACAGCTAAGCTGACAAGTTTGCTGATGGGTGCAATTGTTGTTGCTTCTTGATCACTATTTAACATGTTCAGAGATAATGATCGCGCACGAGTATTTGTGTTTTGTGTTAAATTCAGGTTTTTGTTTAATTAATTTTTTTTATTGTCGTCATCAGCAACTAAAGTTATATATTGTACATTCCTACTGCTTGTAGGATTATTGTGATTTTTATCAGAAGATGAACTCATCAGAGTTCTCTTTTTTTTATTTTCACTTATGTATATTAGTTTGTGTATGCAAATATTTATGTGTATTGCACACAAGCAAAAAATAAAATAAAACCAGTAAAATAACTGTTCAATAAATGTTTTGTTTTTTTATATTTTTTGTGACTTGAAAATTTTTTTTTTCTTTTAGATTTTTTATATTCAGTTGCGACGATTATAAAAACGCTTCTGTTCACTACGAGAGTTGAAACTGAATGGCTCTAAAAATTAACAACAGAAAAACACGCAATAGCTGAGTTGTAAAAGAATTAAGCCTTCTAAATTTTCTACATCTACCTTCTACCCCATCAATTTCACTAACTTCTGGCACAAGGCTTTGCATAAGTAGGGTTCCTCCCCTGAGTGCTGGTCCTACAAAAAAATATTACCAATGTCTAACCCTCTCTGATCAATTACGTTACGAAGTTTAAGCTATATCTCAAATTAATAAGCGGTTCGAAATATTAAAATTTTCTTATTTACTTACCAACTTTATTTACGGATTGTGTGTATAATTTTCCAGATTTGCCATCCATTACCGGCCTCTGATGGATTTTATGAAATAAATGTGGCTAAATTGAAAATAAGACATTGGATTTATTACTATATAGCTGTAGTGTATCTCTTCACCCTTAGGGGCTGTGCACATATTACGTAACGCTCCAGAGGGGAGGGGGAGTTAAAGATTTGTCACGGATTGAAAATTTTGCACTGAAAAATTTGTAAAAAGCGTTACGCAAGGGGGGGGGATATAAAATCTCTGAAAACAGCGTTACGTAATATGTGCACAGCCCCTTATTCCTTCACGATTTGTCAAGATAATATTAAAAATAACACACTTACGTACTCCTTCCAAACAACAATGTCAGCAGACAACCTTTAACTACTCTTTATGACGTAGTAAGAACAGGGTGCAAATTACAGCATTCGATATCGATCGAAATTTCAATACAAATTAAATGGAAATTTAATGATTGTTAAAAGTTGATCAATTGTTGTCGAAACGAGATAGTCAGTCAATAAATTTTACAAAACTTAAAAATAGTTTTTGTTTTAAATGTAATTTGTACAAAAGAATAATTCGTTTGTGGGGCAGGTAGTTCATATTTTCTAGGCAAATTGTTACGGAATAAAAGAAAAGAGAGATTTTACCTTGCAATTTATTGCAGGTTACTTCTTAATAAATGTCAATAAGTAGTGACTTATAGGCTAAAGTTACAAACGTAATATTCAGAAATAATTAGACATTCATGCAAGTCAAACATTCCGATCGAAATGGTTTCAATTCGGTAATTGTAATCCGATCATTTTTGATTTACAGTGTTTAGGGAGTTATTTCCTTTCCCTTTGAAAATTTACGAATTCGTTGAAATAGAACTGCGTACATAGCTGCTAGATTTCTTAGAGGTAATATCGTCATATTTTTGGGAAAAAATCGTCATTATCGTCAATATAGCTTATTGAAATCGTCATAAAACCGTCAAATGAAAAAACGGCTTTTTGACAAACAAAACATATTTTATTAGAGGCCAAACATAACAAAACTCTTAAATCAACAAATCTTATTAATAAAACATCATTCTGTTGAATACAGAGATAAGATACTTCAATTAATTAGAATTCACAATAAAATCACATGTAAATAGATTGCATATTTTTCAATACTTTGGTATATTTATATACATTGTAGGGAAAAAAATGAAAAAATTCAATCCTTAAATTATTATTATACCCTTCACCAAAAATGGTAAGGGTATTTATAGGTTTGTCATTACGTGTGTAATTTCCACAATATTTATTTGAGGTCCATATAGTATATATATTCTGGATCCTTATAGATAAAAAAGTTAACTGAGCCCTGTCCGTCTATCCGTCTGTCTGTACGTGAAATCCATTTTCTGAAGACACTAGAAGAGCTAGAGAATTGTTTCTTAAAGTAAAATGTAGGGATTTTTCTAAGGATGCTTCGTATTGAAAATCAGCAAAAATGAAAGTATCGATTCTGAAATGGATATATATACAACTAAATGAAGATATATATACATATATTCATTGCAGAAATAAATTTATAAATACACTAGGTGCCTCATTAGTATTGAATACGGGGTGAAGCGCATTGAATATTTGTTAGAGACAATAATTCAACACACGACCCATCGTGCTACTGAGGCTTGTTAGTTCTTTGTGTATATTAACTTAATAATAACTCAACGTATTTTTTCGTACAACCCCCTTTTTGTCACACATCTAAGCATGTGTGTATAAAAATACAAGGCATTTGCTTTTGAAAGATCAGCAGACTCAAATCGTTATTTGCTTTTACATACCAAGCAATATTCTACACACATAAAAAATTTAAATTTTTTTTTTCACCAAAGCACATTATAAACATAAATATGTATGTATGCACACAAACACTATACATACGTACCAGACAAGTAAACTCTGTGGAAAAAAATGTCGCACACTGATGATTACAAATATACTCTGATGTATTTATATGTATGTATGTTAAAAATTCTTTTGTATTTATCTTTTAAAATGTTGTATGTATGTATATTTGTCAATTTGTTTTTCATTTTAAAAATTGAAATATATGTATGTACCATTGATTTATAGGTAAATTCTAGACTTTAAATTCGTTTCCTGCCAAACAAGATTTTTTTAATTATGACTCTATTGCAGCAAAGGCTCGAAAAGTTTTTTTGTTTGTTTATATGGAATCTTTCGTTTGTTTATTAAATGTACACACATGCACACATACTTGTGTATGCAAAGACACAAACGTATGAACACATGTATACATATCTAAATGAATAGTAGAGACATGAGAATAATAAATTCTCTGAGAAAATAAATGACTCTCTTGAAAAAAGTGGTTTTACTACTAAAACCATCAGCAAATTAAGCATTTCCCGTACAATGTTCTACGTGCAATATCTTTATATATTTATAGTCTTTGCTTTAAGCTAACTCAAAATAGTGTTGACTTTTCAAATATCAAATTATTACCTACAGTTAAAATAATAGGTAATTATGTGTGTAACAAATAACAATATACATATGTATGTAGGTACCTACATAGCAATTACATCAATATGTATAACAATATCAACTTTAAATCCGTGCTGAAATGAAAGTAACAAGCCAACATAAGGCAAACATATGTATGTACATATGTATATAAAAATGTGCGTATAAATATAAAACAAAGTTACCCATCAAACCAAAAACTTCGATTTTGTAACGAATTCGAAAGTTTCGATTTGTAAAAAAATGTCTTAACAATGTCGTTTAGACTATTCTTAATGTTTTCGTAATCATTTTTAATTGACTAAAGATCTGCACGTGATAAAACACTATTTATCTTGTAAATTTTATTAAATTTTTCTTGTTAATTATATTTATCTATTGAACTAAAAATAATACAGTATTTTTCGGTTAATTGACCCTACGGTTAATTGGTTTCCACGCTTAATTGAACCACATGATCGGGCAAAAAAATATTGCATACGAAAACATATGTAAATTTCCTCGGATAATTGAACTCGGTTAATTGATTTTCCCGCTTAATTGGTTCAAAATTCATGTCATCAAAAATAAATTTCCTCTTACTTTTACCCGGTTAATTGTATTATTATTGAAAAATAATCTGGCATTTTTGCACATATATATTTGACATCATTTGTGAAAAAATTTGTGTTTAAGTTTATGTTTCTTTTGTAAAACCAATATATGAATTGTTTTTTATTTAGTTTATAAATTTTATTTTTTTGTAAAACTCATGTGCACACAAATAGTGCATTTAATAGTACATACATATGTACCTACAATAATAAATACCTGCGATACACATACATATATGTACATTTTTTTCTGTTACATGCCTTTTTTTTGTTTAAGGTAAAAAAAAATTATTTTGAAAATCTTAAAGTGCACATATGCGATTTCTTTTAATTCATTAGTATGTAGTTCCAATTATGCGTGATTTCTGTAATTGAACAAATTGTTCAATTAAACGGGATTCTTGTAATTGAACGAATTGTTCAATTAAGCGGGTATCGGCTAATTGGTTCCCCGGTTGATTAAACAAAAAGTTGTGCAAATTTTGATGTGCAATTAACCGAAAAAGACTGTATTAACGAATTTTACCTGATTTTGCAATACTTACTTAATAATTAAATTTTTTAAAAAAATGTTTCTCTTCACAAACTCAATTTAAAACTTGTAAACATCAAATAGGTATAACTTCAGACATAATACAGAAATGTCTTACGCCCAACCATACGTACAAATATATATTATATAATTATATGTATGTATATATATATGTATGTATGCCTGAATGTTTTCATAAAAAGGGCATACCCTGCAGTTTTAAAAGTAGAATTTTAATCGAAATCGTTAAGTGTTTCCCTAACGAAAATCCGACTAAGTACTACAGTGGCCACAAGTAATGCAAGAGTTCGCCTTTGACTCTCTCACACATATACATGTAAAAAAAGTGTTTTTAAAGGTAAAATGAGCAGAAGTCAACTAAAACGTTGCATAAACAAAGAAAAAGAACAATTAATTTAATATTTTATAACTATTGAAAAAGAAATTTGATGAATAAACATATGTCAAAAAAAATTTAAATTTCTGTTGAAATAATCTTGTTTCTAAGATTATATATTTTGTTCATTTAAGAACAATTAAAAGGAAAAAAAAAAACAACAAACTGTTTAAGTATAAACAAAACTTTACTTTTCTAAACTTCAAAAACTTTCTACACGTCCGGTAATTTAATACTAGACAGTGGATACTTATTGGTTGAAGGCAGAATACAAAGAGATTTTATTCATTAAATGTGTGCTGCTTATATACTATTTTCTAAACACAGTTGTATACAAAAGTAGTTTAAGCAAAGTGTGAATTGTGACAACAATGTAAAATTATTTCCGTTAAATTCAAAATGATTTCCGTTAAATTCAAATATTATTAATGAAATGTGACAACACTGCAAAATTGTTTCAAATATTATTAAGAAGGCATGCAGAGTTGTACTTTCGTATGTGAATGATTTCCGTTAAGTTCAAAATAAAGTTTAAATGTAAAAATGATAATAAATACTATATAATTGAATAAATGAACTGCTTCAGTCTCCCCCTTTGATGCTGAAAGCGTCCCGATGAAGCATCAAAATTTATTTTCTAGGTCGACCTCTGGTTTTGATTTTCTTAATGGGTTGGGGTGGACAATTCCTTGATGTCGCTAAAGGTGTTAAAGCAGAAGCATGATAGGTTCCTAGTGGTAGGCTTAAGTCATCTTCATGTGCAATAGTGAAAGAAGTAGTTCCATTTTTCGGTATTATGGTATATGGACCGTCACGTTTTGGAACGAATTTGGAAGTAATGCCTTTGTTGCTATTACTTAAAACGTGCGTTGCTACTAGCACCTTTGACCCGATTTCCAATGGAGGTTGAATTCGCCTTCGGTTATTACTATTTCCTTTGTTATGGTCCTGTTGTTTGTACACATTTTCTTTGACATCTTTACAAACGTTTGCCATAGTATCTAGATATGGCGTTATTTCCACGATAAAATTCTCACTCTGAATTACGGATCTTATGTCATGCTGAACTTCAACCATTGTACGAAGCTCTCGTCCAAATGTTAAAAAGGCTGGTGTATACTTTGTAGATTGGCATATTGTTGTGTTCATCGCAAATCTAATACTATGCAATTTTTCATCCCAGGTTTGATGGTCGTTCCCAACTAAAATTCCAAGTTGAGTCTTCATGTCTCGGTTTTTTCGCTCAACTGGATTGGCCTCAGGATGATAAACAGGAGTTAGAATGTGCTGAATGTTGAAGCAAAAAACCACCTTTTGCATTACAGCTGAAATGATTTGAACCCCATTGTCACTGATAACTTTTCTAGGTACTCTGTATCTCAGGAATACTTCGTTGATTAATGTCTTGGCACATGTTTCAGCTGTAGCAGTTTTTAATGGAAACAATTCAACCCATCGGCTGGCAATATCCTCAATTATAAAAATCCATTGAAACCCATTAGATGTTATGGGCAGTGGTCCAAACAGATCAATGGCAATAATTTCAAACCTTTGATTACTTGATACTGTTTGGTAAAGGCCTGCAGGTTTAAGGTGTGTAGCTTTGTATCTTTGGCATTCTAT
Source organism: Lypha dubia (assembly GCA_947311025.1). Lineage (NCBI taxonomy): Eukaryota > Metazoa > Arthropoda > Insecta > Diptera > Tachinidae > Lypha > Lypha dubia. The sequence goes on along the minus strand of OX371260.1, from coordinate 100,794,164 downwards.
GCATTCTTTGACGTGCTTTACAATGTCTTTTCTGATTCCGGGCCAGTAATATCGCGAAGTAATTTTTCTAATAGTCCTGTCGATGCCATAGTGACCAGCAGTTTCGTCGTTGTGATAATAATTTAGAATGTGTGATCTTTCTTCAACAGGTATCACAACCTGAGCGTCTTCGGAGTCCTCGTCATGGTAGCAATAAAGAACACCTTCATTTACAACGTAGCCTCTTTTTGACCAGTGAGCTTGGTCTTCATTCCTAGATTCGATGCAGTCGATAATTGCTTTTAGTTCTGGGTCATCCAGCTGATTTTTTCTAATTTCACCTGCATTTTTCCTAGGCATCTCGATTGAAAAAGCACAAATTTCACAAGTATTTGATACATCATGATTGCCTTTGCATGGAGGCCTAGAAAGCACATCAGCTACGACATTCGTCTTACCTGGTTTGTACTCGATCTGAATATCAAAAGGCTGTAGTTGCAACGCCCAGCGTGCTAAACGTCCAGTGGGAGTTTTAATTTGCATCAGCCATTTCAAGGGTTGATGGTCAGTGATTAATTTTACTTGAGTTCCTTCAATATATCCACGATATTTATTAACAGCCCAGACAATTGCAAGAGCTTCACGCTCGATTATAGAGTAATTACGTTCTGCGTTCGATAGCAGTCTACTGGCATACTCAATAGGATGTTCGTCAGGGCCCTCCCCTGGAGCAAAACTGCCCCCAGAGCGTATCCACTGGCATCTGTTTTCAGCGTAAAAGGTTCACTGTCAACAGCTTGTTTTAATATTGGAGCTGTTGTTAACAATTTCTTTAAGTGATCAAATGACTTTTGTTGTTCATTGCACCAAGACCAAACAACATTCTTTTTAGTTAAGGCTGATAAAGGCTTAGATATATCAGCAAAGGATGGTATAAATCGACGATACCATGAGCAGGCTTGTAGAAATGACAGTAATTCTTTAATATTTCTTGGTTCTCTACGGCTATACAAGGCTGATACTTTTTCGGGATCCGGTTTTATTCCTTGAGGGGTTAGTATATGACCTAGGTATCGAACTTCTCTACATGCAAAACGGCATTTGTCTAGATTTACTTTAAGACCAAATTCCTTGAGCTTTTGAAAAATTTTATGTAAATCGCATAAATGTTGCTCAAAACTAGGAGAACAGGATATTATATCGTCTAAATATGCGAGCAGGATTGTTTCACTTAAGGCAGCCTTCAAACGGTCGATAAGTCGTTGGAATGTTGCAAGATCGTTTCGCAATCCAAATGGCATGCGTGTGAATTTATACATAACAAAAGGAGTAACGAACGCAGTCTTTTCTTGATCAGGTGGGTGAACTCCAATTTGCCAATATCCGCTTTGTAAATCAATTGTTGACATATAGTTTGTTACCTTTGCTTTATGAAGAATATCATCTATTCTGGGTAGGGGGTATCTATCAGGTTTCGTAATAGCGTTCAATTGACGATAATCAACACAAACCCGAATCCCATCAGTTTTCTTGGGTACAATGACTACAGGAGCAGCCCATGGTGATTGGCATTCCACAATTACTCCTAGTTTCAGCATTTTAGCTATTTCAATTTTAAGAGCAGTCTTCTTGGTTAAGGACAAACGATAAGGAGGCACTGCAATCGGTTGATGTTCTCTAGTGTGAATGTGGTGAATAGCATAGGGCGTAGCACTGGATGGCTCTTCAAATATAATTTTATTTTGTGCAACACATAATTTAAATCATTTTTCTGATCTGTAGTAAGACTTATACCATCTGATTCTTTGAGAATTTTTATATCCATTGAAAATAAGGGTGTAAAGTAGTCATCATCATAATTAATTTTAGGTACTTTGGATTGTGTTTCACCTGTATCGGAAGAGTTATGGTGTGTTTCTTTTTCATGAGGAACCATTGTTTTAAAGATTGACTGTATATATTCAAAGGACTCGTTTTCTTCATCTGGTACTGGTATAGCCATTATTTTTTCTTCCATACGTTTTTCTATTAAATATGAATCATCATGATTTATAAAAGAAGGCGTTTTGGGTAAAGGAGAGACGTTTTTTCTTGTCGTGGCTGTTTTTGGTGTACCAAGTATTGGTGACAGCATTTTTTCTCCATCAGCAAATTTAATGAATGCTGAAATCTCTTTCATTACCTGTGTGCATGGGGAGAGCTCTTGGGTAACCTGCATTGAACAAATTGTTGTTTCCATGGGCTTGGTAAAGTTGTACTTCAACTTAGGCTGGTCCTCAAAATACCAAAATTTTTGAGCCTTGTTAAGAACAATACCTGTTTGTTCGAGGAAATCGGCTCCGAGTAGCGTTCTGTTTTTCGTGGCATTTGGAAGGCATATTAATCTTATTTTCCGTATAGTGTTTCCAATTACTATATCGCAAATAGTAGACTTGACACTGTTTGTTGACACTGAACCATCAGCAAGCGTAAATTCTGCACGTACTTCTTGAAAATTACACTTATTTGCGGTGAGTATTTTGGTAAGCTCTAGACTGGCAACACTGGTTTTTGCTCCACTGTCGAAGGTAGCTTCCCCTTTGAAACCAAAGAACCCAACATGCGTTGTTGGTAACGAATGTCCAATTATAGTTGCTGACAGTGAATTAAATGATAAATACTGTGGGCTGGTTGATACTGTGGGATTTCTGCTACAAGTAGGACAGTTTTATCTGTATACACCAGGTGCACCGCATCCGTAGCAAGAAAATATTGGCTTCTTAATGTCTTCTTGTTTCTGTGGTTGATTTACAGGTAGTGGTTTTTGATGAACATCTTGCTTTTGTTCGTCATGTTTTTTCTTCTTAAAACACACTTCTATAGAATGACCCTTGATTCGGCAAAAACTGCAGCGTTTGGTGTTAAGAATTTCTCTTCCTCTTTCAGTAGCAACAGTTGATTTTGCCTCGAAAAGAAACATTTCTGCTTCGCGGCTGGCTGAAATCAAGTCCTCGAAGGTTTTGATATTTTCCCTATGAACACGGTCTCTTATATTTATGTTGAGAAGACCATAAAACATATTTGTTTGGACGTCTTCATTTGGACACACTTTAAGTTGTGACAGTAAAAGCCTCTTTTTACACACAAAACTATCAGTCGGTTCTGTTTTCTGCTGTTTAGTGTCAAAAAATGTTGTAAATATGCGCCAGTCAGCAACAGGAGGCGTAAACGTGTTACGAATGGTATCTATAGCTTGTTTAAAAGTGAATATAGTGTCTTTGATACCAATCCACCAAGATGCAGCGTAATCCTCCATAAGTAGCGGCATTGCACGTAAAGCATCGACATCAGAAATCTTTTCAATGTCCTTGAAAACACCTATCGCCGATATAAATTCTTCGACAACAGCTGGATCTCTTTGTCCTTTAAAACGGGCAGTGCAATGCGTAAAAGACCCACCTCTGGAATTTACAGCCATTGCAGTTAAGATTTGTTGAAATTGCTCTTGCGAAAACGTTGCCATTTCTTCTGTTTGAAGAGCCTCTGTTGAAATTGATGCGTTGTCTTCTACTTCTTCCTCTTCTTCGGTAGTTGAGTTGTCTTCTTCCTCTTCTTCGGTAATGGTTTCTGAAGCCACTAAGTTGGGCTTGGGTTTCTAAGATTATATATTTTGTTCATTTAAGAACAATTAAAAGGAAAAAAAAAAACAACAAACTGTTTAAGTATAAACAAAACTTTACTTTACTTTTCTAAACTTCAAAAACTTTCTACACGTCCGGTAATTTAATACTAGACAGTGGATACTTTTTGGTTTAAGGCAGAATACAAAGTGATTTTATTCATTAAATGTGTGCTGCTTATATACTATTTTCTAAACACAGTTGTATACAAAAGTAGTTTAAGCAAAGTGTGAATTGTGACAACAATGTAAAATTATTTCCGTTAAATTCAAAATGATTTCCGTTAAATTCAAATATTATTAATGAAATGTGACAACACTGCAAAATTGTTTCAAATATTATTAAGAAGGCATGCAGAGTTGTACTTTCGTATGTGAATGATTTCCGTTAAGTTCAAAATAAAGTTTAAATGTAAAAATGAGAATAAATACTATATAATTGAATAAATGAACTGCTTCACTGTAGTATTTTCATTTAGGAAATATCATTGTTGATCTAACTGGTACATTTTGACTAGAGAAATAGTTGGGAGTTGCTCACCAGTGATCTCATCGGTCTGATCGTGTCAAGTGATTACCGTCAATGTCATCCGTATGTTAAAATCGTCAGTCGAGTGCATTGCTAGTTGTTAGGCTGGTAGTTAATGGAAATGGCTGGTAGCTCGCGAAATAGCTAGACATTCGCTAGCTACGCCGACTGCAGGGTATTTAAAATACTTGCAAACAATAATATTTATACACACAGAAGCAGAATTACATATATATGTATGTAAGTATTTGTGTTGAAAATGTTATTTTAAATGTTGAACTTTAAAGTTCTAACTAAGCTTGATGTTGATCCGATACATGTATTTGAGCTATCCATGAATAAATAATAAAAGCTGTCGATGGATGTTGAAAAAATTTCCATTATCTTTATTTTATGTATGTACCTACGTACTAGTAATGTTACGAATACTCGTATTCGATTTTTCGACTATTTGCTTATTTTAATATATTTTTATTCGTATTCGACAAGTAAGTATTTTGTTACCAGAAATTAAACATTTTTCCTTTTATGGGATGTTTGTTGCATATAAATTAGATTATTTCTAAACAAAATATGTTTCAATCAGCAGGTTTTCTTTTAAGCAAATGCAAGCAAGTGCTTTGAGATTGATCAAAAATAATAAATAACAATTTTTATTTTCAATTAAGCGATTTTTACATATAAACAGTGCGTTCTTATCCGAATTCGACTTTATACACATATATTTACCGTGGAGTACCTACACCATACCATAGTGTTTTAATTTACTTTAGCAAAAATAAAATTTCGGTTCTGAGTTTTGATTACATATATACAATTTTATAAACCTTTCAAAAATAAATTTAAAATAAATACTTATGTGCTCTAGTATTGAACTGAGGAGTCGCTCACTATAATTCTACCCACTAACCATTGTGCTACAGAGGATTGTTAGTGTTGATTATATATTAACTTAATTATAACTTTACGTATTTTTTCGTACAAACCCCTTTTTGTCACACATCTAAGCATGTGTGTATAAAAATACAAGGCATTTGCTTTTGAAAGATCAACACATTCAAATTGTTATTTGCTTTTAACATACCAAGAAGCAGTGCTGCCACGACCAAAAAAATATTACAACAAAATTTTTTGAAAAAGTTACCAAATGTGAAAAAATAACCAAATTTCAAATGCATTTTTTATTAAAAAAAAAATAAAATTTATTTACAGTTGCATTACATACAGTTTATTTGCATTTCACATAGTTAAATAATAATTGCAAAACAAGAAAACAAAAAAAAAAAAAAAAAATTCATACTAATAGTAAATGAAAAGGAGAAACTTATATTGAAATCAGTTTTTGTTTATTTGAGCCCTTATTCGTAAAAATTGTTTTTTTATAGGAGTTAAACCCGCCAAATGTTTATACAAAATTCATTTGATTGAAAGTTTATAAATTAAAATTTTTTTTTGAATAAGATCATTACAATAAACAAAATTTGTACTGCACATTTATAAAAAACTAGCTGATCCCGGTGTACTTCGCTACCCCCCTCGTTATAAAATAAAATTAAAAGTATTTATATATCCTATTGTGAAAATTTAATGACCATCGGTCCAATAGTTAAGACTATATTAAGATTTTTTATTTTCCTATAAACGGGCGTGGTCCCACTCCTACTACGTATTCCTAATTACGTCAATACTATATGTACCAAATATCATCGGCGTAGGTCAAAAAATGCCCAAAATATGGCGATTTCAATTTTTGGGTTATATGGGAGCTGCCACGCCCACTTGTCCGATAACGCCCATTTTTGTCCTGATTACTCACATTAGTAACATATGAACTATTGCAATGTTTCAAAACTCTTGCTATCACAATAGTCAAGATATATGATGTTATTCAATTTATGTGGGAGGGGCTACGCCCACTTGAAATATTAAAAGCCTAAAACCATCCTCTATAAATTCCCTTTTGAATGACACCAGTTTGGGTCAAATCGGTTGGATAGTTTCCGAGTCTATAGCGAACATGGGTACAAACATTTTTTGTATTTTATATATATAGATAAGAAAGGAAAAAAAAAATTTTTTTTACATATTAATAAAATTCTTATTAATAAGTGAATAACATAACAAGAAACTTAAATTTAAACAAACTTTTTACAGTGTTTATTTATTTAAAATAAGCAATATTTGTACTTTAGAAAAAAATGTAATTGTTTTACAAAATTTTTCTTTTAAATCAAAAAATCAATAGATTTACAGTTCACAGTATTGAGATTAGAAATTATATACGAATTTTCAATTCATATCTTTGGCAGACCATAAATAATGGGCAACATTTTGATTTTTGCACAACTGTTTCGATTGGATAATATTGTTAATAGTTTTAAAATCAAGACTATTACGAAATTTGGTTTTGTTTAAATTAAGCTGTGAAAACATTCTTTCGGTTGCAGCAGAACTATGTGGCAATGATAATAAATTTTGTACGAAATAAAAAAGTTGTTCGAAAGTTTTTTTGTTCATCCCATTTTTGTTTTGAAAGTTGTCAGGTCTAGTTAGATGTGAATCATTGAATATTTTTTGATAACACAGAGCAGATCATTTAGTAGTACGGAGAGGTGTTGACAGTGTTGGGACCCAATCGTACTATGAACAGGTAATTAAAAATTTAAAAAATTGTTTTCAAAGTTTAACAAGTTATATATAGTTAAAAAATATTCAAACGAAAAACAGTAAGCAAAATGAAAAAATATTCGCATCTCACATTGAAAAATAAAATTACCAATTTTGGTTAGAAATAACAAAAAACGGCAGCTCTGATACCAAGCACTATTCTACACACATAAAAAATTTCAATTTTTTTCACCAAAGCACGTTATAAACATATATATGTATGTATGCACATGCATCGTTTTTAGAACACTATACGTACCACAAGTAAACTCTGTGGAAAAAATGTCGCACACTGATGATTACAAATATACTCTGATGTATTTATATGTATGTTAAATATGCTTTTGTATTTATCTTTTAAAATGTTGTATATTTGTCAATTTGTTTTTCATTTTAAAAATTGAAATATATGTACATAGGCTCGTAACTATGGCTGACTTCCAAAACGTTCGTATACAAAGTTTGTATACAGTATTGCTACTGTATTTAAATCACTTAAGCATTAAACACATTCGCCACAGCAGACTACCGACTACCACCTGTCAAAATTAGAATACATGTGTGCATATGAGAATGATTATATTGAAGACAGCAAGGCAACACGGCAACAGGTTTTTGTGCATGCTACTTTTGTCGTGTAGTCGAATTAAACTAATTTCTATTTCTGATGGCCACAAAACCAAAACAGTGTTGACAATATAACAAAATTTGTAAAGCAAATTAGTGATTAGAAATATTTTTTATTGTAAAATAAGAAAGAAAATAACAATATTTAAATGTTATAATATATATGCATCAAGAATTTTTATTAACTTTTTTCTTATATGGAATATTGACTTGAGTCAAAAATACTAACATTGTTAAAGTTTTAAAAAAACTCACAGGGTAATAGCCCTTTTTTACCTAAAAATTTTTGTGTAATTTTTTCGGCGCTCTCTCTTGATTCCGCAGTTTCGGGGTTAAAAACTTTAATATATTATTGATCATAAGTCTACAATATAGAACAAATATAAACGACAAAGGTATCATTTCAAAATGCTCTAAATAACTCATTTATTTAATTCTTAAAATAGTAATTAAAGTAACCGTATTTCATCGGTGACAGCTTTCAAGTATACACCAAATAAAAGCATGGTAAGTTCTCTGTAAAAGTGAAGAATCAGATAAAAAAATTTTTTTTTTTAAAAAAGAAAAAGAGTGTGCGTAGCCTGAGTGCAAATGGAGCTATAGAAATAAAGTATGTTTTTCATAAAATATGCATATCAAATGGCATAACCATATCCTTTTAAAATTTTTCAGATGTTTTAAATTCAATTGGAGTAGGAGAAAACGAACTTAAGTTAAAAAGAATACCGCATGAAACAAGTTTGTAACACAAGAATAAATTTACTTAATTAAATAAAGAAAAGTAAATTATATATGTCTATTGTAATTATGATATTTTTAAATAAACCAAATGACAAATCCTGATGAAAATTATTTTTTATCTAAGCTTACAAAATTATTAGGAATCTAAGTTTATTTTAGTGACCCATTATTACTTATCTATTTTTCTCTAAGCTTATTAGATAAGCAATATTATCTAAAGGGGCGCTGTTCATTACTAAAAAATTGTTAATAAAATTTTTACAATAGTATTTACAACACTTTTTTAAGCTTAGAACTCATGTTGGTAAGCATGGCTGCATTCCTAAACGCATATTGCTTTGCAGTGCAACAATGTCAGGTATTCTCAATCGCAACTGCGTAAACTCTGACAAAGTATGGCATTCCTAAACTCATCTGTTTCGCATCTGATATGCAAATAAACGCAACTAGCGCACTATGAAAATCGTGTATGTTTTTTATAAACAACAATGGTGGAAAAGGATAGGTGCAAGATGATTTCTTTTTAAAACAAAAAAGCTATTAATTATATTGCTCGTGGAGTGTTTTCCAAAAGTTTTAAAAATAATTTGACTCGGTGTCATAGTAATTTTAATTATGCAAAGCAAAGAAGTGTTTCTAATGATAATCTATTTGATTTACAGAGCTGTAAAATAAAATTGCTTGATTTTAACACTGCTTTGACTGCTTTGCATAAAGACGTTTAGGAAGGCAGCCCTTGTTACAAGGGATTTCTAAATCGTTTTGGTTTGTTGGGTAATTCTATTTTGTTTATGTATAGCCAAACACGTTTTTAAATATTCTATAAGTACACCAACGGGCTAACAGTACGGTACAATACGGGTACGGTAGAGCAACGCTCGGCTAACGGAGCCTTAAAATAGAATTTCATACGGCTGTTAAGTGACATTTGTAAGCCAGTGATGGGCTGTTAGTTTGTTTTATGCTAAGGGGTTATTTCCGCTCTTTTTTTTGGTACTATTCTATAATGATGATAAACTATGATTAAACAACTTAAAATAATCCAAACATGTAAATATACATATAATTGCATATATATACTTATGTAAATGTACACACATATTCATGCTTAGATGTATAAAAAAAACAAATAGACATTTCAATGGCTGCAAAAACATTTTTTATATATGCACATGTAAAAAGAATTTTATATATACATACATATATGCATAAATTTTATATGTACATACATATATTATATATTACAGTTCTATGATATTATTGGGATCATTGTGTAATAAAAATATTTAATTTTTTAGAACAAAAATTGCTTTTGATATATTGATTCATTGAAATTCGTGAAGCAAAAAATTATCACATGACTTGGCGATGCCACTTGGTTTAATAAACTTTGATTTGGATATAAATTATTTTTATATGAACACAAATATACTGAACATTTTTATACCATATATGTATATATACATATATATATATCTTAGGTACTTTTTCTTCACAACAGTTACAATTTGAAAATTTTTAATGCCCATCACTGTGTTGTAAACAGCTGTTAATTTTTCATAAATTATTTATTTATTTTATATATACTACCCAGCAAACCATTTCATAAGCAAAATGTAACTCGTATAATAAACTTATAACAGATTTACTAGAACTTTTAATAAACATGATATTTATAAACTTTTTATATACAAAATGCAGTTTTCAAATACTTTACAATTTTTATACTCTTAATTGTTTATATAACAATTTAACACATATATTCGCAAATGAGTCATGCCATAGTTTTGTGTTTTTTTTTTTTTTGTTACCGGAAAGAGTAAATAGTTCAAAAGTTATTGAAAAAAGAAGAAGAGTGTGCGTAGCCTGAGTGCAAATGGAGCTATAGAAATAAAATATGTTTTTCATATAATATGCATATCAAATGGCATAACTATTTCCTTCTAAAATTTTTCATTTAAATTCAATTGGAGTAGGAGAAAACGAACTTAAGTTAAAAAGAATACCGAATGAAACAAGTTTGTAACACAAGAATAAATTTACTTAATTAAATAAAGAAAAGTAAATTATATATCTCTCATTGTAATTATGTAATTTTTAAATAAACCAAATGACAAATCCTGATGAAAATTATTTTTTTTTATCTAAGCTTACATTACTAAAAAATTGTTAATAAAATTTTTACAATAGTATTCACAACACTTTTTTAAGCTTAGAACTCATGTTGGTAAGCATGGCTGCATTCCTTAACGCATATTGCTTTGCAGTGCAACAATGTCAGGTATTCTCAATCGCAACTGCGTAAACTCTGACAAAGTATGGCATTCCTAAACTCATCTGTTTCGCATCTGATATGCAAATAAACGCAACTAGCGCACTATGAAAATCGTGTATGTTTTTATAAACAACAATGGTGGAAAAGGATAGGTGCAAGATGATATGATTTCGTTTTAAAACAAAAAAGCTATTAATTATATTGCTCCAAAAGTTTTAAAAATAATTTGTCTCGGTGTCATTGTAATTTTAAGTATGCAAAGCAAAGAAGTGTTTCTAATGATAATGTATTTGATTTACAGAGCTGTAAAATAAAATTGCTTGATTTTAACACTGCTTTGACGTTGCATAAAGACGTTTAGGCAGCCCTTGTTACAAGGGATTTCTAAATCGTTTTGGTTTGTTGGGTAATTCTGTTTTGTTTATGTATAGTCAAACACGTTTTTAAATATTCTATAAGTACACCAACGGGCTGACAGTACGGTACAGTACGGGTACGGTAGAGCAGCGCTCGGCTAACGGAGCCTTAAACGGCTACAACGGTAGCTAGCAGCATTTGTGTTCGTGTGTTCGTGTAGTCTGCTGTGGCGAATGTGTTTATAGCTTTACATATACAAAGTTCCGAAACAATGAAACAACTATAAAACCGATGCCTTGTTTGCTCTTTACTGCGTTAAAAATACTATGCGGCGGCGTTTTGAAATGGTATACATTGTATAATTATTGTACTGCGGCGTTATGAAATGTGATGCTTTGTTCAAACACAAAGCAATTGACGTTTTGGAAGTCAGCCTATATTTGAAAATAATAAACAGGTTATTTTATACATATATATATACATATACATATATATATATATATATATATATGTACATAATTGAAATGAGCCGTCGCTAAAAAGTATTTTGTCACCAGTAAAATAACTTTTCCTTTTATGAGGTGTTTTTTGATATGTACCTATGTACATACATAAGTACCTACGTCAATAACGAAGAATAAATAACTTACATAATTACTATTTGAAATAGCCCTACGTTAGAACAATGAATATTGTTTTAGCCTTCTCGAAATCGATAAACTGATACGTTCTGTTAGGCTGATTGGATAATATATGTACATATGTACATATGTACCTAATATGTCTAATAGCTACATATTTCTACATATTTCATTTACAAATATTTCTCGAATAATTTGCACAGAGTAGGTACATTTTCCAAAAAAAAAAAAAAAAAATCATAAAAAAGTATTTATCTTTTCAATTAGTATTTTTTTATTGTTTATTGGGAGGAATTATCTATTCTGTTCTGCCCATTGGAGAACGTTGTCACATAAGTATATAGCTCTGAAGAAAATATGAAAGTGTGTCCAAGTATGCAGTTTTAACTTACTTTTTATATTGTTTGAAATATTATATTTATATAAAAAAGGATATACAGGCTTATTATATTCTGCGAATCACATATATGTATATGCATTGGTGAAGGGTATATAAGATTCGGCACAGCCGAATATAACACTCTTACTTGTTTTTTATTTTATATTATTATTACGAATAAACGTAATTATTATTCGAACTTATATTGATGTACAATAAAAAGTAATATTATCAGGCTCAAGTTAGGTTTTATTGAATTAATGAAAATTCAAAATTACTAAGAGTTTTTTTTTTATGTTGAGAAATATCATTATTTATATCCAATCAGTTTTTAGCAGAACGTATCAGTACTGATTTCAAGGCCGCTACGTTCGTAAAGTGGTTATTAATTGAGAAGAATATCAACTATTTAACCAGTTTTCAACAGAAATAGAATACGAGAATTAATTTTTAATTCATTTGTTTTTTTATTCTACATATTGAAACAATTCTGGTTAGTACGAAATTCCCTCATCAGTGTTTGGAAATTACTAATAATGGATTGCATAGGACCATATTGGTTTCAGGATCGCGTTGTATAATAAAAGTTTGCAGTCTAGGCTTAGTATAGAATATCTTCCCATAAGCCAATTCATGTGGGCTGCTTTTAATTTCATTTGCATCAACTTTGCGTCTATATGCGATTTCCATGTTAAACGGCGATTAAGGTAAACGCCTAGATATTTGACTACAGTGTGTTGCGGAATAGTCTCGGTGTTGATTTGTTTAGCCAGGCATGTTTCCCTTCGCAACGTAAAAGTGACGCGTACACATTTCTGCTCGTTTAGTTTTATACGCCATTGTTTGAGCCATTTTTCCAATTTTGATATATACCATTGTAAGCTGATGGAAGCTTCTACTGGATTTTCATGGACGCTTAAAAAAGGTGTATCATCAGCAAATGTTGATGTATGAATGTTATTGCTTAACGATAAGTCAGAGGCATATATTAGATAAAGTAAAGGACTGAAGATACTGCCTTGAGGGACTCCGGCTTCAATCGACTGCGGTGGGCTTAAAAAATTGCCTTCCCTAACTACAAATTTTCGTTCATTTAAATAGCTTTTTAAAAGCCTGACGATGTTTGCGGGTAGATTTTGCGTTATTTTGTGTATAAGACGTTCGTGCCATACTTTATCGAAAGCTTGAGAAACATCTATATAGAGTGCAGAGCAAATTTTCTTTTTTTCAAAGGTGTCTCTAACTACGTTCACAAGTCTGTGAGTTTGTTCAATAGTGCTATGTTGTCTGCGAAAACCGAATTGATGATCTGGAATGCATCCACTTCTAGTTACTGTAGGCATTAGCTTGCTCATATACAGCTTTTCAAATAGTTTTGAAATGTTGGGCAAGAAACTAAGAGGCCGATAGGATTCAACCATCGTATGACCCTTGCCGGTTTTTGGTATCATAATAATCATCGAAACCTTCCATTCTTTTGGATAGTGTTGCAGCAGTAAAATACCATTAAAAATGAATAGCATTATTCTTTTTGCAATGTAAGGCAATTCTTGAAGCATTTTGTTGCTTATTTTGTCGACACTTGGGGCTTTTTTTGTGTTTAGACAAGTAATGGCCTTTTCAATTTCCATAATATTAATTCTTAGGGGTGCAAATCATGTAATATGTAGTCTTTTATTCGCGATTTTATTAGGATTCCCGAGCCACCATAAGCTCTACCTCTAGGGTCCTTGGTGTCGTAAAAATTATATCCACCAATTTAAAAATAGCTTCGAGAAGTCAAGTGAGTCTCTGAAATGAGCAATATATAGATTTGTTGATTCATTATGAAATATTCTATTTCATTTTTATGTTGGCTGATGCCGATTGCCTTCCAAAAACAGATTTTTAAGTTCATGGTTTCTTTAATACAGCCTGCAGCAAGATAGATTGCATTTTGAACAATTCCTGCATCATACAGGACATGTTGAGAGTAAATGTATTTACTGTTTGAATTTCGCTCTCTATTCCACTCTCAATTCGACTAAAATTATGACCTGTATCTTTATTTACTGGTACCGTTTTTTGCGCCGTAGTCTTGTTACTTTTTAAAATATTAGCGTATGAAAGTCTACCATAAGGTTGTTGTTGGGCAATAGTCGTATTAGACTTCAAAATATTTGAATTCTGGCTGGTAGACGGTTGAGCTAACTGTGGGTAATTAAAAGAGGTTAAAAGTATTAGTTTTTTTGTTTGAAGAACTATTAAAAATCGAATATAGAGGGCAGCCCTAGTAGTTAGCATCGTGGTTTCCGCCTCAATTGCCACAATTTTGTCTTGGGATCGCCTTTCAATTTGTTGCAAATACCGGTACTGTGTAACTCACCACATACAACACAAACGGTAGGCAACTTACAATAAGCTTTTGTGTGGCAAAATTCTTGGCAGTACAGGCATTGAACAGGTCCAGCCACTATTTTCAAGGCCCGACTTTACCTCTTCTGGATCCACGCTTGAATCTATGCCTTTTATAACTACTGCTACGCCTTTAGCACTCTTTTTTTTAGATTCATAGTCTGAAACTATTTTTCGGTAATTATTTTCTTGAGCTATCTGAAGTTTTGTTTCGTTGATTTTGTCGCACTTAGTTGGAGTTACATAGAACTCATTTTCTCCAATTAATGAGATGAGGCTTTTAACCAGCAAACTGAAATTCTGTTCTCTTAAATATATGGGTGGTGGTTTACTCGACCTTGATGTAGTTGTGTCGTCATCGCCTTGTTTATTTAGAATCGCGAAACGATTTTCGGAATTCTTTATATTATTTTTCCCATCTCTGATTTGGGACTTCTTCCCCTTTTTAGCACGGTTATGTATCTATCTATACCTGTTAGAATTTTATTATCACTATTTTTACTTACTTCATCTATAATTTTTTTAATTATGTGCAAGTTGGTCACATTGTTATTTATTGTTTGCTTGCACGCATATTTTATGTAATTTTTTGTTTGTAGTTGTTGATTCAAGGAGAAAAATTTTTAAATATGTATGTATAAGTCATTGTAAGATCGGCATGTTTGTCAATTAGTCGAAGTTGTGTTTAGTTGGATTGGCATATGTATATTTTATTGTTTGGTATTTTTTATAGCGGCATATTGTATGAAAAAATATTTTGTATATGTGTGTTTTTGCATTTTCTGTGGATGGCTTTTTTTCATTGACAAGAAATTGTTGCTGAACAATATATTACTGAGAATTTATTTTTATTTTGCGTGCTAGTAATTACTTTTACTTTTTTTCAAGTACAAAATTTTTTTTAGAAAACTGGAAATTTATTTGTTATCAGGTAAAAATTTTTAGTTTCTCTTCTATCAAAAATGGAAACGGATCATATTTTCTCACTAGTCGCTAGTATAATAAATAAAAATAAAAAAACAAATTTTAAACCCTGGATAATTTTTAATATTCAGTTGCGACGATTATAAAAACGTGTCTGTACAGTACTTGAGTTGAACTGACTGAACACTAATTATAAATTGACACTTAAAACGAAGCAATGTGGTTAACACAGAATCACAAAACTGAAAAAATAGTAAATTTGGCTTTCTAAAACGTTTGTGAATAATGTTTCTTATTACCGGCTACTAAGACAGAAACTGACTATTAACTAATGTATACATAATGTCTTCAATAAGAAGTTTTTATGAATAACACTGTTAGTATATAGTAAACTCTTTTTTTACTTTTTACAAGCGGTTATTGAACGTTGCATGAAATTTGCATTTATCACGTTCATTACTTTCTTGTGCTTTTAATTCTTCCCATAAAACTAAATTTTTCAGTTACTGACGAAAAAGAGTTTCTCAATACCTTCTTTATTTGTAAAAAATTTAAAGATATCTCTATATACATAAACCGAATTTATAACCACTTATATACTTAAGCCGTCCATATAAATACTTACGTTTTGCAAACTTTTGCCACGTTTAAGTTTTTTTTAGATATGACTAGGTTGCAATAAAGAAAGTTGGCGTTAACATAGGACCTTAATTATTAAGTTAAGAACGGTAAGTTGATAGTTTAAGCGACGCGCTTTTCGAAGCAGGAAACAACAAACCTACTTCGTCCGAAGCAAGCGTTTTTGCTGCGATATTACATTTCGTATACAATACGAAAATTCTGTTTTAATCGCTGGGCAGTTTCCATCCCTTAGAAACATGAAATTTGTTGAAAAAACAATTTTCTTTTATTTACATATATTCATAACGCCTTAACAAACCCCAAAATCTGGAAATACAGTGGGTTGAATGCAGAGACGCAATGATTTAGGTCCAATATCATGTATTTATTAATATGTATTTGAAAGTTTGAAAAAGTATACATATTCAAAAGTCAGTAAGGATCCATAAAGTGCCTTAAAATCATGTTTGAATTATCTGAATTATGCCTTCGTTTTACTGCATCATCTACTAACATACATAATTCATCTGTAGGTAAATACACAAGTATAAATAAATAAGAGAAATAGAGAGCATATAAAGGAAATTTTATATTCCACCTTATTATTGGTGTCATCTAACTGAGGGTGGTGCCCCTCCTTCATCGGTTAGCAGAAACACCGGAGAAGTAAAAACAATTAATAAAATGCCTGCTAATATAACTTTTCAAAGTAAATGCGCCTATTTAACACCAGAGGCGCCTCAACACAGCTATGAAAAAATTAAAACAACGCACAAAGCAGAGTTGTAAAAGAGTTAATTAAGCCTTCTAAATTTTCAACATCTATCTTCTCTACCTTATCTATCTCCCTGAGTCCTGGCACAGTGCATTACATAAGTAAAGGTTTCCCCATAAGTGCTGGTCCTAATAAAAAAATTATAACCGACCAACTTAAAAGTGCTCAAAAATAAGTTGAGCGATCTCTCTCCATTCTTTTTGTGCAGCCTCGGAAGAGCTTCAAAACTGCGCATATATGTAACTAACTAACTAATCTAACTGCGCATAGTAACTTTTTTCTGGATACCTATAAGGTTCCTATAAATACCCTTACCGTTTTAAGTGAAGGTTATAAATATACTTACTATTGTTTGTTCACTTGGTTTGTTTGTGAAGGCATATCCAGTAACATCACCATCTTCCAAATAATCCAATCCATAATCGGCTTCAACATCCCTGTAAGTTGGATCAAAGTTTATACTCCAAGATTGACGACGACTTGCGTCAAATTCTTTTTTATGATCCATGTGTTCTTTTCTGTTATTTAGTACTTGTTTTTGAATGTCGTCAAATGTGTTTGTCCTAAAATATTAAATATAAATATTTATATCATTACTATTTTTACTGTTTATATACATATACAATTAAAAAAAAGTTAAGGTAATAGTGGCTGAAAACTATATTGCAGGTAGCAACCGAGAGTTGAAAATTTAATTACTTTGCAGTACTTTTTGGCAAGTTTAAAATTTTGGATGCCGATAGGTAACACAAGTGAAATACGATTGCAATCCATAATCGTCCAACAAATAAGTTTGTTACTTTCAAAAAGAATAATACTATTTATATTTATATATTATATTTTTCCAAAAACAAGTTCAGGCAGAATTCAATAACGAGCTTTGAATGGAATTTTTGTTGTTTTACATCTCTCGTGTACGGCTGATAAAAAGAGTATCCCTCCATTTCAGCCGGGTGCGGCCTCTCTAATGTAGAATATTGCGTGCAAGTAGATTTGGGTGCATCTCAAGTTGTTTTTATATATTTTTTAGCATTTTTTGAAAAGACTGTTTTCACCAACGGAACATCTAGATCTTTGTGAATTCGATGGTTTCTGACATACCAGGGACTGCTGTTATTGTACGTATAAATTTGTATGCAGAAAGTATGTAAGTAAATTAATTTAAAATTATGGTCTTCAAATTCGTCATTTCAATGTCGTGATAAATACCTTAAGTAGTATGACATTTATTCAATTTATAGTTACTGACGCAAGGGGAGGGTGTTTTTCCAATGGAATTTTCAATATTACGTGGCTATAAATATTAAAAGTGACCAAACTAAGTTTGGCCACCTTATTTTAATCATGAATTTTTCGAATTATTTATTGAATCTTTGAACTGCCTTAACAATTTTACACATATCTTTAACTGAATATCTAAACTGTATTATCATTATAAATATTGTATCTGTTTTATTACCATGAATTGTACATAGTAGCTCAATGTCTTGCTAATTATTGGAACATTTCCAGTTGTCAGAATTCGGGCGTCTTATAGGTTTCATTTTAACTTTCAGCGCGAAGTTAACTTACTTACGATTCATCGATCTACCGAAATAGTTCAACTTTTATAAACCCCGTTTTTTTTATCAAGCGTGACAGTGGGAGCAACTTTCTCAGCTATCATTATTTAATTACATAGCTTCCCTGCACTGTAAATAAACCCCTTAAAAGGAAACTCTACTTATTTCTTCTTATTTAATCGCTAATCCAACCTATTATATTAAGAAATAATTATAATAAAACCCCAGTTATTCTGGCTGACACCTTAAACTTTCAACACACCCCCTCTGTCATTCCACCATCATAATTTATGATTGCAAAACATGAGGTAAGGTCACAAAGAAGAAACAAAAAGCACAACACTATAACAACGTCTTTCAACTCGTAAGTACATTGTGAATATATTAATTTTTCAGGATGTGGAATGTAGAGTGGAAAGAAGCTTTTTTGTATATATTTTTTAATGTAAATATTTTTTTAATTATGTAAATTCATTCATTCGTTCATTCTTTCGTCTATAAACACGCTAAACCAATCCAGTGTGTATGCATTCAAACTTTTAACATGATGTTAGGCTACAGTAAAAAATAAATGTAACAAGCAATTTCTACAAGTGTAAAATCACCAATACATTGATATTTCCTGCATGTTCTCTTTGTGACAAAGGCTGAACTAACATATCCTTAAAAAATTTAACTGTTTATTTAACAGCCATATATAGCAAAATCTTTACCTGAAATGGGATCCCAAAAACTCCTTAATATCGGAAGAAAAAAATTTGTAGTAACGAAATGCCGCATCAAATATATAAACGAAACAAAACTCTGTTTCCGATAGTTTGGAGCGGCCCACTTGCAATGGGAATGTGAAAGACCTGAAAGGAAAGGAATGGGATTATGCATTAGGTGTGTTGAGAAGGGTCACAAGCTCAAAGAGTGGAAGAACTCTCCCAAGTGTTGCTTTTGCTCTGAATATGGAGTTATTCCAGAAGCTGCAAAAAAATAAACCACAGGCGCAGTGAAAATAATAGAATCAAACATGCACCAAGGAAAAGTGGATCATGCTATACTTCCACAAATAGTCATACAGCAAAAAGCTGAAAGCCTGGGAGGAACTCAAGGACCGACATTAAAACAAAATTAGGCAGTAAAAATCCAGTCAGAGAAATGAATGTGAACACTACACTACATATAGTATAATCGCTGATCCCAAAACATGAAACGAGCGATTGGGAGGAGGAAGATAAACAAAGTAATAACATTCCTCTTTTTACTCGGGAGTAAAACAAAATAGCCTCCTGTGGCTTGCAACATAAGAAAGCACCTGGCACAGATGGTATTCCAGCCGAGGTTCTAAAAGTAATTGCAAATCCAAGCTACTCTTGTATAATAGCTCTAAATAAGAAGTAATATTCCCAATTATCTGGAAAAGGAAAATCCTGGTACCAATAAACAAAGAAAAAGGAGTTCCAGAATTGCCTTCCTCGTATAGACCACTATGTTTGCTGGATACGGCTGGCAAACTATTCGAGCTCATAAAGCCCCGTCTTGAAGAGTGAATAGTAGCAGGATAAAGTCTATCGGTGAGGAAAATCCACAATACCTGCTCTAAAAGATGTTATTGATGCATTTGAGGCCGCGCAACAGAAAAGTCGTCACACCAGACCCGTATTTCTCCTTGCTACGTTAGATGAGTAGACAGTATATGATTGTCTCAGATGGACTAATTTTCTGCAAGCTCTCAAGAAAAACTTCATCGTTCCAAGGTACCTTATGAGAATAACAAGAAATTACTTTAAAAACAGAGTACTTATAAATAACTTCTCGTGCTGCACAGCGCCGTATACTAGGTCCAGGGCCCTAATTCTCACTCTCGTGATCGAAATTGCATTCGAATCAAATTAATTTCGATAGTGTGAGAATTCCTAATGATGTTATTCGATACGAAACGAATCAAATTTTTGTTTCAGTGTTGAAAAATACTGTATAAAAATGATTTTACAATACTGAATAAATTGTAAACAAAAACATATGTTTATATAAAAAAGAGTGAATCAAAAAATTTAATTTCAAATAAAAATTTTATTAAATATACATTTGTTTCTCTGCATAGCCGGCCTTCGACCGTACTTAATGATTTTCTCCACCATGGTATTTCCCGATGGTATATAGAATATTTTCTGCATAGCCGGCCTTTGGCTGGGCCTAATAATTTTCTCCACCTTTTACACACAAACAATGATATGGAAAATATAATATTTATGACAGCAGATTGTACGCTGGAGGAAAAGTCTGACAGCAATTCACACTAATCTATTGTATTTTAATATGCATACATAGGTTAGCAGGTTGCTGCAAATTAGATTCCGAGTTCATTCAGAAATGTGTTGGATATTTAGTAAATTTAAGCCAAACAAATTATTGAGCTTATAGAAAATGTGCTCATGTTTTAGTTACCTTGCGCCACATTTAATCTTTAATGGGAGGTCCAGAAGCATTAAGCTTGTTAGTTAGCTGTTCCCAAAGTTTATTGGCTTTTGTTTTTCCCTGGGAACTGTTTGGCAAAATATTTTTTGCTAAATCATTGTGTGCTGACATAAAGCTGGCGAGCTGGGTATAGTTTATTATTGACCTACATTAATACAATTATTATTTTATTTTATATATGTAAGTATGTACATATGTACTTATGTTTAAAATAGAACTTACATTTTGAATGTAAATATATTACTTCCTTTTTAGTTTTATTTTTCTAATTTTTTAGTATTAAATTGTATTTGTACATGCTATTGAATGTTATCATTAGAGATTTTGATACACTTTATTAGATATCGAATAAGAGAAACCCAAAAGTGCAAAACTCGCACGTTCTAGTATGAACTCGCTCGTAAGCGAATGCGAGAATTAGCCCCCAAGATCTCTGGAATGCCAGCTACGATGAAATACTAATACTAGAAATGCCTGAATATACTTTTCTTATTGGGTACACAGATGACATAGTAGCTGCCATTACCGCAAGAACACAACGATTACAATGCAATGCACAAAACAGAGATACTATTATTAATCAAAAGAAAAATCCCTTTAAAGATAGATGTACGCATAGACAACATAATACAAACTACAAAAAAAGAAGTCAACTATCTCGGAATAAGACTGGATTCAAAACGGAAATTATCGAATCAAATCCAGTTTGCTACGAAAAAAGCTGCAAATATGTGTTGTAATAATAGCTGAGGACATAAACGGCATACATCAGCGAACGATTTTAAGCAGAAGAAAATTTATCGAGTCCTGCAATAGTGTTTTATTGTACTGAAGCGAAATATGGGTACACGCATTGAAGAATAAGTACAGGGCGAAAAAACTAGTCGCAGTGCAAATAACAGCAGCATTAGAAGTGCTTGTGATCTCAGGAATGAAGCCTTACAAGCAGCTGAACGGGTGGACATTTTCAATATAAAATTATTTAACCACCTAACAGCAGAAGAAATATATGCTATTAAATTGCAAACCAGAGAGAATGGCAAACACGCTGGAATAATTAAAGATGGCGGAAGGTGCACTTCCAAACTCATCCTTAACATATCGAAATGGACGGAACGGCAAAATGTAGAAGTCGACTTGCACAGATGTTATCTGGACATAGTTATTTCAGAAATTACCTATGCAAAATGCGAAAATGCAATAACTATTTCAGTATTTACGAGGCAATTAACACCTTAGATGATGCTGAACAATTGTTGCCATTGGCTCGATAGTTGCAGATAACTCGCAGACCAAAACGGGACTACTTAAAATATCGTTGCGAAGATGATAAGTTACGTTGAAAATTGGAGCCTGGCATAGGGAGTGGATGACGATCCACGTATTATGCGTGAATGATGAAACAGAACTGGGGCTTGACGTTTTTCTTCATACAATTTGGCATATAAAAGACGCGGATAGATAGAATCTATTTTATTTTGCCAGCGACTTTTCTTATGCTCTCACTCTCAGAGTAAAATGCTCTCAACAATGCTACCACACTTTTATTATATTTCATACAATTTGTAAACAAAACCAAAGAAAAATAAGAACAAAAGAAAATCAAAAAAACATTTCAAAGAGCAATATACATATTTATAATTTTCTACATTTGAAAATAAAATGAGTGATATTGTCGAAAAATTAATTGCAGAAGTGCATAAACATGATTTCATATATAATTTTCAGTCATCAATGTACAAAAACAAGACTTGTGATAAAAATTGGAAATGCGAATGAAATTGAAGTCGACGCTTCAATTATGGGCCTTTTTTCTCTGAGCGGCGTTTTTGCTTGAAGATGCGGACGTGTTCTGTTTCATCATTAATGCATTTTCCCAACCTTAAACCAAACAAAAAAAATTGGTGCACAACTTTTGTGGACTATAAGCTAATTTTTCTGAAGCCGCTTTATGGATTATAAGCGTTATTGATGCAATCCACACTTTGGACTATATAGAAATATTTTCTTTAATAAAACCGCTATTCTTAACAAAATAAAAATTTATTTATTATATAAATAAATATTAAGTTGTGAATTTTATAATTTTTATATATTAATTTTTAATTAATTTGTGAAGTTTTTATTCGAACTGAGTGATGTTTAATCAAAGAAATTTTTTAATTTTTCAGGCTTAAGTTCGTTTTCTCTAAATTTAATTTTATTATAAATTAAATTATTATTTAAATTAGAAAGAAAGACAAATCTAGTGGCTCTTAATACTTGAAACAGACAAAGAAAAAGTTTTTTGACTGCGCGGAGGGTTGAACTGACATCGATGTTTCGAGACTAACCACAAGTCTCATCATCAGAGTTGTCTACCGCTTAGACCTCACTGCCACCACGGCAGCTGCAATCAGACCAGTTAAAGATCCTTTACATTAATTAAATCTGCTGAATTACATGTAAGTTTTACACTACAGCTTTTTATAATTTTTAATGGGTTGGAACTTTACTATACTTTTTTCAAAGTCTATCTTGTTCAAGTTGAGCTTTATTCAAGTATCTCTTATTTTCATTCCCAGGTGGCAGCCTTCGGCTACCAATACTCTAGGGATTTTATTTGGAATGCGCTTATATATACAGCTGTTTTTTTAAATTGTATAAACAACTGTATAAACACATTCCTAGCTACGTGCCTTTAGTTTTGTAATTAATTTGTGAAGTTTTTATTCGAACTGAGTGATGTTTAATCAAAGAAATTTTTTAATTTTTCAGGCTTAAGTTCGTTTTCTCTAAATTTAATTTTATTATAAATTAAATTATTATTTAAATTAGAAAGAAAGACAAATCTAGTGGCTCTTAATACTTGAAACAGACAAAGAAAAAGTTTTTTGACTGCGCGGAGGGTTGAACTGACATCGATGTTTCGAGACTAACCACAGTCTCATCATCAGAGTTGTCTACCGCTTAGACCTCACTGCCACCACGGCAGCTGCAATCAGACCAGTTAAAGATCCTTTACATTAATTAAATCTGCTGAATTACATGTAAGTTTTACACTACAGCTTTTTATAATTTTTAATGGGTTGGAACTTTACTATACTTTTTTCAAAGTCTATCTTGTTCAAGTTGAGCTTTATTCTAATGTCTCTTATTTCATTCCCAGGTGGCAGCCTTCGGCTACCAATACTCTAGGGGTTTTTATTTGGAATGCGCTTATATATACAGCTGTTTTTTTAAATTTTATAAACAACTGTATAAACACATTCCTAGCTACGTGCCTTTAGTTTTTTAATTAATTTGTGAAGTTTTTATTCGAACTGAGTGATGTTTAATCAAAGAAATTTTTTAATTTTTCAGGCTTAAGTTCGTTTTCTCTAAATTTAATTTTATTATAAATTAAATTATTATTTATATTAGAAAGAAAGACAAATCTAGTGGCTCTTAATACTTGAAACAGACAAAGAAAAAGTTTTTTGACTGCGCGGAGGGTTGAACTGACATCGATGTTTCGAGACTAACCACAGTCTCATCATCAGAGTTGTCTACCGCTTAGACCTCACTGCCACCACGGCAGCTGCAATCAGACCAGTTAAAGATCCTTTACATTAATTAAATCTGCTGAATTACATGTAAGTTTTACACTACAGCTTTTTATAATTTTTTAATGGGTTGGAACTTTACTATACTTTTTTCAAAGTCTATCTTGTTCAAGTTGAGCTTTATTCTAATGTCTCTTATTTCATTCCCAGGTGGCAGCCTTCGGCTACCAATACTCTAGGGGTTTTTATTTGGAATGCGCTTATATATACAGCTGTTTTTTTAAATTGTATAAACAACTGTATAAACACATTCCTGGCTACGTGCCTTTAGTTTTGTAATTAATTTGTGAAGTTTTTATTCGAACTGAGTGATGTTTAATCAAAGAAATTTTTTAATTTTTCAGGCTTAAGTTCGTTTTCTCTAAATTTAATTTTATTATAAATTAAATTATTATTTAAATTAGAAAGAAAGACAAATCTAGTGGCTCTTAATACTTGAAACAGACAAAGAAAAAGTTTTTTGACTGCGCGGAGGGTTGAACTGACATCGATGTTTCGAGACTAACCACAGTCTCATCATCAGAGTTGTCTACCGCTTAGACCTCACTGCCACCACGGCAGCTGCAATCAGACCAGTTAAAGATCCTTTACATTAATTAAATCTGCTGAATTACATGTAAGTTTTACACTACAGCTTTTTATAATTTTTAATGGGTTGGAACTTTACTATACTTTTTTCAAAGTCTATCTTGTTCAAGTTGAGCTTTATTCAAGTATCTCTTATTTTCATTCCCAGGTGGCAGCCTTCGGCTACCAATACTCTAGGGATTTTATTTGGAATGCGCTTATATATACAGCTGTTTTTTTTTTTTTTTTTTTAATTGTATAAACAACTGTATAAACACATTCCTAGCTACGTGCCTTTAGTTTTTTAATTAATTTGTAAAGTTTTTTATTCGAACTGAGTGATGTTTAATCAAAGAAATTTTTAATTTTTCAGGCTTAAGTTCGTTTTCTCTAAATTTAATTTTATAAATTAAATTATTATTTAAATTAGAAAGAAAGAAAAATCTAGTGGCTCTTAATACTTGAAAAATACAAAGAAAAAGTTTTTTGACTGCGCGGAGGGTTGAACTGACATCGACGTTTCGAGACTAACCACAGTCTCAGATAAAGATCTGGTGTGATTGCAGCTGCCGTGGTGGCAGTGAGGTCTAAGCGGTAGACAACTCTGATGATGAGACTGTGGTTAGTCTCGAAACATCGATGTCAGTTCAACCCTCCGCGCAGTCAAAAAACTTTTTCTTTGTCTGTTTCAAGTATTAAGAGCCACTAGATATTTCTTTCTTTCTAATTTAAATAATAATTTAATTTATAAAATGAAATTTAGAGAAAACGAACTTAAGCCTGAAAAATTAAAAATTTCTTTGATTAAACATCACTCAGTTCGAATAAAAAACTTTACAAATTAATTTCTCTAGATACTTTTAAAAGAGGTATTAATGACAGTTTAAAGACAGCCATTTTCGCAGCTCGTCCAAAGACTTTACAAGACGCGGTAGAACTAGCACTAGAACTAGAAAATGAGAATAAATTAAACAATAATGCGGTAATGCACATTCAAAAGCAACAACATAATAATAATCAAACCAGGCATTACAATAGCAATTTCCGCGAAAGAAATAATTTTGAAAATAACAACAACTCTCGTAGTAGAAATAACAACAACAATTTTAGCAATAATAGAAACAATAATTTTCCTAATAGGTATAATGGCAACAACACAAATTTCAACAGAGGCACCAATTACACTAGGAATGGCAATTTCAACAACAATAATTCTCTTAGGAACAACAATCATTTTACAAACAACAATCGTAATAACAATACACCTAGAAACAATAACAACAATAGAAACTACAGAAATAACACAAACAGTAACAACAATAATAACAGTAACAACAACAGAAGATATATACGTACGATACAAGACGAGGGAAACGAGGAAGGCTCGGAATACAGGGATATTGCGGACAGCCAAAATTAAGAGTATTTAAAGTTTCAAATAATAACACAAATTACATAATCGCTAAATACTAAAATAAAGAATTAACATTTCTTGTCGACACAGGAGCCGACATATCGTTATGTCGCACTAGAACAATTTTGGATGATGAACCACTAAATATTGAAAACAGATGCAAATTAACAGGCATCACTAATGAAGAAATATATTCATTAGGGACAACTGAACTTGAACTTTCATTAGCAGACCAAACATGCAAATACAAATTCCATCTAGTAGATGACAATTTTCCAATAGAGACTGACGGAATAATAGGGAGAGACTTTTTAAGAGAATAATTATGCAAAATAGATTACAAGACATTCACAAATTCTTTGTTTACCAATAATGAAACCATAATTCTGCCAATGCAATCAAAAGCATTCGACACATTAAAAATAACTATACCACCACGAACAGAAATCATACAACCATTGAAATTAAACCTTACAGAAGATTGCGTAATACTTAATAATGAATTAAAAAGCGGTATTTTTTTAAGTAATTCAATAGCACCAAAAAGGGGAATGACACACATTAAAATTTTAAACACAACAAATGATACACAAATTTTACAGGGCATTAAACTGCATACTGATCCACTAAAAAACTATGACATATTAAATTACACAAATGGAAACAATGACGAACGTTTTGAACAAATTCTAAATGACTTGCAATTAAATAATACTGATATGCTGCATATGCCAAAATCCGAATTAATAAACATATTCAAAAGATATCAAAATGTATTTCATTTAGAGAATGAGAAATTAGCTGTAAACAATTTTTATAAACAAAACATAGCAGCTTCAGATAACACTCCGGTGTATATAAAAAACTACAGACTACCCCACTCGCACACGTACATAATAAATGAACAAGTACATAAAATGTTACATGACGATATAATATAACCATCAATTAGCCCCTACAATGCTCCACTTCTTTTGGTACCCAAAAAGAATACAGAAGACAAACGAAAATGGAGACTTGTAGTAGACTTTAGAAAGTTAAATGACAAAATAGTTAATGACAAATTTCCACTAACTAGATTAGAGGATATTTTGGATAAACTAGGAAAAGCTAAATGGTTTTCGACTCTTGACGTGGCTAGCTCATTTCACCAAATTCAGTTGGACAAGGACTCAAGACCACTTACAGCTTTCTCTACACAACAAGGACACTACCAATTTAAAAGACTACCATTTGGACTTAAAATTTCATCAAACAGTTTTCAGAGAATGCTTACGATAGCACTTTCAGGACATGATTCAGAAGCTTTTCTTTATGTCGATGACATAATTGTCTATGGATGTAGTTTGAACCATCACAATGAAAATCTTGACAAAGTTTTAGACAGACTTCAACGATACAACTTAAAACTGAATCCAAAGAAATGTTGTTTTTTGAGACCAGAAGTAGTTTACTTAGGCCATTTAATAACAAAGGACGGCGTGAAAACAGATCCAGCTAAATATGAAGTTATTAAAAATTCATGTAAAATCATAAAATAAGATCAATATATAAGGCCGATTCTACTCTCAGTGCTGAAATCCTTTTTCTATTGATCACCCAGGTATGGGAGCAGAAGTCTTTTCCGAGCGAATGGAAGGACGGCATAATGGTGAAGATTGCGAAAAAAGGATATTTGAAAGATTGCAACAATTGGCGGGGCATATGTGTTTTACCAGCAATTTCAAAGATTATAGCAAAAATAATACTCAATCGCATAAAGGAACATCTTGAAAACACAATAACCTCGGCCCAAGCCGGCTTCCGTAGTGGTTTCTCGTGCGCAGATCACATAAACACCATTAGAATTATCATTGAACAGTGTGTCGAACCTAATTCAACTCTTAATCTACTTTTCATTGATTTTGAAAAATCGTTTGACAGCATCAATCGTAATTGCATTTGGAACGCTCTTCGTAAGAGAGGTATCCCGTCAAAACTAATAGCATTAATAAAAGAGAGCTATAATGATGCTAACTGCTATGTGTTACATAAGGGGAAATTGTCTGAACCTTTCTAGGTACTAACTGGAGTGCGGCATGGATGCATACTATCACCACTTCTGTTCTTGCTTGTCATTGAGGACGTACTGACATCAACCTCATTTCAGCGTAGGGGTGTTCAATGGCGTATAGATAACTCCTTTTTAAACTACCTTGCATATGCAGATGACATATGCCTTCTTTCGCATAGAGTTCGTAACCTTGAGATGTCGATGTTTGACCTCCAGTCAAAGGTCTAAAATAAACACAACAAAAACAAAAGGTCTCTCCATACAAGTTAACTCTCCGGCATCTATTAATGTAGGTGATAACAACTATGCCATTGTCAACGAATTTTGTTATTTGGGTAGCATGACCGTTGATAGAGGTACTGAGATTGACGTGGAGGCAAAAATCAGTAGAGCTAGAGCAGCATTTGGAATTCTAGCACCAATATGGCAAAACAACAACATTAGTCTTCGAACAAAACTGCGAATTTTTGAATCCAATGTAAAATCAGTTCTTTTGTACGGATGCACAACATGGAAGGTGACCAGTACAATTAGAAGTCGTTTGCAAACATTCGTTAATCGCTGCCTCAGACGAGTACTTCGAATCTTTTGGCCAAATGTTATATCAAATATTGAGCTACTTCGTAAATCAAATCAGATAGATGTGGCAACTGAGATTCGAAAACGAAAATGGCAATGGATTGGTCACACACTCGACGTCCAGATGAAAATATTGCCAAGCATGCGTTAAGTTGGAACCCGTTTCATCAAGCAGGACGAAGAGTTGGAAGGCCTAGAATAACTTGGAGACGTTCCACCGAAGCCGAAATGAGATCTATGGGTTTAAAATGGAACGAAGCTAGAAATGTAGCCCAAAACCGAGTGCGGTGGAGAACGGCTATTGTTGGCGCCCTACGCTCCAGTGTTAGTTAAAGGAACATATATATATATATATATATATTCTTAACAAAATAAAAATTTATTTATAATATAAATAAATATTAAGTTGTGTATTTTATAATTTTTAAATATTAATTTTTAATTAAATCAATATTTAAAACATAAACCTTTTTTTTTGTACTTTTATTATTTATTGGATCTTGAATTATGAATTGAAACATCAATAAGTTATTCAAATCTTAAATCTACAAATGTAAATATGTTTAGCCACTGCTAACAAAATTTTCTAGTTTCAGCGGTTGATTTTTTGTTTTTTTTTTTTACATATCTCGTGTACGGCTGAGAGAAAGAGTATCCCCAAAGGGTGTGGCCTATATAGTTTAGAATATTGCGCGCAAGTTTTTTAATATATTTTCTCGCGTGTTTTGAAAATACTGTCTTCACCAACGGAATATCAAGGTCTTTGTGAATTTGCTGCTGTAATAGTACGTAGAATTTTGTTTTGTCGCCTTTGAATTTTTTCTACATTCGATGCTGAGGCAGTGCCCCATAACTGGATTCCATAGGGCCATATTGGTTTTAGGATCGCGTTGTAAAATAGAAGTTTGCAGTCTAGGCTTAGTATAGAATATCTTCCCATAAGCCAATTCATGTGGGCTGCTTTTAATTTCATTTGCATCAACTTTGCGTCTATATGCGATTTCCATGTTAAACGGTGATCAAGGTGAACGCCTAGATATTTGACTTCAGTGTGTTGCGGTATAGTTTTGGTGTTGATTTGCATAGGCGGGCATGTTTCCCTGCGCAACGTAAAAGTGACGTGTACACATTTCGGCTCGTTAACTTTAACACGCCATTGCTTAACCATTTTTCCAATTTGGATATACTGTGTATTCTCTCTTAAGGGGGCGCCTAAGGGACTGATGAGTTTGTCCGAATTTGAGAAGTGTCCGTTTATGAGAGAAACACAAAAAGAGTAATCAAGAATCTGTAATACATATATTAATATTTTAACAATTTTATTCCAAAAACATAAAGATAAGACAAAATAAACTAAATTTTCATTAATACTTTTGCGAATAAAAAAGAAATAACTTGAAAGACCAGATATTCAACTGGATTTAAAAAAGTCCGAAATTGTAGCTTGGCGAGTTTTTCCTAAAAATATTGTTACCCTGTATGATGTCCAATTATGGGAAAATAAAATTTCATACATCGTGGAAAAAAGTTCCGGCGTCCTGTTATAGGAGGGATATCCGCTTAAGAGGAAAATATTTTTGAAATCCCTTACAATATTTTTGGTACTGAAAAAAGTGTCCGTATATGTTTTTTTTTAAACTTTTCAAAGTTTATTTCTCTTTATGTACATATATTCATTCTTTTCATTTATTAGAATGTTTACTTTAAGTAATAAATCTTTTGATTTAATATATATAAGTATTGTTGTTTATATTTATTTTCGATATTTCGCTAACAATTTGTTAGCATCCTCAGGAAAATTTTATAAGTTATTAATTTATTTTGAATACTATATAAAAACTTATAAGTGGCATTTAAATATTATTCCGTTTCTAATTAGAAAGTAAGTTTTTCGTTTGGGGTACCCAAGTTACCCCACGTCGTACTTTACGTTACAAATTTTCGTTTTTTTTTTTCGAACCAAAAATTGAAAACAAAAAAAAAAACTATCCCAGCGAAAGATAGAAGACTATATAAATGAGAGTGAAGAGGATCCTAATGATAGAGAATCAGATTGTGACAGTGACAACTCTTATTATATACGTAGTATTTATGTAAGTGAAGATAGTGAAACGGAAGACGAAATTGAAGAAGAAGAAGAACAAGCAGAAGATATTCTTCCGGATATTGATGTTAATGAAAATGATGTTGCTTTACCTTTTAATGCAGAATATTACACCGCTAAGTCTGGCAGTCTATTCCTCAAACGCGTAGGTTAGCATGCAATATTGTGAATGTTACCCCTGGAGTAACTAGCTACATTAGTGACGCTAGAAAAAGAAAGTCTGTCTTCATACTAACGAAGAATCCAAAAGAGTGTTTGAAAAGTATAATGAAAACCATCCCCAGAGGCAAAAAAAATTGGTAACTGGTAACTGAATGTGAATTGGATGCATTTCTTGGAGTACTTATTATTATGGATTATAATCGACCTAAGGGAGCAGTAGTCAATAGCGATAAACTTATAAGAGAATACTCATGTGGCAGGCGAACTGAACGTTGGCCATTTAGAATTTTTATAAATATGGTAGACATAGCTGCACTGAATGCATTTGTCTTCTTTATACAGAAGAAGCCCGAATGGAATCTTTCAAACTCACGAAGAAAGAAATTTCTATTAGATCTTGGAAAAAAATAACTAAACCAAATATGAAAAAGCGTTTGCAAAACGAAGCTAAAACCATCTTAAGTTTAAGACGCACTTTGTCGGCTTGTGGTCTTGCAGTTGAAATTGAAAAAAATTGTGAAAATTTAATAACAATAGATGGAACAAAACGTGGTCGTTGCTTCATGTGTCCTAGGAATAGAGATAAGAAGTCAAAAGTGAAATGTTCTACATGCTCTAACTTTGTTTGCAATGAACATAGTTCTGAGGAAAAGAAAATCGTTTGTCAAAAACATGTTATGGCTTCTAGTGATACTGAATAAATATTTAAGTGAAAAGGATGGACGGGTGGATGATGCATTCAATTATTACATTTATTCATATTATAGACATTGAATTATTATACTTATTTTATTTTTTGTTTTTTATTATTTAGATTAGAATTGAATCCCTAAGTTTACGTTCCTTAATAAAAATTGTAACATGAATTGTTTTAAAATTAATACGTTTTGATGCGATAATTTAAAATAAAGACTGAAAATTAATAAAATAATCGTTCGTTTCTTTCAAAATAATATTTGTAGTACTTTTATGCAAACATATAAACAACAAAAGCCAATTTTTCTTTGGGGGACCTCAGTGACCCTACTCCGTACTTTATGTCAAAAATCAGATTTCATAGTCTAAGGGTTAAGCTCGTTGGCATTTCGTTATACGTCCTTGGCAATAGTACTTTTAATGTTCGATTACCGTACCTGTGTTTTGTAGTCACAATTTTAAGACGACTTTCTGATCGGAGTAGAGTGTTGTATTTGTGAGTGATTGGTTGTAGTCGTTCATCGCAGTCAGAACAGTTAAACGATATATAATTTCATCGTTCAGGATGTTAGGTTGACGTGGTAGGTTTTTAAATAGCGTGTTGTTGGTTGGAGATGATTGTGTTTTGTTTCGCGCTTGATTACGGTTTGTTTCGTTGCTTTGTTCAATTGGTTGCGTGTTCAGAGTGCTTGTGTCGTTATACTACGTTCACACGGAACATGCTTCGCTCTCTATTCATGCTTCACACCCCAATCATGA
Source organism: Lypha dubia (assembly GCA_947311025.1). NCBI lineage: Eukaryota > Metazoa > Arthropoda > Insecta > Diptera > Tachinidae > Lypha > Lypha dubia. Next base: position 100,761,651 of record OX371260.1, on the reverse strand, counting down.
CAACATGCTTCGCCATACAAATTTTTGAGAGCGAAGCATGTAGATTCATATTGAATCTACTTGCGAAGCATGAAAAATTGCTGTCTTCTCTAAATTTTATCGTAATTTATCGGTAGCTTATCTGAACTAGATGTAAAAAACACAACAAAAACTTTAATTAAAAGTGAAAAATTGAATTAAAACTATTATAAAGATGAAACAACAATGGAAACAAACAATATGTTTGTACATTTTTAAAAATGCGTAATAATTTTAACTCTTTTTTTTTTTTCTATTTTAGATTATATTTGTTATTAAAAAGAGAACTGTCAAATCGAAGAAAGTACATGAGTCGTGTGAACAGCTAGATTCATAAACATGCTTCAGAGAGCGAAGCAAGTGCTTCATCTTCTCGTGTGAACATAGTATTATTTACATATCTAGTGTTGTTATTATTTGACGAATAGTTATTCTATTGTGTATTGCGATGGTTATTATTTGGAGTTTGGTTATAGTCATATTCAGTATTTGTTTGATTTTAAACAGTATTTTGAGAAGACGATTTTGGGTATGTTGGAGATTTTTACAATGTGACGATTTTGCCCAGGCTGTTATGCCATACCGTATATAAGATTCTGCCAGCGAATAGTATACCTGACGAAGTACCGTGTTCGTAGCAGCGTAGCTGAGGTGGTATAATGAATAACCAGCTTTTCGAAGTTTCTTTTGCACCTCTTTTATATGTGTTTCTCCATTTGAAGGTGCTATCTACGTATACTCCAAGGCGAATTTATATAAGGTGGGAGCCAGAATAAAACAAATACAACACGAAAAACAACAGGCATTTTGTTTGTGTAAATTTCCAAACGATTGTCAATTTGTTTTGTAAAGAAAGTGAGAAATAAAGAAATGAAATTATGTATTAGTGCTCCCATCTATAAGGCCATATCCGAAAACTGGCCATATTTTTTTGTAGTTGTACTCTATACATACAACTTTTGCAATGTTCATAAAAACATAAAAAGTGAAATAATTTGAAATATGTACATGTTTTAATACAAAATGTCCATTAAAATTTTTTTTGTAAAACAAATCAAATTTATATTGATTTTTAATGAATACTTCAGCTAGCATCTAAGTGTTACATATACTTACATATGTATGCACATATTTCTTATATAAAAAATACATATATTTAATCGGATACTCAATTCATCTTTTAAAATTCCACATCAAAATGTTTTTGTTTTGAAGATTTCGATGTCCTAAGTATTTAGATATATGTATGTAAGTTGTGTGTATTGAGTTAACCCTAATAGGAATTTTCTAATGATTAAAAAATATTATATTAGTAAATTTCTAACAAAGTCAATATTCTTCGTACCTATTATTGAATTTGTTTTCAAAAAACAAATTTGGGGATTTTAGGAGATAATGGAATGAAAGTGTAGAATAAAAATTAAAAAAGGTAGCCCAGAAACAAATAAAATTTTCTATTTATATACAATTTGTTTTTATTAATTAATTTATATCAATTACATAAAATTAAATGCATGAGGCCAAGTGCAAGGCTCATGAACGATAAATTACATTTAAGCACTAATTTAAAATATATCATCAGTCATTCTATCCACGGGGACCCTGCGTTTCAGTGACTTCTGGTGGCCTTGAAATACAAAGACTTAGCTTGTGATTCTTCAGAATGTTTCCAATTATATAAATCTTACCTGAACTTTGAATTCCATATCCTTTTTCGCTTTTTAACGTTTGCTTCCTTTTTTCACAATTATTTTCTTTTTTGCATACACTTTTTTTAATTCATATAAAAATTTTAGCTTTAAAAATTTTAATTTACAAAAAATATCAAATTTGTTTGTAAACAAAGAATTTAATAGAAAAGGAAATACTACAAAATTTGACAATCGTTTGGAAATGGCGAATTTTTGAATTCGCCATTGCTCCCACCTTGTATAGATTCGCCTTAGTATACTCCTAGGTATTTCCCAGTAAAAAATTTTCATGTTTTTTGAAGCACTAAAGGAATAAAGTGCATTATTATTCGCTTTAAAATATGAGCTTGCTAAGAAGCTGATTTCATAGCTCCACAACAATGCAGGTTTTAAAGCGAGAAAGTTAGCAAATATGTATACACACATCCAATGGGTAGTATGAATAAAAAAGTATTTGCTTTTTACTTAAAGATTTGTTTGAAAACTCAAAATTCTGGATGTTATTGACTATAAAAGTAAGAATTTTGGGGTTTAAAACAAATTTTCAAGTAAAGGTATAAACACATTCGCCACAGCAGACTACACGAACACACGAACACAAATGCTGCTAGCTACCGTTGTAGCCAGTTTAGTTTGGAAACGACCCCTACAAGAAATGGATAACCGAAACCAACACAAGCAACATTTTTTTACTAACACACTTGCAACAATTTTATAATGAATTTTTGCTATTGGTGCTGCCACTGTTTCGTTTTTGAAATAAAATTTTAAGGATTGTTTTTATAATGTGTATTGTTTATTTTGGTTTAGCAATTTATGTACATATTTATTTAATTTTCATTTGAATAAAAGTTCAATCAAAATTTATTAATTATGCGTTCATACATTTCAATAATTTAATTATTTATTGTAAAATAAATGTAATTTGTATACAAAATGGATTTGGGAAATTTTGGGGGTATTTTGAAAGAAAACGTATTGGGAAAAAAGTGTTGCTAGTGGCAATTGCAGGCAAATATTGCATTAGTTGTCCCACTCTACATGTGTGTTAGAGTGGAACATATATGTACATTATATATAAAAAAAAATGCCACAAAAGGAATTAAAATAGTGAGAAAATATTAAAATTGTTTTATAAATTGTGTAATGTTGCCTAAAACTCCAAAAAGTGATTTCTGGAAATTCGTTAAAGGCAGTGCCAAGATTCTTTTTGTTATATGTATATTTGGCCAAAGAACGCTTAGAAGATTCAACCACATATGGGGAGAATAAAACCAACCACGATATAGGCAGCAATATGGACACGATTACCAAAAGACAAAAAGATAAGAAATACAATTTTTGTATTATTAAATTATTGTAATAAAAAGTCTCACTTACCAATGTCTTTCAGGCTTTCTTTCACATTATTTACTCTCTGGAGCTTCAGTTCTGCCACCACTTTTATTATATGTGAGTGTGTTCTGGGTGCATGTGCTGCTCCCGGTGGAAAATCTTTATTAATGTTACAAACTTTGCATCCCGAACAATTGGTACATATGTAATGATGTGATGGAATCGCGTGTAAATCGTATACGTAAAGTTATGAAGGAATATTTATTCGATTACGAAGAACGTTGTGTAGGACGTGGTTTAATACTGAATCAGTGTGATGCTCGCAATATAGATGACTTTGGCACATACGATAAATATGTAAACAATATACAATATCAAATAAATATGTACATTTCATATGAAATATAAAAGAAAAAACATTTTGTATTGACGGATATTTTCGTTAGGTGGGACTAGTTAGTGCTAACCAATATTTTGGTTAGCTGTGACTAGTTAGCGCTAACCAATATTTTGTTAGGTTTGACTAGTTAGTGCTAACCAATATTTTGGTTAGGTTTGACTAGTTAGTGCTAACCAATATTTTGGTTAGCTGTGACTAGTTAGTGCTAACCAATATTTTGGTTAGGTTTGACTAGTTAGTGCTAACCAATATTTAAGTTATCATTGACTAATAACAAGCAGCAGAGTAAGCACTACAGATATATGTTATTTAGTCGGGGAAATTAATCAGTTAGAGAAAGATGCAAAATCACACGTATACAAGAGCTTCGGTTAGTTTTTGCATATTGCTCTTAATAAAATAGTGGAAACTATAACCGACATAGCCGTCAGCACTACCAGTTAAATAACTAGTTATATAGCTGGTAGTCTTCTTTTAGGGGACAGATACACAGTAAACAGCTGATCCTGAATTGTTGCAACGATTCATTTATGTATATTACAGTGGTGCATATTCAGCGCTTTTACTTTTTTAAAAATCGCTGGGGCGAATTGAATTCGCCACTCACATCACTTTGTATGGATTCGCTTTGACCAAAAACAATTCATCTCATGGATCTCCTTTGGCCCCGGAGTTAAGGGGTTCAAAACTTATTTTTTATTGGCCATAACTCCTAGAATATGGAACGGATATAAGCAATGTGGATATCACTCTAAACTTCTCTAAAATACCTTTATACTGGTACACAATTTTTTTAAAACAATTTACCCATTGCGAGTGAAATTCAATTTTAAAATTTTTTTATCTGACTTTTCACTTTTACAGAGAACTTACCATGCTTTTATTTGGTGTATACTTGAAATCTGTCACCGATGAAATACGTAAGTTATGCTTCTTTAAAGATGATTTTAAGAACTAAATGAGTTATTTAGAGCATTTTGAACTGATACCTATGTCGTTTATATTCGTTCTATATTGTAGGACTTATGATCAATAATATATTGAAGTTTTGAAACCCGTAACTGCGGAATCAAGAGAGAGCGCCGAAAAAATTACAAAAAAATTTTTGTACATATGAAAAGTAATACTATCAGGCTCAAGTTCAGTTTTATTGAATTAATGAAAATTCAAAATTCCTAAGATTTTTTTTATGTTGATAAATATTATTATTTATATCCAATCAGTTTTTAGCAGAACGTATCAGTACTGATTTCAAGGCCGCTACACCTCTCATCAGCGTTCAATTGTCCATCTTTACAGTTTTTGTAAAGTGGATACTAATTGAGAAGAATATCAACTATTTAACCAGTTTTCAACAGAAATAGAATACGAGAAAAAAAAATACGAGAGCTAAAAACTGACTGGATATAAATAATAATATTTTTTAACATAAAAAACTCTTAGGAATTTTGAATTTTCATTAATTCAATAAACCTGAACTTGAGCCTGATAATATTACTTTTCCTATGTACGTCAATATAAGTTCGAATAATAATTACGTTTATTCATAATAATAATAATATAAAAATAAAAAAAAAATTTTAGGTAAAAAATTATAGCCCTGTGAGTTTTTTTAATTTTTAACAATGTTGGTATTTTTGACTCAAGTCAATATTCTATATAACAATAAAGCTAATAAAAATTCTTGATGCATATATCTTATAACATTTCAATTTTGAAATTTTCTCTTTTACACTAATTTGCTTTACAAATTTTGTTATATTGTCAACACTGTTTTGGTTTTGTGGCCATCAGAAATAGAAATTAGTTTAATTCGACTACACGACATAATTAGCATGGACAAAAACCTGTTGCCGTGTTGCCTTGCTGTCTTCAATTTAATCATTCTCATATGCACACATGTATTCTAATTTTGACAGGTGGTAGTCGGTAGCCTGCTGTGGCGAATGTGTTTAATGCTTAAATAGGAAATACGTTTTTTATTGATAGTGCATATCATACACTTATAATTAATCAGCTTCCTTTGTGCTGCTATCTGTATACTTATTACAACATGCCAAATAGATACACAAAACACATTAATCCAGGTATATACATATATGCATTAGAAGATTTTTCTCATATTATATTATTCATTATTTAAACAGCGCTTCGAATAACTGCTGTGTTTGCATGTTTTATTAGACCCAAAAAAGCGCTTTTGTGAGCAAAAATGTAGTACTCCAAACCGGGAACTCGCCATACAAAAATCAGCAGCGATATCAGCAGGTTTGTCAGCGCTTCTTTTATTCTGTAATAGTAGAAACCTGCTTTATTTGAAGCAATTTTTTTACTGGGTTATATGTGTTGACAATTTCAATTTTGGTATTACAATTGTCGTTCATATCATTTGCCTTGTTATGTATGCATTTAATATCATGATATTTCAATTTTATAAAAATATGATTTACATGTGGCTGTCTAATATGCATCAGTTATGTTTTGGATGCGTTGATCTTCAGACCGTTATCGTGACACCATTTTGATACTATATCTAGCTGTTTTTGGATCATTTGTGTAGTTGTCTCAATGTTTTTATGTGTAACAACAATTGCTGTATCGTCGGCATATACATAAGTATCGCAATCTTTTGCGTTATATCAGGTATAGAATTGGGCCTAGTTTAGGTCCTTGTGGGGCTTCATACTGTGATTCAATTGCGCTACTGAAATTATTTGCAATTTTGATGCAATAGCTTCGGTAACTTAGATAGTCCTCAAACCAAGATATAACATGTCCTCGTATTCCGTTTCTATGTAGCGTTGACAGAAGTTTTTTGTGTAAAAGAGTGTTGAATGCTTTACTGAAGTCGATGAATAATACTAGGCGCTGTTCATTTTTACTGAGAGCGTTATTTATTTTATCGGTGAATTTACCTAAAAGTTGATTGAACTTTTTATCTCTCTGAAAACCGAAATGATTTGCGTGTATTATTTTATATTTGTATAAGAAATTATTTAGTTTATTAACAATGACTTCCTCTAATACCTTTTCTATCACCGATAGTATTGATATTGGTCAATAATTATTAACATCGTATTTTTCATCACTTTTGTAAACAGGTCTAACTATGGACGTTTTTAAGAATTTTGGGATTTCAGATTGGTTGATGTTTTGGTTAATTAATGCCGTAATTACAGGTGTTAGAATTAAAGCATTATTTTTAATGTCTTTGGGTATGATTCCATCGAAACCTGAACCTTTTTTTTTATCTTTGTTAAAATATTAAAAATTTCATCTTCATTTGTGTGTTCTAAGTACATCGAGTTTTGAATAGTATTTTCATGAGTGTATTATTTTTAACACGTTTTTATTAATATTCGTAGCAAATTTTTGTTCTAATTTTCAATATTGTAGTTTTTGAAGTTTTGTAAAATTATGCTATCGATTTTTTTTGGAAGTTCTGCCATTGATTTCTTTTATTATTTGCCAAGTTGTTCGAGGATTTTTTAGATTTTCTAAAAAATTTTGTTTGTATTATTTGTTTTTTTTTTTCAAAAATTTTCTTATTAAGTTTATTTCTCAATTTTTTTATATTCTTGTTCATAATTTAAGTTTACTTTAGAGTTATCATAAATTTTGCAAAACCTGTTGAAAATTTTGTTATATCAGTGAGTTATATTACCTTCGACTATTAGATTATGCCAATTTGTTTCGCTAATGAATTTGTTAACTTTATAGTTACTGATGTGGGTAGGCCCTCCTAAACAGTGTTGCCATTTTGGTGCTTTTTGGGTATTTTTTGGTGCCATTTTACTTAAGCAATACCCGAAATTTTGATAAATACCCGTTTTTGAAAAGCGGGTATTTATAGTGCTTTTAACAATTTCTCACAGTGCTTTTAGGTGCGTTTTAAATAATCAACATTTTTGGCACTGAACCATTTTCCTACTATTCTTTAAACACACCTAATACTTTTTTTAACAAACTGCGTATTATGTGCATCTATATATTTTGATTAGTACTCGCAAACTGTTAAGAGTTTGAATTCTATAATTTCTCAAGCATCTTTTTTTTTAAATTCGTGCAGAAAATTGTATGATTTATTTGTTTAGCAATGATTTTACTTTTAATATACATATCCGTTGATTTGTTTGCTGTGCAAATTTAAGCAAGAAAGTGCCTTGTTTATTATAAATCTGAACAGTAATTAAAAGTAAGTTCTTCATTGATTTCATATGTGTTAAAGTTCATCATCTAACAATGGCTTTCCTTTAGATGGAAAAACAAATATATAGAAAACCTTGGGAGAATGATCCAGCTTTTAAGATGTGGCTTAGATTACCAAAAGATTAACTAAAAGCATATTGCATTTGTTGTAAATGTGAAATAGATTCAAGATAAAGCGATTTACTCCAAAAAAGACGCACAAAAAAAACATGGAAAAGCAATAGATCCAAATGAAAGTTTTCATTGCAGCCAATGCTGTCTTTTGCTCCACCAGACCCAAAACAAAATTAGGTTAGTGCTTTTGTTCCCGAAATTTTTTTCAATTTTACCCTTTTTTACCCTATTTCCATGGGCTCACAGTGCTTTTGATGTTGCAAGAGTTGGCATCACTGCTCCTAAACCATATTGAGTTTCTATGATCATTATTTGTTGAAACATGTTTGATGCAACAAAATGTCAAAAGGTGGTCTGATATTGTTGTTTTAATTACGGCTGATTTGAAACATGTTGGTTCATTTATTTATTTTGTAATCCGTTTGACATGAGCATATCAATGTATGTTGTTGTTACATTATTGCAATGATGTTCAGCCCATACAACAATTGTTTGAAAAAAATTCATACACATTTGTTACGCTATTTTAAAAACTCATTCATTCATCGTTGAGCAAGCGACGAAAACACATGCGTCGGAGTATCGTCATTTTTTTCAGGAATTTATTAAGCATTGTTGTTGGTTTTTGTTGAACAAAGCACAGTAAACACACACGATTCAATTATAATTGAACACACAAAAAACAAAGTAAAAAAATAAAAGCTACACGTCTACGAAATGAGATGTGAACGGTATTTTATGATAAATGATGCTTTTCATAACATTCAATGCCTTTTATGCTACAAAATATTTAAGGCTGGAAATTAAAACGTTTTGAAAAGACATTTTCATTCATATCATTATGAAATTGAAAAAATAAATTGTAAAGAGAAGGAGGAGCTTCTTAATGAAAAGAAGAAAATTTATTTTTTCCAATTAAAGGAATGGCTTAATGGAATTGAAAACAATTCAGAAAATCAGAACCTAAATAGTGGAATATCAAGCTTAGTAAGTTTAAATGTCATCAGGCATGGAAGACCTTTTTCTGATGGGATCTTCATGAAAGAAGTTCTTATAAAGATTTTTGAAAAGCTAAGCTAAAGTACTGACTTCATTAAATCTAATCCTTTATCCCGATTTACTCTAGTTCGGCGCACTACACAAATAGGAACTTCTTTAGAACATTTTATTACTGAAAAATTGAAAAGTTGCGAATTCTTTTCAGTCTGCCTAGACGAAAGTACCAACATTAACGACGTTTGTGAACTTATAATATGTATTCGTTGTGTAGATGCCAATTACAACGTTTTTGAAACAATGTTCACCCTTGAAAGTTTTTATACAAACGTAACAGGCAAGTTATTGTTCGACATCGTTAGTGACAAACTATTTTCAATTGTAGACACAAACAAGTTTGCAGCAGTTTTTACAGATGGTGCCAGCGTAATGACTGGTAGATATGAAGGCTTTATCGGACAACTACAAAAACATGGGTTTTCAATTCAAAATTTTAACTGCATAATCCACCAAGTAGCTCTTGCATCAAAATTTCTTTCAGAACATTCTGCTATGAAATCAGCAGAGCGCATAATTAATAGAATACGTGGTGGACATAATTCCCTTACGCATAGGAAATTTGTAACTTTTTTAAAAACTAGAAAAGCTTCATATCATGACCTTAAAATGTACACTGACGTTCGATGGCTTAGCCGAGGTGATTGCCTAAATAGACTGTTTGACTTAGGAAAAGAGGTGGTAGAGTTTTTAGAGCTAGAAAATATAGATATATGTGAAGTAAAATTACTAAAAGAATATGAATTCATCTTAGATTTAGCATTTTTGTCAGATATAACTAACTTCTTGAATGAGTTTAATTTACAAATTCAAGGAAAAGATAAAAGTATATCACCCCTATCGTAAATAAGAAGTGAAATTTTTGTTCACTGGAAATTTTAATTCCACTCGAAGGGAAAAATGGTATCGTGAATCTCCCGTGAAAAATTATTCCCGGTATCAGTTCTTAGTGAATGTAAAAAAGGCAAGAAGATTAAAAAAATAAAAAATCATAGAACCTTTTTTTCAAAAATATACACGACCATATTAATTTTAAAGAAAACTGCAAAAATAAAAGTTAAATATTCAGTGTTGGAGCTTTAGTTTGGTTGCTCCGTCTGTTTATTGCATTCTATCCAACAAATTAAAGCTTTACAAATCAGCAGGCAATTGGCCTGTTTTTTGCATTTTCTTGAGGAATACATCAGTTTGTGCCTTATTATCAGATCTTTTCATTAAAATAAACTTTTTAAGCTTTAATATTCGAATTATAAGAAAAAAACCTACATGTTTTGTTCTGTTCCCCATCAAAAATAAAGTGAATAAATTGATGGGAAAAGTGAAAAATATCGTGGGAAAAAATTGTTCACGATAAGGGGAATGGTTTTAAGTGAAAATTTTTTACGTTATTATTCTGGACTGAAAAAAATTTTTTCATGCGAGTTGTTCACGATTGAAAAGTTAAAACATTTCATGTGGAAAATTATTCACGATAGGGGTGTATATGTCTGAATTTCTGTTGAATTTTAAAACAAAATTATTTTTGCTGCTAACAGAAATTCGATCTGACGATTTCTCTAGTTTTACCAAAACTTCTCTTATATATAACAAACAAAATTATACTAAAAAACTTGATTATGTATCATTATTAGAAACCCTTTTTTTTAATTTTGAAGGCCGATTTAACGATTTTGAATGTATACAGCCTTTGCTTGATGTATTCAAAAACCCTTTAAATTGTGACATAAGCAAGTTCGATTTACACATTCAATCAGAGATAATAATACTTAGATCTGAGGTAAAAGCTTTCGATAAAATTAATTCTCTTGAGTTTTGGAAAAATGTAGATGGTGCCTTATGTCCTCAGCTCAAACGAATGCATTTAAAATATTTATCATTTTTTTCCTCAACATACTTATGTGAACAAATTTTTTCAGACATGAAAAACATTTGCTCCAAGCAGCGCAATCGCATGACCTCGGTGAACTTAAAAAATATTTTGCTAATTTGCAATTCTCATGCAAGTATTAACACGGAAAGTTTAATTTAAAATCTTCAAAGCGATTTTAAAAATTGTAATAAAATTACGTTTTAATAATCAGAGACCGAAAATAATCATTACTGAATTTATTTTATAAAACAATACAATACAATACAATATTACATCACAGCTATTCATTAAAAAACAATTTATTTGGAAAAACATTATAATGGTTACTGTCTCTGTTAAAAACACCTTTTTATTCATATCATTATGAAATTTGTTTTAGGTGTTGGCCAATATGTTTGCTGGGAGTTAGGGTTGCGAGAGCGAGCGCTAATACATCTAATTTTTATTTTTGATCATCTATTAATTATTGTCTCTTAGCATATCAATATTCATATCACCCACGATAGCAATGTTTTTTTTTGTTCGAGTTTGTTTTATAATTTCTTCCAGTTCTTTTATAAATATGTTCGTATTGTTTTTTGGCGGACGGTAAATTGAGATGAGGGAAAGGAGTTTATTATTTATTTCAAACTCTAATTTTATGTGTTCGAAATATGTTATTTTTATATTAATTTTTTTGTATAACTATATTATTTATTGAATCTTTAATCTATATATATAAAATTGTAACGTTACTGTTATGTTTGAATTAAAACATTATTTTTATTATTTAGTTATTATTATTTATTTTTATTAACCACATGCTATGTTTAAAATGTTACTTAGCCTTCACAGGGACCCGCTTTTTAAGGCTGGTGTTTGATCAGGTTTTTGTTACGTGTTAAAGAATAATCCCGAACTGCTTTCTGTCAAGACTCTACCGACTAGAACTCACTGACTAGAATAGCTATACAGCACTCGACTCCATACCAAATCACCCTCCGCTTTTATACCCAATTTCGTTGTCTGATTGAACGATGCTAAGTGTGGTAGTATGCAAATTCAGCATATTCATACCCGTGGAACTTCCAGCCGATTGCGGTTCTCACGATATTGCAATGTCAGCATATATCTAAAGGAAAGTTACTGGCATATATATGTATGCAGCGGTATTGAAACGTCAGCATATTTTTTTTTTTTTTTTGATAATTTTATTATTTATTGAATCTTTAATTATTTAAATTGAATTATCAATAAGTTTTTCAAATCTTAAATCTAAAAAATATATTCAATATAAGTTTAGCCAATGCTAAACAAAATTTTTAATTTCAACGGTTAATTTTTGTTGTTTTACATCTCTCGTGAACGGCTGAGAAAAAGAGTATCCCTTCTTTTCAGCCGGGTGTGGCCTCTATAATGAAGAATATTGCGCGCTGAGGCAGTGCCCCATAACTAGATTCCATAGGACCATATTGGTTTCAGGATCGCGTTGTATAGTAGAAGTTTACAGTCAAGGCTTAGTATAGAGTTTCTTCCAATAAGCCAATTCATTTGGGCTGCTTTTAGTTTCATTTGTGTTAACTTTGCGTCTATATGCCATTTCCATGTTAAACGACGATCAAGATGAACGCCTAGATATTTGACTACAGTGTGTTGTGGTATAGTCTCGGTGTTAATTTTAATAGGCGGGCATGTTTCCCTGCGCAACGTAAAAGTGACGTGTGCACATTTCTGCTCGTTAACTTTTATACGCCATTGTTTGAGCCATTTTTCCAGTTTGGATATATATTCTTGTAAGTTGCGGGAAGCTTCTACAGGATTTTCGTGAACGCTTTGAAAGGCTGTATCATCCGCAAATGTTGATGTATGAATGTTACTGCTTAACGGTAAGTCAGAGGCATATATTAAATAAAGTAAGGGTCCGAAGATACTGCCTTGAGGGACTCCGGCTTCAATCGACTGCGGAGGGCTTAAAAAATTCCCTTCCCAAACTACAAATTTACGTTCCATTAAATAGTTTTTTAAAAGCTTTACGATGTTTGCTGGTAGATTTTGTGTTAATTTGTTGAAAAGACCTTCGTGCCATACTTTATCGAAAGCTTGTGAGACATCAATAAAGAGCGCAGAGCAGTATTTCTTTTTTTCAAAAGTGTCTCTAACGACATTCACTAGTCTGTGAGTTTGTTCAATTGTGTTATGTTGTCTGCGAAAACCGAATTGATGATCTGGAATACATCCATTACTAGTCACTATAGGCATCAGCTTGCTCATATACAGCTTTTCAAATAGTTTTGAAATGTTAGACAGTAAACTAATAGGCCGACAGGATTCAACCTTTGTATGATCCTTGCCGGGCTTTGGTATCATAGTAATTAGCGAAACCTTCCATTCTCTAGGATAGTGTTCTAGGCGTAGAATACTGTTAAAAATGAATAGTATTATTCTTTTTGCAGGGTAAGGCAATTCTTGAAGCATTTTGTTGCTTATTTTGTCGACACCTGGGGCTTTTCTGGTGTTAAGACTAGTAATAGTATTTTCAATTTCCGTCATGTTAAATCTAATCGGTATTTCTGGTAAAGAGACGACTGGTGGCAGTTCAACAATATCAGCAGAAATATTCGGAGTGAAAACTTTTTCTAAGTGTTTAACAAAAAGTGCACCTTTTTTAGCATCAGTTTTTGCCCAGTCACCATTTGGGGCTCGTAATGGGGGTTTGCATATCACCGGCCCTTTTAGTCCTCTGGCTGCACGCCACAGTGAATAATCTGTTTGTGGTGTTGCATCTAGCTCTTGAAGGAATTTTTGAAGGGAAGCTGTTTTTTGAGTTTGCAAAACTTGCCTAAGCTGCTTGGTACACTCCTTAAGCCTTAATTTTAGCTGGGGCGATCTGTAGCGCTGCCATTCTCGTCGAGCTCTCCGTTTTTCAGTCAATAGCCTTTCTATATCTACAGAAAAAATATTGTTAAATCTCACTGGTTGGTTTATTTCATTTGAAGTAGCATTAAAAGCAGCTTCTTTAACATGCGCTTCAAACAACCTGAGAGAATCGTCTATGTCTGAAGGGGTTCTCAGCGGCATTTTTTCCGAGCAATGAGCACTCAGATATTTTCTGTATTTCAGCCAGTTAATACGTGCAGATATCGTCGCTAAATCACATGTTGTGTGTGAGTAATAAGTGACAATTGTAGGCGAGTGGTCTGAAGATAAGTCCAAAGATGCTTCAACTTCAACCATCTCGCTGGGCACGCCTTTCACAATTCCAAAGTCGATAACATCAGGAATTTTTTGTCGATCTGTTAGCCAATATGTTGGCTGTCCACTTGATACTACATTCAAACCCATTTTAGATATTGTGCCGAATAAAATTCGTCCCTTAGGTGTAATTAAACGTGAACCCCAAAATGTGTGTTTAGCATTGTAGTCGCCAGCTGATAGAAAACGGAGGCCCAGTGATTTATAAAAAGCCGTATATTGATTCTCGGTAATTGAGAATCTGGGGGGCGAATAGACAGATGATATTACAAGTTTTTGATAGTAAGTTTCGATGCAGATGTTCGTTGTTTGAAGATAATCTTCACAAAAATCATTCAACAGGTGGTGTTTTATTCGCGTTTTTATTAGGATTCCCGAACCACCACAAGCTCTGCCACGGGGATCCTTGGTGTCGTAAAAATTATATCCACTAATTCTGAAACAGCTTCGAGATGTCAAATGAGTTTCTGAGATAAGCATAACATCGATTTGTTTATCCTGAAGAAAATATTCTATTTCATTTTTATGTTGGCAGATGCCGTTTGCGTTCCAAAAACAGATTTTTAAGTTCATGGTTTGGTTAGTACAGCCTGCAACAAGGTAGACTGCATTATCAACATTTCCTGCATCATACAGGATATGTTGAGAGTAAATGTATTTACAGTTTGTATTAAGCTCTCAATTGAGGCTCCAATACGACTAAAATTATACCCCGAATCTTCATTTACATTTACGGTTCTTTGCGCCGTACTCTGATTGCTTTTTAAAATACTAGCGTATGAAAATTTGTTGTTAGATTGTTGTTGAGCACTAGTCGCGTTAGACTTGAAAATGTTTGAAAATTGATTTTGGCTGGTGGACGGTTGAGGTAACTGTGGATAGTTAATAGGGGTTTTATGCTGAGCGGGAGTAGCATTGGTTTTTTTGGTTGATGAATTCTTAAAAAACGAGTAAAGGGGGCAGCCTCTATAGTTGGCAGTGTGATTTCCGCCGCAATTGCCACATTTTTTCGCCTTGGTATCACCTTTTATTTTATCACAGTTAGCAGTACTGTGTAACTCACCACATACAACGCAGACTGTAGGCAACTTGCAATATGTCTTCGTGTGCCCAAATTCTTGGCAGTTTAGGCATTGAACAGGTCCAGCTCTTTTATGTGGAAGCTCAACAGTTACTCTTCGATGCAACAAGTACTTTAAGTCATATATTGGATGTGCTTCTTTCTTTTTTATTTTTATGCCATCTGGCTGTAACTCGACTCTAAATATTGGTTGGGGGATTTTTTCTCTATTTTTAATGTTTGAGACATTTTTCACCTTGTAGCCATTATTTTCAAGGCCATACTTGACCTCTTCTGGATCCACGCTAGAGTCTATACCTTTTATTACGACTGTTAGACCTTTAGCACTCTTTAATTGGTACGTGTAGAAGTTTTTATTTTTAGATTCTAAATCTGAAACAATTTTTCGGTAATTATTTTCATGAGCTACCTGAATTTTTGTTTCATTGATGTTTCCGCGCTTAATTGGATTTACATAAAACTCATTTTCTCCAATTAATAAGATAAGACTTTTAACCAGCAAATACGAATTCTGCTCTCTTAAATATATGGGTGGGGACTTACTCGAACTTGTTGTAGTTGTGTTTTCATCGCCTTGTTCAGATAAAATCGCGAAACGATTTTCAGAATTTATTATAATGTTTTTTCCATCTCTGGGAACTTTCGATGTTGAAGCAATTTGAGCTGATTTTGGACTTCTTCCCCTGTTTAACACGGTTATGTATCTGTCCATTCCTGTTTGAATTTTATTATCATTTATTGTACTCACCGCAACTACCATTTTGTGCACGCTGGTCACCTTGTTACTTATTGTTTGTTTGTTTGTTTGTACAGCTAAGCTGACAAGTTTGCTGATGGGTGCAATTGTTGTTGCTTCTTGATCACTATTTAACATGTTCAGAGATAATAATCGCGCACGAGTATTTGTGTTTTCTGTTAAATTCAGGTTTTTGTTTAATTAATTTTTTTTATTGTCGTCATCAGCAACTAAAGTTATATATTGTACATTCCTACTGCTTGTAGGATTATTGTGATTTTTATCAGAAGATGAACTCATCAGAGTTCTCTTTTTTATATTTTCACTTATATTAGTTTATATTATTGCACACAAGCAAAAAATAAAATAAAACCAGTAAAATAACTGTTCAAAAAATGTTTTGTTTTTTATATTTTTTGTGACTTGGAAATATTTTTTTTATTTAAATTTTTTTTATATTCAGTTGCGACGATTATAAAAACGCGTCTGTTCACTACTAATATGCAAATGCAAAAAAAAAAAAAAAAAAAAAAATGACGTCAGCATATATCTGTAGGAAAATTACTGGTAATAACGTCAGTAATGCATGCAGCGGTATTTTGCTGCCGTTGGTATTTTTGCTGATTGAGGCAAAATAACTCATGACAACGTCAGTGTGTGTATGCAGCGTATGTTTCGCTGCTGCTGATATTTTTGTTGGTTGGGGGAAAACGACTCATAACATTACTGACTGATTCATCATCGCACAGCCTAAACGCCTGAAGGCAAAAACTTGAAATTTGGACCAGGGCTTGGTCTCTCCCCAAATCGATCCACTAAGACGGGATTTTTGGAAATTCGAATGTTTAGGGGGTAAAAAAGGGCAAAAACGAGTAAATTCGGTAACCTTATATCTCCAAAACTAAATGAGATACAAAAAAAATTTAATGCTTATCGTTGTTCTTTAGAAAAATAAGCGGACAGGTGTTTGGTACTTTTTGGAAATTCAGACTTTTAACGGAGTAAACGGGTAAATCTTTCACTTTCGTACTATTTTGTCACCCCATCTATCTTTTAAACCCATAAACATAGAAATAAGGGTTATATCACATTTGAAACTTATCTAAAAAATCCAAATATATATTTAGTACTTTTTCAAAATTCGGACGTTTAAGGGGTAAAAAGCGTAACTATTTTTGGTACTTTTTTATAAAACATTTTTTTTTATTTATTGACATAAACCTATTAAATTATGGGCTCCTACTACAACAATAAAATTTTTCATGCTTCAATGGGGAGAAAAATAGTACCAAAAATTAGAAATACGGGAAATTTAATCTCTTACTTTAGCTTTTTGGTTCTACAACTGGCAATTTTTTTAATTATCGTTAATATTGGACCTAGAAACATAAACTTCAACATGCAATGTCCTGAGTGGATAAGAACCTATGAGGGTACTTTTTGATCTTCAACTGATATTTTTTGAATTTCCGTTAGTTTTAATACTAGAAACATAAAATTAAACATGGAAAGTCCTGAGTGAATGAGAATTTGTTAGAGGGATCTTTTTGGTACTTTTTCGTTCTTTAACTGGTACTTTTACATTTTCTTTAATATTAGACCTATTAACATAAAATTAAACATGCAAGGTCCTGAGTGAATGAGAATTTGTCAGAGGGATCTTTTTGGTACTTTTTCGTTCTTTAACTGTTACTTTTCTCATTTTCGTTAATATTGAACCTATGAACATAAAACTAAACATGCATGGTCCTGAGTGAATGAGAATTTGTTAGAGGGATCTTTTTGGTACTTTTTCGTTCTTTAACTGGTACTTTTATCATTTTCGTTAATATTGTACCTATAACAATAAAACTAAACATGCATGGTCCTGAGAACACTAAGACGGGATTTTTGGAAATTCGAATGTTTAGGGGGTAAAAAAGGGCAAAAACGGGTAAATTCGGTAACCTTATATCTCTAAAACTAAATGAGATACAAAAAACATTTAATGCTTATCGTTGTTCTTTAGAAAAATAAGCGGACAGGTGTCTGGTACTTTTTGGAAATTCAGACCTTTAACGGAGTAAACGGGTAAAACCTGCATTTTCGTACTTTTTTGTCATCCCATTTATCTTTTAAGCCCATAAACATAGAAATAAGGGTTATATCACATTTGAAACTTATCTAAAAAATCCAAATACAAATTTGGTACTTTTTCGAAATTCGGACGTTTAAGGGGTAAAAAGCGTAACTATTTTTGGTAAAATAATCATGTTGAGGAGGAGTGTTAAAAATATACTTGATACCTTAAACACTTTCATTATTTAACATTTATATTTTCATAGTAGGCTATGCAAATTGTTTTATGTCAATGACATTTTATTTTATTTTTCTTAACATAATCTTTTCAAACTTTGTAATAAATAGTTGTACTTTTAATTTATTGTCAAATAAAATAGTTTTATTAGAAAATAAATGTGTATTATTTAACAAGGATTTTCATCAATAAAAAGTGAAAAAAAAAAATTATATGAAAATAAAAAATACTTTCATGAGTGTTAAATTGGATGAACTTAAGCCTAATTAATATAGAAAATTTTCTTAAATAAAACTTGATAAAAAAAAATTAAATAAAAAGGAAGTGACAACAATCGAGGTAAGTGTCGTTTTTTTGCTAACTTTCGACGTTATCTAAAAAAAAATTTTTCTGTTGCCAAAAGTAAAATACATTTCTTGCCTTTGATTTGATTTGAATTTTTTTTCAATAATACTTTTTATGTTAATATAATAATAACGAAAACAATATTCCAGCACTGTTTCATTGTAGAATAAAAATTGAATTAAAAATTAATTCTCATATTCTATTTCTGTTGAAAACTGGTTAAATAGTTGATATTCTTCTCAATTAGTATCCACTTTACGAAATTTGTAAAGATGGACAATTGAACGCTGATGAGAGGTGTAGCGGCCTTGAAATCAGTACTGATACGTTCTGCTAAAAACTGATTGGATATAAATAATAATATTTTCCAACACAAAAAAACTCTTAGTAATTTTGAATTTTCATTAATTCAATAAAACTGAACTTGAGCCTGATAATATTACTTTTCATATGTAAATCAATATAAGTTCAAATAATAATTACGTTTATTCGTAATAATAATAATATAAAAATATTAATTCCGCTTGGGCATGAGCTATAAATACCCTAATAACAGGGGTCACAGTAATATGTGAATGTCCCTAATATTGAGTAAAAACAACAAAAACGTTAAAATACAAAGTAAAATACTTTGATGATAACGGACTATGAGTTTGTGTTGATTATTAGTTCCAAACAGTAATGAGGGAATTTCGTACTAACCAGCACTGTTTCATTGTAGAATAAAAATTGAATTAAAAATTAATTCTCATATTCTATTTCTGTTGAAAACTGGTTAAATAGTTGATATTCTTCTCAATTAGTATCCACTTTACGAAATTTGTAAAGATGGACAATTGAACGCTGATGAGAGGTGTAGCGGCCTTGAAATCAGTACTGATACGTTCTGCTAAAAACTGATTGGATATAAATAATAATATTTTCCAACACAAAAAAACTCTTAGTAATTTTGAATTTTCATTAATTCAATAAAACTGAACTTGAGCCTGATAATATTACTTTTCATATGTAAATCAATATAAGTTCAAATAATAATTACGTTTATTCGTAATAATAATAATATAAAAATATTAATTCCGCTTGGGCATGAGCTATAAATACCCTAATAACAGGGGTCACAGTAATATGTGAATGTCCCTAATATTGAGTAAAAACAACAAAAACGTTAAAATACAAAGTAAAATACTTTGATGATAACGGACTATGAGTTTGTGTTGATTATTAGTTCCAAACAGTAATGAGGGAATTTCGTACTAACCAGCACTGTTTCATTGTAGAATAAAAATTGAATTAAAAATTAATTCTCATATTCTATTTCTGTTGAAAACTGGTTAAATAGTTGATATTCTTCTCAATTAGTATCCACTTTACGAAATTTGTAAAGATGGACAATTGAACGCTGATGAGAGGTGTAGCGGCCTTGAAATCAGTACTGATACGTTCTGCTAAAAACTGATTGGATATAAATAATAATATTTTCCAACACAAAAAAACTCTTAGTAATTTTGAATTTTCATTAATTCAATAAAACTGAACTTGAGCCTGATAATATTACTTTTCATATGTAAATCAATATAAGTTCAAATAATAATTACGTTTATTCGTAATAATAATAATATAAAAATATTAATTCCGCTTGGGCATGAGCTATAAATACCCTAATAACAGGGGTCACAGTAATATGTGAATGTCCCTAATATTGAGTAAAAACAACAAAAACGTTAAAATACAAAGTAAAATACTTTGATGATAACGGACTATGAGTTTGTGTTGATTATTAGTTCTAAACAGTAATGAGGGAATTTCGTACTAACCAGCACTGTTTCATTGTAGAATAAAAATTGAATTAAAAATTAATTCTCATATTCTATTTCTGTTGAAAACTGGTTAAATAGTTGATATTCTTCTCAATTAGTATCCACTTTACGAAATTTGTAAAGATGGACAATTGAACGCTGATGAGAGGTGTAGCGGCCTTGAAATCAGTACTGATACGTTCTGCTAAAAACTGATTGGATATAAATAATAATATTTTCCAACACAAAAAAACGGTGGCACGAAATAAGCCCCAATGAAATAAGCCCCAAATCGAAAAATGAAATAAGCCCCAAAAAATTTTCAAATTTTTTGTTTGGGGTTTATTTCATTTTATTTGGGGCTTATTTCATTTTTTTAAAAATTTGGGGCTTATTTCATAAAACTTTTTGGGGCTTATTTCATTTTATTTGGGGCTTATTTCATATCAGTAAAATAGATCTAAAATCCTTGCGCCCTGCCGTAGGCCGGTTATGCAGAGAATGCTTGGAACGCGAAGCCGGTGTTCGATATACCATAGAGGATAAATTCCTTGCGCCCGGCTGTAGGCCGGTTATGCAGAAAATACTTTGAACGCGAAGCCGGTGTCCGATATAGCTTAGAGGATAAATTTCTTGCGCCCGGCCGTAGGCCGGTTATGCAGAGAATACTTGGAACGCGAAGCCGGTGTTCGATATACCATGGAGGATAAATTCCTTGCGCCCGGCCGTAGGCCGGTTATGCAGAGAATGCTTGGAACGCGAAGCCGGTGTCCGATATAGCTTAGAGGATAAATTTCTTGCGCCCGGCCGTAGGCCGGTTATGCAGAGAATACTTGGAACGCGAAGCCGGTGTTCGATATACCATAGAGGATAAATTCCTTGCGCCCTGCCGTAGGCCGGTTATGTAGAAAATACTTTGAACGCGAAGCTGGTGTTCGATATACCATAGAGGATAAATTCCTTGCGCCCGGCTGTAGGCCGGTTATGCAGAAAATACTTTGAACGCGAAGCCGGTGTCCGATATACCATGGAGGATAAATTCCTTGCGCCCGGCCGTAGGCCGGTTATGCAGAGAACACTTGGAACGCGAAGCCGGTGTTCGATGTACCATAGAGGATAAATTCCTTGCGCCCTGCCGTAGGCCTGTTATGTAGAAAATACTTTGAACGCGAAGCCGGTGTTCGATATACCATGGAGGATAAATTCCTTGCGCCCGGCCGTAGGCCGGTTATGCAGAGAATGCTTGGAACGCGAAGCCGGTGTTCGATATACCATAGAGGATAAATTCCTTGCGCCCTGCCGTAGGCCGGTTATGTAGAAAATACTTTGAACGCGAAGCCGGTGTTCGATATACCATGGAGGATAAATTCCTTGCGCCCGGCCGTAGGCCGGTTATGCAGAGAATGCTTGGAACGCGAAGCCGGTGTTCGATATACCATAGAGGATAAATTCCTTGCGCCCGGCCGTAGGCCGGTTATGCAGAGAATGCTTGGAACGCGAAGCCGGTGTTCGATATACCATAGAGGATAAATTCCTTGCGCCCGGCCGTAGGCCGGTTATGCAGAGAATGCTTGGAACGCGAAGCCGGTGTTCGATATAATTTAGAGGATAAAATTCTTGCATTTTATGATTTCTTCTTAAGCTTACATCATAAAGTTAACAAATTTGGGGCTTATTTCATTTTTTTTGGGGTTTATTTCATTTTTTAAAAATTTGGGGCTTATTTCATAAAATTTTTTGGGGCTCATTTTATTTGGGGCTTATTTCGTAAATTTTGTTTGGGGCTTATTTCATTTTTTTTGGGGTTTATTTCAAAAAATTTTTTGGGCTTATTTCATTTTTCGATTTGGGGCTTATTTCATTGGGGCTTATTTCGTGGTGCCAAAAAAACTCTTAGTAATTTTGAATTTTCATTAATTCAATAAAACTGAACTTGAGCCTGATAATATTACTTTTCATAAGAAAACAATATTCATTTAATAATAAACTAGTTACACAACGAATGAAATAATATATAATATTTAATAAGTAAAGAAATATCGAGAAAACATAATAAATAAAATAAAATTTATTAAAAACGAAGCCCTCAAGCTTGATAATTTATTAAATTCGATAATTAAAATAAAAAGTTCGAATAAAAACAAAATTATAAAAAAAAAAATCATTTTCCCATTCTTAATTGAACATTTTGCTTTGAGTGTAAACAAAAAATTGTAAAGCGAGGTCTTACTCAAACAAGTGCTGATCAGCGACTGGTTTGATTTACTTTGACGAAATGATAACAAAGCAACAACCGAACGTTAATTCTCATAAGCTACACGAACAGCGTTGTCAACTTGGTGCGTTTCGCACCTTTTTTGGTGCTTTTCTAAATGTTTTGTGCGAAAAATATCTGAGTTGGTGCGTGGTGCGCTTTTTCTTTAATTTTGGTGCGTTTTTTTAATTTTGGGTGGCTCCAAATCATAACACAATTTTTGTTTCAGTATGAGAAAAAAGAATTTTGTACAAAAAATACAACTGTTTCAATACCATTTCATTCAATTTGTGTACAATTTTTACATTCAATTTTACAGACCATACTAAGAGCAACCATTAATGATGTTTAAAAAGTACCAAAACACATTTACAAAAACCGTTAAACCGTCTTGTTGCTATAGATAATTTAAAACATTTCATTACAAGAAATTTGTTGTCCCTTTTAGATTTTCAGAGTACATAATTGTTTTTTGTCGTAAAAGTTGTTGTCAAGTCTGTTAAAGAGCATAGCAAAAACAAAGTATTCTTGAGACTTGCGCTCATTGTTCGTTTTTTATAGAATGCGTAAAAGTTTAAATAAAGGGTTGCAACACTAAAATTAATAAAATTTAGATTTACTTAAAGAAATATTTAAAGTTAGTGTCAAGAATGGAGTCTAAAAAGGAAATCATAAAATATAAAAGGATTTGGAATCACAATGTGAGTTTAAGGATTGGATTCGGCCTTGACCAAATATTAACACAAAAGCAAGTTGTTTTTATTGTAAATGCGATATCACGCTTAAATATCCAACCTTGTTCGGCATGCTGGAACACGGAAACACATTGCAGCTTTAAGCCCATTTAGCTACAACCGACATCAACAACCAGCATTGTACAAAATGTTTTATTCCATTGCAAATATGATATCATGCCATTAGCAGTACAATTTGAATCCGATGTCGAAATGTTATCTAGTATTGAAAAAGGGTGGAGAATGATTCACTTAATGCATTGGCACAATATTATATCAACATTGGAATTTTGGACTAAAGTTAAATGTTGTAAAGACGCAAAATTAATTCAATAAAAATTTTCAATAAAAAAAAATCTGAACTTGGTGCGTTTTTTGTTAAATGGCGCGTTTTTTTCTCCAATTTGGTGCCTTTTGAAATTTCAAAGTTGACAACGCTGTACACGAAGATGCTTATAGTATACGTGTGTCGACGTCGCGCCAACAGAATTTTCTTGCTAAGCACGCGTGCTTAGCATTTCAAAAATCGCCCGACACTGATAAATACATATATAGTATACTCAAAATATTATGTAGCTAAATTAAAACGAAAATTCACTTAAACAACTAAAAATTTATTTAAAAATGGATTATTTATATGTATTTTATTTCAAACTAGAAAAGCCTTATGCTGGGAACATAATTGGGACGAACGACGAATTTTTCGTTGCGAATATTCGTCGGCAAAAATAGAACACATGCATTCATATGAAAGTGAACACATCACCGACGTCGACGAAATTCGTCGTACGTGACGAATTCTCTGATAGATTTATTTCTATTTCATACGCCGACGAACGACGAAGAAATCAGTACAGCGTTACCATGTTTTTTTTAGTTTTAAAATATATTAGTAAATAATGTTAATTTTTAACTTATTAAGTTCTTCTTTTTGTGATATAGAGCATTTTAGTTAAATATACATAATTATTAATGATGAAATTTGTTTTTAATAGTTTTTTTTTAATATTTAATTTTATAAAGGAATTATTTTCTTTATACGGTAACACTATCGGTTGTTATGTTTGTATGTATATAAAAACAAATTTGTAATAAAAAATACACACAATTTTTTGGATTATTATGACAGTAGTTGTTTGTTCGTCCCAGTTGTGCGCCACACGACGAATTTACGCAACGAACTTTTGCCAACGAATTCGTCGTGCTAGACGAAATTCGGCATTCGTCCCAATTGTGTTCATAGCTGCCAGATTTGACGATTTATCGTCATTTTGACGATTTTGGGTCTTAAAAATGACATAGTGACGATGGGACGATTTATGCCCTAATTTTGACGATTTTAAATAATTCAAGTTTGCAACATATGTTTGTACTATTAGAGCAACCTTGAACTGCTGAAAATTGTAATGAGAAACTTTTTAAAAACTAGTTTGTTTAAAACTGAAAACTTTTATTTAACTGATTATAAAAACAAAAACAATTTTTTTTAAATTTTGAAGACATTTATTTAGGAATATTTGCCAGAGACGTATTGGAAGAATCACAAATAAATGCAAAAGAAAAATATGATATTAGTAATAATTGTGTTAATTTTTATATAGTGCTTTGTGATCAGATATTATCAAGATTTGATTTTGAAAATAAATATAAAGCTCTTGGCCAAATTAATCCATTTAATATTATTAATGAAGAAAACAAGTTTTTGCTCTGAAATTATAAAATAATTTTCCTATTTTGTTGAAGAAACTGAAAACCAAGAGCTAGACACAGAGTTCAGACAATTGAAATTATTGTCCTGATAGAAACATATAACTATTGGATTTTTGGAAAAAACTATCAGAGATGCAAACAAGGGATTCTGGTCTTTTGTTTCCGATTTTGACTAAATTTATTACAAAAATCCTAGTTTTACCACATTATTCAGCAAATATTGAAAGAATATTAAGTCAGGTAAACGTAAAAAAGACTAAAATAAGAAATTGAAAAAGTCGTCTTTGGAGGCAATATTATATTGAAAAGATTATTTAAAGCTAAACAAATGTACCTGCTATGATCTGACAGTTGTAACTGAATTAATCAATATGTTTAATTGCAATATATGTATATTTGTAAAATATATTATACAAATACATATGTATATGTATATGTCTATTTTCTTAAAAAATTATATTTTTATTGTATAAATTTTATTGTAGTTTTGATTAATTTTTAGAAAAGGTTTTTCCAAAAATGAAATTTAAAATGTATATTTTACTAAATTGAAAAAATTAACTAATGGAATTGATTTTTTTTATTTTTTTTCCATACAATGTACATATACAAAATATATTTCAAAGTATTGAAAAATATGCAATCTATTTACATGTGATTTTATTGTGAATTCTAAGTGAAGTATTTGATCTCTGTATTTTAAATAACGCTTTTTTTAATAAGATTTGTTGATTTTAGAGTTTTGCCTCTAATAAAAAAATGTTTTGTTGGTAAAAAAAGGCGGTTTTTTTTCATTTGACGTTTTTATGACGATATCAACAAGCTATATTGACGATAATGACGATTTTTGCCCAAAAATATGACGATATTACTATAAAAAATCTGGCAGCTATGATTGTGTTCCCAGCATTAAATTGATAAACCATTTAGTTTAAACTGAAAATGTCCAACGTAGTATTGTTGACAAAATTTAAATGAAACCTCATTTCGTGGTATAATTGTTACGAATAGAGAAAAAGAAGTTCAAAGAAATAAAAATATGAATTGTACATACACACATCCATATGTAACTATAGCTATGTATGTATATACATACATACATATGTACATATATGTACTGCTGTATAATGTTTAAACAAAAGTTAATAAAACTATTTTCTGTTTTGATGTACATATGTACATATATATTTTTCATGATTAAAACTGCATATGCGCCTGATGCGCCTGAATCTTGCAGAAACTGACTGCAATATTGCTTTTATTCTATAGGCGTCTTGCAAACTTTAAACCACTTTCTACTTTATACTACCCGTCCATCTATATATATAATATTTCAAATAAATGAATCTTGCATTAACTTAAAAATTTTTACTTATTAAAACAACATATTCCGTAAAATTTAATAGTTGTTGATTTTAAAAAATATATTTTAACCAGAGTTGTAAACGAATCATTAATTTTTGAATTAATTCGCCAATTAGTCATGCACTGAATTGGTAAATTGGTAAAATTTTGAATTAATTCTTTCTACCAAAAAACGAATTGAATGAAATTTTACTCAATTCAAATGAGTTAGAAAAAATTAATTGCAATTCATTTCCAATTCATTTCCTATTCATTTGAATTAATCGAAAAATGAATTTGTTATTCATTTCCAATTTATTTGAATTTAATTGATTTTGAAAAAAGTCTACTGTAAGTATGTAAATGTAAAAAGTTAGAAAAATTAATTCAAATGGATTACAAATGTAACTTGTAATTCATATTTATCAAATCGAAAATGAATTGCATTCAATTGAAGCCAGAGCACCACGGGAGATATTGGAACAACACGGTCCGTCTTCATTTCTAACATCATCAGTAAACAATCGTTCTCGCTTTATTTGTGGAACGAAATATGTAGGATCCCTTGAATCATCATCATTTGAAAAATCACTTACTGAAGACATTTTTACACACAATAAACGTATAACAAAACAAAATTGACTTTTTGATCACACACAAGAAACTTTAAGCAAAACACTATTGACTTTCAATCAAATACAATTAACATTAATCAAAACCATGTGTTTGAAATCGTAGCAAGTCACACCCTCAGTTAAATTTACTTACAGTAGTCTTTTTTCAAAATCAATTCAATTCAAATAAATTGGAAATGAATAACAAATTTATTTGCTGAGTTCATTTGAATTAATTCAAATGAATTGGAAATGAATTGCAATTCATTTGTCTGACGCGTTTAAGCGTTTAATTTTTCTCAGCTTTTTAGTTTTTCAAAATGAGATATTAGTCGTTTAAACGGGGAACTCATATAAACGGGGATCATTTAACCGATTTTTTTTGTACATATTTATATTAAAAACTTTTGGTACCTCCAAATTTTGCTCATTAAGGCGGGGAAATCATTAAAGCATTGGAAATGAATTGCAATTCATTTTTTCTAACTCATTTGAATTAATTCAAAGTCAATTCAATTCAAATGAATTGGGCAAAATTTCATTCAATTCTTTTTTTTGTGAAAATAATTAATTCAAAATTTAGCTAATTCGTAATGAATTGAAATCAAAAAGAATGATTCATTTATAACTCTGATTTTAACCGACAAAAAATCAAACTACATACCACTCAAAAAAATCTGTGCTACATTTCACGAAAATATTTTTCGTAGCTCCTCTTTGTTGAACTATTTACAAAAGTTTCATATACAATACGAAATTTCACTCTAGTATTTTTAATTCTACGAAGCTGACAAATTTCGTAGTACTGTCTTCGATAATATTACAACATATTTTATGTTTTCCAAAATAACTTTCCCAAAATGTATACATACCGCATATGTCTGTTATGTTTTACGAAACTAAAGAAAATATTTTCTATCAAGTTTATTTTGTAAAGTACAACAAATTTCTTCTATATTACGAAAAAATTTAGTTTCCATAAAATAACGACAGACAACTCCCATTCCGTTCATGAAAACAAATATGGTTTCATTCCGCAAAATTTTTTTGCAATTTTCAAAATTACAAAAATACGGAATGAATTCCGTTTCCGAACGCAACTGTACTCTGTGACATGGCTGATAAAATTGTTTTGCATTTTCTTTCATTTCTTTAACAATATCAATATTAATATTATTTGTAGAGAAATATAAATCAACTTCTTTTTCGCAATTAATGTGATTTTTGTAAATGTCTACGATAGAGATATCACATTCAACCAAAACATTTTAATTCATGAAATTACGGAACAAAAAAGTTAGACTTTGTAAAAATATATTCATTTGAGCATCATCTGATTGCATTTTTAAATTAGCCATGTTAATAATTTTAAGTGCGTATTGCATAAA
Source organism: Lypha dubia (assembly GCA_947311025.1). Classification (NCBI taxonomy): domain Eukaryota; kingdom Metazoa; phylum Arthropoda; class Insecta; order Diptera; family Tachinidae; genus Lypha; species Lypha dubia. The sequence continues at coordinate 100,733,432 of OX371260.1, read as the reverse complement.
TAAAAATTGCAATTTAAAAGAAGGATTTTTAAATTCTGATGAAAGAAATAATAATTAAAAAAATAAATGTAATGAAAAGGACTCAATAATTGCTTTGCTATACTAAAAATTCAAAAAGGGGGAACTATGACAAATTTTTAAATTGTACCAAATGAGTCACGGTAGTACCACGTTACTTTAGAATGTCAAAATGTACCAAAAAAAGTACCATTGTACCAACTTTAACATCCCTGCTCTATAGAATTCCTTTTATTACAACCTGCGATATTTTTTCCAAAAAGTTCATAAAAATATTTCCATTAAATGAGTCCTACTGCCTGTTTTAAGAAAATTAAATGAAAATTTCGTGTGAGATATTATAATGACAACAAAAACAAACTTTCATATTTTTTGTAGTTTTCAATATAATTTCTCAAACAAAATTTTGTTTCCATTTTCTAAAAACAGGTAGTTAAATTTTAATCGACGATTTTTTTAAAATTACTATCTTGAAAAACATTTTCAAATTTACGAAAATACAAACATATTTCGGAAAATATACGAATTTCTATTTGTTAATTATTGAAAATTATTTTGTATATAACTAAAGCATTTCGAACTTTCATACATTGTACGCAAGAATTTTATGGTGCGAACCATTTCGTGCAATGTAAGACAGTTTTCGTAAATATAAGGCATGGATTTTTTGAGTGTATATTACAAAAATACAGGCATTTATATTAAAATGGTTATTTTATTAAAAAATTATTAAAATATCAATCTGAAGGTGAATGTAGTTTTTTTTGCTAACTATCGACGTTAATTTAAATATTGATGAGTTAAAAATCAGAAATTGGTGCCCCTTTTTTCTTTTAGTCTAACATAAAAGTTGAACTATGGAAATGGATTTGCTTAACGTTAATGGGATATATGAGTCCCATAGTGTAATTGTAATTTATAAGGATGGTTCATGTCTTTTTGGGGCAATATCGTTTATATTATATAGACATCAAATTTTTGCTCAGGAAATTCGTTATGAAATTATTACCCATGTTGTTAATAATTGGGAGGAATTTAAAATAATGACATATAATAATTATGGAAACAATTATGCTACCGAAAATGAGTACATAGCCGAAATGTCTCTTCCCTCTACAAATGGAAGTCTGTGTGAGCTAATGGCTGCAGCTCAACTTTATCCTTACAAGTTTGAAGTGTATCGCGATGGAAAACTTTTTGTAAGCTGTGGTGCAGAGGATAACCCCGTAGAAAGGCTTCAGTTCACGGGAAGTCTTTTGGGAGGACATTTTGACAATTAACACAGGGTTTGTGTTGTATCAAATTTAACTTCAAATCTCTCACAACTTTCTCGAAAACGACGAGCCAGATTTACGCCAAATGTGAGAAGGAAACAGATTAATCAAGCTGCAAAGAAATATGCAATAACGCATCCTGAAATTCACACAGCAGCGGTTAAGTCATATCAAAAGAGAACTCCAGAAGTACACAGAGCTGCGGTGGCTGTATATCAAAACTCTAATCCTGATTATTGTATACAGTCGCAAATGCAATATAGGGAAAGACGATCTCTTCCTTGGAGAGTAAAAGCAAATTCAGCATTTTATTACAATGTTGAAGTAATGTATAGCAACGATAAAGAAATTGATATAGGAAAAATGAATCATAGTTGCACATACTGCGATGCTCTTAAATGGAAAGAAGCATCAGCTGGCTTATGTTGCAGCGGTGGTAAAGTGCAGTTAGAATCATTTCAAAAACTACCAGATTTATTAGAAAGTTTAATAATGGATAGGCACCCAGAACATAAGCATTTTTTGGAGAATATTCGTAAATATAATGGTTGTTTCCAAATGACGTCCTTTGGCGCAACTCGCATTTTTGAGCATGGTTTTATGCCGACTTTTAAAGTCCAAGGTCAGGTCTACAATTTAATCGGTAGTTTATTACCTAAAGATACTCCCCAATTCCTACAAATATATTTTGTAGGTGAAGATGAGAGAGAAACAAATATAAGATGTAAAAATTTTCCGGGTGTTAAAAATGGGTTAGTGAATCAGCTTCAACACATGCTACATGAAGTTAATTCATATGTTAAGCAGCTTTAGTCAACTATAGAAAATGTTCAACCAGTACGTAAAGACTACCAAATTGTGATTTGCGCTGATAAAAAACCACCTGAAGCCCATTCTGGCAGATTTAATGAGCCATCGTGTGGTGAAGTGGCATTAGTAATTGTAGGTCAACAATTTGAAAAACGGGATATTATTCTCCAAAGCCACGATAATAAATTGCAGCGAATAAGCGAACTTCATAAGTCGTATGATACTTTACAGTATTCCCTAATGTTTTGCCGTGGAGAGAATGGCTATTCAATAAACATTAGTTTACGAGATCCAGTAACCAAGCACCCACTACACAAAAAGACTGTAACAGCGGCAAACTTTTATGCATACCGTTTAATGGTAAGATCTAATGATGATCACATATTCCGTTATCGCTCCCTCTTAAGTCAATATTTAGTCGACATGTATGCTAAAATAGAGACGGAGAGGTTAAACTATATAAAGTCCCAACAAAAAGAGCTACGGCCCGAAAATTATATTCATTTACGCGATGCAGTTGGCAGGCAAGATGTTGATGCTTCAAAGTTAGGCCACATGGTAGTATTGCCTTCGACATTTACGGGAGGGCCTAGATACATGCTTGAAAAAACTCAAGACGCCATGACTTACGTTCGCCATTTTGGTCGTCCAGATCTCTTTATTACATTTACATATAATCCTAAATGGCCAGATATAGCCAGTGCCCTGTTTTCGTCACAAAAACCACACGATAGACATGATATAATACGGAGAGTGTTTCAACTAAAAATAAAAAAGTTAATGGCGCTTTTGACCAAAGGAAATATGTTCGGAAAAATACGATGCCACATGTATTCTGTGGAATGGCAAAAACGTGGTCTGCCTCACGTGCACATATTGCTTTGGTTAGAGCAACGAACTACACCAAACATGTTCGACAAAGTTGTATGTGCTGAAATACCAAATTTCGGAACTGACCCAATTCTCCACGATATTGTTAAAAATAATATGATTCATGGACCTTGCGGTGCAATGAATACGAAATTACCATGCATGAAAGATGGTAAATGCATGAAAAAATATCCTAGGGACTTTATTAGTGAAACGCAGACAGGGGAAGACGGCTACCGCAAATATAGAAGAAGGTATCCCAACAACGGTGGGTTTACAGTCAAAATAAAAGAAATGGAAATTGACAACCGGTGGGTAGTTCCGTATAATCCCGTGCTTTTACGTACTTTTTGCGCACATATAAACGTTGAAATATGTAACTCTGTGAAATCAATAAAGTATATTTGCAAATACGTAAATAAAGGTAGCGACCAAGCGGCATTTTCCTTAAAAAATGATAACGACGAAGTGGCATTGTTTGAGACTGGACGATACATAAGTAGCTCGGAAGCTGCGTGGAGAATATTATCTTTTCCAATTCATGAGAGGTATCCTCCTGTATTTCACATAGCTGTACATCTAGAAAATGGCCAGCGTGTTTACTTTACTACTAACAATCTTATGCAGCAAGTAAATAATCCGCCGCAAACAACACTTTTGGGCTTTTTTGAATTGTGTAGATCAGATAACTTTGCTAAAACACTTATTTACTCAGAAGTACCACAGTATTACGTTTGGAAAAATCAAAAATTTGAAAGAAGAAAGCGTGGAAAAACTGTTGATGGATGGCCCAATATTAAAAAAGATGATGTATTAGGAAGAGTTTATACCATTCATCCAAATAACACAGAATGTTTTTATTTGATAATGTTTCTGCACGTAGTGAAGGGTCCAACATCATACATAGATTTAAAAACTGTAAACTGTGAAATACATTGCACTTTTCAGGCAGCATACTTAGCTTTGGGTTTGCTAGAAGATAATATGCACTGGGACAATGCACTCGAAGAAGCATCAATTTGTGATCACCCTATTAAACTCCGTGATCTTTTCGCCGTTATGTTGAAAAATTGCCAACTTTCAAATCCTTCAGTTCTCTGGGAAAAGTACAAAAACAAATTTTCAGAGGATATAGAAATGCAAATGGAAAGCGAATGTCAACAAGAAGTGCACAATAAGGACGCAGTATACAAAAATGTTTAATTTATATTGAAAATGTCGTTCTTCATATAGGTGGTCAATATTTAGTGCAATATGGTTTACCAACACCTAATAGATAGCATAGCACTCAACTAAATGCAGAATATCTTGCTGAAATTAATTACGATTTTAATAATTTGGAAAGAGAAGTTATAATTAAAGAAAATGCTCTATCAGACGAACAGCAAAAGGTGTACAACGAAATTATAGATAGTGTCAAAAATAATTTAGGCCAGTTATTTTTTCTTGATGCTCCCGGAGGTACTGGCAAAACATATCTTTTAAACCTTCTCCTTACGAAAGTACGAAGTGAAGGGAATATTGCACTGGCATTAGCGTCATCAGGTATAGCAGCAACATTATTAAAAGGTGGTAGAACTGCACATGCTGCTTTAAAGATCCCGCTGCAATTAAACCATATCGATACACCTATGTGCAATATATCAAAACAAAGCAACTTAGCACAAGTGCTTCGCGATTGCAAATTAATTGTATGGGATGAGAGTACTATGGCTCATAAAGGGGCATTTGAGGCAGTAAATAGGACAATCCAGGATATAAAATCAAATAATTTGATAATGGGAGGTATAACTGTGTTGTTAGTCGGTGACTTTCGTCAAACACTGCCAGTAGTACCTAGAGGAACTCGTGCAGATGAAGTTAAAGCATGCATCAAATCATCTCATCTTTGGTCTCTTATAATTAAACTCTCTTTAAAAAAAAATATGCGCGTTCATTTAAAAGGTGATAGTACAGCAGCAAAATTCTCGGAAATTCTAATAAAACTTGGAAATGGCGAGTTTGGCAATGTACAAAATAGATTTATTTTACCTGCAGAGCTTGGAGTCAATGTGAAGAACTTGGACGATCTTATTAAACAAATATATCCCGATATTGTAAATATTAACTTAAAACCCAACGACGGGTTGTGCGAACGTGCCATTTTAACTCCCAAAAACGATAGAGCTGCAATAATAAGCACCTTTATACTGAAATCATTCCAATCTCCCGAACACGAATATGTGTCTATAGACTCCATTCCACAGGTAGAGGAAGCTGTACACTACCCGGTTGAATTTATTAACTCACTAAACCCCCCAGGATTCCCCCCGCACAAACTTGTCCTTAAAATTGGTACACCAGTCATACTTCTTCGTAATTTCCGTCCACCAAAACTATGTAATGGCACAAGACTACGAGTAAAGACCCTTCAAAAAAATGTCATAGAAGCCACCATTTTAACCGGTTGCGGAAAAGGCGAATCAGTGTTCATCCCACGTATACCCCTTCACTCAAATGATTTTCCCTTTGAATTCAAAAGGCTGCAGTTTCCATTAAAAATATCATTTGCTATAACTATAAACAAATCTCAAGGCCAGTCTCTAAAAGTCGCTGGAGTTGATTTGAGTGAGGATTGTTTTTCCCACGGTCAGTTTTATGTGGCTTGCTCAAGAGTAAGTTCGCCTTATGATTTATTCATTCTTACTGCTGACGGAAAAACATCTAACATTGTTTATAAAGAGGTACTCCGTTAAAAATCTATAAATTTAATTTGGGATCGCACATTTAAATAAAATGAAATGTCGTATGACCCATTGCTATAAAGAATGCAAGCACTGGGACGGGCCACTATCAACCTAAACTTGAAAATACAGTTGCACCCTAATTGTCGTCTTCCTGCCAACACTAAATTTAAATAAAGACCTCATTAAAATAAGCTTGCTGCCACCAAAATTACAATCATTTTTCTTCGGACGGGCAACCCTCAACGCAAACCCGCAAATACAGTTCCAGCCTCATTGACGTTTCCCAGCCAACACTAAATTAAATTTGGCATAACGTTAATATCAGCTCACTGCTATTAAAATAACAATCATTTCTTTTGGGATCGTAATATCAACGCAAAACAAAAAAATATTTCCATCCTTACTAGAGCTTTCATACCATTACCATACTATTAAACACGTTTCCAACAAAACTACAATCACCTGTCCTGAAATGAACCCATTAACGCCATCTTCCAGTATCTTCACTAAAAAGGATGTGATCATTTTATCACACAACTATTGATCATGGAAATACCACATTAAATACACGATTTGTGGTAATTATTACAACAATATTATCATACTTATTCAGTTTAATTTGTTACAGATTTGTTTTAGAAAATGTTCATCAGTCTTTATGTTGCTAAACAACATACACCGTTATAATGCAATGTCTAAAATAAACGTTACAAAAATGTACATTTGTCATCAGGTAATAACGGTTGATTTTCCTGACAATATTTTATGCATTTTATGTTTTCGTTTTTCTTGGAACAGGCCACCCTTAATGCAAACCCGCAAATACGGTTCTAAAAAATTAAACATCCAAGGTCCTGAGTGAATGAGAATTTGTTAGAGGTAACTTTTTGATACTTTTTCGTTCTATAACTGATACCTTTTTTAATTTTAGTTAATATTGGACCAACAAGCATTAAATTAAGCATAAAATGCCCTGAGTGAATTAGAATTTGTAGGAGAGGCTTTTTGGTACTTTTTGTTATTTACCTGTTAATTTTTGAATTTACATACGTTAATATTGGACCTAGAAACATAAAATTAAACATGAAAGTTCCTGAGTGAATGCAACATAAGCTTTGGTGTAAAGATATGTCCACGAAAGAAAAGGATACGCTAACGAAGTAGCGGGTTAAATGCATTTTGCTCTTCAACTGGTACTTTTTGAATTTCCGTTAGTTCTAATACTAGAAACATAAAATTACACATGCAAAGTCCTGAGTGAATGAGAATTTGTTAGAAGGATCTTTTTGGTACTTTTTCGTTCTTTAACTGGTACTTTTCTCATTTTCGTTAATATTGGACCTATGAACATAAAACTAAACGTGCATGGTCCTGAGTAAATGAGAATCTGTAAAAGAGCTTTTTGGTACTTTTTTGTTTTTAACTGGTACTTTTTGAATTTCCGTTAGTATTGGCCCTAGAAACATAAAATTGAACGTCCAAGGTCCTGAGAAAATGAGAATCTGTATAGGAACTTTTTGGTACTTTTTGGTCTTTAACTGTTTGAATTTCCGTTAGTATTAGACCTAGAATCATAAAATTCAACATTAAATGTCCTGAGTGGAATCTATAAGATGGATTTTTTAGTTTTTTTAACTGGTACATTAACTAAATATGCAATGTACTGAGTGCATGAGAATCTGTAACAGAGCTTTTTTGTACTTTTTAGTTCATAAACTGGTACTTTTCAAACTTCCGTTAGTATTGGACATACAAATATCAAATTAAATATCCATGGTCCTGAGAGCATGAGAATCTGTAAGATGGATCTTTGTGGTACTTTTTCGATTTTAACTGGTACATTTTTGTATTCGTTAATATTGAACCTAGAAACAAAGAATTTCCTGAGCGGAAGCGACAATGACCGTTTTTGTTTTTCAACACGTACTTTTTAATCTTTGTAAGTATTGGACCTACAAACATAAAATTAAACATGCAATGCCCTGAGTGAATGAAACATAAGCTTTGGCGTAAAAATATGTCCACGAAAGAAAGGGATACGCTAACGAATTAGCGGGTTAAATGCTAGTTACATATAATTTAAAACATCAATAAGTTTTTCAAATCTTAAATCTAAAAATGCATTAATATACATATGTATGTTTAGCTAATGCTAAACAAAATTTTTAATTTCAACGAATAATTTTTGTTGTTTTACATCTCTCGTGTACGGCTGAGACAGAGTATCCCTCCTTCTCAACCTTGTAACGTGCCGTAACAAATAACTCCAAGCTACCACGTAAGTACCCTACAAATACAAACATAATAACAAAAGGGTATATACCAGCCTGCGTAAGTTTAGCGACCAACAAATTATTAACATAAACAAAACACAAAAACATGCACGCTGATACAACTCTCATATAGTTGAGATTTTAATACAGATATAACGTGCAGGTTTTTACACAACAAGAGGAGCAATCACCGATATCGATCTTGTTCCCATACTAACATAACCGTAGCTTCAGTTCGTAATTTGCCGATTGTAAGGGTTCCCGAATACTCCTTGCATTCGTACTAATCGTAATTTGAAGTAGCCGATCTTAAGGGCCTCCGAATACTCCTTAAGTTCTAGTTCGTAATTTTCCGATTGTAAGGGATACCGAATACTCCTTGCATTCGTACTAATCGTAATTTGAAATAGCCGATCTTAAGTGCCTCCGAATACTCCTTAAGTTCTAGTTTGTAATTTGCCGATTGTAAGGGATACCGAATACTCCTTGCATTCGTACTAATCGTAATTTGAAATAGCCGATCTTAAGTGCCTCCGAATACTCCTTAAGTTCTAGTTCGTAATTTTCCGATTGTAAGGGTTCCCGAATACTCCTTGCATTCGTACTAATCGTAATTTGAAGTAGCCGAAAGTTCAATTAGTCGTGACTTAACCATAATGCCATAGCCAAACAGCTGTTTACGGTTATGGCGAAAAACCAAAATTCAATTGGTTTCTGTGGCTATGGCGTTATGGTAATTCACCTATAACAAAATACATTGTTTTTCATAAGTTTGGTTTGAGCAGCTGTTTTCTATGGTTCTATGGCATTATGGTTAAGTCACGACTAATTGAACGTTTAAGGGCCTCCGAATACTCCTTAAGTTCTAGTTCGTAATTTGCCGATTGTAAGGGCTCCCGAATACTCCTTGCATTCGTACTAATCGTAATTTGAAGTAGTCGATCTTAAGGGCCTCCGAATACTCCTTAAGTTCGTAATTTGCCGATTGAAAGGGTTTCCGAATACTCCTTGCATTCGTACTAATCGTAATTTGAAGTAGCCGATCTTAAGGGCCTCCGAATACTCCTTAAGTTCTAGTTCGTAATTTTCCGATTGTAAGGGTTCCCGAATACTCCTTGCATTCGTACTAATCGTAATTTGAAATAGCCGATCTTAAGTGCCTCCGAATACTCCTTAAGTTCTAGTTTGTAATTTGCCGATTGTAAGGGATACCGAATACTCCTTGCATTCGTACTAATCGTAATTTGAAGTAGCCGATCTTAAGGGCCTCCGAATACTCCTTAAGTTCTAGTTCGTAATTTTCCGATTGTAAGGGTTCCCGAATACTCCTTGCATTCGTACTAATCGTAATTTGAAATAGCCGATCTTAAGTGCCTCCGAATACTCCTTAAGTTCTAGTTTGTAATTTGCCGATTGTAAGGGATACCGAATACTCCTTGCATTCGTACTAATCGTAATTTGAAGTAGCCGATCTTAAGGGCCTCCGAATACTCCTTAAGTTCTAGTTCGTAATTTGCCGATTGTAAGGGCTCCCGAATACTCCTTGCATTCGTACTAATCGTAATTTGAATTAGTCGTGACTTAACCATAATGCCATAGCCAAACAGCTGTTTACGGTTATGGCGAAAAACCAAAATTGAATTGGTTTCTATAGTTATGGCTACGGCGTTATGATAAGTCACCTATAACCAAATACATTGTTTTTCATAAGTTTGGTTTGAGCAGCTGTTTTCTTTGGTTCTATGGCATTATGGTTAAGTCACGACTAATTAAGGGCATCCGAATACTCCTTAAGTTTGTAGTTCGTAATTTGCCGATTGTAAGGGCTCCCGAATACTCCTTGCAGTCGTACTAATCGTAGTATCCCGTAAATACCACCGAATCTTACCGATATTTTATCCGAATAATATATTATATCTTTGCCAGATACCTAGACAACAGCAACAAAGAAATCACACCAGCGCACTGATCGCCGCCACTCGCCGTCATCCTGTTTCAAGGAATCACCAACAAACGCACGAGTAAACTTCGTAGTAATAAGTTAGTCTTAAGTAGTATAAGTTTCGTTTAAATAAAGCTTTGTTCCATACATCTTTAACATCTAAAAGATAGGAGTATTTTATTTCAAAGGAAGTAGACCTTTGAGTAATACCCCACCTGGAAAAGTAAACTACGTTACAACCTGGTATGTCCTCCATAATTTTGAATATTGCGCGCAAGTGGATTTGGGTGTAACTCAAACTTTTTTATGTATATTTTTGCGTGTTTTGAAAATACTGTCTTCACCAACGGAATATCATGAATTCGATGATTTCGGATATACCAGGGAGCTGCTGTTATTGTACGTAGAATTTTGTTTGGTCGCCTTTGAATTTTTTTCTACATTCGATGCTGAGGTAGTGCCCCATAATTGGATTCCATAGGACCATATTGGTTTCAGGATCGCGTTGTATAATAGAAGTTTACAGTCTAGGCTTAGTATAGAATTTCTTCCAATAAGCCAATTCATTTGGGCTGCTTTTCATGTTGTTTGAACTCTCGTAGTGTACAGACACGTTTTTATAATCGTCGCAACTGAATATTAAAAATTATTGAAAGTTAAAATAAAAAAAAAAAACATTGAATAAAAAGTTATTATTCTGGTTTTATTTTATTTTTTTCTTGCGTGTAATATACATAAATATTTGCATACACAAACTCATATAGAGAACAAAAAAAAAGAGAACTCTAAATGAGTTCATCTTCTGCCAATAACAACAACAATAAACCTACAAGCAGTAGGAATGTTTATTTAACTATGGTTTCTGATGACGGCAATGAAAAAAATGATTTAAACAATTACCTGAATTTTACAGAAAACACAACTACTCGTGCGCGATCATGCTCTCTGAACATGTTAAATAGTGATCAAGAAGCAACAACAAATTCACCTATTAGCAAACTTGTCAGCTTGGCTGTACAAACAAACAAACATACAATAAATAAAAGGGTGACCAACGTGCATATAATTGCTGATGAAGTGAGTGATATAAGTGTTAAAAAAATTCAAACAGGTATGGATAGATACATAACCGTGTTAAAAAAGGAAAGGAAAACAAAAACTTTTATACATACATATCAACTGAAGAGTGCAAAAGGCCTAACAGTGGTTATAAAAACATAGATTCCAGCGTGGATCCAGAACAGGTAAAATCTGGCCGCGAAAATAGTGGTTTTAAAGTGAAAAATGTTTCAAAATTTATAAATAGGGAAAAAATCCCCCAACCTATTTTTAGAGTCGAGCTAGAGCCAGGCGACTTAAAAATTAAAAAAAATTAATCGCACCCATAATATAATTTAAAGTACTTGTTGCACAGAAGAGCTACACTTGAGCTGCCATACAAAAAATTTAGTAATTTTAATTTCATTTGGATCACCTTTGCGTCTATGTGCGATTTCCAGGTTAAACGACGATCAAGATGAACGCCTAGATATTTTACTACAGTGTGTTGAGGTATAGTCTCGGTGTTGATTTGTATAGGCGTGCATGTTTCCCTGCGTACCGTAAAAGTGACGTGTACACATTTCCCCTCATTAACTTTTAACCGCCATTATTTTAGCCATGTTTCCAGTTTTGATATGTCTCCTTGAAAATTTCGGGAAGCTTCTACAGGACTTTCATGAACGCTTAGAAAAGCTGTATCATCAGCTAATGTTGACGTGTGAATGTTTCTGCTTAACGGTAAGTCAGAGGAATATATTAAATAAAGTAAAGGACCGAAGATACTGCCTTAAGGGACTCCGGCTTCAATCGACTGCGAAGGCCTTATAAAATTGCCTTTCCTAATTAAAAATTTTCTTTCTATTAAATAGCTTTTTAAAAGCTTGACGATGTTTGAGTGTAGATTTTATGTTAATTTGTAGATAAGACCTTCGTGCCATACTTTATACATCTAATGTATTTTTGAACCGTAGGACGTGCCATAATTTTCCCTTTATTGGCCAGAATCGTTGTCATATTATGTACAAAAGAGCTTGTGGTCCACAATGTTTGTTGTCTTCGTGAATCATTGTATATAAAAGTTTTATTAGGGGGTCATTATATGGAACCAGCATTGGATGCTTCGCGTCGTATGATAATAATGAAGCCTCTAGTCGTCCTCCTACTCGTAGAATGCCTGATTCGTGTAGGAATGGGGACAAACTTACAATGTTACTTTTGTTGTCGATATCTTTGTTTTGCCGCAGTTGTTTGATTTCCGGAGAAAAGTCGGACCTCTGAACGGACCTTATGATCAGGAACAGTGCATCATCTAGCTCAGTCGGAGTTAATGACTTATCAGGTGATCGGTTTTCATTTTTCGTCCTGATATTTCTGATGAATCTTAGAGTGTCGCTCGAAGATAGGCAACGACGCCAAACGCCTTTTCAGAGGCATTTGAAAATATGTGCAGTTCAGTTTTGGTTGGAAGTTGTCCCTTAAAAATGTGTCGAGGCACCTTGAAATGATTAAACTGTCTAAATCATTTCTGAATTTAGTCCAAATTTCTTGAAGGTCCTTAGGCAACGGCTCATCCCAGTCTTACTTTAACTGCCATAACTGCTGAATGAATATCTTTGCTTTGACCAGTACGGGTGCTAGTAGTCCAAGAGGATCAAATAATTTGGCCAAATCTGAAGTTGCCGTACGTTTGGAGACAATCTGTAGGTTATTTATTTTTACCTTGACGCAAAATTGATCTGTTTTTGGCAGCCATAACAACCCTAATATTTTTTATGGTGTTAGCGTTGTTACTGTTGAAGTCTAAATCTACCTCTTGATCGCCGGGTGGAATATTCATCAATAACTGTGGGTGATTTGCACACCATTTTTTTAGATTGAACCCATGCTTTTTGGGAATCGTTATATGTTCGTGTTGAGTCTCAAGTGCGATGTTCAGACTATTGGAGCCTCCAAGGTCGTCATCAACGTAAAAATTACTCTTAAGCATGTTCGCACCATACGGATAATTGATAGTATTTTCATCAGCAATTTTCCTTAAACATCTTGTGGCGAGATAAGGTGCTGCAGGGGTTCCGTAAGTTACCGTGTTAAGTTTGTAGTAGCTAATTGGCAATCCGGGGTCTTCTCTCCATATTATCAGTTGATATTGATGATTATCGGGATCAAGCAGTATTTGTCGGTACTTTTACTCAATGGTGGTGAATACAAACTTCGGTACTCGAAAACGTAGTAGGATCGAGAACAATTCACTCTGTACCGTTGGCCCCGTATACATTAAATCGTTCAAAGAGAGGCTTGTTGATGTTTTCGCTGATGCGTCAAAGACTACTCTTAATTTCGTTGTAGTGCTATCGGGTTTCATCACACAATGGTGCGGAATGAAATATTTAGGATCTAACATTGTATCAATGTTGACCCTCATATTCTTGCATGAACTTTATTTTATATATTGCGTCCGAATGTCTTCATTTTTTAGAAGTCGACGCTCTAAGCCGAGAAACCTATGGGATTCTCCTAATGCTGTTGGGTTTTCTCGAAACGGAAGACTGACAGTGAAGCGGCCATCTAGATTGGTGTGCACATGATGAGTGAAATGTGATTCACATTGTTTTTCCGATGGCGAAAGTGCCTTTTCGCTTACCTCAATTTCGTCAAGTTTCCAAAGATGCTCTATCGCTTCTTCCAATGAAGTGGTGTCTCCAAATATGGCACATGTGGGTGAACATAGTGGGTTACGAATTGGATTTCTTCCTATTGCACCTCCTACAATCCAGCCTAGTTCTGTGTTTTGTAGAGTTGGTAGACTATCAGCAAGGTGTATCGTCCCACTTTTTGTTAATTTGTAATAAAATTCTGCTCCCAGTAGCAAGTCCGTAGTGCCATCCGTGGCAATTACATATAAGCTGAGTCTCGTCGAGTCTCGATAACATCGAGACTCGATGTATGTATAGATGTACATATATATATATATATATATATATATATATATATATATATATACATATATATAAGTAGTATTAAGATAAAGAAAGAAATAAAGAAAACAGTCTTTACTTAACACGCACAAGAGACGGTGTCATTTATTTAAGATATAGAATATTCCTCTAAAAGTCTATTTTCTCCTGCTGATCAAAATGAGGATCTGCTAGGTGAATGTTGTTGGGAATATTCCAAGAAGAAGTGTTAATGTGTTGACTTGGTTGTGAGGGAATTATACTTGGTAATATGTATGCTTCCACATTTGCTTAAAAACTGAGATCTATGGACGTCATTTGAACGTTTGTGCGATACTTTGAATCCCTTTTGGTTTCGCCAACGCCGTCAAGACACAGGGAAGCTCCTGATGGTGAAATAGACAATTTTTGGCAAAGGCGTTTAGATACAATGTTCACCTGTGATTCTGAATCCAATACCGCTCTAAATTTACCTGATGCCCCATTTGAGGCTGTAATTATAACTTTTGCGGTTGCTGTTGCTAGCACAACATAGCCCTGGCGGCCCGCAGCAACTTCAGTTATTGCTGATGTAACTGCTACGACATTGGAAGCAGTCGTCCTTTCGGCTGTATTTGACTGTGAACTGAAATTTGATTTCTTATCCTTTTGCGTGTTGTCTTTCTTTTGCAAATGCACTAACGTATTGTTCTTTTTGTGGCATTTTCTGCAGCTACTTGACTTGCACTTGACTTCGCAGTGTGGTCATCTTTGAAGCAGTTGACGCATAAATTCTGTCGCTGTACCCAGCGTAGTCGTTCTGCTTCTGATTATTGGTGGAATTTGTTGCAGTGATACAGTTTATGACTACTGTTATTACATAATTTGCATATGCTAATGTTGTGTGCATTAGATGTTACTATTGTTGACACCGCTTTATACGTCGATTTTTCACTAGGAATAATTGCTTCCATAGATTGAAATTGAAGCTCAAGGAACGATAAGAAGTCAGCTATACTTGGCACATCCCTTGGATTAGTTAGTGATTGCATGTACCTGATGTGTGTGCTTTTGTCAAGTTTTTTCATCAATAACTGAATAATAATTGCATCCCAAGAATCTGTTTCAATTCCCAAATTATTTAATGCCAGTCAGCATTCTTTTGTGGTGTCATACATAGCTTTGATGGATTGTGCGGACGTCACGGACTGTTGATTGAGTATTTTTTCTACTAGATTCGCTACTAAAATTCTCTTGTTATTGTAGCGATCTTGTAAGGTTGCCCAGGCAGTGCTATAGTTTGTCTCTGATAGAGAAAATTGACTTATCAGATGTTCAGCTTCTCCCGTCAAATTACTCTTTAAATACCAAAATTTTTGAATAGCGCGAATCGGCTGATTATCCACCATTTCAGAGAATAAATCATAAAACTGCCGCCATTTTAAATAGTCGCCATAAAATTTCGGTATTTTAGCTTTTAACAGATTTAACGATGAAGATGACTGATTTGATCGAGTTGGCTGATTTTCACCAACGTTTTGTGCCTTGTTAGCCAATATGGACAGTCTGACCAACTCTTCTTGAACTTTGTTATTCAATTCATAATGTTGTTACCTCAAAGCCAGAATTTAATGGATCATCAAAGCGCTCGCATATACTGTCGTATAAGTCTTGGATCTGATCCCAAAGACTGTTTATGGTTGACAGTTTGATGTCATAAAATGGATGAGGTTGTATTTCGTCGCTAATGTTTAATACATTTAAAAACCTACTTAAGGCTGTCATTCTAGCTTTTGCCTTCCGAATCAAACCTTGATTTTCATTAGACTTCAGAAGAGGCACTGATGCACCAGTAGTTTTAGTTGATGGTAACTTTTGTAGGGATAATGTTCTAAGACGATTAACCTCTGTTGTAAACAGATTTTTATACACATTAGTTATCTCACTAATTTTTGAATAGTAGTCCATAGTAAAATATTCATTCTCTGCTTTTAACGTTTCAACATCGTCAACCATACGCAATTCTGTATCCGTGGCTTCAAAATTTCTCCCAGGCTTGCAAAAGTCGACGGCTACGCTCCTTAAAGTATTCTGCGGTGGTTTTTCTGTCCGCAGAATCCTTTTTAAAGTTTCGCACTATTGCTTGAATTATTTCGCCTGTATTCAAGAGAGTATCCAATAACTCTGCTGCCGCCATTGTGTACGATATGGAACTGCCTGTTTAAGCGCTAAAAAAATTGGAGATGAATTTGGTCACCAATGGGCCGATGCCTGTTATCAGTGCTCTAATCGATTTGCTGGAGCTGCTGATGTTTGTTGCACTAATGGTGTAGTGCTGGTAGTATATGTCCACTGAAACTTCGTGTTAGTGGAGATGATGAAGTTGGTCACCAATAAACCGATGCTTGTTGTCAGTGCTCTAATTTGCTGGAGCTGCTGATATGTGTTGCACCACTAGTATGATGTTTTTATAGCCTCTGCTGAAGATAAGGATTCGCTGGGCAGATTTTATGTTGCAAATCTTCCACTTGAATACCAGTGTTAATGGGTAGGCTGCGTGCTGTTATAAGTCACCAATTTAACTTTAAAACCCCTTACCGCTGGTGGGGGGAAGCTTTAAAATCAATGGTGGTCGGGGTCACCAAAATGTTTAGAATTAAACGTGTAAATGATTTTATTAGTATGACTCAGCTCAAACACTTGAATTTGAACTGTACTAATTTTTGCTTGTGTGGTTTTACTTTCAAGCACTTGTAACTTGAACGTAATGTGATCAATGAATAAAAAGCGAGTTTTTACTATTGACAAAGAAATATAATTTTATTGTGGTATTTATACTAAAATATTAACAATTAATTGTTGAGTCGACAAAATACTTAAAACTAAAATTTACGTTAAATTGACCAATCAAATTGAAGTAGCAATGTTTGCAGTTAATTCATTGTGTAATATGATATCCTTTTGTTAAAACAACATTAAGGGCGTTCACTAACGTTTATATTATCATTAACAATTATTAAGTGTGTTCACAACTTCTTTATCAGGTACATTCCTTAAGTCTTATTTTTAGCTGGGGCGATCTGTAACGTTGCCATTCTCGTCGAGCTCTCCGTTTTTCAGTTAATAGCCTTCTATATCCACACAAACAATATTATTTAATAATCACTTGTTGATTTGGTTGATTTTAAGAAGCATTAAGAGGCACCACGAAATAAGCCCCAATGAAATAAGCCCCAAATCGAAAAATGAAATAAGCCCCAAAAAATTTGATGAAATAAACCCCAAAAATATGAAATAAGCCCCAAACACAATTTACGAAATAAGCCCCAAATAAAATGAAATAAGCCCCAAATTTGTTAACTTTATGATGTAAGCTTAAAAAGAAAACATAAAATGCAAGAATTTTATCCTCTAAATTATATCGAACACCGGCTTCGCGTTCCAAGCATTCTCTGCATAACCGGCCTACGGATTTTAGATCTATTTTATGAATATGAAATAAGCTCCAAATAAAATGAAATAAGCCCCAAAAAATTTTATGAAATAAGCCCCAAATTTTTAAAAAATGAAATAAGCCCCAAAAAAATGAAATAAACCCCAAAAAAAAAAATTTGAAAATTTTTTGGGGCTTATTTCATTTTTCGATTTGGGGCTTATTTCGTGCCACCGCATTAAGAGCAGCTTGTTTAACATCTGCTTCAAACAACCTATTAGAATTATCTATGTATGTCAGAAGGTGCTATCAACGGCATATTTTCCGTGCAATGAGCACTCAAATATTTTTTGTATTTCAGCCAGTTAATATGTGCAGATGTCATCGGTAAATCACATGTTGGTGTTGTAGTTATGTGTGTGTATATAGTGATAATAGTAGGCGAGCGATCTGAAGATAAATCCAAAGATGCTTCAACTTCAATCATTTCACCGGGCACACTTTTCATAATTCCAAAGTCGATAACATCAGGAATTTTATGTCGACCATCTGGCCAATATGTTGGCTGACCACTTGAAACTACATTCAAACCCATTTTTGAGATTGTTTTGAACAAAACACGACCCTTGTCTACTCATGTATAATAAAAAATTAAATAAATCCATTACCAAAACCAAAGATAACACATACCCCTAACATCATAGAAGTCTATCGACTTAGTGCACCTTCCAAGTGCTTATTCATAAAACCATTTGAAGTGAAGTGTATTTGTACATTACAATGTATGAGTAGATAAGTTTTGAAACTTTTTAAACATGAATGGTAAAGATCTTCTGATGAGTTGTTAATTTACAAACTTGCTATACCACAATAAATACTTATTGGATGAAATTACGTCATTAAACATTAATATTTACTTAACTGCTTCTCATACATAATTATAAAAGTAGAAGCATTTTGTTAATTTTGTTGGGGTAATTAACCATTACCATACATACACATTTCATATTCGTTTACAAACCTCTTTAACCAGTTCGAATATTGAGACGAACCCTCGTCATTCATGAGTTTGTGATTTGAAGGCAGTGAGTTTTTCTGAGTGGTAGCTTTCAAATGTTTAGCTTTTCCTGCGCGTCTTCCTATTGTTTCGGAGTAATTTAATGTGTATGGTATGGATTCCATGATTTCCTTTGATAAGTAATCAGATAACAAATATTCGTTCATCATATGCCTGAAAGAAAGTTTTGTAGGGAAAAATTATTTTATAAACAAATGGGCGAATATTATTGAGTATAATGTTTATAATTAATATGCGAACTACACTATTACCCTAATCATTAGCTTTTCATTGATTTTTGGCTTCGAGAATATGTGACTCGTTTCTGTAACTAATGTGAGAGTTTTTCGCACTTAAAAGTTCATTATCATTCTTTGAGAAAAGAATAAATGAGAAAAAACATTTTAATATTGTCAATAGAGTCTTTTAATTGAATTGACTCTTGGCCACACACATCATAAACTGAATTTAATGATTTTCATTCAACTGTCACTTTGCTCTAGCATTTTTATCCAGCTTTATGTCAAAAATTTCTCGATTTGTATGTATTTGTTGCACTAATAATACCACTTGTATTATTTCATCATACTATACACATAAATTTTGACAGCTTATCAAGAGACTCGAGCACACAGCACAATCGAATTGAAAGACTTGCTAGCCAACTTGAAACATCAAAATCTTGTCAAAACGATTGTCAAATTTTGTAATATTTCCTTTTCTATTAAATTCTTTGTTTACAAACACATTTGATATTTTTGTAAATTAAAATTTAAATAGAGCTGAGTACACGTTAATATTTTATGCGAATTGAATTATTGTGCAGCTAAAAATTCATCTCGTGTGTGAATGCTCTTTGTGGTTGTGAAAATATTCAAGTGAAAGAAGCACCGTGAAAAAGAGACAACATTAGTGTCTTTGTTATGAAAGTATACAAAACGGAAAGCAAAACAGTGTTCAGTTTGTAGTCGAAAATGATACATGAAAGCACGCTTAAAGTTAATAAAATGTAATAATATTTAGTATATACGGCATAGTATTCGAAAATAATGTGATAAAACAATTTAGTGTGTGCTTATATACTCTGTATATTAAATTTATATACATACGTACATACATACCTACATACGAATCTTGTATTGATGGACGAAAGAAGAACAAGCACCATACAAATACTATCTGAGAGTATATACATATACTCTCTGAGTATTGTGTGAAATACGATTTTTGCAAAATATATGAAATGAAAGTGTATTGGTGTATTTTCTTTTTATATGAAAATTACAAACAACAAATTTTACACTATTGTATATGATACTATAATACACTCGATACAATGATACAAGAGGTTTTGTGAATTCAGCAAATATATTAAGTAGCAAACACGGCAAAAATATTTGCATAGTAACCATTTTTAATAGCACACAGACAGCAAAAGAAAATATTTCTGAACGGCAAAAAAATATGTGTTGCAAATTGCAGATTCCAAGAATTTTTAACGACTTCAGATACATATGTATATGCATATGTACATGCATCTGTACATTGTACATACTATACATACATTTAAATAGTGATCAGGAAACAACAACAATTGCACCCAATAGCAAAGTTGTCAGCTTAGCTGTACAAACAAACAATAACTAACGAGTACAAAATTGTAGATGCGGTGAGTGAAAATAGTGATAATAAAATTCAAATAGGTATGGACAGATAAATAACCGTGCTAAAAAGGGGAAGAAGTCCCAAATCAGCCCAAATTGGGTCAACGGCGAAAGTTCCCAGAGATGGGAAAAATAATAAAGAATTCCGAAAATCGTTTCGCGATTCTAAATGAACAAGGCGATGACGACACAACTACATCAAGGTCGAGTAAACCACCCATATATTTAAGAGAACAGAATTTCAGTTTGCTGGTTAAAAGCCTCATCTCTTTAATTGGAGAAAATGAGTTCTATGTTACTCCAACTAAGTGTACATTTTAGCTTTTTTTGACTTCATGTTATGTACACAAAAAACATTTAACCAAAGCTGGCGCATATAGAACACTTCCTTTACAGGTATATTTGGAATTGGCAAATTTTGCATGAAGTCAAAACAAAGCACTACTGTATTTTCATCAGTGTTTTGAATCATTTCATTTTGTTTTGTATAAAACTTTTTGGCTCTGCGCTTGTGTATCATTTGTTCAGCAACTACTCTGCGCCTTACATTGTCATTTAGGCAGGGGTCTCTCAGTTTTGATTTAAAACGCTCACATTGGCTGCAAACATCTACTTGAGACCGTCCGAATGATAAACTGAAGTTTTCCTTAAAGTATCTATATTAAAAACTATATTTTACTTTATCTTTCAACTCCAGGTGGTCCATTTGAAACATTTCAAACATTTTGGCAATATTCAACAGTGAATCCAAATATTGCTTTTTCCTAGAACCATAATGTGTTTCCCTCACTTCAAATTTTGAAATGTGTTCATGGATCAGCACACATATATTGCCATCAATCGCATTTCCACTACGACTTTTGCCTCTCATATCGACAGGTGTTCGATTCCTCTCTATTAGGTTGCATAACCTCGCAACTCGATCTCGAGAAACACTATGTACTTATTTGTAAAAATACATTTTTGCAAACTGCAATAAACTTGCCATTGATTTTCAGGTTATACACAAATGTTTTACTTTTTGCTTGTGGGGTTTGAGTTGAACATGAAGCAGTACCACAATCATTATTATCTGAGTTTTTCTTTTTTCTACGCTTAACTGCCCTAGCTTCTATTAATGTTTGTAAATGTAAATCTTGTTCATTTTTAGTTTCCAACTGATAAAAACTGTTGCAATTTTTATTTCATTATCAATATACAC
This sequence comes from Lypha dubia, assembly GCA_947311025.1. Classification (NCBI taxonomy): domain Eukaryota; kingdom Metazoa; phylum Arthropoda; class Insecta; order Diptera; family Tachinidae; genus Lypha; species Lypha dubia. The sequence continues at coordinate 100,712,190 of OX371260.1, read as the reverse complement.
ACCGCATTTTCGGGGACACTTGCACACCAGTTCATCAGGTACAGATTTGCCAGAAACAAAGTCACCTTTGTAATTTATGTATTCTTCACCTTTAACTCTTGCTTTTCTTATGACATTACGTTTATTTGTCCCACGTTCATCACCAGAACTTTCACTGTGCATTTTTAAAACCAAATAATTATAAAATACCAAGTTAAAACAATAAACAATAACATTAACCACAAAAGCTGCAGATCAGCAGGGTTGCCAGAAAACTAACACAAAATTTACTGCAGAAAGCCGCCATGTGATTTCACTTGACGGATTTCTGCACTAAACAGAAATTTCAAAGCAAAATACAACCCATTGACAGGCTTGAAAGTTGACTGGTTTCAGCATAAGAGGGTGTGACTAAAGTATGCCATTCATAATTTACAATAATATCATTTTTGAAAAAAGTGTCAGTTGACGGGTTTCTGAAATAAACGATTCAATTTAAAATACTTGTTACACCGAAGAGTTACCGTTGGGCTTCCACATAAAACAGCTGGACCTGTTCAATGCCTGAACTGCCAAGAATTTTGCCAAACAAAAGCTTATTGCAATTTTTAAATAAAAGTAAGGCAAATAATAATATAAATTCATTTCTCTTTGTTTTACAAAAAAACTAATTAATTGACAAAAACATGTCATATAAGAATACAAATAATTATGCATTTAATTCATTACAAAGCGTTGACACTTTAATGTTAGTTTTGGAATATTTCAATTTGAAAAAAAAGTGTTCAATAAATGTCCAAAAAAATTTAGCTTCTTCCGGATATTTTAAATTAAAAACAAAAAATATTTTAAAGCATACGTCTAAAGCATGTATAACATACATAGTTTTAACACGAATACCGTCAACGTAAACGAAATTGTCCTTAATTTTATGTACATATGTATATCGCCTATTACTAAAATACGAGGTTGTAGGAATTGATTTGTTGTACTCATGTGACGAAGTTTATCTTCGATTTCCTCATGTGAATTTCCAAAAACTGTAACTGCCCCTATGGAATGTGTTTTTTTTTTTTTTTTTAAACAAACACAACCCCGCTAAGCGATTAGCTTGTCTGCAGAAAACACCCAGGATCTCTGGCCGGAATCGAACCGACAACCTCCGTACTACTAGTCTAGCATTGCTACCTATCAGCCACGGCTGCTTTCCACCACATTTATTTGGTGATAATAGATTAGCAGTATAATATCGCGTGTATCTAAATGGAAATAATATATATTAATTATTTATATTATTTATAAAATTAACTATTTCAAACATACTCTCTCTACTATCCTCATTTAAGAAGTTGATTCCATTGGAACTTTTTTCGCGTTCAAAAATGCTTCAATTTTGTTTGATTTTAACGCCCAATTTTCGTGAATATTTTTGCAACTTGGATGTTTAACAGAAAAGTCCACATCAAGCAGAAATTAGAAATAAATTAATAATAAATATATGAATTGAACTTTGTAGAGTTTTATACCATGCGAATCCCATTTACATTTGAAAACTCGGGCCAAATTTTGAAGACATCAGCAGCAGTTTGACATTTATCTACTTGTGAGAACCGGTACTGGCTACATTTTTTCCAGTAGTCTATATATTCATCCTCAGATAGCTTGTCGTCACATAAAGAATTTCTTAAAATTACATAATCTTCTTTGGGCATTATTTTGAAATATTATATGTATAAATGAAACAAAAAAGATATTTATAAGAATATATCCGGCACGTGTGTATATGTTATATATTTGTTACCATTATTGATTATCTTCATTGCTAGACGTTGAAGTAGGTGTTAAAGACTCTGACAATGCATTTTTCATTTGGGCTTTTATAATGCAAACTTTAGCATAAATACGTCCACTTTCACATGTACGATAAAATTCCTTCAAATAAAATCATATTTAGATGTGTTAAAAATTATATTATATATGTATATATATATTTATATATATATTTATATATATATGAAAAATGAAAAATGCATTGTCAGAGTCTTTAACACCTACTTCAAATACGAAAATAATAATACTTACAAGTTTTTCGTTGGGAAACAGCTTAAGTATTTCTTCTTCCAAACTGTAACTCTCTCCCAATGAAAATTATGAATCTAAATCAACAATGTGTTTTGCTATTATACCTATTAAAAGCTTTCGTTGTGCATCTTTAAATGACTGGTGTTTATTATAGAACTCAATTAAATTGTGTCCGGTTGTTGATTTTTTTAATATGCATTTTAGATTATCCTTAAATTCTTTTATATTTTCCTTGGAACAGTTGGAATACTCTGACCAAGTGCTTATATTATCTGGCGTAGTATGTAGAGGTAAGTTGATTTTGGATCGCCAGGACTCCAAACGATGTTCAAATAATATTGCTAAGCCAATGGGAACATCTGTGAGAATTTTCTCTATTTGGTGCGTTTTTATAATTTTAAGCACCGGAACATAGCAATGTTGTGCTTTGAGAAAGAAGAGTTATTATATTTTCTATTAACGTGAATAAAAAAAAACTATTACCTTTTAGTTTATCAAAAAGAGGAAGTAGGTTCCAAATGAAAGTAATACATGTAAGTTTTCATCTTCCTCGTTTCGTTGCGGCTCGTTTTCCATTCTAAAATATGTACATATGTATGTATGTATATATTGTTTTTTAAATATGCTTTGACTTAAAGTACTCTTTTAAACGTATAAAGGATTTGCCAAATGCCGTTTTCGCCATTGCTACTGCTGGGCCCAATATGTTTTCGAAGTTAATTACGTGATATTCATTCGAATGGTCAGAAATATTTCGTACGATAAGAAATGTGGTCTATATTGCTACGACTGGATTTTTTTACAATAAAAAAAATAGAATTGTCAGCCATTTTTACAATGGCAGCAGTTTTAAAAATTAAAACGTCGTTAGAATATGTTGCTATATATGTATGAGTATTGTTTGTAAAAATATCCATAATGTTCCAAATTCAAATACAGTTTAAAACTCTTACTTTTTAAAAAATGAAATACTTTATTTTCTAGTTCGATATCACTTATTTTATTTTTAAAACTAGTAGTAATTTTCGGAGGATTAAGTAGAAAATGGGCGAATTTTAACTGATATTTCTTAGCATGAGTAAGTGAAATATTTTTGCGAGAAGATATAAAATGGGAGTACAATTTAAACTGCTTGTGTTTTGCTTCATATGGAAAGTTCCAAAACAACCTGAGGGGACCAGATTTGTTTATATAATGCTTGGGTAATGTATAACAAAGTGATATCAGCTGTTGAAAACTGGGCGTTCCACTTTTTCATAAGTTGTGTTCAGTTCTAGTGAAATAACAAGCTGCTTTATTACAGGGTTGGCAAGACATTTTATACATGTACCTTTGAATAAGGTGCCATTTTGAGTGTAGAAAAGAAAACACCATTAATTAAAAAAAAAATTGAACATGTGCACTATAAGAAATAACTCAACGATAGCAACGGGATTTATTGTGATAAATATCTTAAACTTACGAATATTTTTCCTTTTTTCATGATATATTAAATCCGTGTAATGCTTTTTGAATACGTTACGGACTTTATTCTGTAAAGTTGTAGTTTTGGGTATCCCCAATTTGGCATCATTGAACCGAAAAAACATCGCTATGTCATTTAGTTACGTATGTATACTCGAAGAAAAAACATGGTGGATGGAATAATATCACAAACTATCATTAATGTTCAGATTAATGATTGAGGCTACTATAGGTACATTGCATTTGTCATCTCAGGAACATAATAATCACCCTTATTCTATTAGGCAGCGTCAATGTAACAAAACATCGTTTTGTATCCCTTGTGTTAAATCGGTATTTACAATGTCAACATTGAAAGTAATCGATTACTGTCAAGATATTTTTGTATTTTCTAAAAAAATGTGACGGCGACGTGACATTATATTGACTCTGATTTTGTCGTCAGTGTTTTTGGTGTTGACAAAGATTTGTTTGGTTTTATTTTTTACTTGTTTACAAAATATAATGAAAAAAATGGAAAAGGAAAAAATCAAAATTACAAATCCAAGCCAATTTGAAAAATTAGTTGAGGAAGAGGATTTCGCAGGGGCACTGTTCCAAATAATTTTAAAGAACTGTGGGGAAATATTTCAACAGTGTTAAATGCCCTTGGCCCACCGAAAAGATCTGGTGATGGATGGCAAAAGGTACACCAAATTGTTTTTAAATAAAAATTTTATATATATTTATATATTTTATATATATAAAGCATATTTAATATGCTTTATAACAAAATTTTCTTTTAGTTTTGGCGGGACTTGAAATGTAAAGTTAAAAGAAAATTGGTTGCCAACAAAGCTGAGTGTACAGCAACTGGAGATGGAATATATAAACAGCTTACACTCAGCCCCTTAGAAGAAACTGTGGGGAATCTGCTCCAATTCCAAAAATAAATAAACCCTGAAGGTGCTGTTCAGGGAGTCGAATTAGAAGTAACAAGCATTGCATGCGAGCTTTTAGAGATGGCTGATCTGGATTCGACAAACGTGCAAGAACCACTTTTTACTGCAAGTAAACAACTGCCAACTATGTACATCTTCTCAGCGGGATGAAAACTTTACATGTATGGAAAGAAAGCAAAGTTGTCCTATGCCAAAAAAGACCCAAAATCCTTAAAACCACTATGATTTGCTTCAAAATCATAGTAAGGAAGGAACAAGCAAGGCTTTTGACAGACATAACAAATTCTATGTCTTCAGTAAAACGTAGCCTGAGAGATATGAAGAAGTTTCAGAAAAAATTATTGGACGTAGAAAAAAATAAATTACAATTAGCAATAGAAAAAAGTGATAGAGAAAAAGAGATGCATGAGACTGCAATGAAAATAAAAAGAATTAAATTGATCATAAAAGAAAAGGAGTTACAGCTACTTAATGACAAAGTTCCTAACTAAAAATTTTAATGGTGCTTTATTAAGCTAATTTTGAATTTAATTACTGAATTTTTTTTTTATTTATTTTCTTGTTTTCGTTTTCGTATATATGTAATTTAATTTGTTATTACTTTTAAATTATCAAAATGAATAAAATGAGTTCCTAAGTTTTTGTTTTCTTACATACATACTTTAATTTGTTATTAGTTTTAAATAAAAAAAATTAATAAAATGAGTTCCTTATGTATTATTTACTTATGTTTACTTATGTATTATTATTAAACTAAAGAGTATAATTAGATAAAACTTTGTTTTATTTGTTTTCTAATTTGGAATGCCTCTGAATTTAGTAAAATTTCCGTTTCGTCAAGCACTTCAATTTCATTTTGGTTGTTTTCTACATCTTCATTTCGATCATTTAAGTCATATTGAATAAATATGTTGTGCAGTGCTGCGCAAACATTGGTGTTTTTTATTGCTTTCGCCGGTGTGTAATGAAGTTGACGGGCGCCTAGGAGACATCGAAATCGGTTTTTTAGCACACCAATGGTCCTTTCAACTATATTTATAGCTTTGGCATGTTTTGCATTATAAATAGCTTCTGCACTTCCTGCAATAGTCGAGCGATATGGTGTCATCAAATATGGCTGGAGAGGATAGCCTGCGTCACCTGATGAAGGAAGTTAAATTACTAATAAAAGAAGCTAAATTTAATTTACATTAAAATTTTACCTAGAAGCCAGGAATTACGGTCACCAGCATTATACCGTTCTTGTAATATTGCTTTTGCATGACTAACGTTCCAGATGAGTGAATCATGGGAAGAACCTGCGTATCGAGCATCCAAAAACCTTATTCGCATTTTGTGATCACAAATCTTTGTTGATGTGAAATATTAGTGAATATAACATAAAGCGAAAATACATTACATTCTTACAATCATAGCATTTAAACTAAAATATCCTTTGCGATTAAAATATAAATGCTGGTCTTCCTTGCATGGGCCCACAATTTTTATGTGGGTTCCGTCTACGCAACCAATTACACCAGGGAAATCTGTTTTTTCAAAAAAACTTAATTTGGCTTCGGGTTTTTCAGCGTCTGTCATTTGAAACTTTATCCATTGTGGGCAAACGATCTTTTCCAGTACATCTAGAGTTTCAGACAGAATCTTCGACACGACAGGTTGTGATAATCCCAAATTGAAATCATTTCCCACGCTCAGCTGGTACGATCCTTGGGATAAAAATCGTAAAGTTGCTGCCAATTTGATGGTGCTCGGAACATATGTCGATCTTACCCCGCTTTTCAAATGAGGACCCATAGTGTCCAGCAGATGCTTAAATGCTGCTTTGTTCAGCCGAAAATAACTTTCAAACTTTTTAAATAAACCAAACCAAAGATGTATTACTTTCAATTAGAGGATTTTGAATTTATCACTTACTTTTCATCAGGCAATTTAAAAATGTTTGATTTCTGCCTGAGAAGTCTTCTTTGCACTATTAAATTTTTTTTCTTCGTTATTACTATTAGAATTAGGCACGGGAAGAAAAAACATTTTACTTTAATATATTTATTTATTTTTTCACCAAAACTTTTAACAAAAATTGCAAACAGAATAAATCAGCTGTTTCAAGTATTAGATATGTGTGTCAAAATTATCGATAAATAGTCAACATCATCTCAAGACTGTAATACTATGTTCACACGAGAAGCTGAAGCACTTGCTTCGCTCTCTGAAGCATGTTTATGAATTTAGCTGTTCACACGACTCATGTACTTGCTTCGATTTGAAAGTTCTCTTTTTAATAACAAATAAAATCTAAAATAGACAAAAAAATAAGCTAAAATTATTACGCATTTTTAAAAATGCACAAACATATTTTTTGTTTCCATTGTTGTTTTATCTTTATAGTTTAAATTCAATTTTTCACTTTTAATTAAAGTTTTTGTTATGGTTTTTGCATCTAGTTCAGATAAACTTCCGATAAATTACGATAAAATTTAGAGAAGACAGCAATTTTTCATGCTTCGCAAGTAGATTCAATATGAATCTACATGTTTCGCTCTCAAAATTTTGTATGGCGAAGCATGTTGCTTCGCTCATGATTGGGGTGTGAAGCATGAATAGAGAGCGAAGCATGTTCCGTGTGAACGTAGTATTAGGGAATATCAAATTAGTGTTGACGTGATGTTGATGTTGAGTAAAAGTGACATTGACACAAAATTGATGACGATGTTGACGCTGCCTAATAGAATAAGGATGAATATAGTCCTCATATCGATGGCTTTATAAAAGAAAGGCGTAACTCGATTTTTTTTCTTTTTGAAGAACATAATATACTTAAATTTTAAAGTATGTACATATCAAAAGATTTTAGTGCAATTTTTAATAAAAAAAGGCAACAAATCTTGTGCTTCAATTTATTTTATTTTGAAAGCTTGGTGTATTTGACATTTATCTAACATAATAGGCAAAAACGCTACTCTTTTATATTAAGCCATCGATATGCTATGCAAATGCTGCGAAATTGTAGCGCATGATAATAGCTAAGTATGTATGTTTTTTTTTTCCTGGTATATGTAAACAATTTGACATTTTGTTTAGATAAAAGAAAAATGCACACACAGAGACTTACTAAATTAAATAAATCTAATTGTAATATAAATAATAAACTTATTTATCTGCAAATAATATGCAAAGACGAAGATGATTGTCTTTTGCAGTAACATTTTTTCTTCATATTTTGTTGGTGGCATTTATGTATGTAAGTAGGTACATATCGCTCCTTTATTGCAACATAGTCATATATCAAAAAACAAAATTTTTCAGTTACTGACGAAAAAGAGTTTCTCAATACCTTCTTTATTTGTAAAAAAAATTTGCATAAACATATCTCTATCTAAACCCAAGTTATAACCGCTTACATGCTCAAGCCGTCCATATAAATGCTTACGCTTTGAAAACTTTAAGTGCATTTTGCCACGTTTGAGTTTTTTTGAGATATGACTACGTTGCAATAAAGGAGCGATATGAAAATAGCCTGACTTCCAAAATGTCAGTTGCTTTGTACTTGAAAAAAGCATAGCTTTTCAATACGTCGTTAAAAAGTATTAGCAAAGCTACAAAAAAGAAATAAGGCCATCGGTTTCAAATTTTATAAAACTTTACCAACATTGAACACAAAAAAAATTATTTCACATAAAAAATGTATGTACATATGTATGTATGTATGTATATACTCGTACATACATACATATGTACATATACATATATAACATAAATTTTACTTTTGAGCTATTTTTTGTTATCGTTTATATTACAAACGGCTCATTACTTAACTACTTTCCAAACTAGCATGAAGAAAAAGTACCGACTATTCGCTGAAAATCGCTCTCATTTTCCCATTTTTCATGTACCGTTACACTTTTCGTGTAAATTGGTAAATACTTTTTCGAAAAATAAGGAGAACATTATTGGTTCTATGAACTCAAAATATTTTATTACATAGTAATTGACAGATTATACATAATTTCATTACGGAGAAATTATTAAATTATAACATACATACATACATATCGGTGAACGTAAGTGTGAGTTAAATAAAATAGTATCCCTTTGAGCCCACCTGTGATATATCATAGCTTCGACAGCCGCATTTAAGTCACTAGCATTGACACAAGTCCAATCAGACGTATGTCCGTACATATTTTTATTTTTGCCGGTATAATTGCAAAAATTACCCAAATGATCTGTAATTACTTTTACAGGTATCAAATCGCTATTCAAAATATTATCTGCATTATAATCGATAACGTTTACATCGGATGTGTATGAAGATCTTGATTGAACACATTCACACACATTTATTTTGAATAAGACTAATAATATTAATAATTTCAAAGTAAAATTATTCATCTTTTTTGCGTTCTGCGTGTTTTACGAACCACGAAATAAAACTGAATAAATTCTTGAAATAATATTTAACTAAACAATTATTTTTGTCACAGTTTTTGGTTTCTATTTTGCTCTTAGGGGTTTTTAGTTGTGCTCTAAATATAAAACTACGGACAAACATGTGTATGTACATATTGTATGTACATACACATGTATATACATAACTCTTTTTTTTCATTCCTACTGCAGTAATTCACATTTTTTTAATGACTAGCTAAAACCCGGTGCGCTTCGCTAAACCACCTATTTTTTGTGATGGGCAAAAGAATAAAACTTTGATAACTTGTTTTTATCATATCTTTTTTTTTATTTCAAACTAATTAGCTTAAATTATTATGATAATAACGCACCAAAAATTTCGAGAAACACACCTTCAAAGCTTTTGCTGAATAAATGCACGCAAAGAAAAGAAATGATTGCAAAATGTTCATATCAACTGAGTATATGTACATATATCTGCCACAAACAAATAATTATTCATTGAAGCAAATATGTTTGTATCAAACATTAATTAATTATTAAAAAATTTGATGATACAATAAAATAATCATTCTGAATTTTCGTCTCATAAAATTGTTATGTATAAAAAAATTATTTTCGCAGCTTCAAAAATATATGTTGCAAATGAGAATAATAAAAGTTTATTTAAAGTTTATTGTGACCATACATTGTTTGTGTTCTGAAAACTTGCCTAGTCAGATAAGTAGCTGTCAATCGTATGTTACTTGAGTCGTTCATATTATTTATTAATAAAAACAGATTAGAAGTGAAAAAAATTGGGTTAATATTAAAATTATATGAAGGAATTTATTTAACTTTACACAAAAAAAAAAAAAAATTTAAAGTGAATATCAACATTACTCACATAAGGCATATTGTAATTATGTATGTATAATGATTTAAGCTGTACTTTTAGTATACGAATTTATATTTCTTTAAAATGGAAATCGCACATACAGTATTTAACGGTTATAAGCACATCCCGTATAAGAAAAAAAAAATGCTTATAAGAAAGTATTACAGAAACACCATGACATTTTCTATATATTTTAATGTAAAAAGTATTATGTATAAGAAAACCGCGTATAAGAAAAAAAAAACTGATATAAGACATATATTGCCATGCACCGATAATGAAAATACATATGTATAAAAAACATTTGTTATAATAAATTTTTTTAAACGGCAATTCTTTGTTTTCAAACAAAAATATCCAACTAAGACTGTATGTATTTCCTTACACAAAATATCCAACTAAGCGTGTATGTACATACATGTGAACGTAAAAATATACATATGTAGTAGGTTTTTAGTTTTTCATTTCATTTAAAAGAAACAAATTTCATATATCAGTATAAACGCTCATAAGAAATAAGTTTCTTATAAAAAATAATTGCATAAAAGAAAAACACGCCTATAAGAAAGATGTTCGTTAAATTTTTTGAGTTTCTTATATCCGTTATGTACTGTAGTCGCAAAGTTGACACAAATCAATTTTAAAGCAGCTGAAATGAATTGGCTTATTGGAAGAAACTATACTAAGCCTGGACTGTACACTTCTATTACAAAACGCGATCCTGAAACTAATATGGTCCTATGGAATCCAGTTATGGGGCTCTTCCTCATCATCGAATGTAGAAAAAATTCAAAGGCGACAATACAAATTTCTACGTGCACTTACCCCTTGTATGTCAGAAATCTGTCAATTCATAAAGATCTAGATGTACCGTTGGACAGTATTTTAAAAACACGCGAAAAAATATATAAAAAAAACTTGAGTTGCACACAAATCCACTTGCGCGCAATATTCTAGAGTATAGAGGCCACACTCAGCTGAAGAGGAAGGCTACTCTTTCTCTCAGCCGTACACGAGTGATCTAAAACAACAAAAATCAATCGTTGCAACAAAAAATTGTTGTTTTAAAATTTTAAGATTTGCACAACTTTTTGATGTTTCAATTTATAATTTAACATTCAAATATATAAATTTTTTTTATAAATCAAAAAAAAAAAATAAATTTCTTCTGAATTACTAAAATTCGTCAAAAATGAAAAAAAAGTCGCCATGATATATACATATATTTTGTTTAATTTTTATTTAAAACAAAGTAAAACTGATTATACTATGTTCACACGACAAAATGCAGCACTAAATACTTGAAAATACTTGGCTCTTAATAGTTGAAAAAATCTATATACTAAATACATAAGAATTTTATTTTAATTTTTTTTTTCATTTTTAAAGCTTTAATTTTTTAAAAAGAAACCTCTTTCAAAAAAATTATTTATAGGGTACAATATTCATTAAGCTTCGAAAACATATAAACTTTTCTTTAGGCATTGGCTTTGTAAAAATATCAGCGATTTGTTGATTAGTAGAAACATACTTAATTTCGAACATATTTTCTTCATATTATTGTCTTATAAATTGATATTTAACGTCGATGTGTTTGCTACGTTTATGAAACTCTGGAATTTTAATGAAACGGATAGCACTTTGGTTATAGATGTGTAAACAGATTCTAACATAATTTGGCACCAATTCAAACACAAGTTGCTGAATCCAAATTAGCTCCTTTATTGAATGTCAACTAGTGACGAATTCTGACTCGGTGGTGGACAGGGCGACACATTTTTGCCTTTGAGATGACCATGAAATACACGATGACCCCATCATTATTATCAAACCGCTTGCCGATCTCCTAGTCTGCATGTCACCAGCGTAATCAGCTTCGCTAAAACAACTTAAAATAAACGAATTTTTACGTGCAAACGTTAAACCATATTCCCTGGTTATTCGTAAATATTTAAAAATTCTTTTCACAGTATTGACATCAACGGTTAAAGGTTTTTCCTAAAACCTACTTACATAGCTGATTGCGAAACTTATGCACCTATTACGGTTTACAACTCAACCAAATTGAGTTGAAATTGAAACAATTCAACTTTAATACAACTTAACTTATTTTTGGTATTATGAATTATAACTCATTCTGGTTGAAGTTGTCTTGATGTTGCCATTCTCAAAAGCAACGATTTGACAGTTGATCAAGCAGTTGATAATATTTCTTGACGATTAAAAAAGCTGTATTATCAGCAAATGTTGATGTATGAATGTTATTGCTTAGCGGTAAGTCAGAGGCATAAATTAAATAAAGTAAGGGACCGAAGATGCTGCCTTGGGGAACTCCGGCTTCGATCGACTGTGGAGGGCTTAAAAAATTGCCTTCCCTAACTACAAATTTTCGTTCCTTTAGATAGCTTTTTAAAAGCTTGACGATGTTTGCGGGGAGATTGCGTGTTAATTTGTGGATAAGACCTTCGTGCCATACTTTATCGAAAGCTTGAGAAACATCTATAAAGAGCGCAGAGCAACATTTCTTTTTTTCAAAGGTGTCTCTAACTACGTTCACAAGTCTGTGAGTTTGTTCAATAGTGCTATGTTGTCTGCGAAAACCGAATTGATGATCTGGAATGCATCCACTTCTAGTCACTATAGGCATCAGCTTGCTCATATACAGCTTTTCAAATAGTTTTGAAATGTTGGGCAATAAGCTAATAGGCCGATAGGATTCAACCTTCGTATGATCCTTGCCGGGCTTTGGTATCATAATAATCATCGAAACCTTCCATTCTGCAGGATAGTATTGCAGCCGTAGAATACTATTAAAAATGAAGAGTATAACTCTTTTTGCAGTATAAGGCAGTTGTTGAAGCATTTTGTTGCTTATTTTGTCGACACCTGGGGCTTTTCTGGTGTTAAGACTAGTAATAGTATTTTCAATCTCCGTTATGTTACATCTCATCGGTATTTCTATTAAAGAGACGACTGGTGGCAGTTCAACAATATCAGCAGAAATATTCGGGGTAAATACTTTTTCTAGGTGCTTAACAAATAGATCACCTTTTTCAGCATCAATTCTTGCCCAGTCACCATTAGAGGCTCGTAATGGTGGTTTGCAAATCACTGGCCTTTTAAGTCCTCTGGCTGCACGCCACAGCGAATAATATGTTGATGGTGTTGCATCGAGTTCTTGCAGAAATTTTTGCAGCGAAGCTGTTTTTTATGATTGTAAAACTTTTCTTAGCTGTTTGGTACACTCCTTAAGCCTTAATTTTAGCTGAGGCGATCTGTAACGTTGCCATTCTCGTCGAGCTCTCCGTTTTTCAGTCAATAGCCTTTCTATATCTGCACAAAAAATATTGTTAAATCTCGCTTGTTGATTTGGTTGAATTGAAGAAGCATTAAGAGCAGCTTGTTTAGCATGTGCTTCAAACAACCTAATAGAATTTTCTATGTCAGCAGGTGTTCTCAATGGCATATTTTCCGTGCAATGAGCACTCTTCTACTTCAATCATTTCGCTGGGCACGCATTTCATAATCCCAAAGTCGATAACATCAGGAATTTTTTTACGATCCGTTGGCCAATATGTTGGCTGACCACTTGAAACTTCATTCAAACCCATTTTTGAAATTGTGTCAAACAAAACACGACCCTTGGGACTGATTAAACGTGAGCCCCAAAAAGTGTGTTTAGCATTGTAGTAGCCAGCTGCTAGAAAACGGGACCCCAGTGTTGTATAAAATGCGGTATATTGACTCTGAAATTGAAAACCTGGGAGGAGAGTAAACAGATGATATCACAAGCTTTTGATAAAAATTTTCAATGCAGATGTTCGTTGCTTGAAGATATTCTTCACGAAGGTCGTTTAGTAGGTAGTGTTTTATTCGAGTTTTTATTAGGATTCCTGCATCATACAGGACATGTTGAGAGTAAATGTATTTACTGTTTGTATAAGGATATCTATTGAGGCTTCAATACGACTAAAATTATGCCCTGATTCTTCATTTACTGGTACAGTTTTTTGCGCCGGAATCTGGTTACTCTTTAAAATATTAGCGTATGAAAATTGACTATTAGGTTTTAGTTGAGTAAGAGTCATGTTAGACTTTAAAACATTTGAGTATTGATTGTGGCTAGACGACGGTTGAGGTAACTGAGGGTAGTTTAAAGGAGTGTTGGGCTGAGCGGGAGTAGCATTTGTTTTTCTGTTCGACGAATTTTTAAAAAGAGAATAAAGAGGGCAGCCCCTATAGTTGGCAGTGTGGTTTCCGCCGCAATTACTACATTTTTTTGATTTGGTATCACCTTTTATTTTGTCACAGTTAGCGGTACTGTGTAACTCGCCACATACAACGCAAACGGTAGGCAACTTGCAATAAGTTTTGGTATGGCCAAATTCTAGACAGTATATGCATTGGATAGGTCCAGTTTTTTTATGTGGCATCTCAACGGCAACTCTTCGATGCAACAAGTATTTTAAGCTATAGATTGGGTGCGATTCATTTTTTTTAATTTTCAAGTCGCCTGGCTGTAGCTCGACTCTAAAAATAGGTTGGGGGATTTGTTTTCCCTGTTTTTAATGTTTGAAACATTTTTCGCTTTGAAACTGCTATTTTGAGGTCCAGACTTTACATGTTCTGGATCCACGCTGGAATCTATTCCTTTTATAACTACTGTTAGGCCTGTAGCACTCTTCAGTTGATATGTATAAAAGTTTTTGTTTTTAGTCTCAAAATCTGAGACAATTTTCCTGTAATTATTTTCTCGTGTTACCTGAATTTTAGTTTCGTTGATTTTGCCACGCTTAATTGGAGTTACATAGAACTCATTTTCTCCAATTAATGAGATAAGGCTTTTAACCACAAAGTTGGAGTTCTGTTCTCTTAAATATATCGGTGGAGGTTTACTCGACCTTGTTGTAGTTGTGTCTTTATTGTCTTGTTCTAATAAAATCGCGAAACGATTTTCGGAATTTTTTATTTTGTTTTTCCCATCTTTGGGCATTTTCGCCGTTGACGCTATTTCAGCTGATTTGGGACTTCTTCCCCTTTTTAGCACGGTTATGTATCTGTCCATACCAGTTTGGATTTTATTATCACTATTTTCACTCACTGCATTTACAATTTTGTGCACGTTGGTCACCTGGGTATTTATTGTTTTTTGTTTGATTGTACAGCTAAGCTGACAAGTTTGCTAATAGGTGCAATTGTTGTTGCTTCTTGATCGCTATTTAACATGTTGAGAGATAATGATCGCGCACGAGTATTTGTGTTTTCTGTTAAATTCAGGTTTGTGTTTACTTCATTTTTTTTGTCGTCGTTAGCAACCAAAGTTATATATTGTACATTCCTACTGCTTGTAGGTTTATTGTTGTTGTTAGAAGGTGAACTCATTTAGAGTTCTCTTTTTTGTGTTCACTTATGAGTTGGTGTATGCAAATATTTATGTATTTACACACAAGCAAAAATAAAATAAAACCAGTAAGATAACTGTTTAATAAATGTTTTGTTTTTGTATGTTTTTTTTTTGTGAATTTTCTTTCAATAAATTTTTAATATTCAGTTGCGACGATTATAAAAACGCGTCTGTACTACAAAAGTTGAAACTGAATGACGATGAAGTCTTCGTGGTCACTCCAATCCCTTGGAACTTCCCGATGCTATATATGAAAATGTTTAAGTTATAATTGAATATAGATAAATGTTTTCAGATTTAAAAGTTTCTTTCGTTTAAATAAAGTATTTTGCTTTCTGTTTAATGAGCTGATGAAACATTTCCAGAAGCCTGTGCGAGGCACGGCTATACCTCATATAATACAACTATGTGCAAATCTTAGGTTCCTTGCTGACGGCAGTTATAAAAAAAGCTGTGGAAGTGATTTTAACGTTGGATTGGCACAGCCTACAAGATGAGTAATGATTAAAGAAGTATTAAATATCTTCGAGCAATATGTTTGTGGAAAATGGATAATAACAGAAATGATTGAAGAAGAGCAAAACGTTCTGTTATCTCATTGTAAATATATTTTTCCTATATGTAAAGAACTTATCAATCGTTAATAAATTCATGTAAGGCATTTAAAAAAACTTGACTTAACCTCTCTCCATTTTATTTCCTTATGATTTTTATACACAATTTCTACTGCGCAGTTGTAATTTTTTGGCAACCTCACTAATAATATGTTCACACGACGAACTGAAACACTAGGTTCGCTCCGTGATTCTAGATTGGTTCGTACTTCGAAATTTTTTTACTGTTTAAAATACAATTGACTATTTATTGCTTCTTCATTTTATCTATGCGCACGGTAGTGCACCAGGCCAAGTTCGGCCACACAGTGTGTTGTGGTGTATTTTATATTATTTTACCTATTTTATTATTTTATAGTATTTACCTATAATTAGTTCTACCCTCGTAGGGTACTGTATTTAAATTCCTTTATAAATTCCTTAATAACAATTACAATAACTATTATTAATATTGGAATTATAATTGGAATATTATTGGAATATTTTGTAGTTTTAAGATACAGTTAAGTTAGTATTTAAGTCCTTGTTTTTAAGTAAATAAAACACTTATTATTCAGCCTCGAATCGGCTTACATTTTTATTTTAAACACAGGCATTTATCTGCCTTGCAAATTTTGGCCAGTGGCGTTCTTAAGCGCCGGCACCATTATTAGGCAGGCCATTTAAAATATAAAACTACACACCTCTATCACCACATGGCGATCCTGCCAAACCTTGGCGACCACATACCTGTGGAGGAATATATCCCGGCCGGTGAACAAAAGGAAGCACCATTTAACCAGGCAACACCAATAAAAGCCGACCCAAAACCTTTAACAATCGAAGACTACCATAAGCGACAACAACAACATAAAGAGGCAAAACTCACCCAAATACCTGCTACCAGCAAACCGAAGCACAAGAGCGGTGGCACGCAAGTGCGCGTAAGGAGGAAATTGGCAGCGTTAAGGGCAGCGGTCAACGCCGATCCACCACCATCATGGGAGATAGCGTCGGAGCTTTGGCTACAAATTGCAGCACTAGAAGCTCTACAGAGCTCGTTTTTAAAAAAACAAAAACATATGAAATAATGAAAAACACATAAATAAAAGCTTTAAAAAAAATATGAAATGAAATAAATAAAAAACACATTACATTGAATTAAAAAGTATAAAACTTTATTAAGAAAAAAAAATGGTTAAAACTAACAAATAAACACAATGAACATTTCACATTATATAAATATATTGCTATATATTTTTTTAATTATTTAAAGAAAAGGAATTAATTTTATATTAAAATTCAAGAAGAACGAAAGATATAATAAAAAGAAACAGAAGATAGAAGTTAAATGAAAGAAAATGTCAAAATTTTAAGAATTGCCACATCAAATAATTACAACAAAAGATATATAGAAGCTGGAAGATATAAAATGTTTAAAGTAAATTAAGCGTTGCCAGCATTTTTATACATAGATAGATTTTTCACAGACAGAGGACGATAAGAAAATTTTAAACGCAACGTTGCCAAGAAAATTTTTTTTACAAGCAACAATTTGTACTTATATTTCGAAAAAAAAAAAAAAATTTTAAATCTATCAAACAAAAAATTTAAAATCTGTCAAACAAAAAAATTTAAAATCTGTCAAACAAAAAAATTTAAAATCTGTCAAACAAAAAATTTAAAATCTGTCAAACAAAAAAATTTTAAATCTGTCAAACAAAAAATTTAAAATCTGTCAAACAAAAAAATTTAAAATCTGTCAAACAAAAAAAATTTAAAATCTGTCAAACAAAAAATAAACTCTGTCAAACAAAAAATTTAAAATCTGTCAAACAAAAAATTTAAAATCTGTCATACAAAATTTTAAAACTGTCATACAAAAATTTAAACTCTAAAAATTTTAAAACTTTAATTTATAGAAAATTTTAAAATTTTAAACCTCAAAATTGTAAAATTTTTCTTAAGGGGTAGGGTGTAGTGTATTTTATATTATTTTATATTATCTTACCTATTTTATTATTTTATAGTATTTACCTATAATTAGTTCTACCCTCGTAGGGTACTGTATTTAAATTCCTTTATAAATTCCTTAATAACAATTACAATAACTATTATTAATATTGGAATTATAATTGGAATATTATTGGAATATTTTGTAGTTTTAAGATACAGTTAAGTTAGTATTTAAGTCCTTGCATTTATCTGCCTTGCAAATTTAGGCCAGTGGCGTTTTTAAGCGCCGGCACCATTATCAGGCAGGACATTTAAAATATAAAACTACACACCTCTATCACCACACTGTATATTTACACGAAACCATTCGAGCTGTTTTTACCCCCTCATAACTTTGCTCCCCCTGATCATAATATAATGAAACTTGAAACATAAGGTCTCCCCTCAGAGGTGACCTCACAGGTTTTTCAAAGTTCTACCATAAAAGCTTCTACAAAAGCGATCCACTTTGAAGTAACTGAAGATCTGAGTTCAGAAGCGTTCTTTGCAGCTTTCTCCCTATCCATATCGCAGCGCTCAGCACCCAAACACATATACTCTGATTATGGGACAGCCTTCGTCGGCGCTGCAAAACTAATTTCCTGCGACCGAAAGAGGCTTCTGCAAGAGTTATGAATTATAGTTCTTTCAATGAATTGCGAAGAACTTTTGGAATGGCATTTTATCCCATAGGTGCTCCCAAAGTGGTTTATGGGAATCCTTGGTAAAAAGATTCAAAACAAATTTGGGAAGAATTTCTCATTCACAGAAATTCATGTACCCTGAGTTTGAAACAATGTTAACTCGAATTGAAGCTTGCTTGATTTCTTAACCTCTGTGTTCAATGCCTGTTAATTCCACTGCTTTGACTCTTCTAAACCCAGGTCATTTCCTGGTCCGACGCCCAATACACAGACGGCTCGACCCTGACCATTAAATTTTAAAAACTGAGCAGCCACTGTATATCCAGCATAAGATGGTAAGTTGCAGAACAAATGGTATTCTTTTGCATTAAAAAATAATCGTTGAAATTGCCCAAAAAAATTGTAGAAATTATTAAAAATCGTCGAAATTAATAAAAATAATAAAAATATAACGAAAAATTATTATTTTTTTAATGCAATAGAATACGTTTCGTACTTGTGAAAATGAGTTTAATGTTAATTTTTTTAGACATTCGATAAATGCTACAACTTGTGGAAGAAGTGCAAGTGGCCCAAGTCGTCGGAAATAATTGAAGAGCACCTGGGATCATCGTTGCTTTTGCCCGTTTTTACTCGTTGGAACTCATTGCATGACGCAGTTCAAAAACTACTTTGCTACAAAGAAAAATTAAATAATCTGTGCGATAAGTTGACTTTGCCACATTTTTGTGCAAGAGACATACAGTACCTGGAAATGTACAATTTGGTAATGGAACCAATTGCAAAGGCCCTGGACTTTCTTCAAGGAGAAAGCAACATTAATTATGGTATTTTTATATTTTGGTTCTTTACACTATAAATTTATATTAATATTATTACAGGATTTTTAATACCAACTCTTGTGATACTGAGCAATAGACTGCATAAGCTAAGCAGATCCCAGGAATTGCAACTGTTATCATCTCTTATTTTAAAAATGGAACAGAGGTTAAGAGAAAGGTTCCAACCATATTTCATGTTGAAACCTGAGGAAAATATTGCAATTGCAGCAACAGTGCTAACTCAGAGCATCAAAATCAAATGGGTCAAGGTGTTGCTGAGATTAAGTCCGGAATTGCCAGAATTAACTGTCGAAAATATAACCAGCAGAGTTTTAGAAACACTTTTTACACCAAAAATTCTAAAACATTTTTTTTGAAAGGAAAATTAATAATGTGTCGACTATGCCCGATTTTTTTGATTTCACTGATGATGGTGAGCTTTTGCGTACATTTATTTTGTTTTTTACTTTAAAGATTTGACTTTGCAGATGATGAAATTGAAGTAACTTCTTCTCCACAAGAACAGATTAAAGTTGACCAACGATCCGCGATAAAACATCAGCTCTTCAGCTATTTAAATGATAATGCAAATGCTGACGAGATTGACCAAAAATATGATTTACTAAGGGATGCATTTATTTTTTTTTAACACGCCCTTAACGTCTTCAGCTCCAGTTGAACGAATGTTTTCATTTGCCGGAATCGTCAACAGTCCAAGGCGGCAATCATTGTCTGATTTTTCTTTTGAAAAATTAGTTGTAATGAAGGCCAATTGTAAATATATGTAAATTATAAAACTTTTTTTGTGAATTGAATATTTTGAATGTATTTGTTTTCTTTATTATTTTTCCACGCATTTTTCCCTTTTTTGTTGATTTATGAAGTACTAAAATTTTTATTGGTTGTTTTGTTATTGAAGTGAATATATGTACCTATATTTTGTATACAAAAACTAATTAATTTTGTTTTATTTGTTCAGAATTTTTTTACGTTTTAAATGCAAATTTTTCAAAATAAAATGTATGTGTGAAATGATGCACATTCTAAATTTTTAAAAAATAATCGAAAATAATCAAAAATAATCCTTGAAAGTAGTCAATTATTTTTTGGTTACTTTTGATTATTTTCTCGTAATCCTAACTAATCTTAATTATTTTTGGATTATTTGTAATCATAATTAATTAATAATCAGGAATTTTTAAAAAGAGAATTATGTAATCAATACCATTCTTTTTAAAATTTAATCTAATTGATTACTATTCGTAATCCAAATTTAACAGCTCTGAACCAGATAGACATTTCAAAAAATATCAATTCCAAGGACGTTGACGACGCCGACACAACGGACGAATCGTCGAGAAGAGACGCATGACAATATGGTCATGCGTATGTGGCTTGCATATAATGTTTTGTATGTTCTACCACATCCGCCACGATCCCCAGACCGCAATCCGATCGAGCATTTATGGGAAGAGCTGGATAGGAGAGTGAAAAAGAGGTCAATAACGAAAAAGGATGAGCTGAAGCAGTCACTGGTCGAAGAATGGGAAAATATTGGGACATATGTCACTAAAAAGTTGGTGAATTATATGCCAAATCGAATAGAGGCAGTTATAACACAGAAAGTATTAGCAACTGAATATTAATAATTTCAAATAACCAATTTTTTATTGTTTTTAATGGAGTTTGCCAATAATTTTCTTCAATGAAATAAAGTACTTGTGAAAATGTGATTTTAAATTTAGTTATTCTTCGACCTTTTTAATTTTTATATGTGATTTATATTTTATTTTGGTTTTTGTTTTATTCCCCAAAATTCAGGCTTTCAAGATCATTATTAGAATATATAAATAATAATTAAAAGATTATTTATATATTTTAGGATTTCATCCTACGTTTCGTTGGGAAATAAAGTACTTTTTGTATGTTTTATATTTTTAATCAATAATATTATAAAAATATTGAAAAGGAATAAATCGCATTTTGTGAAAAATTAATCATTCTATCAGTAGAAATATTTTTTTTATTAAAAATAACTTTAACAACGCCCTTAAATCAATGGTGAAGTTTAAAGTACATTCTGTGCCAATAATTTAGATCGTCACTGTACATCAAAGCGGCTTTCTTCGTCGGTTAGCAGAACCGTCGGCGATGTGAAACAACTGATAAATTGCCTGCACACACAGATTAAGGAAGTTAATGCGTCTACTAAACACTACAGGCGCTGCAGCACTGCTCTAAAAAGTAAAAAAAAACGTGCAATAGCAGAGCTCTACAGGAATTAAGCTTTCGACATTTTCAACATCTGTCTACACTATCAATTCCCTTATTCTAAGCTCTTGTACAATGCATTGCATAAGTAGAGTGCTGGTGCTGCAAAAATTGATGTAAAAGCGAAAAATAAAATAAGTACGCATTATTTTAATCGATTTTAGAAAAAAAAATCACTAAATGAAATACTTCAAGTTTCCCCTTTTACTACCAGTAGCTGGAGCCGCCTCAGCGCCCATTTAAATTACTTTACTTAAAGCAAACAATTATTTCGCAGCCAATATAAAAAAAAACTAAAATTTTAAATTGGGTCACAAAATTGCTGAATGTTTCATTTGTTTTGAAAATCTTTTGTTTAAATGAATATAATATAAATCATACCTTATTGTCTGCCAAGGTTTTTGTTAAAAATCCATTATTCCACTTTCCTACACAATTAAATCAAACACACATATATTAAATGCTTTGCCAGACTTTTGCTCAATTTCATTAAAAACCCATAAGCACATGGCCGCATATTTATTATTATATATTTTTTTCTTCTTCAACACAAATACGGCAAGGAAAGCAAATAATGAATAAAATAATTTTATCATTTGCTAAGAATTTCCATCATAAAAAAATGTAAATGAAAAAATGAGTAATAAAATTATTATTTGTTGTATCTTTATTGAACATCAAACCAACCAACCATCCAACAATTGAACAAACAAAAGATCCCTTTAGCACTTTTGGTAGTGATTTTTATGAACGATGCAATACTAGAGGCTGTACTAAAACCATGTCGCCGACAATGTAGCCCAAGGATACCAAGTGAAATTGTATGCGCCCAGGACAAAGATGGTCACAATTGTCGTAAGTTAAAAGAATGTGAATTACGTGAGCTAAATTGTCGTTTAAGAAGACACAAACAGCCCAGTGAGTTTTTGACTTTTTAGTCCTTCTCTCTTTTAATTCACAAAAATTAAACAAAACAAAAAAAAAATATGTTAAAAGTTTGAGATTTTATGACTGACTGAAAACTACTATAAACGTTGTATGAACACAAGAAGAAAAAAAAAGGAGAGAACTTAATAGTCGTAAAAAGAATGAAAACAAATTTCATATCAAATGTTTTAATATTTTTTTATGTTGATTGTTTTTGCTCTGGTGATGTCTGACGTTGTTTGGTGGTTGTTTGTGTTGTGTGTAGTGCTTATGCAGACCTACATGCAAAGAATGATACTGTCAACCAAAGAATGATACTGTCAACGAAATAAACAATCTTATCGTTCAAAAAGTCAACGGTCAGATAAAAAAATACAAGTCGATAGACACTGTAACTAATATTGAAGATACAGTTCATTATCCACAGGAATTTTGGAATTCCTTGAACCCTTCTGGATTACCACTAATTGACGTTAAAAATTGGAATTCCAATCATGCTTTTGAGAAATTTAAGCCCTCCAAGCATGTGCAATGGGACGAGGTTGCTTATTGAGGAGTTAAAGGAAAATTTAATTGTAGCGACTATTATGACCGGTCCAGCAGCTGGTCAACTTGCTCATATACCGAGGATACCTATGATCCCAACTGATTTGCCAATCCCATTTGAACGGCTTCAATTTCCGGTAAAAACATCTTTCGCATTAACAATTAACAAGTCCCAAGGTCAAACCTTCGAATTAGTTGGGATCGATCTGCGAAAGAAATGTTTTACTCATGGTCAATTAAACGTTGGCCTATAGCGGGCTGGAGCCCCTGATAATCAATTTATTTTGCTGCCACGAAATAAAAACACATCAAATATTGTTTACAGGGAGGCTCTTACTCAATAAATTAAATGGCTTTTGTTTTGCGGTTATGACCTTTTAACAATTAGTATATAAGTATAAATAAAAAAAATATTGAAAAATGACAAAAAAAAAATAAAAATGAAAAATCTATATATATATAACCGAATGTGTGTTTGTTTATTTGTTTGTTCCTTATAGGAGGCCAAACCCTTGGACCCATCTTCCTGAAATTTTCACAGTATTTAACTGGAGCTCTCGGATGAATTATAGGCTGTATGAAGTTTTAATTGGACAAAGGGGTGTGGCATCGCCCATATAACCCAAAAATTTAAATCGCCATATTTTGGGCATTTTTTGACCTACGGCGATGATATTTGGTACATATGGTATTGACATAATTTGGAATACGTACCAGGAGAAAATGAGTGGGACCAAGCCCCTTTTTAGGAAAATTAAAAATCGTAATATAGTCTTAACTACTGGACCGATCGTCATTAAATTTTCACAATAGGATATATAAATACTTTTAATTTTATTTTATAACGAGGGGGTAGCGAAGCACACCGAGATAAGCTATCCGGATAAGATGACTATCTGGATAAGATGGCCAAGGGGGACCCTATGCTGTTCACCGCCAAGGAAAAACATCTCATCAGGAAGCACAAACAGGACGTGAACAAATTCGAAAGAATTTATGATCCTGTCAGTGTTCTCCTGGGAAGACCATTTTCTTTGGTGAGGGTTGTGGAGGCTGACAAAGCTCTGGATGCATCTCGAAAGGATGTAAGCGCAATGTCAGCAGGCACTACCATATATAAAAATAGAGTTGAGGCTAGGGTAACTAGTGGGGCTTCGTCCACCAGGGCGGTCAAATCTTCGACTGGCGGGGCACCTCTAGGCTCCCAGAAGGTGAAGGGCAGCGCTTCAGGTGGTACTACTGCTGATGCCAGGAAAGAGGCATCAAAAAGAGCACGATCTGTGGAGCAGCTGCCCTCCACTTCGAAGAGGCCGAAAAAGTCCTTGAGCCAAGAAGCCGACCTACAGGTGGCTGTCATAGACCGGAACGATCAGGATTTGAAAATCTGCCCGGATCTGTGGCAGTTACTTGAAGGCAAGTTCTTGGACGAAATCGGCAAGGCCGGTGTAGGAAAGGAGGAGGAATTATGGTTCTATGGCGCAGAGTGGCGGAAGGGGGTCAAGCTTGTAAACAGCGGCAATAGGAAAACAATGAATTTTCTTAAAACCGTGGTATGCAGGAGGGGCGACCTTCGGCCGGAAGCGAAACTGGAGGTAATTCTAGCCTCTGACCTACCACGTAGGACAGTGCTGTCAGTACTGGAAAACCAGAACGTTCCCCTTAGGACCAACCACTGGAAGCCTTTGACCTCGCTGGAGTATAAGGGGAATGCTGGAAAAGATCTTCGGTTCGCCGTTGACGATGAGTCTCTCCAGAGACTGCGGTGGGGGGTGATGGGGGGTGTTCTTACGTTCGGCTTGGGGACTGTCAGATTCAGATCTCCGAAATGTGATAATCCCAGGGAGGCTGCTAGTAGTGCAGATAAACTTCCATCAAAATATGGCAGCCTCAGCCGAGTTGACAGTGCACCTCAACAGATCGCAGGTAGATGTGGCTCTTATCCAGGAACCCTGGATAAATAAAAATAGGGTTTGTGGACTGGGACTCACGGGCTACTCTTTGCATGTTCCGGGCACGGGGGACAAGGTTAGGACTTGCATTTTAGCAAGGAAAGAACTAAATCCAATACTATCTAATTCTTTCTGCCAAGGACCGTGAGCGTTTCAGGTGTAGCCAGGCGCAAGCAGGAATTTGTGCTTGCCGCAGTCTACTTGCCCTATGAGGCTGTGGATCCACCAGGGAATGGTGTGCTGAAGCTGACGGAGTACAAGAAGTTGAGTGGCAGCTTATTGATACTCGGGTGTGATGCAAACGCACACCATAGTCAGTGGGGAAGCAGCAACATAAACAAAAGGGGTGAGTTACTATTTGATTTTATAACTTCTTGTAATATGTCTATCTGTATCAGGGGCAATACGCCAACGTTCAGATATAGGGATAGGGCGGAGGTTATAGACTTAACACTAGCCAACAGGAATAGGAATCTTGTAGAGAACTGGAGGGTTGACACGGACTGTTCTTTTTCAGACCACAGTAGGATATCCTTCAGTCTTAACTTTGTAGGATCAAGGCGTGACCCATATAGGATTCCGAGAATGACAAACTGGGATACCTTCAGGGCCACTGTAGATAGTGAAGTAAGGGACGCTCCTCTGGGGATTGATTCAACAAGAGGGGTTGAAGAGGAGGTGGATTATTTCACCAACATATTTAGAGAAAGTTTTGAGCTATCCTGTCCATTAGTTTTCCCAGGAAAAAGGACACAGCCATCGTGTTGGACAAGTGATCTTAAAGATCTACGGTCTGCGGTAAGAAGGCAGTTCAAAAGTGCAAAATTTACAGGCAGAGTAGAGGATTGGGATAGGTATAAAGTGCTGTACAATGGGTAAAAGGGGGAGCTCAAAAGGGCGAAAAGAGCCTCATGGAGGAATTAGAGAGGAATTGGACACCATTGATTCTGTAAATGAGCTATCAAGGTTTCGGCGAGTACTGTCTAAGGACCCTTGGTCACCTGGACATATTCGGAGATGTGATGGCTCATGGACGTAATCCAGCTCTGATACCCTTTCTGTACTTATGGACACTCACTTTCCCGGCTGTATGGAAGTAGCAAGAGGGGCAACGAGGGGGATATTTTCAAACCTTTATCGTTAGCGCAATCAAGGGAGATAATGGACGACATGGTGACATTGGAGAAAACAGCGTGGGCTATAAATACCTTTGAGCCATATAAATCACCAGGCCCTGACGGTATTTTTCCCGCCATGCTGCAGAATGTCTCAGTACACGTACTGTTGTCTCTGGTAAATATCTTCAGGATAAGTTTGAGTAGGCGGGTTATACCCAAAGGCTGGAGAGAGGTTAGGGTAATCTTCATACCCAAGGCTGGTAAAGCAAGCCACTCAATGCCGAAGGATTTTAGACCGATCAGCCTGACGTCTTTTCTTTTGAAAACATTAAAAAGGCTGATCGACTTACATCTTAGGAACACAATAGAAGCGCGGGCCATCCGTGATGCTCAACATGCCTATCGTTAAGGCAGGTCTGTTGAGAGTGCGCTTCATGATGTTGTAAATTTTATAGAACTAGGACTGCAACACAAGGATTAAACCTTGGCTGCATTCTTGCACATTGAGGGAGCCTTTAACAATATTAGGATAGAGGCCATTAGGGAGTCGCTAGAGGAACTCGGTGTTAGTAGCCTTCTGATGGAGTAGATAGTTGTCATGCTCAGCAGCAGGATTATCAATTCGAGTATGGGTGCGAAAGCCTGAGGAGGTTAGTGACAAGAGGGACGCCGCAAGGGGGAGTATTATCCCCCCTTCTGTGGCTGATAGCTCTAAACGTTATTCTCAGTCGTTTTGAGAGGAACGGTCGGAAGATAGTCGTCTACGCTGACGACGTGGAATTACAGGTAAAAGGGAAAATTCTTTCCACTATCAGTGAGGTCATGCAGGCAGCGCTTAACGAACTGTCTTTCTGGGCTAGTAGTAAGGGACTACGGATCAACCCGGTCAAAACGGAGGTAGTTCTTCTCACCAGGAGATACAAAATATATAGTTTTTTGCTACCTAGGATTGGCGGGGTGGAGTTAAAACTAGCACAGGAGGCCAAATACTTGGGTGTTTTCCTAGATAGCAAACTTTCTTGGAAAAGAAACATACAAGAAAGGCACAAGAAAGGGTTCAATGCCTACTATACATGCAGGAATACCATTGGGAGGAACTGGGGTCTGCAACCGAAGGTGGTAAATTGAATTTATACATCGGTTGTCAGGCCGGTGATTTCTTATGGATGTGTCGTATGGTGGGAGGCGTTGGGGTAAGAAAGCCATAGGAAGTTGCTTGCTAAGGTCCAGTGGTGTGCTTCGCTGTGTAGAATGTGTGTTGAGAACGGCGGCAAGGAGATTGTTCAGGCTTATGGAAGCGGGCTTTGTAAGGCCAGGATTTACAGGTCATACATCACTCTTGAAAAAGATTAGTTTTAGCAGACGGGAGACCATATCCCCTGGTTTTACGGACTCTTAGGTTTTTGAGACTAATTTTATTAGAAAGCCTTCACTAGTCATTCCGGATAGGGATCTTTGGGTCAAATCTGATAGGCTGTACGAGCGCTGCGTGGTCTTTACAGATGGATTGAAAATGGAAATAGGCACGGGTGCTGGCGTCTGTCTACCGAACGAATGTAGTGTATTTCAGGGTGAGATTCTAGCGATGCTCAGGGCCACGGAACTAGTGACAGAGCATGTAACTGAAGGCATAGAGGTAACATTCTACGTTGACAGTCAGGCGGCGCTGAAAGCTTTGAAGGGGCATAGTGTAAAATCGAAGCTGGTCAGAAAAAGTAGGCTATCATATAGTTGAGATTTTAATATAGCGTGAAAGTTTTTACATACAAGAGGAGCAATCACCGATATCGATCTTGTTCCCATACGAACATAACAGTAGCTTTTGTTGTAATTTGCCGATTGTATGTAGTCGTACTAATCGTAATTGAAGTAGCTGATATTAAGGACCCCCTGTAGTGCCATCACTGGCACTGCCATCCCTGACTTTAATATTATCTCAATTCCTACTATTAGTACAACCATGTAGAATAAGATAGCGAATAAGTACTTATATAGAAAAGATTGAATAAAGACACTCTTTACATACCACTCAATTTGAACAGACGTTGGACACTTTTTAATATATTACATGGCGACCGTGACAGCGAATTTGCGACAAAGTAAATAAAAATTAAAATAATAAAAAAAAAAAATTAATTAAAATTAAAAACTGAATTCCAAAAAAGAAAAATGGAAAAGAAGAAAAAAAGAGAAAAAGAAATTTAAGATAAAAATAACAATAAAAAAACAATTAACAAAACTACAAAAAAAACTTTCAACAAACATTTATGTGAAGTGTTTTATATAATTTTTCACTAGTTGAAATTAATACATATAGTCGTTGTACGAGTAACAACGAAAAAAATATGGAAAAAGAAAAGAACTTGAATAAAAACTTAGTTGGTTGAAAAATATATGTATGTATATACATACATACTTATGTACTTATGCTATGTTGGTATAGAAAAACCAAAAATGAGGTTATAAAAAAAAAAAATTATTAATATGCAATTGAAATGCATTAATAAAAACGAAAATTTTACACTGCAACAAAAAAAAAACCCCCACTGAAAAATAACAGTAAAAAAAAAAATGATGATAAATAATTAAATAAAAACAGTTTAACTAAAATAACCTAGTGTAACAATACAAAAAAAAAAAAAACAACAAAAAGTACAATAAAAAAAAAAAAAATAAAATAAAACTACTGGAAAATTACTGAAGAAAAAAAAACAGTTTTGGTACAGTTTTGTAAAAATTTGAAAACAGTAAGAATACAGAAAGAACTGTTGTTGGGAAAAAAGACGAGACAGTGAAAAAACGGTATTCGAAAAAAAAAAGATGGCTACCGAACAGAAAAAAAAAGAAAAAAAAAATTCAATTGGTAACAAGACTATAAAAACGAAAAAAAGAAACTGAAAAGAAAGACAAAAAAAACCGAAATGAAAAATGAAACATACGAAAGAAAAATGTAAAAAATTAAATGAAAAATGAAGCATATGTATAAGGAAACATGAAATTAAAGTGGAAAATTTTGGTGTTAAACAAAAAAAAACTACTGTACTTAAAAATTTTGTAAAATACATTACTAAAAATAATACCATGAAAAACAAAGAAGAAAACTTTGCAAACAAAAAATTTTGAAAAAAATAAAATTACAAAACAAAGAAAAAATTTCATACTTATAACCTAAAAGAAACAATACAAAACATGCAATTAAAAACAAACAAAAAATGACTTGTCAAAATAAATTCTGATCGCTGAGTTTCCAAAGCGGCAACAACTACAATTAAAAATTCTTCTACACCATACAATAACAAATTACATTTAAACGAAATAAGAACAACCAACCACTATTGAAATCTGAAAACTTTAAACAATACCCTGTAGTTTTTTCGTGACAATTTACCCCAAAAGTGGCAGTACTATACAATGTGGACTGGTACAATACCTATACCATATCCACAAAATATTAGCAAGTTTAAATTTTTAGAGAAATTAGTGATAAAATTTGAGTTTAAATTAAAAATGATGATAGTATTGTTCATGATACAACACATTTGTAAAAATTTTAGAAAAAAAATTAAACATACATATATATTGGAGTTGAACCGTTTTATTAAATCAGGTACTACTTTCATGTCAAAACAATTACACTTGTTTAATTTTAAATGATCTTTAATATATAAAATTGCCTCCAAAGAAGCTTTCTCTAACCGATTTCTAACGTTTTTCTTGTTGAAATTGACTTGGCTAAACACTATTTCTATAACTGCCTTTTTTGGCATCTGAAATCGTCAAAACGACGATAGATCGTATAATCTGGCAACCGTGCATGCAAGAAAAAAACAAGTGAAAAATACCGTTTTCTAAAAGAACAAAAACAACAAGGGAGTTTTTTGGAAACAGTTGACTGAGCTTCAGTTTGGTTTTAAGTTCTGATCAAACAAGTTGATAAAAATCTCAAAAGTACTGAAATACATACTTGTTAAAGTAAATAAAAGTGACTCAACAAAACTGGTGAAATATTTGTTAAAGAAAATAAAACTGAAACAGGAATTATGAGTAAAAGAACTATAAGAAGGCAAATAAAACATGAAAAAGAACTGTTTGTTAAAAAATTTATGGATGCTGGGTTAAAAAAAAAGAGTGAATTGTGTGCCGAAACAGAATCGGCTGGTAATAAATGTGTGGAAAGTGTTGTAGATTGCAACACGGAAGAAAATATAATGCATTTTGAACATTGTAATACAAACAATTTGTTGCCGGCTAACGATACTAAAAGCTTGAGTGGAAAATTAAGAAATTGGTCCAAAAAATATAGACCCAGTCGTGAGTGCGCACCTAATTTATATACAATTCTTCAGGAGGAAAACTTAAATGTAGATAATTTTTATAAAACTAAAAATGCACTAGAACTCAATATTGTAGCTATAGCTGGGGGGTCTTACCTGCATATTGGGGATGCAACGCACTTAAAAAAATTTCAAATTATGTTGCACTTCCAGAAAAACTGAGTTTAGACGTTAACATTGACGGTTTGCCCCTATTTCGAAGTTCGAAAACACAACTTTGGCCTGTTTTGATAAGGCTTAACAATGTTTATAGTAGCCCTGTCTTTCCGGCAGGTATATATATGGGAAGAAGTAAGCCGAATAGTTGTAGTGAATACTTAGGTAAATTTATAACTGAACTGGCACACCTTATTTCCAATGGTAACGAGATTGGAGGGAAACTGTTCTATTTGGAAATGTGATGCTCCTGCGAGAGCTTTCGTCAGTGGCACTCTTTCACACACATCAAAACATGGCTGCTCCAAATGCACACAAGTTGCAAAAAAGATTGATGGAGTATTGACGTATTCAACAAAATCGGGTGCATTAATTACAGATGCAGATTTTGCGAATCGTAAATACTCCATTCATTCCGCAGAGTTTTTAAATAAAAAGTCTCCCTTCGAACATTTACATTTGTCTATGGTTACGCAAATTCCATTGGACCTTATGCACCTCATCGATTTAGGTGTGATGAGAAAATTCCTTTTGCGAATTGTAAATAGGAAATTGCGTTTAAAAGTGTCGAAGGAAAATATAGGCAACATTTCACAAAAACTGTTGGAAATCCAAAAATGCGTTCCAAAAGAGTTTGCTCGCAAACCACGGTCCTTAGAAGATTTGTTACACTGGAAAGCCACAGAGTTTAGGCAATTTTTGCTGTACACAGGGGTTATTGTTCTCAAAGATGAAATTCATGAGGACTTGTTTTACCAATTTCTTTTGCTACATTCAGCGTGCAGACTTCTATATTCAGAAAAACAGCGTTCCTCGAATTTAGAAACCGCTCAAGATCTCCTTGATTTATTTGTTGAAAATTTTTCAATATTGTTTGGAGAAAATAGTATATCTTATAATGTACATAGCCTGCTCCATGTTAAGGAGACTGTGAAATTGGTAGATAACCCAACTTTAGGATCCTCATATTCTTTTGAAAATTATTTGCAAGTTTTAAAAAAAAAAGTGCGAAAACCAAGTAAAATCTTGCAACAAATTCATAATACATTAGTAGATGAATGCTTTTTAGTTCCGCCAGATAAAGCTGAACCGTCACTCACCGAAAAAAAATGCACATTTCAGAATTTTTTCTTGAGTACAAATTATCCAGATAATTTGTGCTACATGAAAGATTTTACACCAATTGGAGTACAATCATTTTCCAAAGAACAAGGGGGCAACATATTAGGAAGAAAATTTAAAAATTTGAGTAATTTGTATACCGAGCCTTGCGAATCAATAACATTAGGAATTTGTATATGCAGAAATGTTTTCGCTGGCAGAAGTTGAACATAAAGCAGTAGGAACTCTGTACGCAAATAATATTGTTCTTTTACCAATGCTCCATTAATTTTTTAACTGCAAACTCTTTTAAATTTCATTTGTCAGCAATTATTAGCAATGTCCGACTCAAATAGTTCTCCCATTCAGTTGAGAAGATATACCCCTAAAAATAGTAAAAGTGAGTATTTTTTGGTAAATATATTGCAAAATGGTATGCTAAATTAACATTTTTCTATTATTTCAGAAACCCCAACTTCAAAAGAAACTAGCGAATGAAAGAAAGAAATGAATGAGTTAAGAGGTAAATTTTTCTTTTTTTATATTGACACCTTTTTCTTTTCATTAATATATATTTTCAAAAATTTATTTTCTTTATTTTATTTCTAAATAATTTTTTTTTTTCAGATGCTATGGAATTAAAACTGGGACAAATGCAAGGTAAGTTACATTAAAATGTGCGTAGGCTTTCGTTCACGCATTTTTATCACAATTTCGTTAACAGATTTATAAATGCGACCTTTTTTCCCCAAATTATCTACATTACAGAGCAAATGAAAATACTAGTTGAAGCCCTAGCTGAGCAAAAAGTTTTGCTTAAATCCACGCAGGCTCATGGACTTGAAAGAGACGTCGCCAATAATTTCCAATAAATATGTAACGAAAACAGAAAACTTTATGTAAGTACATATAAGTAAAACAACAATTATAAGGGCCATTATCTCAATCTCCAATTATATTTTATCGCATCGAAAAAGCGCCTGTCAGCAGAATTTCATTTTCTCAATTGATTACCGTTTATCCGACCGCTTGTGTTAACAGGAAGTTTACCAATTTATCGATTCGATAAACGCAAATAAAACATTGCAAACAACTTTATACTACACTCAAAACTATAAAACCTATTGTACTAAGCAATTTTCACCAGAGCTGCCTTCCTAAAACAAATAACCTCGTGCTTCCTAAACAGGAGTATGGGAAAACGAAAAACGTTAACAGGCAGTATATCGTTCCAACAAATAAAAGTGCTTGTTACTTAAAGAGCACTTTAATCGGAGAAGGAGATAATGCCCCTAAATGAATTATATTTTAAACTACTTTTTATCTAGGTAAATACAATAACATCATTGATTACACCACAAGGTGTAAAAAAAAACTTGAAATTTGTCCTTTCACCTGATTTAACAAATTTAATAAATATTGACGGAATTCACGGTAAAGAGTCGCTTAGAAAAATGAAAACCTTTTTTGATGTCTTAATAGGTAAATAAAACATTTTATACTTTGTCCAGATAAGTAAATTTTAATTTCAGAAGCAATAATTCCAAACGCTTGCGACGGTGGCCCAGAAAATCAACTGCGTGAAGCAATACGCCTTCAAAAAAAGCGCTATTTAAAAAAGTAGCTGAAAGCCAAATTTAATTATGTTTCATCTTTGTAATTAACAATATGAATTTGTTGTTTTTTTTTACGAAATAATATTTTTTTTTAAGTTATATTAAAATATTTTTAATTAAATAAATTATAAAATTTTATAAAATGACTTTTATTTCATAAAAAATAGGGATTTGGGGTTTCTAAGGGAGTGGTTTGGCAGGTATAAGGAGACAGTTAAGGGTAAGCCAAGAAGAACCGGCTTATGAACTGTCTTTTTGTGGCCTCTTGGTGACAATTAACTCCCTCGTAGGACATCACCTTGTTAAAGTGGCCAGTCATATGGCTAGCATTCGGACTGGTATTATAACCACCTCGGAGACAGCCACATGAACTATAGTGTAAGGGAATGGTTTGGTAGACACAGCTAATTAACTAACCTTCTTGGGACAGATTTATGGTTGGTACAAGGAGACAGTTAAGGGTAAGCCAAGAAGAACCGGCTTATGAACTGCCTTTTTGTGGCCTCTTGGTGAATATACCCCCTCGTAGGACATCCACTTGTTAAAGTGGCCAGTCATTGGGACTGGTTGTGTCATAAAGGGGCTAGTATTATAACCAGCTCGGAGACAGCCACTTGAACTACAGGGTATCTATATAGATACATACATACATATATAGAAATATGTATTACTTTAAACAAAAACAACTTACAAACAAACAAACCAATCACAACATTAAATATACAAATACAAAAAAAAAAGAAAATTATATAAAAAGAAAGATGAAAAACAACATGACAAGAAACTACAAATCTACAAAAAAAAAGAGCCCAACACAATAATTAAAATTAAACAACGAACAACAATAACCAACGATTTACCTAAGAGAAGAAAAAGAAAAACCAACAAAAACAATCAACTACCTACATAAATATTCAACAAGCCAAAGCCAGTGCAGCCAGACAGCGAAACAACAACAAAAAAAAAGGAGACTACGAAATAAATACAAAATACTAGAACAAATCAACAAGAAGACGACATAATAATATCAACAACAACAACAGAAGCAGCAACGAAACATATGTCAGCATAACAACAGAAAATATGCATCTCTTTATTGTTGAAAATTGTTATTTTATAATTAGATTGACATACATATATGAATATCATAAGTATATATTTTATGCATTTAAAATTTATTTACAACTCATTCAACAACATTCACATACAATACACAACATACACATACCTCACTACAAATGACAAATAAAGATAAACTTCAAATAAAAGAAACGAAAACAGCTCAAAACATGTTTTTTATATATGTATATGCACATGTACATATATATATGTATGTATATACATAACTCAAAAGAAGTTTAACCCTCACAACACCAATTAGGATTGTGAAGACCTTTGTATTAAAATCATTTTTACTCTATACATTTTCTTTTAAAATAATTCTTTTAAATATTTTTAACACTAATGTTAAAGGAAAATATATTTGATTATTTATTACATGTTCAATATATGTATATTCAAAACTAAAATTCAAAAAAAAACAAAAGCAATATATATATATATATATATGTATATAAATAAATATATGCATATAAACAAACATATATATGTGATTAAACATATACATATGTATATGTATGAATAAATATATAACGTAAAATATACATAAATAAATACATACATATGTACAGAAAATTTTTTTATAATGCTTTAAAGAAAAATTATCAGATCAAAAACGAAAGTATCATTAGATTCAAAGTTTATGATAAATAATTAATAAGAAGGTTCCCAAAATAAGAATATAAATAATTTAATTCGATAAATAATGCGCATAAAGATATAAAAATGTTAAATAAATTTTAAAGAAACCGCTAACAATAGAAATTGAGTTTGTTAACGAAACAGTAAGTTTAGACTTCTGCTTTCGAAGTTAGAAGCCAACAATCACAATATCTATAAAGCAGAATGGCAGAAGATGATATTTTTTTATTTTCAAAATACAAAAGTTAAGAACTAAAGGAACATGGGAAATTATAAACAAATAAAATGCATAATCTAAATTTTTTTTGGAAAAAACTTAAATTAGTCTTTTTATTTGTAAGAAATAACTTATAACAATAAAATGTTATACACAAAAAAAAAAACCATAAAATTTTTTATTAAATCATTAAATCTGTTTATTTAAAAAAAAACTTATAAAAAAAAATATTAAAATTAAAACCCACTTAATTATAAACAGAAAATAAATTAAATTATATTAAAACAAAAAATATAAACAAAAACGAAAAAAAGAAAAACTAAAATTAAAACAAAACAAAATTTCTTAATTATAAACAGAAATTATTATATACATATATGTAAGATTTTTTTTCTTCGTAATATCCTATGAAAAATCTTGAAACAAGCAAGAGTGATCAACTTGCTTGATTCAACATTTTTTTTATAAAAAGGGAGGTGCATAGGCATGTGATCAATGCCTATGTGCCCAAACTTAAAAAAAAAACTTAAAAATATTTAAACTAAAAATACAATTATAATTAAAATTTTTTATATAAAAAGGGAGGTGTAGTGCCATCACTGGCACTGCCATCCCTGACTTTAGTATTATCTCAATTCTTACTATTAGTACAACCATGTAGAATAAGATAGCGAATAAGTACTTATATAGAAAAGATTGAATAAAGAAACTCTTTACATACCACTCAACTTGAACAGACGTTGGACACTTTTTTATATATTACACAATCCTTAAGTTCGTATTTTGCCGATTGTAAGGGCTCCCGAATACTCCTTGCAGTCGTACTAATCGTAGTATCCCGTAAATACTACCGAATATTACCGATATCTTGCCCGAATCATATATTATATATTTGCCAGATACCTGGACAACAGCGACTGGAAGTCACACCAATGCATTGATTGCCGTCATCCCGTTTCACCGAACCACCAGCAAACGCCCGAGCAAACTTTGTAGTAATAAGTTAGTCTTAAGTATTATAAGTTTCGTTTAAATAAAGCTTTGTTCCATATTTCTTTAACATCTAAAAGACACGAGTATTTTATTTCAAAGGAAGTAGAGCTTTGACAAGAATCTGGACAGACTGAGTAATGCCCCAGCTGGAAATGTAAACTACGTTACAGACATAAATATTTCCTATAGTAGATAGATATATGTGTAATAGCATATTTACTGTGCAAAAATTTTACAAAACATTGAAGAAATTTGTCAAAAATCATATACAGTGTACTTTCTCCTAAAGGACACCAACTATATACGGACCCTTTTTTCAGTACCAAACAAATTGTAAGGAATGCCAAAGATAGTTCCCTCTTAAGCGGACAACCTTCTCATAACAGGACGCGGGAAATCAGTAATTGGGCAGAACTAACCATTCGTGGAGGAATAGAGAAGATTGTAGAGTCTCGAGGTCCATATGGACAGAACTAGACTCAGGTAAATCTGATCTACTGCTGGGTATGAATAGAAGGGTTTTTAGAGTCTTAGTAGGCGCCTTGACTGGCCATTGCTCGGTTAGAGCGAGGACCAGCATATAGGAAAATGGCACTCCGGATTTCTGTAAGTTGTGTGGGGATGAAGAGGAGCCAGAAACTATAGAGCATATCATCTGTCATTGCCCAAGGCTGCAACGCTATAGGCAAAGATGGCTGAGCAGACGTTTCCATTAGTGATATCGCGAAGTACAAACTTGAGGATATCAGGGGCTTTATCATGGAAATTAAATGGCTGAATGATGGATGATAACGGCTCTTTGTTTCTCCTCGGGCAATAAGGAGACTAATTAGTTAATAAATGATAATGAAAGGAATCAAAATGGATCCAATTGGGTCTCCGAGTGGATGTGTGTTTCACACTACCCTTCCTAAGGGGCTGTGCACATATTACGTAACGCTGTTTTCAGAGATTTTATACCCCCCCCCCCCCCCTTCGTAACGCTTTTTACTAATTTTTCAGTGCAAAATTTCCAATCCGTAACAAGTCTTTACCCCCCCATCCCTCATAGAACGTTACATAATATGTGCACAGCCCATAACCTAACCTAACCTAACTTAAGATCGGTCCCTCAAAAAGGAGCCATAAGAGATTGCCTTTTAAGCAAAAGCCGAACAATGACAACAAATAAAATTAATAAAACAACAATTGGAGCAGCTGAAAAAATCCCAGGTTCAAGCAAATGCAACCCAAACGAAATCGCAACCGGGCTATCCGAGCGAAGCAGCAACTATTGTTATACATTGTTCCAGAACGCCCTGTCTTAACTTTAAAATCGCTAATTCATAATTTAATAGTATTTGTGTGTTGCATTACTGATATGAATTATTTTTGTGTTTGATATTTCATTGTAAGCCGCTTTTTGCATTTGCTTTCTTTGTTCTAAAATCTTCAAATTAACGAATTAATTGTAAAGCCACCATATTAAATTTTGGCTAACACGCTTTATAGTCGATGCCTGATTGTAGAACGCAAAGGAGGTGCAAAAACTGCGGTAAGTAGCTTCTGAATTTTACGCATAAGTCTAATATTTCTATACTCAAATCTAATTTGTTTCGTTTAGAAATAACCACTACAAATAAATAAAACATTTGTAAAGTTCAACGCAAACCCCTTTGTGTTTTTATTAAAAAGATACAGCCGTAACATTAATTATTTCGCAATTGTTTGTGAAGGAAGAGAACAAGTCGGCCGTACAACTCGCAGCCAACGGGTGGTACATACATAAAATCTTAAATCATAAGATAGTTAAGCAGAGTAAGATGACTCCACCATTGTGTAGTCCTCCTCAAACAAGAAGCACAGCCAGTGCAAACAAAGAGCCACTGAATCAGCCAGACCCTACACAGCTAATTAAAAATACAGAGTGTGAACAAAATGTACCTTTATTGAAATCAACGGTACAACAAGAAGAGCCCTTCACCAACTTAAACCAAAACCCACCAGACACCAACTTAGCAACTTCCACCGAAGCCAACACCCTAGCACAAATGCAGAAGAAAATGGACACATTAGAACAACTACTTTTTGAAACACAGGTACATCTCAATAATAGCAGACATCAATATCAGAAATTGGAGTCATCGTATCAAGAATTAGCAAGACCAAAGGTAAGTGACCATAACCCTACTTTTTTACAAACGAACAATTTGTCCGCCATTGATTTCGGTAATACGCGTCCAACAACACATAATTATTATAATCCGCAAAGATGTCCGACCACACATACATCGACAGCAGCCATGATGTCAATGCAAACTACACTTCCAGTGACTGCGCTGCCAACGCAGACATCACCTTCACTAATTAACACATTTGTATCTCCTATACCAGACAATCAAATACCGCCATTTTTAAGAAATATACCAGACAATCAGATACCGCCATTTTCAAGAAATATACAAATACAGCAACAACAGCAAATTCCAAGTAACGAATATGTACACAGTTCAAATGCTTGGAATATGCCAAGAAAAGTTCAAGATCTACCAGACTTTGGCGGTGAACCTGAGGACTGGCCATTATTCTACACAGCATTTACTCAATCAACAGCAGCGTATGGTTACAACAACTTTGAAAATAATCAACGTCTTCAAAAGTGCTTAAAAGGAGAAGCCAAAGAAATTATCAAATCTTTACTGATACACCCAGACAATGTTAACACCATAATAGAAGAACTAAAATTTAGATTTGGAAGACCGGAGCAACTTATTCAAAGCCAACTACGCTGCATAAGAGAATTGCCATACATCAGCGAAAATAATATAGTAAAATTAATACCATTTTCAATAAAGGTTAAAAATCTATCAGTATTTTTAAAATCAGTAGATGGACAACAACACCTTGCCAACCCTACATTGTTAGATGAGTTAGTACAAAAATTACCTATGAGTAAAAGATTGGAATGGGCCGAAGTGGCAACAAATGTAAAGCCATATCCAACAATTAATCACTTCAGTGAATGGATAAGTGAAGTGGCAAATTTAATATGTGTTGTACAAAATGTACATCAAGTTACCGATACGAAACGTCGCGTACTACATACAACGGAAAAGAAACAACAATGTTTGCTTTGTAAGGGAAGCCATCGAATAAATGAGTGCCAAAGATTTTTTAATATGAAAGTAAATGAACGGTGGACAGTAGTAAAGAAAAACCGCGCCTGTTTCTCTTGTTTGAATATAGGACACACAACTCGTGATTGTAATAAAAAAAAAGTGTGCCATATAAAAGGTTGTCAACGAAAGCATAATAAGTTACTTCACGCCGAATTAATTGAAACAGTACCACCATCTAACCTTCAAGTTGATATAAATGAAAAGGTTTTGAGCTGTTCCAATGACAATAGAAAATTATTATTCCGTGTTGTCCCAGTTACCTTATATGGTAAAAATTGTCACATGAATATTTACGCACTTTTTGATGATGGATCATCAATTACAATGTTGGACAAAGATGTAGCTGATAAAATAGGAGTATGTAGTAAGGACAGCTATCTTAATATCCAATGGTTTGGAGGAAGATCAGCGCGCGAGCCATCAAAAACCTTTAATATAAGAGTAAGTGGGGTCAATAAAAGAAAAATCCATTTCTTAAAAAAATGTATATGCCATTTCAAATTTAAATTTGCCTTATCAAAGCCTCAGCCAGAACGACATCAAGGACAAATTTAAACATTTACAGGAAGATGCAATAAAGCCATACGATAACATAATGCCAAAGTTGTTAATAGGTTTAGATCATGCCAACCTTGGCTTACCGTCAAATATATGCGCTGCAAACATGAATGGACCATTTGCATGCAATACCGAACTAGGCTGGACTGTATATGGGCCATGTACATCCATACTACCGCCACAAAAATCTTGCTTGTTTGTAAACGTGGAAAGAGATCAGAATACTCATATAATGGTTCAAACCTATTTCGACATTGAGAGTATGGGTGTTAGAGCTGCTCCTACAGTTGAAAGCGATGAAAATATTAGAGCCAAAAAGATTCTTCAAGAAACAACAAAACGTGTCGAAAATCGCTTCCAGACTGGCTTGTTATGGAAAAGCGACAATATTAAACTACCAGACAGTTACCCTTTAGCATTTAGTCGTCTTAAAGGTATTGAAAGAAAAATGAGCCTCAATGAAAACTTTTCAACAACATATAAAGAAGTTATGAGTAACTATATAGAAAAGGGTTACCTACGCAAAATTCCCAGTGAAGATATTAATATAAAATCAGATCGAAAATGGTACTTGCCACACTTTGGTGTAACGAACCCCAATAAAGAAGTAAAGAAATTAAGACTAGTTTTTGATGCCGCTGCCAAAGTTTCTGGAATTTCTTTGAACGACAATCTGTTAAAGGGCCCCCAAGATATTTCACCTTTATTATCAATACTTTATAATTTTCGTAGCAGGGAGTTTGCAGTCGGGGCAGACATACGAGAAATGTTCCATCAAGTACTCATCCAGCCAAGTGATAGAATAGCTCAAAGAGTTTTATGGAGAAATGGAAATCAAAGCATACCACCTGATGAATATGAAATGGCTGTTATGACATTTGGAGCCGCTTGCTCACCATGCTCAGCGCTTTATGTTATGAAGACCAATGCAAATGAACAAACCAGATTCCAACCCAGAGCCATTGAAGCGATTTGTAAATATCACTATATGGACGATTTTGTTGACAGCTTCGATACAGTTAAAGAAGCCATTGAAATATCAGAACAAGTCAAAGAAATACATAAAAATGGAGGATTTGACTTAAGAGGATTTATATCCAATTCATCTGAAGTTGTTGATGCGCTGGATGGAGCTTCTACGACGAAGGTTATTCCAGCCAGTGATAGCACTGAAAAGGTGCTTGGACTCTATTGGGATTCATCATATGATTTGTTTTTATTCAATCTAAAATTTCGCAAAGTTGACCAAGAGGTCGTCAGCGGAGCTAAGAAACCAACGAAACGACAATTACTAAGTATAATAATGTCAACGTTTGATCCTTTGGGATTTCTAAATCATTACACAATCGGCAGCAAACTTGTCATGAGAAGTGTGTGGAGGCGAGACATCCGCTGGGATGAGCTTATACCAGATGACATTAACGCGTCGTGGGAACTATGGCGTAAACAAATGATAAACTTAGAAAAATTTCGGTTACCACGATATTATTTTGACTCCGGAATGCCAAAGGAAATTCAATTACATATATTCGTTGATGCAAGCGAAGAAGCCTTCGCGGCAGTAGCTTATTTTAGATTCATCTCAACAAATGGCAAGATAAATGTTAGTTTTGTATGTTCAAAGACTAAATGTGCGCCTTTAACGTGTGTTTCGATTCCCCGCCTTGAACTACAGGCAGCTGTTCTGGGGACAAGGTTAAAACAAAATATCTTGGACGGACATAAGTTAGTTACAAAGAGCGTAATATTATGGAGCGACTCTAAAACTGTTTTGAAATGGATAAATAGTAGCCATCGAAAGTACAAGCCCTATGTAGCCCATCGAATAGCTGAAATTCTAGAAACTACTAAAACTAGTGAATGGAGGTGGATCTCAACACATGAAAACGTAGCAGACGATGCCACGCGTTGTTATAAGAAGGTAGACTTTTCATTGTCTTCACGATGGTTAAATGGCCCGGATTTTTTAAAGAACACACAAGATGTCTGGCCAGCCTTCGACACAAATACTGACTGTAATACTGATGAGGGAAATGAAGAAGTTATTCACCCAAAAATATCACTTCTGATCAATAAAACGCAATTCATTGACGTTCAACGTTTTTCATCATATCTACGTTTAAAAAGAGTCGTGGCTCAAATAATAAGATTTGCAAATATGTGTCGAAAAAGACTTAGTGTTTTGGATAAGCATGGCATCACTGCCTGCGATTTAAGAACAGCAGAAATAATCCTTCGCAAACAGGCTCAATATGAATCCTTTGGTGAAGAAATTCGAAATATTCAGTGCGGCCAGCCAATCGCCAAAAATAACAACCTTGCCAACCTATTGCCATATATCGATGATGACGGCCTAATGAGAGTAATGGGTCGAATTGACGCGGCTAGCTGCCTTCCATATAGTATGAAACGACCTATTATACTCCCCAAAAATCATCAACTTACAAAACTGATCGTCAAGTATTACCACAGTGAAATGAAGCATCAGAATCATGAGGCTGTAATATGCACCATTAGAAACAAATTTTGGATTCCTCAGCTAAGATCCCTGTTACGTAGCGTATTATCCAACTGTTTCTTATGCAGAAAAAACAAAGCTGTACCAGTCCCTCCTCTAATGGGCCCCTTGCCGTTAGACCGACTTGAACCATACATTTCACCATTTAAGTATACAGGACTTGACTACTTCGGCCCCATAAACGTTACTATTGGAAGGAGAACTGAAAAAAGATGGGTAGCATTATTTACGTGTCTCACTATTCGTGCCATTCATTTGGAAATAGCTCATGATCTGTCCACCGACTCCTGTATTATTGCAATAAAAAATTTTATGAATCGTCGGGGTGTTCCAACAAGAATCCGTTCAGACAATGGCAAAAATTTTATTGGTACAAGTGAAGAGGCCAAGCGTTTTACTGAAGTATTCGAAGCTGAACGTATCCAGGATGAATTGTCTAAAAGAGGTGTTGAATGGTTGTTCAATTGTCCAGTGAATCCATCTGAAGGCGGTGTCTGGGAGCGGATGGTGCAATGTGTCAAAAGAGTACTTCGGCAAACAATGAAAAATGAATCTCCAAAAGAACATGTCTTGATGTCTTTCCTAATTGAAGCAGAAAACATTGTAAACTCCAGACCGCTGACGCATTTACCTATAAGTCCTCAAGAAGATGAGCCTCTTACGCCAAACCATTTTTACTTGGCTTATCTAATGCTCCGAGCACTCCTACTATTGACCTTCCTGATGGAAAAATATTTTCTTTAAGAAAACAATGGCGCATTGCAAGATGTCTACGCGATAGGATCTGGAAAAGGTGGGTCTTAGAGTATTTGCCAACGTTGACCAGAAGGGTTAAGTGGTGCGAATACACTAAACCAATAGAAGAAGGTAACGTCGTATTTATGTGTGATCCAAATGTACCGAGAACTCAATGGCGGAAAGGTGTGGTCACTCGCGTTTATATCGCTTCTGATGGTGTGATACGAAAAGTTGATGTGAAAACAACCACCGGTGAGCTGCGAAGAGCTGTATCCAAATTAGCCGTTCTAGACCTGGAAGATAGTGAAGCTGATCGCTCCACGGGGGTGGGAGTGTTCCAGAACGCCCTGTCTTAACTTTAAAATCGCTAATTCATAATTTAATAGTATTTGTGTGTTGCATTACTGATATGAATTATTTTTGTGTTTGACATTTCATTGTAAGCCGCTTTTTGCATTTGCTTTCTTTGTTCTAAAATCTTCAAATTAACGAACGAA
Source organism: Lypha dubia (assembly GCA_947311025.1). Lineage (NCBI taxonomy): Eukaryota > Metazoa > Arthropoda > Insecta > Diptera > Tachinidae > Lypha > Lypha dubia. The sequence continues at coordinate 100,668,525 of OX371260.1, read as the reverse complement.
TTGTAAAGCCACCATATTAAATTTTGGCTAACACGCTTTATAGTCGATGCCTGATTGTAGAACGCAAAGGAGGTGCAAAAACTGCGGTAAGTAGCTTCTGAATTTTACGCATAAGTCTAATATTTCTATACTCAAATCTAATTTGTTTCGTTTAGAAATAACCACTACAAATAAATAAAACATTTGTAAAGTTCAACGCAAACCCCTTTGTGTTTTTATTAAAAAGATACAGCCGTAACATTAATTATTTCGCAATTGTTTGTGAAGGAAGAGAACAAGTCGGCCGTACAACTCGCAGCCAACGGGTGGTACATACATAAAATCTTAAATCATAAGATAGTTAAGCAGAGTAAGATGACTCCACCATTGTGTAGTCCTCCTCAAACAAGAAGCACAGCCAGTGCAAACAAAGAGCCACTGAATCAGCCAGACCCTACACAGCTAATTAAAAATACAGAGTGTGAACAAAATGTACCTTTATTGAAATCAACGGTACAACAAGAAGAGCCCTTCACCAACTTAAACCAAAACCCACCAGACACCAACTTAGCAACTTCCACCGAAGCCAACACCCTAGCACAAATGCAGAAGAAAATGGACACATTAGAACAACTACTTTTTGAAACACAGGTACATCTCAATAATAGCAGACATCAATATCAGAAATTGGAGTCATCGTATCAAGAATTAGCAAGACTAAAGGTAAGTGACCATAACCCTACTTTTTTACAAACGAACAATTTGTCCGCCATTGATTTCGGTAATACGCGTCCAACAACACATAATTATTATAATCCGCAAAGATGTCCGACCACACATACATCGACAGCAGCCATGATGTCAATGCAAACTACACTTCCAGTGACTGCGCTGCCAACGCAGACATCACCTTCACTAATTAACACATTTGTATCACCTATACCAGACAATCAAATACCGCCATTTTTAAGAAATATACCAGACAATCAGATACCGCCATTTTCAAGAAATATACAAATACAGCAACAACAGCAAATTCCAAGTAACGAATATGTACACAGTATAAATGCTTGGAATATGCCAAGAAAAGTTCAAGATCTACCAGACTTTGGCGGTGAACCTGAGGACTGGCCATTATTCTACACAGCATTTACTCAATCAACAGCAGCGTATGGTTACAACAACTTTGAAAATAATCAACGTCTTCAAAAGTGCTTAAAAGGAGAAGCCAAAGAAATTATCAAATCTTTACTGATACACCCAGACAATGTTAACACCATAATAGAAGAACTAAAATTTAGATTTGGAAGACCGGAGCAACTTATTCAAAGCCAACTACGCTGCATAAGAGAATTGCCATACATCAGCGAAAATAATATAGTAAAATTAATACCATTTTCAACAAAGGTTAAAAATCTATCAGTATTTTTAAAATCAATAGATGGACAACAACACCTTGCCAACCCTACATTGTTAGATGAGTTAGTACAAAAATTACCTATGAGTAAAAGATTGGAATGGGCCGAAATGGCAACAAATGTAAAGCCATATCCAACAATTAATCACTTCAGTGAATGGATAAGTGAAGTGGCAAATTTAATATGTGTTGTACAAAATGTACATCAAGTTACCGATACGAAACGTCGCGTACTACATACAACGGAAAAGAAACAACAATGTTTGCTTTGTAAGGGAAGCCATCGAATAAATGAGTGCCAAAGATTTTTTAATATGAAAGTAAATGAACGGTGGACAGTAGTAAAGAAAAACCGCGCCTGTTTCTCTTGTTTGAATATAGGACACACAACTCGTGATTGTAATAAAAAAAAAGTGTGCCATATAAAAGGTTGTCAACGAAAGCATAATAAGTTACTTCACGCCGAATTAATTGAAACAGTACCACCATCTAACCTTCAAGTTGATATAAATGAAAAGGTTTTGAGCTGTTCCAATGACAATAGAAAATTATTATTCCGTGTTGTCCCAGTTACCTTATATAGTAAAAATTGTCACATGAATATTTACGCACTTTTTGATGATGGATCATCAATTACAATGTTGGACAAAGATGTAGCTGATAAAATAGGAGTATGTAGTAAGGACAGCTATCTTAATATCCAATGGTTTGGAGGAAGATCAGCGCGCGAGCCATCAAAAACCTTTAATATAAGAGTAAGTGGGGTCAATAAAAGAAAAATCCATTTCTTAAAAAATGTAAATGCCATTTCAAATTTAAATTTGCCTTATCAAAGCCTCAGCCAGAACGACATCAAGGACAAATTTAAACATTTACAGGAAGATGCAATAAAGCCATACGATAACATAATGCCAAAGTTGTTAATAGGTTTAGATCATGCCAACCTTGGCTTACCGTCAAATATATGCGCTGCAAACATGAATGGACCATTTGCATGCAATACCGAACTAGGCTGGACTGTATATGGGCCATGTACATCCATACTACCGCCACAAAAATCTTGCTTGTTTGTAAACGTGGAAAGAGATCAGAATACTCATATAATGGTTCAATCCTATTTCGACATTGAGAGTATGGGTGTTAGAGCTGCTCCTACAGTTGAAAGCGATGAAAATATTAGAGCCAAAAAGATTCTTCAAGAAACAACAAAACGTGTCGAAAATCGCTTCCAGACTGGCTTGTTATGGAAAAGCGACAATATTAAACTACCAGACAGTTACCCTTTAGCATTTAGTCGTCTTAAAGGTATTGAAAGAAAAATGAGCCTCAATGAAAACTTTTCAACAACATATAAAGAAGTTATGAGTAACTATATAGAAAAGGGTTACCTACGCAAAATTCCCAGTGAAGATATTAATATAAAATCAGATCGAAAATGGTACTTGCCACACTTTGGTGTAACGAACCCCAATAAAGAAGTAAAGAAATTAAGACTAGTTTTTGATGCCGCTGCCAAAGTTTCTGGAATTTCTTTGAACGACAATCTGTTAAAGGGCCCCCAAGATATTTCACCTTTATTATCAATACTTTATAATTTTCGTAGCAGGGAGTTTGCAGTCGGGGCAGACATACGAGAAATGTTCCATCAAGTACTCATCCAGCCAAGTGATAGAATAGCTCAAAGAGTTTTATGGAGAAATGGAAATCAAAGCATACCACCTGATGAATATGAAATGGCTGTTATGACATTTGGAGCCGCTTGCTCACCATGCTCAGCGCTTTATGTTATGAAGACCAATGCAAATGAACAAACCAGATTCCAACCCAGAGCCATTGAAGCGATTTGTAAATATCACTATATGGACGATTTTGTTGACAGCTTCGATACAGTTAAAGAAGCCATTGAAATATCAGAACAAGTCAAAGAAATACATAAAAATGGAGGATTTGACTTAAGAGGATTTATATCCAATTCATCTGAAGTTGTTGATGCGCTGGATGGAGCTTCTACGACGAAGGTTATTCCAGCCAGTGATAGCACTGAAAAGGTGCTTGGACTCTATTGGGATTCATCATATGATTTGTTTTTATTCAATCTAAAATTTCGCAAAGTTGACCAAGAGGTCGTCAGCGGAGCTAAGAAACCAACGAAACGACAATTACTAAGTATAATAATGTCAACGTTTGATCCTTTGGGATTTCTAAATCATTACACAATCGGCAGCAAACTTGTCATGAGAAGTGTGTGGAGGCGAGACATCCGCTGGGATGAGCTTATACCAGATGACATTAACGCGTCGTGGGAACTATGGCGTAAACAAATGATAAACTTAGAAAAATTTCGGTTACCACGATATTATTTTGACTCCGGAATGCCAAAGGAAATTCAATTACATATATTCGTTGATGCAAGCGAAGAAGCCTTCGCGGCAGTAGCTTATTTTAGATTCATCTCAACAAATGGCAAGATAAATGTTAGTTTTGTATGTTCAAAGACTAAATGTGCGCCTTTAACGTGTGTTTCGATTCCCCTCCTTGAACTACAGGCAGCTGTTCTGGGGACAAGGTTAAAACAAAATATCTTGGACGGACATAAGTTAGTTACAAAGAGCGTAATATTATGGAGCGACTCTAAAACTGTTTTGAAATGGATAAATAGTAGCCATCGAAAGTACAAGCCCTATGTAGCCCATCGAATAGCTGAAATTCTAGAAACTACTAAAACTAGTGAATGGAGGTGGATCTCAACACATGAAAACGTAGCAGACGATGCCACGCGTTGTTATAAGAAGGTAGACTTTTCATTGTCTTCACGATGGTTAAATGGCCCGGATTTTTTAAAGAACACACAAGATGTCTGGCCAGCCTTCGACACAAATACTGACTGTAATACTGATGAGGGAAATGAAGAAGTTATTCACCCAAAAATATCACTTCTGATCAATAAAACGCAATTCATTGACGTTCAACGTTTTTCATCATATCTACGTTTAAAAAGAGTCGTGGCTCAAATAATAAATTTGCAAATATCTGTCAAAAAAGACTTAGTGTTTGGGATAAGCATGGCATCACTGCCTGCGATTTAAGAACAGCAGAAATAATCCTTTGCAAACAGGCTCAATATGAATCCTTTGGTGAAGAAATTCGAAATATTCAGTGTGGCCAGCCAATCGCCAAAAATAACAACCTTGCCAACCTATTGCCATATATCGATGATGACGGCCTAATGAGAGTAATGGGTCGAATTGACGCGGCTAGCTGCCTTCCATATAGTATGAAACGACCTATTATACTCCCCAAAAATCATCAACTTACAAAACTGATCGTCAAGTATTACCACAGTGAAATGAAGCATCAGAATCATGAGGCTGTAATATGCACCATTAGAAACAAATTTTGGATTCCTCAGCTAAGATCCCTGTTACGTAGCGTAGTATCCAACTGTTTCTTATGTAGAAAAAACAAAGCTGTACCAGTCCCTCCTCTAATGGGCCCCTTGCCGTTAGACCGACTTGAACCATACATTTCACCATTTAAGTATACAGGACTTGACTACTTCGGCCCCATAAACGTTACTATTGGAAGGAGAACTGAAAAAAGATGGGTAGCATTATTTACGTGTCTCACTATTCGTGCCATTCATTTGGAAATAGCTCATGATCTGTCCACCGACTCCTGTATTATTGCAATAAAAAATTTTATGAATCGTCGGGGTGTTCCAACAAGAATCCGTTCAGACAATGGCAAGTGAAGAGGCCAAGCGTTTTACTGAAGTATTCGAAGCAGAACGTATCCAGGATGAATTGTCTAAAAGAGGTGTTGAATGGTTGTTCAATTGTCCAGTGAATCCATCTGAAGGCGGTGTCTGGGAGCGGATGGTGCAATGTGTCAAAAGAGTACTTCGGCAAACAATGAAAAATGAATCTCCAAAAGAACATGTCTTGATGTCTTTCCTAATTGAAGCAGAAAACATTGTAAACTCCAGACCGCTGACGCATTTACCTATAAGTCCTCAAGAAGATGAGCCTCTTACGCCAAACCATTTTTTACTTGGCTTATCTAATGCTCCGAGCACTCCTACTATTGACCTTCCTGATGGAAAAATATTTGCTTTAAGAAAACAATGGCGCATTGCAAGATGTCTACGCGATAGGTTCTGGAAAAGGTGGGTCTTAGAGTATTTGCCAACGTTGACCAGAAGGGTTAAGTGGTGCGAATACACTAAACCAATAGAAGAAGGTAACGTCGTATTTATGTGTGATCCAAATGTACCGAGAACTCAATGGCGGAAAGGTGTGGTCACTCGCGTTTATATCGCTTCTGATGGTGTGATACGAAAAGTTGATGTGAAAACAACCACCGGTGAGCTGCGAAGAGCTGTATCCAAATTAGCCGTTCTAGACCTGGAAGATAGTGAAGCTGATCGCTCCACGGGGGTGGGAGTGTTCCAGAACGCCCTGTCTTAACTTTAAAATCGCTAATTCATAATTTAATAGTATTTGTGTGTTGCATTACTGATATGAATTATTTTTGTGTTTGACATTTCATTGTAAGCCGCTTTTTGCATTTGCTTTCTTTGTTCTAAAATCTTCAAATTAACGAACGAATTGTAAAGCCACCATATTAAATTTTGGCTAACACGCTTTATAGTCGATGCCTGATTGTAGAACGCAAAGGAGGTGCAAAAACTGCGGTAAGTAGCTTCTGAATTTTACGCATAAGTCTAATATTTCTATACTCAAATCTAATTTGTTTCGTTTAGAAATAACCACTACAAATAAATAAAACATTTGTAAAGTTCAACGCAAACCCCTTTGTGTTTTTATTAAAAAGTTACAGCCGTAACATACATGTACAGAGTGGGTGTTTTCTTTCAAGTTTTATGTCTTTTACTTTTGTTTATAGATATTTATTCGTCTGAATTATTATACAATTATCATGATTAACTGAACTTGAGCCTGATAATATTATTCGTAATAATATAAAAAATATTAATTCAGCTTGGGCACGAGCTACATACCCTAATAAGAAGGGTCACAGTAATAAGTGAATTTCCTAATATATAGAGTGAAAACAACGAAAAGCTAAATTACAAAGTAGAATACTTTGAAGATAACGGACTGTGAGTTTGTGTTGATTATTAGTAATTTCCAACCAGTGATGGGGAATTTCGTACTAACAAAAATTGTTTCAATATGTAAAAATAGAATGAAAATGAATTAAAATAATTCTTGTACTCTATTTCTGTTTATAACTTGGTTAAATAGTTGATTTTCTTCCCAATTAGTATCCACGAAAATTGTAAAGATGGACAATTGAACGCTGATGAGAGGTGTAGCGGCCTTGAACGTTCTGCTAAACTGATTGGATATACTAATGTTTTTCAACAAAAAAAAAAAAAAAAACTCTTAGTAATTTTGAATTTGCATTAATTCAATAAAATTGAACTTGAGCCTGATAATATTACTTTTCATATGTACATCAATATAAGTTCAAATAATAATTACGTTTATTCGTAATAATATAAAAATATTATCATGAATTTTTATACTTAACTTAGTTTTTTCCATATTTATACTTATTTCCCGACCCATTGTTACACTTCTGCAACGGATGCGGGATGTTAACGTACGAAATACCACACTTTTATATTCAGTCAAAGCTTGCTGGTTTGACGTTTTGTGTAGTGATGTTACGAATATCAATTTTTAGTATTCGCGAATACGAATATTTGAAACAATATTCGCTGAATCCGAATATTATTTTTAAGGTATAGAGCCACGTAATATTTCAAATTGAATTGGAAAAACATCCTCTCTTTGTGACAGTAACAATAAATTAAAATAAATAAAAAAAAAAAAAAATGTCGCACTACTTTAGATATCTAACATTATTATGACTGAGAGGCCAAATTTGGAGACCTCTCCTGAACATTTTTAAATTATTTTCTAACATACTTTCAGATTTCGTTTTTCTTATTCTGTTTGCGTTTTTAATTAGAAATTAAGTGCTGTGGCACAGCCACCTGTTGTGGTGGTCTTCCACATAATAAATTTTAATTCTTCCATTTTTTAAGTCCACTATTGCACAAAACCCCGAAGAGAACGCAAGTTATAGAAATACATTGAATTTTAAACCCGAAAGTAAGCGCTGTGTTTTATTTCTTTATATATATAAATATATATATATGTATGTATATATATAAATGGTTTTCCAATAGGAATGATATGATTTAGAACTGATATTTCGGCCATTTGTAATATGTCATGATCTGTTATATGTTTTTCATTATATTCAGTAGTGTTAACAATTTCATCATGGAGAGATATACGCAAGAACAACGTTTACAAATTATTCAGTTTTATGGTCGTAATAATCGTCCAAGTGTAATCGCTATTCGTCGAATTGTTGAAAATTTTGAGCTTACATTATCTTTACATAGTCTTCAAGTGCCAATAAGACAAAGAACCGCTCGAAGTAATGCAAATATTGATAACTAACTGTGTATGGCCGAAATTGGAAGAAGTTCATCTTGACAACATTTGGTTCCAACAAGACGGGGATACGTGCCACACAGCAAATGCAACAATTGAATTATTGCAAGAAAAATAAGTGTGTTCTTTTGGAAAACCTTATATATAGGTATATAAACTTATATTAGAACGTCCAGAAAAATATTTCCAGAGAAACAATGACTTAGTGGCATAAGTATGTAACTACTTTAAAGTACTACAACTTTGTGTCAACGTCATCACCAATTTTATTCGTACTTAAATGAAAATTTTTCTGATATGTAAGTCACTAATAATGGATGACCGAAGGTTGCATTTGTAATAATAGCAGCCACGCAGTGTTACACAGACAAAATTTTAAATAATTTGGAGCAATTGAAATCAATTGCTCATATGAAAAATATATCGCAAACGATGTCGCAAATTACTTAATTTTTTTTATTGTTATTTATTTTTATATGTAGATCTTAAACGCATTGACAATTAATATGAATTAAAAGGACCAACAACAAATTGTCGTGAGGAAAATTGTGACAGCGGGTCGTAATGTAATGGTGTGATCTTGAAAAATACCTTCCATATATATTTTTTCCTCTATTCACAAAGAGAATTTCATAATATTTTGACTCTACAATGTCATAATATTTTGTATTACCACGTAAGCATCTTTAGTAATACGTGCGTAATTATAATTGAGTAATAAATAAATAATGCTGTCAAGAAGTGACGTGAAATAATATATCGTTGTTTTGAATTAAAGTGCAGTTTATGCAGTATATAACATATAGTACTGGACAATTCAATTAAATATTTTCTTAAAAATTATTTCTTTATTATTAAAAGACAAACTATAAAATATTTCTTGAGTAAAACTAACAAATAGTTTAGGGTTTCCTTTTATTGATTTGTTTTGTTCAAGAAATATTATAGATTTTCGTTTTCTAACAATGAGGAAATAAATTTTAAGAAAAGTTTCAGTTGAATTGTTCAGTACTGCATATTAAAAACTCAATTCGTAAGCCACAATTATTCAGTCAGTTCTATTGTCTCACGTCCGTACTATCTGAATAAGGTTTAGAACTGTATTTTTAGTTTTTTCAGTGCCATTTATTAGCGTTTAACACATTTGATATTGGTATTCTAATTTGGATTAAATTTAACGATTCAGCTGTTTACTCGTATTGTACATAAATACCTTAAAGAAACTAAAAATCTTATATTACTAATTGAATTTTCATTTAAGTAATATTATCGTCGTGAATTTATTGTTAAAATTCTTTAAAAGGATCGAATTCATTAATAAGCTGAACCAGCATTGGTGTTTCCAAAATAGATGAGTGGGTACCGTCAATTATTCTCATTTCAACTTTATCACTCGTAAAATGGCTAAGACAGTAGTCTTCTTCTATGTCCTGTAGCATAGATACAGATGGACGAATAAGAGTAATTGGTGCTTGTATTTTCTCAATATTTTTCAAATCATAGTTAACGGCCATTTTGATACGTCTAAACATAGCATGGAGTATAGCAACTGAGTATTCTATACTGTATACATTTTGCTTTTCCACATATTCCAAGTACTTTTTAACTTTTCCTTCGATTGTAGGAATCTTATGGAAAACTAATCCACTAGTCTCTTCAGATGGGAAGATAAGGTTTACTATAATTGACAGAAGCAAATCATATAAATCGTTATCGACAAAGTTCTCAGTCAACTGAAGTCTAGAAAAATTGGTTAAAAAGTGGGGCGCACCATCAATAAGTAACAGTTGCCCACAATAGCCATTTTTTTCAAGAAGTGCAACTAATTCTAATGCAATATATGAGCCAAAAGAATATCCTACAATATAAAAAGGTTCTTCAACATTTAAAACGGATTTAATATGATTAAATGACGCCTTCGCAATATCTTTTATAGATGTCATCTCAGAAAAGCTATGAAGTTGCAAAACATTAGCCTTACTTCTTAGTTGGCTTCCAATGTTATACCATGCATTACCGGCAGTACCTTCTAAGCCTGGTATTAAAATTGTTGTAGGCATGTTTATTCTTGAGATATCAGCGGTAGTGTTCAGTGGCACTAGTACCTCATTGCAATTAGCTTCCTCTCCTAGATTACGCAGCATTATCTCTACACCTTGGGTTTTATTTTCAGAGGTAAACACAGTTTTAGTGGAACTCTCCCGATTACGTGCTTCAGAAAATTCTTGCAGTTTCTGGAAAGTTAAGGACCGCAAGTCTTGGGGCCCTAGTATGAGTTCAAAATCACGCTCTAAAGCCTGTTTAATTTCAACAGCCATTAGCGAATCCATTCCTATCTCAGATAGTGTAGTTCCAACTGACACAGATTTTAGATCTCGAATTCCCATTATATTCATAACAGTCTCAACGATGCTCTCGCCGCCTGCACGTCCTGCACGTTTTTCTGCAACAACCATACTTGACACTATAGCATCTGGAGAAGACATAAGATTATCCAATTCCTGCAGACATGAAGAGATACGTTGTTGCAAAGTGCCACCAATTACCATATCAATTTTGTCCTCTGCCATATCAGCCACTAGACCAACTTCTCCCACCGCACCCCATTGTATGGCTTTACCTGGATAACCATTAGCGACACGATCCTCAATAATTCTCTCCATTATAGAATTAGCCATCCCATAATTGGTCTGACCAATATTTCCACGACCACAGGACACACTGGAAAATACAACAAAGTGTTGAAGCTTAGGACACTTTCTACGAGACAGTTCATCTAAAAATTTTGTTGCAATAGCTTTAGGAGCAAAGCTTTCCAAAAATTTTTCCTTCGTCATATCTGCAAAAGCGCCGTCACGTAAAATAACTGCTAAATTAAAAATTCCTCCTATAGGACCCATTTCTGCAGCCTCCTCTAATAAATTATTGCAACCTTCATATGTTTTAATATTAGCAGTGCTTACTTTTACAGAACAGCCGTACGATTTCCACAATCTGCAAAGACAAATTGAAAGTAATTTTTAATTGCGGTTTGTACATAGCGGTCGAAAGGTTTGTTTATGGGAATCACTCAAAAAACTAAGTGCTTTCCAAAAAAAATTCTCCTTATGTGCTGTTTTCAGATGAAGAACAAGTGATTTAGTGTTAAACTTGTATGAAAAGACTCAAAAAACTCATAAAAATTTTACACTGAAATCACTTGTTCGTCATGTGAAAACACCATATAAGATTCAAAATATGTATGATTATTAGCTATAAATCGTCAGAGCTTAAAATAGTTTTTTTATTATACTATCGAGTACTCCAAAAATATGATCTACTTTCATTTTTCATAGTAGGAAAATTATATATATTAACCGAAACTTAATTTTTACATATGTACATATACATAGTATGTGCAAATAAATATTTTGTACATGCATACTAAATAATATATTAAGTAGTTTTCACGCCAGAAATATCTCCGCAGTAATATTTTTAATAGCACACAAAATGGAAATATATTCTTTTTAATATACATATTAGGCACCAAAGAATTTAATTTTTTTTTTTTGATAAATATGTATATTATTTATTGAATCTTCAGTTATAGATTGAAACATCAATAAGCATTTAAAATCTTAAATCTAAAAATTTTAAATATAAGTTTAGCCAATGCTAAACAAAATTTTTGGTTAAAACGGTTGATTTTTGTTGTTTTACATCTCTCGTATACGGCTGGTAGAAAGAGTATCCCTCCTCCTAAGCCGGGTGTGGCCTCTATACTCTAGACTACTGCGCGCAAGTGGGTTTGGGTACAACTTAAGTTTTTTAATGTACTTTTTCGCGTGTTTAGAAAATACTGCCTTCACCAAGGTCTTTGTAAATTCGCTCATTTCGGATATACCAGGGGTCTGCTGTTATTGTACTTAGAATTTTATTTTGTCGCCTTTGAATTTTTTCTACATTCGATGCTGAGACTGTGCCCCATAGCTGGATTCCATAGGACCATATTGGTTTCAGGATCGCGTTGTATAGTACAAGTGTACAGTCTAGACTATAGTATAGAATTGCTTCCCATAAGCCAATTCATTTGGGCTGCTTTTAATTTCATTTGGAACAACTTGGCGTCTATATGCGATTTCCATGTTAAACGGCGATCAAGGTGAACGCCTAGATATTTTACTGCAGTGTGTTGCGGTATAGTCTCGGTGTTGATTTGTATAGGCGGGCATGTTTCCCTTCACAACGTAAAAGTGACGTGTACACATTTCTGCTCGTTAACTTTTATACGCCATTGTATGAGCCATTTTTCCAAATTGGATACATACGCTTGTAAGTTGATGGAAGCTTTTACTGGATTTTCATGGACCCTTAAAAAAGCTGTATCATCAGCAAATGTTGATGTATGAATTTTATTGCTTAACTGTAAGTCAGAGGCAAACATTAAGTAAAGTAAGGGACCGAAGATGCTGCCTTGGGGAACTCCGGCTTCGATCGACTACGGAGGGCTTAAAAAATTGCCTTCCCTAACTACAAATTTTCGTTCCGTTAAATAGCTTTTTAAAAGCTTGACGATGTTTGCGGGGAGATTTCGTGTTAATTTGTGGATAAGACCTTCGTGCCATACTTTATCGAAAGCTTGAAAAACATCTATAAAGACCGCAGAGCAATATTTCTTTTTTTCAAAAATGTCTCTTACAACATTCAAAAGCCTGTAAGTTTGTTCAATAGTGTTATGATGTCTGCGAAACCCGAATTGATGATCTGGAATGCATCCACTTCTAGCTCAGCTTGCTCATATACAGCTTTTCAAATAGTTTTGAAATGTTGGCCAAAAAACTAATTGGCCGATAGGATTCAACCTTCGTATTATCCTTTCCTGGCTTTGGTATCATAATAACCATCGAAACCTTCTATTCTTTAGGATAGTGTTGCAGCCGTAAGATACCATAAAAAATTTAGCATGTGCTTCGAACAACCAAATAGAGTTTTCTATATCAGCAGGTGTTCTCAATGGCATATTTTCCGTGAAATGAGCACTCAAATATTTTTTGTATTTCAGCCAGTTTATACTTGCAGATGTCAGCGGTAAATCACGTGTTAGCGTTGCAGTTGAGTGTGAGTAAATAGTGATAATAGTAGGCGAGTGATCTGAAGTTAAATTCAAAGATGATTCTACTTCAATCATATCGCTGGGCACACCTTTCATAATTCCAAAGTCGATAACATCAGGAATTTTCTTACGATCTGTTGGCCAATATGTTGGCTGACCACTTGAAACTACATTCAAACCTATTTTTGAAATTGTGTCAAACAAAACACGTCCCTTAGGACTGATTAAACGTGAACCCAAAAATGTGTGTTTAGCATTGTAGTCGCCAACTGCTAGAAAACGGGACCCCAGTGTTGTATAAAATGCGGTATATTGACTCTCTGAAATTAAAAACCTTGGGGGAGAATACACAAATGATATCACAAGCTTTTGATAAAAATTTTCAATGCAGATGTTCGTTGCTTGAAGATATTCTTCACGAAGGTCATTTAGCAGGTAGTGTTTTATTCGAGTTTTTATTAGGATTCCAGAGCCACCACAAGCTCTACTTTGAGGATCCTTGGTGTCGTAGAAATTATATCCACTAATTCTAAAATAGCTTCGAGACGTCAAATGAGTTTCTGAGATAAGCATAACATTGATTTGCTTATCCAGAAGAAAATATTCTATTTCGTTTTTATGTTGGCAGATGCCGTTTGCGTTCCAAAAACAGATTCTTAAGTTCATACACAGAGAACGAAGTTGAACAACTTCGATGCGGTGCAAGGCCGCATGCAAAAATATTAAACAAATTAGCGGTGGTGAAGAAATTGATGAACCCGGCCGTAGCCTGCAACATAAGTATGCAATTTTATTAATAGTCTATAATTACAGATTTTGAGTTAATCCTACAAGTTGAATAACGATCAAATACATATATATATATTTGTATATACATATAATCAAAAATATTATTTAATGTTTTAGTGACAAAAAAATATAATCGAAAAATAGTGTATAATCACACTTTTATACTATAATTTCAGATGGTCAAAATTCTAAAAATATAAGACGATAGTTTAAAAATATCGAAAATATATATAGGAATAAATATCGGTATTATTTAAAATACAGTTTTGAACCGTTCCTTTAGTTTAATTCTATTTATTTACTTTATAGTTTTTTTTAATAAAATTATATGTTTTCAAATTACATAGTCGTATGTATGCGTGTTGCAAAGAGAAACAAATTTTTAAACGGGATTAATTCTAGATGTTTTAAAAATGTTTTATTTAAATTTTCTCTTGTGCTCTCTGGAGATGATAAAAAACACATCAACGTAAGTGTGTGGGTGCAGTCGTGCTTTTTCGGGTACACGTATACGTTGTCGGCTCTGATTGATGAAAATCAAAAACTTTTGATATATTATTTTGACGTGTAATTATTTTAATAGTCTCCAATTATGATTGACAAAGAAAATCAGTTCTTGGAATTCAACAGTGAATTTCCTACACATCAATAGTAGTTTGGCCATTTTGGCCCAGGCGCCCAGAATGTTGAAAGTTGTATTCGAAGAAACTTGTATGTGTACCGAAATTAATATTAATATTATCGAACAATGTATGTATATTTACAATTATCTTATTTTTTTTTTTAATTTTTATACTTATTATACCTATTGAATTATATTTACAATTATTAATTAGATTTTTGAATTTCTATACTTAACCTTTATCTTTACTTAAATAGCTAACGTATTAATAGATACAGTCAAATCCCGATAATTCGTACCCCGATAAATCGTAATTCCCGATAATTCGTTATAAACTGTCGGCCCCTTGAAAAAATCTCGTTAATTCGTAAAATTTCCATACATTTTGGTCCCCTCGCTAATTCGAAAATTTTTTTTAATAAAATCCTCTTTACCTCTTATAAATCGTAATTGTTTGCTAACTACCACTTATAATTCGTAATAAAAACAACAGAAAAATTAAAAGAAAGTTTTTTTTATCGGGTTTTTAAACACATTCTCTTAAGATCAGTTTGTTACATGAATAATAAAGAAAAATGTCAAAGCGCACGCATAAAACTGTTTTTTATGTTTTTTTATCGTATTTATTTTATTTTAACCCCGTTCAATCGAAACCCTGCTAAATCGAACACCCCTATAATTCGTAAGAAATGGCCAGTCCCTTGCGATTACGAATTATCGGGATTTGACTGTACTTTATATTTCATCTCTGTGTTGCTATTGTGAATTATGATAATAACCGACCGAACTTAACGTGGTCGAGTGAACGAAGTTAAATTTGGCGCTTTTCATTTTTTATTGTATAATATGACTTGCTTTTGTAACTCCACGCTAACCACACGGATTCCTCATTTTTTAATCTAAAATCATATAGACCTAAATATACTGATTTCATTTGATATAAAATATTATAAACCTATATATGTATACAGATTTGACAGGATATAAAATTATATAAACCTAAATATAAGAAATATGTAAGTTTGAATCAACCATTTGGATATTTTCATTTCCCCTGGCTCTGAGCATCCCCTCATCGGACAAGTATTCCGTGTTATCCAAATACTTTAATTAACCCCCAATTTTCCCTGAATCTGATGGAATCATTCAGATTCTTTTTATTTATGCAGCAACTTCTCGTATTCTATTTCTGTTGAAAACTGGTTAAATAGTTGACATTCTTCCCAAATAGTACCTACTTTACGAAAATTTGTAAAAATGGACAATTGAACGCTGTTGAGAGGTGTAGCGGCCTTTCAATCGGTACTGATACGTTCTGCTAAAAACTGATTGGATAGAAATAATAATATTTTTCAACATAAACAAAAACTCTTAGTAATTTTAAATTTTCATTAATTCAATAAAATTGAACTTGAGCCTGATAATATTACTTTTCATATGTACATCAATATAAGTTCGAATAATAATTACGTTTATTCGTAATAATAATAATATAAAAATATTTTTTGAAAAGGAAAAGATACCCTATTAAAAATGTAACCTTTAAACATAACTATGTATTTACATACATACTCGTACATACATATGTATATGCTATGCAGATTAATCATAAATGTTACTTTAAAGCTTACTCTAATGTTTATCAATCCAAATAAACTTTTACTTGTAACAATTTTAATAAGTTATTAGTAACTAAGTAACAAAAAACATTCATTTCGAGAAGTGTTCATGCTTTGGAATTACACGTGAACTTCTTAGCTACAAATCTATTTATGCAGCATTATTGTAATTCACACATTTCTCATGTATTTAAGATTAAAAAAAAATCAAATAAATCATAGGTGGGTTTGTTTTTATGCATTTGGTTTGCAAAGGGATCAACAAGAACAAGACATCTATACTATGATGTGGAAAAATTGTATGTTGTAGTATTAACTTTCCCGACAAGAACAATGACGGTCATTTGATGCATCATCTGATGGGCATGGCTGATGGGTATACCCATCAGCATTCTCTATCATTTTATTAAGGGCAATATGAAAAAACTTATGTAAACATTCGTGTACGTGTGATTTGGTTTCTCTTTCATACTTGTGGATTTCGTGAACTATAGTAAAACATATATCCGAACTCTGCTCACTCCACAGTATTTTACTAATCAGATATGATATAAACTTAGTCATAGATGCAACAGTGTTATGGCGTTTTCTTTTCTAAAAATAAAATGTTACATATATGTTACATGTGATTTGGCAACATTTTTATATGTTAACACGACTTTTAGAAAGTGTTGCATATTTTAAGTTTACAAAAGAACATAAATGTTAGCAATAATCTATAAAGTAAAGAAACAATAACAAAATCAGCTGTTAATATAATGCTGCACTTATGCCCCTTTAAATAAAATGAGTGTTGAACATGTAACATTTTTTTTCTTTTTAAGGGTAACATCATGAGAAAAGAACTCGTTACACTTTTAAAATAGCACATATTTTGCAGAAAAGAACAAAAAGATATGTAGAAGGCAGAATAAATGCAACATATTACTCAGAAAAGAAAACGCCATTAGTAAATATGTTTTGTGTGTGTTAGTTTCCATCAGCAATTTCTTGTAGGGTTTACCTCTTATGAACCCTACAAGAAATGGTTGACCGAAACTAATACACAGAAAATATTTTCACTAACACACTTGCAGAAATTTTATTTGAGCGAACATATGATTGTCATTGTTGGTGGAGTTATCCATCATCGTTGAAGAAATTATGTTGCAGTTTCATTTTTGACATAAAGTTTTGAAGTTAAACATGAAAAGTTTGCATTAAGCATTTGCGTGTTATAAAAGTTAAAAATTAATTTGCTTGGAAAGTATTTAGTTTTGCATTTAACCGTTCTTATTCATTTTAAATATATGTCCAGTTCATTCAAATGTGTGAATAAATAAATCTAGTTTTGGTTGTTATTATTATCTACTACTGTTCATGTTTTTAGGTAGTTCACGTTACTGGATGTTCATGTTTCTGCGAGTTCACTGTATATACATTGTATGGAAAACAAAAAATAAAAAAATTCAATACTTAATTTATTTTTTTTCCAATTTAGTAAAATATGCATTTTTGGAAACACTTTTTCTAAAAATGTATAAAAACTACAATAAAATTTATAATTGTTAAAGAAAATAGACTTGTATACATACATATATATGTATGTATATGTATATCACACTTGATCAACAAGAGGGTATTAACTCAAAATTTTAAAATATTCAGTAGAGGCAAGAAACTTTTTTTAATACTACGCTTCTATCACAAAAAGAGATGCAACTGTATTTTTTTTTTTTTTTGGAAAGAGTTGAGAAAATGGTGTAATATTTTTACAGTGGGTACTGTACATCAATTTCTTGCAAAAAATGCAATTTTAAAAATTTTGAGTTAATACCCTCTTGTTGATCAAGTGCGATATGTATAATATATAGGCTTTGTATTACTATATGAATTTGATAAATAAAAAAAATAAATAAATATATATATTGCAATTAACCATATTGATTAATTCAGGTAAAACTGCTAGATCATAGCAGCTAGATTTGCTTAGGTTTAAATTATCTCTTGTTTTTGCTTCCAAAGACGACTTTTTCAATGAATTTCTTACTTTATTCTTATTTATGTTTACCTGACTAAATATTATTTCCACATTTGCTGAAGAATGTGGTAAAACTAGGATATTTGTAATAAATTTAGTTAAAACCGGAAACAAAAGACTAGAATCCCAATCTAGATTGCATCTCTGATATTTTTTTTCAAAAATCCAATAGTAAATCCAATATGTTTTTATCAGGACAATAATTTTAATTGTCTGAACTCAGTTTTTAGCTCTTGGCTTTCACTATCTTCAATAAAAGAGGGAAATTCTTTTAAAACCAACGGCATGTTCGTCGAAGAGAAGAGTTCTATCGCTTTCTAATCGAATGAAAACTGATTTGGGTTCAACAATTTTTTTTTTATTCGAACGTTAATTCGAATGAAAACTCAAGTGAAAACGTAAGTACTTTCATGAAAAATTCCGTTCAACTATTTCGAACATACGGACATCATTGCGAACGCAAATGTCAAAATCAAGCACTTGTTCTTTTGTTTTCGTTTTAAAAACATGTTGCCAAAAACATATGAAATTTATATAAAAATGCTTTTTAAAACATTGATAAGTACATTTATGTATGTAAATACATGCATATATACATACATTTAACCAAGGATGCTGTTTGAGTTTTTGGGGGAGGGAGAAGTTGTAACTGAAACATACTATTTTGCATATGTAAGTTATTGAAAGTATGGTACGATCCATTTTAGTTATACAAATGAACATCTTATTTATTTATTCTTGGGAGTTTATAATGAGAAATTTAACAGTTTTAATTCTATTGCAAAATTCTATTTTGAAATGTTTGTTGTTGTTGTTATATTAGTGTGGATTATTGTTCTTAAATTTTAAAGGGATTCAGTGAATGAGCTAAATTTTATTTCTACAAATGTATGTCTTTAGAAACTTATTGGTTCATGAGCAGCTCCAGGACAGTGTCTGTACCTCGTAATTCCCAACGACTTAAACGTACGCCTTCAGAATCTTCTTTGTTAGAAAAAAAATATACGGCACTCTGCCTGCATATTTATTGTTGCCTTTAAATACATATGTACATACATACATACATTGTCTTTATTATTTGTTTGTAATTTTTTATTACTTTCGTTTATTTTTATATATCAAACGAATTGATAGTGATTTTGACAATTTTAAAGAAAATAGCTAAAACAATTAAAATTTCTTATGTGGCAATACTTTGAAAAACGTAACTACATTCGATCGAAAGCTGTTGATATCGTTGAACCCAAAGTGATTAGACTTCGAGCGGTTGGCTTTCGATCGCTTAGATTTTCTTTCGACATCGTTGAACAGGCAGCAACTGTTTTCTTCATTTATAATATTAAATGGATTAATTTGGCCAAGAGCTTTATATTTATTTTCAAAATCAAATCTTGATAATATCTGATCACAAAGCTCTATATAAAAATAAGTACAATTATTACTAATATCATATTTTTTCTTTTGCATTTATTTGTGCTTCTTCCAATACGTCTCTGGCAAATATTCCTAAATAAATGTCTTCAAAATTTAAAAAAATAATTTTTGCTTTTATAATCAATTAAATAAAAGTTTTCAGTTTTAAGCAAACTAGGCTTTAATAAGTTTCTCACAACAATTTTCAGCATTTCAAGGTTGCTTTAATAGTACAAATAAATGTTACGAACTTGAATTATTTAAAATCGTCAAAACTAGGGTATAAATCGTCCCATCGTCACTGTCATTTTTAGGACCGAAATTCGTCAAAAACGTCAAATTGTCATGTCGGGCAGCTATGCTGCTTACATAAATAGTTTATTTTTTCCCATGGAATCAGTTTTTCGCGTTTTTTTTTTAATTTTTCGAAGTATAACAAGCGCTCATTTCTTTCGGCCTCCTGTTGCTAATACTTCCTTTTGAATATGCTATATATATTATGTAATTTATTCGAATTGTTTTTTCTTTTTTGTTTTGTTATTCAAAATATTTTTGATTACTCATTTTTGTTATGTATATACGAGAATGTACATATTTCTGTACATATAGAACTTATATTATTTTCTCTCTGGCCACAACTTTACTTGATCTTGGTTTACAGTTTGGTGACAGTTTTTTTTTCGTGAAAGACATAGCTTGTTGGTGAGAAGAGAGAAAAGAATGGTTTCAGATACAATCTTTCATATTCTTTGAAATTATATTTTGCTTTGTAACTCATAATTATCAAAATACTATCAGGAATGTACTTACGAAATACGGTAGGTTTGATAATCTTTAGTGATTCCCCTGCTAGAACTGAGAACAATTTGTCTTGCTCCACGTACGGCCAGCCAATCAGCAAACTCTAAACCGAAACCTCCTAGTCCTCCAGGTATTACATAGCTTAAATTTGGACTGAAATATATTCGCTTTAAGGCGTTTACTGGTATTGTATATAAAGATTCAGGATCCTCACGAACTTGAATGAGAACCTTTCCAATATGCTTTCCCCCGCTTAAATAACGGAAAGCTTGTTCTATTTGAGGTGCTGGAAAGACTGTTGTAGGCAAAGGTTTTATTATTCCATTTGCTAAGTCATTATTCATAAAATAAAGTAGTTCCTGAAAATTTGAAAAACGAAGAAAGAAAGCATTAAGTACATATATGACAATTTAATGCTACAATTTACTTACATCAATTTCTTTACCAGATGCACCAACCAAACTATCAGCCAAAACTGCGTGGAAGGTTATTTCCTTCAGGAAACATTTCATGCCAAGTTTGCTGTCATTGGCCATGTCAAATTTTCCAATCTCAAGGAAATGACCACCTCTAGCCAAACAGCGAACCGATGCTAACAACTTATCTTCAGACAGTGAATTCAAAACAAAGTCGACTCCCTTTCCATTGGTTACACGATATATCATAAGTTCAAATGAAGTGTCTCTGGAGTTTCCAATGTGGGATTCTAAAAAATTAAGTTCAATAGAATTGATTACGAAATTAAACTTAATTTATTTATAACCTTTTAGTTGAGGAAATGTTTCCATAAGATATTTCTTTTTTTGTGGTGTGCTACATGTTGTAAATACTTCTACGTTATATGCCAATGCTACGCGTATAGCTGCTAATCCAACACCACCAGTGCCAGCATGAATAAGAATGGATTTGGCTTTTCGTATATCAGCACAAATAAAAAAAGCATAATAGACAGTGATGTAGACTACAGGCATGCTAGCAGCATCTTTTAATGACCATGTTTCTGGTACTTCCCAAATAATTTGAGATGACTTCTCCACATATGATGCAACGCCTCCTTTTAAAACCATACTCATTATACGTCGTCCGGTTTTTGTCTCTATTCCCGAGTACTCAAATCCCAATACGCAATCTGTTTCTAATCTATTTGCACCATACAATTCAGCAGACAAACGACCAGTTGCCAACATTACGTCACGAAAATTAATTGCCGAATAAACAATTTTAATATCGCAATCTTTAGGATTAAGTGGTCCCTCAATCCATCGGAATGATGACAAGTCACCACGCTGTAATACATTACCATACACATGATCTGCTCTAGGAACAAGATTGTTGTCAGTATTAAGCTGAAGATGGCGATAAGAACCCCATTTCCCCTGAAAATTTTATAATGTTTGTATAGCTAAAGTCATAAAGAATATCAGTAAACCTTTGAAACTCACAATTCTATAAACATTTATAGCCAAATTCAATGCGAACTGATTACCATAAAAGGGGTCCTTCAGATCAAACGCTGGAGCAGTTAAATCGTCAACAAAGAAAGCGGTAATTAAATTGCCATCGGGCTCTTTTCGTAGACAGTTTACTAAGCCCAAAAGGCCATTTAGCTTTTCATTAAATGCATACACAACAACAGAAGTTTTATTAGCTATAGCTTTTTGTATTTGTTCTACCCATTCAAACTCATGATCAGTTTCACTAACTTTTATTACCAATGGGTCGAGGTCAAAAATTCTTCTTTTTTTTTGTAATAACAAAATTACTTCCTCGTTGCTGTCGAGAGGCATCGCCGCTATCATATTAAATTGCTCTGGAATCACCATGCTATGTATTTGTGAAGAAGCATGCTCACGAACAACTATATATCCTTGATCTACTAATGCTTTGCTGCATGATTTGATGGTTTCATTACTTTTGTTTTCACTCAAACCACTTACGATAACAAAGTGACAATTGGACTGTGCAGAAAATTTAGTATTTTCAATTTTAATTACCGGAGGCATATCAGGAGGACTTTGGCTTGAAAGGAATATATAATCTCCTGTTATGACTGGCAAGTCTTCCACTGAGTCTAAAAAGTTTGATATTATAGGTAGGCGTCCATCGGTATCAACTTCTACGATCTTAAATTGTAGAACTGGATTATTTTCATAAGCAAACTGAATGCAGATACGTGCGGCATCTGCTACACTGATTGCCGGAGAAGGAAGATGTGGTAAAAACTCATACTTTTCTAGAACTGGAACGGCTGGAGGCTTGCGACGTTGTACTTGACTAGCATGGAGACCTATTATTTCTATTCCACCAGCCACAATTTGCTCCATACCTCGATCAATAAAAACTTCTAATGAGCGCTCACCTACATCCATTGCAGTGACTAGACTCATGTGGTGTTTTCCATTAATACGCAGTTTTTGAATTTTTGTGGGTAAGTGAAGGCTTCGGGAGTCAGTTCCTATTATATATATTTGCAACATTGCATCCATAAATGTTGTAAAATTGTATTTCCATTCAACAATCCCATATAGCCCATCGCTTCTTGCTTGCTCAACCGCTTGAAAACTGCCGCTGTAGTGGTAGCCACGCAATTTCAGTTCTTTGTAAAAGTCCTTCCTGGAAACCATTGCTATGTCGTTATTTTGCTTAAAGTCATATACTTTTGGAACAGTAGGATTTTCAATTTCAGAAATTCTGCCAGTTACCACTAAAGATCCTGAGTCAGTAATCTGTGGAAACAAGAATAGAAGAAAAACATTAGCTTTGAGTAAAGTGTTTCATAAAATAAAAAACTTTTTCTAAATTGTTTGTTTTGCTTTTTTTTCCTTCTATTTTGTTACTCATGTTGTAATAAATATAATAGTAGAATTATTTGGCCAGTTCGTAGAAAAATTTTGCCACCAACAAATTGCAAAGCCTGCCGTGCTACAGTTTCACTTCAAGTTCCCTAGGAATTCCGTTAAGCTGTCACTTTTCGCCCTTAAAAAAGTCCTCTATACATGCGTATTTGCATATTATTGGGTATTTTGGCCGAATTTCCCGAAAATAGCTGCATTCAAAAATTATATGTGAGTCATCCTCGACTTCCCCACAATGGACACATGAGTCCGTCGTAATCACCCCCATTTTTGCCAAAGAGGCTTTTCATCAGTCGGTTAAATTGTTTATTTTCGTTCGATCCTAAATTGCTGTCATCGAACCATGACCTTGGTAGTTTTTCACGTAGTAAAATTCCCGCATACTGTCTTCCAGAGTCTCGTAGTCCAGAGCTTCTCCTCTATCGCATTTGTCGCGTCACCTATCGTCAGTTGCATAAGAAGTTCGATACCAATTGTGCATGCCTCATTTGCTGCCTTATCCGCCATTTCATTTGCGAAGATTCCGAATGTCCTGGTACATAATGCACCGATATTCTGTTGAATCCTTTTTCTATTATGCACTTGTGAATACGTCTGACTATAAAAGTATTACTTTTCTTTTCGGCGAGCACCAGGCAGCCGGACCTACTATCTGTCAATCTTGTTTCCATTTGGAAATGGGACTACTCCCCGCTCTAGTCATGGAAAAAGGCCATTCCTGTGGCCATCGCTCCTACTGAACCGTCCCTGTAATACATCTGATGGCCATGTTAGTTTTCCAGCTTTTCGAGCAGCAGAGCTCTATGACCTCCGTGTGTGTTTCTAAATTCGTTGCCGAAAAAATCGGGTGATTATTCAAGTTTTAAGGAGACTACAAGGTCCCGGTACAGCCACCTGATACCCATATATAATTTCCTTATGTAGTAAAATAAATCCTGTTGTAACTGGATTAACTTTGCCATTGGAAGGCCGAAGGAAAAACATTTTATTATTTCCCTAGCCATTGCTAGCTTTAGTATATATTCCACTGGAAGCTCTGCTGCCATGTGGTACAAGATGTGTACTGGGGTTGACCTCAGGTGGCCCAATGGACCTCTCACGCATTTTGTTATCATACACAGCGCAGTTTTGCCAATTTTGCCAAAAGAGGACGCTGCGGACTCCATTTTCGATCGTACGAGTACATAAGTTCTATATATCTGAAGTGCCTAAGAGATTTGGACCCCATATGTGCAGCTCGAGACCATTTTGCGGAACCTCCGAACCTTCCCCAGTAGAGTCGGTGAGTTGTTCACACTAATGATCCTGCCAAGATATTTGATTTCCCTCGTCTGTGTCATCTCTACACCGTCAGATGTTACCCTGATCGTCTTCTTTGAGTTCTTGAAATTTACAATTTTCGATATTTCGGGATTCATTATCATACCAAGGTCATTGGTTTTGGCAATTAATTCACCCATTTTCTTCTGGAGCAGTACGTTAGTATACGTATGGTCTCAGCCGATTACAACGACGAAGCAATCATCAGCAAATTGATATAAGATGGAGTTATTGTCTATTATGTCGTGTAATGATGTAGTATAAAGATTAAACAGCAGAGGGCTAAGTGCAATTCCCTGTATTAGCCCCGACTTCACCGGTAAGGAAGCTCCCCCCAGCGACAATATTCTGTCCCATAGGACGCTATGTTCGCCCGTTCGTAAGCCTTCTCCAGTTCTACACAGGCTCCCATCACCTCATATCCTCTGTTCGCATAGGCAGTATTGATTAAGTCATTCACGCATTGTGAGGTTGAGTGGTGTTTCCTAAAGACATATCATCTTGCAGGTAGTATGGTTCTTCCTTCAACAAACAGGTCCAGGTCAGCCTTTACCAGCCCCTCTGAGAATTTCAGTAGAGTCGACAAAAGGCTTATTGGTCTGTAATTATTTAAGTCACTCGGGTCCTTGCCTCTCTTCGGTATCGGATGTAATCCGATTTTTCTCCACTAATTGGTTATCGTTCCCTCATACCTCAAGTCTGCCAGTATTTATTTTTATTTTTGGTAACGTTCCCTCATACCACAAGTCAGCCAGTATTTTAAAAGCCTTTTCCTTATCCTCAGTGGAAATCTTCTTGAGCATTCCATACGAGATACCGTCCTCAGGCATAGCTGATTTGGCGCTGCGGGAGTTGAGTATTTGTATGAAGTCCTGCAATAAAAATTCCGGTTTCTTTTCGCTAATGTATAATGGATGTAAGTTTCCCCCATTGCGTGGTATTATGGGGGTCCAATAGTCTGAGATATTGGTTCTTTCTGGTTCTGTCCAGTGAGTTGTTGGTGTTCTTCTCGCAGCCGTACTTTTTCATGTTTGCAAGCATCGACCAAATCTGGGCGGTGGATTTGGGTAGTGATATTTTTTCTAGGGTTTCGCTGAGGTTTGTACTTTTTCTTTCCTTAATGTGCTTCTTAAGTGTTGTTTCCGCATTTGTGCATGTTGTTAAATTCTCCAAGTTCTTGTTGTTGCAATATTTCTGTCTGTTTGCGGAATAATCTGGATGTCTGTTAAACGAACGCCTAGATATTTGACTTCAGAGTGTTGCGTTATAGTCATGGTATTGGTTTGTATAGGCGGGTATGTTTCCCTGCGCAATGTAAAAGTGCCATGTACACATCTGCTCATTAACTTTTATAAGCCATTGTTTCCAGTTTTGATATACATACACCCTTGTATGTATATATTTTCATGAACGTTTATGAAAGATACATATGTATATGAATGTTACTGCTTAACGTTAAGTCAGTTAGGGACCGAAAATGCTGAATTGAGGGACTCCGGATTCGATCGACTGCGAATGGCTTAAAACTTGCCTTGTTCCCAAACTATATATTTTCTTTCCTTTAAATAGCTTTTTAAAAGCCTGAAGGGTAGATTTTGTCTTAATTTGTGGATTAGACATTCGTGCCATACTGATACAGCCATATCAAAAGCCTTTGAGATATTACTTTTTTTGAAGTGTTCCTATCTACATTTACAATTCTGTGAGTTTGTTCGATAGTGCTATGCTGTCTCCGAAAACCGAATTTATGATCAGGAATACATACATTACTACTCACGATAGGGGTCAGCTTGCTCATATATAGTTTTTCAAACAGTGTGGCATATTAATCTAATAGGCCGATTGGATTGAACCTTCGTATGATCATTGCCGGGCTTTGTTATCATAATATTCAACGAAACGTTCCATTCTGTTAGATAGTGTTCAAGGCGTAGAGTACTATTAAAAATTAAGAGTATTATCTTTTTTGCAATATAAGGTAGTTCTTGAAGCATTTTGTTGCTTATTATATAGACTCTTTTTGTGTTTAGACTAGTAATAGCCTTTTCAATCTCTGCAATATTTAATCTCCGCGGAATTTTTCGTATAGAGACGACTGGTGGCAGATAAACAATATGAGCAGAAATATTTGGAGTAAATACATTTTCTAAATGTTTAACTAAAGTATCACCTTTTTCAGCATCAGTTCATTCCCAATCACCATTCTAAGCTCGCAATCGAAGTTTGGATAGCATAGGCCTTTTTACGTCCAATGGCCATTCTCGTTAGACACTAAATTTTTCAGTTAAAAACCTTTCTATATGAACAGATAAATTGTTATAAAATCTTATTTAGTAATTTCTTTAAGTGGCATTTAGAGCGGCTTGCTTAAGGTTTGCTTTAAAAGCCCTAATAAAGTCGTCCATGTCAGAATGTGTTCTCAACAGTATATTTTTGAAGCAGTGAGCACTCAAGTATTTTTTGTTTTTAACCGGTTAATATGTGCGGATATCATCAGTAAAGCACAAGTAGGTGACGATCTTTTGCGTGAGTATATATTAAAAATAGTAGGCGAATGGTCATTTCGCCGCGCTCACCTATTCTTCCAAAGGCGACAACATTAGGAGTTTTTGTCGATCTGCTGGCCATTATTTGGCTGTCCACTTGAATCTACATTCAAACCCATTTTAGAGGATGTGTCAAACGAAACACGAACTTTAACCTGTGTTCTCCTCTGTTCTCTTAAGTAAATGCGGTGGTGGTTTACTCTACTTAGTAACGTTAGTTTCTTCATCCCTTTTTACTCGGTTATGTATCTATCCATACTTGTGTGAACTTTATTGTCATTATTTTTAATCACTGCAGTACTGCATCAGTGCTCCTTATGTTAAGCACGTTGTTCACCTTACTACTTATTGGTTGTTTATTTGTAATATACTTATGTTCATATATTACACACAAAAATAAATGATTAACATGTAAAGTAGGTTTTTAGTTTTTGTAACTTTTGATTATTTTTAATATTCAGTTGCAACGAATGCAAATAACGCGTCCGCTTACCAATGGAGTTAAATTTTAAATAAACAAATACGAATGCTTCTGCGAGACAAAATGTTTTCTTTCGTATTTGTTAATAGGAGAATAACAAAGTGCCCATGAGAGGCCTTTTACCTGACTATGAACTAAATGATTTTTTGTTAAATATATATTTATATATCGCTTCTTTATTGCAACGTAGTCATATCTCAAAAACCAAAGCGTTTTAGTTACTGACGAAAAAGAGTTTCTCAATAGCTTCTTTATTTGTACAATATTTTTCATAAACATATCTCTATCTAAGCCGAAGTTATAACCACTTACAAGCTTAAGCCGTCCATATAAAGGCTTACGTTTTGAAAACTTGAAATGAATTTTTTTGAAATGTGACTACGTTTCAATAAAGGAGCGATATAAATGTACATAAATAAGTAATTCCCTTATTTATGAGAATAATTACATGCACATATGTGATTATATCTGTGGCAATAAATAATAATGGCTTAAGTCGAAATGTCATGTTTTTTTTGAGATACTAAGGGTTTTGTCTAAAATAAATTGTGTTTGGATTTTATATAAAATTTTTAGCAACAGAAAAATATACACATTTATTTAGAACAAAACTGTTTATTTAAAAAAAAAACCGTTTTATTAGTTAATATGAGATGTTTTTTAATTTAGATGTTATGAAAAAATCCATTGGCAGAAAAATAAAAGCTAAAGTAAACTTAAGCTACTTTATTGAAAGGCGAAATAATTTTTATTGATAGTAAGTCGAGATAAGTGCTTTAGGTTAATTTAAAAATGTAGAAGCTGAAGCCATTTCGTATTATAACAGCTTAGTTTTATATAAGGTTTTTTATGAGGAGTAATTTGAATGGACTGTTAGTCATTGAACTTAAGTGTATACAAGTTTTAAGGCTCAAACATTTTAATATTTATGTAGCTACCTTAAAAAATCAAGTTGAGTTAAGATTTTATGGCTTATGTATTATTTTGCAAAAAGAAATAAGTTAAAATATAAATGGGTATAGTTTTATTAATAATGACATTTAATACTTGAAATTTAGCTGAGTGATAGATCTCGAAGAAGAGATTAAGAATATATTGAATATATGTGAATGTCCGTTTGTTTGTTGCGCTTTCACGCAAAAACTACTAAACCGATCATCATGAAACTTTGTACACATATTCTTGGAGGTATTAGAAGTAACATAAATGCACTTATATCAACTTAAACCATTATTATGTATTGCCACAGATATAAAATGCAACCTTTAATGATGATGATGTGGAAATTAATTTCAGATGATAATATACTCGTACTTACTTAAGTACTGTTATAAGAGAAATAACTCTCACCTCAAAGTTACCTGTACCATAGTGAATCATGACTGTAAGATCTACTGTTGTTTTTGCAGTTATATTTGTTGCCCTCAGAAATTTTACATCTTCAAATTCCACGGACACATCCATAAAACTTGGGCCGTGGTACATAAGTGAAAAGGTTTCCCACACATATTGAAGATAGCAAGTAGCTGGCACCAATATTTTTCCATCAATTATATGACCCGCCATATATTCTTCATCGTCGCTAGTTAAATTAATAGTAATAATACGCTCCCCACTCGACTTAGTTTTCATGTTCTCGTATTTGGTTACGAACCAATCATCTTTATGGTCCCAGCGCATTAATGAACTAATACCAGGAGTGCCACGTGAGACTGGAAATTCAACTTTCGGATAAAGGTGTTGAACTGGGAAGGTAATGCCGTGCATAAAAAGTCTATGGTAAATAAATATTTAAAAAAATTTTATATAAATTGTGTTTATTAAATGAGCTCACTTTCCAAGTGCTGTCAAGAGAAATATGCCATTAGTTTTGTTCCCACGTTGTGTAAGAGGAATATGAACTCCGCCTGGCATTGAACGTTTCAAAATCGCTTGCAGTAGGCCATGAGGAGCAATTTCAACAGTTATGGCGTTGCTGGGCAAAAGGGCGAATGTTTCATCAAATAGTACGCTATTTAGCAAGTTATTTGTAAAATATTCTGCAGAGCATAAATTACTTCCCGGATACTGCCATGCACTTTTTGGTACACTTGAGCTTAGCCATTTCGATGATCTTGGTTTGGGATTAGGAATAGTTTGCTGCATATATTTCAATAACTGTGGTCCCATGTGAGCTATATAACGTGAATGATAAGCAATGTTAGAGCAAGGCACTTCCTTCGCAAAAATTTCCTTAGATTTAAGATTTTCTACACACTTGGCAACGTCATCAGCCGGTCCAGAAATTGTGCAAGAATCAGCGCCATTATGGCAGGCTACTTCAATCGATTCAGGCAACAATTTAACGATTTTCTTGTAACCAATTCCTACGGCTGCCATGGAACCTTTAATTTTCTCGATTTCCAAACTTACTTTACCTCTATAATAGGCTGCCAAAATCATTTGTTCAGGAGTAAGACCACCATCGGCATAGCCACAACCAAGTTCACCTACAGAATGCCCAATAATATAATCAGGTTGTAAGTGAATTGATCTTAAAACATCTACTAAAGCGATTTGAATCGCTGCAATGCCAACAAAAGAATGCAAAATATTATCATAAACTGTTTCATCATTAGATGTTACAATATGTATTAGATCAATTCCTTTGGGTACAAGTGCTGTATGACTGCGTTTAATTGATTCGCAGAATTTAGGAATAACCATTAAACCGGCTCCCATTTGGCACCATTGCGAACCCATGCCGCTAAATACCCAAGCAATAGGGCGCTTAATGCCTGTATAATGCTGTACATCTCTAGCTGCAATAGTAGTAGACTCAATGCCGTTTTTACAACATATACCAAAACCACGAAAAACAAATCCAGCAACTTCATCCTTTTGAATATTGTGCAATAGAGCTAAAAATTCTACATCTAATGGGCGCTTTTCAATATCATCTAGAATCTTATTTACTGATTCTTCATTTCTACCGGCCCATGTAACTAAACGAGGAATATCATCCTCTGGTACACCATTGTTTATCTTGGATTTATCAAAGGCTTTTAGCAAAGCGTGAGCATTGGCACCACCGAATCCAAATGAATTAACTCCGATGTATGGTTTTTCCAAATGCATGACATCTTTCACAACTATCAAACGTCCTTCAGCTAATGCAGAAATATCTGATTTGATTTCAGTAAAGTTAATATTAGGCGGTATTTTGCCTTTTTCGAGTGCAAGGCAAGCTTTTATTAATGAATTTACACCAGATGCAGGCTCGGAGTGCCCAACGTTCGATTTAACAGACCCTACCAATAGTGGTGAACTACGTTGGCTACAAATCACATTATCAATAGCCCGACATTCTTCTGGATCGCCTACTACAGTGCCAGTACTATGTGCTTCTAAAAAGCCTAAATTCTCTGGGCTTATATTAACTTCATTATAAAATTCTCTTAAAAGCTGCTCTTGCATTTTTCCAGATGGATATGTTATACCTTCGGGCTTAAATCCATCGCAATTGGTTTTTGAGTACACTACTGTTGCATAAACTCTATTTGCATCGCGTCTGCGCTGAAGAAATAGACAATTGATGGCTTCCGACCGGCTGTAACCACATGCATCTTTATCGAACGGCCTACAAACACCATCTGCCGCAAGAACTCCAAGTCTAATATAAAATAATATGACATTTTTTAAGTGCTTGCTTACTTTGTTACTAATAATTTAACTAACCTTGCAAACTGTAATGTAACAAACGGATGTAACGACAAATTTGCACCTCCAACTATGGCAGCATCGATTTCACCATTCCTAAAAGCAGTAAAAGCATTATCCAGGGCATACATCGAACTCGAGCAGGCAGTGTCGACAAGGTAAGACGGACCGTGTAAGCCAAGCGAATAAGAAATTCGATTAGGCAACATAGCACGACTGCATCCTGTAATTCCGAACCCACCGGATGAGACCTTTTCATAAAACCAAGTTTTTTCTGATTCCGAAATGCATGCGCCAATATAGACACCTGTTTTGGAGCCACGCAAAGACTTGGGACTAATGCCTGCATCAACAACCGCCTCATAAGCTGCTTCCATTAGTATGCGTGTTTGAGGATCCAAAGTATGAGCTTGTTTAAAATGCACGCCAAAAAAAGTGGCATCGAACTTTTCAAGATCATATATTTTACCAGAACGGCGTGGAATTTCTGGAGTAAAATGACGCCACCTTCGTTCGTCTTCATCCACCATGTCAATCTAATAAAATATTATAAATGTTTTCTTATGTATTTATAGCAAAGGTGTTAAAATTGTAAATAAATTCTTGAAAATTATTGGTTTTAGTTTAATTTGTTTTTTAATATACAAACATATGTAAATATATGCATACATACATATGTATATATGTACATAGATTGAATCTTTTTTACAAGTTAATTATTTGTTATACCCTTCACCAAAAATAGTAAGGGTATTTATAGGTTTGTCGTTACTTGTGTAATTTTCACAACATTTATATGAGGTCCATATAGTGTATAAATTCTGAATCCTTATAGATAGGGAAGTTGAATGAGCCATGTCCGTCTGTCTGTACGTGAAATCGATTTTCCGAACACACTAGAAGCGCTAGAGACTTGGGTTTTGGACTGAAATGTAAGGATTTTTCTTAGGATGATTCGTATTGAAAAATAAAATGTCGATTCATCGTGCTACTGTGGCTTGTAAGTGCTATGTGTATATTGAAATAATAATAACTTCATGTATTTTTTTCGTACAACCACCCTTGTGAGATGGATGGAAACTTGTAAAATATTTTAAACAGTCTGTTTTTTTCTTTTTGTAGATATTTATACATTGAAAATTGTAAAATATTTTAAACAGTCTGTATGTATTGTACATATGTATTTATTGGAAAGTGTGTATGTAATTAATTCTAATTATATGTAAGTACCCTGAAGGAAACCTGGGGCATGTGCCGCCAGGTCACCACATTTATCTTCAATTTTTGTGACTAGGTAACATTGTCAATAAAGCGTTCACATTTTTTAATTTGGTATTTGTTGACACAAAAGAAATTTGTGTCGTCGGAAAATGGCTGATAATGTGTCGGTTAAGGTAACAAAATATACGTTTTCATTATCGACTTATGCTTTAGAAAAGTACCAAAAGTGTAGACTATAATTACTAAAATGAACTACTCAATCAATGTATGAATATACATGCATACATAGGCATATGTGTATGAATTTTATTAATTTTCTAAGAAATATTCAAATATTATATCAGGCTTGCAGGATATGCTGTTAGTACATTGGTTTGTTCCTTTTAGAGACAATTTAAGCCACACGAAAGAATAAACAATTTCAATTTCTATTATTACTCTAATGGCCAGTTTTTTACTAAAACTTAAGTATCTAATAATACAAAATTGCATGCAACTTATAATAAATATAAATATAATTATATTTTTATAATTTTTCATGGTTTTCTTAACCGTTATATTTATGTAGTTGCTTATTAAATTCCCTTCAACAAAACCTTTCTGCTAAGGGCTTCCAGCAGAGCTTCGCTAAGAGGCCTTCACAATTCCCTTAATTTGACGACATTCTATAATAACTGCCGAAAGAAACGAGAGTGGAAGGGCTAACCCGTAATAAAAAATTGTCTAAAAAAAATTAAGTATAATTTGTGTTTTGAAAACCCCTTAGTAATTTGAATTCTCATTAAAGCAATTACTAAACTTTATGTTAACTCAAAATAGTGTTCACTTTTCAAATATTTCAATATTAACTATGAATTCGTACTAAAATGAAAGTGACAAGCCAACATAAAGTTTTGATGGCAAGCAAACGTAAGCTTCTATAAATATAAATTTTATATTATAAAACAATATTTACTTTTGCAATAAGAACATACTCTCAAATTGGGCGTCTCTTTTGTTCTTCTTTTGATAAAAAATCTTTACTTAAAGTTACATTACTAAGCAATATTCCACAAATGTCGACCCTTAACCGCGTAAAAAAAAACGTAACCCGTAAAGATCAAATTTTACAGGAGAAGGTTATTTTTAGTGCATTTCCAATTCCTTAAGAATTATTTTAATGAAAATTTATTCTGCTGCTTACGAATGATCTTATTGAAGTTACGTTTAATAGATTCCTGTGTACAGTACAATACGCATATAAGAAAGTCTAAAAATGTACAGATTTTTTTTCTTATATGCGAGCTTTCTTATAAAGAGAACACGCATATAAGAAAGATATTTTCTTATATATGTAACACGCATATAGGAAAGATATTTTCTAATATGCGTCAGAAACAAAATTTTAAAAATTTCCTATGGAGTATGCAGATATATATTTGAAATAAAATTAATACACATTATTTTGTAAGAAAAAAAAACAACGAAGCCGGCTGATATCACAAAAATCAACGACTTCATTGGACATTTGGACCAGTGTTCACAGATGTAAATTGTAAAATATAATCAAAAAATTTATATTTTTCCCCAAATTGAAAAAAATTTCATTGTGAGAATACTTTCTTATACACGTACAATTTTCTAGGGAAGGAATATAATTTTTCATAAAAATTTGTTTCTTATAGCAGAGTTTTTCTTATAAGCGAGTTTCTTATATAAGGATTAATTAGCACGTAGTTATATGGAAATGTACATGGTGTCTGGAAAAGTGTTTCTTATAGCCGAGTTTTTCTTATAAACGAGTTTCTTATATGCGTATTGTACTGTAGTTCTAAAACAAAAAGTCAAACTGATTTCGACTATTCGAACACCAAATTACTTCAACATAATGGAAACACTTCGAGGAGATTTCCTCAAATCAACATAATTTGTTCATAGTGGAAACGTACTATAACGTTTTTTTTTCTATATATCAATCATATCAGGCTTTGAATTTTACTTTTTTTCTATGAATTGAAAATGTATACAAAGTTTTCCACATTTAACAAAATAATATTGAAATTAGCAAGTATTTTATATAAAGTAAAAAAGTAGTGTTGGAAGTTAGCAATTTTAAAAAAGTAAAAGTGATACATATATATATATATATATATATATATATATATATATATATATATATATATATGAAATTTCTTAGGCAAAACGCTAGATGAGGACACAAAAACAAATTTATTAACAAACCACTGGAATCCAACAAAAGGCTACTGCTTCAAGCATTTGGAAATCTACAAATCAGATGTTAAAAAGTGCATTTTTGTACATATTGCACGCTATTTGTAACACGAAACGAAGGAGGATATAAAAAAAGTGAATCTTACAGCTTTTGTAACAACTTCACTTACTAATTTCAAAAACCTGCTCGGTGTTCAAAGCGAGATTTAGAAAATCATTCAAAATGTCTTTACCATAAAGATTCTGTTACATTTGGAAAAATGTTTTTAAAGACGCAGGATAACTGTGAATCAAATTCAGACTGCTGCACTACAACAAAAAATTGAAAATCGAATAGGTATATTATTGCTTGGTAGAAATAATATACCACTCCGTGGTTGCCGTTGCCGAAAGTAAATTCTATTCGATAATTTTTGATGAAACCAAGGATTTCTCAGGAAAAAGCCAAATATCTTTAGATTTAAGATATTTCAGCGCCCACGATAATATATAAAGTGAAAGACCAATTTATTGGCTTTATAGACGCATTTGAAGAGGCTGCAAAATATATCGAAGGAGACACTGAAGTATCAATTGATTCCAAGAAATTTTTGATTGAATATAAAAACTTGCGTAGTAATTGGAACATATCCACTAATGCTGGCGAAAAAGCGAGCTGTTAAAAAGATATTGAATCCGCGGCGAATGCAAACTTAATATTTCCATTTCAAAGAGCAACAAGGTACCAATAATTGAAAATGTTGTTTCTTCTGTAAGAAACAACCAAATTTTCATCACAATGCTAAAAGAAATAAATACGTGGTTGAGATCAACAATAAGCGAAGACAGACTGAATGGATTAGCAATGATGCATATTCATCAAGATATTGAAACGGACCAAAATATAGTACTCAATAAATTTGCGGCAGTTGAATTACTGATATAACAAGAAACAAGTTCATTCTGAAATTTTGTACTTACCTAAATTACTACATTTAATAATCACCTGAATTTTATTGCTGATTTTGTTTAAGCTATTGCATAGCTTTTATCGCGGGCTTTGAGGCAACCGAATCAAGAAATTTTGAAACGTTTGCTTCTTCACTCTTTTGTTTTTGAAACGAGAAATCCTAACACTAAGTTTCGAAACGAAAAATCTTAACACTAAGTTGAAACGAAAAAACCTAACTAATTTCTGAAGTTTTTATTCGAACTGAGTGATGTTTAATCCAAGAAATTTTTAATTTTTCAGGCTTAAGTTCGTTTTCTCTAAATTTAATTTTATTATAAATTAAATTATTATTTAAATTAGAAAGAAAGACAAATCTAGTGGCTCTTAATACTTGAAACAGACAAAGAAAAAGTTTTTTGACTGCGCGGAGGGTTGAACTGACATCGATGTTTCGAGACTAACCACAGTCTCATCATCAGAGTTGTCTACCGCTAAGACCTCACTGCCACCACGGCAGCTGCAATCAGACCAGTTAAAGATCTTTTTCTTTGTCTGTTTCAAGTATCAAGAGCCACTAGATTTGTCTTTCTTTCTAATTTAAATAATAATTTAAATTATAATAAAATTAAATTTAGAGAAAACGAACTTAAGCCTGAAAAATTAAAAATTTCTTTGAAAAAACCTAACACTAAGTTTTTAATTACTTTGTTCAACCAAAAACTTGTTGACAAAATAATTTTTATACCAAAGTGCCGGTATTTAGATACACTGTAACCTACAAGTAGTCCGGTCCAAGAACTTTTTGTTTTTTTGGACCTAGACCGGAAATAGTGCATAATTGGCTGAATTTTGATTTTTTATTTTAATTACTTTGTTCAGCCAAAACCTGGTTGGAATAATAATTTATGTACCCATTCAGTTTCAACTCTCGTAGTGTATAGACGCGTTTTTATAATCGTCGCAACTGAATATAAAAAAATTATCAAGAAACAATTTTCAATTCACAAAAAATATACAAAAACAAAACATTTATTAAACAGTTATTTTACTGGTTTTATTTTATTTTTTGCTTGTGTGAAATATACATAAATATTTGCATACACAAACTAATATAAGTGAAAATAAAAACAAGAGAACTCTAAATGAGTTAATCTTCTGACAAAAACAACAATTAACCTACAAGCAGTAGGAATGTTTATTTAACTTTGGTTGCTGATGACGACAACATAAATATGAATTGGGGGCTGTGCACATATTACGTAACGCTCCAAGGGGAGGGGGGTTAAAGATTTGTAACGGATTAGAAATTTTGCACTAAAAAATTTGTAAAAAGCGTCACGAAGGGGGGTGGTCAAAAAATCTCTGAAAACAGCGTTACGTAATTTGTGAACAGCCCCTTAAACACAAACATAAATTTAACAGAAAACACAAACACTCGTGCGCGATCATGCTCTCCATACATGTTCAATAGTGATCAAGAAGCAACAACAATTGCACCCATTAGCAAACTTGTCAGCTTAGCTGTACCAAAAAAAAAAACAAGCAATAAATAACAAGGTGACAAACATGCACAACATTGTAAATACAGTGAGTGAAAATAGTGATAATAAAATTCAAACAGGTATGGACAGATACATAACCGTGCTAAAAAAGGGAAGAAGTCCCAACTCTGCTCAAATAGCGTCAACGTCGAAAATGCCTAAAGATGGTAAAAATAATATTAAAAATTCTGAAAATCGTTTCACGAATTTGAATGAAGAAGGCGATGAAGACTCAAATACAACAAGGTCGAGTAAACCACCACCCATATACTTAAAAGAACAGAATTCCAGTTTGTTGGTTAAAAGCCTTATCTCATTAATTGGAGTAAATGAGTTCTATGTAACTCCAATTAAGCGCGGCAAAATCAACGAAACAAAAATCTAGGTAACACAAGAAAATAATTACCGAAAAATAGTCTCCGATTTTGAGACTAAAAACAAAAACTTTTGTACATATCAACTGAAGAGTGCTAAAGGCGTAACAGTAGTTATAAAAGGCATAGATTCAAGCGTAGATCCAGAAGAGGTGAAGTCTGGCCTTGAAAATAGTGGTTGCAAAAATGTTTCAAACATTAAAAATAGGGAAAAAATCTTCCAACCTATTTTTAGAGTCGAGCTACAGCCAGGTGACTTGAAAATTCAAAAAAAAATGTATCGTACCCAATCTATAATTTAAAGTACTTGTTGCACAGAAGAGTTACAGTTGAGATGCCACATAAAATAACTGGACCTATCCAATGCATGAACTGTCAAGAATTTGGCTATACCAAAACTTATTGCAAGTTGCCTACCGTTTGCATTGTATGTAGTGAGTTACACAGTACCGCTAACTGTGACACAATAAAAGGTGATACCAAGGCAAAAAAAAATGTGGGTATTGCGGTGGAAACCATACTGCTAACTGTAGAGGCTGTCCTCTTTACTCTTTTTTTAAAAATTCGTCGAACAGAAAAACAAATGCTACTCCCGCTCAGCCCAACACCCCTTTAAACTACCCACAGTTACCTCAATCGTCGTCTAGCCATAATCAATACTCAAATGTTTTAAAGTCTAACACGACTCTTACTCAACAAAAACCTAATAGTAAATTTTCATACGCTAATATTTTAAAAAGTGACCAGACTACGGCGCAGAAAATGAAGAATCAGGGCCTAATTTTAGGCGTATTGAAGCCTCGATAGAGAGCTTTATCCAAACAGTAAATACTTTTACTCTCAACATGTCCTGTATGATGCAGGATATGTTGAAAATGCAGTCTACCTTGTTGTAGGCTGTACTAAACAAACCATGAACTTAAAAATCTGTTTTTGGAACGCAAACGGCATCTGCCAACATAAAAATGAAATAGAATATTTTCTTCTGGATAAACAAATCGATGGTATGGTTATCTCAGAAACTCGTTTGACGTCTCGAAGCTATTTTAGAATTAGTGGATATAATTTCTACGAAACCAAGGATCCTCGAGGTAGAGCTTGTGATGGCTATGGAATCCTAATAAAAAGCCGAATAAAACACTACCTGCTAAATGACCTTCTTGAAGAATATCTTCAAGCAACAAATATCTGTATTGAAAATTTTGATCAAAAGCTTGTGATATCATCTGTTTATTCGCCTCCCAGGTTTTCAATTTCAGAGAGTCAATATACCGCATTTTATACAATACCGGGGGGTCCCGTTTTGTAGCAGCTGGCGGCTACAATGCTAAACACACATTTTGGGGTTCATGTTTAATCAGTCCTAAGGGTTGTGTTTTGTTTGACACAATTTTAAAAATGGGTATGAATGTAGTTTCAAGTGGTCAGCCAACATATTGGCCAACGGATCGATAAAAAAATTCCTGATATTATCGACTTTGGAATTATGAAAGGTGTGCCCAGCGAAATGATTGAAGTAGAAGCATCTTTGGATTTGTCTTCAGATCACTCGCCTACTATTATCACTCTTTTTTCACACACAACTGCAACACCAACATTTGATTTACAGCTGACATCTGCACGTATTAACTGTCTGAAATACAAAAAATATTTGAGTGCTCGTTGCTCGGAAAGAATGCCGCTGAGAACACCTTCTGATATAGACGATTCTCTCAGGTTGCTTGAAGCACAAGTTAAACAAGAGATGCATTAATATCGGAGTTTACGGTAATAAATAAACTTTTCTTAAATGCTAACAAAACTCGATTGATGAGATTCAAGCCACATTCGGATCATACCAACTTTAGTGTTTTTTGTAAATAGAAAAGAAATCATGGTAGTCAGTTCTGTTAAGTATTTAGGTATACAACTGCAAAGCAATCTTGCTTGGAGTCAACATATCCAGAATCTTAAGATAAAAACAGCCCAAGCTGTTGGTTTTCTATATAAATTTAAGAACAAGTTTGATGAAAAAACAAAATTATTGATTTATAATGCACTAGTTCAAAGCCATTTTAATTATTTAGCAGTTTTGTATGAATATAATAAAGTTCTGAGTTAAAAGGTTTGCAACGTATGCAAAATAAAGCTTTAAAAGTGGTAGCTAATTTTTCTATCTGACATTAAACTTTATCATTATATACCGATGTTTTTCCAAATGTATTACCTATTTATGGCATTTACAAAATGCAATTACTTATGTATGTTTTTAAGTGTTTAAACAGCATTGGTCACCATACCATACATATTTCAAATTATTGGTATTCTCTCAATACAAGGAATAATATAAATTTAGCTGTAGCATGGTGTAGGCTGGAAACGACGAAGCAACGTATTGAGTACATGCGTAGTCGTGAATATAATGGTTTACTGCCAAATTTGAAAAATAGAAATAGCATTTCTCTATTCAAAACTAGAATAAAGAATTTTCTACATCAAAACTTAGAGGAACTTTTTATGTAATTATAATTTATGTTGAATGTTAAAATATTACTTTTTTCCTTCTTTTAACTTTAATACTTCATTTATTTATTTTATTATATTATATTGTTATGGTTAACCAGAAAATATTTCTTAAGTTATGCAACATATTATTGCCAACTCGCCTCCAAAATACCTTCAAGGCGCAGAGGCACAACATTGTAATGAATTTTGTTTCGAAAATAAATGAATTAATATATAAAAAAAAAAAAAAATACTACTTTAAATAAAACAAATCAACCTCTGAGATTTAATAATATTTTTTCTGTAGATATAGAAAGGCTATTGAATGAAAAACGGGAGCTCGACGAGAATGGCAACGTCATATATCGCCTCAGCTAAAATTAAGCTTAGAAAAGTTTTGCAAACACAAAAAACAGCTTCGCTGAGAAAATTTTTGCAAGAACTCGATGCAAAACTATCAACAGATTATTCGCTGAGGCGTGCAGCCAAACGACTTAAAAGGCCAGTGATATGCAAATGGTGACTGGGCAAGTAATGGTGACTGGACAAGAACTGATGCTGAAAAAGGTGCTCTTTTCGTTAAACACTTAGAAAAAATATTTACTCCAAATATTTCTGTTAATATTGATGAACTGCCACAAATACTGCTGAGATTTAACATTGTGGATATTGAAAAGGCTATTACTAGTCTTAACACCAGAAAAGCCCCAGGTGTCGACAAAATAAGCAACAAAATGCTTCATGAATTGCCTTACAAGGCAAAAAGAATAATACTATTCATTTTGAATGGTATTTTACGGCTGCAATACTATCCAAAAGAATGGAAGGTTTCGATGATTATTATGATACCAAAGGCCGGCAAGGATCATACGAAGGTTGAATCCTATCGGCCTCTTAGTTTCTTGCCCAACATTTCAAAACTATTTGAAAAGTTGTATATGAGCAAGCTGATGCCTATAGTGATTAGGAAATAGTGCATAAGTGGCACTTATTTCTTAACTCTCTTGTTTTTTGAAGTGAAAACTTCTTTCTTGTATACTCTATGTATGATGACTATACAGTGTTGCCGCTTTGGAAATTTTTAAATTTCCAGTGTTGCCACTTTTCCCGGGAAATTTTCCATGATTTCTGGGATTTTCAGGGGATTTTTGTCGAAGTTTTTGGGAATTCCCGTCCAGTGTTGTTACTTTTCAAGGAACATTTTCTGGGATTTTTAGGATATATTTGTCCAAGTATTTGGGAATTCCCGAAGGCGGTTTGTGTCTCGACTAAACACAAGTTTGTCCTGGCTAAGTGTTTCCAAACTAGCAAGTGTCGTCGAATAAGCAGACATATCTAGATCTATATATGTATATAAAAAAAAGTCGTGTTAGTTACACTATTTATAAGTCAAGAACGGCTTAGCTGATTTGGCTGAAAATTGGTGGGCAGGTAGTTTAGAACCAGGAGAAGGACATAGAATAGTAAGGCACTTTTTACGTGCGGGGTTTAGGTTGCCCCTTCTTTGTATGGGGCACTTCCAGTATAGCTAAAAAGCTGATATTGAAATTGCATAAGTTGATAAAAAAATGCTATGAATAGCTTTACTGCGGCAGTCGCCGAGTGCCACACGTCTTTTTTTCTTAAACTTTTTCCATGTTTAAATAAACTGTTATTAGCAAAAATTACATTGTTTTATTTAATATAAAGTTCTAAAATGTTACCCCCGCTCAAACGATAAAGTTGGATCCGCGCCTGATTTAAACGAACTCTCTTCCAAATTGCTCTGTGAAACGAAAATGTAGCATTAGAAACTAAAACATATGTGATTTGTTTTTCTTGCTGGCTTGAAAATAATCAATAGTTAATTATATATAATTGAAACAAGCCGCCGAAATACTTCGTCACCAGAAATTAATAATTTTTCCTTTTATGGGTTTTTTTTATATAAATTAGCTTATTTTTAACCAAAATATGTTTCAATTAGCGGATTTTCTTTTAAGCGAATGCAGTACTTTGAAATTGATCAAAAATAATAAATAAGAATTTTTCTCTTCAATTAAACGATTTTTACATTTAAACAGTGCGCTCTTATCCGTATTCAATTTTGTATTTATTTACCGTATAGTACACCTGTATCTAGGGCAGTGTCGGGCACACACATACTCTCTCATATGTTTTGGTATGGGAAGCAGCAAAAAAACGAACGACTGTCAATAATTATACACTCGAAAAATTTTTCTGTTGCCAAAAGTAAAATACATTTCTTGCCTTTTAGTATTTTTATTTGATTTGAATTTTTTTTCAATAATACTTTTTATGTTAATATAATAATAACGAAAACAATATTCATTTAATAATAAACTAGTTACACAACGAATGAAATGAAATATAATATTTAATAAGTTAAGAAATATCTAGAAAACATAATAAATAAAAATAAAATTTATTAAAAACGAAGCTTGATAATTTATTAAATTCGATAATTAAAATAAAAAGTTCGAATAAAAACAAAATTATAAAAAAAAATCATTTTCCCATTCTTCATTGAACATTTTGCTTTGAGTGTAAACAAAAAATTATAAGCGAGGTCTTCCTCAAACAAGTGCTGATCAGCGACTGGTTTGATTTACTTTGACGAAATGATAACAAAGCAACAACCGAACGTTAATTCTCATAAGCTACACGAAGATGCTTATAGTATACGTGTGTCGACGTCGCGCAAACAGAATTTTCTTGCTAAGCACGCGTGCTTAGCATTTCAAAAATCGCCCGACACTGATCTAGGGTTACCATTTTTTTTTTTGCAATTAAAGTACATTGGTTGTTAAAGGTTAAGAAAAAAGTACACTGTATAATAATAAAGTACAATTTATTTCTCTTTATTGTTATATTTGAAAACGTATTTTTTATTGCTTTTCGCAAGTTTTATCAAATAATTATCATTGCTAAACAATTTCACAGCATCTTTACAGTCTATATTTAAATTAAAGTAAATAATTAATTCATTTTTTATCACATTCAGAGACGCTTTGTTTATTTCGTCTCGCAATGTGCTCTTCATTACAGAAAAAACTCTCTCTGTGAATGCTGACGTGGCAGGAATAGAAAGTAAAAAGGACAATACTTTATACAAATTTGATAAATTATCATCAGTTTTATTAACTACTAGCTGCCATTTACTTGCTGCACATAATTCCGCAAAACCTTCAGAACTGTATATCTGATCATAAACTTTGTTTTATGACGCAATTTCTCCATAAAGATCTTCCATATTTATATTAAGTTTTACCAGATTTAAATTTATAGTTCTAACTAGTTGACCCGGTGTGCTTCGCTACCCCCCCTCGTTATAAAATAAAATTAAAAGTATTTATATATCCTATTGTGAAAATTTAATGACGATCGGTCCAGTAGTTAAGAGTATATTACGATTTTAAATTTTCCTAAAACGAAGCGTGGTCCCACCCACTTTTCTCCTGGTACGAATTCCAAATTATTATTGTGGCGGGCCATTTGCAACGCCCTACCGCCCCCCCCCCCCCGGGCCGGCTATACAGAAAATCTATTCTATATACCGCAGTGTAGGGATATACCATGGTGGAGAAAATCACTAAGCCTGGCCGAGGGCCGGCTATGGAGGAAAACTATTCTATATACCGCCGTGTCGTGATATACCATGGTGAAGAAAATCATTTAGCCCGGTCAAAGGCCGGCTATGCAGACAATCTAATAAACTGCTTTGACACCTAAAGATTTTAAAATTTAAATAGAAAATTTGCAAATTCATATAGATCTAGTCAAAAGCTTTCAAATGATTCCAAAATTGTCCTTATACGTTGAGAAATGCAAGCGGTGATAGCACATAAGCACATATATATAAAAACTTCAGAGGCCAATAACTCGAAAACTATGCGTTTCCGAAAAAGTTACCACATGAAATTTTCGTCTTATTTTTCGATTTTCTATCGCCCTATGTAATTTTTATTTCATTTGGAGCTGCATCACTAAACTAGATTTGTTCCGAATTGGTAAGTTAATTCGTGATACGAAATTTTGTTTTAATTCTGTTGCACTTAAACAGAATACATAACAGAAATTTCCAACTACAGTCGACCGAGAATGTACAAGGAGAGGGATGTCCCATTCTTTCTTCCTAACACGGAATTTAAAAAAAAATACCGATTCAACAAAGAAACTGGAAAAAAATTACAAATTTAATAAAAAAAACATATATATATTTTTGGACAGTAGAGGATGCGGAACATCATCGAAATTGCAAGTTTTGGTAGCTTTGCGCACTTGGGGAAGAAGAGAGGTAGGTCTAATATTCTATGATGCATACATATTTACATACATATGTATGTATATACTTGATTCATAAAAGACAAAATTGTTCTTAAAGATGCAGGAGATATTCATGGCCTCTCCCAAGCCACGGTAAGCAGAATTTGTGCTAAAGTCTCCCGCGCCATTGCGAAACTTGCAAAAGACAAAATCAAAATACTTGCATCTATAGATAAAGAAGTAAGAATATCTAAAAAAATTAAAGAAATATGCAACTTTCCTACTGTTATCGGTGCCATTGACGGAACCCATATTAAAATTTAAAAAACCGTTGGTGCAGTAGACCACTGGGGATTTATATATCATCCAAACAATTCACAAGTATTTTCAACAAGAACTTTTACTCAATTATAACAATAGCTTACATTTATTTACTTTGTCATCTTCTTTTTCTTTTAATACCCTCTGCTTTAACCATTTTTTATTAATTTTTCAAAATATTTACCAAAAATTACTTAGCAAAGTAATGGAAATCTACAGAACTTTTTAGTGATGCACATACAACCA
This sequence comes from Lypha dubia, assembly GCA_947311025.1. Lineage (NCBI taxonomy): Eukaryota > Metazoa > Arthropoda > Insecta > Diptera > Tachinidae > Lypha > Lypha dubia. Next base: position 100,623,780 of record OX371260.1, on the reverse strand, counting down.
ACAAAAGTAAACAAAGCTCGTACTTCAAATAATCGGATTAAATTTTTATCCGATTATAAAAATTGATAAAAATTTAATCCGATTATTTGAAGTAATTTAAATCCTTAACAAAAAATAGCCGCATTTGTTTATTTTACATTACTATAAATGTATTTAGTTTATGTTGTTATGTAAAATAAATATTAATTTACATCTTTAATAAGGAAAAATTTAATTTATATTAAAACTATACAAAAATGTATTAATATATCCGAATATCCGGATGAATATAAAGACAAGAGAGAATGATGGTATTGCCAGTATCAACATGTTAAATTTATTAAAGCATACACTAGTTATCATGGTGTTTTTGCATACTATTTTTTAAGATAGGTTTGTTATTGTTAAAGTCGATGGTAACTAACACGAACTTCAAACCGCAATTAAGATTTTTTTTGCATAAGGCGCATCGCGTCGGCAAAATTAATTTTTTTTTTTTTTTAATTAAAATTGAAAAGAAAATTTTACATTTATTCGAGCATGTACTTTTTTTTTTTAGGACCATCACTCAGGGGATGAACCCTACGTATGCAAAGCATTGCGCCGGATCTGGGAAAATAGGTTTTGGGAAGGAGGATAAAGGGAGTAGTGTTTGTGGACATTCGATTTGAACCCCGACACATTGAAAGTGGCTGGAAAGACCTCTGCGGGGAGTTTATTTCACATGCGAACAGTACGGCTAGAGTACGACCACAAAGGGATGTGCTCTTGATGAAGAGCGTGTTGTTCGTGAGAAGTGATGGGTTTCGAACAAGTTCCCTGATTTCATTAGAACACATTCCATTTAAGTAGCGATAGCACAATGAAATACACCCAACATTGCGTCGATGCTCCAGTGAATCAATAGAGTTGGCTACCCTACTGTCACCGATAAGCTTCTTCGCCCTATCCTGTACGCGGTCGAGTAACTTCAAAATAGATTTTGAAGCACCGGCCCATACATTAGAGTTGTATTCCATTTTTAGTCGGATAAAGGTGGTATAAATATTAAGGAGATCAGATGGAGTGAAGTATGTCCTACACCGTCTTAAAAAGAAGAGGCACTTGAACGCTTCTTTTGAGACATGAAAAATGTGATCATTCCAACGAACATCACAATGAATTTTCATGCCAAGAGCATCAAGAGCTTCTGATTACTCAATACCTATACCATCCATGTTTGCATGACCCCAATTTGAAATTGTCAGGAGATCGCGATTTAGTGTATCATTCATATTTTCCAGCATTGCCCGGATCTCCAACGGGTTTGGCCTGTTACTGAATGAATATGAATGAACTAAGCTGCTGTCATCTGCAAAAGAGTAGATAGGGTTGGAAGTTTGACGTAGAAGGTCATTAAGAAAAATTAGAAAGAGGGTAGGAGAAAGAACGGAGCCTTGTGGTACACCTGAATTTATCTTGAACTCGTTTGATGAGACCCCATCTACAACAACTCGTATAGTGCGATCTCTGAGCTCGATACAAATCGACTGAAGCCCTCGCCGTCACCAAAAGCAATCAGTTTTGACAAAAGTGCTCAATGCCACACTCTATCAAATGCCTTGGAAATATCTAGAGCCACAACTTTACACTCGCCAAAGTATTGTATGCTATTTTCCGAAAGACCTTTCGTAGGTCCACCGTAGAGCGGCGCCTATGAAAGCCATACTGCCGGTCGCTAAGGAAACCGTTGAGCTTCAAATATTTCACAAATTCAACATACTTTTGTGGTGAAAAGATGAGTGTAGTGGGTATGTGATGCCAAAGTGATGTATGCTATTACACCACTTCTCCAAAAGGAAAGCTAGTAGGTCCCCCGTAGAGCGATCCCTAAGAAAGCCATACTGGCGGTCGCTAAGTAAACTGTTGAGCTCCAAATATTTCACAAGATGGAAATTCAACATACTTTCCATTACTTTGGAAAGCGCAGAACAAATTGCAATTGGGCGGTAATTTTCAGGGTTGTTGGCCTCCCCCTTTTTAGGGATCGGCGTTACATTGGCAACCTTCACACACTTTGGAAATTCACCAGCATGGTACAAAGTGCTGAACAGTCGTGCCAATGGACGTGCCAACGTCGAAAAGCACTGTTTGAAGACAAGTGCTGGAATACCATCCTCCCCAGGAGACTTGTTTACGTTAAGCTTCTCTAAAACCTTTTTAACTCCACGCGCTCGAAAGAATATTTTTGGCACAGTTACAGATACTCCCTCGAGAACGGGTAGTGGTTGACTACTTTCCGGCATGTGAGGATTTCTTGCGAACATTTCAGCCAGAAGGTTAGCTTTATCAACCGGGTCAGTGAATACATGGTCGGCCTTTAAAAGAGGTGGAATTGAGGAACTAGCATTATCCTTGACTCTTTTAAGTTGAAAACCAAATGCTAACGTTGTAAACGAAGTATTTGTAGAAAGTAATAGCTCCGGTTTATTTGAAATCCGAATATATTTACCATACTTCTTACTTTAATTATAAAAAAAAAAATTTTTCAAACATGCCAAAATTAAGATAACCGTTGAAATTAAAAATTTTGTTTAGCATAAAGATTCAATATATAATAAAATTATCAAAAAAAAAAAAATTAAGATATAAGGTACAAATATACAGCCAAGGCTAATGCTAAAATCTGTTATTCATCAAATAATAATATTAGAAATAAAATGTCACCATAAATAAACATACAACCCATTTTTGAGGCAGTAAAAGATATAAATACAAAAACTAATACAATATTAAAAACCAAAACAAGATCTATGGCATATAAAAAGAAACAACAAAGTAATATCGAAAATATTCAGCATCAAATTAAAAATAATGATAAAAAGCCCAGTATGACGTCAGAAGAAAACTGTTTACTAAAGGGAATCTTGAGTTAGGACAAGATTTCCCTAGGCTTGAAAAAGTGGCCGGTAAATTATATATAATGTTCATTAATGGGAATATTGTCCTAGGACAATTTTTCCCAAGGCTTGAGAAAGTGGCCGGTGAAAAAATAGGCACCTAACGAGAAAATTTTAGAATTTATCTCAATTAAATAATTTATAAATAAAAGGGCATAAACGTAGCGCTACTACCTAATGAGGTGACCAATATAAATGATAAGAATGATAAGGCAATTCTTGATCAAATGCTGAAATACCACGATGATCCAATAGAAGGAGGACATTGTGGAATATATAGAACAATAGAAAAAATAAAAAGGTATTAATATTGGAAAAATATGATAAAATATATAACGAAATATGTTAAATTATGTTTAAAGTGCCATAAATCAAAAATAATAAACCATAATTGATTAGAAAAATGCTAAAACTTTTCAAATTATTATACACATTGAAAACTCTCAATATAACTTGGAGAAGTCTACTGAGACACATTTTACTACTGCCATAAAATTCAGAATTTTAAAAAGGGCTAAAGGTTGACAATATAAAAAAAAGGATTATGTTTAGTTTATTAATATATGAATATATACATACATATATTTTTTAAAAATTAAAAAAAAAACCAAAATAAAGAAAAAGTAAAACAAAATTTGAATTAAGGTAAAAATATAATAGAAGAAAATTAATCAGAAAACCCTTATATGGATTTTGCTTTTATTGGTCCGTATAAAATAAGGAAAATAGATTTAAGAAATAATGTTACAATAGTAGATAAGACAACAAATAAACAACAAGCAGTTCATCAAAATAGACTTAAGATATTTAATAGTAACTAACATTTAATAAGTATTGTCTTGCCAGACAACTATACAATTACAATATAAGTACATCTACATATTATAATTATTTTCTTTCTTTAAAACAAAATAAATATTATCTTACACTTATACTAAAACTAATTAAAAACTAATTGCAAAAGAATGTCCATAAAACTAGCGTTATATCAACATTCTTGTAAGGGATAGAGGTGTAGCATGTGACCAACAGTGTGTAGTATGCATTGTGATTCAGCAGTAGAGCAACATACAACCGTTGACAAACTGCAAGCAAGATATTTTGTGTGTCGGTTATTTGAGACTTCTACGTTTAATCAAGTGCAGTTGCACAATGCACTAAAATATGAATCACATTTATTATCTGCATTTGTTTGATTATAAATATAAGCAACACAAAGTATCTGTTGCATTTAGGTATGCACTCGTTGGAATTTTTAACTGTTGAACACATGCCATACGTAAATCGTGGGAAGCTAAATATGCTTACCCTACAACAATATGTATTTCTATTCTTTTACTCTTATGTTAAGGTACCCCTAAGAATTATTCTCACAAGTAGTATATAAGCCAATGTCATTTAGTTTAAGAATCAATCACAAAAACTCAAGCTTAGGAGCTACTAGTTAGCTCTAGGCAAATAATAAAATGATAAATAAATTGAGAGCTCCTAGAGAGCACCAAAAATAATAAATTGTTTAAATTACATTTATACCTATTACATCGTACTTTTCATGGTGCGAAGTGAGAAAAAGGTCGAGAGTGTTGTTATTGTGCCCTTCAACACATGAAATATGTGTTGGCTCATTCACTAGTTGCGCAAGGTCATTATGCGCGGCGGAAAGCTCAACATATTATTGGCCTTCTGGGGTTGTGTGGCTCGAATGGTGAAGCCAAGATGAGTTGTGAACATTGAAATCACCAGCAACGACAATTTTACTGTTAGGACAGCTCTCAAGGATCTTCGAAATTGAATCGGAAAGGGAATCGAAGTTGGATAAGGTTTTATCCCTTGCCGCGTTTGGACTTCTGTAAAGAAACCCGAAATGTAAATGGTGTGTCCTGATTTTGAATTTAACCCAAAGACAGCTAAATTCGGGATCAGACGTGCCTAATGGTTGCTGGCACTGGTACACAACTTCATTACGTATGTACATTGCAAGACCCCTGTGAAGATTAAAAAGCGATAGGAGGTGATAACCAGGTATATGAAAATCCTGTGGATCAGAGTTTTCAGACACCTGGGTCATAAGGCGAAAACATCCGGCCGATGGAGACAAATGTGAGCATACACAGAGAAAAAATTCGACCTTAGCCCCCAGACAGAAAACAATTCTGAATTAACCTACCATAAAAATATGCAAAATCATATCGGACGCCCACTTTGTGATATTAATTGCTGTCGTTAGAGTGTTCAGTGACCAGTGCTATGCCTTCGTCAATGAACAGTCAAACAGCAACTAACACATCGGCATCAGCATAACAAATGGTCGGAACGGCTGAAACTAATTTAGAGCCATAAAAGCCCTGGGCTGGTCATTTATTATAATTATAATTAATTTTTATTTTGTGTCACGTGGTCAGCACTACTCACTACGCCAACACTGTTGCCCGTTATATATTGTTTTGAGTTTGGTTTTTATTGCTTTTATGTTATGTATATGTAATTTTGGTATGCAGCTTTTTTTTTTTGGTTTTTTAGAGATATGTATATGCACTTTGTAATTTTTATATATTTTTCTTTGTATGTATGTATGTATGTATGTATATATGTTTATGGCGTTTTTATATGTAAGTATGGTTATTTTATTATTTGTATTTTTTTTTTGTGTATTTATTTATTAGTTTAAAATTTATTAGTTTGTTTAATAAAAGATGTTTGACGACAATGACAAAAGAAACAATTGTTTAACTGGACGACACGCGGACAACATGTTTACACAACGAAGGACAAAACACTATGTACTCAAGTATTTAAGTTTTAAATTTTATTTATTTGTTGCGGGTTAGCAATATCTAAATAAATAAGTCGTTGGTAGCCATACCAACTCATCAGTAGATGTTTTACCCTTTTGTTTAAAAAATTTTGAAGCTCATCCATTTATACGAAAAATCACAAATAAATTTGTTAATTACAAAGCATAAAAATAGTCTTTAAAAACTTTTCAAATATACACAACAAATAATTTTCCATTATGAATGTGTTTACAGGGTTTAAAATTAGTTTTTTTATTTATTATACTAGCGACTAGTGAGAATATATGATCCGTTTCCATTTTTGATAGTAGATAAACTAAAAATATTTACCTGATAACAAATAAATTTCCAGTTTTCTAAAAAAAAAATTTGTACTTGACAACTAGTAAAATTTTTTACTAGCTCACAAAATGAAAATAAATTCTCTGTAATATATTGTTCAGCAACAATTTCTTGTCAATGAAAACTAGCCATCCACACAAAAATGCAAAAACACACATATACAAAATATTTTTTTCATACAATATGCCGCTATCAAAAATACCAAACAATAAAATATATGCCAATCCAAACAAACACAACTTCGACTAGTTGACAAACATGCTGATCTTACAATGACTAATATTTAAAAATTTTTCACTTTGAATCAACAACTAACAACCCAAAAAATTTTTCAAAATATGCGTTGAAAATTGCAGCTTCAAAGAATTTTCAACGTCTTCAGATAAGTATGTACTTACATCTGTACATTGTACATACTACACTAAGAGAAAAAACATTCATTCAGATAATGAAGCAGCGTAATTAATAATATTTCATTGTATCAATGAAATTTTTCATTTGTTTAATGAAAGTTTTCGTTCCATGCATGAAACTTTTTTTTTTTTTTTCTTAATTTGTTCATTTCTTGTCTTACATTGTATTTATGATAATTGTGTCGTTGATACCATGAATTTTTTTATGCATATTTACGGGGAAAAATAAAACTTTTTTTCAATAGATTTAAGTATTTAAAAGAATTTGAAATACATACATGGGTCGATATCGCGAAATGACTACATTCTGTGGCCCGACGCATTTAGTATTAAAAATATTGAAAAATTTAAATTCTGAGAACAGGAAAAAATAAAACAAAATGTCCTTTAACGAGGCGCGGAAATCAAAATAAAATATTCTACATATTTTTATGAAAAAATTTGGTCGCACGGTGCAAATCGTCATTACCATGGCGTGTGTCCGATCGTTTTGTGTTCAAAAAACACAGATGTTCATTAATATTTCAAAATATATATTATATATGAAGTACGTCAAGTTATTCAAGAAGAATGAACGAAGTCAATTTTAATTTCATAAATATAATTTTATTTTAAAATTTATGATTTAGAGACATTTTAGTCCGTGGCCAATTTTTGTCGTCATTCCCCGTGGGCCAATTTGTTTATTAAGAAAAAATGCTTTCAGCCGGTTTTTCGGTTAGGTGTAAACTGTAAATGTAACAACAATTCCCGTTAGTTTTAAAATTAATTGACAGAAGTGAAAAATGTAGTCAGTTGTTTGAGAGCTGTTGAAGTGTTTAGTGTTTTTTGCGCATGTTCCTGAAATTTTGTCATTCTCGTGGTTAGTATATTTTTCCGTTATTTATATTATAATTTCCAAGTTTGTGGTATTGGTTTGTTAATTTTTAAAGTCTTCATTAGATTATGATATATTTTATAAATTTTTTTGAAGATTTCCACATTTAAATCCAAGAATACTCGCGTTTCCATCATTACCGTTCAGTCATTACCATGGGTATAATCTAAACCACGGTAATGACAAAAGGAACACGGGAATGACCTTTTCAATGTAAATTTGAGATTATTCAATCTATGGTAATTATTAAAAAAATGTATCATAGGATTTTTAAACATACCATCAAATACAACATGGCACCATCAAAAAATAAAGGTAGAAATGCTGAGGAACTATTGTCATTTCCGTGGGACTATGGTCATTCCCGTGGACTGAAAAAATCCTTAAATATACTTGGCCCATTGCTTATTAATACATAAAATGGTCTTATAAAACAGTATCAACCGAAAAATAATTATTTAAACCCATTTTCACACTTGGCCGTTTTCAACCCTCGATTGTAGTCAATTCGCGACATCGACCCACATATCTTATTTAATAAAAACACTATTTAATTGATTTTTTCTACTTCCGTATATATCAAAGAAACTGCGTCATTTTTGGTATGAAAGTTCTTCATTAAATACGTTAAAAAACGTGAAAATTTTTGTTGTTTGTGTGCCCAAAAAAGAAAAAAAACATACATATGTTTTAATCTTTGAGAGGCAATAAGAAAATAAGGTTCATGTACATAATGAATAAGTTTTATGCATACAATGAAACATTTTTCATTGTAAAGAATTTCGAGACTGTACTTGTTGCTTTAAATTTTAAAGTTTAAAACAAAATCGAATCGGTATTCATACATACGAGTTCATATGTAAGTATATGTTTAATATGTTCGCTCACTCTTCCTCCATTACCTTTCAACCATGGTGGAATTAATAATGTGCGCTTATCAACGCAACAACAAAAAACGACATGCATTGTGTTTGTGTAAAAAAAAGCATGATATTGTCAAAAATATGTAGCTGTGGTTTGTATGTATTTAGTGGTTATGCAGCAACAAAAAGCATAGCGTAAATAAAAATATTCATGATGGCGGCCAAAAATGTAAACAACTTTTGACAAGACCATGGGACTTACCATATTTTTCCAGATTATTTAACGGTCAAAACACAACCCTACAAAAAAACATATTCCTTCTTGCGCGCACCTCATTCATTCCACCATGCTTTCAACCAGATCTCTGAATAATTATTTGCAATCTGCTGCGGTCAAATAGCTGTTGCTAAATAGGTATAGCAACAAGTGAAAAAAATTGTTTTATTCTTTGGGAGGCAATAAGACAATAAAGTTTGTAACGAAACGTTTTCCGCTTTGAAGCTCAGCGTTGTCCAGGGTCGTTATCAGATTAGTTTACTTCTTCGAATTAAGAGAAAATGCTTGAAAGTTTTTATAGTACGTAATAATACGTACCACTTTATTTCTCTTAATATTAGTACGTATCTAGATTATACGTGGGTGGTCGTTTTGTACTGAAGTAGACTGTCTAGTGATGCCGTAGCCAACACTCAAACCACTATTCAACCTCCTTCACTAAATTCTGTTGTAGCCGTAGCCAACACTCACCACAACCGAGTTCAGTTCGCACAAATAAATGTTATAATTGCTCCTATTAAACAAGTTTAATAAGGGGTCTTACCGCATTAGCAGCTGCCAACCAACTCAACCACAGATAACCAGAGATGACACGAGACGGAAGATTTTGCATACTGGTTAGTATACACTCATACAATCCTTCGTTTTCGTTTTTTTCTTTGTGCTGTCTTTCTACCAAAATTAAAATTATAAATCACAAAACTAATTAAATATCCATATATTTCTATACTTCACATTAATAATATTATTAATTAATTAATTTAAATTGGTTTTCACTCATCGTTTGTATTTTATTACTATATACATCTGCAAAATATTAGAATTTATCAAGTATGTATGTATGTGTGTATGTAAGCAAATTTACAGCATACATGTACGTATGTATATAAATTTAATATACAGAGTATATAAGCACACAATAAATTGTTGTATCACTTTATTTTGGAATTATATGCCGTAAATACTTAATATTATCACATTTTATTAAATTTAAGCGTGCTTTTATGTAGCATTTTCCACTAAAAACTGAACTTTTTTTTTTGCTTTTCGTTTTGTTTACTCATAACAAACACACTAATGTTGTCTCTTTTTCACGAAGCTTACTTATGACAAATAATATATGATCCAAGTCCAATTTTTTGTTTTTTGTCATCTCTGGTTATCTGTGACTCAACTCATGTGTCACCTTTTATAGCTAAATGCTGGCACACACTAGATCATAGATGATCAAAAATAAAAATGAGATGTATTAGCGCTCGCTCTCGCAACCCTAAAGCTTACAGTACACGGCATGTCAAAAGCCACATTCGCATGTGGCTCTGACGTAATTTTGACGTCACCATGAAGCTAAATTGGCAACATGTCGTGTACTTCCACTTTTTGTGACACTCACATGCAGCACACATTGACATGTGTGCCACATGTTCATTTGTAGAGACATGCAAACATGCGTATTTTAGACATGTCGTGTACTAGCTTGGTACATTTGAATTTTGACATTTGTAATATTTTTACATGCGCATGTAGCAGTCCCAAACATGTGGCAGCAAACATTTTTGACACTAACATTTTTCAATAGTATGTAGCCAATGGCACTCTTGCCAATGTTGATTTTCTCCAATAGGAATTTAATGACGAAAAAATTTTTTTATTATTATTAATCACACGATGACTGAGATTCATGATAATTTTTTTGGTTTACGAGTGGGGTAGAGATAAAAGAAGGGTAGAAAAATTATGATATTTTCTCTTTTCCATGCATTTACATATTTGTATATCTCTTTGCTTTGGGGTTTTTGTTTTATTAATTAATATCTTAATTAACAGCTTAATTAGTTTGCGTTTTTGTTATTATTTCTCGTTCTTGTTCTAAACCATGCAAAAGATACTTTCAAAGCTAAGATGAAAAAAATTCATGTATAAATAGTAAATTTATTCAATAATTAATAAACCAACTGTGATCGCCAATTGTTGCATTGTTTTTTTGTCAGTGTAGTATTATTTAATTTTTTTCACCATTTTATTGTTCATGGGAATTATTTCACGATAAAAGTGAATTTATTTTACTTTTTATCAGATGTTGTTTTATTTCTTCTTTCTCTTCGACATTTTATAAATTTGACTTCACACAAAATTTTAAAAATTAAACAAGCGCCATAAACATGTGACTATTGTACATGTTAATATGAAAAATGTGTACGTATGTTACATGCGGTGTACTGACAATACATATGTAGCCAATCAAAATTTCACACATATGCCGCCATTGCAAATGTGTACGCTTCGGCTACATTTGTCACATATAAATTTTGGGACAAAACAACATTTCATGTACTACCAAAATTTTGAAGCATGTAGACACTTCTGCATGTTTATTAAATGTAAACAAAATGCTGCAAATTTTCGTGACGTCAGAGCCACATGCGAATGTGGTTTTTGACATGCCGTGTACTGTAGGCTTAACTCCCAGCAAACATATTGGCAAACACCTAAAACAAATTTCATAATGATATGAATAAAAATGTCTTTTCAAAACGTTTTCATTTCCAGCCTTAAATATTTTGTAGCATAAAAGGCATTGAATGTTATGAAAAGCTTCATTTATCATAAAATACCGTTCACATCTCATTTCGTAGACGTGTAGCTTTTATTTTTTTTACTTTGTTTTTTGTGTGTTCAATTATAATTGAATCGTGTGTATTTACTGTGCTTTGTTCAACAAAAACCAACAACAATGCTTAATAAATTCCTGAAAAAAATGACGATACTCCGACGCATGTGTTTTCGTCGCTTGCTCAACGATAGAGCTGTGTCGTTCCGGAACGAACGGGTACAAAGGAACGAATCACTGAAGTGAACGAAGGGAGCCGGTTACTTTACGGAGCGGTTTTGGCTCAGTGAGCGGTCTAGTTAAGTGTTTTGGTTTCATCGTTCATTTCGTTCGTTCGTTCACTCATGTCGGATTTTGTTGTTTTGCTTTTCAGTGTGACCAACACGAAATTACATTATTAGCGTAACCATTTGTTTGTTTTTTTTTTCTATTATAGTTCAATGGGAACATTTTTTTTAATCTGCATGTACACCAGCATTTACATGTCTATAATACACAATATAATCAAAATTTTGTAATTTAACTTCGGAGGCCCATAACTCGGAATCTAAGCCTCGCCGACAAATTTGTTATTTAATTTTTTTCTTATTTTTTGATTCTCCATTGGCTTTTGTTAATTTTTGAGCAATGTAGCTAAACTAGATTTAAGACAACAATTTTATTAATGATTTATTTATTAATGACATTAATTGTAATTTTCATTGTATCATGCTGTTGTTATGTACAAAAATATAATACACTTTTGTTAATTTAATAAATGGTACATATGTACATATGTATGTATGTACAAAAACGGAATACAATTTTGTTAATTTAATACAATTTCACATACAAAATAGGTTCAACTTTAACTTTATTAGTGATAAGCTACGGATTTATTACAATTTATGCAAATAGTGCAAACATTCTCAATAATTTACAACTTTTTTAACTAAAACACTTTTTTGGATATAAGTATGTATGTACATAATATTATTGTAAACAAAACAATACTTTAGCTTGAATAGTGTTGCATTTTATTTGATAGGTTTATTGAAAAGAGCGGTGGAACGAAAGGAACGAACGGGTCCGTTCCTCTAAATTGAACGAAAAGGAGCGCTCACCAAAAGGAACGATTTGGCACAGCTCTACTCAACGATGAATGAATGAGTTTTTAAAATAGCGTTACAAATGTGTATGAATTTTTTTCAAACAATTGTTGTATGGGCTGAACATCATTGCAATAATGTAACAACAACATACATTGATATGCTCATGTCAAACGGATTACAAAATAAATAAATGAACCAACATGTTTCAAATCAGCCGTAATTAAAACAACAATATCAGACCACCTTTTGACATTTTGTTGCATCAAACATGTTTCAACAAATAATGATCATAGAAACTCAATATGGTTTAGGAGCAGTGATGCCAACTCTTGCAACATCAAAAGCACTGTGAGCCCATGGAAATAGGGTAAAAAAGGGTAAAATTGAAGAATGGGTGAAGATGCAGAGTGTATAGTACACGACCCTCTGTACCGGACATTTTTCGTTTTTCTCTTTCACTCTTCGCATTTTTTATGTTGTTGCTTCATATCATTTTTCTCACACCATTGGCATTTTAATATTACTGCATGTGGTGCGAAAAATTTTGTTCATACACAACAACAGCGAAAAACAACGAAAAGGGGATACGAACAATTTCTGTCTGTCTATTAATTTCCAATATGTAAAAGCTACGTACAAGTTCAAAAGAGAATAACAAAAATGTCTGCCTTTCACTTCCCAATATGTAAAAGGGGTCTTACGGCAATATTTCATTTCAGTCAAGTAAGTATTTTCATAGCTTTTGCATATAACTCGCAGTCTACATTAGCCATCGATTTGTTCGGCCAATGAACAAATGCTTGTTCGCACATTATTTTAGCTAATGTAGACCACTGTTGTTCATGTTTTGTTTATGGTCAAACAGCGTTGTCAGAACATTTGTTCTTACAACCATGTTCAACCATCAAATGTCATTTTCCAATATGAAAATTGAGACAACAAACAAAAGCTATTTGCTGTCTCTGCCACTCCACCTTAAAATTGTGGTAAAACAGCACATGGACATTTACTAATATTCCCCACAAAAATGAGCAAATTTAGTACTGTTCTTCTGCTGGCGCTATGTTAATGTTATAACAAATAATAAGCTAATGTAGACTGCGAGTTACAGAAGTATTTCGCCTTTTCATACTCTATTATTTTTTTTGGTTTTGGAAGTTTTCTCCACAAACAATCAGTGATGCCAGATTTAAGATTAATCCTTACACAATAACAGATTCAAAATTACCCAAAAATTATATTTACGAATAAATCTTTCACAAAACATTTCTTAAGGCGCTATCTGCTTATATTTGTATACAAGAATTCATTCCAAAAAAATTTAATTTGTTCTTCAGCGTAGTTATTTTTCCTACTGAGATTGAAAAATGCAAGTGCGCAGCATTACAAAAAACCAAATTCCGATTCCGAAAAACAATTGTGAAAGTGTTATGAGAGTTTAATAAAATAAACATTAAAAATAAGACGGGTTTTATTTAGCATTTCGTTACCTGAAACGATAAATGCCCTAACTATAAACTTTATTATTTTACAAGGAAGCGAAAAACATGATAGAAGTAATTTTGTAAAACATGATAGAGGTATTCAGCATTTACACATACATACATACATATTATGTACATTCATATGAATATATGCGTCGCTAATACTTTACATTTATTGCAATTTTTGCAGAACACAAAAGTTAAATACAAATACATAAGTGTTTTTTTTTTTCAAATTGGTACAGCTTTTGTATAATTACACAGTGGCAACGCTGTATTTACTTCATATAAAGCACACATCAATGAGTCTGCTCGCATGTTCGTATAAAAATATTGTTTTTGTTGTGTACGTTAAAGGGCTAACTATAATGTGCTTAAGCTAGCTTAAGCTACTGTCAGAAATAAACGAAAAGCATGTCAAATGCTTAAGCAAATTATTGACGACTTTTGTGTGGCTATATTGTACTTATTTGACTTAAAGATCTTCTTCGCTGAGTTGCAAATATATGTACTATTCAAAAACTATTTTCTTCTTATTTTTCCAAAAAATGATTTTAAGTCTACGTCTAATTAATCTAAAACCATAAACAAACAATTTATTTAAATTTTTGTTATGTTAGAAATGAAATGAAAACATTCCCAAATAAAAAAGTACCAACAAATGCAACAGTTTCAACTATTTTCAATAAATAAACGTATAAGCAGCTGTTTGCTTAAGCAAGGTACGATTGGTTTCGATGTTTGCTTAAGCAAATGAAATTTGACGAAACTTAACGAAAAGTTCTTAAGTACATTATAGTTGTCAACATTTGGTTGTGTGTATTCGCACATTTGCTTAAGCTAGCTTAAGCACATTATAGTTAGCCCTTAAGTATGAGTACGACCAGTGATGGAAAAATTAAAAATTGATATGGTACTGTCCGTCAACAAAAAGAGTACTTTTTTCAACATTGTGGTTCTTTTTATGAAACATATGTATATTTTAATTTAAAAATAATATTAAAAAGTACACAAAATTTAACATTTTAGTTACCCATTAGAAGCAGAAATTCTAGGACAAAAAGTGCTTTATTTCTTAGTGGTGTGCAAAATATATATTTATGTTTATTGACTAGTAATGTGTAAAGTAGCATGTTATCGAAACCATGTACATAGTTAAAACACATAATACTATGTTCACACGACAAGATGAATCACTTGCTTCGCTTTCTGAAGCATGTTTATGAATCTAGCTGTTCACACGACTCATTTACTTGCTTCGATTTGACAGTTCGCTTTTTAATAACAAATAAAATCTAAAATGGACAAAAAAAATAAGTTAAAATTATTACGCATTTTTAAAAATGCACAAACATATTTTTTGTTTCCATTGTTGTTTTATCTTTATAGTTTTAATTCAATTTTTCACTTTTAATTAAGTTTTTGTTGTGTTTTTTGCATCTAGTTCAGATAAACTTCCGATAAATTCCGATAAAATTTAGAGAAGACAGCAATTTTTCATGCTTCGCAAGTAGATTCATTATGAATCTACATGCTTCGGTCTCAAAATTTTGTATGGCGAAGCATGTTGCTTCGCTTATGATTGTGGTGTGAAGCATGAATAGAGAGCGAAGCATGTTCCGTGTGAACGTAGTATTAGCTTTGGTTGCTTGAATGGTCCAATTTACACGAGATTAATTGTGCTGGCATAACATGGCAGCTTGTAGGTATTTTCGGTGAAGAGAGTCGTTTTTGGTTGGCATAATTTTTCAAACAGGTTAAACCCCGCATTAGCAGCACAAAACTAATCCATACACACTTACGAATACACAGGTTCTGTGTTTTCTTTGTTACAGACCGTATTTAGTCGTTGGTTGGCTATCGTCCAGTGAACATGAATTTCAAAGAAGAAGGGGGTTTATGTATTTCTTTTTTAATAAAAAAATATGAAACATTCTCAATTCATTTTTAATTTTTTTATAGGTATTTTATATTATTTTAATTATGAGCAGAAAATATTTTTTGTAAAAAGGCGGTTTATGCTTATTAATTGTTAATTGATTAAATTTTACAATAAATCTTTTAAAAAACATCAAATTTTTTAACGATTAATTACAAAAATTCTCAGAATTTACTTAAAAAACTACAAAAGTTTTAGGAGAATCAATAAGTTACATACACAATTAAATTAAAAACTTTGAAAAATGTTGGCTAAAGTTTTTTTATTATTATAGAAGTTTTGATGCAATTTAAAAATTTTTTATATTGATGTTTAAAATTTTCCCTCATTGCAAAAATATTCAGTAAATTCGCTTAATATACTTGAAATTCCTCATAAAATAATTGCCAATTCATCATCACTTATTCTCGCCATATTTCTGCCAATTATGTTCCGTAATGTGTATAACGAAAGACAAACTTCAAATGAATAAAAAAACACTAAGCCACACAAAGCTGAGTACACGTATACATTTGATGCCAGATTAATTAGTCTCGTATGTGAACAAAAGAACAAAAATTGGGCGGCATTAAAATTCATCTCGTGTGTGAATGCTCAATGATTATAAAAATAACACAGATTTCTAAACAGGGAACAAAGCAAAATAAAAAAGTAGTACTAAATAGAACTTGGGGGTATTATGGTATTTTCGTTGTGAAAAAGTACTGAAAATAGTACAAAAGTACTGAATTTTCCATCACTGAGTACGACTGCCGAATGTGTGAAAAAAGTAAAGCAGAGCAGTCACCGCGATCGCATATGATTGTGTATGCTTTAAGGCCCAACTATAATATGCATAACCTAGCTTAAGTCAGCTTAAGCAACTGTGCGAATACATGTAAATCGTATGTGGCAACTATAATGAACTTAAGCAAAATTTTCGTTAAGTTTTATGAAACGTCATTTGCTTAAGCAAAGTGCGAAACTGAACGCACATTCCGTACGGAATCAGCTTTTCTACTAATACATACATACATATGTATGTTTGTACGTAAAAATAAATTAATTTTGAAAATGGAAAAAGAAGAAGAAATAGTTTACATATAAAATTTAATAGAAAATGTGGAAGAAAAGAAGTGTCTGTACACAAAAGTGACATTTCATATATTTTATTTAACATATTTTATTTCCACTAATGTATATTTTAGTACTTTTGTCCTAAAAATAAAATAAATACTACAAAGTACATAATTTCGGTTGTATCTTTTCTTATTATTAGTAAAAATAATAAAATACATACGTATATTTTAGCATATTTTTTTTAATTACAATCGTTTTATATACATTTGAGTACAAGACTCAATTTGTTTAGGATAAATAAGAAGATACAAATTTTTCGAAAAATTATTTATGCTACATATGTGTGCAACTATGACTACTTAAATTTTAAGTCGCATAAGTACATTATAGCCACCTAAAAGTCTCTGCAAATTTCCTTAAGCATTTGACAGACTTTTCGTTCAATTTTGACATTAGCTTAAGCCAGCTTATGCATATTATGGTTGGGCCTTTAAGCTCAAACGTAGCAATACTCAACTATGTACGGATATGGCGAATACTTGAGCAAAAGCAACGCGGTGGCGATCGCACCGCAACCGCATTTAAGACGAGTAAATCACGAAAACCACTGATCATGCAGCTCTCTGCTTTGTGGGTTTTTTGTTGAATGGCGCGTTTTTTTCTTTATTTTGGTGCGTTTTGAAATTTCAAAGTTGACAACGCTGATACTGATGTTCTTTGTATGACAATAAGAAGTTAGCAGCGTTGTCAACTTTGAAATTTCAAAAGGCACCAAAATGGAGAAAAAAACGCGCCATTTAACAAAAAACGCACCATGTTCAGATTTTTTTTATTGAAAATTGTTATTGAATTAATTTTGCGTCTTTACAACATTTAACTTTAGTCTAAAATTCTAATGTTGATATAATATTGTGCCAATGCATGAAGTGAATCATTCTCCACCGTTTTTCAATACTAGATAATATTTCGACGTCGGATTCAAATTATACTGCTAATGGCATGATATCATATTTGCAATGGGATAAAACATTTTGTGTAATGCTGGTTGTTGATGCCGGTTATAGCTAAATGGGCTTAAAGCTGCAATGTGTTTTCGTCTTCCAGCATGCCGAACAAGGTTGCGTGATATCGCATTTGCACTAACAACATCTTGCTTTTGTGTTATTATTTGGTCAAGGCCGAATCCATTGCTTAAACTCACATTGTGATTCCCAAATCCTTTTGTATTTCGCTTATGATCTCCTTTTTTAGACTCCATTCTTGACACTAACTTTAAATATTTCTTTTAGTAAATATAAATTTTATTAATTTTAGTGTTACGCATTTTATAAAAAACGAACAATGATCGCAAGTCTCAAGAATACTTTGTTTTTGCAAGCTCTTTAACAGACTTGACAACAACTTTTACGACAAAAAACCAATTATGTACTCTGAAAATCTAAAAGGGACAACAAATTTCTTATAATGAAATGTTACAAATTATCTATAACAACAAGACAGTTTAACGGTTTTTGTGAATGCGTTTTGGTACCTCTTAAACATCTGTAAAATTGAATGTAAAAATTGTACACAAATTTAGTGAAATGGTATTGAAACAGTTGTATTTTTTGGAGCCACCCAAAATTAAAAAAACGCACCAAAATTAAAGAAAAAGCGCACCACGCACCAACTCGGATATTTTTCGCACAAAACATTTAGAAAAGCACCAAAAAAGGTGAGAAACGCACCAAGTTGACAACGCTGGAAGTTAGTCTAGTCTTTCAGTTTAGTTGAGTTTGGACAGCCGAAAGAACAAGTGTAAAGTGAATAAAAAAAATTGCAGTAGAATGTTTTTTGTTAAAAAAATAAATGTATGTAAATATATATCCTTATATATATCGGTATATGTATATAATTTTAGCACATAAAATAATCTCAATTTAAAAAAAGAAAGTGTTAAAAATACTCAAGTTAAACATATGAAAACATGTGAAACTGAAATTATTAAAAATATTCCCAACTGAAAAAATAGAATTCTACCGTACAGAAAGACGTGGAAGAATTTATATTAAGTACCATAATAACAAAAATAAATTGAAATTGTTTGAACCTGATAATAAAGAAATCGCTGCAGGCACAAAACAAAAGCTTGGTAATAATACACTTCTATCCATAATTAATTTTTTGTATATGTACTAAGTGCAAACATATGTTTAATAACAGTACCAGAAGATAACGCCCAACTTTGCTTACAAAGTTTGAAATATGATAACCTGTCAGCGGAAGATTTTAAATCAACTTGGTTTGCCTGTGCGCATTATCTCCTCAACTAGATCCCTAAGGATTCGAAAAATATTAAAGAAGCGCTACTGATGTGGCCATACTACACAGGACCCATTGGATCACAATTGATAAATATGCTTAAAAATATTATGCTCATTCATTCACTTCTTAATGGTGGCAAAATCAATTTGATGTATAACCCATTCAGTTTCAATGTAAATTCCTAAGGGAAAATTTTTATATTTAGTTTAGAAAATTTATTATTTGAAATACATATTGTTGTCACAATTTTAAGAACCTGAATGGCAATCTTTTATTTTTTTTCAACAGAATCTTTTTTACTGGCTTGCTGAACTGTTTTAGAAGCGTTATTGAAGCAAAGCAAAAGCTACTGCGATCTCAAATTTTTTAAATTTAACGTTACAAGTGGTGGTACTAAGAAGTACCGTCAGATAGGAAAGGGTTAAAGAATATACAAATTCATGATCAAGAAATAAAGATTGTTGAGCAAAGTTTGGAGGGGTGTGATACTTCGAAAGGTAATTTATAAAATTTATTAAATATGTACATACATATATATTTATATATGTATAATATATGAAATGAACTTATAATTTTTTCTTATTATCATTGCAGATGAAAATTATTATTTTTTAAAAGTATTATGGAGCCTCCATTACTGCCTATACCCCACAAAAAAATT
Organism: Lypha dubia; assembly: GCA_947311025.1. Taxonomy (NCBI): domain Eukaryota; kingdom Metazoa; phylum Arthropoda; class Insecta; order Diptera; family Tachinidae; genus Lypha; species Lypha dubia. Next base: position 100,604,146 of record OX371260.1, on the reverse strand, counting down.
TCCAAGAAGAAATGTAAATCGAAAAAGGGAATATGGGAGATTTTCTATTAAGAATTCCCAATAATCATTTATACACATATATAAGTGAAACAAATCAGGGCTTGCAAGACCGCATAATTTTTTTGCAAATAAAAGTGAACCAATACAGCCATTTATTTTAACCATTGGGGAAGCTAAAAATTTTATTGTTTAAAAATTTTATGTTTATTTAGACGCAAATTTAATTGATAGAGCCTTTGATGTCTGTTTTAAGAGATTTCGTATTTTCAGTGTACAGTACCCCTTAGCATGTAAAAATTTTTTGTGTTTTGTTGAAGAGTATTTGTACGAAATTAATGTAGAAAATTAAAAAAAAAAAATTGTAAAATTGCATTTCTTATTACAGATATTAATAATATATAAAAATGTTCGTATTAAATAATAAAATGTGCTTGTCTTATAAATACTTTTTTCTTATTGTATTTATATACATATTAGCTTATCCCGGTGTGCTTCGCTACCCCCCTCGTTATAAAATAAAATTAAAAGTATTTATATATCGTATTGTGAAAATTTAATGACAATCGGTCCAGTAGTTAAGACTATATTACGATTTTTAATTTTCCTAAAAAGGGGCGTGGTCCCACCCACTTTTCTCCTGGTACGTATTCCAAATTATGCCAATACAATATGTACCAAATATCATCGACGTAGGTCAAAAAATGCCCAAAATATGGCGATTTAAATTTTTGGGATATATGGGAGGTATCACGCCCCTTTGTCCAATCCCGCCCATATTTGCAGCAGCACTAAAAAAATGCACACTGAACCGACATACAAAATTTTGTTCAAATACCATTATCAGGAGCAGAAATAATAGATTTTTAATTTGTGGTTTGTATGAGAGGTACCACGCCCCTTTGTCCAATCCCGCCCATATTTGCAGCAGCACTTAAGAAATGCACACCAAACCGACATACCAAATTTTGTTCAAATACCGTTATCAGGAGCAGAAATAATAGACTTTTAATATGTGGTTTGTATGGGAGATACCACGCCCCTTTTTCCAATTGGACCGAATTGTAAATCTAAACCACCCGGGGCACCACCCAAACGCATACAAAAAAATTTATGCAAATCGGTCCAGCCGTTTAGGAGGAGTTCAGTTACAACGCACGTACAGTAGAATTATATATATAAAGAGCCACGCCCCTCCGCCGCCATGCCATTAATTTAAATAATAACTATCGTATCATATAAGTTGGACCAAATTACATATATAAGCCAATTTTCATGAATATCAGTTGACTCGTTTTTTAGTTTATTCGGAAACATTTAGATTTTTATATTATTAAAAAATGGGCGTTAAAGTAGGCGTGGACGAAAAAAAATTTCCTATTATTTATGCTGGAGTTTGAATAACATGCTGACAAAGTTTCAGAAGGATCGGTCCAGCGGTCTAGCTTCGTATACGGTACAAACATTTTGCCACGCCCCTCCGCCCCCAGGCCATTAATTTAAATAATAACTATCCTATCATCTAAGTTGGACCAAATTACATATATATGCCAATTTTCATGAATATCAGTTGACTCGTTTTTGAGTTTATTTGAAACATACACAGTGACACGGATTTTTTATATATTAAGATGTATGTATATTGTACATGTTTCCTTTAAAATAATAAGATATACATTAGCTTTTAAAAATAAATATTTTTTTTTTATTGCAAAAATATGTATACCTTGCTTATTTAATTCTTGCAATGTAAATGCTTCTTGTACACAAAGAAATATTTTCATTGCATACATGATAGACTTCATAAAACCAGTGAAATATTTACGTTATTGCAATGTAAATGTTTCATGTGAACAACGAAATATTTTCATTGCATACATAATTTGCTTCATAAAACCAGTGAAATAGTTACATTATTGCAATGTAAATGTTTCATGTGAACAACGAAATATATCCATTACATGCATGATTGGTTTCATAAAACCAGTGAAATAGTTACATTATTGCAATGTTCATGTTTCATGTGAACAATGATATATTTTCATTGCATCCATGATTAGCTTCGTAAAACCAATGAAAAAGATTCATGTAAACGCTGACAAAAGAGTTCATAATATGCATGAAACTCAACGAATTATTCTTCATTAATATAATGAATTCTTAGGTTAGCTCATTATTAATGACAAAATTCATTGATACAATGATGAAATTCATAGTTGGCATGAAGGTTTTCCTTTCAGTGTATGTATGTTGATATACACAAGTTGGTACAAAAACCTACATACACACATAAATAAATACATACATACATTCATACAAGCATTCATGCATACATCCATACACACATGAAATCTCGAACACGATTTTCATTATACACATAAAAATGAGATTCACAACTGCTCACAACAAGTAAACATTCATAAAGCAAATGTTGATTGTTAAAAATTCTTGAAATCTGCTATTATCAACGCATATTTTGAAACATTCTTTAGGTTGCTAGTTGTTGATTCAAGGAGAAAAATTTTTAAATATAAGTCATTGTAAGATCGGCATGTTTGTCAACAAGTCGAAGTTGTGTTTGGTTGGATTGGCATATATTTTATTGTTTGGTATTTTTAATAGCGGCATATTGTATGAAAAAAATATTTTGTATATGTGTGTTTTTGCATTTTTGTGTGGATGGCTTGTTTTCATTGACAGGAAATTGTTGCTGAACAATATACATTAGTGATGTTACGAATATCAATTTTTAGTATTCGCGAATACGAATATTTAAAACAGTATTCGCCGAATACGAATATTTCTTTTGAGGTTTATATTTCAAATTTAATTGGAAAAAATCCCTGCCTTTGCGTTAGTAACTATAAATGAAAAAAAAAATTTAGTGATTTAACATTATTATTGCATTAAGATGCCGAATTTGAAAACCTCTACAGAACATTTTTTAATTATTTTACTTACATACTTTCAGATTTCGTTTTTCTTACTCTGCGTGAAATACAATGGGTTTTTTTAATAAAAATTAGTATATTTTTTTACATTTTATGTTTATTTTTTTTAAGCTTTTGTATGATTTTTTTTTTGGAATATGTATGGGAAAATTATTCGAAAAATATTCGCTTGAATTTGGCGAATACGAATACGAATATCTTAAAACAGGCGAATAGTCGAATGCGAATACGAGTATTCGTAACATCACTAATATACATACATACATACATATGTATTACAGAGAATTTATTTTCATTTTGTGTGCTATATAAAAAATTTTACTAGTTGTCAAGTACAAAACTTTTTTTAGAAAACTGGAAATTCATTTGTTATTAGGTAAATATTTTTCTAATTTTCACATAAAATTATGGAATATGAGGGGAATTTTTAGTAAATATATTCACCCCTATCGTGAATAAGAAGTGAAATTTTTGTTCACGTGAAATTTTAATTCCACTCGAAGGGAAAAATGGTATCGTGAATCTTCCGTGAAAAATTATTCCCGCTATCAGTTGTTAGTGAATGTAAAAAAGGGAAGAAGATTAAAAAAATAAAAAATCATACAACTTTTTGTTCAAAAATATACACGGACATATTTATTTTAAAGAAAACTTCAAAAATCAAAGTTAAATATTCAGTTTTGGAGCTTTAGTTTGGATGCTCCGTTTGTTTATTGCATTCTAACTTTTATGTTGTAAAATAATTCGGCTACTTTTTGGAAAGCCAACAAAACGAAAAAATGCCAACAAATTAAAGTTTCACAAATCTGCAGGCAATCGACCTGATTTTTTGCATTTTGTTGAGGAATACATCAGTTTGTGCCTTATTATCAAAACTTTTCATTAAAATAAACTTTTTAAGCTTTAATATTCGAATTATAAGAAGAAATACATATAATTTCTGTTCTATTCCCCATCAAAAATAAAGTGAAAATATCAATGTGAGAAGTGAAAAAATTCCGAGGGAAATATTTATTCACGATAAGGGGAATTTTTTTCAGTGAACATTTTTCACGTTGTTATTCTGGACTGAATAAAATTTGTTCATGCGAGTTGTTCACGATTGCAAATACGTGAAAAGTGAAAAAATTTCACGTGGAAAATTATTCACGATAGGGGTGAATCTCTCCTTTACAAAATTCTACATTTATTTGAGCATTTACTTAAGTATTTATGTTTTGAATTTTGTTTATTTGTTGCGGGTTAGCAATATCTAAATATATGTACATATGTATGTATATATTTCGTTGGTAGCCATACCAACTTATCAGTAGATGTTTTACCCTTTATGTTTAAAAAATTTTAAAGCTCATCCATTTATACGAAAACTCACAAATAAATTGAATTACAAAGCATAAAAATAGTCTTTAAATAGTCTTTATGGCTACCAACGAAATATGTATATATTTAGATATTGCTTTTCATATGTACAAAAAAAAAAACTTTAAAATATGGAATTGAAGATCTGAATGTAAAACCCATACTGCGCAATATGAAATATGTACATACTTATATACATAGTTAAGTTTGATTTCAGTTGCCTAAAAGAAAGTCAACCCTGGTACGGTTACAAAAAACTTCACCAATACCAGGTTTAAAACATTTAAACATTAAAATTATTTTTATTTAGAGAACTCTTCGTCCTAAGTGATGTGAAACGGATAACGTAAGAAAAATTTGTTTTTATAGTAAAAATATATTTAAAAGCTTGGGTAAACGCCAATTGCTGCTAACGCCCCTAATCAAGATTTAAATTTATTAAAAATTTATTATATGCATGTACATATACATATATGTATGTATATGGTCTGGTGGAGAAAATATATGTAAAAAGGTCTTACAATTATTTTGCAACAATTTGAAGCTGCAGCTTTGGCATTTTGCCATGAAGAAACATCGAATAAATCAAAAAATTTTATGGTGACAGCTTTACAAAAGCCCAATAAAACTAACATCAAAAAGTTAACCATTCCCTATCCTTTCAGTAGCCAGATCATGGTTAAAAATTATTAAGGTTTTTGTTACAGAAAAGACTTTAAACTTCTTTAAAAGATTTTTTATTTCAACGGTTTTTTTTACAGAATGATCCAGAAGAATGGTATGCAGGCTTAGATATTGTAAGTACCATAAAAGTAGTTAATGACACTGCAGAATGGGCGGTCATGTTGATAGAAGAATTTAATCAAGTCTTGTCAAGTGATGAGGAAGAAAATCAAATAATGCAATTCTTGAGCATTTGCTCGAATAAATGTTATATTTTGTAAAACGGAAGTTTTTTTTCATTTTGCCTAATCAATACTTTTATTGGCAACCAAGGGTGGTCTAAAAACAAATCAAAAATTTAATACTTTTCAGTATTTGATATATCTAGAACAAATGTTAAAACAGTAATAAAATTTATTTATTTGTGTGTATAAAGTTTAACTTTTTAATTTTTTGTACCAATGGGCAAACATGGGGGGTTAATGGTATTTTTGCAGAATTTTATAGAACAAATTGTAGTGTGATGAGTTTTTATGAACTTTGGTTTAAACCCCATGCACTCCACTTAAAAATACTCACACTTATTTAACAGGTTTTATACATAAATATAAATTGTATTAATTTTGCTGATTATGCACAATATTACTAAATTTTGTGAGAGTGAGCCACGCCTTCCCGTTATGCGATCCGAATATTTTTATCCGAAGCAAAGTTTTTTGATGTGAATAACATTTTAGGAGGAAGTTGCAAGCGAAAACTTACAAAAGTTTTCGCCTCATACTGGTAACGCGCACCCTAATGTACATTCATACAAAATTGCACAATGATACAAAAAAGATTGAAGTAGAAATACCATTTACATATGTATGTATGTATATGGTAGGTTTTGTTGCGTACGACAAGAATCTGCTATTTATATGAATAATTTGATACTTTTATGCACTTATAAACTAGTATACAGTTGAATGCAAAACGATGTTAAATTCCTTAATGAATTTAAAAATAAAAGATAAAATAAAATAATAAAATTATTTTGGAAATTTTACGCAATTTCCAAAAGCATGTTTTCATTGTACTCGACAAAATATTCAAAAACCATAGTATATCTTTCCACATTTTTAATATTCGTAATGTAAGATGGGGTTGCATTCTAATCGATTTCAGATTCGCATTTTCTAAAAAAATTGGAGCTGGATATAGAGGGAATTTTGAAAGTTAACATTTAGTGTTAATGTAGGCTTAGACCTAGCTTGCCTTCTGCCTTACTGAAGCCAGACTGAAAACAAAGTCCTATGAAAAGAAAATCTGTGATACCGACCATAGAGCAGCAAAGCAGAAAATCTTTACTCAGCGTAACTACTATTCTATAATAGCATTCGCAAGATCATAGATACCATGTCCTCGAATCCCATTGCATTAAAATGGTTTTGCACTAATTTAGAAAAGTTCGATTTTAAAACAAAAGCTCATTATGGCTTTGAAAACTTATGAAGAAATTTGGGCAAAATTTGCATCTGACATTTAAGTTCAAAACTCGTATGTCGATGTTAAAGGGGAACTTAATGCCCCTTTTTTGAGATATATTCGTACAACGAATAGAGTATTAAAATGTTCCGCATTGTAGTGATTTACATAATATATCAATACATAAAAATTGTTACTACGCCAATTATATACCAATATTAAATAATTTTAATGAAATAATTTATTTTTTAAATAAAATGAAGTTATTTTTAATGCAAGTTTTGTACTCAATGTATGTTCATAGCTAATACTTAAAAAAACCAAAGTTTTTATTTTATAAAAGTATTTTTTTTTCTTTTCAAAAGTAAAAAGAAAAATATTAATAGTAAAAAGCAAATATGTATATCCAGACTGTGTACCACTTGTCAGTATAAAAAGTGCACTGTGCAATCAATTTACGTGTTTTACTAAATTGAATTTGAATGTTTTGTATTAACACACACTCACCTTGTTGAAAAGGTTGTATTCATATTCCGCTACATTGTGGCAATTCGGAAATCTACCAGACATTCCTGCCACCACAATATCATCTCCTTCCGTTTCCGGAAATACTCTTGAATACTTCTTGGGAATACTTCCATTACCGTATGTTGTTTCTTTAACATTTGACATAACGAACGAAAAATCTTTTGTACCACTTGTAAAACCTTTGTATTTTTATTTTTTAGCGTTTAATAAACTGAAGATAGTGCTGATATACGTAATCAAATTTAACAAAATTTATCCAGTGTACTAAACGAATTGCCAATCAGTTTGCAATTGGTTCACTACTGAAATTGTGGTTACTTTTATAAGATGATTCTTTCATTTAATATTCAAAAAAGTGCCGGCAGCCTTAGAATTTTAATTAAATTTAACATTATCAAACTCTACAAAATCATCGAATATAATGTATAATTACGAAAGATTATGATAATATATGTACAGAACAAAATTTTTAATGCACAGTGGTATTCTTGAAATAGAGCTTACTTTTAAAATGTGTGTATTGCTAACTAATATGCATAAGCTAACATAAGTCAGCAATACATGTAAATCATATGTGCGCAACTATAATGAACTTAAGGAAACTTTTCTTTAAATTTAATAAGCAAAGTACGAAATTAAACGCATATTTTGTACGGAATCAGCTGACATTAACTGCCTGGCCCACAATGTCCAACAAAAAAAATAAAAACAAAAGATTAAAAAAATTCAATTTTACACACTTAGTTTTTGTTTTAAATGTAATTTGTATGAAAGAAAAATTCGTTCGTATTCGTGGGCCAGGCAGTAAAAATAATTGTGTGTGTACATAAAAATGTTTTTATACATACATACATATTAGCAAATAGTTAATAAAACGCTTTGTGCCTCAAGTACATACTTGATTAATTTTAGATATTGTATTTTTTGTACATATTGTATTAAAAATCACAAGAACAAAATTTTAATGTTTTTAATTTTTCGGTAAGATTTTTTACAACTCAATAATATACACTGCTGTAATTGTTGTTATTTTTCAAGAAGAGTTACTCACAAATAATGCAAGTATTACATAAATTTGCAATAATGTGTTAAGTTCACTTATAGTGATTTCACACTGAATGTTAAATCCCGAATTTAAGATTAAAACCATTAACAGAAGTCTCTTTTGATTTACTAATGCATTGACAGGATTTTCGTCAATTTTAGATAGTTTCTGAGACTAGCTAAAGCATATTATCCCTAAGTGCGCTTGTTTACTCCAAATTTGGGCAAAATTTGCACTGAGCATTGCTTAAATGCGTTCGCTTAGACCTAATTTAGATACGGATAGCTAACTTCAAGAAAAAATTTTTTAATATTCCTTTAAACTTTGTGTGGTGTTTAGACACACAAAGTTTGTTTTACAAATTTTGTTTCCTTTCTTTGCTCTTTCTTAATTTTTTGACGCTTTGGATTTAGTGTTTTATTATTTCTCTATACATACAGTAGGTCACAAAAATATTTTGCATATGCAAAATAAAATAAATTTGAATAATAAATGCTCTATAAATATTTTTTCTTCCAAAAAGTGATTAATATTTTATTCTTTCAAAATCGACAAGTATACATTCCTGTCGATTATCCCATCAATAAAAATTATATTTCCAATTCTTAATGCTGACATACATCCCCACATCATTATGGATCCACCACCATATTTTATATATTTTAAATTTAGGGATTCGTTTGGTTTGCGCCAAAAGATTCGACGTCCCTCTGACCCAAAAAAGTTAAATTTGCTTTCATCGCTGAACACTACAGTTTCCCAAAAGCCAGAAGATTTATTTTTATGCATTTCAGCAAATGATAGCCGCTTTTGTCTGTTGACATCAGATATAAATGGTTTTTTTCTTGCCATAAGAACATGAATATTATTCGCTCTCAGGACCCTACGTATTGTTTCGTCACTCACACTTGGTTTTTGGGCCGCCTTAAGTTTTTCATTAATTTTTTGGGGCAGATAAATGTGGCTTTTCCCGATTTTCGTTAAGAATTTGTATCTCATTTCTAGACGTCAATAATTTAGGACGACCTTTTCGTTGAATATTTTCGCTCACGCTCATTTGCCCGTTTAATAATATTTTCTATTGTTTGCCGACATCGACTAAACATATCACTAATGGTTAATTTTCCTTGAATGTGAACGTAGAATATAATTTTTTTCTCAGAACCTTTTAATTCTTTTCCCTTCGGCATTTTTGTGACTAAAAATTTACGTCTGCGCACTGCAATAATGATTTCGCAACTAATTACATACATATATTACTAAAATACATGACAAGCGTTATGCCAAAAAGAGAAGAAAGAAAGAAACAAAAAAAAAAAAACACACCAACAAATAAAAATAACGGTGATTGTTAAGAAGAAAAATATTTTTGTGAGCTACTGTATGTACATTAGGCTTGCCACATCCCAAAAGCCAGCCAGCTTGACACTCACCTAAAATGAGCAGAAAAACTGCTGAATTTTATTTAAAAAAAAAACAATAAAAACATAACAAATTATACAAAAACTTAAAAAAAAAAACAAAAACGTATTACAATTCAGTCTACGTCAAATAATATAAACATTCTACAATTAATTTACATTTAGCTATGTTAATTTTTCCACATATACGTTGTACTTTTAGTAACAGACTTAACTAGTTCTGTTCCTTTAGGCGTTAGTAAAAAATTTTGAAAATTTTTACAATTTTCATCAAAGTTTTGTCTTATTAACAGTTCAGCCTTTATAAGGTCAAATCCCATTCCGTAATGCTGGACTTCCTTCATATTTTATAGAAATATCGATTTGGCATAATTTGCAAAATGCGGTATAATCATCTTTTTTTTAATCCATTTGCAATATTCTGCTTCTTCAATCCATCTATCGCAGAATGTTGTATATCTTCCTTTTTTTGAAGGTCGGGCATGTTCGTTATTTTCCATGGTAAATGGACGAGACAAGCCTCAATATATTGTAACAATATTATTTTAAATTCTTCGAATATAAAAACAATTAAACAATTTAAATTTGCTATTTACTATTTACATCAAAAAAGTTTACACTTAATTTCAAACAGCTGTTTAATGTTGTAATTTTTTAGTGTTGGGCAAAAACAAGCAATAAGTCAATGATGAGTTAGGGGGGAAATTACAAGTGTTGATACTTTTTTGGTTATCGATTGCAATGAATTATTGATGTTGGGCAAAAAATAAGAATTATTTTTTGGGTTTGGTGTTTAACAAATGATGATACATTTTTTTTAATATTGAATTTTTTTAATTTAAAAAATGAACTGGACAAATTCTATTTTATCTTGACACTTGACAGGACCTAAGAAATCTTGACAATCAAGCTCATTCCAGGCCATGTGGCGACCCTAATGTACATACATATACCACAATACATATGTATATAAAAACAACTATGTATGTATACGATGAAAGAGAAGAAAATAACAGCCGGGTCCACGATGTCGTTCGACAACTTAAGCTCGCTCGCTTACGCGCCCCACTAAATATCAATTTTGCGGTCGTCTGGTTTTACGTGTTTAATGCAATCATTGTCAAATGACTCTATTGTCACATCAAATATTCCATGTAAGTTGAGCCATTTGAACATGGCACAACTACCAGGTATGCGCACTTCGATAAGAAGTACAACAAACCAAAAACAAGTAGTATATTGTTGGTATAAAATACTCGATTTTTTTCAAAAACAAACAAATAAATTTAGTAATTTCTTAAAAATGCTTTGCAAACTGTAACAATTAATTTTGTATGCTGTAAAACTGTATCAGTTACGCCCGCTTTCACGATGTTCGATTAAAAAATAATCAACACTTTAACCGAAAGTCTGGCTAAATTGTGTTACACAATATATGATTAACTCTTAACTGACAGAATTTAACAGAAAAGTTGATGTTAAATTTAAGTGTTAGAAATTTGCCGGTTAGCACTCTAACCGGAGGAAAATAAAACAAATGGATGGAGATATAAATCGATATTTATATTTTTTGTAATATTTTTAATTTAAAAATTTCGATTCACAAAATAAGAAAGAAACTTCAATAAGTTTAGCTAAAATCTGGGCATCTGATAATTTTGTAAAACGCAACATGGCACGGCGTATTACAAGCTAACAAAACGTGTGGTATTACTATAAATTTTCATTGTACGCCACAGTGCTTGCATGTTATCTTCATATACATAGAATAACAATCTTATGATGTCCACGGGGGAGAGTGATTGTTGAGCAAACATTTTAATTTTATTCCGCATTATGTCAATACCACAGTCATTTGAGGCATTTAATTCCAATATTACTTCCTGATAGCTGTCACCAAGTAATATTCTAGCCAAACATTGTCGTAGTTTTGCCCACACCAGTTGTACCCTATACCATACCAAAAAAAATTAGCTTTTGCTTATTTTTTTATTCACCATTTTACTTACCGCTATAATATTGTTAGGAGCATTACCTTGCATAGCAAATTCGGACAAAAGAGCTACAGTTTCTTCATTGTCTACAATTTCATCAAATTTTGCCGGTCGGTATTTTTCAATCCTAGATAACAGTATTGGACATTAAATATGTTTATTTACATAATTTTACATGATCTTACCATGGCAAGTTCCGTCTCCTGATTTATATCCTTTCCTCTGGACACATCCAATCTATGTGGCAACGTGGCAAAATGCGTTTAAAGTTTTCAAAGCGTAAGCATTTATATGGACGGCTTGAGGATGTAAGCGGTTATAACTTGGGCTTAGATAGAGATATGTTTATGCAACTGTTTTTACAAATAAAGAAGGTATTGAGAAACTCTTTTTCGTCAGTAACTGAAAAATTTTGTTTTTTGAGATATGACTATGTTGCAATAAAGGAGCAATATGTATAAATAACAATATTTTAATTATTACTTACCTGAATTTTACTATTATTACAAAGTTTTGTTTCTCAAATTTGCAAAAACTGGTTTTTTAATATTATTTCTTATGTAAACAAACCGATAGTATTGCCACATTTTTATTAAATTCTTCTGTTAGTTAACCGAAAGATGGTGAAACGAAAATTCGTAACCGTTGATTAAATAGTGCCCGTTAGCCTAACCAGCAATTAGTTAATTTTTTGTTAACAGACATTTTACCGAACATTGTGAAATCAGGCGTTAGTATAGAAATTTGATATAAAGCTATCTGAGTCAGCTGTGCTAGTAAGCTCACCTCTTGAATATGCCTTGCTTCAAATGTAAACACAAAACATTTGTTTTCAATAAATCAATTTTGTGAAAAATAATTTATGGCAAAATAATTTTTGGTATTGTGTTAATTTCACAAATTCAACAAGAACCAGCAATGGCTTTAGATATGGTTTTTTAATGCTCAATAATATTTTTAGTAATAAATAATTACACTGTGATAGTCGAAAAAATTAACTTCGATGAATCCTTTTCGAACTATTAGGGGGGAGTCCCCTGAGTGCGAAAGTACAATTGGAAGTGTCAGATTGGCTCCAGTTTTTGAGAAATCAGTATACATCCAATTTTTCATGGATATATACCGATTTCTCAAAAACTGGAGTCAATCTGACACTTCCAAATGTACTTTCGTACTCAGGGGACTCCCCCTAATAGTTCGAAAAGGATTCATAGAAGTTCATTTTTTTCGGGTCAAAAACTATCACAGTGTTATTAGATGTACAACAGTAGTGTTGTTAAAATAAATATTTACATAAATACCTACTAATTTTCCATCATGAAATTTCTAAAATTATGTACATATGTATGTATGTAAATTATTCTTTCTTCCTTCGGAATAATTAAAAAAATCATTTTTTTGTTTTATTCTTTTTTTTGGTTTTTTTATTTAATTTTTTTTTGTGTTTTTTATTTAAATTTCTTAAATTAATTCCTATGAAAGTCCTTAATTTTAATTATGAGCCATCTCGGAGAGCCGCTTGTTAGGCTGGTCTTTGATCAGGCTTTGATGAGTTATTCGTTAGCACTGACTTAATGACTTGCAATGACCATATTCTTATTCTAATTCACCTGTGCGAAAATGCTTTGTCAGCAATTTTATTTTATTTAAATTTTCTTTCTCATCCCAAATTCACAGACGAAATCTGATCTTTGCTTAAGCATTTGTTAAACAGTTTATTAAAAAGAATTTATGATTTGATGGGAAGCGCAAAGTCAGCAATAATTTATTTAAATACAAAACTTATGAATTAAATTATTTATATTGTTTTTGTTGTTGTTTTCCAACTCGTATCTTAACTTGTACATATAAAATAACAAATATTTTAATAATTTTGTCAAATTAATATCTATGTCGACAACCAAAAAGTAATTGACTGATTTTGACATTTGTTGTCGCACAATATCTCTCAGTAAAAAATAGAATAAAAAATTAATTAAATTAATTCTCGTATTCTATTTCTGTTGAAAACTTGGTTAAATAGTTGATATTCTTCCCAATTAGTATCCACTTTACGAAAATTGTAAAGATGGACAATTGAACGCTGATGAGAGGTGTAGCGACCTTGAAATCGGTACTGATACGTTCTGCTAAACTGATTGGATATAACAATATTATTTTTCAACTTAAAAAGACAACTCTTAGTAATTTGAATTTTCATTAATTCAATAAAACTGAACTTGAGCCTGATATAAAAAAAACAGTTAAATCCAAAAACAAAATCACCTCTATCGTGAATAATTTTCCACATAAAATTTTTTCAATTTTCACGCATTTGCAATCGTAAACATCTCGCATGAAAAAATTTTATTCAGTCAAGAATAATGACGTGATAAAATGTTCACTTCAAAAAATTCCACTTATCGTGAATAATTTTTTCCCATGAGTTTTTTCACTTTTCCCTTTAATTTATTCACTTCATTTTTGATGGGGAATAGAACAGAAAATGTATGTATTTCTTCTTATAATTCGAATATTAAAGCTTACAAAGTTTATTTTAAAAAAAAAGTATCTGATACTAAAGCACAAAAAAATAAGTCATTTCCCTGCGGATTTGTGAAGCTTTAATTTTCTATACTTCTTTTATTTTGTTGGCTTTCCAAAAAGGAGCCGAATTATTTTAACACATAAAAGTTAAAATGGAATAAACAATATATGTATATCACTTTGGCTTTGAAAGTTGTCTTTAAAATATGTATGTATGCCCGTGTATATTTTTGAACAAAATCTTAAATTTTTTTATCTTCTTTATTTTTTTACATTCACAGATAACTGATAGCGGGAATAAATTTTACGTGAGATTCACGATTCCATTTTTCCCCTCGAGGGGAATGAAAATTTCACGGGAACAAAAATTTCACTTCTTATTCACGATACCTTTCATTGAGCTAAATCAATTTACTAAAATTAGTGTTGAAAAAGTATTGAGTATTTGAGTACTGAAAAGAAACTACTCAACACTTTCAGGGTTGTATTTTGTAGTATGTAAGCGAAAGTTTTACTTAAAAATGTGTCAAAATTATACAACTATGTGTGCAAATTTAAGCTTGTTTAAAATATATGTAAAGCTGAATACTTGTTGAATACAAAAACTTTAATAATTATTAAAATTACACTTTAAATAAAACTAAAATAATATACAAAAATATAATAAAACAATGGCAAGCAGAAAGACACATACATATGTATGGCTTCATTTTAAAGAATCTGAGGGAGGAGACATAGCCAAATGCAAAATTTGCAAAACGATGATTTCCAATAAAGGTAAGTTTTTTATACTAATGTATGTTGTACATGTGTTAAGTTTTAAAATATTATCTTTTGTATAGGAGGAGGAAGCTCCAATTTAAAGAAGCATTTGGTTTCTAAGCACCCGACAATTGATTTGAAAAACCCAAGTGAACCCGAAGGCAGTATCGTCAAACGGCTCCGTCTAACATTTTGAAAATTGTTCAGGAGGAGGAACAAAATTTGTTTAAATTAAAAATATTGAGATTTTCAATGCTAATTTCTCCAATATGATAAAAGCGCCATGACCATGTCGTAACCTCAGTTCCCAGCGAACGCGTTTTCTCCAAAGCAAGTCAAGTTCTTACAGATAGGAGAAATCTTTTAAGTTCTGGCAATGTCGATAAAATTTATTTTTCTACATTTCAACGATGAGTAAGTAATAACATAAATTTTTACAAGAGCTTAAATTAAAAATATTTTGAAGAAATCAATGTCAGTGACAAAGTACGTTAAAAAGGATTAATGTACAAAAGCTAAAGTTCAAACCTATTTACAAATTTTTATTTTTTATAAATGAATTTATATATATTTAATTTTTGTTTTCCTTATAATATAAGGAAATGTATGAGTATGTGTGTTTTTACTTTGAAATACAAAAAGCCGCTAAAGTATTGAGTAGTATCGAGTACCCAATTAAAAAAGTATCGATTAGTATTGAGTAGTCAAAAGTAACCGCTTTTTACAACACTAACTCAAATTTCTCATCTTATTTCCAACAATTCTCCCACATCTTAGTATGTTATTTTTGTATTTCTACCCAAATATGTAAAACACATGTACGTGTTCTTTGTTTGGCTTAAACATACATGCATGATTAATACGTGTGAATGTAGTAGTAGGAACTTTAAGGGGTTATAGCTCCCAAACTACTGAACCTACAAAATCACACAGTACCTCGTTCAGTTCTGTGAAAAAATTTCTTCAATGTGGTGGAAGTCTTGTAAAAATGGATTGTAGATGCATGAAGGGCAGCACAAAAAAAAACAATTGTCTAATATCTAAACAAAGAAAAGCCAGATGTTGTCGTATATAAAATAATCTAAATTTTTAGTCACTGACGTTTCTATGTCTTCTAACATGCCTATTACATAAGCCGAAAAGCAGTTTAGCACGTTGTTACGAATATAACAAAATGCTTACGGAGTGAGTCGACTCTATGATATCAGGGAATCAATTAAATTATTATTATTATTAGATAAATAAGAATAAATTTTGAATTTCAAAAAGGAAGATTGTGTTTAATATTTCAAATAAATAAATACATATACATATATTAACTTTGAAAGATTTTTTTTTTTAATTTTAAACTTTTTTCGAGTGAAATTTAAAAAAGAAAACTTAAATGAACCTGCAGAGCAGCCTGTTGAATGGCGGGCCTCAATCCTTAAAGGTTCCCCTAGATAACACAACAGGATTCTCCTGTTTCTTCAGCTTCGGTGCTCGATAATGCCTCTATGATATTATTTGCAAACAACAAAAATTTAACATTGCACCAAGATGCTTCCAAAAACAAAACTCAAACCAAATTAGGAACCGATTCTACTTCTATTGATTTTAGTGATGATGATTGGGAATTGAGCTTCAAGAATTTATAGAAGTCAAAGGGAATAAAAGAAACGTTATGATTCAATAAATTTAGATATATCAGATTATTGATTTTCAATGGTCAATAACAACAACCGTTTTAAAATTTTGGGTAAAAATGTTAATCTCAATTTTTAAAATAATAAAAAAAGAAAGAAATTTAATTAAACCACAAAACGAAAGTTATTTTCCTCCAATTATCATTAAACGTTTGAACTTTAAGAGTTTTGTAAATTAACTTAACACGAAAATGTTGTTCTTAAGATACCCAATAAATCAAGGGATAAGTGCAAGTTATATTTACGTGATGTGCGCGTTCACCAAGAAATGACGTTGCTCGATAAAAAATAAATTGACTCTTACACCTTTACTCCAAAAGCACTGAAGAAAATAAGAATTATTTTACGTGGTATTTATTATAATACGGATATTGGTGACATTAAAAAGGAATTGTATATTATTTCACCGAATACTGCAAAATATATTTAAAAATTTGAAATGAAATTATAGTATAAGGGAATTACCGATTCTCCACCACTTCCGGTCACTTCCAAAAGCAATAAAATTTGTGTGTAAAAAGCCAATAAGTACCCAAAAGCAATTAAAAGGGTACCCAAAAGCCATAAATTTGATAAGGCGTCTAGACATGTAAATGACTGCAGGTATTCATGTCAGGTGCGAAGGACAGGAGAAAGAGGAATTAACAAAAAGCATAGACGTGACTTTATGATAGAATATTGATTAGAATAGTATTAGTGAATTGATCGTGGGAAATGTAAACAACTGTAGACTTCAGTTTCATATTATTAAAGGGTTGAAAAAAAATTTAATGAGTTAATGTATTATGAGATAGAAATGTATGTAAATGATTGCAGGTGTTCAGGTGAAATGCGAAGGATAGGAAGAAGTGGAATTAACAAAAAGGATAGATTATATGAGTTGACGTTAAAATATTGATTAGAATAGTTTTAGTAAATTGGCTGTGTGTAGTTATTTAGGCGACAGAACGCAGGTGTTTGTTGATAAGAATATATTAGTAAATTGGTTGTATGTATATTTGTTTTAGTAGACAGGATAAAAAAATAAAAAGCAGATAATATTATTTTGGATGACAGACAGACAGACAAATAGAATTTGTAATATCAATAATCATGTTGGTGTTAGCAAGTATTATTTATTTATGTATGGAGATGTAGGCATAACGTTGTTATTGTTGTTATTTTTAAAGTGAAGAAAATAGGGGATGAATAAAAAGAGTTTGTAATATCAATAATCATGTTGGTCTAGGGGAGTGTTATTTATGTTTGCACATGTATGTAGGTATAACGTTGTTATTGTTGTTGTTTTTTAAAGTGATGAAATATGGATCAACATATTGAATGTTGAAGTGAGAATGCATTGAGGGAGGATATGTAGGCATAACGTTGTTGTTGTAAGTAAGTGTAACTAAATTCGGAAAATGATCAAGATCATTTGGTTTCAAATAAGAGTGATTTCGTATGCAATATTTGTTCTAACGAGTATGTTAGCAAAAAAAAGTTTAAAAAACACATGGAAATACATAATGCATGTACATATATATTGTTCTCGTGTATGTTTAACATAAAATCACATAAAAACACGTTTAGAGGATTTTTCAAAAGCAACGGAATTTGGAAATAAGGATTGCAATATAGATGAAATATTGCATCCTCAGCCATCAACATCGGCAGAAGCCAGAAAACGTAGGCTTCCTTTTAGTTCAGTCATTCCTTGCAAATCGCAGCAGCCGGAAGGAGAATCTCTCCTCCAGTGTGAGGATTGTAAACTATCAATGCAATCCAGTAAATGGTTCAACCACTGTACAAGAGGAGCACAAGAACAAAATTGATAAATCGGTTGGAAATCGGATTACTCTTTCCAAAAGTGCCTTCAAATCTCGCAACCAATCCTACCGTTTTCCCAAAGGAAATAGTGACTTGAATGTAGAAAGCTATTTAGAGGAGTGAAAAGGTAGTTTCGAAAAAAATTTTGAATAGAAGTGTAGCTGAACATTTTATAGTAAAGTTTAACATTGAATTGACGGCTCGATATAAGCTACCAACAAATGATTTGATGACGGAAAAAGATATTTTTCATGTGACCGAAATGATGCGACTGTCGAGAGCAGATGACATCGGTGATGTCCGAGTTTCAGAAAGAGATTCAGGTTGCACTCTTATTCAAATGAAATGGCTTGATTTGAATGTAAATAAAGCATCACCAATCCCAGGCCCTATGTTCGGGAATTTATTATTTTTAATCCCAGGATCGCACAACATTAAAACACCAGTTGAACTATAAGAAAAAAGCATGCATTAATGTTAAAAACAATGATATGTATTGTTTCAAATGGTGTGTAATAGCAGCTTTTTATGATGGAGATAGTTCACACACCGACAGACCATCAACTTATGGAATACGGAATATCTCCGATTCAATAATTGTTTTGGAATGCGGTAGAGTACTGAATTTTAATGGAATGTCATTTCCAACGGATTTGAAGGATATTAAAAGATTCGAGCGGAATAATACTAATATTCGTATTAATGTTTTTGGCTATGAGAATAAGTCGAAAACCGTGGTTGGACCATTTTATATATCTAAAGCTGAAAAGGCGATTCATATAAATTTAATATAGTTGGAAAGCCAGTGTGGTGAAAATTATCTCTACATTTTAATAAAAAATATTTCAAGGTAATTATTTTCTTTGTAATATATAAATAATTGTAATTACTAATAACTTAATATTATTTTTTTTTCTTTCTTTTTTAGATTACTCTCACGACAGTTTTCTAAATACGGTCATACAGCTTCAATTTGTAATGGCTGTCTCTATCATACAACTTCAGCCAGTTCGATGACAATCCATAAAGAGAAGGAGTGTGGTAAATGTGTTACCAAAATGCCGGAAGGTGAAAAAGCCTTATTAAAACCAGAACTTCGGTAAATAAATATATGTACCATCTATATATATAAAATACAAAAAATGTTTGTACCCATGTTCGCTATAGACTCGGAAACTATCCAACCGATTTGACCCAAACTGGTGTCATTCAAAAGGGAATTTATAGAGGATGGCTTTAGGCTTTTAATATTTCAAGTGGGCGTAGCCCCTCCCACATAAATTGAATAACATCATATATCTTGACTATTGTGATAGCAAGAGTTTTGAAACATTGCAATAGTTCATATGTTACTAATGTGAGTAATCACGACAAAAATGGGCGTTATCGGACAAGTGGGCGTGGCAGCTCCCATATAACCCAAAAATTGAAATCGCCATATTTTGGGCATTTTTGGACCTACGCCGATGATATTTGGTACATATAGTATTGACATAATTAGGAATACGTACTAGGAGAAAAGTGAGTGGGACCACGCCCCTTTATAGGAAAATAAAAAATCTTAATATAGTCTTAACTATTGGACCGATGGTCATTAAATTTTCACAATAGGATATATAAATACTTTTAATTTTATTTTATAACGAGGGGGTAGCGAAGTACACCGGGATCAGCTAGTTTACAATATATGCGGATTTCGAATGTGTGTTGGAGGATGTAGATGTAAGCATAGCTGCCAGATTTGACGATTTATCGTCATTTTGACGATTTTGGGTCCTAAAAATGACAGTGACGATGGGACGATTTATGCCCTAATTTTGACGATTTTAAATAATTCAAGTTTGCAACATATATATGTACTATTAGAGCAACCTTGAACTGCTGAAAATTGTAATGAGAAACTGTTTAAAAACTTTTATTTAACTGATTATAAAAACAAAAACAATTTTTTAAATTTTGAACACATTTATTTAGGAATATTTGCCAGAGACGTATTGGAAGAATTACAAATAAATGCAAATGAAAAATATGCTATTATTAATAATTCTGTTAATTTTTATATAGAGCTTTGTGATCAGATATTATCAAGATTTGATTTTGAAAATAAATAAAAGCTCTTGGCCAAATTAATCCATTTAATATCTATATATATAAAAGAAAGTCGTGTTAGTTACTTCACTTATAACTCAAGAACGGCTGAACCGATTTAGCTGAAAATTGGCAGGGAGGTAGTTTAGAGCCAGGAGAAGGACATAGGGCGGGATTGGACAAAGGGGCGTGGTACCTCTCATACAAACCACAAATTAAAAATCTATTATTTCTGCTCCTGATAACGGTATTTGAACAAAATTTGGTATGTCGGTTTGGTGTAAATTTCTTAAGTGCTGCTGCAAATATGGGCGGGATTGGACAAAGGGGCGTGCTACCTCTCATACAAACCACAAATTAAAAATCTATTATTTCTGCTCCTGATAACGGTATTTAAACAAGATTTTTTATGTCGGTTTGGTGTAAATTTCTTAAGTGCTGCTGCAAATATGGGTGGGATTGGACAAAGGGGCGTGGTACCTCTCATACAAACCACAAATTAAAAATCTATTATTTCTGCTCCTGATAACGGTATTTAAACAAAATTTGGTACGTCGGTTTGGTGTAAATTTCTTAAGTGCTGCTGCAAATATGGGCGCGATTGGACAAAGGGGCGTGGTACCTCTCATACAAACCACAAATTAAAAATCTATTATTTCTGCTCCTGATAACGGTATTTGAACAAAATTTGGTATGTCGGTTTGGTGTAAATTTCTTAAGTGCTGCTGCAAATATGGGCGGGATTGGACAAAGGGGCGTGGTACCTCTCATACAAACCACAAATTAAAAATCTAATATTTCTGCTCCTGATAACGGTATTTAAACAAAATTTGGTATGTCGGTTTGGTGTAAATTTCTTAAGTGCTGCTGCAAATATGGGTGGGATTGGACAAAGGGGCGTGGTACCTCTCATACAAACCACAAATTAAAAATCTATTATATCTGCTCCTGCTAACGGTATTTGAACAAAATTTTGTACGTCGGTTTGGTGTGCATTTTTTAAGTGCTGCTGCAAATATGGGTGGGATTGGACAAAGGGGCGTGGTACCTCTCATACAAACCACAAATTAAAAATCTATTATTTCTGCTCCTGATAACGGTATTTGAACAAAATTTGGTATGTCGGTTTGGTGTAAATTTTTTAAGTGCTGCTGCAAATATGGGCGGGATTGGACAAAGGGGCGTGGTACCTCTCATACAAACCACAAATTAAAAATCTAATATTTCTGCTCCTGATAACGGTATTTAAACAAAATTTGGTATGTCGGTTTGGTGTAAATTTCTTAAGTGCTGCTGCAAATATGGGTGGGATTGGACAAAGGGGCGTGGTACCTCTCATACAAACCACAAATTAAAAATCTATTATTTCTGCTCCTGATAACGGTATTTGAACAAAATTTGGTATGTCGGTTTGGTGTAAATTTTTTAAGTGCTGCTGCAAATATGGGCGGGATTGGACAAAGGGGCGTGGTACCTCTCATACAAACCACAAATTAAAAATCTATTATTTCTGCTCCTGATAACGGTATTTGAACAAAATTTGGTATGTCGGTTTGGTGTAAATTTCTTAAGTGCTGCTGCAAATATGGGCGGGATTGGACAAAGGGGCGTGGTACCTCTCATATAAACCACAAATTAAAAATCCATTATTTCTGCTCCTGATAACGTTATTTGAACAAAATTTGGTATGTCGGTTTGGTGTAAATTTCTTAAGTGCTGCTGCAAATATGGGTGGAATTGGACAAAGGGGCGTGGTACCTCTCATACAAACCACAAATTAAAAATCTATTATTTCTGCTCCTGATAACGGTATTTGAACAAAATTTGGTATGTCGGTTTGGTGTAAATTTCTTAAGTGCTGCTGCAAATATGGGTGGGATTGGACAAAGGGGCGTGGTACCTCTCATACAAACCACAAATTAAAAATCTATTATTTCTGCTCCTGATAGCGGTATTTGAACAAAATTTGGTATGTCGGTTTGGTGTAAATTTCTTAAGTGCTGCTGCAAATATGGGCGGGATTGGACAAAGGGGCGTGGTACCTCTCATACAAACCACAAATTAAAAATCTATTATTTCTGCTCTTGATAACGGTATTTGAACAAAATTTGGTACGTCGGTTTGGTGTGCATTTTTTAAGTGCTGCAAATATGGGTGGGATTGGACAAAGGGGCGTGGTACCTCTCATACAAACCACAAATTAAAAATCTATTATTTCTGCTCCTGATAACGGTATTTGAACAAAATTTGGTATGTCAGTTTGGTGTAAATTTCTTAAGTGCTGCTGCAAATATGGGTGGGATTGGACAAAGGGGCGTGGTACCTCTCATACAAACCACAAATTAAAAATCTATTATTTCTGCTCCTGATAACGGTATTTGAACAAAATTTGGTATGTCGGTTTGGTGTAAATTTCTTAAGTGCTGCTGCAAATATGGGTGGGATTGGACAAAGGGGCGTGGTACCTCTCATACAAACCACAAATTAAAAATCTATTATTTCTGCTCCTGATAACGGTATTTGAACAAAATTTGGTATGTCGGTTTGGTGTAAATTTCTTAAGTGCTGCTGCAAATATGGGCGGGATTGGACAAAGGGGCGTGGTACCTCTCATACAAACCACAAATTAAAAATCTATTATTTCTGCTCTTGATAACGGTATTTGAACAAAATTTGGTACGTCGGTTTGGTGTGCATTTTTTAAGTGCTGCAAATATGGGTGGGATTGGACAAAGGGGCGTGGTACCTCTCATACAAACCACAAATTAAAAATCTATTATTTCTGCTCCTGATAACGGTATTTGAACAAAATTTGGTATGTCAGTTTGGTGTAAATTTCTTAAGTGCTGCTGCAAATATGGGTGGGATTGGACAAAGGGGCGTGGTACCTCTCATACAAACCACAAATTAAAAATCTATTATTTCTGCTCCTGATAACGGTATTTGAACAAAATTTGGTATGTCGGTTTGGTGTAAATTTCTTAAGTGCTGCTGCAAATA
This sequence comes from Lypha dubia, assembly GCA_947311025.1. Classification (NCBI taxonomy): domain Eukaryota; kingdom Metazoa; phylum Arthropoda; class Insecta; order Diptera; family Tachinidae; genus Lypha; species Lypha dubia. The sequence goes on along the minus strand of OX371260.1, from coordinate 100,580,857 downwards.
TGGGTGGGATTGGACAAAGGGGCGTGGTACCTCTCATACAAACCACAAATTAAAAATCTATTATTTCTGCTCCTGATAACGGTATTTGCACAAAATTTGGTACGTCGGTTTGGTGTGCATTTTTTAAGTGCTGCAAATATGGGTGGGATTGGACAAAGGGGCGTGGTACCTCTCATACAACCCACAAATTAAAAATCTATTATTTCTGCTCCTGATAACGGTATTTGAACAAAATTTGGTAAGTCGGTTTGGTATGCATTTTTTTAGTGCTGCTGCAAATATGGGAGGGATTTGATAAAGGGGCGTGGTACCTCTCATACAAACCACAAATTAAAAATCTATTATTTCTGCTCCTGATAACGGTATTTGAACAAAATTTGGTATGTCGGTTTGGTGTAAATTTCTTAAGTGCTGCTGCAAATATGGGCGGGATTGGACAAAGGGGCGTGGTACCTCTCATACAAACCACAACTTAAAAATCTATTATTTCTGCTCCTGCTAACGGTATTTGAACAAAATTTTGTACGTCGGTTTGGTGTGCATTTTTTAAGTGCTGCTGCAAATATGGGTGGGATTGGACAAAGGGGCGTGGTACCTCTCATACAAACCACAAATTAAAAATCTATTATTTCTGCTCCTGATAACGGTATTTGAACAAAATTTGGTATGTCGGTTTGGTGTAAATTTCTTAAGTGCTGCTGCAAATATGGGCGGGATTGGACAAAGGGGCGTGGTACCTCTCATACAAACCACAACTTAAAAATCTATTATTTCTGCTCCTGCTAACGGTATTTGAACAAAATTTTGTACGTCGGTTTGGTGTGCATTTTTTAAGTGCTGCTGCAAATATGGGTGGGATTGGACAAAGGGGCGTGGTACCTCTCATACAAACCACAAATTAAAAATCTATTATTTCTGCTCCTGATAACGGTATTTAAACAAAATTTGGTATGTCGGTTTGGTGTAAATTTCTTAAGTGCTGCTGCAAATATGGGCGGGATTGGACAAAGGGGCGTGGTACCTCTCATACAAACCACAAATTAAAAATCTATTATTTCTGCTCCTGATAACGGTATTTGAACAAAATTTGGTACGTCGGTTTGGTGTGCATTTTTTAAGTGCTGCTGCAAATATGGGTGGGATTGGACAAAGGGGCGTGGTACCTCTCATACAAACCACAAATTAAAAATCTATTATTTCTGCTCCTGATAACGGTATTTGAACAAACTTTGGTACGTCGGTTTGGTGTGCATTTTTTAAGTGCTGCTGCAAATATGGGTGGGATTGGACAAAGGGGCGTGGTACCTCTCATACAACCCACAAATTAAAAATCTATTATTTCTGCTCCTGATAACGGTATTTGAACAAAATTTGGTAAGTCGGTTTGGTATGCATTTTTTTAGTGCTGCTGCAAATATGGGAGGGATTTGATAAAGGGGCGTGGTACCTCTCATACAAACCACAAATTAAAAATCTATTATTTCTGCTCCTGATAACGGTATTTGAACAAAATTTGGTATGTCGGTTTGGTGTAAATTTCTTAAGTGCTGCTGCAAATATGGGCGGGATTGGACAAAGGGGCGTGGTACCTCTCATACAAACCACAACTTAAAAATCTATTATTTCTGCTCCTGCTAACGGTATTTGAACAAAATTTTGTACGTCGGTTTGGTGTGCATTTTTTAAGTGCTGCTGCAAATATGGGAGGGATTTGACAAAGGGGCGTGGTACCTCTCATACAAACCACAAATTAAAAATCTATTATTTCTGCTCCTGATAACGGTATTTGAACAAAATTTTGTACGTCGGTTTGGTGTGCATTTTTTAAGTGCTGCTGCAAATATGGGTGGGATTGGACAAAGGGGCGTGGTACCTCTCATACAAACCACAAATTAAAAATCTATTATTTCTGCTCCTGATAACGGTATTTGAACAAAATTTGGTATGTCGGTTTGGTGTAAATTTTTTAAGTGCTGCTGCAAATATGGGCGGGATTGGACAAAGGGGCGTGGTACCTCTCATACAAACCACAAATTAAAAATCTATTATTTCTGCTCCTGATAACGGTATTTGAACAAAATTTGGTACGTCGGTTTGGTGTGCATTTTTTAAGTGCTGCAAATATGGGTGGGATTTGACAAAGGGGCGTGGTACCTCTCATACAAACCACAAATTAAAAATCTATTATTTCTGCTCCTGATAACGGTATTTGAACAAAATTTGGTAAGTCGGTTTGGTATGCATTTTTTTAGTGCTGCTGCAAATATGGGAGGGATTTGATAAAGGGGCGTGGTACCTCTCATACAAACCACAAATTAAAAATCTATTATTTCTGCTCCTGATAACGGTATTTGAACAAAATTTGGTATGTCGGTTTGGTGTAAATTTCTTAAGTGCTGCTGCAAATATGGGCGGGATTGGACAAAGGGGCGTGGTACCTCTCATACAAACCACAACTTAAAAATCTATTATTTCTGCTCCTGCTAACGGTATTTGAACAAAATTTTGTACGTCGGTTTGGTGTGCATTTTTTAAGTGCTGCTGCAAATATGGGTGGGATTGGACAAAGGGGCGTGGTACCTCTCATACAAACCACAAATTAAAAATCTATTATTTCTGCTCCTGATAACGGTATTTAAACAAAATTTGGTATGTCGGTTTGGTGTAAATTTCTTAAGTGCTGCTGCAAATATGGGCGGGATTGGACAAAGGGGCGTGGTACCTCTCATACAAACCACAAATTAAAAATCTATTATTTCTGCTCCTGATAACGGTATTTGAACAAAATTTGGTACGTCGGTTTGGTGTGCATTTTTTAAGTGCTGCTGCAAATATGGGTGGGATTGGACAAAGGGGCGTGGTACCTCTCATACAAACCACAAATTAAAAATCTATTATTTCTGCTCCTGATAACGGTATTTGAACAAACTTTGGTACGTCGGTTTGGTGTGCATTTTTTAAGTGCTGCTGCAAATATGGGTGGGATTGGACAAAGGGGCGTGGTACCTCTCATACAACCCACAAATTAAAAATCTATTATTTCTGCTCCTGATAACGGTATTTGAACAAAATTTGGTAAGTCGGTTTGGTATGCATTTTTTTAGTGCTGCTGCAAATATGGGAGGGATTTGATAAAGGGGCGTGGTACCTCTCATACAAACCACAAATTAAAAATCTATTATTTCTGCTCCTGATAACGGTATTTGAACAAAATTTGGTATGTCGGTTTGGTGTAAATTTCTTAAGTGCTGCTGCAAATATGGGCGGGATTGGACAAAGGGGCGTGGTACCTCTCATACAAACCACAACTTAAAAATCTATTATTTCTGCTCCTGCTAACGGTATTTGAACAAAATTTTGTACGTCGGTTTGGTGTGCATTTTTTAAGTGCTGCTGCAAATATGGGAGGGATTTGACAAAGGGGCGTGGTACCTCTCATACAAACCACAAATTAAAAATCTATTATTTCTGCTCCTGATAACGGTATTTGAACAAAATTTTGTACGTCGGTTTGGTGTGCATTTTTTAAGTGCTGCTGCAAATATGGGTGGGATTGGACAAAGGGGCGTGGTACCTCTCATACAAACCACAAATTAAAAATCTATTATTTCTGCTCCTGATAACGGTATTTGAACAAAATTTGGTATGTCGGTTTGGTGTAAATTTTTTAAGTGCTGCTGCAAATATGGGCGGGATTGGACAAAGGGGCGTGGTACCTCTCATACAAACCACAAATTAAAAATCTATTATTTCTGCTCCTGATAACGGTATTTGAACAAAATTTGGTACGTCGGTTTGGTGTGCATTTTTTAAGTGCTGCAAATATGGGTGGGATTTGACAAAGGGGCGTGGTACCTCTCATACAAACCACAAATTAAAAATCTATTATTTCTGCTCCTGATAACGGTATTTGAACAAAATTTTGTACGTCGGTTTGGTGTGCATTTTTTAAGTGCTGCTGCAAATATGGGTGGGATTGGACAAAGGGGCGTGGTACCTCTCATACAAACCACAAATTAAAAATCTATTATTTCTGCTCCTGATAACGGTATTTGAACAAAATTTGGTATGTCGGTTTGGTGTAAATTTCTTAAGTGCTGCTGCAAATATGGGCGGGATTGGACAAAGGGGCGTGGTACCTCTCATACAAACCACAAATTAAAAATCTAATATTTCTGCTCCTGATAACGGTATTTAAACAAAATTTGGTATGTCGGTTTGGTGTAAATTTCTTAAGTGCTGCTGCAAATATGGGTGGGATTGGACAAAGGGGCGTGGTACCTCTCATACAAACCACAAATTAAAAATCTATTATTTCTGCTCCTGCTAACGGTATTTGAACAAAATTTTGTACGTCGGTTTGGTGTGCATTTTTTAAGTGCTGCTGCAAATATGGGTGGGATTGGACAAAGGGGCGTGGTACCTCTCATACAAACCACAAATTAAAAATCTATTATTTCTGCTCCTGATAACGGTATTTGAACAAAATTTGGTATGTCGGTTTGGTGTAAATTTTTTAAGTGCTGCTGCAAATATGGGCGGGATTGGACAAAGGGGCGTGGTACCTCTCATACAAACCACAAATTAAAAATCTATTATTTCTGCTCCTGATAACGGTATTTGAACAAAATTTGGTATGTCGGTTTGGTGTAAATTTTTTAAGTGCTGCTGCAAATATGAACGGGATTGGACAAAGGGGTGTGGTACCTCTCATACAAACTACAAATTAAAAATCTATTATTTCTGCTCCTGATAACGGTATTTGAACAAAATTTGGTACGTCGGTTTGGTGTGCATTTTTTTAGTGCTGCTGCAAATATGGGCGGGATTGGACAAAGAGGCGTGGCACCACCCATATAACCCAAAAATTTAAATCGCCATATTTTGGGCATTTTTTGACCTACGTCGATGATATTTGGTACATATGGTATTGCCATAATTTGGAATACGTACCGGGAGAAAAGTGGATGGGACCACGCTCCTTTTTATTAAAATTAAAAATCGTAATATGGTCTTAACTACTGGACCGATCGTCACAGTAGGATATATAAATACTTTTAATTTTATTTTATAACGAGGGGGTAGCGAAGTACACCGGGATCAGCTAGTTATTAATGAAGAAAAAAAAGTTTGTTCTCTGAAATTATAAAATAATTTTCGTATTTTGTTGAAGAAACAGAAAACCAAGAGCTAGAAATAGAGTTCAGACAATTGAAAGTGTTGTCCTGATAAAAAGATATAAATACTGAATTTTTTGAAAAAACCATCAGAGATGCAAAAAGGGATTCTAGTCTTTTGTTTCCGATTTTGACTAAATTTATTACAAAAATCCTAGTTTTAACACATTATTCAGCAAATATGGAAAGAATATTTAGTCAGGTAAACGTAAATAAGACTAAAATAAGAAATTGAAAAAGTCGTCCTTGGAGGTAATATTATATACAAAAGATTATTTAAAGCTAAACAAATGTAGCTGCTATGATCTAACAGTTGTACCTGAATTAATCAATATGTTTAATTGCAATATATATATATGTAAAATATATTATCCATATATGTATATGGATATGTCTTTTTTCTTTAACTATTATATTTTTATTGTATAAATTTTATTGTAGTTTTTAAACATTTTTAGAAAAGGTGTTTCCAAAAATGATATTTAAATGCATATTTTACTAAATTGGAAAAAATAACTGAAGGATTTGATTTTTTTTTGTTTTTTTCCATACAATGTATAAATATATTTCAAAGTATTGAAAAATATGCAATCTGATTTTATTGTGAATTCTGAGTGAAGTATTTGATCTCTGTATTTTAAATAATGCTGTTTTTTTAATAAGTTTTGTTGATTTAAGAGTTTTGTTATGTTTTGCCTTTAATAAAAATAGGTTTTGTTGGTAAAAAAGCGATTTTTTCATTTGACGTTTTTATGACGATTTCAATAAGCTGCATTGACGATAATGACGATTTTTGCCCAAAAATATGACGATATTACCAAAAAAAATCTGGCAGCTATGGATGTAAGTAGTAATGAAACTAGTTTTATAAAAAAGCATATACCATGTGCTTGTGGATATGATGAGTGATGTTAATGGAGGTGAACTTTTTGTGAATAGTTTAATTGTAGAATGTAGAGATATATATAAAAAATATTTAGAAAATATTATTCCTATGACGCCCTTAAATCCTTTAGTAGTATATTTTCAATATGCTAGAGACTGTCAGATTTGCGGAAAAGCTTTGGGAAAGAGATCATTGCCATCTCTGAGGGAAATATAGAGGAGCAGCACATAGCTCATGTAATTTAAATTACAAAGTTCCTACATTCATACCTATATTTTTTCATAATTTTTCATCATACGATTGCCACCTTTTTGTGAAGGAACTGTTAAACGTGAAAGGAAATACAAACGTTATATCTTTAACTAAAGAATTATATGCTTATCTCATACAATTAAGGTGTAGCATGCTGGTATTGGTTTGCACCAAATGGTTGCCAGATTATTGGCCGCGCTGACATGCTGGCGTTTTGCTCCGGCTGAAGCTCGCCGATGGGTGGGGGGATCTTGCCAATCTCTTCGGTAACTACCAGCTACAAAAAAAATCATGCCAGCTTTGCTCGCAGATGGACACGAGTAAATAAAATTTTAAATATGTAGGAGCCCGAAGCGAAACCAGTATTCTCCCTGCTGCACACCACACCAAAACTCAACCCTCTGGCTGATGATCTGCCAGGACATGGCCCTCCCCTTAGGAGTCTAAAAACCCCTCCATGACACCGTGTGTATATTTTCGGTGTCCCTGAAATTGGCCCTCTCAACCCACCTTTACTTAGGCCCCTCCTTACTTACCGCGCTGAAATAACTACTCCATTATATGGAAAAATTCAATACTTCAATCTAATAATCCAAATGTATCATACATGTTTATTGAGAAATAAATTAGACAAATCAATATTAATTTTAAATTGACAATTTAAATAGATAAAAATTTAATTGTAATTATTCACAGAGAAAAAAAATATAAAAGATATAAAAATTTAAATGATTACAAAAAAGAAAATCTCAAAATTTATAATTTTCCATTAGTGCAAAAAAATCATGGATAATCTGCCTGTAATGGTAAATTCTTTAAGGTCTTATCGTCCATATGCTTCATACGCACATCTATATATATTTATCCTTTGACGGATTTTAAGACAAACACCTACTGTGGGCAATTATCCCTTTCGATAATATTTATGCTTCGCCGGACCCTAGCTTGAGCTCAAACCTGACGCGACGGACCTTTATGCAAACAAAGGAATTATATATAATAATAAAAAAAATCTCGCGAATCAAATATCGAAATATAAAAAAATTCAAAGTGTTCACCCTATGGGTAAGAATTAATATATATATATTATGGAAGTCGTTAGTCTACTGTCTGTCGGCTGTCTTGGTCAATATGGCAGAATACCTGGCACCTTTTCTTCCCTTCCTTCTAGGTAAATAATGGCTACAATTCCCTCCTGGCAATAAATGGTACAGATCCAACCATGGGTTTTAATAGACGGCACTGTTCCCGCGTTGGATGTGAGGCGATAATGGAGTTTATTGTAGGTTGTTTTGTTTCAGGCAATACTCTTGGTACTTTTATTAATTAACCTTTTCTCGTAGTTTTCTTTCTTTCTAGGTTTAATTTTCAACAACTCTAATTTTTCTTTATTTGTATTTTATATTATATTATTTTAACAGTTCATGAATTTTATTGTTATTTAACTTTATTAAAAATTGTTATCCACCAATATACTGCATTACCAATAAAATTTATGTTTACACATTTCTCAAATTTTCATTTAAAAAAAATAAAAATAGTTTTTCTTAAAACTTCTCACTTTTAGCCTCCTTTTTTCTATAAATTATTTTTAAAAAATTTCCTTTTCTCCACTCACACCATCCTCTTCGGCAATTCAAGACAAAAAGCCACGATCTGTTCATCAACACCACCGAACATCGCCTTTTTTCGCACCATCAAAACCCCCTATTTCGTCCATCTTTTTTTTCTTCCTTCTAAAAATCTAAACCTAACGCATTCCTTCATAAGTATATATCCAACAATAAAAATTCCTATCTTCCAAAAAAAATGTAAACAAAAAAAACTTCCAATCAGCTGACAACTACATTTTACAGCTGTGACCTTGGTGTTGCCATATCCGCGCACGGCATTATCTGCCACAGGGTGCACACGACAAAGGTATATACTAATGAAGAATTTGATAGAATATTAGATGAGCTGCGTATTGAGAAAATTTCATTAAATATTCCTCTCCATATAGTTGAAAAACAACTTGATGAAATTAGGATAGAGAAAGAGAAAAAAATATTGAGTTAAGGTTTCTAGATTCATTTAGGTTTATGGCATCTAGCTTAGATAGCTTAGCTAATAATTTACATAATAGAGATTTAAATACAGTTAAAATGTACCTCCCACAGCAAGAAGAGTAGTCTCATGAAGCGAAAAGGTGTTTTTCCTTATGAGTACATCAATTCTTTTTCAACATTAGATGATGATAAACTTCCTCCCATTAATGCATTTAATAGTCAACTGAATGATAAACAATGTTCAGAAGAAGACAATATTCATGCACAGAATGTATGGAAAACATTTAATTGGAAACCATACGAGATTATATGAGGCTTTATCTTAAAACTGATGTTTTACTTCTAATAAATATCTTTGAAAAATTTAGAAAAGTTTGTAGAAGAATATACAACCTTGATCCATGTCATTACTACACAATCCCAGGGCTTTCGTAAAAGCATACGAAAATTTAGTTAGAATTACTCACTGATCTAGAAATGTATAATTTCATCAAACGTGGTATTCAAGGTGGTCTTACTCAATGTAGTAAAAGATACAGTAAGGCAAATCATAAGTATTTGAGTAATTATGATCAAACAAAGCCTTCTGTGTATATTTTATACTTGGATGCAAATAACCTATACGGATGGGCTATGTCAGAATCTCTCACGCATAAAATATCTCCATATGTTGATTTTGCATGGATAAATAATTTCATTCACCCACACGACATTCCATTTGATTCTGAAATAGATTATGTATATGAGGTTGATCTATCTTACCCCTATCATTGTCATGACCGTCACAATGATTTACCATTTTGTGCTGAAAACAAAATAATTTGAGGAAGTAAGCATCCAAAACTGGTAGCTGATCTTTCGAATAAAAAGAGATATGTAATCCATTATAAAAATCTAGAACAGTGTTTGAGTTATGGGTTAGTTTTGGAGAATGTTTATCGCATTCTTCAATTCAAACAAAAACCATGGATGAAAACATATGTATGTATATTGATTTAAATACACATTATAGATCTTTAGCTACAAACGCATTTGAAAAAGACTATTTTAAGCTTCTTAATAATGCAGTGTATGGGAAAACAATGTAACGTATTATAGTAAGCCTATGTATTTGGGATTTTGTGTGTTGGAATTATCAAAATGGAAAATGTATGATTTTCATTATGAATACATGAAACCCAAATATGAAAATAAAATTACACTAAAATATATGGATACAGATTCATTCATATATTCGGTTCAAAGCGATGATTTCTATAATGACATCAAAGGTGAATTGAAAGATCGGTTTCACACATCAACATCATATGCAGAAAATAACCCTTTTAGTTTTCCTCTTTTAAATAAAAAGTATTGGGTATGATGAAGGATGAAATAGAGGGGAAATTTATCACTGAATTTGTGGGATTAGCACTGAAAGTGTATTCATATAATATCAAGGGGGAAGTAGATGTAAATAAGGCTAAAGGAGTTAAGAAATGTGTAGTGAATAATTATATAATAGATGTGTACAAACATGTTTTATTTTCCAAAGAATTAGTTATAGCCCGTATGTATACATTTACATCTAAGTTACATAGCATTTTAACTAATGAAATAAATAAGGTAGCTTTTAGTTTTAATGATACCAAGCGTACGATTATAAATGATAATATTAGAACATACGCTTGGCATCATTATCAGTTGGATAGTGGTAATGATCGCTTAGAAATAGATTTACTTTTAAATGATATATGTAATTGACATGGAGTTAGAAATGGAAACTAATAGAAATAAAAACTAATAGATATAATATATAAAAAACATAAAGTCTTTGTAATTAAAATAATAGTCTTTATACATAAAATATCATTTAAATCATTGAATAAGAAAGAAACTGATTGTAAATTAAATATCACTCTAATAATTAAAACAAAGAAAAAATAATAAGACTCTGATTGTAAATAATATATCACTCTAATATGCAATTAAAACAAAAAATAATAATTTTTATTTGTCTCTTTATTTTATTGCATATACACTAGGGATATGACTTTTTGCATTTTTTGAAAAAAGAAAAATATGCATGGCCGTACATGATGAGAAATGCCAAAAAAATAATAACTGCGTCTTTAGTTTTTCATTTTATTAGAAAAAAGTCCCGCACCGACCAAGATTAAAGTTTACATGTGAATTCTCAAAGACAAGCATAGCCACTGGCTTCTCGCTTACGTTCTGTGATTTGTTTTGCTGTGTGACTGCAAAGTAACGGTAAATTCCAGAAATCGTCTGTAAACAAACTGCTGCTGTCTACTATTGTTCATGAGCTCATCATTTGGTGCGTGCTTTCTGACTGTGTTGTTGCATTTATACAGAAATATTTATATATTAAATTAAAGTTATGACTTCTAGAAATAGTGCAAGTGCTGTTTTGAAAAATTCAACAGTATGGAAAAATAATTTGACTCATTTTGAAAGAAGTACAACTAAAAGACGAGAAATAATTAACATAGATAAAAATTTGAATGAAATGTGCAGAATACAAAAGCAGATGGTTATAATAGGACGGTACAACGCATTGGCAAGAACCGAAAGAAATAGAAAAATAAGGTGTCAGATTATTGCCAAGGAATTGCTTGATTTATGGTCGAAATTAAATTTTCCATGTGTACTTGAATCTTCGATAAGAAGAAAAGTAGAAACGCTTTTAGATCGTTACTGTAAATTTTTAAAGCGACCTAATGGAAACCCAACAATAGTGTTTGGAGAATTATTTGATGTAACCAATCCAGAAGGCATTTGGCTAAGCATGGAAGATAAAAAGTTTTACGCAGTTCAAGCAAGTACGAAAGGAGATGTTGGATACACAACAGCCAAGGAAATGATTATTCATCCATCAAAAGCTGCTTTATTAAAAAGAAAAGTCACGACCGCCATGGTCCCAGACATAAATGTATCTGACACAACCATATCGTCCCTAGAAGAAGACACAGAATTCTATGCATCATCAGAAGACAACACAGAATTCTATGCATCATCAGACGATGATAGTTATGAACCAAGAGTTAAAAAAGTGACCTGTTCAACTAAGGCTGCAGTGAAAATGGTTCAGACTTCCAACGTGAGCACGAGAAATGCAGCAAAAATATGTAAAGAGTTGGTGAAATCGGGTATTGATATTCCACCACCCTCACAATCTGGTGTCTATAAGGCCTCAATAAAAGCAGCGGAACGTATGGAAGAAAATTATATGGCTACATTAAAAGAAGAAAATTAGTGTATGCACTTTGATGGGAAGAAATATGGTAAAAAAGAAGTGCAGGTAGTGGTGTTGACAAACGAGCTTAAAGAAGTCAGGTTGGCGATCATGGAGCTTCATAATGGAAAATGTTTGACAATATTTGAAGGTGCTAATTAAATAAAAAGTTTTTAAATAGATATCTAATTATGATATTATATTGCAGGCATGAACAAAATTTTACATAAATTTAAACTATGGAATTCCATTAAAATGATTATTTGTGATACAACAAATGTCAATACAGGAAAAAAAATGGAATTGTTCATTTACTGCAGACATCGTTTCAGGAAAAATCTTTTTCACCTCCGCAATATGTTGGTTGTCAACATCATGTCTTAGATTTGATTCTAAAGCATGTCATGAATGAATTGCTTGTTGCAAAATCAACATCACCAAATATATCGTACGATATTTTTACAGAATTGATTACCGAATACGAAAATCTTAAACAAAAGTTCAAGCAAAGCGATATCATATTGGATATACACAGTATCAAGTGGCGTGATGATGCAGTATGTGTACGAACTAGGACAAGCATTCAAATATTATGAGAAAAATAACTTATTTCCTTTTATCAAATTCCGTGTATAGCCAGCACTCAGTAACGCCCGCTGGAATTCCAGAGCCATTCTGGCACTTTTAACTTTTATATTCAAACCCGAACACAGGACAGAACTTTTGCCAATTTGTCAATTTATATGCAGCGCATGGTACGATATATGGTTTTCAGATCAACGTTATCGCCACAATAACTTTGAAAAAATCTGTAAAGCCCTTCAAAAATGCTCATAAATGTTTACTTAAACACTGGGTGCTGGAAGATTCCGCTATTATAAATTTAAAACGAACCAATATTTGTGCAGAACGAGCCATTAAAGTAACACAAGAAATCTATACTTATTGTACAACTGAACGCACTTTGAACTTGAAATTTATTACATCTAATGAAAAAATCAAAAAATAAAACTATTTGCAAGCTATTATTGTGATTTTTATTTTATCTTGGATATAAAAAAAGTAAAACAGAACTCATAAATAAACAGAATATTTGTATATTACAAAAATTTTTAGGCCTTTTCAATTGAGTTGTCTTCTTCCAGTTTAAAACCCACAATTTTTAATCTCGGTCGGTGCGGGATTTTTTTCTAATAAAATGAAAAACTAAAAACGCAGTTATTATTTTTTTGCCATTTCTCACCATGTACGGCCATGCACAATATATGTTACAAAAAAGTCATTCCCCTAATATACACATACATGGGAGTAATTAAATAAATTGACTAATTAATTATCGATTTCATTGGCATTGACTTATAAACAATGCCAATTAAATTTTTAGCATTATAAATTTTTTGAACATGCTAATGCTTTTCAATGAAATAATTTCATTATTAGTTATTTAAAAAGTAAAAGCATTATAAATAATCAATGCTAAAGTTTTTCAAAAGCATTATCAGTATTAAACGTCAATATTATTTCACATATTTATTTACATATATGTATATGTATGTTTCAACTGTATGTTTGTTGTTGATGATATGTGTTGAAAAAGCTGTTGATGTTTTTTGTTTTTCAATATAACTTCTAGAGAACAGAATGGCAGAACATAGAAGTGATATTGAAAAACAAAAGACATCAACAGCTTTGTCAACACATCGTCGTGCCAAAGCTATCTTCATTTATCTCCAATTTTTTTTTTGGGAAATTGAGTCCAAAGTTTCATATATATATATATATTTCTTCCTTTTACTCCTACAAGGAGCATAGGGCCGCTACAAGGTTGTTCCAATAAATTCGATCTGATGCATGGTATTTGATTTCATTCCAACTCATGTGTAATTGGGATATTTCAGCTTCAATTTGCCGTTTCCATGTGTGTGATGGTCTACCTATACGTCTACTGCCTTGCGGGTTCCATTCTATTGCTTGTTTAGCAATATCGTTGGGTTGTTTACGCAGTGTGTGTCCAATCCAATTCCATTTACGTTTGCGGATTTCAGTTTGGATTGGTTGTTGCCCAGTTTCTAACCAGAGACGATGATTAGGGATTGTTATAGGCCAGAATATATGCAAAATCTTTCTTAAGCATTTATTAACAAAAACTTGTATGGAGTGTATATCATTTGGTGCTGCATTCCACGTCTCGCAACCATACAGCAGCGTGGACTTTACGTTAGAATTAAAAATTTTCAACTTCGTCCTTCTTGACATAAACGATGAGTTCCACACCGATTTCAGTTGGCCAAATGACTGTCGGCCTTTGTTTATGCAACTAGATATGTCGGCTTTGGAGCCACCGCTTTTGTCCAGTAAGCTCCCCAGGTAACAGAAAGACTCTACTTCATCAAGCGATTGATTCTGAACGGATATCAGTTGTGCATTATTGACGTTTATTCGCATTGTTTTCGTCTTGTCGATATTTATTTTTAAACCAACATGTGATGCTGTTTCCTGGACAAGTGATAACTTTGATTGCATGTCTGAAAAAGTGTGAGTAAGTAGACAAATGTCATCAGCGTAGTCAAGGTCCTCTAGTCTGCCTTGGAGACCCCAGTTGATCCCTCTTCTATGGGATGTTGCCTTGTTCATTACTACGTCAAGTACGCAGTTAAAAAGCAAGGGAGACAATACACACCCTTGCCGTACACCGGAGTTGATGTTTATTTTGTTGCTTAGTTGTTTTTCGTGAAGAATACGACATGAAGCATTTTCATATAGACCTTTGATGAGCTTTATTAATTTGAGAGGTACCCCTTTACATTCTAATGCGCTCCAAATGGCTGAGTGATTTAGGGTGTCGAATGCCTTCGCGAAGTCTATAAACGTTAGGTACAAAGGTGATCTCCATTCTACAGATTGCTCTATTATCACTCTTAGGCTGTTAATATGATCAACACAGGATTTGTGAGCACGAAATCCGGCTTGTTCCTTTCTGAGTTAAGGAAGAAGAGAAGTTGACAATCTTTTATTAATTATGTGAGCTATCACCTTGTTGATCATACTTAAAAGAGTAATGCCTCTCCAATTTGTAAGGTCGCCTTTTTTTGGTAAGTTTATGATAACTCCTTCAGAAATTTCCTCTGGGAGGAGTTCAGTACACCAGAATTGGTTTATAATAGGCGTAAGTAGATGGGCACTTATTGTCGCGTCAATTTTAAGCAGCTCTGGGGAAATGTTGTCCATACCAGGCGATTTTTTGTTTTTTAACGATTTAATTGCTTCGCAAATTTCAGTGACATTGGGGCTCTCAATGGAGATATTTGTGTTTGTAATGTGCGAATCACTACTGCAGATTGCCTGTGTAATGGGTACAGAAGACGATAACATGGTAGTATAAAATTCTTCCCAAAGTTTAAGTTGTTGTTGTTTGGATGTGACGAGTTCTCCAGCATCATTTTTCAAAGGTTTAATAGTGGGTTTTGAACTATTAGTTAACTTCTTCGCAGCACGATATAGATCTCCCATACGATACGTTTCGGCAGCAGCCTGCGCCTCTCTAGCGATGTTGTTAACCCAGTTCCGTTTGTCACGTCGGGCGCTCCGCTTGACTTCTCGGTTGAGGTTATTGTGCAATTGTTGACATATTAATTAAAGCTTTGGCTTCCTTTCTCTCGAGCACCACTCTCCAGGTTTCATCACTTATCCACTCTTTACGGGAGTTGTTCTTATATCCCAGGTGATTGTCTGCTGCTTGTGCTAAGATCTTTTTTGTTTCCTCCCAGCAACGATTTCTATTATTATAATGATATACAAAAAAATTTACGTGAAAAAAGTAGTCCAATATTTTTGTCAGATATTATGTTTGAAGTTTTTTTTATCGATTTATGTAAAAATATCTGAAGTCATTGAAAAAAATTTGTATGTTATTGCTATTTTTACATCCAAAAAATATTTGTCATTTTATTGTATTGTAGTGTGTTTGACCAACCACCACTGCATGCCGTCTGCATGCAGCAAGTGAAACATAACACTTTTGTTATTGTCCACATTCCAATTGTATGATCAGAATGTATTATGCTGATCAAGCATATTCCCACACATACTTTGTGTATGTGTTAGTTTTAAGACATAGAATATTGTAGCATTATTTAGATTGATTAAGAAATTATAATTAAGTTCATAATTGTGCACCAAACTGGACAGTCGCACAAGCGGCTGTCCAGAGCTTAAATAAAATATTAACATTATAAATATATGACAATGTTAAATTAATCAACAAAAAAAAACTATCTTTTATTCTTTTATAACATGGCGATCCTGCCAAAATTTTAAAAAAAAAAAAAAGGATTAATAAAAAATAAAAAAAAAAAAGATTTAACCTAATTTTGTTAAAAAAAAAAATCCCTTGCCCGCTCAAGAAAAGCGTAAGCATAAACTGAGACATTTGGTGCAACACCCTTGAAACAATATTCGTCCTACTTCATGGACGTTAAGTGCCCCGGTTGCCATGGACTCACCACTGTATTTAGCCACGCTCGAGGCGTTGTTGTATATGCGGGATGTGCTACCATCTTGTGCCAGCCAACTGGTGGTCATACTAAGCTCACAGAGGATTGCTCTTTTAGACAGAAGCCTCAATAAATGTCACGTTTTGGTTTGCAGCTTCACAGAAAAGAAATCAACTAAAATCTATATGACTACATGATTTGGTGTTACATCGTTGGATTTGTGTTCGTGTAGTGTTTGAGAAGATTGTCCAAAGGACTGAAGGTTCATTTTATCCCAATGTTTGTAAGTGACGAATGTATTTTAAAGTAGCATACACAAATGAAATGTAAGCATAGATTAAATTTGAAAAGTTTTGAAGAAATTAAATTTTTTAATGAAATGAAATAATTGTAAATTGAAATTTTTTTTTTTAGTGAAATGAAATAATTGAAATTTTTTTATGAAATGAAATAATTGAAGATTAAATTTTTTAATGAAATAAAAGGTTGTAAATTGAAATTCTTTTTAGTAAAATGAAATAATTGAAATTTTTTTTTTATGAAATGAAATAATTGAAGATTAAATTTTTTTAATGAAATAAAATAGTTGTAAATTGAAATTCTTTTTAGTGAAATGAAATAATTGAAATATCTCTATGAAATGAAATAATTGAAGATTGAATTTTTTTTAATGAAATGAAATAATTGTAAATTGAAATTTTTTTAGTACAATGAAATAATTGTAAATTGAGATTTTTTTAGTAAAATGAAGTAATTGAAAATTGAAATTTTTTTGATAAAGTAAATAATGAAAAAGAAAAACACATACGAATAATAAAACAGATAAAAAGTCACCATTTTAATATAATGTGTTTACTGTAAAAATGAAAGAAATGTCGTATGTTGAAAAATCCATATAACTAAAAGCACAAAGAATTAAGGATTCAAACGACACTTTTCTAAATATGATTTTGTGCTCTACGTTTAATTTAAATATACATACATATATTTTTAACTAATGTAATATTTTTTTCTCAAAAGAAAATATAAGGCTATGTTTTGTCTTTTATTTTTTTTTTTTCCCGCTTTAAAGAAAATATACATATAAGATTTATCGCTGAGATACTTACGAGTCCCTCCAGTCGATAACATCAAAAATAAATTAAATAAAATTATAACTAATATGTATGTCACTGAGAAACTCACGAGTCCCTCCAGTGGATATATATATATTGTATCAGAAACATTTTTTACTTTAAAAAATAATGTAGGAATTAAACTTCTTTCAAAAAATAAATAAAATATAAATAAATTTATTCTACTAAATGTAAGAATTAATAAAATTATTAACATAATAATATTTAATAAAAATAAATTTGTATAATTACTATATTTATAAATTGATTCACTAGCAATTAATATTAATGAAATAATTTTAATGATCATACTTCGAATTTTGAAAAATAATATGGTGAAATATTCCATAAAAATATAGAATTTTTTTTTGAAAACCTAATAACAGATTTTTCTTTACATTTTTGGTAATGCCATGATTTTTTTAATATAAAGTAATACTTCAATATACTTCGAACTTTGAAAGATTTTTCAAACATAATTATTATCGGTTGGTTTAGAAATAAATATATGAGGCGATAAATGCCCATGAGCACTGTGAAGTACCTAGACTACTTCACTAAATTAATAATGAAAATAAATGAAAATATAAAAAAGGAAAGCGAGTACTTTCCAAATTTGAGTTGAACGACAAAATTATAAATAGAAATGTAGACTTAGGTCACCACTTTCTAAAGCTTGAAAAAGTAGCTGATAATATTGCTCTGACAACATTGCGACTTTCACTAGATGATCGTACGCTTAATAACCTAGGAATGAATATTGAAAACCTTCAAAGAGAAAGGTATTGAAATCTTGCAAGATGCAGATATAACTATTGTGCTCAAACCAAAAAAAAAATTAAATAAAATCACCACCGATCAAAAAAAAAGAAGAAAGTAAATGAATAGAAGTATGTGAATTTGAATTAAATTTTTTTTTTGTCCTGTTTTCGAATAATTTTAAATTTAGAAAAGAAATAAATAAAGGTAAAATCGAAGTATGATACATTTAAAATCAAAGTATATTGTTTAAAATGAATTTTGTTTTTGCATTAGTGCAACAAATTTTTTTTTAAATACGTCCATTATAGGCCAATTTTTAACGGCTCAGGACAATTTTTTTTTAATTTGCATAATTAATATGAACAAAGTGAATGATTAGCTAAGAATTTTTTTTTGTAATGAATAGTTAAGACTTTTTTAAAAAATACAATTTTATAATAAAGTAATTTTTATTTTAGCATATGCATGTAAAAGAAAAAATTGACGTCAAATAAACATTAAAATATACCCAAATAATCATTAAAATATATCCAACAAATAAAATAATACATATATTATATTTACTTTAATTTTTTTTAAATATATAATTTTTACTCTATTTTCATAATTTTGTTATATGCAAAGTTCTTTATCTTTATAAATATTACATATTAATTTAAATATATAACCCTTACTTTAATTTTTTTATATAAATTTTAATGATTCTTTTGAAACTGTACAACATCTTATCAGCTATATTAAGCCCACAATTATTAGTAATAATCCTATAATTTTTTTATATAATAAAATTTTTAATAAGATATGAATTAACATTTTCTAAAAAGGGAGGGAAGGTATATTCCCTAAAAATCCCTGCAATTTTTAATTTTATAATTTTTTTATTACTAGTAAGAATAATCAACTCAGTATTGATTATTCTTTCTGAAAAAGGGAGGTGTAGTGTGTTTGACCAACCACCACTGCATGCCGTCTGCATGCAGCAAGTGAAACATAACACTTTTGTTATTGTCCACATTCCAATTGTATGATCAGAATGTATTATGCTGATCAAGCATATTCCCACACATACTTTGTGTATGTGTTAGTTTTAAGACATAGAATATTGTAGCATTATTTAGATTGATTAAGAAATTATAATTAAGTTCATAATTGTGCACCAAACTGGACAGTCGCACAAGCGGCTGTCCAGAGCTTAAATAAAATATTAACATTATAAATATATGACAATGTTAAATAAATCAACAAAAAAAAACTATCTTTTATTCTTTTATAACAGTATATGCCACATTTTGGGAAATATTTTTTACTTTATGGTACATAGGTGAAATTTGTTACAATTAGTAAACACTATTGGTTGGCTCGCGCGCAACTTTTTACTCACGTATGTATGTACATGATCGTTAGCGGTTAAAAAAAAAAAATAAACATCTGCGACTCACGTTACGTCCGTGCATTCGAATTACCACAGACATCACGTGAGAGAAACACATTTCTAGTATGCAATTACAATAACCTGCTTTATTCAGTCTTCCTTTTGCATTTTTGTTCTTATTATCTTTGTTTTTTTGTTTACATTATTTACAACTTTGCAGTAGCGTAGATAACACTATTAACGTGTTTTTACGAAACCAGTTTTCGCTCCCATCAACTGCTCCCTTTAACACTACCTTCATAAAACCTTTTATCCGCTACAATATTAAAAAAAAATTATTGAACAATAAGGAATTTGTTCATGTGATTTATAATTATTTTCTTTTATTATGTACTTACATAGTTCTGCCATGTTCGGTACGTCTTATTTGCGTTTCTAAATTTCAAGTATTATAATTTAAGAGTATTAACGAAATTAACTCAAATGTCAGTAATAACTTTGGATAATAAAGTGGAATCTGAGGAGTCCAGTTCAAAAGGTATCAAATATATAAAAACAGTTTTTTTAAATAGAATCTGATCCTAACATAAATGCAAAGCATAATTTTATGGAAAATAGTGATATTTTTTATTCAATGCAATATCAAACAAGCAACTTTAGGAATTTTTCTTATTTGTAGAATCAGAAAAGTAACTTTAAAAATTATTGAAATGCTACCCAATGATTTCAAGACGTATTCCTCCTTAGCGAGTCAATTACATTTTCAAAATATTCCGTTCACCAAAATAAAAAAAATAAAATATAATATCTCTACACTTTAAATTATCTGCAAGTGAAGACGAATTTCAGTCAACAAGCTTAAAAAAACAACTCAGGAAGGGTGTTTTTATTACTTTGGAAAACATTTTTCAAAAAGAACTAAATACAACCGCAAAGATAAATATTTCTAAAGACAAAATAAAAGATATTGAAAGTTTATACGCTTATCTTCCACAAAGTGATGTGAAATTCTTCTCGGATTTATTCGTTTAAGTTTGTAAAAAGTATATTCAAACTTTCAGAACGAAAAATTAAGCTCGAGTGAAACATATTATGTTGCAGTTTTTTCAATCAATCAAGTATTTTTAAGACTTTTGAATTGTTATTTAATTTAATTGAAATAAAGTTTATTTAAGCAAAACGGACATATGTACATTCCCTAAGAATCAAGTTTTCATTTATATAAACCCAAAATTACCATTAAAGATTAATAGAAAAAATTTTTGCGATATAGAACGAAAAGGATATGTATATTACAATAATGGTTTATATATAACTTTTAATTTTTCTCACAAACATACGTGAAGATAACTTTTTAATTATTTCCATGAACATACGTGAAGATAACCCAAGTTTTTTTTCCCAACAGAACTTCATATACTTTTTATAGTATATCCATAATAATGTTGCATACGTTAATATAACACATTAAAATTTTATTAATAGTGGATATACAATAAAAAGCTTTTTTAATATCTCAAAAACCATAAGAGATAGAGACCTGGGGATTGCACAGATCGATAGATCTATAAAACTTACTACAGGAAGCGGTCTTATCTAATTTTTTGGTATTTTGTGATATACGTGAAGATAACTTTGGCACGACGACATATCATCAACAACAAACATACAGTTGATTTTGATAATGTGAGCATTTTAGACAGAGAAAATGTAGAGAAAAAAATACACAATCGAAAGCTTGCGCATACAAAAGAACATAGAGAGAACGATGAACATAAAAGAGGACACCAATAATATCAGCGCTAGTTATATTGTTGCAATCAACTGTGTTTTTACAGTATATTTACAGTATATTTACATATATTTTTATTTTATAATTTTTCAAAACTTTTCGGCATTCAAAAATGTCAAAAACAACTTATATTGCAATCCTTTTTAATCGAACATTTGTATTATTGTAAGTAAATAATGTACAGTGAAAAAACTTTTAAAAATATAATATAATGTTTTTTAAAAAAATTTTAAATAGACGAAACCCCTGAAGAAGTCAACAAACAATTGACGAAACGTTGGGTAAAAAATGTAATAAAGCTGTTTTATTAACATTAACTAGGTTAGGCCTTATTAGCTTAAAGAAGAAAAATATCATTAACAACAAAAATATATATGTTTTGGATTTTACTTTATTTGTTCTAGTCAGCTGTTCTGAAGAGAAATTTTTGGGAATATTTTTATATTACGTTGTGCTACCAAGTTCTCAATACAATTATTCCTGCTTGTTCTAGAAAATCTGCTCCCAGAAGCGTACGGCTTTTTTCAGCATTTGGAAGATAAATGAGGCGTATTTTGCGTACTCTGTCTCCAATTACGACATCACATATAGTATGTTCTAATTTACTCGTAGTGGTACATCCGTTGGCTAAAGTAATCTCTGCACGAACCTTTTGGAATATGCTGCCATTTTTCAGCAAAATGTTCCTCAAATTAAGACTGGCTACACTTGTTTTTGCGCCAGAATCAAAAACTGCCTCTCCTTTCAGACCGAAAATTTCTATATGGGTTGTAGGTAATGCGTGACCAAAGATTGTAGACGAGATCGAATTAAAAGCTAGATACTGAGGGCTTCCTTTAGAGTGGGTACTACACGTCGTAAAATTTGAACGATACACCCCTGGGGTACCACATCCATAGCATGAGAACGCTGGTTTCTTTGTATGGTAGGGTTTGGTTGACTCACTTGCTTTTGTTGATGTCCCTGTTGTTCTTCTTCCTTAGCTCTCTGCTCATCTCGTTTCTTCTTTTTAAAACAGTCCTCAATACCATGGCCTTTTAAACGGCAAAAACCACAGCGGTTGCTGGTTATTCTTTGATGACTGAATTTCTTGCTGTTGGCTGAATTTCTGTTGTGAAAATTTCTGCTTCTCTACCTGCAGAAATGAGGTCGCTAAATGTTTTTATATTTTCGCAGCGAACACGCTCAGCAGAAGGCGCATCCCACGTACTGCATCTTCGTCAGAAATTTTTTCGATGTCCTTATAGACATTAATGGCAGCAAAAAACTCTTCCACTGCAGCAGGATCTCTCTGCCCTTTGTAACGTGCTGTACACTGCGTAAGTGACCCTTCTCTGTAGTTGTTGCTCATAGCTGCTAAAATTTGCTGAAATTGTTCCGTTAAAAATGTTACCATGTTGTGTTGTTGGATGTCTTCGTTAGGTACAAAAAATTCTTCCTCACTTTCACTTGCTTCAGATAATGTGGATTTATTGGCTTCGGATTCTTCTACGTGAGTTTTTGTAGGCCCCACGTTGGGCGCCACTGAAACAATCTTATTGTGAAGATTGTAAGGTAATTTTATCATTAAAAAAAAACAATAAAATATCGTTTTTAAAATAAACACTTTATTGGGTTGTTGAAATGTCAGCAATGCACACAAGTCCGGTACTTAAAATAAGTCTAGACAAAGATGTGTACTGTTTGAATCACAAAGGCCAATTGAATTCTTTAAGCAAATGTCTCTGCTTTTATAGCAATTCTAAACGCCTGAATTTTAACAGTTGTAAAAAAGGTAATAAAATTAGTATATACACAGAGTTATACTATGTTCACACGACAAGATGAAGCACTTGCTTCGCTTTCTGAAGCATGTTTATGAATCTAGCTGTTCACACGACTCATGTACTTGCTTCGATTTGACAGTTCTCTTTTTAATAACAAATAAAATCTAAAATGGAAAAAAAAAAATAAGTGAAAATTATTACGCATTTTTTAAAATGCACAAACATATTTTTTGTTTCCATTGTTGTTTTATCTTTATAGTTTGATTTCAATTTTTCACTTTTAATCAAAGTTTTTGTTGTGTTTTTTGCATCTAGTTCAGAGAAACTTCCGATAAATTACGATAAAATTTAGAGAAGACAGCAATTTTTCATGCTTCGCAAGTAGATTCAATATGAATATACATGCTTCGCTCTCAAAATTTTGTATGGCGAAGCATTTTGCTTCGCTCATGATTGGGGTGTGAAGCATGAATAGGGAGCGAAGCATGTTCCGTGTGAACGTAGTATTATTAAATTTACAAATAAGTGCAGTGTTGTTATAAGAATGGAACAGAGTTCCATTCGAGTGACCGTTAAATTTAAATATATTTTTGAAATAATGGTTTAAATAATGCAAGATGCTACAATAGTAGATATTTTTAGCATTTAGCCACAAATGGCATTGTTACAATGTTTTAGGAAAAGCGTGGGTTTTATGATTTAATTAAAAATTAAAGCTTTATAAAATTACCGTACAAATATTAAAATTACCTGCCTACCTTTTGGAGGTCTAAATTACCGTACAATACGGTAATTTCCGTACGTTTAACATCACTGTATACAACGAAAGCCAAACGTGAAATAAATACAAAAAACACCAACACATACAAAACTAAGTACACGTATACATTTTATGCCAGATGAATTAAGGCCCAACCATAATATGCATAAGCTGGCTTAAGCTAATGTCAAAATTTAACGAAAAGTCTGTCAAATGCTTAAGGAAATTTGGCTATAATGTACTTATGCGACTTAAAATTTAAGTAGTCATAGTTGCACACACACATATGTACATATGTAGCATAAATAATTTTTCGAAAAATTTGTATCTTCTTATTTATCCTAAACAAATTGAGTCTTGTACTCAAATGTATATAAAACGATTGTAATTAAAAAAAATATGCTAAAATATACGTACATATGTACATATATTATTATTTTTACTAATAATAAGAAAAGATACAACCGAAATTATGTACTTTGTAGTATTTATTTTCTTTAAGGGCAAAAGTACTAAAATATAAATTAGTGGAAACAAAATATGTTAAATAAAATATATGAAATGTCACTTTCGTGTACAGACACTTCTTTTCTTCCACATTTTCTATTAAATTTTATATGTAAACTATTTCGTCTTCTTTTTCCATTTTCAAAATTAATTTATTTTTACGTACAAACATACATATGTATGTATGTATTAGTAGAAAAGCTGATTCCGTACGGAATGTGCGTTCAGTTTCGCACTTTGCTTAAGCAAATGACGTTTCATAAAACTTAACGAAAATTTTGCTCAAGTTCATTATAGTTGCCACATACGATTTACATGTATTCGCACAGTTGCTTAAGCTGACTTAAGATAGCTTATGCATATTATAGTTGGGCCTTTAGACCAGAATTTGTCATAAAGAGAACATGTAGGAAATATCAATGGATTGGTGTTTTTTACACTTGTAGAAATTGATTGTTACATTTATTTTTTTACTGTAGCCTAACATCATATTAAAAGTTTGTATGCATACTCACTGGATAGGTTTAGCGTGTTTATTGACGAAAGAATGAATGAATGAATGAATTTACATAATTAAAAAAATTTTCATTAAAAAATATATATACAAAAAAGCTTCTTCCCACTCTACATTTCACATCCTGAAAAATTAAAACATCCACAGTGTACTGTGAATAACAAATAAAGAGACTAAAAAAATAAATATTTTCTTGCCCTCTTTTGCATGTGTTTTGTTGTTGCAAATTCTAAAATAAAGCGACATTGACTGCTATCATCATAGCTGCTTGATTTGACGATTTATAGTCATTTTGACGATTTAGGGTCCTAAAAATGACATAGTGACGATGGGACGATTTATACCCTAATTTTGACGATTTTAAATAATTCAAGTTTGCAACATTTATTTGTACTATTAAAGCAACTGAACTGCTGAAAATTTTAATCAGCAATTTTTTAAAAACTAGTTTGCTTAAAACTGCAAATTTTTATTTAATCTATGTATATATGTATAAAAAAAATTGTTGCAAGTGTGTTGTGACTTTATAACTCACGAACGGTCAAACCGAATTCGATTAAATTTTTTGTGTTTGTTCGTATGGTCGTGTAGATGGTTTATCGACACATTCGTAAGTTATGACTTTTCCTGAAAGTCGTGATGTGCTTTGATTAGGTAAATCGAAATTAATAAAAGTAAATAGCGTCCGTGCGAAGCGCTCAGCTAGATGAACAACAAACACAATTTTTTAAATATTGAAGACATTGATTTAGGAATATTTGCCAGAGATGTATTTGAAGAAGCACAAATTAGTGCAAAAGATATAATAATTGTGTTACTTTTATATAGAGCTTTGTGATCAGATATTAACAAAATTTGATTTTAAAAATAAATATAAAGATCTTGTCCAAATTATTCCATTTAAAATTATTAATAAAGAAAAAAGTTGGTTTTCTGAAATTATAAAAGAATTATCCTATTTTGTTGAAGAAAGTAGAGGCCAAGAGCTAGAAACTGAGTTCAGATAATTAAAATTATTGTCCTGATAAAAACATATAACTATTGGATTTTTGGAAAAAAAAATATCAGAGATGCAAATGAGGGATTCTAGTATTTTGTTTCCGGTTTTGACTAGTTTTAGTCTAGTTTTACCACATTATTCAGCAAATATTGAAAGAATATATAGTCAGGTAAACATAAATAAGACTAAATTAAGAAATTCACTGAAAAAGTCGTCTTTGGAAGCAATATTGTATACAAAAGATTATTTAAAGCTAAACAAATGTACCTGCTATGATCTAGCAGTTATACCTGAATTAATCAATATGTTTATGTATATGTATACAAGTCTATTTTCTTTAACAATTATATTTTTATTGTATAAATTTTATTTTAGTTTTTATACGTTTTTAGAAAAAGTGTTTCTAAAAATTAAATTTAAAATGCACAATTCACTAAATTGGAGTAAAAATAACTAAAGGATTTGGATTTTAAATTTGTTCCACACAATATTTTTTCCATGCATGTTTTCAAAGTATTGAAAAACATGCAATCTATTTATATGTGATTTTATCGTGAATTCTAATTGAAGTATCTGATCTCTGTATTCAAAAGAATGCTGTTTTATTATTCACATTTGTTGATTTAAGAATTTTGTTATGTTTCACTTCTAATAAAATATGTTTTGTTGGTAAAAAAGCGGTTTTTTCATTTGACGTTTTTATGACGATTTCAATAAGCTATATTGACGATTATGACGATTTTTGTCCAAAAATATGACGATATTACCTCAAAAAACCTGGCAGCTATGGCTATCATACAAATGAGTATCAGCCATACTTAAAAAAGAGCGGCAAGCGTTTTTAGCTGTCAACAGTTCTCATGCCCATACAATTTGTATGCAGCATCCCAAAATAACGCGGCGGTAACATTTTGCAATTGGAAAATCCGATTTTGACAGCGCGCTTAATAGAGAAGTTAGCTGCAAAAGACAAGCACACATGATACAATGACTATAAGGTAGTCTTACAAGCCCAGCTGACAATTGTTGTAAATCACTTGTATTTTATTTCAGGTGTTAAATTTTGATTTGTATTTATTATTTCGTATTTGAATGAATAATTTTTATTTATATTGTGCAATTTTTCACACTGTGGGTCTTGGAGAAACGGTTCAAACTCAAAGATTCCTTTTTGATCTCTTGCAATCTTTGTTGGTAATTCATTTTTAAAAACTTTGGACATTTACGTATAGTATGATTTTCCCTTGGACAAAGCTGACGCTGTGGACTAGAGATATTAGATTGAAAACTGTTCACATTTTTGTTAACACTTGTAGTAGAGTGACCTTTAGATTTCACGTCACTTTTCTTCAAATTATTCATGCTGCGAATATCGGAAACCGATTCTAACGTTCTATGACAATTCGTGAGGAAATCGTCAAGTTCTGACCATTTTGGAAGAGCCGTTTTGTGTTTAAGTTGCTTTTCCCATAGCGTAAGTGTATTCTCTGGAACGCTGTTTGTGCGGATGAACACGAATATTGGATCCCAACTTGATACATCCATACCGTGGAGTTTTAATACCGATATACAGAAGTTCAAATCCATTTGCAATTGCTTTAGAGCTTTTCCTGATTCGGTACTAATAATAGAAGAAAAAAATAACATACCAGTAGAGGAATACATCCCTTACATACCTTACGTCCCGGCAGAAGTAATAACCTTGAATTGAATGTTATTAAAACCACCCGTTCTGCAATACTCAGATTTCAATAAACCATTTGTGGTAACCACAGATGCCTCAAATTATGCCCTTGGAGCAGTCTTATCACAAGGAAATATTGGTTCAGATATGCCAATATCGTATGCCAGCAAATCATTACCCAAACACGACTTAAACAAACCAATTATAGAGAAAGAACTTTTGGCTATACAATGGGCTATAAATTTCTTTCGCCCATATCACAGACCATAAGTTGAATTATTTTCGCATAGAAATCCTTCGTCTAAAATGACTCGTATTAGATTAGACCTATGTGATTATGATTTTGATATAGAGTTCAAGACAGGAAAGATGAATTGCAATGCAGATGCATTATCCAGAATACAGATAAATAGTGACACTTTAAAAGCGATGATACCAGTAGAAATAGGTGAAAAGCAAGTATTTGCGATAACACGAAATATGCAAAAACAATTTGATACAAATAATAAATATAGTAATAATATTAACGATGAGAACACAGACAAGATTTTTATATGGGAGAGCACATCGATAGCAGATATAGAAAAATAAAGAAGCTTAGATTTGAAATAGACAAGAAAATACGTGAACCCACTGTGGAGTGCGTTGATACAGGGATATTTATTAGATGTGGCGATAATTTAAAGAACACACAGTTGTCATTAAAGAAACTATTATCAAAAACACTATCACTAGGTATAAAAGAACTAGCATTGGAACGCAATGACAACATATTTAAAAACAATAAACGTCGAAAATTTTAAAGAAATATTTAATGAAGTAGCAAGAAAAGAAGGTGAGGATTTAAAAATTCCATTGTACGTAGAACCTAAAAGAATTACGAACAAAGAAATGCAAAATTAACTTATAATTGAACATCACAGTTCAATCTTAGCAGGACATTTAGGCATCAAGAAAATCCTACAACTAAAGCAGATACGAGTATATATGAGTAAGAAGAATATGAAGAATATGAGTAAAATGGTAAAAAAGTACATACAAAACTATAAAGAATGTAGGTTAAATATAGAAACACGTCATACAAGAGAAAAATTAGTATTAATCGACACTCCAGGGACTACTTTTGAAGTTTTATCTATAGATACAGTAGGAAACAACCTAATAATAAATTTTCATACGCTAACATTTTAAAAAGTAAACACAATACAGCGCAAAAACCGGTACCAGTAAACGAAGCTCCAGGGTCTAATTTTAGCCGTATTGAAGCCTCAATTGAGAGCTTAATACAAACAGTAAATACTCTCAGCATGTCCTGTATGATGCAGGAAATGTTGAAAATGCAGTCTACTTTGTTGCAGGCTGTATTAAGCAAACCATGAACTTGAAAATATGTTTTTGAAATAGAATATTTTCTTCTGGATAAACAAATCGATGTTATGCTTATCTCAGAAACTCATTTGACGTCTCGAAGCTATTTTAGAATTAGTGGATATAATTTCTACGACACCAAGGTAGAGCTTGTGGTGGCTCGGGAATTCTAATAAAAACGCGAATAAAACACTACCTGTTAAATGAATTTTGTGAAGATTATCTTCAAGCAACAAACATCTGCATTGAAAATTTTTATCAAAAACTTGTGATATCATCTGTTTATTTTCCTCCCAGGTTTTCAATTTCAGAGAGTCAATATACCGCATTTTATACAACACTGGGGTCCCGTTTTCTAGCAGCTGCTAAACACACATTTTGGGGTTCACGTTTAATCAGTCCCAAGGGTCGTGTTTTGTTTGACACAATTTCAAAAATGGGTTTGAATGTAGTTTCAAGTTTCAGCCAACATATTGGCCAACGGATCGACAGAAAATTCATGATATTATCGACTTTGGAAAGGCTATTAACTGAAAAACGGAGAGCGCGACGAGAATGGCAACGTTACAGATCCCCCAGCTAAAGTTAAGGCTAAAGGAATGCACCAAACAGCTCAGAAAAGTTTTACAAACACAAAAAACCGCTTCGCTGCAAAAATTTCTTCGAGGCAACACCACAAACAGATTATTTGCTATGGCGTGCAACCAGAGGACTTAAAAGGCCAGTGATTTGCAAACCTCCGTTACGAGATTCGAATGGTGACTGGGCAAGAACTGATGCTGAAAAGGTGCTCTTTTTGTTAAGCACTTAGAAAAAGTATTTACACCGAATATTTCTATTGATATTGTTGAATTGCCACCAGTTATATCTTTACCAGAAACACCGTTAAGATTTAACATTGTGGAGATTGAAAAGGCCATCACTAGTCTTAACACCAAAAAAGCCCCAGGTGTCGACAAAATAAGCAACAAAATGCTTCAAAAACTGCCTTATATTGCAAAAAGAATTATACTATTCATTTTTAATAGTATTCTACGGCTGCAATACTATCCTGCAGAATGGAAGGTTTCGATGATTATTATGATACCAAAGCCCGGCAAGGATCATACGAAGGTTGAATCCTAACGGCCTGTTAGCTTATTGCCCAACATTTCAAAACTATTTGAAAAGCTGTACATGAGCAAGCTGATGCCTATAGTGACTGGTAATGGATGTATTCCAGGTCATCAATTCGGTTTTCGCAGACAACATAGCACAATTGAACAAACTCCAGGCTTGTGAATGTTATTAGAGAAACTTTTGAAAAAAAGAAATATTGTTCAGCGCTTTTTATTGATGTCGCACAGGCATTAGATAAAGTATGGCACGAAGTTCTTGTCCACAAATTAACACAAAATCTACCCGCACAAATCGTCAGGCTCTTAAAAAGCTATCTAAAGCCATCCGCAGTCGATTGAAGCCGGAGTCACTCAAGGCAGTATATTCGGTTCCTTACTTTACTTAATATACGCCTCTGACTTACCGTTAAGCAGTAACATTCATACATCAACATTTGCCGATGATACAGCTTTTCTAAGCGTTCACGAAAATCCTGTAGAAGCTTCCCGCAATTTGCAAGGGTATATATCCAAATTGCAAAATTGGCTCAAACAATGGCGTATTAAAGTTAACGAGTAGAAATGTGTACACGTAACTTTTACGTTGCGCAAGGAAACATGCCCGCCTATAAAAATTAACACCGATACCATACCGCAACACACTGTTGTCAAATATCTAGGCGTTCATCTTGATCGTCGTTTAACATGGAAATCGCATATAGACGCAAAGTTAATACAAATGAAATTAAAAGCAGCCCAAATGAATTGGCTTATTGAAAGAAATTCTATACTAAGCCTAGACTGTAAACTACTATTATACAACGCGATAACAAAAACAATAACAGCTTTCCAGTAATGCTAAACTTATTGCAGTTACAATGTCTCGAGTTATTAAAAGTAAATTAGTAGTAGTAGATCTGTTCGGCATAAAACCATGCTGCTTACAAGAAATAAAATGCTTCACGTGGTCATAAAGTTTATTTTTCAAAATACTATCAAAAATTTTTGCAAAGGAGCTTTGCGTGACTATGGACCTATAATTAGTATTGAGGCTACGATCTCCAGAATTAAAAATTGGAACAATACAACAGAGCTAGTTAAAGTTCCCTTTTTATGGTGGAATAAAAAAAATTATTATATTATTTTTTCTTAAGATACACTTAGTATCTTAATTATTTTTATTTAAATTTTTCTTACAACAAATTTTTTTGATGTTCATTTATTTGAGTTTTCTTACGAACTGCTTTGCATTTTCAAAACAGCTTCCTTAAATACTTGTATTTCTACTGTGAATAACAATATTTGTCTTATCTTACTTTCCTTAATCTATTGTTCTAAAATGTGTTTGTTACAATATTATTTCTTTGTTCCAAAAGTATGTTTGTTAGAATATTATGTGTTTGTTATCTTTTAAATGTTTTTAGGGTTGTTTGCAATAATATTATTTCTTATCCTATGTTTGGGATTATGATTAGTCATAATCTTTTGTCTTAAGAATATTTCTTATCTTAATATTATAGGAAAGTATAGATGTTATTATCATTATATTTTCTTTGTTATAAAACTATTTCTTATTTATTGTCTTAGGAAAATATTATTATAATAATGATAACATTATTTTATTTTCTTTGTTTATAAAAAACTATCATACATGTGATGTTCCTTAACTAGCTTCCATTGATCTAAAAATTTTCCATTAAAAATCACAACTAAAAAGTTTAACAATAGTTACTACAATATTTGACGAACATTTCTTGAAAAATATAGAAGGATACACTCCAACTGAACTTTTGGTGCTATTTTTTAAGGCAATTATAGCCTCAGTTACATCTTCAATGGTAATATTACAATCAATTTCACAGCTATTGTGTGTATCAAGTTGAGAACTGTAATTGCTAATAACAGGTTTAACAGATGTGCTCTGAAAATAGCTCGAGAAAAGATCGCATGTAGTGGGAATGTTATGGGATTGCATATTGTTTTATTGCATACGATTTGGACTGCCATTGTTGACCTTTTTGTTATTTAAAAATTACCAAAAGGCCGAAAAATCTGTTTTAATTTTATTCTCTATTTCAAAGATATACTGTTTATACAGAAAATTTCTGAAGAAGTTGTATTCATTTCGTTTTAGGTTCAATTAGGTTCAATTAGAGGTATGTTCAGGCTTATGGCCATACCAAAGTGGTGGCAAATAAACGAGTAAATTCTGCACGGATCATCAATTTCATTACACTCTTAAGGGCTAACTATAATATGCTTAAGCTAGCTTAAGCAAATGTGCGAATACGCACAACCAAATGTTGGCAACTATAATGTACTTAAGAACTTTTCGTCAAGTTTCGTCAAATTTCATTTGCTTAAGCACACATCGAAACCAATCGTACCTTGCTTAAGCAAACAGCTGCTTATACGTTTATTTATTGAAAATAGTTGAAACTGTTGCATTTGTTGGTACTTTTTTATTTGTGAATGTTTTCATTTCATTTCTAATATAACAAAAATTTAAATAAATTGTTTGTTTATCGTGTTAGATTAATTAGACGTAGACTTATGGCCAATAAATGAGTGGATATTTAAATATAGTTTTAGTTAATTTTCATAAAATTTTAAAATTAGTTTAAACACACTTTCATTTTTTCAGTCAAACTTAAACTTCTTATATAATTACGATGAAAATATGGTAGCACTACGTAATATAAAAAATTTCCCACAAATTTCCCAAAAAAACAGCTGACTATAGCAAATAAGGAAAAATCTAAAAAATATATATTATTTTTTTTAGCTATAAATAAGAATAATTAAGAACTGCTGAAATGTTTTAAAAGAATAAGAGCAACTTTCAGAACGATTAAAAGGGTAAAAGCGAAAAAATATGGCAAAATTTCATGCAACTTGTCAGCAGCCACAAATATTTTATTTGCTTTTTTTCAAACAAGAAGAACAAGCAGTCGAAAACATACGGTAATTCTAAAACTTATGTAGTGTTTAAATACACAACGTTGGCTATTTAATGTTGATTTAATATTGCAATGAAAAACAAAATTTTTCATTTAAACGAGTTTTAAAAATAAATGAAACATTATCATCCACTCATTTATTGGCCATTAAAATCATTTTTTGGAAAAATAAGAAGAAAATAGTTTTTGAATAGTACATATATTTGCAACTCAGCGAAGAAGATCTTTAAGTCAAATAAGTATAATATAGCCACACAAAAGTCGTCAATAATTTGCTTAAGCATTTGACATGCTTTTCGTTTATTTCTGACAGTAGCTTAAGCTAGCTTAAGCACATTATAGTTAGCCCTTTAGAATAAATCTTTCACAAAACATTTCTTAAGGCGCTATCTGCTTATATTTGTATACAAGAACTCATTCCAAAAAATTTATTTTGTTCTTCAGCGTAGTTATTTTTCCTACTGAGATTGAAAAATGCAAGTGCGCAGCATTACAAAAAACCAAATTTCGATTCCGAAAAACAATGTGAAGGTTAGGTTAGGTTAGGTTTCGAGGGCCGTCACGTCCAAGACGAGACGCACTTGGGTCCGTTAATTCGGTCCCTTTGTGATACCCTGCAGCGGACAGGGCACAGTCGATTGATTATTCAATTTCCTGTAATTGTCCTGTCGCCGAATCAAACCATCCTGATTGTTGTAAAAAGGAGGATAGGCTGATTAGCCTCATGTTCGCCAGACTGTCAAGGTCTGGCAGAGTATTGAAGCCCAAAGTACTCGCCCTAACGCTATCAAGGGCGGGGCACTGACATAGAAGATGAAGAACTGTTTCTTCCTCCTCCTCATCGTTACAACTTCTGCAGTAGTCATTGTAACTTAGGCCCATCCTTCTGGCATGAGTCCCGAAGCACCAGTGCCCTGTTAGCACTGTTATTAATCGTCTTGTATGACATTTACCAAGCCTGAGCAGATCACGAGTTCTGTGCAGGCTGTAGCGGGGCCAAGTCGACCTGGAGATTTGACAGGTATGCTCTTGTTCCCACCTTTCTTGAGCAAGATTGTATGATTCCTGCTGGATCAATCGCTTGCAGTAAGATAGAGGAATGCCAACGAAGTGGCATATCATCGAGTTGCTCAATGGCAATTTCGTCCGCAATATCGTTTCCAGCGCACTCTGAGTGCCCTGGAGTCCAAACTAGTGTTACTATTGAATGTCTCGCTATCTCGTTTAGAGATTTCCGGCATTCATTCACCACCGTAGATGTAGTGTATACACCATTGATAGCGGCAATGGCCGCTTTGCTGTCGGTAAAAATAAGGATGTCTCCCGATATCCTGTAATACCTAAGCCATCTTGCCGCTCTTGTAATGGCCGAGACTTCAGCTTGTAGGACGCTACAGCCATCCCGAAGTCTGAATGGAACCTTCACATTGAAGTTTTCCACGTAGAAACCGCCCCCAGTGTTTACGCCTCTTTTGGAGCCATCAGTACGGTGACCATAATTTTCGACAAAAAAAAAAGGACACTCAATATTAAATAAAAATTATTGGTATTAACTTAATTACATATGTAGATACATATATTTTATATCAATAAAATAAAAATATAATTCAAACAATGTAATATTAGTGACTAGTACAAGTAGTTACATATGTATGTACTTATATTAATGTTTAAAACAGAAATTAAATATGCCTAGAAGTTCACACGTCGTTAAAACAAAAAATTAATTAATTAATCAAAATTAACAAAGAAATTTAATTTAGCCAATAATACAAAAATAACAAAATGCAATAAATAAAAATAACTAAAAATAATAGTTTAAGGATTATAATTCTAATAGATAATTATCTATTATTGATATTTTTATGGAAAATGTATTTTTTTTTATTATATCAATGTTATTTGATAAAAACAATTTAAATTCTGCACACACCATTTGAAAGCCGACCAAAAATTTCACACATTAAACATACACTTTTCAGTGTTGCCAGGCAATTCCTGTTTTGGGTGGTTATAAATTTATATTGTATTGAGTTTAAAATTTCGTTATTTTGAGAAAATAAAACTTTTAATTTTGGAAACTAAAGAAGAACATTAGCCATCAAAAATAAAGGACAAAAAAGGACAATTCAATTAAAAAAAGGACAATTTATTTTGTTTAAATTTTAAAGGACGTTGTGTCAAAAAAGAGGACTGTCCTTTTAAAAAAAGGACGGATGGTCACCGTAGCCATCAGTGAATACTCTGGTGGCTCCATCGGTGGCAGGGGGTGAGGAGTGGTTTTCCCTATTGGGAACAATAGATTTAAATAGCCCGCCGAAATAAGGTTCCGGTGGGCAGTAGTCAGTAAAGTCATGGAGCGCTTGGTGCTGCCTGAGAATCTTGGAGTGACCAAGATCGGTTCTCGTCCATGAGCATGTAGCGTTCAAAACAATGTGAAAGTTTTATGAGAGTTTAATAAAATAAACATTAAAAATAAGACGGGTTTTATTTAGCATTTCGTTACCTGAAACGATAAATGCCCTAACTATAAACTTTATTATTTTACAAGAGAAGCGAAAAACATGATAGAAGTAATTTTGTAAAACATGATAGAGGTATTCAGCATTTACACATACATACATACATATTATGTTCATTCATATGAATATATGCGTCGCTAATACTTTACATTTATTGCAATTTTTGCAGAACACAAAAGTTAAATACAAATACATAAGTGTTTTTTTTTTTTTTGAAATTAGTACAGCTTTTGTATAATTTATTTACTGTATTTACTTCATATAAAGCACCAGTGATGCCAACTCTTGCAACATCAAAAGCACTGTG
This sequence comes from Lypha dubia, assembly GCA_947311025.1. Classification (NCBI taxonomy): domain Eukaryota; kingdom Metazoa; phylum Arthropoda; class Insecta; order Diptera; family Tachinidae; genus Lypha; species Lypha dubia. Next base: position 100,545,240 of record OX371260.1, on the reverse strand, counting down.
AGCCCATGGAAATAGGGTAAAAGAGGGTAAAAATGAAAAAAATTTCGGGTACAAAAGCACTAATCTAATTTTGTTTTGGGTCTATTGGATCAAAAGACAGCTTTGGCTGCAATGAAAAACTTTCATTTGGATCTATTGCTTTTTTATGTTTTTTTTTGTGCGACTTTGTCTCAGTAAATCGCTTTATCGCGCATCTATTTCACATTTACAACAAATGCAATATGCTTTTAGTTCATCTTTTGCTATTCTAAGCCACATTTTAAAAGCTGGATCATTCTCCCAAGGTTTTCTATATATGTATTTGTTTTTCCATCTAAAGGAAAGCCATTATTAGACGATGAACTTTAACACATAAAATCAATGAAAAACTTACTTTTAATTACTGTTCAGCTTTATAATAAACAAGGCACTTTCCTGCTTAAATTTGCACAGCAAATAAATCAACGGATATGTATATTAAAAGTAAAATCATTGCTAAACAAATAAATCATAAAATTTTCTGCAAAAATTTAAAAAAAAAATGCTTGAGAAATTAGAGAATTCAAACTCTTAGCAGATTGCGAGTACTAATCAAAATATAGATGCACATTAGGCTTTTGCACTAAGTACATTTAAATTCAAAAACATTTGCTTTTTTAAAAATTCTCAGAGTAAATCCAAGTACAAAAGGGGATCAAAGCAAGTAAATACAAAACGAAAAAAAACAAACACAACATTTATTCTCTTTATACGCTCAGAGTATTTGTATTTACTCATTCTTATTCACTATAAGTAGAGTAAAGTAAACATTTTTTTTGCTAATATTCTGTAAGTATTTTGCAAGGTTCTTATTTTACCATGTGGGTATTTTAAGCATTTTCTTGGTTTTTATTTTTAGCATTAATTTAGCAGTTAATTTTATGGAATATACATATGTACATACCTATCTAAGTATATACAACTATTGATATGTTGATAATTTGATCTTAACATCAAATTAAATAAAAGCGAAATTTCATACAAACCAAATAAAACTTAGAAAAATACTCGAGTATTTTAGTAAATAGTTTAAGTAGTGGTTGTCTTTACTTAATGTGCTTGGTTCTTATTATGCTTAGTTCTTACATGCTTTAATACTTGCTGTATTTATTTCGTACAAGAACAGTATTTATTGTGTTTGTTTCTTATTATAGAGAACAGAAGAAGGTATAGTAAAGAGAGGGTATAATAAAACAAATACACGAAAAAAAGAGAATGCATTTAAGTATTTGTTTTTTGTACTTTTGCAAAAGCCTAATGCACATAATACGCTGTTGGTCAAAAAAAGTATTAGGTGTGTTTAGAGAATAGTAAGAAAATGGTTTATGGGTCGATTATGGATGGCAACCGAACCACAGTTGCGTTGCCAGTTGCTGAGAATTGTATTACGGATGGCAACTGGCAACTGAGAGCTGCCAGTTTCAGTTGCTATTTAGTGCTTTTCTGGCAACCACAAATTTTCAGTTGCAAGATGGCAACGCAACTCAAGTTCGGTTGCTATCCATAATCGAGCCATTAATGCCAAAAATGTTGATTATTTAAAACGCACTTAAAAGCACTGTGAGAAATTGTTAAAAGCACTATAAATACCCGCTTTTCAAAAACGGGTATTTAACAAAATTTCGGGTATTGCTTGAGTAAAAAAGCACCAAAAAATACCCGAAAAGCACCAAAATGGCAACGCTGTAAAGCACACATCAATGAGTCTTCTCGCATGTTCGTATAAAAATATTGGTGTCTATTCCAGAAAACGCGTCGAAGAAGTGAAAATTTACATGGAAAACAAAAACAAAATTGAATACATTTAAAAAATTTGTTTTTGTTTATCAAATAAATTTTACCGTTTTTCATAGAGAGAGAAACGCGATCGCATCTGATTGTGTATGCTAGAAGCTCAAACGTAGCAACACTCAACTGTGTCCGGATATGGCGAATACTTGAGCAAAAGCAATGCGGTGGCGATCACACCGCAACCGCATTTAAGACGAGTATACCTAAATCACGAAAACCACTGATCGTGCAGCTCTCTGATAAGAATAAAACTTAAAATTAAATTCCAAGGCCTTGAAAGTTGATGTACTGTGTTTTGAGAAACTATAGAATCCGCCAAATTGTAAGATACTTTAATAAAATCATTCGCAAAGATTAGATCAAGATATATATATATACATATATACATTCTATGGAAAAAAAGAAAAAAAATTCAATCCTTTAGTTATTTTTTTCCAATGTAGTAAAATATGTATTTTTTTTTTATGATAAACTTTATTATTTATTGAATCTTCAATAAATATATATTTTAAATTTAATTTTTTTGAAACACTTTTTCTAAAAAAAATGTATAAAAACTACCAATACAATTTATACATACATATATATATATATATATCAAAGTATTAAAAAACATGCAATCTATTTACAATTGATTTTATTGTGAATTCTAATTGCAGTATCTTATCTCTATACTCAAAAGAATTTTGTTTTATTAATAACATTTGTTGATTTAAGAGTTTTGTTATGTTTTGCCTCTAATAAAATATGTTTTGTTGGTAAAAAAGCGGTTTTTTCATTTGACATTTTTATGAAGATTTCAATAACATATATTGACGATTATGACGATTTTTGCCCAGAAATATGACGGTATTACCTCTAAAAAATCTGGCAGCTATGAATACAGGTGCAGGTACTACACCAAGCGTTGCCATTTTGGTGCTTTTCGGGTATTTTTTGGTGCTTTTTTACTTAAGCAATACCCAAAATTATGTTAAATTTTTTAAAAGCCGGTATTTATAGTGCTTTTAACAATTTCTCACAGTGCTTTTAAGTGCATTTTTAACAATCAACATTTTCGGCATTAAATCATTTTTTAATATATACATATCCTACATATTTATTTTGAGTAGTACTCGCAAACTGTTGAATTCTAGAAGTTCACAAGCATCTTTTTGTGTAAATTTAAGCAAGAAAGTGCGTTGGTTATTATAAAGCTGAACAGTTATTAAAAGTATGTTGTTCATTGATTTTATATGTGTTAAAGTTCATCATCTAACAATGGCTTTCCTTTAGATGGAAAAACAAAAATATAGAAAAGCTTGTAAGAATGCCAGCTTTTAAAAGCTGGCTCACAGTGCTTTTGATGTTGCAAGAGTTGGCATCACTGACTACACCAGTGATGTCAGCGCCATACGCAGTTGTGGAAACAAAACTCACATGCACGCTTACGCTCTTTTATTTTGCGAGCGTAAAATATAATTGTTTACTCCATCGATTGTCACAAAGAGAACATGAAGGAAATATCAATGTATTGGTGATTTTACACTTGTAGAAATTGATTGTTACATTTATTTTTTTACTGTAGCCTAACATCATATTAAAAGTTTGTATGCATACACACTGGATTGTTTTAGCGTGTTTATGGACGAAAGAATGAACGAATGAATGAATTTACATAATTAAAAAAATTTTCCATTAAAAAATATATATACAAAAATGCCGTTTCCCACTCTACATTCCACATGCTGAAAAATTAAAATATTTAGAGTGTACTGTGAATAACAAATAAAGAGACTAAAAAAAATAAATATTTTCTTGCCCTCTTTTGCTTGTGTTTTGTTGTTGCAAATTCTAAAATAAAGCGACAAAGAACCTCATTCATTGACTGCTATCATACAACTGATTATGTTTCGTATTTTAGTTTGGCTCTTCTGCTTGGTTCGTGTTGTGTATGTGTAAATGACGATTGGTGCTCGGCCCCAGTGTAGCCAGGTAAATATTGTCTAATGTCCCCAAATTAAAGAGTGTTGTCCCCAAAAATCCCCATTTTAAAACTGAAAATCCCCAATTTCGTCCCCAATAAAGATATGTATATTAAGCATCATAAAAACAATTTTTTTTATTAATTTTATTACATATGTACATTTATTTAGGTTAATGCATTCGTATGTGCTCAATGGAACTTTCGCGTCCATAGAATATTTTAAAATTCCATGCACGGAATCAAATTTATTCTTTTTTCTATGCTTTCGAGTTGTGAATTTATAAATAACTCAAAATTTTCCATACTCTGATTGAATATTTTAAGCATTTCTTTTGCTAGTACAGTTACATAATCTAAAAAAAAAATTTTAAATCCTTTTGCTTCTTATTCCTTTGTACATTCTATGCCTACATCAATCTTAGCGACAACCAAATTACTTTCTTTATCGTCAATTAGTACATTCATTTTGGCAATATCGAATTCAATAAAATCTGGTTTTAAAAATTTTGAAGAAATTGTTATAAAAAGCAACATTCTCAATACCATCGCCTTGAACTAATCGAAATATGGAGAAGAAAAACGCCAAGATACATAAATATATATGTATGTAAATATATGTATGAAAGATAATGGTAAAATAAAGCAAAATTGATAATAGGTATACTGAATATGAAAAATCCCCAAATCCCTCCCCACGATAATCTGTCCCCAAAAACCAGCTAAAATGGGGAGAAATCCCCACACCTGGCTACACTGCTCGGCCCCTAGGGGCTAGTTTGACTATCAACGGTTTACTCTCATTGTGGTTTCACAGACGAGATGAATTTTTAAGCCGCACAATTTTTGTTCTTTTATTCACACACGAGTCTAATTATGCTGGCATTAAATGTATACATGTACTCAGCTTTGTATGTGTTAGTGTTTTTTGTATTCATTTGAAGTTTGTCTTTCGTTGCATACTCATTATTATTATTATACACATGCATACATACATAGTTGGCAGAAATAATATGGCGAGAATAAGTTTTTTGTTTTTTTTTTTTTTGTGGTAGTTTTATTATTTATTGAATCTTCAATTGTATATTGAAACATCAATAAGTTTTTCAAATCTTAAATCTAAAAATACATTAATATATGTTTAGCCAGTGCTAAACAAAATTTTTAATTCCAACTGTTGATTTTTGATGTTTTACATATCTCGTGTACGGCTGAGAGAAAGAGTATCCCTCCTTCTCAACCGGGTGTGGCCTCTATAATTTAGAATGTTGCGCGCAAGTGGATTTGGGTGCAATACTAGTTTTTCAATATATTTTTTTGCGTGTTTTGAAAATACTGTCTTCACCAACGGAACATCGAGATCTTTGTGAATTCGCTGATTTCGGATATACTAGGGGGCTGCAGTAATTTTACGTAGAATTTTGTTTTGTCGCCTTTGAATTTTTTCTACATTTGATGCTGAGGCAGTGCCCCATAACTGGATTCCATAGGCCCATATTGGTTTCAGGATCGCGTTGTATAACAAAAGTTTACAGTCAAGACTTAATATAGAATTTCTTCCAATAAGCCAATTAATTTGGGATGCTTTTAATTTCATTTGAGTCAACTTTGCGTCTATATGCGATTTCCATGTTAAACGCCGATCAAGATGAACGCCTAGATATTTTACTACAGTGTGTTGCGGTATAGTCTCGGTGTTAATTTTTATAGGCGGGCTTAGAAAAGCCGTATCATCAGCAAATGTTGACGTGTGAATGATACTGCTTAACGGTAAGTCAGAGGCATATATTAAATAAAGTAAAGGACCGAAGATACTGCCTTGAGGGACTCCGGCTTCAATCGACTGCGGGGGGCTTGTAAAATTGTCTTCCTTAACTACAAATTTTCGTTCCTCTAGATAGCTTTTTAAGAGCCTGACGATGTTTGCGGGTAGATTTTGTGTTAATTTGTGGACAAGACCTTCGTGCCATACTTTATCAAAGGCCTGTGCGACATCAATAAAAAGCGCTGAACAATATTTCTTTTTTTCAAAAGTTTCTCTTATAACATTCACAAGTCTGTGAGTTTGTTCAATAGTGTTATGCTGACTGCGAAAACCGAATTGATGATCTGGAATACATGCACTGCTAGTTACTATAGGAGTCAGCTTGCTCATGTACAGTTTTTCAAAAAGTTTCGACATATTGGACAATAAACTAATAGGCCGATAGGATTCAACTTTTGTATGATCCTTACCGGGCTTTGGTATCATAGTAATCATCGAAACCTTCCATTCTGCCGGATAGTATTGCAGTCGTAAAATACTATTAAAGATGAATAGTATTACTCGTTTTGCAATGAAAGGCAATTCTTGCAGCATTTTGTTACTTATTTTATCAATACCTGGGGCTTTTTTTGAGTTTAGACTTGTAATAGCCTTTTCAATCTCCACAATATTAAATCTTAGCGGAATTTCTGGTAAAGCGACGACTTGTGGCAGTTCAATAATATCAGCAGAAATATTTGGGGTAAATACTTTTTCTAAGTGTTTAACAAAAAGAGCACCTTTTTCAGCATCAGTTCTTGCCCAGTCACCATTTGAAGCTCGTAATGGAGGTTTACATATCACTGGCCTTTTAAGTCCTCTGGCTGCACGCCACAGCGAATAATCTGTTGATGGCGTTGCATCGAGTTCTTGCAGAAATTTTTGCAGCAAAGCTGTTTTTTGTGATTGTAAAACTTTTCTTAGCTGTTTGGTAGACTCCTTAAGCCTTAATTTTAGCTAAGGCGATCCGTAACGTTGCCATTCTCGTCGAGCTATCCGTTTTTTAGTCAATATCTTTCTATATCTGCACAAAAAATATTGTTAAATCTCGCTTGTTGATTTGAAGAAGCACTAAGAGCAGCTTGTTTAGCATGTGCTTCAAACAACCTAATAGAATTTTCTATGTCAGCAGGTGTTCTCAATGGCATATTTTCCGTGCAATGAGCACTCAAATATTTTTTGTATTTCAGCCAGTTAATACGTGCAGGTGTTAGCGGAAAATCGAATGTTGTTGTTGCAGTTGTGTGTGAGTAAATAGTGAAAATAGTAGGCGAGTGATCTGAAGACAAATCCAAAGATGCTTCTACTTCAATCATTTCGCTGGGCACGCCTTTCATAATCCCAAAGTCGATAACATCAGGAATTTTTTGACGATCCGTTGGCCAATATGTTGGCTGACCACTTGAAACTATATTCAAACCCATTTTTGAAATTGTGTCAAAAAAAACACGACCCTTAGAACTGATTAAACGTGAACCCCAAAAAGTGTGTTTAGCATTGTAGTCGCCAGCTGCTAGAAAACGGGACCCCCCGGTATTGTATAAAATGCGGTATATTGACTCTCTGAAATTGAAAACCTGGGAGGAGAATAAACAGATGATATCACAAGCTTTTGATAAAAATTTTCAATACCGATATTTGTTGCTTGAAGATATTCTTCACGAAGGCCATTTAGCAGGTAGTGTTTTATTCGAGTTTTAATTAGGATTCCAGAGCCACCACAAGCTCTACCTCGAGGATCCTTAGTATCGTAGAAATTATATCCACTAATTTTAAAATAGCTTCGAGACGTTAAATGAGTTTCTGAGATAAGCATAACATCGATTTGTTTATCCAGAAGAAAATATTCTATTTCATTTTTATGTTGGCAGATGCCGTTTGCGTTCCAAAAACAGATTCTTAAGTTCATGGTTTTTTCAATACAGCCTGCAACAAGGTAGACTGCATTTTCAACATTTCCTGCATCATACAGGACATGTTGAGAGTAAATGTATTTACTGTTTGTATTAGGATCTCTATCGAGGCTTCAATACGACTAAAATTATGCCCTGATTCTTCATTAGCTGGTACAGTTTTTTGCGACGGAGTCTGGTTACTCTTTAAAATATTAGCGTATGAAAATTGACTATTAGGTTTTTTTTGAGTAAGAGTCGTGTTAGACTTTACAACATTTGAGTATTGATTATGGCTAGTCGACGGTTGAGGTAACTGAGGGTAGTTTAAAGGGGTGTTGGGCTGATCGGGAGTAGCATTTGTTTTTCTGTTCGACGAATTTTTAAAAAAAGAGTAAAGAGGGCAGCCGCTATAGTTAGCAGTGTGGTTTCCACTGCAATTGCCGCATTTTTTTGCCTTGGTATCACCTTTTATTTTGTCACAGTTAGCGGTACTGTGCAACTCACCACATACAACGCAGACGGTAGGCAACTTGCAATAAGTTTTGGTATGGCCAAATTCTTGACAGTTCATGCATTGGATAGGTCCATTTTTTTATGTGGCATCTCAACTGTAACTCTTCTGTGTAACAAGTACTTTAGATTATAGATTGGGTGCGATTCATTTTTTTTAATTTTCAAGTCACCTGGCTGTAGCTCGACTCTAAAAATAGGTTGGGGGATTTTATCCCTATTTTTGATGTTAGAAACATTTTTAACTTTGAAGCCATTATTTTCAAGGCCAGACTTAACCTCTTCTGGATCCACACTAGAGTCTACACCTTTTATTACGACGGTTAGATCTTTAGCATTCTTTAATTGGTACGTATAAAAATTTTAGTTTTTTGACTCAAGGTCAGAAACTATTTTTCGGTAATTACTTTCTTGCACTACCTGGATTTTTGTTTCGTTAATATTTCCGCGCTTAATTGGAGTTACATAGAACTCATTTTCTCCAATTAAAGAGATAAGGCTTTTTACCAAAAAACTAGAGTTCTGCTCTCTTAAATATATCGGTGGAGGTTTACTAGACCTTGTTGTAGTTGGGTCTTCATTGTCTTGTTCTGATAAAATCGCGAAACGATTTTCGGAATTTTTGTATTTTGTTTTTTCCATCTCTGGGAACTTTCGCTGTTGAAGCTATTTGAGCTGATTTTGGACTTCTTCCCCTTTTTAACACGGTTATGTATCTGTCCATTCCTGTTTGAATTTTATTATCATCATTTATTGTACTCACCGCATCTACCATTTTGTGCACGTTGGTCACCTTGTTACTTATTGTTTGTTTGTTTGTACAGCTAAGCTGACAAGTTTGCTGATGGGTGCAATTGTTGTTGCTTCTTGATCACTATTTAACATGTTCAAAGATAATGATCGCGCACGAGTATTTTTGTTTTCTGTTAAATTCAGGTTTTTGTTTATTTAATTTTTTTTTATTGTCGTCATCAGCAACTAAAGTTATATATTGTACATTCCTGCTGCTTGTAGGATTATTGTTGTTTTTATCAGAAGATGAACTCATCAGAGTTCTCTTTTTTTTTTATTTTCACTTATATTAGTTTGTGTATGCAAATATTTATGTGTATTGCACACAAGCAAAAAATAAAATAAAACCAGTAAAATAACTGTTCAATAAATGTTTTGTTTTTTTTATATTTTTTGTGACTTGAATATTTTTTTTTTCTTTTATTTTTTTTTTATATTCAGTTGCGACGATTATAAAAACGCGTCTGTTCACAATGAGAGCTGATACTGAATGGCGAGAATAAGTGATGATGAATTGGCAATTATTTTAGGAGGAATTACAAGTATAAGAAGCGAATTTACTGAATATTTTTGGAATGAGGGAAAATTTTAAACATCAATATAAAAAATTTTTAAATTGCTTCACATCTTCTATACCTACTAACAAAAAAACTTTAGCCAACATTTTTCAAAGTTTTTAATATAATTGTGTATGCAACTTACTAATTCTCTTAGAACTTTTGTAGTTTTTTAAGTAAATTCTGAGAATTTTTATAATTAATCGTTAAAAAATTTAATCAATTAACAATTAATAAACATAAACCGCATTATTTACAAAAAATATTTTCTGCTTATATATAATATAAAAACATATAAAATACCAAAATATAAAATTTTACATTTATTTGAATATGTACTCAAGAAAAAAATTTAAAAACATATAAAATACCTATAAAAAAAATTAAAAATGAAGTGAGAATGTTTCATACTGTTTTATTAAAACATATGTACATAAATGCATAAATTTTGTTTGCGCGACCAACCCCATTCTTCTTTGTAATTCATGTTAACTCGACGATTGCTAACTAAAGCATTAAACACATTCGCCACAGCAGACTACAGACTACCACCTGTCAAAATTAGAATACATGTGTGCATATGAGAATGATTATATTGAAAACAGCAAGGCAACACGGCAACAGGTTTTTGTCCATGCTAATTTTGTCGTGTAGTCGAATTAAACTAATTTCTATTTCTGATGGCCACAAAACCAAAACAGTGTTGACAATATAACGAAATTTGTAAAGCAAATAAGTGATTAGAAATATTTTTCATTGTAAAATAAAAAAGAAAATTTCAAAATTGAAATGTTATAAGATATATGCATCAATAATTTTTATTAGCTTTATTGTTATATAGAATATTGACTTGAGTCAAAAATACCAACATTGTTAAAAATTAAAAAAACTCACAGGGCTATAATTTTTTACCTAAAAAATTTTTTTTTTATTATTATATTATTATTATTACAAATAAACGTAATTATTATTCGAACTTATATTGACGTACATAGGAAAAGTATTATTATCAGGCTCAAGTTCAGGTTTATTGAATTAATGAAAATTCAAAATTCCTAAGAGTGTTTTATGTTAAAAAATATTATTATTTATATCCAGTCAGTTTTTAGCTCTCGTATTTTTTTTCTCGTATTCTATTTCTGTTGAAAACTGGTTAAATAGTTGATATTCTTCTCAATTAGTATCCACTTTACGAAAATTGTAAAGATGGACAATTGAACGCTGATGAGAGGTGTAGCGGCCTTGAAATCAGTACTGATACATTCTGCTAAAAACTGATTGGATATAAATAATAATATTTTTCAACATAAAAAAACTCTTAGGAATTTTGAATTTTCATTAATTCAATAAAACTGAACTTGAGCCTGATAATATTACTTTTCATATGTACAAAAATTTTTTTGTAAATTTTTCGAAGCTCTCTCTTGATTCCGCAGTTACGGGTTTCAAAACTTCAACTTATTATTGATCATAAGTCCTACAATATAGAACGAATATAAACGACATAGGTATCACTTCAAAATGCTCTAAATAACTCATTTAATTCTTAAAATCATCTTTAAAGAAGCATAACTTACGTATTTCATCGGTGACAGATTTCAAGTATACACCAAATAAAAGCATGGTAAGTTCTCTGTAAAAGTGAAAAGTCAGATAAAAAATTTTAAAATTGAATTTCACTCGCAATGGGTAAATTGTTTTAAAAAAATTGTATACCAGTATAAAGATATTTTAGAGAAGTTTAGAGTGATATCTACATTGCTTATATCCGTTCCATATTCTAGGAGTTATGGCCAATAAAAAATAAGTTTTGAACCCCTTAACTCCGGGGCCAAAAGAGATCCATGAGATGAATTTTTTTCGGTCAAAGCGAATCCATACAAAGTGATGTGAGTGGCGAATTCAATTCGCTGTATTAAATTCGCCGCAGCGAACTTTAAAACAGTAAAAGCGCTGAATATGCACCACTGTAATATACATAAATGAATCGTTGCAACAATTCAGGATCAGCTGTTTACTGTGTATCTGACGTTTCCAAAATAATTAAGTAGCTGGCTAAACGTCTACAACGGTAGCTAGCAGCATTTGTGTTCATGTGTTCGTGTAGTCTGCTGTGGCGAATGTGTTTATACCTTAACGACTGAATGCGGTCTGTAAAAAAAGAAAACACAGACCTGTGTATTCGTAAGTGTGTATGTATTAGTTTTGTGCTGGTTGTGCGGCAGTGATGGAAAATGTGGCACAATTGTGCCATTTGTGGCACTTTTGAGTGTTTGATGGCCCTGTGGTACTTTCTAATCTATTTTGGCCCTTTCAGATCAAAACTCAACTAACTGCTTCAAATCGTTCGAACGGTTCGAAATGTACTGAAAGCGTTGTTTTGTTTGTCAAGAAAAAACTGCTTACTTTTATTTGCAAACCTGTCTTGTGCTAGTACCCAAGGCGAATCCTTTCAGGTGAACTTTTAAGCGCAGCGGTTAACTTGTTTTTAACATTCTCATCATTGTCGGATGTCAAAATACACTATTTGTTTCTTGACATTCCACACTCCTCCTCCTGTGTAAAAAGAATTTTTTCTACCCAAAATATTTTTAAACCAATATAAGGAATCGTCTTCATGTAAATACCGTGTCATCTTTAATGCAATCGAAAGATTTAATTAAATATAATTCTGGTAATTGTTATGATAAAGATATTTTAAAACTTATAACAAAGAAAAATGTTACAAACAGTAATATCACCATTGAGGAACTTTGAACTAAAATCTTGGGGATAATATACAATAAAATTAGAATTACATAGGAAATATGTTTTTTAACTACAATATTTTTTTAACTACATATTGAAATATGTATTTGCTTTAAATATAACCTTAACAAAAAACACTTTTAAACAATGTGAATTTTCGTCGTTAACTTTTGTTCTAAATAAAATAAAACACATATACTATAAAACACATATACTATTATATTAGTTCAATACTGTACGAGTATGTACTGTACTATTGTTTTTATTTAAATAAAAAGCTTGTTATCAAATATATTCCAAAAAAGTTTTGTTGGCCCTCTCGAAGCTATTTTGGCCCTTTCAAATTGTCAATTTGGCCCAAAACTCAAATTCCATCACTGTTGTGCGGGTATGAGGCTGGATGAAAAATTGTTCCAACGAAAAAGCGCTCTCTTCACCCCTCGCCTAAAAATCTCATTTTATGCTAGCATAATTAGACTCGTGTGTGAATCCACATTCAGCGGGAAATATCGCAAGGCCTGTTTTAAGCCTCTAAACAGAAATAATATATGTATCTATATAAATAAATATACAAAAATATAAAGAGGCTGGTTGAAATAAGCCTGAGTCACTGTATGTAGGCACATCTATTCGAAAATTTCTTAAAAAATGGAGAAATATTTTAAAATTAAATATCTTTTTTTGCTGCATAAAATTAGCTGTGAGCCCCTGTATGTTGACTTTATTTGTAAACTTCAAATTATATTTATTCATCATTTAGACAATAACGGTTAAGTAAAATTTATTTAATAATCGTGTAGACTGCGGTGTTTCTACATGAAAAGGTCATTAATTAGGCCTCGCAACCGCACATTTCTCCCGCTGGGAATGTAAGAGATAAGAGCGTTGATGGACAAACTAGCCCCTAGGGGCCGAGCACCAATCGTCATTTACACATACACAACACGAACCAAACAGAAGAGACAAACTAAAATACGAAACATAATCAGTTGTATGATAGCAGTCAATGATTGAGGTTCTTTGTCGTTTTATTTTAGAATTTGGAACAACAAAACACAAGCAAAAGAGGGCAAGAAAATATTTATTTTTTTTTAGTCTCTTTATTTGTTATTCACAGTACACTGAATATTTTAATTTTTCAGCATGTGGAATGTAGAGTGGGAAGAAGCTTTTTTGTATATATATTTTTTTAATGTAAATATTTTTTTAATTATGTAAATTCATTCATTCGTTCATTCTTTCATCCATAAACATGCTAAACCAATCCAGTGTGTATGCATACAAACTTTTAATATGATGTTAGGCTACAGTAAAAAATAAAAGTAACAAGCAATTTCTACAAGTGTTAAATCACCAATACATTGATATTTCCTTCATGTTCTCTTTGTGACAATCGATGAATAAGAGTAATCTCACCAACACAATCGTAATTGACATCATTGTACTACACGGTAAATAAATTTAAAGTCGAATTCGGATATGAGCGCACTGTTTAAATGTAAAAATCGCTTAATTGAAAATAAAAATTTTTATTTATTATTTTTGATCAATCTCAAAGCACTTGCTTGCATTTGCTTAAAAGAAAACCTGCTGATGAAACATATTTTGTTTAGAAATTATCTAATTTATATAAAACACACATCCCATAAAAGGAAAAATTATTAATTTCTGGTGACAAAATACTTTTTAGCGACGGCTCATTTCAATTAAAAATATTTAACTATTTATTATTTTCAAATATTGTAGCAAGCTTACAAATATTAAAATTTTTAAAAGGAATCTGAAATCAAAAACAAATCACATATTTTTTACTTCTAATGCTACATTTTCGTTTTACAGAGCAATTATGAAGTGAGTTCGTTTATCCGAACTTCTTTTTATCGAAAATCTCGCATAAGCGAAACAAAATGCTTGCAAGTTTACATTTCCGCTTAGCCGAATCCGACTATTAATAATATAGAGCTAAAATTATCGTATTATAATTAGCAACAGCAAACTTTTTTAAAACATACAATTTTAAAAGATAAATACAAAAGCATTTTCAATATAATATGTTTATAATGTGCTTTGGTAAAAAAATAAGGATTTGAGTGTGTTGATCTTACAAAAGCAAATTTTCTTGTATTTTTACACACACGTGTGTTACTGTTCAAATTTGTGTCCATGTGAAAAAAAGGGGTTTGTAGGAAAAAATACATAAAGTTATCATAAAGTTAATATACACACAACACTAACAAGCCTCATTAGCACAGTGGTTAGTGTGTAGAGTTGTATTGCGCGACTCCTCAGTTCAATAATGGGGCACGTCAATATTTATTTTAATGTTATTTCTGAAAGGTTTATATTGTAATAAAAAGGTTTTTTTTTATTTTTACTTGGTCTTAGAGCTTGTATTATTGGAGCTCCTAAGACTGTTGATTTATTAATTGAATTTTAAAGTAAATGACATTGGCTTATATACTAATTATGAGAATAATTCTTAGGGGTACCTTAACATAAGAGTAAAAGAATAGAAATATATATTATTGTTGGGTAAGCATATTTAGCTTCCAACTATTTATGTATGGCATGTGTTCAACAGTTTTAAAGTCCAACGAGTTCATACCTAAAAGCAACAGATACTTTGTGTTGCTTATATTTACAATCAAACAAATGCAGTTAATAAATGTGATTCATTTAAGTGCATTGTGCTGCTGCACTTGATTAACCGTTCAAGTGTCAAATTACCGTCACACAAAATATCTTGCTTGCAGTTTGTCAATGCTTGCATGTTGCGGTACTATTGAATCGCAATGCATACTACACACTGTTGGCCACATGCTACACCTCCACCTTTTACAAGAATGTTCATATAACGCTAGTTTTATGGACATTCTTTTACAATTAGTTTTTAATTAGTCTAAGTATAAGTGTAACATAATATTTATTTTGTTTTTAAAGAAATTAAAAAAAATAATTATAATATTTAGAGGAACTTTTATTCGAATTTTATAGTATTCCGGCCGAACAATAATATTAAATGTTAGTTATTATTATATATCTTAAGTCTATTTTTATGAACTACTTGTTGTTTATTTGCTTTCTCATCAATATGGTAACATTATTTCTTAAATATATTTTCTTAATTTTATACGGACCTATAAAACTAAAACCAATATAAAGTGTTTTCTGATTAATTTTCTTCTATTATATTTTTACTTTACTTAAAATTTTGTTTTACTTTTTCTTTATTTTGGGTTTTTTTTTGAATAATAAAATTTTAATAAGAAAAAAAATTTATGTACATATGTATGTATTATTATAAATTTTATGTTATTAACAGGGACCGGATTTTATTGTTATATTTTTATTTCCGATAAAAAGGTTACAAGAAATTGCTTTTTATTTAATGTTGGGAATTTTTAACCATTATCACTGTATATATATTATATTGGTTATCGTAACCAATTAAATTATTTTAAATAACCATTTTCTTAACAAAAAAGATTTTTTGGTTAGAAATAACAATTATAAAAAATAATTTCTTTGTTTTGGTTATCATTGATGACACAACTCAACAAATTCGTAAAGGATTAAAATCGCAATCTTAGCTTTAAAAGTAATAAGTTAGCACTATTGAAATGTTTGTTCTTAAAATTTTGTTTTTTTTGCGTTCCAGTAGTTCCAGAAAATTTTTAGAATTTGGGAGTTAGTGTCGAGCGCGCATTCTCAGCATTAAGGTTAGTACTAAGTGATCTTAGATGCAACCTTTCAGACGACTCCTTAAGATCGCTTATGTTTGTTAAGTTAAACAAATATTTTAATAAATGAAGTCCAAGACTTATGTCTATTTTTTCATTCAATTCGACCATATAGGGAACGGCCTGGCCTCTGGAAATCTGTTGCGGTAGTAAAAAAACTAAGCACAGATAAAGGCGATGTAATTTTTTTTTTATATTTTAAAACCATTAGCATTTTTCTAATCAATTTTTCCATTAGTAATACCTCTTTATTTTTTTTTTCTATTGTTCTATATATTCCACAATGTCCTCCCTATATCGGATCATCGTGGTATTTCAGCATTATATCAAGAATTGCCTTAGCATTCTTATCATTTATAGTGGTCACCTCATTAAGTAGCGCTACTTTTAATTTATTTAAATATTTATTGCCCATATTTTTAAATTCATTTATGGAGATAAATTCAAAAATTTTCTCACTGGGTGCCATTTGCAGTGTCTCTACACTAAGTTTACCGGCCACTTTCTCAAGCCATGGGTAAAATTGTCCTAGGTCAATATTCCCATTAGTAAACAAATCATTTATATTTATATATGTAATAACAGATTTTCCTCTTTTGATGTAACATTTTATAGGAGTAATCTTTAATTTATAGTACTTTCTGGCGTCAGTGTTCTTTAGTGGTACATGGATCTTTATCATTATTTTTAATTTGATGCTGAATATTTGTGGTATTACTTTGTTGTTTCTTTTTATATGCCATACATCTTGTTGTAATTTTTAATATTGTATTAGTTTTTATGTTTATGTCTTTTAAATCATCAATCGTTATTATTGATAACTTGTCCGCAACGTAATTATCTTTTCCCCTAAGGTATTCAATAGTAAAATTGTATTCTTCCACATCCAACCTCATTCTTGTTAATTTTGAACTTGGGTTTTTCATAGAAAAGATAATGTGATCAGTACGAACAATGAAATGTTTACCATATATGTATGGTCTGAAGTGTGTAATAGCCCAATGGATAGCTGTCAATTCCTGTTCGATTGTAGATTTATTGCTTTCAACTTTGGTAAAAGATTTTGATGCGTATGCTATTGGTAATTGCTTTCCATCATATTCCTGCGTTAATACGTCTCCACAAGCTTGCTTGCTTGCGTCTGTTGTTATACAAAATTCTTTTGTGATATCAGGGTATTGAAGTAGTGTGGGTTTTATTAGAGCTTTTTTCAGGTATTTGAATGCATTGTCACAATCTTTAGTCCATTCAAATTGTACTCCTTTTCTGGACAATTTCGTTAGATGTCTGGAATATTCTGAGAAGTTTTTGATGAATCTTCGATAATAATTGCAAAATGCAACGAATCGTTTTGCACTATTCGCATCCTTAGGCGGTGGATAGCTTTCGATAGCTGCGTATTTACTATCATCAGGTAATATTCCTTTGTCTGTGCATTTGTGTCCATATAAGTGACTTCTGTCCTGAAAAATTAAAAATTTTCTGGATGAAGTTTTAAGTTGTGTTTTCTACACAAATCAAATACCTCTTTTAAATTTGAAAGCATGTGTTTTTCTGAACAACCTAACACTACTAAGTCATCCATTTACAGAAAAGCCTGGTTTGGTTTTAAATCAGCAAAAGCAAGTGTCATCATTCTTTGAAACGAATTTGGAGCTATTTTTAAACCATACGGTAATCTAGTAAATCTGTATGAGCCATTGTTTGTTGAAAATTATGTTAAGTCCCTGGATTTGTTCTCCAAGCCAATTTGGTGAAAACCTGACACTAAATCTAAACAAGAAAAATATTTTGCTCTGCCGAGCTGGTCTAGAATATCGTCTATTCTAGGTAATGGAAACTTATCTGCAATTAGTTTTTTATTTATTTGCATGTAGTCTATAATAAGTCTCCACCTTTTCTTATCAGAATTGGGCAGTGATTTCTTTGGTACAAGTAATATTGGACTGTTGTACTCAGAGTACGAAGGCTCTACAATTTGATCATCTATTAGCTTTTTGACCTATTTATCTATTTCTTCTTTATGTGTATGTGGTATACGATAACTTTTGATGTATACCGGTTCTTTATCTTTTACCCTCAACTTTTGTTCGTAGAAATTATTTATTGTTATTTTTTCTGATTCTAAAACGGAAATATCACTGTACGAGTATGTTGAGCATAACTCTGTTAATGTATTTTTAAATTGTTCCGGAAAATTTTCCCTCAAAATTTTTAGTATTTCTTATTTTCTTGATTTATTTTTGCTAAAATTTTCCTTTATTATATCATAATCAGAGATGTTTTCGGTTTTTATGTTGGTTTTTTTGATTTTGGTATTAGTGTTATTAGTGTTTAAAAAACGAACGTATGCTTTATTAGTGTTAACTATTGTGTTTGGAATGAAGACGCCTGGTGCAATTTCTTGATTAGGAATTAGTATTTCATGTATTGATGTATTATTTCACATCTTGGTGGTAAAGTTATTTCGCTATTTTTATTTGTAATTGGTATATTGATTGCGTGTGGTATATTAAATGGTCTTAGGATAAAGCAATCATTGTTTTTGTTAAAATCCAACATGCAATTATACTTTTTCATGAAATCCATTCCAATGATTCCATCGCATAATATTGGAAAGTTATTGTATACCACTTGAAATTTATGTGGTATTAAAACTTTTTCGAATTTTAGATCAAAAAATATACTTCTCATTGATTTTATATTGCCCTGTCCTATTCCACTAAAAACTGTTGTGTCATTAGTATTTATTTTGTTTAATCTGAAAATTTTTGATTTTATTAGTGAAACATCAGCACCAGTGTCTACCAAAAGTGTGTGTGTAGTGTCGGTATTATTTAGTTGAACATTTATAAAGCAACTTAAGTTGAGGTTTAGATGATAGATATTTATTGAATTGGTCTTAGGGGAAATTCGGAGTTTCCGAATCATTTTGATTTGATTCTGTTGCTCTTATGTAGTTGTTGTTCCTACGGTTGTTGGTGTATCTTTGACGGTAATTGTCATTATTGTTGTTATTGTTATATCTTTGACGGTTTCTGTTATAATTGTCATTACTGTTATTATAGCTGTTACAGCGAAACTTCGATATAACGAACTTCATTATAACGAAAAACTCAATACAACGTATGTTTTATTGAGTCCCTTGAGAAAACCTCTATTTTGCAAAGTTTTTCATACAAAATTGCACTATAGCTATAACGAATAAATTCTGAGGAAAAAAGCCTCTACATAGCGAAATATTATTCCAATGCCTCAATATAACGAAATCAGAATAAATCCTAAATGGTAAAGTCCCGTTATAAAAACAGCGAAGTCTAAATATATTTATAAGCGCATTTGTAAGGCCTCTATACAACAAAGTACTCGTAAAAAAGCCTCTATACAACAAAGTAAGAATAAAATTTAAAGCAAAATGTTAAAGTGCCGTTATCAAAAGAACTAATTCTAAATGTGTGTGCAAATGTAATGCATTAGAAACGTATGTAATCAGTATTGACTTGATTCTTGTCACAATGAGTTAAGTAAAGCGTAAATCAATATCTATTCGAGAAAAAAAATTATATAATTGAGGCCGTTATTAGCAATCTCATGTTAAATAGATTTGAATAAAGAAAACTATACATAGTTATAACGAATTTTTTTTGTGTTTCTACAAATTTCGTTAGATCAAGGCATTGCTGGTTATATTTATAGCGAAGCAATAGCTATAACGAAGTATTTTCGTATCCCTTTGGAGTTCGTTATATCGAAGTTTCACTGTATTGCTATTATTATTATGGGGGAAATTATTTTTTCCACGGAATCGTGTATTATTGCCACGGTAATTGTTATTGGGTCTATATTTTTCCCCATAATATAGTATGACATTCTGTTGGCCTGTGGCTTCGGTACAGCTATTGACAAATTTACATATAACTTCATTCATGCTATTGAATTGGACTGCCTCCATGATAAGCTTTACTTTATCAATGTTGCAGTTTTGGGTAAGTGCTTTTACAGCGACTTGTGTTGAATATTTGGTTGCTAATTCTGATGATAATCCATCTGTTTATATGAACTTTCTAATGATTTTGCTAAACTTTCAATTTAGCCGTTTTACTGTTTTGTCTAATGTTCATTATTTTCGCAGATATTACTTCTACTGATTCACCTTTAACGGTTTGTTGCAACTTATTTATAATGTTTACTATTTTTGCCTCATCGTTGATAAGATTTCTTGCAGTACCCTTTAATTTTGTTTTTATGAGGGATACGGCTGTGGATTCGTGTTCTCCTTTTATTGAATTTAGTAACGATAATGAATCTATGAAAGAGCGTAAATTTTCTGCTCTGCCATCAAAGTCTGGAATTAGCTTTGAGGCTGTATTTAAAAATTCCACTATTGTTTGGCCCATTGTAGTATTTATTGGTTTAGTTCTGAATTTATGAGGTGAATTTTCGTGGATGAATGTTGGTAGGTCAAGTTCTACCCCTTTCTTAGCTGCCAATTTGAACATTTTTTCTTTCAAATCTGCAAAAAATGCATCTGCTGCTGTTTTGTGTGAAATTGTAAGTCTATTGTTGTGCACATTAAATAAAGTTCTTATTCTTTCTAAGCAACCTAAAAGTTTATCGAAATGTATTTTTATTGTTTCTTCTTTTGTAGGTCTGTCAATGTTTAGGCATTTATAAGAAGGGTCAAAATCTTCCTTTATTAATCTGGCTTTGTTAAGTATTTCTTTCCATTCCATAAGTATAATTTAATTTAATGTCTTTAATTAGTTTTTCTATTTTTATTTTCCTTCTCTGTTTTTCTGTTTTCTATTCATTATAAAGGACCGTGTAAAAATTTATTTATAATAATTTTTAAAAATTTTTCTTTTAAGTTACTTTATTCTTATTTCTATTAAAATTATGATATTTTTTATTAATTTATTTTACTTCTATCCATTTTAAGGATATAAAAATTAATTTTTTTTTACACATTTATAAAATTTAGGTTTAATTTTAATTTTATTCAAACAAAATTTTTGAAAAATTATTCTTTAACTGTTACTTTTTTAATTTTTATTTAAGTAACATTGCTAATTTTCTTAATCCCCTTTTTTTGTGTTTTTGTAAATATGAGGTTCTTTAAAATATTTTAGCTATGAGCTATTTTGTAAACGCAAGTAAAAAAATGTTTGTCACGAGCGGTTAACGCTTACTGGCCCTAGTGTGCGACTTTAGCGCACCACTTTTAAAGTAAAAGTTATAAATACTTATAAAAAAATATTGTTTTTGTTATTATTTTTTTTTGTTGTATTGTTGTCTGGGCTGGCAGTCTTCCTTCTGTTATTTTTGGTGGTGGTATTTTAGTGGATGATGTTGGCTATCTTAAAGCCTTTTAGCTAGGCGGTCATCCTTCTTTTGGTTGCCTCCCGGCCAGGCGGACCTTTATTAAATTCCTCTGTTGGGGTGCCATTTGGCTAGGCGGACCCTCTCTTTCTACTGCTCTTGTTTCTGGGTGCAAATCTAGTAGCACCCCTAGAAAACTGGCAGGATCACCATGTAATAAAATGGTTTTTATTTTATTTAATTTTGTCTTAGAGCTTGTATAATTGGAGCTCCTAAGACTGATGATTTATTAATTGTCTTATAAATTAAATGACATTGGCTTATATACTAATTATTAGAATAATTCTTAGGGGTACCTTAACATAAGAGTAAAAGAATAGAAATATATATTATTGAACAACTCACAGACTTGTGAATATTATTAGAGAAACTTTTGAAAAAAAGAAATATTGTTCAGCGCTTTTTATTGATGTCGCACAGGCCTTTGATAAAGTATGGCACGAAGGTCTTGTCTACAAATTAACACAAAATCTACCCGCAAACATCGTCAGGCTCTTAAAAAGCTATCAAGACGAACGAAAATTTGTAGTTAAGGAAGGCAATTTTTCTAGCCCCCCGCAGTCGATTGAAGCCGGAGTCCCTCAAGGCAGTATCTTCGGTCCTTTACTTTATTTAATATATGCCTCTGACTTACCGTTAAGCAGTATCATTCACACGTCAACATTTGCTGATGATACGGCTTTTCTAAGCGTTCATGAAAATCCTGTAGAAGCTTCCCGGAATCTACAAGGGTACATCTCAAAATTGGAAACATGGCTAAAACAATGGCGGATAAAAGTGAATGAGCAGAAATGTGTACACGTTACTTTTACTTTACGCAGGGAAACATGCCCGCCTATACAAATCAACACCGAGACTATACCGCAACACACTGTAGTAATATATCTAGGCGTTCATCTTGATCGTCGTTTAACATGGAAATCGCATATAGACGTAAAGTTGACACAAATGAAATTAAAAGCAGCCCAAATGAATTGGCTTATTGGAAGAAATTCTATATTAAGTCTTGACTGTAAACTTTTGTTATACAACGCGATCCTGAAACCAATATGGTCCTATGGAATCCAGTTATGGCGCACTGCCTCAGCATCAAGTGGAGAAAATATTCAAAGGCGACAAAACAAAATTCTACGTACAATTACTGCAGCCCCCTGGTATATCCGAAATCAGCGAATTCACAAAGATCTTGATGTTCCGTTGGTGAAGACAGTATTTTCAAAACACGCAAAAAAAATATATTGAAAAACTAGTATTGCACTCAAATCCACTTGCGCGCAACATTCTAAATTATAGAGGCCACACCCGGTTGAGAAGGAGGGATACTCTTTCTCTCAGCCGTACACGAGAGATGTAAAACATCAAAAATCAACAGTTGGAATTAAAAATTTTGTTTAGCACTGGCTAAACATATATTAAAGTATTTTTAGATTTAAGATTTGAAAAACTTATTGATGTTTCAATTTATAATTGAAGATTCAATAAATAATAAAACTACCACAAAAAAAAAATATTATTGTTGGGTAAGCATATTTAGCCTCCCACTATTTATGTATGGCATGTGTTCAACAGTTTTAAAGCCCAACGGGTGCATACCTAAAAGCACCAGATACTCTGTGTTGCTTATATTTATAATCAAACAAATGCAGTTAATAAATGTGATTTATTTAAGTGCATTGTGCTGCTGCACTTGATTAACCGTTCAAGTGTCAAATTACCGTCACACAAAATATCTTGCTTGCAGTTTGTCAACGCCTGCATCTTGCGGTACTATTGAATGGCAATGCATACTACACACTGTTGCTCACAAGCTACAATATGCAATTAATGAGTTTTCAAGAAAACTTATCGTTTTAAGAATTGAAATTGAATGTCAAAATTTATCAAATTTTCCCAAAACTCAAGAAATTTTTACACAATATCCAATTACTGAAAAACTTCAAATATTAAAGGAAGAAATAACTGTACTCTTAGAGAGCTTCCACAGTAGATTTAAAGATTTTTTGAACTTGCAATTGATTATTAATATTTAGAATAATCCTCTTACGTGTTAATTAGAAATTTTACCAAATAATGTTTAAGAGGAATTGACGTTAATGCTGCAAGACTTATTCATTCCAACCGAAATGGGTATCAACTTTTGGAAAAATATTTTCCCTCAAAAATACCCTATAAATAGAGATTTCATATTAAATCTTTTTCCAATGTTTGGTACGACATATATCTGTGAGTCCGTATTTTCATCAATATGTCACATTAAAAAACAAAGATAGAAATAAATTGACAGACAATCATCTGGAGACATTGTTAAAAATCAAATGCTTACAAAAAGAAATTTACATTGATAAATTGATAGATTTCATTAACACAAAAAAATAACTTTCATATTAATTTTTCAAGTCCTTTAAATAATGAATGTTTTGTAATGGATATACATAAGTTTTTATAGTCAAAGTTTTTAAATTATTTTTTATTGATTGATTTGCTTGCTATATTGTTTACCTTTATAAAAATGTTATTACATATGTTATATAAAACTACATATACTTGAATTATATTAATTTGCTTATATTAACTAACATGTACAAAGCAGAGTTGTCAAAGAGTTAAGTCTTTTAAATTTGCAACATCTATCTTCTCTACCCTATCCCTCTCCCTGAGTTCCGGCACAGTGCACTGCATACGTAGGCGTCACTCCCTGAGTGATGGTCGTAATTTAAAAAAAAAAATTTAGATTTTTCTTTAAATCAGGATAAATTCAAATTGTGTGTAGCGAATAAGGATTTATTAGATTTATTATTAGACTAAGGTATATTGATATAGATATAGACTTATATATTGCTAGCCTGAAAGAATATTGTAATCCATTTGGCTTAATTGTATTAAATAAAATAAAAAAAATTATTTAAGGCATGTAGCACGGCGAATTAACTATAAGGTGGGAGCAATGGCGAATTCAAAAATTCTCTATTTCAAACGATTGTCAAAATTTGTAATATTTCCTTTTCTATTAAATTCTTTGTTTACAAACAAATTTGAAATTTTTTGTAAATTAAAATTTTTAAAACTAAAATTTTTATACGAATTTTTTAAGTTAAAAAAAGTGTATGTATAAAGAAAATAAGTAGGAATAAAGCAAGCATACGTGAAAAAGCGAAAAAGGATACGGAATTCAAAGGTCAGGTAAGATATATGTACATACATAATTGGAAACATTCTGAAGAACCACAAACTAAATCTTTGTATTTCAAGGCCATAAGAAGTCACTAAGGCCCTATGCATCTTATAGGATCGAGGGGGAACATATACATATATATATACATATATATATATATATGTATATAAGAAGTCACTGGAACTCAAAGTTCCCGTGGATAGAATGACTGAAGGTATATTTAAATTAGTGCTTAAATGTAGTTTATCGTTCATGAGCCTTGCATTTGGCCTCATGCATTTAATTGTATGTAATTGATTTAAATTAATTATTAAAAACAAATGGTATATATGTAAACAGAAAATTTTATTTGTTTCTGGGTTACCTTTTGTAATTTTTATTCTACACTTTCATTCCATTATCTCCTAAAATCCCTAAATTTTTTTTAAACAAATTTAAATATATGAAGAATTTTGACTTTGTGAGAAATTTATATTGTTTACTTAAATAATATTTTTTAGTCATTAGAAAATTCCAATT
This sequence comes from Lypha dubia, assembly GCA_947311025.1. NCBI lineage: Eukaryota > Metazoa > Arthropoda > Insecta > Diptera > Tachinidae > Lypha > Lypha dubia. The sequence continues at coordinate 100,520,352 of OX371260.1, read as the reverse complement.
AATTAGGGTTAACTCAATATAGACAATTTACATATATCTAAATACTTAGTACTTCGAAATCTTCAAAACAAAAAAATTGTGTATGTAGAATTTTAAAAGATGGATTGAGTATCCGATTGAATATATTTATTTTTTATATAAGAAATATGTACATATATTCCCAAAAAAGAGAATTACACAGTTTATGTTTGTTTGTAAACTATATATTTATGCAATAGCATTTAAAATATTTCCAAATTTACTCGACGCAAATTTTTCAAAGCAAATAGGTATGTAACATTTAGAGGCTAAGTGAAGCATTCATTCAAATTTGATTTATTTTACAAAAAAAAAATTTAATGGATATTTTTTATTAAAACTTGTACATATTTCAAAATAGTTTACTTTTTATGAACACTGCAAAAGTTGTATGTATAGAGTACATTTTTTAATCCCAACTACAAAAAAATATCCCCAGTTTTTGGATATGAGCTTCCAGATGGGAGCACTAATATATATTTCACTTCGGCTCCATGAAAAATGGCCCCAAACCAAAAATGAAAAATGGCCCCAAACTTTTGTATTAAAAACAACAACACGAACTTTGGGGCCATTTTTCCTAAAGTTTGGGGCCATTTTCCATTTTCGAGTTTGGGCCATTTTTCATGGAGCCTTTCACTTCTTTATTTCTCACTTTCCTTACAAAACAAATTTGACAATCGTTTGGAAATTTACACAAACAAAATGCCTGTTGTTTTTCGTGTTGTAATTCATAGTTAATTCGCCTTTGTATATAGAAAGGTTTTTGTATGAAATGCCACAAAAATTGTTTCCAAATGCTAACATAAAAAAATTATAGAAAATGTAATATTATAAAAATAGTTTTAAAAAAATTAACATTGAATAACATAAGTATATCAACACATTTAACATTAAAAACTTAACAGCAAAAACGGCTGCTTCGACCGAAGCAGATTTGTAAGGGAGAAATGCTTGTTGTTTCTGTCTCTCCTGCTACGAAAAGCGCTTCGAAGAAAAATGATTTTTGTTCGCGATGTCCCACTTTGGAGCTCTTATTTTTTACATTAAAGAGCGATTTTTCTAATCATCCAAAATGCGGTAAAATCATTTTTGAATTATCTGAATTATGCCTTCGTTTTACTGCGTCATCTATTCATATACATAATTCATCTGTAGGCAAATACTGAAGTATAAATAAATAAGTGAGAGAGAAGGGCAGAGAGCATCTAAAGGAAATTTTATCTTCCATTGGCAAATAGTCGACCAACTTCTACGTGCTTCTTTTTGTGCAGCATCGAAAGCGCTTCAAAACTACGCATCTGAAAAGCATGAAATTTTGTAACTGCTTCCAGAAACATAATAATTTTTTGCTGGGCTGTCTTTAAACTGTACTGAATTCTTGATATTATATCTAGAGTTTTACGTAATATTCCATAAAATATTTTTTATATATGTACATATTTACATAATTCATATGATGGGTAACTAATAAAAGAACATATAGGCCCGCGGTGCCCATAAGTTCCTTATGGAAGAGAAAACACCAATACATTTCAAGAAAAACAAATTTTTATTCAAAATTTTGTGTTGTAAAAACAAATACATGCAAAGAAAACACAAAAAATATATTTCATATATTTATGTCATATCATACGTTAAACAAAAACAAAATGTACATTGATGATCGCTGTCGTCAATGTTTACCAGCAAAGCATACGAAAGTGTTGTTGCTTTGCTCTTGCGTGTATACAGTGAAGAACGACAAAAAAAAAAAAAAACTAATAAGACAAAGTTGTTTGTGTATTTCGCATTGAGGTTGCTGAGTGCTGTATGAGTATTTTAAAGCACACAGCCTATAGCTAAGAGTATTACAAAAACAAATGAGCAGGAAGAGCATAGGGCCTGGGCACCAATGATATAGGCCTTAATGGAAAACCTGCCTTATGGATTTTTGGTAATCCATATAAACTCGGTGCAATTGCAATGATAGTTTTAAGCCTATTTTCTCAGTAGAAGTTATTGTTTCCCTCTTATATAGTTCTTCAACTATATTATTGTTAATTTTTTGTAACTTGCTAGTTGGATCTCTATTTAATAAAGTATATTCTTTACAATTTGTTTTTTGAATATTTTAAGCTCTTCAATTAACTTGTAGTTGATTGAAAATTCGAGCTCCAATAATTACACATTCTAAAATAACAAAAACAATTTATAAAAATTCCAAAATGTATGGGTTGTTTTTAGTTCATTTAAATTAAATTAAATGCAAAATTATTTCTAGGGCAGCTTTTGATATAAGTATTAATTAAAATTCAGAACTTATCAATTTATTCAGCATTATGCTTGGCTTAGGGTGTCCACTTTAATTGGTTTGTATATTCTTCGATTAACCAAACATCCGATATTGAGGAATATAGTATATGAATTTTGGTTTTGTAAGTACTTAATAACTGTTACAGTATATTTTATTATATACATAAATGCAAATGAAAAGTCATTGTAAACCGTGGTAATTTCAATTTAAAACCGAATCGCTGACATTTCCTTTGAATTAATCGAATTCTTCATTTATTGTTGAATGTTGGTTTTATATCCAAAAGACTATTCGAAAAGTTTTATGCAGAAAAATTTGAAATTTTTATAATATATGGGAACAAACTAAAAATTTAACATAACTGTTCGAACTTTAACCTACATTTAAATATCACCGTGGACTAAAAAGCATATTAAGTAGATCGAAATAATTTTTCATTAATTCTACAGTACTAATACATATTAAGAAAACAAAAGAGTGAAACTAACTGTTTTATAATATAATACACCAACTAAAGAAATATATCTACCAAAGCAGAAACTATTACTATTTCGTTCTGACTGAGAAAAAATATTTACGAAATAAATAAATAACTGTAGTCTATATGTAGTATTTTAAATAAAAGAAAATATATAAGAGACATAAAATATAAAAATGGATACTGTTTGTGGTGCAAACTACACATCTGCCTAGTTACGTGTTTGGCTCCAAAAGCTTGGGCTAACTTCAACTGGCACAGAGAGTGCACTTCTTGTGCGTTTGAATGATTTATCAATAGAAGAAAGAGGTGAATGTCCGGAAGCAGAAAACGAGCCGTCGAATACAATTACAGTGGAAAATGTTGTGTGTGCTGAAAATGATCGAGATACAGCTGAAGAAAATGATCGTTATGTGGAAGAGGATAATGAGTGTCGCTATGTGGAGGAAATTGATGAGTGTAGCCAGAAAATTGATAAGAGATTTGATTAAAACAAAAGCAGAGGAGCAACAAAGAAATTGATTGGTCATGGTTTTGTAAACTATTAAAAAAAGGAACTTATAAAAAGAGAAAACGAGTTGATGAGGAGAGAAATCGATTTATTAAAAATGATAGCAGATTCGGAGAAGAATCGTGAATTTGCCGAAAAGTAAGTTGAACAAAGAGCCGATGAACGCAGACAAGGGGAAGACTTGCAAGATTCCTATAAATTAAATCTTAAAGGATATAATACCAGATTATGAAGGGGAAAAATTTCCTGAATTATAGACAGAACAATTTAAAAAAATTTGCAACGTGTATGCTGTTAATGAAGAAGCAATGAAAACATTACTAATGTGTAAGTTAAAGGGCAAAGCCCAAATCTGGTTACATTCCAACCCAATATTTTTAGATATATCTACTGAGAATGTACTAGAAGAGATGGAGAACTTTTTTAAAATAAAAGAAAATAAATTGATTATGCGGAGAAATTTTGAAGCGCGTAGAAAGAAGGAGAAGTATTTGGAGATTACTACAATGAAAAAATTATTTTGTCAAGCAAACTTAGTATCGAAGAAGATGAACTCATCGAACATATTATTGATTGAATTCCGGACACACAATTAAAAGTACAGGCGAGTCTTCAATGCTACAACAACAAGACGCAGCTATTGCAAGCATTTTCAAAAATTGAATTGAAAACAAAATCACGATTCCAGTGGAAGAATGAACAGTCAGCAGGCGAAGATAAACTATATAGATTTACATGCTACAATTGCAATTCTTTCGGTCATTACGCTTCTAGCTGTTTTACAAGCGTCAGATGTTACAGATGTGGGAGTATGGAGCATAGAATATCCAACTGTTCAAAGAAGAATGCTGCGGTACAAATTGTTGAAGGCGATGATTATGTAAGTTATTTTAAGTATTCTTTAGATCTTAGTTTTACAGATTCATTTTCTTTAGAATGCCTAAAGGATTGGTAGCGTCACCAGTATTGAACTGAGTAGTCGGGCACTATAACTCCACGCACTAACCATTGTGCTACTGAATGTGAATCTCAAGAAGCGATAACAAAACTAATTATAATAATTGGAAATATTCAGCAATAAAAAATTTGATTTATTTTATAAATCATCATGTAATATGTACTGTCTTCTTATTTATGCATGATCTAAAAACTATTAAAATAAAAATGTAGTTTTGTATTTATTTTACTTTTATCAGTTGCTAGTTATGCATGCGGCGGTGATACATTAATTTGTTTCATTTACTATTAAAATAAGTTGTTCAACAGTAACGTGTTTTGTGTTACTAAAATATAAAATGTATATACAAAGCGCCCATGAAACAAACACGGGTTTCTTAAATATATTTCAACCAAAACAATTTTCGCTTGGACTTAATATTAGCGCAGAATTATTTTTTATATTCGGAAATGGATAACGAAAATTCATTTTATATTTGATGACAGATTTTGCTACCCTAGTTCCATCTTTTTCATAATGTATAGCCAATATCCCCATCCAAATACGGATTTTTCAATATTCTGCCTTTTATCAAAAGGGCTAGAATAAAATTTTATTCTATGTTTGGTATCAGATAACATTCTTCATAATAGCTTGAGAAGTTTTGGAGATACAGAAATTACACACCTATCCCCTTTTGATCTTAGTTTTTTTGAATCAAAAGTTTATGTACCCGGCTTATTAAGGCTCTATCTACAACTATATATATAATTCCTTATTCTAGTTATCAACGAAAGATGTCTATATCCCTTTCGGTCTTGATCAATCTATGTTTATTATTTTATCAAATCACTTGGACCCGATCTTATTCTTAAAAGGGCGCATGTACTATGTGCTCTTATACACACGGAGCAGTTTTAAATTTTATCAAATTCAGTTTACCCGTTCCAGTGTAATAAAAAAAGTTGCTTTCGCATACGAACAGGGAATGGGTGGATACATGGATTTAAGGGTGAATAGAGTTACTGAAGGGCAAGCATAGAGAATAATGTTTAATTTAAAAAAAAAATGTTCGCATATTAACAACTACACTGAAATCTTTTAAACTTATTCACATTCTTTTTTATATAAAAATGCGATATCAATAATAATAAAGTTAATATGTGATTATTTTTGTAAACAATATCGGAGTTATTTAAAAATAAGTACAAGTTTTTTACTTAAATGCTAAAAAGTTAAATGTTTTCTATAGCTATTCATGTGGAAGAACTAAAACATAAGAAGCAACAAAAAATCAAGCAGACGGTTTTAAGACCAGGGCCCAAATCGTTACATCCGTGAACGTAAGACTCGTCACGTAATAACTGTATAATTGGATGGGAAATTACGTGACGAGTCGTACGTTCACGGATTTAACGATTTGGGCCCGGAGCAGTCTAACGTTTCGAAATACTACCGGATCTACAAAAATGCTATCCTCACTCACAGCCAGGTAAAAATACATCTGCTAATATCCTTTTTTAACTTCTTCTCTTACTTTGCGTAAGGTACTTAAAGACATACTTGAGGCGTTACTGCAGCAAGTGATCATAAAAATGCCTTGAATAACGAAGGATATCGCTCTTGTCATAAAGTATAAAATTCAAGGCATCCTATGATGGAAAACGTAACAAATAATTGAACCATGTACACTAAAAAAATATTAACTAAAATTTTGAATATTTGACTTAGTTTGAGTTCAAAATGGTTGTCGTACGCCGTTAATGCCTTTTTTACAGAAACTCAGTACAATTTTCTTTGATGTTAGAAATACAAATTTCGTCTTTAACAGGAAATTTTTATTACTTGCATAGAAAAAACATAGTTGGTACAATCGCAAACTATCATTATTGTTTGCGTTTATTATTATAATGTCACACATATAAAAATAACTGAAAAACTTATGGTAGTTGTACATATCGCTCTTTTATTTCAACGTAGTCATATCTCAAAAAAACAAAATTTTTCAGTTAAGGACGAAAAAGAGTTTCTCAATACCTTCTTTATTTGGAAAAAAATTTTTCATAAACATATCTCTATCTAAACTAGATGTGTGCAGCTCCTGAACGAACTAGTTCAACTGAACGATTCACACAAGTGAGCTCAATGAGCCGCTCACTTTACTGAGCGTTTTTAGCTCAGTAAGCGAGCGCTCATTACAATCAATCAATTCAATTTAATGTATTATAACAATTGGATTCTACGTACCCTAAAGAGCTTTTATTTCGTATGGAATATGACATTTGGCACAATACAATACTTTTGTGATAGTTTCTACAGCCGCGGTGCCCACAAGTTCCTTATGGAAGAGCAAACACCAATACATTTAAAGAAAAACAAATTTTTATTCAAAATTTTTTGTTGTAAAAACAAATACATGCAAAGAAAACACAAAAAATATATTTCATACATATATTTATGTCATATCATACGTTAAACAAAAACAAAATGTACATTGATGACCGCTGTCGTCAATGTTTACCAACAAAGCATGTGAAAGTGTTGTTGCTTTGCTCTTGCGTGTATACAGTGAAGAACAAAAAAAAACTAATAAGACAAAGTTGTTTGTGTATTTCGCATTGAGGTTGCTGAGTGCTGTATGAGTACATTAAAACACACAGCCTATAGTCTACAGTATTGTATTAAATAAGGGTTGATTTTGATAGCCAGCGTTGCCAAATGAGCTAATTTATCTTTACTTTGTAGTTTTTCTAAGCATTGATCAATTTTAAAAATATTTTATTTAAAAAATTAAATATATAAATTCAGCAGACTGCAGGATTTATATTTCACCTTATTGGTCTGAATTATTTTATATGAATTCCAATTTCTGAACCCATTATTCCTCCCCCGTTTTCCTTATATCACAGTGCTAAGGTTTAATCTTACTTCTTTATACCCGATAATATTGGGAAGAATAACAACCAAAGTATTCTTGAATTAAGTCATTTAATGCCAAACGTAGTAGAAAAGATTTTAAATCATAAAACAGATGATGATGACTGATGCTCATTAGGTTTAACGAATTATTAAAAAATTATTGACAAATTTCGGGAATAGAATTATTGGAATACCAATTATATGAACAATTTTAAATTTAGTGTCATTATTCTAAAATAATAATATTTATGCCAATTGGAAAAAATTTTCCAAAAAAATCACTAATTTTTAAAACTTTTTGATGCATGAATATTTTTTTTCTCAATTTTTTTATATAAATTAATTATGTATTTTGAATTTTTCTTATATTTGTTTTCTTACATGGGTGTCACTCGATCAAGATTTGTTTTAATGTACTAAAAACTCACACGTTTAAAAATTGACTATCAATTTTATATAAATTTTCCTTTCAATTTTTCATTCAAGCAAAGAAAGCAAATCGCGTGCAACCTACGACACAGCCATCAATTTTTGTGAATTTTTACGACCATGTGTAAAAACAAATTACTATCTAATCTTGATCGTGTGACACCTAAGTTAGGCTATATCTTAATAAAAAAATATATGAAATAAGCTGTGTCTTGTAGCTTATTTTTATATAATTAATATTAAGTTGTTTTCCAAATTAGTACTTTAAAAATAAAAACGTTATGGTAACGCTGATATAGCAGAACAATTTTTTGTTTTCGTTTTGATTACTTTCGTAACAAAGATAGACTGCGCTGAAACCAATGGAGCTAATTAATGTATTGTACTGAACTAGTGAGCTATTGAACTAAAGTGAGCTATTGAACTAAAATAGCGAACTCGCTCAGTTAACTGAGCTGTGCGGAAAAGAGCGCTCACTCAACTGAGCTGAAAAACCCAACTCTAATCTAAACCGAAGTTATAACTACTTACATATATGCTCAAGGCGTCCATATAAATGCTTACGTTTTGAAAATTTTAAATGCATTTGACACGTTTATGTTTCTTTGAGATATGACTACGTTGCAATAAAGAAGCGATATGTAGAAATATGTATGTAATATATATGTATATGTATGTGTTAATATCTTAATTTAAGAATTTTACATTTTCTTTGCTTACAGATATATAAAATCCGATTCCAAAGAGTCGTCGCCTTTTTAAAAGACAAAAAAAAATTTTGTTTTTATTGGTTTGTCTGCTATGTAAAGTAACAGTGTTTAACATAATAAATACATATGTATGTATGTATATTAGAGAAAACACTTTCATGCATGTTTTGTTGATAAAAATACAAGCTTCCTGATTGTGTTGAAGCTTGTGAATGCCTAACAATTTTGCGGCTTATGATTTTGAAAATTATCTCAGATATATAAAAAAACGTAGTACTGATTTTTCTTTGTTAAAATAATTTTTGGCCGCTAGTTCGGATAAACTAGCGATAATTTGTTATCAAAATTGGAGATGATAGTAAATTATACGGGTTCGCAGCAACGTTCAAAATGAACCACGATGGTTCGCTCTCAAAGTTTTGCATGGCGATAAATGTAGATTCAATCAAGGTTGTCGTAAAAATTTCGTCATTTGCGCCATCTGTAAGTGGGTTCATATCCTTGCTATGTGGTTATTGATCTTGTTGTACACGTTTAATGTCATTCAGAGCACTGGAACGTCCGAGAATGATTATTTACAACAGGTAGCTGTATTAACTAGATGATAAAGGCTGAAAACATTTTCATAAAACTTACGAGTCGAAAAAACCGACTTCTTGAAACTCATGAACTAAAAATAATTTAAGAAATGTTTTCTTTAAATTTTTTAAAAATTTACAATATAAGAAAATAAGTATGAACTTAAATTGAGTTTTCCGTTTTTAAGTATTCAAATTTTTATGAACTATTTAGGAGTAAGTCATTTCCGAAATCAATTTTTTACAGCTAAAATAAAATAATTTCATTCGTATGAGAAAATGTTCTTAAACCTATTAAAAAATATTCTTAAAATACGTTCACATTGAATATATGTATGTTAAAAAACGTAACCAAGAAAGAAACTAATAATTTATTTCCTTTAATTACAATTTTTTTTAATTACGGGTTTGCATTTTTTAAAGCTTTATAAAAATACTTTTTTGTAGAATAATTAATTTTATCAAAGAATTTTTTTTTTTTTTTTTTTTTTTTCAGTTCGAATAAAGAATTCACAACTTAATAATTAATTTTATTTTGTAATGTAAGAACCAAGTTTAATAGCACTATCCGTAAGCAAAACTAGTGGTTAAGTTTTTTTTGACAAATATATAATAAATGTGAACGTAGCTTTACTTTTGAAAAATGCGCAATCAAATATGAGGTTTGTTCAAAAGAAAAGGTAAAGTTTGAATTTTTTTGAAAAGTTTTTATTTATTCATCAATATCCATTTCGTCCCCTTCAAAGTAATCCCCCTTCAGTTATAATGCACTTATGCCAGCGCTCCTTCCAATCCTCGAAGCATTTCTGAAATGCACTTTTCGGTATTACCATCAGTTCGTTCTTCGATTCTGACTTTTTCGGTCTTGGCTCATCTGGCCGCTTCCATTGGGATTATTGGGACTTAATTTCGACGTCATAACCGACGTTTCGTCAACAGTTATGACCCTTTTGAGGAAACCTCGATTGTCGTTGACATCATTCAACAACTCCTGAGCGATACTAATGTGACGTTATTTTTGCACACAATTTAGCAATTTTGAAAAAACTTCGCTGCCACACGTTTCGTGCTCAAAAAATTCGAGATAATTGCTTGGCATGAGCCGACATCCTCTGCAACTTCCCTAATACTGATTCCACGATTTGCCAGAATTTTTTTTCCCTGTTTTAATGTTTTCTTCACTTGTTGACGTGGTTGCAACTCCAAGACGCACATCGTCATCAACATCTTCTTGGCCTCCTGTAAAGGGCTTGTACCATTTATAAACACTTTTTTGAGACAATGTGGACTCGCCGAATACCACAGTCAACATTTCAAGTGCCTTGGAACACTTAATTCCATTTTTATTTTAATTTATACATAAATGTACATACGAGTACATAAACATACATACGAGTATAGATATATTTACATATACATATATACATATATATATATATATATATATATATAAGTATATATACATACATATATACTTCTTAAAAGTTCAATGTTAATTTTTAGCACTCTTTAATTTTTTTTGTTCAAATACATACATATGTATTTTTTGTTCAGAAGATGATAATAAATTTTACGTGGTTTGCAGAAATATTCCATATGAACCAGGATGGTTCGCTTTCAAAAATTTGTGTGGTGAAAATAAAAATTGGTGAAGTCTATTTTTTCTATAAATAAGATTGAAATCGTTAATATATTAATTGAATAAAGTTGAAAGGCGATACAATTTCAACTTGAATGGTTTTTTACAGGTTAAGTTATAATCGATAATACAAAAATTTCAACGAATTACGGTAGTGCCATAACCATAACATGGTCATAATTTTATTTTGGTAGGTGACACTTGTTCCAACTATCAGTCGTTCGAGAACCCGATTTAGTGAGGTAACACACACCCAAAAAAGTTTTACATTAACTGATATTGGTTTAGTTTTAAAGTTTACATTGAAGTTAAAAGTGAATGATAATTTAATTGCTTTACGAAGACAAATATTTTTTAACTTTCTTAACCAATATTGTATGTAGCATACATAGTAATATTTTCTGGGCAGTTAACAAAATCAATTGTTTAAAATCTGCATTCAGTAAAACTGAAAAAAATTCAATTAAAAGAAAGGAGAACAAAAACAGTAAATTTTACTAAATTAGATACTTAAAAAAATTGTAAGCAGTCTTCGCACATTCTGCCTGACAAACAATTGGTAAGGTTTCTTCGCCTTTAATTGTATGCTGGCGAGTTCCTTTCTCTTACAGCTTCTAAAGATGATCAAAAGGATTATAATCGGGCAATTGGTGAGGTGTTTTAAAGTGCCTAGTAGCATTATGTAACAGCTAAAGTCTATCAACTTCCGCTATGTGCTTTGATCGATATCTGGTTGGAAACACAACAACGTAATGAATAAAGAAATAGTAATGAATAAAGAAAAATGAATTGATTTCAATTTTTGTATTTTTGTATTGCATTTTTGTATCAGCAATAAAAATTTGTTTTTTAAATTTCAGGATTTAAAGGTTGTATAATAAATTTAAAGGCTGTATAATAAATTTGTTTTAAATAAAATAAATCTAAGACACAAATAAGTGCATCATTATTGTACTTTTTTGCTATCTATTATAACACTTATTTTACAAACTATGCAACAGTTGCTATTTTTTATATGTATGTACGTTCTTTTGTATATGTATGTATATTCTTATTAAGTGGCATAAACGTCATCCGGTGCTTCCCATTCAAAAAGTGATTTAAGTTGGATTTAACAAAACCATTTTGTATGGCAAAACCAGAATTTATGTTTTTCAGGGTATGACTACTTATGCCATGCGTTGTGCCAGAACTATGGAGAAAGGGATAGGATAGTGATATTAGATGGTGAAAATGTAGAAGATGGCTTAATTATTATAATACGGCTATTGCGCGTTTTTGTTAGTTTTTAGAGCACTGTTTCAGCGCCTCTGGTGTTTCAAGTACATACATAGGTCATGCCTTAAACTATTGTTGTTCTACGAAAATATAGTACATACAAACATACACAATCTTTAAAGTAAAATAGAAATTAATTTATCAGTTTAGCCTTTAATTTAACATTTATGTCGCAAAGTTATTAGAAAAGTTTTCTTATATTGTTTTTTGTTTTATCGATTATTGTAACAGAGATGCAAAATAGTATCAAATTTATATCGTGTTGTCAAGAAGTTATTGAATCGCATCATTGTTACTGCAAGGGATAATAACTGTAGACAAGAAGCGTCTCAACCAATTAAAATTAAAACTGTTAAACTTTGCCCTCTGCATATAACATTTAAAGTTGAATAACATTTATATAAAATTTCACTGTTACAGTTGGAATGAACCATATTTTTTATAATATAAACGAGAATCGCATTATGTGAATTTGTAAAAAGTTCTTTAGAAATGATAAATTAACTTATTTTTTCACCGTTCCGAACCCGTATCAAAACACTACCAAAAACATTTTTTTTCCAAACACCTCAAAGTTAACCTTGGTATCAAACAATTTTTTTTTTTTGATATATATGTATATTATTTATTGAATCTTCAATAATAGATTGAAACATCAATAAGTTTTTCAAATCTATACCTTTATGAATTCTATGGTTTCCGACATACCAGAGGGCTGCAGTTATTGTACGTAGAATTTTTTCTCCATTCGATGCTGAGGCAGTGCCCCATAGCTGGATTCCATAGGACCATATTGGTTTCAGGATCGCGTTGTATAGTAGAAGTTTACAGTCTAGCCTCAGTATAGAATTTCTTCCCATAAGCCAATTCATTTGGGCTGCTTTTAATTTCATTTGCATCAACTTTGCGTCTATATGCAATTTCCGTGTTAAACGGCGATCAAGCCTAGATATTTGACTAAAGTATGTTGCGGAATAGTCTCGGTGTTGATTTGTATAGGCGGGCATGTTTCCCTTCGCAACGTAAAAGTGACGTGTACACATTTCTGCCCGTTAACTTTTATACGCCATTGTTTGAGCCACTTTTCCAATTTGGATATATACCCTTGTAAGTTGATGGAAGCTCCTACTGGATTTTCATGGACGCTTAAAAAAGCTGTATCATCAGCAAATGTTGATGTATGAATGTTATTGCTTAACGGTAAGTCAGAGGCATAAATTAAATAAAGTAAGGGACCGAAGATGCTGCCTTGGGGAACTCCGGCTTCGATCGACTGCGGAGGGCTTAAAAGATTGCCTTCCCTAACTACAAATTTTCATTCCTCTATATAGCTTTTTAAAAGCTTGACGATGTGTGCGGGGAGATTGCGTGTTATTTTGTGGATAAGACCTTCATGCCATACTTTATCGAAAGCTTGTGAGACATCAATAAAGAGCGCAGAGCAATATTTCTTTTTTTTTTTTAAAGTGTCTCTAACAACATTCACAAGTCTGTGAGTTTGTTCAATAGTGCTATGTTGACTGCGAAAACCGAATTGATGATCTGGAATGCATCCACTTCTAGTCACTATAGGCATCAGCTTGCTCATGTACAGCTTTTCAAATACTTTTGAAATGTTGGGCAATAAGCTAACAGGCCGATAGGATTCAACCTTCGTATGATCATTGCCGGGCTTTGGTATCATAATAATCATCGAAACCTTCCATTCTGCAGGATAGTATTGCAGCCGTAGAATACTATTAAAAATGAAGAGTATAATTCTTTTTGCAATATAAGACAGTTGTTGAAGCATTTTGTTGCTTATTTTGTCGACACCTGGGGCTTTTCTGGTGTTAAGACTAGTAATAGTATTTTCAATCTCCGTCATGTTAAATCTCATCGGTATTTCTGGTAAAGAGACGACTGGTGGCAGTTCAACAATATCAGCAGAAATATTCTGGGTAAATACTTTTTCTAGGTGCTTAACAAATAGATCAACTTTTTCAGCATCAGTTCTTGCCCAGTCACCATTAGAGGCTTGTAATGGAGGTTTGCAAATCACTGGCCTTTTAAGTCCTCTGGCTGCACGCCACAGCGAATAATCTGTTGATGGCGTTGCATCGAGTTCTTGCAGAAATTTTTGCAGCAAAGCTGTTTTTTGTGATTGTAAAACTTTTCTTAGCTGTTTGGTAGACTCCTTAAGCCTTAATTTTAGCTAAGGCGATCCGTAACGTTGCCATTCTCGTCGAGCTCTCCGTTTTTTAGTCAATATCTTTCTATATCTGCACAAAAAATATTGTTAAATCTCGCTTGTTGATTTGAAGAAGCACTAAGAGCAGCTTGTTTAGCATGTGCTTCAAACAACCTAATAGAATTTTCTATGTCAGCAGGTGTTCTCAATGGCATATTTTCCGTGCAATGAGCACTCAAATATTTTTTGTATTTCAGCCAGTTAATACGTGCAGGTGTTAGCGGAAAATCGAATGTTGTTGTTGCAGTTGTGTGTGAGTAAATAGTGAAAATAGTAGGCGAGTGATCTGAAGACAAATCCAAAGATGCTTCTACTTCAATCATTTCGCTGGTCACGCCTTTCATAATCCCAAAGTCGATAACATCAGGAATTTTTTGACGATCCGTTGGCCAATATGTTGGCTGACCACTTGAAACTATATTCAAACCCATTTTTGAAATTGTGTCAAAAAAAACACGACCCTTAGAACTGATTAAACGTGAGCCCCAAAATGTGTGTTTAGCATTGTAGTCGCCAGCTGCTAGAAAACGGGACCCCAGTGTTGTATAAAATGCGGTATATTGACTCTCTGAAATTGAAAACCTGGGAGGAGAGTCAACAGATGATATCAAAAGTTTTTGATAACAATTTTCAATGCAGATGTTCGTTGCTTGAAGATATTCTTCACGAAGGTCATTTAGTAGGTAGTGTTTTATTCGAGTTTTTATTAGGATTCCAGAGCCACCACAAGCTCTACCTTGCGGATCCTTGGTGTCGTAGAAATTATATCCACTAATTCGAAAATAGCTTCGGGACGTCAAGTGAGTTTCTGAGATAAGCATAACATCGATTTGTTTATCCAGAAGAAAATATTCAATTTCATTTTTATGTGTGCAGATGCCGTTTGCGTTCCAAAAACAGATTCTTAAGTTCATGGTTCTTCAATACAGCCTGCAACAAGGTAGACTGCATTTTCAACATTTCCTACATCATACAGGACATGTTGAGAGTAAATGTATTTACTGTTTGTATTCGGATCTCTATCGAGGCTTCAACACGACTAAAATTATGCCCTGATTCTTCATTTACTGGTACAGTTTTTTGCGCCGGAATCTGGTTACTCTTTAAAATATTAGCGTAAGAAAATTGACTATTAGGTTTTTGTTGAGTAAGAGTCGTGTTAGACTTTAAAACATTTGAGTATTGATTATGGATAGCCGACGGTTGAGGTAACTGTGGGTAGTTTAAAGGAGTATTGGGCTGAGCGGGAGTAGCATTTGGTTTTCTGTTCGACGAATTTTTAAAAAGAGAATAAAGAGGGCAGCCCCTATAGTTGGCAGTGTGGTTTTCGCTGCAATTACCACATTTTTTTGCTTTGGTATCACCTTTTATTTTGTCACAGTTAGCGGTACTGTGTAACTCGCCACATACAACGCAAACGGTAGGCAACTTGCAATAAGTTTTGGTATGGCCAAATTCTTGACAGTTCATGCATTGGAGAGGTCCAGTTTTTTTATGTGGCATCTCAACGGTAACTCTTCGATGCAACAAGTATTTTAAGCTATAGATTGGGTGCGATTCATTTTTTTTTCAAGTCGCCTGGCTGTAGCTCGACTCTAAAAATAGGTTGGGGGATTTTTTCCCTGTTTTTGATGTTAGAAACATTTTTAACTTTGAAGCCATTATTTTCAAGGCCAGACTTAACCTCTTCCGGATCCACGCTTGAATCTATTCCTTTTATAGCTACTGTTAGGCCTTTAGCACTCTTCAGTTGATATGTATACAAGTTTTTATTTTTAGTCTCAAAATCTGAGACAATTTTCCTGTAATTATTTTCTCGTGTTACCTGAATTTTTAGTTTCGTTGATTTTGCCACGCTTAATTGGAGTTACATAGAACTCATTTTCTCCAATTAATGAGATAAGGCTTTTTACCAAAAAAATTGGAGTTCTGTTCTCTTAAATATATCGGCGGTGGTTTAGTGGACCTTGTTGTACTTGTGTCTTCATCGACTTGTTCATTCAAAATCGCAAAACGATTTTCAGAATGTTTAATATTATTTTTCCCATCTTTGGGCATTTTCGCCGTTGACGCTATTTCAGCTGATTTGGGACTTCTTCCCCTTTTTAGCACGGTTATGTATCTGTCCATACCAGTTTTGATTTTATTATCACTATTTTCACTCACTGCATTTACAATTTTGTGCACGTTGGTCACCTGGGTATTTATTGTTTGTTTGTTTGATTGTACAGCTAAGCTGACAAGTTTGCTAATAGGTGCAATTGTTGTTGCTTCTTGATTGTTATTTAACATGTACGGAGACAATGGGCGCGTTCAGCAGAAAAACCTGCTACTACACAGTTTAGATGTAGCAGCTTTTGATTTGATTAATTTTTCTGAACGTTCTGCTCACTTTTTTGTCAAAAATATCAAAAAATTTGACTTTTAAAAAAAATTATTGAATTTTATTTTGTAAAAATATTTTATTATATTGTTTTGTGAATTTAAATTATTTAAATTTAAAAATATTTTATGAAATTTGATTCAAAAGTCAAACTGAACTGAAATTTCCTAATTTGATGAAATGTATCGTACTTTTTCTTTGCTACCAAAACCAGTGAGCGCTCACTCAACATGTTCGCTCTTCGCTCAGTAATCAAAGCGTTCAGCAGATTGTTGAGCAACAGTTGTGTATCAAACTGTGTCTGCTGAACGCACCCAATGATCGCTCACGAGTATTTGTATTTTGTGTAGTATTCAGGTTTGTGTTTACTTCATTTTTTTTGTCGTCGTTAGCAACCAAAGTTATATATTGTACATTTCTACTGCTTGTAGGTTTATTGTTGTTGTTAGAAGGTGAGCTCATTTAGAGTTCCCTTTTTTGTGTTCACTTATGAGTTGGTGTATGCAAATATTTATTTATTTACACACAAGCAAAAAATAAAATAAAACCAGTAAGATAACTGTTTAATAAATGTTTTGTTTTTGTATATTTTTTTTTGTGAATTTTCTTTCAATAAATTTGTAATATTCAGTTGCGACGATTATAAAAAACGCGTCTGTACACTTCAAGAGTTGAAACTGAACGTCAAACATGGGCACATATTAATCCCACTTTATTTTCTTTATACTTAAACGACCAGGCTGATTTTCTTCCTTGTTGTTTGGCTTGTATTGAAAACATCATGTGAAAACAGTTGTGTGTGCTATCGACATTGTCCTATTATCTGACTAACCAAGTGGCCTCCAAAATATGATTAACTCTCTCTATAAATACTCGTGGCATTTAAAAGTAAACCTGGCTAAATCCAAAATCTTAGATTTCTGTAATAGTACCAGGATATCTACAAATCTAAACTCGACTTATGGTGATGACACAATTGAACTCTTATAATTATTTGGGTATGGACATATGCTATAATTATTTATTTCATTTTCCATTATGAATGTGTTTACTTTTTTTAATGGAAAATTATTTGTTGTGTATGTTTGAAAAGATTTTAAAGACTATTATTATGCTTTGTAATTCACGAATTTATTTGAGAGTTTTCGAATAAATGGATGAGCTTTGAAATTTTTTAAACATAAAGGGTAAAACATCTACTGATGAGTTGGTATGGCTACCAACGAAATATATATTTAGATATTGCTTACCCGCAACAAATAAATAAAATTTAAAACATGAATACTTGAGTACATGCTCAAATAAATGTAAAATTTTTCAAACAGAAAAATTTTAATAAAACTCAATTGAACTTAATGGAGGTCTTAGCCAAACACTGGCGGCTTGATATTTAAGTTATAATTTTTTTTTGTGGCTGTTGGCAAAATGCATAAAGGTTTTTCTTGTTTTGTCACTATTAACCTTTTGGAGTTTTCTTTATTTGTTCTAGTCAGCTGTTCTTTGAGGAAATTTGTGGGAAATTTTTTGTACTACGTAGTGCTACCATATTTTCATCGTAATTAAATTAGAACTTTAATTACTCACTGCATAAATGAATTGTTATTGAAATACAACATAAATTTAAATAAAAATGATTGCATACTTAAATATAAAGTCGAAAACTGTCCATTAGACATTTTTAACAGCCGGTCTTTTGATTATATGCAATCTCTAATTAACTATTTAGAAATTGACTTCAAATAGAGAAAACTAATAAATGAATGCCTATGTCAATGTTTACACTTTTGGCACCTATAGATAAATATTATAGGTACATATTAACATAACTAATTTTTTGTAATTATATTTAAATGTACATTTGCACATATAATCTATCTATTATATGTACATATAAATAAAAAAGAATACAGAGAAAAAAGCTCAATTGAACAATAGACAGAAAGATAACAAAATTTTAAGCCATTTATATGGAGGAAATTTTGATTAAAACCTTCATGTGACTAACCAGAATCAATTAATGATAAAAGATTTTTAACTAGTTGACTGCAGTTGTCGTTAATGACAGTGAGTTGAGAACTTAAAACTGAATAATTAAATCTATTTTTTTAAACACCATTCAGTCCACCTAAGAATTCATAACTTAATTGTTAAAATTAGTTATAATATTTTTTATATTATTACGAATAAACGTAATTATTATTCGAACGTAAAGGCTCAAGTTTAATGGAATTAATGAAAATTCAAATTACTAAGAGTTATTTTATGTTCAAAAATATTATTATATCCAATCAGTTTAGCAGAACGTATCAGTATACCGATTTCAAGGTCGCTACACCTCTCATCAGCGTTCAATTGTCCATCTTTACAATTTTCGTAAAGTGGATACTAATTGGGAAGAATATCAACTATTTAACCAAGTTTTCAACAGAAATAGAATATGAGAATTAATTGTAATTACTTTGATTCTATTTTTACATATTGAAACAATTTTGGTTAGTACGAAATTCCCCATCACTGGTAGGAAACTACTAATAATCAACACAAACTCATAGTCCGTTATCTTCAAAGTATTCTAATTTGTAATTTAACTTTTTGTTGATTTTACTCTATATTAGGGAATGTCACATATTACTGTGACCCTTGTTATTAGGGTATGTAGCTCGTGCCTAAGCTGAATTAATATTTTTTATATTATTACGAATAAACGCAAGTATTATTCGAACTTATATTGATGTACAATATTACTTTTCAATCAGTTATAATTTTATAAAAATCTACTTTTCGTTATTTATTGTTGCGAATCGAAAAAATTAGAGATAATCTCAAGAATTTGTATCTATTTAAAAAATTCTATTATTTGATAGGGGTTAGCTGATCTACATGCCTGCACTTTGCTAGTTTGTATGAAAAATTGTTTGTTGTGTTGTTTGTATAAATTTTTGAAAACAAATTTGTATTCGTTTTTTTTTTCGTAATTCCGATTTTGTGTTTGGGAGCTTGTGAGCAACTATGTTATGACTGCATAACTATGCAGAAATCCAATCATTCTTTTCCTACAGATAAACCTGAAAGTACGACGACGACGAAACTAAGCATAGTGAAATTCTTGACGATATGGATTCGACTCTTGCTGATTTGTTGTAGTCAACAAGTTCCTCATTTAGTTCCCATTCTGCAAAAAAAAAAAAAAACGGAAACCGTTAGCTTCAGCAACTACTCTAACTTCTTGATTCTGTTACACCTTAATGCATTGCATAAGTAGGTTTCAACCCCTGAGTCATGGTCCTAAAAAAATAAATTTAAAAAAAAATTATAAAGCGAACACAAAACATACCATATTATTAAAATTCATCACATAAAAAAATATATACATATCGATGGTCACAAGTAGAAAGGCCCTGACTCGTATTTTTTATGAAATTGAGTTTATGAGTGAATCGAATACATTTCACTCACATACAAGTCGTCACAAAAATTTATTGCCATAGTGTAAAAAATAACTATTTTACAAGCAATAGAAGAATCATAGTTGTGTTCAGATCGTTACAGTTTCTATTATGTTTTAACCTTCTCCTGTAAAGTTACAATTATTTGAGTACATATAATAATGTACATATAATAATTGGTATGAAAAAAAAATATTTACTTAAGCTACGATCACATTTATTAAATATTTGTCCAAAACAACGTAACCACTACTTTTGCTTAGGAATAGTGGCATTTAAGTTGATTTTTGTATTGCAAAATAAAATTAATTATTCTACAAAAAATTATTTTTACACAGTTTTTAAAAAATGCGAACCCATAATTAAAAAAATATTGGTATTAGAAGAAATATTATTAGTTTCTCTCTTGGTTACATTTTTCGACAAATATTTGATGAGTGTGAACGTAGCTTTAGTGAGTAAAATTTCATGACTTAGGGTGTGTTTACATGGTAATACAACTTAAAAAAATCTTATCACAAAATCTTGGAAGAGTTCATTTTCTAAACCATTGTAGATATTTTCAGATATACGAATATCCTAAAATATTTAAAATATCGCCAAATCCAAACATATATTTTTCCAATATTTTGAAAATTATTTCCAAAAAAAATAAATAAATAAAAAAGTACATAAAATGTAAAATATATATTAATAATTAATAGTTTTTATTTAAAAAACCCCTTTGGTTTTACCTCAAGATAAAAACCATAAAAAACAAACAAAAATATATGTATTTTGCAACTGGTATTTAAATATTAAAGTCTGATATGTCCATATCATGTTAAGTTAGTAATCAAACTTCAGTAGAGGAATGTTGAACTTAAAAAATAGAAGAACTAAAATTAAATATGTGAAAGTCTACTGATACAGGTGGCTGTGCCATCTACGAAAATAAGTTCTCCCAGACAGCACTGAATTACTAATTAAAAGCGCAAACAGAGTAAGAAAAACGAAATCTGAAGGAATGTAAGTAAAATAATTTAAAATCATTCAGTAGTAGTCTTCAAAGTTGGCATCGAAATGTAATAATAATGTTAAATACTTATAGTAGTGATGAATGTTCTTTTTCAATTTATTGTTACCGATTTTTTCCAATTAAATGTTAAATATTAAGTGGCACTAAATTTTAAAATCAGTATTCGTATTTTGCGAATATTATTAAAGATATTTGTATTCGCGAATAATAAAAATTTATATTCGTAACATCATTATTTGGCTGCTTTAAAAGAATTATAAAATAAAAAAAAAATCAACCAAATAATTTCAAGAAATTTTCATGTAGTTTTTATAAATATTGTGGTTTCGTAATATTGGGGCTATTTCGTAACACAAAACTAAACAATCGCATACCAAAAAAAAAAATATTTTGTGGTAAGGGGCTGTGCACATATTACGTAACGCTCCAGTGGGGAGGGGGGGGGGTTAAAGTTTTGCTACGGATTGGAAATTTTGCACTGAAAAATTAGTAAAATGCGTTACGAGGGGTGGGGGGGGTATAAAATCTCTGAAAACAGCGTTACGTAATATGTGCACAGCCCCTAAAATGAAACACAAACTCCTTTTGGTTTTTGTTTTTATATTATTGTTTTTGACAATATGTATTTAGTTTCTTAAGCAAACTTGATTTGTTTTGCATATTGCTCATTTTGTTTATTATCTTTGCTTTGATTTTATTAATACCATCCGCGTAAACTTGAAAAATAATTGCAAAGCAGACTTTTGTTCTCACTTCTCATACACAAACAGAATTTCACAATATTTGGATACTACAAAGTCTTAACATTTTGTTTTACCTTGTAAACACACCTTAAGTTGTAATCATATTTGATTGTTCTTTCGACAATTTTTAGTTTTACAAACAAACGAAAAATATAACCGCTCTGAAAGTAAAACTGATTGTAGTAAAAACGTTGGTTCTAATTTCCGAAGGATCCGAATTCCCGAAAGTTCTTATTTACGAGCGTGTACTGTAACTAAAATTGTTTGCAATTTTTTAACAAAATTATATGTATATTAGCAACTATGCCATGATTGGCATTAAATATTTTACTCGAGCCATTCTATTAATCAATTAAAATTACTCTATAGAAATTATCTAATTTTTACGATTAATCGAACAAACATATTTGAAGCGAATACTCTAATGTATGTATACGTTTAAATACATTTAAGCTAGAGTATAAAAGAAGAAATGTTTGTGTTTTACCCTCAGTTCGAACATAAGTACTCAAACATTAAAATGGCAGAAAAAGTGAATGTTCAAGACAAAAGTGGGGAAATTGTGATTACAGGTGTATCAGGTCAATATCCTAATTGTAAAAATGTGAAGGAGTTCGAATACAATTTGTACAATAAGGTTTGTTTATTTTTCAACTAAATCAATATTTTTTTTAAATACTTTAAATTTTTTATCATTGAAATTGGTCGCCATTTACGAAAGTTACAACTGTCGAAAGTTTTTTGACAAACAGTGCTGTCTTACCGTGACGCTATTGGGTTTCACCATATATTAAATTAAAAAAATAAATTCGGTGCTCATAAAATAAGAAAGAAAGTTAGTTCTTGTCTTCTTCTAGCTTGTGAAATGAGCAAAAATTGCTAAGATCAACAAATAAATCAAAATGTTTCCAATGTCTTTAAAAAAATTTAATTGCAAGACTTTGTCAATTGCATATCTGGCAAGGCTACTAAATTCAAATATTAATTTTTCTTAAGTAGTTAAATAACTGATCTGTATTTATAGAACTGATGGGTGTCAATATTTTATTATGCTTTAAAATTTCTATTTATGAAATGAAAAATTCATATTAGAGATATGTGATGCTACCAAAATAGTCAAGTCTTAAATGGAAGTCGTTATTTTAATATTTTTAAAGCAGCATTTAACGCAATTGGCGTTTGATTTATTTTGATAGTGCATGTGATATGCAAAGTTTTAAAAAAATAAAATATTGAAGTTAGTACAACGGTTTTTCAGTGTATGTTCGAAAAGTATTGACTTGGATGGGTGTACATTCGTATTTGTTATGTTTTCGTAAAGTATTTTACTAATCGAAACCCGATCCTCATCATATTTTCTACATTCGTCCAGTATTAATAAGCCGAATAACCTGATCCTACGTATTGGTACTATTTTTACACAGTATTTAATTAGCCAAGTATAATACCATCTGTAAAATCATAAATTTTAATCATTAATTCAATAATTCAATAAAACTGAACTTGAGCCTAAATAATATTACTTCTCATATGTACATAAATATAAGTTCGAATAATAATTACGCTTATCATACTAATATTATAAATGTGAATGTAAGTTTGTTTGTTGCGCTTTCACGCAAAAACTACTAAAGCGATCATCACGAAACTTTGTACACATATTCTTGGAGCTATTAGAAGTAACACAAAAAGTTTATTTCTTACAAAAGATAAAAAAATAGTTTTTCAATGAGCATATTTACACTAGAACAATTTTAAGCCGCACAATTTTTGTTTTTTCCAAATTACACTAGACTAATTCATCTGGCATAAAATGTATACGTGTACTCAGCTTTGTGTGTTAGTGTTTTTTTTATTCATTTGAAGTTTGTCTTTCGTTGTGCACGTTACGGAACATAGTTGGCAGAAATATGACGAGAATAATAAGTGATGATGCATTGCCAATTATTTTAGTAGGAATTTCAAGTATAAGAAGCGAATTTACTGAATATTTTTGCAATGAGGGAAAATTTTAAACATCAATGTAAAAAATTTTTAAATTGCTTCACAACTTCTATACCTACTAATAAAAAAACTTTAGCCAAAATTTTTCAAAGTTTTTAAAGTAAATTCTGAAAACTTTTTTAAATAATCGTTAAAAAATGTTATGTTTTTTAAAAGATTTATTGACAAATTTAATCAATTAACAATTAATAAATATAAACCGCCTTATTTACAAAAAAATTTTCTGCTTATAAATAAAATAAAAAATACCTATACAAAAAATTTAAAATGAATTGAGAATGTTTCATACTGTTTTATTAAAAAATAAATGCATAATGTTTGATGACGCGACCAAACCCCTTCTTCTTTGAAATTCATGTTCACTCGACGATAGCTAACCAACGACTAAATACGGTCAGTAAAAAAGATAAAGTAAAAAGATAAATTGTACCAAGGAAAAACCGCTCTCTACACCCCTCTGGCCTAAAAACTGTCATGTTATGCCAACATAATTAATCCAGTGTAAAATAGCTCAATGTAATGAAGCTGCAACCATGAGTGCTGTAATACCGTCGCACTTTATTTGCCGACAGTCACGTCAATGTCCAATCCAATTTACTATAGTATGGCTTCAATGCGAGCGAAGCCGCGGGAAAAAGGTAGTTCGTAATAATATAAAAAATATCAATTCAGCTTGGGCACGAGCTACATACCTTAATAACAAGGATCATAGTAATATGTGAATTCCCTAATATAGAGTAAAATCAACAAAAAGTTAAATTACAAATTAGAATACTTTAAAGATAACGGACTATGACTTTGTGTTGATTATTAGTAATTTCCTACCAGTGATGGGGAATTTCGTACTAACCAAAATTGTTTCAAAATTAAAAATAGAATAAAATGAATTAAATTAATTCTCGTATTCTATTTCTGTTGAAAACTTGGTTAAATAGTTGATATTCTTCCCAAATAGTATCCACGATAACGAAAATTGTAAAGATGGACAATTGAACGCTGATGAGAGGTGTAGCGGCCTTGAAATCGGTACTGATACGTTCTGCTAAAAACTGATTGATATAAATAATAATATTTTTCAACATAAATTAAAGTTTTAGTAATTTTGAATTTTCATTAATTCAATAAAACTGAACTTGAGCCTAAATAATTTTACTTCTCACAGGTACATCAATATAAGTTCGAATAATAATTACGTTTATTCGTAAAAATATAAATAAAAAATATATAAATTTTAATCAATAAAATATTTCTTAAGCTATAAAATATTTGGCGAAAAAAGCGTGACCAACGGGCACACTTATATTGTATTTTCTTTAAATCCAATATAGTTATTGAAATCAATTTAAAACAGACTTTTTGGAATGTAAGTAATTTTATTTTTTTAATAATAAAACCAGTTTAAATGACAATAACCTCAGCAAATGCAGTAGTTACTTTTTTTTGGTAAAATATATGCGAAATGTGAAATAAAAAATACTTTTTTTGTTTTTGTGTAGTTTTATTATTTATTGAATCTTCAATTACATATATATTAAAACATCAATAAGTTATTCCAAACTTTAATCTAAAAATTTTAATATGTATGTATATGTATGTGTAGCCACTGCTAACAAAATTTTTTAGTTTCAGCGGTTGATTTTTTGTTATTTTACATCTCTCGTGTACAGCTGAGAGAAAGAGTATCCCTCCAACTCAACCGGGTGTTGCCTCTATAATTTATAATATTGCGTGCAAATGGATTTGCAAAACAAGTTTTTTAATATATTTTGTCGAGTCTTTTGAAAATACTAACTTCATCAACGGATCTTTGTGAATTCGCTGATTTCTGAAATACCAGGGGGCTGCTGTGATTTTACGTACAATTTTGATTTGTCGCCATATTGGTATCAGAATAGCGTGTATAATAGAAGTTTACAGTCTAGGCTTAGTATAGAATATCTTCCAATAAGCCAATTCATTTGAGCTGCTTTCAATTTCATTTGGATCAACTTTGCGTCTATGTGTGATTTCCATGTTTAACGAAGATCACGATGAACTCCTAGATATTTGACTTCAGTGTGTTGCGGTATAGTCTGTGTTGATTTGTATAGGCAGGCATGTTTCCCTGCGTAAAGTAAAAGTACCGTGTACACATTTCTGCTCATTCACTTTTATCCGCCATTGTTTTAGCCATGTTTCCAGTTTTGATATGAATGCTACGAAAAGTTGTATCATCAGTGAATGTTAATGTATGAATTTTACTTCTTAACGTTAAGTCAGATGCATATGTTAAGTAGAGTAAAGGGCCGAAGATGCTGCATTGTGGTACTCCGGCTTCAATGCGGACTGCGGAGGTCTTAAAAAATGCCATCCCTTACTTCAAATTTTCGTTCCTTTTAATGTCTTTTAAAAGCCTCACGATGTTTACGTTAATTTGAGGATTATACATTCGAGCCATACTTTATCAAAAGCCTGTGCAGCTTCAATAAAGAGCGCAGAGCAATATTTCATTCTTTCAAAAATGTCTCTAATTACATTCACAAGTCTGTGAGTTTGTTCGATAGTGATATGCTGTCTCCGAAAACCGAATTGATGATATCGAAAACATTCACTGCTAGTCACTATAGGGGTAAGCTTTCTCATAAACAGCTTTTCAAAAAGTTTTGGCATATAACGCAATAATCAATAGGCCGATAGGATTCAACCTTTGTATGATTCTTGCCAATGTATCATAGTAATAAGCGAAAGCTTGCATTCAGTTGGATAATATTGCTGCCGTAAAATACCATCAAAAAGGAATAGTATTATTGTGTTGTAGGAATTATTTGGCCAATGATGCAATTTTTGTTCATAATGATGTTTTTATTCTTTAAGCTAATAAGGCCTAACATTTTAATGTTAATAAAACAGCTTTCTTACATTTTTTACCCAACGTTTCGTCAATTTTTTGTTGACTTCTTCAGGGGTTTAGTCTATTTAAAATTTTTAAAAACATTCGGGGTGTTCACACTGTTGTCATATCAGTCATATTGTCATAATTTCTTATTATTTTACAATAGTTTAAAAAAATTTTTATTGTGCTTCAAACAAAAAAGTCATATAATAATAAGTGTGTTCGAGTACGCAAAAGTTTTTACTATTTTTTACTGGACTTTACTGCATTTTACTAAATTGCGTTCGTTTACACAAAATACAGTAAATGAGAACACAAATTGAGAGCGTAAAGTGACAGTTCTTAATTGAGAACTTGCAAATTTTTACTGCAGAAATTTTTCGCAGTAAAGTTTAGTAAAACAAGAAAACATATGATTCAAAAAGTAAACAAACAAAAAGTGTGCAATTTGTGACTAAAATATTTATCAAACTAAAAATTTAAGTGAAAATAAAGTAAAACTAAAAGTAAATTAACATTAAATTGAACTTGTTTGTGAAACAATTACCTACATGCCTTTTAATGGAAAATAAAAGTTATTTTAGTTTTGTGGAGTTGTTATTTTAATTCTTTGGAGTTGTGAAATTCTAAAGTACTTGGGTACTTATTACTGCACTTCTTTTTACGAAAGTCAGTAGCAAAAACAAATATTCATGTACTTTGAATAAATTTAACCACACACAAATATGCAAAATCAAATAAAATAAAAAAAGAAGATATGGGAAAGATTACATAAATTAAATTGTTTATATTTTATTAAAATATTTGTCTTATAAAAAGTATTTAATCGAGTACCCATGAATAAATTGTTCAAATATCCAAAAATGTAACAAATTTTCAACACTACATTTATTTTCCATCAGCTGTTGCCTAAATCTTACGAATTTTTACAATTTTTCCGTTCGCGTACTTTTTTGGGTAAACATTTTTTTGGATAGTAAATTCTGCTGTTTACTCATTTATACTTGTTATATATATACAATATATAATTATAATAAGTAAACAATCTGGCAGCGCTTCTCGTATGTCAATTAATATAGAAGTAGATATTAAGATAAAATGAAATAAAACTCACTTGTCAACCAACTGCATTCAACTAAAGTCGTTCTTCTTATTTCTCCTCCCCCACGTTCACGACATCACAGTGGCGACGAATGTAAAAGAGAAAAAGTAAAAATTCCGTGCATGATTTGACAAATCATTTTAGTCTTTGGTAGAAATATTTTTTTTATTACAAAATAAAAGTAAAAAAAAGTAATTAAACTAAAACAGTAAAATTTTGTTTTACTATTTGTTTAAAACCAAGAAGCTTAATAAGCAATACATAACACCAATATCACAAGAATCATCACATGACTGAAAGTGTTTCTAAAACACGCGGCACAAGCATAAACCCCGACCTAACCTCAATGACGGGTCCAAACCAATATTACGCAACATTGTTGCCGGAGTTCACTCCATCAAGAGAAAAATGGGAGGTTTGGAAGCAAAAGCTTGATTTACATTTCATGGAGTTAAATATCACCGAAGAAAATGCCAAAAAGGTAACCTTGTTAAAGCTAGTAGGTACTGAAGCATATAATACACTACATAGCGTATGCAGTCCACACGCACCGATATCCTTGGCTTACAAGGAATTGTGTAAGCTTTTAGATACACACTACATGCCACCAGTAATTGTATTTCACGAAAGAAAGAAATTTCATGGAGCGACAAAAGACTCAAGTGAAAGTGTAGCGGAGTGGTACGCGAGAATTAAAAAACTGGTTTTAAGTTGTAAATTCGAAAACAACTTAGATGCATTCATCTTAAACCAATTCATAATGGGGCTCCCCGAGAAAATTTTCGAACGAATGTGCGAGGAGGATGAACGGCTAACGGCAGATGAAGCTTTACGTAAAGCAATGATACTTGAGACAAAACTGGCAGCAAAGAACAACGACGTCGACGTTAGCGCAGTCAATTATATCAAGCAGCGAGGATTTAAGGGAGGAAGCAAAAACAACAATAACTTTAGACACAACAACAACAACAACAACAACAACAACAACAACAAAAGCAAAGAGAAGAAATGCAACACGTGTTCCCACTGCGGTTGGAAAAATCACTCATCGAATGAATGCCGATACAAAAACAGCACATGCAATTTTTGCAACAAAATTGGGCACTTGGCATCAGTTTGCCGAGCCAAGTCTAACAAAATAAATTATATATCTAATAAAAACAAAAAACAAGAGGATGATAGTGTTAATAATATATTCAATTCTATTTTCAGTATTCAATCGGATGGTAATGTGAGTGAGATGTATTCCCTTTCAGTGGTTATAGATGGGACCAAGATTGAAGCAACGTGCGACACTGGCGCACCATGCATTCTGGTGGCTGAGTCATTTTTCAAAAATCAGAAACGCAAAACCTTGTCAAAATGCACCACACCTTATGTAAATTACAGCGGTAACAAAATATATATTTTGGGTGAGTACGACGCTTTAGTTTCATATGCAGGGATTACGAAAAAGTTAAAAGTTATTGTTTCGAAATCAAACAATCCACCTTTACTTGGTAGAACTTTTCTACGCGCTTTTGGTTTCGAATTGTTGCAGGTAAATTCGGTGACTACCGAAGGCAATTGTGATAAAATTATCACACAAATTAAACATAAATATTCTAATGTTTTTAGTAACGAACTAGGCAGGTATCGGTTCAGTGAAGTGTCCTTGTCCTTGAAAGAGGACACAAATCCAATTTTCTGCAAACCACGGTCGCTTCCACTCGCTTGGAAGGACAAAATAGAAAAAAAAACTGCGTGATATGATAAAAATTGATATTTTAGAAATCGTTGATAATTCAGACTGGGGAACGCCTCTCGTACCAGTTCTTAAGCCTAATGGCGACAAAGTCACTATAAATAAATATTTAAACTATGTAAAGTATCCCTTACCGCGCATAGAGAAAATTTTCGCGTCGTTGGAAGGAGGTCAGCTTTTCACAAAGCTAGATATGTCAAATGCATATAACCAATTGGTTTTAGATTCCAACTCTCAACAATTGTGCACGTGGAGTACACATATTGGCACATTAAAAGTCAAACGTCTTCCTTTTGGCGTTAAAACGGCTGCGTCTATCTTTCAAAAGACCGTCGAAAATCTCTTTCGAGGGATTCCACACGTAGTCGTCTACCAGGACGACATTACAATCACTCGCATAAATATGCGGGAACATTTACAAACTTTAGATTCTGTCTTGTCAAAGCTAAGTTCAGCAGGCCTGACTCTAAATGAGAACAAATGTGTTTTTTTTAAGTCTGAGGTTTTCAAATAGATAAATTTGGTCTTCGAAAAACACCAGAGCGTATTTCATGCATTAAAAATGCACCGGCACCCACTAATGTGACCGAACTTAAAGCCTTTGCTGCCATGGTGAATTATTATTCAAAATTTGTATTCAACTTTGCTGACAAAATGAAACCTCTATATAATTTACTTTCGAAAAATGTAAAGTTTACTTGGTCAAAAGCATGTCAGCAGGCATACGATCAAATCAAGAAGGATCTTATTTCGGATCAAGTTTTAATTCATTTTAACGCGAAATTGCCGATCATTCTATCCACTGATGCTAGCAACAATGCCGTTGCTGGAGTGCTAAGTCACAAACTTCCTGATGATTCAATAAGACCAATAGTATTTGTTTCTCGTGCTTTAACCAAAAGTGAATTAAACTACGCACCTATTGAAAAGGAAGGTTTAGCGATTATTTTCAGTGTTTCGAAATTGCGACAGTATCTTTTGGGAAATAAGTTCACGATACGCACTGATCATAAGCCTTTAATAACTTTATTTGGTGAAACAAAAGGGATACCTGTCATGGCAGCATCTCGTATCCAGTGATGGGCAGTAATACTGTCAGGTTTTGAGTATGTTATCGGATATGTGAAAGGTGAGCGTAATCAGGCCGATGGTTTATCTAGAATGCCACAATCGTACATTTGGTGGCCTGGTCTTGACAATGACATTGAAAAATTAATTAAGGATTGTGTTCCTTGTCAAGAGCAGCAAGCTAGCCCCGAAAAAAGCAAGCTTATTCCTTGGAAACCCTCTGATTCTGTATGGAGTCGTGTACATGCCGACTTTGCAGGTCCTATCAAAAACTATTATTTATTCATAGTCATCGACTCATTCTCAAATTGGGTAGAAGTTTTTCCCACTAAAGATATAACGTCTAATTTTATCATTGGCAAAATGCGAAATTTGTTTGCACGATATGGTATAATAGACACGTTTGTATCTGATAACGGACGACAATTCGTTTCAGAAAAGTTTCAAGAATTTTTAAAAATCAATGGTGTAAGACATATTTTAACAGCTCCTGGTCATTCTGCAACAAATGGCCAGGCTGAAAATTTTGTAAAAATGGTTAAGAAATCTATTTATGTCAATCTTAAATGTAACAACCATGCAAAGTTGGACACTATTATCTGTCAATTCTTAGCAGACTATCGCAATGCAAAGCATTGTACAACAAATGAGACACCTTCAAAGCTCTTTCTCAATAGAACACCAAAAACAAGATTTAGTTTGATTAAACCTCCATTAGTTCAAGATGCAATAATTCGAAACCAGAACAAAAGTATTACTAATTACAAGAGGACGCGAAATGTTGAATTTCATAAGGGTGAAAAGGTTTGGGTTCGCGATTACTCAGACCCTAATAAAGCAAGTTGGTCTTCCGCAACAATCAGTAAGCAGCTTGGCCCTAGAACATACCATTGCGTTTTAAATAACAACAATCGGCAAATTAAAAGGCATCTCAATCAGATACGAAGTCCGGAACAAAATGTCACAAACAACAATTCCACTGTGCATGACGTAGCTATCACACATAATGACGTTGCAGAATCTTCAAGCAATGTAATTCCGCCTGAAAATTCCAACTCACACACACATTACCACCCCGAAGTAGTAACACCTGGGCGTCAATTAAGACCGCGTCATGGTGGCAAAGTAGTTAAAACGTAAATGCAACAAAACGCTCAATAAATGAGTATTTAGGAAGAATTAACAATAGCTTATAATGCTACCAACTTAATGTTTTATCAACCAATTAGCAATATACATTGCAACACTTAAAAACACAAATTTGAATTCTCATTACTAGTTTTAAGCCATGCATCACAACAAAAAAAAAAGAGGGGTGCATGTTATATATATACAATATATAATTATAATAAGTAAACAATCTGGCAGCGCTTCTCGTATGTCAATTAATATAAGAGTAGATATTAAGATAAAATGAAATAAAACTCACTTGTCAACCAACTGCATTCAACTAAAGTCGTTCTTCTTATTTCTCCTCCCCCACGTTCACGACATCTAAATACTCATTTACTGCAGTTTACTGTAAAAGTAAACAAACGGACCTAATAAGACATTTTGAGGTTTGTCATAACATAACAGTAGAAATCTTAGTGGAAGAGCTGAAACTTCTCATTGGAGCCGGCAATAATATTTATAAGCCGCCGCTACTTTTAAATAACACAAGAATGAAAACAAGGCAAATTCATTACCAGGTATATGCACGACCAAGGCGAATTAATTATAAGGTGGATGCAGTGGCGAATTCACGCGAATTTATACATTACCTAAACAGTTAAATTTGTTACATATTTTCCCGCGCCATTTTAATTCAAATTTCGTGCAAAAGGCAAATTCATTACGACTACAATAACTCAACAACAAAGCAAACAACAGGCATTTTGTTTGTGTAAACGGCGAATTCATTACCTACGCTGTCATATTTCTCCATGCATAAAAAATTACATTAAAATGGCGCGGGAAAATATGTTACAAATTTGACAGTGTATGTAATGTATAAATTCGCGTGAATTCACCACTGCATCTACCTTATAATTAATTCGCCTTGAATGAAAATATGTGTTTGTGTAACTGATCTGCCTGGCAGCTTGTGACGTGTTTCTACTTGCCGCCGTCCACAAAAATAGTTCAGCTCATGTTACCGGCAACAGCAGCTTTTGGTTATATTTATTTCAGATAAAAAAAAATTTAAAATTTTAATTGATAACGGACATTTTAGAAAATTTACAGAAAATTTATTGTTTTCTTTATTAACAATTAAAAAACATTTACATTTAAGACAAAATACAAACCTATGCGCAATAATCCGACTAAAAATGGAGTGTTGTTAAATGTTCATCAGCTGGCACAATTATGACATAGCACATTTATTTATGACGGGGTGTTCACACTTGTTATATTTTGGTGTGCTATTATTTTATGACATATGACTACAGTATGAATACCCCAATTATATGTATATTTTGAAAAGTTTTTTCATCGTACATTATTTACTTACAATAATACAAATGTTCAATTAAAAAGGATTGCAATATAAAATTGTTTTTGATATTTTTTAATGCCGAAAATTTTTTTAAAAAGTTAATAAATAAAAATATACTGTAAAAACACAGTTGGTGCTGTTATTTGATTGCAACAATATAAGTAACTAGCGCTGATATTATTGGTGTCCTCCTTTATGGTCATCGTTCTCTCTATGTTCTTTTGTTTGCGCAAGCTTTCGATTGTATATCTTTTTCTCTCTATAGTTTCTCTGTCTAAAATTCTCACATTATCAAAATCAACAGTATGCTTGTTGTAGATGATATATGTTGACAAAGCTGTTGATGGATTTTGTTTTTCAATATCACTTCTGTGTTCTGCCATTGTGTTCTCTAAATTTCTTTTAGTTGTGCCAAGGAGAAATTTATTCTCACTGCTCATAAAAAAACTAAAAAATTCTTTAAAAGACATAACAACATTATTATTATCACTTCAGATAAGGGAAATAAAACAGTTATAATGTATTAAGATGAATACAACACAAAAATAAACTCATTACTTGAAAACAGAGAGATTTACAGGCCCATGAGAATAGAACCTACAACCACGGTTGCCAGATTTGACGATCTATCGTCATTTTGACGATTTCAGATGCCCAAAAAGGCAGTTTGACGACGTGAAGATTTGTGTCTTAAATTTGACGATTTGGCAGCGTTCTGCAGAACATTGACACTACTTTGTACTTTTTCAAGAACTTGGCAGCTTTTGCCGCAATATATAAGAAAAGTAAGGAGTAAAAGAGATAGTTTTATCATATTTAGATGTTTTGGAGTTGAGATAATTTTAGTATATTTGGCTGCTTAAACCTGTATGTGTTCATAATATATCAACTGTTATTTACATATGTACATACATTTGTGCCAATATTTTAAAGCACGCCAAAAACTTGAAGTTGAATAAGTGAGATTGTTCCAATGTACATATGTATGTATGTTAAAATTTATGAAAATGGAAAGTGTGAGATCATTAAAAATTGTAAAAAGTTTTACGTAGAACTGTGTGACCAAGTTTTATGTAGATTTGACTTTGAAGAAAATACAAATGTGTTGCAACATGAATAATACTATCATTATTTTTAATTGAAACGCAAATTTTATCACTAATTTCTCTAAAAATTTAAACTTGCTAATATTTTTTGGATATGGTATGTAGTCATGGTGGAATAATAAGGTGCGCGTAAGAATACAACAATAAAAAACGACATGCATTTTGTTTGTGTAAAATTCATTCAAAATTGTCAAAACAAAGCTGTATACGAAACAAAACAAAAGTTTTTTTGTATGTATTTATTGGTTATGCAAAAACAAAAAGCATAACGTAAACAAAAATATTCATGATGGCGGCCAAAAATGTAAACAACTTTTGACAAGACCGAATTAACTTACCATATTTTTGCAGATTATTTAACGGTCAAAACACAACCCTACAAAAAACCATATTCCTTCTTGCGCAGACCTGATTATTAGACCATGGTATGTAGTGTAGCATGTGGCCAACAGTGTGTAGTATGCATTGCGATTCAATAGTACCGCAACATGCAAGCATTGACAAACTGCAAGTAAGATATTTTGTGTGTCGGTAATTTGACACATGTACGGTTAATCAAGTGCAGCAGCACAATGCACTTAAATGAATCACATTTATTAACTGCATTTGTTTGATTGTAAATATAAGCAACACAAAGTATCTGTTGCTTTTAAGTATGCACTCGTTGGACTTTAAACACATGCCATACATAAATAGTTGGAAGCTAAATATGCTTACCCAACAATAATATGTATATATTTCTATTCTTTTACTCGTATGTTAAGGTACCCCTAAGAATTATTCTCATAATTAGTATATAAGCTAATGTCATTTAGTTTATAATTCAATTAATAAATCATCAGTCTTAGGAGCTCCAATAATAAAAGCTCTAAGACCAAAATTAAATAAAATAAAAACAATTTTATTACATGGCGATCCTGCCAGTCTTCTTCAGCGAGTGCTACTAAGCTGCACCCTGAAGAAGCAAGAGCAGCCTGCCAGTTTTCTTGGAGTGCTACTAGATTTGCACCCAGAAACAAGAGCAGAAGGAGAGGGTCCGCCTAGCCAAAAGGCACCCCAACAAAGATACATTAGAGAGAGGGTCCGCCTAGCCAAAAGGCACCCCAACATTGGACTGTGGAAAAAAATAAAGGTCCGCCTGGCCAAGAGGCTACTAAAGAAAGATGACCGCCTAGCTAAGGGGCTTTGAGATAGCCAACATCTTCCACTAAAATACAACCACCAAAAATAACAGAGGGATGACTGCCAGCCCAGACAACAATACAACAAAAAAAAAATATAATAACAAAAACAATATTTTTTATAAGTATTTATAACTTTTATTTTAAAAGTGGTGCGCTAAAGTCGCACACTAGGGCCAGTAAGCGTTAACCGCTCGTGACAAACATTTTTTTACTTGCGTTTACAAAATAGCTCGTAGCTAAAATATTTTAAAGAACCTCATATTTACAAAAACACAAAAAAGGCGATTAAGAAATTTAGCAATGTTACTTAAATAAAAATTAAAAAAGTAACACTTAAAGAATAATTTTCAAAAATTCTGTTAGAATAAAATTAAAATTAAACCTAAATAAGACCAACGTTTTAAAAATTTTTTTAAATGTGTAAAAAAAAAAACTTTTTTATGTTTATATTCTTAAGATGTATAGAAGTAAAATAAATTAATTAAAAATATCATAATTTTAATAGAAATAAGAATAAATTAAATTAAAAGAAAAATTTATAAAATTATTATACATAAATTTTTACACGGTCCTTTATAATGAATAGAAAACAGAAAAAGAGGGCAGGAAAATAAAAATAGAAAAATTAATTAAAGACATTAAATTAAATTATACTTATGGAATGGCAAGAAATACTTAACAAAGCCAGATTAATAAAGGAAGATTTTGACCGTTCTTATAAATGCCTAAACATTGACAGACCTGCAAGAGAAGAAACAATAAAAATATAAACTTTTAGGTTGCTTAGAAAGAATAAGAACTTTATTTAATGTGCACAACAATAGACTTACAATTTCACACAAAACAGCAGCAGATGCATTTTTTGCAGATTTGAAAGAAAAAATTTTCAAATTGGCAGCTAAGAAAGGGGTAGAACTTGACCTACCAACATTCATCCACGAAAATTCACCTCATAAATTCAGAACTAAACCAATAAATACTACAATGGGCCAAACAATAGTGGAATTTTTAAATACAGCCTCAAAGCTAATTCCAGACTTTGATGGCAGAGCAGAAAATTTACGCTCTTTCATAGATTCATTATCGTTACTAAATTCAATAAAAGGAGAACACGAATCCACAGCCGTATCCCTCATAAAAACAAAATTAAAGGGTACTGCAAGAAATCTTATCAACGATGAAGCAACAATAATAAACATTATAAATAAGTTGCAACAAACCGTTAAAAGTGAATCAGTAGAAGTAATATCTGCGAAAATAATGAACATTAGACAAAACAGTAAAACGGCGAAATTGAAAGTTTAGCAAAATCATTAGAAAGTTCATATAAACAGATGGATTACCATCAGAACTAGCAACCAAATATTCAACACAAGTCGCTGTAAAAGCACTTACCAAAAACTGCAACATTGATAAAGTAAAGCTTATCATGGAGGCAGGCCAATTCAATAGCATGAATGATGTTATATGTAAATTTGTCAATAGCTGTACCGAAGCCACAGGCCAACAGAATGTCATACTATATTATGGGGAAAAATATAGACCCAATAACAATTACCGTGGCAATAATACACGATTCCGTGGAAAAAATAATTTCCCCCATAACAATAATAGCAATAACAGCTATAATAACAGTAATGACAATTATAACAGAAACCGTCAAAGATATAACAATAACAACAATAATGACAATTACCGTCAAAGATACACCAATAATCGTAGGAACAACAACTACATAAGAGCAACAGAATCAAATCAAAATGATTCGGAAACTCCGAATTTCCCCTAAGACCAATTCAATAAATATCTATCATCTAAACCTCAACTTAAGTTTCTTTATAAATGTTCAACTAAATAATACCGACACTACACACACACTTTTGGTAGACACTGGTGCTGATGTTTCACTAATAAAATCAAAAATTTTCAGATTAAACAAAATAAATACTAATGACACAACAGTTTTTAGTGGAATAGGACAGGGCAATATAAAATCAATGAGAAGTATATTTTTTGATCTAAAATTCGAAAAAGTTTTAATACCACATAAATTTCAAGTGGTATACAATAACTTTCAAATATTATGCGATGGAATCATTGGAATGGATTTCATGAAAAAGTATAATTGCATGTTGGATTTTAACAAAAACAATGATTGCTTTATCCTAAGACCATTTAATATGCCACACACAATCAATATACCAATTACAAATAAAAATAGCGAAATAACTTTACCACCAAGATGTGAAATAATACATCAATACATGAAATACTAATTCCTAATCAAGAAATTGCACCAGGCGTCTTCATTCCAAACACAATAGTTAACACTAATAAAGCATACGTTCGTTTTTTAAACACTAATAACACTAATACCAAAATCAAAAAAACCAACATAAAAACCGAAAACATCTCTGATTATGATATAATAAAGGAAAATTTTAGCAAAAATAAATCGAGAAAATAAGAAATACTAAAAATTTTGAGGGAAAATTTTCCGGAACAATTTAAAAATACATTAACAGAGTTATGCTCAACATACTCGTACAGTGATATTTGCGTTTTAGAATCAGAAAAAATAACAATAAATAATTTCTATGAACAAAAGTTGAGGGTAAAAGATAAAGAACCGGTATACATCAAAAATTATCGTATACCACATACACATAAAGAAGAAATAGATAAATAGGTCAAAAAGCTAATAGATGATCAAATTGTAGAGCCTTCGTACTATGAGTACAACAGTCCAATATTACTCGTACCAAAGAAATCACTGCCCAATTCTGATAAGAAAAGATGGAGACTTGTTATAGACTACAGGCAAATAAATAAAAAACTAATTGCAGATAAGTTTCCATTGCCTAGAATAGACGATATTCTAGACCAGCTCGGCAGAGCAAAATATTTTTCTTGTTTAGATTTAGTGTCAGGTTTTCACCAAATTGGCTTGGAGAACAAATCCAGGGACTTAACATAATTTTCAACAAACAATGGCTCATACAGATTTACTAGATTACCGTATGGTTTAAAAATAGCTCCAAATTCGTTTCAAAGAATGATGACACTTGCTTTTGCTGGTTTAAAACCAAACCAGGCTTTTCTGTACATGGATGACTTAGTGGTGTTAGGTTGTTCAGAAAAACATATGCTTTCAAATTTAAAAGAGGTAATTGATTTGTGTAAAAAACACAACTTAAAACTTCATCCAGAAAAATGTTCATTTTTCAGGACAGAAGTTACTTATCTTGGACACAAATGTATAGACAAAGGAATATTACCTGATGATAGTAAATACGCAGCTATCGAAAACTATCCAACACCTAAGGATGCGGATAGTGCAAAACGATTCGTTGCATTTTGTAATTATTATCGAAGATTCATCAAAAACTTCTCAGAATATTCCAGACATCTAACGAAATTGTCCAGAAAAGGAGTACAATTTGAATGGACTAAAGATTGTGACAATGCATTCAAATACCTGAAAAAAGCTCTAAAAAAACCCACACTACTTCAATACCCTGTAGCTCGTTTCTGTATTTCTCGCATCGTAAAGTTATCCGCATGAAACGAGTGAATTGCAACAAAAACAGTGTAAAATGAAACAAAATATGGTTTTTCTCACACAAGTGTTTCTGTATATGTACTTTGCGAGAATGATCTGTCATTTTAATAATTTTCCAGCTATTATTGGAAGTATGTGAGAAAAAGTGTTTCTGTAACAACATTTTGCGGAAAGTTTCTCACAAGAAGTGTCAAAATAACTCACATTTCAAATTGGTGCGAGAAAATCAAAATTTAAATAAATATATGTAAATATACATATGAAAAGTAAATCATCTAATATATAAAATTCTCGTGCCACGATGTTTGTTATCGAACTCCTCCGAAACGGCTGGACCGATTTTAATGAAATTTTTTATGCATATTTGGTAGATATGAAAATAGGATCAAAAGTATATTTTAAATTGCTAGGGGCACGATGAGGATAGGGAGGGGGCAATTTCTGTATTTACTAAACTATTAATCCAACAGATGGGTTATGTCCGCCTCATAAATAAATATAAATATTTTTTAATTCGTATGTATAAATGGTGAACAGAAATCAACAGATAATGTACATATGTATGTATGTACATATGTAAGTACATATGTATATATACATATTATGTACATATGTAAGTATGTATGTAGCAAAAATTTTAAATAAACACAAGAATATGTTTATAAATAATTTTTTTAGTTTGAATAAAAACTAGCACTGCACTATACATTTGGGTTTTTATTTAAATAAAAAAAAATTATAAAGAACAATTGTTGTTTTGTAATTTAAAATTTTTCAGCCTTTCATTGTTTTGCTTTTGTTATAATTAATTTCCCTCGTTGACGTTTCTTTTACATTTGACACTTAATTATTGGAAACATTCCAGTAAGAACAAAATCAGCGCAGTCTGTTTTCGCATGCAAATACAGAAACACTTTTTTCTCACAAGTCGAGAAACGATGGAATTTTTTTTTTCACACTTCATGTGAGAAATTTTACGATGCGAGAAATACAGAAACGAGGTACTGATTTCACAAAAGAATTTTGTATAACGACGGACGCAAGCAAACAAGCTTGTGGAGACGTATTAACGCAGGAATATGATGGAAAGCAATTACCAATAGCATACGCATCAAAATCTTTTACCAAAGGTGAAAGCAATAAATCTACAATCGAACAGGAATTGACAGCTATCCATTGGGCTATTACACACTTCAGACCATACATATATGGTAAAAATTTTCTTGTTCGTACTGATCACATACCATTATCATATTTGTTTTCTATGAAAAACCCAAGTTCAAAATTAACAAGAATGAGGTTAGATTTGGAAGAATACAATTTTACTATAGAATATCTTAGGGGAAAAGATAATTATGTTAAAGACGCGTTATCAAGAATAACGATTGATGACTTAAAAGATATAAATATAAAAAATAATACGGTGTTAAAAATTACAACAAGATCTATGGCATATAAAAAGAAATAACAAAGTAATACCGAAAATATTCAGCATCAAATTAAAAATAATGATAAAGATCCATGTACCACTAAAGAACACTGACGCCAGAAAGTACTATAAATTAAAGATTACTCCTATAAAATGTTACATCAAAAGAGGAAAATCTGTTATTACATATATAAATATAAATGATTTGTTTACTAATGGGAATATTGACCTAGGACAATTTTACCCATGGCTTGAGAAAGTAGCCGGTAAACTTAGTGTAGAGACACTGCAAATGGCACCCAGTGAGAAAATTTTTGAATTTATCTCCATAAATGAATTTAAAAATATGGGCAATAAATATTTAAATAAATTAAAAGTAGCGCTACTTAATGAGGTGACCAATATAAATGATAAGAATGCTAAGGCAATTCTTGATATAATGCTGAAATACCATGATGATCCGATAGATGGAGGACATTGTGGAAGATATAGAACAATAGAAAAAATAAAGAGGTATTACTATTGGAAAAATATGATAAAAGACATAACGAAATATGATAAATCATGTCAAAAATGCCAAAAATCAAAAACAGTAAGCCATGACTATAACAGAAACACCAGAAAAAGCATTCGACACGGTGTATGTAGATACAATTAATGGAAATGAATATGCAATCATTTTAATATGTGATCTTACTAAATATTTGGTGACAATACCAACACCAGATAAATCTGCAAAAACAATCGCTAAAGCGATATTTGAAAATTTTGTATTGACCTATGGTCCAATGAAAACGTTCATCTCGGACATGGGAACAGAGTACAAAAATTCTATACTGACGGAACCATGCACACTACTAAAAATTGAAAATATAACTTCCACAGCGCATCACCATCAGACACTAGGAACAATAGAAAGAAGTCATAGAACTTTTAACGAATATGTTCGTTCTTATATATCTGCGGACAAAACGGACTGGGACGAATGGTTAAAATATTTCACTTACTGCTTTAATACGACGCCATCAACGGCACATATGAAATGGGTCCGAATTCGTCAAATTTTTAGTGTAAGATCGTCAAAATAGTTTTCCGGAGTCGTCAATAAATCGTCGAATATAAAAACAAAATTTTTTCAAACAAAACACTTATTTTATTTAAGAAAACATAACATAACAAATACAATTCAAGAGTTTTTGTATAAAATAAAGTAAATTCTTATCAATAAAGAGATCAACTGTTGAAACAAAGTATAATCATGTGTTTTGTGTATTTTTTAATTCAATGCCTACATACCATATCCACAAAATATTAGCAAGTTTAAATTTTTAGAGAAATTAGTGATAAGATTTGAGTTTAAATGAAAAATGATGATAGTATTATTCATGTTACAACACATTTGTAAAAATTTAAAAAAAAATTAAACATATATATTGGAGTTGAACCGGTTTATTAAATCAGGTACTACTTTCATGTCAAAACAATTACACTTGTTTATTTTTAAATGATCTCTAGTATATAAAATTGCCTCCAAAGAAGCTTTCTCTAACCGATTTCTAACTTTTGTATTGTTGAAATTAACTTGGCTAAACACTCTTCCTACATTTGCCGAAAAATGTGATAAAACCAAATTTTTTTAATAAAATTAGTTAACGTGGGAAATAAAAGACTAGAGTTTTTTTTCATCTATGAAATCTTTTTCCGAAAATCTAAAAGTTTTATGTCCGTATCCGGGAAGAATTGTTCTTAATTTAGTAATTTCAATTGCCTGAACTCAGATTCAATTTCCTGTAATTATCAACTCAAAAACAACTAAATATGATAAAACTACCTCTTTTACTCCTTACTTTTCTTACATATTGTGGCAAAAGCTGCTAAGTTCTTGAAAAGTTCAAAGTAGTGTCAATGCTCTGCAGAACGCTGCCAACTTATAATTGTTTAAAAATCGTCAAATTTAAGACACAAATCGTCACGTCGTCAAACTGCCTTTTTGGCATCTGAAATCGTCAAAATGACGATAAATCGTCAAATCTGACATCCGTGCACTACACGTTGCTGTCACTGGTAAATACACAAAATTGATAAGCGAAGCAGAGAAGCTAAATTGTGCTTAGTCTAGCAGAAAATTTCGATCGAAGCAGAAGTGCGTCGGATTTTATTAAATGAGAAAAATACAAAGCGAAAAAGAGCACAAAACCAACAAATGTAAACAAACGAATACAGTGCCACACAGTGATGGAAAAATGAAAAATTGAAATGGTACTGTCCGACAACAAAAAGAGTACCTTTTTCAACATTGTGATACTTTTTGTGAAACATATATTTTTATTCAAAAATAAAATTTAAAATCCATTTAATAATAAAAAAATATGAAATTAAGAAAACAATGCAGCTTGGTTGGCATAATTTTTCAACCAGGTTCAACCCCGTATTAGCAGAACAAAACCAATACATGTACATTAAAAAAAAAAAACAAATGTGTGCAAAATACACTAATACACACATATATGTATATTTTTACAATTTTATGCCAGATTATTTCGTCTCGTGTGTTTTCGAAAGAACAAAAGTTATGCGAACTAAAAATTAATCTCGTGTAAATTGGACCAATAACATTAAAGGGCACTATACATTCGCCAAAATCACATCAAGCATTCAAAGTTGTAACAGTAAAAATTTGTTTGTATGTGTGGCACCGACGACGCTTGATGAAAAATCAAAAAAATTAGATATTGGGT
Source organism: Lypha dubia (assembly GCA_947311025.1). Lineage (NCBI taxonomy): Eukaryota > Metazoa > Arthropoda > Insecta > Diptera > Tachinidae > Lypha > Lypha dubia. The sequence goes on along the minus strand of OX371260.1, from coordinate 100,477,451 downwards.
ATGCTTGATATCAAGCATACGTACACGCGCTTGATGTCAATGACAGTATATAGTGACCTTAACAACTTTTGCAAAAAACACACACTAACAACAACATGAATAAAGAATTTGTGCATTTCTTATGTTCTTGTTATGAAGCCAATGTTATCAATGATTATAAAAATAACGCAGATTTCTAAACAAGGAACAAAGCAAAACAAAAAAGTAGTACTAAATTTGACGTGGGGGTACTGTGGTATTTTTGTTGTGAAAAAGTACTGAAAATAGTACAAAAGTACTGCCTTTTCCATCACTGGTGTTACACATGCAAAGCTTGCAATGTAGTGGTGCCCAAACCTGCTCATACAAAAAAACATAGAGAGAACGATGAAGTAATATTGTTGCTGGTTTCAGTTCAACAATATCAACAGAAATATTTGGAGTAAATAAATTTTCTAAATATTTTCAGCATCAGTTCTTGCCCAATCACCATTCGAAGCTCGTAATGCATGCCATCGGCCTTTTAAGTCCTCTGGGTGTACGCCGTAGCGTATAACCTGTTTGCGGTGTTGCATCGAATTCTTGATGAAATTTTTGTAGGGAAGCTGTTTTTTGTGTTTGTAAAAGTTTTCTAAGCTGTTTGGTACTTCCCTTCAGCCTTAACTGTAACTGAAGGAATCTGTTACGTTGCCATTCCCGTCAAATTCTCGTTTTTCAGAAAAAAACCCTCTCTATATCTACAGAAAAAATATTGTTGAATCTCACTTGTTGATTTGTTTTATAAGGAGTAGCATTAACAGCAGCTTGTTTAATAGAATCATCTACGTAATTTTCTATTCTCAACGGCATACTGTCCGAGCAATGAGCACTTATGTAAATATTTTTTGTATTTCAACCAGTTAATACGTGCAGATGTCATCGGTAAATCACAAGTAGGTGTTAAAGTTTTGCGTGAGTATAAAGTGACAATAGTAGGCGATTGGTCTGAAGATAAATCCACAGACTCTTCAAATTCAATCATTTCACTGTGCACACCTTTTACTATTCCAAAGTCGATAATATCAAGAATTTTTTGTCGATGTGACCACTTGAAACTACATTCCAACCCATTTTAGAAACTGTGTCAAACAAAACTCGACCCTCACGAGTGATTAAACGTTAAAACCAGAACGTGACTTATAAAATCCTTTTGGGATTTAAATAAAAAAACGCAACTTTTAAGCTCAAGCTCTTTATTATTTATTGTACTTAAAATATATATTACAGCTGCCTTAAAATTAAGTTACAACTTTTATTTATTAATTTAAAATTGATTTCTTAAAACTAAAGTGCTTATTCTACGTTAATAAAAAAATTAATTTTTATGTTTTACCTGAATATTTGTTTCGTTGATTTTCCCACGCTTAATTGAAGTTACGTAGAACTCATTTCCTCCAATTAATAAGATAACGATTTTCACTAACAAACTAGAATCAACAACTATAAATATATAAATACATAAATATGTTGCACTGCCATTCATTATACTGTCATAGCTAAATTTGTCGGTGGACGTACGGGTATTGACACAAGCATGCTGAAAAAATAACAGGTACACGCATTAGCAGATTTGCTCGTCAGCTGGTTTCAGTTTGTATGTGTGTTTGAACGCGTCAGTGCTATATTTTGACATCTGGCATGAACTGTTGATGTTAAAGGTTATAAAAACATACATGTTTGTGTGTTGATTTTTTGGCAAGTCACCAGAATAAAGCCGCAGTCAGCAGAATAAAAAGGCAGAGAAACGCCGAGTTGCATTGATGCGTGTACCTGTTATTATTGTACCATGGAAACAAGTGAGTACAAAGTTACCCACCGGTAAATTGAACGAAGTACCTAGATAATAGTCAATGACATCAGGATGACATTTTAAGCGAACGATAGAAGTACTTAAAATGTTATTTATGTGTAATCTAATTAATTTTATCCACTCATTATAACTTCGATTAGAATATAATCGAAGAGATAGTTGAGGATATTTGCAAATATAAGATTTATTGATGTATCAGTAATGTTGCTTAAGACTTCGCTTATGAAGTAAAAACAATTGAAATGCGACTCACTGACATCGCTGCTTACTCTTTGAGCGAAAGCGCACCGATTAAACAACCTATGACACTCCTATTCTAAATTTAAGTAGTAATATAAGCGACAGAATCATCACTGATAGCTGTTAAATATTACTTATGTATATCAGCGATTAAATAATGACAATTTTTAAGATCTGCGATTCTGCCTTCAGCGTTCTATGCCACCTTTCAATGATTCCATTTCCTTGTGGGTGGTATGGCGTGGTTCGATAGTGCTTGATGCCTAGGTATCACGTTAATTCCTTGAATAGATGCGACTCAAATTGTCGTCCTTGGTCACATGTTATGTTTTCTGGAATGCCAAACCGAGCAATCCAACCTGATATGAGCGCTTGAGCTACAGTTGTCGCTGACATGTCTACTATAGGTATTCCCTCCGGCCAGCGAGTAAATTTGTCTATAATTGTGAGACAATAACGGTATCCATCGCTGGGTGGAAAAGGTCCAACCATGTCGATGTTTATGTGAGAAAAACGGCTGTCGATTCCTTTGTCTGCCATACTGCCACGCCGAATATTCGGCCTCTCGAATCTGCTAGTCATCAATTTAGCGGTTGCCCGAGTACCAGGGTGCAACAGGTTGTGTGTAGCCTGTAAAAACTTTTTTCGTAGTGTTGCCGTTATAAATTGCCGTATGCGCTCTGTCGAATAATCGCAGTACAACTGGCTTTCACTTCCTGGAATGGCAAAAGATTTTAGTTTTATTTAGTAAGGAGATTTACCTTTGAGAACAGCGTCGAGCTCTTCGTCGGTCTCTTGTGCTCGTGCGAGCTCCTCAAAGTCAATGGATGAACTAATTGTAAGTGTTGAAATTCTTGAGAGCATATCTGCGGTGATATTTTCTTTTCCTGCGATGTGCCTGATGTCGGTAGTTATTTGGCCAATAAGATCGAGTTGTCTTGCTTGTCGGTTGTTTGCCTTTTTCAAGTTCTTAATAGGTACAATTCCATCTCATTTCTAGGCAACCTGTAAGCTTGGCAAGATTTTTTCAAGAATTCTTTCCCATATTATAAGGGCAAAAAGATTTTGCCAAGCTTACAGGTTGCCTAGAAATGAGATGGAATTGTACCTATTAAGAACTTGGTCCTATTTATATCACTTTAAATTTATGATGGAAGGGCGCAATTGCCACATATAGCCTATTACTTATGCTTTTCGACAGAAACTTGAAAAGGCAAACAACCGACAAGCAAGACAACTCGATCTTATTGGCCAAATAACTACCGACATCAGGCACATCGCAGGAAAAGAAAATATCACCGCAGATATGCTCTCAAGAATTTCAACACTTACAATTAGTTCATCCATTGACTTTGAGGAGCTCGCACGAGCACAAGAGACCGACGAAGAGCTCGACGCTGTTCTCAAAGGTTAATCTCCTTACTAAATAAAACTAAAATCTTTTGCCATTCCAGGAAGTGAAAGCCAGTTGTACTGCGATTATTCGACAGAGCGCATACGGCAATTTATAACGGCAACACTACGAAAAAAGTTTTTACAGGCTACACACAACCTGTTGCACCCTGGTACTCGGGCAACCGCTAAATTGATGACTAGCAGATTCGAGAGGCCGAATATTCGGCGTGGCAGTATGGCAGACAAAGGAATCGACAGCCGTTTTTCTCACATAAACATCGACATGGTTGGACCTTTTCCTCCCAGCGATGGATACCGTTATTGTCTCACAATTATAGACAGATTTACTCGCTGGCCGGAGGGAGTACCTATAGTAGACATGTCAGCGACAACTGTAGCTCAAGCGCTCATATCAGGTTGGATTGCTCGGTTTGGCATTCCAGAAAACATAACATGTGACCAAGGACGACAATTTGAGTCGCATCTATTCAAGGAATTAACGTGATACCTAGGCATCAAGCACTATCGAACCACGCCATACCACCCACAAGGAAATGGAATCATTGAAAGGTGGCATAGAACGCTGAAGGCAGAATCGCAGATCTTAAAAATTGTCATTATTTAATCGCTGATATACATAAGTAATATTTAACAGCTATCAGTGATGATTCTGCCGCTTATATTACTACTTAAATTTAGAATAGGAGTGTCATAGGTTGTTTAATCGGTGCGCTTTCGCTCAAAGAGTAAGCAGCGATGTCAGTGAGTCGCATTTCAATTGTTTTTACTTCATAAGCGAAGTCTTAAGCAACATTACTGATACATCAATAAATCTTATATTTGCAAATATCCTCAACTAACTCTTCGATTATATTCTAATCGAAGTTATAATGAGTGGATAAAATTAATTAGATTACACATAAATAACATTTTAAGTACTTCTATCGTTCGCTTAAAATGTCATCCTGATGTCATTGACTATTATCTAGGTACTTCGTTCAATTTACCGGTGGGTAACTTTGTACTCACTTGTTTCCATGGTACAATAATAACAGGTACACGCATCAATGCAACTCGGCGTTTCTCTGCCTTTTTATTCTGCTGACTGCGGCTTTATTCTGGTGACTTGCCAAAAAATCAACACACAAACATGTATGTTTTTATAACCTTTAACATCAACAGTTCATGCCAGATGTCAAAATATAGCACTGACGCGTTCAAACACACATACAAACTGAAACCAGCTGACGAGCAAATCTGCTGCGTGCACCTGTTATTTTTTCAGCATGCTTGTGTCAATACCCGTACGTCCACCGACAAATTTAGCTATGACAGTATAATGAATGGCAGTGCAACATATTTATGTATTTATATATATATATATAGTTTTTGATTCTAGTTTGTTAGTGAAAATCGTTATCTTATTAATTGGAGGAAATGAGTTCTACGTAACTTCAATTAAGCGTGGGAAAATCAACGAAACAAATATTCAGGTAAAACATAAAAATTAATTTTTTTATTAACGTAGAATAAGCACTTTAGTTTTAAGAAATCAATTTTAAATTAATAAATAAAAGTTGTAACTTAATTTTAAGGCAGATGTAATATATTTTAAGTACAATAAATAATAAAGAGCTTGAGCTTAAAAGTTGCGTTTTTTTATTTAAATCCCAAAAGGATTTTATAAGTCACGTTCTGGTTTTAACGTTTAATCACTCGTGAGGGTCGAGTTTTGTTTGACACAGTTTCTAAAATGGGTTGGAATGTAGTTTCAAGTGGTCACATCGACAAAAAATTCTTGATATTATCGACTTTGGAATAGTAAAAGGTGTGCACAGTGAAATGATTGAATTTGAAGTCTGTGGATTTATCTTCAGACCAATCGCCTACTATTGTCACTTTATACTCACGCAAAACTTTAACACCTACTTGTGATTTACCGATGACATCTGCACGTATTAACTGGTTGAAATACAAAAAATATTTACATAAGTGCTCATTGCTCGGACAGTATGCCGTTGAGAACAGAAAATTACGTAGATGATTCTATTAAACAAGCTGCTGTTAATGCTACTCCTTATAAAACAAATCAACAAGTGAGATTCAACAATATTTTTTCTGTAGATATAGAGAGGGTTTTTTTTTCTGAAAAACGAGAATTTGACGGGAATGGCAACGTAACAGATTCCTTCAGTTACAGTTAAGGCTGAAGGGAAGTACCAAACAGCTTAGAAAACTTTTACAAACACAAAAAACAGCTTCCCTACAAAAATTTCATCAAGAATTCGATGCAACACCACAAACAGGTTATACGCTACGGCGTACACCCAGAGGACTTAAAAGGCCGATGGCATGCATTACGAGCTTCGAATGGTGATTGGGCAAGAACTGATGCTGAAAATATTTAGAAAATTTATTTACTCCAAATATTTCTGTTGATATTGTTGAACTGAAACCAGCAACAATATTACTTCATCGTTCTCTCTATGTTTTTTTGTATGAGCAGGTTTGGGCACCACTACATTGCAAGCTTTGCATGTGTGACACCAGTGATGGAAAAGGCAGTACTTTTGTACTATTTTCAGTACTTTTTCACAACAAAAATACCACAGTACCCCCACGTCAAATTTAGTACTACTTTTTTGTTTTGCTTTGTTCCCTGTTTAGAAATCTGCGTTATTTTTATAATCATTGATAACATTGGCTTCAAAATAAGAACATAAGGAATGCACAAATTCTTTATTCATGTTGTTGTTAGTGTGTGTTTTTTGCAAAAGTTGTTAAGGTCACTATATACTGTCATTGACATCAAGCGCGTGTACGTATGCTTGATATCAAGCATACCCAATATCTAATTTTTTTGATTTTTCATCAAGCGTCGTCGGTGCCACACATACAAACAAATTTTTACTGTTACAACTTTGAATGCTTGATGTGATTTTGGCGAATGTATAGTGCCCTTTAATGTTATTGGTCCAATTTACACGAGATTAATTTTTAGTTCGCATAACTTTTGTTCTTTCGAAAACACACGAGACGAAATAATCTGGCATAAAATTGTAAAAATATACATATATGTGTGTATTAGTGTATTTTGCACACATTTGTTTTTTTTTTTAATGTACATGTATTGGTTTTGTTCTGCTAATACGGGGTTGAACCTGGTTGAAAAATTATGCCAACCAAGCTGCATTGTTTTCTTAATTTCATATTTTTTTATTATTAAATGGATTTTAAATTTTATTTTTGAATAAAAATATATGTTTCACAAAAAGTACCACAATGTTGAAAAAGGTACTCTTTTTGTTGTCGGACAGTACCATTTCAATTTTTCATTTTTCCATCACTGTGTGGCACTGTATTCGTTTGTTTACATTTGTTGGTTTTGTGCTCTTTTTCGCTTTGTATTTTTCTCATTTAATAAAATCCGACGCACTTCTGCTTCGATCGAAATTTTCTGCTAGACTAAGCACAATTTAGCTTCTCTGCTTCGCTTATCAATTTTGTGTATTTACCAGTGACAGCAACGTGTAGTGCACGGATGTCAGATTTGACGATTTATCGTCATTTTGACGATTTCAGATGCCAAAAAGGCAGTTTGACGACGTGACGATTTGTGTCTTAAATTTGACGATTTTTAAACAATTATAAGTTGGCAGCGTTCTGCAGAGCATTGACACTACTTTGAACTTTTCAAGAACTTAGCAGCTTTTGCCACAATATGTAAGAAAAGTAAGGAGTAAAAGAGGTAGTTTTATCATATTTAGTTGTTTTTGAGTTGATAATTACAGGAAATTGAATCTGAGTTCAGGCAATTGAAATTACTAAATTAAGAACAATTCTTCCCGGATACGGACATAAAACTTTTAGATTTTCGGAAAAAGATTTCATAGATGAAAAAAAACTCTAGTCTTTTATTTCCCACGTTAACTAATTTTATTAAAAAAATTTGGTTTTATCACATTTTTCGGCAAATGTAGGAAGAGTGTTTAGCCAAGTTAATTTCAACAATACAAAAGTTAGAAATCGGTTAGAGAAAGCTTCTTTGGAGGCAATTTTATATACTAGAGATCATTTAAAAATAAACAAGTGTAATTGTTTTGACATGAAAGTAGTACCTGATTTAATAAACCGGTTCAACTCCAATATATATGTTTAATTTTTTTTTAAATTTTTACAAATGTGTAGTAACATGAATAATACTATCATCATTTTTCATTTAAACTCAAATCTTATCACTAATTTCTCTAAAAATTTAAACTTGCTAATATTTTGTGGATATGGTATGTAGGCATTGAATTAAAAAATACACAAAACACATGATTATACTTTGTTTCAACAGTTGATCTCTTTATTGATAAGAATTTACTTTATTTTATACAAAAACTCTTGAATTGTATTTGTTATGTTATGTTTTCTTAAATAAAATAAGTGTTTTGTTTGAAAAAATTTTGTTTTTATATTCGACGATTTATTGACGACTCCGGAAAACTATTTTGACGATCTTACACTAAAAATTTGACGAATTCGGACCCATTTCATATGTGCCGTTGATGGCGTCGTATTAAAGCAGTAAGTGAAATATTTTAACCATTCGTCCCAGTCCGTTTTGTCCGCAGATATATAAGAACGAACATATTCGTTAAAAGTTCTATGACTTCTTTCTATTGTTCCTAGTGTCTGATGGTGATGCGCTGTGGAAGTTATATTTTCAATTTTTAGTAGTGTGCATGGTTCCGTCAGTATAGAATTTTTGTACTCTGTTCCCATGTCCGAGATGAACGTTTTCATTGGACCATAGGTCAATACAAAATTTTCAAATATCGCTTTAGCGATTGTTTTTGCAGATTTATCTGGTGTTGGTATTGTCACCAAATATTTAGTAAGATCACATATTAAAGTGATTGCATATTCATTTCCATTAATCGATTTCGGAAATGGCCCTATTGTGTCTACATACACCGTGTCGAATGCTTTTTCTGGTGTTTCTGTTATAGTCATAGGACTTTTATTATGGTTTACTGTTTTTGATTTTTGGCATTTTTGACATGATTTAACATATTTCGTTATGTCTTTTATCATATTTTTCCAATAGTAATACCTCTGTATTTTTTCTATTGTTCTATATCTTCCACAATGTCCTCCATCTATCGGATCATCATGGTATTTCAGCATTATATCAAGAATTGCCTTAGCATTCTTATCATTTATATTGGTCACCTCATTAAGTAGCGCTACTTTTAATTTATTTAAATATTTATTGCCCATATTTTTAAATTCATTTATAGAGATAAATTCGAAAATTTTCTCACTGGGTGCCATTTGTAGTGTCTCTACACTAAGTTTACCGGCCACTTTCTCAAGCCTTGGGAAAAATTGTCCTAGGTCAATATTCCCATTAGTAAGCAAGTCATTTATATATGTAATAACATATTTTCCTCGTTTGATGTAACATTTTACAGGAGTAATCTTTAATTTATAGTACTTTCTGACGTCAGTGTTCTTTAGTGGTACATATATATTGGGCTTTTTATCATTTTTTTTAATTTGATGCTGAATATTTTCGGTATTACTTTGTTGTTTCTTTTTATATGCCATAGATCTTGTTGTAATTTTTAACACCGTATTAGTTTTTATATTTATATCTTTTAAGTCATCAATCGTTATTCTTGATAACGCGTCTGCAACATAATTATCTTTTCCCCTAAGATATTCTATAGTAAAATTGTATTCTTCCAAATCTAACCTCATTCTTGTTAATTTTGAACTTGGGTTTTTCATAGAAAACAAATATGATAATGGTATGTGATCAGTACGAACAAGAAAATTTTTACCATATATGTATGGTCTGAAGTGTGTAATAGGCCAATGGATAGCTGTCAATTCCTGTTCGATTGTAGATTTATTGCTTTCACCTTTGGTAAAAGATTTGCTATTGGTAATTGCTTTCCATCATATTCCTGCGTTAATACGGCTCCACAAGCTTGTTTGCTTGCGTCTGTCGTTATACAAAATTCTTTTGTAAAATCAAGGTATTGAAGTAGTGTGGGTTTTATTAGAGCTTTTTTCAGGTATTTGAATGCATTGTCACAATCTTTAGTCCATTCAAATTGTACTCCTTTTCTGGACAATTTCGTTAGATGTCTGGAATATTCTGAGAAGTTTTTGATGAATCTTCGATAATAATTACAAAATGCAACGAATCGTTTTGCACTATCCGCATCCTTAGGTGTTGGATAGTTTCCGATAGCTGCGTATTTACTATCATCAGGTAATATTCCTTTGTCTATACATTTGTGTCCAAGATAAGTAACTTCTGTCCTGAAAAATGAACATTTTTCTGGATGAAGTTTTAAGTTGTGTTTTTTACACAAATCAAATACCTCTTTTAAATTTGAAAGCATATGTTTTTCTGAACAACCTAATACCACTAAGTCATCCATGTACAGAAAAGCCTGGTTTGGTTTTAAACCAGCAAAAGCAAGTGTCATCATTCTTTGAAACGAATTTGGAGCCATTTTTAAACCATACGGTAATCTAGTAAATCTGTATGAACCATTGTTTGTTGAAAATGATGTTAAGTCCCTAGATTTGTTCTCCAAGCCAATTTGGTGAAAACCTGACATTAAGTCTAAACAAGAAACATATTTTGCTCTGCCGAGCTGGTCTAGAATATCGTCTATTCTAGGCAATGGAAACTTATCTGCAATTAGTTTTTTATTTATTTGCCTGTAGTCTATAACAAGTCTCCATCTTTTCTTATCAGAATTGGGCAGTGATTTCTTTGGTACGAGTAATATTAGACTGTTGTACTCAGAGTACGAAGGCTCTACAATTTGATCATCTATTAGCTTTTTGACCTGTTTATCTATTTCTTCTTTATGTGTATGTGGTATACGATAATTTTTAATGTATACCGGTTCTTTATCCTTTACCCTCAACTTTTGTTCATAAAAATTATTTATTGTTATTTTTTCTGATTCTAAACCGAAAATATCACTGTATGTTGTTGCCTAGAAATGAGATGGAATTGTACCTATAAGAACTTGGTCCCTATTTTGATCTCAGTACTTTTTACGGCCGAAATATTTTGGATAAGAACTTGGAATTATTTTCACATTTGTGTTTTAGTGCGGATCTTACTTCTTTTTTCTAAGTTGTTTTTGTATAAATATTTATATGTATTGCTTATCTGGGCATACATGTGTACCAAATTTCAGCTTTCTAGCTATACTAGTAGTGCCCCAAACAAAGAAGGGGAACCCTAGTCCCCCCGGGTGAAAAGTGCCAGTTTTCAGATTTTTCTGGTTATTTTCTCACCAAGACCTACCTGTGTACCAAATTTCAGCTTTCTAGCTATACTAGAAGTGCCCCATACAAAGAAAGGGAACCCTAGTCCCCCCGGGTGGAAAGTGCACGTTTTCAGATTTTTCTGGTTATTTTCTCACCAAGACCTACCTGTGTACCAAGATTCAGCTCTCTAGCTTTACTGGAAGTGCCCAATAATATTGATGAGTCAGTCAGTGAATATGTACTAAAATATGGACTTTTCACACCTTAATATCTCGGGAAGTTTTTGTGGTAGAAATTTAACCTATGAGGTCACCTCTGTGGGGAGACCTTATGTTTTAAATTTCATTATATTATGATCAGGGGGAGCAAAGTTATGAGGGGGGTAAAAACAGCTCGAATGGCTTCGTGTAAATATTCACACTGTGTGGCCGCATAGATTACTAAGAGTTATTTTATGTTGAAAAATATTATTATTATATCCAATCAGTTTTTAGCAGAACGTATCAGTATACCGATTTCAAGGCCGCTACACCTATCATCAGCATTCAATTGTCCACCTTATTGTTCATTCACTTTTTAAGCTATTGCATAGCTTCTATCGCGGGCTTTGAGGCCACCGAATCAAGAAATTTTTAAAAGTTTGTTTCTTAAAGCGCCATGGCCACGTATCAAATTGGCTTGAAAACCCGCGGTTTTTTTTATTGGGTTAGTGAAAAAAACTCTCACGTATATGTCCATGTGAGTTTGAAGAAAATCAAAACAATTTAGATATTCACTGCCGTCGTTACTGTAATTTGAAGCAAATTTGATGGGTTGCTGCGTAATTATATCAAATCTCATTTTTATTTAGTTTGCCCAGCGACAACATCGTACGCGGAAAATTTGATAGCACAATAAATAAAAAATGGAATGGAAACTGGCATTAAATAAATTTTATTGCGTTTGCCTGGTTTATGCAGAGCAATTAAAAATAAACCAATGTTGAAAAAAATGTAAATGTTATGAAAATTTTTATATTTATTGAATTAAAATTAACAAAATATATACAATTATTTTCATAATAATTTAATATATGTATGTATGTATGTAAATTCTCTGTAAGTCAATCGCATATAAAAATATAAGGTAATTGATATTATAAAAGTTACTAAATGAAATTAAGAAAATTTTGTTAGCAAAAAAAATTTTGCGACCAAAAACATCACACGTTCTTATCCTTCAAAAATAACTTTCAAATGAAATTTGACGGTATGATTTTGACACGTTGCTGTGTGAAGCAAAATAATATTTACCAACACATACATGTTATTTGTCAAGCCAATTTGATACGTGGCCATGGCGCTTAAGTCTTTTGTTTTTGAAAGGAAAAAACCTGGAAAAAATCTGTCATTTGTTTTTGAAACGAAAAAACCTATTACTAACTGCCTGTTCAACGATGTCGAAAGAAAATCTAAGCGATCGAAAGCCAACCGCTCGAAGTCTAATCAATTTGGGTTCAACGATATCGACAGCTTTCGATCGAATGTAGTTACGTTTTTCAAAGTATTGCCACATGAGAAATTTTAATTGTTTTAACTATTTTCTTTAAAATTGTCAAAATCACTATCAATTCGTTTGATATATAAAAATAAACGAAAGTAATAAAAAATTACAAACAAATAATAAAGACAATGTATGTATGTATATACATATGTATTTAAAGGCAACAATAAATATGCAGGCAGAGTGCCGTATATTTTTTTTCTAACAAAGAAGATTCTGAAGGCGTACGTTTAAGTCGTTGGGAATTACGAGGTACGGACACTGCCCTGGAGCTGCTCATGAACCAATAAGTTTCTAAAGACATACATTTATAGAAATAAAATTTAGCTCATTCACTGAATCCCTTTAAAATTTAAGAACAATAATCCAAACTAATATAACAACAACAACAAACATTTCAAACTAGAATTTTGCAATAGAATTAAAACTGTTAACTTGAAATTGTGTCAACTTTATATTGGAAATCAATAATAAAAAAACTTTAGAATAAGCTAATTTTCTCATTATAAACTCCCAAGAATAAATAAATAAGATCTTCATTTGTATAACTAAAATGGATCGTATCATATTTTCAATAACTTACATATGCAAAATAGTCTGTTTCAGTTACAACTTCTCCCTCCCCCAAAAACTCAAACTGCGTCCTTGGCTAAATGTACGATATGTACATATATATCCATGTATTTACATACATAAATGTACTTATCTATGTTTTAAAAAGCATTTTTATATAAATTTCATATGTTTTTGGCAAAATGTTTTTTAAACGAAAGCAAAAGAACAAGTGCTTGATTTTGACATTTGCGTTCGCAATGATGCCCGTACGTTCGAAATAGTTGAACGGAATTTTTCATGAAAGTACTTACGTTTTCATTTGAGTTTTCATTCGAATCAACGTTCGAATAAAAAACCAGTTGTTGAACCCAAATCAGTTTTCATTCGATTAGAAAGCGATCGAACTCTTCTCTTCGACATCGTTGAACATGACGTAAGTTTTTTTCTTATGTCTTGATATAATATCCCCAGAATATATTCTCAATGCACCGTATTTGTTCTTAAAAAATACCCTATTCTTTATCATATGTCATATGCAATCCATGTACCAAATTCATCAAAAAAATAACATAAAAGTACCTAAGTACCAGATATCCCTTTTTACCCCCCAAAATAGTTTCCATGTTAATGCTAAAAAATATTGTACAATATTTAACATATAACCAAAAGTACCCATTTGTCGCCGAAAAAGTACCCTTCACTTTATTCTGGGCCGTATGCTATCCATCTATCAAGTTTGTCGAAAAAAAGAAAAACGAAAAGAAAACATTTTTTCCCTAGAATATATTCTCTATTTTAATGTAAAGAAATATTATAAAATATATAAAAAGTACTAATATTTTCCGTTTTTGTTCCTTAAAAAGTAACCTATAATTTATTATGGGTCATATGTAGGCTTTTGCACTAAGTACATTTAAATTCAAAAACATTTGCTTTTTTAAAAATTCTCAGAGTAATTCCAAGTACAAAAGGGGATCAAAGCAAGTAAATACAAAACGAAACAAAACAAACAAAACATTTATTCTCTTTATCAGAGTACGAAAAAACGCAGCACAGTGCTGCTCTTTTTCGTTCTTTACGCAAAGAGCGGAGCCAATTTATTATTGCGCTTGCTGCGCGCATTTATTTTTGCGCTGCGCATAAAAAGAGCAAGCGCAAGAGCAATTTTATTTGCGCTTTTTTTGCGCTGCGCATTTTTTTGCGCAATGCGCAAAAAGAGCCAAACGAGCAAGAAATGCGCATAGCGCATTTACAGTGGTAAAAAATGTTAGTAAAGGAAATAATAGATTTTTACATCAAGAATAATCATCTTTAAAAAATACAACACCACATTATCAAGGACAATATATACATACATATCTATACATGTTTATAAATACCTTGATAATTGGTTTTTTACTTATAGGCAGATTTTGTAAAAAAAATCGTTTCTAAACGTTTTAAATTTGTATGAAAAATAACAAAAATTAATTTCAAAATAAAATTTTTCCATACAATTTCAAAACGAAAAAAACGTTTTAGGTTAAAAAATCTGCCCCTTATACAATTATACATACTCACATTGTATGTCTCTCAAAGTTATTTACAAAAAATCTTTTCTTGAATTTCAAAAAATCTTGTTAATGATGGGTTTTATACACATTTCGTTACTTGTAAGAAACATACACATAAAATGTTGGAAAAACCCAAACTGCTCAAAAATTGAAAAAAGTCATAAAAATATTTGCTTGCGAAACCACAGAAAGGGTATATTTTTAAATATTTTTTGTGAATGTACATTCATTCATACCTACAGATGATGTGAATGTCATCATCAGGTTCACTACAGTGTTTTCGGGCTTGTCTTCTAGGAACATACATACATATGTACATACAACAAAATATTAAAAAAATTACTCAGGAAAATATTCAAGTGCGTCTATTTTTAGAATTTTCGTCGCCATCTTGTTATAAACGTACATGAGAAGAGTTACATACAAAACATACCTAAATGTATTTGTTGTGGATATTTCTTATTTAAACTGAAATTTCTAAAAAAAAATTTTCATATGTGACAGCGCATAGAGAAAGGGACCTAAGGGTAAAAAATCAATTTTCACTTTTTTTTTTTTTTATGTGGACAACATCTGAGCATCGAATGAGACCGATCCCATGCCCCAAAAGTGTTCCCTCCCAGAGATATGCGCGTTTTATGAAAGTGAAGTCACGTATTAAATACACGTATTTAAATCTTTAAAATGGCTCTCCTGAACTAAACCGGTTTTTACCCTAAGGTCCCTTTCTATTTTGCGCTTTACATATGAAATTTTTTGTGAAGACTTCTTTCCACGATTTTAGTTTGATTTGATTTTTGGGAGCTTTAAAAAAGGTTCATTTCCAATAGCTCTAATATTTTGTACATATCACATCTATTTTGCTCAAATACAAACTCATATTTATTTCGTATTCATTTTAAGAAATTTTACAATTTTCTTTTTAAATAAAAATTTTTTAATATAAATTTAATAAATAAATACAAATAAAAATTCGACACCTGAAATTAAAAACAAGTGGTTTGCAAGAATTGTCAGCTGGGCTTCTAAGACTACCTTATAGTCATTGAATCATGCAATCAGATCATTTTTATACATATAATATACGCATTAAGAATAAATCCTTAAAGGCCAAATATGATTGATATTTTACTCAAAAATAAAACACACCATTTTAATAAACATTAAAAAAATATTCTGGTTACTTTTATTCTTATTTAGTTACATTTTTTAAAGATTTTGGCTGCAAAGACTTTTTTTTCGTGGCAGCAATGAATAAACTCAAACGAACCACTGTTATCATAAAAAAGAGAATGCGTAATGCGCCGCTCAATATGCGCAATGCGCAGCGCAAAGCGCTAGACAAAAAATTTAAATGCGCATTGCGCAAAGAGCGGCGCTAATAAATCGAATGCGCTTGCGCTGCGCATACCAATTGCTCCTTTTTTTTCGCTCCGCTCTTTGCGCTTGTGCGCATTTTTAATACGCTTTTAAGAAATGCGCAAAGCGTAAAGAGCAAAAGGAGTGCGCAAATCCGAACTCTGCTCTTTATACGCTCAGAGTATTTGTATTTACTCATTCTTGGGGTTCCGCACACGAGATGAATTTTTAAGCCGCACAATTTTTGTTCTTTTTTTTACACACGAGACTAATTCATCTGGCATAAAATGTATACGTGTACTCAGCTTTGTGTGTGTTAGTGTTTTTTGTATTCATTTGATGTTTGGCTTGTGTATGTATTAGTTTTGTGCTGCTTGCGCGGGTATGAGGCTGGTTGAAAAATTGTTCCAACGAAAAACCGCTCTCTTCACCCCTCTCGCCAAAAAACTCTCAGGTTATGCCAGCATAATTAGACTCGTGTGCGGAACACCATTCACTATAAGTAGAGTAAAGTAAACATATTTTTTTGCTAATATTCTGTAAGTATTTTGCAAGGTTCTTATTTTACCATGTGGGTATTTTAAGCATTTTCTTGGTTTTTATTTTTAGCATTAATTTAGCAGTTAATTTTATTGAATATACATATGTACATACCTATCTAAGTATTTACAACTATTGATATGTTGATAATTTGATCTTAACATCAATTTAAATAAAAGCGAAATTTCATACAAACCAAATAAAACTTACAAAAATACTCGAGTATTTTAGTAAATAGTTTAAGTAGTGCTTGTCTTTACTTAATGTGCTTGGTTCTTATTATGCTTAGTTCTTACATGCTTTAATACTTGCTGTATTTATTTCGTACAGAAACAGTATTTATTGTGTTTGTTTCTTATAATAGAGAACAGAAGAAGGTATAGTAAAGAGAGGGTATAATAAAACAAATACACGAAAAAAAGAGAATGTATTTAAGTAGTTGTTTTTTGCACTTTTGCAAAAGCCTATTCATATGCTTATCAAAAAAAAAAAAAATTAATAAATAAAAAATTATTGAAAGCAAAGATATAAAAGGTAAAATGTATCAAAAGTACCAGATTTCCTCCATTTTAACCCCAGAAACTATTCTCAATATTAATTTAAGAAAAAAATGTATAAAAAACACAATTTCTTCTGGTTTTGTCCCTTAAAAACTACCATATGCTACCCGTCTACCAAGTGTCATCCAAATTCATAAAGCGGTATTCGCTACATTGTTGAACAAACATAAAAACTTTCACATTTATAACAAAGCAAATTCATAACAGGTAGTCTCGACAGCCCAGGTGATAATTTTCAGTTGATTCGCTCCTTGTATTTGTGCGCCAGTTACTTTGTCAAATACTTTGTTGACACATTTTTCGCTATAATTTTAAATGGAGGTTTTTTAAAGCGAATTGAGCCAAGTCTACCTGTTATGAGTTTGCTTTGATATATAATGTTAGTAGGATAATAAAGATCGACGACATTAAAATCACATTGTTAGCCAACTTACTTGTAAGCTTAATCCAATCTGAGAAAGTTCATCAGAGTTCTTAACTAAAGAACTTTGAACACCGTCAAAATGAATTTGCTACAGCGCGGTCAATCAACATAATGTGTTTGCTGGGTAAAAAAGCCGGGAAAATAACTTGTTAAGTATGGCAGTACCAAAGGCAAAATATGGATTTTTAAATCGATTTTTTTAATACTAAAAGTGTATATATAGAAAGAACTTGATTATTTGAAATAAAAATAGATTAAAAAACAGAAAAAACACTTTAAAAATATATAACCGGAAAGAATCACGACTGCAAAGTATCGAACTTTGGGTAAAAATACGCGGTCTGACTGTGTACTATACAAAATACCGCATACTAACGCGTTTTGGAAAAAACGGCTGCAAATAATCGGAAGGGCATACATAGATATAAATATAAGTATATAAACAATGTATATCAAACTAATATTGACCCTGCACTTATCCATTTTCACTCTTTGAATAACTTTGCAATAAAAAAAACCTTATTATATTCTTCTTTGGTTAGAGTTTAAAATATATTTAAGCACTTTACTAACTTTTACAAAATTTTGATCACGTTATGTTTTTGTAAACTTGATTTTATTAAATAAGAAATATATTTTTTTTTTAATTTTCGCGAACACATAAAAGTAATGCGTCATTGAATAAAGCAAGTTAATTAAAATATAATTAAAACATGTACAATTTAGTCCCAAATTCACAGTCATTAGTTAGCTAATAGCAATAGTTTAAATAATAATATTTGATTCACAGCTTCTAGTTTAACATTAGTTAAACCATCAAACGTCATTGGTTAACTAACAGTTAGACAACAGCTGATTCGTTGGAATTTATTATTAGTATTTTTGTTTTGTGAAAAATTTTAGATATGGCATGTGAAATTGAAAACACGGAGTCCGATATTGAAAGTAACACTGATACTGATAATACGCGGAATATTGTTGCTGAGCGTCGCCAACGTAATGTATAAAGATTTTGTGGTTATATTCCGTCTTAGCAAGTAGGTGGCGTGGCAAGTTCTTGAATGCATACGCCATTTTTTAAGAAATAATATATCAAATGTAAACAAAAGCCATATGCTATAACAGTATTGCCAGTACTGAAAGTTAATAGTTTGATAGGGTTACCATTTTTTGTTCATATTAAGAGTGTTGGTTAAATAATACACTGTGAATATGAAGTATTAGTTAAACAATAGTTATCATTTTAGTTTACTAATAGCTAACTAATAACTGTAAATTTGGCCCTTAAGCAATTAAATTTTGATTCATCAACAACTAAGTATGAAAATTATAATATTAATTATATATGTACATATGTATGTAAATTTTTTCATATATTTTCTTGCTAGTGACTTCCATGAGATTTTTAAAGTGCTTAGACACATTCAGAATTGATTGGTATGTTCACAAGAGTTGTTTATCTTTACCTTAGCTACAACATTGCCAAATATTGTTCCTCAAAAATCTGGATTCCCTGCATTTTATATAGAAAATTTCATAGTAAAAAACATTTTTTTTGCCAATATTTCTTATAAAAACAGTAAAGAAATTTGTTCGGTGGACTGTTAGACATATTATTGCTATATGAATTCCAATTGTATCTCGATGTCTGAATCACCTGTTGGCAAAAAACTAAAGAGACCTTTTCTTGAGGTCCCACTGCTTTTCAGAATCTTTGGAGACCCATAAACAAATTGATGAGCAATCTGGCCAAACTGAGTATAGCATCTTACTACCCTTTCGTAGTAGGGTCGAACCTATATTGTCAAATTAGGTCAATGGTCGTGGTTGGATTATTGGCCGACAACGTAATTTAAAATTATTTTTATTGTAACATTAAACCGTTGTTTTTAACTTTGACAAACTAATTGCATTATTGAACAACAAAGCCACGTGAAGACTACGCAGTATTATGCTGCGTGCTAATTAAAAGATTAAGTATTGAGTTAGATAGAAATAATCATTAAAACCTGAACATACACCAGCCTAAATAGCGGATCTCTGAGAATTTATAAATTTAATATGTATCAATGAAGAAAAATATATTTGGGGTATTCACACTGTAGTCATAAGTCATATGTCATAAAATAATAGCACACCAAAATATGACAAACGTGAACACCCCGTCATAAATAAGTATGCTATGTCATAATTGTGCCAGCTGATAAACATTTGACAACATTCCATTTTTAGTCAGATTATTGCGCATACGTTTGCATTTTGGCTTAAATGTAAATGTTTTTTAATCTATATATATAAAAGAGTTGCGTGAGTGACTGACTGATTCATTCATCATCACCCAGCCCAAACCGCTGAACTTCGAAACTTGAAATTTGGCATGTAAGTTCCTTTTACAGAATGTAGATCCACTAAGACGGGATTTTTGGAAATTCGAATTTTTAGGGGGTAAAAACGACCTAAAAATTACATATTTGAAAAAAATTTAAAAAAAGGTCCCAGGAATATCGAATTTGGAACGTAGGCATAGCTGCCATATTTGACGATTTATCGTCATTTTGACGATTTTGGCTCCTAAAAATGACATAGGGACGATGGGACGATTTATACCCTAATTTTGACGATTTTAACTAATTCAAGCTTGCAACATTTATTTGTACTATTAAAGCAACTTTGAACTGCTGAAAATTGTAATGAGAAACTTTTGCTTAAAACTGAAAACTATTATTTAATTTATTATAAAAGCAATTTTTTAAATGTTGAAGACTTTTATTTAGGAATATTTGCCAGAGACGTATTTAAAGAAGAAGCACAAATGAATGCAAAAGAAAAATATTATATTAGTAATAATTGTGTTAATTTTTATATAGAGCTTTGTGATCAGATGTTATCAAGATTTGATTTTGAAAACAAATATAAAGCTCTTGGCCAAATTAATCCATTTAATATTCTGATTTTCTGAAATTATAAAAGAATTTTCCTATTTTGTTGAAGAAAGTGAAAGACAAGAGCTAGAAACTGAGTTCACACAATTAAAATTATTGTCCTGATAAAAACATATACCTATTGGATTTTTGGAAAAAAATATCAGAGATGCAAACTAGGGATTCTAGTCTTTTGTTTCCGCTTTTGACTAAATTTATTACAAAAATCCTAGTTTTACCAAATTATTCAGCAAATGTGGAAATAATATTTAGTCAGGTAAACATAAGTAAGACTTAAGTTAGGAATTCACTGAAAAAGTCGTCTTTGGAAACAACATTATATAAAAAAGATTATTTAAAGCTAAACAAATGTAGCTGCTATGATCTAGCAGTTGAATTAATCAATATGGTTAATTGCAATATATATTTGTAAAATATATTATACATATACATATGTATATGTATATAAGTCTATTTTCTTAAAATATTATATTTTTATTTAAAAATTGTATTATAGCTTTCATGCATTTTTAGAAAAAGTGTTTCCAAAAATTAAATTTAAAATGCATATTTTACTACATTGAAAAAAAAATAACTTAAGGATTGATTTTTATTTACATGTGATTTTATTGTGAATTGTAATTGAAGTATCTGATCTCTGTATTTAAAACAATGCAGTAAGATTTATTGATTTAAGAGTTTTGTTATATTTTGCCTCTTATAAAATATGTTTTGTTGGTAAGAAACAAATTGCTTGTTCTTTGCTTTGTTGTTGAATTATTGTAGTCGTAATGAATTTGCCTTTTGCACGTAAACTACATTAAAATGACGCGGGAAACTATGTAACAAATTTGACTGTGTAGGTAATGGGCATTGTGAATAAAAATTTAGTTCTGGCTGAAACTAGCAAATCTTAAGTTTAAACTAGTTTTGAGGTGAATAAAATCTTCAGATAAAGCTAGTGCTTTTTTTAGTCTAGCACAAGCTAATTTTTCCAGCGTTTGCTGAAAATATGTGTGAATAAAAAACTAGTAAGTACTTAAAATTACTAGTTTTAACTTGAATTTTTGTAAGCATGTCATTGAGGTGCTGAAAATAAGTTTATTGTTGGTTTATTCGTCAAAAAGCGCATTATCGTTCGTTTTTCAGACTGCATTAATGAATTACGATCATTCCTCATGTTTTGAGTTTGTTTTTTCAATTGACGAATTGTAATTTGTAATGGCCAAACTGTTCCAAATACTCTTCATGGAGTGAAAACAAGGCATTATTTATTGCCACTCTCACTGACGGCACTTGCGAATTTTTATATATAATTTTATGCTTTGGAGCATATCAAAAAACTTCGCGCTATTTTTGTCGCCGTGATAATAAATAATCAAAACAAACTTATAGTGTTGCCAAAATGTTTTACCACAAGTTTTGCTTAGAACTTATAAGAAAAATAGCTATTTTTAAACAGAGGAAACTCCCAGGTGATTTTCAGCGGCATATCTTTTAATTTTGCAGTACTAGCTATCACTTTTCAGTACTAGCAAAGATTTATTCACACTTTTTGTAGTTTATACTTTTCAACATACCTAGTACTGAAAAGTTTAAGCTTGTAAGTATTATCGCCGGCTCGAATATGGAGTTGCAGCTGCTCGGCTAAGATTTCTACTGTTATTTTATGACAAACCATGATTACTTTTGCGACGTCGTTTTTACTGAATTCCCTTTTGAAGTTGCTACCAAAATCTTTGTGTGTTCATACGATGTCTTTTAGTTTCATGTCTTTTTTCCCAATTCTGTTTTGAAATAATGAAATGTAACAAAGATAAATAACAAAAGTAAGGAAAATAATGAAAAGTAACAAAGCGAAATAGAAGAAAAGTCTTGAAAAACACAAATCGAGTCTTTTTGTTTACCCCTCTTTCTTTCCTACACCGCTCACCAACAAGCAAAAAGAGACGTCGAAAAAGCGACGTCGCAAACGTCATCATGTAAATTGGATGTTTTTATTATATGACTTTTTTGCTTGACGCACAACAACAATTTTTTTAAACTATTGTAAAATAATAAGACATGATGACAATATGACTGATATGATAACAGTGTGAACACCCCAATTATATTGTTTTACAAAACTAGCAGTTCGTTATCTTACATACATATGTACATATTTCCACATCCTTTTTGGCGAAACGATATTGACCGTTATTGTCTTTTGTAAATGTTTATACATGTGAAATATGTTTTTGATTCTTTTTTAGATAAATATGGTAGATGATCGTGAGTCACGTTGGGCACATATATACCCAGGAGTGCCACGAGTTCAGGGAAAAATTCCCTCACCATCTAAATTTGATGCCACTTTTTTTGGAATTTATCATGGCCAAGCAGATAGTATGGATGTTCAGATGCGTCTTATAATTATGGAAGCATACAAAGCCGTGATGGATGCTGGAGTTAATCCTTCTAGCTTACGGAAGTCCAATACAGGGGTGTATATAGGAGCATGTGCAAGTGAGGCCGACTTTGATCTAATGCATTGCGATAAGTCTTCTAATGGATTCGAATTATTGGGGTATGAATGCTTAAATTGATTTAAAAAAAACGACTTTCAACATGTATTTGAATAAAAATCTTGTAGATTTAGTGAGGGAACGACTCATAGTGAAAGAACCAATTTTTATGAAATAAATTACACTGGTCAACACAAATGTTGTAGCGTGAACTTTCTTAGCCAATTAGAATACACGTGGCTCTCAGCTCCAATGCTTTTAAATAATTTTTTTTAATTAACACTGATTTTCGAGATTTTCCGTTATTAAAAAAATGAGAGTTAATACCACATAATATGCTATAACAAAAGCTAACATTAATTTAGTAGTGACAAGTTTCGTATTCTATTTGCACTCGAAATGTGTATAAATAGGATATCACATTCAATAGAGCTACCTAGCAAGTAGTGAATGCATTAACACATTTCTACCGAAAACAACGCTTGTTCTATTCATGCGTATTAAAAAACATTAAACTAAAAAATGCTTTGAGGGTTTTGTTAAGGAAAACGTCAACTTTCATTTGCTTTTGGTGTAAAGTAAAACGATTTAAAATATTTTTTTTTTATTTCATAGAGATCAGCTTGGCGCTCCTAAGAATTTTTATTAATATTTTATAACTCCGTGGGGAGCTCCTAAAAGGTGTATTTAATTAATTAATTCTTAAAATATATTACATAGCATTACCTATATATGTATATACTAACTATGAGAATAAGGCTAAGGCGTATCTTAACAAAAGTGTAAAAAGAAAATACATATATGTATATATAATTGTTGGGTAAGCATATTTTAGTTTTCTACGGTAGACGTGCGGAGATTGTCACAACAGTTTTAAAAACCAACGAGTGCATACCTGAATAAAACAGAAATATTGTGTTATTTATATTATTATTATTTTTTTTAATACTTTTATTATTTATTGAATCTTCAAATATATATAGTTTGAAACATCAATAAGTTTTTCAAATCTTAAATCTAAAATTACATTAATATATGTTTAGCCAATGCTAAACAAAATTTTTTAGTTTCAACGGTTTATTTTTGTAGTTTTACATCTCTCGTGTACGTAGAATTTTGCTTTGTCGCCTTTGAATTTTTTCTACACTCGATCCTGAGGCACTGCCCCATAACTGGATTCCATAGGAACATATTGGTTTCAGGATCGCGTTGTATAACAGTAGTTTACAGTCTAGGCTTAGTATAGAGTTTCTTCCCATAAGCCAATTCATTTGGACTGCTTTTAATTTTATTTGTGTTAACTTTGCCTCTATATGCGATTTCCATGTTCAACGACGATCAAGATGAACGCCTAGATACTTGACTACAGTTTGTTGAGGTATGATCTCGGTGTTAATTTGTATAGACGGGCATGTTTCCCTGCGCAACGTATAAGTGACGTGTACACATTTCCGCTCGTTAACTTTTATACGCCATTGTTTGAGCCATTTTTCCAATTTGGATATATACCCTTGTAAGTTGCGGGAAGCTTCTACAGGACTTTCATGAACGCTTAGAAAACCTGTATCATCAGCAAATGTAGACGTGTGAATGTTACTGCTTAACGGTAAGTCAGAGGCGTATATTCACCCCTATCGCGAATAAACATTCCCATAAAAAAACTCCCAATTTTTTTTGTTTTACTATCGTGAATGATTCCCATAATTTTTTTTTTGGGAATGAATTCCCATACCTTACAAATATGGCATCGCAAAGGTTTACTCCCGCGAATAATTTGACTATTATTATTCACAACAATTGAAAATGGGAACAAGAAGTGAACATATAAGTAGCAATTTAATTTTTAATCCAGCACTTCATGTAATCAGTTTTTTGTCTTATTTATTAACACAGGAGTCTTAATAAAGAACAAATTAATTGTCTGGTTGAAGCAATGTGTGCGAATTAAGACTATGGCAAAGGTTTTCAAAAGGATAAAAAAGAGGACGTGGGTAAATTTTAGAAACGAGTTACGCTGTTCTAAATGGTGGTAATTATTAGTTTAATAAGCGTAACTTAAATTTGTCATGCATAGGTGAGAATCGACTAAAAACGGAACATAAGAAAAAAACTGACTGAAAACAAAAAAAAAAAAAAAAACGCAACAAAACAAAGCGGATCAGATTCATCACGTATTTGTCCTCGCTGCAGTCGTTCTATGGATTGATTTTCCTTTTCCAGCAACATAAAACGCTAATAAACGCTATTCATAATTTTACCCATTTGTGCTTTAATTTCTTTTATTCATAGACCACACAATAAATACCGCAAAAATTATTTGTTAAATCAAAACAATTCAAAATAAAAACTTGTATTCCCAAGTAATTCCAAATAGAGACTTAAACTCCCAAAATATTCGCGATAGCAATTTGTTGGGGATGGGAATACAATTTTTCTCCCATAATATTCGCGATAGGGGTGATTAAGTAAAGTAAGGAACCGAAGATACTGCCTTGAGGGACTCCGGCTTTAATCGACTGCGGATGGCTTAAAAATTTGCCTTCCGTAACTACAAATTTTCGTTCCTTTAGATAGCTTTTTAAGAGCCTGACGATGTGTGCGGGTAGATTTTGTGTTAATTTGTGGACAAGAACTTCGTGCCATACTTTATCAAAAGCCTGTGCGACTTCAATAAAAAGCGCTGAACAATATTTCTTTTTTTTAAAAGTTTCTCTAACTACATTCACAAGTCTGGAGTTTGTCCAATTATGCTATGTTGTCTGCGAAAACCGAATTGATGATCTGGAATACATCCATTACTAGTCACTTTAGGCATCAGCTTGCTCAATGAAATGAAAAATGATAATATTAGTTTTTGATAATAATTTTCAATACAATTATTTGTTGCATGCAGATATTCTTCACAAAAATCATTTATTCGCGATTTTATTAGGATTCCCGAGCCACCACAAGCTCTACCTCGAGGGCCCTTGGTGTCGTAGAAATTATGTCCACTAATTTTAAAATAGCTTCGAGACGTCAAGTGAGTCTCACAAATGAGCATTACATCGATTTGTTGATTCAGAAGGAAATATTCTATTTCATTTTTATGTTGGCAGATGCCGTTTCCTGCATCATGCAGGACATTTTCAGAGTAAAAGTATTTACTGTTTGAATTAAGCTCTCGATTGAGGCTTCAATTCGACTAAAATTAGAACCTGTATCTTCATTTGCTGGTTACTTTTTAATATATTAGCGTATGAAAGTTGACCGTAAGGTTGTTGTTGGGCAATAGTCGTGTTAGACTTAAAAACATTTGAATAGTGGTTCTGGCTAGTAGACGGTTGATGTAACTGTGGATAGTTAAAAAGGGTTTTAAGCTGAGCGGGAGTAACATTAGTTTTCTTGTTTGACGAGCTCTTAAAAATCGAATATAGAGGGCAGCCCCTGTAGTTACCAGTGTGGTTTCCGCCGCAATTGCCACATTTTTATGCCTTGTTGCAATTTGTTGCAGTTAGCGGTACTGTGTAACTCACCACATACAACGCAAACGGTAGGCAATTTACAATAGATTTTGGTATGGCTAAATTCTTGACAGTTCTTTTATGTGGAAGCTCAACGGTAACTCTTCCATGCAACAAGTACTTTAAATTATAGATAGGGTGCAATTCATTTTTTTTTTATTTTCAAGTCACCTGGCTGTATCTCAACTCTAAAAATAGGTTGGGGGATTTTTTCCCTATTTTTAATGTTTGAAACATATTTTATTTTAAAGCCACTATTTTCAAGGCCTGACTTAACCTTTTCAGGATCAACACTAGAGTCTATACCTTTTATAACGACTGTTAGGCCTTTAGCACTCTTTAGTTGGTATGTGTAAAATTGTTTATTTTTTGATTCGAAATCAGAGGTAGTGTTTTGTCCTTCGTTGTGTAAACATGTTGTCCGCGTGTCGTCCAGTTAAACAGTTGTTTCTTTTGTCATTGTCGTCAAACATCTTTTATTAAACAAACAAAAAATTTTAAACTAATAAATAAATACACAAAAAACAAATACAAATAATAAAATAACCATACGTACATATAAAAACGCCATAAACATATATGGGCATTTCCAGAAAAAGGTCAACCGCGACAGAAATATTAAAAACCGGAAAAAAAAATTTTTTTTATCAAATTTAATTAGAGAACTGTCTAAATTTTTATAATTTATTAACTTAAATAATAATTCTTTTATTTTTGTTATCATTGGAATATATCCTGTTTTATTTATTTTTTTGTACTTATAAATAAAAAATTTTAAACCTAAAAAATGCCTTTGGAATCATTGTCCCGTTCGCGATGTCCCGTTCGCGATTCTAAAAAAAATATTTAAAAAAAAATAATAATAAGGATAAAATTTTTACATTTATTTGAGCATGTACTCAAGTATTTATGTTTTATATTTTATTTATTTGTTGCGGGTTAGCAATATCTAGATTATATATTTCGTTGGTAGCTATACCAATTCATCAGTAGATGTTTTACCCTTTATGTTTAAAAAAATTTCAAAGCTCATCTATTTATACAAAAACTCACAAATATATTTTTGTGAATTACAAAGCATAAAAATAGCCTTTAAAAAAATTTTTTCAAACACAAACAACAATAATTTTCCATTATGAATGTGTTTACTTTTCTACACCTATACAATTTTTTAAACATAAAGGGTAAAACATCTACTGATGAATTGGTATAGCTACCAACGAAATATATATTTAGATATTGCTAACCCGCAACAAATAAATAAAATATAAAAAATAATAAGGATAATTAAAAAAAAAACAAAATGCTAAATAAATGCTTTATATCTCTGCTTTAGTTAAAAAATAATCTCCATTTAATAAACTGACAAAATTCGCAGAGTTTTAAACAAAACCACACACCAAAAAAAATAACTTACATTTTTTGTCCCGTTCGCGATCGCAAGTTTATCCAAAATATTTGGAGAACGTTCATATTTTATAATTTTCTTTTTGTTCTCAAAAATTGTTCTACTAAAATGCTATTAAATATTTATAAAAAGTTAAAAAAAAAATTTGAGTTTTCATATTTTTTTTCAAGTTGAGTGCGTACGAATGTCCCGTTCGCGATCCTGGAAATGCCCATATACATACATATGTGAAAGAAAAATATATAAAAATTACAAAGTGCATATATCTATACAAAAACAAAAAAAGCTGCATACCAAGATTACATATACATAACATAAAAGCAATAAAAACCAAACTCAAAACAATATATAACGTGCAACAGTCTTGGCACAGTGAATAGTGCTGACCCCGTGACACAAAATAAAAATTAATTATAATTATAATAAATGACCAGCCCAGGGATTTTATGGATCTAAATTATTGTCAGCCGTTCCGACCATTTGTTATGCTGATGCCGCTGTGTTAGTTGCTGTTCGACTGTTCATTGACGAAGGCATAGCACTGGTCACTGAACACTCTAACGACAGCAATTAATATCATTGGTATCGGCATCAAAAAGTGGGTGTCCGATTTGAATTATGCGTATTTTTATGGTAGGTCAATTCAGAATTGTTTTCTGTAACATAAGGGGGCTAAGGTCGAATTTTTTCTCTTTGTATGCTTACATTTGTCTCCATCGGCCGTGTCTCCATGTGAGACCCAGGTGTCTGAAAACTCTGATCCACAGGATTTTCATATACCTGGTTATCACCTCCTATCGCTTTTTAATCTTCACAGGGGTCTTGCAATGTACATACGTTATGAAGTTGTGTACCAGTGCCAGCAACCATTAGGCACGTCTGATCCCGAATTTAGCTGTCTTTGGGTTAAATTCAAAATCAGGACACATCATTTACATTTCGGGTTTCATTAGAGAAGTCCAAACGCGGCAAGGGATAAAACCTTATCCAACTTCGATTCCCTTTCCGATTCAATTTCGAAGATCCTTGAGAAGTGTCCGAACAGTGAAATTGTCGTTGCTGGTGATTTCAATGTTCACAACTCATCTTGGCTTCACCATTCGAGCCACACAACCCCAGAAGGCCAATAATATGTTGAGCTTTTCGCCGCGCATAATGACCTTGCGCAACTAGTGAATGAGCCAACACATATTTCATGTGTTGAAGGGCACAATAACAACACTCTCGACCTTTTTCAACTTCGCACCATGAAAAGTACGATGTAATAGGTATAAATGTAATTTAAACAATTTATTATTTTTGGTGCTCTCTAGGAGCTCTCAATTTATTTATTATTTTATTATTTGCCTAGAGCTAACTAGTAGCTCCTAAGCTTGAGTTTTTGTGATTGATTCTTAAACTAAATGACATTGGCTTAAGCTAAGATCCCACTATCGGCGCAAACAGCACAATCTGCGACAATTTTTATCGTGCTATATCCGCACACATGTAAAAATATTGCACAATTAATTTTTGGGCGTTCCCATTATCGTCGCATATTGCCACAGTTTTTTTCGGCTCATATCGGCCAAATCTCAATTGCGACAATAATTGGTACAATGCGATCCCACTATCGTGCATTATTGGGCAAATTATATCATGTATGTATTGTATGTACGAGTATGTATGTACGTATATGTATGTATATGCGTTTGTTTATTTGCTTGTTGGCAGATACAGTTTAATTTTCGGCATTTATTACAATGAAAAAGAGAAAACTGCTTTGGCCATATATATTGTGTATATAATTAATATAGGAGTATTAATATGTATACATATAATAATAAAAAATTTATGAATTTTAATTGAATTTACTACTACGCAGCACGTACTTCTATTCTTGTTATTTTGTAAACAGATGTTTTCAGGGATGGTAAAATCGTTTTTTTTTCTGTTCAACAGTACAAATGTTATATTAAATGTTTTAATATATATATAAAATATAACATTTTATTCGCACAAATACTTAGGAATACAGTCAAACTTCCATAACTCGAACTTCTCTAACTCGAATTTTCTCTAACTCGAACTAATTTGGTTGGCAGTAGCGTTAAAAGAACAAATCACATACAACTTTCCTTCCGTAACTCGAACTTCCATAAGCCGAAGTTCTCCATAACTCGAACAAAAAACAGACACATGAACTCTATAACTCGAAGAATTTTGCTTGTTTGAACGGTTTTTTGTTTTTTTTTTTAGTTATGGTTTGCTTGTTTTACTCTCTTTTGTTGTTTGAGCTGGTTTGTATATTTTACATGCTATTTTTTTTTTTATATTTTTCGGGGAATTACAAATTTATTTCTTTTTATTTGCGTAACTATCAGTTCTATGCATAATTCGGGCTAGATGATAAATGGTGAAATCGATTTCTTTATTATTATGGCAACTAAACGTGTTTTTAAATGCTTATCAATTGAGGAAAAATATAAACATATAAAAGACGTCGAAGATGGATTAAAGAAAAAGGAAGCAGCTGATAAATATGGTATTCCGGCAAGCACGGTCTCAACAATTTTCAAAAATAAGAAATTAATTATCAACACGTTTGAATCTGGATTTCGTTTATGTACTAAAAGAGTTAAGACACCAAAATTCCAGAATGTCGACAAAGCAATCATAGATTGGTTTTCAGCAACTTGAAGCCAAAACATGCCTATATCTAGTGCAATATTATGCTTGTTCTTTTATATTTTTAAGTATGTAGTTTTCCATTAGAGGCTATTTTAAATAAAAATACATAATACAAAAACCTTTTATTATATTTTGACAAAAAATTATGTAACTCGAAGTCTCCGTAAGTCGAAGTTTTTTTTGGGATAATGGTGATTCGAGTTATGGAAGTTCGACTGTATATGTTTTTAAAATATTATTACTTTTTATGAGTTAGCTAATTTACAGGCTCCATGAAAAATGGCCCCAATGAAAAATGGCCCCAAACCAAAAATGAAAAATGGCCCCAAACTTTTGTATTGAAAACAACAACACGAAATTTGGGGCCATTTTTCCTATTTTTTGGGGCCATTTTTCATTTTTTATTTTTAAGTTTGGGGCCATTTTTCCTAAAGTTTGGGGCCATTTTTCATTTTCGAGTTTGGGGCCATTTTTCATTTTTCTTTAATTGAAAAATGGCCCCAAACTCGAAAATGAAAAATGGCCCCAAACTTTTTACATTGAAAACAACAATAATTATTTTTGGGGCCATTTTTCCTATTTTTGGGGCCATTTTTCATTTTTGGTTTGGGGCCATTTTTCATTTTTCAGTTTGGGGCCATTTTTCATTTTTTAGTTTGGGGCCATTTTTCATTGGGGCCATTTTTCATGGAGCCTAATTTACATATGTGCATTTCGTTGGTAGTTAAATATCAACTCATCAGTTGATCTTTACTAAAAACATGAATACTTGAGTAAAAGGTTATATTTTGTAAAAGGGAAGTTTGTTTTTATTTTGCCTTATAAAAACTTTTATTGCCAACAAAAGGTTGTGTAACTGTATAAAAGTTATAAGAAAAGTAAACAGATTTATATCGAATGAAAAAAAATTATTTGTGTGATGTTTTTAAAGTTTTTTAAAAGCAATTTTGCGTATGCTTTAGTAATTCGCAAACTTATTATTGCGAGTTTATGTATGAGAAGATGAGTTTTGGAACTTTTTAAACATGAATAGTAAATATCTACTGATGAGTTGGTATTAAGCTAACAACGAAATGCATATACATAGATTACCTACCCCATAACAATTTTTTAACAATATATGAATAAAATATAACATTTATTCGAGCAAATACTCAAGAATTTGATTTTAAAATTTTTATTAATTTTTTGCATATATGTAGATTTGCTAACCCACAACAAATAAATAAAATTTAAATGCATAAAAGATAATAAAAAATTAATTTTGATACAACTAAGCTTAAAAAAAATAGTTTTACAATGTGTGCAATTTCAAAATTCGGTTTTCCAGCCCGTGTATCGGCACTGGTTGTCGACTGTGATCGGCGCACGAGTGGCCGAGAAAAATCGGCGCATTTTTTAGAAATTGATTGCTTAACATTGTGCAATAGTGGGTTCACATTATCGGCGCATCAAGGTTGATTTTGATTGTCCATACTCAGCACAATTTCGGCGCAGATTGTCGCATTTTGAAAAATTGTGTGCGGTCACACTATCGGCACATGAATTGCGACGAAAATTGGTGCATTGCGCCGATAGTGGGATCTTAGCTTTATATACTAATTGTGAGAATAATTCTTAGGGGTACCTTAACATAAGAGTAAAAGAATAGAAATGCATATTATTGTTGGGTAAGCATATTTAGCTTCACACGATTTACGTATGGCATGTGTTCAACAGTTATAAAGTCCAACGAGTGCATACCTAAATGCAACAGATACTTTGTGTTGTTTATATTTATAATCAAACAAATGCAGATAATAAATGTAATTCATATTTTAGTGCATTGTGCAACTGCACTTGATTAAACGTAGAAGTGTCAAATTACCGACACACAAAATATCTTGCTTGCAGTTTGTCAACGGTTGTATGTTGCTCTACTGCTGAATCACAATGCATACTACACACTGTTGGTCACATGTTACACCTCCATCCCTTACAAGAATGTTCATATAACGCTTTATGGACATTCTTTTGCAATTAGTTTTTAATTAGTTTTAGTATAAGTGTAAGATAATATTTATTTTGTTTTAAAGAAAGAAAATAATTATAATATTTAGATGTATGTGCTTATATTCTAATTTTATAGTAGTCTGGCCAAACAATACTATTAAATGTTAGTTATTATTATATATCTTAAGTCAATTTATATGAACTACTTGTTGTTTATTAGTTTTCTTATCAACTATGGTAACATTATTTCTTAAATCTATTTTCTTAATTTTATACGGACCTTTATACTGGTTTTCCAATTTATGGCCTGAATTATTCGTAAGTAGAACTAAATCTCCTATTTTAAAATTATGTTCTAAAATATTCCTATCATAATTAAATTTTTGTTTTATTTTATTTTTATCTAAAAGTATTTGAGCGCGCTTATGTGCTACTTCTAACCTAAATTTTGCCTCTTTGGCATAGTTATCCACATTGTATAGTGGTGTCACACTATCTACTTTAGCAAATTGTCTAAAATTGTTTGGTAATCTTGAAAATACTAACTCATAAGGACAGTAGTTATGTGCCGTTGATGGCGTCGTATTAAAGCAGTAAGTGAAATATTTTAACTATTCGTCCCAGTCCGTTTTGTCCGCAGATATATAAGAACGAACATATTGGTTAAAAGTTCTATGACTTCTTTCTATTGTTCCTAGTGTCTGATGGTGATGCGCTGTGGAAGTTATATTTTCCATTTTTAGTAGTGTGCATAGTTCCGTCAGTATAGAATTTTTGTACTCTGTTCCTATGTCCGAGATGAACGTTTTCATTGGACCATAGGTCAATACAAAATTTTCAAATATCGCTTTAGCGATTGTTTTTGCAGATTTATCTGGTGTTGGTATTGTCACCAAATATTTAGTAAGATCACATATTAAAGTGATTGCATATTCATTTCCATTAATCGATTTCGGAAATGGCCCTATTGTATCTACATACACCGTGTCGAATGCTTTTTCTGGTGTTTCTGTTATAGTCATAGGACTTTTATTATGGTTTACTGTTTTTGATTTTTGGCATTACATATTATGTACATTCTATTTCAAGTAATATGAATGTACCAACTTCATACTTCAGTGAGTTCGGATAAATGCATCTTTAAAGGTATTTAAGCGTATTCTCATAATTACCTATAAGAGGTAATTAAACGTATCCTCTTTAATACCTTTCTTGGATAATTACCCCAAAACTCATGACATTTTCGATGAGGTAATTAACCGGGGCTTACTGTAATATGTAGATGTACTTATATTGTAATTGTATAGTAGTCTGGCCAGACAATACTTATTAAATGTTAGTTACTATTAAATATCTTAAGTCTATTTTGATGAACTGCTTGTTGTTTATTTGTTGTCTTATCTACTATTGTAACATTATTTCTTAAATCTATTTTCTTTATTTTATACGGACCAATAAAAGCAAAATCAATATAAGGGTTTTCTGATTAATTTTCTTCTATTATATTTTTACCTTAATTCAAATTTTGTTTTACTTTTTCTTTATTTTGGGGTTTTTTTTTTAATTTTTAAAAAATATATGTATGTATATATTCATATGTTAATAAACTAAACATAATCCTTTTTTTTATATTGTCAACCTTTAACCCTTTTTAGAATTCTGAATTTTATGGCAGTAGTAAAATGTGTCTCAGTAGACTTCTCCATGTTATATTGAGAGTTTTCTATGTGTATAATAATTTGAAAAGCTTTAGCATTTTTCTAATCAATTATGGTTTATTATTTTTGATTTATGACACTTTAAACATAATTTAACATATTTCGTTATATCTTTTATCATATTTTTCCAATAGTAATACCTTTTTATTTTTTCTATTGTTCTATATATTCCACAATGTCCTCCTTCTATTGGATCATCGTGGTATTTCAGCATTAGATCAAGAATTGCCTTATCATTCTTATCATTTATATTGGTCACCTCATTAGGTAGTAGCGCTACGTTTATGCCCTTTTATTTATAAATTATTTAATTGAGATAAATTCTAAAATTTTCTCGTTAGGTGCCTATTTTTTCACCGGCCACTTTCTCAAGCCTTGGGAAAAATTGTCCTAGGTCAAGATTCCCATTAATGAACATTATATATAATTTACCGGCCACTTTTTCAAGCCTAGGGAAATCTTGTCCTAACTCAAGATTCCCTTTAGTAAACAGTTTTCTTCTGACGTCATGCTGGGCTTTTTATCATTATTTTTAATTTGATGCTGAATATTTTCCATATTACTTTGTTGTTTCTTTTATATGCCATAGATCTTGTTTTGGTTTTTAATATTGTATTAGTTTTTGTATTTATATCTTTTACTGCCTCAAAAATGGGTTGTATGTTTATTTATGGTGACATTTTATTTCTAATATTATTATTTGATGAATAACAGATTTTAGCATTAGGCAATTAATGCCTTGGCTGTATATTTGTACCTTATATCTTAATTTTTTTTTTTTTTTTTTGATAATTTTATTATTTATTGAATCTTTAATTATGTAAATTAAATTATCAATAAGTTTTTCAAATCTTAAATCTAAAAAATATTAAATGTAAGTTTAGCCAATGGTAAACAAAATTTTTAATTTCAACGGTTATCTTAATTTTGGCATGTTTGAAAAAATTTTTTTTTTTATAATTAAAGTAAGAAGTATGGTAAATATATTCGGATTTCAAATAAACCGGAGCTATTACTTTCTACAAAAACTTCGTTTACAACGTTAGCATTTGGTTTTTCAACTTAAAAAAGTCAAGGATAATGATAGTTCCTCAATTCCACCTCTTTTAAAGGCCGACCATGTATTCACTGACCCGGTTGATAAAGCTAACCTTCTGGCTGAAATGTTCGCAAGAAATCCTCACTTGCCGGAAAGTAGTCAACCACTACCCGTTCTCGAGGGAGTATTTGTAACTGTGCCAAAAATATTCTTTCGAGCGCGTGCAGTTAAAAAGGTTTTAGAGAAGCTTAACGTAAACAAGTCTCCTGGGGAGGATGGTATTCCAGCACTTGTCTTGAAACAGTGCTTTTCGACGTTGGCACGTCCATTGGCACGCCTGTTCAGCACTTTGTACCATGCTGGTGAAATTCCAAAGTGTTGGAAGGTTGCCAATGTAAGGCCGATCCCTAAAAAGGGGGAGGCCAACAACCCTGAAAATTACCGCCCAATTGCAATTTGTTCTGCGCTTTCCAAAGTAATGGAAAGTATGTTGAATTTCCATCTTGTGAAATATTTGGAGCTCAACAGTTTACTTAGCGACCGGCAGTATGGCTTTCGTAGGGGCCGTTCTACGGGGACCTACCAGCTTTCCTTTTGGAGAAGTGGTGTAGTAGCATACATCACTTTGGCGAAAGTAATGTGGTGGCTCTAGATATTTCCAAGGCATTTGATAGAGTGTGGCATTGAGCACTTTTGTCAAAACTGATTGGCATTAAAATTCATGGTGATGTTTGATGCAATGATCACATTTTTCATGTCTCAAAAGAAGCAATAAAATGCCTCGGATTTTTAAGACGGTGCAGGACATACTTCACTCCATCTGATCTCCTTAATATTTATACCACCTTTATCCGACCAAAAATGGAATACAACTCTCATATATGGGCCGGTGCTTCAAAATCTATTTCTATTTAAGTTACTCGACCGCGTACAGGATAGGGCGAAGAAGCTTATCGGTGACAGTAGGGTAAC
Source organism: Lypha dubia (assembly GCA_947311025.1). Taxonomy (NCBI): domain Eukaryota; kingdom Metazoa; phylum Arthropoda; class Insecta; order Diptera; family Tachinidae; genus Lypha; species Lypha dubia. The sequence goes on along the minus strand of OX371260.1, from coordinate 100,441,435 downwards.
CAACTCTATTGACTCACTGGAGCATCGACGCAATGTTGGGTGTGTTTCATTGTTCTATCGCTACTACAATGGAATGTGTTCCATTCCCGAAACCCATCACTTCTCACGTACAGCACGCTCTTCATCAATAGCTCATCCCTTTGTGGTCGCTATATCAGTGAACGCATTACAGAGAGAATTCGTACTTTAGCCGTACTGTTCGCATGTAGAATAAACTCCCTTCCAGAGGTCTTTCCTGCCACTTTCAATGTGTCAGGGTTCAAATCGAATGTCCACACTACTCCCTTTATCCTCCTTCCCAAAACCTATTTTCCTAGTTCCGGCGCAATGCTTTGCATACGTAGGGGTCATCCCCTCAGTGCTTGTCCTATTAAAAAAAAATATTTTTCGGTAACGATTTTCTTGGGATACCTGAATTTTTGTTTCGTTGATTTTGCCGCGCTTAATCGGAGTTACATAGAATTCATTTTCTCCAATTAATGATATAAGGATTTTTACCAGAAAGTTAGATTTCTTAGATATACTTAGTTCAATCATGTCTTTTCTTTGCATGCAGAGAAATTTTTAATAAATTTTACCTTTGGATTTGTTGATGTTGGATTTAGAGTAGTTTGTTTAAGGTTTGCTTCAAATGCCCTAATAGAGTCACCTATGCCAGCACGAGTTCTCAACGGTATATTTTTGGAGCAGTGAGCACTTCAGTATTTTTTGTATTTCAACCAGTTAATACGTGTGGATGTCCTGGGTGAATCACTTGTAGGTCATGAAATTTTATATGAGTATGTAGTGAAAATAATAGGCTAGTGGTTTGAAGATAAATTTAAAGATGATTCAACTTCAATCATTTCGTCCGAAGACGATAACATCAGAAATATTTTGTCTATGGGCCTTACTGCGGTTGTACTAGATTAAAGGAACACACAATATTTTTCTTTAATTTATTACAGCAGTCGAAGTCGAATCAAGAAACCACTTGAAACCACATTTAACCCCATTATAAAAATACGACCCTTAATAGTGATTAACATGAACCACAGGACAAACATATGTTTGCCATTGCAATCATCAGCTGCTAGAAAATAGGGGCCTAGTGATTTATAAAATGTTCAATATTAAGTTTAGGTAATTGAGAACCTGTAGTGCGATTCTGTAACTTTTAACAATAAACGTTACGTTAATTTTACCAACACAATTTATTGCTTGTGGTAACAATGCATCAATTCTGTAACTCAGTATAACCAACATTGTTAAAAAATTCAATAAGGTGGCATATTTGTTGAAAAACAATGAATTTTAAGTTAGAAGAGTGCACAAGAGAGGGCGCTCTCTTTATTTTTTGTTAAAAATCAATACATTTAAACAATAAATTTTTAGTCAGAATAGTGTACAGGAGAGTGCGCTCTTTTTTATTTGTTCCAAAATATATTTTTTGAACATTTCAAAATAACAACAACTTTAAGAATAAACAATGAAAAAAAATTTTGCTGTTAAGTTAACTGAAAAATTCGACGTTATAATTGAATATAATGCTAAACGATATTGTTAAAATCCTTACTGAATAACATCGACGTTAATTTAGCTGTTAAACATTTTTAACAATTCAATTGACGTTAAAATTGAATAGAGAATCCCACTACTGGGTGGAGTATAAACAGATAAAATTACAATTTTTTTATAATAATTTTCAATACAGATATTTGTTGCTTGAAAATAATCTAAATAAGGATAATTTAATTGGTAGTGTTTTATTAGTCTTTATTAGTATTCCCGAACCACCACAAGCTCTACCTCTTGGGCCCTTCGTGTCGTTAAATTTTTATAAACGAATTTTTATGAAGTTTTGAGGCGTCATATAAGTCTCTGAGACGTGATTTATGGCTGATGCGACTGGTACAAGACTTCATTCCGTATGTATGTATGTATATTGAAAGACATCTGCTGCAAAGGCTGAAATGTTATAGAAGGTTTTAGATACGTGAGTCACTCATAATGTGAAAGCATCCGTCCGATAAAGGCAATTGAAAGCACAGAAAGAGAGACAAATTCGACCATATCTCCTGTATGTTACAAAAGTCAATTCTGAATCAACCTGCCATAACAATACACAAAATCCATATCGGAAGCTGATTGTATCATGACTCTTTTCCTATATGATTAAATGTAGATTCTGGATTTTCTCTGGATTTTTGTTTTAATACTTTACAAAGTAGTTATAATCAAATGAAATATGCTCGAGACATCGGGTTTTATTTTCTAAGGTCTCAAATTCCGGTCACTATTGACTTGAAATGTTGAGCATCTTGCCGCCTGAGGGAGAATTATCCTGTATAAGAAATTCGATAATAAATATACATCTTCTGATAGATTAATATTTAACTCACCGATTCTACTGAATAAGGTTAAACTGGTTTGGTTTCAAAATATAATTGAACAACGTTTTATTAAAACTTATTCATATATAATAAGTTATTGGTATTTCATTACATTTACCTTTATTATGGAACATTTTAATTTAATTACTTGCAATTGTGCAAAAACTATTTTATGGAACAATTGCGGAAGACTTATGTGAAATAACTATAAACGGTTGGTCTTTATTTTTTTTTGTTTAATTTTAAAACTGCAACAATTGTCATGTGTGATGCAATGAACTACATTGTAAGTGCAAGTATAAAATATAGTCAATGTTTTACATATGGAAAGTAATATTATCAGGCTCAAGTTCAGTTTAATTGAATTAATGAAAATTCAAAATTACTAAGAGTTTTTTTGTGTTGAAAAATATTATTATTTATATCCAATCAGTTTTTAGCAGAACGTATCAGTACTGATTTCAAGGCCGCTACACCTCTCATCAGCGTTCAATTGTCCATCTTTACAAATTTCGTAAAGTGGATACTAATTGAGAAGAATATCAACTATTTAACCAGTTTTCAACAGAAATAGAATATGAGAATTAATTTTTAATTCAATTTTTATTCCACAATGAAACAGTGCTGGTTACTACGAAATTCCCTCATTACTGTTTGGAACTAATAATCAACACAAACTCATAGTCCGTTATCATCAAAGTATTTTACTTTGTATTTTAACGTTTTTGTTGTTTTTACTCTATATTAGGGAAATTCACATATTACTGTGACCCCTGTTATTAGGATATTTATAGCTCTTGCCCAAGCGGAATTAATATTTTTATATTATTATTATTACGAATAAACGTAATTATTATTTGAACTTATATTGATTTACATATGGAAAGTAATATTATCAGGCTCAAGTTCAGTTTAATTGAATTAATGAAAATTCAAAATTACTAGTCAATGTTGTTTTTGAAGGTGTCTACACCGTTTATGGCCTGAAAACCGCTCAATGCGGCGAATCAAAGTGCTAGACAAAAAATTAAATGCTCATTGCGCAAAGAGTGTCACAATTAAAATAAAATCACTTGCATCGTGCAATCCAACTATTTTTTTGTGCTCCACTCCACTGCATATCGATTACACAGTGAGCAAATGCGAATTCTGGTTAATATACTTACATATGTATATAGGATTTAATATTAAAACGCCATAATAAAAATATTGTTTTATGCAAAATACCAAATTTAAAAAATTTAAAAAAGTTCAGAAAACAGAATTCAATGACATTAAAAATTAGAATAGAGTTTTTCAATCATAACAAATGAAAAATTTACTTCTGAAAACAGAGAACTAGACTTTTTAATAATGTAACAAAGTAATAAAAAGTATAGTGAAAATTGCAATACCACACTCGGCCATCCTACTCAGCACCAGACCCTGATGTCTGCTATTCATGTCGCTGCACTCCAAAGTTTCATATGGTCTGCACTTGTAGACGATGTTCCTGGTTCTTCATGATCCCCAATTTTTTTTACATCATACCGATCATTACCTTTATACTTTGTGACTTCATAAGGTCCATGGTTTTATGGTCGAAGTTTCATAACGCCTCCAAACTGTGTATGAGCTATGGCTACCAGATCGTCCTCTTTGTATTGTGTTGCTGCTTTTCTTCTCATATCATAAAATTTTTTATTTTCTTCTTGGATAATTGATATCTGTTGTTTCGCTTTATCTCTAAGTTCATCACGTTTTTCATTAAATTCGGTCTGCACCTTTACTTAAATTATTTCAGCAGACTGTAGGATGGAATGCTGGATGGAATGAGGAGCTAAATTAAATTCCTGAGCCAAGACGGGAACAAACAAAATAAATTAACCTTTGTATTTTGTTTGCTCGGGAAATATGTTACAAAACCCCAATAGGAAAGGTAACTCGAACGAGAAAAAAAAGAAAACCACAATGGAATTAGTTTTATAGGACAATTTAATTCGTTGGATTTATTTTTTACCTTTTCAGGTGGGTGATGAAAGAACAATCAAATTAGGAATCTTAAAACAAAACGGAAATAACCTGTTAGACATTTTGACCTTTTTGACATTCTCTTTTAAGGTGCCCACACACGATTGATTTGTGCGTGTGATTTGTTCGTGTACGACGTCTTGTTACAAGTTAATGGGGCTGTGCGCGCACAAATCATAAGAAATTGAAAATTTTCAATTTCTTGTGATTTGTTGGATTGTTAGTGGACTTGTGCGCGAACATTTAAAAATTTTTCATTTTAGTGCACAACGAAACGAAAAAGAGACAACATGTATGCATGTATGTACATATGTACTGCGGAGATGAGTAGCAAGCAAAAAATTTTTAGTTTCTTCTGCTGTTTTTATTTACTATTGTTTGTGGTCGAGTTGAAGATTTTTAAAGATGGTTATTAAGGAATTTTTAATTTATTATGTACATACATACATATGTATGTATTAAGATTTCAAAAGAAGAAAATGTCATTTGGCAAAACAAAATTTAAAAATATAAAGGGAGAAATGAAGAACAAAATAATTCGATCAAATTTTTCCTTATATTACATATGTACATATTTACATTTATTTATTTATTATACCATGACATATTTATGTATATACTCGTATGTATGAAAATACATACATACATGTTTTTTAATAATATTAGTTTGCTTCTATGTATATAGGTACATACATATGTATGCATATATAATTAGGTTTTGCCCATACAAATTCATACATACATACAAATGTATGTATGTAAGTATATAATCAAAAGAGAAATTGCTCATCCGCTTCACAATTCATGTTTTCTTCTTGACGTATAAGGTTATTGTGATTTGTTCGTCGTTTGTGGAGAAATGGTACGCGAACAAATCACACGCACAAATCACTCGTGTGTGGGCAGCTTTAGGTATTATGTGTAAAAGCGAAAGCATGAATCTAGCAACATTCAGCCGTTATATATAGTAGAGCCAAGGGGGAAATTCTTGTGACAAATGCGAGATAAGGCGTTTTGGCATTAACATTGTATTCATTTGAACTCCAAACATTAATTCAAATGGTTATGATGTCTTAATAGATACTGTTGAACTAAACTGACATGTTGATACTTTTTTTTCAGGGTTTTCCACACTTAACTTCGATAAGACAGAAATAATAGTTTAATGAACTCGCTCTACCTGTTCATTGCCTCTTGGAGCCCCTATTGTTGTAAAAACCAAATCCATATTCTCAATTTTACAATATCCTTGAAATATTTCTGCCGTAAATGCCGTGCCCTTGTTTCTGATTATACGCCTTGGATTTCCGAAAATGTTGGTTAGTGTTTTTAATTTATTTAACGTTTCAATAGATGTAGTGGATTTAGTAGGAAAAACCCATACAAACTTTGTAAATGAATCGATAATTGTCATTGTAAGAAAACCATTGTAAGACAATTGTCAGACAATAAATTTATCTGCCAACAAAAATTGTCAGTTTACACGGTTGTCAGATTGTTGTATGGAAAAATTGCCAGATGTGTTGTTAAACTTTGTCAGAACTGTCAAATCCAATAGTATTTATGGACAGCATTGCCAATAGAAAAATTATCTGACAATGGTGCCATTGTCAGATGCATTAATTTAAACACATCTGCCAATAAAAAAGAGCTTTCAATGTCTGACAATTATCTGACTATGGCAAAGTAGAGTGTTCTCACGATTGTCAGATGTCTGACAATATTATTGTTTTACAATGAACTGACAATGCTTTTTCTTGCAACGTTGCAAGACAAAAATTGTAAGTTCAGACGGTTGGCAGACATTTTCTGAACATTTTTCTGACAATATTGTAAGATCTGCCAATCGTCTATACATAGCTTTACATTTACTTTAAAAGATGGATGCCACATTGAAGTGAAACCATCAGCTGCTGAAGCTGTCGATCATTTTAACTATAAGGGTTGGTATTCGGTGGTTTTGTTTGCGTTGGTTGACTTCCGATAAGATTTACTGCAAGTTAAAGTTTCTAATATGATCGATATGAGCTATGGTTACTTTTTTTATTAGTTACAGGTTTCTTTATGTGAACGTAGGGTGCCCAGGATGGTGCAATGATTCTTTAATATATCGAAAATCTAAATTAAGCCGTATGATAGATTCTTGAAATTTGTTGAAAGAAAAGAAGAAAGAAATAAGCGGTACACAAGTTCCAGTCGTTATTATTGGCGACTCGGCCTTCAAGTTCTCTCGTACGCTTATGAAACCTTTCCCATTTTCAACTGCGGCATCTTTAGAACAACAAACTTTTAACTATAATTTGTCCAATGCAAGACGTGTAGTTGAAAATGCTTTCGGCCATCTGAAGGCAAAAGTTTAGGCGTATTGGAAAAGGCCTAGACAATCACCAAAAATTTAGTAGCAGAATTATAATGAAATGTTGCATTTTGCACAATTTCTTATATGTTCATAACTGCTTTATAAACGAAAATTGGACAATTAACCAAAACACTTCTCGTCTACAACCAAAAAGCATTAACACAGCTGGTGATCAATCCGTGGATGCAGAAAATGTCAGAGCGGCTATAAGCAAATTCTTATGCGAAAGAGATTCTTTAACATGAAATCTTAATTAAAATAATTTTACCCGTAATAATTAATAAAACGAACTTCTTATATTAATTCACTGGTTTTTTATTTATTTAAAGTTTTTATATGCATAGCATAAATTATAAAATAAAGAAATCAAAATATAAATATGTAAATCATTAAAATACATTAAAAAAATAAAAAGTAAAATAATGTAAAATCCATAAATCATTTTCATGCAAATTAAATAAAAATATGCAACACAAAAAATGAAAAATTAAGCAAATTAAATAATAGCTCCATGAAAAATGGCAACAATAAAAAGTGGCCAACCCAAAAATGAAAATAAATATGAAAACTAATCTAAGTAAAAAAATAATAAATTAAAATGAAAATAAATATGAAAACTAATCTAAGTAAAAATATAAGAAATTAAAATGAAAATAAAGATGAATACTAATCTAAGTAAAAAAATAATAAATTAAATTCAAACAAACATAATAAACATAACATAAGTAAACTTCATTTGTTTTGTTTGGTATTGGTTAAGCAAACACCTACATATGTACATATGTATGTAGTATATGCATTTCGTGTCTGCTGATGAAACTCTTCAGAAGGACTTCAACCAAAAATTTTTCGGTTGAAGCCCTTTATATATTAAATAAGCTTTAAGTCCACCATTTTATAAAAAACTATCAACAGTATTGTTTTTTAAAGTTTTTACCATTTCCTAAATTTCCAATTATTATTTCACGTATTTAGTAAAATTATTTAATTAAAAATACTTTGAAACTGATTGTTGACAGTCTCCTCAGTAATCAAATTCAAATGGTTTACTGAATGCGTAAAATAATACTTTTGAATTATTAGTGCACTTAACAAATGTTAAAAACAGAAAACATTGCTGTTTATGTTTTATTATAAAAAACTGAAAAAAAAGGCTTATTAATAACAAAGCAGGCATTCCATATCACATATATAAAAATGAGCAAACTTTAATATTTTGAAACTCAAGATTACAAAGTATACAATTTTTCTGATTATAATTATTTCCGTAATTATTTAATACCTTCGGGCAGTTTTTTCTCTTATATACATACTTTCTGAAGTTGTTAAAACATTACGGAAATATTTATAATCAGAAAAATTGTACAACTTTGTAATCTTGAGCTTCAAAATATTAAAGTTTGCGATCACTTATGTTTTCCTCTCAAAATATTTAGGAGCTCTGTTTGAAAGGCAACATTTTGAGAGGAAATGGTATTCAACCTTTTCAGCATTTCGCTAGCCTGCTCCTTCCTTTCCTCATGATGCCGCCTCTGCATTTCCATGCGCTCTTGGGCCAACCGCACAACCTCTTAACTAGGGTCCAACTTCCTTATTTTTTAAACTTGTCCGGGCTCATCAACTTGGGTAGTGCAAAAATCATTCGGATCACACTCGATCAAGTCATCCATTAAAGTTGACATGTCTAAAAAATAAAAAATTAGCTTTGTTAAAGTATGAACATAGATATGTATGTATGTATGTATGTATGGAAAAAGTTAGCTTACCAGTGCTTTCATGCATAGCAATTTCAACATTGTGAACTTTAAATGCTCCCAAAATGCTGTTTATTTTATTGTAATGGCACCAATCCGATGGCGACCCCCCTGTTGGCCCTATTTTGTTTTTTTCCTGTCTATAAAAAAACATAACCTTTTTGGCTCCCCAGCAATAATTATGCTTAAAATTACTTACTTGTACTTGCGGGTTAGATTGTCTATTTTCGTCCGAACATCTGTCCAACACCCAGAAAATCCAAACTGCATCAAACTTTCAGCGATTTCCTGAAAGACATGAGAGTTCTTTCTTGTGCCTCTCAACTCTTCTATTTTGTCATCCCATAAGTCCAGCAACATGTTTTCCAAATCCTGGTTCCATACTATGCGACGTGTAGTGGTTTTCTTTACTAAAACTAAAAATATATTATTATATTTAAATATGTACAACATATAAAATAAAGTTAAAAAAAAGTAAAAACTTACGTGTGCCACTCATTTTGATATATTTTTCTTTATTTTTTCTTACACAATTATGTATACATACATATGTCATTCACAAAAAATTAAACTGTCAATATGTATGTATCTGTCATTTTGCTAGAGATGACATTAAAATTATCGGAATATGTTGATTGGAAGAAAATGATTTAGGAACATCTTTTTAAGATGTAGAAAGATGTTGACTTTTAGTACTGTGTATTTCTTATGGGAAGATGTTAACATCTTCTCAAATTGAGTAGATGTTGCGTAGTGGCAAAAGGCTATTACAATGTCATGTTTCATTTCCTCTGGTACAACGATAACTATGGCTGACTTCCAAAACGTTCGTATACAAAGTTTGTATACAGTATTGCTACTTAAAACACATACATATGCAAAGTTCCCAAACAATTCATCAATTACAAAACCGATGCCTTGTATGCTTTCTTACTGCGTTAAAAATACTTGGCGGCGGCATTTTGTATTATATACATTGTATAATTATTGTACTGCGGCGTTATGAAATGTGATGCTTTGTTCAATCACAAAGCAATTGACGTTTTGGAAGTCAAGGTATAAGCACATTCGCCACAGCAGACTACACGAACCCACATGCTGCTAGCTACCGTTGTAGCCGTTTAGCTAGCTACTTAATTATTTTGGAAACGACAGATACACAGTAAACAGCTGATCCTGAATTGTTGCAACGATTCATTTATGTATATTACAGTGGTGCATATTCAGCGCTTTTACTTTTTTAAAAATCGCTGGGGCGAATTGAATACGGCGAATTGAATTCGCCACTCACATCACTTTGTATGGATTCGCTTTGACCAAAAAAAAATTCATCTAATGGATCTCCTTTGGCCCCGGAGTTAAGGGGTTCAAAACTTATTTTTTATTGGCCATAGCTCCTAGAATATGGAACGGATATAAGCAATGTGGATATCACTCTAGACTTCTCTAAAATACCTTTATACTGGTACACAATTTTTTTAAAACAATTTACCCATTGCGAGTGAAATTCAATTTTAAAATTTTTTTATCTGACTTTTCACTTTTACAGAGAACTTACCATGCTTTTATTTGGTGTATACTTGAAAGCTGTCACCGATGAAATACGTAAGCTATGCTTTTTTAATGATGATTTTAAGAATTAAATGAGTTATTTAGAGCATTTTGAAGTGATACCTATGTCGTTTATATTCGTTCTATATTGTAGGACTTATGATCAATAATATATTGAAGTATTGAAACCCGTAACTGCGGAATGAAGAGAGAGCGCCGAAAAAATTACAAAAAAGTTTTTGTGCATATGAAAAGTAATATTATCAGGCTCAAGTTCAGTTTTATTGAATTAATGAAAATTCAAAATTCCTATGACTTTTTTTATGTTAAAAAATATTAATAATATTAATAATAATACTTTGATGATAACGGACTATGAGTGTGTTGATTATTAGTAATTTCCAAACAGTGATGAGGGAATTTCGTACAAACCAGAATTGTCTCAATATGTAGAATAAAAAATGAATTAAAAATAATTGTCGTATTCTAATTCTGTTGAAAACTTAGTTAAATAGTTGATATTCTTCTCAATTAGTATCAACTTTACGAAAACTGTAAAGTTGGATAATTGAACGCTGATGAGAGGTGTAGCGGCCTTGAAATCAGTACTGATACGTTCTGCTAAAAACTGATTGGATATAAATAATAATATTTTTCAACATAAAAAACTCTTAAGAATTTTGAATTTTCATTAATTCAATAAAACTGAACTTGAGCCTGATAATATTACTTTTCATATGTACATCAATATAAGTTCGAATAATAATTACGTTTATTCGTAAAAATAATAATATAAAAATAAAAAAAAAATATTTAGGTAGAAAAGGGCTATAACTCTGTGAGTTTTTTTAATCTTTAACAATGTTTGTATTTTTGACTCAAGTCAATATTCTATATAACAATAAAGCTAATAAAAATTCTTGATGTTATATTATATATTATAACATTTCAATTTTGTAATTTTCTTTTTTATTTTACAATAAAAAAATATTTCTAATTACTAATTTGCTTCACATATTTTGTTATATTGTCAACATTGTTTTGGTTTTGTGGCCATCAGAAATAGAAATTAGTTTAATTCGACTACACGACAAAAGTAGCATGGACAAAAACCTGTTGCCGTGTTGCCTTGCTGTCTTCAATATAATCATTCTCATATCTACACATGTATTCTAATTTTGACAGGTGGTAGGTAGTCGGTAGTCTGCTGTGGCGAATGTGTTTAATGCTTCAGCCTATACTACCATCAAAATGTTTGCACAAGAGACCGTTTTGCATCACGTAATTTTCATAGCTCTGCGCTTTTAGTACTTCTATGATAGCCTTTAAATGTTCATCATCAGCTTGCAATTTTTTAATACTGCTGATTAAACTTGTATGTTGAATCAAATACATTCTACTTAATGCGTCTGCATGCTTCAATTTGTCTCCTACACGATGCACCACTTCACAATCATATTCTTGCAACATTAATGCCCAACGAGATATTTTTTCATCGTTGCTTCGAATGCTTTGCAGTCTGTAATAATTTTAAAATAATTTCCGAGAAGATATACAAGAAATTTTTGTACTGCTTTCACAACAGATAGTACCTCTATTTCATAGCTGTGAAATTTTTTTCTGCTTCAGATGTTTTAATGCTAAGATAACGTACGGGATGCATCTTTCCGTCGTAATAGTCTCGTTGCATAATTATTGCTGCGAATGATCACTTAGATGCGTGTAAGGTTTGGCATGATCGCCATGTAAGGTTTGGTAATGAATAGATTTTTATTGTATTGGAAATTGCCGGCGCTAATAAACGCCACTGGCAAATATAAATATATGGCAGATGAATGCCAGTAATCCACTTGCCGATTTAAGGCAAAGATAAAAAATTTAAATGTTTTGAATTAGTAATGCCGATTGAAGGCAAAGTAATAATTAATTTTATTTTCAAAAATGTGTCCCTTATATTCTAAACTAACTGTATTCTAAAACTACAAAATTTCTTATTCACTAAATATAATTGTAGTTTGAGAAAAAAATATTAAATACATCGATATATATAAAAGAGGATGTGTGTATGTATGTAAGAAATGGACTCAAAAACGGCTGGGCCGATTTTGATGAAATTTTCAGGAAATCTTCAGAATATTCAGGCGGGTGACATAGGCTATATGAAGTTTCGATTGGACAAAGAGGCGTGGCACCGCCCATATAACCCAAAAATTTAAATCGCCATATTTTGGGCATTTTTTGACCTACGTCGATGGTATTTGGTACATATGGTATTAGCACAATTTGGAATACGTACCATTAGAAAAGTGGGTGGGACCACGCCCCTATTTAGAAAAATTAAAAATCGTAATATAGTCTTAACTACTGGACCGATCGTCATTAAATTTTCACAATAGGAATTTTATTTTATAAAGAGGGGGTAGCGAAGCGCACCGGGTATATCTAGTTAAACATAATTGTTGTATAGCAATAACAAACATTTCAGTATTGAACAATACAATTGTTGTAATATAAAAAATAACAATTGTATTAAAGGTATAAATGGTTGTTGTAAAAATCGTAGCAATATTAATAGAGTGCCGTGTGCAAAAGTAATAATAAGAACAGTATGTGTAATAAGTTTACTTACATATAAAATAATGATAAATTTGTTTTTTTTTTTTTTTTTTTTTTTTGGTTTTAATATTTTTGTAAATTATTATTATGGTATTCTTTAAATTCGTTACCTATTTCTAAAATAGAATTTACTCCTTTTCTTTTGACTATTTTATATGGACCATGATATGGTGCCTGATTTTTTTTTCTGTTAAATTTTCGAACGAGTACTAAATCTCCTTCTTTTAAATCTAGGGGATTAGTTTTTAAGCATTTGTCTACTCGTTTTTGTTTAAGTTTTAGGAAAGTTTTTCTTACTCCTCCTCTTGTGACCTCCTAAATTTGAATTGTGATATTCATTAATTAAATTGGTTTGACGATTTCTGTCTGTGATTCTTATGGGTTCTCTATATAATAAAATATTTTAATTCTCACACTCATTTCTTTTTAATTTATTAAAAATATTCTTAAATTGTTCAACGTTTATATTCTTGAAAATAACATCATTATTTTTTATAGCTAATTTGTGTATACCCGGGGATAGCATTTTTGGTAAAAGTTTCTCCAATGACATTTGTATGTTCGATGGATTGTCGCTGCACCTAATTACTATCTCTACATCACTAATTGCAATATCAGGTTTTTTGATTTTTGAATCTAATTCAAATTTTAATTTTTTCATATTTTTGACATCTGAGATTGACGTACATTCCCATATAAAAAGTTTATTAGGCTTTTTGTTTGAGCCGTTATTATCATTCTCGTTGTTACATTCTTGGTTAAGATTTTTTTCATGTTTCGCGTTATTGCAAAGATGTTTTCCATGGGTACGTTGTCTGATGGAATCATTGATTTCAAAGTGTCGGTATTTATACGTATTCTAGATAATGCGTCAGCATTTGTATTAATTTTTCCTTTTTTGTATGAAATTTCGAAGTCGTAGTTGCATAAATCGAGCCTAATTCTGGTCATTTTGGATGATGGATTTTTGTGGGTAAATAACGATACGAGAGGTCTATGGTCTGTAATTACGTAAAATTTCTTACCGTAAAGGTATGGCCTAAAAAAATTAATTGCCCAATGTATGGCTAAGAGTTCTTTTTCTATGACTGATTTATTCAAATCATGTTTTGATAACGTTTAACTGGCATAGGATACCGGTAAATCTTTTCCTATTTCTCCTTGAGACAATACTGCTCCTAAAGCAAAATTTGATGCATCCGTAGTTAAAATAAACGGTTTTTGAAAATCGGGGTATTGGAGAATTGGTGGATTTATGAGTTTGTTTTTGAGCATATCGAACGATTGTTGGCAAGTTTCATCCCAAACGAATGGTTTACCTTTCTTTAATAATTGGTTTAAATTTCTGGCTATTTGTGCAAAATCTTTCACAAAACGTCTGTAATAGTTACAGAAAGCGATAAATGTTCGTACTTCATCAACATTTGTTGGTATCGGGTAATTTTCTATAACATGATGCTTGTTAGGGTCGGTTCGGATTCCTTCTTTTGTTATTAGATGACCTAAGTAAAGTACTTCTGTCTTTAAAAAACCACATTTTTTTGTATTTAGTTTCAAATTATATTTTTTAATCTTTCAAACACTTTTTCTAAGTTGCTATTATGGTGTTTTATGCTACATCCAAATACGATAATATCGTCCACATACAAAAATGATTCGGCGTCTAAGCCACTTAGTGCTATTGTTAGCATGCGCTGAAAACTATTTGACGATATTTTAAGACCAAACGGTAATCGTGTAAATTGAAAATGACCATTTCCTGTCGAAAATGCTGTCAAGGGTCTGGAATTTTTATCCAAATTAATCTGATGGAATGAGCTGGTCATATCCAATGTGGAAAAGTACTTTGCTCTACCTAATTTATCTAGAACATCTTCGATTCTTGTTAATGGGAATTTGTCATTTACTATTTTTTCATTTAGTTTACGAAAATCTACTACTAGTCGCCATTCGCATTTGTCTTTCGCGGATTTTTTGGGTACTACCAATAAAGGTGAATTATAAGGACTTATTGATGGTTCAATAATTTCATCTTCTAGTAGTTTTTCTACTTTTTTCTTTACCTCGATTATTTGTATTTGTGGTTACCTGTATGGTTTGACATATACCGGTGTTGCATCTGTTGTGTGAATTTTTTGTGAATAAAAGTTATTTGCTGTAAGTTTCTCTCCTTCTACGTGAAAAATTTCGTAATTCCTGACAATTATATCAGTTAGTGCTTGTTTTGCTACGGGGTCTATTGATTCAATGTTTAAGTTTTGTAAAACTCTAGATATCCTGTTCGTATTTGTTGCAGTGTTATTACTTGTGTATTTATATATTTCATAATTTGTTAGGTCTTTTCTATCAAGTTCTAATTTGTTTATCGTTACATCATGATTATTTGTGTTTAAAAATCTAATATGTTTTGTGCCTACAGCTGGTATTATACTATTGGCTACAAAAACGCCTGGAGTTATCTCCTTGCTTAAAATGATACTTTCTTTATTTGTAAATATATTTACTGGTGCGATGAATTCTGAACGTGCGGGTATGCATATATCCGTTTTATAGGTACATTTAGTATTCATGGGTATGGTAATTTCTTCATTTTCTATATTAAATGTTGTTGTGTATGTTTCGAAATCTATTCTACATTTGTATTTTTCCAAAATATCTCTTCCAATTATTCCATCAGTGGGAATAGGGAAATCGTTGGATACTATGTGGAATTTATGGTTAATATGCTGATTTTCAAAATGTAAATTTAAATGGTCTGAACCAATGCTTTCAATGGTGTCTAGTGTTATGCCTCTTAAAATTGAAATATCGCTGTAGTTTATTTCTTTTAAATTTCCTTGTTTGCATATGGAAATATCTGCACCTGTGTCTTAAATGAAATACTGATTTTTATTTGTAATTTTGCAATTTATTATTATGGAATTTGGCGTATTTATTGAAAAATTGAAATATCGTGGCTTCGGATAACAGTTTTCGTTATCCTGCCTCTCTAGTTTCCCTGTCTATATGAAATATTATTAGCATTTTGGCTTCTGCTGCTATTCTGTGAGTAGCTATTATTGTTGTTTCTGTTTCTATTTTGAGGAATATTATTTATGTTTCTATTATGTGAAAAATTATTATTTGAATGTGTGTCTCTATTGTTATAACTATATCTGTTATTATTATTTTGCGATCTGTTATGTTGGTTATTGTCTCTAATATTATTATTGTTGTGGTGAAAGTTGGGATTTTCATGTCTGCGATTGTTATTAAAATTGTGGTGTGTACTATAATTTGCACGTTTGTTGTTGTCTCGGCTATTCATGTTACTGTGGTGAAAATTATGATTTCTACCACTATATATTATTCGATGTTGTCGCGTTGGCGAAATCTTTGGGAGTTTTGGAAGTTGTTGGGTATTCTGCCGCCAACTCTAAAAATGTTATTGTTGTTTTGTTGATTATCTTTTTCTAATGTTATGCATTTTTCTGATGCATCATTTAATGTTTTTGGACTACACGCTATCAATAGGGTTCTATACTGTTCATTTACGCCTTTCATAAATATATTAAGTGCCATGCTCTCAGTCATTTTATATATGGCATTTTTAGCCTCTTGTGTCGGATTTTCTAATGCATTTATTTGAATCGTTTAATTGTTCACCTAGAAGGACAATTTTTTTTCTGAACGAAGCTATGTTTAAATTATTTTGTTTTTGTGTTCCAAGCTCATTTAAAACTTGTTGTAGGGTTCTTGGATTGGGATACGATATCACCAATAAGTTTTTTAGATCAGTAAAGGTTGTTGGTCTGTTTGTTGAAATAAAACGATTATGTACTTTAAATTATTTATACTTTGTTATAAAATTTGTTTGTAAATCAGATATTCCTTGTTATTTTTGTTTGTTTCATAAAACTATTTTTTCCTTACTTCCTGTTTTTGATTTATTAAATAAAGACTGTTATTTTTCTTAAAAACGTTTTATTGCTTCATTATAAGTTTCAACAGGTTATGGGCCCAGACGATCAAGATGACTCAAGATTTTAAGTCCACATTTGATAAACTTAATCGTAACAATTATATTATTTGGAAGCGAAAAGCCGAGTGCGTTTTGATACGTGATGATACATGGTGTGTAATAAAAAATGAAATCCCGGCGCAACCAGACGCGCAATGGCTTCGTAAGGATGAATCTGCCAGAGCCTCACTTTTCTTGATGATTGATGACGATCTTTTTCACATAATAGATGAAGCTACAACATCAAAAGAAGCATGGAATTTACTAAAGAAACAGTTTGAAACTTTTTCGTTTAGTGAATGCGTTTTTATTATGAAAAACTTATGTAAAATGCAGTTAGATGATTACGGTGACATGGAACGTCATTTGAATGATATCCAAATTGAATTAAAGAAACTTGCAAGCATGGGTGAAAACTTGAGTGAAAAATGGGAAGTCGCAATTGTATTGAGAAGTTTGCCAGAGTCCTACGACGTATTAGTGACAACTTTAGAGGCTAGCAGTAAGGGTATTCCCTCATTGAAAGTTGTAAAAGAGAAATTAATTGAAGAAGCGAAAAGAAGAACCCAGAAGAAACATACAGAAGATTCAGCTCTTAAGGTAAAAGCTTATGCAGAGAAGAAAATTCAATTTTTAAACAACATAGTGTGCTATTTTTGCCAAAAATCGGGTCACATTCGTAGAAACTGTATAGAATATCAAAATTTTTTGAAAAAGAAGAATAGAACAAACGTTGTTTCTGAGTGTACTAAAACTGATGAAGAAGAGATGTGTTTCTGTGTTGGTACTGAAAATGATGTAAATGATTGGTATGTAGATTCCGGTGCCACAAGTCATATTTGTAACCGAAAAGAGTATTTCAAAAATTTTAATGAAAAAGCCATAACGATTATAACAGTAGCAAATGGATATGAATTAAAAGCTTACGGAAAGGGTACGTGTGAAATGAATGTTTTAAATGGTAGAGGAGTTTTTCAAAAATTATTATTCAAAGATGTTCTTTACGTACCGAGTATTGAGAGCAATCTCTTATCGGTAAAGAAGTTAACAGAACTGGGTTTAAAAATAGTATTTTACGATAACGTATGTGAAATTTGGAATAAAAATGATATTTTGACTACTGCGGTGATGACAAAAGGTTTATATAAACTTCAAACTTCAGTAAGTGAAGTAATTAAGGAACGTACAATGATGGTAACAAAATGTGCACATTTCTGGCATCGAGTATACGGACATCGTAATATTGAAGTCGTAAAAAGAGTAATTTTGATGAAAAATAAATTAATAGACAAGTGTAATTGTGAAGATGTCTGTGAAATCTGCATTCGCGGAAAGCTGTCTAGAAAGGCTTTTCCTAAATGCAGTACTCAACGGTCGAATAATATTTTGGATCTGATTCATAGCGATGTATGTGGACCAATGGATACTCAAACTCCAAGTGGCAAACGGTTTTTTGTCACATTTATTGATGATTTCAGTAAATACATTAAAATATATTTGATTGCTCATAAATCTGAAGTTTTGAATAAAATGAAAGAGTTTTCTGAAATGGTTTTTACAAAATTTGGAAGATACCCTAAAGTTATAAGATCAGATGGTGGAGGTGAATATAAAGGAACACATTTTTCAGATTATTGTAAAAGCAAGGGTATAAAGCAACAATTTACAACACCTTATACGCCTGAGCAAAATGGTGTAGCAGAACGACGAAACAGATATCTTGTTGAAATGGTACGTTGTATGTTATTAGATGCTAATCTCGGAAAATGCTATTGGGGTGAAGCTGTAGTTACTGCAGCTTTTCTTCAAAATTTTTTGTTAACAAATTCAACAAATAAAATACCAGTTGAAATATGGGAAGGTAGATGTGAGAAACCTATCAATTTTGAAATCTTCGGGTCTTTATCTTTAGTACACATACCAAAAGAGAAAAGAAAGAAGTTGGATCAAAAGGCAAAGTATTTAATTTTTGTTGGATATTCTGAGGAGTCAAAAGGTTTACGTTTTTTGGAGAAAAATACAAATAAGATTATTGTAAGTCGTAATTATAAAATTCTATATAAAACACTTCAAAGTATCAATAGTTTGAACGAAAGCAGCAAAATTTCGGTTGATCTTATTTCGTATGAAAATAAATGTTTTAATTCAAGTTTTGAAGATAAGACACGGAATGATGATGTTATACAAACAAATTCCACTAATGATAATGAAAATGGCGAAGAAGAATTTTTTGACACCCAAACAAGTGAGAGTGTAAATTTTCCTGAAGTAGTAGACAGCTTGAGTCCAGATGAAGATAATTTTAGTCAACCTGTAGAAAATGTAAGAAGGTCAACAAGATCCACAAGAGGTAAAATACCTAAAAGGTTTCAAGTTATGATGTCAAAAGGTGTATGTGAACCACAAACTTTTAAAGAAGTCCTTGTGAGAGAAGACAAAGATCAATGGATGTATGCTATGCAGGAAGAAATAAAAGCATTAATGAACAATGGTACATGGGATTTAGTTGAGATTCCTGAAGGTCGGAAACCAATAGGATGCAAGTGGGTATATAAAATAAAATCTGATGAAAATGGAAATATAAAATACAAAGCCAGATTGGTCGCTCAAGGTTTCAGTCAGAAGTTTGGAGTAGATTATGATGAAATTTTTGCTCCTGTAGTGAGACAAACTACATTCCGCATGTTTTTGACTCTAGCCGGTGAAAAACAAATGATTGTAAAACAATATGACGTTAAAACTGCTTTTCTTTATGGAGTTTTGCAAGATGAAATATATATGAAACAACCCATCGGATTCGAATCAGAAAGAAACAAAGTTTGTAAGCTGAACAAAAGTATATATGGTCTTAAGCAGTCTGCAAGATGTTGGAATGAAAAATTGATAAATGTTTTCTTAAATATTGGTTTTCAAAAAGGTCTTGCCGATGGTTGTATTTTGAAATGTTTTAAAAATGATGTCTGGATTTTTGTTTTAATTTATGTTGATGATATACTTGTAGCAACAAAATCGGAAGAGCATCAAGAGTTTCTGAAGTCAATTTTAAAGTCGAATTTTGAAATATCAGACTTGGGAGAAATCAAATTTTATTTGGGAATTCAAATTGAGAAGGGTATTGATAATTATTTTTCCATTAGTCAAGAAAATTATATTAATAAAATAGTAGAAAATGCTGGAGTTACAAATGGAAAGTTTTCGAAAATACCTATTGATGTTGGATACCTAAAAGACATTACCGAAAGTGCTTTATTGCCATCAAGTGAAAAATACCATTGTTTAATTGGTAGTTTATTGTACTTAAGTACAAATACACGTCCTGATATATCAACGGCAGTTTCAATTTTGAGTCGTAAAGTCAGTAATCCAACGCAAAGAGACTGGGCAGAGCTAAAGCGTTTAATTAAATATTTAAACGGTACAAAAGATTTGAAGTTGAAGTTATGTTGCAACAATACTAAAGGATTATATGGATTTGCAGACGCCGACTGGGCTCAATGCCAAATTGATCGTAAGTCTAACAGTGGCTACCTTTTTAAATACAACGGGTCTAGCATTTCATGGTGCTGTAGAAAACAGCAATCTGTGTCATTGTCGTCAACAGAAGCAGAATATATTTCACTTGCTGAAGCATTGCAGGAAGCAATTTGGTTGCGACGATTGATGAAAGATTTCGAAATAAAAATTAATGAAGCAATTATAGTTTATGAAGACAACCAGAGCTGTTTAAAATTAACTCAGAACGACAAATTTAATAGAAGAACAAAACATATTGAAACAAAATTTAATTTTGTGCGTGACTTAGTAAACAAAAATATTGTTAAACTAATATATTGCCCGACTGAACAAATGGAAGCTGATATATTTACTAAACCTCTACAAGCTAACAAAATGACATATTTTCGTCAATTACTTGGATTATTTTAAAGTTTAATCGAGAGTGGGTGTTGAAATAAAACGATTATGTACTTTAAATTATTTATACTTTGTTATAAAATTTGTTTGTAAATCAGATATTCCTTGTTATTTTTGTTTGTTTCATAAAACTATTTTTTCTTTACTTCCTGTTTTTGATTTATTAAATAAAGACTGTTATTTTTCTTAAAAACGTTTTATTGCTTCATTATAAGTTTCAACACTGTTAGCACGTCCAATGGTGCTACGAACATTTGCAGTTAATTTGAAATTGTAAACATATTTTATAAAAAGCTCTCTCTCTGCTGCAAGAATCATATCATGCAATAGTTCTGTTTGCAACAAAAAGTCTTCCAACGCCTCATACGGACCCGTAAACACATGTAGATTTTTACCTACGACGTTTATGTCAAAATATTTGATATATTACCTACTTCTTCGTCTGATTTTAAATTGGTGTCTTTGCTTTCTTTTGTAAGAAGATTTTTTATAAGTGGTAACACTCTACCATATATTTCTTCAAATTTCTGAATTAATTTTTCGCAATTTTCTTTAATTAATGATTGAGAATATTTTTCGAATTCTGTTTTTATTAATTGCAAACGTTTTAATTTTTCTAATTTATACTCTTCGGTGTAAACTCTATTTTTACTTTTGTTAATATTTATTTCAATTTTCTCTAATTCATTTATAAATTTTTCTATACTTTCCATTTAATACAGAAAAGGTTTTAGTCGCATATAAATACTATTTTTAAATTCGATTTTAGTTTGATCCACTATGGAAACTCTTATTTATTTTCTTACTTTTCATATTTTTTAACTTATATATATAGTGTTGCATTTATTCACTTCAATGTGGCAACTCTTAAAATTTTTTGACATTTCTTTTTATTGTGAAATTCTATTTCATAATTGTAGTTTATTTAATTAGCACGGTAAAAGTTAGTGTTTTTTTTTTAGTGAAAAAGTTTTGTGGTTTTTTATTTTTATATTAAATATAATATTGTTATATATGTATGTTTCAGCATGTGATTTAAAAATTCATGTTGTATGTGTTTATAATATATTATTTTAATATACTCCATTCAAAAATTATATGTGTATGTATGCATACATACGAGTATGTGAAAGAAAAAAAATTCATTATTTATTTATGTAAAAAAAATTTGATTTGAAAATATTGTAAAAAAAATCTATTTGTGTTTGTGTTGTTCCATTTCGGCTTCAAGTCGGTCGATTTCTGTCCAAATTTCGGATGCAATGTCCCATGATGGTGGTTTAGTTTGATTTACTGCAGCTTTGAGGGGGCTGCCAGCTTACGGCGCAAACGTATGATTTTGCCTGCGTTTATTGGAGTGGCCGTAGCTTCAGGTGCTCCTTCTTCGGGTATGTTGTGGTCGCCAATGTTTGGCAGGATCGCCATGTAAGGTTTGGCAGGATCGCCATGTAAGGTTTGGTTAATGAATAGATTTTTATTGTATTGGAAATTGCCGGCGCTAATAAACGCCACTGGCAAATATAAATATATGGCAGATTAATGCCAGTAATACACTTGCCGATTTAAGGCAAAGATAAAAAATTTAAATGTTTTGAATTAGTAATGCCGATTGAAGGCAAAGTAATAATTAATTTTATTTTCAAAAATGTGTCCCTTATATTCTAAACTAACTGTAAAACTAACTAACTAACTACAAAATTTCTTATTCACTAAATATAATTGTAGTTTGAGAAAAAAATATTAAATACATTAAACATAATTGTTGTATAGAAATAACAAACATTTTAGTATTGAACAATACAGTTGTTGTAATATAAAAAATAACAATTGTATTAAAGGTATAAATGGTTGTTGTAAAACTGGTAGTAATATTAATAGAGTGCCGTGTGCAAAAGTAATAATAAGAACAGTATGTGGAATAAGTTTACTTACATACATATAAAATAATGATAAATATAATAATAGATTATTTAGGATGCACTACATGTGTCAGGATATAGTTCAGTTTCTGCTCCTTGTCGAAATAATGTTAGCACTCTTTTTGCATATAATAGTTTTTAAAAATTTGTCCAATTTAACAAACAATCGTTCTGCTCAAAATCATCAAGCCATTCCTCAACGCTATGACCATCTTCGCTGGAAAACTTTTGCATAGATTCATCGAAATCTCGAAATGTAACTTCTGACTAATTCCCTCTAAAAATTTGATGGAAGTTTTCCTTGTAATTTCTGCTTGATTGCTATATTGAATCTCGTGGATCACGTATATACAAATTTCTGAGCCGCTGTCGTTCCATTATGACACTTTCTTCAAATCTCCTTGCATCCTCTTCACATTTTCATCTTTCGGCTTCTTGTCTTACTCTTGCATCAAATGCTTGTAGTTCATCTTCAATATTATCTTGATCTTGCATTATTCATTCAACAACTCGCACTTCCTCTTTTATTTTTTCATTTTCAGCTATATATCTTCCTTCATCTTTCTTCCTTCTTACAGCTTCTGTCTGAATCCTTTCGTCTTCTTCCAACTTTCGCATTTCTGCTCTGTTTTTTTTTTTTTTCAAAAATTGATTCTTCTTATGAATGTGCTGCCGTCACCATCAACGGATAATTTTTATTCATGACAAGCGTCCATTAAGTTCTGATCTGATGCGCTGGCTCATTCCATTTTTTATGAATATTCAGATCTATATTACGGTTGAGCCCCAAATGTAGGATTTAATATTGAAACGCTAGAATAAAACTATTGTTTTATACAAAATACCAACTTTATTTTAAAAATTTCAAAAAACTCAGAAAACACACTTCAATGACATTAAAAATTAGAATGGAATTTTTCAATTATAACAAGTGAAAAATTTGCTTCTGAAAATATTTAAACAGAGAACTAGATTTTATAATAATGTAACAAAGTAATAAACAGTATAGTGAAAATTGCAATACATCATGTATTTTAGAATTTTTACATGAAAATAAGTGCATTTGTATAATGATAGTAATACTCAACTTTTTTAATTTTTAGATCGAGTAAAGCGTTGCTGGCTAATCGTATTTCATTTGTGCTAGGGCTTAATGGACCTTCTTTTACTTGTGACTCTGCCTGTTCTAGTTCAATGTACGCATTGCACCTTGCCTACGAACATATGAAGAACGGGACAATCGATGCAGCAATTGTTGGCGGAGTAAATATTTTGTTAAGTCCACACGTAACAGCAAAATTTGCAAAACTTGGAATTCTTTCATTTTCGGGAGTTGGACGACCACTTGATGATGATGCTGATGGATACATTCGGTCAGAAGCAAGTAGTTGTATTTTTCTTCAAAGAAGAGGAAATGCAAAACGAATTTATGCCACAGTTGTTAAATCTGCAGTAAACTGTGATGGCTTTAAAACTGAAGGATTAACTTATCCATCTGCAAACATGCAGAAAGAATTGCTCAAAGGATTCTACGATGAACTCAATATAGATTTGGATGAATTGGGCTACATGGAGACTCATAGTACTGGTACCCCTGCAGGCGACCCACAAGAATGCAGAGCAATTGATGCTGCTATATGTCAGACAAGAAAGAAACCGCTTCTTATAGGTTCAGTTAAGTCGAATTGCGGTCACGCTGAAGGCGCATCAGGAGTTGTTTCGCTAACTAAAGCCATATTGACTTTAAACAATAATTGCATTCCACCCAATATCAATTTTACGAAACCTAGCAGGAGTATTGATGGAATAATTGAAAAAAGACTAACAGTAGTAACAGAAAGAACAGTCCTGCAGGCTCCATTTGTCTCCGTCAACTCGTTTGGATTTGGTGGAGCTAATGCTCATGTCCTTCTCAAGCAAGAAACTGCTGAACATGAGGTACCTTCTTTCGGAAATCCTAACGATTTACCTTATATCTTTACATGGTTAAGTCGCTCTGAAACTAATACTAATTCTGTATTTGAATATGTGGAATCAAGGCCTCTGAATTTGGAACATTTGTCTCTAATACGTTCATGTCAAAAAGGAGGGATTAGAGGTATGGTGTATAGAGGATATAATATTTTAAAACCCAGTGCTAGCTCACAAGTATCAAAACCCATATCTTTGTCGAAGGATGTGCAATATGATGAAGGTGTCACGAGTCCTATTACTTGGGTTTTTTCTGGTATGGGTTCACAATGGGTTGGAATGGGTAAAGACCTAATGAAAATCACAGTTTGCTCTGAATCTATTTTAAAATGTCATACAATTTTAAAATTAAAAGGCGTTGACCTTATAAGTATAATAACTTCGGACAATCCAGATACATTTCAAAATATACTTTACTCTTTTGTTGGGATAACTGCTATTCAAATTGCATTAATTGATGTAATGCACACTCTTCAAATGCAACCGGACTATATAATAGGCCACTCTCTTGGTGAAGTCGCATGTGCTTATGCTGATGGCTGCTTAACCCGTGAACAGACTATACTAGCCTCATATTACCGCGGAAAAATTAGCCTTGAATCTGAAAAAATTCATGGGTCTATGGCAGCTGTGGGACTAAGTTTTAGAGACATACAAGAAAAACTACCAACAAGTATCGATGTTGCTTGTCATAATAGTAGTGAATCGTGCACAATTTCAGGGCCTGTTGAAGACGTATCTAGGTTTGTTGAAGATATAAAATCAAAAAAGATTTTTGCGAAAGAAGTTCCCAGCTCAAATATCGCCTTTCATAGCAGATACATTAAACACTTTGGAGCAGAGCTTATAAAACACATGAAGAAACTAATTCCTAGCCCAAAGCCTCGTTCAAATCGATGGATAAGTACTAGCTATCCATCGGAAATGTGGCAGCTCTATGAGAGCAAGTTTTGTTCTCCCGAATATCAAGTTAAAAATTTACTTAGCAGTGTTCTTTTTGAGGAGAGTGCAACGTATTTGCCTAAGAATACATTAACAATTGAAATCGCGCCACATGCTCTGCTTCAAAGTATTTTGAAGAGTTGTAATCCAGATGGAAAACATATTGGTCTTGCCAGACGCAACTGTAAGGACAACGTTATTTATATGCTCGAGTCTCTTGGCAAGTAAGTAAATTTTAAAAACCATTTTTAACTGCAAAACTAACTTTTCTTTCTTCATAATAACTAGACTATTAAAAAATTTGAAGGTATTATATCTAGATTCTAATCTCCTGATTCATAAACGGTTGATAAAATGAAAGTGCACAATAAAACCGGTTGCCCAATACAAAATTCGTAGATTAAGCACACTATAACTGTAATATAAATTCTTAGCCGTATTCATATAAATGTGTTATTTTAGGCTTCAAATTCACAATTTCTATTGAACACATTTAGGGTAAGAAAAGTAAACACTAAAGGTACGTTCACATCTGGTAAACATTTGCCCAAAAAAGCGTAACCACTATATACCAATGAAAAACTTTTTGATTATTGCATTTATTTCTTAAGTTAAACAGCATCTAATAAGATAAGATTCTATTACATTTTCTATAAATTATGTAGGAAACAGCTTAATGTAATAAACAGGTATCTAAATCAAAACTGTTTTCATTAGTATTTAGTGGTTACGCTTTTTTGGGCAAATGTTTGCCAGATGTGACCGTACCTTAAGTACAGTTAGCATATTCTCTTGGCAATATAAGGTAGTTGTTGCATTTTGCTGCTTATTTTATCGACACCTAGGGAATTTTGTGTTTAGACTAGTAGTAGCCATTCAATCTCCATAATTTTAAATCTCAGCCGAATTTCTGGTATAGAGACGACAAATAGCAGTTCAATAATATCAGTAGAAATATTTGAGTAAATATATTTTCTAAATGTTTACCGAAAAAGCGTCTTTTGCACCATCAGTTTTTGCCCAGTCACCATTCGAAGGTCGAAATGGAGGTTTGCATATCACCGATCTTTTAAGTCGGTGGTGTTGCATCGATTTCATGAAGAAATTGGTGTAGGGTAGCTATCTTAGCTTAAAGAGAACTTAAAAAATTTTTTTTTTTTTGGGAACGCAAACGGGATCAGGCAACATAAAAATGAAATATAATATATCATACTCATGCAGGCTTCTCTATATAGGCTATGCGACTAAAATTAGACACTGTTTCCAAATTTGCTGGTACCTCTTTTTGCGCCGTAGTCTGGTTACTTGTTTTAATATTAGCGTATGAAAATTGACCATGTTGTTGAGCAATAATCGTGTTAGACTTCAAAACATTTGAATATTGATTCTGGCTGGTAGACGGTTGAGGTAACTGTGGGCAGTTTAAAGGGGATTTAGGCTAAGCGGGAGCAGCATTAGTTTTTTTGTTTTACGAACTCTTAAAGAAACGAATAAATAGGGCAGTTCTTGTAGTTAGCAGTGTGGTTTCCTCCGCAATTGCCACATTTTTTGCGTTGGGATCGCCCTTCAATTTTCACAGTTAGCGGTACTGTGTAGCTCAAAACATACAATACAGTACCGGCAACTTGCAATAAGTTTTGGTGTGGCCAAATTCTTAGCAGAACAGGCCCATCTTTTTTATGTGGAAGCTCAACTGTAACACTTTGGTGCAACAAGTATTTGAAATTATAAATTGGGTGCGATTAATTTTTTTTTTTTTTGCAAGTCACCTGGTTGTAGCTCGACTCTATATATAGCTTGGGGATTTTTTTCTCTATTTTTATTATTTGAAACATTTTTTTATTTGATGCCATTGTTTTCAAGGCCTGCCTTTACCTTTTCTGGATCCACGCTAGAATCTATACCTTTTATTAACAGTGCCTTTAGCAGTGTTTAGTTAGTATGTATAAAAGTTTTTATGTTTTGATTCAAAATCTGAAACTATTTTCGGTAATTATATTCTTGAGCACGCTTAGTTGTGTAACTCCAACTCATTGTTTCCATTTCCAAATATAAATTTTGTCGCCCAAAATTGCATCAAAAATCAAAACAAATTAAAAATTAAATTTCCAACGAGGAGAGTAAGAAGAAGCAGATTTAAGTTCTTCTTTATCATTAACATTAATAACCAACTTTGATTCTTCTCGAGCAAGAGAGAACACCGCAGTGTAAATATAAATAAGAAAGTGTGAACAAAGCAAAACAAGAATACTAAAAAAAGACAAAAAAAAAAGTTTAACGAGCAAGTGTTATTCTTTATATATCGTTTGCAAACACTCATTATATTGTTTACTCGCTATATTTTGATCATTGAACATTCGCCTTGTTTTGTAATTTTCAAACGTAACAATTGTTTCAATTTAACACAAATGATACTGATTATTGATATGATTGAATGATTATAAGATAAAATACGAAAATAGGCATCGAACTAGGTACACATCCATATTATATGTGTTACACCCAATTCACATGATGACTTTTGCGACGTCGTTTTTACTGAATTCCCTTTTGAAGTTGCTTTCAAAATCTTTGTGTGTTCAGACGATGTGTTTTAGTTTCATGTCTTTTTTCAATTTTTGTTTTGAAATAATGTAAGTAACAAAGATAAATAACAAAAGTAAGAAAAATAATGAAAAGTAACAAAGAGAAATGGAAGAAGAGTCTTGAAAAACACAAATCAAGACTTTTTGTTTACCCCTCTTTCTTCCCTACACCGCTCACCAACAAGCAAAAAGAGACGTCGCAAAAGTCATCATGTAAATTGGGTGTTACACCGCATAACACAAATGAAAAAAAAAGCATAACACGGCTTTAGAAACCGAATTAAATCTTTTGTTAAATACTTTTTTTTATTTAATTTCAAATATATATGTACCTATCTGTATAACTAGCCTCTTGAGGAATATCATTAATTTAAATAAATTAAGTCTGGTGGCAGAATTTTTTTTTGTATCGTTAATTTTATGATAATCCGAACAGTCGGGTTCACGAAAGTTTTATTCTATGTAATGCTTGATAGTACAGCATTTTGAAACTGCTTTTAATAATTTATAGGCTGATTATTCTTACAAATATCATTATTTTTCAAAAATGTTATTGATATGATAATTTGGAACTGTAATAAATGTGAATATGGAAAAATATAATTGAGTTCTTTCATAAACTCAATACTGGTCGAAAGAACAAATGGTAGGGCAAGGGTGATGAGACCTAAAACGCTACTTCCAACATTCCGGCTACATTATTGACAAATAATAATGATGCTAATAGAACTTATGTAAATATCCTTTGAAATAGCTTTGACATGATAAAAGTTTTTAGCAATAGGACTCTTAATCTTAAATTTGGACGTGTGATGACTACAAGATGAGAATCCGTCAACGAACCCCTCTCTGCTAGAGCTAATCGGCAATACTAATTTGTCACTATAATAACCGATTCGGTTGACATCAAATAACCATTTACCAACAATCAATAAATGCGTTACAGTTTGTCAAAATCATTAGATTCGTGGCAGAATCATGCCATAATCAATATGCATATTGTAACGCATCTCCAGATACTCCGGGTTTTAAGCTAGGGTATAACTCGGCCCTACCTGCCGGCTATTTCTAGGTTCTCGTTCTATTTCTGGATGATTACTTTCGATTCTCTCGTAATCCTCTGGCATCTTGATTAACTTTTCCGAACTCTTAAAATCTGTCCGACGAAATACAATTGGTATTCCACCAAACAGTGTCGAAAAATTCTTTCCACTTGTTGTTATGCTGAATATCTTGCATGTTGCATAATATTCTACACTTCTATAACATACTTTTATATGGTTTTCTTGGTTTTTGCAGTCGTTTTCGTACCTGGTCATCCAATTCTTAAAAATATCGTGCTGGTAAAAAGTATGCTAGAAAGTCCTCCTTAAACAATCGCCAATTTTCCCAATATTTGTTATTGTTACGAAACTAGAGCAGTGCATTCTCTTTCAACAATGCTGGCATAGTCCTTGGCAACATGTTGCTATTAAGCTCATACACCTCCGACAATTCCTCGACCCGCTCGATGAAGCCGAAAGGATACTTTTCGCTGTCAAAACGGAACAACCATTTTCGTACGATGTCGATCATGGCAGCATACGTGATTTGTGACCTTTAATTTGCCATCTCTTGTGGTACCTCTAACGCCAGCGTTACGCCTCTGGTATGCTTGACTTCCAACTCATCTAATCTTGCAATCATTGTTTTTTTATGCTCACCAGAAACGAAGGCCGATAGTTTTTTTCCGCAGTTGATCTACCGAGCCAACCGTATCCAATGAAAATTCTTCTAGGTACTGCATCAACTCTTCTTTTTCCACGATGTGCGCTCCATTTTGTTTTCCTCTGTTTAGTCCTTTAACAAAATCAGTCTTAGAGGTCCCTGCTCGGGTGCATAATGTAACGTACCTCTGGTTACTCCGGGCTTAAAGCTGGGGTACAATTCAGTCTAACCAGATCCCTTCTTAGAAATAATAAACACTCTAAGACTGACTTTTTGTATTTTTCTTTATTTTTGTGGGGTTTCTTTTTTTTCTTACACTTTTGTTTCTTTTCATAACGTGAGGCATCAGGCTCCTACCCACCGAATGTAACTTTTTTTTTTTGTTTAATTAGGACCAGCACTAAGGGGATGATCCCTGTGCCGGAACTTGCAAAATAGGTTTCAGGAAGAAGAATAAAGACAGTAGTGTTTGTGGACATGCGATTTGAACCTTCACACACTAAAAATGGCAGGAAAGACCTCTGCGGGGAGTTTTTCCACATACGAACAGTTCGGCTAAAGTACGAATTCATTCTGTAATGGGTATGCGGTTCACTGGCATATCGACCACAAAGGGATGTGCTCTTAATGAAGAGCGTGTTGTACGCGAAAAGTGACAGGTTTCGGAAACAAGTTCCCTGATTTCATTAGAACACATTCCGTTTTAGTAGCGATAGAACAATGAAACACACCCAACATTGCGTCGATGCTCAGTGAGTTAATAGAGTTGGCTATCTTACAGTCTGGTGACTAATATG
The DNA here is from genome assembly GCA_947311025.1 of Lypha dubia. NCBI lineage: Eukaryota > Metazoa > Arthropoda > Insecta > Diptera > Tachinidae > Lypha > Lypha dubia. Next base: position 100,410,940 of record OX371260.1, on the reverse strand, counting down.
CTTCTTCGCTCTATCTTGTACGCGATCGAGTAACTTCAAAATAGATTTTGAAGCACCTGCCAATACATGAGAGTTGTCTTCCATTTTCGGGCGGATAAAGGTTGTATAGATATAAAGGAGATCAGATGGAGTGAAGTATGTCCATCGAACATCACAATGAATTTTTATGCCAAGAACATAGATTAAGCATCATACGTCTGTGCGTAAGCATTGCACATTTCGTGCATTAAAATTGACCCATTAGCATGACCCCAGTTTGAAATTGTCAGCAGATCGTGCCTTAGTGTATCAGTTATATTTTGCCGCATTTCCCTGACCTCCAACGGTTTTGGCCTGTTACTGAATGAATACGAATGAACTAAGCTGCTGTCATCTGCAAAAGAGTAGATAAGGTTGGACAAAGAAAATCATTGAGCAAAATAAGAAAAAGGGTAGCAGAAAGAACGGAGCCTTCGGTACCCCTGAATTTCTCTTGAACTCGTTTGATGAGATCCCATCTACAACAACTTGTATAGTGAGATCTCTGAGAAAGCTCGATACAAATCGAGTGAAGCCATCGTCGACACCAAAAGCAATCTGTTTTGACAAAAGTGCTCCATGCCACACTCTATCAAATGCCTTGGAAATATCTAGAGCCACAACTTTACACTCGCCAAAGTATTGTATGCTATTTTCCGAAAGTCCTTTCGTAGGTCCACCGTAGAGCGGCGCCTATGAAAGCCATACTGCCGGTCGCTAAGGAAACCGTTGAGCTTCAAATATTTCACAAATTCAACATACTTTTGTGGTGAAAAGATGAGTGTAGTGGTTGATAAATGAAAAAGAATAGCCGGCGCTTAAAAACGCCACAGGCCAAAAAGATCTTAAGGCAGTTGAATGCCAGTAAAGAAAAAAATATAAAGCAGATTTGAGCTCTATGATAATTATTGCCGATTAAAGGCAAAATGATAATTAATTTATTTTCCAAAAACTCGCTTCTTATATTCTAAATTAACGGTACCTTAAAGCTACAAAAATTCCTTATTCAATAAACATAATTTGTAGTAAACAATAACAATTAAAATAGAATAAAATATAAGCAGCAAAGTTGTTGTGTAAAATAACAATCAAAATAAAAGTAAAGTTGTTGTAAATTTAATTATTGTATACTGTTTGTTTTTGTAAAATTACATCAAAGGAATTTGCTTAAGAATTTGGTTACGAGGGTAGATCTAAAATTCACTACACCTACCCCTTAAGAAAAATTTTACAATTATAAGAATTAAAATTTTAAAATTTATTATTAATATTTTGACAATTAATATTTTTTGAAGTTATTATTGTGTATTTCTTTTATTTTGCCTCTTATATCTATGACACAATTTACTCCTTTCGTTTCAACAATTTTATATGGACCATGGTAAGGTGGCTGATTCTTTTTTCTATTACAGTTTTTTACTAAGACCATGTCTCCTATATTTAAATTTAATGTATTGAATTTTACACACTGTTCAACGCGTTTGATTTTAGATATTTCTAATAATTCTTTAGCTTTTTGCAATGAAAATTTTTACCTTGCTTTTAATTCTTTTGAATTATTATCAATATTATATACTGGTTCGAAAGTCAATATCTTGTCATTAGGCAAATTTGGTAATCTACCAAATATCAATTCATATGGAGTGTAATTAGTATCCATGTGTGGTGTTGTATTGTACGCGAAACAAAAATAAGGGATCCAGTGGTCCCATTCATTATCTTTACAGAAGCCTAAAAGAAATTCATTTAGCACTCCATGACTCCTTTCAACTGACCCAAGAGTTTCGTGGTGGTATGGAGTACTAAAAACTTGTTTTATTTCTAATAATTGGCATACTTCCGACACCAACTCGTTTACGAATTCAGTACCTTTGTCTGATTTGAGAACTTTGAAGTGCCCGTACCTTAAAATCAAATTTTCTACTAGAGCCTTTGCAATAGTTTTAGCTTCTTTCGTTTCAATGGGACATGCAATGATATATTTAGTTAAATCGCACTGTATAGTTAGTACGTATCTATAGTTATTCGAAAATCTAAGTGGGCCTAACGTGTCTATTGACACCGTTTCAAAACTTGTCCCTGGCGTATCTGTTATAGTTAACTTCTCTTTAGTGTGCTTTGTCTGCTTATTGATTTTGCACTCTTCACAATTTAATATATATTGTTTCATCATCTTATTCATATTCTTCCATACATATTTTTGTTTAAGCTTTAATGTTGTTTTTCTGACACCTAAGTGTCCTCCTATTGTTGAATTATGATACTCACTAATGAGCCTATTCTGTACCTCTCTATCTGTTACTCTTTCTGGTTCTTTATATATAAGAATTTTCAAAATCGATTTACTTTTACTTATTACTTCTTTAAATACTTCCTTGAACTGTTCTTTTGTTATTAACTTAAAAATTTCATCTTTAGCATTTAATGCTAGTTCTTTCACGTTCTTTAATAGCATTTTTGATAATAGCTTCTCCAAATACATCCGTGTGTTAGTTCGATTATCACCACATCTCACTACTATTTCCAAATCATGTATTACTACTTGTATTAAACTACTTTTTTCTATTATTTCAAACTTAAGTTTCTTCATCGCTTTAATATCAGAGATTGAAGTGCATTCCCAAATACACTCTTGTTCATGCTTTTTATTCGAAGTATTAACTCTCTGGTCTATATCTTTTCGCGCGTTTAATTTATTCTTCATATTTCTAGTTACAACTAGTATATCTTTACGTGTAATTTCGCTTTCGATAGGGATTAATGTTTTCAATGATTCGCTATTTATAACAATTCTAGATAATGCGTCGGCATTGGTATTCATTTTACCTTTTTTATATGATATTTCGAAATCGTAGTCACATAAATCTAATCTTATTCTAGTCATTTTTGATGACGGATTTCTGTGAGAAAATAACGATACTAAGGGTCTATGATCAGTAATTACGTAGAACTTTCTACCATAGAGGAATGGCCGGAAAAAATTTATTGCCCAATGTATGGCTAATAATTCTTTTTCTATAACGGGTTTGTTTATATCATGTTTATTTAACGATTTGCTCGCATATGATATTGGTAAATCTGACCCAATTTCACCTTGCGACAATACTGCTCCTAGTGCGAAATTGGATGCATCTGTTGTTAATATAAAAGGTTTTCTGAAATCAGGATACTGGAGTATTGGTTGGTTAAATAATTTTGATTTTAATGTCTCAAAAGACCTTTGACAATTTTCATCCCATTTAAAATTTCTATCTTTTTTTAACAATGTGTTCAAATCCTTAGCTATTTGTGCAAAATTTTTAACAAAACGCCTGTAGTAATTACAGAACGCCACAAAACGTCTGACTTCATCAACATTTTTAGGAACTGGATAGTTTTTTATTACTTCATGCTTTGCAGGGTCTGTACATATCCCCTTATCAGTTATTAAGTGACCCAGATAGACTACTTCTGTCTTTAGGAAATATAATTTATTTGTATTTAGTTTTAAATTATATTGCCTCAACTTTTCAAAAACTTTTACTAAATTGTCGTGATGGTGTTGTATACTACAACCAAACACAATAATGTCATCGACATATAAAAATGCTTCAGAATCTAATCCACTCAATGCAATTGTGAGCATCCTTTGGAAACTATTAGACGATATTTTCAATCCTAAGGGTAAACGAGTAAATTGAAAATGACCATTTCTAGTAGAAAACGATGTTAACGGTCTAAAATCTTTATCTAAATTGATCTGGTGGAAGGAACTAGTCATGTCTAGTGTAGAAAAATATTTAGCCCTACCTAGCTTATCTAATACGTCTTCAATTCTTGTTAATGGAAACTTATCACTTATGATTTTTTCATTTACCTTGCGGAAATCAACTACTAATCTCCACTTTTTCGTGTCATCTGCTGATTTTTTTGGTATCACTAACAATGGAGAGTTGTACGGACTCACGGATGGTTCAATAATATCATCTTCTAATAATTTAGTTACTTGCTTGTTTATTTCGCACATTTTTGACTCAGCGAGCCTATATGGTTTTATATAAACAGGTGCCGAATCGGCCATCTGAATTTTCTGACTATAAAAATTATTAACAGTTAACTTGTCACCATCAAGGTGGAAGACATCATTATAGTTTGCAATTGTGTCTTTCAAAGATTGTCTTGCTAACGGATCTATGGATTCTATTTTTAAATCTTGCAAACTATGCACTCGCTCTTTCTCTTTATTATTTATCCTCTTGCAACTATATACTTTGTACTTTGACAATGGTTTAATTTTTAACTTTAAATTGTTCAAGACTACATCTTTGTCAGTAGTATTTAATAATTTCACGTGTTGTATTCCCACGACTGGTATAATACTATTTCCTACGAAAATTCCAGGATTTATTTCCTTATTTAAAACGATGCTTTCCTCATCAGTACGTATATTAATAGGTGCTATAAGTTCTGATCGCGCTGGTATACATATTTCAGTTTTATAATCGCGTTTAGGGGTTATCGGTAGAATAATCTCTTCATTATCTATATTGAAAGACGTCGTATAAGTTCCAAAATCAATTTTACATCCATACTTTTCTAAAATATCTCTACCAATGGTTCCATTAGTATTAATTTGAAAATTATCTTCGACTATGTGAAATTTGTGTGTTATACGTTTGTTATCTAATTTTAAAGTTAAACATGCAGTACTGAGACTTTCTATAGTACCTGCAGTGTTACCACTCAGTGATGATATATCACGTTAATCTATATTATCTATATTATCTTTTTTGCAAATTGAAATATCGGCTCCAGTGTCTATTAAAAAAATGAGCTCCTTATTAATAGTATTGCAATTAATTGCTATATAATTATCAGTATTATTTGAAATTTTGAAACATTTTCGCCCTTCTGGATAACAAACTCTGTTATCCGGGTTTGTTAGTTTCCCTGATTATTTCTGTTGTTTCCAGATCTGTTTGAGAAGCCGTTTCTATTGTTATTATTAAATGGGTTTATATTATTATTACTTCTTGCTGCACCACTTCTATTTGCGCCATTATTAGTATTATTTCTATATCTATCGAAATTATTGTTACTATTACCATTTCCGTATCCATTGCGATTGTAGTAGTTTGCATTAGCATTATTAAAACCATTATCACGATTGTTATAATTTCTGTTCTAATTTTGATTAGAGTACCCCTGATTTCTGTACCCTGTGTAATTTCTATTAGTTCTTTGTGAGTTATTAACACGTTCATTTTCTTAAAATACTATTATCATTACTATTTGTTTGTAAACTTCTTTCTATGATTACGCATTTTTCTACTGCTTCGTCAAGCGTTTTGGGACTACTTGCCACTAGTACGTTTTGGTATTCTATATTGACACCCTTAATAAAAACATTTAAAGCCATATTTTCGCTCATTTTATAGATCGCATTTTTAGTTTCTAGTGATGGATTTTCTATCGCTTTTATTTCAAAATTACTTAATTGTTCCGATATTAATGCAACTTTTTCCCTGTAGGCTAAAATATTCATATTTCCTTGCTTAATCGTACCTAACTCACTTAAGACTTGTTGCAAAGTTCTAGGGTTTGGGTACGCATCAATCAGCAACTTCTTCAGCTCAGCAAACGTAGTTGGTCTGTTGGAACGTCCTAAGACACCTCGGGCATGCGCAGCTAGTTTGAAGTTATAGACGTACCTAATGAATATCTCTCGGTCTTCTGTTCTCAAAATATCATGTAATAATTCTGTTTGAACTATAAAATCTTCCAACACCTCATATGAACCCTTAAAAACGCAAGGGTTTTTACCTACTATTCCTATATCGAACTGTGCCATATTGACAAATTTTTCTTTAAGTGTATCTCCTGAGCCACTATGTAATTCTTTAGTTTCTTTTATAATTATACTACGTATCAAATTTTCAACCTTCGATTATAATTCTTTTAATTTTAATATAGTTGATTTGGCCTCTTTTTCTTCCAAACGGTTACTAATAGTCTCTACCTCTTCTTTAATTTGGGACAAACGCGATAATTTTTCCGATTTGTATGCAGAGGAGTAAACTCTGCTTTGCTCTTTTTTATATTTTACTCTAACTTCTCTAACTCACTATAATATTCATTAACTGTTTCCATTAAAGATATAATATTTATTATTTTACTTATATATTTATATAACAATTTATGTAAAATGGCTGGCAATACCTAACTCAATACATTCTTCTTCGCGTTTTGTTTTACATTAATTTCTTATATCAGTGTTTTTCTTTTTATGATTTCAATAATTTTTATATATTAATTTTTTTTTTTTTTTTTAAATATTATGAATTTTTATAAATGAAGAGAAATTCTTACTTCCTTTTAGTGAATATACATTTTAAAATATATCGTGTATGTATGAAAAAATTTTTTATAATAATAAAATAATAAACCGTGCCAAAATTTAGTGGTTTTTAATAAAAAATTTTTTTTTTATTTTGTTTGTATTATTATTATTGGCCAGATGTAATTCCTTTTGTTATTTTTTATTTATAAATTTAGCTATTGGCCTACCGTATTTTATGTAAATAAATTAAAATATTTTTATTCCATATTTTTCCCGACGTTTCGTGAATTGTATGTTCACTTTTTCAAGGGATATTTTTTATTTACTATGACGTCACATGAATATAATTTTTTAAATATTTAGTGTGTTGAATATCACTTTTAAATTTAATTTTTTTAAAAGACATGATATATACATAAGAATCAATTTAATTTAAACAGATTTTTTAAAAAGAGTAAAAAACAACTATTTAACTTATTTGATTGCAATTTTATAGCTTGCGCTCAAATTGTCTGTGTCCTCTGTGAACATACAATTCACGAAACGTCGGGAAAAATATGGAATAAAAATATTTTACTTTTATAAAATAACAAAAATTTTTTTGTTTTTTTTGTATTTGTTTCTCCAAAAAATTTTATTGGTTTGGGGCTGGCTTCCACTGGCATGATGTGTACTTTTGTGCTGCACTAGCTTCATTAACTGGTACGTAGTCCTACCTAGGAACCTTATCCTCTTCGAGTTTGGGCAGGATCGCCATGTGGTGAAAAGATGAGTGTAGTGGGTGATAAATGAAAAAGAATAGCCGGCGCTTAAAAACGCCACAGGCCAAAAAGATCTTAAGGCAGTTGAATGCCAGTAAAGAAAAAAATATACAGCATATTTGTGCTCTATGATAATTATTGCCGATTAAAGGCAAAGTGATAATTAATTTATTTTCCAAAAACTCGCTCCTTATATTCTAAATTAACGGTACCTTAAAGCTACAAAAATTCCTTATTCAATAAACATAATTTGTAGTAAACAATAACAATTAAAATAGAATAAAATATAAGCAGCAAAGTTGTTGTGTAAAATAACAATCAAAATAAAAGTAAAGTAGTTGTAAATTTAATTATTGTATACTGTTTGTTTTTGTAAAATTATATCAAAGGAATTTGCTTAAGAATTTGGTTACGAGGGTAGATCTAAAATTCACTACACTTTCCATTACTTTGGAAAGCACAGAGCAAATTGCAATTGGGCGGTAATTTTCAGGGTTGTTGGCCTCCACCTCTTTAGGGATCGGCGTTACATTAGCAACCTTCCATCACTTTGGAAATTCACCAGCATGGTAAAAAGTGCTGAACAGGTGTGCCAAAGAACGTGCTAACGTCGAAAAGCCCTGTTTCAAGACAAGTGCTGGAATACCATCCATCCAAATGAAAAACCATTTTAGCTGCACGCTCTCGAAAAAATAGTTTTGGCTTAGTTACAGATACTCCTTCGAGAACGGGTAGTGTTTGACTGCTTTCCGGCAAGTGACAATTTCTTGCGATCATTTTAACCAGAAAGTTAGCTTTATCAACCGAGTCAGAGAATACATGGTGGTCCTTTAAAACAGTTGGAATTGAGGAACTAGCATTATCCTTGACTCTTTTAACGAATGACTAAAAGCTCTTGCTACCCCGTGCGGCATCAAGAATTTTAGTGCGAAGGCACTGCTCGTATAAAGCTTTTTCGCGGCTTAGTACTCTGGTACATGAAGATCTCGCCTTTTTGCGCAGCGAATTAGTATCGGCGTTTTTACTATTACGCAAGATATTAAAAGCTTCCTCTCTGGATGTGACTGCATTTCTACACGTCTGATTGAACCAAGACAACTTTCTGTTTAATCGAAATTTGCTTGGATGGAATAAACGTTTTCATTTCCAGCAAAATTGTATTTTCTACCATTTTCTCCATGGTATCGACGCTATTGTCGAGAAAGCATAGCTTCCAATTGAAATGCCGGAAAAATTCGTTGAGCTCATCTCAACTCACCTTTTCGTACATATATTTTAAACGTCTCGTAGCTGATTGGGAGAAGTTGCGAAGATTAGAGGACGAAAAGGTTTTGGAAATGGTACAATGATCCAATTTACCAAGTTACATGTTGGCCTTCTGGAGTTGTGTGGATCGAATGGTGAACCTGAGATGAGTTGTGAACATTGAAATCACCAACAACGACAATTTCACTCTTCGGACAGCTGTCAAGGATCTTCGAAATTGAATTGGAAAGGGAATCGAAGTGGGATAAGGTTTTATCTCTTGCCGCGTTTGGTCTTCTGTGAGGAAACCCGAAATGTAAATAGTGTATCCTGATTTTGAATTTAACCCAGTGAGCATACACAGAGAAAAAATTCGACCTTAGCCCACTTATGTTGCAGAAGTCAATTCTGAATTGACCGACCATAAGAGTATGCAAAATGCTCTTTGCCATTCACTTCCTGGGTTAGCACCGCATTCAAGCCATAAGTACTGGCGTCTGGCTGCAGCGAAAATGGTTTTAAAAGTCCGGACAGACTAGTACAGGTGCGTCTGTGAGGTGTTTCTTCAAATTGCCAAACACTTCTTGTTGCTCCTCGTTCCATCGAAAATGCTTTATTCTCTTCAGTAGCGAAGTTAAAGGAAGTACGATTTGCGCGCAGCCTAGTACGAAACGGTGGTACCACGATGAGATGCCCAGACATAGGCGTAACCCTCGAATGTTTTTAGGGGTTTTAAATCTTCGATCGACGCCATCTTTTCTGGGTCCGTGTATATTCCGTTCTGTGTCACTATATGACCTAAATACCTAACTTCCTTTTGAAAAAACTTACCCTTTTCTTCATTTATCTTAAGCTTTTCTGCTCGCAATCTACGAAATACTAACGATGTTCCTAGTACGACGATGTCATCTAGTTACGCAAACGCGTGCGGCCCATTTCCGCTCCTATAACTCTAATTAAGATCCTTTGGAAGGTGGCAGCGGCTGATGTCAACCCAAAGGGCATCACTCGCCACTGGCACAAGCCCTTGCCGGCCACTGTAAAAGTCGTGTATTGCTTACTATTCTCTGCCATTGGTATTTGCCAGTACCCGTGTTTTAAATCTATACTACGTATGAAGTTTGCGTTACGTCTTTTGTCCAAAATAGGATTTATTCGTCGCAGCAGGTAAGCGTTGGCTATAGTTTTAGCATTCAGAAGGCGGTAATCGACGCAAAGTCTCATCTTTCCATTTTTCTTCGGTACCATCGCTATTGGAGCGCTATAGGGGCTATTATAGGGCTCTATGAATCCGTTTTCTAGTAGCTGGTCTATTTCCATGTATATTCGTCTTAGCATTTCTAGGTTCCGTTGGGTATATCTCTGTCTTACCGGTCGATCATCTTTAAGTATAATTTGGTGTTCCGTTAACGTAGTGGGGCCCTATACGTTTTTAAACTTCTCCAGCTCTTCCCTTTTCGCTTTTAACCTGCCTCGTTGAGTTTTGATCTGTTGGGTTGCTCTCTTCCATTCCCACAGGTATTGTCGCCTAGCCGTATAACTTCTCCAAAGCAGTATATCTCCACCTTTGTTAGGAAATCAAGCCCCAACAGAGCTTCGTCTATCATCCCAGCCATTACTCCAAAATCTAAGTTACACCTATTGGTCTCTACCTTCACATCTGTTCGTATCGCCTCTTTGAGTTCCACCGTTAGCCAACCTGATACTGCATTCGATTTCTCTTATGTTGTATTCGCCCCTGATTTTTCTCGCTAACGTTTCACTTATGCAGCTCCTGGAAGCTCCCGTATCGATATTTGCATCCCTCCTTTGGCTACCAATTTGGACGTCTGCTACTAGCCTTGACTCTGAAATTCGTATTGCGTTTACTGGTGCAAGGGTTGATTGTGCCAGTCCCACGCCTCTGCTTACAGCTGACGTGGGCCCATCACGTTTCCCGAATTTGCCGCATTGGCACCATTTGTCCGGCAACAATCCCGGGCTCGAAAGCCTCTTCTCCCACATTGTCAGCAAAACAGGACACCAGTGTTTTGGCAGAATATAAAACCATGACCCTCTCTTCCATACCTTCATCAAGCTAGCCTTGGATTAATAGGCCTATCCTGCTCGGCGGAGACTACCTGCCTCATGCGTTCCTCTCTTCGCGGCCCTACCTGCCGGCTATTTCTAGCTTCTCGTCCTATTTCTGGATAATTACTTTGGATTCTCTCGTAATCCTCTGCCATCTTAATAAACTCTACCAAAATCTTAAAATCTGTCCGACGAATATACAATTGGCATTCTACCAAACAGTTGCGATAGATTCTTTCCACTTGTTGTTCTGCTGAATATCTTGCATGTCACATAGTATTCTGTATTTCTGTAACATACCTTTTAAATGGTTCTCTTGGTTTTTGCAGTCGTTTTCGTACCTGGTCATCCAATTCTTCAAAATATCGTGGTGCTAAAAAGTATGCTAGAAAGTCCTTCTTAAACAATCGCTAGTTCTCCCAATACTTGTTATTGTTACAACAATTTTGGCATAGTCCTTGGCAATATGTTGCTATTAAGCCCATACACCTCGGCTTTACGCCTCTGGTATGCTTAACTTCCAACTCTTCTAGTCTTGCCATCTCCGTTTTTTCTTTATACTTACCAGAAACGAAGGCCGAAAGATTTTTACGCAGTTCATCTACCGAACCAACCGTATCCAATGAAAATTCTTCTAGGTACAACTCTTCTTTTATCAAAAGGTAAACCCATTCCATGGTTTCTTTTCATAGGGTGAGACAACACCAAAGATAGTTCGTCTATTTCTCATTTTTTGGATTTTTTTTTTTTTTGTTGTTAATTGTTATTCAGCTTTCATGGTTACGGATGTGATCCTGTAACCCTTATCCGAATACCCTCAACAGTCTTCTATCCTGCAGGGTGTTATCCAGTAGGATATGCTGGATGTTATCCTGCTCTTCACTTACAATATTTCCGTGGTTGTGAACTAAAGAAATAACTCACAAAATATCTCTAATCCAAATAAATACTTGCCCGTTGCCACGTCTTGTTATTGTGTCGGTCGCACGCTAAAACCCAAAAGCCCCGATTCGCCAACATCTTTTCTTTTATACATTTTTTTTCGTTCGTTGTCGCCGCCAAACTACATCTTTTCAGCTACATGTGTCGCTCCATCTCTCTATCACTCTCTTTCTTGCGTTGTTGCTATTGGGCGGAGTGAATAAAAATTAAGTGTATGCTACCAAGCTCCAAGTAGTAGCACTAGCTTTGTCTTTTCAGCACTAGCTAAAGCTACTAGTGAAAGCTAGAAAAAGTGTGAATAAGTCTTTGCTAGTGCTACATAGCTAGTGCTGAAAAGCGGTAGCATAAGCTGGAAAATTTAACAGCTGGTAGAAATCATTGATGAGTTGCCACTTTTTTGCTTTTATATCCCGGCGTAATGTTTTAGGAATTTTAATTTGTGAAGCATACGTATACTCTACGCAACCAAAATACAGAGAAATGCACTTGCTATATCTTTGCAAATAAGCAACACCTAAAAGCCACAGTTTATATTTACTCTGTAAATCTTGAAAATCACATTGTATGAAGAATAAAAAAACTATAAAGCACAAAAATTATAAAGTATAAAAGAGATAAATCCAATTAAATATGTTCGGAGGGGGATATTATAAAAATATTAATATGATGTTTAACTCGAAACTTTAGTTGGAAATAAATTTTCCCAATCAGCGAGCGAGTTCTTTGCTTTACAATACTTATTTCAAGTTCAACCAAACAGTCCGTTCAGAATTGATGGGAAAAAGTTGCAATTGCAAAAATTTGCAATATCAAATGCACAAGATTGTGAATACGGCTAATACATAACTAAAATGCAAAATAACGTAACTTCAATTTTCATACGTTTACAGGAGAAGCAATAAACTGTACAAAATTATCTATGATATACATATACATATGAAATGGCTTTTCTTAGAACTCGTTAAAAAAAGTATTAGAAACAATTAAAAAATACCCACGTATAAAAAATGTTGGGTTTTAATAGCGGAGTAAAATAAAATTGACGCCTTTAATAATAGGAACCTTGCAAAAATGCATAATATGTACATGTAGTATTGACAATTTTGGGTGTTTTAGTACTTTTTATATTATTTTGCATTTGGTTTTCTTAAAGTTGCGTGCGTATTGACTTTGTGCTGCTATTTAGGTGTTGTACCTGGATGAAAATAAATTGTCACAAAAGGTATTTACGCGGCAAACTCTAAATAAATCATAGTGGCAACGTCGTATAATGTCATTTGTTATTGTTTCACAAAAGTTGTATAAAACAACCAAAGTGAGTGATTTTCTTTACATATTATATTATATTTCAGATTATAACAATTATAATCTTAATAAATAAATAGAAAATATATGGGTGATAAAGGCAGTGCGGGTTTCTTTGAAATGGTTAAGAATTACAAAGTGCTATTTAAAAAATCCCAGCTGCCTGCTTTTAAAGCAGCGAAGGATGATGCGCTTTCATCTTTGCGGCAGGATTACATGAAGAAGTTTGGGCAAGAGATAACAACTGCCCAACTTAGAAAAAAAATAAAAAATATGAAAAACGACGTGAAGAAAAAAAGTGATGTACGCGCAACTGGAAAGAAGCCCATAATTTTGAAAAATTGGGAGCGTGAACTCCTAGACCTTTTGGAGCAAGATTCTAATACAGTTTTCAACAAGATTCCAGGTATTTTCAATAGCTGCAAGATATAATATTTGATCATCGTATTAATTACATACATATGTTACACACGATAGGTGCCATTGACATCAGCTTCGGCGTTGAGGGAGAAAAACCACCTCCAGACCTTGATTCAACAATCGATGAAGAAACAGGAAAGGCAAAAACATTTAATTTTAATGAAATATATGAAAAGAAAAAAGAAAATCCTAAAACAAAAAAAATTAAACTCGCTGATGAGACAGAGGAGACAGTGAACTTAACGCTTCCCGAGTTGCAAAGACTCGTACTTTTAAGGCAACTGAAACTAGTAAATTTAAAAATAAAAGAAAGAGAAAAGAAGAAAGAAGAAAACCTAGAGACTAAATTTGAGCAGATATATAATGAAAATAATGAAATATGTTCTATTGAAATATTGGACGAAATGTATTCCACAGATACATAGTTTTTTTTATATATTTTTAATATAAGTGTAGAATAAGTTTAGTGAATTCCAAGTATGGTTACTTATGTTTTTTTATAATAATAGGAAATTATCCTTAGCTGATGCCAGTTGGGCGTAAGCATAAAATAGTGCAAATGAATTTAAAATGTGATGTTTGTTTTTTTTTATTTAGTATGTAGGTATGGATTAATATTGTTGATAATTATAACAATTTACTATAACTATAACAAGTTACTCTTATGCCGATTAGCATAAAACAGTACAAATGAATTTGAAAAGTGATTTATGTCTATTATATATGTATAAATATTTCTAAAATAAAGCATAAAATAAATAAATATGTAACGCAAACGGCTTTGATGGTTAAATCACTAGAGTAAAAATTGTTTTATTTATTCAGTAGACAAAGAGCTGAGCACATTTGCAATTTCTTGTCTTCTCCTACGGCCTAATTCTCTAAAATTATTTGTGAAGTCTGTATCATGATCCTCTTCGTCACCCTCTATGAAAAGTTCTGTCGCTTCGGGTTGAATTTCTAAATCATCCTTCAAAAAAATTGCAATATTGTGCAGTACGGCGCAGCTAACAATCACTGCTGCAACTTTGTTGAGTGCTACACGTACTTTGTACTGTAAAATGGGAAAACGTCTTTTCAATTGCCCAAAGCAACGTTCAATTATAACTCGATTTTTCGCATGATGTTTATTGTAGAATATTTCTTCTCGAGTTGTTGGTGTTTTAATTGGTGGTAGAAGCCAAGGTCGAATGCCATAGCCAATATCACCTAAAATAATTGCATCGCTGCGCTGATTATTCATAAAATTGAAAATTCGTGATCGTTTCAAGATTCGGCTATCGTGTACTGATCCTAGCCAACTGAAGTCAATTGACGTGAATTCTTCCCTTGCATTGCAAGTAGCTTGCACATTTATGCTGCAAAAACCCTTGCGGTTAACGTATTCATCCCCATGATTTGGTGGCTTTTGTATTGCAACATGCGTGCAATCTATGGCTCCAATAGCGCAAGGAAAGTCATATCGCTGTGTCCACTGCTCTTGAAATAGCTTAATTTGTTCGATATTTGTCGGAAATTTAATCCACAGATGAGCTTTATTCATGACTTTCCTCAAAACTACTTTCACGTTTTGCAAACAGTTGTGCGATGTATGCCTTCTTCTTTACCAACTCCTATTTGAAAACCAGGATCGCTTAAAAAACGGAGAAAAATTTCCATTCTTTTGATTTGCGACAACGCTGCTCCTCTGCCTTCATGACTTTCCTCCAAAAAGTGTTCCGCCAACCATCTTACATTGTGTTCGCGAAATCTGTATAAATTGAAATAGTCGGATGGACGAGAATGTGTTCTAACGCGGTATTCTTTCCTTTGACGAACTTGCATAAAAGCCGGCATATTTATATTTAAGTTAATTTAAACGAAAAACAAACACTTTTTAATATAAAACAGAAAAACTTCCAGCACCTCAATCAGCTGGCTACAAAAATCAAAGCATAAACTAGTAATATTAAGTATTTACTACTTTTTATTCACACCTTTTTCAAGCCAACGCTGGGAAAACTAGCTTTTGCTAGCTAGCTTAAAGTACTAGCTTTAGCTGAATTTTTTATTCACCTCAAAACTAGTTAAAACTAGCGAAATACCAGCAAAAGCTTTAGCTACTCTTTTATTCACACGGCCCATTGCTGCCTTCGTTACCAACTCATCATTGATAAATAATTCTCTTATTTCAGCCTAACAAAATATTACTGTCGTCATGATCTATCTTATACTCTGCAGTATCTCTGTAGTTCCCCTCATTCTCTTGTAGTTTTAGTCCACCACTCTTTTTTTTTTGTTAATCCGCCTGTTTAAGAAGTTGTGAACACACTTAATAATTGTTAATGATAATATGAACGTTAGTGAACTCCCTTAATGTTGTTTTAACAAAGGATATCATATTACACAATGAATTAACTGCAAACATTGCTACTTCAATTTGATTGGTCAATTTAACGTAAATTTAAGTTTTAAGTATTTTGTCGACTCAACAATTAATTGTTAATATTTTAGTATAAATACCACAATAAAATTATATTTCTTTGTCAATAGTAAAAACTCGCTTTTTATTCATTGATCACATTACGTTCAAGTTACAAGTGCTTGAAAGTAAAACCACACAAGCAAAAATTAGAACAGTTCAAATTCAAGTGTTTGAGCTGAGTCATACTAATAAAATCATTTACACGTTTAATTCTAAACATTTTGGTGACCCCGACCACCATTGATTTTAAAGCTTCCCCCCACCAGCGGTAAGGGGTTTTAAAGTTAAATTGGTGACTTATAACAGCACGCAGCCTACCCATTAACACTGGTATTCAAGTGGAAGAATTGCAACATAAAATCTGCCCAGCGAATCCTTATCTTCAGCAGAGGCTATAAAAACATCATACTAGTGGTGCAACACATATCAGCAGCTCCAGCAAATTAGAGCACTGACAACAAGCATCGGTTTATTGGTGACCAACTTCATCATCTCCACTAACACGAAGTTTCAGTGGACATATACTACCAGCACTACACCATTAGTGCAACAAACATCAGCAGCTCCAGCAAATTGATTAGAGCACTGATAACAGGCATCGGCCCATTGGTGACCAAATTCATCTCCAATTTTTTTAGCGCTTAAACAGGCAGTTCCATATCGTACACAATGGCGGCAGCAGAGTTATTGGATACTCTCTTGAATACAGGCGAAATAATTCAAGCAATAGTGCGAAACTTTAAAAAGGATTCTGCGGACAGAAAAACCACCGCAGAATACTTTGAGGAGCGTAGCCGTCGACTTTTGCAAGCCTGGGAGAAATTTTGAAGCCACGGATA
Organism: Lypha dubia; assembly: GCA_947311025.1. Lineage (NCBI taxonomy): Eukaryota > Metazoa > Arthropoda > Insecta > Diptera > Tachinidae > Lypha > Lypha dubia. The sequence goes on along the minus strand of OX371260.1, from coordinate 100,394,557 downwards.
CAGAATTGCGTATGGTTGACGATGTTGAAACGTTAAAAGCAGAGAATGAATATTTTACTATGGACTACTATTCAAAAATTAGTGAGATAACTAATGTGTATAAAAATCTGTTTACAACAGAGGTTAATCGTCTTAGAACATTATCCCTACAAAAGTTACCATCAACTAAAACTACTGGTGCATCAGTGCCTCTTCTGAAGTCTAATGAAAATCAAGGTTTGATTCGGAAGGCAAAAGCTAGAATGACAGCCTTAAGTAGGTTTTTAAATGTATTAAACATTAGCGACGAAATACAACCTCGTCCATTTTATGACATCAAACTGTCAACCATAAACAGTCTTTGGGATCAGATCCAAGACTTATACGACAGTATATGCGAGCGCTTTGATGATCCATTGAATTCTGGCTTTGAGGTTACAACATTTTATGAATTGAATGACAAAGTTCAAGAACAGTTGGTCAGACTGCCCATATTGGCTAAAAAGGCACAAAACGTTGGTGAAAATCAGCCAACTCAATCAAATCAGTCATCTTCATCGTTACATCTTCCAAAAGTTACAATACCGAAATTTGATGGCGACTATTTAAAATGGCGGCAGTTCTATGATTTATTCTCTGAAATGGTGGATAATCAGCCGATTCCCGCTATTCAAAAATTTTGGTATTTAAAGAGTAATTTGACAGGAGAAGCTGAACATCTGATAAGTCAATTTTCTCTATCAGAGACAAACTATAGCACTGCCTGGGGAACCTTACAAGATCGCTACAATAACAAGAGAATTTTAGTAGCGAATCTAGTAGAAAAAATACTCAATCAACAGTCCGTGACGTCATCCGCACAATCCATCAAAGCCATGCATGACACCACCAAAGAATGTTTACTGGCATTAAATAACTTGGGAATCGAAACAGATTCCTGAGATGCGATTATTATTCAGTTATTGATGAAAAAACTTGACAAAAGCACACACATCAGGTACATGCAATCACTAACTAATCCAAAGGATGTGCCAAATATAGCTGACTTCTTATCGTTCCTTGAGCTTCAATTTCAATCTATGGAAGCAATTGTTCCTAGGGAAAAATCGACTTATAAAGCGGTGTCAACAATAGTAACATCTAACGCACACAAAATTAGCATATGCAAATTATGTAATAACAGTAGTCATCAACTGTATCACTGCAAAAAATTTCGGCAATTATCAGAAGCAGAACGACTACGTTGGGTGCAGCAACAGAATCTATGCGTCAACTGCTTCAAAGATGACCACACTGCGAAAACCTGCAAGTCAAGTAGCTGCAAAAAATGCGACAAAAAGCACAATACATTAGTCCATTTGCAAGAGAAAGACAACACGCAAATGGATAAGAAATCAAATTTCAGTTCACAATCAAATACAGCCGAAAGGACGACTGCTTCCAATGTCGTAGCAGTTACATCAGCAACAACTGAAGTTGCTGCGGGCCGCCAGGGCTATGTTGTGCTAGCAAGAGCACAAGTCATAATTACAGCCTCAAATGGTGCATCAGGTAAATTTAGAGCGGTATTGGATTCAGGGTCACAGGTCAACATTGTATCTAAACGCCTTTGCCAAAAATTATCTATTTTACCATTAGGAGCTTCCCTTTGTCTTGACGGCGTTGGCGAAACCAAAAAGCATTCCAAGTATCGCACAAACGTTCAAATGAAGTCCAGAGATCTCAGTTTTTCAGCAAATGTGGAAGCATACATATTACCAAGTATAATTCCCGCACAACCAAGTCAACATATTAACAGTTCTTCTTGGAATATTCCCAACAACATTCACCTAGCAGATCCTCATTTTGATCAGCAGGATAAAATAGACTTGCTACTGGGAGCAGAATTTTATTAAAAATTAATAAAAAGTGGGACGATACACCTTGCTGATAATCTACCAACTCTACAAAACACAGAACTAGGCTGGATTGTAGGGGGTGCAATAAGAAGAAATCGAATTCGTAATCCACTATATTCATCCACATGTGCAATATTTGGAGACACCGCTTCATTGGAAGAAGCGATAGAGCATCTTTGGAAACTTGACGAAATTGAGGTTAGCGAAAAGGCACTTTCGGAAAAACAAGGTGAATCACATTTCACTCATCATGTGCACACCAATCTAGATGGCCGCTTCACTGTCAGTCTTCCGTTATTAGGAGAATCCCATAAGATGGCCGTCAACAGATTTCTTGGCTTAGAGCGTCGACTTCTAAAAAATGAAGACTTTCGGACGCAATATATAAAGTTCATGCAAGAATATGAGCATCTAGGACACATGCAAAGGGTCAACATTGATACAATGTTAGATCCTAAATATTTCATTCCGCACCATTGTGTGATGAAACCCGATAGCACTACAACGAAATGAAGAGTAGTCTTTGACGCATCAGCGAACACATCAACAGGACTCTCGTTGAATGATCTAATGTATACGGGGCCAACGGTACAGAGTGAATTGTTCTCGATCCTACTACGTTTTCGAGTACCGAAGTTTGTATTCACCACCGACATTGAAAAAATGTACCGACAAATACTACTTGATCCCGATAATCATCACTATCAATTGATAATATGGAGAGAAGACCCTGGATTGCCAATTAGCTACTACAAACTTAACACGGTAACTTATGGAACTCGGGCAGCACCTTACCTCGCCACAAGATGTTTACAGAAAATTGCTGCTGAAAATATTATCAATTATCCGTATGGTGCGAACATGCTTAAGAGTAATTTTTACGTTGATGACGGCCTTGGAGGCTGTGATAGTCTCAACATTGCACTCGAGACTCAAAACGAACTTATAACGATTCTCAAAAAGCATGGGTTCAACCTAAAAAAATGGTGTGCAAATCACCCACAGTTATTGATGAATATTCCACCCGGCGATCAAGAGGTAGATCTAGACTTCAACAGTAACGACGCTAACACCATAAAAACATTAGGGATGCTATGGCTGCCAAAAACAGATCCATTTTGCGTCAAGGTAAAAATAAATAACCTACATATTGTCTCCAAACGTACGGCAACTTCAGATTTGGCCAAATTATTTGATCCTCTTGGAATACTAGCACCCATAGTGGTCAGAGCAAAGATATTCATTCAGCAGTTATGGCAGTTAAAGTTAGACTGGGATGAGCCATTGCCTAATGACCTTCAGGAAATTTGGACTAAATTCAGAAATGATTTAGACAGTTTAAATCATTTCAAGGTGCCTCGACACCTGTTTAAGGGACAACTTCCAACCAAAACAGAGCTGCACATATTTTCAGATGCCTCTGAAAAAGCGTTTGGCCCTGTTGCCTATCTTCGAGCGACTCTTAAGGGTGGTGCAATCATGGTACAATTACTTTGCGCAAAGACAAGGGTCGCACCACTAAAACAACAAACGCTACCTCGGCTAGAGTTATGTGCTGCAGTTATGGCTGCTCAACTGGTGCACAGAGTGAAAACGGATCTCCAAATAAAAAATCAGCCTGTATTTTTATGGACTGATTCCGATATAGTACTATCCTGGATAAACGTTCAATCTACCTTGTATCATACGTTTGTGGCTAATCGAGTCTCCAAGATCCAATCATTGACACTACCCGATCAGTGGCGCCATGTCAGATCAAAGGACAACCCAGCTGATATACTGCCCAGGGGCGTACCAGCACACAGCCTTTCTGGATGCAATTTATGGTTTTATGGAGCACTTTTTTTGCACGGACGAGAAGAAATGTGGCCACGCAAGTTCTCACAACAACTCCAAATTCCCAACGACGCTGAGAAAAGGAAGACAACTATAATTTCAGCAGTCAACGTTGTCAACTATGACTTGATATACAGAATTCCACATAAAAATTCCTTCAGAAATTTGCAGCAGGTAGTTGGATACACTCTAAGATTCATCAAAAATATCAGGAAGAAAAATGAAGACCGATCACCTAATAAGTCATTAACTCCGACTGAGCTAGATGATACACTGTTCCTGATCATAAAGTTTATTCAGAGGTCCGAATTTTCTCCAGAAATCAAACAACTGCGAGAAAACAAAGAAATCGACAACAAAAGTTCCATTGTAAGTTTGCCCCATTCCTAGACAAATCAGGCATTTTACGAGTAGGAGGACGACTAGAGTCTTCATTATTATCATACGACGCGAAGCATCCAATGCTGGTTCCATATAACGACCCCCTAATAAAACTCTTATATACAATGATTCACGAAGACAACAAACATTGTGGACCACAAGCTCTTTTGTACATTATACGACAACGATTCTGGCCAATAAAGGGAAAAATTATGGCACGTTCTACGGTTCAAAAATGCATTTGATGTACCAGAGCTCGTCCACTACTATGTTAACAAATTATGGGCAATCTTCCGCAAACTAGAGTTACCCCAGCACGACCTTTTATCAATGCTGGGGTAGATTATTGTGGACCCTTTTGGATTCACTACAGGGTCAGTGGCAAACGGCCAACAAAGGCGTATATAGCCGTTTTCTGCTGTTTTGCCACTAAGGCAGTTCATCTTGAACTGGTTTCGGATTTATCAACAGATTCCTTTATAGGCGCCTTAAAGCGTTTTATTGGTCGTCGTGGACGGTGTCAGAATATTTACTCAGACAACGCCACCAATTTTGTTGGGGCAAAGAATCAACTAGCAGAATTATCCGATAACATTTATTCAAGCCAGGCTCAGGAATCAATTATCTCCGCGTTCAGCTCAAAAGGAAAACATTTTCACTTCATTCCTCCAAGAGCACCACATTTTGGAAGTCTGTGGGAAGCAGCTGTAAAGTCTGCAAAACATCTTCTTCTGCGTAGTGTTGCGAATGCATCACTAACGTACGAAGAATTGAAGACAGTCGTGGTCGAAATTGAGGCTATACTAAATTCGCGTCCACTAACACCCATAACAACTGATCCAGAAAATCTTGAAGCCTTAACTCCTGGTCACTTTCTGATTTGCGAAGCACTTACATCGCAAGTAGATAGTAGAGCACAGCCAACAAACATGTCAGGATTATCCCATTGGAAGCATGTGACCCACATAAAGCAGGAATTTTGGAAAATATGGTCAACAGAATACTTAAACGAACTTCAGCAAAGATGTAAATGGCGAAAGCAATCTGTTAGCCTCAAAAGTGGAGACATGGTAGTAATAAAAGAAGATAATATACCTATTATAAAATGGCCTTTAGGTAGAACTGTTCAAGTATACCCAGGTGATGACTGCATAGCAAGAGTCGCTGACGTAAGAACTGCATCAGGAATATTCAAACGTCCAATACATAGACTGGCATTACTGCCCATACATAATGATCCAGAAGGACTTGCTGATGACAACAATCAATCAATTCATTAATAATTTAGTTTAGCTTATACTCCTGTAACTAATAACTTTATTTTCCAACATACCTTGAAATTTCATTTTTACTTTAAACTTTCTCCCTATGTTTATTTTTTATTTATTTTGTTTTGAACAGTCGTTCAACGCGGGGGAGAATGTTTAAGAAGTTGTGAACACACTTAATAATTGTTAATGATAATATAAACGTTAGTGAACTCCCTTAATGTTGTTTTAACAAAAGGATATCATATTACACAATGAATTAACTGCAAACATTGCTACTTCAATTTGATTGGTCAATTTAACGTAAATTTTAGTTTTAAGTATTTTGTCGACTCAACAATTAATTGTTAATATTTTAGTATAAATACCACAATCAAATTATATTTCTTTGTCAATAGTAAAAACTCGCTTTTTATTCATTGATCACTTTACGTTCAAGTTACAAGTGCTTGAAAGTAAAACCACACAAACAAAAATTAGTACAATTCAAATTCAAGTGTTTGAGCTGAGTCATACTAATAAAATCATTTACACGTTTAATTCTAAACACCGCCTATAAGGCAAAAATACAAGGATAAGGTTTTTTGCTTTTGTATTATATATATTCGGCTATTACGTTTTCGTACATTTATATGTATCAAATCAATTTTTATAGTTTTGTCCAATATCTCGGTCAACTTTTCTGACCATCATCAGGGACCTAATAAAATACAACAATTGTAATAATTATTAATATGTAAATAACACATTAATAAAATGTATAATTTTTAACACCATTTTTATATACAAAATGCTATGAACTATGAACTTTTTTTTTGTTTACTTTTGTTTGTTAATAATTTCTCTTTTTTGTTCTGCTGTATTTATCTACTGTATGTCTATACTGTTGAGCGGTTTTTGCGTATGGGTTTTATAATTGAGTCTTATTTAGCGGGACATAAATTATATGGAGCATCTCTAACATAAATCTCTGTTTATAATTACTCTCTTCCATCTTAGGTTATACGTCCATGGATGCGAGTTAAGCTTAGATAAGCTATATCCACCAATACAATGGCCCGTCAGTAGAGGAACACCTACAATAAGTGATCTAATAGAATTTGATAATTCTCAAGACTATAATGTACCTTATTATGAGAATGAATGCGTTAAGACTGGAAATAAACTAATCAATATTTCACCAACCTCTGAAGACAAATATTTACTGGGGCACGTAATTGACGGAAGGGCTTTATTGCCAGCAACATTTTATTTAGAGAGTGCTTGGAAGACGTTTGCGTTAACTTTAGGTATTATTGACTTTGCCTCCATTGATGTTGAATTTGAAGATGTTCGCTTTTTACGCGCGACTACACTTTCGACCAAAGATAACATTAACCTACAAGTTTCAATACAGCAAGGAACAGGTGCATTTGAGGTTTGTACTTATTTGATCTTTTAAATGTTATATATAAGGGGCTACATTTTGTACTTCCGAGTTTAAAAGTTTATAAACATAGTGTAAAACATGAAAGTTGACATTTATAATGGACTAGGCAACAAATAATCAATGAAAAATATTCAAAATCTAATTAATATATAATTAATTAAGAATATAATTGATGTTATGACTCGATATAACTTAATATATTCGAGTAATCAGAAAATGGATTAGGTAATTAAAAAGAGCGCACACTGCTCTGCAAAAAATCACTTTTTGGCTCTCCTTTAAATAAAACTATGTGGACTATATGGATTTTGATGTGCTAAACTCAAATCCGTTTTCGGCTTTTCTCCACCACGTATGGTTTTTTTTATGGGCGTGGTAATTTTTCCCCCCTAAATTAGTCAGGTACGAAGACATATTTCAGCATAACTCGAAAACGACTCATCCGATTTTCATGCACAAAACATCAAAAGATGAGTAAGAAAATTATATTAAATTTAATTCAATAAAAGTTTTTTTCTAAATTTTATCGTTTTGGAATTATTCAAAAATTTAAGAGGGAAAAAAATTTTTTTGCAAAATTCGTTTTTTTTTTCAGTTTAAAAATGCAATAAAAAAAAGAAAAAGCAAATATTTTCAATAATAAAATAAGGTATAAATCATGAAAATCGATTAACAAATGCCGATTTTATTCTCAATTTACCGCAGGTACCCAATATTGAACGAATATGTGTGCAGTCAACCATACATATGGCGATAGGATTGCGTTAGCTGAGCAGGGCAGGCAATATAAGGCAATTCTTGAAGCATTTTGTTGCTTATTTTATCGACACCTGGGGCTTTTTTGATCTTAAGACTAGTGAAAGCCTTTCTAAGTGGTTAACAAAAAGAGCACCTTTTTCATCATCAGTTCCTGCCCGTAAGGAAGATTTGCATATCAGCGGCCTTTTAAGTCCTCTGGCTACAGACCACAGCAAGTAATAGCCTTTCTATATCCACACAAAAAATATTGTTATCTCTCACTTGTTGATTTGGTTGATTTAAAGGTGCTTTAGAGCAGCTTGACTAAAATATGCTTCAAACAGCCTAATAGAATCATCTATGTCAGAAGGTGTTCTCAACGGCACTCTTGCCGGGCAATGAACAGTAAAATATTTTTTGTATTTCAGCCAGTTAATATGTGCAGATGTCATCGGTAAATCAAATGTACATGTTGCAGTTTTGTGAGAGTAAATAGTGACAATTGTAGGTGAGTGGTTTGAAGATAAATCCAAAGATGCTTCAACTTGAATCAGTTCGCTGGGCACACTTTTTACTATTCCAATATGTTGGCTGACCACTTGAAACTACATTCAAACCCATTTTGGAAATTGTGTCAAACAAAAGTGTGTGTTTTTGCATTGTAGTCGCCAGCTGCTAGAAAACGGGAAATCAGTGTTCTATAAAATGCGGTATATTTACTTTCAGTAATTGAAAATCTGGGAGGGGAGAAAACGAATGAAATCACAAGCTTCTGATAAAAATGTTCAATACAGATATTTGTTGCTTGAAGATATTCTTCACAAAGATCGCTTAACAGGTAGTGATTTATTCGCGTTTTTAAAAGAAATCGGTATACTGATACATTCTGCTAATCTGATTGCACATGGTAATGTTTATCAAAAATAAAAACTCATAGTAATTTGAATTTTCATTAACTCAATAAAACTGAACTTAAGCCTGATAATAATAATTTCTCAATTATACATTATTACAGTTCAAAATATAATTACGTTTATTCGTAATCATAATATAAAATATTAATTCAGCGGGAATAACATTTGTTTTTCTGTTAGACGAATTTTTAAAAAACGAGTAAAGAGAGCAGCCTCTATGGTTAGCAGTGTGATTTCCTCCGCAATTGCCACATTTTTTCAGCTTGGGATCGCCTTTTATTTTGTTGCAGTTCGTGGTACTGTGTAGCTCACCACATACAACGCAAACAGTATGCAACTTGCAGTTAGTTTTGGTATGGCCAAATTCTTGGCCGGGTATACGATAGTATATTATAAAAACAAGACATATGTATTTACATATATACCTTGGTTAAGCCAATATGAAATACACAATAAAACTAATATCTACGTACATATGTACATATGTATGTATATGATGGAAAAGTGCGCAATTATCTAGCTATTGTATTGGTGACTTAAGACGCATATTAATATGTAAACATATCTGATATATTTCCAATGAATTTTTCTAAGCTCTTTTCGAAATTTTATGCTCTTACATTAATGTATTCTTTTAAAACAAATAATAAATATCGAAACATCAAGCATATTGCGACATTTAAATCACATACAAATCTTATTAATTTCATACATTAGTACAGAAATAATAAAACTTTAATAAAATGAATATCCAAAAATTTGGAAACTGGCTAAAATTATTCCTATTCCTAAATCCAATTCTGATTATAGGCCATTAGCAATCTTTCCATTTCTATCCAAAGTCTTTGAAAGATTAATCCATAATCAAGTTACACAATATCTTGAAACTAATAATATGCTGACTGATCGGCAATCTGGCTTCCGTAAAAATCATAGTTGTATAACGCATCTTCTAGATGTTAGTGAAGATATAAGACAGCAGGTTGAGCGCGGTAATGTTACATTTTTAGTTCTCGTGGATCACTCCAGAGCGTTCAAAACGGTTGACCATAGTATTTTGTGTCTTAAACTGAAACATATGTTTGGATTCGCATTAACTGCCACAGGTCTAATATATTCATACTTAGTCGATAGATACCAATATGTTGAAACGCCTACCTCATTAACTCGTGGTGTTCCGCAAGGCTCCATCTTAGGCCCTCTCCTTTTTTCATTATACGTGAATGATCTCCAGGGCAAACTCGAACACTGCCAAATTAGATTGTATGCGGACGATGTTCAGCTTTATTTTAGCTGCTGCAATACCGCCGTTGATGAATGTGTGAGGACCTTAAATCAGGAGTTAGGTCGTGTCTGCGAGTGGGCTACGGCTAATGGACTAGCAATTAATCCTACTAAGTCCAAGTGCCTGATTATTAGAAAGAGTTTATCTAATTTTAATTGCAATCCGATTTTAACATTAAACAACCAGTCCATAGATATTGTAAATTCTGCTAAGAATCTTGGTGTACATTTTAACAGAACTCTCACTTGGTCTAATCATGCGAACGAACGTTTTCAATGTTAAGAAATCTCTGGCAAACTCAGTATTGTACTCTAATTAAAATTATAATAATCCTTGCCAAATTTTATTTAATACTGATTTTATTGTACGGCTGTGAACTTTTTGCCAGCTGCGGTAGTGTAAGTAAAAGAAAACTTAACGTAGCCTTTAATAACATTATTCGGTACGTATGTATATGGTCTCGGAAGATATGACCATTGTTCCCCCTACTTAACCTTGCTTTATGGCATTACTTTTGATGACTACATAAGAGTGCGCACTTTACTGTTCATGCATAAAATTATATATACACATCAACCTGAATAACTCTTAGAACGTTTAAGCTTTTTAACGCTTGCCAGAGGTAAAAGACTTCTAGCGTTTGGTCATCGATCTCTGGTTTCTAAATAACACTTCTTTATTAATGCTGTCAGTCTCTGGAACGGAATCCCCTATAGAATTCATACCATTACTAACGCACGTCAATTCAGGAAAAGTATTTTTTATCATTTCTCACGTTGAATATATTTTTGTACATTCTTATATTGTTTTTGATAAAGTCTGATATTATAATACTGTAGTTTTTCATTTTTTCAGGTTATATATTTTTTTATTTATTATTATTTTAGCTGGTTTTATTACTAAATTTTGGTTAACTTTTTGAAACATATGAAAACTTATATTATCAGGCTCAAGTTTGGTTTTATTGAATTAATAAAAATTCAAAATTACTGAGAGTTTTTTTTTCATGTTGAAAAATATTATCAGTTTTTAGCAGAACGTATCAGTACTGATTTCAAGGCCGCTACACCTCTCATCAGCGTTTAATTGTCCATCTTTACAATTTTCGTAAAGTGGATACTAATTGAGAAGAATATCAACTATTTAACCAGTTTTAAATAGAAATAGAATACGAGAATTAATTTTTACTAATAATCAACACAAGGTTAGGTTAGCAGGTTGCTGGCAAAGTGAAGATTAGATTCCAGCTCACTTGGGTCCTTACGTGGTCCCATTGTGCTACCTGTAATAAAGGAGAGTAATAGAGGGAGTAGTAAAGGGAGATTAGAAGAGTCAGAAGAAGAATAGGCAAAGACAGGGACAGAGAAGAGCAAGAGGAGAACAGGAGGGAAAAGTTGAGGCAAAGGGTGAATTTTGCAGTGTAACAGCCAGGATGTCAGCCCATTATTGGGCGAACCATCCACTGCTCCTGATAAAGGAGCTAAGACAGCCAAGTTCCGTAACTGAAAGCTCGGAGAGGGTACTGAAGGATCTGTTGCCTAGAAAGCGAAGGCGGTAATCCTCCATAGCTGGGCAGCGGCATAGAAGGTGTGTTATGCTTTCATCTTCCTCCTCGTCGTTGCAGCTGAAGCAGTATTCGTTGTATGGTAAACCCATGCGTCTGTCATGGGTTCCGAAGGCGCAGTGTCCCGTGATCGTGGCCACAAGATTGCGCAATTGTTTTTTGGGAAAGTTCAGCAGATTTTTGGTTCTGTTGACGTCTATGCAAGGCCATAGTGTCCTCGCTGTGGTGCAGGTTGGCTCATTAAACCATCTGGTTTGTGCCAACTGCAAAAGTGTTTTATCAATTCGCTTCCAGCAGGATCGGAAGGCCGCAGAAATTGTCAATATCAGCAGCCTCTAGCTCTGTGCCTCTCCTGGCCAGATTGTCAGCGATGAAATTGCCTATATTTTCCCCGTGTCCCCGTATCCATATAAGGGTAACACTAGAATAATTAGCCAATGTGTTAAGTGATTTCCTGCATTCCAGGGTAAGAAGGGATGTTGTGTACACACCCGAGAGTGCAATTATTGCAGGTTTGCTGTCGGTTATGATTTGAATTACTCTCTTTGTTATTCGATAGTACCGCAGCCAATTTGTAGCCTTTTTGATGGCGGATATTTCAGCTTGTAAGATACTACATTCGTCCGGGAGTCTGAAGGAAATCTTGATCCCGAATTCTTCAATGTAGACACCCCCTCCAACCCTGGAGCCCCGTTTAGAGCCATCCGTGAACACTCGTAGGGCCCCGTGCGGTGTAGGGTGGAAGTCCTCCGATAAAGAGTAATTAAATACTCTACTAAAGGAAGGTTTTGGAATGCAATGGTCGATGAGATCAGGGATAGTTCCGATGGTCTCTACAATGCTGGCATGACCCCATGGTCGATGATTCCATGCGTCAATAGTACTAAGTCGTACCGCAGTGCGTAGTGCTAGCTTCCTAGCCAATAAGTCAGCCGGAAGCCACCCCAGCATAGCAAAAAGGGCCTTTGTGGGCGTAGTTCTAAGGGCACCAGTTATCATGATTGCCATTAAGCGAAGAGTTTTCTCAATTCGCTGTCGGTTTGTTGCCAAGTCCAGTGCTTTCCTTCAGATTGCAATACCGTAGAAGAGTGTTGGTTTGATAATAGTTTCAAATATCCAATTAATCCCTTTAGGACTTAAACCCCAGGTGGGACCAATGGCTTTCCTGCAAAATATATTGCCGCTACGGCTTTTGTTGCACGAGCGTGAAGATTGTCTCTCCATGTTAGTTTGCTGTCAAGGATGATGCCTAGAAATTTGGCCTTGTCCGATAGGGCTAGTGTAGTGCCATTTACTTTTGGTAAAGTGAAATTGGGAATTTTGTATCTTCTAGTGAAGAGCACTAGTTCCGTTTTGGTTGGGTTTACGCTAAGGCCGTTCTGTGAACACCAATTACTGACCTCGCTAAGTGCATCTTCCAACCTGTGCGTGATTGTGTCAAGATGGAAGCCCGATATAGCCACTGCCACATCATCTGCATATGCAACAGTATTGACGCGCATAGACTCCAGTTTCTTTAGCAGAACATTTATTGCCACATTCCATAGTAGAGGAGATAAGACACCACCTTGTGGCGTACCCTTGCGAGTATACCTGGTCGCTTCCCCCATGGTCGATGTGATGGCTCTGCATTCAAGCAAATTCTTAATGAATTGACGTAATGATTGGTCTATACCAAGCTCTGTGAGAGCTCGGATAATAGCAGCCGACTTGATATTATTAAAGGCGCCCTCAATGTCCATGAAAGCCACCAGAGTAAAGTTCTTATGCTCAAGTGATTTTTCTATGTGACCTACGAGCGAGTGTAGTGCCGTTTCAACCGATTTGCCTTTGGTGTAGGCGTGTTGGTTGGCTGATAAAAGATTGCTGTCGATTGTCATAGTTCTGAAGTGAACGTCGATCAGTCTTTCTAAAGTCTTTAGAAGAAAAGATGTAAGGCTGATAGGTCTGAAGTCCTTCGCCTTCGAGTGCGATGCTTTTCCCCCTTTTGGGATGAAAATTACATCGCATTTGGTCCATTGTTGCGGAATGTGGGACCAGGTAAGACATGCTATGAAAATTGTCAGTAGCCAAGGTGTCACAAGGTCTAAATTATGTTGTAGATCTGCAGGAATGATTCCGTCCGGACCAGGTGATTTATACGGATGGAAACTTTTTATGGCCCAGTGAAGTCTGTCAGTAGTAATTTCTACGTTCGTGAAACGCCGGGCAGGTGGGGAAGCATTTTGTACTTCCATAGAAGGAGATCAGCCTGGAAAGTGAGTTTCCATTAGGGCTTCTAGGGACTCCAAGGAATTAGTAGTCCATTTACCATCTTGCTTCGGGATGAATCCAGGTACGGACGGTTGTTTGGCTAGAATTTTACGCAGCCTGTTAGTGTCGGAGAGGGATTCCACATTGTTACAGAAATCTTTCCATGACTTGCATTTTGCGTTTCTGACTTGATTTTTGAATTTATTCAATGAGGCTTTGTAAAGAGCCCAGTTACCCGTTCTTTTAGCCCCGTTAAAGAGTCTGCGGCAGCTTCTGCGAGACTCCTCTAAGCTGGCAGACCACCAAGGTGGTTTGCTATTTTTGCGTTGTGTGGAAGGTTTGCAAGAGATTCTTGTTGCTTCCTTAAAGGCATCAGTTAGATTGCTGACAGCCAATTCTATGTCAGCTACTTCCTCTATGATTGAAGGATGTGCAATTATGGTGGTGAGGATATTCTTATGTTCCTCTCAGTTCGTTTTGCGTCTGTTTAAGAAAAGTTTGGAATTTCCGTTTGTAATACTAATATTGAATTCAATATAGCGGTGGTCAGAAAAGGAGCAGTCAGCTGAGACTCTCCAGTCCCTAATTATATGAGCATGTCTCGCACTAACAAGTGTAATATCTAGTACTTCTTGTCTGTTTGAGACTACAAAAGTTGGTTCTGAACCTCGATTTGACACTACAAAGTTATTATCAATAATAAAGTCAAATAGACACTCACCTCTTTCGTTGGTATCTGAGCTACCCCAGATATGGTGATGTGCGTTTGCATCCGCACCCAGTAGGATTGGAATGCCTTTCAGAGTGGCGTTGTGTGCCATCTTGTGGACCAGATTGTGTGGTGGTTGGTCCACATGGTCATGCGCCATATAGCAGGATAGAATCCATATGGAGGATCCTCCTGTCTCCCATGCTGCGGTTACAGTATCTTCATCACTAAAATCAGAGAGAATGAAGATATTGAGATTTGCTTTTGCTAGGATACAGGATCTAATGTTTTTGTCATTGTTACCTGTTTTTGTTGCATACAGCAGCTTGTAGCCAGTGGTACTGAGTCCAAGTATTTTGCCGTGTTTGGTCCACGGCTCTTGGATCAGCACAATATCCTCCCCTTTTTCTGAAAGGCGGAGGGTTAATGCAGCTGACGCTGTCTTAGAATGATGCAGGTTGACCTGCAGCACCTTCGCCATTGTCCGCGTCGGGGTCATAGTTGACGTTGGCCTCGGCATCTCCCTGACTCGGGTTCAGGAGTGCGTCCTCGTCATCTCCGAAAATGAGTCCCTCCAGGAGATCCCCAACCAAACCTGCTGTTGATTGAGAGCATCCTGAAGTGACCGAATCCGCGGAGTCCCCTATGACCTCCGTGCCGGCTGGCTTGTCGGCTGCTTTTGTTGGCCCCTTCGTTTGGCCGCTAGGGTTTGCGGGATCGCGTTCGCCATCGCCGCGGTACACACAGAGCCTGATTCCCATGAAACCGTAGAAAACCAGGCCCTGTCTGTCCCGAAGTAGAGGCAACGTCTCCTTGTTCAGGACAACGATCACCTTCCTACGAGCACCCTCTGCCCCAAAAACCTTGACCACCTTCCAATCGCTCGTTGGTAGGTCAGGGTTCGCACGACGGAAGATGCCCAGGATAGCCTCTGGATCATGCGGCTCTGCTGGAATAATCGCAACTGCTCTCGGTCTACGAGGAATTTCGTTTACCGGGACCAGTTCCAATCTCGCTCCAGGCCACACTTCACCAAGAGACTCGATCACCAACTTTAGCTTGGTGACCGACCTCTCGTCCGCACAGGAAACCAGTTTGACACGGCCCTGGACCCAGCCAGCGTCCGTGAATTGAGGCGAGGTTTCTTGGGCTGGTACTGAGCATTGGGCATTATCGATTGATCCGTCGCTGTTGCTGCGATCAAGAACAGCTCTTATCAGCGGATTTTTAGCAACCTCGCTGTAAGACCTGTTCATGACTTTGCCGTCCACCTGTCTCGGTTTTTTGTTTGAGGGCTGCATCTGCTGCTGAGACGAGTCCTCTCCTGATCTCTGCCTTTTCGGGCCAGCAATTGCAGCCGGTTTGGCTGCGCCCTCAGGAGAAGATCCGTCTACAGCAGCCAGATGTGTTTTGGCCCAAGCTAGCGAGGATTTTTCCGCGCTAGTCAGTTCCGCCGCCGTTTTATTACCAAACCGCTCGATATAGCGTCGAGCGGCCCGAGTCTCGGATATGGCTTTACGGGACGAGAACTTTCTTTCCCTTGAAATTGTCGACGCGGATACATCAGGCGCAGTTGCCTTCGCTACAACCGGCGTATCCGCTACGATGATTTTGGGTGCAGTTGGCACAACTGGAGCATGTCCAGTCGGCGCACCTATAGGTTTTGTGTTTGCTGGTGCAATTGGCACAGCTGGTTTGTTCACAGCCGACACACCAGCAGGTGTTTTTTTGGGTACGTGAGGCGCAGCAGAGGTTTTCTCAGCCGGCGTACCCGTTTTAGTGTTTGTAGCTAGGTTTTTACCAGCCGCGGAGGTGCCTGGACTTTCATCTCTGGACACACTCCGCTGCAATCTAGCCCTACCTAGCGACAGGGCAGCTGGTTTGTTTGTTGTTTGTTTGTTTTTTGTTTTGTTTTTTCCATTAATTAATTTTGTTTCCACGAGTAAGCACGTAAGGGGTTGGACGATCCATGCAGTGACGGCGTACATGGATTAGGCAACTGATTGTTTACAACCGATCCGTGCCCTGGCATCGGAGGGGAGTCGTTAACGACCAGTTATCTTTATCCACTTACTGGCCATCCAGGCCTCGGCACGACTTCCAAACACCTTTGCACTTACAAGTGGGGTAGCATTGTTTTGGTTCCTGGTCAACACAAACTCATAGTCCGTTATCATGAAAGTATTCCACTTTGTAATTTATCGTTTTTGTTGTTTTTACTCTATATTAGGGAAATTCACATATTACTGTGACCCTTGCTATTAGGATATTTATAGCTCGTGCCCAAGCGGAATTAATATTTTTATATTATTATTATTACGAATAAAGGTAATATTATTCGAACTTATATTGATATCCATATGAAAAGTAATATTATCAGGCTCAAGTTCAATTTTATTGAATTAATGAAAATTCAAAATTACTAAGAGTTTTTTTTATGTTGAAAAATATCATTATTTATATCCAAACAGTTTTTAGCAGAACGTATCAGTACTGAGTTCAAGGCCGAAACACCTCTCATCAGCGTTCAATTGTCCATCTTTACAAATTTCTTAAAATGGATACTAATTTAGAAGAATATAAACTAGTTAACCAAGTTTCTCATTTGTTTATTTAAATTTTAACAATTTTAATTTGTTTTATATGTATGTATGTATGTTCTTGTTTACTTTTGGGTTTTATTGATTTTACGGTCAACGATACAATAAATAAAATTTAGAATCAGAGATTTTAAGAAGGGAAAGTTTATGACATATTACAAAGAAGAATATACATAAATGCAAAAATAATAGAAATTAGTTGAAAATTATATTATTAGGGCGGTGTTAATTTTGATGTCCTTTAAACACATATATTAGTAAACAAAATTATTTTATATGTAAACACAAAACAAAAACTTAATTGTTGTTAAGTACGAAAATTTATTTAATTTTAAGGTCTTGTTTGCTGTCAATTCTGGGCAATGCGTTTCGACTTTAAATCGTCACTGCCATAACACCATTGCGATTTTTTTTTTTCAATATTTCACGTGCAAATCTATTGGCAAACCAAAAGCACTAAAATTCGTATCTGGCATATGCAGTAAATTTTACTCCGTCGGACATGATAATGTAATATAAAATGAAACTGTCAGTTCTAACAATTAGTGAGAAATTTAGATTTAAAAGCAGACAATAATCGGACTCAACATACTATTACCAAATTCTATAAGAGGGTTGATAGTTGGTCCATCTAACTGTGGTAAAACTAATGCAATGATAAGTTTGATAGAAAGTCCAAATGGATTAAAGTTTAAAGACATTTATCTGTATTCGAAATCATTACATCAACCAAAGTATCAGTATCTAAAGAAACAAATCTCATCCGTAAAGGGAATGGATCTTTACACGTTTTCAGAGAATGCAGACTTAAGATAACCTGAAAATGCGAAGGCAAATTTAAAAATATTATTTGATGATGTTGCCTGTGAAAAACAGAACAATATTAAATCATACCCCCCCCCCCCACCAGCCCGCCGTAACGCCTTTTAATAATATTTCAGTGCAAAATTTCCAAGCCGTAACAAATCTTTAAGCCACCCTAGAGCGTTACGTAATATGTGCACAGCCCCTTAGTACGGGACGTCATACGTATACACGTATTGCAAAACATTTAGAACGTGATAATGCAAATTTTATAATAATATTTAAACAAGATAAATTAAATTTAAAACATATTTATAATGATATGTTAGAAATGATATGACATTCGAAATGCTTCATAAAATATGTAGAGAATGTTGGAAGGAGAAGTAATGGATCTATTAAAGAAGATGTTTTTCTGTTTCAAATAGCTGTTCACCTGCTTAAGAAGCTGTTTATCTGTTTTTAAATAGAGGTTTAACTCTAATTTAAAATTTCCTAACAAACAAAACAAACATGGAGGAAAACATATAAAGAGAGTTGGTAAAAATCAAGGAAAAAGAAAAGAAAAAAGGAGAAGCAGAAACGTTTAATTAGAACAAACAATTACGACATTAAGAGAACAATTAAAAAAAACTAGTAAAACTATCAACTGAGAACTCATCGAGTCCAATAGCATTTTCAAAAGAAATAATACAGTCTAAAAACAATAGCAAAATCAAAAGAAATGAACATAACATGAACAACATAAATAGTTTTATGGCCAGCACTCCGAAGAAAGAAAATCTTTTTGATTCGTTAACAAAGGCAAAAGAAAATAAATGAAGAAGATTCAGAATTTAATGATACATTTTATTCTCATTCTGATGGCTTACAATTTCATTTAACAGATTTGCTTGAAATCAAGAAACTCGATACTCTATTTGGGCCTTGTAAAGATTCAAGTGGTAATTGGCAATTTGAAAATTTGACCGACGATATAATAACAGTAGGAAATAAATTTTAAATCCGAATGATTTAAAATGAAAGGAAATGATAATCTATGGCAAGCTGACTTAGTAGAAATGTGAAATTATTCAGCATACAAGAAAGGGTACAAATACAGTGAAGCTTCGATATAACGAATTGCAAGGTGATACGAAAATACTTCGTTATAGTTATTTATTCGCTATAATTATATCCAGTAAAGCGGTAACACAACGAATTTGAAGAAATTCGAAGAAAATTCGTTATAACTATATTTTTCTTTATTAAAATTCACACACAACGAATTTTAAGAAATTCGAAAAAAATTCGTTATAACTATAGTTTTCTTTATTAAAATTCTATTTAACATGAGAATGCTACTAAAATCTTGTATTTCATGAAGTAAATAAAAAATAACAAGTAAGAGTGCTATATTCGGCTGTTCCGAATCTTATATACCCTTCACCAATGCATATATATATGATTCGCAGAATATAATAAGCCTGTATATCCTTTGTTAATATCCTTTGATAATACTGTAAGCAGTATGTGTGCATGTTTTATCATTACTTTTTTTCTCACTGAGTTTAAAAGGAATCTAAAATGAAAAACAAATCACATATTTTTTACTTCTAAATACAAATGCATTTTTAACATACACACATATATGTACATACATATATATATAAATTAATATGTTTTTGCAAATTGTCTGTGCAAATTATTCGAGAAATATTTTTAAATGAAATATGTAGAAATATGTAGCTATTATACATATTAGGTACATATGTATGTATGTACTTATATTATCCAATCAGCCTAACAGAACGTATCAGTTTATCGATTTCGAGAAGGCTAAAACAATATTCATTGTTCTAACGTAGGGCTAGTTCAAATAGTAATTATGTAAGTTATTTACTCTTCGTTATTGACCTATTACATAGGTACTTATGTATGTATGTACATATCAAAAAACACCTCATAGAAGGGAAAGTTATTTTACTGGTGACAAAATACTTTTTAGCGACGGCTCATTTCAATTATGTATACAGTATTTTTCGGTTAATTGACCCTACGGTTAATTGGTTTCCACGCTTAATTGAACCACATAATCGGGCAAAAAAATATTGCATACGAAAACACATGTAAATTTCCTCGGATAATTGAACCCGGTTAATTGATTTTCCCGCTTAATTGGTTCAAAATTCATGTCATCAAAAATAAATTTCCTCTTACTTTTACCCGGTTAATTGCAAATGAATTGTTTTTTAGTTTATAAATTTAATTTTTTTGTAAAACTCATGTGCACACAAATAGTGCATTTAATAGTACATAGTATGTACCTACAATAATAAATACCTGCGTATACACATATATGTACATTTTTTTCTGTTACTTGCATTTTTTTCGTTTAAGGTAAAAAAAAAATTATTTTGAAAAACTTAAAGTGCACATATGCGATTTCTTTTAATTCATTAGTAGTTCCAATTATGCGGATTCTTGTAATTGAACGATTTGTTGAATTAAGCGGGTATCGGCTAATTGGTTCCCCGGTTAATTGAACAAAAAGTTGTGCAAATTTTGATGTGCAATTAACCGAAAAATACATATATACCTATGTATATATATATACACAAATGTATATTTAGCGTGTAGTACCTACACCTGTATCATACCATAGCGTTTTAATTTACTTTAACAAAAATAAAATTTCGGTTCTGATTTTTGATTACATACATATATACAATTTTATAACCCTTTCAGAAATAAATTTAAAATAAATAAATACTCCAGTATTGAACTGAGGAATCGCTCACAATAATCCAACACACGACCCATCGTGCTACTGAGGCTAGATAGTTCTTTGTGTATATTAATTTAAAAAAAAATATATATATATATATATATATGTATAAAATAACCTGTTTATTATTTTCAAAAATAGTTACAAGCCTATGTACATATATTTCAATTTTTAAAATGAAAAACAAATTGACAAATATACAACATTTTAAAAGATAAATACAAAAGCATTTTTAACATACATACATATAAATACATCAGAGTATATTTGTAATCATCAGTGTGCGACATTTTTTTCCACAGAGTTTACTTTGTGGTACGTATAGTGTTCTAAAAACGATTTGTGTGCATACATACATATTTATGATTATAATGTGCTTTGGTGAAAAAAAAAATTGAAATTTTTTATGTGTGTAGAATAGTGCTTGGTATCAGAGCTGCCGTTTTTTGTTATTTCTAACAAAAATTGGTAATGTTATTTTTTAATGTGAGATGCGATTATTTTTTGATTTTGGTTAGTTTTTTTCGTTTGAATATTTTTTAACTATATATATAACTTGTTAAGCTTTGAAAACAATTTTTGAAAATTTTTAATTACCTGTTCATAGTACGATTGGGTCACAACACTGTCAACACCTATCCGTACTACTAAATGATCTGCTCTGTGTTATTAAAAAATATTCCATGATTCACATCTAGCTAGACCTGACAACTTTCAAAACAAAAATGGGACGAACGAAAAAACTTTTGAACAACTTTTTTATTTCGTACAAAATTTATTATCATTGCCACATAGTTCTGCTGCAGCCGAAAGAATGTTTTCACAGCTTAATTTAAACAAAACCAAATTTCGTAATAGTCTTGATTTTAAAACTATTAACAATATTATCCAATCGAAATATTTGTGCAAAAATCAAAATGTTGCCCATTATTTACGGTCTGCCAAAGATATGAATTGAAAATTCGTATATAATTTCTAATCTCAATACTGTGAATTGTAAATCTATTAATTTTTTGATTTAAAAGAAAAATTTTGTAAAACAATTACATTTTTTTCCTGAAGTACAAATATTGTTTATTTTAAATAAATAAACACTTTAAAAAGTTTGTTTAAATTTAAGTTTCTTGTTATGTTTTTCACTTATTAATAAGAAATTTATTAATATGTAAAAACAATTTCTTTTTTTCCTTTCTTATTATTTATAAATGTGCAGTACAAATTTTGTTTATTGTAATGATCCTATTCAAAAAAAAATTTAATTTATAAACTTTCAATCAAATGAATTTTGTATAAACATTTGGCAGGTTTAACTCTTATAAAAAAAAACTATTTTTACGAATAAGGGCTCAAATAAACAAAAACTGATTTCAATTTAAGTTTCTCCTTTTCATTTACTATTAGTATGATTTTTTTTTTTTCGTTTTCTTGTTTTGCAATTATTATTTAACTATGTATAAAATGCAAATAAACTGTATGTAATGCTACTTTAAATAAATTTAAATATTTTTTGTTAATAAAATATGCATTTTAAATTTGGTTATTTTTTCACATTTGGTAACTTTTTCAAAATATTTGGTTGTAATATTTTTTTGGTCGTGGCAGTACTGCTTGGTATGTTAAAAGCAAATAACGATTTGAATGTGTTGATCTTTCAAAAGCAAATGCTTCCCTGTCGGAAACTAAGTTAACTTTAAACTAACTTTAAGCTAACTATTTCGCAACTAGTGGCGACTGACACTTGGATTACTTTATATGTAATTAACTAACTATTTTAACATTGCGATGTCCTAGGAAGTAGTCAATTGCCCGACTCTGCACTACTTGTAGCTAACTTTAAGTTAGTTGGAATAAGTCAACCGGTAGTTAGTTAGTATACATATATAAAAAAAAATATTTTTCATATTTATTTTATTTTCTCAATTCTATATTCAGTTGTTTTATATTAACATTGCAATAATAAATTTGTTTTCGAATTTAATTTTCCAACCGATGCTGTGCTGGGACTCGAACCACAGGTCATTGGATTAACAGTCAACGCGCATACCACTCAGCTAAGTTACCACTTAAATATTGACGGCAAGAAGTTATGAGATACTTGAAATAATTTTAAGAGTTCCTAAATGAGTAAATTTGTTGGCGCTCACCATATTCAATTATAAATGAGAGTATAATATATATATACTCAACCTACTAATTGATTTTGGTTACATTCTGCATTGTAATGTAGTTAGCTTTAAGTTAGTCTAGAAAAATCAATTTAAAAGTTAGCTTTTCTTGTAGCTAGCTACACATTTGACGACAGGGTTTGTATTTTGATACACACATGCTTAGATGTGTGACAAAAAGGGGTTTGTACGAAAAAATGCGTAAAGCTATAATTAAGTTAATGTACATTCAACACTAATAAGCCTCTGTAGCACAATGGTTAGTGGGTAGAATTATAGTGAGCGACTCCTTAGTTCAATACTGGAGCACAAAGTATTTATTTTAAATTTATTTTTGAAAGGTTTATAAAATTGTATATATGTAATCAAAACTCAGAACCGAAATTTTATTTTTGCTAAAGTAAATTAAAACGCTATGGTATGGTGTAGGTACTACACGGTAAATATATGTGTATAAAGTCGAATTCGGATAAGAACGCACTGTTTATATGTAAAAAACGCTTAATTGAAAATAAAAATTGTTATTTATATTTATTATTTTTGATCAATCTCAAAGCACTTGCTTGCATTTGCTTAAAAGAAAACCTGCTGATTGAAACATATTTTGTTTAGAAATGATCTAATTTATATGAAACAAACATCCCATAAAAGGAAAAATGTTTAATTTCTGGTAACAAAATACTTACTTGTCGAATACGAATAAAAATATATTAAAATAAGCAAATAGTCGAAAAATCGAATACGAATATTCGTAACATTACTAGTACGTAGTAGGTACATACATAAAATAAAGATAATGGAAATTTTTTCAACATCCATCGACAGCTTCTATTATTTATTCATGGATAGCTCAAATATATTTATTAGATCAACATCAAGCTTAGTTAGAACTTTAAAATTCAACAAACATTAACATTTTCAACACAAATACTTACATACATATATATGTAATGCTGCTTCTGTGTGTATAAATATTATTGTTTGCAAGTATTTTAAATACCCTGCAGTCGGCGTAGCTAGCGAATGTCTAGCTATTTCGCGAGCTACCAGTCATTTCCTCTAACTACCAGCCTAACAACTATCAATGCACTCGACTGACGATTTGAACATACGGATGACATTGACGGTAATCACTTGACACGATCAGACCGATGAGATCACTGGTGAGCAACTCCCAACTATTTCTCTAGTCAAAATGAACCAGTTAGATCAACAATGATATTTCCTAAATGAAAATACTACAGAAATTTAATTTTTTTTTGATACATATTTGTTTATTTATCAAATTTCTTTTTCAATAGTTATAAAATATTCAATTAATTGTTCTTTTTCTTTGTTTATGCAACGTTTTAGTTGACTTCTGCTCATTTTACCTTTAAAAACACTTTTTTTTACATGTATATGTGTGAGAGAGTCAAAGGCGAACTCTTGCATTACTTGTGGCCACTGTAGTATTTAGTCGGATTTTCGTTAGGGAAATACTTAACGATTTCGATTAAAATTCTACTTTTAAAACTGTAGGGTATGCCCTTTTTATGAAAACATTCAGGCATACATACATATATACATATACATACATATAATTATATAATATATATTTGTACGTATGGTTGGGCGCATGGGCAATAATACAAAATATTTATTTTGTTTTTCTACCGTAAGACATTTCTGTATTATGTCTGAAGTTATACCTATTTGATGTTTACAAGTTTTAAATTGAGTTTGTGAAGAGAAACATTTTTTTAAAAAATTTAATTATTAAGTAAGTATTGCAAAATCAGGTAAACTTCGTTAATACAGTCTTTTTCGGTTAATTGCACATCAAAATTTGCACAACTTTTTGTTCAATTAACCGGGGAACCAATTAGCCGATACCCGCTTAATTGAACAATTCGTTCAATTACAAGAATCCCGTTTAATTGAACAATTTGTTCAATTACAGAAATCACGCATAATTGGAACTACATACTAATGAATTAAAAGAAATCGCATATGTGCACTTTAAGTTTTTCAAAATAATTTTTTTTTACCTTAAACAAAAAAAGGCAAGTAACAGAAAAAAATGTACATATATGTGTATCGCAGGTATTTATTATTGTAGGTACATACTATGTACTATTAAATGCACTATTTGTGTGCACATGAGTTTTACAAAAAAATTAAATTTATAAACTAAATAAAAAACAATTCATATATTGGTTTTACAAAAAAAACATAAACTTGAACACAAATTTTTTCACAAATGATGCAATAATGTATGTGCAAAAATGCCAGATTATTTTTCAATAATAATGCAATTAACCGGGTAAAAGTAAGAGGAAATTTATTTTTGATTACATGAATTTTGAACCAATTAAGCGGGAAAATCAATTAACCGAGTTCAATTATCCGAGGAAATTTACATGTGTTTTCGTATGCAATATTTTTTTGCCCGATCATGTGGTTCAATTAAGCGTGGAAACCAATTAACCGTAGGGTCAATTAACCGAAAAATACTGTATTATTTTTAGTTCAATAGATAAATATAATTAACATGAAAAATTTAATAAAATTTACAAGATAAATAGTGTTTTATCACGTGCAGATCTTTAGTCAATTAAAAATGATTACGAAAACATTAAGAATAGTCTAAACGACATTGTTAAAACATATTTTTACAAATCGAAACTTTCAAATTCGTTACAAAATCGAAGTTTTTGGTTTGATGGGTAACTTTGTTTTATATTTATACGCACATTTTTACATACATATGTACATACATATGTTTGCCTTATGTTGGCTTGTTACTTTCATTTCAGCACGGATTTAAAGTTGATATTGTTATATGTACATATTGATATAATTGCTATGTAGGTACCTACATATGTATGTATGTATATTGTTATTTGTTACACACATAATTACCTATTATTTTAACTGTAGGTAATAATTTGATATTTGAAAAGTCAACACTATTTTGAGTTAGCTTAAAGCTTAGTAGGTACATATGTACATACCTACTTGCTTAGATGAAAATTCAAATTACTAGGGGGTTTTTAAAAACACATACATATGTACATACATATGTATGTAGCTTTTATACATATTAGTTACATACATATGTACTTACTTAGATTATCCAATCAGCCTAACAGAACGTATCAGTTTATCGATTTCGAGAAGGCTAAAACAATATTCATTGTTCTAACGTAGGGCTATTTCAAATAGTAATTATGTAAGTTATTTATTCTTCGTTATTGACCTATTACATAGGTACTTATGTATGTATGTACATACATTTCAAAAAACACCTCATAAATGAAAAGTTATTTTACTGGTGACAAAATACTTTTTAGCGACGGCTCATTTCAATTATGTATATGTATATATATATATATGTATAAAATAACCTGTTTATTATTTTCAAATATAGTTACAAGCCTATGTACATATATTTCAATTTTTAAAATCAAAAACAAATTGACAAATATACAACATTTTAAAAGATAAATACAGAAGCATTTTTAACATACATATAAATACATCAGAGTATATTTGTAATCATCAGTGTGCGACATTTTTTTCCACAGAGTTTACTTGTCTGGTACGTATGTATAGTGTTTGTGTGCATACATACATGTTTATGTTTATAATGTGCTTTGGTGAAAAAAAAATTGAAATTTTTATGTGTGTAGAATATTGCTTGGTATGTAAAAGCAAATAACGATTTGAGTCTGCTGATCTTTCAAAAGCAAATGCCTTGTGTTTTTATACACACATGCTTAGATGTGTGACAAAAAGGGGTTTGTACGAAAAAATACTTTGAGTTATTATTAAGTTAATATACACAAAGAACTAACAAGCCTCAGTAGCACGATGGGTCGTGTGTTGAATTATTGTCTCTGACACATATTCAATGCGCGTGACCCCGTATTCAATACTACTGAGGCACCTAGTGTATTTATAAATTTATTTCTGCAATGAATATATATATATATCTTCATTTATTTGTATATATATCCATTTCAGAATCGATACTTTTATTTTTGCTGATTTTCAATACGAAGCATCCTTAGAAAAATCCCTACATTTTACTTTAAGAAACAATTCTCTAGCTCTTCTTGTGTCTTCAGAAAATGGATTTCACGTACAGACAGACGGATAGACGGACAGACGGACAGGGCTCAGTTAAATTTTTTTAATTATAAGGATCCAGTATATATATACTATATGGACCTCATATAAATATTGTGGAAATTACACACGTAATGACAAACCTATAAATACCCTTACCATTTTTGGTGAAGGGTATAAAAATGACGAGTTTAGTGGCTTCTACCGACAACAACGTTTGTCTAAAGAGATGTTTAGGTATTAAATTTTTCCTTTGTTGCTCGAATTATGTTAACAATTGTTCAATTCACAAGCTCGTATTAACGTCATATGTGTTGTCTAATCGTATAATTATACAATATTGTATTTTTGTTGTTGGTAATTTTCATACAAAAGTGTGTTATAATTATACGATTGAATTTTATATGTTTTTCAATAGTTATATTGAGGCCGGGTCTGGGAATATTCTATTTGTTAAATTAATTTGTAAAAATATTTTATATACATATGTGATAAGTAACACCAGAAAATACATTCTTCTTAATGATAAATATATACATACATGATTCATTTCAACTTAATTTTCAAACTAATTTAATCAAAATTGCTTGTCTCTAAAAAAGAGAGTTATATTTCGCGTCAAATTATAATTCCCACACCTGGTTTCACTTTTCATGTTTTTTTTTTATTTGATAAAAAGAAATTTGTTTTTTGACATAAACTATTTACTCATATGAATTGACAACATTAAACTAACATTTAAAATACGACAAAATAACGATACAACAAATTTGTCTGTTCACAAGCACATAAACAAATATCGTCTTTTTTAAACCATAAGACAGACGACTGAGCTTGAATTGAACAAATGTCTATTTAATATTTCTCTGATTATTAATATTTACGAACTTTAGCCTGTATAAATATAAGCAAATAATAATAAAGCAGTTCGTAGTAATTTAAAAATTGCAATTGATATACATACATAAAATATGCAAGGGCTTGTGCTAATTATATGTTCAAACGCACATTAATCAAAATATACTTAAGTTTAAAAATAAAACCAAAAAAGTTTAATATATAATTCGCTGGCAGCACTGTAATGTTAAAATAAAAATCCCCAGCTAGCATCCATTAGTAGTGAGAAATCGCGTATTCTATTTGTATTTGTAATAGTGTATAAATAGAATATGTAATCACGTTCAACGAAGCTACCTAACAAGTAGTGAAAACATTTGCACATAAGTACTGACGAGTTTTAGTACCTTCTATTTTATCTGCTTGGAATAATTGTCGAAATTATATACGGTACCTATTTTATTACCTTGTATTAGTGGATTATGGTTAGGAACGTTAGGATAAATCAATTCAAATGCACAATATCCGTGTACATTTGCGTTAAAGGCATATGTGAAATACTTTGTCCATTCATCCCAATCATTTCTAGTTGCATGAATGTATGAACGTATGTATTCGTTACATTTACAGAATAAAATTTGAAATTTTGTAAGAAACGTCTGTAATAGTTACAGAAAGCGTCAAATCGACGAAATTCATCACCATTCGTCGGCCTTGGGTAGTTTTTAACCGAATCATATTTGCTACTATTTGGTAAAATACCCTTTTTAATACATTTATGACCCAAATATGTAATCTCAGGTCTAAACAAATTACATTTATCCATATGCAATTTTAAGTTATGTTCCCTTCATCTTTGGAAAAATCTTTCAAAATTCTTAAGCATATGCTTTACTGATCATCCTGTTAGAATAACATCATCCATATAAATAAATGCTTTAGAAGGTGTTAAGCCTAAAGGGTGTTTTTTATAGAGTGACACAAGTTTAAATCATATATTTTTAATATCAATGAAACGGGCTTTATTGGAGAGAAAATTTTATGAAATTAATGCTTAAATATGATTTCAGCCATGTGGCCGCTACGGCTGGCGCGTAGAAGGCGCAATCTGGAACACCAATTTTCAACAACTTTTTGCAGCATTTTCGGCAGTATTTCGCCGATAGCTCTTCGAATGTTGATTTCCAGGTATTCAATTGTGTTCATAACCCCAAAGAAAATAATCTAATGTCGTTAAATCACACGATCTTGGTGACCAATTAATTGAAATTATTTTTTCATCAAAAGTTTCTTTGAGTAAATATTTTGTAGTGCCCACTGCCACACAGAGTTTGACGAATAGAACAATTATTTTGATTAAAAATTTCAACAATTTGCACGTGTTGCCCTGGTATAAGTGGATTCATATGGAAATTTCAAAGCAAACAAAACAAAAAGCAACTATCAGCTATTAAATGGGTGCTCAAATAAAGTTGTGACACTCTATGATATAAAAAACATTCTTTATAAAGGCCAAGTTCATCATTATTTGAAGAGAATTTGGGGCCACCTTCAAGCCTTGCCATATGGTCCTCGCTCTAACCGAGCAATGGCCAGCCAACGCGCCTGCTAAGACTCTCAAAACCAAAGTAGATCGCATTTACCTGAGTCTAGTTCTGTTCATATGCCCATCAATACTCTACAATCTTCGCTATTCCTCCAGGAATGATTTGTTCTGCTGATCACCCAATTACTTAGTTCCCTGTAGTAGTAACCGATTGGAG
The DNA here is from genome assembly GCA_947311025.1 of Lypha dubia. NCBI lineage: Eukaryota > Metazoa > Arthropoda > Insecta > Diptera > Tachinidae > Lypha > Lypha dubia. The sequence continues at coordinate 100,365,254 of OX371260.1, read as the reverse complement.
GTTTAACCGACCTATCACTAACTACTTCATCTAATGCTGACCCTATTCTGCCAGCTCATCAGCGATTTCGTTTCCCTCAATGTTGCAATGCCCTGGTACCCAACATTGCCTAACGCTCAATTTTTTCATAAGCAAGTTGATCGCCTATATTTCAAATCGAAGCTGGTCACCACTAGTAATGCCAAAAGTGAGAGATCATTTTCTACTCTTCGGAGAATAAAAACGTGGTTGAGATCAACAATAAACGAAGACAGGCTGAATGGATTAGCAATGATGCATATTCATCAAGATATTTAAATTGACCCAAATGAAGTACTCGATGAATTTGCGGCAATTGGAAATCATAGATTACTCATATAACAAGAAACAAGTTCGCTCTGAAATTTTATACTTATGTACTTAAATTACTACATTTTATTTTTTTTTTTAATTAGGACCAGCACTAAGGGGATGTCCCCTACGTATGTAATGCATTGTGCCGGAACTCAGGGAGAGAAGATAGAGGTTGAAAATTTAGAAGGCTTAACTCTTTTACAACTCTGCTTTGCGCGTTATGTTGATTTGTTTAGCAGTGTTGAGGCGCCTCTGGTGTTAAGTAGACTCATTAACTTTGTTAAGCTGTGTTAGCAGGCATTTTATTAATTGTTTTACTTCGACGATGTTTCTGCTAACCGACGATCGCTGTCGGAACAGTTTTTTAGTGACCAGTGCTATGCCTTCATAACTTAAATAGTCCGACAACAATTAACAACAATGTCTCACCAATGTACATTACAAAAATTAATGATGTTAATTGACTTGCTCTGGTCAGGGTTTGAACCCACGCCCCAAGTCATTGTTTGCTTAGTAGTCAACGCGCTAACCACCTCAGCCAACACCACCCTGAATTTTATTGCTGAATTTTTTCTTATACTTTTTCCATATTTAAATAAACTGTTAATAGCAGAAATTACATATTTTTATTTTATATCAAATTCTAAAAAGTTACCCCCACCACCCTCCGCCAAACGATAAAGCTGGATACGCGCCTGTACATACATATGTATGTACATACATACGATTACAAAATTTTAATAATTTTTAAAACTACAAATATTAATTGCTTTAATAATTTTCTAATATTACAAAAGGCGGAGAAGGAACGTAAGAAACATATTCTCTTAAAATAGTTTTGATTTATAAAAATGCGTCTGTCAAATATGCGACTGATGAACAATAAAATAATAATTGTTTGTTCTTGTCTAAATTAAATTCCTAGATTAAATCTTGTATACTTTATGACGAATTTTGTTACTTACTTCAAAAATATGATTATGATATAATTTTAATTCTTCTTTGTTATTCAGCCTTATTACGGTGTTCGTATTCGAGCTTTAAATTTGTCGTTTTTACACTATGGTACTACGTTTCTCGAAAACCATAAAAATACAGCTTTGTTAAGAATTCTTTTACAATTTGTTGTACTACGTTTCTCGCATTGAAGTGTTAAATGTTGGGAAAATAGTCGCGTATTTTATTTAATTCGACAAAAAAGGAAAGTTAATTTATTAGTAATGAAAACATCAAATGAATAAGTATTTTTGTTAATGAACTTTATGAAAAGTGATTTTATCTGATGCAAATAATTTTAGATTGCAAATAACCACAAGAAAACAGTTCGAAAGAATGGTGAAAAAATTTGGCATTGAAAATATATTTGATGAATTCCTTATTTTCCTTCGCAAAGTATTCAACTCTGACACTGTATACTCATCTTCATCATCACAGAACGAAAATAAGGCACATCTTAACATTTTTAATTATATTTTTTTTCGCCAAATGAATTATTACACAAAATTAAATAATCACCCTTATTCCAGTTGTCAAGATGAAATGAAAACGATATTGTTTTGCCATGCTTACTTCATATTTGTATTCTAGTCGTCGTTATCGTAGATTATCGATAACCGTCAACATAGAATTTGCATTCCACAAGATAATGTGACGGCGGTATTGTATTGAAACGACTTTGAATATGTCGTCGCCATTTTAGATAACGACTTGTGTTTTTGAAGTAGTATACAGAAATTAAAATAGGAAAAAAATGGAGAAAAGTGAAAAATTTAAAATAACAACTGCAGCCCAGTTCGAGAAATTAGTGGAAGAGTTACAAAAGAATCCCTCTCTTGCAGTGGGATTTCGCAGAGGCACTGTTGCAAGTAATTTCAAAGAACAGTGGGAGGAAATTGCAAAATTAGTAAATTCTCTTGGCCCTCCGATACGATTAGGGGATGGATGGCAAAAGGTAAGGAAATAGCGTAAATAGTGGAATATAAAAAAAATATTTATTCATAGGTTTGGCGAGACTTGAAGTTCAAAGTGAAGAAAAAAATGGTCGCCAACAAAAGTGAATGCCAAGCAACGGGTGGAGGAATGTTTAAACAGGTTAGCCTTAGTCCGTTAGAGGAATCTGTCGCAAATCTGTTGCAGTTCCAAAAACAACTGAATCCGCAGCGTGACTAACATTCCATACTAAAGAGTCGTGAGCGGAGCCAGCATATCGTGCATCTAAAAACCGTATACGCATTTCGTGATCACAAATCAATTTTGAAGTTATTTACGTATTATTACTAAAAAAAACAAAAAATTCTCAGGAAACTTACAATAATAGCATTTAAACTAAAAAATCCTTTGCGGTTAAAGTATACATGTTGATCTTCTTTTTTAGGGGCAATAATTTTGAGAAACCAGTTTTTTTCAAAAAATTTAAGTTTTGCACCATTTTTTTCCGCATCTGTCATTTCGAATTTAATCCGTTGGGGACAAACAGTCATTTCCAAAGCATCAAGCGTTTCCGAGAAGATTTTAGAAAACATTGGTTGCGATAGTCCCAAGTTGAAATCGTTACCAACACCTTGCTGGTATGACCCCTGTGCCAAAAATCTCAACGTAGCCGCCAACTTAGTTGTTTTGGAAATGTATGTTGTCCTTACCCCCCTTTTCAAATTAGGTGATATTGTTTCTAAGACATGTTTAAAAGCAGTCTTGTTCAATCTAAGGTAACTTGCAAATCTTCAAAAACAAAACAAGAAAGCAAATTGTAGAATCTCTAAAGTAATACATTTATATTCTCACTTACTTGCTGTCTGGTAGGTTATATATGTCGAAATTCTGTCTTAGAACCTTTCGTTCTAATATAAGGTTTTGTTTTCTTCTTTTTTCATCATCACTCGAGTCTGAATTTAACTCACAAGTAAAAAACATTTTTAATTTTTAATAAAATCTTTGTTCAAAAATAATAAACAAACGCTGCACTTGTGTCAAATAATTAGAGATGTGTGTTTTGTATATTGACATAAACGATAAATAGTCAACATCGTCGCCATCTTGTTATAGAATGCAAAATTTTTATTATATTGATGACGACGTTGAAACAAAGTGATGTTGACACTGAATTGACGACGACGTTGACGACCACAACTGGAATAAGGGTGAATATTTGTTTACATATATTCGTCAGTTTATTATTATTTTTGACAGTTAACAACAGCCTGTTTTGTGTCACTCTCATCCTTTAACTCTATTACAAATTTCTTGCAGTCGAAAATTTTACATAGTACCTTACAGAAAAAAAATTCGAGAGCCAATACGACACCACTCAAATCTCGTTTTCGAGAACCGTAATAAGGCTGATTGTTATTATGAATAATATAGCATTTTATATTTTATCTAACTCATGAATTTTTTATATAAATTTTTGCGATAAATTTGAACTAAGCTAACAGCGAACAAGTGCGGTTTATTTTTGTCCGCTTAGGAAGCAAAAGCTACCTAAAACGTCACATATATTAATATATCTACATATATACAAGACGCCAAGTTCCAGCCGGGGGAAAAGACCTGCAGCATACCAGCGTGAAAGAAAATGACTCCAATCATGCAAACAATGTACATAATACCATCACCTTTTTTCGTCAGATTCTAAGAACACACAACACAGTGGCATAGTGCTGGTTGATGAGACATATTGATTCAGTAACGTATCGATTAAATTATAGGCTATAAATCCAAACGTAACCAAAGTTAAGTCAAAGCACAAAGAAATCAATTGCAATAACAGTATGTTCATTTTTTAATTACAAAAAACATCAAATGATAATATTAACAAAAATCACAGTATGTAATCAATAACTAGTCCGCCTTAAATTAATTCACAAGTTAAAAAACGTCGCCAATGACACTAATTTTATACCCGCACATTTTAGATTTATAAAAGTTATCATCGTTTGGATAATTTCTTTATGAACATCGTAATAAGTTTTTTATCTCGTCCGAATATATTTATTTAATTATTTAAAAAAGGACTAACACATTTTTTAAACATTTTACAATTTCAGATTAGGGAATCAAAAACTTTAGTTGCCAGTGGTATAATTCGTAAATTGTCTGAAAATGCACAACCACCTTCAATCATTCAAAGTTCCTATGAGGGAGGTGTTTACTTAGCGAAAAAAGATTTCTACAAGGAACTAAAATTACGCGGCTACCACTATAGTGGAGATTTTCAATCTGTCGAGATGGCTTATGGGGATGGATCATATGGTAAAATTAAATGGGTTAATAGCTGGGTTTCTTTTATGGATTGTATGCTTCAGTTAAGCATTGTGCGGTCAGACTCACGCAATTTAGCACTACCAGTTAAATTACGCTCAATACGAATCATCTCTAGTTACCACAGAAAAAATTTCGCAAATAATTGTGAAATTGAGGTTTATGGTAATGGCAATCGAGTAGTTGCAGGAGGCATCGAAATCGTTGATTTAAAAATAAGTCATATTCAAAGACGAAAGCCCCCAGGTGTGCCAGTATTGGAGAGTTATAAGTTTATACCAAACTTTAGCTCAGCTAAACTTTTTGCTTTCGACATATCGAGATGTTGTCTACAACTATATTTAGAAAATTTCCCTTTTTCCAAGTGCTCCATATTGCAAGCAGACACTTCGACTCATGATGGATTAGTCTTTCTGAAAGGGTTAATACAAGCAATTAATGATTTGCCGGTTGTTCAGGGCAACTTCATATTTCTTAATATGAACAAGAAGGAAAACCTACAGACGTCTATAGATATACATGATATTAAAAATATAAAATATGTTGAGTCTCCTGATGAAATAGAAAGTAGCATCGATATATTATTACTGGATGAAGCTAACTTAAATTCGAATTTGCTGACTTTAAAACAGAGGCTATCATTAAGCTCTATGGTGTTGATTAAAACTAAGGATAAAAGCTCTTTTCAAAAAATCGGCTTGGAAACGGAATATATGCCAATAGCACTTTTTTCCTGCCTGAATAGTCCATTTTCAATATTAACTTTTTTAAGAAAATCATTTGAGGAACACTCTGCAAAGGAAGAAATATATATTAAAATCTCCCAATATGATGATAACCTTCAGTGGATAAATTCGGTAAAAAGTGCAGTTGGAAAAAATGTAGTGTTGGTAGCAGAAAAGGAGCCAAATAATGGGATCATCGGAATAGTTAACTGCCTGCGAAAAGAGCCAGAAACTCCAAAAGTACGCTGTGTTTTTATAGATGATATGAATGCTCCTAAATTTGACCCTGATTTGGAGTTTTATAGTAACCAGCTAAAACTTGGACTAGCAATAAATATCTATCGTCAGGTAATTTATATAATATGCTTCCAACAGCGATTCTATATGTATCACTGAACTATTTTAATATTTATGTAGGGCCAATGGGGAAGTTATCGTCATTTAGAGCTAAAACCGATCTATCCACTAGCTCCACATACAGACCATATTTGTGGTGCAATTGGAAATATTGGAGACTTTTCTACATTGAAATGGCAAAAAGGTCGAATGAGCAAAGATGATTTGAAAATTCGTATTTCGTATTCTGCTCTAAACTTTCGAGATGTTATGCATGCATCTGGACGTTTGTCGGCTGAGGATATTGGTCTAAATCGTCTTGAACAATCTTATATTTTTGGCCTTGAGTACAGTGGAATTGACGAAAAATCAGGCAAGGCCGTCATGGGTATGGCTTTACACTCTGCAATAGCATCTCATATGGAACATAATTCAATAATTTCATGGGAAGTACCAAGTCAGTGGACATTACGTGAAGCTGCCACAATTCCAGTAGTCTACACTACGGTATATTATGCCTTTTTCTATATAACCGACATAAAAAGTGGCAAAGATATTCTCATACATTCTGGAAGTGGTGGTGTAGGAATCGCAGCAATAAGAACTGCTATTGCTTATGGCTTAGAAGTATACACAACCGTTAGTACCGTCGAAAAGAAAAACTTTTTATTGCAGACTTTTCCACAACTAAAAGGTTTGTATTCGTGTCTACTTAAATAAAATTGTTTAATAAAATACAACATATTATTCCAGTATTATCCAAACTTTATGTTTTAAAAACTTAAATTATTTGTTATGGGTTAGCTAATCTCTATGTTCGAAAACTTATCAAGTATGATGGTAAAGGTTTTTTTTTTTTTTTTTGTTATACTTTTATTATTTATTGAAAAAAAAACAAAAAACAATGCTAAACAAAAATTTTTAATTTCAACGGTTGATTTTTGTTATTTTAAATCTCTCGTGTACGGCTGAGCAAACGAGTATCCCTTCTTTTAATATCCCTTCGGTATATTTTCCGTGCAATGAGCACTCAATTATTTTTTTTGATTTCAGCCAGTTTATACGTGCAGATGACAGCGGTAAATCATATATAGGTGTTGCAGTTTTGCGTGAGTAAATAGTGACAATTGTAGGCGAGTGATCTGAAGATAAATCCAAAGATGCTTCAACCATCTCGCTGGGTACACCTTTTGCTATTCCAAAGTCAATAACATCAGGAATTTTTTGTCGATCTGATGGCCAATATGTTAGCGGACCACTTGACACTACGTTCAAACCCATTTTAGAAACTGTATTAAATAAAACTCGACCCTTAGGAGTGATTAGACGTGAGCCCCAGAAAGTGTGTTTAGCATTGTAGTCGCCAGCCGCTAGAAAACGGGAGCATAGTGATTTGTACAAAGCCGTATATTGACTCTCGGTAATTGAAAAAATTGGGGGGGAATAGACAGATGATATTACAAATTTTTGATAATAATTTTCAATACAGATATTTGTTGCTTGAAGGTAATCTTCACAAAAATCATGTAGTAAGTAGTGTTTTATTCGCGTTTTTATTCTAATAAAAAGCCACCACATGCTCTTCCTCGAGGATCCTTGGTGTCGTAGATATTATATCCACTAGTTCTAAAATAGCTTCGAGAGGTCAAATGAGTTTCTGAGATAAGTATAATATCGATTTGTTTATCCAGAAAAAAATATTTGATTTCATTTTTATGTTGGCAGATGCCGTTTGCGTTCCAAAAATATATTTTCAAGTTCATGGTTTGTTTAGTACAGCCTGCAATAAGTAAAAGTATTTACTGTTTGTATTAAGCCCTCAATTGAGGCTTCAATACGATTTAAATTAGACCCTGGAGCTTCGTTTGCTGGTACCGTTTTTTGCGCTGCATTCTGGTTACTTTTTAAAATGTTAGTGTATGAAAATTGACTATTAGGTTGTTGCTGAGCAATATTCGCATTTGATTTCAATACGTTTGAATATTGTTGCTGACTGGTAGAGTGTTGAGGTAACTGTGGGTAGCTTAAAAGTGTGATAGGCTGAGCGGGGATATTATTTTCTTTTTTGGTCAAGGAACGTTTAAAAAACGAGTAATGGGGGCAGCCTCTATAGTTGGCAGAGTGATTTCCGCCGCAACTGACACATTTTTTCGCCTTGGGATCACCTTTTATTTTGTCACAGTTAGCGGTACTGTGTAGCTCACCACATACAACGCAGACTGTAGGCAACTTGCAATAAGTTTTCGTGTGCCCAAATTCTTGGCAGTTCAGGCATTGGATAGGTCCAGCTCTTTTATGTGGCTGCTCAACGGTAACTCTCCGGTGCAACAAATACTTTAGATCATAAATGGGATGGGATTCATTTTTTTTATCTTTATGTCACCTGACTGTGACTCGACGCTAAATATTGGTTGGGGGATTTTTTTATCTATTTTTAATGTTTGAAACATTTTTCACCTTGCAGCCACTTTTTTCAAGACCAGACTTGACCTCTTCTGGATCCACGCTAGAATCTATACCTTTTATTACAACGGTTAGACCTTTATCACTCTTCAGCTGATATGTATAAAAATGTGTATTTTTTGTCTCAAAGTCTAAGAATATTTTCCGGTAATTATTTTCTTTAGATACCGGAATTTTTGTTTCATTGATTTTCCCACGCTTGATGGGAGTTACGTAGAACTCATTTTCTCCAATTAACGAGAAAAGGCTTTTTACCAGAAAGCTGAAGTTCTGTTCACTTAAATATATCGGTTGTGGTTTACTAAACCGTGTTGTAGGTGTGTCTTCATCGCCTTGTTCATTCAACATCGCGAAACGATTTTCGGAGTTTTTGAGCAGATTTGGGACTTCTTCCCCTTTTTAGCACGGTTATATATCTATCCATACCTGTTTGAATTTGGTTATCACTTATTTCACTTACTGCATCTATAATTTTGTGCACGTTGGTCACCTTGTTATTAATTGTTTGTTTGTTGTTTGTTTGTACAGCTTAGCTGACAAGTTTGCTAATGGGTGCTATTGTTGTTGTGTTCTGATCATTATTTAACATATACGGAGAGCATGATCGCGCACGAATAGTTGTGTTTTGTGTAAAATTCAGGTTTTTGTTTAAATCATTTTTTTTGTTGTTGTCATCAGCAACCAAAGTTAAATAAACATTGCTACTGGTTTATTGTTTTTCTTGTCAGAAGATGAACTCATTTAGAGTTCTATTTTTTGTGTTCACTATATGAGTTTGTGTATACAAATATTTATGTGTTAACACAACCAAAAAAATAAAATAAAACCAATAAAATAACTGTTTAATACATATGATTTTTACTTTCAATAATTTTAGATATTCAGTTGCGACGATTTCATTTAACTGAATTGTAATAAATTTGGTATAGATGAAATGTAAAATAATATTTCAAAAGTATTATTGAAAGAGAATATTTTAATTTAAAAATAAAAAGATTACAGCTATGTGACTAAAATCGTTTTCGAATTTAAATCTACAGAAATGCGTATACTTCAATATCGTTATCATATCGATTTAATTTAAATGTATTCGATTTAATTTTTTATTTTGTTCTATAAAAACGAAATTTTAATTTTTTAACTACATATTTCAAATCGAGAAGATTTAAAAGCTTTTTAAGTAATTTTGTTTTGTTTGCAAGAAATTGTGTTAAAGTATTTAATCTTAATGCTATAGCCCCATATCTACAACGTAGTCATATCTCAAAAATCAAATTTTTTTTCGAAAAAGAGTTTCTCAATACCTTCTTTATTTGTAAAAAATTTTTCATAGACATATCTCTATCTAAACCGAAGTTATAACCACTTACATACTCAAGCCGTCCATATTAATGCTTACGTTTTGGAAAATTTAAATGCATTTTTTTTGAACGTTGCAATAAGGGAGTGATACATTCTTTATGATTTGCAAGAAAAAAAAAATTCAGCAATCTTGCCTTGAAATTTTTTTGCAATGGACAACATCAAGTCTATCGCGAAAATTATAAAAAAAAAGTTGCAATTCAATGCAAGCAATAAAACTGATTATAATTTTCTAAATTTGTTCGCTTTCGGAAAAAATTGCAAAATTTATGGCAGTGCAAAAACTTATATTATACATTATATATTATGTCCTGTGGTTCCTATTAGGAACAAAGGGCCACAACGAACTCTCTCCACTCCGATCGGTTTGATGCAAGATGTTTTATTTCTCTCCAGCTTACACCACTTTGGTTGACTACATTATCAAGTTGACGTCGCCAGGTATGCGACGGGTAGCCAACTCTTCGTGTATGGCCATGGGGGTTGCATTCAATAGCTGCTTTTGTAGTGTCCCCTGCAGGTCTGCGCAGCGTGTGACCAATCCAGCGCCATTTGCGGTGAAGTATTTCCGTGTGGATTTGTCGTTGATCAGTTTGATGCCAGAGTTGCGTGTTGGATATTATGCTTGGCCAAAATATTTTTAAGATCCTTCGAATGCAGCGGTTAACGAATACTTGGATGGCATTTATGTCGTGTGGTGACGTGTTCCAAGATTCGCAAGCATATAGCAGAACCGATTTCACACAAGAGTTGAATATGCTAATCTTAGTTCGCCTCGAAATAGCAGAAGATTTCCATACAGGGCGTAGTATACCGAAGGCCTGGTTAGCTTTTGAAATTATGTGAGCTACATCGTCACTGCAACCACCCATTTGCATTAAAATACTACCAAGATAACAAAAGGATTTTACTTCATCTAGCTCAGCACCCTGTATTTTGAATTAAGTGTTATTGATAGTGTTGCAGTGCATCATCACCTTGCTCTTCCGTGTATTTATTATTAGTCCAGCTTTTGGAGCTTCGGTCTCCAGGGATTTAAGCTTAGCTGACATATGGCGGTGGTTATGGGATAAGAGACAGATATCGATCGCTCTCAAGCTGTTGGTTGAGCCCCCATCGAATACCTCTGTTTGATTGAATAGCATTACCTACTACAACATCAAGCACGATGTTAAATAGAATAGGGGATAGAATGCATCCCTGCCGGACACCAGTTACAACGTCAAAAGTATTGCTCAGCGCATTTTCGTGCAAAACTCGACACTTAACATCACTGTATAGAGCTTGGATAAGTATAATAATTTTGCTTGGTGGTTTAGGTTGTCGAAAGCTTTTTCGAAGTCTATAAAGACCATGTAGAGGGGAGATTGCCACTCTGCTGATTGCTCTGTAATTATGCGCAGGCTATTTGTATGGTCGACGCAAGACTTTTGTGGACGAAAGCCAGCCTGCTCAGGTCTGAGATCTTTCATTATAGCATCTGAAATTCTCTTGTTTATAATATACGCTTCTAACTTATTCATCGCACTAAGGATTGTGATACCTCTCCAATTCCTGCAATCAGTAAGGTCTCCTTTTTTGGAATATTTACTATGACACCTTCCTTAAGCTGCGAGTCGAGATAGAGGGAAAACCAGAATTTTGCAACGAGAGGCAGCAAGAGATCCGCCGTTATTTGGCAGTCAGATTTGAGCATCTCAGGAGCTATATTGTCAACACCGGGCAACTTGTGTGCCCTTAAGACCTTAGCAGCGTTTATGACTTCGGTGATATTGGGGTTCTGTATGGAGATATCGTGACGCACTGTATGAGCTGTACATGTGCATAGGTTTAGCGTACTTGTTGGGAGGATAGAGAGCATGCTGGAATAGTGCTATCTCCATATTTCCAGCTGTTCATTCTTAGAGGTTGAAAGTACACCATCGTTATTCTTCAGCGGTTTAGTATTAAAAAAATTTTTTCTGTTGAGCTTTTTTAATTTTTTTTTTTTAATTAGGATGACCCCTATGTGTGCAGTGCACTGTACCTGAACTCAGGGAGAGTGATAGGGTAGAGAAGATAGATGTTGAAAATTTAGAAGATTTAACTCTTTCACAACTCTGCTTTTTGTTGCGTTTTGTTAATTTTTAAGGCAGTGTTGAAGCGCCTCCGGTGTTAAGTAGACGCATTAACTTTGTATTAGCAGGCATTTTATTAATTGTTTTACTTAGCCGATGTTTCTGCTAACCGACGAAGGAGGGCGATGTTGTGTACATAATCTTGGATAGCATCAATCGCTGTCGGTACAGTGCTATGCCTTCATCACTTAAATAGTCCGACAACAATTAATATAATGTCTCACTAATGCACATTAGAGAAATTAATGATGTTGATTGACTTGCTGGGTTTGAACTAGAATGCTGCATAAATAGATGTGTAGCTAAGAAGTTCACGTGTACTTCCAAAGCATGAATACTTCTCGAAATGAATTACAGAAACAATGTTCATATTTTTGAGAACACCAAAAACTTGTTGTCACTTCTTGTTGTTACTCGACTTAGCGTGTGTTAGTTCACTGCTTGTGTGTTTTACTATAATACTCGCAACATGTATGAACAGAACGAGGTAAACATAATGCGACAGCCAAACTTCACTTGTAGTGCTGGCAAATTCTACTACTTCTCATTACTCAATAATATTCAATTCTTTTCATTTGGGTACTCAATACTTCTCGATACTTTTAACGGATTTTTTGAATTTGTAACGCATAGTTTTTATCTGCAAATTGAAGTAGTTTCTTCAAAAATTAAAAATAGATCTTTAACTATTATTGGTTTTGTATGTCTGTCATTATTAAATCAAAAATAAATGTAAAGCTAACTTTTAATTCAACGTTAACAACTTAAGAAATAATTTAATTTTTATCAAAAAAAATTTTGTTATGCATATAAGGGTTCATTGGAAAATTAATGCTTTGATTTCATTAAAGAATTAAAAACATTTACATTTGCGTGAACGTACATTCATGTGTACCTGCAGGTGTAATACATTGTGTATGTATATAAAATGAAAATAAAATATTTACATGTGTGTTTATATATACATATGTAACTAATATACATTTTTAAGTACTTCTAAAATGTAATTTATCACATGTGGTTGTTCTATTTTATTGACAGCTTTATTTTGGCGGTTGGTTTAATTTTTTTAGCTTACACATTGTTGTCTTTCTGTATTTTTATACACTATTTTAGCCTCTCAACTTGCTTAAAAATACAACTCTGAAAGTATCGAGTAATTACTTTTGAGTATTGAGTATCCAAAAAAAAGGGCAAATACTCGATACTCGGTAGCCACTACTCAATACTTTGCCAGCACTATTCACTTGGTACTTGCAGTACTACGTGAAGTTTGGAAAATAAAAACAAAAAAATTCTTTCTGTTGAGTGTAGTAAAAAAATGGAATTAAGTGAGGCAAGTTTATACATAATATTATTTATTTAGATTTTTGTTACTTAGTTACTAATTACTTATGTTCAAAGGTATTAAAAAATAGGCATTTTTCCTTTTCAAAAAATGTTAATTGAATTTATGAAAAAAAATCATGCATATGTATGAATAATTTTTCCATTATTTATTTTGAAGACTTAAAACGCCGGCATATTAGCCAATGTGGATATAAAGGCTAAAATTGAAAATTTTTAATTTTCAGCATTGCATGAAAAATTCTTGAAGTAACACATGAAGTGAACATAGTTTTTAAGGTACTTCTTTTTTGTTGGCTACGGTTTTGTATGTTCATATTTTTCGGTACTCATTTAATTTGCGGTTGCTACTGGTTAGTATTTGTCAAACGAACAATCTCTTCTCTTCACTGGTTGTGCTCTGAGCGACAGAGCAAATATCTACTGTATTCGACAGCGAGTTTCACATATGAAGAAAAAAGTTACTCGTTGCAGGCCTTTAGTTTGAACCCAGGCGCCAAGTCATTGTTTGCTTAGTACTCAACGCGCTAACCACTTCAGCCAACACCACCCTGTGCTCCTCAGAGGGTTTTTGGGCGTCACCAGCTAATAGTTCATGCCATCTTCTTTTATAATTTCTGGCACTCAACTTCACTTGTTTGTCGTGTCGGGTGTAGGCCTCTCCCAGCATTGTCTTCTCACCGCGAGTTCTTGCTGTATTAATGTTGGGTTTCATTTGCTTTCTTTAAAGGATTAACTTTCAGGTGTCGTCAGATAACCAGTGAGCTCTCTTGGCCAACCTAAAGGCAATATGTTCTCTGGCAGCATCATTGAAGTTGTTTTTTAGGTTTTGCCACTCTACCATTGGACTTGAACGTTGTAGCTCTAAGCCTCCTTTTAGCTCTTCAGCATAGCTGTGAAGTACTAGAAGGTTTTTTAGTTTCTGCACATCATATTTGCGGTTGCCACCTTTAGCCGAACACTTTCAACTACTAAATGGTGATCTGAAAAGCAGTCAGCACCGCGCTTAGATCGTACGTCAAGAAGACTTCTGCGCCATGATCTACTTATGGCAATATGATCGATTTGGTTCTCGGTCACTTTCTCTGGCGATACCCACGTAACTTTGTGTCATGTTTTGTCGGGAAATATATTGCCTCCAATCACAAGGTTGTTATTGCTGCAGATTTCAGCGAAAATTTCTCCATTTTTCGTCATTCTACCGGTTGCATGCCGCCCCATTTCTCGTCCGGTGTTATCTAAACCAAGCTGCGCATTAAAATCTCCCATAAGTACAACGATATCAGCACGAGTTATTGCAGGCAACACTCTATTCAGATGGCTGTAAAAATTTTCCTTCTCTGGAGTTTCAGATGTTTCTGTTGGTGTATGCACGCAAGTGAGGTTCCTAGCCTTGGTTCGTAGTCTTGATGTGATTATCCTATCACCGAAGGGCTTCCAATCAATTAATGCATTGCGGGCTTCTCTTGATAATAATAAACCGACTCCTACTCCGATGTATCTAAAAGTGTGCGCACGTTCCATGTTCCGATTCGTGTAATTTTTTTCATGCTGAAGGTCGTCATCGTTGGGATCCGTTGGTTTATGTTGTTTTGTTGTGGTTTCAGTAATCGCTTGTGTTTAAGACGAGTGACTGATTGGGCCTCACGTTCGATCCTAGTGTTGGGGCTGCCAACAACCTCTAGACAGGATAGCCATTAGCAAATTAAATAACTGAGCTTCAGTGACTGTTTTTATTGCTTGTCACCTACTTCCTGAGACGCATCGGTGTTAGCATGCCATTCAGGTTACTCAGATGTGCGCCTTCTCACTCTAGCTAGGTATTACCAGGGGGTACTTGGTATAAGACCGGAAGTAGTGAGCTGCTTGGGAATTTCAGACCAAAAGAATCGCTTCTTGTCACCCAAGTGGGTCACAGGCAGATAGCTTTCAACCTCTGCGAAAAACCCCCAGTGCAAAAACTTGCTAAAATTTTAATTTATGTTTGATTAAAGATGTAAGAATGACAAAAACTTTGCAAAAATACGCACATTGCGAAAACCTGCAAAAATTTTAAAAATATAATAATTATGATTAAATCTCATATGAAAAGTAATATTATCAGACTAAAGTTCAGTTTTTTATTGAATTAATGAAAATTCAAATTATTAAGAGTTATTTTATGTTTGAAAAATATTATTATATCCAATCAGTTTTAGCAGAACGTATCAGTATACCGATTTCAAGGCCGCTACACCTCTCATCATCGTCCAATTGTTCATCTTTACAATTTTCGTAAAGTGGATACTAATTGGGAAGAATATCAACAATTTAACCACATTTTCAACAGAAATAGAATACGAGAATTAATTTAATTCATTTTTATTATATTTTTACATATTTAAACAATTTTGGTTCGTACGAAATTCCCCATGTCTGATTGCTTACTACTAATTTTCAACAAACTCTCATAGTCCGTTATACTCAAAGTATTTTACTTTGCAATTATAACGTATTGTTATTTTCTCTCAATATTAGGGTCATTCACATCACTGTGATGATCCTATTATTTGGGAATAGCTCGTGCCCAAGCTGAATTAATATTTTATAGTTAATGATATTTTTCATCTTTAAGCTAATAAGGCCTAACGTAGTTAATGTTAATAAAACAGCTTTATTACATTTTTTATGAATTTTATAAGGAAACAAAAAGATAGAACAAAACAAATAACAAAAATTGCAAAAGAAAACCAAATACAAAAACTAGCTACACTGAAAGAAAAGTATTTCAAAATGCATGGTTTTTCCGCTAATGAAAATTGGTTAGAAAATAAAACAAATGTGATATTGCCTATTGAATGCAAATGGCTTCTCTCATTGGGGAAAAAGTTTCCCCTACCTGTAGATAAAAGAAATTTCTCGCCATTACACATTGTTGCTGACATCGAACAATGCATTCAAGCGATGGATGATAATTTGGAAAGGGGTAAAGAAATTGCTCGAAATAAGGTAGCTAACAACATCACAGCCTTTAAGAAGAAAATTATTAACACACCCAAGGAGAAATTTATTATCACTTCAGATAAGGGAAACAAAACAGTTATAATGTATAAAGATGAATACAATACAAAAATGGAGTCATTACTTGAAAACATAGAGAATAGACCCTAGAACAAAATTACAACGATAAAATAATAACATCATTTCTGAACTACACAAGAAAGAACATATTAATCTGAATGAAAAACGTAAATTACAATGTTGCGCCGCTATAGCGCCAAGGATATATGGATTACCAAAAATTCACAAAGTTGGAACACCTCTAAGGCCCATTGTTTCTTCCGTAAAAGTACCTTGCTACCAACTGGCGAAACATATAGGACAAGTTCTTAAGCACATAATATCTGACAAATACAACATTAAGAACTCCTCATATTTGAAAAATCAATTAAAAGATCTAGAAATCAATGAAAGTGAAATCTTTATATCATTTGATGTAGTTTCTCTGTTCACGAATATAACACTTACTTTGTATTTGATAAAACTGTTTTCAGCCAAATATTTGCCATGCCAATGTGTAGTCCACTTTCACCCACCATAGCTGATATTGTATTAGATGAACTTCTTGACGCATCTCTTGCTGAATTACAACAAAAAAATATCAACATCAAATACATAGTCCAATATGTAGATGATATCTTGGCAGTTATAAACCATAATGACAAGAATACAATTCTCAACGTTTTCAACAAATATCACCCAAGAATTCAATTTACCACTGAAGTAGAAAATAATGGATGTATAAACTATCTAGACACAACCCTGCACAGGGAAAAAGTCAAGATCTTACTGAATTGGTATTCGAAAGAAATTTCATCGGGCAGAATAATTAATTTCAATGCAATGCAGCCTAAAAGTCAAATAAGTGATACACAATTTCACATTAGTAAATCCCTTAATAAATGACGTTAAAATAAAGTTAAAAAATAGCACTAACCAAAGAACACATATCGACGGAAATAATAACACAACAAAATATTACAGTGTATCATTTATTCCTGGTTTGACGGACAAAAAAGAAATAAAAACAGGTGTTGAAACAAATAACATAAAATTTACATACAAATCAAACACAACAATAAACAAACTTTTTACACGAGTAAAAGCGCAAACTGATAAACAACAACAATGTAACGTAGTTTACGAACTACAATGTAAGGGAAACAACGAAGAACAATGCAGCCTTATATATATTGGCACAACTAAAAGAAATTTAGAGAACAGAATGGCAGAACATAGAAGTGATATTGAAAAACAAAAAACATCAACAGCTTTGTCAACACATATTATCAACAACAAACATACAGTTGATTTTGATAATGTGAGAATTCTAGACAGAGAAAATATAGAGAGAAAAAGATACACAATCGAAAGCTTGCGCATACAAAAGAACATAGAGAGAACGATGAACATAAAAGAGGACACCAATAATATCAGCGCTAGTTATATTCCCAGCGGCGAACTTTGCATACCACATCACGTCTCTTCAATGAAGTATGTAACAATGAATTCTAGCTTACAAAGTGTATGGCGCTAGTGTATGGAATTTATAAAAATGAATTCCGTTAATTTTTTATATGTATGTATGTAAGAATAGAATTTCAAAACGAAATTATGATAATCGACAAAAGCAAAATAAAGAAATTAAAAATCAACATGAAATGTCAATGTAACAATTATTTTATTATTTTATTGGGTGGGCTAACATCTCTGATTTCGCGACACTGTCATAGTTTTTGACATCACGCTCGCTTCATTTTGAGCAAAAAAATTTAGGTGTTGGGCCTTACTACTGTTCTCGAATCGACTTCGACTGTTGTACTAGATTAAAGGAACACACAACATTTTTCTTTAATCTATTACAGCAGTCGAATCGAGAACCGTAGTAAGTCCCAACATCTAAATTTTTTCGCTCAAAATGAAGCGAGCGTGATGTTGCCATATATGAGAAAAACACTCATTTTTTGGTGCACCAAAGAGGGCGCAGTCGTCAATTTGAGTGAAACTGATTAAGAAGAGTACTGTGGTGGATGGTAGCAGCGAATTAAAGACTTGTTGTTCGTTCAGTGGTTATAGGCAAACTCTTTTAGTTTATTTAAGTTTTCTTACTTCTACTTATTCTTAAGATGAGTTATACTTAAAGTGTTACCATAGTGTTAATAAAAGAAGTAACAAGGTTGTATTGCTTAAGTGTACTAAATCGTTTATGGCCAATGTTGCCATTACACCTCCCTTCCGGGGGAAAAATGTTGAATCAACACAGTTGATCAGGCTGTTTTGATTCAAAATTTTCTTTTTTTTTTCTTTTTATATATGTATATATTAAATCTAATATTAATTATTTTTTTTTTATATTCTTTCATATATGTATGTATTTTGGAATTTAAATACTAGATCTAAATCTAAGTTTATGTTTAGTTATGCTTTTAATATAAAAAGCTATATAATTTAATGCTTTCAATCTTCATTACTTATTGTAGACTGTTTTAGTTTTTTTTTTTCAATATTTTTCTTTTTTTTTTTCTTTAATCTTTATACATTCTAAAATTTATATTGTGTTCATTAAAAATATTTTATACTCAACAACAATACTTGGGTTTTATTTGGATTATTCAATTTGTTTACTACTATGCACTACTATTTGTTTAAATTTTTAGAAAAGAAAAACAAAATTGTGTTTTTATTAAGTCGTGAAAAATTACGTAGTACATACATAAATGGTTTGTAAAACAAAATTCAATTAGTTTTGTTTTAAAGCAGATATTTTGTTTTTTTTTTGTTTTTTTTTTTTGACATTTGTGTTTTAAAAATATTATGAATTTAATTGAAATCCATTTTTAGTTTGCGATTATGTTTTAGTTTTATCTAGTTTAATTATAATTTTTATTTGTTACGATATTTTAGCAATATTTTATGCTTTTCTAATTCTATTTTTATGTATGGTTTTTTCTTTTTTTTAAATTTTCATTGTATATAGTGACATTTACACCATTAATATTTTTTACAATGAATGGACCATCATAGATGGGTTTAAATTTATCATACGGTTCTTTTTTGATATATACTTTATCATTAATTTTTAAATTGCACGGGTTTGCAAATTTATCATACAGATTTTTATTTCTTTTCTTATGTTTTTCTAACAATTCATTTGCCATAGTGTGCGACTTTTGTAATCTATATTTAACCTCTTTGCTATAACTTTCTACATTATAAATAGGATCAATTTTATCCAGTTTCAGTTCATTTGGCATGATTGCTTCTTTTCCAAATACAAGTTCAAACGGTGTATATTTATTATCAAAAGTTGAACTTGAAGTTGTGTTATGGAAGAAAGTAAAATACTTTAAGTAAGTATCCCAGTCCGATATGTTTTTGCTGATATAAGATCTTATGTACTCATTAAAAACTCTATGATTTCGTTCAGCTGTTCCTACGGTTTGATGGTGGTAAGCGGTTGAAAAATTTAACTCGATGTTTAAATATTTGCATAGTTCGCAAAAAATATCATTTTTAAATTCAGTACCTAAATCAGTTTTAATTGAATTCATTCTACCGTAAATCAAAATAAAATTTTCAAAAATTGCTTGTGCAACAGTTTTTGCACTTTTGTCTGGTATAGGTATAGTAACAAGATATTTTGTAAAATCGCATATTAATGTTAAACCATATTTATTACCATATTTTGATGTTGGTAACGGACCAATTGTGTCCAATACTACCACTTCAAAAGGTTTAATCGGTGTGGGTGTAAGTGTGAGTTTTTCTTTTGTTCCAATTCTAACTTTATTCGTGTTACATTCTGTGCAATTTTTAATAAAAAAAGCTATGTCCCTAGTCATTCCTTTCCAGTAATATTTTGTCTTTAATTTTGCATATAGTCTTTTTCTGCCACAATGACCACCTAAAATCGGATCAGTGTGATGAATTTTCAACAGTTTTGTCTGTTTATCTTTATCAAATACCATTTCTATTGGTTCCACTAACATTATTTTCAGAGTTGTTAATACTCTATTACCATGGGTTTTTAATTCATCAATTTTGTATTTGCTAAAAAATGAATCGTCCTTAGACCATTCTAATACATAAATATTATGATTGTTTGCTTCCCTTTGAAGCATCAAAAGCATTTCCTCGAAATTCAATGTTTCGTTGACAATCTTAATATTTATTAAAAATTTCAATTTAAATCTGTTAAATATTTTAAATTTTATGTTAGTTAAATCATTATGTTCATAATTTATTTCTGATTTGATTTTCGAAATGGTTTTGTTAAAATTCTGGGAAAATTTGTCGTATACTTGTAACTTAATTTCATTGTAATTTTCTGAAGTTGGTTTGTTTATATAATTCCGCTTGGACATTGCTCGAGTTGTCACGGCGAGAATTTGTTCAGTATATATCTCTTTTTTCAATTCGTCAATTGAAATACGAGATAATGCATCTGCACCAACGTTATCTTTTCCTTTTATGTATTCTATTAAAAAATTATATTCTGAAAGTTTAAGTCTTATATTCGTTAGTTTGGATGATGGATCCTTCATATTAAATAAGTAGACTAACGGTCGATGATCAGTTCTGACAACAAAATTTGTTCCATAGACATAAGGTCGGAATTGATTTATGGCAAAGTATATTGCGTAAAGTTCTTGTTCTATTACTGGTTTTCTTTGTTCTGATTTACTAAACGCCTTAGATGCGTAATACACTGGCAAATCATGTCCATCAAAACTCTGACTTAAAATCGCGCCACAACCAATCTTTGAAGCATCGACGGTAATTATAAATTATTTCGTAAAATCGGGGTATTGGAGAATTTTGGGTGATATAAGTTCTGATTTTATGGTTTCAAAGGCTTTCTGACAATTGTTGTCCCAAATAAAATTTACTTTTTTTCTTGTTATGTAATTAAGAGGCGCAGCATGTAAAGCAAAGTTAGGAATAAATTTCCTGTAATAATTAGCAAAAGCTATGAAACGTTTAACAGCGTCTTTGTCTGTTGGTATTGTGTATTTTTGTATTGCATTTATTTTCGAATCATCAGGTGAGAGCCCGTTCGAGGTACATTTGTGTCCTAAGAATGTGACTTCGGGTCTAAAAAAATTGCATTTGTAAGGGTTAATTTTCAAATTGTACTTTCTTAACGTTCTAAAAACACTAGCCAAATTCTTTAAATGATGTTCCTTACTGTTTCCTATGACAATAATATCGTCCATATACAAAAATGCTTTATTTGGTTCTAAACCTGAGAATGCTATAGACATCATCCGAGAAAAAGAGTTCGGAGCTACATTCAGTCCGAATGGTAAAACCTTCCATCTAAATGCTCCTTGATCTGTACTAAATGATGTTAAATCTCTTGAGTCTTCATGAAGCGGTATCTGGTGAAAACCAGAGAAAAGATCGATTATCGAGAAATGTTTAGCTCTACCAAGATTGTCGAGTATATCATCAATCCTTGGCAAGGGGAATTTGTCAGCTATGAGTTTTTTATTAATTGCTCGAAAATCAACGCACATACGATAAGATTTGACATTATCTGGACTTTTCTTCGGAACCAAAATTAAAGGACTGTTATAATTTGACGTGCTGGGTTCAATCAAGTCATTTGCTAGTAAGTTCTGAACTTGCTTTTTAATTTCGCTTCTTTGTGTATATGGGAGTCGATAGTTTTTGATATACACAGGTGATGTATCATTGAGTCGCAGTTGCTGTTCATAAAAATTGTTTATGGTCATCTTATCACTTTTGAGAGTAAAGATATCTGCGTATTCCTCACATATTTGCATTAGATCTTCCTTGACATAGTTTGGCATTTTATCATTCAAGATAATTTTTAAGTTTTCAATACGTTCCTGTTTCAAATTATTTTTATTAATTGAATAAATATTATATTCTGAAAGTTTTTCAGTTTTAAGTTTATAGTTATGCACGAATTTCGTTCCGTCCGTCGTATTTAAAATACGTAAAACAGGTGTTTTGGTGTTTATAATGCATTTACTTATAAATACACCCTCACAAATTTCTTGTGAATCAACAAAAAGCGGTTCAGTTACATTTTCTAACTGAAATAATCTAAATACTTCACACCTTGGTGGAATGAAACATGAGTTTTTACTAATACCATGAGAAATAGGAATAATTAGTCTTTCGCCATATACATAAAATGAAACCGTCATTGAGTTGTAATCTATTTGACACTTATTTGATTTTAAAAAATCTTTGCCCAAAATACCATCAGATGGGATATTAAAGCTGTCAGGGACTATATGAAAAACTTGTGAAATTGAATGATTAGCAATTAACAATTTTGTAGCAATTGTACCTAACGACTTTGTTGTATCTGTTGTTATGCCAACAATGTTAACTTTATTCGACTCATTGATTTCTATGAAATTTTTTACAGAAGAAAATTTCAAAATTGATATATCTGCTTGCGAATCTACTAAAAATGTGTTTTTTTTGTATGATGCCGTACAATTTAAACGTATAAAATCTGAAAAATTAAGGTTGAAGCTATATACTGATTTAAAATGATTCTGTTTGTCTACAATTGACTCTCTTCCACCCTCACCATATCCTGCTGAGGGACTTCCGAGTTTAAAGTTCTCACTGATGCATTCTGGTGAGAAAAATTTCGCCCCGAATTCCGATTATAACTGGAATTGTTATTATAATTGAAATTGTTATTGTTTCTACCTCGGTTGTTGTACCTATTATTTCGAGAATTATTTTGGCTGTTACCTCTAGAGTTATTATTGTGCGCATTCGACCTATACGATTGTTGATGATTATTATTACCACGGGGGAATCTAAAGTTCGACTGATGATTTTGGTTAAAATTTGTTCTATTTCTGTTGTATCTCATCGTCAAAACATGTCTATCTTTTTCTGTGTTTGCTTCTTCTACTATTAGCTTTGCTACTACATCCTTGGGTTCTTGGAAAACTGTAGACGCTAAAATAGCTTTGACTAGATCTGATTTAGCATTGTTTCTGCAGATGTTTACCGTCTGCTTTATAGCCATTTCGTGCGCTTTTTCTTTTGTAATGCCCTCTATAACAAGAGAACGCTCTAAAGCATCCGCCAAATTTTCGACATTTTTTGAAAAATCCACATAATTATTTTGCTTGACATGCATAGCAGCAATTCTGCCTGCTACAATTTTAGAATTGTCCGGTTTTATTCTGGATTTAAGTGAGTTTTTTATTTGAGCTATGCTTGAAATATCATCGGGTAAAACCTCTCTAGCTTTTCCGTCCAACTTAGATTTTATAAAAGAAATGAAGCATGTAATCAGGTTTGGAGCGGTTATTTCCTCAATCAAGTTGATTTTATCTAAAAATGAATTTAGTGTAAGGGGATTTCCGTCGTAGTTTTCCCGTATAATATTAGAGCACATCGATATAAATTTCGTTTTTTCTTCTATGGACGCCATTGTTAAATTTAGTCTATTACCGCTAAGTGTATTAATTGTACCTTTGATATTTGATGATTTTGTATCCGTATCTATACTCGTATCCGAGTTATCAGCGTCACTATCGGAACTAAAATCTGTTAAAATTTCTTCCTTAACAACTTCAAACAAATTTTCACCAAATGGGATTTTAACTTTACATTCTAACTTGATAAAACTTCTCAACAGTAACTCCCTGCAATGTACAATTTTATTATGCACTTTTTGTTTTGTCTCACTAGGCAAATGATTACTAAAAGGTTTTGTAAATATTATTATATTGTTGTAATTTTTAATAAGAAGCTTAATATATTCTTGAATTTTATTTTGGTTGCTTGAAATTGGTCTGTTTTGCAATATTCTTTTCTTTACTTTGTCAAATTCAGATACTAGTTCATAAAACTTTTTAATGTCGAAATTATTTGTTGACATCTACCCGTATAATTTATTTTAAATATGTCATCTTTTTATAAAAGTTTGCTAGCACTATCAATTTAATATTTTATAAATTAAAAATTGTTTATATAAAATAATTTTGTACATTTGTATGTATGTTTTTATTGTAATGTTTTTTTTTTTTGTTGTTTGTTCAATGTTTTCGTTAAAAACAACCCTTAAATTTTGTTTTTTTTGTTCTTCACAGTACATACCTGTGTACATATAATTTGTATACGTATACACAGTTTCCCACATAAATCAACGCAAGACTTTTTTCATTTCAAATTGTTATTTATTTGTATGTATATTACAAATTTGTTTTAAATATTCTTTGTGTTGTTTATGTGTGTATGTGTTTGTGTTTTTGATTGTGTTAGAGGGTTTTTGTATATTTGTGTCAATGTAAAATGTTAGTAAAAATGTATACATACTTATATACATATATGGATAAATATTAGTTTTTCAATATACGTTTCATTGTTGTCATCTCTTGTTGTTTTTATGTAGTTGCTACTGTTTATATGTAGGTTTGCTGGTTTCTTCTTGCTGCTTCTGTCGTTTTTTTCCTCTGTTTTATTTTATTCTGCTTCTTCGTTCTATTATATTTTTCTTCTTGCACTCGTTATTTTGCTTTTAAATGATTTTGTTGTGTTGTTTTCTTATTGTTGTTGATGATGTGAATGCTGATGATGCTTTTGCCGCCAGTGATGATGATGATGATGAACTTATAGTTGCGGGGGTAGACGTTCTAGACCAACGACGCTTCTGTTTATGATAATATAGTTCTTGCTGTAGTTGTTGTCTAGTTAGTTTTTGTTTAGTATATTCCTTTGGACCCTCCACAATGAATGGATTTTCTTTAATAATTGAATTATTTAAAACTTATCGCCAACTTACTTTTAGTTATTGTATTTGTATATAAAACAATGTATTCTTTTTTTTCATTTACTACTACTAATATTTGGCATGTAGTATTTATGTAAATATTTTAAATATTCTATTTTTTACAAATTTTACTTTTTCTTCAGAATACAAAAGTTTTAATAAGTTTTCTCTTGTTGCATTTATTTATTTAGTCATTGACATTATAAAAGAATGTTTTTGTAGTTGCTTTGGTTTAATTATAATTATTTATTTCTTTTTTTTTTATTTATTTTTATTGTAAATTTTTGTAATATTTTGTTGTTTTTTTTTTATTTAAATTTTTGCACTTGGCATTGCATTTTTAATAGAGTGGACTTTTGTATTTTATTATTTAATGTTTTTTCTTGTGTCGTTCGTTCATTCACTATTTAATATTCTTTAAGTTATTTTGATATTTTTTCCGTGTATTTCCTACACTCAACGTTGATATTGAATATTATTCACTGCCGTAATAATTCGTAAACAATTGTTAATAAGAAAAGTTTTCATTGGGGCCACAAGAGGTGGTTTATGAGTTGCTGTCGTTAAAAGCCTATTTATTCGCAAAGATATCCAATCATCAAGACGGCAAAATGTAGTGGAATTAATAGGGAGTTTCTTTGAATTCATTGCCCTTTGAAATTATGAGATTGCAGCTATCATTAAAATTCCCATTCACTGGTATGAGCTTGTTTTTGTGTGGTAAGTTAATTAATTTTTACGAACTTATTAAAACATTATTAAATTATTAAAAGCATTATCTTTTGTGACAAAATCGTTTTCTTTACTGTACGAAAAAATGCCGTTATATTTCTGTGTTTTTTCTATATTATTTTATTAAATGTACTTTTTTTTTTTTGACCAATCAAAATTATTTGTTTTGTTACTTTCATTGTTCATTTTGTTACTTTATTTTTCTTCTTTTCTGTTTCTTTCTTTTATTTCGTTTTTCAATATTTTTCACTGTTGATTTTGTGTATATGTATGTATGCTTGTTGTTTCTTTTTGTGTTGTTAATTTAAAGTTGTTTTGTATTTTTTTTCACTTTATAACTTATTCTTTGTAGTTTCCATTTCTGAGTTCTTTCGTTAAGTTTTTAATTTTGCATTTTTCAGTGTTCGTACATTCTCAAATTTTTCCAAACTTGGATAACTGTGTATTATTTCTATTTTTTTTTAAATTTTTTTCGGTATATCTGTTTTTTTTTCTTTGTTTTTGATTTTGTTACGGGACTGTACTTTTTCAATTTCAACTTTTCTTACTTTTTTATAACTGTATTTTTCCACTTTACATTTTCCGTTTTGTTAAACTTAGGCTTCAAATGCAAAACTTTTCCGTTTTAACTACAAATTTTCAAGCATTTAATTCCACTTTTTTTTTAATATTTGTGTGTTTTTTCAAATATTTTATTTACACTTTTTTTTTGCGGTTTACTTTTCTATGGATTTTTATGGCTTGAGAGACGACACCTTTTGGTTTTTTAACGCATACATTTTATTCGTTAACCTTCTTTTGTGAGCTGGCGTTGTTTATATTTCTCACTTTTCTATTAAATTTTTTTGCACGTTTATGTTTTTCTATTCTGGTGTTTAAAACAAACTGTTTTTTTTTTTTGTCAATTTGTTAAATTATTTGTTTGTTTGTTGTATTTTTTTTTTTTTTGCATTCGTAAAGAGTTTGTGCGTTATTTGGTTGAGGACTGCTTTCTTTCGACTGTCACGGTCGCCATGTGGTGGATGGTAGCAGCGAATTAAAGACTTGTTGTTCGTTCAGTGGTTATAGGCAAACTCTTTTAGTTTATTTAAGTTTTCTTACTTCTACTTATTCTTAAAATGAGTTATACTTAAAGTGTTACCATAGTGTTAATAAAAGAAGTAACAAGGTTGTATTGCTTAAGTGTACTAAATCGTTTATGGCCAATGTTGCCATTACAGTACACAAAGATGGCACTCTCTTCATTTTGACCGAAAAAAATTTAGGTTGTTAACTTCTCGGGCGCAGTTGCATTTGCGTTTACAATAAGTGGCATGGCAAAACTAGCAGGTATGCAACAACAAGTGCAACAATCCAAAAGCAACATGTATTTTGTTGGTATAAAGCACTCGCTTCATATCAAAACACACAAACAAATTAAAAGCATTTTAATACGTATGAGTATCAAAAAGTAACCATTTTGTATGTACTCTCTTCAAACTATATCAGTTTGTATGAAAATTTGCTATAAAGCGAGCTCAGTCAGCTATGCTAGTAAGCTCACCTGTTGCATACGCCTTAATAAGTGGTTAAATTTGTTGCATGTATTTATATAATTGTTTATATCTACGCATAATTTTTTTGGCAATAGCACGTGTATTGTTGTAATCACGAAACGTTTTCAATTCTGTCGGCACTCCCGGAGTGCTACCCGTAGCTTTTTTTTTTTGTTCTTTTTTTACATACATACATATATATATATAAATTAAAAATGAATAAAACTTAGTTAGTTTTAAATAATAAAAAATTTTATATCAGAATAATAATTTGGAGTTTCCATTCTTTATAGGATTTGCTGTTATATAAAAAAAGATTATACTCCTTCTACTTGCCCACGAAGTAAGCGAGATTGTGTATAGACTGACTACTTACAATGTGTGTGAAGTAGTGGGCAAAGCGCTTTCTACTTGCCCACGAAGTAAGCGAGATTGGTTATAGACTGTCTACTGCTTACTTACAATGTGTGTGAAACAGTAATGCGTTTATATTTATTGAATAAACACTTCACTAACCTGCTTACTTTGTGTGCAAGTGGTAGGCGTTCACTCTCGGAATGCGGCAATGCATTCGAAAAAGTATACTAGGTTGTAATTGAGCTCGTGTGCGTTACTGTCTTACATGTGTGCATCAGATCATTGCTTCTGTAATCGATAAATTCGCCCCTTGGTTTTTGCAATCAAATAACAGCACCAGCTGTGTTTTTACAGTATATTTTTATTAATTAATTTTTCTAAAGATTTTACGGCATTAATAATGTCAAAAATAATTTTATATTGCAATCCTTTTTAATTGAACATTTGTATCATTGTGAGTAAATAATGTACAGTGAAAAATCTTTTCAAAATATAATATATTTTTTAAAAATTTTAAATAGACGAAACCCTTGAAGAAGTCAACAAACAATTGACGAAACGTTAAGGGTAAAAAATGTAATAAAGCTGTTTTATTAAAATTAACTACGTTAGGCCTTATTAGCTTAAAGAAGAAAAATATCATTAACAACAAAAATTGCATCATTGGCCAAATAATTCCTACAACACTTGATACTTTATATTTTTATTACGAATAAACGTAATTATTATTATTTGAACTGTAATAATGTATAAATGAGAAATTACTATTATAAAGCCGCCATTTTTGTTCGTGAACGTCGTGATGTGCTTTGATTAGGTAAATCGAAATTTATAAAAGTAAATAGCTTCTGTTCGAAGCCGAGGCGCTCAGCTAGTAATAAATAAGTAATAATACTTTATTCAGCTGTGCCGAATCTTATATACCCTTTACAAAGACTTACATTTATACATACATTTATTATAATTCACGCAATTGACGCTTATGTGTACATACATATCTAAAAAAAAACAGATTTTTTAAAATATTTTACAATTTTCCATCCTTGAGTGAACAGACGGTTAGACGATCAGACGGATATTCTCTATCTATAAGGATTCAGAATATATATATTATATGGCCTTTATATATATATAATTTCATCTTATATGATAGACATATAAGATCTCGAAAGGTTTTAGAAAAACATAATTCTTGCTCCGATATATTAAGCCTTTTTAATTTAAAAAATATCGTTTCTTCAAAAGATATGATTTTTGCGACCAAAAAATCATAAGATGTCACCGTGCCCAGTGACTATCACAATGCGGGAGCACTTATTTTTAAACTAAAGGATTTAAAATTCAAGTGATTTTTAACCATTAGAAATATCTTGGTAACTTTAAAAATTATGATTTTTTTCAATGAAAAGCCCACTGTGCATAGTGCTGGTTACTTATTTTGAAGCGGAAGGGGTTATCTTTCAAATGCTTTACACATTTTTAAAATATCTTTATTACTTTAAAAGCTATGATGCTTGTAATGAAAACAGTCAAAAGCCACAGTGCACAGTGTCGCGGCTAACGTATGATTGTACAAATCATGTACATATATTGAATTTTGAGGAGTCTTCTTTCAAA
The DNA here is from genome assembly GCA_947311025.1 of Lypha dubia. NCBI lineage: Eukaryota > Metazoa > Arthropoda > Insecta > Diptera > Tachinidae > Lypha > Lypha dubia. The sequence goes on along the minus strand of OX371260.1, from coordinate 100,336,255 downwards.
TGCTTTTTAAAATTTGTATATATCTGAATTACTTTCAAACTTATGTTTTTTGCAACGAAAAAAGTCAAAAGACCTCACTGGCCGGCGTTAAATAGCTCGATCTTGGAGGCCAATTCGATCGTCCGAAACGTGAAAAACGTTTCCTTCAATAAATCAGTTGTGGCACGATCTCTATGACATGTTCCAGCGTCGACGTAAAAAAGCACGGACCAATGACTTCAGCAGCCCAGAAAGCAAGCCAGTCAGTTTTTCTGGATGTAACGGTGTCTCATACACTTGAGCATTACCATCACTCCAAATACGCAAACCTAGATCTTTCAGCAAAATCTTCCATAAAGTGGATGAACACACGCAAAATTGACTAACCTTTTCAGTTGTCAACCAAACTACTAATCCAAATGAGCTGATAATGCCAACATAGCACTAACCACAGATAACCAGAGATGACAAAAAACAAAAAAATTGGAATTGGATCATATATTATTTGTCATAAGTAAGCTTCGTGAAAAAGAGACAACATTAGTGTGTTTGTTATGAAAGTAAACAAAACGAAAAGCAAAAAAAAGTTTAGTTTTTAGTGGAAAATGCTACATGCACGCTTAAATTTAATAAAATGTGATAATATTAAGTATTTACGGCATATAATTCCAAAATAAAGTGATAAAACAATTTAGTGTGTGCTTACATATATACTCTGTATATTAAATTTATGTACATACGTACATATATGCTGTAAATTTACCAAATGGTGGTGGTTTTTTGCTTACATTCACACATACATACATATTTTGCAGATGTACATATATAGTAATAAAATACAAACGATGAGTGAAAACCAACTTAAATTAATTAATTAATAATATTTTTAATGTGAAGTATAGAAATATATGGATATTTAATTAGTTTTGTGATTTATAATTTTAATTTTGATAGAAAGACAGCACAAAGAAGAAAACGAAAACGAAGGATTGTATGAGTGTATACAAACCATGGTTTGTATACACTTTTTTTAATACACATTTACCTCACATAGCAACAAAATTCAACTTTCATTGACAATGCTTCTGAGTACAGGCATAACTTCAAATTAACACCTCTTCGATAACAAAGGGACAGAAAAGTGTGAATTGACACCTCTTCGATAACAAAGGGACAGAAAAGTGTGAATTGACACCTCTTCGATAACAAAGGGACAGAAAAGTGTGAATTGACACTTATTCGATAACAAAGGGACAGAAAAGTGTGAATTGACATCGCGAAAGACAACGTTGAGTCAGAAAAAGAACCGAAAAATGGGTCAATTGACAAAATAATACTGCAGGGCAGTATGCAAAATCTTCCGTCTCGTGTCATCTCTGGTTATCTGTTGCACTAACACATATGTACCAACATATGACTAACACATACCCAGTAAAAAATTTTCATGTTTTTTGAAGCACTACAGAAATAAAGGGCATTATAATTCGCTTTAAAATATGAGCTTGCTAAGAAACTGATTTCATAGCGCCACAACAATGCAGGTTTTAAAACGAGAAAGTTAGCAAATATACACACATCTAATGGGTAGTATGAATAAAAAAGTAATTGCTTTTTACTTAAAGATTTGTTTAAAACTCAAAATTCTGTATGTTATTGACTATAAAAAGAAGAATTTTGTGGTTTAAAACAAATTTTTAAGTAAATAGGATATACTTTTTTTATTCATAGTGCCCAATATCATATCATACACTTATAATTAATCAGCTTCCTTTGTGCTGCCATCTGTATACTTATTACAACATGCCAAATAGATACACAAAGCACAGGTACATATGTATATGCATTTTTCTCATATTATATTATTCATTAGTTAGCCAGCGCTTCGGATAACTGTATGTTTTATTAGATGCAAAAAAGCGCTTTTGTGACGGGAACTCGCCATACAAAAATCAGCAGCGATATCAGCAGGTTTGTCAGTGCTTCTTTTATTCTGTAATAGTAGAAACCTGCTTTATTTATGTTACTGACGTCCGTACAAAAAATAAATAAATTGAGTCACGAGGCTTTGAATTCCATACGTTTTATTCGATCTCACTTACAATCAAAAATGTTAAACTGATTTTTAAGTTATATTATTTTTATTTTTTTTTTTTTTGCTTTTTACTCAAACTACCTGAATTTCATTTAAAATGTATGTCATTGTTTTTTGTTTAAAGTAAATAAAATTTACTATATTGAATTATTAATAAATTTTGAGATTTACTTATAACTAATATAAGGTAGGGAAAATTGTAGGGGGAAAAATTGCTGTTGTAGGGAAATGTGGTGATTTTTTTATAAAAACGTAGGGAACTTTGCAAATTTCATCTGACATCACTGCAACAACTACAAACATCCAAAATAACATGTATATGGTTGCTGTAAAGAACTCGCTTTGTTTCAAATCATACAAACTGAAAAAAGTTTGTTCGATCAATTGACATTAATTAATCGATTTATTCGTTATTCGAAAATCGGCATTTTAAAATTATTCGAATAAGAGTTTCGTTCTGTTTAACCGATTAATCGATTAATTATTCTTAATCGGTTGACAACTCTAGTACATATGTGAGGTGTAGGGAAGAAAGCTAAATTTCTGCGTTGGAAAATTTGCTCAATGGGTACAGTAGTTACCTTGAAATATGCAGAATATGAGTTCTTACCCCAATTGAGCTAAACTTTTTTGAACATAATTTTTTAATTATTTTCCTATGTACATTACGTCTACTTTACGGAAGATTTTCTCAGTTCGAAACTACTATATATTTTGTAATATGTGCGAGATATTTATATGATTTCCACAGATTGCTTTAAGTGTAAAGAATGAATGTTAGCAATTTAAGTCTGTATGAATCGTCGATTGCACGAATGACTGTACCAATAATCTGTTATTCTATCATAAGTTGAATATATGCATGAATATAAATATGTTTTCTTTTTAATTTGTTGCAGAAGAGAATATTGGAAATTCCCGTGACTGTTCCTTTGAGGAAATGATAAGACTCCGAACAAATGGAAGGGGTGTTGATTTTGTCTTAAACTCTTTGTCAGAAGAAAAACTCAAGGCATCGCTCCGCTGTTTAGCACCAAATGGACAATTTTTGGAGATCGGGAAATTCGATATGGCCAACGATAGCTTAATTGGTTTGGGCGTATTTTTCAAAGGGCAACGATTTTATGCCGTATTAGCTGATAAACTTGAGCAATATTCGGCACATTTAATAGATGTATGAAATTAGAGTAATGTATGAAATTGAAACCTTAATTTATTATTTTTTTCTTTTGCTTGATTCAGAATATTAAAAAACACATTGCGCAAGATATAGATAAGGGTATAGTTCAGCCCCTACCATATACTATTTTCAAACCAACCGAGTTGGAGCATGCATTCCGATACCTCATGACTGCCAAGCATATAGGCAAAGTTTTAATTGAAATGCGACCAGATGCAACATCATTAGGTACTCACCCTGTTACTGCAACTCCAAAAGTATATTTCAGCAAAGAACTCGTGTACGTTTTACCTGGAGGTCTTGGTGGTGTTGGATTAGAGCTAGTTGATTGGATGGTGTTGCGAGGAGCGCGAAAGATAGTATTAAACTCTACACGCGGCTTATCGGACGAATACCAAAAATTCAGAATTTCGTATGTTAAGGCATTGATATTTATGTTCTGTTATACATTTTTACTAACCTCTTATTACATTATTTAATATTCACAGAATATGGAAGAGTTACAACTGTCAAATAAGTATAAATACTTCGGATATAACAACAGAAAATGGTTGTTGGGAACTTTTGAGTGAATCCATGAAACTCGGAAGCATTGGCGGTATTTTTAATTTAGCGGTTTTGCTGAAGGACGCCATATTCTCGAATCAAACAATCGAAAGTTTCCAGAAGACTTTGGAACCTAAGTCTTTAGCAACTAAATATTTGGACAACTTGTCTCGAAAAATGTGTCCTAAACTGCATTATTTTGTCGCATTCTCTAGTGTGGCATGCGGGAGAGGCAATGCTGGCCAAACTAATTACGGCATGGCGAACTCAATAATGGAACGAATCATTGAGGGACGTGTAAAGGAAGGCCTCCCAGCCAAAGCGATTCAATGGGGTGCAGTGGGAGAAGTAGGTCTTGCGGCGGTTATGACAAAGGGAAAAATTGATGCTAACATTGGTGGCACTCTTCAGCAACGCATTAGTTCATGTCTTGAAGTATTAGATATTCTGTTAACATCACCAGATCCAATTGTCTCTAGTATGGTAGTGGCAGAAAAAAAAATATTAAAGGAAAGTCAAACAGCATTACAATTTGTAATGAGCTCCTTATCGATAAAACAGGTAAAATCAGTGCCACTTAATTCTAATTTGTCGGAACTTGGTATGGATTCTCTAATGGGAGTAGAAATTAAGCAAGCGCTAGAGCGAAATTTCGACATCGTTTTAACACCAGCTGAATTGCGTTCTCTTACAATCGAACGATTGAAGGAGCTGTCGGAACTACATAAGAAAAAAAGTGTTGAGTGTGAAAATGATAACCATGAAAGCTACATTAACAGTTTCTTAGAAATATTATATATGAATATAACATATAAATCAGTAAACACTGAAATATTACTACCTCTCAACAACAACGATTCAGATGAAGTTCCTGTCATAATGTTCCCTGGCGTCGAAAGTGTTTGCTCGCAAAGATGGGAGATAATCGGATCCCAGTTAAAAGCACCATCGTATTGTGTACAACTTTCAGCCAAAATTGGTACCGAAAATTTTAACACTTTGATCGAAACCATCGCCATTGTAAGTACTATTTTCTAAAAACTAACTTCCCTATTTACGATATCACATCGCCAAAGTGGGCTCTATAACGACATACATATTTTCAGAAAAATTCTTTTTATGCAGATCGCTTTTAAGTATAGGTACCTATTAAGTAAAATTAGCTTTTCAAGAAAAAAATACCTAGTACTTATTTATTCAGATTTACATAAAATATTATTAAAAATGTATTACCTTACCTTTTGGTTTCCATTTTATTTCTTGTTTTCCGTGTTTTAATAAAGAAAGTTAATTAGTTCTATAAGTCACAACAAGATGACAACCAATACATTAATGATTGAGTTTGACAACTCTTGTAACAATAATGAGAACTCTATTTTTTAGTGCACTAAACTTGTACTGAGGTGTTTCCGATACATTTTGTTTTCGATCAGATTGTGGTTTCAGAGAGTACCCATAAAGTTTTTTTTTTTTTTTTTTTGTTAAAAATAAGAGCGAGTGAGTACGTTCGATATCATAAACCAGGCAGTAATTCTGCCTTGAGTCTATCGAAAAAGTACTTTTGTTTCTCCTCTAGGCAAACATTAAAGAAGTATGAGTCTTGGGGTTTATACTCTTCTGAGATTCAGTTACTTGGTCGCGGTGCCAAACTTCACTTTTGGCAAAATTTTACAACAAAACCTTGTACAAGGCTAATATATTTTCTATGCGAAGCATTTGGTGCTATTGAATTACTCTGTTTTATCTCATGGCATCCTGTTTTCTTTTATCCATGACATACTTTAACATGTCACAGCCAGATATACCGTAGTTATCGCTTCTATACCATTCTAAAGCTTTTATATTATATTGTGGGGTTTGTCAAAATTGTATATCAATGTAGGCTTATTTAAAAAGGCTGATTTTATTTTTAAATTAGAATTCTGTCATATACTTACAGTAACAGTATCAATAACAACAGGTTTAATTTGCATATCCATTCTTTATCGGAAAATAAACCATGCATTAAAAGTTAATACTGCGAATTTTAGAGTCATGTTGTCTGACAGCAGGCAATTACAATCCTAATTGTGTATAACGGTCGTATCCTGTTTGACATATGTACATACTTACATTATAAAATGAGTTTGAATGTAGTTTCAAGTGAAGAGGGTCAATTAATCATAGAAAAACACCATTTGTTATTGATTTTAAAGAAGTAAAGTCTGTTCAGGGGTTTAGGGAACAAGTTCGCTGATTTCATTAGAACAAATACTGTTGTAGTAACAATATAGAGGAGGCAGCTTATGTTTAGGTGTTCAAAAGAACTGCCGAAATAGTCTTGAAACTTCAATGAAAAACACAGGCAAACAAGTGCCCAATTATATTTCGTTAAAGTCTAATTTTATTCACAAAATGTTCTAGCTTAAATACTACTTATGGAAATCTACTTAATCTTCTAGAATTTGATTGGTTTCTAAATCACTCAATGCTTTAATAAAAAAAAAATATAAAATAATATGAAATTAAAATCTAATGTGTCATCAATATTCAAGCGTACAACTACAAAGTAAATTCTGATCGATATGTAATTCAATCGTTTTTTTTTTATTTTTTTTAATCGTTTCTTTCAGCAAAATGTTTCTTATAATTATACTTAAAAATAACAAAAGAATAGTTTCAATAACATATTTTTATACACTGTCCCTTAAACATGTTATATGGCGACATGGATACACAACACTTCTTTTGCGACATCACACTGTATTTTCATACCAAGAACATCAAGAGGTTCTGATTCCCCAATATCCGTACCATCCACAATTACTGATGAAACTGCATGTTCCGTCATTCGACAGTTCGTAAGCAAGACACATTGGTTCTTACGAGTGTTAAAATCGTCCCTATTCGCTTTAACCCATTTGGATATTATTAATAGGAAGGTTACTGGCACTAGTACACAATTTCATTGCGTATGTAAACTGCAAGACCAGTATGAAGACCAACAAGTGTTAATAGGTGATACTCAGGTATGAAAATCCTGTGGATCAGAATCTTCAGACACCTGAATCTCACAGACAACTCAGGCGTCAGCATATTAAAAATTTTACGAATGTATTAGGGAAGGGAATAGCAGCAGCAAAGGGCCATAAAAGCCTTGAGCTGATCTTATATTTATATATATATATATATGTATATCTATTTAGTTTTTGATTGTGTTTTTGTTATAGGTTTTTTATGTGGTTTATTTTCTTGTTCTGAAGAAATTGTAATTGTTTTTATTATGCAAATGAATATTTTGTTTGAAATATTTAACTTATTTAACATTAAAAAAGAGACATTATCGGACTGGAACAATTATTTTTAATACATTTAAAGGACGATACGTGGACAATATGCTTACAGAGAAAGCGACAAATCACTTATCCAAGTTCTTAAAAATGGGATCTCAATTAAGGAGTTCAGGAATAATTCAGGTATTCAGTTTAGGAATATGATGCAAAATATGAATGTTGCACTTATTCGTGACCTCTACAATTTCCAAATTGTGTATTGCGAATAGAGTCGATTTTAGCAGTAATAGTGATTTGTCTTCTGCTCTGTATACATACATAGTAGCTGCGTATGGTCCCTTAAAGAAATTAAAAATAATCTGTTCTTGTCCGTTAATGTTTCTTTTTAATGTTAAACAAATAATATTATTGTTAGTTGCTTAAGAAGTAAAAGTGTATCTACAGCCAAAACTGATTTTTTAAAATTATGTTCTGACGTATTTTCTGTCAATATTAATGTAGTAAAAGCTCGTTCACTGCCTAGAAAAAATACTTTGTTAACTTTAAAATCTTACATGCAAACTATTAATGTTCTTTCTGCCAAAGGTAACATAAAAAAAGATTCAATTTATATACAGAAGGACTATACTAAGGAGGAACAAAATGTGCGTTATAATTTAAGAAAAATAAATAAAGCTATTACGAGTCTCAATGAAAATCTAAAAGTAAGGCTTGGTGAATTTGCATCTTTTATCAACGACAAAAAATTTACCTAGTCACTGGGAAAAGTTGTTGCTTATTCAAATGATGATCTTAAATTACGTTTATCTAAAACTAATTGCCCCTATGAGGTAACTGTTAAAACGGCAATCGTAACTCAAGCTAATCCTACAATTACAGACAACATATCCTCACTATAGCAACCCAGCATATTATTAAATCAATATTTTTATATTATTATTATTACGAATAAACGTAATTATTTGAACTTATATTGATGTATAAATGAAAAGTAATATTATCAGGCTCAAGTTCAGTTTTATTGAATTAATGAAAATTCAAAATTACTAAGAGTTTTTTTATGTTGGAAAATATTATTATTTATTTCCAATCAGTTTTTAGCAGAACTGATTTCAAGGCCGCTACACCTCTCATCAGCGTTCAATTGTCCATCTTTACAATGTTCGTTATCGTGGATACTAATTGGGAAGAATATCAACTATTTAACCAAGTTTTCAACAGAAATAGAATACCAGAATTAATTCAATTCATTTTGGCTAAAGTTTTTTTATTAGTAGGTATAGAAGTTGTGAAGCAATTTAAAAATTTTTTATATTGATGTTTAAAATTTTCCCTCATTGCAAAAATATTCAGTAAATTCGCTTCTTATACTTGAAATTCCTACTAAAATAATTGCCAATGCATCATCACTTATTATTCTCGTCATATTTCTGCCAACTATGTTCCGTAACGTGCACAACGAAAGACAAACTTCAAATGAATAAAAAAAAACACTAACACACAAAGCTGAGTACACGTATACATTTTATGCCAGATGAATTAGTCTAGTGTAATTTTGAAAAAACAAAAATTGTGCGGCTTAAAATTGTTCTAGTGTAAATATGCTCATTGAAAAACTATTTTTTTATCTTTTGTAAGAAATAAACTATTTTTTTTAATAAAAAGTATCCTATGTTACTTCTAATAGCTCCAAGAATATGTGTACAAAGTTTCATTATGATCGGTTTAGTAGTTTTTGCGTGAAAGCGCAACAAACAAACTTACATTCACATTTATAATATTAGTATGATAAGCGTAATTATTATTCGAACTTATATTTATGTACATATGAGAAGTAATATTATTTAGGCTCAAGTTCAGTTTTATTGAATTATTGATTAAAATTTATGATTTTACAGATGGTATTATACTTGGCTAATTAAATACTGTGTAAAAATAGTACCAATACGTAGGATCAGGTTATTCGGCTTATTAATACTGGACGAATGTAGGAAATATGATGAGGATCGGGTTTCGATAAGTAAAATACTTTACGAAAACATAACAAATACGAATGTACACCCGTCCAAGTCAAGACTTTTCGAACATACACTGAAAAACCGTTGTACTAACTTCAATATTTTATTTTTTGCATATCACATGCACTATCAAAATAAATCAAACGCCATTTGCGTTAAATGCTGCTTTAAAAATATTAAAATAACGACTTCCATTTTAGACTCGACTATTTTGGTAGCATCACATATCTCTAATATGAATTTTTCATTTCATAAATAGAATTTTTAAAGCCTTATAATAAAATATTGACACCCATTAGTTCTATAAATACAGATCAGTTATTTAAATACTTAAGAAAAATTAATATTTGAATTTAGCAGCCTTGCCAGATATGCAATTGACAAAGTCTTGCAATTAAATTTTTTTAAAGATATTGGAAACATTTTGATTTATTTGTTGATCTTAGCAATTTTTGCTTATTTCACAAGCTAAAAGAAGATTTAATAAAATTAACTTGGTTTTATTATTTTGGTGCTCTCTAGGAGCTCTCAATTTATTTAATTTATTATTTCGCTTAGAGAGCTACCTAGTATCTCCTAAGCTTGAGTTTATGATTGATTTCTTAAACTAATTGACATTGGCTTATATACTAATTATGAGAATAATTCTTAGGGGTACCTTAACATAAGAGTAAAAGAATACAAATATATATTAATGTTGGGTAAGCATATTTAGCTTCCCACTATTTACGTTTGACATGTGTTCAATAGTTTTAAAGTCTAAACGAATGCATACCTAAAAGCAACAGATACTTTGGGTTGCTTATATTTACAAATAAACAAATGCATTTAATAAATGTTATTCATTTAAGTGCATTGTGCTGCTGCACTTGATTAAACGTACAAGTGTCAAATTACAGTCACACAAAATATCTTGCTTGCAGTTTGTCAACGATTGCATGTTGCGGTACTATTTAATTGCAATGCATACTACAAACTGTTGGTCACATGCTACAAAGACAAGAACTAACTTTCTTTCTTATTTTATGAGCACCGAATTTATTTTTTAATTTAATATATGGTGAAACTCAATAGCGTCACGGTAAGACAGCACTGTTTGTCAAAAAACTTTCGACAGTTGTAACTTTCGTAAATGGCGACCAATTTCAATGATAAAAAATTTAAAGTATTTAAAAAAAATATTGATTTCGTTGAAAAATAAACAAACCTTATTGTACAAATTGTATTTGAACTCCTTCACATTTTTACAATTAGGATATTGACCTGATACACCTGTAATCACAATTTCCCCACTTTTGTCTTGAACATTCACTTTTTCTGCCATTTTAATGTTTGAGTACTTATGTTCGAACTGAGGGTAAAACACAAACATTTCTTCTTTTATACTCTAGCTTAAAATGTATTTAAACGTATACATTAGAGTATTCGCTTCAAATATGTTTGTTCGATTAATCGTAAAAATTAGATAATTTCTATAGAGTAATTTTAATTGATTAATAGAATGGCTCGAGTAAAATATTTAATGCCAATCATGGCATAGTTGCTAATATACATATAATTTTGTTAAAAAATTGCAAACAATTTTAGTTACAGTACACGCTCGTAAATAAGAACTTTCGGGAATTCGGATCCTTCGGAAATTAGAACCAACGTTTTTACTACAATCAGTTTTACTTTCAGAGCGGTTATATTTTTCGTTTGTTTGTAAAACTAAAAATTGTCGAAAGAACAATAAAATATGATTACAACTTAAGGTGTGTTTACAAGGTAAAACAAAATGTTAAGACTTTGTAGTATCCAAATATTGTGAAATTCTGTTTGTGTATGAGAAGTGAGAACAAAAGTCTGCTTTGCAATTATTTTTCAAGTTTACGCGGATGGTATTAATAAAATCAAAGCAAAGATAATAAACAAAATGTGCATATTGCTCAAATCAAGTTTGCTTAAGAAACTAAATACATATTGTCAAAAACAATAATATAAAAACAAAAACCAAAAGGAGTTTGTGTTTCATTTTAGGGGCTGTGCACATATTACGTAACGCTGTTTTCAGAGATTTTATACCCCCCCCCCCCTCCTTTGTAACACTTTTTACTAATTTTTCACTGCAAAATTTCCAATCCGTAACAAATCTTTAACCCCCCCTCCCCCCTGGAGCGTTACGTAATATGTGCACATCCCCTTACCACAAAATATTTTTTTTTTGGTATGCGATTGTTTAGTTTTGTGTTACGAAATAGCCACAATATTACGAAACCACAATATATACAAAAACTACATGAAAATTTCTTGAAAGTATTTTGGTTGATTTTTTCTTTATTTTATAATTCTTTTAAAGCAGCCAAATAGTGATGTTACGAATATAAATTTTTATTATTCGCGAATACAAATATCTGTAATAATATTCGCAAAATACGAATACTGATTTTAAAATTTAGTGCCACTTAATATTTAACATTTAATTGGAAAAAATCAGTAACAATAAATTGAAAAAGAACATTCATCACTACTATAAAGTATTTAACATTATTATTACATTTCGATGCCAACTTTGAAGACTACTACTGAATAATTTGAAATTATTTTACTTACATTCTTTCAGATTTCGTTTTTCTTACTCTGTTTGCGCTTTTAATTAGTAATTCAGTGCTGTCTGGGAGAACTTATTTTCGTAGATGGCGCAGCCACCTGTATCAGTAGACTTTCACATATTTAATTTTATGTAGTTCTTATATTTTTTAAGTTCAACATTCCTCTACTGAAGTTTGATTACTAACTTAACATGATATGAACATATCAGACTTTAATATTTAAATACTAGTTGCAAAATACATATATTTTTGTTTGTTTTTTATGGTTTTTATCTTGAGGTAAAACCAAAGGGGTTTTTTAAATAAAAACTATTAAATATTAATATATATTTTACATTTTATGTACTTTTTTATTTATTATGTAAAAATAGAATAAAAGTAATTAAAATTAATTCTCGTATTCTATTTCTGTTGAAAACTTGGTTAAATAGTTGATATTCTTCCCAATTAGTATCCACTTTACGAAAATCGTAAAGATGGACAATTGAACGCTGATGAGAGGTGTAGCGACCTTGAAATCGGTATACTGATACGTTCTGCTAAAAACTGATTGGATATAAATAATAATATTTTCCAACATAAAAAAACTCTTAGCAATTTTGAATTTTCATTAATTCAATAAAACTGAACTTGAGCCTGATAATATTACTTTTCATATGTAAATCAATATAAGTTCAAATAATAATTACGTTTATTCGTAATAATAATAATATAAAAATATTAATTCCGCTTGGGCACGAGCTATAAATACCCTAATAACAGGGGTCACAGTAATATGTGAATTTCCCTAATATAGAGTAAAAACAACAAAAACGTTAAAATACAAAGTAGAATACTTTGATGATAACGGACTATGAGTTTGTGTTGATTATTAGTACATTCCAAACAGTAATGAGGGAATTTCGTACTAACCAGCACTGTTTCAAGGTAGAATAAAAAATGAATTAAAAATTAATTCTCATATTGTATTTCTCTTGAAAACTGGTTAAATAGTTGATATTCTTCTCAATTAGTATCCACTTTACGAAAATTGTAAAGATGGACAATTGAACGCTGATGAGAGGTGTAGCAGCCTTGAAATCAGTACTGATACGTTCTGCTAAAAACTGATTGGATATAAATAATAATATTTTCCAACATAAAAAAACTCTTAGCAATTTTGAATTTTCATTAATTAAATATATTATTAAATCGAGATTTTCTTCCCTTTTGAGACTCATTTCATAGCAGACAAACAAGTAGACTTTGCAACATACTTTCAAATTACTATTTGAAGTTTTCTTCGCATCTTAATAATATTTTGTTAACTTGAAAGATAGACGGTAATTTGTTTTATTTCATTCCACGTTATTCAAATTGTACTAAATGGAGAGCTGATATGGAATTCTTTGAAAAATTTTTGGAGGAACTTTCCCCTACAAAATTTTGTATAGTGGGTGATTTAAATGCACGTATTGGTGAAGAACAAATACCTACCAAACATCAATGGAACGAGATGTTCGAAAGATAAAACACTTATTCTGAACGGAAAGCACCTTATGTCTCTTGTATCTAACTTGGGGGGAATAATACTAAATAGTAGAACAGCGGGTGATGCTCAAGGCGAATACAGTTTTTTTGGAGGTGCAGGTAGTTCTGTTATAGACTATTGTGTATGTTCACACAGTCTTCTTAAGTATGTTGAGGATCATATGCCTCTTGAATTAAATATAATTTGTCCAGCATCTAACAACAACAGAATCTTATCGGATTCGGGCCATCAAAGGCTTCGATGGAATGTCAATTCACTTACTAAATATTGTGAAAATCTAAATCAACTTGCTAGCATTTATAACTATGTTAATGTTCACAATAGTTCGGTTGATGACATGGTAATGTCTATTAAAAATAAAATTAAAGAAGCTAACGTATCTACAAAAAACAAGTATGCATTTGAACCAAAACAAAAATGGTTCAACTGGAAATGTATCCGTTCCCGTAGAAAGATGTTAAAAGCTCTAAAAGATTATAGAAAAAATAACACAAATGTAAACAAATCAAAATATAATTCTGCTAGATCTAAATATCTTAACATCTGTCGAAACAGAAAACTTGAGTTCTTTAATGAAAATCTGGATCAACTTAATTTGGTTAGATGTAGTAAATTGCGGTTGAAACTTTCTTCTAATATAAAAACAAGAAAACTAATTACAATAGGTAACCTAGCTTCAGATGATTTTCGTATACATTTTAAAAATATATTGCAAAATACAAATAAAATAAATGAAATTCACTGGTGTATGCCTTATTGTATTGATGCTTTTCTCGATTCACCAATTCAGATTTTTGAGCTGTCATCAGTATTAAGTTCGTTAAAACTAAATAAGTCTCCTGGTAATGACGGTATAAGCTATGAATTCATAAATTTGCTCCCGCTTGTTTTGTTACGGCAATACTTTCAGTTCTCAATTACATATTTTTATACGAAAATATTCCAACAAGCTTTAAAACCGGCATACTAATACTTCTTTTAAAAAGATGTAATCCCCGCTCAGCCTATCACACGTTTAAGCTACCCACAGTTACCTCAACAGTCCACCAGTCAGACATTGGGCGATTTAAATACTTAACAACACAAAAGACTTAAGAAACAAGCTTAGTGCCAGGTTTTTTCCTTTCAAAAGAAATGACAGATTTTTTCCAGGTTTTTTCGTTTCAAAAACAAAAGACTTAAAAAACAAATGTTTAAAAATTTCTTGATTCGGTCGCCTCAAAGCCCGCGATAGAAGCAATGCAATAGCTTAATAAAAAAAGTATATTATTATTCAATAATAAAATACAATTTAAATAAAAAACTAAACAAAAAAAAAGTTAATTATTATTGTTGTTTTAGATTATTAAATATTCAATAATAAATTACAATTTTAATTAAAAAAAAAATTATTATTGTTTTTTTTCCATTTTGTTCATAATCATGTTATATTTTTTGTTAGTTCATATTCAAAGTTCCGTCGGCAACAGACATTTTCAACACTTTTTCTCTATACTGTCTCGTTGTTAACACTTCAAAATAAAATGCAAAATGAATACTGGACAGGTCTTCAAGCAAATGAATGGGATAAAGTCAAGCACACGTACACGAGCTTGATGTCAAGCATTTTGACGAATGTATAGTGCCCTTTACTTGCGAACGTCAGCCACTTTTTATACATGACAATTTGCTTAAGATTTGGTGGTTGTTTTTAATCAAGTTTTAAGAGAATTGTTGATCTGGTTTTTCATTTTTCTCTTTTTTTCTAGTTAGATTTTTTGTGTGTTTTTTAACTTTTATTAACAATTAATTATTTATATGCACTTTTCTTTTTACACAATTATTAAAGAATTTTAACTTTTAGCTATTGCGATTGTTTCGTTTTATTCTTTATTAAGCGAATTTCTATACATATGTGTGTACATATGTATGTGTTAAAGGGCTATTAGACACGCATACTTGTCTGCAGACATGTACGATGGCATACCAAAACTCACTGTCTAATAGCATGTATGCACGGTTGCCACTGGCAAAAATTTTTTTCTACCAAGCTACCATTTTTGAATTTTATTGATAAAAACTTAAAAAAATTCAGTACATACATATATATTTTTATATCATATGTAATTATAATCACTTATTCATATATTAAAAACAAAATAACATAACAAAAACATAAACATAACATTACTTCAGGTATTCTACTTCACATTTTAACGAAATAAGAAAACAAATTATTTAATATAATCTTTAGTTGACCAAACATAATGTTGGTCTTTGGAACCAGCCAATTCTTTTGCCAACATTATGTTGGTTAATGTTTCATATTCTAATTTATTTCTAAGTTTGGTTTTAATTAAACTTAAATCAAAAAATTTTCTTTCAGCGGCTGCTGAGCTATGAGGAAGGCACATTAAATTAAATATAAAATCAGTCAATTCCTTAAATCTATATTCATTAAGCCCATTTTTTATTAAACTTATATTTTCCCCAAAAGAAGTAATATCATCGTTTTGATTGATAACAAAGTAAGAAGCCTCCATTAAGTAACAATTGTGTCATTGTCACAACTTTTCAAATAATAAACTTCATTTAAAAGATTTAAAGTAGAATCTTTAGTTTCATTTAAAATTTTGTTAGGTGTTATAATTGACAACACTTTTAAATCATTTCGGCTAAAATCAAACCTGGTTTTTAATTGATTGAGAAATTCTATGTAAAAATTTCGTATGTGCCCTTTTATTAAAATTTTTTGTGACTCAGAAAATTGGTCAGAATTTAAGTATTTTTCTGATTCGCTCCCCATATATACATTCATTAATGGCAAATAGTACCGGTTATCATTTGTATCACAATCGTTCAAACATGCAGATTTTTTTACATACTAGTCATCCATCAAGTTACAAGCAATAAGCTTGAAATTAATTTCAAGTTGCTGATATGGTAAGCGAACTCTTTCTGACTGGAACTCTTTATTTAAGTTGTTAATTATTTTTAATATGTAAGATAGAAACATCATGTAAACTTTTATTTCTTCATTACCTAACATATTTGAAATTTCAATTGACTTGATGCCATTTACTTCTAAAGAACATGAAAAAAAATTTAATTGTAAGGACTGCCATTGTTCCAAAATTCTAGAAATGACTTGCTCTAGAGCTAACCACCTTGTCAAAGAAACACCCAGTATTTTATGTGGCTCAATATTACAATATTCTTGGAATTCTTTTAGTTCTGAAACTCTTTTTGGGCTATACGAAAAAAAAATTATAAATTTTTCTGCAAAGATCTTCTATGTTGGATGGCAATTTTTTGCAAGCATAGCTGGAACAGAGATGCAGAGAATGGCATGTGCATTTCATATAGAACAAATTTGTGTCATGCTTTAACTTAGTTTTTAAACCATTCAATTCGCCTGCCATTGTGCTTGCGCCATCCGTCGCTAATCCAATTAAGTTTTTTATTGGAATGTTGTTTTGATCGCAGAAGCTGTGTATTACTTGATATATTGCATCAGCATTGGTTTTAACCAATTCTAATAGTGCAACAAATCTGTCGCAAATTGTCTTGGGGACACTATCAAAATACCTTACAACTAACACCAAACATTTCTTATTAGAAAAGTCTGTTGTTTCATCGACAATTAGAGAAAATTTTGAAGATCTCATGGCAGTAGTAATATTGTCTGACGCTTTTTTGCCTAAAGTTTCGGCCAACTGTGTTGCTTTAGTACGCCCACATTTAATAGATTTTGCAATGCATGAATCTAGACAACATTCTCGAAGCAAATTGGGTAGAAAATCCATTAATAGTAGTGGTAAGTTATGGCAAATACAAAACATTACCAAGGTTAATTCTTCTTGCCTTATCTTCTTTTCCAGGGGACGCTGATCGTCGCTCAAAAACTTGTCAATTTGAATTAAATTTTTCTTTTGGTGTTCGCTTTGTATGTGCGAAGCATTCGTTTCATGTTTCTTTAAATGCGATAAATGATTTTTAAGTGACTTTTCACATACCACACAGAAACATTTTCCATTTTTATCTTGGAGCCACGAAAAAGTTCTTATCCATTCACTTCTAACTTTTCTAATTTCTTTAGGCTTTTCCCTCTCAACACTGTAAATATGTACATAAAATATTCTTACAAATTTTTTTACACGATGTCTGATAAAGTTATTTACATATTTTTTGATGTTTCTGCTTCATCATCGCTGCTTAGCATACATTCGACTTGAGAAAGTCTTGGCTTTTTTGTTACAAATCTGAAATATAATTTGAAACCGTTTTAAAGGAAAAAAACAATAAGTAAATAATTATCTTACCTATCCATACCAAACAACTGCAATTTTGACAAATTATATACTATGTGTATAACAACAACATAAACAAATAAACAAAAACAAAATGCGATCTAAACACACAAGACTTCCACTTTCGTTTGTACTAGAGCGAAAGATAAGCAATGACACAGATGGGCTGACTTCCAAAACGTCAATTGCTTTGTATTTGAACAAAGCATCACATTTCATAACGCCGCAGTACAATAGTTATACAATGTATACCATTTCAAAACGCCGCCGCAAAGTATTTTTAACGCAGTAAGAGAGCAAACAAGGCATCGGTTTTATAGTTGTTGCATTGTTTCCGAACTTTGCATATGTATGTGATTTATATACAGTAGCAATACTGTATATAAATATTGTATGGGAACGTTTTGGAAGTCAGCCTTGTTTTAGTAAACTTCTTATTTGTTTAGAACAGTGTTACCATCGGCTTAAATTTGTTTAAGGTAGGAAGCGGCGGAACACAATTTACACGTAGGCGATTTGCACGTTAACAAGCAGAACAGAAATTAAAAATATTAAATTCAAAAAGTTACCAAAATCAAAATGAAGTTACCAAGTTACCAAAGCAAAAAAAAAGTTACCAGTTTTGGTAGAAAATGTCGAGTATGTCAGACATGTATGTTTTCAAAAATGTTTGATTTTCTGATGTCTGTCGCACACCAACATACACACAAGATCTATGTGTACTGAAGTATGCCGTCAGCGTTCGATAGTGTAATAGCAAAACGCAAAGTATGCCATCTTACAGGCCGTGTCCGATACAACTTCGTCGCTTTGCGTGACGTTTCTAACTTTAATGAAAAAGCGTAAAGCAAAAGCTGTATTACCCCGTTTATACGCATTTCTTATTCGCAAATAAAACTATTTGCAAAAACTTAACTCACTGTTTATACGCAAATAGCATTCAGAAATATTGTTATATTTTTTGTAATGACACGCAGTAATTATATAATCATCTGGTAGCATCACACATCTTATTTGCAAATAGCTTGTTATTTGCAAATATTTTTCGAAACATTTTAAGTTACAATAAAAAAGTAATACGGCAACGCTTTCCACTCTTATTTGCAAATAAGAAGTGCGTATAAACGGGGTATATGACACAATAAAAACTTTGACAACACTCACTTTACCCATAAAAAGTGTTGGTAGTTTTTACATTTAATTGTCAAATCGCACAAAAAGTTGAGAATTGCCTAACTTTTGGCTTCGCGTTGCGTTAAAAGTGCTTTATGTGACATGTTTCATATAAGTACCTACATTTTATCTTAGATGTCAAAGCGAATCTACAACGCAACGCGAAGCAAAAGTTTTATCTGACATGGCCTTACATGTCTGCAGACAAGTATGCGTGTCTAATAGCCATTTTACATATGTACATACATATGTATGTACTATGTTGAACTTTTGAACACCTGCAACGGAGTTTAGTGCAAAGGCAAAATAACGAATTTTACATAAAACATACATACATACATACATATGCACATACATATATGTATATGTATGAAATCATGTGATTTTTTCCACATATCACTATGGGTCAAACGAGCGGTTTTTGAGGCAATAAAAATTTGGAACAGATGACTACTGTGGGTACCTAAGTCGTTTGTAAAAATTTCAAGCCGATCCGCCCTAACCATGCCCACTTCTAATATTTCTATTGTTTGGTATGTTAAAGGTCACCGGAAATTAATACAATATTAAAATTTCTTATGTTGCTTGTTATAGTTTTTGGAAAAAACTCAGTTAATTCACCTACTTAAATACCCACGTATACACCCACTTACACACCCACTTTCAGTGACAGGAAAAGTAAGATTAGTGGTGGGTGCGTTAATAGTTTATAAGGCCTTAGATAACGACAGCTTTCACGCTAGTAATAAAATTTATGTTGGGTAATGATAGCATTCATGCTAGAAATAACATTTATTTATCAAATTATAAACATAAATAAAGTTAATTTAGTTAACAACATAAAATTAGCTATTTTGCTACTTTTGAGCTCAACTTACAAACTAATGTGATCTGCCAATGCCATCATGGTTTATTCCCACTAAAAAGAGAACATTTAATTATATAAAAGTTAGTATTTTATAATAAAGCCTTACATCAAAATTATCCAATGTTTCATCAACTTCTAACTCTATATTAAAATTGGGTAGAACATCTGTCTCCTCTTCGAAATCAGATAAATCTTCATTTGCGATAGCGCGTGACGTAGTCGGCAATTGATACTCGGGAATATCGGGAATCTTTAAAAGAGAAATAACTTCTTTTGGAAGCTGCAAGTTTTTTTTTTGCTGAATGGCGGTTCTTTATACAAATGCTGGATAAAAATGGGTCAGAAGAATCCATGGCTCTGTTAAAAACATCAGATATATTGTGTTCTCTAGAATCCTTTCGTGCATGCTCTATGCGATCCTTTTTATAAAATTTGTTTCTCGCCTCAGAAGCATTTTCTCCAGCGCATCCAAGAGGCACAATTGAGGCTTGTATTATTTGTGAAGAATGTGCTAAAATTTTATGCAAGGTCGCTGACATTGGGTACCATTTGTAATTTTGAAAATATATTTCGGCAGTTGCATAGCAAAAACTCCTAAAGTTTTCGACACTTAACTCAAAATTGCAAGAAATTGCAATTAGTATAATTTGCAAGTGTTTTAAAAACTCGATGTTAACATTTGTTATAGATGCAAATAATTCCGGATTTGAAAATGCTCTTCGTGCAGTATTGCCGTCGTTGGTTGAGCCGCTCCCATTACTTTTTGGCTTATGGACATGAAGACCCATTTTCTGCCAGAATTGTTGTTGAATTTCACTTTTTCTCTGTTGCAGTAGTAATTTGTCCTCAGCACTTCGAATTTGCCATTTTTTAATATGAAGTCTATATGAAAGATTAAGAACGAATTCTAAATATCGAATCCATGCGTGTAATGGGCTTATGCCATACTTTAATGAATTTGGTTTTGGCTGAAACACCAATGAACTTAAATCATTTATTGACAAAAACTGCTTCGGATTCCCACCACAAATTGGGCACGACTGAGAAGACTTTGTTTCCGTAAGCACGTTCAGGACTTTCCCATCAATTAAAGTCATAATAAGTTCATACTTTACTGATATCTTTCTACCATTTACCAAAAAATATTCTAAAGACTCAAGATTTTTTATTTGCACATCCAAATTGTTTTTTTCTTTCAATATATGCTCCTTGGTTTCATTTATAAATTCAATTTTAAGTGGTCGGCAAAAACGAACCGATTGAGGTGTATGATTAATCCAAACTGTTGCATAATGAGACGTGATTATTTTCAGTGGTATAACTGATGTTACAAATAGCGAGTTATCTAAGCTTTCTGGGGCGTTGGTGCTAAATATTTGTTTGAATGAACTTTGCCCAGTGGAACCGTCGAAACCATAACTTAAAACCAAAGTAACTTCATTCAGCTCAGGTATTTGCATTAATACTTCTTCTTGGTATGACAAAATTCTTTTTGCAGTATGGTTAACTAAGCTCTGCAGGGGAATTTGTGCTGATGATTCCGTTACCGTTAATCCTTCAGGTCGGCATTGCAGTTTTGCACTCTCGAATTTTTTGGTAATGTGGATAAATATCACAGTTTCGTGATTTGGTCATATCCCTAATGTTTATGTACTGTTGCTTTGTTAAATTATTCTCTATCAAAAATAATAATGCTTCTTCTGCGGAGAGTGGTACAGTACAATACGCATATAAGAAAGTCCGAAAATTTACTGATTTTGTTTCTTATATGCGAGCTTTCTTATAAAGAGAACACGCATATAAGAAAGATATTTTCTTATATATGTAACACGCATATAGGAAAGATATTTTCTTATATGCGTCAGAAACAAAATTTAAAAAATTTCCTATGGAGTATGCAGATATATGTATATTTGAAATAAAATTAATACACATTATTTTGTACAAAAAAAAAACAACGAAGCCCAAATTGAAAAAATTTCATAGTGAGAATACTTTCTTATACACGTACAATTTTCTATGGAAGGAATATAATTTTTCATAAAAATTTGTTTCTTATAGCAGAGTTTTTCTTATAAGCGAGTTTCTTATATAAGGATTATTTAGCATGTAGTTATATGGAAATGTACATGGTTTCTGTAAAAGTGTTTCTTATAGCCGTGCTTTTCTTATAAACGAGTTTCTTATATGCGTATTGTACTGTAATGGTTTTTTTTTCATGGCATGTTATAACTTGTCTTATTTTAGTAGCCCTAGATGGTGATGAAGCTACTTCTTTTAAAACAAAATTTAAGTCATTTGCTTTTGATGCATGAGCTGATATTGAAGCAGCATGAACCAATAATTTGGTATCGTGTCCCTGTACGGACGATATCTCGGAAGCAAGTTTTCGTTTTTGCCGCGCACTTCCCTCGCTGTAACCAACATGAGGACGACCTCTTTTGTTTACGACATCACTTTCAGAGAATTTAAATTCAGTCTCATTCGATAACCATAAACTTTCGTATTTTTCAAATCTCTTCGCACATCTATGATTCTTGTTCCACTTTTGGTTAGCATATGCACAAAAATTGTTAATTTTCTTTTTAATTGTTGCCATACATTCTTCATCCACACTTCTATTAAATTTCGTGAAAATCCAGTTGACAACAGTTGTAGCATTTCGATTATTTTGTAACTAAAAATTGAATATATTAGTATTTTTTATTTTTACGCCATCTTAAAAGTGAAATATAAATAATTTAACGCAATTTGGGGCAATTGGTTATTTAAACATATCATTACCTTTCTCCACATGTATAGTGTTCCAACAATACGTCCCAATAAACAAAGTACTACTCCAAGAAACACACGGTCGACAACCAAAACTACACAGAAAAGACGACACACTTTGACACAACAAAATATTAACTAAAACAATATTTTTATGAAACTTATTAATAACATTTTTTTTAACGTATCTGTATTAATATTTTCCATTTTAGAAAATTTTGTTTTAGATTATATATTTTGTTAAACAATAGTTTTAATATCAGGCACAATAAAGCGGAATATGACAGAATAAAGCAAACCAAAAAACGTCAACTTTGACAGCTTGGCTTTAAGTCATGGGTTGCCGCCTGATTCTGATTTTTTATTTTTGGGTATTTGAAAATGTGTAGTACAAAATGCCATTATCAATATTTTAAAATAGTTCACTGTATAATTGGATTTTTTGCCTCAAAAAGCAGTCAAATGTACAATGAACATATGTATACATACATATGTATATGTACTTATATGTGTCGGTATATGAATCTTTACGGAACTTTACCGCTTACTTTTTTTTCACTATTTATGCTTAAATACATACTTACATACATAGGTATGTTGGAACTATATGTATTTGTACCACCAATTTTCGTTACTTATGTACATAAACAATTTTGAAGTTATGTGCAAATATTTTATGCCGGAAACAAATACAAAATTCCAATTTTGGGGTTATGTGATAATATTTTATTGGGAAAAAATGTTTACTCTTGTAAATGAACTTACATGCATATAGAAGTATGTATATACATATGTACATATGTATGTATGTATGTATATATTTGTTCTATCCAATTTTAGCAACACGTTTTCAATTTTGCACGATTTATGTACATACATCTGTACCTGCTTACAAAATTTTCTTCTTCAATAGCTGTGTTCGCGAACTCAATAATTTGTACGAATTTGTACAAATTATTACGAATTTTGTCTAAAAGTTGTTCGCGTACTTTAAAAACCCAGTAACAAGAGAGAAAATGAGAGAAAAAAGTGGCAGTTCTATTTTAGAAACTTGCAAGTTTTTACTGGATAAATTTTTGCCAGCAAGAATTATCAATCACAAAAAAACATATGATTGCTTAACATATGTTTATATTTTTGGTAAATGAAAATTTTTTTGTGGTGTAAAATTGTTTAAAAAATAAAAAAATTGTGAATTTATAAATTAAATTGCATTTTAAGATCAAACTTTGTGCACAAATTAAAAAAAAATTATCAGTGAATAAAATATGGAAGACGTAAGTAGATATAAACTTAATTTGCGTTCTTTAATCAATTTTAACTATTTTTCAATCAGGTTCCTACAAAAAGATTGTGCATACGCCAAACTGACTTGGAACCGGTACCTTCAGCAGCAAGAACATAGCAGATTGAAACCATCGAAGGTAATTCAAATTTAGAAAACTTTTTTAATACAAAAATACATATATTTTTGGAATTTTCCAGCTGCTTGTTCTCTTGCCTCACAAGAAAATGGGACGACGGATGTTATCTCAGTAGAGGAAAAAAAACATTATTGTTATTAATGCAATCAACATGCTAATGGAGTCCTCGTCATCGGAAAGTTGTAACGTAGTTTAATTTTCCATTTGGGGTATTACTCAGTCTGTCCAGATTCTCAGCAAAGGTCTACTTCCTTTGAAATAAAATACTCGTATCTTTTAGATGTTAAAGATGTATGGAACAAAGCTTTATTTAAACGAAACTTATACTACTTAAGACTAACTTATTACTACGAAGTTTGCTCGTGCGGTTGTTGGTGATTCGGTGAAGCAGGATGATGGCGGGTGACGGCAATCAGTGTGCTGGTGTGATTTCTAGTTGTTGTTGTCTGGGTATCTGGCAAATATATAATAGATGATTCGGATAAAATATCGGTAAGATTCGGTGGTATTTACTGGATACTACGATTAGTACGACTGCAAGGAGTATTCGGGAGCCCTTACAATCGGCAAATTACGAACTACGAACTTAAGGAGTATTCGCAGGCCCTTAAGATCGGCTACTTCAAATTACGATTAGTACGAGTGCAAGGAGTATTCGGGAGCCCTTACAATCGGCAAATTACGAACTACGAACTTAAGGAGTATTCGGAGGCCCTTAAGATCGGCTACTTCAAGTTACGGTTAGTACAAGTGCAAGGAGTATTCGAGAGCCCTTACAATCGGCAAATTACGAACTACGAACTTAAGGAGTATTCGGAGGCCCTTAAGATCGGCTACTTCAAGTTACGGTTAGTACGAATGCAAGGAGTATTCGGGAGCCCTTACATTCAGCAAATTACGAACTACGAACTTAAGGAGTATTCGGAGACCCTCAAGATCGGCTACTTCAAATTACGATTAGTACGAGTGCAAGGAGTATTCGGGAGCCCTTACATTCGGCAAATTACGAACTACGAACTTAAGGAGTATTCGGAGGCCCTTAAGATCGGCTACTTCAAATTACGATTAGTACGAGTGCAAGGAGTATTCGGGAGCCCTTACAATCGGCAAATTACGAACAAAAGCTACGGTTATGTTAGTATGGGAACAAGATCGATATCGGTGATTGCTCGTCTTGTTGTGTAAAAACCTGCACGTTATATCTATATTAAAATCTCAACTATATGAGAGTTATATCAGCGTACATGGTTTTGTGGTTTGTTTATGTTAATAATTTGTTGGTCGCTACACTTATGCAGGGTGGTATATACCCTTTTGTTAGTACGTTTGTGTTTGTAGGGTACTTATGTGTTAGTTCGTAGTTATTTGTAACGGCACGTTACAAAGTGATGATGAAGAAGAACTTGTCATACGGTCAAAGTTGTGCAGAAATGATATTTATCCCGATGAAATTATATACATGTACCATAGAGTCTCTCGTAATTCGGTTAAAAATTATGTTATTAAAATCAGCTGCTGTATATCAGCTTCTCAAATTTACTTGATAATTGTTGCAAATTCCTGTTCGTGTACTTTTTACAATTTTTTCTTTTTCAGAGCGATTTTTTTCTTACTCTCTGCAATTTTGTTGCTTGTTAATTTTTACTGGGAAAGTAAGCAAACAGACTTAATATAATTGATTTTCTTTGAAGTTTTTAAGTTTCAGGAAATACATTTTTTGGATTTAATTTAATTTCTTTTTTTAGCTATTTTTGTTGTTTTATTTTCTGCGTTTCTTGCAAGTTTTTTATTCACTTATATTATTTGGTTTGTACTTACGAATTGAAAGACGTTGTTATACTTTTGTTTCTTATTTGTGACCTTACCTCATGTTTTGTAATCATAAATTATGATGGTGGTGAAATTTAAATGAGTTTATTTCGCCAAAATTGATCTCTTCGTAGGCTCGAAGGAACATGAATTTTATAGGTGTATGGGTGACACTTATAAAACAATAGATGTGGTTATTGTAGGAATGACAGAGGGGTGTGTTGAAAGGTTAATACATATGTATGTATGTATGTCAGCCTACAATAAATGGGGTTTTATTAGGTTGGTTTTAGTGAATAAAAGGAAGGAAGTACATAATTAGAATTTTCTTTTCAAAGGGTTTATTCACAATGCAGGCTCACCGTTTTGGGGAGCTATGTAATTCGATAATAGCTCAGAAAGTTTGGAAAATTTTTTTGTCACAGTTTGAAATATACACACACACATATACATATATACTTTTGACTTCCGAGGAATTTTTTTTGTTGTGTTTGTTGTAGAGATGCATAGACCTGTATTATTCGGCCATGTGTATACTATCGTATACAGGGTGTTTATATATATTTTAATAACCCTGTTTTTATCGATTTGACAAAGCGTTGACACTCTTGTTTAGGTATGGCTGTTATGTAGTTGAAGAAAAGAAAATTTAATTTTTCGAGTTTTCCGGAAAGTTTCCTCCTAACTTCTTTTTATACAAACCATCTCCTGAAAATTCCAAACCAAATAAAAAAAAATCAGACAAATCGATCCAGCCGTTTTCAAGTGATGCTATGACATATGTACATGGCCCGTTTCTCTCTTATATATATGTATACAGTCGAACTTCCATAACTCGAATCACCATTATCCCAAAAAAAATTTCGACTTATGGAGACTTCGAGTTACAGAATTTTTTGTCAAAATAGAATAAAACGTTTTTGTACTATGTATTTTTATTCAAAATAGCCTCTAATGAAGAACTACATACTTAAGAATGTAAAAGAACAAGCATATGTACTCATATATGTAATTAAAAAATTACAGTTAAGTAAAATATTCTGAAATGACTGACTGAAATAAGTGACTGGGTCCTTACTCGTTTACTATATGAACGAAATCCAGATTCAAACGAGTTGATAATTGATTCCTTATTTTTGAAAATTGTTGAGACCGTCCTTGCCGGGATACCATATTTATCCGCTGCTACCTTTTTCTTTAATCCATCTTCGACGTCTTTTATAAGTTTATATTTTTCTTCAATTGATAAGCATTTTAAAACACGTTTAGTTGTCATAATAATAAATTTCTCATTTAGCCCGAATTATGCATAGAACTGATACTTACGCAAACAAAAAGAAACAAATTTGTAATTCCCCGAAAAAAATAAACAAAAATAGCATGTAAAATATACAAACCAGCTCAAGCAACAAAAGACAGTAAAACAAACAAACCATAACTAAGTCAAAAACAAAAAACCATTCAAACCAGCAGAATTCTTCGAGTTATAGAGTACATATGTATGTTTTTTGTTTGAGCTATTGAGAACTTCGACTTATGGAAGTTCGAGTTACGGCAATAAAATTGTATATGATTTGTTCTTTTGACGCTACTGCCAACCAAATTAGTTCGAGTTAGAGAAAATTCGAGTTAAAGAAGTTCGAGTTATGGAAGTTCGACTGTATATACATTAGTGTGTCCCAAAAAAAATTTTTTTTCGATTTTTATAGGTCCCCCACCTTTTTTTGAAAGCTTATAGGGTAAAGTATTTTTGTGATTTTTTTCAGATTTTTCGGAAGAGGTTTAGAGGTCGCTAAAATCGAATTTAACCAAAAAATCGGGTTTTCTCGACTTATTTTGAATTTTGCGCATTACTTGGCCCATTAGCACGATTTTCTTTGTTACTAAGTCAATTTTTTTAAAGAAAACTGTTCAAACTTTACTTCTCTGTGCAGATATTATAAGTTTCGGTAATATTTTTGCTCATTTGGGTACCCTTTATGACATTTTTTTGTAAATTTAGCATAAATTTTAAAAATAATGCTTTGTAACTTTTAAAATTTCTATTAAAGTTAAAAAAACTAATGATTCAGTTTAAAATGTGGATAAATTCTGAGTCATTTAAAAAAATAAATATTGAATTTGCTTTTACCGTTCCAAAGTTATACCCTTTTTAAGTTTTGTACTCATTTTGTGTATATACAAAAATCTATTAAAAAATAATAAATACTCATTTTGTGAAATTAAAAATATTGTAATGTGTTTGCCAGATATGTATCGGATTTGTGTACATGTGTAAATGAGTACAAAACTTAAAAAGGGTATAACTTTGGAACGGTAAGAGCAAATTCAATATTTATTTTTTTAAATGACTCAGAATTTATCCACATTTTAAACTGAATCATTAGTTTTTTTTAACTTCAATAGAAATTTTAAAAGTTACAAAGCATTATTTTTAAAATTTATGCTAAATTTACAAAAAAATGTCATAAAGGGTACCCAAATGAGCAAAAATATTACCGAAACTTATAATATCTGCACAGAGAAGTAAAGTTTGAACAGTTTTCTTTAAAAAAATTGACTTAGTAACAAAGAAAATCGTGCTAATGGGCCAAGTAATGCGCAAAATTCAAAATAAGTCGAGAAAACCCGATTTTTTGGTTAAATTCGATTTTAGCGACCTCTAAACCTCATAAAGGGTACCCAAATGAGCAAAAATATTACCGAAACTTATAATATCTGCACAGAGGAGTAAAGTTTGAACAGTTTTCTTTAAAAAAATTGACTTAGTAACAAAGAAAATCGTGCTAATGGGCCAAGTAATGCGCAAAATTCAAAAAAAGTCGAGAAAACCCGATTTTTTGGTTAAATTCGATTTTAGCTACCTCTAAACCTCTTCCGAAAAATCTGAAAAAATCACAAAAATACTTTACCCTATAAGCTTTCAAAAAAAGGTGGGGGAACAAGAAAAATTTTTTTTTGGTACACACTAATATACATATTTACATACATATGTATGTAGATATTAAATGCTTTTGGCAATATGCAATGTCTCGTATTTTCAAAGCATTTAACAATAAAAGAGCATAAAATTTAAAAAAGCATGTTGAAACCTTTAATATAAAAGAAAAATAATACCTTTGTGAAAAAAAAAATTTTTACGGAAATTAAAAGGATGGTATCTAGAAATAAAATTCGTTTGATAGATGTACATTCGGGTGTCCAAAAAAAGTTTTTTTTCTGATTTTCATAGGTGCTGAATCAAAATTGAAAAGCTTATAGGGTAAAAAATTTTTGATTTTTTTTTTTTTTTAATTTTCGGAATAGGTTTAGAGGTCGCGCAAATGGAGTTTTCATAAAAAACCGGAGTTTTCGGCCTTTTTTCTAACTTTACTCATAACTTGGTTAATAACCACGGGTTTCTCCACTCCTGAGGAAATAGTTTTAAAGAAAAGTATCCAAGCTTTATTCCTGTGTGAAAAACTTATAAGTTTTGGTGATGATTTTGCTCATTTAGATACCCTAAATTACAATTTTTCGTAATTTTTTCAAAAATTTTTTAATAACGCTTTACAACTTTTTAAGTTTCAATAAAAACGAAAAAAAAATAATGATGCAGTTTGAAAGACAAATTAATTCTAATTAATATGAATACAACAATTTTTAAATTTGTTCTTACCGTTCCTGAGTTATACCCATTTTTATCTTTATACCCAGTATATGTTATTATAAGCTGTTTTCAGTTCACCAATCATACCCTATGAACAAAAAAAAACAAACTTTTGTTTTGCTCTGTGAACAATCATTTATTGAGGTTCTTGCGATGTACTTATATAAGTACCTTGCAATAAATTCTGGAAATCAGTTTCAGAAGTTGTGACAGTAATATAAGTATTTTTTCCACATCCTTTACCACTTATAAATGTTGAACTTTTTTCTTTGCATCTTGAAATGATTTGTTGGCTTTCCAATTCTCTGGATATATTTTTAAAAAATCTATTGAAATATTGCAAGCTTCAAAAAAGGTATAACGACAATATTATAGCGGAGAATGCATAAAATAGAAAGGGAAAATGACAGCGTGTAACGATTTAAATCAATAAATGTCAGAAGTTAATGGCAGTAAAAACCCCAATGTTATAATCTTGCCAGATCTATTATTCATTCAATTCCTGAATATATTGGGAAAAATCCAATTAAACGGCGGATTAAATTGAAATTAAATAATATTTTATATATTCGCAGAAATCAAAGACCTTAAACAGACAACTATAAAAATTTATGGAAATATACAATAATTATAACGAAAAAAGTATCACCCTTTTTAAGGTACAAACTATAAAAATAGTGTAACTCAGGAACTGTGGGACCAAATTCCATTTTTCTTCTTCTTAATTATTTAGAACTTATCCGTCTTCAAAATCGCGTCACTAGGTTTTACACCTTCCATATAAACTTGAACCGTTTTTTACAGAATTTCTTAAAAAATTACAAAAATACTTAATATGTGGAATCGTAATGGACAAAAATATTGCCGGAACTTAAAGAAATATTCGGTCAAAAAATTAAATCAACGTGGTTATTGACAAAGTTATGAGTCAAGTTTGAAAAAAGGGCGAAAAACCAGATTTTTAACAAAGACTTGATTTGCGCGACCTCTAAACCTCTTCTAAAAATCTAAAAAAAAATTCAAAAATACTGGACCCTATAAGCTTTCAAATTATGCTTGAGCCTCTGACAAAAAAATTTTTTGGGACAACCTTCAATTAACCAATAAAATATTTTGAATAATTAAAAAGACAGTATTAAATTTATTTTTCATTGAATATTTAGTAACTTTATTAACCAGAAAATTTCTTTTCAGAAAATCTCGAAATTGCTGAATTCTCATGGTAGCAAAACCTTCAGAATTGTTGCGCACTCTTTTGGCTGTCTTATTGCGCATATTGTGGCTAAATATTTAGAAAACGTTGGATTCTCTGGTTCCATGGTATACATTGATGGTTCACCCACTTGGGTAGAAAACACGTGTAAAGAAATAAAATCTATAGATATATTGGAGGTTAAAAAACAAATATTACTTTTGGCACTAAAATCTCTATCTAATGAGAATCAAATGGAAAATTTTACAAAAATTGTTAGAGAAAATCAACATATGGATGCAATTAACTGGCACATTAAGCAAAATCTAAATTTGGAAGATGTGGATGAATATATGCGATATTTATATTCGGTAATGGCTACTACAGAAACGGTCCTAGACTCAACCACTTATAAATTAGTAGAGATTATTGAGTCTAAAATTCTTATAATAAGACCAACGACGTTAGTGCAACCGAAACTAGATAAGTTATATGGTCTAAGACCATTTACAAGAAACGTTATAGATGTAACAACTCTAAAAGGAGATCACCATACAATTTTATTACATAAAGAAATTTCCATATGTATAAGCAAATATTTTGGTATAAATTGAGTGCCTAAATAGTCATGTAAATAAATATTTTGGCGGAAAGTGGATTAAACTTATTCCTAATGAATACACGTACGAACATATATATGTACATATCATATCCTAAAATGCAAAATGACGTAACTTACAAAAAATTTTAATCGAGTTTTTGTATTGATTATTATGAATGACATTTATTGGCAAAATTTTACACTTCTGCAATGAAAAGTTACGCTTTTGTTAACAAAAAACAAAGGGACGTTTATATGTTTATGGTTCTAATTTTACGAAGTTTTTTATTTTTTTGCTACTTACGCCTTTCTGCATTTTTTCTAACGAGATATAAAATATGTAATTACAATTACTATATTGAATTAATTAGTACGTATAAGGGATAAAAGCTGAAAAAATATTGACATTTGTGTATCTGAATTTTGTTGTGCTTTATTATAGCAGGCCACGTAACAAACCTATTGTAAACTAAATAAATGGACCGTCGCCATTACTGTTATTTGCCTATATTTTGCATAATTCTGAATTCTAAAGTATCGATGTGAAATTGATAAAAAAATTGAGATAAAAATTGTTATCTGACCTATGTCGCTTCCGCCTCAGTTTTGTTTAAATTTTTTTACACAATAAAAGCAATAGATACATATATAGAGATATTTTACTTGAGGCTGCTGCGATATAGACTGGGTATTGATTTGTATAGGCGGGCACATATTCCTGCGAAACCTAAAACTGATAGAAAAAAAAAGAACTGAAGAAAAATTCTCATTAAAAGAAAAGTGAAGCTTTTATAGTAACATATAATATTGTAGTGATTTAAAATGGCAAAATCAGATAAAAAATTTAATCAAAAATATAAAAAAGAGTGGGAAATAGATGACGAGTTTAAAGGTAACATATATTGCAGTAAAATCCACGAAAATATAATCTAGTATTATTCCAATTTTAGATTGGCTAGCCCCAGTTCACGGAGATGCACATAAAGCATTTTGTAAGTATTGCAAAAACATAATGTTGGCACACAAAAAAGATCTTATTATTCACAAAAATTCAAAAAAACACGTAAGTTTTGTTTCCCAAAAAGGTGAACTACTTGTGCCAGTTACAAACTTTTTTAAACCCACTTTCACGAATGCACGCAAAATTGCAGAGTTAAGAATTGCAGCATTTGTATCCGAACATTGTTCTGTCAATAGTACTGACCATCTAACCGATTTAATAAAACAATTAGGAGAAGAATCAAAAAGTCTAAAGGATATTCGCCTTCACAGAACTAAATGCACTGCTTTGATTAAAAACGTTATGGCACCAGTTTTTTTACAAAAACTTTTGGAGGATTTAGGAGACAGTTATTATTCTTTAATAATTGATGAAAGTACATCCATCGACAACCGGAAAATGCTTTGTATCATCATAAAATATATCAATATGCAAAAAGGTTCCATCATAACAACGCTGTATAGATTGATGGAGATTGAAAGTGGAACATCTGAAGCTATTACTAAATCTATAGAAAATTTGCTGCAATCCGATGGAATCGATATAATGAGATTACTTGGTATAGGAGTTGATGGAGCAAACGTAATGGTTGGAAAATATAATTCAGTAAGCAGCAGATTAAAGGATACTGTTCCACATTTGGTGACAGTAAAATGTATATGTCATTCATTACATCTTGCGTGTGAAAATGCAATGAAGACTTTACCTTCAGAAATAGAATTTATAATCCGGGAAACAATTGGTTGGTTTGTCACAGCACAAAAAGACAAATTGAATATTCCTCCATCTATAGATTGATTGCAGATAAAAACCCAGCAAAAATTGATAAACTAAGTGGAACCCGATGGTAAGCAAGATATGGGGCGATTGAAAAAGTTCTAGAACAGTGGGAATCATTGGAGCTTCATTTCAAATTGGCGTCTACGCATGATAAATGCCACACAGCTTCAATTTTATCAAATTAGCTTACTAATGAAAATAAACTGTATTTTATTTTTCTTAAAGACATTTCGAAATCAGTTATAAAATTAAACAAACTGTTCCAAAGCGAAGATATTGATTGCTTAAAACTTTACGAAGATTTGAAAGATTGTTTTTTGGGCCTCTTACAAAAAATAATCCATCCAGATATTTTAGCAAATGAGAATAAATCAACAATTACCCAATTTAGTTTTATGGAATATTTAATGCCGACTGAATGTTAAACTTTTGGGTACAACTTTACACAATTTGCGTCATCAGTAACAATAAATAATATTTTATCCGTAAAACAAAATTGTAAAGCGTTTGTTGTAGAATTATCTAAGCAAATAAAACAACGGCTTCCGGATAATATAGACATTATGGAAAAAATATCCATATTTTCCTCTGACAATGCACAGAAACCAACAAAACCTGACATAACTAGTATTGTAGTACACTTCAAAAATATTTGCGAGGATATAGGTGATACTATTAATGAATAGAACGATTTGCATTATGTCAAATGGAATAATACTTCATCCCCAGAAAAATTTTGGCATGAAGTGGGCAATAAAAAAGATGCAGGTGATCAACCAAAATTTCCTAAAATAAGCAAATTGGCATCCTCGTTACTGGCTCTTCCATTTTCAAATGCATCGGTTGAAAGAGCATTTTCAATGTTTAACATTATAAAAAGTAAGTTAAGAAATAGAATGGAAATTTCAACAGTAGAAAGCATTTTAAGGGTAAGATATTCCTTGAATAACGGATGCCATAATATTACACCACCACCTGAAATGATAAAGCTGTTTAATTCTGATAATATGTACAAAGCTAGCGAAAATGATGTGGCCGTCCTAGATATTTTTGAAAGTACCTGATTTTATTTTTTGTAATATTAACATACGTATAATAAATTAATAATTTACATAAAATTCTTCGTTTTAGGGGGTTTTGTAGCATGTGGCCAACAGTGTGTAGTATGCATTGCGATTCAATAGTACCGCAACATGCAAGCATTGACAAACTGCAAGCAAGATATTTTGTGAGTGTCGGTAATTTGACACTTGTACGGTTAATCAAGTGCAGCAGCACAATGCACTTAAATGAATCACATTTATTAACTGCATTTGTTTGATTGTAAATATAAGCAACACAAAGTATCTGTTGCTTTTAGGTATGCACTCGTTGGACTTT
Source organism: Lypha dubia (assembly GCA_947311025.1). Taxonomy (NCBI): domain Eukaryota; kingdom Metazoa; phylum Arthropoda; class Insecta; order Diptera; family Tachinidae; genus Lypha; species Lypha dubia. Next base: position 100,302,109 of record OX371260.1, on the reverse strand, counting down.
AAAACTGTTGAACACATGCCATACATAAATAGTTGGAAGCTAAATATGCTTACCCAACAATAATATATATTTCTATTCTTTTACTCTTATGTTAAGGTACCCCTAAGGATTATTCTCATAATTAGTATATAAGCCAATGTCATTTAGTTTATAATTCAATTAATAAATCATCAGTCTTAGGAGCTCCAACTATACAAGCTCTAAGACAAAAATAAAATAAATAAAAATTATTTTATTACATGGCGATCCTGCCAGTCTTCTTCAGCGAGTGCTACTAAACTGCACCCTGAAGAAGCAAAAGCAGCCAGCCAGTTTTCTTGGCGTGCTACTAGATTTGCACCCAGAAACAAGAGCAGAAGAAGGAGAGGGTCCGCCTGGCCAAAAGGCACCCCAGCATTAAAGAAGCAAATAAAGGTCCGCTTGACCAAAAGGTAGCCAAAGAAGGACGACATCTTCAATACAAATATCACCTCCATCAGCCAGCCATAATGATCTGAAGAGAACCAAGAAGACCACAAAATCACCAAAAAATATATATATTTCTTCATATGTATATTACAATTAATTAATTAATAACTTTTATTTTAAAAGTGGTGCGATAAAGTCGCACACTAGGGCCAGTAAGCGTTAACCGCTCGTGGCAAACATTTTTTTTAATTGCATTTTCAAAATAGCTCGTAGCTATAATATTTTAAAGAACCTCATATTTACAAAAACACAAAAAAGGGGATTAAGAAAATTAGCAATGTTACTTAAATAAAAATTAAAAAAGTAACACTTAAAGAATAATTTTTCAAAAATTTTGTTGGTGTAATAAAATAGTTTTTATTTATTTTATTTTTGTCTTAGAGCTTGTGTAGTTGGAGCTCCTAAAACAGTTGATTTATTAATTGAATTATAAACTAAAAGACATTGGCTTATATACTAATTATGAGAATAATTCTTAGGGGTACCTTAACATAAGAGTAAAAGAATAGAAATATATATTATTGTTGGGTAAGCATATTTAGCTTCCAACTATTTATGTATGGCATGTGTTTAAAGTCCAACGAGTGCATACTTAAAAGCAACAGATACTTTGTGTTGCTTATATTTACAATCAAACAAATGCAGTTAATAAATGTGATTCATTTAAGTGCATTGTGCTGCTGCACTTGATTAACCGTACAAGTGTCAAATTACCGACACACAAAATATCTTGCTTGCAGTTTGTCAATGCTTGCATGTTGCGGTACTATTGAATCGCAATGCATACTACACACTGTTGGCCACATGCTACACCTCCACCTTTTACAAGAATGTTCATATAACGTTAGTTTTATAGACATTCTTTTACAATTAGTTTTTAATTAGTCTAAGTATAAGTGTAATATAATATTTATTTTGTTTTTAAAGAAAAGCAAAAAAATTATAATATTTAGATGTATGTACTTATGTATATTCTAGTTTTATAGTAGTCTGGCCAAACAATACTATTAAATGTTAGTTATTATTAAACATCTTAAGTCTATTTTTATGAACTAATTGTTGTTTATTGGTTTTCTTATCTACTATGGTAAAAGTACTTCTTAAATATATTTTCTTAATTTTATACGGACCAATAAAACTAAACCCAGTATAAAGGGTTTTCTGATTAATTTTCTTCTATTATATTTTTACCTTAAAATTTGGTGTTACTTTTTCTTTATTTTGGGGGGCTTTTTTTTTTAATAATAAAATTTTTATTAGAAAAATATATGTATGTATGTATATATTCATAAATTTTATGTTATTAAACTAGTTTGAAAATCATATAACTTTTCACTCTGTACCTTTGACTAAATTGAACGTCTTCTTTAGACTTTTAGGCAAGAATAAAACAGTTTTAAGTGATTCTTACTTAAAAATTATTTAGTGGACCAACAATTATTTTTTCTGTTTTTATATTTTCAACCTTTAACCCTTTTTTTGAATTTTGAATTTTATGGCAGTAGTAAAATATGTCTCAATAGACTTCTCCAAGTCATATTGAGAGTTTTAAATGTGTACAACAATTTGAAAAGCTTTAGCATATTTCTAATCAATTTTTACATTAGTAATACCTGTTTATTTTTCTATTGTTCGATATATTCCACAATGTCCTCTCTCTATCGGATCATCGTGGTATTTCAGCATTAGATCAAGAATTGCATTAGCATTCTTATCATTTATATAGGTCACCTCATTAAGTAGTAGCGCTACTTTTATGCCCTTTTATTTATAAATTATTTAATTGAGATAAATTCTAAAATTTTCTCGTTTGGTGCCTATTTGTTCACCGGCCACTTTCTCAAGCCTTGGGAAAATTGTCCTAGGTCAATATTCCCATTAATGAACATTATATATAATTTACCGGCCACTTGTTCAAGCCTAGGGAAAACTTGTCCTAAGTCAAGATTCCCTTTAGTAAATAGTTTTCTTCTGATGTCATATCGGGCTTATTATCATTATTTTAAATTTGATGCTGAATATTTTCGATATTACTTTGTTGTTTATATGCCATAGATTTTGTTGTGATTTTTAATACTGTATTAATTTTTTTTTTATCTTTTACTGCCACAAAAATGGGTTGTATGTTTATTTATGGTGACTTTTTATTTCTAATATTATTATTTGATTAACTACAGATTTTAGCATCAGGCTATTAATACCTTCACTGTATAATTATGACTTATATCTTAATTTTGGCATATTTAATATATGTATATAGGTCGTCTACACTAATACATTTGTATATTATGTCAAATTATTTTTATTATTATTTTCGAAAACTACTAGCCATATTTCGTCAATACATGTATTAAACTTTCTCCAAATTATTTGCTCTACTAACATATTTCTTCCGTAGAGCTATTTTATGCAACATTGTAATAAAATTGTTTTTATTTATTTTAATTTTGGTCTTAGAGCTTTTATTATTGGAGCTCCTAAGACTGATGATTTATTAATTTATTTATAAACTAAATGACATTGGCTTATATACTAATTATGAGACTAATTCTTAGGGGTACCTTAACATAAGAGTAAAAGAATAGAAATATATATTATTGTTGGGTAAGCATATTTAGCTTCCAACTATTTATGTATGGCATGTGTTCAACAGTTTTAAAGTTCAACGAGTGCATACTTAAAAGCAACAGATATATCTTAAGTAATATATTTATTGCTGATATTATCACCAATATCAGCATTAGTAGCCATAATGAATTTATTTCTGACTTATGGTCTATGATTTCCAAATTGGTAACCACGTTTGCACTGGGCTTTTCTAATTTTGATTCTGTTTTGCCCATCTTTTAATTTTATAATATTATTTTTATGTATATTATTTTGTCTTCAAACATTAAAAAGTTAAATTAACTTTAATTACACAGTGATACAAAAAAGAATGAAGTAAAAATTCCCGGAAAGTGATATTATTTTTCTGATAGGTATTATTAAGTACAACAAGAATCTGTATTTGAAATTTGCCAGTCACATCAGAATTTTGAGATACGGATAAAAAACCGGTTTTTCGTACCTCTATGCACTTATAAGCCAGTAACTTACTTGTTTATTAACCGATTTTCAGTTTCTCAACGGATTCGGAATGGTGTATATATCGTTATGGTTGGCTTAAAAGCTCTTTGTGTATTTCTCCACCAAACACATTTTTTCCCCACTTTTTTTGACATTTTTCAACTTTGGCGATATTTTTACGTATTATTTTATAAAGGAACAGTAACATTTTTTAATTTATTCAAAAAATATATATATTTGTGAGTAAAACGCAACTTTGTTTAAAAAAATCTGTTAAAAATTGACTGAGTTATTCAACTATTTATTAAACCTAAATTTTTTCAAAAATAAAATTTTTAACTATTTCAGTCAAAAATGTTTGCTTGACCGTATTTTTTTTTAATTCAGCATGATCAGTTTCTCTCTGAAGTGACCAGCAATATTCTGATTATTTAAAATATAATATATAAAATTAGAAAAAACAAGTTCGCTCCGAACATTTTAACGTATACATTTTTCAATTTTAATGCGCCTAATTAAAGGTTAACAAAAATCCGTTAGAAATTTACTGAGTTATTCATGTAAAAGTATTGGTTTTTTTTATTTGTTTTGTTTATCACATCTTTATCACTGTATATTTACATAAAAAAGTTGTTTCATATATCCCAGCTTCAGATGCAGTGGTGGCAGAATAACATCCTCAGGTGAAACTAATGGGACGTTTAAAATATTTCTCCTGCCTATTTGATGCGCCTCACGAGATGGCCATACTTTATGGTCATACCGATTCGGTGCACGACTATCCCATTCACAAAGATAACATGTTTTTTTATTATTTTTTTTTTTTTTTTTAATTATTTTATTCTAATTGTTAAAATTAAATTTAATTTTATTATCTTTAATCCATTATAAAGTTATAATTTTCTTGAAAAATTTAAAAATATTCTTTAAGTGTTACTTTTTGTCTTATTTAATTTTTATTTAAGTAACATTTTATTTATTTTAATATTATGAGGCTCTTTTAATAAAAGATTTGTAGTTATGTAGAAATCCACAATAATAAAAAAAAAAATGTTTGCCACGAGCGGTTAACGCTTACTGGCCCTAGTGTGCGACTTTAGCGCACCACTTTTAATATAAAGGTCATAAATATAAAAAAATATCTATTGTTTTTGTTATTATTGTTTTTTTTGTTGTATTGTTGTCTGTGGTGGCAGTCTTCCTTCTGTTATTTTTGGTGGTGGTATTTTAGTGGAAGATGTTGGCTATCTCAAAGCCCCTTAGCTAGGCGTTCATCCTTCTTTGGTAGCCTCTTGGCCAGGCGGACCTTTATTTTCTCTGTTGGGGTGCCTTTTGGCTAGGCGGACCCTCTAGAATAGAAATATATATTATTGTTGGGTAAGCATATTTAGCTTCCAACTATTTATGTATGGCATGTGTTTAAAGTCCAACGAGTGCATACTTAAAAGCAACAGATACTTTGTGTTGCTTATATTTACAATCAAACAAATGCAGTTAATAAATGTGATTCATTTAAGTGCATTGTGCTGCTGCACTTGATTAACCGTACAAGTGTCAAATTACCGACACACAAAATATCTTGCTTGCAGTTTGTCAATGCTTGCATGTTGCGGTACTATTGAATCGCAATGCATACTACACACTGTTGGCCACATGCTACATTGGAATAAAATTAAAATTAAACCTAAATAAGACCGACGTTTTAAAAATTTTTTTTATCCTTAAGATGGATACAAGTAAAATAAATTAATAAAAAATATCATAATTTTAATAGAAATAAGAATAAATTAAATTAAAAGAAAAATTTATAAAATTATTATAAATAAATTTTTACACGGTCCTTTATAATGAATAGAAAACAGAAAAACAGAGAAGGAAAATAAAAATAGAAAAACTAATTAAAGACATTAAATTAAATTATACGTATGGAATGGCAAGAAATACTTCACAAAGCCAGATTAATAAAGGAAGATTTTGACCGTTCTTATAAATGCCTAAACATTGACAGACCTACAAAAGAAGAAACAATAAAAATACATTTCGATAAACTTTTAGGTTGCTTAGAAAGAATAAGAACTTTATTTAATGTGCACAACAATAGACTTACAATTTCACACAAAACAGCAGCAGATGCATTTTTTGCAGATTTGAAAGAAAAAATTTTCAAATTGGCAGCTAAGAAAGGGGTAGAGCTTGACCTACCAACATCCATCCACGCAAACTCACCTCATAAATTCACAACTAAACCAATAAATACTACAATGGGCCAAACAATAGTGGAATTTTTAAATACAGCCTCAAAGCTAATTCCAGACTTTGATGGCAGAGCAGAAAATTTACGCTCTTTTATAGATTCATTATCGTTACTAAATTCAATAAAAGGAGAACACGAATTCACAGCAGTATCCCTCATAAAAACAAAATTAAAGGGTACTGCAAGAAATCTTATCAACGATGAAGCAACAATAATAATCATTATAAATAAGTTGCAACAAACCGTTAAAAGTGAATCAGTAGAAGTAATATCTGCGAAAATAATGAACATTAGACAAAACAGTAAAACGGCGAAATTGAAAGTTTAGCAAAATCATTAGAAAGTTCATATAAACAGATGGATTACCATCAGAATAAGCAACCAAATATTCAACACAAGTCGCTGTAAAAGCACTTACCAAAAACCGCAACATTGATAAAGTAAAGCTTATCATGGAGGCAGGCCAACTCAATAGCATGAATGATGTTATATGTAAATTTGTCAATAGCTGTACCGAAGCCACAGGCCAACAGAATGTCATACTATATTATGGGGAAAAATATAGACCCAATAACATTTACCGTGGCAATAATACACGATTCCGTGGAAAAAATAATTTCCCCCATAATAATAATAGCAATAACAGCTATAATAACAGTAATGACAATTATAACAGAAACCGTCAAAGATATAACAATAACAACAATAATGACAATTACCGTCAAAGATACACCAACAACCGTAGGAACAACAACTACATAAGAGCAACAGAATCAAATCAAAATGATTCGGAAACTCCGAATTTCCCCTAAGACCAATTCAATAAATATCTATCATCTAAACCTCAACTTAAGTTTCTTTATAAATGTTCAACTAAATAATACCGACATTACACTCACACTTTTGGTAGACACTGGTGCTGATATTTCTCTAATAAAATCAAAATTTTTCAGATTAAACAAAATAAATACTAATGACACTACAGTTTTTAGTGGAATAGGACAGGGCAATATAAAATCAATGGGAAGTATATTTTTTGATCTAAAATTCGAAAAATTTTTAATACCACATAAATTCCAAGTGGTATACAATAACTTTCCAATACCATGCGATGGAATCATTGGAATGGATTTCATGAAAAAGTATAATTGCATGTTGGATTTTAACAAAAACAATGATTGCTTTATCCTAAGACCATTTAATATGCCACACACAATCAATATACCAATTACAAATAACAGTAGCGAAATAACTTTACCACCAAGATGTGAAATAATACATCAATACATGAAATACTAATTCCTAATCAAGAAATTGCACCAGGCGTCTTCATTCCAAACACAATAGTTAACACTAATAAAGCATACGTTCGTTTTTTAAACACTAATAACACTAATACCAAAATCAAAAAAACCAACATAAAAACCGAAAACATCTCTGATTATGATATAATAAAGGAAAATTTTAGCAAAAATAAATCAAGAAAATAAGAAATACTAAAAATTTTGAGGGAAAATTTTCTGGAACAATTTAAAAATACATTAACAGAGTTATGCTCAACATACTCGTACAGTGATATTTGCGTTTTAGAATCAGAAAAAATAACAATAAATAATTTCTATGAACAAAAGTTGAGGGTAAAAGATAAAGAACCGGTATACATCAAAAATTATCGTATACCACATACACATAAAGAAGAAATAGATAAATAGGTCAAAAAGCTAATAGATGATCAAATTGTAGAGCCTTCGTACTCTGAGTACAACAGTCCAATATTACTCGTACCAAAGAAATCACTGCCCAATTCTGATAAGAAAAGATGGAGACTTGTTATAGACTACAGGCAAATAAATAAAAAATTAATTGCAGATAAGTTTCCATTACCTAGAATAGACGATATTCTAGACCAGCTCGGCAGAGCAAAATATTTTTCTTGTTTAGACTTCATGTCAGGTTTTCACCAAATTGGCTTGGAGAACAAATCTAGGGACTTAACATCATTTTCAACCAACAATGGCTCATACAGATTTACTAGATTACCATATGGTTTCACAATAGCTCCAAATTAGTTTCAAAGAATGATGACACTTGCTTCTGCTGGTTTAAAACCAAACCAGGCTTTTCTGTACATGGATGACTTAGTGGTGTTAGGTTGTTCAGAAAAACATATGCTTTCAAATTTAAAAGAGGTATTTGATTTGTGTAAAAAACACAACTTAAAACTTCATCCAGAAAAATGTTCATTTTTCAGGACAGAAGTTACTTATCTTGGACACAAATGTATAGACAAAGGAATATTACCTGATGATAGTAAATACGCAGCTATCGGAAACTATCCAACACCTAAGGATGCGGATAGTGCAAAACGATTCGTTGCATTTTGTAATTATTATCGAAGATTCATCAAAAACTTCTCAGAATATTCCAGACATCTAACGAAATTGTCCAGAAAAGGAGTACAATTTGAATGGACTAAAGATTGTGACAATGCATTCAAATACCTGAAAAAAGCTCTAATAAAACCCACACTACTTCAATACCTTGATTTTACAAAAGAATTTTGTATAACGACAGACGCAAGCAAACAAGCTTGTGGAGCCGTATTAACGCAGGAATATGATGGAAAGCAATTACCAATAGCAAATCTTTTACCAAAGGTGAAAGCAATAAATCTACAATCGAACAGGAATTGACAGCTATCCATTGGGCTATTACACACTTCAGACCATACATGTATGGTAAACATTTCATTGTTCGTACTGATCACATTATCTTTTCTATGAAAAACCCAAGTTAAAAATTAACAAGAATGAGGTTGGATTTGGAAGAATACAATTTTTCTATAGAATACCTTAGGGGAAAAGATAATTACGTTGCGGACGCGTTATCAAGAATATCGATTGATGACTTAAAAGATATAAATATAAAAACTAATACGGTGTTAAAAATTACAACAAGATCTATGGCATATAAAAAGAAACAACAAAGTAATACCGAAAATATTCAGCATCAAATTAAAAAAAATGATAAAAAGCCCAATATATATGTACCACTAAAGAACACTGACGTCAGAAAGTACTATAAATTAAAGATTACTCCTGTAAAATGTTACATCAAACGAGGAAAATATGTTATTACATATATAAATGACTTGCTTACTAATGGGAATATTGACCTAGGACAATTTTTCCCAAGGCTTGAGAAAGTGGCCGGTAAACTTAGTGTAGAGACACTACAAATGGCACCCAGTGAGAAAATTTTCGAATTTATCTCCATAAATGAATTTAAAAATATGGGCAATAAATATTTAAATAAATTAAAAGTAGCGCTACTTAATGAGGTGACCAAAATAAGAATGCTAAGGCAATTCTTGATATAATGCTGAAATACCACGATGATCCGATAGAGGGAGAATACTGTGGAATATATAGAACAATAGAGAAAATTAAGAGGTATTACTATTGGAAAAATATGATAAAAGACATAACGAAATATGTTAAATCATGTCAAAAATGCCAAAAATCAAAAACACTAAACCATAATATAAGTCCTATGACTATAACAGAAACACCAGAAAAAGCATTCGACACGGTGTATGTAGACACAATAGGGCCATTTCCGAAATCGATTAATGGAAATGAATATGCAATCACTTTAATATGTGATCTTACTAAATATTTTCTGACAATACCAACACCAGATAAATCTGCAAAAACAATCGCTAAAGCGATATTTGAAAATTTTGTATTGACTTATGGACCAATGAAGACGTTCATCTCGGACATGGGAACAGAGTACAAAAATTCTATACTGACGGAACTATGCACACTACTAAAAATTGAAAATAGAACTTCCACAGCGCATCACCATCAGACACAAGGAACAATAGAAAGAAGTCAAAGAACTTTTAACGAATACGTTCGTTCTTATATATCTGTGGACAAAACGGACTGGGACGAATGGTTAAAATATTTCACTTACTGCTTTAATACGACGCCATCAACGGCACATAACTACTGTCCTTATGAGTTAGTATTTTCAAGATTACCAAACAATTTGCTAAAGTAGATAGTGTGACACCACTATACAATGTGGATAACTATGCCAAAGAGGCAAAATTTAGGTTAGAAGTAGCACATAAGCGCGCTCAAATACTTTTAGATAATAAAATAAAACAAAAATTAAATTATGATAGGAATATTTTAGAACATAATTTTAAAATAGGAGATTTAGTTCTGCTTAGGAATAATTCAGGCCATAAGTTGAAAAACCAGTATAAAGGTCCGTATAAAATTAAGAAAATAGATTTAAGAAATAATGTTACCATAGTTGATAAGAAAACTAATAAACAACAAGTAGTTCATAAAAATAGACTTAAGATATATAATAATAACTAACAATTAATATTATTGTTCGGCCGAACTACTACAAAATTAGAATATAAGTACATCTAAATATTCTAATTTTTTTTTCTTTTCTTTAAAAACAAAATAAATATTATATTACACTTATACTTAGACTAATTAAAAACTAATTGTAAAAGAATGTCCATAAAACTAACGTTATATGAACATTCTTGTAAAAGGTGGAGGTGTAGCATGTGGCCAACAGTGTGTAGTATGCATTGCGATTCAATAGTACCGCAACATGCAAGCATTGACAAACTGCAAGCAAGATATTTTGTGTGTGTCGGTAATTTGACACTTGAACGCTTAATCAAGTGCAGCAGCACAATGCACTTAAATGAATCACATTTATTAACTGCATTTGTTTGATTGTAAATATAAGCAACTCAAAGTATCTGTTGCTTTTAGGTATGCACTCGTTGAATTTTTAAAACTGTTGAACACATGCCATACATAAATAGTTGGAAGCTAAATATGCTTACCCAACAATAATATATATTTCTATTCTTTTACTCTTATGTTAAGGTACCCCTAAGGATTATTCTCATAATTAGTATGTAAGCCAATGTCATTTAGTTTATAATTCAATTAATAAATCATCAGTCTTAGGAGCTCCAACTATACAAGCTCTAAGACAAAAATAAATAAAAATTATTTTATTATTATAATTATTTATTATTCTTAAATCGACTAAATTTAGGGGGGTTTTTAGTTTTTTACTTTTTTCCAAATGAATATATTTAATTATTTACAGTTATGCATATAATAAAAAAAAAATTGTCTAAAATTAAATTTTAGGGGTTTTTTTCTCAAAATCGCTTAAATTTACATACACAATTAAATTAACAAAATTGAATAATGTTGGCTAAAGTTTTTTTATTAGTAGGTATAGAAGATGTGAAGCAATTTAAAAAATTTTTATATTGATGTTTAAAATTTTCCCTCACTCCAAAAATATTCAGTAAATTCGCTTTTTATACTTGTAATTCCTCCTAAAATAATTGCTAATTCATAATCACTTATTCTCGCCATAATATTTCTGCCAACTATGATGTATATATGTTCCGTAATGTGTATAATAATAATAATGTGTATGCAACGAAAGACAAACTTCAAATGAATACAAAAAACACCAACACATACAAAGCTGAGTACATGTATACATTTTATGCCAGCATAATTAGACTCGTGTGTGAATAAAAGAACAAAAATTGTGCGGCTTAAAAAGTCATCTCGTCTGTGAAACCACAAACATGTGTCCGATGAATGGTTCAAATTTAGTTGGGGAAAAAGAGTATATATTCTTGAGGTCAATTTTTTTATAAAAAACGTTATAAAATTTTATTTGTCGTATTGCCACGTCTATATATAAATAGAATATAGAAGACGTGGCAATACTCAAGCGGATGTATTACCTCAACCGACAATATACAAATCCTTAACATACTTTCCTATAATTTCAGAACGGTTAGTAAAATCAGAGGTTTTCGATACTAACAGATATAAAATAGCACATAAATCATGTAACACGTTAGGTAAATTGTTTAGCAAAACAAAAGATGGATTACATAAATTAGAAAAATCGAATGTAGTTTATAAAATACCTTGTAAAGGAAATGATAGTGAAATATGTAATAAGGTCTATGTAGGTACTACAAAGAACAAACTTAAAACTAGATTAGCTGGACACAAAACAAATTTTAAATATAGAAACTAAACATCATCACAAAAGACTGCATTATCTGTGCACTGCCGTAATTCAGATCACTATCCAGATTTTGAAAGAATATCAATTTTAAATACAGAAAATATATATAAACGCAGATATATGTACGTTACAAATGCTACAGATAATTAATGCACCGCCAGATAAAAGAATTAACTTCAAAGCAGATACTGATAGCGTGGCTCAGAGTTATAGGCATTTAGTATATAAAGCTAAAGGGCAAAATAGATTATAAAGATTAATATTTAAATAGCATTATGTTTTAAAAAAAAATTTTAAACATTTCTAATATATTTCAAGTTTTTTAAAAAAATTAAAAAAACTTTTTCACTTCCTCATGTCTCAAACTTAAATATTTTTCAATTGACAAATTGGAAAAATTTATTTAATTCAGAAACCAATTGAAATATAAAAACAATATTTTAATTTATTTCAAAACCGGAAAAGCAATAATCAATTTTCTTTAAAGCGAATAATTTTTGGATTCATTAATTTGTTTAAAAATATTGTTGTTATCCAGTTTTGTTATTTTTTAACTTTAATCCTGAAGAAGCTACACAAAGAAGTAGCGAAATATCGATAAATAAAATTTTATAACGTTTTTTATAAAAAAATTGACCTCAAGCTCATCAATCAAATATAAATAACTTCAATAAAAAGGTCGAAAAATTAGCAATACAAAGTGAAATAATTATGGAAAACGAACAAGTACTGGAGGGCTACTTATACTGCAGAAAATGCTCCAATGTTTTAAAGTATTCGCGAAACAAACATCAAATTTGAGCCGTCATAAATGTTGCCAATTGCTGAAAGAGCTGGCTATTTTAAAAAGTGTTGCAGCATAAGACAAAAAATCTGCTGATAACGTCTATGTAGCATGGGTAAGTGAGGACTGTCAGCCTTTTTCTGCTATCAGTGGTTCTGGTTTCATATACATATGTAATAAAAATGTAATAATTTTAATAAATTGTTGAGTTTTTACTTAAAAATAAATGTCCCGTTTTTTATTTATTGTTTCTGTATCATGATGTACATCAAAAACAAATCCAAATTAAAATAAAAAAAAAGCTTGCCTTTGTTGACAGGAATGAACGAATTCATACACAATGATTTCTGGCTTTTTGTACTTCAATGTTAATCAAAATTTTGTGTGTTGAGTGGAAAAGGCAAGTACAAGAGTTGACAAGTTTGATTCGACATATGATAAAAATAAGGCAGTGTTCAATCGCCAGTGGTTCGATTGCCTTAAAATGAACAACGTATATAAAAGTTTGAACAAGTTTGATTAATTAATTCATTCCCAGTTTAAAGAAGATTATTTTTATGAGTCAACCGATGTGAAAACCATCTGAACCAACACAGAGGTATTTGTTCGGTTGCTTTAAAACAGGGATCACCACACACATACATTCACATTTATGTTTGTGTTGGTTGTTTGATTTAGAGCGTAATTTATTTTTATCTCATTGCATTAGGGTCGCCAGGACATATTTGGTTCTGTCCCCGAACAAATTAAAAAAAAATTAACACAAATCGCCACATGTGATATAAATATATTAAAAATACCATTTAATTTGTTATTTTATTTTGTACTCAAATAAAGACTTAATGTCAAATAAACTTTTAATAAAAGCTTGGAAGGTTAAAAAAATTTTTTTTTTTTTATTTTGAAAATAAACAATATAAAATTCATTTTAAATTCTGTATGCACTAATAAATCGCCGTATTCAGCATTTATTTCATCAAGAAAGTTTTTAAATTTTCGATGGGTCAGAGAATTATGGCCCCCACGTATCTTATTAATTACTTTTACGGAAACTTGCATGGTATTCAATAAATTCAAGTTTTTTGTAAATAACGCCTGTTGATGTATTATGCAATGAAATACATATAAGTTAAAATCGTTTTTTAACAAAAACCCCACGAAACCATCTTTTTTGCCCACCATCACATTGGCACCGTCAGTGCATACCGAACAAAACTTATTTTTGTCCGCATAAGAAGAAATCTCTCCATCAACGACATCAAAATTAGTGCTACCCTTAACATTTCCATGCAAAGCAACCATTGTCAACATTTCTTCATGGATTTCGAAATTATTGCCAATATTTCTTACGCATATGATCAACTGGCATATGTCATTAATGTCAGTGCACTCATCTAAACAAATAGAAAAATATTTGCAGTTAATTATTCTCTCTTTAATATTTAAATAAATGATTGCACTAATATTTTCCGTACGACAGATAATTGTATTAGAGGACATTGGGACATCATTAATAATTTTTCGCATTTCTGCTCCTGTTTGACCAAAGACTTCTAAAACAGAATTGCTCAGCTCCTTGAAAATCATACCATCTTCAAATGGACGGCAACGTTTAGCAAGTGCAGTGGCAATAACAAATGATGCCTTTCTTTTTAGGAAACGATCAGGAAATTTATCAACCTGATATTCTTGGCAATCATTTATTATTTTTTCATGAAAAGGTTTTTTAGGACTTAGAACTAATTCCTCCCTATCATTATTTAATATTTTTTCATACTCGCCATGACATAAGCGATAATGCCTTTCTATGAAAAATTTATAATTACGCACCACAGTGCGTTGGCACACTAAGCACTCAGCTTTACCGAAGTAATTTTCGGCAAATAAAAAAGCATTCTCCCATTCTATATTAAACATTTTATTCAGTGTTGTCTAGTAACAAGCTACTACACAACCTGCTCATAGGAATTATATAAAATCTAAATGGCAACCCTGGAAAAAGAAACAAGCGACTACACAACTTGCTCGCATGAATGATCCAACAAGACTAAATGATTTTATTAAATAAAAATACAAATTATCTTCTCATGCTCTCTTTATTAGTAAGAGAGCATTCGCACATGTGCGGTGTTTTTCAGATCTCTACTTTAAAATGAACAACAAAAGAGAGTGTGTGGGCAGGTTTGATCATTTGCAAATAAAAGACAAGTTTTTTGTGCCTTTGTTATTGTTGAACGGTTTTTTAATCAACAAGTGAAGTTCTCTGTTGCGTACACAAAAATTTTTGCAGAGACACAGTGGTACATTATTTCAGATTACTCTTGAAATAAGGGGATCTGTAACGTGGCCGTTTTGTCGAACTCTCCTTTTTTTAGATGAAAGTTTTTTTTAGAAAAAACAGATTCATATCGTATAAAAATTATTTGTTATTTGTAAAGTTTTTTAAAAACTATTTTACTTGTGCACTAGTAATTCCCAGATATTACTTAGAAGTTCATGTATGAGCACATGAGTTTTGAAACTTTTCAAACGTGATAGTAAAGATCTATTGATGGTTTCGTATTTAGCTACCAATGAAATGCATATAGCTTAGCAAATCCATAATAAAAAATGTATATGTATGTATGTATGTTAATTTTTATTTTCGACCTTATAAATTGTAAATTTTAATAATATTGTTCAGGCTCAATTTATTTAAATAAAACTCTTTTTTGTTTTATTAAATTTTTTAATATTATTTTTTATTCTTTTCGATATTTCGAACACCTTCGGTGTCCTTCCTCAGGTAAAAACTATTATAAAACAAAAATACCAAAATAAATAAAAATTATAAGCATTGTTAGGACATAATGAAACAGAAAACTTTGTCTTACTTTGTAATGCTTTTAATTGTTTATTTTTATTTCAACCGAAATTTATTAGAAAATTGAAAAACGTAAATATTGTAGATGATGAATAAAATCTGTATGTAAGTACAGGCCTTAAACATCCGACCACATAATTAGTTTGCCTTCCACGCGCGAAGGAAAAGTCCCCATCACGGGATACACACAGTTGACTCCAAGCCTCTGCCTCACTGACAGCTTTATGATATTGTACGGCTAAGGCTCGTCGGGCATGGGCGGTGGTAAGAGGCAAGGGCTGGAAGTCTTTTAGGTGTTCATACATTACAATTGGTTGTGCCAGTGCAGCTATAAAGGGTGGCAAAGTTTTCTTAGGAGTACAGGTGTTACTACTCCTGACCCTCCCCTAATCCATGGCGGTGTAAGGCTTAGATACACAGCCCCATATGTTACACACACTCCCGATACCTACCTCCTTTGTCTATCTAAAATCAATAACTCATAATATTTAAAATACAAAACTCATGATATAGCTATATTTAAATTTCATTTTCATTTTTCTATAAATAAACTTACATCTACCTAAGTTCGAACTGCTTTTGCTTGCTTTTTAGGTATAATTCACAAATGTCTTACTATAGTATCTTAGGGTTACTTTAGTTATTTCTGTACATATGAGGATGACATGAATTTTGTTTTATTTCTTTTGATGTTATATATTATATAAAAAGGTTTTTCTTGGTTAAGGCAAAGTAATTCTCAATAAATATTTTAAATAGGTCTCTTTTTTTTCTTTCTTGTTTGGAATCATAT
Source organism: Lypha dubia (assembly GCA_947311025.1). Taxonomy (NCBI): domain Eukaryota; kingdom Metazoa; phylum Arthropoda; class Insecta; order Diptera; family Tachinidae; genus Lypha; species Lypha dubia. The sequence goes on along the minus strand of OX371260.1, from coordinate 100,285,764 downwards.
CACGAACAACCATGTAATTAATGGCTTTTGTGGATGAATAGAAATATTGGCTCAAAAGGGATTTGATTATACCGACCATTAAAAAAAAGGGTTTGGTACTTTATTAATGCGAGGTTTCAAAGAGAAGGAGTTAATTCGCGATTCTGATTATATAGCTAATTAGAAGCATGGAATTTAATAAATTTGGAAAACTTATAGTTTGGATATGATTGCAAACATGTAGAAATTTTGTTTTATTAGAGGATTGTTTCAAATGACCATATATATAAGTAGATATATATACATTCTAGGTCGACTGTAACGTGCACTTGGTAAAAGTGTCATGTAGCAAATATTTTCGTTCAGAAAATGGTCGTGGAATCAGTGACATAAAATCTGGTTTATGTACCTTGATTTCGGGATTTAGTTTTGACCATATCAAAATTTCTAGAAAGGGAGTTTTAATTGAAAATGAACTAGTTTTGGAATTGGTTTAAATACAGTGAATATTTGTATGAAAAGTGATGAAGTTTGACTTACTACTTGAGGATCAGGCTGTACTTCTCTTGGCTTAGCTGTGACAGGTTGTTAAGTTTCGTTGTTGTTGTCCTTTATTTTATTTTAAAGATGGCGGACTTGAGTCAGTAGAAGTTTCCAGGTATTAATGTTACTCGTGTTGTTATGAACAGGCTGTTGATTCTACAACCAGTGTAGTTGTTGCTAGTAAAACAAAACGGATTCTAGCGGAAAAATCCCAGGGTGTTGTTGATGTTTATTTTTCTTTGTATAAGAAAAAGTATTTTTACCGGTAGCAACAGAAAATGTTGCTGTTGCTACCCGTCGATGTGTTTGGGTTGTTGTTGTATTCGTTTTCTTTTCAAGATGGCGGATGCGATTCAATTTAGGTTTCGGAGGTGTTGTTGTCGGAGTCGATTTGATTTAAAATCAAGATGGCGGCTGTGTGGGGTTATCTTTTATAACCACCCTGTCGGGCTTCTATGAACTAGTTCTGAGTTAAGTTGACTTTTTGCTAACTATTTTCTACTGACTTCAAATTAACTCAGAACTGATGCAGAGATGGGTAGTCATTTGGTTTTTAATACATCTGACTTCTTAGCTGAGTGGTATGCGCGTTGACTGTTAATCCAATGACCTGTGGTTCGAGTCCCAGCACAGCATCTGTTGGAAAATTAAATTCGAAAACAAATTTATTATTGCAATGTTAATATAAAACTACTGAATATAGAATGGAGAAAATAAAATAAATATGAAAAATATTTTTTTTTATATATGTATACTAACTAACTACCGGTTGACTTATTCCAAATAACTTAAAGTTAGCTACAAGTAGTGCAGAGTCGGGCAATTGACTACTTCCTAGGACATCGCAATGTTAAAATAGTTAGTTAATTACATATAAAGTAATCCAAGTGTCAGTCGCCACTAGTTGCGAAATAGTTAGCTTAAAGTTAGTTTAAAGTTAACTTAGTTTCCGACAGGGTGTATACATTTTATGCCAGCATAATTAGACTCGTGTGTGAATAAAAGAACAAAAATTGTGCGGCTTAAAAAGTCATCTCGTCTGTGAAACCACAAACATGTGTCCGATGAATGGTTCAAATTTAGTTGGGGAAAAAGAGTATATATTCTTGAGGTCAATTTTTTTATAAAAAACGTTATAAAATTTTATTTGTCGTATTGCCACGTCTATATATAAATAGAATATAGAAGACGTGGCAATACTCAAGCGGATGTATTACCTCAACCGACAATATACAAATCCTTAACATACTTTCCTATAATTTCAGAACGGTTAGTAAAATCAGAGGTTTTCGATACTAACAGATATAAAATAGCACATAAATCATGTAACACGTTAGGTAAATTGTTTAGCAAAACAAAAGATGGATTACATAAATTAGAAAAATCGAATGTAGTTTATAAAATACCTTGTAAAGGAAATGATAGTGAAATATGTAATAAGGTCTATGTAGGTACTACAAAGAACAAACTTAAAACTAGATTAGCTGGACACAAAACAAATTTTAAATATAGAAACTAAACATCATCACAAAAGACTGCATTATCTGTGCACTGCCGTAATTCAGATCACTATCCAGATTTTGAAAGAATATCAATTTTAAATACAGAAAATATATATAAACGCAGATATATGTATGTTACAAATGCTACAGATAATTAATGCACCGCCAGATAAAAGAATTAACTTCAAAGCAGATACTGATAGCGTGGCTCAGAGTTATAGGCATTTAGTATATAAAGCTAAAGGGCAAAATAGATTATAAAGATTAATATTTAAATAGCATTATGTTTTAAAAAAAAATTTTAAACTTTTCTAATATATTTCAAGTTTTTTAAAAAAATTAAAAAAACTTTTTCACTTCCTCATGTCTCAAACTTAAATATTTTTCAATTGACAAATTGGAAAAATTTATTTAATTCAGAAACCAATTGAAATATAAAAACAATATTTTAATTTATTTCAAAACCGGAAAAGCAATAATCAATTTTCTTTAAAGCGAATAATTTTTGGATTCATTAATTTGTTTAAAAATATTGTTGTTATCCAGTTTTGTTATTTTTTAACTTTAATCCTGAAGAAGCTACACAAAGAAGTAGCGAAATATCGATAAATAAAATTTTATAACGTTTTTTATAAAAAAATTGACCTCAAGCTCATCAATCAAATATAAATAACTTCAATAAAAAGGTCGAAAAATTAGCAATACAAAGTGAAATAATTATGGAAAACGAACAAGTACTGGAGGGCTACTTATACTGCAGAAAATGCTCCAATGTTTTAAAGTATTCGCGAAACAAACATCAAATTTGAGCCGTCATAAATGTTGCCAATTGCTGAAAGAGCTGGCTATTTTAAAAAGTGTTGCAGCATAAGACAAAAAATCTGCTGATAACGTCTATGTAGCATGGGTAAGTGAGGACTGTCAGCCTTTTTCTGCTATCAGTGGTTCTGGTTTCATATACATATGTAATAAAAATGTAATAATTTTAATAAATTGTTGAGTTTTTACTTAAAAATAAATGTCCCGTTTTTTATTTATTGTTTCTGTATCATGATGTACATCAAAAACAAATCCAAATTAAAATAAAAAAAAAGCTTGCCTTTGTTGACAGGAATGAACGAATTCATACACAATGATTTCTGGCTTTTTGTACTTCAATGTTAATCAAAATTTTGTGTGTTGAGTGGAAAAGGCAAGTACAAGAGTTGACAAGTTTGATTCGACATATGATAAAAATAAGGCAGTGTTCAATCGCCAGTGGTTCGATTGCCTTAAAATGAACAACGTATATAAAAGTTTGAACAAGTTTGATTAATTAATTCATTCCCAGTTTAAAGAAGATTATTTTTATGAGTCAACCGATGTGAAAACCATCTGAACCAACACAGAGGTATTTGTTCGGTTGCTTTAAAACAGGGATCACCACACACATACATTCACATTTATGTTTGTGTTGGTTGTTTGATTTAGAGCGTAATTTATTTTTATCTCATTGCATTAGGGTCGCCAGGACATATTTGGTTCTGTCCCCGAACAAATTAAAAAAAAATTAACACAAATCGCCACATGTGATATAAATATATTAAAAATACCATTTAATTTGTTATTTTATTTTGTACTCAAATAAAGACTTAATGTCAAATAAACTTTTAATAAAAGCTTGGAAGGTTAAAAAAATTTTTTTTTTTTTATTTTGAAAATAAACAATATAAAATTCATTTTAAATTCTGTATGCACTAATAAATCGCCGTATTCAGCATTTATTTCATCAAGAAAGTTTTTAAATTTTCGATGGGTCAGAGAATTATGGCCCCCACGTATCTTATTAATTACTTTTACGGAAACTTGCATGGTATTCAATAAATTCAAGTTTTTTGTAAATAACGCCTGTTGATGTATTATGCAATGAAATACATATAAGTTAAAATCGTTTTTTAACAAAAACCCCACGAAACCATCTTTTTTGCCCACCATCACATTGGCACCGTCAGTGCATACCGAACAAAACTTATTTTTGTCCGCATAAGAAGAAATCTCTCCATCAACGACATCAAAATTAGTGCTACCCTTAACATTTCCATGCAAAGCAACCATTGTCAACATTTCTTCATGGATTTCGAAATTATTGCCAATATTTCTTACGCATATGATCAACTGGCATATGTCATTAATGTCAGTGCACTCATCTAAACAAATAGAAAAATATTTGCAGTTAATTATTCTCTCTTTAATATTTAAATAAATGATTGCACTAATATTTTCCGTACGACAGATAATTGTATTAGAGGACATTGGGACATCATTAATAATTTTTCGCATTTCTGCTCCTGTTTGACCAAAGACTTCTAAAACAGAATTGCTCAGCTCCTTGAAAATCATACCATCTTCAAATGGACGGCAACGTTTAGCAAGTGCAGTGGCAATAACAAATGATGCCTTTCTTTTTAGGAAACGATCAGGAAATTTATCAACCTGATATTCTTGGCAATCATTTATTATTTTTTCATGAAAAGGTTTTTGAGGACTTAGAACTAATTCCTCCCTATCATTATTTAATATTTTTTCATACTCGCCATGACATAAGCGATAATGCCTTTCTATGAAAAATTTATAATTACGCACCACAGTGCGTTGGCACACTAAGCACTCAGCTTTACCGAAGTAATTTTCGGCAAATAAAAAAGCATTCTCCCATTCTATATTAAACATTTTATTCAGTGTTGTCTAGTAACAAGCTACTACACAACCTGCTCATAGGAATTATATAAAATCTAAATGGCAACCCTGGAAAAAGAAACAAGCGACTACACAACTTGCTCGCATGAATGATCCAACAAGACTAAATGATTTTATTAAATAAAAATACAAATTATCTTCTCATGCTCTCTTTATTAGTAAGAGAGCATTCGCACATGTGCGGTGTTTTTCAGATCTCTACTTTAAAATGAACAACAAAAGAGAGTGTGTGGGCAGGTTTGATCATTTGCAAATAAAAGACAAGTTTTTTGTGCCTTTGTTATTGTTGAACGGTTTTTTAATCAACAAGTGAAGTTCTCTGTTGCGTACACAAAAATTTTTGCAGAGACACAGTGGTACATTATTTCAGATTACTCTTGAAATAAGGGGATCTGTAACGTGGCCGTTTTGTCGAACTCTCCTTTTTTTAGATGAAAGTTTTTTTTAGAAAAAACAGATTCATATCGTATAAAAATTATTTGTTATTTGTAAAGTTTTTTAAAAACTATTTTACTTGTGCACTAGTAATTCCCAGATATTACTTAGAAGTTCATGTATGAGCACATGAGTTTTGAAACTTTTCAAACGTGATAGTAAAGATCTATTGATGGTTTCGTATTTAGCTACCAATGAAATGCATATAGCTTAGCAAATCCATAATAAAAAATGTATATGTATGTATGTATGTTAATTTTTATTTTCGACCTTATAAATTGTAAATTTTAATAATATTGTTCAGGCTCAATTTATTTAAATAAAACTCTTTTTTGTTTTATTAAATTTTTTAATATTATTTTTTATTCTTTTCGATATTTCGAACACCTTCGGTGTCCTTCCTCAGGTAAAAACTATTATAAAACAAAAATACCAAAATAAATAAAAATTATAAGCATTGTTAGGACATAATGAAACAGAAAACTTTGTCTTACTTTGTAATGCTTTTAATTGTTTATTTTTATTTCAACCGAAATTTATTAGAAAATTGAAAAACGTAAATATTGTAGATGATGAATAAAATCTGTATGTAAGTACAGGCCTTAAACATCCGACCACATAATTAGTTTGCCTTCCACGCGCGAAGGAAAAGTCCCCATCACGGGATACACACAGTTGACTCCAAGCCTCTGCCTCACTGACAGCTTTATGATATTGTACGGCTAAGGCTCGTCGGGCATGGGCGGTGGTAAGAGGCAAGGGCTGGAAGTCTTTTAGGTGTTCATACATTACAATTGGTTGTGCCAGTGCAGCTATAAAGGGTGGCAAAGTTTTCTTAGGAGTACAGGTGTTACTACTCCTGACCCTCCCCTAATCCATGGCGGTGTAAGGCTTAGATACACAGCCCCATATGTTACACACACTCCCGATACCTACCTCCTTTGTCTATCTAAAATCAATAACTCATAATATTTAAAATACAAAACTCATGATATAGCTATATTTAAATTTCATTTTCATTTTTCTATAAATAAACTTACATCTACCTAAGTTCGAACTGCTTTTGCTTGCTTTTTAGGTATAATTCACAAATGTCTTACTATAGTATCTTAGGGTTACTTTAGTTATTTCTGTACATATGAGGATGACATGAATTTTGTTTTATTTCTTTTGATGTTATATATTATATAAAAAGGTTTTTCTTGGTTAAGGCAAAGTAATTCTCAATAAATATTTTAAATAGGTCTCTTTTTTTTCTTTCTTGTTTGGAATCATATCACGAACAACCATGTAATTAATGGCTTTTGTGGATGAATAGAAATATTGGCTCAAAAGGGATTTGATTATACCGACCATTAAAAAAAAGGGTTTGGTACTTTATTAATGCGAGGTTTCAAAGAGAAGGAGTTAATTCGCGATTCTGATTATATAGCTAATTAGAAGCATGGAATTTAATAAATTTGGAAAACTTATAGTTTGGATATGATTGCAAACATGTAGAAATTTTGTTTTATTAGAGGATTGTTTCAAATGACCATATATATAAGTAGATATATATATACATTCTAGGTCGACTGTAACGTGCACTTGGTAAAAGTGTCATGTAGCAAATATTTTCGTTCAGAAAATGGTCGTGGAATCAGTGACATAAAATCTGGTTTATGTACCTTGATTTCGGGATTTAGTTTTGACCATATCAAAATTTCTAGAAAGGGAGTTTTAATTGAAAATGAACTAGTTTTGGAATTGGTTTAAATACAGTGAATATTTGTATGAAAAGTGATGAAGTTTGACTTACTACTTGAGGATCAGGCTGTACTTCTCTTGGCTTAGCTGTGACAGGTTGTTAAGTTTCGTTGTTGTTGTCCTTTATTTTATTTTAAAGATGGCGGACTTGAGTCAGTAGAAGTTTCCAGGTATTAATGTTACTCGTGTTGTTATGAACAGGCTGTTGATTCTACAACCAGTGTAGTTGTTGCTAGTAAAACAAAACGGATTCTAGCGGAAAAATCCCAGGGTGTTGTTGATGTTTATTTTTCTTTGTATAAGAAAAAGTATTTTTACCGGTAGCAACAGAAAATGTTGCTGTTGCTACCCGTCGATGTGTTTGGGTTGTTGTTGTATTCGTTTTCTTTTCAAGATGGCGGATGCGATTCAATTTAGGTTTCGGAGGTGTTGTTGTCGGAGTCGATTTGATTTAAAATCAAGATGGCGGCTGTGTGGGGTTATCTTTTATAACCACCCTGTCGGGCTTCTATGAACTAGTTCTGAGTTAAGTTGACTTTTTGCTAACTATTTTCTACTGACTTCAAATTAACTCAGAACTGATGCAGAGATGGGTAGTCATTTGGTTTTTAATACATCTGACTTCTTAGCTGAGTGGTATGCGCGTTGACTGTTAATCCAATGACCTGTGGTTCGAGTCCCAGCACAGCATCTGTTGGAAAATTAAATTCGAAAACAAATTTATTATTGCAATGTTAATATAAAACTACTGAATATAGAATGGAGAAAATAAAATAAATATGAAAAATATTTTTTTTTATATATGTATACTAACTAACTACCGGTTGACTTATTCCAAATAACTTAAAGTTAGCTACAAGTAGTGCAGAGTCGGGCAATTGACTACTTCCTAGGACATCGCAATGTTAAAATAGTTAGTTAATTACATATAAAGTAATCCAAGTGTCAGTCGCCACTAGTTGCGAAATAGTTAGCTTAAAGTTAGTTTAAAGTTAACTTAGTTTCCGACAGGGTGTATACATTTTATGCCAGCATAATTAGACTCGTGTGTGAATAAAAGAACAAAAATTGTGCGGCTTAAAAAGTCATCTCGTCTGTGAAACCACAAACATGTGTCCGATGAATGGTTCAAATTTAGTTGGGGAAAAAGAGTATATATTCTTGAGGTCAATTTTTTTATAAAAAACGTTATAAAATTTTATTTGTCGTATTGCCACGTCTATATATAAATAGAATATAGAAGACGTGGCAATACTCAAGCGGATGTATTACCTCAACCGACAATATACAAATCCTTAACATACTTTCCTATAATTTCAGAACGGTTAGTAAAATCAGAGGTTTTCGATACTAACAGATATAAAATAGCACATAAATCATGTAACACGTTAGGTAAATTGTTTAGCAAAACAAAAGATGGATTACATAAATTAGAAAAATCGAATGTAGTTTATAAAATACCTTGTAAAGGAAATGATAGTGAAATATGTAATAAGGTCTATGTAGGTACTACAAAGAACAAACTTAAAACTAGATTAGCTGGACACAAAACAAATTTTAAATATAGAAACTAAACATCATCACAAAAGACTGCATTATCTGTGCACTGCCGTAATTCAGATCACTATCCAGATTTTGAAAGAATATCAATTTTAAATACAGAAAATATATATAAACGCAGATATATGTACGTTACAAATGCTACAGATAATTAATGCACCGCCAGATAAAAGAATTAACTTCAAAGCAGATACTGATAGCGTGGCTCAGAGTTATAGGCATTTAGTATATAAAGCTAAAGGGCAAAATAGATTATAAAGATTAATATTTAAATAGCATTATGTTTTAAAAAAAAATTTTAAACTTTTCTAATATATTTCAAGTTTTTTAAAAAAATTAAAAAAACTTTTTCACTTCCTCATGTCTCAAACTTAAATATTTTTCAATTGACAAATTGGAAAAATTTATTTAATTCAGAAACCAATTGAAATATAAAAACAATATTTTAATTTATTTCAAAACCGGAAAAGCAATAATCAATTTTCTTTAAAGCGAATAATTTTTGGATTCATTAATTTGTTTAAAAATATTGTTGTTATCCAGTTTTGTTATTTTTTAACTTTAATCCTGAAGAAGCTACACAAAGAAGTAGCGAAATATCGATAAATAAAATTTTATAACGTTTTTTATAAAAAAATTGACCTCAAGCTCATCAATCAAATATAAATAACTTCAATAAAAAGGTCGAAAAATTAGCAATACAAAGTGAAATAATTATGGAAAACGAACAAGTACTGGAGGGCTACTTATACTGCAGAAAATGCTCCAATGTTTTAAAGTATTCGCGAAACAAACATCAAATTTGAGCCGTCATAAATGTTGCCAATTGCTGAAAGAGCTGGCTATTTTAAAAAGTGTTGCAGCATAAGACAAAAAATCTGCTGATAACGTCTATGTAGCATGGGTAAGTGAGGACTGTCAGCCTTTTTCTGCTATCAGTGGTTCTGGTTTCATATACATATGTAATAAAAATGTAATAATTTTAATAAATTGTTGAGTTTTTACTTAAAAATAAATGTCCCGTTTTTTATTTATTGTTTCTGTATCATGATGTACATCAAAAACAAATCCAAATTAAAATAAAAAAAAAGCTTGCCTTTGTTGACAGGAATGAACGAATTCATACACAATGATTTCTGGCTTTTTGTACTTCAATGTTAATCAAAATTTTGTGTGTTGAGTGGAAAAGGCAAGTACAAGAGTTGACAAGTTTGATTCGACATATGATAAAAATAAGGCAGTGTTCAATCGCCAGTGGTTCGATTGCCTTAAAATGAACAACGTATATAAAAGTTTGAACAAGTTTGATTAATTAATTCATTCCCAGTTTAAAGAAGATTATTTTTATGAGTCAACCGATGTGAAAACCATCTGAACCAACACAGAGGTATTTGTTCGGTTGCTTTAAAACAGGGATCACCACACACATACATTCACATTTATGTTTGTGTTGGTTGTTTGATTTAGAGCGTAATTTATTTTTATCTCATTGCATTAGGGTCGCCAGGACATATTTGGTTCTGTCCCCGAACAAATTAAAAAAAAATTAACACAAATCGCCACATGTGATATAAATATATTAAAAATACCATTTAATTTGTTATTTTATTTTGTACTCAAATAAAGACTTAATGTCAAATAAACTTTTAATAAAAGCTTGGAAGGTTAAAAAAATTTTTTTTTTTTTATTTTGAAAATAAACAATATAAAATTCATTTTAAATTCTGTATGCACTAATAAATCGCCGTATTCAGCATTTATTTCATCAAGAAAGTTTTTAAATTTTCGATGGGTCAGAGAATTATGGCCCCCACGTATCTTATTAATTACTTTTACGGAAACTTGCATGGTATTCAATAAATTCAAGTTTTTTGTAAATAACGCCTGTTGATGTATTATGCAATGAAATACATATAAGTTAAAATCGTTTTTTAACAAAAACCCCACGAAACCATCTTTTTTGCCCACCATCACATTGGCACCGTCAGTGCATACCGAACAAAACTTATTTTTGTCCGCATAAGAAGAAATCTCTCCATCAACGACATCAAAATTAGTGCTACCCTTAACATTTCCATGCAAAGCAACCATTGTCAACATTTCTTCATGGATTTCGAAATTATTGCCAATATTTCTTACGCATATGATCAACTGGCATATGTCATTAATGTCAGTGCACTCATCTAAACAAATAGAAAAATATTTGCAGTTAATTATTCTCTCTTTAATATTTAAATAAATGATTGCACTAATATTTTCCGTACGACAGATAATTGTATTAGAGGACATTGGGACATCATTAATAATTTTTCGCATTTCTGCTCCTGTTTGACCAAAGACTTCTAAAACAGAATTGCTCAGCTCCTTGAAAATCATACCATCTTCAAATGGACGGCAACGTTTAGCAAGTGCAGTGGCAATAACAAATGATGCCTTTCTTTTTAGGAAACGATCAGGAAATTTATCAACCTGATATTCTTGGCAATCATTTATTATTTTTTCATGAAAAGGTTTTTTAGGACTTAGAACTAATTCCTCCCTATCATTATTTAATATTTTTTCATACTCGCCATGACATAAGCGATAATGCCTTTCTATGAAAAATTTATAATTACGCACCACAGTGCGTTGGCACACTAAGCACTCAGCTTTACCGAAGTAATTTTCGGCAAATAAAAAAGCATTCTCCCATTCTATATTAAACATTTTATTCAGTGTTGTCTAGTAACAAGCTACTACACAACCTGCTCATAGGAATTATATAAAATCTAAATGGCAACCCTGGAAAAAGAAACAAGCGACTACACAACTTGCTCGCATGAATGATCCAACAAGACTAAATGATTTTATTAAATAAAAATACAAATTATCTTCTCATGCTCTCTTTATTAGTAAGAGAGCATTCGCACATGTGCGGTGTTTTTCAGATCTCTACTTTAAAATGAACAACAAAAGAGAGTGTGTGGGCAGGTTTGATCATTTGCAAATAAAAGACAAGTTTTTTGTGCCTTTGTTATTGTTGAACGGTTTTTTAATCAACAAGTGAAGTTCTCTGTTGCGTACACAAAAATTTTTGCAGAGACACAGTGGTACATTATTTCAGATTACTCTTGAAATAAGGGGATCTGTAACGTGGCCGTTTTGTCGAACTCTCCTTTTTTTAGATGAAAGTTTTTTTTAGAAAAAACAGATTCATATCGTATAAAAATTATTTGTTATTTGTAAAGTTTTTTAAAAACTATTTTACTTGTGCACTAGTAATTCCCAGATATTACTTAGAAGTTCATGTATGAGCACATGAGTTTTGAAACTTTTCAAACGTGATAGTAAAGATCTATTGATGGTTTCGTATTTAGCTACCAATGAAATGCATATAGCTTAGCAAATCCATAATAAAAAATGTATATGTATGTATGTATGTTAATTTTTATTTTCGACCTTATAAATTGTAAATTTTAATAATATTGTTCAGGCTCAATTTATTTAAATAAAACTCTTTTTTGTTTTATTAAATTTTTTAATATTATTTTTTATTCTTTTCGATATTTCGAACACCTTCGGTGTCCTTCCTCAGGTAAAAACTATTATAAAACAAAAATACCAAAATAAATAAAAATTATAAGCATTGTTAGGACATAATGAAACAGAAAACTTTGTCTTACTTTGTAATGCTTTTAATTGTTTATTTTTATTTCAACCGAAATTTATTAGAAAATTGAAAAACGTAAATATTGTAGATGATGAATAAAATCTGTATGTAAGTACAGGCCTTAAACATCCGACCACATAATTAGTTTGCCTTCCACGCGCGAAGGAAAAGTCCCCATCACGGGATACACACAGTTGACTCCAAGCCTCTGCCTCACTGACAGCTTTATGATATTGTACGGCTAAGGCTCGTCGGGCATGGGCGGTGGTAAGAGGCAAGGGCTGGAAGTCTTTTAGGTGTTCATACATTACAATTGGTTGTGCCAGTGCAGCTATAAAGGGTGGCAAAGTTTTCTTAGGAGTACAGGTGTTACTACTCCTGACCCTCCCCTAATCCATGGCGGTGTAAGGCTTAGATACACAGCCCCATATGTTACACACACTCCCGATACCTACCTCCTTTGTCTATCTAAAATCAATAACTCATAATATTTAAAATACAAAACTCATGATATAGCTATATTTAAATTTCATTTTCATTTTTCTATAAATAAACTTACATCTACCTAAGTTCGAACTGCTTTTGCTTGCTTTTTAGGTATAATTCACAAATGTCTTACTATAGTATCTTAGGGTTACTTTAGTTATTTCTGTACATATGAGGATGACATGAATTTTGTTTTATTTCTTTTGATGTTATATATTATATAAAAAGGTTTTTCTTGGTTAAGGCAAAGTAATTCTCAATAAATATTTTAAATAGGTCTCTTTTTTTTCTTTCTTGTTTGGAATCATATCACGAACAACCATGTAATTAATGGCTTTTGTGGATGAATAGAAATATTGGCTCAAAAGGGATTTGATTATACCGACCATTAAAAAAAAGGGTTTGGTACTTTATTAATGCGAGGTTTCAAAGAGAAGGAGTTAATTCGCGATTCTGATTATATAGCTAATTAGAAGCATGGAATTTAATAAATTTGGAAAACTTATAGTTTGGATATGATTGCAAACATGTAGAAATTTTGTTTTATTAGAGGATTGTTTCAAATGACCATATATATAAGTAGATATATATATACATTCTAGGTCGACTGTAACGTGCACTTGGTAAAAGTGTCATGTAGCAAATATTTTCGTTCAGAAAATGGTCGTGGAATCAGTGACACAAAATCTGGTTTATGTACCTTGATTTCGGGATTTAGTTTTGACCATATCAAAATTTCTAGAAAGGGAGTTTTAATTGAAAATGAACTAGTTTTGGAATTGGTTTAAATACAGTGAATATTTGTATGAAAAGTGATGAAGTTTGACTTACTACTTGAGGATCAGGCTGTACTTCTCTTGGCTTAGCTGTGACAGGTTGTTAAGTTTCGTTGTTGTTGTCCTTTATTTTATTTTAAAGATGGCGGACTTGAGTCAGTAGAAGTTTCCAGGTATTAATGTTACTCGTGTTGTTATGAACAGGCTGTTGATTCTACAACCAGTGTAGTTGTTGCTAGTAAAACAAAACGGATTCTAGCGGAAAAATCCCAGGGTGTTGTTGATGTTTATTTTTCTTTGTATAAGAAAAAGTATTTTTACCGGTAGCAACAGAAAATGTTGCTGTTGCTACCCGTCGATGTGTTTGGGTTGTTGTTGTATTCGTTTTCTTTTCAAGATGGCGGATGCGATTCAATTTAGGTTTCGGAGGTGTTGTTGTCGGAGTCGATTTGATTTAAAATCAAGATGGCGGCTGTGTGGGGTTATCTTTTATAACCACCCTGTCGGGCTTCTATGAACTAGTTCTGAGTTAAGTTGACTTTTTGCTAACTATTTTCTACTGACTTCAAATTAACTCAGAACTGATGCAGAGATGGGTAGTCATTTGGTTTTTAATACATCTGACTTCTTCCTGATAAGTATTAAACTAACTTTTTGCTCACTCGAAACTGATGCACATATAAGCAAACATTGAACAACTAAAAATTAAAAGCAAACAATAAAAGAAGAAAAAGAAACAAAAAAAAAATAACTATCAATACGACTGTGATTTTGTTTTCAGTTTGATTTGTGGTTTCACAATTAATTTTCAGAAAAATTAATTATTTAAAAATTCAGACCATTGACGGTTTGGAAGAAATTAATAGCAAAATAAAAGAATCAAATCGTGCTGGTTATGTAAGTATTTTGTTACTCTGTTTTGATTGGGTTAACATCGATTAAAAACAAATTCAATTAATTGAAATAAATCTTTTCAGACTCGTTGTATGTAATCTTTACTAAGAGGACAACTTCATAAATCTCTGACAGAGATTTTCTCCGTGGAACTAATTGTCGCCTGTAACGTGGATGGAATCCACGGAAAACTATCGCTGAAAAATTTTAAATGATTTTTTGATGCTTTAATGGGAAAGTAACATACATTTATTTTTCTTTCGAACGTGTAATCACAAATTAGTTTTCGTATCATTAATAGATGCTATTCATGCTAATCAAGAAGATAATCCAGAAAAAGCTATAAGAAATGCACTTAAGTTGATAAAGAAGCGACATTTCCAAACAATTTGCATTACCAAAAAGAAAGAATCCAAAGGAAATAATGACCATCATGAATGAAAAATTTAATTTTAAAATAAATATAATATATAAATTTATAAAAAGATATACATACATATAAAATATGTAAAAAACTGAAGTTCCTTTTATTTTATGTTCCTATTTTATGCCTATGACTGTTGGAATATCATTAATTTTTTTATAATAAAATCATTTTTACTGTAAAATTAATTAAATAATCTTAGTATAATATTGTTAATTAATTAATTAATAAATAAATATATATAAAATCATAAAATATGAGAAAAAAAATTCTGTTTTTAAATTTTAGCAATTTTACTCAAAGCTAACTTATAAAACCCAATCATTAGTTAGTTAGTTCATAGCTAACTCATAGCGCCCTCCTGATTTATGCGCCACAAATTAACTTATAAACCCCAATCATTAGCTAGTTAGTTCATAGCTAGCTCATAGTGACCACTTACTTTATGCGCCACAAACTAACTAATAATAAGCTAACATATGGTTAGCTGAAACTTATGCAGAGTAAGTGAGTACTGACTCGCTCTGATGACACCAAATGTAAAACCTGAATAGCGTTTAACAAAGCAAATGAACTAGTTTTTTAGTCACCTGTGACTCAAATCTGATTGACTATAAGTATGCTTTAAGTTAACTCAAAGCCCGACAGGGCAGCCTTCCCATCGGCTGCGCTTTTTCTTCAAAATTTATTCCTTTGCAGTCGTTAAGGGTGGGGCTTTTATAACCATCCTTCCCATCGGCTGCACTCTTCTTCAAAATAATTACTTAAATGTTCTTCACAATTGTTAAGGGTGAGGCTTTTGTAACCAGCCTTCCCATCGGCTGCACTCTTCTTCAAAATAATTACTTAAATGTTCTTCACAATTGTTAAGGGTGGGGCTTTTATAACCAGCCTTCCCATCAGCTGCACTCTTCTTCAAAAAAAATTACTTAAATTTTTATTTTTTTCCAAGTGTTTATTTGTCTTTGCGGCGTTTTTCAAAAAACTGTGTGCACTTACATATATTGATTCACAAGAAACTTTTGTGGATCACTGTATTCTTCGGCACACTCGTGATTTTGTTTTTAGAACAATCTTGGAGGGATTCCTGTCTCGAGCTTGACTTTCGCTGGGCGAGCAGCGTCTGTCCTTCGGCTCCACTTGATTCCTCCGCCATGTCCTAATTGGACGCCCAAAATATATCACCAATACACTTTAATGCCTTGCCAATTTACTCACCCTTTTTCCTGTCTGCTGGGCCGGTATCCTGTTCTTCCAATGTGCTGTCTGTTGACATTCTTCGTGTTCCAACACTAGCACTTTTTTTTTTTTTAAACGATCAAATTACAACTTTTTGTTTTTTTCTTTCCGCAAGCACGTCTTAACTGGTTGAACACTTAATATCAAAAGAACTGACTCATCGTTCAAAGTGTGCAAATGGCCGCCAGCCAACGCCCTTTCGACACTGCAGCCAACTTTCTGAGCTGTGATGATTATAATTGAACGAATTTCGTTCAATATCACATTTTGCCAGGTGGCATCGCTGGTGCCGATATTCGCCTTGCTGGCTTCTCAGTGTTGTATCTGATCTCTGGTGCCCACACAGTTCAACTTTGAGTTGTGCAAAGTATATTTATACAAGTACATGCAAGAGCCCAGCTGGTCGTGTTTTTTATACATACATACATATTTTCATGGACTATTGTCAAAATTTTTTTCATTTTTCTTTCTACATAATTTTCTTAAAGTTCTGCTGAGCAGAGCTTTAAAAGAATGATTAAAATTTGGTTTTTAATTCAAAATTATTTACAAAAAGTTTAATTGATTAATTTTACTCAAAATTTGAATTGAACTTAATAAAAATTCTCGGATGCATTTACATCAGTAAAAATATTAATTGACTTGAGGTATGATTTAATTCAGTGGTGATATAAGGAAAAACAATTTTTTAAATTACTGTTTTCGCTAGAATTGGGGTCATTAATAAAAAAACTCTTGAATGTTTAAAAAAAAATTCAAATGCGTTTCTATTTCGTAGATTCTTTCAAAAAGGAATCATTCCTTTACAGCTCTTCTACTGAGCTATATTTGACAATTGTAAATTAATTTTACACAAACAAAAAGCCTGTTGTTTATTTATATTTTAAGTTGTTGTCGAGTTGCATTTACTTGATATTCATATACTTTTTGTATAAAATTTTTAAACAGGATTAATTCTAGTTGTTTTAACAATGTTTCATTTTACTTTTCTCTTATAAGTATTAAATCAAAACTTAATGCCGTGCAAGCGACGCCGCGCTTGCAGGTAGTAATTTATTTATTTATTTATTTATTTATTTATTCGTAGTAATATAAAAAGCCACATTTTGGCCAATTTTAATATATGTTACAAGTAGCTAACCTGAATAAATATAAGTATGTACATATGTTCTTATGTTAACTTATAATAAATGTTCAGTTTATATCAACAATAAAAATAATAATATCTTATAATGAAGAAAACAATTCATTTAGAATTTAAGAGAAGTTAAGTTATGTTCATCGGTTCCCCAACCGGACAATAAGGAAGTCATAAAACGAAAAGAGATAGTTACATGTAGATCCCAACAATGGTTCAAAGGTACTGTTCGCCAAAGCAACTATGACAATTTAGCGGCAAATTGCACTAACCATTAAATGTACATCGCTTATATATGTATGTGACTAGTTCAGGTTTGACAGGTATCTAATTAGTTTTAAGCGGAATGCATTATTGGAATGCGAGAAGGTCCTTAGTTCCAAAGGTAAATAGTTCCAATACCGCGCTACCCTAACAACAAACGACTTTTCGTAAAGAACAGTATTAATCCTAGGTAATAAAATCTGAGGGTTCCTCGTAGAACGCGTGAAAGAAAATTTAGACAGAAGCATTGAAGGCAATCTGCTTTTAATGATTTTATAAAATAAGGCCAAGTTGCGTTGACAAACGAAGTTATTGAAGGAACAGCCGAGAAAGCTCTTTACCCTTTCAGATATATGATCACGCCTACGTAAATTGTAAACATATCTGACAATCATATTGACAATTCTATTTAACTTAGAGGTTACATAAGAGTACGTTCCAGACACAATTTCAAGACCATAGAGTATATTCGTCAGCAAAAGGGAATGAGCAAGACGGCATCTTATATGAAAGGGTAAGTAAATATTTGTTGTATATAATCTGCGCAGAATCCCTATAGTCTTGCAGTGCAAATTATGTAAGTGGAAATCAAAGGTCAAATGGTTATCAATATAGATCCCTAAACACTTCATCTGGTCTACAAGTGGTACAGTATTCTCACCAGCAATAATAGAAAAATCGAATGTACTAAAAAAAATTGTTAACAAGAAAATGCCTGAATAACTAAAATTATTTAAAATTTTCTTACTTACATAAGTACAGACATTCAGTCTGTAGTAATATCGATAGTAAAGTCGGTACTACCGATAGATATCGATTGCAGAAAAAATCGATAGTATCCCAACACTAAGTCGAACACAATGTTTTCTAATTACATATTTCACATTAAAATTAATATTATCAAGCCTCAAGCCCAATTTCAGTTTTATTGAATTAATGAAAATTGAAATTACTGATGGTTTTTATGTTGAAAAACATTAGTATATCCAATCAGATTAGCAGAACGTATCTGTATACCGATTTCAAGGCCGCTACACCTCTCATCAGCGTTCGTTTGTCAATTTTTACAACTTATGTAAAGTGGACACTAATTGGGAAGAATATCAACCATTTCAGCAAGTTTTTAACAGAATTAGAATACGAGAATTATTATAATTTTTTTTATTCAATTTTTACTTGTTGAAACAATAATTCCCCATTACTGGTTGAAAACTACTAATAATCAACCAAACACATAGTCCGTTATCTTCATAATATTCTACTTTGTAATTTAACTCATTGTTGTTTTCAGTCAATATTTTGCCCTAAAAATTTAATAATCACCCCTATCGTGAATAATTTTCCACGTGAAATTTTTTCACTTTTCACGTATTTGCAATCGTGAACAATTTGCATGAACAAATTTTATTCAGTCAAGAATAACAACGTGAAAAATGTTCACTGAAAAAAATTCCCCTTATCGTGAATAAATATTTCCCTCGGAATTTTTTCACTTCTCACATTGATATTTTCACTTTATTTTTGATGGGGAATAGAACAGAAATTATATGTATTTCTTCTTATAATTCGAATATTAAACTTTAAAAAGTTTATTTTAATGAAAAGTTCTGATAATAAGGCACAAACTGATGTATTCCTCAGCAAAAGGCAAAAAAACAGATCGATTGCATGCACATTTGTGAAACTTTAATTTGTTGGCATTTTTTCGTTTTGTTGGCTTTCCAAAAAGTAGCCGAATTATTTATTTATTTATTTTAATACAATTCTATACACAAGACTAAGAGTCTCTTGTTGCAGTATAGAATGCTTAGTTACAAATAAAATTTTACAATTTAATAAAAGTTGAAATCATATAATATATACTAGTTTACACACATAAAAGTTAGAATGCACTAAACAAACGGAGCAACCAAACTAAAGCTCCAAAACTGAATATTTAACTTTGATTTTTGAAGTTTTCTTTAAAATAAATATGTCCGTGTATATTTTTGAACAAAAAGTTGTATGATTTTTTATTTATTTAATATTCTTCCCTTTTTCACATTCACTAACAACTGATAGCGGGAATAATTTTTCACGGGAGATTCACGATACCATTTTTCCCTTCGAGTGAAATTAAAATTTCACGTGAACAAAAATTTCACTTCTTATTCACGAAAGGGGTGAATATATTTTTTTTTTCACTGGCGCGCTTGCCTCTTACTGCTTTTTCCATTTTCACTGATAGATTTTAAGTGCAAAAAAAAAACCGTTTCATATGAAAAGGTTTTGAAATTTTTTTTTCAGTTACATTAAGCGAGAATCAGTCTTGCTGTGAAACTGTGAAAAAATTGTATCATTCCATTTGTTTCTCTCATTGTGCACATACAGGTATGTGATGAAAATCGATTCGTTTTTAAGTAAAATCGAATGTTGAAAACGAACGCTTTGCTATAAGATGTGATACAAAACGAACGGTTTTACTTTCCATTTTTTGTTTCATTTCAAATAGTTTCATGTCAAACTACAACTTTTTGTTTTAAAAAGTAAACATTTGTTTGGATTGGAAAATGGCATTTATTATTTCGCCATCAATTTTAATAATTAATTATTCAAATCGTGTTGAAAATATTGAACGAAAAAGGTTAAGGGATGCATCAAATCCATTAAACATGCCGGAAAATAGGTAAGAACTGTAACGAACTTCCGGTTACTCCGGATTTTAAAGCTGGTATAGCTTAGCTTTCCAGGGTCCTTGCCCCAATAAATACAAATTGCTTGTTTTGTTTCCTTGTGTATCACACACCTTTTATTTTACCTTCAATTCGTTATTATTTTGTTATGTAATCTTGAGATGATCAGTGGAAGGGGATTTTTCCTTGGGATGGGCGTGCCGGTGCTCCTAGCCACTCCTGCTCTCTAACTCCTGTCTCTTGTTTCCGTGGAAACTCCGGATGTGATCCGGGCCCTGCTTGTGCCCTATGATCCGGGGTGTAAAACCTCAGCGGAACGCTAACACCTATAGCCCTGAGCCAGTGCCCTCTTCGCTCCTCTCAACTGGATGTTATCCGGTTGAGTTAAGATGGATATTCTCCGTCTTATCTAAACTGGTTATTAACCAGTACCCTGTTCTTACTCCCTAGCACTGCTTTTGAATTACCCCTGTCAAATGTTACCGGTTGCCTGCACGTCTTATCACTTCACTGATATCCCGCCAAAAGAGATCGACCGTATATTTCGTTGCCCTTTTATAAAGTTGGCAAACTACATAAATGTGGTTTCGTAATGCTACATCTTGTTGTGTTCTCCCTTGTCTCTCACCGGTTCGATGTTGTATCTTATACCCTCTTGATATTGCTGCTTGTGGTCTGGCTTCTGCTTACATGTTGTCCTTGTTGTGTTTCTCTCCCTGGCTTCATGTTGTACTGTGTACTCTTTTGTTGTCTGCTGCTTCTGTTCTGCGGCTGCCTCTGCTCACACGTCTGCTCTGCTTCTATGGTTCGCTGCTCACAGGAACATCTCTACCAGTTTCTTAACCCTTTGTATACCTGAAATTAAACTAAACAAACTTGGCAGATGTAATCTGCTTCGCACTTGATGGATGTGATCCATCTTCCACCCAATAAACACATTTTTTTTAACTATAACTATTTATTTGGGTATTATAAATACAGCCTGTGTGGCAATAAAATTCCCAGAAATTTTTGTCCTTACACTTCCTCCTTTCTCCCCGGCAAAGAACGTACCACTACTCGTCCTGCTGCCGAAATTCTTATGCCATATGACCTACCGCCAACGTCGCGCCTAAAACACAACCTTTTACCTTTCGCGGTTGCCGTCCTGATCTCTTCTACCAATTCTGGGGGCAGCTGATTTAGGTCAGCTTCGGCCGGAGTACTGACTGTGTCTTCGGGTACGAGTAATTCGGGTTGTTGTTGCTAAAAGGCTTGTTGCAAAATTTCTTCTATACTTGCTAGGCTTATATCCCCGAGCGATAGGACATCTTCCTCGATTCCGCTCAGTCTGAGATCCTCCCCTTCGGCCTGTAGCAACGGATCCTCTTCTACGACCTCTTGCTCCGGTGTGACACTGCCGTCCATGATGGCCATTTTTCGTGGAGATATTGGGAATTCTACCAGCGGATCGGGGTCTTCTGCCTCGCTGTCCGTCTCCAGTACCGTCCACGTAATGCCAATCTGCGCAATATATTGCCGGTACTTTGGCCTTCGTATTATATGGCGGTCAATAGTTGCTCCGATAAAAACCTTCGGCCCTTCTTCGTATTGCGACGACTCGGTTTCCTGCGAGCATGACAGTCTGTCGTAGGATTCGAAATCCTCCTCCTGCTCAAACGGGTCATAATTTTCCCCTTCCACTTCTGTCAGAAGACTGCCTGCCGAAATATTGGAGGTCTGGAATAGGTTCTGTGTCGTTGTAATCATCGTCATCGAACTCGTCGTCGGAGATGGTGATGACTTCGCCAGCTAGTAGGGGGCCTTGACATTCTTGTTGACTCATCTAAAACACATTTTCACATTATACGTATGCCCTGCGTTTTCTCCCTCTGGACAGCACATCTTCTATCTACTTTTGATTAGTTCAATTACATGTACCCATTAATAAATTTTCTTGCCATATAATTATGCATAACATGTGATACTTGTAAAAAAATAGGGAATCACTGGCTCTTATTTTATTTAATTTTATATTTATTTATCACAAGACTATGTTTCATAAGGAAAAATTATATTGTTTTTTTTTTTCTTTAATATTCATGGTCATTATTATCTGATTTAATAAGATTAATTTGTTATATTATTCGTTTTAATTATTTCTTCTTTAGTATATGTATAACAATTAAGCGGGTTTTTTTTTTATTGTTGTTAATGTTCAAAATTAATTTAATTGTAAAAAAAACTCGTTTTATTGTCTATATATATACATATATTTTCTTTTCCTCCACCGCACTAAACACACACATGCTGTTAGCTACAAGCTACTTACGTGTACCTTTTGTTGTTGTTTTAAAATTTAAGTTGATTTATAAATCTCTGCCTTTATTGGTTTGTTATATTTTCGGCTGAATTCGCGCACTGTTTTTTACTAACTAATTTTAATGTGCGTAATGCATGCGTGCAGTGGGTATTACGTTGTAATGTTCTCTTTGATTATAAGGCAAATGTTCGATCGAACCATCGAACAATGTCACATTTTTTTTTTTTTTTTTTAAGTTACGTTTGGCGTAATGCCTTTTAGGCATAAAATTTTCGATCTCAAACTTGTCTTCTCTTTACACTTCTTATTACGTTTTTTAACTTGCTCTTTTTTTCTATTATTTATTTTTATTTCGTTGCTATATTTTTTAGTTTATTATATTTTCTAATACTTTGTACAGTTATAAAAATCTTAATTAATCATTAAATTCAGTGTTTTTTTTTTGAACAGTATTATTATTTGCCATTATTTATCATTAGAGTTATTATTTATTACTGTTATTATTATTAGTATTATTTCTATTATTATTATTTTATTAGCAAGTTGTAATTCATTTTTTTTTCATTCATTTATAATAATTCATGTTTAGACATATATATCTATATTGTATTTTTATATATATACAAGTTTTATAATTCCAAGTTTATGTTCTATACATCATTACCGGGTGCCTGAGCGCTATTGAATGCTTTTAGGTCGCTAATATGGGCAGCTCGTATTCTCTTTTGTCCCTCCTTTTGTAACTCAACTATAACCGGGGATACTATGCGGCAAATGCGGTAAGGGCCTTCATACCTTGGGGCGAGCTTAGCAGCAAAATTTTCCGCGGCATTGGATAGATGGTGCTCCTTTGCCCATACCATGTCCCCTACTCTAGGTTTCCACTTCCTCCGACGCAGGTTGTAATAGCGAGCTTGGTCCTTGGCCACTTTTAAAAGATTTTTTCTTACGATGCTAAATATTTGCCTGAGCATTTCACTTTTCTTGAGGGGTTCTCTACTCTCTGTGCCAGTTCCTGTTGTTACTTCATCATATAAGGTGGCTGGGAGCCTTGGCTCTCTTCCCTGTATGAGGAAAGTGGTGCTGTATTGTGTCGTATCAGATTTAGCGGTGTTGAAAGCCAACTGTAGTTCTGGTAAAAGTTCGTCCCAGGTTTTCTGATTGGTACCAACGTACTGTGATATCATGGTCTTAATGGTACCGTTTACCCTTTCTGTGGGGTTTTCCTGTAGTGCGATTCAGTAACTTTTAACACTTTTGTAGGTGTTATTTTTAACCACATGTTTTGGGGTTTGCACTAACCACTTTGTTATTCACTAACTTATGTTTAACCCCGGTAAAGTGTGTTTTGTTTCAATTGATATTAAGTGGCATCTCTGTCAAACGAAATGTCAAAATAAAAAAACAACCCCCAAAAAAACAATTTATAATTTGTGATATTGTGTGCCAAAAACGTTTTGTTTCTTTTAATATTGTGCAAGGTAAGTAAAACATTATTATTTTTCAATATTATATTACCTTGGTTCACATTTGTACATATGTATTTAACTAGAATGGAAAATAATTCCGCCAGAAGAAGCCGTGCGACAGGTGAGCAGCTGAGCCAAATGGTCGATTTTATGACTAGCAACCCGGGACTTGCTGGCGGTAAATTTCAAAAGCTGCACGGAAAATTGGAGTGCGATAAGAAGTGGAGCGAATTGGCAGAAAGGCTGAATTATCTTGGTGGAGCGGTAAAAACGGTCAACCAGTGGCAAGCGGTAAGTAACATTATTGCATAAATGAGTAAAATAAAATGTTGTTTTTGGGTATTTACTTACATACATACTTAGGTTTGGAAAGATTTAAAAAGGCGCACCAGTACAAAAGTGCGAGACCGCAAAAGACAGCAAGCGCTTACTGGAAATAAGCCAGTGACACAAGAGGCCTTAAGTGAAATGGAAATGCGGGTAGTTTCTATAATTGGGAACGACTACATTGAGGGCCACGGTTCCGTTGCCGAAAATGTTCCAATGGAAGAAGTAAGTTACAATCAACTTAACATAATTTGTATGACTACCTCTAACAAATTCATTTGTACATTAGAATCTGCAAATTCTTCTTGAAGATGGCGAAGAAATTGCATTACCATCGCCCTCGAACACGGAAGAAGCTGTAAACTTGCGATGGGATACACCCAGCACTTCCAAGAGGACACCTCGCAGAGGGCTCAAGCGAAAACAACCCGAGGGCGATTGGGATACAAAGAAGCAGTTCTTGGATATCGCAACCAAACAGGCTGATGCGTTAAAGGTATTTATTAACGTGCTATAAATCATAATTCCGAATGGATTATTATTTGTTTTTTTTATTGTACTTTAACAGATGCTAGCCGAATGCACTGCTGCTAATATAGAAATTAATAAAAGTAAATCTGATGCATTTAAGGTATTTATTAACGTGCTATAAATCATAATTACGAATGAATTATTATTTGTTTTTTATTGTATTTTAATAGATGCTAGCCGAATGCACTGCTTCCAATAACGAAATTAATAAATCTATGGCTGATGCAATAAGAACGATGGGGGAAGGCCTAAAAGAAACTGCTTCCGCCATTAATAACCTAAGCAACGTTATAAGTAAAATGTAAGTAACCCTGTAAATTTTAATTTATTTTTTTTAACAACTATTATGATTAAGGCTTAATTACCATTAACAAAACATGCCATTATTATTTATTAGATGTTTAATAATAATCATTCATTTTTTGTTTCAGACTTAAAGATTAAATTAATGCATTATATACACATATATACATATTCATACATATTTACATACTTTTATTATTTTGTATTAATTTAATTTATTTTTTTTATTTTTATATCATGGAATGGAGTTTTTAATTTTATCTTTTTATGCATTTTTTTTTGTTTGCTTGTGTATATACTTTTATTATTTTGTTGTATTTTTATTTTTATCTGTTTATATCATAGAATAGTGTTTTTAATTTTGTCTTTTTATGCATTTTTTTGTTTGCTTGTGTACATACTTTTATTATTTTGTATTATTTTTATTTATATCTGTTTATATCATAGAAAAGTGTTTTTAATTTTATCTCTTTTATATATGTATATACTTTTTTGTAGCCTGTGTTTGTTATTTTATTTATTATATTTAAAAATGTATAATTTGTTATGGGCTAGCTAATCTATATGCACTTTGCTTGTAGCTTAATACCAACTCATCAGTCATGTATTAGTAGATGATTTTTGAAACTTTTGAAACATGATGATAAAGATCTACTGATGATTTGGTATTAAGCTACAAGCAAAGTGCATATAGATTAGCTAACCCATAACAAATTATACATTTTTTAAAATGATAATTTCTTGAGTATATGCTCCAATAAAATGTTATATTTTTAAATTTGTTATTGAATTAAATGTCGTTTTTATTATCTTTTTGTTATCTTTTATTTATTAACAGCCCCCACTGGCAATGTGCCTATACATTTTTTTTTCAACAAAGAGCGCTACCGTGTAATAAATAAATAAATTAATAAAGTTGTTGTAATTCACAATTTAAATAAAATAAAGTGTTTTATTTAATAAAATATGCAAACGAGCAATACATATGTAAGTACATAATAATCGCTAGAACATAATTTCTACTAAAGTTGTTAAATATATTGACTAAGTAAAAAAATTTGCAATTAAACGTTCTTGGACTCGTTTCGCTATTGAGGATGGTTGGTTTTGATTTACTAAATCACTACTTGTGTTAGTTACTGAATTATACAACTCTAGTTCATGGCTTTGGTCAATTAAACTCATGTTGTGTAATGTTGCGCAGGCGTTAACAACTTTTCCGGCAAATCCTGGATCGTACAAAAGAATTCTTTGCTTCGATAGACACCGCCAAGTTCCTTTTAGAACGCCAAAAAGTCTTTCGACCGGATTACGAGCCTTACATAAGGCCTCATTGTAACGGAATTTAGCACTTCCTTCTAATTGGTTTGGTAGAGGAGTCATCAACCATGGCTCTAACGGGTATCCAGAATCTCCTGTAGATTTTAATGTGTTTTTTTTTTGTACATGCATATGTAAGTAATTTAGTTATACCTACTAATTAAAAACATGTTGTGGTTTCCATTTTCGAAACTTCGTTGCATGACTCTTCGAATTGCAGAGGAGCTCCATATGTATGAATCATGTCGTGCACCTGGATATTTAGCGTTTACATTTAAAATTTTCAAATTTGGATCACATATCTGCACGTATGTAAAAAAAAATTATTGTTGTTATTTGTTTGTTTTAAAACCTTACTTACCATTTGGACATTAATTGAGTGGTAGCCGTGGTGATTAACGTAAGCTTCTTCATGGATTTTTGGAGCTAGTATTGGTATATGTGTACAATCAATTGCACCGATTGTACCTGAAACAAAAGGTGAAGAAGCTGAAGCAAAAATTGCCTTTGCAGATTGACGTTCTTCCTGAGTCATTGGGAACTTTATTTTTGCACAAAACATTTTATTGTTAATTGCATCAGTTACCCGATGTATGCAACGGCTTACTGACGACTGGCTCATGGATATACCCCATTGCTCACCTACAGGCCGTTGGTAGCATCCAGTTGCATAAAAACGTAAAGTTGCTAGAACCTGCCAAAATACACACATACATACATAAATTTTTTATTTAATAATACTTCATTATGTATACAAGTAGATATGTACCTGTTTTTCAGCCGATATTGCAGTGATCCTAGAACCATGTAGAAGAACATCAAGTTCGGACACAACTTCTTCAGCCAATTCCGGACTTAAGCGGTAGAGTTTTTTAAAGTGCGTCCCAGCCAACTCAAAAGGGTTATCCAAATCGCGAAGTTCACGCCGGTTGACTGGAGGAGCGCTATCAAATGGCTCATTCTCCGATAAATTGTAGGCTAAGTACTCAAAAGCCATTAAACACTTTTATTTTTATAGCACAAATTAAAACAGGAAACAAATGCTGGTGTTAATAAACCACAACTTTTGTAGTTAAAAATAACAGCTGACACAAACAGCTGGCTTTAAACGCCAGCAGATATGGTTAAATGTTAGTGAATTGCAAAAAGCTTAATTTTGTGGTTAAAATTTTTAAACTAAGCAAAAGTGGTTTAAAAAGCATAGTGAATCGCACTACTGGGGTGTATACGGGGCCGTTAGTTGATGATGCACTCCCACCTCTTTCAGGTAGTCCCTGAATATTTTGCTCGTGAACTGGCTGCCGTTGTCCGTAATAAGCATCTTTGGGACACCGTAATTTGCTAGAATTCTCTCTCGGAATGCTTTACGTAGGGTTTCAGCAGTTGCTCTCCTAAAGGGCACCAGCTCTGACCATTTTGAAAACTTGTCGGTAAGTACGAGTAGCATGGTGTTGCCATGTTTGGACCTGGGAAGTGGTCCCACAAAATCAGCACAAACAATGGCCCATGGCTCCTCCGCTATGCGTGATATCATTTGCCCTGCTGCAAGTTGTTGACTCGGCTTGTGTTGCTGGCACAGTGTACACCTTCGGACATACGTTCTTATGTCCCGGAACATTCCCGGCCAATAGTATTTATTACTAACTCGTGCAATGGTTTTCCTAATTCCCATGTGACCCGCCGTTGGTGAATCATGATTCTCGCGCAATACTCGTTGTCTCTGGGATGACGGTACGCATAGTTTCCAAGGTGCACTCTCTTCGTCTCTGTCGGATGATGGCAGATGACGATACAATTGACCTCCTAGGATTGTAAAATCCGGGTACTTTTCGGGCTCTCTCTCGACTGCCTCGCACCTCTTCTGCCAACCAACTACCCTGCTCTGGGTGTTCCTGTATGGCCTGACACACATTTAGAGGATCTCGATATAAAGCGTCTGCTACCACGTTCAACTTGCCTCGACGATATTTGACATCGAAACTATATTGCTGGAGCTCCAGTGCCCATCGTGCGATTCGGCCCACTGGACTCTCAATTGAGTTGAGCCACTTCAAAGCCAGATGGTCCGTTATTACTGTAAAGCAGTAACCCTCTAGATACGGCCGCATCTTCCTAATTGCCCACACTATTGCCAAGCACTCCTTTTCTGTAGCCGAGTAGTTTGTTTCAGCCGGATTCAATCGCCGGCTGGCGTACGAAATTACGTTCTCCTGGTCCCCATAGTCCTGAGTCAAAACTGCGCCTATACCATAGTCACACGCATCGGTTTGAAGGCAAAACTTCCTTGAGAAATCGGGACATGCTAATACTGGCGCCTCAGTCAACTGTTTCTTCAGCCATTCAAACGCCTGCTGTTGTTCCGTGTTCCAGCGGAAATGTTTTCCTTTTTTCAGCAACCCTGTCAAAGGGTATATATTTTGCGCATAGTCCGGTACAAAACGTCTATACCAGGACGCCATTCCCAGACATCGTCGCAATTCCTTCAGGTTTCGTGGCGGTTGCAATTCTTTTATAGCTGCTATTTTGTCTGGGTCTGTGTTTATACCTTGTTCATTTACTACGTGACCCAGGTATCTTATTTCTTTCTGAAAAAATTTACATTTTTCTTGGTTCATTTCAGTTTCAACTTTCGTAGTGAACAGACGCGTTTTTATAATCGTCGCAACTGAATATAAAAAAAATATAAAAAAAATAATTTTTCAAGTCACAAAAAATATAAAAAAAAACAAAACATTTATTGAACAGTTATTTTACTGGTGTTGCGGCTGCAACCAATATCGGCTATGGCTTAGAATTATAATAAAACGCAACACAATTTGTAATGATGTCGTTTTATTATCTAAACAAATATAATAAATAATTCACATTAATTCAGATTTTACCGCAAATAAAATTAATCTTACACAATTCTATCTCTTTTTATATTTCTGTTTTTCACATGCGCGGGTTGTTTCCTCGTTCTATTAAAATTCAGTCGTTCAAAAATTCAAAATGCAAAGACGCCAAGCATCGTCAAGTTCTGTATACACTTGAACGAATGTTCGAGAAACATTCAACGCAAAGTTAACAATCAATATGACATTAATGACGTAAACAAAAGAACAAACACACGCATGTGATTCAAAGTTATGATTTAGAAACTTAAATTGATCGGTGCAAAACAAGAAAACATTTTAAAAAACTACGATACAATATTTAAATTCAAATATGAATTTTTAATTCATAACATCCCACCGCCCGTGAGTATGCCCGGAAGACTCACCAGTCAAATCAAGCACGGCTAGCTTCGAAGCTGGACGTCGAAAATCTCCCACTGTGGTTTTAAATATTGCCGAGCGAACTTGGCCATCGGCTGCTTTAAATATCTCCTGTACCACACCACGCTTCCATTTGCCTCTTTTCCATTATCGTCGCAAATGATCACAACGTCACCAATTCGAAGCGGTTTTACCATCTGTAACCATTTTGTGCGCCTTGTCAACTCTGGCAGGTACTCTAAGACCCATCTTTTCCAAAATGTCTGCTTCATCTGCTGCAAAATGTGCCACTGCTTGCGCAGACAAACTCCTTCTTTAACAGCAGGGGTTTGAACTATATTTGACCTTCCAGTTAAAAAATGATTTGGTGTGATTGTGTTAAAGGGCGAGAGTTAACCAAATTTTCCGCCTCTATCAATAAACTATTCAGCGTGTCTACCTGCGGTGATTTTTCTTTTAGGGTAAATGCCAAAACGTTTTTTATAGCGCGCACCATGCGCTCCCAAGCTCCTCCAGCAGAAGGGTTCGCTGGCGCATTAAACACCCACTGAATTCCTCTTTGTGTACATTCATTACCCACAGCTGTCTCAAATTCCACAAGTTTCTCTTTACTGGCACCGACGAAGTTTGTGCCTCTATCACTCCTAATTCGAACAGGTAATCCTCTTGTATTTATAAAGTTTCGTAAACAGAGAATGAAGGCATCTGCCGACAGATCTCTTGCAAGCTCGAGGTGAACGGCTCTTGTTGTCATACACGTAAACAGTGAAACCCACCTTTTCTCACACCTGCGACCAATTGTAACAGTATATGGCCCAAGATAGTCAACGCCGGTGTACGTAAATGGCCGAACGAACGGCGTAATGCGATCCTCTGGTAGCTGTCCCATTAGTGGTATTTCAGGTACCGCATTTCTATTTTTGCATAGCTGACATATTTTCTTGGCGTTACGAACAAGTTGCCTCACGCTCGGGATCCAAAACTTAGTTCGGATTGCAGCAAAAATCGCCTCCTGGTTCTGATGAGCATAAGCTTCATGATAATGCTTAACTATCAATCTAGTGATCGAATGATCTTTCGGCATAATAATTGGCTCCCTTGTGTTTCGCTCGACAAACTTTGCTTTGCTTAAACGACCGGAAATTCTTATCAATCCATCATCTGCTAGATACGGGCTTAAATTATATATGCTACTCCTTTTAGGGATCAAATGACCAGATTTTAGCTGCTTGTACTCTTCCCGAAATACGTCGCGCTGCGTTTGTCTACACCAGTAAATTTCGGCATTCTTAACTTCTTGGGCTGACAAATATGATTTAAAGTTTAAAAACGATTTATTTTTGTGTTTAGCAAAACATTTGAAAATTTGTATCGCTCTATCAACCCAGCATTTTATCCTTAGATACATCTTTAAAGGAATCCAAAGGGTTTTCTTGTGAAATGAACAACACAAATTTTGCACGAATTTCGGGATCACATGACGGTTTTTTTATCTCGCCACTAAGTTTCGGCCACTCGCTTTCTTCTAATTCTAAAAATTTCGGACCATTGAGCCATCGAGAGTCTTGTTTATTTCCGGAAAAGTACCGGGGTCTTGTGGCGTCATCTGCAGGATTTAGAGACCCGGGAACCCATCGCCATTGATTGACTAGTGAGTACTCCAAAATTTCTGATATCCGATGAGAGACAAATTGTTTATAAATTCTACAATCAGATTGTATCCAGTTAACGACTGTTTTCGAATCCGACCAAAAAACTATTTGTCTTGGTTTAATATCGTGACTTGAAAATATCGCTTCCTTCAAACGGATTCCAAGTACGGCAGCTAAAAGTTCAAGTCTTGGTATTGAAAGTGGCTTTATAGGAGCATATTTACATTTACCATAAATTTCATCGGGCAGTGGTGAAGACCAGTCAATATCGTAGCTCCAAAGCTCTTGTAGTAACAGCTTTGACCTAATTACGAAGTTAGCCAAGAAACCAAAAGGGTCGAAAATGGACATCACTAGGCTCAGTAATTCACTTTTAGTGGGCTTTCGTTGTCCCTTCAATACTGCTTCTGGAACCTTAGAGAATTTCAAAACAAAATTAAACGTATCGTCATCAGGCATCCAGTAGAGTCCCAAAACCTTTTCTGTAGGAATTTCATTCATGCCGAGATTTTTCAATTCTGCTTTATCCATTTCTGAGTTTTTGAAGGCATCACAAAATTCGACAGAATTAGAGACTAGGTCCCGCAAATCGAAGCCAGCTTCTTTATGGATTCTAATTACACTTTTAGCAACGGAAATCGCCTCCTCGGTCGTGTCGAAACTGTCTACCAGATCATCAACATAGTGGCCTTCCACTATTGCCCTATAGGCCCTGTCATCGCTTTTCTCATAAATTTTAGCATTTAGATTCTTCACATATTGCGCTGAGCAGGGTGAGCTGGCAGATCCAAATATCATTGCCTGCATAACATAAATTTCTGGCTCAGTATCACCTGTGTCTGTTCGCCATAAAAATCGCTGTGCTGTTTGATCCTCTTTTCTGATACGTACCCGGTGGAACATTTCTCGTATATCTCCACAAACTCCTATTTGACGTTGACGGAACTTAAATAAAATACCAAGTAATGGCTTTGGTTGGTATTTGGCGGGACCCTTTAATAATCTAGAATTAAAAGACTCTCCGTTTACTTGTGCTGCGGCGTCAAACACTAGCCGTCGTTTATTATTCTTGTTGACGTTTGTTATCACGAAGTGTGGTAAATACCATGTGCGGTCGGTTTCAATAGATGCTTCTTCTTTCGATAACTTTCTGGCGTAGCCCTTTGAAATATATTCTTTGACTTTATTCCTATACCATTCTTGTAGACTGATATCCCTTTTCATTTTCTGTTCCGAAATGCATAAACGTTTGTATGCCATTGAGTAAGTGTTTTTAAAAATACAGTTTTCACTTTTCCATAACAATCCCGTCTCGTATTGTTGGCCAATTTTAACAGTTGTGTCTTTAAGTATTTTTTCCGCTCTTAAATCATCATTGGATACGATTGGATTTACTGGTTTCATTCCGAAACTCTCTAAAGAAAAATAATGGGCAACTTGTTGTTTAAGATCATCCATATCGTGTTGCTCAATCATGAATATAAATGGGTCAAAGTGTTCCTCATTTGAGCCGAAAACTATATTTCCAAGCACTGTCTTGTGCAAAGAAAAACTTTCATCCAAGTTTATTACTTGGTATGGTCGAACCAATCTTATATGCGGTAATCCAATGAGCAACTTTGGTGTAGCATTAAAATAGCCTTCGACGTCAACATCCTTCAATTTATGGAATTTGTTTTTAAATGCTTCAATATCTAAACTTTGTGCAGGCAGGCCTAAATGATCCGTGGTCCTTATATTTTTCATTTGAAAATTACCGTTGTGTTCGTTGATGCTACATATTTCCAAATCTATTTTCATCGATAACGTATTTGACTTTTTACCGCCTATCCATCCCAGTGATAAATTAGTTTTTGGTCCCTTAAGCCCTATTTCATTTGCCACCTCCGTTTCCAGTAGCGATATCTTTGATCCCTCATCAATAAATGCGATTATATTTATGATACCATTAGGGCCTTTTAGTTTTACAGGCAAATATTTGAACAAAGTCCTTTTATTTATTTCATTTTCCAAAATCGTTGTTACTGAGCGACTGTCGCCTTCATTCTGTTCCTTTGTATCCAATGTTACATCACTGGTAACAGTTGTTTTCATTTGTTCATCTCTGCTGTTAATTTTCTTATTTCTATTGTTTACATTTTCTTGTTCATGCAGTAGACGATTGTGATTTTTATTACATTGTAAAATACCACACTGACGACGATTGCTGCATTGAAAACAATTAT
The DNA here is from genome assembly GCA_947311025.1 of Lypha dubia. NCBI lineage: Eukaryota > Metazoa > Arthropoda > Insecta > Diptera > Tachinidae > Lypha > Lypha dubia. Next base: position 100,252,335 of record OX371260.1, on the reverse strand, counting down.
GCCCAGGTTTTAAACAACAAAAACATAAACGTTTGTCTTTAACAAACTTCCATCTTTGGGCTGTTGAGCAATTCCTGAATTTGGTGCATTGGGTAAGGTTATGACTATTGTAGCACATAGTGCATTTCGTTTCTATACGTTCATCTAATGTAATCGAGAAGGATGGCTTTAATCTGTTTGCTTTTACATTTGTAGAATTTTCATGGCTTTCCGCTTCGATGGCTATTGAGATATATGTTGCTATGTTTTGAAGCCATTCACTAAATTGCCGCACTGAAGGATATTGGCCTAGGTTGTTTAATGAATGCTTAACCCATTCTTCTCGCTTCGCGAGGGGCAGCTTATTAATAAGTTCCTCGAGCAGTGTTGGATTGGCAAGATGAGGTGTTGCTCCGGCATTTTCTAAAAATATGGTAAGGTTTGAAACCATAGTCGAAAAGTTCACAATTTCGCTCAAATTTCTTGCAGAAATAACAGGAAATGCTCTGGCTTTGGCAATTTGACTACGGACCATTATATCGGGGCGACCATAATGGAATTCAAGGGTACTCATTACCTGCTGAACACTTTCAGGGTGAATAAGATAGGCCTCAACTCTCGCCTTGGCTTTTCCCTTCAGAGCCCTTTGCAGCCGAAATAGGTTTTCCAAATTCGTATAATTATAATGAAGTGTCGTTTCCCTGAATGAAACGGAAAACATCGGCCACTGCTCCGGCTGTCCGCTGAATTCAGGGAGGTCGTATAATTTACGAACAGGCTGAAAAGCTTGTGTTTGCGGCTCAAACAAGTTTCTTGAGGCGTTCATAAAATTGTTTGTTGATGGCATCTGATATGATGTTGAGACCGATGGCTGATTTGATATTGAGACCGATGGCTGATTTGATGTTGAGGCCGAAAAAGACACAGTTGGTTGTGGCAAACTATATGACGACGAATTTGGTGGCAGATATAAAGGCTGATAGGTTGGCGTTTCAGTGGTTTGAATTGGTGACCGCTGTGAAACATAATTATATTGTAAATTAAAATTATTTGGTATACTTAGCTTTTGATTCATTGAAGGTGGCAAAGAAGATGTTGTTGTAGTTTGAGGCGCATTCAAAGACGTAGTTGAAATCTGAGGTGTGGCGGTCTTCACATTTGATGGCGTTGTCGAGTTTTTTATAAGTGCGTCCACAGACATTTTTAGTATCTTGATTTCTTCTCTCAAATCCGCAACTGCGTCATATTGTAGAATAGTTTTTTCACTTTCACTAAGCGACGACTCATGAGACTCTTTACCGGCTCCTAACATGGCGGCATTATCTTCTGGCTGATTCATGTCCATTTTATTTTCTGACTTCTTTTTCAGGCGGCTACTTCGGCGGATCATTAAACACTCATACAACAATTGTACTCCAGGATTTATTTGGAAAGTGGCTTACAATTACAATTGTATAATAAAAAATGTTGCGGCTGCAACCAATATCGGCTATGGCTTAGAATTATAATAAAACGCAACACAATTTGTAATGATGTCGTTTTATTATCTAAACAAATATAATAAATAATTCACATTAATTCAGATTTTACCGCAAATAAAATTAATCTTACACAATTCTATCTCTTTTTATATTTCTGTTTTTCACATGCGCGGGTTGTTTCCTCGTTCTATTAAAATTCAGTCGTTCAAAAATTCAAAATGCAAAGACGCCAAGCATCGTCAAGTTCTGTATACACTTGAACGAATGTTCGAGAAACATACAACGCAAAGTTAACAATCAATATGACATTAATGACGTAAACAAAAGAACAAACACAAGCATGTGATTCAAAGTTATGATTTAGAAACTTAAATTGATCGGTGCAAAACAAGAAAACATTTTAAAAAAACTACGTTACAATATTTAAATTCAAATATGAATTTTTAATTCATAACAACTGGTTTTATTTTATTTTTTGCTTGTGTGCAATATACATAAATATTTGCATACACAAACTAATATAAGTGAAAATATAAAAAAGAGAACTCTGATGAGTTCATCTTCTGATAAAAACAACAATAATCCTACAAGCAGTAGGAATGTACAATATATAACTTTAGTTGCTGAGATTTAACAATATTTTTTGTGCAGATATAGAAAGGCTATTGACCGAAAAACGGAGAGCTCGACGAGAATAACAACGATACAGATCGCCTCAGCTAAAATTAAGGCTAAAGGAGTGTACCAAGCAGCTTAGAAAAGTTTTGCAAACACAAAAAACAGCTTCGCTGGAAAAATTTCTGCAAGAACTCGATGCAACACCATCAACAGATTATTCGCTGTGGCGTGCAGCCAGAGGACTTAAAACGCCGGTGATATGTAAACCTCCATTACGAGCTTCAAATGGTGACTGGGCAAGAACTGATGCCGAAAAAGGTGCTCTTTTTGTTAAACACTTAGAAAAGGTATTTACTCCAAATATTTCTGCTGATATTACTGAACTGCCGCCAGTCGTCGCTTTACCAGAAATTTCGCTAAGATTTAATATTGTGGAGATTCATAAGGCTATTACAACTCTAAACTCAAAAAAAGCCCCAGGTATTGATAGAATAAGCAACAAAATGCTGCAAGAATTGCCTTTCATTGCAAAACGAATAATACTATTCATCTTTAATAGTATTTTACGACTGCAATACTATCCAGCAGAATGGAAGGTTTCGATGATTACTATGATACCAAAGCCCGGTAAGGATCATACAAAGGTTGAATCCTATCGGCCTATCAGTTTATTGTCCAATATGTCGAAACTTTTTGAGAGACTGTACATGAGCAAGCTGACTCCTATAGTAACTAGCAGTGCATGTATTCCAGATCATCAATTCGGTTTTCGCAGTCAGCATAGCACTATTGAACAAACTCACAGACTTGTGAATATCATTAGAGAAACTTTTAAAAAAAAGAAATATTGTTCAGCGCTTTTTATTGATGTCGCACAGGCCTTTGATAAAGTATGGCACGAAGGTCTTGTCCACAAATTAACACAAAATCTACCCGCAAACATCGTCAGGCTCTTAAAAAGCTATCTAGAGGAACGAAAATTTGTAGTTAGAGAAGGGAATTTTTCAAGCCCCCCGCAGTCGATTGAAGCCGGAGTCCCTCAAGGCAGTATCTTCGGTCCTTTACTTTATTTAATATATGCCTCTGACTTACCGTTAAGCAGTATCATTCACACGTCAACATTTGCTGATGATACGGCTTTTCTAAGCGTTCATCAAAATCCTGTAGAAGCTTCCCGGAATCTACAAGGGTACATCTCAAAATTGGAAACATGGCTAAAACAATGGCGGATAAAAGTGAATGAGCAGAAATGTGTACACGTTACTTTTACTTTACGCAGGGAAACATGCCCGCCTATACAAATCAACACCGAGACTATACCGCAACACACTGTAGTAAAATATCTAGGCGTTCATCTTGATCGTCGTTTAACATGGAAATCGCATATAGACGCAAAGTTGACACAAATGAAATTAAAAGCAGCCCAAATTAATTGGCTTATTGGAAGAAATTCTATATTAAGTCTTGACTGTAAACTTTTGTTATACAACGCGATCCTGAAACCAATATGGGCCTATGGAATCCAGTTATGGGGCACTGCCTCAGCATCAAGTGTAGAAAAAATTCAAAGGCGACAAAACAAAATTCTACGTACAATTACTGCAGCCCCCTGGTATATCCGAAATCAGCGAATTCACAAAGATCTTGATGTTCCGTTGGTGAAGACAGTATTTTCAAAACACGCTAAAAAATATATTGAAAAACTAGTATTGCACCCAAATCCACTTGCGCGCAACATTCTAAATTATAGAGGCCACACCCGGTTGAGAAGGAGGGATACTCTTTCTCTCAGCCGTACACGAGAGATGTAAAACATCAAAAATCAACAGTTGGAATTAAAAATTTTGTTTAGCACTGGCTAAACCTATATTTATGTATTTTTAGATTTAAGATTTGAAAAACTTATTGATGTTTTAATTTATAATTGAAGATTCAATAAATAATAAAACTACCACCAAAAAAAAAAAATTTTTCTTGGTTGATCCTTAATCGTGCCTTTCGTAGTCTTCTAAACACTTCCTTTAGGTTGTCATATGCTCCGCTAATGTACCACTGAGCACTACGATGTCGTCCAAATAGGCGAAGGCATAGGGTTCCATCTCCGAGCCAATCACTCTGTCCAGCGTCCACTGAAATGTTGCTGGTGCTGAAGTCAGTCCAAATGGCATCACTTTCCATTGGAATAGCCCCTTACCTGCTACCGTGAATGCTGTGTATGCCTTGCTATTTTCCGCCATCGGTATCTGCCAGTATCCGTTCTTGAGGTCTAAGCTGCTAATAAATTTCGCATTCCGCAGGCGATCCAGGATAGCGTTTATTCGCGGCAGTGGGTATGCATCGGCCACTGTTTTCGCGTTCAGTAGCCTATAGTCAATACACAGACGCCATGACCCATTTTTCTTAGGCGCCATGACTATGGGCGCACTGTAAGGACTCTTGGAGGGTTCTATCTGCCCGTTCTTCAACAGCTCATCAATCTCTTCGTTAATCCGCCTCTGCACCTCAGGGTTACGTTGCGCATATCGCATTCGCACTGGTCTGTCATCTTTGAGTTTGATTTGGTGCTCCGTTAAAGGCGTAGGCCCCTTAATGTCTCCAAATTTTTTGAGTTCTTCTTTTAGGAACGCCTCAATTACCTCGTTCTCACCTATAGTGTGCTCATTCGATTCCGTCGATTTTTTTTCGTGTAACGCTGTCATCACTTGGTGTAACATAGGTTCAAATTTTATTACCTGATCTCCACATCGCAGCTCACACTCTACCGCTCGGAGAAAATCTAAGCCCAATAATACCTCGTCGAGCATCATTGGCATTACCCCTAACTCAAGCTTGCTGCTTCTTCCTCCCAAGCCTACTTCCACTTTGATGGCTTCCTTTACCTCTACTATTGCTCCATTTGCTAGGCTAATCCGGTTGTGTACGGGTATCACCTCCGCACCCTCTCTCAATTCTTCGGCCACACGTTCACTGACGTAGCTCCTTGAGGCCCCAGTGTATATGGTTGCTTCTTTGAACTGCCCACCAAGCTGGACTTGGGCTAGCAACCGCAAATCGTTCTGTCTAAAATTACTTACTGTGGCGGGGCTTGACTTGAGCGGGCCGTCGCCACCCCTTGATCTTGGCGCGGTCCTCTGGCATTTCCCGGGTTTTTTTCGGCAGCAATCTCTTGTTCTTACCCCTCTTCTGCCGCATTGCCAACAAAACAGCACACTGGTATTCTGGCAAAACCGATAGCCATGGCCCTCTTGTCCACATCTCCTGCAGGCCGTGGTTGGGTTTATCGGTGTGTCGTCCACCGCGGGAATGACTTGACGGGTTCGCTCCTCTCTGCGTGGTATTTGTCGGGTCTCACGGCTTACCTCAGGGTGATTTTCTCTAATGACTTCAAAGTCTTCAGCCATTTGGATAAGCTCGTCCAGTGATTTAAAATCGTTCCTCCGAATGTACATCTGGTAATCCACCAGACAGTTTCTAAAAATTCGATCCACTTGTTGTTCTGGGCTATATCCAGCGTGCCTCATCAAATTTTGTAGAACGACGACAAAGTCCTTAAACGACTCCCGTCTCCGGCGTATATCATCCTCGAGCCTCTCAAAATACCTGGGTGGCAGGAAATGCCTTAGGAAATCATCCTTGAACGCCTTCCACGTTGACCACTGTCGGTTATTGTTCCTGAACCACATTAGGGCCATATCTTTCAAAAGTTCCGGCATTGTACGTAGCAGCATGTTCCGGTCAAGCCCGTATACTTCGGCTAGCTTCTCCACCCGTTCTACGAATGATATCGGGTCTTTGCCGCCATCATAGCGGAACGACCATTTTCTGACTATGTCGATCACTGCCGGATAGGGCAAACTATCGGTGTTCGAGTTGCAGGCGTTCTGCGTTATATTCCTTAAATAATTTGTTGTTGTTGTGTAATTACCTTGCTCGACATTTCGGTTAACATTCTCTGTGTTTGGTGTATTTTCATGTGGTGTTGGGCGCAACGGTTGGTCCGTGGCTGCCGGTAGCCCCATTTTCGTCGCCGTAGATGGAATTGAAAGCGGTTCCAACTGTGTACCTGGTGTTATAGCACCACGTCCATGTTGTTGTTCCAGTTCTTCGAGCCTGGTCAGGACCTTGCTTTCGGTGCTGTTGGTGATAAACGTCGCCAATCTCTTTTTCATTTCTTCAACGGTGCCACTCGCGTCGACGTCGAATTCATCCAGGTATTGGACTAACTCGTCTTTCCGCAATGTGTAGACCCACGATGTGCGGACCATTTTTGTTTTCCTCAAGTCCCTGCTCGGGCGCCAATTGTAACGAACTTCCGCTTACTCCGGATTACTGAACTGCCGCCAGTCGTCGCTTTACCAGAAATTTCGCTAAGATTTAATATTGTGGAGATTCATAAGGCTATTACAACTCTAAACTCAAAAAAAGCCCCAGGTATTGATAGAATAAGCAACAAAATGCTGCAAGAATTGCCTTTCATTGCAAAACGAATAATACTATTCATCTTTAATAGTATTTTACGACTGCAATACTATCCAGCAGAATGGAAGGTTTCGATGATTACTATGATACCAAAGCCCGGTAAGGATCATACAAAGGTTGAATCCTATCGGCCTATCAGTTTATTGTCCAATATGTCGAAACTTTTTGAGAGACTGTACATGAGCAAGCTGACTCCTATAGTAACTAGCAGTGCATGTATTCCAGATCATCAATTCGGTTTTCGCAGTCAGCATAGCACTATTGAACAAACTCACAGACTTGTGAATATCATTAGAGAAACTTTTAAAAAAAAGAAATATTGTTCAGCGCTTTTTATTGATGTCGCACAGGCCTTTGATAAAGTATGGCACGAAGGTCTTGTCCACAAATTAACACAAAATCTACCCGCAAACATCGTCAGGCTCTTAAAAAGCTATCTAGAGGAACGAAAATTTGTAGTTAGAGAAGGGAATTTTTCAAGCCCCCCGCAGTCGATTGAAGCCGGAGTCCCTCAAGGCAGTATCTTCGGTCCTTTACTTTATTTAATATATGCCTCTGACTTACCGTTAAGCAGTATCATTCACACGTCAACATTTGCTGATGATACGGCTTTTCTAAGCGTTCATGAAAATCCTGTAGAAGCTTCCCGGAATCTACAAGGGTACATCTCAAAATTGGAAACATGGCTAAAACAATGGCGGATAAAAGTGAATGAGCAGAAATGTGTACACGTTACTTTTACTTTACGCAGGGAAACATGCCCGCCTATACAAATCAACACCGAGACTATACCGCAACACACTGTAGTAAAATATCTAGGTGTTCATCTTGATCGTCGTTTAACATGGAAATCGCATATAGACGCAAAGTTGACACAAATGAAATTAAAAGCAGCCCAAATTAATTGGCTTATTGGAAGAAATTCTATATTAAGTCTTGACTGTAAACTTTTGTTATACAACGCGATCCTGAAACCAATATGGGCCTATGGAATCCAGTTATGGGGCACTGCCTCAGCATCAAGTGTAGAAAAAATTCAAAGGCGACAAAACAAAATTCTACGTACAATTACTGCAGCCCCCTGGTATATCCGAAATCAGCGAATTCACAAAGATCTTGATGTTCCGTTGGTGAAGACAGTATTTTCAAAACACGCTAAAAAATATATTGAAAAACTAGTATTGCACCCAAATCCACTTGCGCGCAACATTCTAAATTATAGAGGCCACACCCGGTTGAGAAGGAGGGATACTCTTTCTCTCAGCCGTACACGAGAGATGTAAAACATCAAAAATCAACAGTTGGAATTAAAAATTTTGTTTAGCACTGGCTAAACCTATATTTATGTATTTTTAGATTTAAGATTTGAAAAACTTATTGATGTTTTAATTTATAATTGAAGATTCAATAAATAATAAAACTACCACCAAAAAAAAAAAATTTTTCTTGGTTGATCCTTAATCGTGCCTTTCGTAGTCTTCTAAACACTTCCTTTAGGTTGTCATATGCTCCGCTAATGTACCACTGAGCACTACGATGTCGTCCAAATAGGCGAAGGCATAGGGTTCCATCTCCGAGCCAATCACTCTGTCCAGCGTCCACTGAAATGTTGCTGGTGCTGAAGTCAGTCCAAATGGCATCACTTTCCATTGGAATAGCCCCTTACCTGCTACCGTGAATGCTGTGTATGCCTTGCTATTTTCCGCCATCGGTATCTGCCAGTATCCGTTCTTGAGGTCTAAGCTGCTAATAAATTTCGCATTCCGCAGGCGATCCAGGATAGCGTTTATTCGCGGCAGTGGGTATGCATCGGCCACTGTTTTCGCGTTCAGTAGCCTATAGTCAATACACAGACGCCATGACCCATTTTTCTTAGGCGCCATGACTATGGGCGCACTGTAAGGACTCTTGGAGGGTTCTATCTGCCCGTTCTTCAACAGCTCATCAATCTCTTCGTTAATGCGCCTCTGCACCTCAGGGTTACGTTGCGCATATCGCATTCGCACTGGTCTGTCATCTTTGAGTTTGATTTGGTGCTCCGTTAAAGGCGTAGGCCCCTTAATGTCTCCAAATTTTTTGAGTTCTTCTTTTAGGAACGCCTCAATTACCTCGTTCTCACCTATAGTGTGCTCATTCGATTCCGTCGATTTTTTTTCGTGTAACGCTGTCATCACTTGGTGTAACATAGGTTCAAATTTTATTACCTGATCTCCACATCGCAGCTCACACTCTACCGCTCGGAGAAAATCTAAGCCCAATAATACCTCGTCGAGCATCATTGGCATTACCCCTAACTCAAGCTTGCTGCTTCTTCCTCCCAAGCCTACTTCCACTTTGATGGCTTCCTTTACCTCTACTATTGCTCCATTTGCTAGGCTAATCCGGTTGTGTACGGGTATCACCTCCGCACCCTCTCTCAATTCTTCGGCCACACGTTCACTGACGTAGCTCCTTGAGGCCCCAGTGTATATGGTTGCTTCTTTGAACTGCCCACTAAGCTGGACTTGGGCTAGCAACCGCAAATCGTTCTGTCTAAAATTACTTACTGTGGCGGGGCTTGACTTGAGCGGGCCGTCGCCACCCCTTGATCTTGGCGCGGTCCTCTGGCATTTCCCGGGTTTTTTTCGGCAGCAATCTCTTGTTCTTACCCCTCTTCTGCCGCATTGCCAACAAAACAGCACACTGGTATTCTGGCAAAACCGATAGCCATGGCCCTCTTGTCCACATCTCCTGCAGGCCGTGGTTGGGTTTATCGGTGTGTCGTCCACCGCGGGAATGACTTGACGGGTTCGCTCCTCTCTGCGTGGTATTTGTCGGGTCTCACGGCTTACCTCAGGGTGATTTTCTCTAATGACTTCAAAGTCTTCAGCCATTTGGATAAGCTCGTCCAGTGATTTAAAATCGTTCCTCCGAATGTACATCTGGTAATCCACCAGACAGTTTCTAAAAATTCGATCCACTTGTTGTTCTGGGCTATATCCAGCGTGCCTCATCAAATTTTGTAGAACGACGACAAAGTCCTTAAACGACTCCCGTCTCCGGCGTATATCATCCTCGAGCCTCTCAAAATACCTGGGTGGCAGGAAATGCCTTAGGAAATCATCCTTGAACGCCTTCCACGTTGACCACTGTCGGTTATTGTTCCTGAACCACATTAGGGCCATATCTTTCAAAAGTTCCGGTATTGTACGTAGCAGCATGTTCCGGTCAAGCCCGTATACTTCGGCTAGCTTCTCCACCCGTTCTACGAATGATATCGGGTCTTTGCCGCCATCATAGCGGAACGACCATTTTCTGACTATGTCGATCACTGCCGGATAGGGCAAACTATCGGTGTTCGAGTTGCAGGCGTTCTGCGTTATATTCCTTAAATAATTTGTTGTTGTTGTGTAATTACCTTGCTCGACATTTCGGTTAACATTCTCTGTGTTTGGTGTATTTTCATGTGGTGTTGGGCGCAACGGTTGGTCCGTGGCTGCCGGTAGCCCCATTTTCGTCGCCGTAGATGGAATTGAAAGCGGTTCCAACTGTGTACCTGGTGTTATAGCACCACGTCCATGTTGTTGTTCCAGTTCTTCGAGCCTGGTCAGGACCTTGCTTTCGGTGCTGTTGGTGATAAACGTCGCCAATCTCTTTTTCATTTCTTCAACGGTGCCACTCGCGTCGACGTCGAATTCATCCAGGTATTGGACTAACTCGTCTTTCCGCAATGTGTAGACCCACGATGTGCGGACCATTTTTTTTTTCCTCAAGTCCCTGCTCGGGCGCCAATTGTAACGAACTTCCGCTTACTCCGGATTTTGAAGCTGGGATAGCTTAGCTTTCCAGGGTCTTTGCCCCAATAAATACAAATTGCTTGTTTTGTTTCCTTGTGTATCACACACCTTTTATTTTACCTTCAATTCGTTATTATTTTATTATGTAATCTTGAGATGATCAGTGGAAGGGAATTTTCCTTGGGATGGGCGTTCCGGTGCTCCTAGCCACTCCTGCTCTCTAACTCCTGTCTCTTGTTTCCGTGGAAACTCCGGATGTGATCCGGGCCCTGCTTGTGCCCTATGATCCGGGGTGTAAAACCTCAGCGGAACGCTAACCCCTATAGCCCTGAGCCAGTGCCCTCTTCGCTCCTCTCAACTGGATGTTATCCGGTTGAGTTAAGATGGATATTCTCCGTCTTATCTAAACTGGTTATTAACCAGTACCCTGTTCTTACTCCCTAGCACTGCTTTTGAATTACCCCTGTCAAATGTTACCGGTTGCCTGCACGTCTTATCACTTCACTGATATCCCGCCAAAAGAGATCGACCGTATATTTCGTTGCCCTTTTATATAGTTGGCAAACTACATAAATGTGGTTTCGTAATGCTACATCTTGTTGTGTTCTCCCTTGTCTCTCACCGGTTCGATGTTGTATCTTATACCCTCTTGATATTGCTGCTTGTGGTCTGGCTTCTGCTTACATGTTGTCCTTGTTGTGTTTCTCTCCCTGGCTTCATGTTGTACTGTGTACTCTTTTGTTGTCTGCTGCTTCTGTTCTGCGGCTGCCTCTGCTCACACGTCTGCTCTGCTTCTATGGTTCGCTGCTCACACGAACATCTCTACCAGTTTCTTAACCCTTTGTATACCTGAAATTAAACTAAACAAACTTGGCAGATGTAATCTGCTTCCCACTTCATGGATGTGATCCATCTTCCACCCAATAAACACATTTTTTTTAACAATAACTATTTATTTGGGTACTATAAATACAGCCTGTGTGGCAATAAAATTCCCAGAAATTTTTGTCCTTACAGAACATACCACAATAGAATGAATAATTTGACCTATTCTTTTACAAATATTTTTAGTTTTAAGGAATATTTTCGTTTAAATAAAGAAGGCTTTGCTTATATATTAAAAAATATTTAAACACATGTAGAATCCAAATTAATTCCACTGGTAATCGAGTTAGCAGCCACATTAATATCACCATGTATTCTTCTTGGGCACTATTTGTGTGTTTTCACCAAAAAAATTCCATTTTAACATTTATTTAACCACATACAAGCTTTGGGTGGATACTATGTACATTCATAAATAGTTAAATTTTCGATTAAATATGTTAACAATATAAATTTTATGTATTCTTTTATAAAATCGTGTACAGAAGTGAGCTCGATTTTAAATCGGTTAAAACAGTAAATTTTCGTTTTCCATCACACTGTTTTTTTCTTCATATTTTCATAGAACAAAATGGAAAATGAAATCGAATTCGATTTGACAAACAAACAAGAAGAAGAACAAAACAAAACAGAAATAAGTGATGCCATCACAACTCTTTTCGATTTTACTCCGTTTTTGGATCGAAATCGATTTTCATCACATACCTGATATTTTAGTTTATTTTAATTTCTTCACAGAACGGGAATCAGAAGCATTATAATTATTAGTTTTAGTATTATTATTCAAAAGACTCAATAAATAAATAAATAAAGCTATAAATGTCTGAAATTCGCTGTAAGCAGTTCCAAACACAAAATGAAAAAATCTTGATCCGATGGGTTGATGTGAACGGATACCCCCTACAAAGAAAGTATCAGGTATGTGATGAAAATCGATTAGTTTTTTAGTAAAATCGAATGTTGAAAACGAACGCTTTGCTATAAGATGTGATGAAAAACGAACGGTTTTACTTTCCATTTTTCGTTTCATTTTAAATAGTTTCATGTCAAACTGCAACTTTTTGTTTTAAAAAGTAAACATTTGTTTGGATTTTAAAAACACTTAAAATGGCATTTATTATTTCGGCATCAAGTTTAATAATTAATTATTCAAATCGAGTAGAAAATATTGAACGAAAAAGGTTGAGGGATGCATCAAGTCCATTAAACATGACGGAAAATAGGTAAGAGCATAGCACAATAGAATGAATATTTTGACCTGTTCTTATACAAATATTTTTAGTTTTAAATAAAGAAGGCTTTGCTTGGATATTAAAAGAAATTGAAACACATGTAGAATCCAAATTAATTCCACTGGTAATCGCATTAGCAGAACACCATGTATACATCTTGGGCACTATTTGTGTGTTTTCCCTTAAAAATTCCATTTTAATATTTATTAATTTGAAACCACATACAAGCTTTGGCTACATACTATGTACATACATAAACACTTACATTTTCGATTAAATATTTTAACAATATAAATTTTACGTATTCTTTTATTAAATCGATTTCCATCACACTTTTTTTTTCTCCATATTTTTTATAGAACAAAATGGAAAATGAAATCGAATTCGATTTGACAAAAAAACAAGAAGAACAACACATAACAGAAATAAATGATGCCATCACAACTTTTTCGATTTTACACCGGTTTTGTTTCGAAATTGATTTTCATCACATACCTGTATATTGTTAAAGATCCTTCCATTTCAGGTCACCCAAAAGCAGAGTATCAAATATTTACTCACTTATCACACATTTGCATCAATAAGAGCAGTGTCGGCCACAAAGAGAGTGAGAGAGAATCTAGGTAGTAGTAGTGTTTATGAATATGTATTAGTGAAAAATACAGTGAACAAAATGCATGAACATAACACAATACCGAAATTTAATTGGTTTCTGTTTGTTTTGTATGAATAAAAATAATCTGCGTTGTTGAAAATATTCCCTGTGTAACTGATAAAAACAAGTTAAAGAGAAATATCAAAGGCAATGCGTCATAAATCTGCTTGAGCAAAAGCAAATGAATGAAATTGTTGTGATTATTTTTTACATTTTGGTGAGTAGTTTTATTTTCATTCGACTGTGTTCGGTTCTATACATATATGAAGCCGAATGGTGTTCGGCACATAGGTGTACGTTTGAGCAAGACTGATAAGAGTTTTAAATTTTTGTTGTGTTTCATTCTATTCGTGTTTGAAAAGACAAAAAATATTTTTCTTTATTCGTTCATGTAAAGAAAATTAGGTTTTTATATATTCACCCCTATCGTGAATAATTTTCCACATGAAATTTTTTCACTTTTCACGTATTTGCAATCATAAACAACTCGCATGAAAAAATTTTATACAGTCCAGAATAACAACGTGAAAAATGTTCACTGAAAAAAATTCCCCTTATCGTGAATAAATATTTCCATCGGAATTTTTTCACTTCTCACATTGATATTTTCACTTTATTTTTGATGGGGAATAGAACAGAAATTATATGTATTTCTTCTTATAATTCGAATATTAAACTTTAAAAAGTTTATTTTAATGAAAAGATCTGATAATAAGGCACAAACTGATGTATTCCTCAACACAATGCAAAAAAACATTCTGATTACCTGCAGATTTGTGGACCTTTAATTTGTTGGCATTTTTTCGTTTTGTTGGCTTTCCAAAAAGTAGCCGAATTATTTATTTATTTATTTTAATACAATTCTATACACAAGACTAAGAGTCTCTTGTTGCAGTATAGAATGCTTAGTTACAAATAAAATTTTACAATTTAATAAAAGTTGAAATCATATAATATATACTAGTTTACACACATAAAAGTTAGAATGCACTAAACAAACGGAGCAACCAAACTAAAGCTCCAACACTGAATATTTAACGTTGATTTTTGAAGTTTTCTTTAAAATAAATATGTCTGTGTATATTTTTGAACAAAAAGTTATATGATTTTTTATTTTTTTAATCTTCTTCCCTTTTTTTACATTCACTAAGAACTGATAGCGGGAATAATTTTTCACGGGAGAGTCACGAAACTATTTTTCCCTTCGAGTGGAATTAGAATTTCACGTGAACAAATATTTCACTTCTTATTCACGATAGGGGTGATTATCTACACAGCAATATGAACATCAAACTTTATTTTGCAGTCGAATTCTAAAACGAACAGCAAAAAATTTCTTTATTGGATATTCATGAATCATGTTCAGTATTGCCAGAAAGTTTTGTAAAAATATCTTCATTCATCAAAAAATTTATCTTAATTTTAGAAAAAAAATCTTCAATAATTTTTTTAATTATGTGATGATTTATAAAATAAATCAAATTTTGTATTGCTGAATCTTTCAAATTATTATAATAAGTTTTGTTTTTGCTTCTTGAGATTCACTTAAATAAAAAACATGTGTAGTTTTTTCCAATCTATATATTTCGAACCATTTGGTTCATCTTCAGGATCTATAAAAATTACACAATATGTTTTTTATTTTTCATTACATAAAAATTAATTAAAATTAAATTAAATTTAAAATTACCTATGTGTGTAGCTTGACTGTTTATGTTAAACAATAAATTTTTTTTTTTTTTTTTCCCAAACTATCAAAATAATTTATGAATAAAATTAAAATGAATACTATAATTAATTAATATTAGATATTAAATTACAATAAGTATTAATATAATTTTTCTTATCACTTTTCTCATTGCATGTACATTTTTCATACTTGACAATCTGGTTAACTTCATGTACTTGCAATTTAAATTTGTTCTGTTCAGTTTTTAGTATTTTAGCATTTTCAAAATCAAATTGATGTGTATTTGATTTTGCATGTTTGGCCAATGCTGATAAATTAACCTTTGTATTAGAAGTTTTGCAATCATATTCATGTTGTTTAAGTCTTTTAGCAAGTTTTTGTGTTGTTTCGCCAATATAAACTGCACTACAATCTTTACAATCAACTTTATAAACAACATCAGATTTTTGTCCTTTTCTTAAGTGTTGTTTTAAATTTTAAAAAAATTTATTACTGGACTTTAGCGTTGGTTTCATAGCTAATTTAACATTCGGTGTAAAATATCGACAAGCTTTAGATAATTCAGGAACATAAGTCATAGATGCATAATTTATTTGTGATGTTATTACAGAATTATTATTTCTTGTATTTGACAAAACAGGATAACTCATATTCTTATCTCCATTTTTTTGTCGTTGAACGGAAAAAACTAAGCGTTTGATTACTTTTTTTGGAAAATTATTCTTATCAAGAATCTGTATAATACGTTTCAAATTTCCAGACCAAAATATTTTATGTGACACACTAAAAACTTTATTGATGAAATTTTTCGCTGTGTTTTCTTTCATGTGCGAAGGATGTGCAGAATAATAATTTAAAATTCTGTTAGATGATATTTCTTTATGGTACCAATTAGTTATTATTTTTCCATTATCTTTGCGATAAATTGTTGTATCTAGGTAATTCAATTGTTTATTTTCTTCAATTTCTATTGTAAATTTAATCTTCTCATCATACTCATTTAATATATTTAATACTTGTTGTATATTGTCAGTAGGAATTGGAGAATGGAGAAAAGGAGAAAATGAATGAATGAATGAAAATGGTTCTTGGCATCAATTTTAAGAAAATCTTTTAAGCCTAAGTACTCGGTTAAAAACTCTAAACAATTTGTGAAAAAAGTTATAAAGATAAATATTCCAGAAAGTTTTTCATTGGTATCTTTTGATGTAGTGAATTGTTTCACAAATATTTCAACTGATATTGCATTAAAAATTATAGAAAGAGACTTCAATACATATGTATATCAGTAAAACTATAAACATTCCAAAGGATTTATTTATGGACTTGATTAATTTTTGCCTTAATGAATGTAATTATTTTTGTTATGAAGAAAAGTTCTTTCGTATGAAGACCGGTCTTTTTATGGGTTCGAGCTTGGCACCAATTTTAGTAGAAAGAGTTCTTGAGGATGTTATTGATGACATGATATCAAAACTTTCATTTTCTCCTTTATTTTGGTACTCATATGTGGATGATCATATTACTGCAATTCCTACTGACAATATACAACAAGTATTAAATATATTAAATGAGTATGATGAGAAGATTAAATTTACAATAGAAATTGAAGAAAATAAACAATTGAATTACCTAGATACTGAATTTTATTGTTTAACATAAACAGTCAAGCTACATACATAGGTAATTTTAAATTTAATTTAATTTTAATTAATTTTTATGTAATGAAAAATAAAAAACATATTGTGTAATTTTTATAGATCCTGAAGATGAACCAAATGGTTCGAAATATATAGATTGGAAAAAACTACACATGTTTTTTATATAAGTGAATCTCAAGAAGCAAAAACAAAACTTATTATGTATAATAAAATATAAGTTTAATTAAATTTTAATCAGCAACTGCTTAGTTTTATATTTTAGAAACTGTGAAGAAATAATTGCAGTGGTTTTCTATATATGTATGTACTTACAAGATTAAACTTTTTATCATTAAATAAAAAAGTATTTTCATAAAACACAACAAATTATTCAGTCTTTTACTTTTAGTGAATGTAACATATTAAAAAAGTATATATGTAAGTATTTTAATTCAAATAGAAAAGGAAATTTACTTTAAGCAAAACAATAATTCACTTTTTATACATATTTACATATGTATGTATATTTATTGAAAACTAACAATTAAAATTCAGTTTCTTAAATTGATAATAAAATAAATTAAATAATAGGCATGACGATAATTAACGCTAACTTTGGCATATGAAACTAAAATTCATTTAATACATCATTGTTATTTCTATTTGCTGTGACTTGTTGCTGCAAATAGTACAAGAAAAGAAATTTTGCGTTGTTGACAACATCGTTCGGCAATTCCTCAAATATTTCTCGCACCATAAAAAAGCCTTCGTGTATCGTGTATCTTGCTTCAGGTATTTATGACATTTTTGCCAAAAAAATTTTTGAAAACCTCGTCATTGCTTTCCCTTCTTGCCCTCTTTCACCAGCTACTTCGCGGTTCCGATTGAGATGTCCAGGATTCATCTAATGGCACGTGAAGATGATGAATTTGCGTAGATCAATTAATTTCGTGTGTGTAGAGGTATCCATCTAGTGTTGGTTTTTTCAACATTGTATGTTGGTGTCGTTTTATTGTTAAACAAGTTGATTTCACATTCGCACTTCTCTGAACCGTAACCGTATCGAATTTGCACAAAGGAACATGTTTGGACTTATTATTTCACAAGAGCTAAATTCTGAATTCAATAGCATGATGTATTGTTTTTGAGATGCGGAAAAGCCTACGAAATTGGTATAAGTTTAATTGCAAGTAGATATTTGTTCATCATGTTTGTTACAGGTGTTAAATAGAACGTTTTAAATTGTTCATGAGTTACCTTGAAGACAGCATGCTGCTGCGGGAGCCTACAATCGAAACAATTCATATTTTCCTATTATTGGAAGAGTTACTGAAGATAGCAAGTGAAGTTTTATCTGATTGATCGCCTTTTGTAATTGATCTGGCGATAGAAGCTATGGACTGATTTTGCCATGATGTGAGTCGATGAGCTTGGTGAGAACTGTATCTGTATCTTTTGAATTAGTGTTAATTCTAAAACCGCTGCAGTAAATAATTGATTAAGTTGAATTTGTGCTAAAACATTGTTGATGTGGTACAACTCTTCTGAATACGTTTTTATTTCTTGCTTCAAATCTTGCCCTTGATGTTGTTTAACTCTCCCGTATGATGTTAATTCTCGAGTCAATAAATGATGTTTGATTTTTGAGTAGCCTCAACAAATACGAGTCGTATTCATTGAATTCTTGAATCGTTTCAGACATTTGGTCGTCAGGTTAAGATGAGTTGTTAATGTTTTTGTCCTTTTAGCCTTAGGCTCTTCACTTGAAATCGAGGTGCAATTTCTTCTTGATTTACTACTATCATCAACAGTGTCTTGGTTGATATGTAGTAACGCGAATCGATGTATTGGACGCTTGAACTGTCCATTAGCTGTTTTACTTCGACGACCCTGACAATACCATCATCAACAGGATGAGTGTTTACTACTCTCGCCAATGGCCATTTCATGACTGGCAGGTTGTCCTCTTTTATGATTAAGATGTCCCAAATTTTAAGGTTAGTGGACTGCTTGTTCCACTTATGACGCTGCTGGAGTTGATTTAGATATTCAGAAGACCATCGTTTCCAAAATTCTTGTTTGCGGTGCGCTACAAGTTTCCAATGCACAAGTCTCGAATTATTAATTTCTACACTCCTGCTATCTATCTGTGATATAAGCGGTTCGCCTATGAGAAAGTGGCCAGGAGTCAGTGCCTCAAGGCTGTTTGGATCATTTCACATAGGGCTCAATGGACGTGAGTTAAGTATTGCTTCGATTTCTATTACGACTGTTTCCAATTCTTCATGTGTCAAGGATGCCGTTTCAACACTACCAAGTTTTTTTTCTTTAATTTTTTTTTAATTTTAATTTTATTGTCATTTGCAAAAAAATTAAATAATAATAAAATTGACAATAAAAATTAAATACAATTTAATGTTGATTAATACTAATCTGCGAAGCCTTAAGGCTTGTCTGCAGAAGTTAATATATTTACATTCATTTTATTTATTCATTGCGATCTTATAAATCTCTTTTTATCAATTTTTTTCTTTTATTTACATTGGTTTCTTTAATAATATCTATTGGTAACGTATTCATTATTGTTGGCAAGGAAACGTTTAAGGTGCTTTTTCCGTAGTTGTTTTTCCTTGTGTTGTGTGTGTGATCAATCACATGCAAGAAACGAGGATCATTAAATAAAGTTGTGTAGCATATACCTTTAACGAGTACATTTAGGCTTTTAGGTAGGTTATCGTTTGCTTTATAGGTGCGTGTTGTACTGTTACTGCTGCTGTTGTTGTTTATGATGTTATTTTTTGTATTATCTATAGAATTCGTGTTACTACTGTATGTGTTATTGTTGAAGTTGTGGGTGCTGTTGTATATATTGTTGTTGTAGTTTTGGTTATGTCGTAAAATTTTCAGTAACCTATTTAGATATTTTGTAACTGTCTTACATGAGTTGCATTTCCAAACACTGTTAGATAAGATTATGATAGAAATATGCTTGCCTTAGCACTACAGTTTATGTACAATTACTTAAATGGTAAAGCATGAAAGCTGATGTACGAAGTTTTTTTTGGAGGTGCGTTATGTGGCTTTTCTACTTAAAATTCTCGTCATTGAAAACACCCAGATACTTGTATGTATTACCCATGTCTATGTAAAGGTTGCAGCTATCGTTTGGGTCAATATTATTGTTGTTGTTTTTATGTAAACAATCCATGTCATGGGATTTTATTTTAATGTGTAATATATGTCGTGCTTTGATATGGATTTTTTTTTTTATAATTTTATTATTTATTGAATCTTCAATTATGAATTGAATCATCAATAAGTTGTTCAAATCTTAAATCTAAAAAATAAAAATAAAGATTAATATATGTATGTGACCTGCTCCATGAAAAGGAACCTCTGCGCCGAAAAGAAATTGTTGAGAAAAACGCGTTTAAAAAAGCGCTTCGTTTTGAGCTACGTATCTGCACCGATGATTTTCATTAATTATGTTCATCTTTCAGGTGATTTGTAAAAAAACTAAAAGACGTAGAAACTTGCGGTTCGCGGCATTTGAAAGAGCGTTTTTTTTCCTATTAGAATCACTCCAAAAGTAAAAAAAATTTTTTCGGCGCAGAGGTCCCTTTTCGTGGAGCAGGTCACATATGTTTCGCCAATGCTAAACAAAATTTTTAATTTCAACGGTTAATTAATGTTGTTTTACATCTCTCGTGCACGGCTGAGAAAAGGAGTATCCCTCCTTTTCAGCCGGGTGTGGCCTCTATAATTTAAAATATTGCGTGCAAGTACATTTGGGTGCACCTCAAGTTTTTTATATATTTTTTAGCGTTTTTTGAAAATACTGTCTTCACCAACGGAACATCTAGATCTTTATGAATTCGATGATTTCTGACATACCAGGGGGCTGCTGTAATTGTACGTAGAATTTTATTCTGTCGCCTTTGAATTTTTTCGACATTTGATGCTGAGGCAGTGCCCCATAACTGGATTCTATGGAACCATATTGGTTTCAGGATCGCGTTGTATAATAAAAGTTTACAGTCAAGACTTAATATAGAATTTCTTCCAATAAGCCAATTCATTTGGGCTGCTTTTAATTTCATTTGTGTCAACTTTGCGTCTATATGCGATTTCCATGTTAAACGACGATCAAGATGAACGCCTAGATATTTTACTACAGTGTGTTGCGGTATAGTCTCGGTGTTAATTTGTATAGGCGGGCATGTTTCCCTGCGTAAAGTAAAAGTAACATTTCTGCTCATTCACTTTTATCCGCCATTGTTTTAGCCATGTTTCCAATTTTGAGATGTACCCTTGTAGATTCCGGGAAGCTTCTACAGGATTTTCATGAACGCTTAGAAAAGCCGTATCATCAGCAAATGTTGACGTGTGAATGTTACTGCTTAATGGTAAGTCAGAGGCATATATTAAATAAAGTAAAGGACCGAAGATACTTGAGGGAACTCCGGCTTCAATCGACTGCGGAGGGCTTAAAAAATTGCCTTCCCTAACTACAAATTTACGTTCCATTAAATAGTTTTTTAAAAGCTTTACGATGTTTGCTGGTAGATTTTGTGTTAATTTGTTGAAAAGACCTTCGTGCCATACTTTATCGAAAGCTTGTGAGACATCAATAAAGAGCGCAGAGCAGTATTTCTTTTTTTCAAAAGTGTCTCCAACAACATTCACAAGTCAGCGAGTTTGTTCAATTGTGCTATGTTGTCTGCGAAAACCGAATTGATGATCTGGAATTCATCCATTACTAGTCACTATAGGCATCAGCTTGCTCATATACAGCTTTTCAAATAGTTTTAAAATGTCAGATAGTAAACTAATATGCCGATAGGATTTAACCTTTGTATGATCCTTGCCGGGCTTTGGTATCATAGTAACTAGCGAAACCTTCCATTCTTTAGGATAGTGTTCTAGGCGTAGAATACTGTTAAAATTTAATAGTGTTATTATTTTTGAATTGAAAGGCAATTCTTGAAGCATTTTGTTGCTTATTTTGTCAACAACTGGGGCTTTTCTGGTGTTAAGACTAGTAATAGCCTTTTCAGTCTCTACAATGTTGAATTTTAGCGATATTTCTGGTAAAGCGACGACTGGCGGCAGTTCAGTAATATCAGCAGAAATATTTGGAGTAAATACCTTTTCTAAGTGTTTAACAAAAAGTGCACCTTTTTCAGCATCAGTTTTTGCCCAGTCACCATTAGGGGCTCGTAATGGGGGTTTGCATATCACCGGCCTTTTAAGTCCTCTGGCTGCACGCCACAGCGAATAATCTGTTTGTGGTGTTGCATCTAGCTCTTGAAGGAATTTTTCAAGGGAAGCTGTTTTTTGAGTTTGCAAAACTTTCCTAAGCTGCTTGGTACACTCCTTAAGCCTTAATTTTAGCTGGGGCGATCTGTAGCGCTGCCATTCTCGTCGAGCTCTCCGTTTTTCAGTCAATAGCCTTTCTATATCTTCAGAATAAATATTGTTAAATCTCACTGGTTGGTTTATTTCATTTGAAGTAGCATTAAAAGCAGCTTGTTTAACATGCGCTTCAAACAACCTGAGAGAATCGTCTATGTCTGAAGGTGTTCTCAGCGGCTTTTTTTCCGAGCAATGAGCACTCAGATATTTTCTGTATTTCAGCCAGTTAATACGTGCAGATGTCATCGGTAAATCACATGTTGTGTGTGAGTAAATAGCGACAATTGTAGGCGAGTGGTCTGAAGATAAGTCCAAAGATGCTTCAACTTCAACCATCTCGCTGTGCACTAGAGCTGCAAAACTATCGATAGTCGTCGCCATCGATAGTTTCGATAGTTTAAGTAAAACTATCGATACTATCGGTTTTTTTATGTGCTACTTCACAACAATACAACAATTCAAGTGAAAGGGATACGTTAGTAAACATACGCAGGTACATATGTACATTAGGGGTATAACCAATATTTTGGTATAGTACCATGAGGTCAACCAAGTCCTAGTAACCACGAAAATCATAGATAATCTTTTGTAATTTTTCTCAAAAAATTTCACGCACCAATTGGTTTTTCTAAACAGTTATTATATTGAATATTCATTATTTCATACGGTGTTTTTTATGCATTTTTAATTTTTTTCGTTATAAAAGTTTAAAGATATGTTTTGGTTTGCGGAAAAACCTCTTACCATCTCTAAATATTAATGAAATTTCATACTTGAGCTATTTTTTGTTTCAACTGCCTGGCACACGATGTCGAACGAATTTTTCTTTCGTACAAATTACATTGAAAACAAAAACAATTTTAAAAGTTTTGTTTTTGTTTCAAATGTAAATTGTACGAAAGAAAAATTCGTTCGACATCGTGGGCCACGCAGTTAATATTTTTTCTTAACCAAAAAGAAAATTAAAAATTTTCAAAACTTCATCGCGGTTGGTGTGTGAACTTTTTTGACTTTAGCGAAAAAATAAATATACGTTCCCTTATAGTTTTTTATGCTCTATCGGACTGTGCTAAGCCAATTTTGATATTTTAAAAAATTGTTAAAAAGTTACATCCCCAATGTACATAGTTATGTATGTATGTATGTAGGTGTTAGCTAAAGTTTTTCAACTTTGTCAGTTATTTTCACAACATTTAATGATTGAAAAAATTATTTTATTTAAATAAAAGAAAGTATTGATTGTTAAAACATAAATTTTATTTTGCCCATGAATAATATAAACAATTAAAAACTAAACATTCTAAACGTATCGCACTTGATCAACAAGAGGGTAGGTATTAACTCAAAATTTTAAAATTTACATTAGAGGCAAAAAACTTTATTTTTTAATACTACTCTTCTATCACAAAGAGAGATACAAGTGTATTTTTTTGTAAATATAACCACTTAAAAAAATTAAATTTTAAAAATTTCGAGTTAATACCCTCCTGTTTATCAAGTGCGTTATATGTATGTATGTATGTATAATTGTATAAAAAATAAGAAATCATAAAAAGCAAGTAGAACATATATTAAGTTCAACACATTTCTTGGGCTTAAATAAATTTTTATAATTAAAATCAAATAACAATTCAGGCAGATTTAGGTAGCTAAACGCGCTAATTTAGGTAGCGAAGTATAACTTGTTTGTTTGTTTGTTGTTTTTATTTGTAAAAGTATATAAATTTAAAGGCGGCTACGAACCTGCGTAGAATAAGTTGTTACAAATGTTATACTGGCTACATATAATCGGCTTCATATATTTAAAAAATATACTCTAAAAAATTGTCGATAGTATCACTATCGAAAAAAAACTATCGATAGTCAGTCCAAAAAAAAACTATCGATAGTACTATCGATTGTTTTGCAGCTCTACTGTGCACACCTTTCACAATTGCAAAGTAAAGAACATCAGGAATTTTTTTGTCGAGCTTTGATATGCATGTGTTTAGTTTTCGTAGCATTTATGGCAAGACCATTATCTTTACCCTTTGTTCCTAATAGGAACCACAGGAAATAATATATATAATATTATGGTGGCACCATTTCGAGACATTGTCTAGTTGACTTTGTAAAATTCTACTAGCAGTGTTACCCGTTTTTGTGTGCTAATGATTGCAGTATCATCTGCATAGGCAAAGATGGTGCAGTTTTTCAATTGATTGATCATATCATTTGCGTATACGATATATAATAGTGGACCCAGTTTTAACACTTGAGGTACTCCATGAGTTGTTGCTATTTCTTCGCTAAGGTTGCTATTTATTTTAAATCTTCTGAAACTCAAGCAGTTTTTAAACAATTCATACAGTTTCCTCTTAAACCATTTCTTTCTAAAATATTTATTAGTTTGTTAGTGAAAGAGTGTCGAATGCTTTGCTAAAATCAATAAATAGCGCTAAACAGTGGTGGATATTGCTTAATACTATGTTCACACGACAAACTGAAACACTAGGTTCGCTCCGTGAACCTCGATGGCGAACCCATGTGTTCTCACGACATATTCTAGGTTGGTTCGTACTTCGACATTCTTTTATTGTTTAAAATACGATTGACTATTTATTGCTTTTTCATTTTATTTAATTATTTACATAAATATAAATATATGCTTTATATTTGTTCAATATTTTTATTAAATTTTAGCACTTATCAATTGTTTTTATTTGTTAAAATAATTTTGCACAACTAGTTCAGATAAACTAGCGATAATTTGTTATCAAAATTAGAGATGATAGTAAATTATACGGGTTCGCAACAAGGTTCAAAATGAAACACGTAGGTTCGGTCTCAAAATTTTGTATGGCGAAACATGTAGGTTCAATCAAGGTTGGCCCGCGAACCAAGAATGAGAGCGCGAACCTCTATAATTTCTGTCCGTGTGAACATATTATAAGCAATCATTAATGTATGTTGCAAGTAGGGCTCCCACCTTTTTTTTGCAATTAAAGTACATTGGTTGTTAAAGGTTAGGAAGAAAAGTACACAGTATAAAAATAAAGTACAATTTATTTTTCTTTATTGTTATATTTGAAAAAGTATTTTTTATTGCTTTTCGCAAGTTTTATCAAATAATTATCATCTTTAAATTAAAGTAAATAATTAATTCATTTTTTATCAAATTCAGAGACGCTTTGTTTCTTTCGTCTCGCCATTTGCTCTTCATTACAGAAAAAACTCTCTCTGTGAATGCTGACGTGGCAGGAATAGAAATTAAAAATGAAATTACTTTATACAAATTTGATAAATTATCATCAGTCTTTTAAATAATAGCTGCCATTTACTTGTTGTAGATAATTCCGCAAAACCTTCAGAACTGTGTAGCTGATCATAAATTTTGTTTAATGGCGCAATTTCTCCATAAAGATCATCCATATTTATATTAAGTTTTTGCAGATTTAAATTTTCGTTTATGCTAACAATATTATCAAATTCAACTTTGCTCTTTAAATTTTTATTACTAATTGTAAATAACCAGTTTGTATTTTTAAAATCAAACCATTCATCCAGGTACTCTAAGGCTTTATCGATAAATAATAAAAAATTCATGTGAATTTCCCTGGTCAGTTCCGGTGCAGACAAAAGGTTCATTATTTGCTTGTTTCATATCCAAATATCCCAATTGCCATGACATAGTCAGTCTTAAGAAAGAATAGCCACTGTCAAAAACATCAACAAATGACTAATATAACCCGAATCTATTTAGAGTTGTAGATAAATCAAATCATGCGAAATAAAGTACTTCGGTGTACTTTATTGTTTCTATAAAGTATAGAGTACAATTAATCAAAAAACGTACAATACTTTATTATAAAGTACGGGTTGCCTAGTTGCAAGGGTTTCAAGGAGCATATTTATATTTTTCTTTTTCTTTTGGAAACCAAATTGATTTTTGTTTATAATTTTATATACAATTATTTCTTCAATAATTTTCTCTATAGCTGGTAAAATAGATATGGGCCTATAGTTATTATAGTCTGATTTGGAGCCCTGTTTGTATATTGGCCGTATAAGTAAAACTTAAACGGCTCGATTAAAGGTAGCAACCGAACTTCAGTTGCGTTGCAGCCGGCAACTGAAAATTTGTGGTTGTCAGAAAAGCACTGAATAGCAACTGAAACTGAAACCTCTCAGTTGCCATCCGTAATACAATTGTCAGCAACTGACAACGCAACTGGAGTTCGGTTGCCATCCATAATCGACCATATCGATAAGTGCATTTGGTGTAATTGCGTTATTTAAGCAGGAATTAATGAGCGCCTATTGCGAATATTATGGGAGTAAGTTTTTTGGGAGAGAAATTGTATTCCCATCCCCAACAAATTGCTATCGCGAATATTTTGGGAGTTTAAGTCTCTATTGTGATCTATTGTGAATAACTTGGGAATAAAAGTTTTTATTTTGAATTGTTTGTTTTGATTTAACAAATAATTTTTGCGGGATTTATTTTGTGGTCTATGAATAAAAGAAATTAAAGCACAAATGGGTAAAATTATGAATAGCGTTTATTAGCGTTTTCTGTTGCTGGAAAAGGAAAATCAACCCATAGAACGACTGCAGTGACGACAAATACGTGATAAATCTGATCCGCTTTGTTTTGTTGCGGGTTTTTATTTGTTTTCATTCAGTTTTTTTCTTATGCTCCGATTTTGGTTGATCCACACCTATGCAGGAAAAATTTAAGTTACGCTTATTACACTAATAATTAACACCATTTACAAAAGCTTAAGAGTCTGAACACAATGTTGCGATAATTTATTGCAGTGCGGTTTTTCATACGATTTTGAAGTAAAAAACCGCATGCGGAGCGGTATAAAATTAAAATCTATTTTATTTTCATTGCGGACTTTCTTATTCTCTCAATTTTTGATACTCTTTCTCTTTCTAATGTTGCCATAGTTTTTGAAGAATTGGCAGTGTTCACATTATTGTAAACAAAAAAATATGATTTTGAAGTATGTTTGAATGTATGCACATATAAATTAATAAAACTGTAAATGTATTGCCGTCGCCGTCTTCCGTTGTATTATGTTTACTTTTTTCTCCCGCAACGAGAAATCGCACCGCACCGCACCGCAAACATTGTGTTTAGACTCTTAACTCGTTTCAAAATTTACCCACATTCTCTTTTTTATTCTTTTGGAAACCTTTGCCATAGTCTGGATTCGCACACATTGCTTCAACCAGACAATTAATTTGTTCTTTATTAACACTCCTGTGTTAATAAATAAGAGAAAAAACTGATTACATGAAGTTCTGGATTAAAAAACAAATTGCTACTTACATGTTCACTTCTTGTTCCCACTTTCAATTGTTGTGAATTATTTTAGTCAAATTACTCGCGGGAGTAAACATATGCGATGCCACATTTGTAAGGTATGGGAATTCATTCCCAAAAAAAAATTATGGGAATCATTCACAATAATAAAAAAAAAAAATTGGGAGTTTTTTCATGGGAATTTTTATTCGCGATAGGGGTGATTAAGGTTGTTTATATATGTATGTACTTTTTCTTCGTTTGTGGGACTAAGATACATCGAAGTACTTACTGTTGTAGTTATGCTGTTTAGTGTATTGATACTGCAATTATGCAATATTTTCTGCACATTTTATTGAAGCTGGTGGCAAAATTATGTAATATAGCTTTTAAATTAATTTTTGTAAAGTTTTGCAGAATTGTATTGTCTAAGTTATTTGATTTTCTGCCGACTATTTCGTTTGTTACTAAGTATGTATATTGTTTCTATTTTCTATAAATTTGTGTTTATAATAATTATTTTTAGCATTATATATTTTCTTATTTAAAAAATTTCTAAACTTCTTATAATTAATTTCAAATGTTTTTTTAAGCTATTGCATAGCTTCTATCGCAGGCTTTGAGGCGACCGAATCAAGAAATTTTTAAACGTTTGTTTTTGTTTTTGAAACGAAAAAACCTGGAAAAAATCTGTCAAAAATCTGTCATTTGTTTTGAAACGAAAAAACCTGGAACTATGTTTGTTTCTTAAGTCTTTTGTTTTTTGAAGAGAAAACTTCTTTTTTGTATAGTCTATGTATGATGACTGTACAGTGTTGCCGCTTTGAAATTTTTTTAAGTTCCAGTGTTGCCACCTTTTCCCGAAATTTTTCCGGGCTTTTGGGGGGATTTTTGTCCAAATGTTTGGAAATTCTCGTCCAGTGTTGCCACCTTTTCTCGGAAAATTTTCTAGGTTTGTTTGTTCCATATAGGAGGCCAAACCCTTGGACCGATCTTCCTGAAATTTTCAGAGTATTTAACTGGAACTCTCGGATGAATTATAGGCTATATGAAGTTTTGATTGGACAAAGAGGCGTGGCACCGCCCATATAACCCAAAAATTTAAATCGCCATATTTTGGGCATTTTTTGAACTACGTCGATGATATTTGGTACATATGGTATTGGCATAATTTGGAATACGTACCAGGAGAAAAGTGGGTGGGACCACGCCCCTTTTTAGGAAAACCAAACCCTTGGACCGATCTTCCTGAAATTTTCACAGCATGTTACTGTGACTCTGGAAGGAATAATAGGCTATATGAAGTTTTGATTGGACAAAGGGGTGTGGCACCGCCCATATAATCCAAAAATTTAAATCCCATATTTTGGGCATTTTTTGACCTACTTCGATGATATTTGGTACATATGGTATTGGCATAATTTGGAATACGTACGAGGAGAAAAGTGGGTGGGACCAGGCCCCTTTTTAGGAAAATTAAAAATCGTAATATAGACATAACTAAAGAACCGATCGTCATTAAATTTTCACAATAGGATATATAAATACTTTTAATTTTATTTTATAACGAGGGGGTAGCGAAGCACACCGGGATAAGCTAGTATGTATATAAAAGAAATTCGTGTTAGTTACACTATTTATAACTCAAGAACAGCTGAACAGATTTGGCTGAAAATTTGTTTGCAGGTAGCTTAGAACCAGGAGAAGGACATAGGATACTAAGGTAAGCCACTTTTCACCTGGGGGGACTAGGGTGCCCTTCTTTGTATGGGGAACTTCCAGTATAGCTAGAAAACTGAAATTCAAATTGCATAATTGATAAAAAATGCTATGCAATAGCTTTACCGCGGCAGTCCCCGAGTGCCACACATCTTTTTTTTATTGTTTTTCCAAATTTTATAAAGTTTATCGCTGATTGTACACTCTTTAATAATTATCTCACTTATCCACGGATTATTAGATCTCGTTTATTTTGGTTTATTGTTCTTGTTGATTTGTTGTATATTTCACAGAATTTTTCATGAATTTTATTATATGTATATGTACATATGTGACAGCGCATAGAGAAAGGGACCTAAGGGTAAAAAAATTAATTTTCACTTTTTTTTTTGATGTGGACATTATCTGATCATCGAATGAGACCGATTCCATGCCCCAAAAGTGTTCCCTCCCAGAGATATGCGCGTTTTATGAAAGTGATGGTACACCAATGATACACGTATTTAAATCTTTAAAATGGCTCTCCTGAACAAAACCGGTTTTTACCCTTAGGTCCCTTTCTATTTTGCGCGTCACATATATATGTCGTTTGCGTTATCATTTTGACGGCTGAGATCATTCCATTTTGTACTTCTTATCAATGATGGAAATTTCAGTACTTTTGTACTATTTTCAGTGCTTTTTCACAACAAAAATACCACAGTCATATTTAGTACTAGTTTTTTGTTTTGCTTTGTTCCTTGTTTAAAAATCTGAGTTATTTTATAATCATTGGCTTCAAAACAAGAACATAAGGAATGCACAAATTAGTTATTCATGTTGTTGTTAGTGTGTGTTTTTTGCAAAAGTATTTAATGTTATTGGTCCAATTTACACGAGATTAATTTTTAGTTCGCACAACTTTTGTTCTTTCGAAAACGCACGAGACTAATTAATCTGGCATAAAATTGTATATATATACAGAGCCTTTTATATCAAAATAAATTAATTTTTAGTTTGTTGTTAAAATAGTTTTGTATTTTTTATATTAAACTTAATTAATTTTTGTTCACGGACAGTCCCATTTCAATTTTCCATCACTGACATGTAGTGAAAAATAAAGCTAGAGATTAACATTATACACATGAATACTGACGAGGTTTAGTGGATTCTACCGGAAACGACGTTTGTTTGTGGTGTTTGATATTGAAAATTTCTTTTTTTGCTTGATATGTTAAGAGTCTTATTCTCTCCGATCAATACGTTACGAACTATAGCCTATAAAAATCAACACACATAAATTTTAATTTTTTTTTCCATTTAAAAGATGTCATTTAAATTTGGTAAGTTTTTCATATTTAGTAACATTTTCAAAAAATTTTGTTTTAATAATTTTTTAGTCATGGCAATACTGAATGCGGTTGAGGAGCACATCCTTCCATATACAACTGTAAAGTACCTTCGTCCATTCCCTTGTTTTCTTTGGGTGGCTTATAATTTGCAACATGGTCCACTCGAACTGCACGTCCTAAGATCTGCAAATTATACGGATTAAAAAGTACGTATTTAAGAACTAACCAAGGCAGATTTAAAGATTTATGAAGTATATCTTAATTTATATAAGTCGAAACTAGCAGCACTAAAAAGTTGATAAGGGTCGTTTGTTGACATTTTTAAAACACCAAATGCGTTTTGTTTATTTAATATTTTTTTCAAATTTTAATACTTATACGTTGCAAAAACATTGGTCCGACCTAATTTGGAAAGACAGAATGCGTCCGTGGCTACTTAAGTTCAGAAAATACTTATTTCGTTACCGTTTGGTTTTGCAAAAACAAAGGCGGATAAGAATTAATGAGCATAAATGTGTACACGTCACTTTTACGTTGCGCAGGGAAACATGCCCGCGTATACAAATTAACACCGAGACTACACCGCAACACACTTTAGTAATATATCTAGGCCTTCATCTTGATCGTCGTTTAACGTGGAAATCGCACATAGACGCAAAGTTGATCCAAATGAAATTAAATGAATTGGCTTATTGGAAGAAACTCTATACTAAGCCTAGACTGTAAACTTCTGTTTTACAACGCGATCCTGAAACCAATTTGGTCCTATGGAATCCAGTTATGGGGCACTGCCTCAGCATCGAATGTAGAAAAAATTCAAAATTCTACGTACAACTACTGCAGCCCCCTGGTATATTCGAAATCAACGAATTCACAAAGATATTGATGTTCCGTTGGTTAAGACACTGTTTTCAAAACACGCGAAAAAATATATTGAAAAACTAGAGTTGCGCCCAAATCCACTTGCGCGCAATATTCTAAATTATAGAGGCCACACCAGGTTGAGAAGGAGGGATACTCTTTCTCTCAGCCGTACACGAGAGATGTAAAACAACAAAAATCAACCGTTGAAATTAATAATATTGTTTAGCATTGGCTGAACATATATTTAACATTTTTAGATTTAAGATTTGAAGAACTTATTCATGTTTCAATTTATAATTGAAGATTCAATAAATAATAAAACTACAAAAAAAAAAAAACTTATTTCACTCACTGCATAAACAATTTTGTGCATGTTGGTCACCTTGTTTATTATTGTTTGTTTGTACAGCTAAGCTGACAAGTTTGCTAATAGGTGCAATTTTTTTGCTTCTTGATCACTATTTAACATGTACAGAGAGCATGATAGCGCACAAGTAATTTTCAGGTTTGTATTTAATTATTTTTTTTTACTGTCGTCATCAGCAACCAAAGTAAAATAAACATTCCTAACGCTTGTAGGTTTATTGCTGTTATCAGAAGATGATCTCATTTAGAGTTCTCTGTTTCTTTTTGTATTCATTTATGTGAGTTTGAGTATGCAAATATTTATGTATTTACACACAATCAAAAAATAAAATAAAACCAGTAAAATAACTGTTTAATAAATGTTTTGTATTTTTTGTGACTTTAAATTTTTGATCATTTTTAATATTCAGTTGCGACGATTATATAATAAACTGCAAGAGTTGAAACTGGCTGTATGTTTTGTGTAAAATTCAAGTTTGTATTTAATTTGTCCTCATCAGCAACCATATTTAGGTAAACATTCATACTGCTTGTAGGTTTTTACAAGAGGAACTCATTTAGAGTTCTCTTTTTTGTTTTCACTTTTAAATATTTTATGTATGTATATACACAGATTAGTTGTGGCAACCGAATTTGTTGCCAACCGAATTGTGGTGGTTGCACCAACTATCATGGAATTCGGTGGCTACAACTACAACTTTCGTGTAGTACCAGTTAATTTTTAGGTGAAGCCATTAACCTAATAGTCGCGACAACCGATAAAATAGATTACCTCCATGGAATTTTAAACGGAAGCTATTCGCGATTATTTATGGTAATTTTTATCTTGGAACACAATTGGATTAATATTTTTAATACTTAACTTAATTAAATTGTTTTACTTACTCATTTGAATTTCAAATTTATTTATGTCCCTTATTGATATTGAACATAGAACTCACATGTTTGAAACACATCGTCTTAGACAACGCAGCCAGATTAGTATTTTAAAATCGACAAATATTTGATTAGTACTTATATTAATATATGTAATTGGTTTTGCCAATTGCCAATTATTCAGTTGTGTTCGCCATTTTGGGATTTAGTAGCACCAAAAGAGTACATTCGGTTGACCTAATCAATTTAAGAATTATAACAACCGTATTATGGTTACATTTATGGTATTATGGTTGTGATCATAGAATGTTGGTTGGATCCATAGATTATTTGAAGCGGTAGCAGATATATAGTCTACGCAACTGATATTCTATTATCACTACCGATTACCAATCAAAATTTTTTCTCCGTGTACTTATGAATGTTACACACAAAAAATAAAAGTTTGACAAGTAAATTAACTGCTGAATTCTTGATTTGTTTTTGTAACTTTTAACAATTTTTAATATTAAGTAGCGACGCATTTTTTGCAAGAAATTTATGTACAGTGGTCATATATACTAGTGATGTTACGAATACTCGTATTCGTATTCGACTATTCGCCTGTTTTAAGATATTCGTATTCGTATTCGCCAAATTCAAGCAAATATTTTTCGAATAATTTTCCCATACATTCTCCAAAAAAAAATCATACAAAAGTTTAAAAAAAGTACATAAAATGTAAAAAAATATATTCATTTTTATTAAAAAAACCCATTGTATTTCACGCAAAGTAATAACCTTCTTAAAAAACAAACAAAAATATATATAAATTATAATTTTAGTTGTCTCAAATGTATTAATAAAATTAAAAATGCTTTCGCAGCAGTGAAATGATCAAAGTACATCATCTATCGGCAATAAATTGGAATATACTCGTATAACTTAAATGCATGATATTTAAAGAAACTCGGTGAGATGTTTTAATTCTGTTTATGTAAATGTATAAGGGTGGGAAGCTACAGGAATCAAACTAAAACTTTTTATATATGAAATTCCACTGACACAGGTGGATGCGCCTTCTGCAAAAATACGTTCGCTAAACAGCACTGAATTATTAATTAAAAACCCAAACAGAGTAAGAAAAACGAAACCTGAAAGTATGGAAGTAAAATAATTAAAAAATGTTCTGTAGAGGTTTTCAAATTCGGCATCTTAATGCAATAATAATGTTAAATCACTAAATTTTTTTTTTATTATTTATAGTTACTAACGCAAAGGCAGGGATTTTTTCCAATTAAAGTTGAAATATAAACCTCAAAAGAAATATTCGTATTCGTATTCGGCGAATACTGTTTTAAATATTCGTATTGGTATTCGCGAATACTAAAAATTGATATTTGTAACATCACTAATATATACCGACTGTAAAAATTTTACACCATTTTCTCTACTCTTTCATCAAAAAATACAGTTGTATCTCTCTTTGTTATAGAAGAGTATTATAAAAAAAAATGTTTTTGCCTCTACTGAAAATTTTAAAATTTTGAGTTAATACCCTCTTGTTGATCAAGTGCGATATGTAAATAACTTGAGGACAATTTAAAGTCAGGAAAGGCCTAGCTATCAGCTATGGCAATCATCCGAGCTGACAGCCCAAGTCAGTGACTAGGCGTCTCCATTAGCCATGAACTTGGTATGAGCATCATGTCAGACATCGCATATGGCTAATGTAGACCGCTCATGTCCATATTTCGTCCATGCTCTGACATCAATGCCCGAACATATGGCTGAGCAACAATGTTCGCCATGAAGTTGGGCAATCAATGTCATTTTTTCTTTGACAATTAATTTTTTTAGGTTATGGCAGCTTATGTTTCAATCAAATATTGTTTTGCAACAAATACTGCACAAAAAACAGCGAAAACCATAAAAAAACACTTTTAAATGCGATTACCACTTAAAAAATACCCAAAACAAACAAATTAATAGAAAAACATGAACTTTGTGAACGCTCCCTACAAAAAATGAGACTAGTCTATACATGCGTGTATGGACTACTCCACAATGAAGTAGGACTACTCCAAAACTAATCCAAATGTATGGGAAAAACATGGTCCAATTTTCATTGCGATGTCCTAGGGCTGGACCACGTAACCTAAAAACTACTCCATGTTACTAATCCAAGGAGTACCCACAGGGACTAGTTTCGAAACTACTCTATTTTGCTATTCCATGGAGTACCCGGTAAATATGTATACATATATGTATGTATCTCTGTCACTAATATAATTGAATGATATTTTAAGTACATATATACAAATGTGTAAATTCAGCCCTTCCATTACATTTATATAAAAATACAAAATAAAATTCAGAAATTTAAAAAACACGAGCTAACTTTCAGATTCCATGAATTTGTTTTAATTTTAACAGGGGAGCTGCCACATTTTCAATAAAACTCCAAACATTTTTAGTGTTGCCAAATGGTATTTATCTACAAATGTGTGTACAAATGAAATGGTCCACGGCCGCATTACATAGGAGTAGTCCAAAAACTACTCCTTTTATATAAAATGGACCATGTACTCCAATAATTTTTGTAGGGGCTTTGATAAACTAAAACTTATGGTTAGTCAGCACATGAACATCTGTAAATATTCGCCACATTCTAGAAGGTGGACATATTATTACCATTTCTCTGCCGACGTTATGTTCATGTCATGTTCAAGTAGATGGCTCGTGACGAAGTAGGGTGACCATTCAACTTTATCATGGCGATATTAAATTAAATGGTTTTGCAATCTGTTCAATTGACTCTTGTATTGAAATCGGTTTTTTGCCAGAATTATTGATCTAGTAAACAACAATTTGTTTGATTTTGGTTGTGTGTGGTATCGTTTTTTGTCTGCGTTTTTTTAGTTTTTTATTAAAATCGTCGTCTGAGCTTTTGTTTTGGTGGTACATTTGTAGCCATGTTTATTTTCAAATTAGGGGAAATATTTTCAAACTGTAAAACATTCTACATAACCATCTAATAGCATTTATAAGTACATACATATGTATACATTTACCTTAATACCATTTAGATTATCGACTGCTAAAGTTGTTGAGCGCTGGTCTTCGTAACAAATAAAGCAGAATCCCTTTGATTTTCCAGAATTTTTATCGCGCGATAAATTTATATTAACAATTTCTCCATACTGGGAGAAGACACAAATAATATCTCCTTCAGTCAGACTGTATGGAAAACCGCCAACAAATATCCAAGCAGAGTCCCTATACATATCATGCCAAGATCCGCTTCCTTTTGTACGCTTTAACTCAAGTTGACTAAGTTCAAGCACATTTTTCATGTTCCTGCAACATACATACATATGATTGAATAGATTATGTTTTATATAATTATGATAATGATTACTTTTAAAGAAATAAATTAGATAAGCTGCGAAATGCATATTGTTTAAATGCAGATGATTAAACTTAATTGCTAGTTAAACAATAAATCTTAAAGTTAAGCAAATATGCAGGTAATTGTAAATACCCAATTCTTTGCAAGTAATTGCACTTAAAAAATACAAATAACATGGTCTATAGGAAGGGCCCGAAATATTACTTGTATATTGAGCAATTTCATATCCTACCTTTTTTTAAGAGAATGATCTTACAAGGACCATTGCTCAAGTCATGCCGATAAAAACTTTCTTTACAAATGGCACTGACACTCTTTCAGGTACATCGTTTATTAAAAATTTAATAAAAAAAAATCAATAAGCTGTTAAAAAGTTTGTTAAAAAAACTTTTTTCATATCTATTTGAATTATTTCCTTTAGAATAGTTTTTTTTTATTTATTTTATTTAACAGATTTTACATACGAGTATAAAAATAAAAATAAATGTTGTCATTAAACTTAAAAATTGGTTAATGCACCTACTGTTAAATGGCGGTAAGCGGACCTGTAGTGCGATTCAGTATGAAATTTTAAAGACAATTGTTTGGTTAAAAGTAGTTAACCTTAAAATAAACGCTTTTGTTATTCAGTAACACTTTTTTAACAATTGACGTTATCTTCAAGCGTTTTCTTGAACAGCTGTTTCGTTAACTAAACAACAGCATTTTTTTAGTGGTTTATTTTAACAAAGTAAATTTTTTTTTATAATATAATGGCTTTTGAGTATTTGGCATTAAATTTAACACGGAATGAGCCAATGATAAATGCACCAACAGTAAATCGTCGTCTTCTCCGTGATGTAGACAGTGCTTTTCATTTAACAGCTGCAGAGTTTCAAAAACTCTATCGATTAACTCCAGAATTGGCTGAAGATTTAGTTTTTCAGCTTGATGGCCAATTAAGAGGGTCGAGGATAACGGCAATATCTACTGAGAAAAAGGTAAATTGTGGAACATTGAAGGTAATTTGAAATATCAGCTAATAGATTTGTATTGCAAGGTGCTAGCAGCTTTGCGATTTTACGCAACTGGATGCTACCAGCGGCCTGTAGGAGAACAGTGGGGAATATCCATGAGCCAGTCATCCATAAGTCGATGCATACATGGCGTAACTAATGCTATCAACCATTGCATGTTTTTTAAAAACGTGAGGTTTCCAATGACCCAAGTTGAGCGACAAGCTGCAAAGGAAACTTTTGCTTCAGCTCCCTCGTCTTTTGTAAGGGGCACTATTGGAGCTGTGGATTGTACACACATCTCGATTTTGGCCCCAAAAAGTCATGAGGAGGCTTATGTCAATCATCATGGTTACCATTCTCTCAATGTACAAATGGTAAGAATAAATTACATATGTACATATGTATTTGGTTTCCATAATCATTTGCTAATACTTACAGATATGTGATCCAAATTTAAAAATACTAAACGTAAATGCTAAATACCCGGGAGCACGACATGACTCATACATATGGAGTTGCTCTGCAGTGCGAAGAGTCATGCAAAGGAGTTTTGAAAATGGAAACCATAATATGTTTCTGATTGGTATTTTTCATCATAGAAATCAACCTTAAATTAATTGTATTTAAAATAACTACAAAATATCTACAGGTGATTCCGGATACCCATTGGAACCATGGCTGATGACCCCTTTACCAAATCAGCCAGAGATGAGTCCCAAATTTCTTTACAATGAAGCACTGTGCAAGGCTCGCAACCCTATTGAAAGACTCTTTGGTGTTCTTAAAGGCACTTGGCGATGTTTATCACAACAAAGAATGCTGTTATATGATCCTGAAATTTCTGGAAAAATAGTTAATGCTTGCGCAGTATTACACAACATTCATTTAGAAGAGCATAGGAACATATTTAATAATGAGATCTACGAGCCTCAAACAGGTAGTCTTTTGGAAATCCAAAATACAACATCATCAACAGCAAAGCGCGTTCAAGACCGACTAATTGCTAATTTTTTTACCTAAATAATATATGTATGCGTGTATAAGCTGTATTTAAAAAATTTTAATTAATAACTTGAAAATAAAATGCCAGTTATACAAAAAAAATTCATTTATTTATCACATTCGGTTGACAAAAAAATTCATTTATTTATCACATTCGGTTGACAATAACTAAAAATTAAAAAAACAATTCTTAAAAACTAACAATGGTTTTGACAAAAACGATTTTTAAAAAAATAAAAAATAAACAACAAAAACAATTCTTAAAAAACTAAAATAGGAAATTCATATATGTACATATGTATATAAATTCTTATTACAAAAAAAACCAAAACAATTCTTAAATAACTAAAAAAAGGAACTAAAGCAAAACAATTTTTAAAAAACTAAAATAGGAACTTCATATATGTACATATATAAATTCTTATTACAAAAAAAAACCAAAACAATTCTTAAATAACTAAAAAAAGGAACTAAAGCAAAACAATTCTTAAAAAACTAAAATAGGAACTTCATATACTTATATAAATACTTATTACAAAAAAAAAACAAAAACGGAACTTCATACATTAAAAAACTAATAAAAACTTACAACAAACTATTACTGCAAACGGTTGATGGAAGTCGCTAAATTATTGAATGCATCGGCCACATGCTTCAGCCCTTCTCCCATCGTTTTAATTGCCTCAGCCATTACTTTGGTGTTTTCAACATTCTGCTTGCTATTTTCAACATTCTGCCGATTACTTTCAGCCAGCATCTATTAAAAAATGATATGTATTAAAAAGTATATTTAGTACATACATACATTAAAAATACCTCTAAAGCAATAGCCTGTCGTTTGGCTATTTCTAAAAATTTGTCCCGCGTGTCGTCCTCCTCCAATCTTTTCCTCTTCAGGCATCTACGCGGGGTCTTCGGTGTTTTTGGAGTTTCCACATCGAACTCGTCTCTTGATGATGCCTTTATTTCAAGCATCACGTCCTCGTCACCATCTTCCAAACGCAGTTGTAATTCCTTACAATGAAAACAATTGTAAAAAAAGGTATAAGAAAATTTATTTAATTTGAACTTACCTCTTCCAATGGCACATTTTCTGCGACGAATTCATTACCCTTGATATAATCGGTCCCAATCAAGGATACCACCCTCCTCTCTAGCTCCGAAACTGGTTCCAGGTTGATGGGCCTATTTCCGGTAAGAGCTTGTTGTCATCTACGATCTCGCACTTTCGTACTTGTGCGACGTTTTAAGTCTTTCCATACCTTTTTGTACAAATTTTATTTAGCCAAAATTTCATATCTAAACCAATGTTTACTTACCGAATGCCACTGCTCAACAGTTTTCAATGCTCCACCAGCACTGTTAAGCTTTGCTGATAGCTCACTCCACTTCTTCTCCTGTTCATATTTGCCGTGCATCTTAGCAAATTTGCCTGCAGCTAATCCCGGATTTTCAACTAAAAAGTCTACCATGAGACTTAGCTGCTCTGCTGTGGCGCGGCTTCGCTTCACGTTTGCTGTAGGGTTCATTCTGAAAACAACACATACATACATATGTACATTTAATAATTTAGAAGTAATAATATTACATTATAAATACTTACTTTGTCCAGAAATAAAAAAATAGCTTAAAAATTAAATAAAAGCGTCTGCGCGCAATGTAAGAATATTTTATTTGTATTCTCTTTTGTGCTTTTCGTTATTTTGACATATGGTTTAGCAGAGATGCCACTTGATTTCAATTTTTAACCAGCAGTGTTAACAAGGTGTTACTGAATCGCACAATCGTTAATGCAAACAGCCACACAGGCGTTATATATTAACAGATAACGAATCTTTAAAAGTTACTGAATCGCACTACTGGGATATCAAAAAACTTCTGAGATACAAGATCTTTTTTTAATATCATCCGCACACTTTTTAAGGCAATTTAAAAGTTTTGAATTTTTACAAAATTTTTACATTTATTTGAGCATGTACTCAAGTATTTATGTTTTATATTTTATGTTTTATATTTTATTTATTTGTTGCGGGTTAGCAATATCTAGATATATATTTCGTTGGTAGCTATACCAATTCATCAGTAGATGTTTTACCCTTTATGTTAAAAAAAAAATTTTTTTTAAACATAAAGGGTAAAACATCTACTGATGAATTGGTATAGCTACCAACGAAATATATATCTAGATATTGCTA
The DNA here is from genome assembly GCA_947311025.1 of Lypha dubia. Taxonomy (NCBI): domain Eukaryota; kingdom Metazoa; phylum Arthropoda; class Insecta; order Diptera; family Tachinidae; genus Lypha; species Lypha dubia. Next base: position 100,212,450 of record OX371260.1, on the reverse strand, counting down.
ACCCGCAACAAATAAATAAAAAAAAAAAAAAAAAAAAAAAAAAAAAAAAAAAACTTTCCGACTTCAGCACAGCATATAATAAAAAAAAATTGTTTTGGTTTACTTAGAATTTTATTATAAATTTAATGCTGCTTTTAAAATTTAAATCGGACTGTAAATTAAAAAATTATTAGGAAAAAACTAAAACAAGCCAAGGCAAAAAAAAAATGTTTTCCCCTAAAATTCAAATATCTTCTTAGGAATTATTTCTTTAAATTTTTTTCGTTTCTTTACATTTAAAAAAGTTCGATTTCTCGTGGCTCGTTTTCTTGCGGCAGGTAAGCTGGCGAATAACCGATTGACTCTGAAGTACTATTCTTTACTGCCAACATGACCTCAGTTAATTCTTAATCCCATGTGGTATGATTCAGTCTCGCGAACATGGCGATTCTCGTTTTCACTGTTCTGTTGACTCTTATTAAGTTTTTGGTTTTGACTCTTTGGGTGGAATTACCTGCGGTGAAGCACTTTCAGTCGCGGCCTGTGAATTTCGTATCGTTGTCTATGAACAGGTATGGGCACCACTGCATTGAAAGCTTTGCATGTGTGGCACTGTATTGGTTTGTTTACGTTTGTATTTGTTGGTTTTATGCTCTTTTTCCCTTTGTATTTTTCTCATTTAATGACATCCGACCACGGTTGCCAGATTTGACGATCTATCGTCATTTTGACGATTTCAGATGCCAAAAAAGGCAGTTTGACGACGTGACGATTTTGGTCATAAATTTGACGATTTTTAAACAATTATAAGTTGGCAGCGTTCTACAGAACATTGACACTACCATGATGTCATAAACAAGGTGTCAGCGCTACGAAAGCTGAATATTTTTTGCTCTACTTATTAGGTCGCTTCAAATGTCAAAGAGCTGTTTTTCTAGTTCTATTTTTGAGCATTCTATGTATATCTACAAAAACGTTGGCTCTAGTTTTACGTTGAACTATGTGACCAAGTTTTATCGAGATTTGACTTTGAAGACAAATTCAAAGCATTAAGCTAAATTAATCCCTACAATCTTATAAAAGAAAATAACAATTCATTTAATGATATTCTTGAAGTATTTTCACAATTTGTTAAAGAACGTGAAAGACAGGAAATTGAATCTTAGTTCAGACAAATTAAATTACTAAATTTAGAATAATTCTTCCCGGATACGGACATAAAACTTTTATATTTTTGGAAAAAGATTTCAGAGATGAAAAAAAACTCTAGTCTTTTATTTCATTTAAAATTAAACAAGTGTAATTGTTTTGACCTGATTTAATAAAACGGTTCAACTCCAATATATATGTTTAATTTTTTTTTTAATTTTTACAAATGTGTTGTAACATGAATAATACTATGTATCATCATTTTTAATTTAAACGCAAATTTTATCACTAATTTCTCTAAAACTTTAAACTTGCTAATATTTTGTGGATATGGTATGTAGCTATTGTATTAAAAAATGCACAAAACACCTGTTTATACTTTGTTTTAACAGCTTGTCTCTTTATTGATAAGAATTTACTTTATTTTATATAAAAACCCTTGAATTTTATTTGTTATGTTTTATGTTTTGTTAAATAAAATGAATCTTTTGTTTGAAAAAATTTAAATTTTATATTCGACGATTTATTGACGACTTCGGAAAACTGTTTTGACGATTTTACGCTAAAAATTTGACGAATTCGGACCCATTTCATCTGGCAACTATGCATCCGACGCACGTCTGTTTCGTTCGAAATTTTCTACTAGACTAAGCACAATTTCGTTTCTCTGCTTCGCTTATCAATTTTGTGTATGTACACATCGTTCGCTCTTTTTGCATTTGCCCACACTTGTCTATGAAGAACACCTTTGGGACATAACTTTGGGCTTCTATTCGCTCTCGTAGTTCCTTTATCACGTCTTCTGCAAACATCATGTGTAGTAACGTGATTCTAACTTATTTTAAAATAAAACCTTCAGTTGGAAACAAATTTAAAACGTATCGGTTAGCAACTATTGGATTCAGTGGCAATATGAATATTATTATTAATATCTCTGCGGTTATATCTACGGTGACCATCCGTTCTTTTTTGATTTGAACAAAATAAATTGTCCTTTTTTTAATTGAATTGTTCTTTTTTGTCCTTTCTTTTTGATGGCTAATGTTCTTCTTTAGTTTCAAAAAATAAAATTTTTATTTTCTCAAAATACCGAAATTTTAAACTCAATACAATATAAATTTATTACCACCCAAGACAGAAATTGCCTGGCAACACTGAGAAGTGTATATTTAATGTGTCAAATTTTCTGTCAGTTTTCAAATGGACTGTAATAAATTAGTTTTTATTTATTTTATTTTTGTCTTAGAGCTTGTATATTTGGAGCTCCTAAGACTGTTGATTTATAAATTGAATTATTAACTAAATGACATTGGCTTATATACTAATTATGAGAATTATTCTTAGGGGTACCTTAACATAAGAGTAAAAGAATAGAAATATATATTATTGTTGGGTAAGCATATTTAGCTTCCAACTATTTATATATGGCATGTGTTCAACAGTTTTAAAGTTCAACGAGTGCATACTTAAAAGCAACAGATACTGTGGTGGATGGTAGCAGCGAATTAAAACAATTGTTGCTGTTTCAGTGGTTATAGGCAAACTCTTCAAGTTTATTTAAGTTTTCTTACTTCTACTTATTCTTAAAATGTGTTATACTTAAAGGTGTTACCATAGTGTTAATAAAAGAAGTAACAAGGTTGTATTGCTTATTTGTACTAAATCATTTATGGCCAATGTTGCCATTACACCTCCCTTCCGTGGGAAAAAAAATTTTGAACCAACACAGTTGATCAGACTGTTTTGATTCAAGATTTTCTTTTTTTTTTATATATATATAAATAAAATCTGTTTGTATATTTTTTTTGTATATTTTATGTTTTTCTTAAGTATATATTATGTGTTTTTTTTTTAAATTTATATCGTACATATATTTTGTAAAACAAAATTCAATTAGTTTTGTTCTCAAGCAAATACTTTTGTTGCTTGTTTTTTTTTTGGTTTTTTTTTTAATAGTTTGGTTTTAAAAATATTATGAATTTAATTGAAATCCATTTTTAGTTTCTGATTATGTTTTAGTTTGATTTAATTTAATTAAAATTATTATTTTTTTTGCTATTTTAAAAATATTTTATGCTTTTCTAATTCTATTTTTATGTATGGTTTTTTCTTTTTTTTAAATTTTCATTGTATATAGTGACATTTACACCATTAATATTTTTTACAATGAATGGACCATCATAGATGGGTTTAAATTTATCATACGGTTCTTTTTTGATATATACTTTATCATTAATTTTTAAATTGCACGGGTTTGCAAATTTATCATACAGATTTTTATTTCTTTTCTTATGTTTTTCTAACAGTTCATTTGCCATAGTGTGCGACTTTTGTAATCTATATTTAACCTCTTTGCTATAACTTTCTACATTATAAATAGGATCAATTTTATCCAGTTTCAGTTCATTTGGCATAATTGCTTCTTTTCCAAATACAAGTTCGAACGGTGTATATTTATTATCAAAAGTTGAACTTGAAGTTGTGTTATGGAAGAAAGTAAAATACTTTAAGTAAGTATCCCAGTCCGATATGTTTTCGCTGATATAAGATCTTATGTACTCATTAAAAACTCTATGATTTCGTTCAGCTGTTCCTACGGTTTGGTGGTGGTAAGCGGTTGAAAAATTTAACTCAATGTTTAAATATTTGCATAGTTCACAAAAAATATCATTTTTAAATTCAGTACCTAAATCAGTTTTGATTGACTTCATTCTACCGTAAATCAAAATGAAATTTTCAAAAATTGCTTGTGCAACAGTTTTTGCACTTTTATCTGGTATAGGTATCGTAACAAGATATTTTGTAAAATCGCATATTAATGTTAATCCATATCTATTACCATATTTTGATGTTGGTAACGTACCAATTGTGTCCAATACTACCACTTCAAAAGGTTTAATCGGTGTGGGTGTAAGTGTGAGTTTTTCTTTTGTTCCAACTCTAACTTTATTCGTATTACATTCTGTACAATTTTTAATAAAAGAAGCGATATCCCTAGTCATTCCTTTCCAGTAATATTTTGTCATTAACTTTGCATATAATCTTTTTCTGCCACAATGACCACCTAAAATTGGATCATTGTGATGAATTTTCAACAGTTTTGTTTGTTTATCCTTATCAAATACCATTTCTATTGGTTCCACTAACATAATTTTCAGAGTTGTTAATACTCTATTACCATGGGTTTTTAATTCATCAATTTTGTATTTACTAAAAATTGAATCGTCCTTAGACCATTCTAATATATAAATATTATGATTGTTTGCTTCCCTTTGAAGCATCAAAAGCATATCCTCGAAATTCAATGTTTCGTTAACAATCTGAATATTTATTAAAAATTTCAATTTAAATCTATTGAATATTTTAAATTTTATGTTAGTTAAGTTATTATGTTCGTAATTTATTTCTGATTTGATTTTCGAAATGGTTTTGTTAAAATTCTGGGAAAATTTTTCGTATACTTGTAACTTAATTTCATTATAATTTTCTGAAGTTGGTTTGTTTATGTAATTCCGCTTAGACATTGCTCGAGTTGTCACGGCGAGAATTTATTCAGTATATATCTCTTTTTTCAATTCGTCAATCGAAATACTCGAATCGAACTCGAATTTTATCACCATTTTTACGGTATTGGGTGCAATAGTGGCAATATACATATGTACATATTTAAGGCACCACGAAATAAGCCCCAATGAAATAAGCCCCAAATCGAAAAATGAAATAAGCCCCAAAAAATTTTATGAAATAAACCCCAAAAAAAATTAAATAAGCCCCAAAAAAAATTTACGAAATAAGCCCCAAATAAAATGAAATAAGCCCCAAAAAATTTTATGAAATAAGCCCCAAATTTTTAAAAAATTAAACAAACCCCAAAAAAAAATGAAATAAGCCCCAAATTTGTTAACTTTATGATGTAAGCTTAAGAAGAAATCATAAAATGCAAGAATTTTATCCTGTAAATTATATCGAACACCGGCTTCGCGTTCCAAGCATTCTTTGCATAACCGGCCTACGGCCGGGCGCAAGGAATTTATCCTCTATGGTATATCGAACACCGGCTTCGTGTTCCAAGCATTCTCTGCATAACCGGCCTACGGCCGGGCGCAAGGAATTTATCCTCCATGGTATATCGAACACCGGCTTCGCGTTCAAAGTATTTTCTGCATAACCGGCCTACGGCCGGGCGCAAGGAATTTATCCTCTATGGTATATCGAACACCGGCTTCGCGTTCCAAGCATTCTCTGCATAACCGGCCTACGGCCGGGCGCAAGGAATTTATCCTCTATGGTATATCGAACACCGGCTTCGCGTTCCAAGCATTCTCTGCATAACCGGCCTACGGCCGGGCGCAAGGCATTTATCCTCTATGGTATATCGAACACCGCTTCGCGTTCAAAGTATTCTCTGCATAACCGGCCTACGGCAGGGCGCAAGGATTTTTAGATCTATTTTACGGATATGAAATAAGCCCCAAATAAAATGAAATAAGCCCCAAAAAATTTTATGAAATAAGCCCCAAATTTTTAAAAAATGATATAAGCCCCAAAAAAAATGAAATAAACCCCAAACAAAAAATTTGAAAATTTTTTGGGGCTTATTTCATTTTTCGATTTGGGGCTTATTTCATTGGGGCTTATTTCGTGCCACCCATATTTAACTATGCGCCTGTCTATGTGGACGCAGACAGAACAACAACGTACATAAATTTCGGCCAAAATATTTTTCTCGAGGCTTTTTCTTTTAATGATTTTACTTTTGCTGCTTTTGTTTTAAAGAACTTTCTTTCATAATTTTTTTTAAGTTTTTCTTGCTGTGATATATTTGTTTTCTTGTTATGTTTTGTTATGGTAATTTTATTTCAGGTCGTTACTTGGCAACACGAATTTTAGTTTTCTATTTTATTGAAAATCTTAAAATTTTTTTGTATATTATTTAGCAAATTATATTGTTTTAAAGTTTCTAACTTTATATAATTTTGTTTTTTTTTTAAATTGTAGTTTGTCTTTCTTTGTCTCGTGATATCAAGACTTCTTGTTGTTTGATCAGATTGTACAATTGATTTGTCTCGGTCGCCATGTGGTGGATGGTAGCAGCGAATTAAAACACTTGTTGCTGTTTCAGTGGTTATAGGCAAACTCTTCAAGTTTATTTAAGTTTTCTTACTTCTACTTATTCTTAAAATGTGTTATACTTAAAGGTGTTACCATAGTGTTAATAAAAGAAGTAACAAGGTTGTATTGCTTATTTGTACTAAATCACTTATGGCCAATGTTGCCATTACAATACTTTGTGTAGCTTATATCTACAATCAAACAAATACAGTTAATAAATGTGATTCATTTAAGTGCATTGTGCTGCTGCACTTGATTAACTGTACAAGTGTCAAATTACCGACACACACAAAATACAAACATTTGACGTCTCGAAGCTATTTTAAAATTAGTGGATATAATTTTTACGATACTAAGGATCCTCGAGGTAGAGCTTGTGGTGGCTCTGGAATCCTAATAAAAACTCGAATAAAACACTACCTGCTAAATGACCTTCGTGAAGAATATCTTCAAGCAACAAATATCTGTATTGAAAATTTTTATCAAAAGCTTATGATATCATCTGTTTATTCTCCTCCCAGGTTTTCAATTTCAGAGAGTCAATATACCGCATTTTATACAACACTGCGGTCCCGTTTTCTAGCAGCTGGCGACTACAATGCTAAACACACTTTTTGGGGTTCACGTTTAATAAGTCCTAAGGGTCGTGTTTTGTTTGACACAATTTCAAAAATGGGTTTGAATGTAGTGTCAAGTGGTCAGCCAACATATTGGCCAACGGATCGACAAAAAATTCCTGATGTTATCGACTTTGGAATCTCGAAAGGTGCGCCCAGCGAAATGATGGAAAAAGAAGCATCTTTGGATTTGTCTTCAGATCATTCGCCTACTATTATCACTATTTACTCACACACAACCGCAAGACCAACATGTGATTTACCGCTGACATCTGCACGTATTAACTGGCTGAAATACAAAAATATTTGTGTGCTCATTGCACGGAAAATATGCCATTGAGAACACCTGCTGACATAGAAAATTCTATTAGGTTGTTTGAAGCACATGCTAAACAAGCTGCTCTTAATGCTTCTTCAATTCAACCAAATCAACAAGCGAGATTTAACAATATTTTTTGTGCATATATAGAAAGGCTATTGACCGACAAACGGAGAGCTCGACGAGAATGGCAACGATACAGATCGCCTCAGCTAAAATTAAGGCTTAAGGAGTGTACCAAGCAGCTTAGAAAAGTTTTGCAAACACAAAAAACAGCTTCGCTGCAAAAATTTCTGCAAGAACTCGATGCAACACCATCAACAGATTATTCGCTGTGACGTGCAGCCAGAGGACTTAAAAGGCCGGTGATATGTAAACCTCCATTACGAGCTTCAAATGGTGACTGGGCAAGAACTGATGCTGAAAAAGGTGCTCTTTTTGTTAAACACTTAGAAAAGGTATTTACTCCAAATATTTCTGCTGATATTACTGAACTGCCGCCAGTCGTCGCTTTACCAGAAATTCCGCTAAGATTTAATATTGTGGATATTCAAAGGCTATTACAAGTCTAAACTCAAAAAAAGCCCCAGGTATTGATAGAATAAGAAACAAAATGCTGCAAGAATTGCCTTTCATTGCAAAACAAAAATACTATTCATCTTTAATAGTATTTGACGACTGCAATACTATCCGGCAGAATGGAAGGTTTCGATGATTACTATGATACCAAAGCCCGGTAAGGATCATACAAAGGTTGAATCCTAACGGGCTATCAGTTTATCGTCCAATATGTCGAAACTTTTTGAAAAACTGTACATGAGCAAGCTGACTCCTATAGTAACTAGCAGTGCATGTATTCCAGATCATCAATTCGGTTTTCGCAGTCAGCATAACACTATTGAACAAACTCACAGACTTGTGAATGTTATAAGAGAAACTTTTGAAAAAAAGAAATATTGTTCAGCGCTTTTTATTGATGTCGCACAGGCCTTTGATAAAGTATGGCACGAAGGTCTTGTCCACAAATTAACACAAAATCTACCCGCAAACATCGTCAGGCTCTTAAAAAGCTATCTAGAGGAACGAAAATTTGTAGTTAAGGAAGGCAATTTTTCAAGCCCCCCGCAGTCGATTGAAGCCGGAGTCCCTCAAGGCAGTATCTTCGGTCCTTTACTTTATTTAATATATGCCTCTGACTTACCGTTAAGCAGTATTATTCACACGTCAACATTTGCTGATGATACGGCTTTTCTAAGCGTTCATGAAAATCCTGTAGAAGCTTCCCGGAATCTACAAGGGTACATCTCTAAATTGGAAACATGGCTATAACAATGGCGGATAAAAGTGAATGAGCAGAAATGTGTACACGTTACTTTTACTTTACGCAGGGAAACATGCCCGCCTATACAAATCAACACCGAGACTATACCGCAACACACTGTAGTAAAATATCTAGGCGTTCATCTTGATCGTCGTTTAACATGGAAATCGCATATAGACGCAAAGTTGACACAAATGAAATTAAAAGCAGCCCAAATGAATTGGCTTATTGGAAGAAATTCTATATTAAGTCTTGACTGTAAACTTTTGTTATACAACGCGATCCTGAAACCAATATGGGCTTATGGAATCCAGTTATGGGGCACTGCCTCAGCATCAAGTGTAGAAAAAATTCAAAGGCGATAAAACAAAATTCTACGTACAATTACTGCAGCCCCCTAGTATATCCGGAATCAGCGAATTCACAAAGATCTTGATGTTCCGTTGGTGAAGACAGTATTTTCAAAACACGCTAAAAAATATATTGAAAAACTAGTATTGCACCCAAATCCACTTGCGCGCAACATTCTAAATTATAGAGGCCACACCCGGTTGAGAAGGAGGGATACTCTTTCTCTCAGCCGTGCACGAGAGATGTAAAACATCAAAAATCAACAGTTGGAATTAAAAATTTTGTTTAGCACTGGCTAAACATATATTTATGTATTTTTAGATTTAAGATTTGAAAAACTTATTGATGTTTCAATTTATAATTGAAGATTCAATAAATAATAAAACTACCACAAAAAAAAAAAAAAAAAAAAAAAAAACACACAAAATATCTTGCTTGCAGTTTGTCAATGCTTGCATGTTGCGGTACTATTGAATCGCAATGCATACCACACACTGTTGGCCACATGCTACAGGACTGTGTAGAATTTTAATTGTTTTTATCAAATAAAATATCAATAATAAAAAAAAAAACATTCTTCAGAAAAATATTAATAATATACATATAATTCTTAAACTACTGTTTTTAATTATTTTTATTTATTGAATTTTGTTATTTTTGTATTATTGGCTAAATTTAAATTTTTTGTTAATTTTGATTCATTTTTTGTTTTAACGACGTACATATGAACTTCTAGGCATATTTAATTTCTGGTTTAAACATTAAAATAAGTACATAAATATGTAACTACTTGTACTAGTCACTAATATTACATTGTTTGAACTATATTTTTATTTTATTGATATAAAATACATCTTTTAAATTTTATTTATTTGTTTCGTTGCTAGCCATACCAACTCATCAGCAGATGTTTTACCCTTTATGATGAGTTGGTATGGCTACCAACGAAATATATATTTAGATATTGCAAACCCGCAACAAATAAATAAAATTTAAAACATAAATACTTGAGTACATGCTCAAATAAATGTAAAATTTTATAAAATATATCAATTTAATTTAGTTAATACCAATCATTTTTATTTAATTTTGAGTGTCCTTTTTTTTGTCGAAAAATATGGTCACCGTAGTTATATCGACCATAGCAAAGTGGTGAAACGACATCTGTCACAATAGAGAAAAGTAATTGTTATCAATGACACGCACTGATTAGAAAATAATAGTTCCAAGAAATATTTAAAAAGTTTTTTTTTTGTCATTGGCACGCCTTTTCAGCACTTTGTACCATGCTGGTGAATTTCCAAAGAGTTGGAAGGTTGCCAATGTAACGCCGATCCCTAAAAAGGGGGAGGCCAACAACCCTGAAAATTACCTCCCAATTGCAATTTGTTCTGCGCTTTCCAAAATAATGGAAAGTATGTTGAATTTCCATCTTGTAAAGTATTTGGAGCTCAACAGTTTACTTAGCGACCGGCAGTATGGCCGCTCTACGTGGGACCTACTAGCTTTCCTATCGGAGAAGTGGTGTAATAGCATACATCACTTCGGCGAAAGTAAAGTGGTGGCTCTAGATATTTCCAAGGCATTTGATAGAGTGTGTAATGGAGCACTTCTGTCAAAACTGATTGCTTCGATTTGTACGAGATTTCTCAGAGATCGCACTATACGAGTTGTTGTAGATGGGGTCTCATCAATCGAGTTCAAGATAAATTCAGGGGTACCGCAAGGCTCCGCTCTTTCTCCTACCCTTTTTCTTATTTTTCTTAATGACCTTCTACGTCGAACTTCCAACCCTATCTACTCTTTTGCAGATGACAGCAGCTTAGTTCATTCGTATTCATTCAGTAATAGGCCAAACCCGTCGGAGATCCGGGCAATGCGGCAAAATATGAATAATACACTAAATCGCGATCTCCTGACAATTTCAAGTTGGGGTCATGCTAACAGGGTCAATTTTAATGCACGAAAGACCCAATGTGCTATGCTTATGTACAGACGTATGACGGGACATGCTGTAGACATGGATGGTATATATATTGAGGAATCAGAAGCTCTTGAAGTTCTTGGCATGAACATTCATTGTGATGTTCGATGGAATGACCACATTTTTCATGTCTCAAAAGAAGCATTCAAGTGCCTCGGCTTTTTAAGACGGTGTAGGTGTAGGACATACTCCATCTGATCTCCTTAATATTTATACCACCTTTATCCGAACTAAAATGGAATACAACTCTCATGTATGGGCCGGTGCTCCAAAATTTAAGTTACTCGACCGCGTACAGGATAGGGCGAAGAAGCTTATCTGCGACAGTAGGGTAGCCAACTCTATTGACTCACTGGAGCATCGACGCAATGCTGGGTGAGTTTCATTGTTCTATCGCTACTACAACGGAATGTGTTCAAATGAAATCAGGGAACTTGTTCCCGAAACCCGTCACTTTTCAAGTACAACACACTCTTCATCAAGGGCATATCCCTTTGTTTTTGATATGTCAGTGAATCGCACCACACATTACAGAGAAAATTCGTAGTTTAGCCGTACTGGAATAAACTCCCCGCAGAGGTCTTTCCTGCCACGTTCAGTGTGTTAGGGTTCAAATCGAATGTCCACAAACACTACTCTCTTTATCCTCCTTCCCAAAACCTATTTTCCTAGTTCCGGCTCAATGCCGTGCTTACGTAGGGGTCATCCCCTGAGTGCTGGTCCTAATTAAAAAAAAAAATCCAAAATCATCTTCTTAATGGTAAAAGGAAGACACACATTTTATTTTATTTTGTGGAAATCAATCCCTATAATAAATATTACGAGATGTATTTCTGCTGAACCACCCATTATAACATCAGTATTAAATTCTGGAATTCCTAGCTTCAGCATTTGGTGGACAAAAAGAAACAGAATTATTATATATTAAAGTAAATTATTATAAAACTATAGGCTATAATTATTTTTTTAGAAAAAAATATATAAAAAACCCTTTATTTACCACAATCACTTTTAGATGCTCAACAAATTGCAGTGGCTTATACTAACATCAACATAATTTTTATTTTTATTTATTTAATTATCATTATTAAAAACATTACCTAATTTCCGTTTTTAAGTTTAATAACCATTATTGTTGACTAAACATGTTATTCTACTTATTATTTCTGTTTTAAATTCAATTACCTAAACATTTTATTTTATGACCTAATTTTGTATTAAGTTCATTAACCATTGTTGCTGACAAAACAGAAATTAATATTTTTAACTTTAAGTTTGTAATAAAAAAAAGAGGAAATATTAAGTTCAGTAATTATGCAAACTTTGTTTATTATTCTTACTAAGCAATTTAAATCAATTTATTGTAAAACAATTTAGTATATAAGAATGAAAAATAAAGCAATCAATTCTATCGTTTTAAGGCATTTAAAGTGTTTTAATTGATTCGATTAGCGTACTTCAGGTTCCAGTGCTTGTAGGAACAAATAAGGCAAAATAGTTTCAGTTCAGATTTATGTGTTTGAATTGAAGTAAACTATCGCCTTATCCTACAGCAGTGTTTTCAGATTTCCTGTGAGAAATAAAAGCAAAAATAAAAAAGCACTAATTGTAAGAGCTCTACCTAGAGATTCGAGGGGTAAACACAGAAAGCCTGCGTGTATGTTCCATAAAGTAACTAAAATTAAGCTTTTTTGCACAAGCGGTCAGAAGGTAGTTACAACAAAAGACATCAAACAAAGTTTAAAATTTAATTAAAAAAAGAGAGAAATATTATCACATAGTAATTACTAAATAATCGCGTTAGTTTGGAGTTTGTCGAAGAAAGAATTGTGTGAAATAAAACAAAAAGTAAATTTTAAAAGTAAAATAGATAGAATTATAGTAGAGGAGAGAGAACATGTATACATATAATATATCTAATAAAGTTAAATTTGCTGTTGTCCATGGTACAAATTTTAAAAGAAAATAATTAATAGAACGCAAGCAACAAAATATAATTATAAAAAGAAACAATAGTAACTGCTAATTCGTGAGACAAAATTCGCACGCAGCTAGTTATATTTAAATTTTTAAAGAGACCTTTATTTTATTCCCCATCGATACAATACTTCGCAGTCTGGAAGACCTTTCATCATTGCAGTTCAGCGTGAGTTAATTTTAAATTATTGATATAAGGGGCTGTGCACATATTACGTAACGCTCTTAGGGTGGTGGGGGGTTAAAGATTTGTTACGGATTGGAAATTTTGCACTGAAAAATTATAAAAAAGCGTTATGGGGGGGGGTATAAAGTCTCTCAAAAGATGGCAGGCGAAGAAAACTATGACGAGATAGTTTTTACCCAAAACCAGGACGAAAGCTTTTCCCAACCAAAGCTACCCGATGCTGAAGAAGTAGAATTTTCTGGTGAATGCTCTCCCTTTGAAGCTTAAAGGTCTTTATGGCTGAACGCTTCAGTTAAGTTCCTTATTTCGCGGGTCAAAGATCTTAGACCAAAAACAAAAAGCAAATGTGGAATAAGATCAGTGAGGACCTTTGTGCAAAAGGGCATTTATTTAATGGAGTGCAAGTAGAAGCGAAATTTTTTAGCTTGGAGCGGCAGTACAAAAGAGCTCATTTGCATAACTCTAAAACAGGTCGGAGCAGACAAATATGTCCTTATCAAAGGTAATGTAAAAGATTTTTTTTCATTTCTTTCTATATACATATCTTTATATATATAATTCTACTGTACGTGCGTCGTAACTGAACTCCTCCTAAACGGCTGGACCGATTTGCATAAATTTTTTTGTATGCGTTTGGGTGGCGCCCCGGGTAGTTTAGATTTACAATTTGGTCCAATTGGACAAAGGGGCGTGGTACCTCCCATACAAACCACATATTAAAAATCTATTATTTCTGCTCCTGATAACGGTATTTGAACAAAATCTGGTACGTCGGTTTGGTGTGCATTTCTTAAGTGCTGCTGCAAATATGGGCGGGATTGGACAAAGGGGCGTGGTACCTCTGATACAAACCACAAATTAAAAATCGATTATTTCTGCTCCTGATAACGGTATTTGAACAAAATTTGGTAAGTCGGTTTGGTATGCATTTTTTAGTGCTGCTGCAAATATGGGCGGGATTGGACAAAGGGGCGTGGTACCTCTGATACAAACCACAAATTAAAAATCGATTATTTCTGCTCCTGATAACGGTATTTGAACAAAATTTGGTAAGTCGGTTTGGTATGCATTTTTTAGTGCTGCTGCAAATATGGGCGGGATTGGACAAAGGGGCGTGGTACCGCCCATATAACCCAAAAATTTAAATCGCCATATTTTGGGCATTTTTTGACCTACGTCGATGATATTTGGTATATGGTATTGGCATAATTTGGAATACGTACCAGGAGAAAAGTGGGTGGGACCACGCCCCTTTTTTAGGAAAACTAAACCCTTGGACCGATCTTCCTGAAATTTTCACATCATGTTACTGTGACTCTGGAAGGAATAATAGGCTATATAAAGTTTTGATTGGACAAAGAAGCGTGGCACCGCCCATATAACCCAAAAATTTAAATCGCAATATTTTGGGCATTTTTTGACCTACGTCGATGATATTTGGTACATATGGTATTGGCATAATTTGGAATACGTACCAGGAGAAAAGTGGGTGGGACCACGCTACTTTTTAGGAAAATTATAAATCGTAATATAGTCTTAACTACTGGACCGATCGTCATTAAATTTTCACAATAGGATATATAAATACTTTTAATTTTATTTTATAACGAGGGGGAGTAGCGAAGCACACCGGGATATACTAGTGTATGTATATTTTTTTGTACCTAGTGAGCTTGATGATCTGCTTAAGGAAAAAAAGCTATTAATCCAGAGTATGTACTAGATAGTGAAACTCCTGTCACAATTGAGGATCTCAGTAGCAACGACGAGAAGGAATTTCAATCATCACCATCAGGTATTAATTTGCTAATATTTCTTTTTGGAATGCACAGTGGTTTATTATCGATTTTTTTTTTGTAAATAATTTGGACGTTCAGTAAGTACTGGACCGATTGCAGTGAAAGGTTTACCGGTTATAGCTTAGGTAATTTAGACGGTGGACCTCAAATGTCCAATAGGGGCACGTCCAAAGGTCCCTAAAGTGGGACACCTTTAGAATAAAAAAGCTTGAAACGCTTACCAATTTGTTGGTTAATATATGATTTTTATGAAATTTGGACTTTTATAAAGAGCTAATAAATGCCTAAAAAACATGCTCAAGGTAGTGGTTATCTCTTTTACTTTCTATTTAAAGCCATTTGAATGGAAAATTTTTTATTTTTTCCGATTCTGATCCAGTTTTTCGGAAATAGCGTGGTCACATAATGTCCGATTGTTTTCAAACCTGAAGTTTTAGTTAACTAGTTAGTTTTACGATTTTTTAAAACCGTAACCACCCAGCCAGAAATTGCCAACCGTACCAAAATAAAAGTACTGGCAAAGCAATTTATTTTTTGTATACCAAGCTCTTTTTGGTTTTACCAAACTAAGTACGTTTTTTTATGGCAGCGTCATTATATGAGATAATTTATAGGTCAATCTTCTAGTATATAATGTGGGAACCTTAAACAATTAACTGACCAAAAATTTGGACAAAAAAGTTTTCATTCACTGTTTTCCCTACAAATATTATAATTTTTGTTAAGATAACTTTACCAGATCTGGCCCGTATGTATTTTTCTGACTGGGCAATGAAATATCTTGTTTTTATGGGGGCTTTATTTAAAAGTTTATTTTTTTCTTATTTTTTATTTAAAGAAAACTTAGATACAACACCTTCAACTTCAAAGAAAAAAGACAGTTTTAGAAAAATTTATGGAAAAGGCAGACGAGCATGCTACGAAGAGAGAGGAGAACGATGCAGAACTGCAAAACATGCTTAAGGAAAGTTTGAAAAAAAGGAGGAACGTGCTGACAGGAAAAAGTTGCTGGAGAAAAAAAAGTAGAGTTGTTGAAAAAATTAGTTGGCTTTTTACAAAATAAAAATTAGTTTTTTTTCTACAGTATATACAATCGGTGACAATACATTGGAAACTTTTATATAGTAGATGCTAAATACTAAACGTTATTATTATCATTTTCAGAATACGTAGGTACCGTTTTTTCTACATAATTTTTAACCGAATTACGAGAGACTCTATGGTACATGTATATAATTTCATCGGGATAAATATCATTTCTGCATGACAACTTTGACCGTATGACAAGTTCTTCTTCATCATCACTTTCCGATGACGAGGACTCCATTAGCATGTTGATTGCATTAATAACAATGATGTTTTTTTCCTCTACTGAGATAACATTCGCCATCCCATTTTCTTGTGAGGCAAGAGAACAAGCAGTTGGAAAATTCCAAAAATATATGTATGTATTTTTGTATTAAAAATGTTTTCTAAATTTGAATTACCTTCGATGGTTTCAATCTGTGATGTTCTTGCTGCTGAAGGTACCGGTTCCAAGTCAGTTTGGCGTATGCACAATCTTTTTGCAGGAACCTGATTGAAAAATAGTTAAAATTGATTAAAGAACGCAAATTAAGTTTATATCTACTTACGTCTTCCATATTTTATTCACAGATAATTTTTTTTTTAATTTATGCACAAAGTTTGATCTTAAAATGCAACTTAATTTATAAATTCACAACTTTTTTAATTTTTAAACAATTTTACACCACAAAAAAATTTTCATTTACCAAAAATATAAACATATGTTAAGCAATCATATGTTTTTTTGTGATTGATAATTCTTGCTGGCAAAAATTTATCCAGTAAAAACTTGCAAGTTTCTAAAATAGAACTGTCCCTTTTTTCTCTCATTTTCTCTCTTGTTATTCATTTGAAGTTTGTCTTTCGTTGTATACACATAATTATTATTATACACATTACGGAACATACATACATACATAGTTGGCAGAAATAATATGGCGAGAAAAAGTGATAATAAATTGGCTGTTATTTTAGGAGGAATTACAAGTATAAGAAGCGAATTTACTGAATATTTTTGCACTGAGGGAAAATTTTTAACATCAATATAAAAAATTTTTAATTGCTTCACAACTTATATACTAATAAAAAAACTTTGGCCAACATTTTTCAAAGTTTTTAATTTAATTGTGTATGTAAGTTATTAATTCTCTTAGAACTTTTGTAGTTTTTTAAGTAAATTCTGAGAATTTTTATAATTAATCGTTAAAAAAATTTCATGTTTTTTAAAAGATTTATTGACAAATTTAATCAATTAACAATTAATAAACATAAACAGCCTTATTTACAAAAAATATTTTCTGCTTATAAATAAAATGAAAAAAATATAAAATAACTATAAAAAAAAATTAAAAATGAATTGAGAATATTTCATACTCTTGTATTAAAACATAAATGCATAAATTTTGTTGGCGCGACCAACCCCCTTCTTCTTTTTAATTCATGTTAACTCGACGATTGCTAAGTCTATGTTCACACACGACGATTTTAGTTGGGCAATTCTTGAGTTTATAGATGTTTTTTTCAGTTTGCGGTGAGGGGAATAAAAAGGGAAAAATAATATTTCAAGCAATTCTCTCATTGGTTTCTTTTTTTATTTGAATATTTGACATTCCTTTTCATTCGGTGTTTCGCTTCTTTGTGTGTACATCATTTATAATTTCAATTAAACGCAAAAATTACACGTTTTAAATATGTAAAAATAAAATAATTATTATAGAGTAAACATTTTTAGTAAAAGCTTACTATATTTTGTATATTTTATTGAAATTGTTTATTTTATGAAAGCACAAATGTCAAATTGTAAGAAAATAAAAACTAAACAAAAGAGAAGAATTGCCCAACTATAGTTGTCGTGTGTGAACATAAAAGCAAGTTCAAAAGAGAATTCTGAAAAAGTTGGGCAATTAAGATCGTCGTGTGTGACCCTAGACTAACTAACGACTGAATACGGTCAGCGTTACCGTTGTGCCCCTAAAGGGGCACTTTGCTCCTTTTTTGACTGCAAAGCCCCTTTTTGGACTCCTTTAATTTAAATCCCTTTTGGATCAATATGATTATTTTGTGCCCCTTTTTGAACAAAAAAGAATACATTTTAGAAACAAGCATAGAAAATATTTATTTTTTTAATGTTTTACACATTAAAGATACTTTTAATATATGTATATATATATATTGGCCATGAAGCCGAGCTAGAAATAAATACTAACGATATCTCAAGGAGTGATATTATGAATATTTAAAGCAAAATATTGCTTTTTTACCAAAAATTGTGTAGGGAAATTTTATCAAGAATTAATATTACCGATAAAAGACTGTGTGTATTGAAGTATTTAGATCCTGTTTTTATCAAATCAGTTGAGGACATTAACTACTTTGAAATTGTTTCTGGTTTTAGTGATATAATTAGTGAACCAGACGAATTTTCAAGCTATTAGAAAGCAAAGCGAATGTCAAAAGCTATGAAGCATTTTCAAAAATATCTAAGCCTGAAACCTTTTGGCATGATATAGGAAATTTAAAAAACTGTTTGGACGACAAATTATATCCAAACTTGTATAAATTTGCGTCATATATATTTACTTTGCCACATAGTAGTGCTTCTGCTGAACGTGTTTTTTTTTTTTGAAGTTAGCATTACTAAAAAATAATTAACAAATAGACTGAAAGTAGACACTTGTCAGTCCATACTATCCGTGACTTGGAAGATTGAATTCCTAGTGATGAACTTATTCAAAAATACAGAATTGCAGTTCAAAAAAATTGGTATTGAGTGCAAAACTATATGACTATACATATATTTTAATTTGCTTATATATTTTAATTTAATAGTGAGATGTATAGAAAATTTACAAAATTGTCTTTCTCTATAGTATGTTTCATTTGTTATCAACACTAAATGCTTTTCCTCTAAGAGAATAAATTTAGGTATCTGTGTCTTATCCTTTAGAAAACTTAAGTACGTTTATACATATGGTTACCATGAACTATATTTTATTTTTCGTAGCTATATTGTTTTTTTTTTTCATAAAATGAATGGTGGGGTGTCACAAAGCCATAGGACATAAATCCATAATGGATTTATGTCAATTACGGGGACACGGGGAAAATATAGGCAATTTCATCGCTGACAATCTGGCCAGGAGAGGCACAGAGCTAGAGGCTGCTGATATTGACAATTTCTGCGGCCTTCCGCTCCTGGCCTGCTGGAAGCGAATTGATAAAACACTTTTGCAGTTGGCACAAACCAGATGGTTTAATGAGCCAACCTGCACCACAGCGAGGACACTATGGCCTTGCATAGACGTCAACAGAACCAAAATCTGCTGAACTTTCCCAAAAAACAATTGCGCAATCTTGTGGCCACGATCACGGGACACTGCGCCTTCGGAACCCATGCCAGACGCATGGGTTTACCATACAACGAATACTGCTTCAGCTGCAACGACGAGGAGGAAGATGAAAGCATAACACACCTTCTATGCCGCTGCCCAGCTATGGAGGATTACCGCCTTCGCTTTCTAGGCAACAGATCCTTCAGTACTCTCTCCGAGCTTTCAGTTACGGAACTTGGCTGTCTTAGCTCCTTTATCAGGAGCAGTGGATGGTTCGCCCAATAGTAGGCTGACATCCTGCCTGTTACACTGCAGAATTCACCCTCTGCCTCGACTTTTTCCCACCTGTTCTTCTCTTGCTCTTCTCTGTCCCTCTCTTTGCCTATTCTTCTTCCGACTTCTAATATCCCTTTACTACTCCCTCTACTACTCTCCTTCATTACAGGTAGCACAATGGGACCATGTAAGGACCCAAGTGAGCTGGAATCTAATCTTCACTTTACCAGCAACCTGCTAACCTAACCTAACCTATGTCAATTCAAACGGACATGAAGCCATAATTTTGATATGGCCTTAAGTCTCATATCAATTTTAGTGGAATGGGACATAAAGCCAGTATGGTTTTATGTCCCATTTGATGTTTTGTGTTACAAATGCCTTATTTCACTTAATATGCCTATTTATCTATTTAATCTATATACCGCCGTGTCGGGATATACCATGGTGGAGAAAATCACTAAGCCCGGCCGACACGTCGGTATATAGAATAGATTTTCTGCATAGCAATGTCGGAATTTGATTGATTGCCAACAACATTTTGAAGGACAAATGCATTTTTGACATAAAACATAGCATGAAACATCAATGCATTTTTTACATGAAATAGGGTGACATGCAACCATTATCAAAAATATGGCTTTGTGTCGCATTTTTGGAAAAAAAATTATGGCGTTAAGTCCCATTCCATTGAGACTTAATCGCATATGGCCGTATGTCTCAATAGAATGGGACTTAATGCCATATGGCTTTATGTCCTATGGCTTTGTGACACCCCACCAACATGAATACATATATTTTCGAATTTTATATTTATTTTTATTTTAAATTTATGTACATACCATATGAGAAATATATACATATAATAAGAAATATAATATGTACATATGTACATATATTTTATAAAAATACTTTTAATGAAAATGTTTTTAACCTTTGTTTTTAGACATGAAACGTATTTATTTGCTTTATTTTTTCTTGTTTTTGAAGATGCCCCTTCTTTTCATAGAAATCCCCTTTTTGTGACCCTTTTTTTTTTGGAAAATCCCCTTTTTGTGCCCGTTTTTAAAAATTGTCAACGGTAACGCTGAATACGGTATGTAAAAAAAGAAAACACAGAACCTGTGTATTCGTAGGTGTGTATGTATTAGTTTTGTGCTGCTTGTGCGGGTCAGTGTAGCCAGGTGTGGGGATTTCTCCCCAAATTGGGAATTTTAGCTGTTTTTTTGGGACAGAATATCGTGGGGAGGGATTTGGGGGTATTTCATTTTCAGTATACCTATTATCAATTTTGCTTTATTTTGCCATTTTCTTTCATACATATATTTACATACTTATATGTTTATGTATCTTGGCGTTTTTCTTCTCCTTATTTCGATTATTTTAAGGCGATGGTATTGAGGATGTTGGTTTTTATAACAATTTGTTGAAAATTTTTAAACCCAATATTTATTCAATTCGATATTGCCAAAATGTATGTACTAATTGACTATAAGGAAAGTCATTTGGTTGTTACTAAAATTGATGTTGGCATAGAATGTTCAAAGGAATTAGAATCAAAAGGAGTTCAAACAAATTTTTTTAGATTATAATTTAACTGTACTAGCAAAATAAATGCTTAAAATATTCACTGAGAGTATAGAAAATTTTGAGTTATTAATAAATTTACAACTCGAAAGCATGGAAAAAAAATAAATTTGAATCCGTGTATGGAATTTTAAAATATTCTATGGATTCAAGTTCCATTGCGCACATATGTACGAATGCATTAACTTAAATAAATGTACATTACATAAATATGTATGTAATAAAAAAAATTGTTTTTTATGATGCTTAATATACATACATATATTTATTGGGGACAAAATTCTGGATTTCCAGTTTTAAAATGGGGATTTTTGGGGACAGCACTCTTTTACTTGGGGACATTAGGCAATATTTACCTGGCTACACTGATTGGTACATACATATTGGTGTCTATTCCAGAAAACGCGTCGAAGCGAAAATTTACATGGAAAACAAAAACAAAATTGAATACATATGTACATACATTTAAAAAATTTGTTTTTGTTTATCAAATAAATTTTACCGTTTTTCATAGAGAGAAACGCCTTAAATTTGTCGCGTATACATACTTATTTAATTTAAGAAATTTATGAAAAGCAAAAACAATTCTTGAAATTTTGTGTTTGTTTCCATGTAAATATGTATTCACTTCTTCGACGCGTTTTCTGGAATAGATATGATTATGTACATATGTACATACAAACTATGTAAGCTGCTAAAAAATTACTGAATCCACTAGCATTTAATTTCTTTGGAGCAACATTATACATACATACATATGTATATGTATATCTACTGTCATGGTCTAATAATCAGGTCTGCGCAAGAAGGAATATGGTTTTTTGTAGGGTTGTGTTTTGACCGTTAAATAATCTGCAAAAATATGGTAAGTTAATTCGGTCTTGTCAAAAGTTGTTTATATTTTTGGCCGCCATCATGAATATTTTTGTTTACGTTATGCTTTTTGTTTTTGCATAACCAATAAATACATACAAAACAACTTTTGTTTTGTTTTGTATACAGCTTTGTTTTGACAATTTTGAATGAATTTTACACAAACAAAATGCATGTCGTTTTTTGTTGTTGCGTTGATACGCGCACCTTATTATTCCACCATGACCTACTGTATGCACTTTTTGTGGTATATTGAAAACAAAATATGATGTAGACTACTTTAATGGATAAGGCATTTTTCACTTACGTTAACGGATTCATATATGTATATAAGTATATGTATATTTGGCTGACTTCCAAAATGTTCGTATACAAGGTTTGTATACAGTATTACCACAGGGTAAGTATTACTACTGTATTTAAATCACATAAATTTGCAAAGTTCCTAAACAATGCAACAACTATAAAACCGATGCCTTGTTTGCTTACTGCGTTAAAAATACTTCACGGCGGCGTTTTGAAATGGTATACATTGTATACCTATCAGTGATGGAAAAATGAAAAATTGAAATACTACTGTCCGTCAACAGAAAGAGTACTTTTATCAACAGTATGGTACATTGCATGAAATATATATTTTTATTTAAAAATAAAATTAAGCAGAAGCAGACTCCATATTTTGGAAAGTTTTAAATCACTATTTTATTTTAATTTTAAATTCTAGGACAAAAAGTGCTTTATTTCTTAGTGGGGTGCAAAATATATACATATGTTTATTGTCTAGTAATGTGTAAAGTAGCATGTTATCGAAACCATGTACATACATAGTTAAAACCCATTAGAACTGGTTTACACGAGATTAATTCTGCTGGCATAAAATGGCAGCTTGTAGGTATTTTCGGTGAAGAGAGACGTTTTTGGTTGGCACAATTTTTCAAGCAGGTTCAACCCCGCGTTAGTAGAACAAAACCAATACATGTACATTAAAAAAACAAATGTTTGCAAAATACACTAATACACATACATAGCTCTTTATATGTATGCAATTTTATGCCAGATTAATTAGTCTCGTGTGTTTTCGAAAGAACAAAAGTTTTGCGAACTAAAAATTAAATTAAAAAATTAAAATTAACGTGTATATTGGACCAATAACATTAAAAACTTTTGCTATAAACACACACTAACAACAACATGAATAACGAATTTGTGCATTCCTTATGTTCTTATTTTGAAGCCAATGTTGTCATTGATTATAAAAATAACGCAGATTTGTAACTCAGGGAACAAAGCAAAACAAAAAACTAGTACTAAATATGACGTGGGGGTACTGTGGTATTTTTGTTGTGAAAAACTACTGACAATAGTACAAAAGTACTGAATTTTTCATTACTGATACCTATTGTACTGCGGCGTTATGAATTGTGATGCTTTCTTCAAACACAAAGCAATTTACGTTTTGGAAGTTATGCTATGTACAAACGATTGGCAGATCTTACAATATTGTAAGATATGTCAATATGCTGACAACGTACTGACAATGAAAAATTGTTACCAAAAGGTAAATTGTTAGTTCAGACGATTGTAAGAAAACCTTACAATTTCATTGTCAGACAAAAAAGTTATCTGCCAACAAAATTGTCAGTTTGCACGGTTGTCAGCTTGTTGTGTGGAAAAATTGCCAGATGCGTTGTTAAGCTTTGTCAGAACTGTCAAATCCAATAGTATTTATGGACAGCATTGCCAACAGAAAAATTATCTTACAATGGTGCTATTGTCAGATGCATTAATTTAAATACATCTGCCAATAAAACAAGAGCTTACAATGTCTGACAATTATCTGATAATGGCAAAGTAGAGTGTTCTCACGATTTTCAGATGTCTGACAATATTATTGTCTTACAATGAACTGACAATGCTTTTTCTTGCAACGTTGCAAGACAAAAATTGTAAGTTTAGACGGTTGTGAGAAATTTTCTGAACATTTTTCTGACAATATTGTAAGATCTGCCAATCGTCTGTACATAGCTTCAGCCTTTGTTATTAACGCTGCTTGGAACTATGCAAGGCGAATATATTACCAGGTGGATGCAGTGGCGAATTCGGGCGAATTAACCTTCAATGTCAAATATTGTTTACATTTTCTCGCGCCCAAGGCAAATTCATACAAGACGAATTTAATTCACCTTGAGCCATAACTTGAAAGATTTTTTGAGGTAATATAGTCATATTTTTGGGCAAAAATCGTCATTATCGTCAATATAGCTTATTGAAATCGTCATAAAAACGTCCAATGAAAAAAACCGCTTTTTTCCAACAAAACATATTTTATTAGAGACAAAACATAACAAAACTCTTAAATAAAAAAATCTGATTAATAAAACAGCATTCTTTTGAATACAGAGATCAGATACTTCAATTAGAATTCACGATAAAATCACATGTAAATAGATTGCAAGTTTTTCAATACTTTGAAAACATCAGAATCCTTTAGTTATTTTTACTTCAATTTAGTATAATATGCATTTTAAATGTATAAAAAATGTATAAAAACTAAAATATAATTTATACAATATAAATATAATTGTTAAAGAAAATAGACTTGTATACATATACATATATACATATATGTATAATATATTTTACAAATACATATATATTTAGGGTTGCCACATGGCCTGGAATGAGCTTGATTGTCAAGATTTCTTAGGACTTGAAGTGTCAAGATAAAATATAATTTGTCCAGTTAATTTTTTAAATTAAAAAAATTCAATATTAAAAAAAAAATTTATCATCATATGTTCAACACCAAACCCAAAAACTAATTCTTATTTTTTTGCCAACATCAATAATTCATTGCAATCGATAACCAAAAAAGTATCAACACTTGTAATTTCCCCCCTAACTCATCATTGACTTATTGCTTGTTTTTGCCCAACACTAAAAAAATTACAACATTAAACAGCTGTTTGAAATTAAGTGTAAACTTTTTTGATGTGAATAGTAAATTTAAATTGTTTTTATATTCGTTTAAGAATTTAAAATAATATTGTTACAATATATTGAGCCTTGTGTCGTCCATTTACTATGGACAATAACGAACATGCCCGACCTATACAAAAAGGAAGATATACAACATTCTGCGATAGATGGATTGAAGAAGCAGAATATTGCAAATGGATTAAAAGAAAGATGATTATACCGCATTTTGCAAATTATGCCAAATTGATATTTCTATAAAATATGAAGGAAGTCGAGCATTACGAAATGGAATTTGACCTTATAAAGGCTGAACTGTTAATAAGACAAAACTTTCATAAAAATTGTAAAAATTTTCAAAATTTTTTACTAACGCCTAAAGGAACAGGGGGGTTATTATGTATTTCGATTCGAATCGAAAACGCTTTCGAAAGGAATATCCGAATCGAAAGGAAAATCGTATTATGTAGTACGTTCGAAAGGAATGTAGAGTTGTTTTAATAATTTTAAGGGAAATTTTCAAGTAATGACATATTTTATATGTAAAAACTTGGTAGCACTTTTCATTGTTTTATACAATTGTCAAGATCATGTTAAAACATTTTAAATGCAATTTTAAAAATACGCAAGTAACTTAAATGGATAGTGTTTTGTTGTGGGAAAGTGGAGGTTTTTTATTCAGAGAGATTCTAAACGAAATTTATAAAATATAAATGGATCATTATGAACCTCAGTGAAATTTCGCGAGTATTACATTTTTTAAAAGTACTAGGTATTTATGTACATATGTACATAAAACTACGTTCACATACATATATCGAAGAAAACTACACCAAGAAATAAACTAATAATTTATTTCTTTTAATTCCAATATTTTTTTAATTAATGGCTCCATATTTTTATAGAATAGAATAATTAATTTTATTTTGCATTATAAAAACCAAGTTAAATTACACTATCCCTAAGCAAAACTAGTTGTTACGTTATTTTGGACAAATATTTAATAAATGTGAACGCAGCGTAAATATTTCGTTTAGATTCATAAAAAAATTGCCTCACATTGACTTGCTAAACTCAATTAATAATGACTTGCTGCCGATTTCACGATGTCGAAAGAATTTAAATTTTTTTTTTTATTCGTACAAATACATTTAATAAAAAAATTTTAGAATTTGTTTTTGCTTCAAATGAAATTATACGAATAAAAAATATTACAAAATTCCTTCAACATTGTGAAATATACAGTTAAAAGTGCCGTGTGTATTTTTAATTTTTTGTAAGTAATTAAAAACAATAACTATAAGATTTCCGCAATTAAAATAGCATTCGAAAGAAATATGTACATACGTTAATAACACTTTTGACATTTGCTTTCGTACTACATAGTTGCACTTTCCAAAGGGAATTTCTTGCTTTCCGAAAGGGATTAAAAAATTCCCATAATTTACGAAAGTTCGGAAATAAATTTTCGAAAATCGTGCTATGTAATCCCATTCCCACGAATTCGTAAATTTTCCGATTCGAATCGAAATACATAATAACCCCCCAGAACTAGTTAAGTCTGTTACTAAAAGTACAACGTATATGTGGAAAAATTAACATAGCTAAATGTAAATTAATTGTAGGATGTTTATATTATTTGACGTAGACTGAATTGTAATACGTTTTTGTTTTTTTTTTAAGTTTTTGTATAATTTGTTGTTTTTATTGTTTTTTTTAAATAAATATATTGCAGTTAAACATATTGATTAATTCAGGTACAACTATTAAATCATAGCAGCTTTAAATAATCTTTTGTAATTAATATTGGGCCTTACTACGGTTCTCGAATCGACTTCGACTGTTGTACTAGATTAAAGAAACACACAACATTTTTCTTTAATCTATTACAGCAGTCGAAGTCGAATCGAGAACCGTAATAAACCCCATTGCTTCCAAATACGACTTTTTCAATGAATTTCTTACTTTAGTCTTATTTATGTTTACCTGACTAAATATGATTTCCACATTTGCTGGGGATAGTGGTAAAACTAGGTTTTTTTCATAAATTCGGTCAAGACCGGAAACAATATACTAGAATCCCTCGTTTGCATCTCTGATATATTTTTCCAAAAATCCAATAGTTATATGTTTTTATCACTGCAATAATTTTAATTGTCTGAACTGAGTTTCTAGCTCTTGGCTTTCACTTTCTTCAACAAAATAGGAAAATTCTGTTATAATTTCAGAAAACCAACTTTTTTCTAAATTAATAATATTAAATGGATTACTTTGGCCAAGAGCTTTATATTTATTTTCAAAATCAAATCTGGATAATATCTGATCACAAAGATCTACATATGAAAAGTAATATTATCAGGCTCAAGTTCAGTTTTATTGAATTAATGAAAATTCAAAATTACTAAGAGTTTTTTGTGTTGGAAAATATTATTATTTATATCCAATCAGTTTTTAGCAGAACGTATCAGTACTGATTTCAAGGCCGCTACACCTCTCATCAGCGTTCAATTGTCCATCTTTACAATTTTCGTAAAGTGGATACTAATGGAGAAGAATATCAACTATTTAACCAGTTTTCAACAGAAATAGAATATGAGAATTAATTTTTAATTCAATTTTTATTCTACATGAAAAAGTGCTGGTTAGTACGAAATTCCCTCACTACTGTTTGGAACTAATAATCAACACAAACTCATAGTCCGTTATCATCAAAGTATTCTACTTTGTATTTTAACGTTTTTGTTGTTTTTACTCTATATTAGGGAAATTCACATATTACTGTGACCCCTGTTATTAGGGTATTTATAGCTCGTGCCCAAGCGGAATTAATATTTTTATATTATTATTATTACGAACAAACGTAATTATTATTTGAACTTATATTGATTTACATATGAAAAGTAATATTATCAGGCTCAAGTTCAGTTTTATTGAATTAATGAAAATTCAAAATTACTAAGAGTTTTTTTGTGTTGGAAAATATTATTATTTATATCCAATCAGTTTTTAGCAGAACGTATCAGTACTGATTTCAAGGCCGCTACACCTCTCATCAGCGTTCAATTGTCCATCTTTACAAATTTCGTAAAGTGGATACTAATGGAGAAGAATATCAACTATTTAACCAGTTTTCAACAGAAATAGAATATGAGAATTAATTTTTAATTCAATTTTTATTCTACAATGAAACAGTGCTGGTTAGTACGAAATTCCCTCACTACTGTTTGGAACTAATAATCAACACAAACTCATAGTCCGTTATCATCAAAGTATTCTACTTTGTATTTTAACGTTTTTGTTGTTTTTACTCTATATTAGGGAAATTCACATATTACTGTGACCCCTGTTATTAGGGTATTTATAGCTCGTGCCCAAGCGGAATTAATATTTTTATATTATTATTATTACGAATAAACGTAATTATTATTAGCTATTTACTTTAATAAATTTCGATTTACCACATCACGACTTTCACGAAAAGTCATAATTCACGAATGCATCGACCGATTTCGATAAACAATCTACACGACCATACGAACAAACCCTAAAAATTTAATTGAATTCGGTTTGACCGTTCGTGAGTTATAAAGTCACAACAAACTTGCAACAATTTTTTATATACGTATGTATATAGATTGAATAAAAGTTTACAGTTTGGAACGCAAACGGCATCTGCCAACATAAAAACGAAATAGAATAATTTCTTCAGGATAAACAAATCGATGTTATGCTTATCTCAGAAACTCATTTGACATCTCGAAGCTGTTTCAGAATTAGTGGATATAATTTTTACGACACCAAGGATTCAGAGCTTGTGGTGGTTCGGGTATCCTAATAAAAACGCAAATAAAACACCACATGTTGAATGATTTTTGTGAAGATTATCTTCAAGCAACGAACAGCTGCATCGAAACTTACTATCAAAAACTTGTAACATCATCTGTCTATTCGCCCCAGATTCTCAATTACCGAGAGTCAGTATACGGCTTTTTATAAATCACTGGGCCTCCGTTTTCTAGCAGCTGGCGACTACAATGCTAAACACACATTCTGGTGTTCAAGTTTAATCACTCCTGAGAGACGAGTTTTGTTCGACACAATATCTAAAATGGGTTTGAATGTAGTTTCAAGTGGTCAGCCAACATATTGGCCAACAGATCGACAAAAAATTCTCGATGTTATCGACTTTGGATTTGTGAAAGGTGTGCCCAGCGAGATGGTTGAAGTTGAAGCTTCTTTGGACTTATCTTCAGACCACTCGCCTACAATTGTCACTATTTACTCACACACAACATGTGCTTTACCGATGACATCTGCACGTATTAACTGGCTGAAATACAGAAAATATCTGAGTGCTCATTGCTCGGAAAAAAGCCGCTGAGAACACCTTCAGACATAGACGATTCTCCCAGGTTGTTTGAAGCGCATGTTTAACAAGCTGCTTTTAATGCTACTTCAAATGAAATAAAGCAACCAGTGAGATTTAACAATATTTTTTGTGCAGATATAGAAAGGCTATTGACTGAAAAACGGAGAGCTCGACGAGAATGGCAACGATACAGATCACCCCAGCTAAAATTAAGGCTTAAGGAGTGTACCAAGCAGCTTAGGATAGTTTTGCAAATATAAAAAAGAGCTTCCCTTTAAAAATTCCTTCAAAAGCTAGATGCAACACCACAAACAGATTATTCACTGTGGCGTACAGCCAGAGGACTTAAAAGGTCAGTGATATGCAAAACTCCCTTGCGAGCTGCGAATGGTGACTGGGCAAGAACTGATGATGAAAAAGGTGCTCTTTTTCTTAAACACTTGGAAAAAGTATTAACCCCAAACATTTCTGCTGATGTTGTTGAATTGCCACCAGTCGTCTCTTTGCCAGAAATACCGCTGAGATTTAACATTGTGGAGATTGAAAATGCCATTACTAGTCTTAACACCAACAAAGCCCCAGGTGTCAACAGAATGAGCAACAAAATGCTTCAGCAAATGCCTTATATTGCAAGAAGAATTGTACTATTCATTTTTAATAATATTCTACGCCTAGAACACTATCCAACAAAATGGAAGGTTTCGATGATTACTATGATACCAAAGCCCGGCATGGATCATACGAAGGTTGAATCCTATGGGCCTATTAGTTTATTGCCCAACATTTCAAAACTATTTGAAAAGCTGTATATGAGCAAGCAGATGCCTATAGTGACTAGAAGTGGATGCATTCCAGACCATCAATTCGGTTTTCGCAGTCAACATTGCACTATTGAACAAACTCACAGACTTGTGAATGTTATTAGAGATACTTTCGAAAAGAAGAAATATTGCTCTACGCTCTTTATAGATGTTTCTCAAGCTTTCGATAAAGTATGGCACGAAGGTCTTATACATACATTAATTAACGCAAAAGCTACCCGCAAACATTGTTAGGCTTTTATTAAGATACCTAATGGAACGAAAATTTGTAGTTAGGGAAAGCAATTTTTTAAGCCCACCGTAGTCGATTGAAGCCGGAGTCCCTCAAGGCAGTATCTTCGGTCCATTACTTTATTTAATATATGCCTCTGACTAAGCGTTAAGCAGTAACATTCATACATAAAGTGACCATATTTTTTTTACCTGAAAACGGGACATCGAATAATTCTGATGGGTTCGGTTATATGAAATAGAAATGCATAAATAATGTAATAATATTTTATTTGTCCATAGTAAATGGACACTAAAAAAACATTGTTTATACATTGTTATATTTTTCAGAGGCACAAATTTGTTTCAAAATTTTAGGTGACGATTTCAAATATGTGTGGAACTCTTGGCAGGATTTTTTAATATTAACTTTAATAATTAACATAGCCTTAAGCACTGATACCATTAATTGAGTTTTATCTTCGGTCCACAACTTATTCATCAAGGAAAATACACGTTCAACCGGCGCATTTGTACCAGGCAAACATAAAATATATTCAACTATAACTTGCAACTTTGCATGGTTTAGGTAATTGCTTTTAAAATGTTTAAATACTTCCACCCAACGATTTTCCGTAGAAATATTTTGTTGATTCCATTCATCAATTTTCTGCGATGTTACGTATTTAGATACGAGTGAAAATTCATCGAATACTTCCGTATCTTTATTGCAATCGATATGTTCTTTTTCGATCAATATATCTAGAACTTTTTGAACATCTTCCCACTGTGGTACTTCTGTTAAATTTGCCCAATTAAGTTTTTCTAAATCTTTGTTATAAACAGTCCATTGCTCTAAATACTCTCGACTAGTTTTATAAAATTCTTTAGCCTTAATTTTCACGAAATTCTCGTCAATATCGGTGTAACCATCTTCTTTTAATTTTTCAAGTAAACCACGGACTGAATATGGAAGAAAGTGACTTGTGATGTATTTTAACATACATACATACATATGTACATTTTTAGATTTAAGATTTGAACAACTTATTGATGTTTCAATTTATAATTGAAGATTCAATAAATAAAAATTTATCAAAAAAAAAAATGTACATAAGTATGTATCAATATTAAAAAAAATTATCTTTGCCGAATTTCTGAAAACGGGACATTTTTGCGTCCCCGAGTTGTTGTCGGGGACAACGGGACAAAGTAGCTGAAAACGGGACTGTCCCGTTTAAAACGGGACGTATGGTCACGTTATTCATACATCAACATTTGGCGATGATACAGCTTTTCTAAGCGTTCACGAAAATCCTGTAGAAGCTTCCCGCAATTTACAAGAATATATATCCAAACTGGAAAAATGGCTCAAACAGTGTAACTTTTACGTTGCGCAAGGAAACATGCCCGCCTATAAAAATTAACACCGAGACCATACCGCAACACACTGTTGTCAAATATCTAGGCGTTCATCTTGATCGTCGTCTAACATGGAAATCGCATATAGACGCAAAGATAATACAAATGAAATTAAAGGCGGCCCAAATGAATTGGCTTATTGGAAGAAATTCTATACTAAGCCTAGACTGTAAACTTCTATTATACAACGCGATCCTGAAACCAATATGGTTCTATGGAATCCAGTTATGGGGCACTGCCTCAGCATCAAATGGCGAAAAAATTCAAAGGCGACAGAATAAAATTCTACGTACAATTACAGCAGCCCCCTGGTATGTCAGAAATTATCGAATTCAAAAAGATCTAGATGTTCCGTTGGTGAAGACAGTATTTTCAAAAAACGCAAAAAAATATATAAAAAAACTTGAGGTGCACCCAAATGTACTTGCGCGCAATATTTTAAATTATAGAGGCCACACCCGGCTGAAAAGGAGGGATACTCTTTTTCTCAGCCGTACACGAGAGATGTAAAACAACATAAATTAACCATTGTAATTAAAAATTTTGTTTAGCCTGCGGAGGGCTTAAAAAATTGCCTTCTCGAACCACAAATTTACGTTCCTTTAAATAGTTTTTTAAAAGTCTGACGATTTTGCGTTAATTTGTGTATAAGGGGCTATGCACATATTACGTAACGCTGTTTTCAGAGATTTTATACCCCCACCCCCCTACGTAACGCTTTTTAATAATTTTTCAGTGCAAAATTTCCAATCCGTAACAAATATTAACCCCCATCACTTCCCCCTGGAGCGGTACGTAATATGTGCACAGCCCCTAAGACCTTCGTGCCATACTTTATCGAAAGCTTGAGAAACATCTATAAAGAGCGCAGAGCAATATTTCTTTTTTTCAAAAGTGTCTCTAACAACATTCACAAGTCTGTAAGTTTGTTCAATTGTGCTATGTTGTCTGCGAAAACCGAATTGATGAGCTGAAACGCATCTATTACTAGTCACTATAGGCATCAGCTTGCTCATATTCAGCTTTTCAAACAGTTTTGAAATGTTAGACAATAAACTAATAGGCCGGTAGGATTCAACCTTTGTATGATCCTTGCCAGGCTTTGGTATCATAGTAATTAGCGACACCTTCCATTCTTTAGGATAGTGTTCTAGCCATAGAATACTGTTAAAAATGAATCGTATTATACTTTTTGCAATAAAAGGTAGTTCTTGAAGCATTTTGTTGTTTATTTTGTCGACACCTGGGGCTTTGTTGGTGTTAAGACTAGTAATGGCATTTTCAATCTCCACAATGTTAAATCTCAGCGGTATTTCTGGCAAAGAGACGACTGGTGGCAATTCAACAACATCAGCAGAAATGTTTGGGGTTAATACTTTTTCCAAGTGTTTAAGAAAAAGAGCACCTTTTTCATCATCAGTTCTTGCCCAGTCACCATTCGCAGCTCGCAAGGGAGTTTTGCATATCACTGACCTTTTAAGTCCTCTGGCTGTACGCCACAGTGAATAATCTGTTTGTGGTGTTGCATCTAGCTTTTGAAGGAATTTTTAAAGGGAAGCTCTTTTTTATATTTGCAAAACTATCCTAAGCTGCTTGGTACACTCCTTAAGCCTTAATTTTAGCTGGGGCGATCTGTATCGTTACCATTCTCGTCGAGCTCTCCGTTTTTCAGTCACTAGCCTTTCTATATCTGCACAAAAAATATTGTTAAATCTCACTGGTTGCTTTATTTCATTTGAAGTAGCATTAAAAGCAGCTTGTTAAACATGCGCTTCAAACAACCTGGGAGAATCGTCTATGTCTGAAGGTGTTCTCAGCGGCTTTTTTCCGAGCAATGAGCACTCAGATATTTTCTGTATTTCAGCCAGTTAATACGTGCAGATGTCATCGGTAAAGCACATGTTGTGTGTGAGTAAATAGTGACAATTGTAGGCGAGTGGTCTGAAGATAAGTCCAAAGAAGCTTCAACTTCAACCATCTCGCTGGGCACACCTTTCACAAATCCAAAGTCGATAACATCGAGAATTTTTTGTCGATCTGTTGGCCAATATGTTGGCTGACCACTTGAAACTACATTCAAACCCATTTTAGATATTGTGTCGAACAAAACTCGTCTCTCAGGAGTGATTAAACTTGAACACCAGAATGTGTGTTTAGCATTGTAGTCGCCAGCTGCTAGAAAACGGAGGCCCAGTGATTTATAAAAAGCCGTATACTGACTCTCGGTAATTGAGAATCTGGGGCGAATAGACAGATGATGTTACAAGTTTTTGATAGTAAGTTTCGATGCAGCTGTTCGTTGCTTGAAGATAATCTTCACAAAAATCATTCAACATGTGGTGTTTTATTTGCGTTTTTATTAGGATACCCGAACCACCACAAGCTCTGAATCCTTGGTGTCGTAAAAATTATATCCACTAATTCTGAAACAGCTTCGAGATGTCAAATGAGTTTCTGAGATAAGCATAACATCGATTTGTTTATCCTGAAGAAATTATTCTATTTCGTTTTTATGTTGGCAGATGCCGTTTTCGTTCCAAACTGTAAACTTTTATTCAATCTATATACATACGTATATAAAAAATTGTTGCAAGTTTGTTGTGACTTTATAACTCACGAACGGTCAAACCGAATTCAATTAAATTTTTAGGGTTTGTTCGTATGGTCGTGTAGATTGTTTATCGAAATCGGTCGATGCATTCGTGAATTATGACTTTTCGTGAAAGTCGTGATGTGGTAAATCGAAATTTATTAAAGTAAATAGCTAATAATAATTACGTTTATTCGTAATAATAATAATATAAAAATATTAATTCCGCTTGGGCACGAGCTATAAATACCCTAATAACAGGGGTCACAGTAATATGTGAATTTCCCTAATATAGAGTAAAAACAACAAAAACGTTAAAATACAAAGTAGAATACTTTGATGATAACGGACTATGAGTTTGTGTTGATTATTAGTTCCAAACAGTAATGAGGGAATTTCGTACTAACCAGCACTGTTTCATTGTAGAATAAAAATTGAATTAAAAATTAATTCTCATATTCTATTTCTGTTGAAAACTGGTTAAATAGTTGATATTCTTCTCAATTAGTATCCACTTTACGAAATTTGTAAAGATGGACAATTGAACGCTGATGAGAGGTGTAGCGGCCTTGAAATCAGTACTGATACGTTCTGCTAAAAACTGATTGGATATAAATAATAATATTTTCCAACACAAAAAAACTCTTAGTAATTTTGAATTTTCATTAATTCAATAAAACTGAACTTGAGCCTGATAATATTACTTTCCATATGTAAATCAATATAAGTTCAAATAATAATTACGTTTATTCGTAATAATAATAATATGTATATTTTCTTATTTTTTAGATTTATATTGAAAATGCCTGCAGTCAATGGCCAAAGTGCAAACAACGAAACTGAAGAACTATCCTCTGGAAGTGGCGACGAAAGCAGGTAATAAATACCACTTTAATTTTTGATCCAATTTATACTAAAAAAGTAATTTCAACGTAGTGAAACCAAAAATAACCCCAAAAGAAAATTTCGGAACGCTTGGTTGAATGAATTTCCTTAGTTGCAAAAAAAAGATGGATGCGGGTACTGTGTTGCGTGTGAAAAAAAGCCTGTCAAACCATGTACATAAGTTATTTAAGAAAACACAGTTCTAAAAGGAGTCATGTACAAAACTTTGTGAGAAAAAGAAATCAAATAAAAATTGATCTTTTTCAAATCGCGAAAAAGAAAATATTGCTAAGCAAGTACACAATGCAGAACTTGCTTTAGTTATGTTCCTCATTAGCCACAATTTGCCATTCGTATTAATGGACTATTTACCGGCATTGTTAGTTGAGTGCTGCCCTGACTCCATAATATCCAGAAATATAAAATGTGGCAGAACTAAAGCTACTCATCAGATAACTGAAATGTTGGGGACCAAAGCCAAAGAGAACTTAGTTACCAAATTGAAAACAACAAAATTTTCGTTGATTTTAGACGAAACAACAGTCGTATCAACAAAAAATCTTGGGTTTTAGTCGTTCGCTACCTTGACAAATTGTCACAAAAAATTCATGAAGTTGCAAATTCCGATGCTAAATCACTATATGCCATAGTAAAAGATTTTTTCAAAGATCAAGATATCCCACTTGAAAACATTATTGGGTTAGCAACCGATGGTGCCAATGTGATGGCTTAAGCTTTTTTTGTTACTTTATATGTGCATATGTACATAGGAAAACTATGTTTTTGTTTCTTTTTTATTATTTTAATATTACAATGTGAAGTACAAATATTTTCATAATAAAATGTAAAATACAACTTGCAAGAATAAACTTAATTTTTATTTTACATGAATAAAAATGCATTTTTTCATTTTGGTTATTATTTTTTTTATACAAATAAAATTATTAACGAAGTATGTAGACAACCTCTTTGCCATCATAAAGAAGAACGACGAGGATAAAATATTAAAATTATTCAACAGTTACCATAACAAACTTAAATTTACAATTGAGAAAGAAATAAACAAATCAATTCCGTACCTTGACATGAAGATCATACGGGAAAACAACGAAATAATAACTGATTGGTATATGAAATCTATAGCATCTGGTCGCATTATAAATTTCCATTCCACACAACCATTTAAACAGAAAACTAATACTGCGACAAACTTCATTAATAAAGTTCTAGAATTAAGTGATGAAAAGTTTAAATCCAAAAACATAAAAACAATTAAAGAAATACTTCTAAACAATAACTATCCACAAAATATAATCAACGAATTAATACATAAAATAATAAATCCCACATCAGGGGAAAATAACACAAATATAAATAATACATCTGGTAACACCAAATTTTTTAGTGTACCGTATATACCAAAACTCACAGAAAACAAAAAGCTTAGGGAAATAATGAAAGAAGAAGGAATAGTTTTGGCACACAGGGCAAACAAGACAATAAATCCACTATTTACGCAGACAAAAACAAAAATCAAAAAAGAAGACCAAAGCAATGTAGTTTATGAAATTAAATGTGCAGGAAAATTAAACGAAAACTGTGATAAAATTTACATTGGAACAACAAAAAGAAATTTAGGAGTTAGAATGTCAGAACACGAAACAGACATTAAAAAGTACCGGCTTTCTACTGCGCTTGCCCAACACTGTTTTGAAAATAAACACACAGCTGATCTCGAAAATATAAGAATACTGCATAAAGAACGAAAGCATAACAAGAGATTTACATTGGAAAGTTTAAGTATACAACAAAAAACAAACATCGCAATAAACAATAAGACAGACAAGGACAAAGCTAATGCAAATTACAATATTGCACTTGTTTAAATTTTAGTGTAATTCCAACTGAGATACCTAGCATTAAGAGACAATTTACTGTGATATTTTTAATTAATTATTTTTGCATTTATTTAAAATTATGTGTTATATGTCGTACCATTTGTGTCGTGAAAAACATCTTTTATTTAAAACTAAATGTAAAACTGAATAAGAAAAGAAATGTAAGTCTAATTGTTGAAATAATATTATGTGCCTTGTTGTTGTTATTAAAATATTGTTCTTTTGTTAATGTTGCCAGATTTAATAAAAATTCATCCCCTGAAGATGTTGGCAAAATACCAACGAAACGTCGGATAGAAAATGCATAAATAAAGTCTTTTATTTACATTTAGGAGGAAAACTGACCTTAAAAGCCTGTTTTAGAAATAATTTCTATAAAAACCAAAATAATTATTTTTTTCATTTGGTAACTTTTTTCAGGAGTTTTGGTTGTAATTTCTTTTTTTGTTGTGGCAGCACTGATTGTGTCCAAACGTTCTTATTCTCATTAATTCATACAACATGTTTGAACCGACCGTCTGTGTGGCTTGAGCAATATGATATACCAACAACAGCGTTGCCATTTTGGTGCTTTTCGGGTACTTTTTGGTGCTTTTTTACTTAATCAATACCCGAAAGTTTGTTAAATACCCGTTTTTGAAAAGCGGGTATTTATAATTTATTGACTAATTAGTCTCCTTACTGTCCAAGGAGAAAAAAGAGCCGTTATCATCCATTATTCAGCCATTTAATTTCCATGATAAAGCCCCTGATATCCTCAAGTTTGCACTTCGCGATATTACTAATGCCCTCATGGAAACGTCTGCTCAGCCATCTTTGCCTATGACGTTGCAGCCTTGGGCAATGACAGATGATATTCTCTATAGTTTCTGGCTCCTCTTCATCCCCACGCATCCTACAGAAATCCAGATTGCCATTTTCCCATATACTGGTCCTCACTCTAACCGAGCCAGTCAAGGCGCCTACTAAGACTCTCAAAACTTTTCTATTTATACCGAGCAGTAGATCAGATTTAACTGAGTCTAGTTCTGTCCATATGGACCTCGAGACTCTACAATCTTCTCTATTCCTCCAGGAATGGTTAGTTCTGCTAATTACCCAATTACTGAGTTCCCTATAGTAGTGACCGATTGGAGGTTTAACCGACACATCTAATGCTGACCCTATTCTAGCCAGCTCATCTCTTTTTTTTAAATTCGTGCAGAAAATTTTATGATTTGTTTGTTTAGCAATGATTTTACTTTTAATATACATATCCGTTGATTTGTTTCTTGTGTAAATTTAAGCAAGAAAGTGCCTTGTTTATTATAAAGCTGAACAGTTATTTAAAAGTAAGTTCTTCATTGATTTCATATGTGTTAATGTTCATCATCTAACAATGGCTTTCCTTTAGATGGAAAAACAAATATATAGAAAACCTTGCTTTCAAAAGGTGGCTTAGATCAGCAAAAGATGAACTGAAAGCATATTGCATTTGTTGTAATTGTGAAATAAATTCACGATAAAGCGATTTACTCCGACAAAGTCGCACAAAAAAAAAAAAAAAAAAAACATGAAAAAGCAATAGATCCAAATGCAAGTTTTTCACTGCAGCCAAGGCTGTTTTTTATCCACCAGACCCAAAACAAAATTAGGTTAGTGCTTTTGCACCCGAAATTTTTTTCATTTTTACCCTTTTTTACCCTATTTCCATGGGCTCACAGTGCTTTTAGTCTAGCAAGAGTTGGCATCACTGACCAACAATGCAGACAACATAACCAATTCAACATTGCTAAACATTTGCTTTTTTTTGTTTGCTTGTCTTTTGTTTTTTTTTTTTTTATTGTGAAAGTTCCTTCACACACGGCATGAATTATGCTGGCATAAAATAAATTTTTTTTGCGAGAGGGGTGAAGAGAGCGCTTTTTCGTTGGCACAATTTTTCATCCAGACTCATACCCGCACAACCAGCACAAAACTAATACATACACACTTACGAATACACAGGTTCTGTGTTTTCTTTTTTTACAGACCGCATTCAGTCGTTAGCAGCGTTGTCAACTTGGAAATTTCAAAAGGCACCAAAATGGAGAAAAAAACGCTCCATTTAACAAAAAACGCACCAAGTTCAGATTTTTTTTTTATTGAAAATTTTTATTGAATTAATTTTGCGTCTTTACAACATTTAACTTTAGTCCAAAATTCTAATGTTGATATAATATTGTGCCAATGCATGAAGTGAATTATTCTCCACCGTTTTTCAATACTAGATAATATTTCGACATCGGATTCAAATTGTACTGCTAATGGCATGATATCATATTTGCAATGGAATAAAACATTTTGTACAATGCTGGTTGTTGATGTCGGTTGTAGCTAAATGGGCTTAAAGCTGCAATGTGTTTCCGTGTTCCAGCATGCCGAACAAGGTTGGATATTTGAGCGTGATATCGCATTTGCAATAACAACATCTTGCTTTTGTGTTATTATTTGGTCAAGGCCGAATCCATTGCTTAAACTGACATTGTGATTCCCAATCCTTTTGTATTTCGCTTATGATCTCCTTTTTTAGACTCCATTCTTTACACTAACTTTAAATATTTCTTTTAGTAAATATAAATTTTATTAATTTTAGTGTTACAACCCTTTATGTAAACTTTTACGCAATTTATAAAAAACGAACAATGATCGCAAGTCTCAAGAATACTTTGTTTTTGCAAGCTCTTTAGCCCTAGAAGGCTAACCCACGTAAATTGTACGTGTATTTGTTTTTAATATTGTTGCTACATAAGCATACAGTGACCTAACGGTACCAAATTTAAGAAGTGCTTTTTTCAATAGTTTTTGAGCAAACGCAAAAAGATAAACAAAACATTATTAGTCGTTAAAGTACCTTTAGAGCGACTACATCAAAAGCCTATACGTAAAAATTACGTAGTGTTAGTTTTAAGAGTAAAATTTAAGCACGCGATTTTTACGTGGCGTTAGCAATAAAAGTAAAATTTTGTACAAAAGTTTTAAGCAGTGATTGAAAATGGAAAGCCAAAAAGCGATGAAGAACTGTCTCAACTTTAAAAATGTTGCGGCATTGCTTAACTGCAGCGACTTCAGCGATATCAGCGATAGCGAGAAGGAAGATGATTTTGATAGCGATCACAGTTTTGCTGATCAAAATTGTTATCCCACTGCAAAAGATGAAAATGAAATTAAAAACGAATTGGCAGTAGCATTTTATTTATTACGGAGAACTTGGCATTTACCGAAAAATAACAAGCGACAGAAAATAAACCCAACAGAACAAATTCCTGTACCTAGCGCAGAGGTAGAAAAAAGTGTAATTTTAGGCAAGCACGGCTACGTTTGGATCAACGTTCCATTGCACAGTGGAGTCAGTAAAAG
This sequence comes from Lypha dubia, assembly GCA_947311025.1. Taxonomy (NCBI): domain Eukaryota; kingdom Metazoa; phylum Arthropoda; class Insecta; order Diptera; family Tachinidae; genus Lypha; species Lypha dubia. The sequence continues at coordinate 100,171,973 of OX371260.1, read as the reverse complement.
TTCTTTAAAAATATTATATTTATCCGGCCAGATAAGAAAATGAGAAGTGCATTGGTTGTTTTATGTTATTGACTGCAGCTTTGAAGAGTAAATGATGAAACAGAACTGGGGCTTGACGTTTTTCTTCATACAATTTGGCATATAAAAGACGCGGCTGAAAGCAGTCGTGAGATAGAATCTATTTTATTTTGCCAGCGACTTTGCTTATGCTCTCACTCTCAGAGTAAAATTCTCTCAACAATGCTACCACACTTTTATTATATTTCATACAATTTGTAAACAAAACCAAAGAAAAATAAGAACAAAAGAAAATCAGAAAAACATTTGAAAGAGCAATATAATTATAATTTTCTAAATTTGTAAATAATATGAGTAATATTGTCGAAAAATTGATTGCAGAAGTGCATAAACATGATTTCATATATAATTTGCAGTAATCAATGTACAAAAACAAGACTTGTGGATAAAAATTGGATGTGAATGAAGTTGAAGCCGACGCTTCAATTCTGGGCATTTTTTCTCTGAGAGTCGTTTTTGCTTCAAGTTGCGGACGTGTTTTGTTTCATCATTAATAACTTTACTGCTGACCTCTTACCAGAGTAGCAAGCCGACTGAAACATTTCGGCGGCGGCTGAAAGAGCAAAAATTATCGGCGGCGGCGGCTGAACGGCTTCACGCCGATTTTGAAGCATATATTTTTTACGCATGAGAAGAAAACAAACTTTGGAAAATGGTAAACTTTTTTCCAGAGTTGATAAAAGTGCAGTAGTACTTGGCAAACTTTTTTCCAGGCTGAAAAAACTAGTAGTAGCACTAAAAAAACTTTTTCAGAGACGATAAAACCGTACTTATACTTGGCAAACTTTTTTAATGTAGAGATGTAGCGTTTTTTTAGCAACTTTTTGTGAGTATAAGGTCAATATACAGAAAACTTTTTGGTAATATAATATATTAATAAAAAAGTTTTCGCTAATAATATAATAATGCAATAACCAATAAAAACTGATAAAGCGTAAAAGTCAATAAAAACTGTATGCTGTAATTTTTGAAAACACTTGCATTCAAAAGTTATGTGCAACAAACTTTTCAAAATTAGCGAAAAACAGGAAAAAGTGTTATGTCTGTAAAACGAAAAATATTCTTTGTGCACAAAATTGAACAATTGTCGTCGATAGTGGACCCTCATACAATTTTGTGGGTGGAAATGTCACATTCTAAAAGACTTGCATTTAGAAGTTATTCCCAGCAAACATTGGTGCAATTAGCAAAATTCACTGAAAAATGTTTTTGCTTATAAAACGAGAAATTGTTCGAAGAGTTGAAAAAGTAAAAACGCTAATCGATAGAGCGTAAAAAAACAATAAAAACTGTATGCTGTCATTTTTGAAAACACTTGCATTCAAAAGTTATGTGCAACAAACTTTTCAAAATTAGCGAAAAACAGGGAAAAGTGTTACGTCTGTAAAACGAAAAATATTCTTTGTGCACAAAATTGAACAATTGTCGTCGATAGTGGAACCTCATACAATTTTGTGTAAGGAAATGTCACATTCTAAAAGACTTGCATTTAGAAGTTAGTCCCAGCAAACATTGGTGCAATTAGCAAAATTCACTGAAAAATGTTTTTGCTTATAAAACGAGAAATTGTTCGAAGAGTTGAAAAACTAAAAACGCCAATCGATAGAGCGTGAAAAAACAATAAAAACTGTATGCTGACATTTTCGAAAACACTTGCATTCAAAAGTTATGTGCCCTGTTTTTCGCTAATTTTGAAAAGTTTGTTGCACATAACTTTTGAATGCAAGTGTTAAGAAAAGCATACAGTTTTTATTGTTTTTTCACGCTCTATCGATTGGCGTTTTTAGTTTTTCAACTCTTCGAACAATTTCTCGTTTTATAAGCAAAAACATTTTTTAGCGAATTTTGCTAATTGCACAAATGTTTGCTGGTACTAACTTCTAAATGCAAGCATTTTAGAATGTGACATCTCCACCCACAAAATTGTATGAGGGTCCCTTATCGACAAAAACTGTTCAATTTTGTGCACAACGAATATTTTTCGTTTTACAGACGTAACACTTTTCCCTGTTTTTCGCTAATTTTGAAAAGTTTGTTGCACATAACTTTTGAATGCAAGTGTTTTCGAAAGTGTCAGCATACAGTTTTTATTGTTTTTTCACGCTCTATCGATTGGCGTTTTTAGTTTTTCAACTCTTCGAACAATTTCTCGTTTTATAAGCAAAAACATTTTTTAGCGAATTTTGCTAATTGCACAAATGTTTGCTGGTACTAACTTCTAAATGCAAGCATTTTAGAATGTGACATCTCCACCCACAAAATTGTATGAGGGTCCCTTATCGACAAAAACTGTTCAATTTTGTGCACAACGAATATTTTTCGTTTTACAGACGTAACACTTTTCCCTGTTTTTCGCTAATTTTGAAAAGTTTGTTGCACATAACTTTTGAATGCAAGTGTTTTCGAAAGTGTCAGCATACAGTTTTTATTGTTTTTTCACGCTCTATCGATTGGCGTTTTTAGTTTTTCAACTCTTCGAACAATTTCTCGTTTTATAAGCAAAAACATTTTTTAGCGAATTTTGCTAATTGCACAAATGTTTGCTGGTACTAACTTCTAAATGCAAGCATTTTAGAATGTGACATCTCCACCCACAAAATTGTATGAGGGTCCCTTATGGACAAAAACTGTTCACTTTTGTGCACAACGAATATTTTTCGTTTTACAGACGTAACACTTTTCCCTGTTTTTCGCTAATTTTGAAAAGTTTGTTGCACATAACTTTTGAATGCAACTGTTTTCAAAAATGACAGCATACAGTTTTTATTGTTTTTTTACGCTCTATCGATTGGCGTTTTTACTTTTTCAACTCTTCGAACAATTTCTCGTTTTATAAGCAAAAACATTTTTCAGTGAATTTTGCTAATTGCACCAATGTTTGCTGGGAATAACTTCTAAATGCAAGTCTTTTAGAATGTGACATTTCCACCCACAAAATTGTATGAGGGTCCTCTATCGACATCAATTGTTCAATTTTGTGCACAAAGAAGATTTTTCGTTTTACAGACGTAACACTTTTCCTTGTTTGTCGCTTATTTTGAAAAGTTTTTTGGGTATAACATTTGAATGCAAGTGTTTAAGAAAATGACAGCCAAAAACTTTTATTTTTTCATGTTTTATCGATTGGCGTTTTTTGTATTTAACATTATTAGTTTATTAGCTAATATATATATATATATATATATATATATATATATATATATATATATATTATATATATATATATATATATATATATATATATATATATTAATTAAATTCTCAAAAAGTTTGATGCGGTTTGTCTTTTTAATCGCTAGTTACTGGCAAAAACGCTAGATGCGCAGCATTGTACATTTTTTGCATCCCTGAAAAAAGTTAGATAATTCCATGTACCTTTTCTTTCAACTATGGTAAAAAACTTTTTACGTGACAGAAAAAGTTAGCCAAGTGACAAAAAAAAGTTTGTTTTGTTCACGGCGATATATTTTTTTATGCATACATACATGATACAATGAATATAAGGTATATGCAGAAACAACAAAACAAAAACAACCACCTCTATGTATTTTGTTAGCAGAAAATTTGATTTCGGAAGTCAAAAGTAAAAATATTTATGTATGTTTGAAACTGTGACAAAAAAAAATAAATAAAAATTATTTATTAATATAAGAAAAAAAAAACATTGCTATGAAAATTTTTCTGAAGACTTATTTCCACGATTTTAGTATGAAATCAAACTTAGGGAGGTTCAAAAAAAGTTCCTTTCCAATAGCTCTAATATTGTTTACTTATCAGACCGCTCTTGCACAAATGCAAGCTCATATTTGTACCGTAATCATATAAAAAAAGACGTGTGGCACTCGGGGACTGCCGCGGTAAAACTATTGCATAGCATTTTTTATCAATTATGCAATTGCAATTTCAGTTCTCTAGCTATACTGGAAGTGCCCCATACAAAGAAGGGCACCCTAGTCCCCCCAAGGTAAAAAGTGCTTTACCTTAGTATCCTATGTCCTTCTCCTGGTTCTTGCCCACCAATTTTCAGCCAAATCTGTTCAGCCGTTCTTGAGTTATAAATAGTGTAACTAACACGACTTTCTTTTATATACATACATATATAAAAATCCCCTCAAAAACCCAGAAATCCCGGTGAAAAGGTCCCAACACTGCACGGGAATTACCAAAAACTTGGACAAAAATCCCCTCAAAATCCCGGAAAAACAATATGTTTTTGTTTTCAATATATGTACATAGACTACTGAAGATTTTTATTCGTCTTTAATCGTATTGTGCAAACATGCATTTATGTAGAAAAACGTTATTATTTATATCAAACTCAGTATACACTTTAGTGTTAGAATTTTCTTTGTAATGATAAGTGGAGTTATTGGTTAATATACACTCAGCTGACCTAGCTCCTTGTCGTGGAAATAATTTGTTATAAAAGCAGTATAATTTCATATACAAAAACTTCAGAAAAAAAAGGTTTTTTTTTATATTGAGTTTGACATTTCACAAATAATTCACTCGACGAACCGCTATGCTATGAAACTCCAATAAACAACCACAATTCCTAACCGTAAAACTTGAAAAATAAAACGAAAAATTTCCATATTTTTGTTGTCGAAATATAAATATGAGAAGAGTATTTACTTTCAAAGGGCTGAAAATTTTATTGACGCTAAAATAAGTGCAAATAAATGAAAAAGATGGATGTACCGAAAGCAAATAAGGTTATAAAAATGTTTGGCATCATAATTGTAACATGGTTTAAAGTCTGTCAGATTTTTGTAAGATTTTCCATATATGTAATACAAAAATAAACTTCCATATAACCTGATAATAGTTGATTAGCGTTTTTACCAACTAAAGAGGATGATTAAACAACAAAACAGCTACATATGTATATTGACATCACCAGATGTGCTGTACTGGGGTACACTTGTACTAGATACAAATAACTACTTTTCATTTGCTTTGTGTCAACCGCTATGTAGAAATGCACGTATAGAGAATATTTGACAGCCAGAAGTGGGAATGCTTTATTATATAACTAAATCTTCTTATTTAAAAAAGCATTTAACAAAATCGGCTGGGTGGCAAGCCGCCGATAAGCCGACTAGTTCAGCGGCGGCTCGGCTTCATAAAAAAAACGGCTGACCGGCTAGCCGCCAGCCACACCGATGCGGCTTGCTACTCTGCCTCTTACTCGACCCTTCTTATAGCCTTTTTCCACTTGCAAACATTTTAGAGGAATGAATGGAAATTGTTGAAAATGTGAAACTTGCGTTTCCATTGGCAACATCTACCATCTTCTCAGCTGTCAAAAATATAAAAATACTTACAGCATAATTTTTTGTGGAAAAAAATATATGTTAAATTAAAATGAATTTTGAAGAAACATTAATAATTGGACTCGTTCATGCTTTACAACAACAAAAACAATTGTTAATGCAGAAAATTTGCGATCCATTATGAAAGATGAATATGAAGATAATTTATGTATGTATGTCATTCATGTACATATGTCATTTATGTACATATGTCATTCACAAAATATGAAACTATCAATATGTATGTATCTGTCATTTTGCTAGAGATGACATTAAAATTATCGGAAAATGTTGATTGGAACAAAATGATATAGGAACATCTTTTAAAGATGTAGAAAGATGTTGACTTTTAGTACTGTGTATTTCTTATGGGAAGATGTTAACATCTTCTCAAATTGATGGTAGATGTTGCGTAGTGGAAAAAGGCTATTACTCTGGAGATAGATACAGAGCCACAATGAGTAAAGGTATGTTCAAATTTATGTTAATACTGTCATATTTGTAAAAATGAGGCGCTTTGTGGAGAGCATCAAAGAAAAATATGAAAAGATTGTTAACCAGGACTGCTGATATATATGCATATAAAGTATTTATTTTTTTAACCCTGTCTCAACTGTAAAGATCTCTCTTTGATCTCAAAGATTATTTTTATTTGTCTATAATTTTTTGTTTTAGCTAATTAGGATATGTTTTTGTTTACCTTTACATGAATTAATTTTTATTTTTTAATAAAAAGCTAGTAAAAAATACAGATGGTAACACATTAATTAAAGCACTTTAGGAAAAATTCCACATTACGTAAAATTTAGGTGGTGTTAGTCTTAAAGTATAATTAAAAAGCGTTAGCCTTCTAGGGTTAACAGACTTGCGAACAACTTTTACGACAAAAAACAATTATGTACTCTGAAAATCTAAAAGGGACAACAAATTTCTTATAATGAAATGTTACAAATTATTTATTACAATAAGACGGTTTAACGGTTTTTGTGAATGCTTTTTGGTACCTCTTAAACATCTGTAAAATTGAATGTAAAAATTCTACACAAATTTAATGAAATGGTATTGAAACAGTTGTATTTTTTGTAAAAAATTCTTTTTTCTCATACTGAAACAAAAGATTGTGTTTAATATGATTTGGAGCTACCCAAAATTAAAAAAACGCACCAAAATTAAAGAAAAAGCGCACCACGCACCAACTCGGATATTTTTCGCACAAAACATTTAGAAAAGCACCAAAAAAGGTGCGAAACAAAATATATTCATTTATGTATGTTTTAATAAAACAGTATGAAACATTCTCAATTCATTTTAATTTTTTTTTTATAGGTATTTTATATGTTTTTAAATTTTTTTTCTTGAGAAAATTCTCAAATAAATGTAAAATTTTATATTTTGGTATTTTATATGTTTTTATTTTATTTATAAGCAGAAAATATTTTTTGTAAATAAGGCGATTTATGTTTATTAATTGTTAATTGATTAAATTTGTCAATAAATCTGTTAAAAAACATAAAACCTTTTAACGATTAATTATAAAAATTCTCAGAATTTACTTAAGAAACTACAAAAGTTCTAAGAGAATTAATAACTTACATACACAATTAAATTAAAAACTTTGAAAAATGTTGGCTAAAGTTTTTTTATTATTAGTATAGAAGTTGTGAAGCAATTTAAAAATTTGTTATATTGATGTTTAAAATTTTCCCTCATTCCAAAAATATTCAGTAAATTCGCTTCTTATACTTGTAATTCCTCCTAAAATAATTGCCAATTCATCATCACTTATTCTCGCCATAATATTTATGCCAACTATGTATGTTCCGTAATGCGTATAATAATAATAATGTGTATGCAACGAAAGGCAAATTTTAGAGGTGTGTAGCTCCTGAACGAACTAGTTCAACTGAACGATTCACACCTTACAGCCATACCTAAACAAGAGCGGCAAGCGTTTTTTAGCTGTCAAAAGTTCTCATGCCCATACAATTTGTATGGAGCATCCCGAAATAACGTGGCGGTAACGCGACGGCAAAATTTTGCAATTGGAAAATCCGATTTTGACAGTGCGTTTAATAGTGAAGTTAGCTGCAAAAGACAAGCACTCATGATACAATGACTATAAGGTAGTCTTACAAGCCCAGCCGACAATTCTTGAAAATTACTGGTTTTTTATTTCAAGTGTTAAATTTTGATTTGTATTTATTTTTTCGTATTTGAATAAATAATTTTTATTTATATTTTTGTCACAGGTTGAAACATACACACATACACATTTATACTTTTGACTTCTGAGGAATTTTTTTGTTGTGTTTGTTGTAGAGATGCATGTATTCTTAGGTTATGAGTATACTATTATAATCAGGGTTGTTATATATTTTGTAATAACCCTGTTTTTATGACAAAGCGTTGACGCTCTTGTTTAGGTATGGTATTTCAGCGTTAACGTTAGGCGGTAGAAAACGTTCCGCTTTCCGCTCTTGTTTAGGTATGGCTGTTACTGAGCGTTTTTAGCTCAGTAAGTGAGCGCTCTTTACAATCAATCAATTCAATTTCATTACGACAATTGGATTTTATGTACCCTAAAGAGCTTTTATTTCGTATGGAATATGACATTTGGCACAATACAATACTTTTGCGATAGTATCTACAGTATGGTATTAAATAAGGGTTGATTTTGATAGCCAGCGTTGCCAAATAAGCTAATTTATCTTTACTTTATAGTTTTTCTAAGCATTGATCAATTTTGAAACAATTTATTTAAAACATTAAATATATAAATACAGCAGACTGCAGGATTTATATTTCATCGTATTGGTCTGAATTTTGTTATATTAATTCCAATATCTGAACCTATTATTCCTGCCCCATTTTCCTTATATCACATTGCTAAGGTTTAAACTTACTTCTTTATACCTGCTAATATTGGGAAGAATAACAACCAAAGTATTTTTGAATTAAATCATTTAACGCCAAACGTAAATCACGAAACAGATGATGATGACTGATATTTATTAGGTTTAACGAATTATTAAAAAAAAATTTATTGATAAGTTTTGGGAACAGAATTATTGGAATACCAACTTTAAATTTAGTATCATTATTCTCAAATAATAGAAACTTAAAAATATGTTTGGGGCAAAGGAAAATATTTAAGCAATTTTCCGAAAAATCACTCATTTTTAAAACTTTTTGATGCATGAATATTTTTTCACAATTTTTTTACATAAATTAATTATTTTGTCACTCGATTAAGATTTGTTTCAATTTACTAAACAGTCACACATTTAAAAATTGACTATCAATTTGATATAAATTTTGCTTTCAAGTTTTGTTTAAATTTTTCATTCAAGTAACACTGCAGTCAGACGTTCAAGTTTTTATTCAATTCTCTTTCAAGAAATTTACACACTCTTCTAGTCAACATTCACAAAAATTGAAGGCTGTGACGTAGGCTTCACGCAATTTCAAAGCAATTTGCTTTCAAGAACACAAAAAATTATGGCGGCAGAATATATGTACTTATGTACATATGTATATGAAAACTAACGAGAGTTTATAATCAAAATGGCACTCAACTGCTTTCTTGAAAGCAATTTGAAACACTCAATAGAACGAAAATTTGAAAGCAAATTCTCAGCAAATTTTAAAAGTGTGAGTGTATTGGTAAAAAAATGAGAGAGGATTGAATCTTGAAACAAAAATTAAATAAAAACTTGATCGTGTGACACCTATGTTAGGCTATGTCTTAATAAAAAAAAAATGAAATTAGCTGTATATTGTAGCTTATTTTTATATAATTAAAATTAAATTGTTTTCCAAATTAGTAGTTTAAAAATAAAAACGTTATGGTAACGCTGATATAGCAGAAACATTTTTTGTTTTCGCTTTGTTTACTTTCGTAACAAAGATAGACTGAGCTGAAACCAATGGAGCTAATGTATTTTACTGAACTAAAGTGAGCTATTGAACTAAACTGAGCTACTGAGCTATTGAACTAAAAGAGCGAACTAGTTCAGTTAGCTGAGCTGAGCGGAAAAGAGCGCTCACTCAACTGAGCTGAAAAACCCAACTCTAGCAAATTTCAAATGAATACAAAAAACACCAACACATACAAAGCTGAGTACATGTATACATTTTATGCCAGCATAATTAGACTCGTGTGTGAATAAAAGAACAAAAATTGTGCGGCTTAAAAAGTCATCTCGTCTGTGAAACCACAAACATGTGTCCGATGAATGGTTCAAATTTAGTTGGGGAAAAAGAGTATATATTCTTGAGGTCAATTTTTTTATAAAAAACGTTATAACATTTTATTTGTCGTATTGCCACGTCTATATATAAATAGAATATAGAAGACGTGGCAATACTCAAGCGGATGTATTACCTCAACCGACAATATACAAATCCTTAACATACTTTCCTATAATTCATGGTCTAATAATCAGGTCTGCGCAAGAAGGAATATGGTTTTTTGTAGGGTTGTGTTTTGACCGTTAAATAATCTGCAAAAATATGGTAAGTTAATTCGGTCTTGTCAAAAGTTGTTTACATTTTTGGCCGCCATCATGAATATTTTTGTTTACGTTATGCTTTTTGTTTTTGCATAACCAATAAATACATACAAAACAAATTTTGTTTTGTTTAGCATACAGCTTTGTTTTGACAATTTTGAATGAATTTTACACAAACAAAATGCATGACGTTTTTTGTTGTTGCGTTGATACGCGCACCTTATTATTCCACCATGCTATAATTTCAGAACGGTTAGTAAAATCAGAGGTTTTCGATACTAACAGATATAAAATAGCACATAAATCATGTAACACGTTAGGTAAATTGTTTAGCAAAACAAAAGATGGATTACATATACTTATTAGAAAAATCGAATGTAGTTTATAAAATACCTTGTAAAGGAAATGATAGTGAAATATGTAATAAGGTCTATGTAGGTACTACAAAGAACAAACTTAAAACTAGATTAGCTGGACACAAAAACAAATTTGAAATATAGAAACTATACATCATCACAAAAGACTGCATTATCTTTGCACTGCCGTAATTCAGATCACTATCCAGATTTTGAAAGAATATCAATTTTAAATACAGAAAATATATATAAACGCAGATATATGTATGTATGTTAGAAATGCTACAGATAATTAATGCACCGCCAGATAAAAGAATTAACTTCAAAACAGATACTGATAGTGTGGCTTTAAGATTAATATATAAATAGCATTATGTTTTAAAAAAAAATTTTAAACTTTTCTAATATATTTCAAGTTTCTTAAAAAAATTAAAAAAATTTTTTCATTTCCTCATGTCTCAAACTTAAATATTTTTTCAATTGACAAATTGGAAAAATTTATTTAATTCAGAAACCATTTGAAATATAAAAACAATATTTTAATTTATTTTAAAACCGGAAAACTAAAGTACAAGAACGTATGCTTCACGAAAATGCTGTGTACTTTGAAGAAGGGAGATGTCAATATATGTACATATATGTAGTATATATTTTAAATATTTTTTAATTTGATTTATTATTGATCTAACCCTTTTTGACTCATGTAATGAATGCTGTTCGTTAAAAGCATTTTTAAATCAGTGTTATCTCTATTTTTTTGCTTTTCTTGCTGTGAAATACAACAACAATAGTCAACGTTGACAAAAGCAAACGCACATAAATAACCGAAATTTGTTTACTTATTTTGTTTCTCTTTTTTCTCTTTCTCTTTCATTTTTTTTTCTGCTTTTCTTGCTTGGCACGAGCCAAATTTTATGCAAAGAACACTTTGGCTTCAATTGTGTCACGTTTCAACTTGCGATAGTTGAACTCATTGCATCTTGCAACACTGGCATCTTTTCTCGATTGCGCGGCTAAGGCTCGTCGGTGTGTGGGGTGGTGTTCTTGCTTTGATGCACTGAGCTATGAAACAGCATTATCAAATAGTTTGTGCCAGTGCCACTGACCTCACAAAATAAAAATAAAGGGCATGAAATAGAGGAACGAGTTGAGAGCATGGCATCCAAAAAAAAATGATGTGTTTGGCAATTGTGGTGAAGTTAAATTGCCAGCACCCTCCCGCGCGCAAAAATTACATGAATGGACGTTACCTAATGGTATTCTCGTGTGCCTTGTATCGGAAATACCCCATGATAGAACAGCACTACCGGTACTCACCCGTTGATTATTTTTATTTTTAACCTGTCATTCTAACTGCCATTATTGAAAATCATTAAAAATTTTATTTTAATTTAGTACAAATGTTGTCTTCTTCGACTTACTTTTATTTAAGTAGTAATTCCGGTTCAAAGTTTTATTAACATAAATAGTAAACGATTACTTAATTTTAGTCTTCATACATGTGTCATGAATTTCAGTATTTCATTTTCTTATTCTATATTTTAAATTCTTCTTCATACATGTGTCATGAATTTCAGTATTTCATTTTCTTATTCTATATTTTAAATTTTTTTTCATACGTTGGAAGCGAAATAATGGATATCCATGATTAAGATTCAATTGGGTATTTGTATATCGAAATTTTTATTCAATTATTAACGAAACTAAAATGATTCAAACTATTGTTTCCCGAAAGTTTATTTAATTCTTCTCAATTGAAATCGAATATAGTTATTTGTCTAATGGCAAAACTTTTATACAATTATTACCAAAACGAAAATGATTCAAACTATTGTTTCCCGAAAGTTTATTTAATTCTTCTCAATCGAAGTACAATTTATTAACGAAACTAAAATGATTCAACTATTGTTTGCCGAGAGTTTTTTACTTTTATAATTTACATATGAAACCGAATGTGATTTAATGAAAAATTTTTATTTAAACGCAAAACAAAATATAACTCACCGCCGGCTGCTTGTCGAGTTCTGGTTATCGAATTATCTAGAAGGCTATGTTAAACAGGATGTTTGATGAAAAATGTAGCTGCTTGCTGAATAAAGGTCTTCCATAGTACTGGATGGCTTGGTAAAATACAATACAGTTGAGAATTCCTTACCGCAACTTGTTTAAGGATGGATTGAGTAATTGTCTTCACGAGAACTTAATGGCTTGATAAAATACAACACAGTTGAGGATTCCTTACCGCAACTTGTTTGAGGATGGATTGAGTAGTTGTCTTCACGAGAACTGAATGGCTTAATAAAATACAACACAGTTGAGGATTCCTTACCGCAACTTGTTTAAGGATGGATTGAGTAATTGTCTTCACGAGAACTTAATGGCTTGATAAAATACAACACAGTTGAGGATTCCTTACCGCAACTTGTTTGAGGATGGATTGAGTAGTTGTCTTCACGAGAACTGAATGGCTTAATAAAATACAACACAGTTGAGGATTCCTTACCGCAACTTGTTTAAGGATTGATTGAGTAGTTGTCTTCACGAGAACTGAATGGCTTAATAAAATAAAACACAGTTGAGGATTCCTTACCGCAACTTGTTTAAGCTTAGAATGAATCGATATCCCGACTTATGAAGATGCAGAATGAATCGGTGTCCTCAAGAGAACTGGATGGCTTGATTCGGATGACACCTTTAAGGATTCCTTACCACATGACTACTCCTCGCTGAGATGTTTTCAGCTTTTCGTTTTTCTAATTTTTTTTCCGTAGACCTTCTCTACTCACCGGCAGCCAAAAAAAAAAGACCGGAAATCCTCTTTCTGTCATTTACTTCATTTGACGTCGCTGTCAACTCGAGCCAACGCCCTTATCCGTTGCTTAAAATAGTAAGTTCCATTTGAGAACAGCTCTGTTTATTTTGCACAACTAGAGGTCAGCCCTTTGACATATAGCCTCACTGTTGTATTTTTCAGTTTTATTTCCTTTATTTAAATTCGCCGCGCGGGCTTGCCACTTCGCATGCTACACAACCCCCTTCCCACCTTCGAAGTTTCCATCCTCTTGGCCGACCGAAATGCCCAAGGGATGAAACTCGAGGCTTCTGGTGCGTTTATATTTTGATATCCTTGGCATGGAATATTCCTACTGGCTTTCCTTGCAGTGTTTCGAGCTCATACAGGCTGTTTCCTATGGGCTTAACTATCCGGCACTTTATAAAACGCTTACATAGCTTTGCCGATACCTGTTTAGCGAAGTCCGATAGTTGAAAGTTTCTTCGATACACTTCCTGTCCAGGTAGAAATTTGACTGCCCTACAACGATGATTATATTTTCTCGCATTAGCTTCATAGCAGCGGTGTAAACTTTCTTTAACATTGGCTCGCACTAGTTCCAAAAATTCATGCCTGTTTTCGACTCTGTTGTCTGGGTCCTCAATTAGATCCAGTTGCCCTAGAAGTTTGTACGTAGACGCGTGTGTTATCATGTTGCTTCCGAAAAGCATGAAGTATGGAGTTACCCCTGTTGCTGAATGAACGGCCGATCTTAATGCGCATTCTATTTCGCATAAGTGTAGATCCCATTCTTGGTGGCTTTGTTATAGGTACGTTCGAATAACTGCCAAAATTGACTGATTCACCCTTTCTGAGGCGTTAGCCTGTGGTGCATAGTTTGCCGTGCGTATGTGGTTTATCCCGAAATTGGTTATCAAGGCTATAAATTCCTTGCTGATAAATTGCTGTCCGTTGTCTGATATGATTGTCTCCGGACACCCGAACTTATAAAATACCTCCTGGATAAGGAAGTTTATTACATTTTTGGCCTTTGACATTGCTCGTAGTAATACGAATTTAGAAAAATGGTCCATCACTATAAAAATGAAACTATTTCCCCTTTTCGCTCTCACGTAAGGTCCAAGAAAATCAATATATATCCTCTGAAATGGTCTTGCAACGTCCGCCTCCTTACCCATAGGTGGTTTCAATATTCTGTTCGCTGGTTTTGACTCCTTACATTTGTCGCACTTATTAATGTACTCGTTGATCTGAATATTCATGTGTGGCCAATAATATAACTCTCTAATCCTACGCGTAGTCTTACCAATTCCACCATGCGCTGCCGTTGGCGATTCATGCGCTTGTTTTATAATGCCTTCGGTTAGTTCCGCTGGTATCCAAAGCTTCCAAGCTCTCTCTTCTTTAGCCACATTTCCTTCATAAAACTGGGTGCGCTTAAATATTTTCCCATCCATAACTTTGAAATCCGGTAAACAGCTCACATTTTCCAAAATCTGTTCTTTTAATTTCTTATAGGTCTCTTCCTCGAATGCTGGTGACTCATAGTCTATTGCTAGTTCCTGTAACAATTCTAACTCATCCAACGGGTAGCGTGACAACGTATCTGGCACAATGTTTTGTGCTCCTTTTCTATGTTTAATTGTAAACGAAAATGTCTGCAGCTGTAAGCTCCATCTTGCTAATCTTCCGCTTAAATCGCGCTGCGACATCAGCCACTTAAGGCTGGAGTGATCAGTAATCACTACGAACTGTGACAGTTCCACATATGGTCGGAAACGTTTCACCGCCTGACACCACAAACGCTGCCTTCGCTTCTTCTGTGAAAGTAAATGTTTTGCTTTTCTTGAGAGTATCCGTTATTGGTGCCGCTATTGTAGCGTAGTCCGGGATAAATCGCCTGTACCATCCCGTAGTACCCATGAAGCTTCGTACTTGCTTCGATGTAGTGGGATATTTCATTTCTATGATGGCTTTAATTTTTCCTGTGTCTGGTTTCACTTTACCTTCACCTACCACGTATCCCAAGTACTTCAGTTCTTTGCAGCAAAATTTTGATTTACTTACGTTGATGGTCAATCCCGCTCTGTCTAGGCATTCCGCTACTTCCTTTAATATTTCCAGGTGTTCCATAAACTCAGGTGATACCACTAATAGATCGTCCAGGTATACAAAAACCCTTTCTCGTAATCTCGCCGGAATGACTTTATCCATCAACCGACATAACCTCTGGGCCACATTGCACAGACCGAACGGCATAACCTTGAACTGGTAGAGTGGCCTACCTGGCACCGTGAACGCTGTTTTCTCTCGGCTCGCTTTTCCCAACGGGATTTGCCAAAAGGCATCCTTGAGGTCTACGCTTGATATGTAGTGTGTGTCTCCTAAACGACTAAGTAGTCCCTCTATATGTGGAAGTGGGTACGCGTCTTTTCTTGTCAAGTCATTAAGCCTGCGGGCATCCAAACATATGCGTACTTTCTCGCCTTTCTGGACAAAAGTCACCCGATTGTTCCATGGGCTTTCACTGACCTCTATCACTCCTAGCGACAGCATGCGATCCAACTCCCCGTACATTAATTTTTGAACCGCCGGTGAGACTGGATAGTGCCTCTCTTTGACCGGTACGGACTCCCCTGTATCAATGTGGTGCGTTTCTAGGTGCGTCCTGCCTAGGCCTCTTTTCGCAAAACTCGGAAAACTGGTAATTACTTCCTCCAGGCATCTTTGTTGATGGCTGTTTAACTGGTGCATTTGAGGGAATTCTGAACCTTGTATCCGGTCATCGGCCTTGTCCTGGATGGCTAGTGCATCCAACTCAAAGCGAAGAAGATTAAATTTTCGCATGAAATCGAGTCCCAGAAATAAAGGTAATTTAAGCGAAGGTACTAAAAGAAAGTCCACCAGTTCCGTTTTACGATTAAAATTTATCGTCGCCCTTACTCTGCCTATGATATTGTTTAACCTACCGTCTGCCGTTCGAACTTTTGACTGTATCGGGTAAATGATGAGATTGGATTTCTCCACTAGATCCAAACAGTCTTTGCCCAAGCATGTTACTGTCGCACCACTGTCTAGTAAACCTTCCACTGGCTGTCCTTCGATTTCTATTCGGGAATAGATTCGCGTATCTGGGCCTTCGTATAAGCATGCTGCTGCTCTCTCATGCCTGAACTGTTTTCGATCAGTGAACCTGGTGCGTGCTCTATGTATACGTCGTGATAGTCCTAAAAGTCTTCCACAAGTTGCTCTGTATTCCTTTTCCCGCTCATGTAGTGTTTTATACTCGCCTTCGGTTCGCGTATATTTTACCTGATTGGTGTTCATCCAAATTTTTTCCGGTTGTACTCTCTTTAAAATTGTTTTGTTTGTTTTGCCTGTTGCTACCGGGCTAGCTTGGCTTACTAAGATATTGACTTTTGAGTTTAACGTAGGATCTGGGGCTGTAGTGTTTACGAACGTGTCTCCACCCCTTCTCGTGTCACGTTCGGCTTTCTGTTTCCCTGGCACGTTGGACACCTTGGTGTGACCGTGTCTTCACGACCGCATTTATAACAGAACAGCTTTCGTTGCTCCTCCAGACAATCAAAGAAAGTATGCCCCTCTGTCTTGCAGTTCCAGCAAATAAGCTTCTTGCTAGTGCTCACTGCGTCTAATTCCATGAATTCAGCAGGAGGTTCAGGTGTATATTCCAGTTCATGTATAACTCTGGGTGGGACTCTGCCGGTCATCTGACGTTGGCTATTTATTAAGTTCTCAGCCCTACGGCATTCTCGGACAAATTGTGACAAATTATACACATTTACTGAGAACAACAGATGTGCCATCTGTGGTCTTAAATTTCCCTTCATGATATTTACTAGGTCTTTTTCAATTATGGGGGTACGCAATTGGTTTCTTAACTTCAATACTGAATTATAAAAATCATCGAACGTTTCCATGCTTTGCTGTCTTCTATCTAGAATTTTCCTTTGAATGTCGAAATCGCTATCATAGCGATGGAATTGATTCAACAGGGCCATCTTTAGGTCCCTCCACCGGGCTATGGTGTTGAATCTTCTAAAATCCCAGAACCATTCCTTCGCGGGTCCGCTCAAAAGATGATGAAAGGATCTAATTACGTCCTCCCAATCGCAACCGTAATCGGCTTGTAACGCTTCAACGCGGAAAACAAAGTCTTCAATGCTCGTTGTCTTATTGGTGCCGTCGAAAATAATACCCCACTTGTCTATTCTCACATTTGCAGAGTGAAGCTGCTGGCTGCGCGACTCCGGGAATTGCACTGAGTATGGGGTTCCTAAACGATATGCGTTCTCGGGTTGTTCTCTAAAATTGTTTGGGTTGATGCTTTCGCGGGGCGCGTTGAATACGTTTGGTCTGTTATTATTGTTGTTGGCTGGGGCCGCCATACTGTACCGCCAGTTCCCTATATTGTCATCTATGTTTGTAGGTAATTCTGCCCACGGTTCTATGGGTAACTGTTGGGCTTCATCATTTTGGGTCGCTGGTGGTGGCTGTGAAAAATCGGGTAATTCAAAATTAACTCGTCCCTGCGTTCTATTCTCGGCTGGTATTGGTCGAGATTGTTGTTGTAAAATAGATGTAACGTTTTGTTGAATCAGCGTCGGCATTACATTTAACAGACGGTCTTCAAAATTCCTCAGGTCGTCTCGGGTTATTGCTGTGTCTCGTTGTACTGGTGGCTGTTGTGCGTTTCGCGTACTCGGTCTTAATGACACGTTCAGGCTCCTAAAAGCTTCTCGTATTCCTCTGGTGCTAATGCTGCTGTACGGCGGTGTGACAACGGAATATTCGCTCGCTCCGCTCATGTCTAGTTCCTGCGCTCTAGGTACACTAGGTGGCGTGGATCCCCTACGTCTAGGTACTGCTCCGGAATTTGTCCCTCCATGAGCTTCAGCACTCGTCGTATATATGTTGGCTGACATCGCGGGTGTCGTTGCCGGGACTGTCTGTGTGCCACCGGCTCCCGCACTAATGGACGCACTTGCGGCTGATGCCGTTGACGGACCTGATTTGGCTGAATCCCCGACTTTGCTATTGGCTCGTGTTCCTACCATTCTGTTTCCTATTTTGTTTCTGGAATTTGATGATAACTTTCTTATTCTACTCGTACCACGGACTCCTTTCGAATTCTGTCTAATCAATCAGACGCGTAATTATTCCCAACTATCGCCCTCTTGTTCTAAAACCGCTCTAAATATTCAAGCGCTATATTTTCTCGACGCGACGACTACGGATTTCCAATATTCTATGCTCACACCTACTAGTTCTCTACCAGGTGTTAGTTAGAATCTTCGAAACCAGATGTTTCTTCTAATGTGAAGAAGATAAAATCTCACGCCTACCCGAAAATTACCGAAGCTGAAAGAAATTTTTATTATAGGGGTGTAAATTTAGTGAAGGTGCTAAAGCCGCTAATTATTTTAATTAATCGCCTTAGTTCCGAGGAGTGTACTTCTCGTTTGTTTTGTTTTTTTTTTTTTGTAAGTTTTAAGTATGGTTAAGGTTGAATCAATTGTTTATAGTATTCTGTGGTTTATCAGGTTTATTAGGAATTGATTTATTTATAACGTTCTATATTGTATCAAATCAGTTTAGTATCTTTAGTATTTCTGTTGTTTACCAAAAAAAAATTCTTCTTATCTACCCTTTTAATTCTTCCAATAAATTCTTATGTAATAACCTTGTAGTGACTATGCTAAATTTTGTGTAGTTTATAATTTTTTTGTTTTGTAACCAGTAATTTTTATACAAAGAATTTTGTTTTATTTTTTTTTTTATAAATTAATTTTATAAACCTGTAATTTTTATAAAAAGAATTTTGTTTTTGTTTATAAATTATTTTATAAACCTATAATTTCTACAAAAAGAATTTTGGTTTTTGCTTATAAATTATTTTATAAACCTATAATTTTTGTAATAAATGGCTGTTTATTATTTTTTTTTTCAATGGTTCAAGGGTGAGCACCGGGTGTGTATTAATCTAATATCGCCGAGATGAATGGTTCCGAAAATGAATCATTCCGTCGGGTTTACTACGGGGTTTTTTTTTTTACTTCTGAAATACTACCTTAACTCCGAGACACGTCGCTATTTTCATACTTCCTTTGAAGTTGAAAAGACTTACCCTTCCCTTCGTTAAGTTGATGTTTCAATGTCTGGCCAGTCATCGCAAACAGGGATGCTTAACTGCCTTCCTCTGGACTTACAACTGGTTCAGACACTGCTGCCTTAGCGAGGCGTCGCGATTTTCATGGTTGCTTTACAAAGGGAAAAGACTTACGCTTCACTGTGGCAGGTTTACCTTTACGTTAATTATGGTTGCTTACGGTAGCTTCCTTTCACTAACCGTGTCTAACCCAATACGAAATGTGTATATTAAAATTTTGAAGTCTAATCCCAACCTCCGGTTTGTTTCATACGGATCACTCATACTCGTACGACCATTCTCTGGATGCCCCATCCTTCCTCATTCCTTTCATTCGGGCCCCACGTTGGGCGCCATTATTTAATATTAACTGTCACGTTTCAACTTGCGATAGTTGAACTCATTGCATCTTGCAACACTGGCATCTTTTCTCGATTGCGCGGCTAAGGCTCGTCGGTGTGTGGGGTGGTGTTCTTGCTTTGATGCACTGAGCTATGAAACAGCATTATCAAATAGTTTGTGCCAGTGCCACTGACCTCACAAAATAAAAATAAAGGGCACGAAATAGAGGAACGAGTTGAGAGCATGGCATCCAAAAAAAAATGATGTGTTTGGCAATTGTGGTGAAGTTAAATTGCCAGCACCCTCCCGCGCGCAAAAATTACATGAATGGACGTTACCTAATGGTATTCTCGTGTGCCTTGTATCGGAAATACCCCATGATAGAACAGCACTACCGGTACTCACCCGTTGATTATTTTTATTTTTAACCTGTCATTCTAACTGCCATTATTGAAAATCATTAAAAATTTTATTTTAATTTAGTACAAATGTTGTCTTCTTCGACTTACTTTTATTTAAGTAGTAATTCCGGTTCAAAGTTTTATTAACATAAATAGTAAACGATTACTTAATTTTAGTCTTCATACATGTGTCATGAATTTCAGTATTTCATTTTCTTATTCTATATTTTAAATTCTTCTTCATACATGTGTCATGAATTTCAGTATTTCATTTTCTTATTCTATATTTTAAATTTTTTTTCATACGTTGGAAGCGAAATAATGGATATCCATGATTAAGATTCAATTGGGTATTTGTATATAGAAATTTTTATTCAATTATTAACGAAACTAAAATGATTCAAACTATTGTTTCCCGAAAGTTTATTTAATTCTTCTCAATTGAAATCGAATATAGTTATTTGTCTAATGGCAAAACTTTTATACAATTATTACCAAAACGAAAATGATTCAAACTATTGTTTCCCGAAAGTTTATTTAATTCTTCTCAATCGAAGTACAATTTATTAACGAAACTAAAATGATTCAACTATTGTTTGCCGAGAGTTTTTTACTTTTATAATTTACATATGAAACCGAATGTGATTTAATGAAAAAATTTTATTTAAACGCAAAACAAAATATAACTCACCGCCGGCTGCTTGTCGAGTTCTGGTTATCGAATTATCTAGAAGGCTATGTTAAACAGGATGTTTGATGAAAAATGTAGCTGCTTGCTGAATAAAGGTCTTCCATAGTACTGGATGGCTTGGTAAAATACAATACAGTTGAGAATTCCTTACCGCAACTTGTTTAAGGATGGATTGAGTAATTGTCTTCACGAGAACTTAATGGCTTGATAAAATACAACACAGTTGAGGATTCCTTACCGCAACTTGTTTGAGGATTGATTTAGTAGTTGTCTTCACGAGAACTGAATGGCTTAATAAAATACAATACAGTTGAGAATTCCTTACCGCAACTTGTTTAAGGATGGATTGAGTAATTGTCTTCACGAGAACTTAATGGCTTGATAAAATACAACACAGTTGAGGATTCCTTACCGCAACTTGTTTGAGGATGGATTGAGTAGTTGTCTTCACGAGAACTGAATGGCTTAATAAAATACAACACAGTTGAGGATTCCTTACCGCAACTTGTTTAAGGATGGATTGAGTAATTGTCTTCACGAGAACTTAATGGCTTGATAAAATACAACACAGTTGAGGATTCCTTACCGCAACTTGTTTGAGGATGGATTGAGTAGTTGTCTTCACGAGAACTGAATGGCTTAATAAAATACAACACAGTTGAGGATTCCTTACCGCAACTTGTTTAAGGATTGATTTAGTAGTTGTCTTCACGAGAACTGAATGGCTTAATAAAATACAACACAGTTGAGGATTCCTTACCGCAACTTGTTTAAGCTTAGAATGAATCGATATCCCGACTTATGAAGATGCAGAATGAATCGGTGTCCTCAAGAGAACTGGATGGCTTGATTCGGATGACACCTTTAAGGATTCCTTACCACATGACTACTCCTCGCTGAGATGTTTTCAGCTTTTCGTTTTTCTAATTTTTTTTTCCGTAGACCTTCTCTACTCACCGGCAGCCAAAAAAAAAAGACCGGAAATCCTCTTTCTGTCATTTACTTCATTTGACGTCGCTGTCAACTCGAGCCAACGCCCTTATCCGTTGCTTAAAATAGTATTGTTGTTGTTAAAATAGTATAGTTGTATTTTTCAGTTTTATTTCCTTTATTTAAATTCGCCGCGCGGGCTTGCCACTTCGCATGCTACAATTGATGAGAACTCTAACACATATGTAGGTACAAATACACACTCAAGTCACACAGCGTTATCGTTAAATTTCACACGTATGGTTGGGCGTCGCATAAGAAGTATAACTTCAAAAAAGCTTGCCTTTGTTGACAGGAATGAACGAATTCATACACAATGATTTCTGGCTTTTTGTACTTCAATGTTAATCAAAATTTTGTGTGTTGAGTGGAAAAGGCAAGTACAAGAGTTGACAAGTTTGATTCGACAAATGATAAAAATAAGGCAGTGTTCAACCTGCAAGTGGTCCGATTGCCTTAAAATGAACAACGTATATAAAAGTTTGAACAAGTTTGATTAATTAACTCATTCCCAGTTTAAAGAAGATTATTTTTATGAGTCAACCGATGTGTAAACCGTTGATAGTCAAACTAGCCCCTAGGGGACGAGCACCAATCGTCATTTACACATACACAACACGAACCAAACAGAAGAGACAAACTAAAATACGAAACATAATCAGTTGTATGATAGCAGTCAATGAATGAGGTTCTTTGTCGCATCATTTTAGAATCTGCAACAACAAAACACAAGCAAAAGAGGGCAAGAAAATATTTATTTTTTTTTTTAGTCTCTTTATTTGTTATTCACAGTACACTCTGAATATTTTAATTTTCCAGGTTGTGGAATGTAGAGTGGGAAGAAGCTTTTTTGTATATATATTTTTTTAATTATGTAAATTCATTCTTTCGTCCATAAACACGCTAAACCAATCCAGTGTGTATGCATACAAACTTTTAATATGTTGTTAGGCTACAGTAAAAAAATAAATGTAACAATCAATTTCTACAAGTGTAAAATCACCAATACATTGATATTTCCTTCATGTTCTCTTTGTGACAATCGATGGTGTAAACATAGTTCCCAGATGAAATGGGTCCAAATTCGTCAAATTTTTAGTGTAAAATCGTCAAAACAGTTTTCCGAAGTCGTCCATAAATCGTCGAATATAAAAACAAAATTTTTTCAAACAAAACATTTATTTTATTTAACAAAACATAACATAACAAGTAAAATTCAAAGGTTTTTATATAAAATAAAGTAAATTCTTATCAATAAAGAAATCAACTGTTGAAACAAAGTATAATCAGGTGTTTTGTGTATTTTTTAATACAATACCTACATACATACCATATCCAAAAAGTATTAGCAAGTTTAAATTTTTAGAGAAATTAGTGATAAAATTTGCGTTTAAATTAAAAATGATGATAGTATTATTCATGTTGCAACACATTTGCATTGTCTTCAAAGTCAAATCTCAATAAAACTTGGTCCAACTGTGTGACGTAAAACTTTTTACAATTTTTAATGATCTCACACTTTCCATTTTCATAAATTTTAACATACACACATATGTACATAGGAACAATCTCACTTATTCAACTTCAAGTTTTTGGCGTGCTTTAAAATATTGACACAAATGTATGTATGTATTTAAATAACAGTTGAAATATTATGAATATCAACAGGTTTAAGCAGCCTAATATACTAAAATTATCTCAACTCCAAAACATCTAAATATGATAAAACTATCTCTTTTACTCCTTACTTTTCTTACATATTGCGGCAAAACTTGCCAAGTTCTTGAAAAAGTACAAAGTAGTGTCAATGTTTTGCGGAACGCTGCCAACTTACAATTGTTTAAAAATCGTCAAATTTAAGACACAAATCGTCACGTCTTCAAACTGCCTTTTTTGGCATCTGAAATCGTCAAAATGACGATAGATCGTCAAATCTGGCAACCGTGGGTGTAAACCATCTGAACCAACAATCAGGCATTTGTTCGGTTGCTTTAAAATGAACAACAAAAGAGTGTGTGAGCAGGTTTGATCATTTGCAAATAAGTCCCAATTTACACACATCAGGTTTGGCTCGTCAAGTCTTGAGTTTTTGGGAGACGGGGGTGAAGAAAGTAAAAAGAGGTACAGACTTGAAGGTACCATCAAGTTTTAGAAAAAAATTATACTTGAAGTTGGCTGCAGAATGATAATTTGACATATCATTTTATTTTTCTATTCGTTGTGAAAAATTTTGTTTAGGCACAAACATTTAAAAAAATAGTTAAGTTTTAAAAAATTAATTAAAAAAATGTCTATTAAATGGAGCCGTGAACTTATTGAAAAATTAATAATGTGCATCGAGCAGAACCCATGCATATACCACATAAAATCTCTGGCGTATTTGGACAGAGTGAAAAAGGCTCAAGCCTTCAACCAAATTTTTGAAGAACTCAAAAAAAATTAAGAAAATATCACTACAGAGGAGATAAAACGAAAGTGGCGAGTTTTGAGAACGCAGTACATGCAAGAAGTGCGGTCAATAGAACAGTCCAAGAAAAGTGGAGCTGGAATTGCCGATATTTACATTCCCAAGCTTTGGTGTTTCCAGCAAATGCAGTTCCTAAAAATGCATTCCCGAAACAGGCAAAGCAAGGACAACACGGAGGTAAATATACATATATTCTGCATCTGAAATTAAATATGTTTTACAAAGTTTAAAAAAATGTTTTTAGGTCACTTTTAATTCTATGGAAAGCAACACATCCAGCGATCATGAAGAACTTTTAAGTGAGGAACCTCCGAAAAAAGTACAGAAGGTATGGTTAAATATGTTACATGCATATATGTATGTACATGTTTGCTTTTAATATACATATCGTCATCTAAAATGCGAAAATACAAAATGCAAGCATCCACTTTTGAAATTGAAGTTTTTTACATATTTTTGTTTCTACTGATATCATTTTTAAAGTGATGTTATGTACCTTTGTATTTTTTAATATCAACAAATAACATTTAAATTCAATAGACCTTAGGTGCAATCAATGGTTATCGAAAGGATTTGGATAATTTCAAAGAAAGGTAGAAAAAACTTATACTTGGTTGGGAAACCTTTTAACTAACCAAATGGAAATGATCAGTCCTGAACAACAACCTGATGCAGCCTGGGAAGTACAGTGCCTTATGCGACGGCTTACGAGACAAACGTCGGAAAACCAAAGTGCTGCGTCTACTTAACCCCATGCAAGGATATCTTGGAGCTGTCTATACAAGGATTATTTGAAAATGGAGACTTTGATTGAAATTTTAAAAGTGAGTATTCATTTAGTTGTACTTATTGAACATATACCGTCAAATTACTCTGAGTATAATTTTCTTTTAGGAAAAATTACAACTGTTCAGTCAGTTCATCGGCTACTAGTTTGAAGAAAATTTTGAATTCCAGTTTTTATTTTTAACCCCGCAGATCTATGTATAAAAACCCTTAATAGATATAAGTTGCTTTTATTAACCATTATTTTTTCTTTGCAAAGAATGTGATATTTACTTTTGTTATGTTTTATAAAAGTTAATTTTTTATGTATTAAGTCAAAAATTGTTATAATATCTTTCTAGCTGTCTATATATCGATAAGTGGAATTTAATACTAAGTTTTTGAAAATATTTTCATATGCTTTCAAGTCTAATGCCGAGAAGAATGGCTCCTTCGAAATATCGATATATAGATAGCTAGAAAGATATAACAATTTTTGACTTAATGCATTTTGCACTACTGCTCTTAAAGCGAATAAATTTTTCTTTAGTTAATTTTTTATGTAATTTATACATAATTATATGACTATGTTTACATTATTATATTTAAATATCGCACACTAAACAAATACTGTTACAACTGAAAGTGTATCATTATGAAATATTTTTTAAATTATAGATTTGTTTTTAAAACAGCTTTCTTTTTGAGTTTTGCACTTTTAAATTTTCAGTTGTGACTCTCTTTGATTCAGTGCATTTTATAATAATTTTTACCTGAGCAGAATTGAAAACAACTGCATTTAATTTTTTAAAATTATTTTAATATTTTATTAATGTATGTACATATGTACATATATAAATAAATGAATTCAAATTGTTAGCTCTTTTAATAAATAAATGAATGGAAAATTATTGTAGCCAGTCTAATTTCCCTTCGTTATTGAAATAATCCATAAACTGTTGTCGAACAAGTTCTTCTGGGCCTTTCCTGGGGTTATATACAGGGGTCAAAGTGCCATTTACCTCAGAGGAAGAGTGCTGCTGATATAATTTTCATCAACCTCTAACAAAAAATTGTGCAAAATGCAACAAGTAAAAACAATAGCTTCCACCGTTTTCACTTTCAAGTTAATGGGAGCTAGGAATATCCTGAAGCGATTTGCTAGAATTCCAAATGCATGCTCAACTACATGCCTTGCACGGGATAGTCTTGCATGAAGATTTGTTTTTCTTTTGAGTTGCTGTGGTAAGGATATGGCTTCATCAAATGTTTTTGAAGTGGAAACGCATCATCGCCAACTACCACAAATGGAAGGCATCGGCCATTTACTACAACAGAATTCTGCGGTGTTTCTTCTTCCTTCTCCAGAATTCTTTTCATGCTACTCTGGAGGAACACACCAGCGTCATTACAGCGACCATTGCAACCAATATCAACAAATACGAATTTGCAATTGGCGTCAACCATGGCCATTAGAATTATACTATTTGTTCCTTTGTAGTTGTGGTAGAATGCTCCATCATTGCGTGTTGGGCGAAAGCTTATGTGCTTGCCGTCTATAGCACCCAGACAATTAGGAAATTGCCATTTTACTGCGAATTCCATAGCTTTTGATTCCCACTTCGCTCGATTGTTTGGAAACTAAATTCAAAAGGTAATATGTATATCAGGCAATATGATTAAAATATGCATATTTATTTAATAAAATAATTAATAATAACAAATAAAGAATAATTTCGCAAATCGGTTTATAAAAAACGGTGTTATAAAAACGGAGATTTATAAAATTTTTTTAAAAACGGAGATATTTAAAGATTAATAATACCTTCAAATATTTTCCTTCCATTCGTTTGCAAATCGATTTGCAGACCCTTGGCACTATCTGCGAAATACATGCAGTCGAAACTCGTGTTTGGTAGTTCAAACTGTGGAAAGTTTCTCCTACAAATAACAATAAAAAATAATACAAACATACATATGTACATACATTAACGTTTAATGTATAATACTTACCACTGGCAAGGAAGCGCAATGTTATTGCTAGTTGTTCCGCAGGAGAAATAGAATTTCTCATTTGGGTGTCTCTTCGCCTAATATCCTGTTCGACAGTTTTTAAAATTAAGTCAAACTGACTCTTAGAAACTCTTAAATAGTTTCTTAAATAGGTTTGATCATTTGCAAATAAGTCCCAATTTACACACATCAGGTTTGGCTCGTCAAGTCTTGAGTTTTTGGGAGACGGGGGTGAAGAAAGTAAAAAGAGGTACAGACTTGAAGGTACCATCAAGTTTTAGAAAAAAATTATACTTGAAGTTGGCTGCAGAATGATAATTTGACATATCATTTTATTTTTCTATTCGTTGTGAAAAATTTTGTTTAGGCACAAACATTTAAAAAAATAGTTAAGTTTTAAAAAATTAATTAAAAAAATGTCTATTAAATGGAGCCGTGAACTTATTGAAAAATTAATAATGTGCATCGAGCAGAACCCATGCATATACCACATAAAATCTCTGGCGTATTTGGACAGAGTGAAAAAGGCTCAAGCCTTCAACCAAATTTTTGAAGAACTCAAAAAAAATTAAGAAAATATCACTACAGAGGAGATAAAACGAAAGTGGCGAGTTTTGAGAACGCAGTACATGCAAGAAGTGCGGTCAATAGAACAGTCCAAGAAAAGTGGAGCTGGAATTGCCGATATTTACATTCCCAAGCTTTGGTGTTTCCAGCAAATGCAGTTCCTAAAAATGCATTCCCGAAACAGGCAAAGCAAGGACAACACGGAGGTAAATATACATATATTCTGCATCTGAAATTAAATATGTTTTACAAAGTTTAAAAAAATGTTTTTAGGTCACTTTTAATTCTATGGAAAGCAACACATCCAGCGATCATGAAGAACTTTTAAGTGAGGAACCTCCGAAAAAAGTACAGAAGGTATGGTTAAATATGTTACATGCATATATGTATGTACATGTTTGCTTTTAATATACATATCGTCATCTAAAATGCGAAAATACAAAATGCAAGCATCCACTTTTGAAATTGAAGTTTTTTACATATTTTTGTTTCTACTGATATCATTTTTAAAGTGATGTTATGTACCTTTGTATTTTTTAATATCAACAAATAACATTTAAATTCAATAGACCTTAGGTGCAATCAATGGTTATCGAAAGGATTTGGATAATTTCAAAGAAAGGTAGAAAAAACTTATACTTGGTTGGGAAACCTTTTAACTAACCAAATGGAAATGATCAGTCCTGAACAACAACCTGATGCAGCCTGGGAAGTACAGTGCCTTATGCGACGGCTTACGAGACAAACGTCGGAAAACCAAAGTGCTGCGTCTACTTAACCCCATGCAAGGATATCTTGGAGCTGTCTATACAAGGATTATTTGAAAATGGAGACTTTGATTGAAATTTTAAAAGTGAGTATTCATTTAGTTGTACTTATTGAACATATACCGTCAAATTACTCTGAGTATAATTTTCTTTTAGGAAAAATTACAACTGTTCAGTCAGTTCATCGGCTACTAGTTTGAAGAAAATTTTGAATTCCAGTTTTTATTTTTAACCCCGCAGATCTATGTATAAAAACCCTTAATAGATATAAGTTGCTTTTATTAACCATTATTTTTTCTTTGCAAAGAATGTGATATTTACTTTTGTTATGTTTTATAAAAGTTAATTTTTTATGTATTAAGTCAAAAATTGTTATAATATCTTTCTAGCTGTCTATATATCGATAAGTGGAATTTAATACTAAGTTTTTGAAAATATTTTCATATGCTTTCAAGTCTAATGCCGAGAAGAATGGCTCCTTCGAAATATCGATATATAGATAGCTAGAAAGATATAACAATTTTTGACTTAATGCATTTTGCACTACTGCTCTTAAAGCGAATAAATTTTTCTTTAGTTAATTTTTTATGTAATTTATACATAATTATATGACTATGTTTACATTATTATATTTAAATATCGCACACTAAACAAATACTGTTACAACTGAAAGTGTATCATTATGAAATATTTTTTAAATTATAGATTTGTTTTTAAAACAGCTTTCTTTTTGAGTTTTGCACTTTTAAATTTTCAGTTGTGACTCTCTTTGATTCAGTGCATTTTATAATAATTTTTACCTGAGCAGAATTGAAAACAACTGCATTTAATTTTTTAAAATTATTTTAATATTTTATTAATGTATGTACATATGTACATATATAAATAAATGAATTCAAATTGTTAGCTCTTTTAATAAATAAATGAATGGAAAATTATTGTAGCCAGTCTAATTTCCCTTCGTTATTGAAATAATCCATAAACTGTTGTCGAACAAGTTCTTCTGGGCCTTTCCTGGGGTTATATACAGGGGTCAAAGTGCCATTTACCTCAGAGGAAGAGTGCTGCTGATATAATTTTCATCAACCTCTAACAAAAAATTGTGCAAAATGCAACAAGTAAAAACAATAGCTTCCACCGTTTTCACTTTCAAGTTAATGGGAGCTAGGAATATCCTGAAGCGATTTGCTAGAATTCCAAATGCATGCTCAACTACATGCCTTGCACGGGATAGTCTTGCATGAAGATTTGTTTTTCTTTTGAGTTGCTGTGGTAAGGATATGGCTTCATCAAATGTTTTTGAAGTGGAAACGCATCATCGCCAACTACCACAAATGGAAGGCATCGGCCATTTACTACAACAGAATTCTGCGGTGTTTCTTCTTCCTTCTCCAGAATTCTTTTCATGCTACTCTGGAGGAACACACCAGCGTCATTACAGCGACCATTGCAACCAATATCAACAAATACGAATTTGCAATTGGCGTCAACCATGGCCATTAGAATTATACTATTTGTTCCTTTGTAGTTGTGGTAGAATGCTCCATCATTGCGTGTTGGGCGAAAGCTTATGTGCTTGCCGTCTATAGCACCCAGACAATTAGGAAATTGCCATTTTACTGCGAATTCCATAGCTTTTGATTCCCACTTCGCTCGATTGTTTGGAAACTAAATTCAAAAGGTAATATGTATATCAGGCAATATGATTAAAATATGCATATTTATTTAATAAAATAATTAATAATAACAAATAAAGAATAATTTCGCAAATCGGTTTATAAAAAACGGTGTTATAAAAACGGAGATTTATAAAATTTTTTTAAAAACGGAGATATTTAAAGATTAATAATACCTTCAAATATTTTCCTTCCATTCGTTTGCAAATCGATTTGCAGACCCTTGGCACTATCTGCGAAATACATGCAGTCGAAACTCGTGTTTGGTAGTTCAAACTGTGGAAAGTTTCTCCTACAAATAACAATAAAAAATAATACAAACATACATATGTACATACATTAACGTTTAATGTATAATACTTACCACTGGCAAGGAAGCGCAATGTTATTGCTAGTTGTTCCGCAGGAGAAATAGAATTTCTCATTTGGGTGTCTCTTCGCCTAATATCCTGTTCGACAGTTTTTAAAATTAAGTCAAACTGACTCTTAGAAACTCTTAAATAGTTTCTATATGATTCCTCGTCACTTAACAGCAATTCATTTGTTAAAAATGAAAAAGATCCGCGCTCTGATCTGGGGTATCTCCACGATTTTATCCACTCTCTCTTTGTTGTTTTGGTTGGAAGGTATGTTGATTTTTTGCACAAATCTGTCACAACTTTAAACAAACTATATATTTTAAAAGAAATCATTTTACATATGTACATATATGAATATACATACCATTCAATACGTCCTCTTTCCCGCTATCATCTGAATCTAAATCAACTGCTTCTTCTAAGCATTCCATTAATGATTTAATAATTGAATTTTTTTCTTTTTTATACATTTTTAAAGAACTTTTTGAAAAATTAACACAATGAAATGAAATGAAATTGTACAGTTAGGAAGTTCTAGTGATATTAATTCAAACGTTTCGTCAGAATTACACTATTTCGATTTTCCTGTGTCTTTCAAGCACTTGTAACTGAAAGACTTTGTACTTTTAAATAATAGACAAGACAAGACCCTTTTGTTTGAAAACTGTAGAGTTAATTAATTTATTCGTAAAAATGGTTCATCTTTTATACAAAATACAAAATAGCAACTTAATTAATTTTCGTACTTAATAATGCGGAAGTGAATAATAAACAGTTAAATAAAGTTGACCTAAATAAATATTGCAAATTAATATATAAGAATTGTGCCAGGTGACGACATTAAGTATAATTTGTATTATTAAAAATAATGCATGCGTTTGTAGTTTGATTTAAATTTAACTAAAATGTACAGGTTGTAATTTTTAGTATACAAGCAATAAGTACATTGACACAATTTAATTGAAATGCTTACGTTATGGTTTTAGTTATACAAGCAATAAATACATTCTCCCCGGCATTGACGAGTAGTCAATAATAACGAAAACAAAAATAAAATAAAAAAATGAGATTCAAATTTGAACTGTGAAGTTCTCACGTGGATGTGGTGTGGGTGTTGCCTTATTGTTGGATGGTTGTGGAGTATGCGATGAATGCGTTATTTTTGTTACTTCAGCAGCACTATACTTTCTTCGGATTGCCGTTATAACTGACACGAGTATTATGGCTATTACACTGATGACTAATGCAGAATATGCAATTGTAGTACCGTGTGTTGAAGTTGAATGATGTTGAAAAGTTGAAGTGTTTATAGATTCTAACCTTTGTTGCAAGTCTTTCATTTTATTGAGTTGTACCGAAATCTGGTCTGTTATTAATGTGTAGTTGGTTTTAATGTTTTCGCCTTTTGAAAGATGGTGATATGCAATTTCTGAAATATTTGCCAGGCTCGTGTATGATGACCCAGTAATTGTTGATATCGATTGTTGACCAGTCACGTGAATAGATTCATGCTTAAGGATGCAATCGGGGTTAATGGTTAATAATCCAGAGCCTTCTAGATATAAAGTCGTAATTTCCTTTCCACAAACCGCTGTCGTTTGAGTGATTGAGGATGAGGAGTATATCCATTGGTTTTTATGATTTAATGGTGTCCATGTTACGTTTGCATGGAGCTTCATTAGGTTGCAATTTCGAATAGTAATGTTGTTAAATAAGTTAATTTCACATGAGCACCTTTCCGCTCCGAAATTGTATTACAGTTGTATATTATAGCATATGAATATGTTCTTCCTGATGATAGTACATGATTTAAGTTGATCTGATGATACCGGAAAATAGTGTCTTCGGTTTGTGTTTATCGCTAGTATAGGACTGCATGTCTCTATCGTTAGCATTGTGTTGTTTATTGTGTTAGGGATAGGAATTAAATTATATAATTTAAATTCGTCATGCTCTATTAATGGCAGCGTTATGCTAAACACCACGTGTTCCTGGGTAAGTCCTCCCTTTACTTTCATTAGCTTATAAAATTCTAACAAGTCATCTGCGAATATTGGTAACATTAACGATTCAGGCATATGTATTTTGATTTGTTGTATTTCGATCTCTATTTGTGTTGGAGTTAACAGTAACGGATTGATTTTTCCATGGTGAGTATCAGTTAACACATCCAGAATGCATGTTTGCATTTTTTGTAAGTTGTTTGCGATAAGTGATAGTTGCATAAAGCCTACGTTGAACATGTTTGCAAGCTTCAACTGATACAATTCTTCGTTATGCAATTCCTCGCCTTTTACTACTTCATTCAGTTGATTGAATGCTGTCAAATTTGAATTTTGCTGCAGTTAGACCTTGTTTAACGATATTCATAGTGGAGTTTACGACTGAAGTTTGGTCCTTTATGAGTTTTAACATGAATGAATCGTCTTCTTGTAATTTGGTGATAGTTGACGACATTTTTTCTGCATATCCAGAGTTAAGTACACCAAACAGTGAATTTGCGATATTTCCGACAACATCAATGGCACCTCTTTTCTGTCGAGATTTGTACAGTAGTCTGTTATCCAGACTCAAGTCAGTTTCAATATGCTGCAAGTGTTCTATTATATTAGTACACGATGTATTAGACTCCATTTTTTTACACAGCTGTTCTAGTGATTTGGTGCCGTTTGCTAAAAATGATGTGTCAGTCCAGTATGCTGAAAGATCATAATATACGACTAGATTCCATTGACTTGTAGATATATGCGTAGATCCTAATTCTTCAAAATGGATTCCCAGCTGAGATCCAAATCGTTTGTTTTCGATTGGTATTCCCATGATCACTGGGAAAATGAGTAGTAAAGCCAGCAATGTTATGCATATATTATTGTTTAGTAGCCTTGTTCTTTTGCCTTTGGGTTCGCTAGTTTGATCTCCGACTGTTGTATCTGTACTTTTGTTTGTTGAGTTTGACTCTAGATTTTCCTCAATTGGAAGCAACGCAAGACGATGTATAGGTCTTTTACAAATTCCCGATGCGATTTTGATGTCAGCAACCCGAATTGATCCATCCTTTCCAGGATAAACTTTCAATATTCGTCCTAGCGGCCATTTCATCGGCACAGTGTTATCTTCTTTAACGATAACCATATCTCCTGGGTTGATATTTGCACTTTGAGTTTTCCATTTATGACGCTGCTGCAATTCGTGTAGGTACTCATTTGACCATCTTTTCCAAAATTCATGTTTTATTTTTGATACGAGTTCCCATCGAGATAAGAGTGATATTCTCTTAGAGTTGGCTGCGATATCCACCTGAGACGTAAGAGCTTCGCCGATCAAGAAGTGTCCTGGAGTTAATGCAGATATATCGGATGGGTCGGCTGACATAGGTGTTAATGGGCGAGAATTTAAGATAGCTTCAATTTCTATGATAACCGTTTCCAATTCTTCATATGTTAGTGAAGCTGTGCTTAAGCTTCGAACCAATAGATTTTTAGCCGATTTTACCGCTGCTTCCCAAAGTCCTCCAAAGTGGGGAGATCTGGGTGGAATAAAATGAAATTGTATTCCTTTTGAGCTACATGTTGAAACTATCGACTCCTTCCCATTTTCAGAAAATATTGATTGAGAGAGTTCAGTGAGTTTATTGTTGGCTCCAACAAAATTTGTTGCGTTATCACTATAGATATTTTGGCAACGTCCTCTTCGACAAATAAAGCGTTTTAAGGCACCAATGTAAGCATCAGTTGAGAGATCACTAACCAGTTCAAAATGAACTGCCTTAGTCGCAAAGCAACAAAATACTGCTACATATGCTTTTGTTGGCCGTTTTCCTCTTATTTTGTAGTGGATCCACATTGGTCCAAAATAATCAACGCCTGTGTTAATGAATGGCCTTGCAGGTGTGACTGTGTCATGTGGAAGGTTCCCCATTAATTGTTGGCATAGCTTGGGACGAGCCCTGCAACATTGTACGCACTTTTGAACGGTTGATCTTGCTATAGATTTTCCTTTGATCGGCCAGAATCTCTGCCTCACTATTCCCAATAATGCTTGCGGGCTGCAGTGCTTGTTTTCTTCATGCACTGACTTAAATAAAAGTTTCACAAGCACATCATTATATGGAAGAATTATTGGATGTTTTGAATCGTAGGATAAGTTTGACTCCTCCAACCGTCCTCCCACTCGAAGGATGCCTTCATTATCGACAAATGGAGTTAAGCTAAGGATTGGACTATGTTTCGCGAGCATTTGTTTTTCTTCTAATTGTTTGATTTCATTAGGAAAATCATAGCTTTGGATGGCACGTATGATTGTTCTAAGTGAGATCACAAGTTCTTCTGTACTTAACGCATTCAGTTGTGGTCTTGGGGAAGATTTGTCAGTGGTGTTTTTAACGAAGCGGTAAACATATGATATTATTCGCTGTAACTTCTTAAATGAACCTTTATGGTCGATATTGTGTACAAAGTTGTAGTTGTTTAAGGTTAACAAAACGATAGGTGACTCTTTCTTTCTTTCGAGATCAGAAGTAATTTGTAAATGTGGCCGAAATTCTGCAGGCCAACATTCTTGCTTTCCGTGTAAAAATAATGGTCCCAAAAACCTTAAATAACACTCTGCAAGTCCCTTTGCTGATAAACCTCTTGAGAGAATGTCTGCTGGATTATCCTTTGACGAAACATGTCGCCATTGCTCTGCAAAAGTTAAAGTTTGTATTTTGGATATCCTGTTACCCACAAATGTCTGGAAAGATGATGACTTTGAGTGTATCCATGACAAGACAATCTCAGAGTCTGTCCATAAGAAAATTGGTAAATTTTTAATCTGCATAACCTTTCGAAGACGTTGAGATAGTTCTGCAGCTAGAAGTGCTGCACAAAGTTCCAGCCGTGATAAGGTTTGCTTTTTGATTGTTGAGACGCGAGACTTCGCACATAGTAGATTTGTTACGATTCTACCGTTTTTAAATGTTGATCGAATATATGCTGCGGCCCCAAAAGCCTTTTCGGATGCATCCGCAAAGATATGAAGTTGAGTAGTTAATGGGATGTCATCCTTGAATATGTGTCGTGTTATTTGAAGATTGTTGATTGTGTTTAAACCTTCCCGGAAGTTTGACCAGGCTGAACTAAGATCTTCAGGTAGAACTTCATCCCATGTCAGCTTCATCTGCCATAAGTGTTGAATAAATATCTTCGCCTTAACTACAATTGGTGTCAAGAGTCCAAGTGGATCAAAAAGTTTTGCCAAGTCAGAGCTTACTGTGCGTTTAGTAATCATGTCTACAGGTTCCACCTTTACCTTTACGCAAAGATGGTCTGGTTTGGGCAGCCATATCAGACCCAGAGTTTTAATAGACTCGTTCTGTGTGCTGTTAAAATCAAGATTTACTTCCCGATCATCTTGTGGAATATTTTGAAGGAGTTGTTTATTATTTGCGCTCCACTTACGACAGTTGAAGCCATGTTTTCTGAGTATGTAAGCTAGTTGTTGTTGTTTCTCGATTGCAGTACTTAAGCTGTTTGATCCTCCAAGACCGTCGTCAACATAGAAATTATCTCTTAGAATTTGAGCACCTAGTGGGTAGTCAGTATCATTTTCGAAGGCGATTTGTTGAAGACACCTTGTCGCCAAATATGGAGCAGCTCGTGTCCCATACGTGACAGTGTTAAGTTGATAATATTTTATGGGTTCAGAAGGATCATTTCTCCATAGAATTATCTGGTATCTCCTGTCGTCTTGATGTACCAAGACTTGTCGATACATTTTTTCAATGTCTGTTGTAAAGACAAATCTCGGTAAACGGAAACGAATGAGTATCGAAAATAGATCACTTTGAACAATTGGGCCAGTGTACATTAAGTCGTTAAGTGAATAGCCGGATGATGTTTTGGCGGAAGCATCGAACACGGCACGAAGTTTAGTAGTTGTGCTATCTGGTTTTAGTACACAATGATGTGGAATGAAATGGTTGGGGGTTGGTATTGAGTTGACATCTATTTCCGTCATATGGCCCAGTTGTTTATATTCGTTCATAAAATGTATGTACTGATTTCTGGTCGCCGAATCTTTCATTAATCGTCGTTCAAGACTAAGGAATCGTTTGTAGGCTGTTGTCTTAGAATCTCCTAATGCAGATGGATTTTCACGGAAGGGTAACTTGACAACAAAACGTCCTTCATCGTTTCTTTGAGTGTTTTGGACAAACAGTGATTCACATTGTTGTTCGTCCTGCGAGAGTCCCTTTTCAGTTGATCCATCATTTACATAGCCGTTCAATGACGTCGTTTAATAGCTCGTCGTTAAAGTCTTCTGGCTTAGTGGTGAAAATTGCACAAGTTGCAGCGTCATTTGCCCCTTGACTTGAAGATATTTTTCCGCTGATGATCCATCCAAGTGATGTGTTTAACAAAATTGGAAGATTGCTTGATAGCTCTATTTTTTCGCGTTGCATCAGATTAAAGTAATATTCGGCACCCAAAAGAATATCTACTTTTCCTGGCTGATTAAAGTATGGGTCAGCTAGGCTTAAGTTTGGAATTTGCCATTTCGAAATATCAATATGTTGACTTGGCTGAGGAGGAATGATTGTTGGGATCACAAATGCTTCCAGGTTTGTTTCAAATTTATTATTTCTTGATTGTAGCTTTACGTTTATCCTTCTTGTTACGCGTTTTTTGCCATTTCCAATACCATCGATACACAGCGAGGCTGTTGAAGTTGATACGCCCAACCTTTTAACAACGTGCTCAGATATAAGGTTCACCTGCGAACCAGAATCAAGAATTGCACGGAATTCTGCTGAATTTCCATTTGATGCTGTTATTTTTACTCTTGCTGTTGCAAGTATGACATAATCCCTCTGCGTTGATGAGGCATTTGCAGATGCTGATGTTACTGTTGCGTTGGAAGCTTTTGGTCTTACTTCGATGTTTGGGACAGAACAACAAAGTGTTATGTTTCTTGTTGCATTTTCTACACGAGCTTGATGAACAGTCTTTTGAGGAGTGGTCTCCTTTGAAACAGTTGACGCATAGTCTTCGTGATTGTATGAATCTTAGCCGTTCTATTTCTGATACATTTAAGAACTTTCCACAGTGGTATAACGCATGGTTCCCATTGTTACAGAAATTGCAGCTAATTCCTCTTTTGACCACAGTAGCTGCTATTTTATTTGACGTATGTACCAATTTTTCCCTGTGATTGATGGATTCGATTGTTTGGAACTGGAATTCCAGAAATGATAAAAGGTCTTCAACTGTTGGTAGCTCCTTCGGTTGACTGAGAGATTGTTCGAATCGCATATGCAAACTTCGATCTAGCTTTTTTATCAAAATTTGAAAAAGGAGCGGGTTCCATGCTTTCGTCTCAATTCCAATGTTGTTTAGTGCTAAAAGGCACTCTCGAGTTGTGTCATGTAGCTTTTTAATGGTGACAGAGTTGGACGTGCATAACGGCTGACTAATGATTTTCTCGACCAGAGTTGTTACAAGGACCCGTTTGTTGTTGTACCGTTCTTGTAACATTGTCCACGCTGAATCATAGTTGCCCTCTGTCGTTGATAGATGGCTGACAAACTTTTCAGCTTCCCCTGTAAGATTGGATTTAAGATACCACATCTTTTGGACATCAGGTATCGGTTGTTGATGGACCATATGGAGAAACATGTCGTAAAATTGCGTCCATTTTGCGTAATCCCCATCGAACTTGGGGATTGAGATCTTCGGCAGCGGCAATGATGTTGCCATGACTGTATGTTGGCCTGCCGAAATAGCGTTTGATGTTTGGTTTGACAACACTTGTAACTTTGTCAAGCTATCAATAACCATTCCTCTAAGGTTTTCATAGTCGTCTTGATTTAAACCATTGACAAGAGGGTTTGAACATTGATCCCATACTTGATCATATAGCTCTTCGATTTGGTTCCATAACTTGTTTATGGTCTCGATTCTGATGTTGTAGAATTGTTGAGGCTCATCGCTATTCACCCCTGAGATACCAACTATCAACCTCTCCAATGCTGACATCCGAGCGGCAAATTTCCCCATCAATCCATGTGAAGAATCGCCCTTGGATCCATGATTCTTGCTACTAGGTATTTGGGAAATTCCCATAGGTGGCTGCTCACTGTGCTCATGTTGAGTTACCTGCGGGTTTTTGAGTACTTCCTTTTTCAAACGTACCAATTCAGTTTGAAATAGGTCAATGTATTCTTCAGCCAATGACCGAATCTGTTCAAAATAATTGGTTTTGAAGTAGTCTACTTCTGATTGATCTTTAACAAGTATGCGCAATTTTTCGTCCACCTCATTAAACTCGTTCCATTTGTCTGAAAGTCGACGACGGCGTTCCTCAAAATAGGAAACCTTATTTTTTCTATCAGTAGGATCCTTTTTGAAGTTCCGGATAATCTGCTGAATGTTTTCACCTAAGATACTCTGTAGGCTGATTAACTCTTCCATTGATGACATGTTGATAATGATGATTCAATACGACTTGTTCGAATAACTGCTGGTTCGCTTACTCGAATTGCACTTCGTTAACGTAAAACTGATCGTGCCTTCTTACAAAAAGAGGTCGTCCTGACTATCACGTCGGGGTCACCAAAATGTACAGTTAGGAAGTTCTAGTGATATTAATTCAAACGTTTCGTCAGAATTACACTATTTCGATTTTCCTGTGTCTTTCTAGCACTTGTAACTGAAAGACTTTGTACTTTTAAATAATAGACAAGACAAGACCCTTTTGTTTGAAAACTGTAGAGTTAATTAATTTATTTGTAAAAATGGTTCATCTTTTATACAAAATACAAAATAGCAACTTAATTAATTTTCGTACTTAATAATGCGGAAGTGAATAATAAACAGTTAAATAAAGTTGACCTAAATAAATATTGCAAATTAATATATAAGAATTGTGCCAGGTGACGACATTAAGTATAATTTGTATTATTAAAAATAATGCATGCGTTTGTAGTTTGATTTAAATTTAACTAAAATGTACAGGTTGTAATTTTTAGTATACAAGCAATAAGTACATTGACACAATTTAATTGAAATGCTTACGTTATGGTTGTAGTTATACAAGCAATAAATACACCTGATGTTATCGACTTTGGAATTGTGAAAGGCGTGCCCAGCGAGATGGGCATCATTATACCCCTGATTTTCAATTTAAGAGAGTAAATATATCGCATTTTATACAACACTGGGATCCCATTTTCTTGCAGCTGGCGACTACAATGCTAAGCACTTTCGACTTTGGAATTATGAAAGGTGTGCCCAGCGAAATGATTGAAGTAGAAGCATCCTTGGACTTATCTTCAGACCACTCGCCTACAATTGTCACTATTTACTCACACACAACATGTGATTTAGCGACGACATCTGCACGTATTAACTGGCTGAAATACAGAAAATATCTGAGTGCTCATTGCTCGGAAAAAATGACGCTGAGAACACCTTCAGACATAGACGATTCTCTCATGTTGTTTGAAGCGCATGTTAAACAAGCTGCTTTTAATGCTACTTCAAATGAAATAAACCAACCAGTGAGATTTAACAATATTTTTTTGTAGATATAGAAAGGCTATTGACTGAAAAACGGAGAGCTCGACGAGAATGGCAGCGCTACAGATCGCCCCAGCTAAAATTAAGGCTTAAGGAGTGTACCAAGCAGCTTAGGAAAGTTTTGCAAACTCAAAAAACAGCTTCCCTTCAAAAATTCCTTCAAGAGCTAGATGCAACACCACAAACGGATTATTCACTGTGGCGTGCAGCCAGAGGACTAAAAAGGCCGGTGATATGCAAACCCCCATTACGAGCCCCAAATGGTGACTGGGCAAAAACTGATGCTGAAAAAGGTGCACTTTTTGTTAAACACTTAGAAAAAGTTTTCACTCCGAATATTTCTGCTGATATTGTTGAACTGACACCAGTCGTCTCTTTACCAGAAATACCGATGAGATTTAACATGACGGAGATTGAAAATACTATTACTAGTCTTAACACCAGAAAAGCCCCAGGTGTCGACAAAATAAGCAACAAAATGCTTCAAAAATTGCCTTACACTGCAAAAAGAATAATACTATTCATTTTTAACAGTATTCTACGCCTAGAACACTATCCTAAAGAATGGAAGGTTTCGCAAATTACTATGATACCAAAGCCCGGCAAGGATCATACAAAGGTTGAATCCTATCGGAATATTAGTTTACTGCCTAACATTTCAAAACTATTTGAAAAGCTGTATATGAGCAAGCTGATGCCTATAGTGACTAGAAGTGGATGCATTCCAGATCATCAATTTGGTTTTCGCAGACAACATAACACAATTGAACAAACTCACAGACTTGTGAATGTCGTTAGAGACACTTTTGAAAAAAAGAAATACTGCTCTGCGCACTTTATTGATGTCTCACAAGCTTTCGATAAAGTATGGCACGAAGGTCTTTTCAACAAATTAACACAAAATCTACCAGCAAACATCGTAAAGCTTTTAAAAAGCTATTTAATGGAACGTAAATTTGTAGTTAGGGAAGGCAATTTTTTAAGCCCTCCGCAGTCGACTGAAGCCGGAGTCCCTCAAGGCAGTATCTTCGGACCCTTACTTTATTTAATATATGCCTCTGACTTACCGTTAAGCAGTAACATTCATACATCAACATTTGCGGATGATACAGCCTTTCTAAGCGTTCACGAAAATCCTGTAGTAGCTTCCCGCAACTTACAATAATTATATCCAAACTGGAAAAATGGCTCAAACAGTGGCGTATAAAAGTTAACGAGCAGAAATGTGCACACGTCACTTTTACGTTGCGCAGGGAAACATGCCCGCCTATAAAAATTAACACCGAGACTATACCACAACACACTGTAGTCATATATCTAGGCGTTCATCTTGATCGTCGTTTAACATGGAAATCGCATATAGACGCAAAGTTGACTCAAATGAAATTAAAAGCAGCTCAAATGAATTGGCTTATTGGAAGAAACTCTATACTAAGCCTTGACTGTAAACTTCTCTTATACAACGCGATCCTGAAACCAATATGGTCCTACGGAATCCAGTTATGGGGCACTGCCTCAGCATCGAATGTCGAAAGAATTCAAAGGCGACAGAATAAAATCCTACGTACTATAACAGCAGACCCCTGGTATGTCAGAAACGATCAAATTCATAAAGACCTAGACGTTTCGTTGGTGAAGACAGTATTTTCAAAACACGCGAAAAAATATATAAAAAAACTTGAGTTGAACCCAAATCCACATGCGCGCAATATTCTTCATTATAGAGGCCACACCCGGCTGAAAAGAATGGATACTCTTTTTCTCAGCCGTTCACTAGAGATGTAAAACAACAAAAATTAACCATTGTAATTAAAAATTTTGTTTAGCCTGCGGAGGGCTTAAAAAATTGCCTTCTCGAACCACAAATTTACGTTCCTTTAAATAGTTTTTTAAAAGTCTGACGATTTTGCGTTAATTTGTGTATAAGGGGCTATGCACATATTACGTAACGCTGTTTTCAGAGATTTTATACCCCCCCCCCCCCCCCTACGTAACGCTTTTTAATAATTTTTCAGTGCAAAATTTCCAATCCGTAACAAATATTAACCCCCATCACTTCCCCCTGGAGCGCTACGTAATATGTGCACAGCCCCTAAGACCTTCGTGCCATACTTTATCGAAAGCTTGAGAGCGCAGAGCAATATTTCTTTTTTTCAAAGGTGTCTCTAACTACGTTCACAAGTCTGTGAGTTTGTGCAATAGTGCTATGTTGTCTGCGAAAACCGAATTGATGATCTGAAATGCATCCACTTCTAGTCACTATAGGCATCAGCTTGCTCATGTACAGCTTTTCAAATAGTTTTGAAATGTTGGGCAATAAACTAATAGGCCGATATTATTCAACCTTCGTATGATCCTTGCCGGGCTTTGGTATCATAATAATCATCGAAACCTTCCATTCTACCGGATAGTATTGCAGCCGTAATATACCATAAAAAATTAATAATATTATTCTTTTTGGGGCTTTTTTGGTGTTAAGACTAGCAATAGCCTTTTC
Source organism: Lypha dubia (assembly GCA_947311025.1). NCBI lineage: Eukaryota > Metazoa > Arthropoda > Insecta > Diptera > Tachinidae > Lypha > Lypha dubia. Next base: position 100,129,658 of record OX371260.1, on the reverse strand, counting down.
AATCTCCACAATATTTAATTTTAGCGATATTTCTGGTAAAGAGACGACTGGTGGCAGTTCAACAATATCAGCAGAAATATTCGTAGTGAATACTTTTTCTAAGTGTTTAACAAAAAATGCACCTTTTTCAGCATCAGTTTTTGCCCAGTCACCATTAGGGGCTCGTAATGGGGGTTTGCATATCACCGGCCTTTTAAGTCCTCTGGCTGCACGCCACAGCGAATAATCTGCTGATGGTGTTGCATCGAGTTCTTGCAGAAATTTTTGAAGCGAAGCTGTTTTTTGTTTGCAAAACTTTTCGAAGCTGTTTGGTACACTCCTTAAGCCTTAATTTTAGCTGAGGCGATCTGTAACGTTGCCATTCTCGTCGAGCTCTCCGTTTTTCAGTCAATAGCACAAAATCTGCACAAAAAATATTGTTAAATCTCGCTTGTTGATTTGGTTGAATTGAAGAAGCATTAAGAGCAGCTTGTTTAGCATGAGCTTCAAACAACCTAATAGAATTTTCTATGTCAGTAGGTGTTCTCTATGGTATATTTTCCGTGCAATGAGCACTCAAATATTTTTTGTATTTCAGCCAGTTAATACGTGCAGATGTCAGCTGTAAATCAATTGTTGGTGTTGCAGTTGTGTGTGAGTAAATAGTGGTAATAGTAGGCGAGTGATCTGAAGACAAATCCAAATATGGTTCAACTTCAATCATTTCGCTGGACACAACTTGCATAATTCCAAATTCGATAACATCAGAATTTTTTTGTCGATATATTATCCAATGTTGGCTGACCACTTGAAACTACATTCAAACCCATTTTTGAAATTGTGTCAAACAAAACACGACCCATAGGACTGATTAAACGTGAACCCTAAAATGTGTGTTTAGCATTGTAGTCGCCAGCTGCTAGAAAACGGGAAACCAGTGTTGTATAAAATGCGGTATATTGACTCTCTGAAATTGAAAACCTGGGAGGGGAATAAACAGATTATACGACGATTGAGGTAACTGTGGGTAGTTTAATGGGGTGTTCGGCTGAGCGGGAGTAGCATTTGTTTTTCTATTCCACGAATTTTTAAAAAAACGAATAAAGGAGCGCAGCCCCTATAGCTGTCAGTGTGGTTTCCGCCGCACTTGCCACTTTTTTTGCCTTGGTATCTCCTTTTATTTTGTCACAGTTAGCGGTACTGTGTAACGCACCACATACAACGCAAACGGTAGGCAAGTTGCAATAAGTTTTGGTATGGCCAAATTCTGGACATTTCATGCATTGGATAGGTCCAGTTTTTTATGTGGCAGCTCAACTGTATCTCTTCAGTGCAATAAGTATTTTAAATTATAGATTTTAAGCGATTCATTTTTGTTTAATTTTCAAGTCAAGGCTGTAGCTCGACTCCAAAGATGTTAAATAATTATTAGATAATGCTAATGATTGCTAATTAACCTTCTTTTGTGAAAGTCTCTAATTCATTAAACAATTAGAATTAGTTCAACTAATTCCCATTAGATAATTGAAATTTTTATTCCAATGGTAAAACTAATTGCAAGTAGTTTCCATTAGCAAAAAATTGGTTTACCTTTACAATTAGAAATCTAATTGAATTCTGCTAATGCAATTAGATATTCAATTAGCTCGAATTAGAATCAATTATTTTGATAAAAATATTTTTTTTCCAAAGAATTATTGAAGTGAACGAATAATGATGTAAGTCACTTTCTTTGAATAAATTGAGGAGGCAGATTTGGCGCTAGCTGCAGCTGCACTGATTCCAAACGTAAATGCAATCAAATAACAGCACCAACTGTGTTTTTACAGTATATTTTTATTTATTAATTTTTCAAAAATGTTTCGGCATTCGAAAATGTCAAAAATAATTTTATATTGCAATCCTTTTTAATTGAAAATTTGTATTATTGTAAGTAAATAATGTACAGTGGAAAACCTTTTCAAAATATAATATAATGTTTTTTAAAAAATTTTAAATAGACGAAACCCCTGAAGAAGTCAACAAACAATTGACGAAACGTTGGGTAAAAAATGTAATAAAGCTGTTTTATTAACATTAACTACTTTAGGCCTTATTAGCTTAAAGATTGAAAAATATCATTATCAACAAAATTGCATCATTGGCCAAATAATTCCTACAACACATATGGCTAAACTAGATTTAAGTCAGTTCTTCATATTAAAATAAATATATATTTATTTACGTATCAGAGAACTTTACAAATCCACCGAATATTGGAGTTGCAAGTATATCACGTCTGTTCTGCAAATCACAATATTTAAAATCACAAAGTGATTTCAAAATCACAATTGCAATTTTATGCTGTTTTGCAAATCACAAAAATGTTTACTTTTCGATGTGTTTTTGGATTTTCGAAAACACAATAAAACAGCTGACTTTTGTTTTGATGTGGCGACATTTTTTATGGATTGAAAAATAAATAGTGTTTTAAACAAAATATTTAAAGAAAATAATATTTTAATATTTTTAATAAAATTTTACATTTCTTTGAGCATGTACTCAAGTATTTATGTTTAAAATTTTATTTATTTGTTGCGGGTTAGCATTATCTAGATATATATTTCGTTGGTAGCTATACCAATTCATCAGTAGATGTTTTACCCTTTATGTTTAAAAAATTCCAAAGCTCATCTATTTATACAAAAACTCACAAACATATTTTTGTGAATTACAAAGCATAAAAATAGCCTTTAAAAAATTTTTTCAAACACACACAACAATAATTTTCCATTATGAATGTGTTTACTTTTCTACACCTATACAATTAGACAACCGCTGGTTGCCATTAAAAGTATTTTATAAGGCAAAAATGGAAAGCAAATCTCCCCGTTACAAAATTTTACATTTATTTTTAAATTTTGACACTTTGGTTAAACCTTTGTATTAAATATTTTGTTTGACATAAGTGTGACCGCACAGAAAATATTTTTCCCATGTTTGCACATGACACTATTTGATGGATGTTTTACCAAACAAAAATGGTCAAATAAATATGCGATGTGTGACCACAAAACAAATTATCTTTAATTTTGAAAACATTTTATTGCGATATGGGGAAACATATTTTAAGCAAATGTTTTCTCAATGTGACCGTACCTTAAAGCTGGAGTTAGAGCCCTTTTACATATTGGCAAGTGAAAGGCAGACATTTTTGTTATTCTCTTTTGAACTTGTACGTAGCTTTTACATATTGGAAATTAATAGCCAGACAGAAATTGTTCGTATCCCCTTTTCGTTCTTTTTCGCTGTTGTTGTGTATGAACAAAATTTTTCGCACCACATGCAGTAATATTAAAATGCCAATGGTGTGAGAAAAATGATATGAAGCAACAACATAAAAAATGCGAAGAGTGAAAGAGAAAAACGAAAAATGTCCGGTACAGAGGGTCGTGTACTATACACTCTGCATCTTCACCCCTTCTTCTACAAACTTCGTCTGTCTGCCTTTCACTTGCCAATATGTAAAAGGGCTCTTACATACCACGCGTTATACGCGTCGACGCGTTTCATGCGTCTGTCAGAAAAGTAGAATCAGTGCATTTGCATGTCATAAGTTACACAGCACGACGCGTAGAACGCACGCGACGCATGCGACGCGAAAAGTAGATCTACTTTCTACTTTTGTACGCGTCAGACGCGTCATATAAATAAACACAGCTGTATTTGTTAGTCATGGATGGTAAATAATATTCAATTTCCAATGTTATCGATAAATATTTTTGTGTCGTGGATAAATTGTTTAATTTTTTTTTCATAAAAAGTGCTGAATATACAAAAATCTTTTGTAATTAAGCTTGTAAATATTGAACACAATAATAAAATGCATTTTAATGCACATTTTACTACAATTATGTAATCAACAAAATTTGCATTTAATTATCGATAACTTTTAAGTTGTTTGTATCATCTCCATTGCATGTTTATTAAAAACAAGTGTAAAATATTGTGTGCGAAATGGAAGAGCAATTAATAAATTCTATTAATTCTTTTAAAACATCGATTTCACTGTCCATTTTTGCCAAAACAATTTACTTTATTTAACTGGTATGTATGTAAACAAGTTCACTTTACTTGAACAACAGCTGATCAATACGCATAGAACGCGTTGCATGTAACTTGAATTTCAAAAAAGTGTACAACGCGTACAACGCGTAAAAAGCGTAGAACACGTGACGCGTAGGACGCGTGGTATGTAACTCCAGCTTAAACTATATTGACGATAATGACGATTTTTGACCAAAAATATGACGATATTACCTCAAAAAATTTGGCAGCTATGCGTACGTGACGAATTCTCTGATAGATTTATGGCCAATAAATGAGTGGATGATAATGTTTCATTTATTTTTAAAACTCGTTTAAATGAAAGATTTTGTTTTTCATTGCAATATTAAATCAACATTAAATAGCCAACGTTGTGTATTTAAACTTGGTTTATGTTATGCAAATTGCACATATATTTTCGACTGCTTGTTCTTCTTGTTTGAAAAAAAGCAAATAAAATATTTGTGGCTGCTGACAAGTTGCATAACATTTTGGCATCTTTTTTCGCTATTTAATCGTTTTGAAAGTTGCTCTTATTCTTTTAAAACACTTCAACAGTTCTTAATTATATTTATTTATAGCTAAAATAATAATTTATTTTTTTTAGGTTTTTCTTTATTTGCTCTAGTCAGCTGTTTTTTTGGGAAATTTTTTATATTAAGCAGTGCTACCATATTTTCATCGTAATTAAATAAGAATTTTAAGTTTGACTGAAAAAATGAAAGTGTGTTTAAACGAATTTTAAATTTTTATGAAAATTAACTACAACTATAATTAAATATCCACTGATTTATTGGCCATTATTTCTATTTCATACGCCGACGAACGACGAAGAAATCAGTACAGCGTTACCGTGTTTGTTTTTTAGTTTTAAAATATATTAGTAAATAATGTTAATTTTTACTTTAATAAGTTCTTCTTTTTATGATATAGAGCATTTTAGTTAAATATACATAATTATTAATGATGAAATTTGTTTTTAATAGTTTTTTTTAATGTTTAATTTTATAAAGGAATTATTTTCTTTATACGGTAACACTATCGCTGTTATGTTTGTATGTATATAAAAACAAATTTGTAATAAAATATATACACAATTTTTTAGATTAATATGACACCAGTTGTTTGTTCGTCCCAGTTGTGCGCCACACGACGAATTTACGCAACGAACTTTTGCCAACGAATTCGTCGTGCTAGACGAAATTAACGTTAATTTTTTTAAAGTTTTAAAACACAACACAAAGCAACGCAAGACAACACCAAAAATACCGACGACAAAATCAAAGGCAATTACAGACAACATCAACATCAATTTTGCTTACAAAATACCGAACATAAGTAAAAGTTATCGATAAATGGCAATATTGCCACATAGAATACCGATTGGCAACAAAAGATAAAAAACGGTGTTGTCTTCTATTGCAGTTGCCATATAGAATAAGGGTGATACCTTTATATTTATATTATATTTTTTTTGACCTTTTCTTTATATTTATTAGAATGTTTACTTAAGCAATAGGTCTTTTGATTTAATATCTTAAAAATCCGTGTCACTGTGTATGTTTCGAATAAACTCAAAAACGAGTCACCTGATATTCATGAAAATTGGCATATATATGTAATTTGGTCCAACTTAGATGATAGGATAGTTATTATATAAATTAATGGCCTGGGGGCGGATGGGCGTGGCAAAATGTTTGTACCGTATACGAAGCTAGACCGCTGGACCGATCCTTCTGAAACTTTGTCAGCATGTTACTCAAACTCCAGCATAAATAATAGGAAATTTTTTTTCGTCCACGCCTACTTTAACGCCCATTTTTTAATAATATAAAAATCTAAATGCTTCCGATTAAACTCAAAAACGAGTCAACTGATATTCATGAAAATTGGCATATATATGTAATTTGGTCCAACTTATATGATAGGATAGTTATTATTTAAATTAATGGCCTGGGGGCGGAGGGGCGTGGCTCTTTATATATAATTCTACTGTACGTGCGTTGTAACTGAACTCCTCCTAAACGGCTGGACCGATTTGCATAAATTTTTTTGTATGCGTTTGGGTGGCGCCCCGGGTGGTTTATATTTACAATTCGGTCCAATTGGAAAAAGGGGCGTGGTACCTCCCATACAAACCACATATTAAAAATCTATTATTTCTGCTCCTGATAACGGTATTTGAACAAAATTTGGTACGTCGATTTGGTGTGCTGCTGCAAATATGGGCGGGATTGGACAAAGGGGCGTGGTACCTCCCATACAAACCACATATTAAAAATCTATTATTTCTGCTCCTGATAACGGTATTTGAACAAAATTTGGTATGTCGGTTCAGTGTGCATTTTTTTAGTGCTGCTGCAAATATGGGCGGGATTGGACAAAGGGGCGTGATACCTCCCATATATCCCAAAAATTTAAATCGCCATATTTTGGGCATTTTTTGACCTACGTCGATGATATTTGGTACATATTGTATTGGCATAATTTGGAATACGTACCAGGAGAAAAGTGGGTGGGACCACGCCCCTTTTTAGGAAAATTAAAAATCGTAATATAGTCTTAACTACTGGACCGATTGTCATTAAATTTTCACAATAGGATATATAAATACTTTTAATTTTATTTTATAACGAGGGGGGTTGCGAAGCACACCGGGATAAGCTAGTACTTATATATATTGTTGTTTATATTTATATTTATTTTCGATATTTCGCTAACAAAAAGTGATATCTTTATTTCAATTGTTATTTTTATTTACAACAATTATGTTTAATATTGGAACCATGGTGGAATAATAAGGTGCGCGTATCAACGCAACAACAAAATCGACATGCATTTTGTTTGTGTAAAATTAATTCAACATTGTCAAAACAAAGCTGTATACAAAACAAAACAAAAGTTGTTTTGTATGTATTTATTGGTTATGCAAAAACAAAAAGCATAACGTAAACAAAAATATTCATGATGGCGGCCAAAAATGTAAACAACTTTTGACAAGACCGAATTAACTTACCATATTTTTGCAGATTATTTAACGGTCAAAACACAACCCTACAAAAAATCATATTCCTTCTTGCGCAGACCTGATTATTAGACCATGATTGGAACGTTTATTTTCTTATACAACAACTATGCTTAATATACTTTTTTTGCTACTTTATACTCTTTCTTCCAATTTGTTATTTCTTACTACAATTATGTTTAGTAAATAAGCAATTTTTCTAGTTTTAGAATACCGTTATTTTAGACTATAAAGCTGGATTCACTCATTGTTTCCGAACAAAATTTTTGTCCGGACAAAATTTTTTGTTCTGAAACAATTTTGCAACACGATTCACTCATTTCGAACAATTTGTCTGGAAAATCAAAGCTACCGTATGACATACATGTGTTTTATTAATTTTGCAAGGTGGCAATACAGTGACAGATGAATTTAATTTGGTGTTTTATTTGTCAAACGCACTTATTTTTTATTGTTTAATAAGAAAATTACATGTTAAAAAAAATTAATTAAAGTCAGTTAGTTTTTTTACTAGAAATTGAGCTTTACTTTATTGTTATTTTACTAGATATAAGTTACTATGTGCTTTTATTATACATACTTATAACATTATGTGGCAGCTCGCTTCAACTTTGGCTGAGAAAATACAATAGGTGGCAGCTTATTTCAACTTTGTCCGGACAAAATTTAAAATTAAACCAATTGGTCTTCCGCACACGAGATGAATTTTTAAGCCGCACAATTTTTGTTCTTTTTTTTACACACGAGACTAATTCATCTGGCTTAAAATGTATACGTGTACTCAGCTTTGTGTGTGTTAGTGTTTTTTGTATTCATTTGATGTTTGTAAGTGTGTATGTATTAGTTTTGTGCTGCTTGTGCGGGTATGAGGCTGGTTGAAAAATTGTTCCAACGAAAAACCGCTCTCTTCACCCCTCTCGCCTAAAAACTCTCATGTTATGCCAGCATAATTAGACTCGTGTGCGGAAGACCATTCAACCAAAAAATGTTCCGAACAAATTTTGTTCTCTTTTTCTCTCACTCTCAAAAAGAGAAACCTCAAACTAGAGCTGTGCCAAATCGTTCCTTTTGGTGAGCGCTCCTTTTCGTTCAATTCAGAGGACCGGACCCGTTCGTTCATTTCGTTCCACCGCTCCTTTCGTATCAAATGCAACACTATTCAAACTAAAGTATTGTTTTGTTTACAATATTTACATACACACACACTTATATCCAAAGAAATGATAAAAAAAAAAGTTGTGTATTATTGAGAAAGTTTGCAATATTTGCATAAATTGTTTTAAATCCGTAGCTTATCAGTAATAAAGTTAAAGTTGAACCTACTTTGTATGTGAAATTGTATTAAATTAACAAAATTGTATTCTGTTTTGTATTTAGCTACAAGGTTCCGGATAAAAAACACTAATCTTAAGCTACGTTCACATTTAACAAACATTTGCCGGAAAAAAACGTAACCAAGAAAGAAGCTAATTAGTTATTTCTTGTAATTCGGATATTTTTTTAATTATGGGTTCCTATTTTTTAAAAATCCTTTTTTGTATAATGATTAATTTTATTTTGTAACATAAAAACCAAGTTAAATGACACTATCCCTCAGCAAAACTAATGGTTACGTTTTTTTACAAATAGATAGAAAGATAGAAAATTTAATTCTAAAATATACATATGTTATGTATAAAAATACGGCGAAAGTCAATAAATAAATGCTAGAAGATATGTAAAAGGTTTTAAATCCGTAGCTGTATCGCTTAACTAACTTAAGCCTATTTTATATTTAAAATTTTATTACGCAACTGAAATAAAATATTAGTTAATATGTCTACATTTTAACTACATATGTATATAAAAATTATAAAGGCTGGACATGTAAATGCTGGTGTACATGCAGATTAAAAATATGTACCCATTGAACTATAATATAAAAAAAAATAACAAATTGTTACGCTAATAATGTAATTTCGTGTTGGTTACACTGAAAAGCAAAAGCTAATCATAACAAAATACCATATGAGCGAACGAATGTACGAAATGAACGATGAAACCAAAACACCAAACTAAACCGCTCACTGAGCCAAAAGCGCTCCGTAAAGTAACCGGCTCCCTTCGTTCACTTCAGTGATTCGTTCCTTTGTACCCGTTCGTTCCGGACCGACACAGCTCTACCTCAAACTTCATATAAAAAAAAATTTGTCCGGACAAAACTTTTGTTCCGAAACAATGGGTGAATCCAGCTTAAGAGGCGCATTTTTGAAAATAAATTTTATTAATACATTGCCTTGAATCGGCATTACTTATAAAAGGAAAAACAATTAAATTTTATCTTTGCCTAAAATCAGCATATTAATCATCTGTCTTTTATTTTTCCTTGCCAGTGGCGTTTATTAGCGCCGGCAATATAACTTTAAATTTTATACACGCACAGTAGCATTTCATAGGGATTATTTAATCAAATAAATTTTATTTTATTAAAATTCCGTCCGTCCACGTAAATAAACGCACTGTATATGACGCATATCACATAAATCACTTTTAACGCAACGCGAAGCCAAAAGTTAGGAAACTCTCATCTTTTTGTGCGCTTTGACAATTAAATATAGAAACTACCAACACTTTTTATAGGTAAAGTGAGTGTTATCAAAGTTTTCATTGTGCCATACACCTTTTGCTTTACGCTTTTTGGCTTAAATCTAGTTTAGTGACGCAGCTCCAAATGAAAAAAAATAGAATATAGAATAGATTTTCAGCATAGCCGGCCTTCGGCCGGGCTTAGTGATTTTCTCCACCATGGTATATCCCGACACGGCGGTATATAGAATAGATTTTCTGCATAGCCGGCCTTCGGCCGGGCTTAGTGATTTTCTCCACCATGGTATATCCCGACACGGCGGTATATAGAATAGATTTTCTGCATAGCCGGCCTTCGGCCTGTCTTAATAATTTTCTCCACCATGGTATTTCCCGACACGGTGGTATATAGAATAGATGTTCTTTATAGCCGGCCTTTGGCCGGGTCTAATGATTTTCTCCACCTTGTACACCAACACATTGATATAGAAAATATAATATTTATAACATCAGATTGTACGCTGGAGGAAGTGTTTGACAGATATTATCCACACTAATTTATTTTAATATAGGTTAGCAGGTTGCTGGAAATTAGATTCTAGCCCACTTGGGTCCAAAAACAATATTTTTTTTTAAATATCACTAAAATCTTCTGTATTTTAACAAATTCAAATAGATCTAGTCAAAAGCTTTCAAATGATACCAAAATTGCCTTATACGTTGAGAAATGCAAAGGGAAATCGCACATATACATATATACAAACTTCAGAGGCCAATAACTCGAAAACTATGCGTTTCCGAGAAAGTTACCACATTAAATTTTCGTCTTATTTTTCGATTTTCTATCGCCCTATGTAATTTTTTTTTCATTTGGAGCTGCGTCACTAAACTAGATTTGTTCCCGCTTTTTCAAGGTTAGAAACGCCATGCAAAGCGACGAAGTTGTATCTGACACGGCCTTAAGCGTTTTACGCGTTGTGCTGTGTAACTTGTCACATACAATTACACTGATTCTACTTTTTTGACAGCCGCGTACGACGCGTAAACACGTGGTATGGACCCCCAGCTTTACTGCGCATAATATGCAGAGCAGTATTGTATTTAGCTGAACTATATTTGTTTCTAGCAAACAAAGGGGTTGTTTTTGGATTGCTGTAGCGCAATCCCACGATTTTCTTTTTTTTCAAAACTACTTCCACAACTAATAAATTAAAGATCCTTTTAAAAACGCAGGAATTTTAGGGTGCATTACTATTATTTATTTGATGATATATTAGAAATCCAAACAGTATGTATATACACAATATTTGGTTAGTTCATAATTTATTTTTAATATAAACCTTCTAACGAGCTAAATCTTCGGGATTAAACATACCCTGAAATAAAAAGACATTGATTTATAAACACTACTAATACAATGTACTTTCGTTTAGCTTACTCTGGCGCGTCTTAGGATAGAATCCTTACTAGCATCATATGGATGATCTTTAGAAGGTATTTCGAGAACTGCCGGAACTGGCGAGGTGTGTGCATCAATCACATGGCGAATAAGTTCAGCATAGTTTTGATTGATAAGAATAATGTCAATGTCATCTCGTTTAAGAAATCGTTTGAAACAATCTTCAATTTCACTTACAGCAGTATCTAAAAACAGTATAAAAATAGTCATGTACACGAAAACGGAAAATTTCATGAGTAAATTACTTTTATCGACTACCATAAAGTTGGGATGGCGATTTTTGTTGATTTCGCCTACCCCACCAAGCAAAAAACCAACACATGTATCCTAACAGAATATAGAGTTAAAAATTAATTATTAAAACAAAGTTAAATAGCCTTAAATTAAGTGACATAATAATAAAAAAAGCTTTTGAGAAGCAATTTTAATTTATAAAAATACATTACTACATACATACATATATAGAAGAAAAGCCTTAAGTTCGGCTGTGCGGAAAATTTTTACTCGCCGAACCAACTATTCGACTTCCATACATATGTACATAAGTGTGTAGATGGTAAAATACTTAAGGCCGACTAGGCGGAAGATCTGTACCCAGCGAAGATACAAGGAACAAATCTAGTTTAGCTACATTGCTCAAAAATTTGCAAAAATTTCCTATCCAATGGAAAATCAAAATATAAGAAAAAACTTTGCCGCCGAGGCTTAGTTTCCGAGTTATGGGCCTCCGTAGTTCCAGTACAAAATTGTGATTATATGATGTATTTATAATTAATTGTGTTCAATATTGGTATCATTTAAACGCTTTTCAAAAAATCATTAATAATTTTCAACATTTTTTATTAATTTGCTTCGCTGAGTAGTTCTTCTGCATGATTTTCTGCACCATGGTATATCCCGACACCGCGGTATTTAATATAGATTTTCTGCATAGCCGGCTTTCGGCCGCGCTTAATGATTTTCACCACCATGGTTTATCCCGACACGATGGTATATAGTACCGATTCTCTGCATAGCCGGTCTTCGGCTGGGATTAATGATTTTCAACACCATGGTATATCCCGACACGGTGGTATGTAGTACCGATTCTCTGCATATCAGGGGGGTTACTCTGTATTGCGATGCGAAAGCTATCTTATTTACATTAGGGAAAACACTCTTAGTATTGTAATCATTGCAGATCTTGCAAGTCTAGCTTATTTTCATCAGTTTGCAGCAATGCAATGCCAAAATATGTAAATAAGCTATACCTGCAACGTATGCAAGAGCAGTTTTCAACAAATAGTGATTACCCTCATTTTTTTCGCATCGCAATACAGAGTAACACCTGGTCTTCGGCCGGGATTAATGATTTTCTCCACCATGGTCAATCATGATTTGTAGTACAGATGCTATGAATAGACGGCCTTTGGCCGGGCTTACGGATTTTCTCCACCATGGTATATCCCGACGCAAGAGTTATTTAGTACATATTTTCAATTTTTCAAATGATACTAATGTTAACATTTTATGAAAAACACCATATAACAAATTTGTACTGGAACTTCAGAGGCCCATTAATCGGAAGCTAAGCCTCGCCGTCAATTTTTTTATTTAATTTTTTTTTATTTGTTTATTCTCCATCGGATAGGAAATTTTTGTTAATTTTTGAGCAACGTAACTAAACTAGATTTAAGCCCAATATATTGAGGGCAGTTTTAAATATTTGACAATTTCACTAAAATTAATTTGTTCGATTAAATATTTACCTCATCACCAATAACAGATATTAATTTTCCTCTAACAGCGGAGTGTAAAGCCATCGTTATTTTTCTTTAATTTTTTGTAACACGAATTTACTATGTACTATGTATACCACAAAAACTAATTAAAATTTTTCATTGTCAGCTGACACAACAAAATCACGAGGACAAGACCAGTGTAGCCAGGTAAATATTGTCTAATGTCCCCAAATTAAAGAATGTTGTCCCCAAAAATCCCCATTTTAAAACTGGAAATCCCCAATTTTGTCCCCAATAAATATATGTATATTAAGCATCATAAAAAACTATTTTTTTATTAATTTTATTACATACATTTATTTAAGTTAATGCATTCGTATGTGCTCAATGGAACTTTTGAATCCATAGAATATTTTAAAATTCCATAAACGGAATTAAATTTATTCGTTTTTTTCTATGCTCTCGAGTTGTAAATTTATAAATAACTCAAAATTTGCCATACTCTCAGTGAATATTGTAAGCATTTATTTTGCTGGTACAGTTAAATAATCTAAAAAAATTTGTTTGAACACATTTTGCTTCCAATTCCCTTGAACATTCTATGCCAACATCAATTTTAGCAATAACCAAATTACTTTCCTTATCGTCAATTAGTACATCCATTTTGGCAATATCGAATTCAATAAATTCTGGTTTTGAAAATTTTGAACAAATTGTTATAAAAACCAACATTCTCAATACCATCGCCTTGAAATAATCGAAATATGGAGAAGAAAAACGCCAAGATACATAACATATATGTATGTATATAAATATATGTATGAAAGAAAATGGTAAAATAAAGCAAAATTGATAATAGGTATACTGAAAATGAAAAATCCCCAAATCCCTCCCCACGATAATTTGTCCACAAAAACCAGCTAAAATCCCCAATTTGGGGAGAAATCCCCACACCTGGCTACACTGGACAAGACCACAGCGTTATAAACCAGGTGGCAGGGTTACGACAGCAGACTATTTTCAGCCCTACTTATTTTCAAGGCGAATTCAATGTAAATTTGCCTTGCTTATTTTTTAGTTGAAAATGTCAATTTTCTGGTTTACGCTGCGTTTACACATGAAAGTAATTTCATGAAAGTTCCCTATACGTATTATCAATGAAAGAGAAATAAAAAACAACAGAATTTCATGAAAATTTCTTGAAAGTTTTTATGAAACTGAAATTTTAGTTTTAAAATGTCGTCAAAGGGAAAGCTTAATATATTTCTTCCATTGCTGTTTTTTGTTATTTTTATTTTTCAGAGTTGCCAGTATAATTAACCAAGCCGAGTTTTAGGAAACGCATTAAAACTAAAATTTATTTTTATAATTCTTTTAATATTTTTAAATTATAATTAGAAAAATTGTTTGTTATATATTTATTTATTTATTTATTTATTTATTCAAATGAAACTGTTAGAATTATTTGTTTAAACGCTTAAAACAAGTAGCTTTTGTACCTGCTTTATAAAACAATCCTGAAATTTTTCATGATTATTTTTACCTGGCAACACACCTTTGGTTATTATCATTTCTTTCAGAAAGTATATTGAAAGTGTCAAAAATTTACTTGCATGAAATTTTCGTTGAAAGCAAAGCTGAAAGTTGACTGAAAGTGACAAAGATATGAATGTGTTTGTGAGGAATTTTGAGTGTATTGCGACTTTCATGAAATTACTTTCATGTGTAAACGCTATGTTACAGCTTCATTTTTATTTCCAAGGCGAATTAATTTAATTCGCCTTGGGTGATTGAATGTATAAGTTTTAATTCCAATATATTATTAATACTGACTGTTTCTTAAGTTTTTGTTGTCTTTATATATGTACTTGTATTGATTAAAATATATGTATAACCTATTTTAATATTAAAATATTACTATTTCTATACAATGCTTTACCCGTACGGTAATTTTACCAAAAGAACGGTTTAATTTTTAAGGATATACGGAAATTGGGTAAAATTAGTTAGCATCACTGTACTCCATGGACATGACGTGAGCCAAGTTAAGGCATAAACACATTCGCCACAGCAGGCTACCGACTTCCTCCTGTCAAAGTTAGAATACATGTGTACATATGAGAATGATTATATTGAAGACAGCAAGGCAACACTGCAACAGGTTTTTGTCCATGCTACTTTTGTCGTGTAGTCGAATTAAACTAAAGGTATAAACACATTCGCCACAGCAGACTACACGAACACAAGAACACAAATGCTGCTAGCTACCGTTGTAGCCGTTTAGCAGCTACTTAATTATTTTGGATACGACAGATACACAGTAAGCAGCTGATCCTGAATTGTTGCAACGATTCATTTATGTATATTACAGTGGTGATATTTAGCGCTTTTACTTTTTTAAAGTTTGCTAGAGCGAATTGAATACGGCGAATTGAATTCGCCACTCACATTACTTTATATGGATTCGCTTTGACTGAAAAAATTCATCTCATGGATCTCTTTTGGCTCCGGAGTTACGGGGTTGAAAACTTATTTTTTATTGACTCCTAGAATATGGAACGGATATAAGCGATGAGGATATCACTCTAAACTTCTCTAAAATACCTATGTATATGTGACGCGCAAAATAGAAAGGGACCTAAGGGTAAAAACCGGTTTTGTTCAGGAGAGCCATTTTAAAGATTTAAATACGTGTATCTTTGGTGTACCATCACTTTCATAAAACGCGCATATCTCTGGGAGGGAACAGTTTTGGGGCATGTGATGCTCAGATGTTTATTTATTTATTTATTTTAATGGATTCATTTACTAATATAATAACAAAATTTGTTTAAATGTAAATAATGATCTATAACTGGCATAACATAAAGTTGTGAGCCAGATTGGCAAAATTAAAGCTGTTAAAAATAAGAATTCATAATTTTATTTTTTTTTTTACATATATACAACATAAATTAATTAACAAAAGTACTAAGTACAAATATTTATAATTAGATTTTTTTTTTTATATAGGAATTAAGCAAATTCATTTAATATCAATTTTCTGTTGATGTTGTCCACATCAAAAAAAAAAAAAGTGAAAATTGATTTTTTTATTCAATCGATTTTTTTTCGGAATCGAGAGAGAGAGCACCTAAAAATTACACAAAAGTTTTTAGGTAAAAAAGGGCTATTACCCTGTGAGTTTTTTTAAAACTTTAACAATGTTGGTATTTTTGACTAAATTCAATATTCCATATAACAATAAAGCTAATAAAAATTCTTGATGCATATATATTATAACATTTAAATTTTGTTGTTTTCTTTTTTATTTTACAATAAAAAATATTTCTAATCACTAATTTGCTTTACATATTTTGTTATATTGTCAACACTGTTTTGGTTTTGTGGCCATCAGAAATAGAAATTAGTTTAATTCGACTACACGACAAAAGTAGCATGGACAAAAACCGGTTGCCGTGTTGCCTTGCTGTCTCCAATATAATCATTCTCATATGCACACATGTATTCTAATTTTGACAGGTGGTAGTCGGTAGTCTGCTGTGGCGAATGTGTTTAATGCTTAATTTCTATTTCTGATGGCCACAAAACCAAAACAGTGTTGACAATATAACAACATTTGTAAAGCAAATTAGTGATTAGAAATATTTGTAAAATAAAAAAGAAAATAACAAAAGTTAAATGTTATAATATATATGCATCAAGAATTTTTGTTAGCTTTATTGTTATATAGAATATTGACTTGAGTCAAAAATACCAACATTGTTAAAGTTTTAAAAAAACTCACAGGGTAATAACCCTTTTTAACTAAAAATTTTTGTGTAATTTTTTCGGCGCTCTTTCTTGATTCCGCAGTTTTGGGGTTCAAAACTTTAATATATTCACATCTATTCCAGAAAATGCGTCGAAGAAGTGAATATTTACATGGAAACAAAAACAAAATTTCAAGAATTGTTTTTGCTTTTCATACATTTCTTAAATTAAATATTCGCGAGAAATTTAACGTGTTTCTCTCTCTATGAAAAACGGTAAAATTTGTTTGATAAACAAAAACAAATTTTTTAAATGTATTCAATTTTATTTTTGTTTTCCATGTAAATTTTCACTTCTTCGACGCGTTTTCTGGAATAGACACCATTATTGATCATAAGTCCTACAATATAGAACGAATATAAACGACATAGGTATCATTTCAAATGTTCTAAATAACCTATTTAATTCTTAAAATCATCATTAAAGAAGCATAACTTACGTATTTCACCGGTGGCAGCTTTCAAGTATACACCAAACAAAAGCATGATAAGTTCTCTGTAAAAGTGTAAAGTCAAATAAAAAAATTTTAAAATTGAATTTCACTATAATTGGGTATATTGTTTTAAAAAATTTGTATACCAGTATAGAGGTATTTGAGAGAAGTTTAGAGTAATGTCCTCATCGCTTATATCCGTTCCATATTTTAAGAGTTATGGGCAATAAAACATAAGTTTTGAACCCCGTAACTCCAGATCCAAAAGAGATCCATGAAATTAATTTTTTCCGTTTCTGTCAAAACGAATTCATACAAAGTGATGTATCCATAAGACCTTTGAAAACCTAACTGGATTACAAATACAAGGGGGAAACATGGCGAAAATAATCACCTGAATTAACCACACTATCTGTTGTGAATTTGCCTTGTGTATATGCTACATTTTACAGAAAGCGAAACCAACTCATCAGTAGACCTTTTCAATGTTTGAAAAATTTTCAAGCGCATTTACTTATAGATAAACTCCCAAACAATTATCGTGAATTACCCAAGCAAAGCAAAAGAGTTTAAAAAAAATCGCAAACAACAAACAAATATATTTTTCTGATGATGAGTTGGCTTAGCATCCAATGCAATGCAGTACAGAGATAATAGATATATAAATTATTAAAATACATTGTAATAACTTTAGTCAGGCTAGAGGTTATTAAATGTATTTTATGTTTTATTAAACTTGTAGTTAGTGTTGAATTTTTTTATATATAAATTCGCTTCATATGACATAAAAACTATTTTTTTAATAATAATTTTAATATTAATATTAATAATAAAAAATAAAATATATTTTTATAAATTAATAATTTCTTACAGTGGACTTGGTTGCAAAAGCTAGTATTGTATGGTCTTTTTAGTCCTTTTTCCATTTACTTTTCCTTACTTTTATATACAACCCTGGTGCACATCCATAATAAATTCGTCTTGCACATGTTTTAACCACAAATTTTGAAAATGGATAAATATATGACAATATTGCAAAGCATATTATCGACTGATGAAAAATTCTTATATAACTATTTGGATGGGCTGCATGAACACGCAGGATTCGGTGTTCAGGTAAGCTTACTTACATATAAGAAGTCTCAGATTAATAGCAATACATACATACATACATGTTTATGTATGGGAAGAGCGGTTTCAATCTGTTCTTCAACTCAATACTGTTTTTAGTGCACATAAAAACGCATATTTTCAATCGTGTGCAGAATATTTGGAACAAATGCACTTTATTTTTTATTTTATTTATTTATTTATTTCAGATAAGTAATACGAGAGGCCTTTTGGCCTATAAAAAATTATTACCAGTATAACAAATTTTAATTCTATGTAACAAGTGAAGTTGGCCCAAACAAAATAAAAATTAGCCTATGTGATAGAAAATTGAAAAATAAGAAGAAAATATAAAATAAAAATCTTAGCGGCAACCCATATTTTTCGAGTTATGGGCCTTTGAAGTTATCATATAAAAAGGAATAACCAATACATTTCTTAATGAATTCGGTCAAAAACAAAACGGTGGTTATACACTATATTTCTCTGCATAGCCGGCCTCCGTCCGGTCTTAATACTTTACACCCAAACAATAATATAGAAAATATAACATATATGGCAGCAGGTTGTTCGCTGGAAAAAGTCTTGGCTTAAATGCAGTTTAGTGAAGCTTCACCAAATTAAATAAAAATTAGCCTATGTGATAGAAAATTAAAAAATAAGAAGAAAAAATTAAATAAAAAAGTTGGCGGCAACGCATATTTTACGAGTTATTGGCCTCTGAAGTTTTCATATATATGCGATTTCCCTTTGCATTTCTCAACGTACTTTAGTGAAGTTACACCAAATAAAATAAAAATTAGCCTATGTGATAGAAAATCAAAAAATAAGAAGAAAATATAAAATAAAAAAGTTGGCGGCAACGCATAGTTTTCGAGTTATTGGCCTCTGAAGTTTTCATATAAAGCTATGAAGAAAATCTAGTCTACATACCGCCGTGTCGGGATATACCATGGTGGAGAAAATCAATAAGCCCGGCCGAAGGCCGGCTATGCAAAAATTCTATTCTATATACCGCCGTGTCGGGATATACCATGGTGGAGAAAATCATTGAGCCCGGCCGAAGGCCTGCTATGTGGGCAAACTTTACAATTAAAAATAAACTTCTTCTTAATTATTAATACGTTTTATTAAATAAATATATTTACGTAATGCATAATTTAATTTTGAATTCAAATATTATTCGCTTTCTATCACATAGGCTAATTTTTATTTTATTTGGTGTAACTTCACTAAAGTACGTTGAGAAATGCAAAGGGAAATCGCACATATATATGAAAACTTCAGAGGCCAATAACTCGAAAACTATGCGTTGCCGCCAACTTTTTTATTTTATATTTTCTTCTTATTTTTTGATTTTCTATCACATAGGCTAATTTTTATTTAATTTGGTGAAGCTTCACTAAAGTGCATTTGTTCCAAAGTCTTACAGCAATTCACAATAATTTATTATATTTTAATGTACTTAGCTACAATAAAAACAATATTTTTTTAATATCACTTATATCTTTTGAATTTTAACAAATCCATTAAAATCTAGTCAAAAGCTTTCAAACGAAACCGAAATTGGCCTTATAAGTTGAAAAATGCAAAGGGAAATCGCACATACATACATACTATATATGAAAACTTCAAAGGCCCATAAGTCGGAAAATATGTGTTGCCGCCAACTTTTTTATTTTCTTCTTATTTTTCAATTTTCTATCACATAGGCTAATTTTTATTTTGTTAGGGCCAACTTCACTAAGTGCATTTAAGCCGAATATTTGGAACAAATCTAGTTTAGTGGCGCAGCTCCAAATGAAATAAAAATTACATAGGGTGATAGAAAATCGAAAAATAAGACGAAAATTTAATGTGGTAACTTTCTCGGAAACGCAAGTTTTCGAGTTATTGGCCTCTGAAGTTTGTATATATATGTGCGATTTCCCTTTGCATTTCTCAACGTATAAGGACAATTTTGGTATCATTTGAAAGCTTTTGACTAGATCTATATGAATTTGCAAATTTTCTATTTAAATTTTAAGATCTTTAGGTGTCAAAGCAGTTTTTTACATTGTCCACCATGGTATATCCCGACACGGCGGTATATAGAATAGTTTTTCTGCATAGCCGGCCTTCGGCCGGGCTTAGTGATTTTCTCCACCATGGTATATCCCGACACGGCGGTATATAGAATAGAATTTTTGCATAGCCGGCCTTCGGCCGGGCTTATTGATTTTCTCCACCATGGTATATCCCGACACGGCGGTATATAGAATAGATTTTCTGCATAGCCGGCCTTCGGCCTGTCTTAATAATTTTCTCCACCATGGTATTTCCCGACACGGTGGTATATAGAATAGATGTTCTTTATAGCCGGCCTGTGGCCGGGTCTAATGATTTTCTCCACCTTGTACACCAACACATTGATATAGAAAATATAATATTTATAACATCAGATTGTACGCTGGAGGAAGTGTTTGACAGATATTATCCACACTAATTTATTTTAATATAGGTTAGCAGGTTGCTGGAAATTAGATTCTAGCCCACTTGGGTCCAAAAACAATAATTTTTTTTTTAATATCACTAAAATCTTCTGTATTTTAACAAATTCAAATAGATCTAGTCAAAAGCTTTCAAATGATGCCAAAATTGGCCTTATACGTTGAGAAATGCAAAGGGAAA
The DNA here is from genome assembly GCA_947311025.1 of Lypha dubia. Taxonomy (NCBI): domain Eukaryota; kingdom Metazoa; phylum Arthropoda; class Insecta; order Diptera; family Tachinidae; genus Lypha; species Lypha dubia. Next base: position 100,108,797 of record OX371260.1, on the reverse strand, counting down.
TCGCACATATGTATATATACAAACTTCAGAGGCCAATAACTCGAAAACTATGCGTTTCCGAGAAAGTTACCACATTAAATTTTCGTCTTATTTTTCGATTTTCTATCGCCCTATGTAATTTTTTTTCATTTGGAGCTGCTTCACTAAACTAGATTTAAGCCGAATATTTTTTATATAGCTCGGTATTTTCAACAGCGAGAACAACTGTGCTGGCAAAAATTATACCTTTTTTATATTATTTTTATGCGGGTTTTCGTAAGCATCTCGCAGGTTTTTCCACGCTATGTCGAAACCTTGATTCGATAAAGGACATTTAGAGACTATCAGTGTTATTCAGAAAAAGTTAAAGTATGGTTAGTATCCACTATTAAGCAAAATTCATTAAAGTATTATTCACAAACGATTATTAGCTTAATTTGCAGACTATAACGCCATATTAAATGTTGGAATTTTAAAGTACGTGGATCCCCACTTTAAAAATAAATTAAAGTACAGTAGTTTTCCGGTTTAACGAACAATTACTTTGTCAGGCTGGGGGGTAATTCTCGCAGTCGTGATCGAAATTGAATTCGAATCGAATTTTATTTCGATACGAAATTATTTTCTGATGATAACACTCGATACGAAACGAATCCAGTTATTGCTTCAGTATTGTAAAAATCGTGCCGAAATCATAGCTGCCAGATTTGACGATTTATCGTCATTTTGACGATTTTGGGTCCTAAAAATGACATAGTGACGATGGGACGATTTATACCCTAATTTTGACGATTTTAAATAATTCAAGTTTGCAACATTTATTTGTACTATTAAAGCAACTGAACTGCTAAAAATTTTAATGAGCAACTTTTTAAAAACTTTTTTGCTTAAAACTGTAAACTTTTATTTAATTTATATATATAAAAAATTGTTGCAAGTGTTGTGACGGTAAAACCGAATTCGATTAAATTTTTAGGGTTTGTTCGTATGGTCGTGTAGATGATTTATCGAAATCGGTCGACGCGTTCGTGAGTTATGACTTTTCGTGAAAGTCGCGATGTGCTTTGATTAGGTAAATCGAAATTTATAAAAATAAATAGCTTCCGTGCGAAGCCGGGCGCTCAGCTATTTGATTATAAAAACAAAAACAATTTTTTAAATTTGTAGACATTTATTTAGGAATATTTGCCAGAGATGAATTTGAAGAAGCACAAATAAGTGCAAAAGAAAAATAATAATTGTGTTAATTTTTATATAGAGCTTTGTGATCAGATATTATCCAGATTTGATTTTAAAAATAAATATAAAGCTCTTGGCCAAATTAATCCATTTAATATTATTAATGTAGAAAAAAGTTGGTTTTCTGAAATGCAACAGAATTTTCCTATTTTGTTGAAGAAAGTGGAAGTCAAGAGCTAGAAACTGTGTTCAGAAAATTAAAATTATTGTCCTGATAAAAACATATAACTATTGGATTTTTGGAAAAAAAATATCAGAGATGCAAATGAGCAATTCTAGTCTTTTGTTTCCGGTTTTGACTAAATTTATTACAAAAATCCTACTTTTACCACATTATTCAGCAAATGTTGAAAGAATATTTAGTCAGGTAAACATACATAAATAAGAATAAAGTAAGAAATTCATTGAAAAAGTCGTCTTTGGAACCAGTGTTATGCACAAAAGATTATTTAAAGCTAAACAAATGTACCTTTTATGATCTAGCAGTTACACCTGAATTAATCAATGTTTAATTTCAATATATGTATATTTGTAAAATATATTATACATTTACATATGTATGTATATGTATACAAGTCTATTTTCTTTAACAATTAGATTTTTTTTTGTATAAATTATATTTTAGTTTTTATACATTTTTAGAAAATGTGTTTCCAAAAATGAAATTTAAAATGCATATTTTACTAAATTTAACTGCCTATTTCACTATGTCGAAAGAAAATTTCCATATGTTTTCATTCGTATAATTACATTTGAAGCAAAAACAAATTCTAAAATTTTGTTTTTGTATCAAATGTATTTGTACGAATGAAAATAAAATTCAAACTTCTTTCGACATCGTGAAATCGGCAGTAAGTAAAAATAACTAAAGGATTTTGATTTTTTTCCATACAAATCTTTTTCCATGCATGTTTTCAAAGTATTAAAAAACATGCAATCTATTTACATGTGATTTTATTAATCAGATTTGTTTATTTAAAGCTGGATTCACCCATTGTTTCGGAACAAAATTTTTGTCCGGACAAAATTTTTTTTATATGAAGTTTGAGGTTTCTCTTTTTGAGAGAGAGAGAAAAAGAGAACAAAATTTGTTCGGAACATTTTTTGGTTGAATTGGTTTAATTTTAAAATTTGTCCGGACAAAGTTGAAATAAGCTGCCACCTATTTTATTTTCTCAGCCAAAGTTGAAGCGAGCTGCCACATAATGTTATAAGTATGTGTAATAAAAGCACATAGTAACTTATATCCAGTAAAATAAAAATAAAGTAAAGCTCAATTGCTAGTAAAAAAACTAACTGACTTTTATTAATTTTTTTTTAACATGTAATTTTCTTATTAAACAATAAAAAATAAGCGCGTTTGACAAAAAAAACACCAAATTAAGTTCATCTGTCACTGTACTGCCACCTTGCAAAATTAATAAAACACATGTATTTCATACGGTAACTTTGATTTTCCAGACAAATTGTTCGAAATGAGTGAATCGTGTTGCAAAATTGTTTCAGAACAAAAAATTTGGCCGGACAAAAATTTTGTTCGGAAACAATGGGTGAATTCAGCTTAATAGTTTTGTTATGTTTTGCCTCTAATAAAATATGTTTTGTTGGTAAAAAAGCGGTTTTTTTCATTTGACATTTTAATGACGATTTCAATAAGCTATATTGACGATATGACGATTTTTGCCCAAAAATATGACGATATTACCTCAAAAAATCTGGCAGCTATGGCCGAAATACGTTTGTCAACACTGAATGAATTGTAATAAAATATAACCAAAAAACATACATATGTTTGTACCAAAAATTTAATAATTAAAACTAATTAAGTACAGGACCAAAATGTGAGTTCAATATTGTATATTTAGTTCTTGTTTCCTTTCTTTCATTTTAAGGCTTTTTGTTTTACATCTTTTTCCTTTAATTTAAGCTTTTTATTTCAATTTGTTTATCTAATCTGCTCAACAATTCATTGAAGGTGGCAGGAAAGACCTCTGCGGGGAGTTTATTAGACAGGCGAACAGTACGGCTAAAGTTTGGCCATGAGCTGTTCCCAAAGGTGGTTAGCCTTTACAGTCTCCCTTGCAAAGTATTTGGCAATATGCCCTTTGCCAAGTCTGTGTGCTGAGTCATAAAATTTCCAAGAATTTCCTTCTCAGAATGATTAATTTTTGACATATTTGACCTAAAATGCTAAAGTTACAATTTTATTCTTAATTAAAAAAAATTTACTTACATTTTGTTGATAATGATATTTTCAATCTTTAAGCTAGTAAGGCCTAATGTAGTTAATGTTAATAAAACAGCTTTACTTACATTTTCTCTTTTATTCTTGTTTGCACATAAAAACGTTACTGATTTTTTGTTTACGAATGGTTTTTTGCTTACGAAGAAAAACTCGCACGCTTGCGTTCGAACGATTACTCGCTATCGAGTGTCATCATTAGAAATTTCGCTACGAGTTACTCGATAGCGTGTCAGAGAATCCCAAAAATTTAAAAACACGAACGTTCGAGTAGGATTTCGCTCGTATACGAGTGCGAGAATTAGCCCCCTGTTCGTTAAACTGAAAAGTTCGTTATATGCCATACTTTTGTCTAGTACCCAAGTTATGAATGAATGAATAACTAGAACTGTATTATTTGTCGATTATTTTGAAATATGTTTTGAGATCTGTATACTGTATATGTTTTGAGATCTGTATAATGAAAAATAGGTTCAAATTCATTTTCAATTTCCTTGAAAATTTTACATAAAAAAATTGTGGAGTAATGTTTGTTTTTTTGAAACAAAAAAAATTTATTTTGTGGCATCTTCCTGAAGTTCCCTTAAAAGCAATAAAGTCGACTCATCATTTGAGTCCATTGAATGCAAATTTTGAAGCTTTTAATAGCATCTATGTGTTTTATTTGTTGTTCCAAATGTTCTTCATTATTGATTTCTTCTATAACATGGTTATTATCTTCATCTTCCTCTTGTCTTGGCGGATTGTTTTCTACCCATTCGTTGAAGTCATTGGTTGTTTCTCCATTCTTTGAAATTAAATTTTTTTCATGGCTTTCCTACTTTTAAATCCAAAGTTTGTACTTTTCGACTTTGTTTTGATATTAAAATCGTAAATACTATCGATTTTCTTAAGCCATACTTTTTGCACAAATCTACAACTCGCAATCCATTTTTGTACTAATCAACAATTTTTAGTTTTTCTTTTTAAAAAGTCTCTTTCTTATACAAATTTTTATGTTTGTACCACGAAAGAATATGCGTAAGTGATCATTGCTGCATAATCAAACAAAAATGCTATATAAACAAAACCTATTATTGTGGTAATTTTTGCTACTCACTTTGTTTTAAGAAAGAAATTATGTACTTCACATTATGTTTTTTAAACTAAAATTATGAATCTTATTTGTTCGCTATATTGAGCACAAAAAAATATTTTTTGTTCGCTATATAAGGTACTCGATGGAGCAAACTTGTGTGTTCGTTAAATGCGATGTTCGCAGAATCTAAGGTTCGTTAAACAGGAAAACTACTGTAAAATGATATTTCTGTGCTGCTGACATTCATTTGTTTAAATGTCCACCTTTTTATAAAAACTTGTTAAAAAATAATAAATTTTTGTGGTTAATTGTGTAAAATATGGAAACATTAAATTTCATTAGAAGAATTGGTGGCTTAAATCTAGTTTAGTGACGCAGCTCCAAATGAAAAAAAATTAAAAAGGGCGATAGAAAATCGAAAAATAAGACGAAAATTTAATGTGGTAACTTTCCCCCACTGGGGATATAAATTCCTTTGAAAATATTCATTTGAGTTTATTCGATCGTTTTTCCAATATTGTCGTATCGGGGATTTTAACCACAATACCTTCAACCCTGTTAAATCCTATAGCTTACGAAGCTGTCTGTCTAGATGTGGCCTTCATTGTGTTCATAACTGCTTGCCTACTCATTTCTACTTACCGAATTCTTCTACGTCGCTAATTATTTTATTTTATTTATTTATTTTTTTATTTATTTATTTAATGGAGCCCATAGGGCCATATATGATTAATATAGATTAACAAATTTAATGAAAGATATAATAAAAAAAAATGCTTAATATGTAAACACATACGCACGTACATACACTTACATACATATATACATATCCATGCATATACATATACATACACATTTACATTTATATATATATATATAAAACTATATGTAATTTAAGTAATACTTATAATTAAGATAACAAAAAAATATATATATTTCCTTTTAAGAGTTAGATACGCGTCTTGGTCAGGTAGGAAAAAATAAAAAAAAAAACAAAGATTCGAATATAAATTCAATTAAAAACATTACGAGTATATAGTGTACGTTTAAAGCTGTTAGGGGAGCAGTCAAATCTTCTGAGGTCAGTAGGTGAATTATTATAGAGTCTGCATGCTCTTACTACAAATGACTTTTCAAAGATAGCGTTGTTGATATGTGGTATGATTAATTGAGGATTACGTGTTGATCTCGAAAAACGAAATAGTTGCTTCAAACATAGGTTTGTATTTAATTTTATGACATGGTATAGAGTGGATAGTGTTCTTATTTTGACAAAATCGTGGGATTAACAAATTTAATGAAAGATATAATAAAAAAAAATGCTTAATATGTAAACACATACGCACGTACATACACTTACATACATATATACATATCCATGCATATACATATACATACACATTTACATTTATATATATATATATAAAACTATATGTAATTTAAGTAATACTTATAATTAAGATAACAAAAAAATATATATATTTCCTTTTAAGAGTTAGATACGCGTCTTGGTCAGGTAGGAAAAAATAAAAAAAAAACAAAGATTCGAATATAAATTCAATTAAAAACATTACGAGTATATAGTGTACGTTTAAAGCTGTTAGGGGAGCAGTCAAATCTTCTGAGGTCAGTAGGTGAATTATTATAGAGTCTGCATGCTCTTACTACAAATGACTTTTCAAAGATAGCGTTGTTGATATGTGGTATGATTAATTGAGGATTACGTGTTGATCTCGAAAAACGAAATAGTTGCTTCAAACATAGGTTTGTATTTAATTTTATGACATGGTATAGAGTGGATAGTGTTCTTATTTTGACAAAATCGTGGGATTAACAAATTTAATGAAAGATATAATAAAAAAAAATGCTTAATATGTAAACACATACGCACGTACATACACTTACATACATATATACATATCCATGCATATACATATACATACACATTTACATTTATATATATATATATAAAACTATATGTAATTTAAGTAATACTTATAATTAAGATAACAAAAAAATATATATATTTCCTTTTAAGAGTTAGATACGCGTCTTGGTCAGGTAGGAAAAAATAAAAAAAAAAACAAAGATTCGAATATAAATTCAATTAAAAACATTACGAGTATATAGTGTACGTTTAAAGCTGTTAGGGGAGCAGTCAAATCTTCTGAGGTCAGTAGGTGAATTATTATAGAGTCTGCATGCTCTTACTACAAATGACTTTTCAAAGATAGCGTTGTTGATATGTGGTATGATTAATTGAGGATTACGTGTTGATCTCGAAAAACGAAATAGTTGCTTCAAACATAGGTTTGTATTTAATTTTATGACATGGTATAGATTGGATAGTGTTCTTATTTTGACAAAATCGTGGAAAGAACATTTCAAAAACAACTTAACATACTCAGAAATATGTACAGAAATTCGAAGACTGAAGATAAATCTAACGATACGATTAATGGTTAGTCTTATACGACGTAGATTAGATGATGTGCAACCACTGAAAATATCGAAGCAATAATAGATGTGAGTCATAAGAAGAGAGTGAGCCAAATTTGATTTAACTTTCTCAGGTAAGTTGCAATTGTAACTGTAAAGAGATCTTAATGTCCCGTTAATTTTGGAAACAATGTTAGAGATATGGTTGTCAAATGATAGATGCTTGTCAACTGTTAGGCCAAGGCATTTCAAATTATCAACAAATGGTACATTAACACCATTAAAAACAATGTTAACAGACGAGTGATCGTAGTTACCTGGCCCAAATTTAGTTTATTATGGTCCGCCCAATTTGAAGTTAAGGACAATACATGATTAATTTTAGACTCGTTGCAATCAAGGAAAATGATCTCACCATTGAACAAGAGGTTGATGTCATCGGCAAAAAGAAAAATTTTACAGTGCGAAGAGCCAACAAAACTCACGAAGTCATTCATATAAATTAAGAACAGCAATGGACCAAGTATTGAGCCTTGTGGTACACCACTCGAACAATCCAATAACGGTGAAATTTTTCCACTTAAACTAACATATTGTCTCCGATTCGTTATATATGAATATAATAGCTTACACGAAAAAGCAGATAATTTGAATTCAGTGGACAATTTTCTAGCTAATATATTGTGATTTACAGTGTCAAATGCTTTGCTAAGGTCAAGTGATATTAAGGTAGAGATTCTTTTTTCATTAAAATTTTGTCGTATGTTTTCAGTTAAGTTTAGTAGAAGGGATGAAGTGCTACCACCAGCTCGGAACCCAAAATGACACTTGCTAAGTAGAGCATTTGTAGTTAAATAGTCAACTATCTGATCCTTTAAGATAACTTCCAAGATCTTGGATAGGCATGGTAGAATACTTATGGGACGAAAATTTTCTAATCCACTACCGGATCCCTTTTTCTGGATAGGAACTATTCCGGCAGTTTTCCAAAAACTGGGGTAGCTAGACGTCATCAACACTGTATTAAAAATGTGCACAAGGTATTTATTAATGAGGGGAAAAATAATTTTAATGAATTTAAGAGGAATATGATCATAGCCTATCGTATTAGATTTGATCTTTTTTAAAGCAAGGAGATTATCATTCTCATTAACAAACCTGAAATTAAAACCAAAACGAGAAAAGTCATTAAAGTTCGGACAATTTGCATCAGAACTAGTTTGAGTTGAAGCTAAGAATTGATTAAATGTGTTTGGATCATGAGACTCAGTTTTACCAGAAAAATTCATTTTCTGTTTATTAATAATCTTCCAAATGTCTCTACTGCTGCAGTTGCTGAACTTGGCTTCCCAGAACTTAGCCTTACACCTTCTCAAAATATTTTTAACTTTATTCCTATGCTTACAATAAATTTTCCAATTATTATCACTTACTTAATTATTTTTTAGTTAGTAATGCCTCAATGGCTACTCACAAAAACCAGGTGCAGTTTTCATTTTTCTCGTCTCACCACAGTTTTATTCTTCTGTCGTTAAAGTTTTCATCTGAGTTACGTGATACCTATTTTGAGTTTAAAGATTATAAACGTATGGATCTCAATAATGTTAGAAATTTTTTCTCCATTTTGATACTTCTCCAATTTTTAACACCATGGATGTTGACCAACAGCTGTCCTGCCTAGATAATTTAGTCCAGGGCCTTCATGAACTTGTACCTATTTCTCGTGCTCGTTCAAATCCGTCCAATTCTTCCTGGATCAATTCTAGGGAAATTACTTCTGCTAGGTATAACAGAGATCGTGCTTTTTCAGTGTATCTCAGAAATCGTTCTGATGCTAACTGGAAGAATTATTGTAAACTGCGAAATCGTACTAAATCCGTTATTAGGAAAGCTCGACGCATATATGGTGAATCCTTATTTGTTGGGGCAAACAGTAAACAATTATGGAATCGTATTCGTAATCTTGGTGGTTGTGGTTCTGATACCCCTGAACGGCATATCTTAGATGTTAATGAGATTGCTGAATCTTTTTTAAGGAATCTAAGCCCAAACATGGAAACTAGTTTTGATTTCACTAGTATTATAAATAATGCTAGTTCATTTTCTTTCATTCCTGTCACAGAATTTGATATGTATACTGCCTTACATATGATTAAATCAAATGCATTGATATTCCTATAAAGTTTATAAAAATTATTGTCCCTTTGATTTCGTCTATTCTTCTGTATTTAATAAACACAATTTTTACTTGCTCTAATTTTCCGTCTGCCTGGAAACTTGGTCGTGTAGTACCAATCCCCAAAAATAATGGACGTTTTGATCTTGACAACTTGAGGCCCATTACTGTGCTACCTGCTATGTCCAAAATTCTTGAAAATTTAATTAAAATGCAAATATTAGATCATTGTCAGAAACTCTCTTTAATTCACCCCAATCAATACGCTTTTCAAAGAAACCTAAACACTTCATCATTGCTTCTGTCTTTAACTGAATCTATTAGAAAAGAGGTTTGGATGATCGCAAATGGTGTACTTTAGTTTCTCTTGACCTCACTAAAGCATTCGATAGAGTAAATCACACAATTATAATACACAAATTAAACACCTTTTTCAACTTCTCTAGATCTGCGTGTAAACTTGTGTCATCCTATCTATCGAATCGTTCTCAATATGTATCCATTGATGGTAGTGTTACTTCTGGTGTTCCTCAAGGTTCTGTGCTAGGACCCTTATTGTTTCTTATGTATCTAAATGATTGTGTGTCATCTCTTGATACCATAAATTGCAAATCATTTGTTTTTGCTGACGACATTTTTTTACTCTTTTCTAGTATCTCTAATAATATTTCACTCTTTGAGTCTTCTATTAACAATCATCTCATTTCCATATCAAGTTGGATGACACAGAACTCTCTCGAAATAAATCCATCCAAAACAAGATCTATAATCTTTCAGTCGACTTCTCGTAATATCCCTATCTATTCTAATATTTTTATTAGTGGATATCAAATTGTATCTGTTGCTTCCCTCAAGTGTCTTGGTGTTATTTTGGACAATAAACTTAATTTTAGTGAACATATAAATTCAATCTCTAATAAAGCCTGTTTGACCTTGAGAAGGCTCTATTCCCTAAAAGCTTATACTCCTACCTCTATTAGAGTTAAGTTAGCCATGGCGCTTATTATGTCCAGAATTAACTATTGCCTTGAAGTCTTTTCCGCTACCTGGTCGTATAACTTAAACATTTTGGAAGGCACAATCAAAAGAATAATTCGTTACGTTTACAAAATTGGTATCCAAGGTTAGGTTAGGTTAGGTTTCGAGGGCCGCCACATCTGAGACGTGACGCACTTGGGTCCGTTAATTCGGTCCCTTTGTGATACCCTACAGCAGACAGGGCTCAGTCAATTGGTTATTCAATTGCCTGTGGTTGCCCTGTCGCCGGATCAAACCATCCTGATTGTTGCAAGAAGGAGGATATGTTGGTTAGCCCCATGTTCGCCAGACTGTCGAGGTCTGGCAGAGTGTTGGAGCCTATGGTAATCGCCCTAATGCTGTTAAGCGCGGGGCATTGACATAGAAGATGAAGAACTGTTTCTTCTTCCTCCTCATCGTTACAACTTCTGCAGTAGTCATTGTAACTTAGGCCCATCCTTTTGGCATGAGTCCCGAAACACCAGTGCCCCGTTAGCACTGTTACTAGTCGTCTTGTATGACATTTACCAAGCCTGAGCAGATCGCGAGTTCTGTGCAGGCTGTAGCGGGGCCAAGTGGACCTGGAGATTTGACAGGTATGCTCTTGTTCCCACCTTTCTTGAGCAAGATTGTATGATTCCTGCTGGATCAATCGCTTGCAGTAAGATAGAGAAATGCCAACGAAGTGGCATATCATCGAGTTGCTCAATGATGCGCCCCTTTTGGCAATTTCGTCCGCAATATCGTTTCCAGCGCACTCTGAGTGCCCTGGAGTCCAAACTAGTGTTACTCTTGAATGTCTCGCTATCTCGTTTAGAGATTTCCGGCATTCATTCACCACCGTAGATGTAGTGTATACACCATTGATAGCGGCAATGGCCGCTTTGCTGTCGGTAAAAATAAGGATGTCTCCCGATATCCTGTAATACCTAAGCCATCTTGCCGCTCTTGTAATGGCCGAGACTTCAGCTTGTAGGACGCTACAGCCATCCCGAAGTCTGAATGGAACCTTCACATTGAAGTTTTCCACGTAGAAACCGCCCCCGGTGTTTACGCCTCTTTTGGAGCCATCAGTGAATACTCTGGTGGCTCCATCGGTGGCAGGGGGTGAGGAGTGGTTTTCCCTATTGGGAACAATAGATTTAAATAGCCCGCCGAAATAAGGTTCCGGTGGGCAGTAGTCAGTAAAGTCATGGAGCGCTTGGTGCTGCCTGAGAATCTTGGAGTGACCAAGATCGGTTCTCGTCCATGAGCATGTAGCGTTCAATCTGATCGCCGCGAACAGAGCTAGCTGTTTGGCCAGAACGTCCACCGGAAGCCAGTTCAGCATAGCGAACAGTGCTTTCGTTGGAGTAGACCTGAGCGCTCCCGTTATCAGGATCGCCGCTAGCCTAAAAATTTTTTCTATAGTTCGTCGGTGGGTATCCAAGATCATGCTCGTTAATCCCGCCTTATCTCTTCATTCTTAAAATGTGGCTTTAGGGATTATCTAAGTCTTCGTTTACTTCTTCTTTTCTACAAAATCATTAAATCTGGGGTGCCGATGTCATTGGTAAGCCAAGTTTCATTTCTAACCTCCACGCGTAATACCCAAGTACATATCCCCTTAGGGCATTTATCAATTTTTGACCGTTCTTTTGTAAAAAGCATACACAACACTTGGAGTCTTCTCCCAAATGATCTCAAACTATTTTCTTACTCATATCCTGTTTATAGGACGAAACTGTTATCTTTTTTCAATGAAAATGGATAATTATTTTTCTTTTTAGTTTTATTTACTCATGCTATATTTTACACTTGCTGTGTATGCTTCATATGTTGTGTTTATATTGCCTCTTCGTGGACATATGGATGTGTTCGAAGTTCTTAATAAGAATTTCTCAAGTTATTATATTGAAATCTTATTGAAAAAGTAACTATTCAGTATTATTTACATATGTATGTATATTGTAATATTGCATGTATGTATGTACATACATATGTATGCATATAAAAAAGTTATTGTTTTTATGAATTCCTATTTTAGTTTGTTTTGTGTGTAAAAAAATGTAGATTGTATGGTTTTGTTAATAAAAATAAAACCTTATTTTGCTGTGTTTGCATTTGACTTTTCGAACAGATGATGTGTACTCATCGTGGCATCATCACATTGAACACAGTCGGGTATGACGCAAAAAACAACCCGAACATCTTCAAACATGCCTTTTCTTTGTTCACGCAACTCATTAGTATATACCATTGGTGCCCAGGCCCTATGCTCTTCATGCTCATTTGTTTTTGTAATACTCTTAGCTATAGGCTGTGTGTTTTAATATACTCATACAGCACTCAGCAACCTCAATGCGAAATACACAAATAACTTTGTCTTATTAGTTTTTTTTTGTCGTTCTTCACTGCATACACGCAAGAGCAAAGCAACAACACTTTCGTATGCTTTGCTGGTAAACATTGACGACAGCGATCATCAATGTACATTTTGTTTTTGTTTAACGTATGATATGAAATAAATATATGAAATATATATTTTGTGTTTTCTTTACATGTATTTGTTTTTACAACAAAAAATTTTGAATAAAAATTTGTTTTTCTTTAAATGTATTGGTGTTTGCTCTTCCATAAGGAACTTGTGGGCACCGCGGGTATATACAATACTCTTTTATTAAAACGATTTAAGCCAATTATTTTAATAAACTAACAAAGTAACAGTTTAAACTCAATTTTACCGGTGCTGAATTCGATAAATGAGCTAGAATCTTTTTGCAGATTAAAATTTAAGTCATTTAAGAGAACAAACGCGCGAGTTAGGGTACCATTACGTGCATAATCAGTACGACGAAACGGAACATCAAATAACTTAGCTAACCTTAGATTCCTCGGCGGAATATAAAAGCGTATAGCTTAAAGCAAATCTGGGCAATGAATAGAGCCATTGATAATGTCGTACAACAGCAGGGCAGATTGGACTTTTCTACGTGATTCCAAAGTACGCAAACCAATAAATAAACATTTGGACACATAAGGAACAGCGGACAAATAAGATAGCGAGCGCGTAGCAAACTTAACAAAAATACGTTGAATTCTTTTTTTTTTTTTTTACGAGGTATAAGCATGCTTAAGAGTGTATGGGTCAGCAAAATCAGAACAAGTTCTTTTCAGAAAACCCAGCATCTTATAGGCTTTCGGAACTATGTATTCAACATGAGCAACAAACGACAAAGAATTATCAAACAATACGCCTAGGTCAAGTTTAGAATTAGATTTATTCAACATTACTCCATCAATATAAAATTCAACCGCGGTAGGGGCAAGAGACCTATGAAAAGAGACATGCACACATTTATTAATGTTCAAACACAAACCATTAAGACGACACCATTCACTTAAATTTTTGAGCTCCATTTGCATAATCTGCGCATCATGTATAGAAACTAGTTTCCCAAAAAACTTTAAATCATCAGCATATAAAAGATGGTTAGATTTAACGAAACAACTACTAATATCGTTTATGAAAAGGTTAAACAACAACGGGCCTAGTATACTACCCTGAGGTACACCTGACGTTTGCATATAAGTGACAGAACTAAACCCTTCAATTGTAACTGAGCATAATCTATTGGACAAATAGGAATTAATCCAAACTAGGAAATTAGTAGGAAATCCCATTAACTTTAATTTAGATAACAACACCGAGTGTGATACCTTATCAAACGCTTTCGAAAAATCAGTGTAAATCACCTCAACTTGATATCCATTCACCAATTCTATGTATGTATATGTACATACATATATATATATATATATATATATATATATATATATATTTATACATATGGGCTGACTTCCAAAACGTTCGTATACAAAGTTTGTGTACAGTATTGCTACTGTATTTAAATCACATACATATGCAAAGTTCCGAAGCAATGCAACAAGTATAAAACCGATGCCTTGATTGCTTTCTTCCTGCGTTAAAAATAGTTCACGGCGGCGTTGTGAAATGGTATACATTGTATACCTATTGTACTGCGGCGTTATGAAATGTGATGCTTTCTTCAAACACAAAGCAATTTACGTTTTGGAAGTCAGCCATGTATACATACATATGTATGTATCAGAGAATGACATGAATCGCACTCAAATGTCAATGAAATGTAAATGAAAGTTGTTATTGCATGATTAAATTTAGCATGTCTTTTGCTGTAAAATGCTTGTAGTTGATTGCAAATTATGAACACTGCAACCAATCATAAAAGCAGTAAGTATGGTTGAGTATTTCACTTTTTAAATGTGAATTAACCAATTACGAACAAAAGAAAAACAATAACACGATGCAATGAAAAATAATGCAGTTTCTCGTACATTTATAATAAAATATACTACTTAGGAGCATTCTTCTTGTTTTTTATTTATTAGTACTAAAACGTATGTTTGACTAGTAATAAATATTATTAATTTGTAAGAAAAAAAATACATACATAGTTTACAAAATATCAGCTATACTTCAAAAGTTAAGAAACAAATCATTTTTTAAAGTAAATTTTAAATTCTTAAAAAATAAACAATTTCTATTTCTAAAGTTCTAAAATAAGAAATCATGTTATGTTTGTTTCACCTTAAATAAAAACTTTTTTAAATAAATTTTTTTCAAATTTTTATTTTGAAACATTGTATAAAAAAACGAATTACTGGGCTTAGAAATTAAGTCTGATATTTACTATTTGGTAAAAATTTTTAATATCTTTTTCATAAAAAATCAAAATTTAACAAAATCAAAACATAACAAAATGTTTTTTTTTTGAAAATATTAAAAAAAATCAATATCTTTTTAACGTGGTAATAAAATCAGAAAGATTATTGTTAAATATTAAAGTTTTGTTTTGTTCGAAAAATTTTCTGTAGGGTGTGTTGATCAAATAACCTATTGCAAAATTAAATTACTCAGTTCAATTTTAGAGTATTTTGCTATTTTTGAATAATTTAAAATTTTAAGCGCTATAATTCGTTATTAAACTTTAAATAAACAAGAATAAAAATAGGATATACATATGTATGTATGTGTATAAATTTTCTTCAAAATTTAAGGACTTAAGATTGATCGTCAAGCTGATTTTTTAAGTTATACTACACCATTTTCAATTGTAATTGAGAAATTTTCAATTAAAATTAAAAACCGTGAATAATTTACTTTTTTTAAATTCCCTATGCAAATATGAATAAACAATTGTAATATTTATTAATACACCATTTTCAATTGTAATTGAGAAATTTTCAATTGAAATTAAGAATTTTCAATTGAAGTTGAGAAATATTCAATGTAAATTTAGAATTTTTAATTGAAATTGAGGACTTTTCAATTGAAATTGTGAATGATTTATAATATAATATTACTTTTCATATGTAAATCAATATAAGTTCAAATAATAATTACGTTTATTGGTAATAATAATAATATAAAAATACTAATTCCGCTTGGGCACGAGCTATAAATACCCTAATAACCCTAATAACAGGGGTCACAGTAATATGTGAATTTCCCTAATATAGAGTAAAAACAACAAAAACGTTAATATACAAAGTAGAATACTTTGATGATAACGGACTATGAGTTTGTGTTGATTATTAGTTCCAAACAGTAATAAGGGAATTTCATACTAACCAGCACTGTTTCACTGTAGAATAAAAATTTAATTAAAAATTAATTCTCATATTCTATTTCTGTTGAAAACTGGTTAAATAGTTGATATTCTTCTCAATTAGTATCCACTTTACGAAAATTGTAAAGATGGACAGTTGAACGCTGATGAGAGGTGTAGCGGCCTTGAAATCAGTACTGATACGTTCTGCTAAAAACTGATTGGATATAAATAATAATATTTTCCAACACAAAAAACTCTTAGTAATTTTGAATTTTCATTAATTCAATAAAACTGAACTTGAGCCTGATAATATTACTTTTCATATGTAAATTATTTATTTATTTAATAAAATAAACAAGAAATGTACAAATTTTTTTAAAAAGAAATAATGAGTATGTTGTGGAATTAAATTTTAAAGGTTAGAGGCATGATGGTATAAGAGAAGCGGTAAGTTAAGTCAGCAGAGTCGTGGGTCATCAAAATCATATTTGAGTGCAGGTAAAGATGACATGGTTGGGAGGGCAGAAACAGACGTAAAACCAGTCTGTATGAAATAAAAGAAATGTATAGTGCAATTATGAAA
Source organism: Lypha dubia (assembly GCA_947311025.1). Lineage (NCBI taxonomy): Eukaryota > Metazoa > Arthropoda > Insecta > Diptera > Tachinidae > Lypha > Lypha dubia. Next base: position 100,092,411 of record OX371260.1, on the reverse strand, counting down.
ATGGTATGAGATGTTTATGTAGATTTTTGTTAGCGTACAGTTTTTTTTTATGTCCAGCGTACCCAGTGAGAGGGTTGGAACCTGCTGAGAGATGTTCGCCGAATAATGAGCTGTCGGAAACCTCACTGGTCACTACAGTTGGTAACATAAATGGCGCCCAAATTGAAGAAGCTAAGCCTTTATGTACAATGTACATAAACGGTACTTAAGCTAAATAAAATAGGTACATGTAGGTCCAGCTAAATATGTACACAATATCCCAATATTCTCCTTAAATAGCCCAGACAGGTAAGCATCTACCTGATCGGCCAAACTACGTTCATCCTGGTAGCACTTGTGATGTTATTATATACATAGTTAGTATCCGGGGAAAATAGTCTTGTAGATTGGGGAGAGCTTAATCTGGAAAAGAAATACAACATTAGAAAATATTAAAATTATCTTAGAGAAAGTATATTAGGTGTCTCTAATTGTAATTTAATTTTTTTTATATTCTTTTTTTTTGGTAGTTTAGTAGTGACAGCTTATTTTGAAGGAATAACAATCGGTAGCGGCCAGAGTTTTTGTGAGTACTTTGGGTCAGATGTACCGAGAGTTACCTTAATTTTCTTAGGACCCCGTATAACTTCGATTTAGTTTTCTTACTAATCGTAATCGTATGCGAGGCACTAAAAACATCATTTTTGGTAATTAGTTTGTAATACTGTCATAAAGCACTTGAAATTTCTTTTATTATTTATAAACTGACGACCGCTGGAAACCGTCATGCCAAAACCGTATTTATAATTCTTAAAAAAAAAAAAAAAATTAAAAACAAATATTTAATTTATTTTGCGATTTTTTTTTTATCTGAAAATAATAGTTGTCTTGTTTATTTATTCAATGAATAATTTGTGTTTGTTTATGCGAATTGATTTATTTCTTTAATTATTTACTTTTATTTTTATTTAATTATTCATTATTTATTCTATTATTTATTTATACGTTTACATACATATGCATGTTTATTATCCTTTTTGCGTTGATAGCTAAAAAATTTCTTTATACTACATACAATTTGTTTTGCACTGTTATAATTTTTCTTGCTAGTTTTAATATAAATTTTTGTTCGATTTCCGTTTTTCTTAAAAATTTTTCGAAATAGTTGTAACAATAGGATCGAATAATAAAAAAATCAATGTTGATAGCGTATGCCTAAAAGCCCGGTAGAAAGTCTGCACAGGAAACGCGAAAGAGAAGCACAATTCGATTTGAATAGGTCCACACCCGAAGAGTTTGGAAAAACGTATAAATCAAATACACCGAGCCGAAGGGTTAGGGCCGACAAAACTAGAAAAATGAGCCTCCCTACAGGTAACAATCCACAGGTGATCGATAAGTCGGACACTATCAATGTACGTCCCAGTACAAGTGCTGCCCCTAATATCGAAATGAGAAGAAATACCCAGCCTGTGAATTTAGAACAAAATAGTTTGATGCAAATAGTAGAATTAAAAAAGCAAATATCAGACCTTACCTCTACAGTCAATAAAATGAGTGTTGTTTTGCAGTTTACACAACAAGAAAATAAAAGGATATTAGAAGAATTAGCTTGCGTCGAAAGGTGGTCCAGAGAAAACTTTTTGCAGTTAAACCCTACGAAATGTAAAATAATGATATTTTCTAAGCAATCGGTTGTATTAGATATTGTAATTGACAAAGAATTACTGGAAATTGTTTCTCACTATAGACTCTTGGTGTTGTGTTAGATGACAAGCTATCATTTAATTATCCCATAAATTCTGTTGTTTCACGTACAGCTTGGACATTGCGAAGACTATATAACATTGCTTATTTTTTGCCACTTACAGTAAGACGCCGAGTCGCTATGTCATTATGTCTGCCGTTGTTCAATTATGGTATTGAGATTTTTTCCTGTACGTCAGCTTTAAACATGGAAAGACTGAGAATTTGTTTTAATAGAGTCATTCGTTATATTTTTAAAATCAAGTTTAGGGAACATGTTTCTCATTATCAAATAAACTTGTTAGGCTGTGGGTTTGACCAATACGTCAAGCTAAGACAGATGCTGTTTTTCTACAAAACTGTTAAATATGGATGTCCTTCCTATCTGGCTGAAAAATTTCATTTTGGTTCTTCTAGCAGAACACATTCTATGGTTTGCACGGCACATGTTTCGTTGATGTTGGAGAGATCCTACATTGTTAAGATCTCACGATTATGGAATGCGGTTATACCATACCAAGATCGCCGATTCAACCACTCGTTATCTGCATTTAAAAAAATATGTATTTCGCACTTATAATGCACACAGTTTTATTGTTTTACTAAACTGTACTGCGATATGTATTCACTGGTATGAGGTGTTCTGATTTCGCTTAAAGTAAAATTTCCTTTCAACCAAGTATGGACCTTTTTTTTTATTGAGTATGCGTATGGAGACAGGGGGAAAAAGAGTAAAAATCAAGGGGATTTTTTTTTTCCTTTATTTCTTAATATCATTTAATAACACTGCTTTACAAATTTTTAGTTTGGAAAAATACCAAGAACGCCACATGCCTAGATAAGTCAATTGGGACCTCCCAAGCACGAAAAACGCTGTAATTTTTTTTTTATAGTACAGTTTTTTAGATAACGGTACTTTTGTGTTTTTCGGTGTATGGCCCCACTCAAACCCTTGTGGAGCCCAACCCAAAAGTCCAATCGATATAAATTGTATACCGTTGGAAAGGTAATTGAATGCCTTTTCCGTCGATATGCTGAAAATTTCTGTATGATAAGAAATGGCTGAGTTATGGCACCTCAAAGTTCAAAATTTTCCTATTTTTTACGTTTTTTTCAAAATTTTTCATTTTCATTTCATTTTTTTTCTACTTTATTGTAAACATCTGGAATGTTTTATTTTTTTTACCAAATAGGTTATTTTATTACCAACATTTTAAGCGTAGTTTGGAAAAAAACGGATGAAAAATAAAGTTTTTATTAAGGATTTTGTGGAAAGACAATATTTTTATTTTCATTGCTCACACACTATATTTGGCGTAAATTCAAAAAATTTAAATTAAAATGACGAGCGACTTGAACTTTTGCGTTTTTTTTCGGATGGATCTTCGCGAATGAGGAACCAACAATAGTCCGCCATCATTTGTTCATCCCACCAGCCTTTATAACGTCTCTCGATTTCTTCCATTTCCTGGTGAAATCTTTCACCTTGTTCATCACTTTCGGAGCCCAAGTTCGTGGGGAAACTATCCAAATGACTGAATAAAAAGTGTAATTTAGGTGTCATATTTGAACCTAAAAGTTAAAAAGAATAAATTTTTAAATGTTAACGGCTTTTAAAATTTAAAAATTTATTCTTTTTAACTTTTAGGTTCAAATATGACACCTAAATTACACTTTTTATTCAGTCATTTGGATAGTTTCCCCACGAACTTGGGCTCCGAAAGTGATGAACAAGGTGAAAGATTTCACCAGGAAATGGAAGAAATCGAGAGACGTTATAAAGGCTGGTGGGATGAACAAATGATGGCGGACTATTGTTGGTTCCTCATTCGCGAAGATCCATCCGAAAAAAAACGCAAAAGTTCAAGTCGCTCGTCATTTTAATTTAAATTTTTTGAATTTACGCCAAATATAGTGTGTGAGCAATGAAAATGAAAATATTGTCTTTCCACAAAATCCTTAATAAAAACTTTATTTTTCATCCGTTTTTTTCCAAACTACGCTTAAAATGTTGGTAATAAAATAACCTATTTGGTAAAAAAAATAAAACATTCCAGATGTTTACAATAAAGTAGAAAAAAAATGAAATGAAAATGAAAAATTTTGAAAAAAACGTAAAAAATAGGAAAATTTTGAACTTTGAGGTGCCATAACTCAGCCATTTCTTATCATACAGAAATTTTCAGCATATCGACGGAAAAGGCATTCAATTACCTTTCCAACGGTATACAATTTATATCGATTGGACTTTTGGGTTGGGCTCCACAAGGGTTTGAGTGGGGCCATACACCGAAAAACACAAAAGTACCGTTATCTAAAAAACTGTACTATAAAAAAAAAAATTACAGCGTTTTTCGTGCTTGGGAGCTCCCAATTGACTTATCTAGGCATGTGGCGTTCTTGGTGTTTTTTGGCTGTAAACTAGTGTAATATACTTTAAGCCTAATAATAAGTATTTTAATTAAAAATGTTGTTAAATATCATACATTTCACTGGATTATATTACGCACATATATTTATATACAAATTTTTGATATAATTTTGTTGACTAGTCAATTTGGCCCTATGGGCTTGCGACATATTTTTGGAATAAATAAATAAATAAATAAATAAATAATACCAGCATCGAAGACCAATGGCAATAATGAATTAAGTCGTACACGACCCCCCTCCAGTTCAGCTAACTCATCAAGAGCCTCAGAAGATAATGTTGAAGTAAATTCCCAAAAAGGTAATTACAAAATGAGGATTGATAAGTGGGGCATTGAATTCGACGGCAATGTGAGCAAACTGGCAGTAGAAGATTTTGTCTTTAGAGTAGAGCGTCTACGAAGCCAATATGGAGCGTCGGGGGATAAGGTCCTAGTTAATTTCCACCTGCTAGTCAAAGGAGTAGCCGAAAAGTGGTATTGGCAGTTTGTGCAGACGAATTTAGTGACAGAGTGGTCCACATTAAAGGAAGCTTTGTTGAAGCAGTACCAGTCCACGAGGTCGAGCTTTGAACTAATGAGTGATATGGTTGAACGGAAACAACAACCAAGTGAGGCGATAGACGCATTTTTCTTTGCCATGACCCATATGAGGTCAAGGTTAAATATAACAGTGTCAGAAAAAGAGATGGTAAAGATGATAAAGAAAAACTTACGAGAAGACATAAGAAGCCGAGTGTATCCGATAGTTGTGGATTCTGTGGAAGAGTTGCATCAGGAATGCATTGAGGTAGAGAAGGTGTTCGGTCGTAAAGAGCGTAAAGAGTTACAGGCATCTAGTCAACCTTATCGTTACCACAGGCAAGTCAACGAAGTATTCGATGGTTCCGACGAGCAAGGTAATCCCACAGAGCAAGCAGAAGATATAGCCGCTATCAAGGAAAACACTTATCACGAACGATTCGAAAAAAGTCCACTAGAGTGTTGGAATTGCCGACAAAGAGGCCACGCTTTATTATTGTTCATCAGAAAGTAGGTCCATATTTTGTTATGGTTGTGGAAAACCGGACGTCAAGGCTCCGAACTGTACGTTCTGCAAAGAAAAAAATTTTCGCCGGATCGAGGGAACTGCGGGGAGCCATCGGTCCAAAGAAATCCCGCCGAATACTGCAAAATAAAAACAAAAATTAATTTAATTAAATCATTCAAAAAGTTCAATGAATACGTGCCCCAAATGAGACACAAATACTCAATAGAAGATAGAGAAAGGAATTATGAAAGAGTTAGAAATAGAATTTTTGGCGAGGAAGTAAATAAGAAAATCATTTTAAATAGAATATTAAAATTAAGAAAAAAATTTGCTGAGAAGAAAAAAACAATAAAAATAGTTAGTGAAACAGTTAAATCAATGAGTCACAAGAACGATCCTCGTGCTTTTGTTGACATCAAGCTAGGAAAAATAAATATAAAGGGTCTACTAGACACAGGCGCATCTGTTAGTTTATTAGGCAGAAATTGTAGAGAAGTAGTCGATGAATTAGGAATAGAATTCAACCCAACATGTTCATCAGTTTCCACAGCGGCTGGCAAGAGACATAGATTGCTAGGGAAAATAGAAACAGAAGTTACCTTTAGAGAAGAAACAAAGAAAATATTGTTTTACCTGTGTCCAGATTTGCAACAAGAAGCTTACTTGGGAGTAGATTTTTGGACAGCCTTTGACCTAGCTCCAGAGATTTTTAGCGTCAACGATCTGAGGACCGAGAAAATTCAGGATGATTTTAAAACTGAAGAATATAAATTAAGTCCACATAAGTTAAGTTCAGAACAACAAGAGATGCTGAAAAATGTGATAGAAATATTTCCCACGTTTGAAAAAAATGGTTTAGGTTGTACTCAGCGAGAAAGACATGCAATTAAATTGGTAGAAGGAGCAGTTCCGTTCAAAGATCGACATTATCCACTATCTCCAGCTGTTCAGGAAATCGTGTATCGAGAAATAGATGCCATGTTAGCGTTAAATGTTATTGAAGAGAGTGAAAGTCCCTGGGCAAACAGGACAACCGTAGTTCGCAAGCCCGATAAAAATAGGTTTTGCCTTGATGCTAGGAAACTTAACAATCTTACTATCAAGGATGCGTACCCTCTTCAGAGCATTGACGGAATTCTGAGTCGAATCGACGAAAGTTATTATATAAGTAGTGTCGATTTAAAATTTGCTTTTTGGCAGATAGAGTTAGAGGAGGAATGTAAACCGTACACTGCGTTCACCGTAGCAGGTCGGCCACTCTACCAATTTCGAGTCATGCCTTTCGGTCTCTGCAACGCTGCACAACGTCTTTGCAGACTCATGGACAAAGTAATTCCGCAAAAACTAAAAGAAAATGTATTTATATATTTAGATGATCTTCTAGTGATCTCAAGCAGCTTTGAAAAACACTTAAAAATATTGGAAGAAGTTGCAGTATGTTTAAAAAAATCGAATCTAACCATTGGCCTAAAAAAGTCCCAATTTTGCTTTCAACAATTAAAATATCTTGGTTTTATCATAGGAGAAGGAAGTCTAAAAACGGATCCCGAAAAAGTGCGAGCAATTAGAGTGCCATAATCGCCCCGTGAAGTGAGAAGTTTTCTCGGAACGGCTGGCTGGTACCGTCGATTCATTAAAGACTTCGCGTCGATTTCAGCTCCTTTAACAGATAGACTAAAAAAATGCAAAAAATTCGAAATGACCCCAGAAGCTATACAATCATTTGAAAACTGGTTCAAATCTCCGCTTATAAAGTACCATCTCTCGCTAAGAGATCTAGCTTTTATGGAATATTTGAGAGATTCCACTTCTGAAAATTGGAGAACATACTGTAGAGCTCTTAATAAAGCGAAATCTGTTATCCGTAGAGTAAGGCGTAGAGCACACATCAACATTTTTCAGAACCTTGACACTAGAGGTATGTGGAGGGTACTTCGGCAGAATGGCTTACATGATACAATGCCTACACAGGATTTATGTCCAGACGCTCTGAATGCAGATTTTTCCAGCTACAGAACAGCTGATTGTATTAACCCTTTTGATTCAAGTCTTCCTAACAACAATTTCTCTTTCCGCGGCATTACTCTCAACGAGTTAAGTATGGCTTTTTCAAAAATTAGATCTAATGCAGCAGGTCACGATGACATACCACTTAGATTTGTTAAGCTTATTTTTCCACTCATCAATAACCAACTTTGCTTTTATTTAACAATATTATTACTTACGCTCACTTTCCTTCTGAATGGAAAATCTCGAAAGTAATTCCTACCAGGAAAAAAAATTCTGACAACGAATTTAGGCCAATACACTTGTGCCGGTTTGTCCAAAATTTTTGAACATGTGATAAAAGATCAATTAGTGGAGTTTCTAAATCAGAATCATTTGCTGAACCCATATCAATCGGGCTTTCGTGAGGGTCATAGTACAACATCTCTTTTAATTGGCCTTTCTGACTCTATTAGAAGAGTTGTAGATAAGGGTGACGTAGCCGTCCTACTTTCCTTAGACCTGTCTAAGGCTTTTGATAACGTTGGTCATGCAATTTTGATAAAGAAACTTTATCCCTATTTTGATTTCACTCCATCAGCTTGCAAATTACTTTTTTCCTACCTAACAGGTCGCACTCAATATGTTCAGTGTGGTAATAGCAGTTCGAGGTGCCTTCCAGTTACAAGTGGTGTACCACAGGGTTCTGTTATTGGCCCCCTTCTTTTCATGATTTATATGAATGACTTTTTCGAGCTACTAAGTGGATTTGAATGTGAATGCTTTGTCTTGGCAGATGACATTCAATTGCTTTTTAAGGGTCACTGTCAGCTCTTGGACGTTTTTGAATATGACGTCAATACATTATTGTGCAATGTCTCACATTGGATGAAAGAGTGCAAACTTAGTATTAACTCTGCTAAGACTAAGGCGATGCTGTTCAAAACTAATAGTACGGAGATCAATTTAACTATTTTGATTGTTATCGATTTTGTAGATAAAATGAAGTGTCTCGGTGTATTGCTTGACAATGGTCTTGGTTTTCGAGACCATATTAGTGGATTAACCTCAAAAATCAATTTCACTCTAAGGAGACTATATGCGTTAAACGTATACTTGCCACTGCCCATAAAAAAAAGAATAGCTCACTCCTTACTGATGTCTAACCTATTGTATTGTATAGAGGTCTATTCTGGTTGCAATGCAGAAGATCTTAATAGGTGTGTTCTACTTTTTAATAGAATAATACGCTTTGTATACCAATTAAAAATTCATGACCATGTTTCAATGTATGTTGATGATTTTTTGGGCCCTTTTTGAAACCCTCAGTTGCTTCTCCCTGCTGGAACTCACTACCACTCACTTTAAGAGAGTTCCACTTTACACGTGATTCATTTAAGGTTAAGCTTGTTGAACATTTTAGGCAGCTGAACCGACCTACTTAGATATCTTGTAATTGCGAAGTTTAAATAATTAATAATTACAACTATAAAATTAATTGCTTTTCCTTATAATAAATTTGTATTTACAATAATAGTGCATATATATATATATAGATTTACATTGTAAGGCCTCCAACTATATAAGGCCCTATGGGCTCGGTTGGATATAAATAGATAAATAAATAAATAAAATAAATAAAAAAGCTCTAACCTCAGCTCCTGTACTTAGGCATGCAGATTTTAGTAAACGATTTTATATACAATGTGATGCGTGCGATTACGGGATCGGAGCAGTTTTATATCAACTTAACAACAACAAAGAAGAACATCCGATTGCTTTTTATAGTCAAAAATTAAACAAGTGCCAAAGAAATTACACAGTCACCGAAAAAGAGTGTTTGGCAGCTGTAAAAGCAGTACAAAAATTCCGCCCATATATCGAGATGATCCCCTTCACCATAATAACTGACCATGCCAGTCTTAAGTGGTTGATGTCACTAAAAGATTTGTCAGGAAGATTAGCCCGTTGGTCACTTCATCTACAGGCCTTTGATTTTGAAATCGAACATAGAAAAGGTGCTGAAAACATAGTAGCGGACATGCTGTCACGTTTGGAAAATGATGATGGTAACGTAGACGAAGTAAATCTAGAGGACATATTCGATTTCGAAACTACTGAATTTGAAAGTGAAGAATACTTAAATTTAATTCACCATATTAAAGAAAACTGCGATAGTTTGCCGGATCTTAAAGTTGAAGAAGGTATAGTGTACAAAATTATAGAGTTCGATAGGGGTAACGAATCAGAACATCAGTGGAAAATCTGGATTCCACCTAATATAACTCAACCAATTATTGAAAAAGCCCACTCAAGTTTGACAACAGCTCATGGAGGCGTAGTAAAAACTATAGAACGTCTGAAAAGATTCTTTTATTGGCCAAAAATGTACATACAAATAAAAGAATACATACGCAACTGTCAAACATGTAAGGAAATAAAGCCTACAAATCAAAATATACGACCTGAAATAGGTAATCAGGTAGTTACTGATCGCCCTTTCCAAAAAATATGTTTAGATTTTTTGGGTAAATATCCCCGGTCTAAAAGTGGAAATTGTTACGTTTTCATTGTCCTCGATCACTTCACTAAATATACTTTTATTAAAGCAATGAAAGAAGCTACTGCAGGAAATGTAGTCGAATTCTTAATCTATGAAATTTTTCACAAATTCGGTGTGCCTGAAACTATTCATACAGATAATGGTGTGCAATTCCTATCAAAAAGTTTCCAAAATGTAATAAACACATATATGGTAGTATTCATAAAAAATAAAATAGATTTCAAATGTGTTTTAGTAAAAAATTACAATACAAATTTTTCTTAAAATATATTTCAAATCCATTTTAAATTTTTATGAATATGGGGGATAGAATTCAACACATTAAAACTCCTCCAGTGTATCAGCCGAGTAGCAACGCCTCAGAACGAGTTAATCAAAGCATCTTATCCGCTATAAGAGCTTATCTCAAAGATGACCACCGAGATTGGGATCTTTATCTTTCTGAAATCGCGTGTGCCCTACGAAATTCTTTTCATAGCGCCATAAGTTTTACGCCATTCTTCGCTCTGTTTGGATTTCATATGTACTCAAGCGGAGCCGAGTACAAATTAAGTCGAAAATTACTGTCAATTGCCGATCACCGTATTTTAACGAAACCAAATGCGCATATGGAAGCTATCAGAAGTCAAATAAAAGAAAACATGAACAAAGCCTATGAAAAAAGCGCAGCAAGATATAACAAAAGAGCCCGAATAGGAAAATTTACGCCTGGACAAGAGGTATACAGAAGAAATATGGTCCAGAGTAATTTTGCAAATAATATAAATGCCAAATTCTGCCGAAAGTTTTTGAAATGTAGAGTGGTTCGTCCTGTAAGTAACAACATGTATGAGTTAGAAACCTTACAGGGTAAATCTTTGGGAATTTATCACCTAAAAGATATAAAAATATAAATTGCTAAACAGTAGCTTTAATAGCTCAAAACAGTGCAATAGTAGGATATAAGAAGAGTGATTATTTTATTTATTTATACAATAATTTCGTTTCTTGTGTTGTCCCAATTTTAATTAGATTTAGCAATTTACTTTTAATCTGTGATAAATACCTGTGATAAAATACCTGAAACCTAACATACCTACATAACATCTAGTACCTGATAGAATTAATTTTGAAGATAAAAATGTCTTACATACCATAGTGCAATATTAGTAGTAAGAGGAAACCTGTGATCCAACTGTGTTATTTTGCGTTTGCTGGGGTTGTTCCTGATGAGTCGGTATCATCCATAAACCTGAAAATAAAAGTAATAAGGGTACACAAAGTAAACTCTTAACGACACGGTTGAAAAGCAGATTACTTCCCGTAAATGAATTGAGTCCACAGTTACACGTCGGACCAAAGGTGTCCGGACCCCTTTTATCTGTGAAAAGAAAAGGAGTCCGTGACATGAGTCCATGCCTGGAAAAGCAGCCTTATCCAAAGGGAGATGTAGTGTTTTCAAAAAACCGACTTTTTTAAAAACCGGTTTTTCGGTTACCCGAACTCGGTTAACCGGTTAACCGAAATTGAAAACACTAGGGAGATGAGTAGGGGTGATATCCAAGAGTAAAGAAAGATCTAGTCAAAAGAAAGAAAATAAGTTAATAATTTTAAAATAATGACGATACGAAAACGTAGATAAATTTTAAGCCTCAAAAGACTTACTTTTGTAGGCGTTCGTTTTATTAATAAAATAATTGCACTGTGTGCACAATTGGTAATGAAACCAATTACAAGAAATAAATAAATATACAGACTTAATTGATCTTTTGTTATAATGGATTTGCCACTATGAGTTCATTTGCCACAAGAAAGTTCACCAGTAGGCTTCAGCTTTCGGATGGTATGGACAAGGTTTCCGACCGTAAAGGTACAATTTTTACTTACAAATACATATTGCACAATGGCCAGATGTACTCACCCAAAATACATATTATATGCCCGGCTTGGTGTGAGACTGTCAGGGCGTGAGAATTCCCCACGTTGGGCTCAAACTCCAATAATGTCCCGGACACCGTCTCCACCAACTTGCAGTCGTTAAACCCGGAGTTTTGTTGCGGAATAAAATGAGTCTTCTTTGTTTTCTACATCCCATCCATACTAATATTTTTAAATGAACAAAACCAAGAAGTTTTCTTACCATCTTTTATTTTAGGGTTCTTACAGTTCACTATTCGTTTAATTCACTGCGCAACCAATTTTTTTTGTAAAGTGATATTCTTCTTAGAAGAGATCATCTTCTTTTATTTTAGCAATAAATTAAAAATATAATAAAAAAAAAAAAAGAAAACAATTTAAAAGCGATAATAAGACAATGCAACTTAAGGCTAAAATGATATCGCAGGCATGTATTATTTGTTAGTTTACAAATAGTACGGTTGAAATATTGGTGTAGTAGATAAGGTGAATTCAACACAGAGCTGGTATTTTCATTCATAAAAGTAAGAAAATCAGCTATATATATAAAATATGCAAATACTAACAGTGTTATTCATAAAAAATTCTTATTGTAGAGATAATGTACACATTAGTTAATAATCAGTTTTTGTGTTATTACCCGGTAATAATAAACATTATTCACAAACGTTTAATAAAGCCAAATTAACTATTGTGTGATTTTTTCAGTTTTGTGATTCTGTGTTAGCAACATTGTTTCATTTCAATTGTCAAGTTATAATTAGTGTTGTGTACAATAACATACTCGATAAGCAAGTAGTCTCTAATGGTTTGAAAATGTGAAAATAATGTCAAATAAATTTTATTTAAACAAGTTAGAGTAATAGAGTATTGCTTATAATATTTCAAAAAATATTAAAATTTTTTAATATGTGTTGTATTGATATTGCTAGCAATGTGTTTTCATAAGTTATTACAAAAGTATTCAAATACCGAGTTCGTTGCAATTGATTACACACCACTAATTTGTTTGCTTTATATATTTGGAAATGTTTTTAATCTTGTTGTGGTTGAAATGTGACAAATTATGCACAAAATCATGAAAAAATATGTAATAATATTAATATTTCAAAGAGCATGTAGAATTTAAGTTATGTACGCATGTGAACAAATATGCATGTACATGCATATAAGTACATACAGACACATTTCTGTATATATGTACATACGTAAACAATCATACATATGTATGTACATATTTACATACATATATTCACATTTATGTATTTCTTCTTGAATTTTCTTATTTTACGTACATACATACATATGTATGTAAACATTGCAGAAGGACTGGAAGAATCGGGAGAGTTGAAATACATTATCTGCAAAATATTTAATTTAATAAAAAAAATTATAGTTTTTTGTATATGCATATACCTATTTTGTATAATACTAACGAATGTCGAAATTATATTTATTACAATCATTACTTTATTCGAATTTTTTTTTTATATTTCATACTTTTTGAAGTAAATAGTGATTTTTTTACTTTAAAAAATGCAAATGTCAACTTATTAAACGGCTAAAGTAGCGTGAAGCCTACAATAAAATTTTCGGGTTTATTAGCGTGTAATAACCGCGTCATAGTGCTATTAAACGTTTGTGAATACTACTTTAGGGCATTTTGCTTATTAGCCTCTATTAAAACGTTTGTGAATAACACTGTAAATATTTAAAACGCAATAGGACTGGTTTGAGAAAAACGGAAAATTTCGAAACATGATACTAAGGAATAGAAAATATTTACACATACAAAAAGAAAATTGGAAAATAGCGGAAAAGTTAACAGTAGGGAAATTGGAAAAATTTGGAAAATTGGGAAAATATGGAAAAAAATGTGAAGTTATACAGAAACTAAGCCAGGAAAAGATTTTAGTAATAAAAAGAACAGTGATTGCAAACGTTTGATTAATCTGGGTGAAGGATACAAATTAAAGAAAAATAATAAAAGAAGTTAGTATTTTTTTTGAGAAGTTTTGAAAAAATTTTAGATTTTTAAAAAAAGGAATATTATTTTTATTTAAGCAATAAGAAAAATAGTTGCAAATAAAAGAAGAGTACCTGGCTGAGGAACAAGTCGGTTGACGAGGATTTTCGAGGAATAATTAGGAGTCCTGGGAAGCAAATCCCACAAAGCTACAAAAAAACTAAAAATCTCGCCCAGGTAAAAATATTAAATAGAACAATCAGAAAAAAAAAGAATCCCAAATCGAGGGCCGCAAAAATTTATAGAAGCCCGGAAAGAAAATTTCCTGAGCCAGGAAAGAAAAAGATAGATTTCTGCAAAAAAAAAAAGGAAAAAAAAATATTATTGAAAAAAAAAACATTTTTATTATATTAAAACATTTACTTTTTAAATTAAATTTTGGTTAGTTATATTTATTATTAGTAGTTTTTATATTTATCTCCTTATATTACTATTATTTTTATAGTTCAATCGTGTTAGTTGTAAGGGTTTATTTTTGTGTGGTTTTCTAGTGTTATTCGAGGGGTAGGGGTAGAATATAAGAGTTTAGTTATCCCCAAAAGGGGGCAGTAAAAAAAATTTAGATTTGCGCATTGTCAATAGAGGGCAGCGAAGAGAACGTTTTCCTTTTGATTATTCTGCCGGAAACAAATCCCGCATATATAAAAGGCCAACAACAGATTTATGGTTAAAATTAGAAGAAAAAAAGAAGAAAAAAATCCAAAGAATAGAATATATCTAACCCTAGGGAGCCCCTATCCCGAAAGTTTAGAAAGAATTAAAGAGGAAAAAATAAAAATTTATAGAATCGGAAGTTATTGTTCAGTTATAGATGAAAGAATTAAAATATAGTGAAATTAGTAGAAATTTTAATACTTTGCGCAGGTTTGAATTATTTGAGGTGTCTGGTTTATATAAAGTTTATACATATGTACATAGCCGTAAGAATTATGTGTGTGTATTTTTTTTTTTAATTTTTGTATTTAGAGTTTAATTTAATTATTTATTTATTTAATAAAATAAACAAGAAATGTACAAATTTTTTTAAAAAGAAATAATGAGTATGTTGTGGAATTAAATTTTAAAGGTTAGAGGCATGATGGTATAAGAGAAGCGGTAAGTTAAGTCAGCAGAGTCGTGGGTCATCAAAATCATATTTGAGTGGAGGTAAAGATGACATGGTTGGGAGGGCAGAAACAGACGTAAAACCAGTCTGGATGAAATAAAAGAAATGTATAGTGCAATTATGAAAATGGTATGAGATGTTTATGTAGATTTTTGTTAGCGTACAGTTTTTTTTATGTCCAGCGTACCCAGTGAGAGGGTTGGAACCTGCTGAGAGATGTTCGCCGAATAATGAGCTGTCGGAAACCTCCTGGTCACTACAGTTGGTAACAACTTATTTTCCATTTCTCTTAAAATATTTATTTTAAGTGCCTTTATTACTTGGATATCCCAATCCTTTTCTTCGCAAATAGTTTTAACGGTATTGATGTTTAAATAAACGTAATTTATTGTAACATAATTTGTACCTTGCAATTTTCTGCTTACGATATTCAATTTTTTAAACATTTCCACTAATGCATTAAGAATAGGTAAACTTATATCAGAAATTCTTTCTGTTTCATTTCGGGAAGAAAGAATTTCTTGTATTTTGAGGTAATTGTTTGAAATTGATTGAAATAAATTCAAATGTGAATTCCATCTGGTAACGCAATAATTTTTTAGAGAAGTTGAAAGCATGTGTTGCAAAGAAGTCTTTTTGAAATATTTGACTATCCTTTTACAAGCATCAAAAAGCGGTATTAGTTCTTCGGTGCTACTAAAACCGGAATCCAATACATTGTTTAGCAAGTGATTTGCACAGTTAAGCCTTTTTTGATCTTTAAGTGCCTTTACTATGTTCGATCCTCTGTCAGTAACAAAAGTTATTTTTTCCATGCTATTTACATCGAAATCATTCAAAATAGAATTTAATTTTGTTAAAACGTTATTGGCTGTGGATTTTTGCAAATCCATAGATTTCACTCCCAACACAATTTCTTTCAACTTCAAATCTTTTATAAAACGAAACGTTGCACATAAAAAGTTCCTCTTCACGAAATTATCAGTCCAGAGATCAGACGTAATGGACGCAGTACCGCTCGATACGGCAAGACCCAACTCCTCTTTAATTTCTAATTTTTTCTCCTCTGCCATGTCGCTTATTCGGCGAGATATTGTTCTGGAAGCAGGCAACATGTGGGTTAAGTCCACATTACAACCGTATTTTGTACCAATGTCGTGGAGAGATTGGACAATTTTTTTAAATCCTCCACCTTTTACAATTGAAAATGGGCGACAGTCCTCCACAACCCATTGCGAACACGCTATCAAAAAACTTTCTTTATCTGCATTACTTACTTTTTTTAAAGCAACAGTGCGATTTCGTACGTCATAACACTTGTGGCGGACGAGATTGGATGTTTGTCTTCCATTAAATTTTAAAATACGATTGCATTTTTCACAAATTACCACTCCTTCAATCATTTTACCATCCTCATTTTCAATGTGGGAAAAAACTTCCCAAATTTTACTTCTACTATTTCCCTTTCTTAAGTGAAAAACACCATTTTCAATATTTTTAAGAATTTCTGAATTCATTTTTTCGAAAATATTTGCGTTTAATAACAAATAATAAAAAACACTATTTTTGTCCAAAGAAGTGAGCTTTAATGAATCATTTGAGTGTTTTGTATACAAAGGAATGTTTTGTATGTTGTTATTGCTAACGGTATCGAAAAAAAGATTAAGTAATAAACAATGCTTTTACAAAAGCAAACTCTACAAGCAATGCAATTGCTACTGTTGATGATTGAAAACAAAACAAAAGCAATAAAAATAGGAGTAGGCACTAAAATTGAATGAACTCATGTCATTCTCTGGTATGTATGTATGTACTTGATACATAAAAGACAACATTTTTCTTCAAGATGCAGGATGATGCCGAAGATATTTATTTGTTTAATCGCCAATGGATTATAAATATCCTTACAGGCTAACATAACAATAAGTTAATTTAAAAGTATATTTAACACGGCCTTATTTTCTAATAACATTTTAAAATTATCCTCAGACAAAGTAAAGTCTATTTTAACAATATTATTCAAAATGTTTAAAGTATTTAGTGAACTTAATACAGGTTCACGCATAGCATAATTGATATATAAAATAAATTATTGCATCTAAAGTTTTTAAAAGGAACACAAAATTTAATCATATTCAATAAATATTCACAATCGATGAAGCCATTAATCAATTTATAAATTATCATTACAGAGTGAATAGTTCTCCTTAAATAAAGAGGCTATAAGCCTAAAAGCAAGCGACGAGCATAATACGGGGTTGGCGACAAAAAGATTCGATTGTTACGAAGAGCAAACTTAACAAATTTCTTTTGAATTCTCTCAATTCTATTCGTATGGATGCCGTAAATGGGATTCCATACAAAAGAACAATATTCCAACTTAGAGCGAACAAAAGCAGTATACAATATTCTTAGCGTCATATGATCTAAAAAGTCTTTACAGTTTCTTCTTATAAATGCACATGCAGAATAAGCGTTAGGAATTATGTAGTCCAGATGGTCATTAAAATTTAGCTCACAGTCCAAAACAATGCCAAGATCCAACATTTGGCTGACAACTTTTAAGTTCATATCACGTAATTTGTACTGCAAAACTTTACGGTTAGGAATATTCGGCTTATGAAAGGACATTTGGTAACATTTGTTTATATTTAAAATTAATAAATTATTGATAGCACACCAGGAAGATATTCCATTGATACAGTGCTGTAAAGTAAGAGCATCATTTTCAGAACTTATTTCCCTAAATATTTTGATGTCATCAGCATATAATAAAAATTGGGAGCCTGAATGTCAATGTCATTTATAAAAATTAAAAACAACAACGGACCTAATATACTACCCTGTGGTACACCAGAAGTAGCAGTATACGGAAGGACATAAAATTTTCCAAAACAACTATATTTCCTATTTGTTAGATAAGACCTCAACCAATTAAGAAATGTACCATTAAAGTCCATCCTATTAAGTTTGAGGCACAGTATACTATACGCAACCTTATCAAACGCTTTGCAAAGGTCCATGAAGATTGCATCAACCTGATTATGTCTTTCAAAGACAGAAATACAAAAGTGATTGAAGATTGCGCAATTTGTAGCAGTAGAACGACTAGGAAAAAATCCATGCTGCTCATCGCTAATATAGCGCTTAACCGAGAAATACATCTTATCCTTAATTATATGCTCAAATATTTTAGAAACATTGGACAACTTTGAAATCGGCCGATAATTACAAATATCAGATTTATCACCACCTTTAAAAACAGGGGTAATATCTGCAACTGTCCAACTATCAATGTAATACCCATCAACCAGGGATTTATTAAAAATGTACTGAAGAGGTACAACTAAACTTTCAGCCAAATTTTTTTTATAAAAAAGGCACTAAAACCATTAATATCAACACCGAAAGATTTCTTGATATTTTTAATACCATTTAAGATATCACGAGCGGTTAATTGAATGTGACCAAAATCTACAATAGGCCTTATAAATTTCAGAACATTGGGATCTATTGAGTTATTACTGGTTTCAAAATTTGATTGAAAAAACAATGCAAATGCATTAACAATATCATTACACGAGCTTAAAGTTTTATCATTATAATGCATGGTAGAAGGATAATCTGAAATAGATTTTTTAGATCTTCCTCGGCCTCTTCCAAGCCACGGTAAGCCGAATTTGTGCTAAAGTCTCCCGGGCCATTGTGAAACTTGTAAAAGACAAAATGCTTGCATCTATAGAAGAAGAAGTAAGAATATATAAAAAATTTAAAGAAATACGCAACTTTCCTACTGTTATCGGTGCCATTGACGGAACCCATATAAAAATTTAAAAACCGTTGGTGAAGTAGACCTCGGGGGATTTATATATCATCCAAAGAATTCACAAGTATTTTCAACAAAAACTTTTACTCAATTATAACAATAGCTTTACTTACTTTGTCCTCTTCGTTCAAATTTTCGTATCTTTTTCTTTTAATATACTCTGTTTTATCCATTTTTTTATTAAATTTTCAAAATTTTTACCAAAATTATGCAGAGGTGTCAAATATACTTCAAAGGCATTTATTTATGAGTGCGTGTACATGAGAGAGAGAGTCAAAAGGCGAATTCTTGCATTACTTAATTTCTGCTCTTTGAAATATTAATATTACATCTTTTTTTCATGATTTTGTGCATAATTTGTCACATTTCAACCACAAAAAGATTAAAAACATTTCCAAATAAATAAAGCAAACAAATTAGTGGTGTGTAAACAAATGCAACGTACTCGGTATTTCAATACTTTTGTAACAACTTATGAAAACAATTTGCTCGCGATGTCAACTACAACACCTCTTAAAAATTTAAATATTTTTTTGAATATTATAAGAAATATTGTATTAATCTAACTTGTTTAAATAAAATTTATATGACATTATTTTCACATGTTCAAACCATTAGAGACTACTTGCTTTTCGAGTATGTTATTGTACACAACACTAATTATAACTAGACAGTTGAAGATATTTACACGAGAACAATTTTTAAGCCGCACAATTTTTGTTCTTTCCAAATTACACGAGACTTATTCATCTGGCATAAAATGTACATATACGTGCATATCGCTTTGTTTGTATTAGTGTTATTTGTGTTCATTTATTTTTACAAAATGTGCATGTTATAAAGGATTGTTATTTATATTGTGAGGAAAAAAGTAAAGAGTGTTTTTACTAAGTTGTTTATAATGCTATGCTTAGCCACAGCACGTTTTACTTCTTCTGAGCACTGTTTAAGGTGCCCGGCTAGAAGGTGAGAACAAGTTTGATTTTCAAAAGTATTCTGATTCTTTATTTAAAAATCTTTCTTATTTATACTATTTTGTGATATTTACAATTCCTAATTCTATGTTATATTCTACCCTCTCTAACCTATGATGAGATTTATTGAGTTAAAACATTTCATTTTGATTGGTCAGTGTTTTAACCCAATTTTCACTCAATTTCTTATTTTAAATTATTTTCTGTCATTCATTCAATCTTATACTTGGAATATTGCTCAATGTACTATTTAAAGTGCATTGGTATATTTACTGTATGTTTGCATTTACACTTTGTGTTTTGTAATATTATCCCTCGTAATATTTCGAATGCAATATTTTAAGTCAAACCGCTTGCATTGACATAACTTCAAGTGCAATGCCTTTTGCTTGTACACACAAACATTGTCTTGTGTGTGGTCTCGCTAAAAGTGTGCCAAGTGGTTTCATGTTGCAGTAAAATGAAATTAAAGAATTTTGTGTTGTTGGTGTTGGATAGTTCACATTCTTTTTAGGTAGTTGTGATGCGTTCTGACAAACACACTACAATGTATTGGTTTTGTGCTGCTAATGCGGGGTTGTAGCTGGTTGAAAAAATATGCCAACCAAAACCCACTCTTCACCGAATTTACCTACAAGCTGCCATGTTATGCCAGCATAATTAGTCCAATGTAAACTAGCTCATTAACCTTTAACTACTGAGGTGGTGGTAAATTTTACCCTCTCTTAGTTTTTTTAATTTATAATAAAAGTGACTATGAAATAAAATCTTTGTTTTGTTTAACTAAAAGTTGGATTTCTTTAGTTTTATTATTTATTCATTTAAAAATGTGTTTTCTTATTCCAATTAAAAATAAATAACTAAAATTTCTTTTTAATTAAAAAGGGGTAAAAGTTACCACCACCTCAGCCTCACAAAACTGAAAAAATCACACAATAGTTAATTTGGTTTTAATAAACGTTTTAAATAATGTTTCTTATTACCGGTTAATAAGACAAAAACTGATTATTATCTAAAGCTATGTACAGACGATTGGCAGATCTTACAATATTGTAAGATATGGCAAAATGCTGACAACGTACTGACAATAAAAATTTTTACCTAAAGGTAAATTGTCAGTTCAGACGATTGTAAGAAAACCTTAAAATTTCATTGTCAAACAATAAATTTATCTGCCAACAAAAATTGTCAGTTCACACGGTTGACAGATTGTTATGTGGCAAAAATTGCCAGATACGTTGTTAAATAATAATTGTTGTTTTTTAATAATCGTATTTATGGACAGCGTTGCCAATAGAAAAATTATCTGACAATGGTGCCATTGTCAGATGCATCAATTTAAACACATCTGCCAATAAAAAAGAGCTTACAATGTCTAACAATTATCTGACAATGGCAAAGTAGAGTGTTCACACGACTGTCAGATGTCTGATAATATTATTGTCGTACAATGAACTGACAATGCTTTTTCTGCCAACGTTGTAAGACAAAAATTGTAAGTTCAGACGGTTGTCAGACATTTCAGAACATTTTTCTGACAATATTGTAAGATCTGCCAATCGTCTGTACATAGCTTTATGTGTACATAATCTCTACAATAAGAATTTTTTATGAATAACACTGTTAATGTTTAAATTAACTTAATAATTGGCTCCCCATCCACATAAAAAATTATAGTAAAAGAAAAAAAAATAAAAAGTCCTATTTATTGCCACAGATACGTATGTATGTATGTAAGTATTAGTACATTAAATTCGAGTGCAAAACCAGTTTAAAAGCATTTTCTTGTATGTATTAATAGAATATGAGAATAACCTCAGAGGTTGTGGTAAGCTATTCTATATCCGATAGATTCTTATTTCAAACGAACGTTCAAAGTTCTTAATTTGAACATTACATTGCATTGATAAAAGTAAAATTATTTGCAAAACATGTTTCAATTAAGCAGGGTTTCTTTTAAACAAATATCCTTTTAAGTTATTGTAACTGTTTTGAAATTGATTTAAAATAATACATAAGTATATTTATTTTCATTTAATCGATTTTTTTAATTAAACAGCGTGCTCTTATGCTAATTCGACTGTATTGCACTACGTTTTTTCGTACGTGATTGCATTAGTAGCAAGTATACACAATAAAACTGTACTAAAAAATCAGAAAATCTATCTTTTCAGAATAATGATGAATCTGTCCTAGTTCAGCATATAAACTCCTTATTGACAACATCAACGAATCGTACGCTAGGGCTTTATTTACTTGATAAGTTCATAGATAGTTGCTCCTTTGATATGCTAGAAAAAAAAGGAAATTTGTGGACAACATTTGTGTTAAAAGCATGTAACAACCAAGAGTTACTTTGTGATAATCCTATTATGTTTCATGTTCTGAGTACGTAGTTTTTAGTAAACAAATGTAAATCGTTAAATCAATTTCTTACGTTTAGATAAACTTATTAATATATCTCAACATGTTCCGGATTTAGCGAAATCCTTTATAAGTACTCATATATCAAAAATTTACAATTGTCTTATAAACATCCCGTCATCGAAATCCAAATATTCACTGCATTGTATTGAGACATGTTTGCGTGTATATCCCGGTTCGAGTGGTTCTTCGAGGAATTCCATAGAACGATATTTATGGAATCATATTGATCTTACTGACTTCGAAGTCGTTCAAAATTATGGTAAATGTTTACATATTCTTCAGCAAGTAAAAGGAGGCGGAGTACAAGGCATTAGTAATAAACAACAGTGGAAAAAGTATCAACTTCAGCTGATAGGCAGTATTCATTCAGTATATAATAAAATGTTTGCAGCCTGTGTGGAACTATACGAAGAGAAAATATACGAAGAAAAATTGCCATGGGATGCAGATCAAAATGAATTTGATCCTGAACCAGTAAAAAAAGCAGCGCAATTGTATACACGATGTCGTAATCTGATAACATATCTCAGTATCGCTCTTGGGTAACTTGAAATGATTTTTACAGACCATATGTTGTTTTAAAAATAATGTGTTTTCTTTTTGTAGGGAACCTTTTCCTGTGGAAAAACCTATTTTGATAAAAAAAATTTTAAATATTGTCATTAGAGGTTTGAGCGTAAACTGCTTAATATTAGAACGGAATCCTATTGCAGATAATATTGCTCTTAGTATTCTTTTGCCAAAGTTGCATATAGATCTACTAAATTTGCTCAACGTAACAATTACAATGTAAATTGAAAATAATTGATTATTTTGAATTCTTTCTATAAATTGTATTTGCTTTTTTTAGATTGAGAGGGCATCTCCGTCCTTATTCGGATCTTATTTTAAGCGTACTGGTAGATGAACTGAGGTGGACGTCTGCTAAAAATGTACATGGAAAAAATTGGTATGTGTTATTCGTAATGTTGTCAAGTAGTGCGAATTTTTACTTGAAATTGTATGGAACTATTACTGCCCCTATTATGATTCACAACTGAATTGATAGTTGAGTTGTAGTTGGCTGTTCAATAAGTTGTCTTCGTTGAGTTGTTACGAGTATTATGATTTACAACTATTCTGAGTTTAGTTGTATAAGCGAGTTCAGTTTCAACTCTTGCAGTGTACAGTCGCGTTTTTATAATCGTCGCAACTGGATATTAAAAATTATTGAAAGAAAATTAAAAAAAAAAAATACAAAAACAAAACATTTATTAAACAGTTAGTTTACTGGTTTTATTTTATTTTTTGCTTGTGTGTAAATACATAAATATTTGCATACACCAACTCATAAGTGAACACAAAAAGAGAACTCGAAATGAGTTCATCTTCTAACAACAACAATAAACCTACAAGCAGTAGGAATGTACAATATATAACTTCAGTTGCTAATGACGACAATAAAAACAATGAAGTAAACACAAACCTGAATACTACACAAAAAATGCGGTGAGTACAATGATAATAAAATTCAAACAGGTATGGACATACATAACCGTGTTGGAAGAAGTCCAAAATCAGCTCAAATAGCTTCAACAGCGAAAGTTCCCAGAGATGGGAAAAACAATATAAAAAATTCCGAAAATCGTTTCGCGATTTTATCTGAACAAGACAATGAAGACACAACTACAACAAGGTCGAGTAAACCTCCACCGATATATTTAAGAGAGCAGAACTCTAGTTTTTTGGCAAAAAGCCTTATCTCCTTAATTGGAGAAAATGAGTTCTATGTAACTCCAATTAAGCGCGGAAATATTAACGAAACAAAAATCCAGGTAGTGCAAGAAAGTAATTACCGAAAAATAGTTTCTGACCTTGAGTCAAAAAACAAAAATTTTCATACGTACCAATTAAAGAGTGCTAAAGGCCTAACCGTCGTAATAAAAGGTATAGACTCTAGTGTGAATCCAGAAGAGGTTAAGTCTGGCCTTGAAAATAATGGCTTAGTATTGAAGCATCGATATAGAGCCTAATACAAAAAGTAAATACATTTACTCTCGACATGTCCTGTATGATCCAGGAAATGTTGAAAATGCAGTCTACCTTGTTGCAGGCTGTATTAAACAAACCGTGAACTTAAGAATCTGTTTTTGGAACGTAAACGGCATCTGCCAACATAAAAATGAAATTGAATATTTTCTTCTGGATACTCTCACTTGACGTCCCGAACCTATTTTCGAATTAGTGGATTTAATTTCTACGACACCAAGGATCCTCGAGGTAGAGCTTGTGGTGGCTCTGGAATCCTAATAAAAACTCGAATAAAACACTAACTGCTAAATGACCTTCGTGAAGAATATCTTCAAGCAACAAATATCTGTATATACCATTTTTATCAAAAGCTTGTGATATCATCTGTTTATTCTCCTCCCAGGTTTTCAATTTCAGAGAGTCGATATACCGCATTTTATACAATACTGGGGTCCCGTTTTCTAGCAGCTGGCGACTACAATGCTAAACACAATTTTTGGGCTTCACGTTTAATCAGTCCTAAGGGTCGTGTTTTATTTGACACAATTTCAAAAATGGGCTTGAATGTAGTTTCAAGTGGTCAGCCCACATACTGGCCAACGGATCGACAAAAAATTCCTGATGCTATCGACTTTGGAATTATGAAAGGTGTGCCCAGCGAAATGATTGAAGTAGAAGCATCTTTGGATTTGTCTTCAGATCACTCGCCTACTATTACCACTATTTACTCACACACAACTGCAACACCAACAATTGATTTACAGCTGACATCTGCACGTATTAACTGGCTGAAATACAAAAAATATTTGAGTGCTCATTGCACGGAAAATATACCATAGAGAACACCTACTGACATAGAAAATTCTATTAGGTTGTTTGAAGCTCATGCTAAACAAGCTGCTCTTAATGCTTCTTCAATTCAACCAAATCAACAAGCGAGATTTAACAATATTTTTTGTGCAGATTTTGTGCTATTGACTGAAAAACGGAGAGCTCGACGAGAATGGCAACGTTACAGATCGCCTCAGCTAAAATTAAGGCTTAAGGAGTGTACCAAACAGCTTCGAAAAGTTTTGCAAACAAAAAACAGCTTCGCTTCAAAAATTTCTGCAAGAACTCGATGCAACACCATCAGCAGATTATTCGCTGTGGCGTGCAGCCAGAGGACTTAAAAGGCCGGTGATATGCAAACCCCCATTACGAGCCCCTAATGGTGACTGGGCAAAAACTGATGCTGAAAAAGGTGCATTTTTTGTTAAACACTTAGAAAAAGTATTCACTACGAATATTTCTGCTGATATTGTTGAACTGCCACCAGTCGTCTCTTTACCAGAAATATCGCTAAAATTAAATATTGTGGAGATTGAAAAGGCTATTGCTAGTCTTAACACCAAAAAAGCCCCAGGTGTCGACAAAATAAGCAACAAAATGCTTCAAGAATTGCCATATATTGCAAAAAGAATAATATTATTCATTTTTTATGGTATATTACGGCTGCAATACTATCCGGTAGAATGGAAGGTTTCGATGATTATTATGATACCAAAGCCCGAAGGTTGAATAATATCGGCCTATTAGTTTATTGCCCAACATTTCAAAACTATTTGAAAAGCTGTACATGAGCAAGCTGATGCCTATAGTGACTAGAAGTGGATGCATTTCAGATCATCAATTCGGTTTTCGCAGACAACATAGCACTATTGCACAAACTCACAGACTTTTGAACGTAGTTAGAGACACCTTTGAGAAAAAGAAATATTGCTCTGCGCTCTTAATAGATGTTTCCCAAACTTTCGATAAAGTATGGCACGAAGGTCTAATACACAAATTAACACAAAATCTACCCGCATACATCGTCAGGCTTTTAAAAAGCTACTTAATGGAACGAAAATTTGTAGTTAGGGAAGGCAATTTTTTAAGCCCTCCGCAGTCGATTGAAGCCGGAGTTCCTTAACTATACTTAACATATGCCTCTGACTTACCGTTAAGCAGTAACATTCACACGTCAACATTTGCTGATGATACAGCTTTTCTAAGCGTTCATGAAAATCCTGTCGAAGCTTCCCGGAATTTGCAAGGGTACATATCAAAACTGGATTTTTTTTTTTGATAATTTTACTATTTATTGAATCTTCAATTATATATTGAAACATCATCACCAGACTGTTGCTCACTTAACATATTGTGATCAGTTATGAAGCGCGTAATTTGTTTATGAACAACCCTTTCGAATATTTTCGACATGAAAGGTAAAATAGCTATAGGCCTATATTCGGTACTGGTTTTAGGTACAGGTATAACTTTAGCATTTTTCCAATTCGACGGGTAGCAGCTGGTGGTAATTATTGTGTTAATAAAATGTGTTACAAATGGCAGTAGTATTGGCAGAATTATTTAAAAAAATTTAGGGTGAACATTTTCTGCACCATCATTTGAATAGATAGTCATACCTTTCGAAAAAACTTCATATTGGCTTACACAATCAAAGGAGAAGTTGTGAGAGGATTCACGGCTGGTGTTATTGTAATAACTAAAGTCAGGTTCTACAAAAGCTGCACTTACGAATTTTCTGTTAAGCTCGTCCGGATCAAGACTCCAGGCTTCATTACTTCTAATTTTACCTATACCTATTTCCTTGATAGTTTTCCATGTCTTTTTTGAATCTATAGCTGTGGAGAAGTTCTCAGTGTAAAATTTGCTTTTCTTTTGTCTAATAATTTTGTGTACATATTTTCTTAAGAGTGAATAAGCATTTTTTAGGTCCATAGTCTTAAAGCGTTTCCAACGCGAGTAAGCAATGCCTCTTTTCCTAATCATCTGACGAATTCTAAGTGTAAACCACGGCCTCTTCGTTTGACGTATTATTTTAGTTCTAAAGGTACGGTCACATCTGTCAAACATTTGCCCAAAAAAGCGTAACCACTAAATACGAATGAAAAACTTTTTGATTTATGCATTTATTTATTAAGTTGGACAGCATCTAATAAGATAAGATTCTATTACATTTTCTATAAATTATGTAGGAAACTGTTTAACGTAATAAACAGGTATCTAAATCAAAAGTGTTTTCATTCGTATTTAGTGGTTACGCATTTTTGGGCAAATGTTTGACAGATGTGACCGTACCTTAAGAGGTACTGACTGGTTAAACAAGTAAGTCACATGTGATTCAAGGAATGCTAATTGGTCTTCCACAGAGCTCATATAGAATATATCACTCCAATTAATATTAAACACAGTCATCGATCTTCTGTCTTACAGAACAGACGTGTTTCTGTCGACGCACTGTGTTGCGGCTAGTGGAAAAGTAACTTTTTTCCGATTATTTTTTCAGTGTTTTTAATGATGCAATTTTGTCACAGACATTCCAAGTAAACAAAAAACACATAAAGCTTATTTTTATGTTGGCCCGTTTATTTTTAATTGATTTTAGAAGTCAAATATACAAAATTTTCACTAAAAGAGGGGATTTCAGGGGTGTATTCAAAATGATCTCATTTGATTTTGGTGACAGATATTTTGATTCGGAAAAAAAATCTGCCTTCGGACAAGTATCTTCTGTAAAAAAAAGGAATGTTGTTTGAGACATTTTCATATGCACCTTTTTTAGAGCGAAAACCCGACTAAAGGTCCATTTTTCCTTAAAATTTGGGTTAGGTAAGCAATATCTAAAAAGTCCCAGAGAGTCCCAGTTCCAAACTACTACAGAAATGTTACATAATTTGTTTTCAACGAACTGCGAAAAAATCAGCTGCCCATACCTGCCCTCCTGGGAGTTATAGCGATTTTAGTATATCACTCTCAGTATTTATTCCATAGAAATAGAACGGAAATTGTATCTTCATAGTTTTTTTTTATTCTACATCTATTCTAGCACTCCACAAAAATGAGCATAACTCTCTTAAAATTGAAGCTATTGACTTCAAACCGGTATCAAATTAAAGCTTTTATTGCCACCTTTCAAATAAGAAATGAAATAGATTTTGGTTTTATATAAAATTTCAGAGTTATTCAACAAATATCGAAAAATCATGAAAATTTGACGTTTATAATTCTTGTTCGGACCACCCTATAATTTATTTTAAAAACAAATCATAGGGTATTTATCAGAAATAAAAGAAGAATTAAAATAAATTTTTTTTTTTAAATTTTTCGAAGAATTTTTTTTTTATTTTTGACTTTTGTTGAAAATTTGACCTAACAATTTTTTTCGGTGTAAATTTTTTTTTCACTCATTCTGTTTGGGATTTCATTCTGACCAATCTGTAGAAGTTTCTTATCGATACAATTAAAATTACAGTTTAGGCAATATGATTTCCAAAAAATTCCGGCTTCGCAACACTGTGCGACGGCACTTTTATTTGTATAACGGTTTATTACTATTATATTATCTTTTGGTTACACATTCGTTTAAATTTGAGAGACTTTCCAATAGCATTGGAATATATATACATATATATATATATATATATACAGACATACATTCAAATAGGTTTGCTGTTCTAGGCGACTATATGAATTCAACTAGAAGTTTCCCAAATTTACCACCTGCTAAACTAAATGTACTAAGTGATCCTAAATATCTTATTGTTTCATCCGAAAACAATAAACTGAGCAAATTGAGTCCTTTCATTATCCATAAAGGTCTAAATGCTATATCTACATTAATCGATTCAATAAGTCAATTAAGGGATGGAAATCTCCTTATACTTGTCCGTAATCAAGTAATAGCTGAAAAATTTATGAAGACAAAAACTTTGGCAGGAACTTGCCAAATTACAGTTAAACTACATGAAACTTTAAATTATATTAAAGGCGTAATTTATGCTCCATACTTGTCTGATGTTCCAGAGGAAGAAATCGTCAATGAACTTGGATCTCAAGGTATCATTTCGGTATATAAATACACATCCAATAGAGATGACGGCACAAAAACTCACAATGGATATATAGTTCTTACTTTTAACCTTTACAACTTGCCAAAGATAATAGATGTAGCATGGTACAAAGTTCGAGTTAAGACGTATTTTCCCAACCCTATGCGTTGTCGCAATTGCCAACTACTAGGACATACAATCAATAAATGCTCTAATCCAACCAGTTGCGAAAAATGCAATTTACCACCACATAACTGAAGTAATTGCACACGAGTTCAATATGCAAAATGTAAGGATGAACATCCCTCTTCCGATAGAAACTGTCCTCGTTATATTCAGGAAAAAGAAATCATCAAAATAAAAACTATTGAGAAATGTTCTTTTGGAACGTAAGTACCAGATGAAGTCAAGGTCAACCCAGCAGCAACAACAGCAACAACATGAAACACAATTCTACTCGGAAATTACTAAAAACGCTAGAGATGAAGAAAATTCCGTGAGTAAAACACTACCAAAGAGAATGGCATCACCACCCAAGACAATAAAGGAGATCAAGAAATTCCCCCGGCAGGTATCAGCACATTCCTTATCGATAGAGACAACCAACGAAAACATAACCTCTAAATCAACAACTAAAAATAATAGGAAAAAAATCAACAGCAATACTACAATTTTAAACACAACAACAACTAAAACTAAAGAAAGTAAGGATAAAAAGAAATTAAATAATTCAAATAAAAACAACAACAACACATCATCTGACGAAGAGATATTTAAAGATAACGGATCAATTCCAGTTCAATTATCTTCCCCTCTTGGGTCTTTAACTAGCAATTGTAAACTTATTTTTTACAATCTGTTTTATGAATTTGATTACGAAAAATTTCAAAATATTACAATGGAACGTGAAAGGTTTCATCAATAATATTGATGAACTTAAATTATTAATAAATGAGCAAGTTCCTTCATTAATATTCATACAAGAAACACATTGCAAACTAAATTTTAATCCTATACCACCAAAAGGTTATTCTGCTTATTTTCATAACTCACCAACCAACACTACATCAAAACAAGGTATTGCTGTAATTAAGAATAATATTCCCCACAAGGTTATCCCAGTCAGAACAACATTGCAAATTCTCATTCTTGAAATTCAGCTGGATATAAAATTTACTGTTATATCACTATATTTGCCACCTTCTGAATATTTCTCCAAACAAGAACTCATTAACATTTTTACATCTATAAACACCCCAAAAATTATTGTCGATGATGTTAACTCATGGAATGTTACTTGGGGTTCTACTTGTAACAATCATAGAGGTAACATTATGGAAGAAATTATATTGACTTCAAACTTATGCATACTAAATGATGGCCGACCAACTCATTTATCAACACACGGATCTCTGACAAACGTTGATATCTCTTTATGCTCTCCTAACCTGCTTCCATCAACTACATGGACAATTTTGAATGAAATGTTTAATAGTGACCATTTTCCAATACATACTTATAAAAAGTTTATTAAAACCTCATTCATCCCGCACTAATTTCAATAACAAATGTTTGATTAACTTTGCTAACTGGAAAAAATTCTCTAACACCGTTGATACTGAACTTCATAAAAGACCTCAATGTTCGAATATAAATAGAGAAGCGTCTTATATAGGAAAAGCAATTCGAACAGCTGCGAATATTTCTATTCCACAAGCATCTAACAAAAAGAGGATCAGTGTACCTTGGTGGAACAGGGAACTTCATTTTCTTCGATCTTATAAAATAA
The DNA here is from genome assembly GCA_947311025.1 of Lypha dubia. Classification (NCBI taxonomy): domain Eukaryota; kingdom Metazoa; phylum Arthropoda; class Insecta; order Diptera; family Tachinidae; genus Lypha; species Lypha dubia. The sequence continues at coordinate 100,061,748 of OX371260.1, read as the reverse complement.
CAGCGTGGCGAAAATTCAGAAACTCACCGACAACTACCAATCTGATTGACTTTAAGAAAGATAATGCCAAGTTTCGAATGGAGATGAAAAAATGCAAAAAAATCAGTTTTGAAAGATTTACAGCCGGCATCAACGGTAACACCAGTTGGCGAAATATGGAGCAAAATAAATAGGTTATCGAACAATAACGTAAACAAACAAATTTTAGCCATTGAATGTGACAACGCAATATATACTGAACCTCAACAAATAGCTGATTCATTTGCTGATGAATGGTCTGAGTACTCATTTGATACAAATTTTACACAACAATTTAATAATCTTAAAAATAAATCTTCCGACTTAGGGTCCAATGATAAAACCAATATTAACGCGTTCCCTATTGAAAAAGATATCACCATGACCGAACTACTATGTTGCTTAGCTAAAGTAAAAGGATCTACACCAGGTTTTGATAGAATCTCCTATCAAATGATAAAAGAATTAAGCCCAAAATCAAAAACAAGACTTCTAAAGTTATATAATAACATACTCAAATCTGGTATAATACCAACTGATTGGAAAACTGCTACAATTGTACCGATTCCTAAATCTAAGGACTCTGCTCTCCAAATAAAAACATATCGTCCGATTTCTTTATTGTCATGTCTTAGCAAAGTATTGGAGAAAATAATTGCCTGTCGCCTATACTGGTTTACCGAAACAAATGCTCTGATCTCTCCTAAACAAGTGGCGTTCAAAACTGGCAGAAGCTGTACAGATGCTTTATTACACATTGATTATTATGTATCTAAGGCACTATCAAGTCGTAATCATGTGCCAATTCTTGCTATCGACTTTGAAAAAGCATTTGATAGAATTGGATCCCATATAATTTTAAACCTGTTATACAAATGGAAAGTTGGTACAAATATATTTAATTTTGTAAAATCATATTTGAACAAACGAAAATTTCGTGTAAGGATCAACCACACCTACTCAAAGTTAAACACGCTGCATAATGGTATCCCACAGCGATCTCCATTGTCAGTAATATTATTTACTATTGCTTAATACTCGATAGACCACTGTTTATATGCAGATGATCTTTATATATTTTGCAAAAAGAACAACAACGTGGAAGCTCATGATATTTTGCAAACAGCGATGAATAAATTAGAGCACTGGTCTATAGAATCTGGTGCAATTATGGCAATCGCATATAGACGCAAAGTTAACACAAATAAAATTAAAAGCAGCCCAAATGAATTGGCTTATTGGAAGAAATTCTATACTAAGCCTAGACTGCAAACTTCTATTATACAACGCGATCCTGAAACCAATATGGTCCTATGGAATCCAGTTATGGGGCACTGCCTCAGCATCGAGTGTCGATAGAATTCAAAGGCGACAGAATAAAATTCTACGTACAATAACAGCAGCCCCCTGGTATGTCAGAAACCATCGAATTCATAAAGATCTAGACGTTCCGTTTGTGAAGACAGTATTTTCAAAACACGCGAAAAAAATATATAAAAAAACTTCAGTTGCACCCAAATCCACTTGCGCGCAATATTCTTCATTATGGAGGCCACACCCGGCTGAAAAGAAGGGATACTCTTTTTCTCAGCCGTTCACGAGAGATGTAAAACAAAAAAAAAAAAAATTAACCGTTGTAATTAAAAATTTTGTTTAGCATATATTTAGTATTTTTAGATTTAAGATTTGAAAAACTTATTGATAATTTAATCTATATTTGAAGATTCAATAAATAATAAAATTATCAAAAAAAAAAAATTATGGCAATAAACAAAACTAAATTACTACACATTTGCAACAAAAATTATGTAATATCAATTCATTCAACATTGGCATTAACGGCATAAATATTGAAAAAGTCGACAAAATGAAGATATTGGGTATTACTTTCAATAAGAGCTACTTGTGGAAAGAACATTTCTTAATACTGAAAAGATCACTAATTCCATGGGTAAACATAATCGCTTACTTATCGAGCAAACGATCATCTATCCATATCAACACACTGGTTTATATTACTAAAACTTTAATACTCGGCAAAATTGATTATGGATTGTTTCTAATAGGTAATACAAATAAATCTACTTTTAATATCATAAAAAGTTTATATCACCAGGCAATAAGAATATGCATTTAGAACCACCCCAATTAAAAATATCTTAGCAGAATCGGGACTACCGTCACTTGAACATCGAATTTCTGAGTCCAGGGGGGAATCTTATTTACATTGTTTTCGCATCGCATTTGCTTTCGCATCGCAATAGAGAGTAACCCCCAGAGTAAATTTGATTCCTAAATTAATATTCCAAAACAGCTCTGTGGTTGATGAAGACGTTAAGAACTATTTACAATTGCGTAAGTCATACAAAAAAATATCAGCCTTAGGTGATGCATTGAATATTGCATCACATCTAAACATTGGGATTGTGACTAAAATGAAAAAATATATAAATCCGCCCTGGTTACTTCCCAAAAATCTATGCGATATTTCTCTCTCCGAATATAATAAACAGAATACATCTAGTGACTTATGTAGGCAACTTTATCTTGAAAAAGAAAATGATCTATTAAATCTGGGTTATGACTTAATATTTACTGATGGTTCTAAGCTAGACAATGGAACTACTGCGTATGCAATAATTAACAACCATGGCGAAATACTTCAGATGAAAACTCTTCCACCGCTATCATCTGTTTTCGTAGCTGAAGCCACGGCCATACTTAATGCTATAAATTTATCTCTGGAATTTAATTTTAAAATTGTCATATGCACAGACAGCTTGTCCGTTGTTAAGTCGATAAACAATGCACAATCACGTAATTGGGATGTCATAAACAAAATTCGAGACGCCCTAATTAAATATTCACACCAACTTAAAATACTTTGGATTCCTGGGGGTAGATTCTGGTTCTGCGATAACGTGAAATGTAAAAAAATGTTTATTTTCGTTTTCATTACAACTTTACGTAATATATTTTCGCAGTTGCACAAAATGCGATTCCCGTTTATAATATGAAAAAGTGTTTCATTCCATCTGTTGCAGTGTAACTTTATATCCATGTTATTCAACTTGAAATGTCATACACAGAGAACTACTTCGATGCGGTGCAAGGCCGCATGCAAATATATATTTGCTTTTGCGGCTTTTACAACATGCATATATTCTTCATTGAAATTTTGAAGTTGATTTTTCAACATATATTACATAATATATGCACATAGCTTATGTTATAGAAAATTGCATAAAAATTAGAAAATATTAAATAAACAAATTTGCGGTGGTGAAGAAATTGTATGAATTACATAAGTAGGCAATTTTATTAATAGTCTATCATTACAGATACTGAGTTAATCCTACAAGTTGAATAAGGAATAAATATATATATATTTGTATATATAATCGGAGATATTATTTAACGTCTTATTGACAAAAAAATATAATAGAAAAATAGTGTATAATCACACTTTTATACTATAATTTCAGATGGTAAAAACTGTGAAAATAAAAAGATAGTTTAAAAATATCGAAAATATAGATAGGTATAAATATCGGTATCGATAATATTTAAAATACAGTTTTGAACCGTTCCTTTGGTATTTTTGTGTATAAACAGTGTCAAACGCATGTATTTTTCTTTTGTTTTTTGACAAAATTGCACAAGACGCCTCGAAGTCACAACAAAAATGATGATTGATGATTTTATTTGTACGTCTCTCTTTAAACGACAAAAACACGATACTCACACATATGAGTCATTCCATGTCAAACCGTACGATTTTTGCTAAAAATTGACTTTGATGTCTCCGATGTCTTTCAAAATTTGAGAACGAAGTCTTCATTAAAAAATATTTTACACGTGTTTCGGGAAAAAAATTAAAAATATATTTTTAAAAAGTTATTTGCATTTGAAAATCGTCAAAATCGTGAAAAATCTTCCGACATGACAACATTTAAACTAATGTTTTTATAAAACTAGTGAATGGATTTTGAAGTTCAATACCTTATTTTAAAGGTATTTGAACCTTCTTTTAAAAAAAATATTATTTTTTATAAATTAATTTTTTTTTATTATTAAAATTTGGTTTTTTTACTTAATTTCTGTTTTCCACAATCTTCGAACAAGTCGAAAAATCTGAAAAAAATATTTTCTTAAAGGTTAATATATTCTTAACATTCCCTCAAAATTTCAGAGTGGAGGTCGAATGGATTCTATTTTTTTACGATTTTTTTCCATTGCAGCACCACAAAAAAATTACATTTTGTATATAAAAATTTTATTTTCAAGCATGTTAACGAAAATGTCAACGCATGTATGTATGTATGTGTGTATGTATTCAAAAACACACAAAATTTCATACTTAAGTAAATATTTAATAAAAATTCATATTGTTCTGGAGATTTGTTTTAAATTCTAACGGCAAAATAGAAAAAGCAAAACAAATAAATCATGTAATATTATTTATTTGGATTTTTGTTACTTAGTTACTAATTACTTATGTTTAAAGGTATTAAAAAATAGGCATTTTTTCCTTTTAAAAAAATGTTAATTGAATTTATGAAAAAAAAATCATGCATACATATGTATGTATGAATAATTTTTCCAATATTTATGTTGAAGACTTAAAACGCCGGCATATTAGCCAATGTGGATGTAAAGGCTAAAATTTAAAATTTTTAATTTTCAGCATTGCATGAAAAATTCTTGAAGTACCACATGAAGTGAACATAGTTTTTAAGGTACTTCTTTTTTGTTGGCTACGGTTTTGTATGTTCATATTTTTCGGTACTCATTTAATTTGCGTTTGCTACTGGTTAGTATTTGTCAAACATACAATCTCTTCTATTCACTGCTTGTGCTTTGAGCGAGAGAGCAAATATCTACTGTATTCGACAGCGAGTTTCACATATGAAGAAAAAAGTTACTCGTTGCAGCCCTTTAGTATGTACATACGCATGTATACATAACTCAATTATTCAAATGATTTTTTTATTTTTGAACTCTATACATATGTATGTACATACTTACATACTTATCGTTTGCAATATCGACATTTATGTTCTAAAAATTAATAAAAATTCTTTTTGATTTATGCTTGTGCGCATGCCTTTTCTACACCTATGCAATTAGACAACCGCAGGTTGCATTAATTTTTTGAGAGATTTGCTTTTCATTTTTGCCTTATAAAATACTTTTAATGGCAACCAGCGGTTGTCTAATTGTATAGGTGTAGAAAAGTAAACACATTCATAATGGAAAATTATTGTTGTGTGTGTTTGAAAAATTTTTTAAAGGCTATTTTTATGCTTTGTAATTCACAAAAATATATTTGTGAGTTTTTGTATAAATAGATGAGCTTTGAAATTTTTTTAAACATAAAGGGTAAAACATCTACTGATGAATTGGTATAGCTACCAACGAAATATATATCTAGATATTAGCTGTGTTCATTTACTAAAAATTGTTACAAATTTGTAACAATTGTTACTAGAAAGCGTTCATTAACCCAAAAAATTTGCAACGAGAGAGCGTCGAAAGAGCGTAAAAAATTGAGAGACAGAAAAATTCTTGCAAGTTTTTACAAGTAAAATTTTTACTTGTAATAATTATTCAAACAGCTGTTTTGCGTTTGTGTTTACAAAACAATATTTCTAAATTAAGTTGCAAATAAAAATATTTTGGAAAATTTAAGAAATTGTAAGTAAAACGATAAAAAGTATTAAAAAGATGTATCTTAGGAACAACAGAAGCAAAATAAGATGTCTAATGGAATTGAAATGTTTTTGTTTTCTTTTTTCTTTAATTTTCACAGACCAGCTGTTATTTCTAATATTGTAAATATTGTGAGTACCTAGGTACTCGGTACTTTACACTAAGCAGGCAAATAATTCAATTAGTTCAGATATATATTTGCAAATAAATTAAACTATTTTTAAAATTAACTTTGAAATAGTAATGTTTTTAACTATCAAATTCTATTTATATGTCCACGTGTGGACCGCAGAGAGATTTATTTTCACTTATATTGCGAAATGATTGTTCGAACTTATGTTTAACAAATTAATTGGTTGCTTTTTCTTTTGCAGTTGTTTTTATTTACCTTAATTACATAAATAAAAGAAACTTGATAATATTTGAAAAATATTCTAATATATAAAAAAATTTAAATGTACTTCCAATCTTCAAATTACCTAATTTATTTTTTGCCTTATTAACAGTTATTAATTATTATTTATAAGCGTAAATTAACACATAATTTATTAAATTACTTTTTTACTGCTTTTGGGGTTTAATGCTGATATTTAATTTTGGATAAAGCTTTTTATTACAGTACCTCAGGTAGAAATTTAGAAATTAATCGAAAAAGCTACAATAATCTAACGAATAGCGTTTTTTTCTAAGAAATAACGAAATCGGACAAAAAATTTATAATAATTTGTAAAAGTTAATCACGAAAATCATCCATTACAAAAATATATTTCTTAAATATGCCAGATAATATGTTATAGCGTATAAACTAATTAAAAATATATATTTTATTCATTCATTTTATTCAAAAGTAGCTAATCACCCTTATCGTGTTTAGTGTATTTCGACTACGCCTAGTACTAGATTAAATAAAATTGCAAAACTTTTCATCATTCTATTACAAGCAGTACTCGAAAAACTCCAGTCACGGCAATGCTGAATATAAATGACCATAATCACATTATTTTTATAATAATATACATATATGTATAATTTGTCCAAAAAATATAGAGGTAGTTATTAAGTACTCATATATACCTATACATTACAACACTACTTTAACTTGCAAATTTTTACTAGTAAAGTGTTCATTTACTTTTTCACATTTTTGAGAGTAATTTTGGAAAAATTTTTGTTACTCTCTCGTTACTAATTTTTACTAGTAAAGTAAATGAACACACTTATTGCTAACCCGCAACAAATAAATAAAATATAAAACATAAATACTTGAGTACATGCTCAAATAAATGTAAAAATTTTATATATATATATATATATATATATTATTTTTAAAGGTCAACAACCAAATACGCGATTTTATTGTTATTATGTTCCTTTGTTTAGCCCTCTTATTTTATGTGATTTTATACATACATATGTATATAACTTTTGTATTTTAGTGGATCAACATATTGTATATTGTTGATAAAATTGTTAGCTATTCTTATTGATGTTTAGTGTTTTCTATTGTAGCTTTCTAATTTTTATTTTATAAATTGTATTTTTATATTTTATTTTCTTTAATCTTAAGGGAGAACGATTAAAACTGCCGAGCTCTTTTAACACACGTCCAACCACGACGAAAACTTCTTTCTATCTTTCTATTTGCTTACTATTTGGACATTTGTTTTTCATATTGAATTCGAATTTAACCAAAAAGAATATTGTGTCCTTTTTGGAGAAATTAATTGTAATATGTCTATAAGATTTAAATGATTCGTTCTAAACATTAACACATGTCTTTCTTTTTTTATTTAAGGACCTTGCGAAAAAAAGTTTTTGACACAGTTACCTTGTGGTGTAAAATATTTAACAGTGGCAGTCGTTGTGAAACTGTTGCTGAATACTTATTCCAAGAAATTCTGACCGATATCACTCCAACACAGAATGAATTTACATTAAAGGTAAAAACTGTATAAATCAATTAAAACATAAATTTTTAATCGATATCAAATATTCTCAGGTTTTAGGCGGTGCTCGAAAACATATGTCTAAAAAAGCTAGACGGCAGCTTCATAATGCACAAAATGAAAAATCCAATATCACTAATACACATTCGATAAACACTAATCGAAAACAAAACTTTTCCGAAATCAGAAAGCAGAATTTGTGCATCGCAGGATTGCGATGCTTTCAACAAGTAATATTGGCTGCTGCTAATTTTTTGAAGCCAACTATTTTAAAGGTAATAAATGTATATATTTTATTTTTAATATTTATACAAAAAAATTTATTTAAAAAACCCACTAGTCTAAACAAGTATTGTTTCGGAGTTTCATATCCAAACCAGGGGGTAGATTCTGGTTCTGCGATAACGTGAAATGTAAACATTTTTCTCGTTTACATTTTGTTTCTGATTCCCGTTCTGTGAAGAAATTAAAACAAATTAAAATCTTTTCACAATGAGAGAAACAAATGGAATGAAACAATATTTTTCTCAGTTTCACAGCAACACTGATTCTCGTTTTATGTAACTGCGAAAACAAATGTCAAAACATTTTCATATGACGCGTTTTTTTCACTTAAAATTTGTCAGCGAAAATGGAAAAAGCAGCAAAAGGCATGCGCACAAGCATAAATCAAAAAGAATTTTTATTAATTTTTAGAACATAAATGTCGATATTGCAAACGATAAATATGTACATAAGTATGTACATATATACATACTTATGTATAGAGTTCAAAAATAAAAAAAAACCTTTGGATTATTGATTTATGTATACATGCGTATGTACATACATAAGTACATACATATGTACATATATGTATTTACAGATTTGTTACTGCATTTAAAAAAAATAATGCATACATTTTCAACTTTTATACATTTATCCCAATGTACAACCTAATTTATTTTTGTTGTTTGACAATTGTGCAGACCCAAGCAGAGAGAAAGTTGGTGTCGGCTTAAAAAAAATAAACTAAGAGGCGGCTTAAACTTATTTTGGAGCCTGCTGCTTAAAAAATACATAAGGCGATAGAAAATCGAAAAGTAAGAAAAACTTATTTTGCAGTAAATCTCGGAAACGCATAAAATTGAATATCTAGCACATTTAAATAAACTCAGGCCAAAACTAGAAAGCAATTAGCATATGTTATGGAAAATGTATCAATAAATAGAAATAATTAAAAAAAAATTGTACTCGACTTAGTGCTATTTTTTCTGCTATTGATATTTCCGATTTTACTATCGATTGAATGTTTGTACTTAAGTAGGAAAATTTTACCTAATTATAACTATTCAGGCAATTTGTTGTTATTACTTTATTTAAATTACTACCTGCAACCGCGGGTCTTGTGCAATTTTGTCAAAAAACAAAAAAATACATGCCTTTGACACTGTTTATACACAAAAATACCAGAGCATAAAATTAACAAGTATGCGTGTGCTGCCATCTTTTTACTCATTACACTTCGATACAGAACAAGTGACATTTTCTTTCTCAATCACAATTGGAGACTATCCAAGTAATATATCACAAGATTATGGTTTTCATCAATCAGAGCCGACAACGTATACGTGTACCCGAAAAATCACCACTGCACGCACACACTTAGAACGTTGATGTGTTTTTTATCGTCTCCAGAGGGCACAAGAGAAAGTTTAAATAAAACATTTTTAAAACATCTAGAATTAATCCCGTTTAAAAATTTGTTGCTCTTCGCAACATGCGTACATACGAGTATGTAATATGAAAACATATCATTTTATTAAAAAAAAAATAAAAAGTAAATAAATAGAATTAAACTAAGGTACCGGTTCAAAACTGTATTTTAAATATTATCGATACCAATATTTATACCTATAGGTACATATGTATATAGATATATCTATATTTTCGATATTTTTAAACTATCGACTTTTATTTTCAGAGTTTTTACCATTTGAAATTATAGTATAAAAGTGTGATTATACACTATTTTTCGATTATATTTTTTTGTCAATAATACATTAAATAATATCTCCGATTATATATACAAATATATATATATATATATATATATTTATTCCTTTTTCAAGTTGTAGGATTAACTCAGTATCTGTAATGATAGACTATTAATAAAATTGCCTACTTATGTAATTCATACAATTTCTTCACCACCGCTAATTTGTCTATTTAATATTTTCTAATTTTTGTTCAATTTTCTATAACATAAGCTATGTATAATATAAACGGGAATCGCATTTTGTGCAACTGCGAAAAGATATTACGTAAAGTTGTAATGAAAACCCTACCCCTGAGGGTAGATTCTGGTTCTGCGATAACGTGAAATGTAAATATTTTTCTCGTTTACATTTTGTTTCTGATTCCCGTTCTGTGAAGAATTTAAAACAAATTAAAATCTTTTCACAATGAGAGAAATAAATGGAATGAAACAATTTTTTTCTCAGTTTCACAGCAAAACTGAAATGTCTAAACCTTTTCATATGACGCTTTTTTTTCACTTAAAATTTGTCAGTGAAAATGGAAAAAGCTGCAGAAGGCAAGCCAAAATCAAAAAGAATTTTTATTAATGTTTAGAACATAAATGTCGATATTGCAAACGATAAGTATGTAAGTATGTACATACATACATACATATGTATAGAGTTCAAAAATAAAAAAAGTTATTTGAATAATTGATTTATGTATACATAAGTATGTACATACCTTCATACATACATACAGACATATGTATTTACAGATTTGTTACTGCATTTAAAAAAAATAATGCATACATTTTCAACCTTTATACATTTATCCCAATGTACAACCTAATTTATATTTGTTGTTTGACAATTGTGCAGACCCAAGCAGAGAGAAAGTTGGTGTCGGCTTAAAAAAAATAAACTAAGAGGCGGCTTAAACTTATTTTGGAGCCTGCTGCTTAAAAAATACATAAGGCGATAGAAAATCGAAAAGTAAGAAAAACTTATTTTGCAGTAAATCTCGGAAACGCATAAAATTGAATATCTAGCACATTTAAATAAACTCAGGCCAAAACTAGAAAGCAATTAGCATATGTTATGGAAAATGTATCAATAAATAGAAATAATTAAAAAAAAATTGTACTCGACTTAGTGCTATTTTTTCTGGTATTGATATTTCCGATTTTACTATCGATTGAATGTTTGTACTTAAGTAGGAAAATTTTACCTAATTATAACTATTCAGGCAATTTGTTGTTATTACTTTATTTAAATTACTACCTGCAACCGCGGGTCTTGTGCAATTTTGTCAAAAAACAAAAAAAATACATGCCTTTGACACTGTTTATACACAAAAATACCAGAGCATAAAATTAACAAGTATGCGTGTGCTGCCATCTTTTTACTCATTACACTTCGATACAGAACAAGTGACATTTTCTTTGTCAATCACAATTGGAGACTATCAAAGTAATATATCACAAGATTATGGTTTTCATCAATCAGAGCCGACAACGTATACGTGTACCCGAAAAATCACCACTGCACGCACACACTTAGAACGTTGATGGGTTTTTTATCGTCTCCAGAGGGCACAAGAGAAAGTTTAAATAAAACATTTTTAAAACATCTAGAATTAATCCCGTTTAAAAATTTGTTGCTCTTCGCAACATGCATACATACGAGTATGTAATATGAAAACATATCATTTTATTAAAAAAAAAAAATAAAAAGTAAATAAATAGAATTAAACTAAAGTACCGGTTCAAAACTGTATTTTAAATATTATCGATACCAATATTTATACCTATAGGTACATATGTATATAGATATATCTATATTTTCGATATTTTTAAACTATCGACTTTTATTTTCAGAGTTTTTACCATTTGAAATTATAGTATAAAAGTGTGATTATACACTATTTTTCGATTATATTTTTTTGTCAATAAGACATTAAATAATATCTCCGATTATATATACAAATATATATATATATATATATATATATATATATATATATTTATTCCTTATTCAAGTTGTAGGATTAACTCAGTATCTATAATGATAGACTATTAATAAAATTGCCTACTTATGTAATTCATACAATTTCTTCACCACCGCTAATTTGTCTATTTAATATTTTCTAATTTTTGTTCAATTTTCTATAACATAAGCTATGTATAATATAAACGGGAATCGCATTTTGTGCAACTGCGAAAAGATATTACGTAAAGTTGTAATGAAAACCCTACCCCTGGGGGTAGATTCTGGTTCTGCGATAACGTGAAATGTAAATATTTTTCTCGTTTACATTTTGTTTCTGATTCCCGTTCTGTGAAGAATTTAAAACAAATTAAAATCTTTTCACAATGAGAGAAATAAATGGAATGAAACAATTTTTTTTCTCAGTTTCACAGCAAAACTGAAATGTCAAAACCTTTTCATATGACTCTTTTTTCACTTAAAATTTGTCAGTGAAAATGGGAAAAGCTGCAGAAGGCAAGCCAAAATCAAAAAGAATTTTTATTAATTTTTAGAACATAAATGTCGATATTGCAAACGATAAGTATGTAAGTATGTACATACATACATACATATGTATAGAGTTCAAAAATAAAAAAAGTTATATGAATAATTGATTTATGTATACATAAGTATGTACATACCTTCATACATACATACAGACATATGTATTTAAAGATTTGTTACTACTTTAAAAAATATAATGCATACATTTTCAACTTTTATATACATATTATTCCCATGTACAATGTAATTTATTTTTGTTGTTTGACAATTGTACAGATCCAAGTAGAGAGAAAGTTGGGTCGGCTTAAAAAAAATAAACTAAGAGGCGGCTTAAACTTATTTTGGAGCCGGCTGCTTAAATACAAAATAGAAAATCAAAAAGTAAGAAAAAGTAGCATGTGGCCAACAGTGTGTAGTATGCATTGCGATTCAATAGTACCGCAACATGCAAGCATTGACAAACTGCAAGCAAGATAATTTGTGTGTGTCGGTAATTTGACACTTGTACAGTTAATCAAGTGCAGCAGCACAATGCACTTAAATGAATCACATTTATTAACTGTATTTTTTTGATTGTAAATATAAGCTACACAAAGTATCTGTTGCTTTTAAGTATGCACTCATGCCATGAACACATGCCATACATAAATAGTTGGAAGCTAAATATGCTTACCCAACAATAATATATATTTCTATTCTTTTACTCTTATGTTAAGGTACCCCTACGAATTATTCTCATAATTAGTATATAAACCAATGTCATTTAGTTTAAAATTCAATTAATAAATCAACAGTCTTAGGAGCTCCAAATATACAAGCTCTAAGACAAAAATATTTTATTTTATTTATTTATTTATTTGAGATAAGTAGTATTTATGTATAATACTTTCAAAAGATTACATTTTTAATAGTTTTTAGCCATACTCTTCTATGCTCTGAATAAAAATTTATAATTATTATTTATTCTTTACAAAATTTATAACTTTTTTTCTAAATAAATATACATTTGTTTCATTTTTAATATCATTTGACATGGAATTATATAATTTCAATCCTTTATAAAATAGTGATCTTTGCATTTTTGTTGTTTGTGTCCTCTGTAGTCTGAAGTCGTTAGCATTCCTTAAGTTATATGGTTGAATATTTCCTACATAATTTATATGTTCGGTTAAGTACTCAGGTGCATCTCCTTTCTTCATTTTCTGAATAAAGTTTATTGTATTAATTTCCAGTCTTTGTTTTATATTTAACCATTTTAACATATCTAACATTAAATTTATTGACGTAAAACGATGACATTTTAAAATTGCACGCATGGCTTTATTTTGTAGTTTTTGTAGTCTTATTATTTGTTGGTCTGAGCAACACGTATATAAAATAGTTGATCCGTATTAAAAATGTGGTTTAATAATTGTTTAAATATTAATTGCTGTTATTATGGACATCATGTTTCTTATACGTTTAAAAAAACTTATCTTTTTTCCAATTTTTCTGCATATATATTCCATATGGTCAGTAAATTTTAATTCTTTATCTATAATGAAACCCAAATATTTCAAGTTATTTACTTTTTCAATTACAATATTGTTTATTTTATATGTTATATCACTATTCATATTTATTTCCATTAACTTTGTTTTATTTTCATTTAATTTTAATTTGTTCATTTTTAGCCAATTATTTATATTATTCATATCTCTTGTAATATTTTCGTAGCATTCTTCTTCTGTTTCTGCTTCCGTGAATATTAGCGTATCATCAGCATATTGAATAATTTCGCATTTTGTTAAAACCTTTTCCATATCATTTATATATATGATAAATAAAAGAGCTCCTAGTATTGAGCCCTGTGGTACTCCATAATTATTGTTTATAGCACTAGATTCCACACCATTCACTTTTGTATATTGTCTGCGATTTGTTAAATAGGACTCAAACCACTTTAGTTCTTTATCTCGTATACCATATTTATATAATTTATTTATAAGTATTTCTCTGTCTATAGTTTCGAAAGCTCTTTTAAAGTCAAGGAAAATAGCCAATATTTTATTTTTTTTATTTATAAACTTCCACCTATTTATTACACAATTTATAGTTGTTTCGCATGAATGTTTTTTGCGGAAACCTGATTGATTTTTGGATATTAAACCATTGCCTTCCATATAATCCTGCAATTGATTTTTTACAATTTGTTCTATTTTTTTTCACATGTTTTTAAACCATTAATGGGCCGGAATTCTTCACATTTATTTGTATTTTTTATTTTTTCTACTGGTGTAACCATTGATTCTTTCCAGTTATCGGGAAAAATTCCATTATTAAATGATTGATTTATTATTTTCTCTAACACATTGCCCGTTAAATTCCAATTATCTAGAATTATATCTTTCGTTATTTTCTTATAGTCAGGTTTCTTTTTTACATTCTTAATGATACTTTTTAACTCTAATAAAGATATTGCACGAAACTTAAAATTAATATTTATCACAGGTATTTTGTTCTCATATTGTACATAGTCAATAGATTCTCTTATGTCTTTAATGCTATTTATAAAATAACGGTTAAATTGCTCGGTTATTTGTATGCTCTCTTTGTGTTCTATTTGGTTAAATATCACAGTTTTTATCACATTTTTGGGTTTCCTTAACACTAGTTCTTTTACCACACTCCACATGCAGTAAAAGTCTCGGAAACGCATAAAATTGAATATCTAACACATCTGAATAAACTCGGTCCAAAACTAGAAAGCAGTTAGCATATGTTATGTAAAATGTATCAATAAATAGAAATAATTAAAAAAAATTATATTCGACATAGTGCTGGGATGCTATTAATTTTTTACTGCTATTGATATTTCCGACTTTACTATCGATTGAATGCTTGTACTTAAGTATGAAAATTTTTACTATTCAGGCAATTTGTTGTTATAGCTTTATTTAAATTACTACCTGCAACCGCGGCGTCGTCCGCACGACATTAACTTTTGATTTACTACTTATAAAGTGCCCTGGAGACGATCAAAGAAACACCTCAATCAGTGCATATGTGTGAGTATCGTGTTTTTGTCGTTTAAAGGGAGACTTCGCGGCGTCTTGTGCAATTTTGTCAAAAAATACATGCGTTCAGTGATGTTAACTAATTCTTTCCAATTACCGTATAGCCTTAAAAAAATTACCGTTTTTAGGGTAAAATTACCGTACGGGTAAAGCGTTGAATAGAAATAGTAATATTTTACTATTAAAATAGGTTTAATTTTTTTTATCAATATACATAAGTACATATTTTAAAGACAACAAAAACTTAAGAAACAATAAGTATTAATAATATATTAGAATTAAAACTTTTACATTAAATCACCGTTGCTTAAAGCAGTGTATACATACATAACTATATAAATTATTTTATATTTAAAGCTGAGTGTTATTCATAGATTAAAGATTTTATATATTTTCGGCCCACCCCGTGATGCAGATCGATCGATAATGCTGAAATTGTAAACGAAATACAACCGGTTTGCGACCTTCTAACCATCAATTTATTATTATTTGCATATTTGTGGTAGTAAATAAATAATAAGTTAAATAAAATCGGTTATTAGAGAAATGCAAGTTACATCTAGAAAACCACCGATCGATATCGTTCGACACCGCAGGCCAGCCCATTTGTTTATAGTTTGTCACCCAAGAAAAAAACAAAATTTTAGCTAATGCGAGTACCTGTATAATTATGCCATAGGAGAATTTTTTAGCATTTAGACACAATTGGCATTGTTACAATGTTTTAGGAAAACCGTGGGTTTTATGATTTTATTAAAAATTAAAGCTTTATAAAATTACTGTACAAATATTGAAATTACCTGCCTACCTTTTGGAGGTCTAAATTACCGTACAATACGGTAATTACCGTACGGTTAACATCACTGCATGCGTTTGACACTGTTTACACACAAAAATATCAGAGCATAAAATTAACATGTATGCCTGTGCTGCCATATTTCTAATCATTACACTTCGATACAAAACAACTGACATTTTCTTTGTCAATCACAATTGGAGACTACCAAAATAACTACACGTCAAAATAATATATCAAAAGTTTTTGATTTTCATCAATCAGAGCCGACAACGTATACGTGTACCCGAAAAAGCACGACTGCACGCACACACTTAGAACGTTGATGTGTTTTTTTATCGTCTCCAGAGGGCAGAAGAGAAAAGTTAAATAAAACATTTTAAAAGAACTATAATTAATCCCGTTTAAAAATTTGTTTCTCTTTGCAACACGCATACATACGAGTATGTAATTTGAAAACATATCATTTTATTAAAAAAAAAAATAAAAAGTAAATAAATAGAATTAAACTAAAGTACCGGTTCAAAACTGTATTTTAAATATTATCGATACCAATATTTATACCTATAGGTACATATGTATATAGATATATCTATATTTTCGATATTTTTAAACTATCGACTTTTATTTTCAGAGTTTTTACATTTGAAATTATAGTATAAAAGTGTGATTATACACTATTTTTCGATTATATTATTTTGTCAATAAAACATTAAATAATATCTCCGGTTATATATACAAATATATATATATATATATATATATATATATATATATTTATTCCTTATTCAACTTGTAGGATTAACTCAGTATCTGTAATGATAGACTATTAATAAAATTGCCTACTTATGTAATTCATACAATTTCTTCACCACCGCAAATTTGTTTATTTAATATTTTCTAATTTTTATTCAATTTTCTATAACATAAGCTATGTGCATATATTATGTAATATATGTTGAAAAATCAACTTCAAAATTTCAATGATGAATATATGCATGTTGTAAAAGCCGCTAAAGCAAATATATATTTGCATGCGGCTTTGCACCGCATCGAAGTAGTTCAACTTCGTTCTCTGTGTATAACATTTCAAGTTGAATAACATGGATATAAAGTTACACTGCAACAGATGGAATGAAACACTTTTTCATAATATAAGCGGAAATCGCATTTTGTGCAACTGCAAAAAGATATTACGTAAAGTTGTAATGAAAACGAAAATGAAACATTTTTTTACATTTCACGTTATCGCAGAACCAGAATCTACCCCCAGACTGCTAGAACTTCAGGCACAACACGAGAGGGTTTCCCACCGTCGCCCGGCGCCAGCTTTTCTGTGCCACCACCGTATAGCGAGGCAGAAAAGAGTACATCCCAACTGAAAATAGAGACTATAACCCAACGGGTGGGCAATCTCGATGTACAAAACACGGTAAAAGAGAGCAAGGTACTCATAATCGACCTAGTGCGGAAATGGGGCCTCAAATATGATGGTGGAAAGGACCCTCTAGGTTTCATCGAGTGGGTAGAAAAGTTATCAGGTATGTTCGAAATTCAATTAAATGACGTCCTAAGAGTCATTTCAGAATTTTTCCGCGACAAAGCGCTCAGCTGGTTCCGAAATAATAATAAACAATGGGACCGGACCAGTGGCGGATGTTCAAAAAAGATTTCTGTGAGTTCTTTCTACCCTCACGCTACTTTGAAAAGCTAGAGGATGAGATCCGAAAACGCTCCCAGAGACCCCGCGAATCATTCAAAGAATATATGCTAAATTTACAGGATCTATTGAGGCACACAGATCTTAATCCCACTCAAAAACTTGAACGAATCTACAGGAATGCATTACCAGACTACCAGTGGTATATCCGCAGGCGTGATTTCACAACGTTGAATGAACTTATTAATTTAGCGGCGGATCTGGAAACGATACCAACATTCGAATTAATCCACAAATATTTATATTTCTTGTTCTACTTAACACGCGCAAACTTATTATCTACGTTTTATTCAAAGCGTGAGATTCAATCAGTCAGCAGAATGTTTGATTTTAACTTTTGTTTCCTTCATATTTTTTTTTGTTACCGTTTAGTTCCAGACAGAATGAAATTTGATAAATTTATTATAACGACAGCATATGAATGAACGATTTCCGGCTACCAGCAAATATTTCTTTCTTTAATTTTATTTTGTGTGCATTGCACTTTATATATTTATTTTATAATTTGCAATTTAATTTCATTATATTTTTTGTTTATCTTGTTTTCTTTAGCTTTTAGTATAAATAGTTTTGAATTTTCAATAAAAATTGTCATAACTGATCAATCAATCAACCTGCGTTTTTCGTTAGTCCACTACAAGTTATATCTACTCTATAATAGTTTGGTGAACTACCAACCTATTAGCCCCTTTTATCCTTAACCTATGTATTTATTCCGTTAGGCAAGGCAAACGAGCCTAAGCACTAACATTTTTGGCGACCGTGACAGGACATTCCTGTAACACCATCATGGAGACAGCAGAAAAGCTACTCATTCAACTGAAACAGTTTGGAGATGACATTGCCCCACTATTATTAGGAATTTTTCGAAGGATCCCATCAATCGTAAAACAAAACCGTACTATCAAGAACGACTATCCCGGCTAAATACAGCTTGGGCAGAGTTTGATAGCGCAGACACCAAGTTGCTTACATTAAAGGATGTAGATACAACAGACGACTACTTTACATCCGACTTCTACACTCGCATTCAGACTGTGGTGTCAAAATATGTCACGTTGATGGAACGTGAACTCTGAACAAGACCATGGAGCAGTCGCAAAGTTATCTCACGCTCGCACACCCAAAACGGGGGATCATAACCCACATCCTGCAAAAAAGGATAACCTACAACTGTCCACGATGGACTCATCAGCCGAGCGATTGGAAAAGTGGCGGCTCTCACTTGTCAACTCGAAGGACTGCACCTGCAAACAGAACATGAAACTTCTTATTACGAAACTAAGAAGGCTACTATCACATAGTTATGGCAACAATTGGAACACCTTAACGACGAAGTTATGGATAAGTATGCGGACCCAACCTTAGCTGGCTATGACTCAAGACGTTATATTAATCTCGAACAAAGGCTCAGTCCACATAAAGTGGACATCATTTGCCGATCTCTTTAAAAGGGTTGTTCATGAGCAATGAATGTCTGATGCTCATAACATGTGGTACCTAAAGACCCATGTCGCTGGAGAAGCAGCAAATCTCATACATCATCTCGCCATTACTACCAAGCTGCTTGGCAATTGCTGCAGGATCGCTACAACAACAAGAGGTTGATGGTGTCAACAGCAATTCAGAGACTGCTCGACCAACCATCAGGTGCTTGTACGCTGAGTTCTATCAAGCGATTGCACAACACCACAAGGGAGTGCTTAGCAGCGCTCTCTAAAATGGGGCTCCAAACTACGTCACCCGCTTTTATTTCACCTTCTCGTTAAAAAGGTCGACAAAACAGATTACACTAAATATGAACAATCCATCTCTAACCCAAAGGAGTTACAACCAATCAGCAGATTTCTTTCCTCGAAAAATATTTCCAAACTCTAGAAGCAATGGGACAAAAAGAGAAAACCTCTTTCTCAAATAACAAGACATGCACACTGCTATCACAAACTCAACAGGAGATTCGACGATGCATAGTTTGCAAGCGAGACTATCATCCCACATATCGGTGCAAGGAATTTCTACCATTAACATCGGCAAATCGACTCAAAATTGCACAGAAACACAAGCTTTGTGTGAACTGTTTTAACCGTAATCATTCAACTAAACAATGTACGATGTTAGGCCGCTGCCAGAAGTGTGGAAAAAAACATCATACTCTAGTTCATTTGGAACCAACCCCAAAATCAAACATGTTATCCTCTAACGTAAATAAATCGACTAGTTAGGAAACTCCTGCAACAAGAGAAGAATACAAACCCCCGATACAATCAACAATGCTGAATTGCCAATCAAGCGAACAGGCAGCATCTTTGGTCGCCACGCCATAGGTAGAAGTCAATGATATGGCAGCAAACTGTGCAAACAAGAGACCGTATGTTCTTCTGGGAACAGAACTGGTCAAGGTCAAAACAAATGATTTAACAATCGAATGCAAGGCTATCCTCGATTCAGGATCACAAGTCAACCTTATAACAGAAAGATTAGTAACGCGACTCAGGCTCCCAATATGACCATCATCCTTTTCTATCAATGGTATTGGAAAAAATAGGGCCAAGGTTTAACATCGAGTCAACATAAAACTGCAATCTCGAGTGAATAATATTTCAACGCGATTGGAAGCCTTTGTACTTCCACAAATCATTGCTCCCCAACCAGCGCAACCACTTCACATCGAAAATTGGTCCATTCCAAACAATGTCACCCTGGCGGACCCAACCTTTAATCGACCGGACAAAATTTATCTACTGTTGGGAGCGGAATATTATCACCAATTACTCACCATCGGCCAAATCAAAATGGCTGATGATCTTCCAGTATTGCAAAATACAACTTTCGGCTGGATAGTGGCAGGAAAGGTATCTAGCGAGCAACTATCAGCGGCAACATGCGGTATATGTACTGAAGACGATACAATGACGATGGCAATTGAACGATTTTGGAAACTTGAGGAAATCAAAAGTCTACAACATCAACTATCCCCCTTTGATGCACAATGTGAATCACACTTTAGTCAGCATACTCGACGCAATGAAAAGGGAAAGTTCGTTGTTCGGCTTCCATTTTGTGATGAAACATCTATTTTGCTCGAAATAAGGTAGCTAACAACATCACAGGCTTTAAAAAAAAAATTATTAACACGCCCAAAGAGAAATTGATTCTCACTGTTTATGAAAAAACTAAAAAATTCTTTAAACGACATGACAACACTATTATTATCACTTCAGATAAGGGAAATAAAACAGTTATAATGTACATATAAAGATGAATACAACACAAATATGAAGTCATTACTAGAAAACAGAGATATTTACAGACCCATGAGAATAGACCCTACAACAAAATTGCAACGACAAAATAACAACATCATTGCTGAACTACACAAAAAAGAGCATATTGATATTTATTAAAAACGTCGGTTACAATGTTGCGCTGCTATAGCGCCAAAGATATATGGATTACCCAAAATCCACAAAGTTGGAACGCCTCTAAGACCCATTGTTTCGTCCGTAACAGTACCTTGTTACCAACTGGCGAAACATATAGGACAAGTTCTTAAGCACATAATATCTGATAAATTCAACATTAAAAATTCCACATATTTGAAAAATCAACTAAAAGATCTAAAAATCAATGAAAATGAAATATTTATACCATTTGACGTAGTTTCGCTCTTCACAAATATACCATTACACGTTGACATCAGAACGATAATGGGTACATGGGACATCATTAAGAATTACACAAGTACCTAAAACAATGGGCGCGTTCAGCAGAAAAACCTGCTACTAAACAGATTAGATGTAGCAACCTTTGGTTTGATTAATTTTTCTGAACGATCTGCTCATCACTTTTTGGTCAAAAATATTAAAAAAATTTACTTTTCCATTAAAATTATTGAATTTTATTTTGTAAAAAGATTTCATAATATTTATTTGTAAATTTAAATGAATTAAAATTTTAAAATATGTTATGAAATTTGATTCAAAAGTCAAACTGAACTGAAATATCGTAATTTGATGAAATGTATCGTACTTTTTCTTTGCTACCTAAAATAGTGAGCGCTCACTCAACATGTTCGCTCATCGCTCAGTAATCAAAGCGTTCAGCAGATTGTTGAGCAACAGTTCTGTAGCAAACTGTGTCTGCTGCTAGTTATATTGCTGCAATTAAATAACAGCATCAACTGTGTGTTATTAAATATATTTTTATTTATTAATTTTTAAAAAGATTTTTTCGGCATTAAAAATGTCAAAAATATATCATAGCAATTCTTTTTAACTGAACAACTGTATTATTGTAAGTAAAAAATGTACTGTGTTAAACTTTTCAAAATATACATATAATTTTTTTTTAAATTCAAATAGACGAAATCCCTGTAGAAGTCAACAAACAATTGACGAAATGTTGGGTAAAAAATGAAATAAAACTGTTTTATTAACATTAACTACGTTAGGCCTTATTAGCTTAAAAAACAAAAATATTTTTATCCACAAAAAAAGAAATTTACCTGGATTATAGATAACTGTTATTTTGTAAGCTAACAATCGTAACATAAACATTTGCAACCTCGCTGGTATCTTGTATAGTTGCTTATTAAACAAGGATACTAGGGACTTATGGTCTGTTTCCACTGTAACATGTAAGCCATAAACATATTGATGAAACCGAGTGCAACCAAATAAGATCGCAAACAGTTCCTTCTCCATTTGGCCGAAGCATACGCAATTGGATTATCAGAATGCATGCATTTCACGTTATCGCAGAACCAGAATCTACCCCCAGACTGCTAGAACTTCAGGCACAACACGAGAGGGTTTCCCACCGTCGCCCGGCGCCAGCTTTTCTGTGCCACCACCGTATACCGAGGCAGAAAAGAGTACATCCCAACTGAAAATAGAGACTATAACCCAACGGGTGGGCAATCTCGATGTACAAAACACGGTAAAAGAGAGCAAGGTACTCATAATCGACCTAGTGCGGAAATGGGGCCTCAAATATGATGGTGGAAAGGACCCTCTAGGTTTCATCGAGTGGGTAGAAAAGTTATCAGGTATGTTCGAAATTCAATTAAATGACGTCCTAAGAGTCATTTCAGAATTTTTCCGCGACAAAGCGCTCAGCTGGTTCCGAAATAATAATAAACAATGGGACCGGACCAGTGGCGGATGTTCAAAAAAGATTTCTGTGAGTTCTTTCTACCCTCACGCTACTTTGAAAAGCTAGAGGATGAGATCCGAAAACGCTCCCAGAGACCCCGCGAATCATTCAAAGAATATATGCTAAATTTACAGGATCTATTGAGGCACACAGATCTTAATCCCACTCAAAAACTTGAACGAATCTACAGGAATGCATTACCAGACTACCAGTGGTATATCCGCAGGCGTGATTTCACAACGTTGAATGAACTTATTAATTTAGCGGCGGATCTGGAAACGATACCAACATTCGAATTAATCCACAAATATTTATATTTCTTGTTCTACTTAACACGCGCAAACTTATTATCTACGTTTTATTCAAAGCGTGAGATTCAATCAGTCAGCAGAATGTTTGATTTTAACTTTTGTTTCCTTCATATTTTTTTTTGTTACCGTTTAGTTCCAGACAGAATGAAATTTGATAAATTTATTATAACGACAGCATATGAATGAACGATTTCCGGCTACCAGCAAATATTTCTTTCTTTAATTTTATTTTGTGTGCATTGCACTTTATATATTTATTTTATAATTTGCAATTTAATTTCATTATATTTTTTGTTTATCTTGTTTTCTTTAGCTTTTAGTATAAATAGTTTTGAATTTTCAATAAAAATTGTCATAACTGATCAATCAATCAACCTGCGTTTTTCGTTAGTCCACTACAAGTTATATCTACTCTATAATAGTTTGGTGAACTACCAACCTATTAGCCCCTTTTATCCTTAACCTATGTATTTATTCCGTTAGGCAAGGCAAACGAGCCTAAGCACTAACATTTTTGGCGACCGTGACAGGACATTCCTGTAACACCATCATGGAGACAGCAGAAAAGCTACTCATTCAACTGAAACAGTTTGGAGATGACATTGCCCCACTATTATTAGGAATTTTTCGAAGGATCCCATCAATCGTAAAACAAAACCGTACTATCAAGAACGACTATCCCGGCTAAATACAGCTTGGGCAGAGTTTGATAGCGCAGACACCAAGTTGCTTACATTAAAGGATGTAGATACAACAGACGACTACTTTACATCCGACTTCTACACTCGCATTCAGACTGTGGTGTCAAAATATGTCACGTTGATGGAACGTGAACTCTGAACAAGACCATGGAGCAGTCGCAAAGTTATCTCACGCTCGCACACCCAAAACGGGGGATCATAACCCACATCCTGCAAAAAAGGATAACCTACAACTGTCCACGATGGACTCATCAGCCGAGCGATTGGAAAAGTGGCGGCTCTCACTTGTCAACTCGAAGGACTGCACCTGCAAACAGAACATGAAACTTCTTATTACGAAACTAAGAAGGCTACTATCACATAGTTATGGCAACAATTGGAACACCTTAACGACGAAGTTATGGATAAGTATGCGGACCCAACCTTAGCTGGCTATGACTCAAGACGTTATATTAATCTCGAACAAAGGCTCAGTCCACATAAAGTGGACATCATTTGCCGATCTCTTTAAAAGGGTTGTTCATGAGCAATGAATGTCTGATGCTCATAACATGTGGTACCTAAAGACCCATGTCGCTGGAGAAGCAGCAAATCTCATACATCATCTCGCCATTACTACCAAGCTGCTTGGCAATTGCTGCAGGATCGCTACAACAACAAGAGGTTGATGGTGTCAACAGCAATTCAGAGACTGCTCGACCAACCATCAGGTGCTTGTACGCTGAGTTCTATCAAGCGATTGCACAACACCACAAGGGAGTGCTTAGCAGCGCTCTCTAAAATGGGGCTCCAAACTACGTCACCCGCTTTTATTTCACCTTCTCGTTAAAAAGGTCGACAAAACAGATTACACTAAATATGAACAATCCATCTCTAACCCAAAGGAGTTACAACCAATCAGCAGATTTCTTTCCTCGAAAAATATTTCCAAACTCTAGAAGCAATGGGACAAAAAGAGAAAACCTCTTTCTCAAATAACAAGACATGCACACTGCTATCACAAACTCAACAGGAGATTCGACGATGCATAGTTTGCAAGCGAGACTATCATCCCACATATCGGTGCAAGGAATTTCTACCATTAACATCGGCAAATCGACTCAAAATTGCACAGAAACACAAGCTTTGTGTGAACTGTTTTAACCGTAATCATTCAACTAAACAATGTACGATGTTAGGCCGCTGCCAGAAGTGTGGAAAAAAACATCATACTCTAGTTCATTTGGAACCAACCCCAAAATCAAACATGTTATCCTCTAACGTAAATAAATCGACTAGTTAGGAAACTCCTGCAACAAGAGAAGAATACAAACCCCCGATACAATCAACAATGCTGAATTGCCAATCAAGCGAACAGGCAGCATCTTTGGTCGCCACGCCATAGGTAGAAGTCAATGATATGGCAGCAAACTGTGCAAACAAGAGACCGTATGTTCTTCTGGGAACAGAACTGGTCAAGGTCAAAACAAATGATTTAACAATCGAATGCAAGGCTATCCTCGATTCAGGATCACAAGTCAACCTTATAACAGAAAGATTAGTAACGCGACTCAGGCTCCCAATATGACCATCATCCTTTTCTATCAATGGTATTGGAAAAAATAGGGCCAAGGTTTAACATCGAGTCAACATAAAACTGCAATCTCGAGTGAATAATATTTCAACGCGATTGGAAGCCTTTGTACTTCCACAAATCATTGCTCCCCAACCAGCGCAACCACTTCACATCGAAAATTGGTCCATTCCAAACAATGTCACCCTGGCGGACCCAACCTTTAATCGACCGGACAAAATTTATCTACTGTTGGGAGCGGAATATTATCACCAATTACTCACCATCGGCCAAATCAAAATGGCTGATGATCTTCCAGTATTGCAAAATACAACTTTCGGCTGGATAGTGGCAGGAAAGGTATCTAGCGAGCAACTATCAGCGGCAACATGCGGTATATGTACTGAAGACGATACAATGACGATGGCAATTGAACGATTTTGGAAACTTGAGGAAATCAAAAGTCTACAACATCAACTATCCCCCTTTGATGCACAATGTGAATCACACTTTAGTCAGCATACTCGACGCAATGAAAAGGGAAAGTTCGTTGTTCGGCTTCCATTTTGTGATGAAACATCTATTTTGCTCGAAATAAGGTAGCTAACAACATCACAGGCTTTAAAAAAAAAATTATTAACACGCCCAAAGAGAAATTGATTCTCACTGTTTATGAAAAAACTAAAAAATTCTTTAAACGACATGACAACACTATTATTATCACTTCAGATAAGGGAAATAAAACAGTTATAATGTACATATAAAGATGAATACAACACAAATATGAAGTCATTACTAGAAAACAGAGATATTTACAGACCCATGAGAATAGACCCTACAACAAAATTGCAACGACAAAATAACAACATCATTGCTGAACTACACAAAAAAGAGCATATTGATATTTATTAAAAACGTCGGTTACAATGTTGCGCTGCTATAGCGCCAAAGATATATGGATTACCCAAAATCCACAAAGTTGGAACGCCTCTAAGACCCATTGTTTCGTCCGTAACAGTACCTTGTTACCAACTGGCGAAACATATAGGACAAGTTCTTAAGCACATAATATCTGATAAATTCAACATTAAAAATTCCACATATTTGAAAAATCAACTAAAAGATCTAAAAATCAATGAAAATGAAATATTTATACCATTTGACGTAGTTTCGCTCTTCACAAATATACCATTACACGTTGACATCAGAACGATAATGGGTACATGGGACATCATTAAGAATTACACAAGTACCTAAAACAATGGGCGCGTTCAGCAGAAAAACCTGCTACTAAACAGATTAGATGTAGCAACCTTTGGTTTGATTAATTTTTCTGAACGATCTGCTCATCACTTTTTGGTCAAAAATATTAAAAAAATTTACTTTTCCATTAAAATTATTGAATTTTATTTTGTAAAAAGATTTCATAATATTTATTTGTAAATTTAAATGAATTAAAATTTTAAAATATGTTATGAAATTTGATTCAAAAGTCAAACTGAACTGAAATATCGTAATTTGATGAAATGTATCGTACTTTTTCTTTGCTACCTAAAATAGTGAGCGCTCACTCAACATGTTCGCTCATCGCTCAGTAATCAAAGCGTTCAGCAGATTGTTGAGCAACAGTTCTGTAGCAAACTGTGTCTGCTGCTAGTTATATTGCTGCAATTAAATAACAGCATCAACTGTGTGTTATTAAATATATTTTTATTTATTAATTTTTAAAAAGATTTTTTCGGCATTAAAAATGTCAAAAATATATCATAGCAATTCTTTTTAACTGAACAACTGTATTATTGTAAGTAAAAAATGTACTGTGTTAAACTTTTCAAAATATACATATAATTTTTTTTTAAATTCAAATAGACGAAATCCCTGTAGAAGTCAACAAACAATTGACGAAATGTTGGGTAAAAAATGAAATAAAACTGTTTTATTAACATTAACTACGTTAGGCCTTATTAGCTTAAAAAACAAAAATATTTTTATCCACAAAAAAAGAAATTTACCTGGATTATAGATAACTGTTATTTTGTAAGCTAACAATCGTAACATAAACATTTGCAACCTCGCTGGTATCTTGTATAGTTGCTTATTAAACAAGGATACTAGGGACTTATGGTCTGTTTCCACTGTAACATGTAAGCCATAAACATATTGATGAAACCGAGTGCAACCAAATAAGATCGCAAACAGTTCCTTCTCCATTTGGCCGAAGCATACGCAATTGGATTATCAGAATGCATGAGTGTATCACCCACTGCAAATTTTGATGCATCTACCGACAATTTTAACGGGTTTTTCGGATCAAAATATACTAGAACTGGAGAGTCAGTTATTTCTTTTTTCAGATTCAGCATTTCCTTGTTCTGCTCTTCATTCCATTGCCAAATATATCTTTTTTTAGCAAATCTCTCAAATGTTTTGTTTTGTACGACAAATTTTTTATAAATGAACCTACATAAGTAGTTCACCATCCCAAGAAACCTTTGCAGTTGCGAAACATTTATTGGTGTTGGCATATCAATGAATACTTATAATGCACATTCTAATAAACACTTAAAAAAATAAAAATTATATTTATTCTACTATATATCATTATTTACTTCTGCATTTATGTATATTGTCGTACTTCACCCTTTTTATAATGAAAAATATGTTATCCATTTGATGATTCAGTCTAGACTGTTCTTTTAACGTCTTTATTTATTCTTAAGCTATGTACATACAGAAATGTATCGAGAGTCGATACATACCTTTGCATAACGATATGCATATCGAGTCTCGATATGCAGGGATGGAAATGCCAGTAATGGCACTACACCTCCCTTTTTATAATGAAAAGTTTTTAATATATTTTTATTTTATAACTTAATTATTAAATATTATTTAAAAAGTTTTACAATTATGTTATTATATAGAAATTATCATAATTGTATAGGAGTTATTATCTTATTTAACTAGTTTGGGGACACAGGCATTGGCCACATACTTGTGCACCTCCCCTTTTATAAAAAAAAATATTAAATCAAACAAGGTGATCAGTCTTGATTGGTTCAACATTTTTTATACTATGGCTGACTTCTAAAACGTCAATTGCTTTGTGTTTGAACAAAGCATAACATTTCATAACGCCGCAGTACAATAATTATTCAATGTATACCATATCAAAACGCCGCCGCCAAGTATTTTTGCCGCAGTAAGAAAGCAATCTAGGGATCGGTTTTATAGTTGATTCATTGTTTCGGAACTTTGCATATCGATGTGATTTAAATACAGTAGCAATACTGTATACAAACTTTGTATACGAACGTTTTGGAAGTCAGCCTATATGTTTAGAAATTACCAATTATTATAATTTAATATTTGTAATGATTTATAAATTTTGTTTTATTTCGATTTTATACAAATTTAGTTCAATAATAGATATAATATATGTATATATTTTTTCTTATGTTTGATTTCCAAAAATGTTAAAAATTTTCTGGTTTTTTTTTGAGTTTTGTTTTTTAATAAACAAATTTATAAATTTAATATAAAAATTTATTTTTTTTTTCTTTTATAACAATAACTTTGTTATAATTTATTATAATGAAAGTGTTGTGACATTTGAAATATGCATATTTGTTTATGCATCATATTTATTTCCAATTTTTGTGTTTATATTTTTGAGTTTCATACATTTTGATTTTAAATAAAAGTTTTGATTTTGTTTACGTTTTTCTTATTCTATTTTTGTGAACCGTCTTTCTTTTCTTTGTTAGTTTATCCATAATTGTTACATTTGCACCATCCACATTCGTTACCAAATAAGGACCATCGTATATGCTCTTGTGCTTTTCGTATGGTTCTTTTTGTAATAGAACAGTATCATTTGCTTTTATGTCTAATGGTTTGGCAAATTGGTCATAATAATTCTTATTTCTTTGCTTGTGTTTATTGATCAATTGCTGTGCTAACTCATTCGATTTCCTTAATCTATATTTAACCTCTCTACTGTAGTTTTCAATGTTATAAATTGGCTCTACCTCAGTGCTTTTTTCATTTGGCATTGTTGACCTTTTACCGAATACCAATTCGTAGGGAGTAAATTTGTTGTCAAAAACTGTATTGGGTGACGTGTTGTGAAAAAAGGTAAAATATTTGAGATAACTATCCCAATCAGACAAGTTTTCGTTCAAATATGCTCTGACATACTCATTGAACACACGATGGTTCCGCTCTACGGTTCCTACGGTTTGGTGGTGATACCCTGTTGAAAATTTTATGTCAATATTAAAAATTTTACAAAGTTCTCTGAATATGTCGTTTTTAAATTCAGTTCTTAAATCTGTTTTTATGGAGTTCATTTTACCATAAACCAATATAAAGTTTTCAAATATTGCACGCGCAACTGTCCGTGCAGACTTATCAGGAATTGATATTGTAACCAAATATTTCGTAAGGTCACAACATTAAAGTAAGTACATACTTGTTTCCGTATGCGGATTGTGGCAATGGGCCGATTGTGTCTAAAACATCTAAATGAAAAGCCTTAGGTGGAGTTGGTGTAAAAATTAGTTTTTCTATGTTTTTGTTCTTAACTTTATTTACAATACATTTAGGACCACTCCTAACAAATTTTGCTACGTCCCTCGTCATGTTTTTCCAGTAGTATTTTGTTTTGATTTTGGCATACAATTTCTTTTGTCCGCAGTAACCTGACCACCTATAATAGGGTCGTTGTGGTATATTTGCATGAGTTTTAGTTTTTTGTCGTTGTCTAGTATTACTTCGATTGGTTCGGTTAAGGCTATTTCCAAATTCTTAAGAAACTTATTACCATAATTTTTAAAATCTTCAGTTGAACAAATTGTAAAAAGTATGTCGTTTTTCGGTAGTTCTGCAGTATGAATGTTGTGGTTATCGGCTTCCAGCTGTAGCCTCGAAAACAAATAGTCTAACCTAATTGTTTCGTTTATAATCTCGAAATCCATATTAAACAGTTTTTTAAATTTTTTTATATAAATTGATGCGCAATATTTTAATTTTCTCTTCACTAGTGATTATTTCTGTTCTTATTTTTGAACTATTCTTGTTAAAGTTATAAGAAAATTTGTCGAAGACTTTTAATTTGGGAATGTTTTGTTTTTCTATTTCGTATTGTATGGTATTTTTCTTGTTATCTGTGATTTTAGCCATCGAACGTGTTGTCATAGCAAGTACTTGGTTATCTGAGTTTTTTAGGTCATTAATTCCGACTCTCGAGAGAGCGTCCGCTCCTACATTATCTCTTCCTTTAATATATTCTAGCACAAAGTTATATTCCGAGAGTTCCAACCGTATACGTTTTAATTTTGATGATGGGTCCTTAATATTGAAAAGGTATACTAGAGGTTTGTGATCCGATCTTACCGTAAAGAAAGTTCCGTAGACATACGGACGAAATTGTTTAATTGCAAAATGAATTGCGAGCAGTTCTAATTCAATTATCGGTTTTTTTTTTGTTCAGATTGTGTAAATGTTTTTGAAGCGAAGTTTTGGCTGAGTATAGCTCCACAGCCTGATTTAGATGCATCTACTGTAATTAAAAATGGTTCTGAGAAATTTGGGTATTGCAATATGTTAGGTTTCATTAAAGCTGATTTTAAATCTTCGAATGCGTTTTTACATTCTGTGGTCCAATTAAATTGGATGTTTTTCCGCGTCATTCTATTTAGTGGTGCTGCTATAATTGCAATATTTGGAATGAATTTACGATAATAATTTACGAATGCCACAAACCTTCTTGTAGAATCTTTATCAAAT
This sequence comes from Lypha dubia, assembly GCA_947311025.1. Lineage (NCBI taxonomy): Eukaryota > Metazoa > Arthropoda > Insecta > Diptera > Tachinidae > Lypha > Lypha dubia. Next base: position 100,030,460 of record OX371260.1, on the reverse strand, counting down.
GGAATCGAGTAGTTTTTTATCGCCGCTATTTTTGAATCATCCGGTGAAAGACCATTGGCTGTGCATTTGTGCCCGAGAAATGTGACCTCTGGCCTAAAAAAATTGTTTGCTGCAACCGATAATTATAATATTGTCAATATATAAAAAAGCTTTATTTGAATTGATACCCGAAAATGCAATTGACATCATTCTAGAAAAGGAGTTAGAAGCCACATTCAGCCCGAAAGGTAACACTTTCTAGCGAAAGGATCCTTTGTCGGTGCTAAACGCTGTGATATTACGTGATTCTGACTGTAAAGGGATTTGGTGGAATCCTGAAAACAAATCAAGTATTGAGAAGTATTGCGCTCGACCTAACTTATCTAAGATGTCATCTATGCGTGGTAGTGGAAATTTGTCTGCAAGAAGTTTTCTGTTCACTGCGCGATAATCTACGCACATTCGATACGCTTTTTGATTATCAGCACTCTTTTTCGGAACTAAAATAAGAGGGCTATTGTAATTCGATATACTAGGTTCAATCAGATCATTTTTTAATAAATTTTCAACTTGTTTGTCGATTTCATCTCGTTGGGTATACGGAAGCCTGTAATTTTTTATGTAAACTGGTGTTTTATCTATTAATTGAAGCTCCTGCTCATAAAAATTGTTTATGGTCATTTTATCGTTCTTTAGACAGAAAATATCAGCATATTGTTCGCAAATAGGTAACAAGCTATCTTTAACTTCAGCTGGCATTTGATTTTGTAAAATTTCCTTTAATTCAGCTATACGCTCAGTATCAATATTATTTTCATTAATTGAATATGTATAAAAGTTACTCAGTTTTTCCAGTTTGATATTGTCATTTCTTATGCATTTGAGGTCATCAGTAGTATTAATAAGTTTTACAATAAGGTTGTTTGAATCAATTATCCCTTTACCTACAAATACACCTTCGCAAATTTCTTGAGAATCGATAAACATGGGTTCTGTTATATTTCTTAAGTTAAACATTTTGAACACTTCACACCTTGGTGGAATTATAAAAGAAAAGTTTGTTGTCCCTTGTTGTATTGGGATATTTGTTCTTGTGTTTCTGATAGTAACAGAGATGGCCATGTTTTCGTAGTTAATTTTACATTTTTTGTCTTTTAGAAAGTCTTTTCCCAATATGCCGTTAGCAGGAATATTAAAGTCATCACTGACTATATGAAGCATTTGAGATATTAGTTGGTTTGAAATAATTAAATTCGTACATATTGTACCTAACGTTAAAATTGGATTATCTGTTATTCCAGTGATGCTTATTACTTGGTTTTTATTTTAAATGGTATCGTGATTAAGACAAGAAATTTTGATAAGGGAAATGCCTGCATGTGTGTCTACGAGAAAGGTGCAAGTTTGGTTCGTATCAGTACAATTGAGTTTTATAAAGTCAGAATATGTAAGATTTAATGTATAGATATACGTTTTTGAAATATTATTTGTTAGATTTAATGTTGCGTTTGTTTTTCTTCTACCCTCAACGATGGTCGTTGAGGGGATTCCGCGTTTAAAGTCCTAACGGTAGCTCTTTGGTATGTGTTTGTCGGAGGTTGGTATCTGTGATTACCGCGATAACTACGCTGAAACCTATTATTGTTATTGTTGAAATTACTATTGTTGTTTCTATAGCGGGAGTAGGAACCACGAAAATTTCCGTAATTAGTGTTACGGTTGAAATTATTGCGAAACTGTTCATTATTACTAACTGATCTATTGTGAGTATTTTTATTAGGCGTTCGGAACGATAACACCTGACGTTCCTTTGTGTCATTTGTAGCTTCTTCTGTAAGTCGTTTTGCTACTACGTCCTTCGGTTCTTTAAAAGTTGCCGAAGCTAAAATCGCTTTTATCATGTCCGATTTAGCGTTTTTCCTACAAATGTTTACCGTTTCTTCTATGGCCATTTCTTGGGCTTTGTCCCTAGTCACGCCTTCTATTGTTAAGGAACGCTGTAAGTTATCTGCTAAACTTTCAACACTCTTGGAAAAATCTTCATAATTGTTATTTTTAACCTGTAGTGCTGCAATCCTGCTTGACAAAACTTTGGAACTATCTGGTTTTATTCTATTCCTTAGTGACTCCTTTATTTGTTCAATACTTGTTATGTTTTCCGGTAAAACCTCTCTAGCCTTTCCGTCTAATTTTGATTTTATGAAAGAAATAAAGCAAGTTGTTAAGTTAGTTGCAGTTATTTCCTGAATAAGATTGATTTTATCAATAAATGAATTCAAAGTTTGTGGTTTTCCGTCATAGTTTTCGCGAATGATGTTAGAGCACATGGAAATAAATTTGGTTTTTTCCTCTATGGACGCCATGTTTACCCTACTTGTACTATTGAATGTTCTAGCAGTAATAATCTCTCCCTTAACTTCTGTCTCTGCTTCAGAATCCCTATCACTTGTTTTGGTATCCGATGCCATTTTTAAAGTCCAAATTAGCTTTTATTTTCCAGCAGGAAAAATATTTTCACTTTTCTGCTGTCTTTTCCAACAACAGTTGCTTGCCTCGTCAAAAAAAACCACACCCATATAAATACAGTACAAAAAAAAAAACCGGCAGCGTAATGGACGTCTCGGTCGCCATGTCGTACTTCACCCTTTTTATAATGAAAAATATGTTATTCATTTCATTCAGTTTCAACTCTTGCAGTGTACAGACGCGTTTTTATAATCGTCGCAACTGAATATTAAAAATTTATTAAAAGAAAATTCACAAAAAAAAAAATATACAAAAACAAAACATTTATTAAACAGTTATCTTACTGGTTTTATTTTATTTTTTGCTTGTGTGTAAATACATAAATATTTGTATACACCAACTCATAAGTGAACACAAAAAAGAGAACTCTGAATGAGTTCACCTTCTAACAACAACAATAAACCTACAAGCAGTAGGAATGTACAATATATAACTTTGGTTGCTAACGACGACAAAAAAAATGAAGTAAACACAAACCTGAATACTACACAAAACACAAATACTCGTGCGCGATCATTATCTTTGAACATGTTAAATATCGATCAAGAAGCAACAACAATTGCACCTATTAGCAAACTTGTCAGCTTAGCTGTACAATCAAACAAACAAACAATAAATACCCAGGTGACCAACGTGCACAAAATTGTAAATGCAGTGAGTGAAAATAGTGATAATAAAATCCAAACTGGTATGGACAGATACATAACCGTGCTAAAAAGGGGAAGAAGTCCCAAATCAGCTGAAATAGCGTCAACGGCGAAAATGCCCAAAGATGGGAAAAATAATATTAAACATTCTGAAAATCGTTTTGCGATTTTGAATGAACAAGTCGATGAAGACACAAGTACAACAAGGTCCACTAAACCACCGACGATATATTTAAGAGAACAGAACTCTAACCTTTTGGTAAAAAGCCTTATCTCATTAATTGGAGAAAATGAGTTCTATGTAACTCCAATTAAGCGCGGCAAAATCAACGAAACTAAAATTCAGGTAACACAAGTAAATAATTATAGAAAAATTGTCTCAGATTTTGAGACTAAAAACAAAAACTTTTATACATATCAACTGAAGAGTGCTAAAGGCCTAACAGTAGTTATAAAAGGAATAGATTCAAGCGTGGATCCGGAAGAGGTAAAGTCTGGCCTTGAAAATGGTGGCTTCAAAGTCAAAAATGTTTCAAACATTAAAAACAGGGAAAAATCCCCCAACCTATTTTTAGAGTCGAGCTACAGCCAGGCGACTTGAAAATTAAAAAAAATGAATCGCACCCAATCTATAGCTCAAAATACTTGTTGCATCGAAGAGTTACCGTTGAGATGCCACATAAAAAAACTGGACCTATCCAATGCATGAACTGTCAAGAATTTGGCCATACCAAAACTTATTGCAAGTTGCCTACCGTTTGCGTTGTATGTGGCGAGTTACACAGTACCGCTAACTGTGACAAAATAAAAGGTGATACCAAAGCAAAAAAATGTAGTAATTGCGGCGGAAACCACACTGCCAACTATAGGGGCTGCCCTCTTTATTCTCTTTTTAAAAATTCGTCGAACAGAAAAACAAATGCTACTCCCGCTCAGCCCAACACTCATTTAAACTACCCACAGTTACCTCAACCGTCGTCTAGCCATAATCAATACTCAAATGTTTTAAAGTCTAACACGACTCTTACTCAACAAAAACCTAATAGTCAATTTTCATACGCTAATATTTTAAAGAGTAACCAGATTCCGGCGCAAAAAACTGTACCAGTAAATCAAGAATCAGGGCATAATTTTAGTCGTATTGAAGCCTCGATAGAGATCCTAATTCAAACAGTAAATACATTTACTCTCAACATGTCCTGTATGATGCAGGAAATGTTGAAAATGCAGTCTACCTTGTTTCAGGCTGTATTGAAAAAACCATGAACTTAAGAATCTGTTTTTGGAACGCAAACGGCATCTGCCAACATAAAAATGAAATTGAATATTTTCTTCTGGATAAACAAATCGATGTTATGCTTATCTCAGAAACTCACTTGACGTCCCGAACTTATTTTCGAATTAGTGGATATAATTTCTACGACACCAAGGATCCTCGAGGTAGAGCTTGTGGCTCTGGAATCCTAATAAAAACTCGAATAAAACACTACCTGCTAAATGACCTTCGTGAAGAATATCTTCAAGCAACAAATATCTGTATATACCATTTTTATCAAAAGCTTGTGATATCATCTGTTTATTCTCCTCCCAGGTTTTCAATTTCAGAGAGTCAATATACCGCATTTTATATAACACTGGGGTCCCGTTTTCTAGCAGCTGTTGACTACAATGCTAAACACACATTTTGGGGCTCACGTTTAATCAGTCCAAAGGGTCGTGTTTTGTTTGACACAATTTCAAAAATGGGTTTGAATGTAGTTTCAAGTGGTCAGCCAACATATTGGCCAACGGATCGTCAAAAAATTCCTGATGTTATCGACTTTGGGATTATGAAAGGCGTGCCCAGCGAAATGATTGAAGTAGAAGCGTCTTTGGATTTGTCTTCAGATCACTCGCCTACTATTACCACTATTTACTCACACACAACTGCAACACATACATGTGATTTACCGCTGACACCTGCACGTATTAACTGGCTGAAATACAAAAAATATTTGAGTGCTCATTGCACGGAAAATATGCCATTGAGAACACCTGCTGACATAGAAAACTCTATTAGGTTGTTTGAAGCACATGCTAAACAAGCTGCTCTTAATGCTTCTTCAATTCAACCAAATCAACAAGCGAGATTTAACAATATTTTTTGTGCAGACATAGAAAGGCTATTGACTGAAAAACGGAGAGCTCGACGAGAATGGCAACGTTACAGATCGCCTCAGCTAAAATTACGGCTTAAGGAGTGTACCAAACAGCTAAGAAAAGTTTTACAATCACAAAAAACAGCTTCGCTGCAAAAATTTCTGCAAGAACTCGATGCAACACCATCAACAGATTATTCGCTGTGGCGTGCAGCCAGAGGACTTAAAAGGACAGTGATTTGCAAACCTCCATTACGAGCCTCTAATGGTGACTGGGCAAGAACTGATGCTGAAAAAGGTGATCTATTTGTTAAGCACCTAGAAAAAGTATTTACCCCGAATATTTCTGCTGATATTGTTGAACTGCCACCAGTCGTCTCTTTACCAGAAATACCGATGAGATTTAACATGACTGAGATTGAAAATACTATTACTAGTCTTAACACCAGAAAAGCCCCAGGTGTCGACAAAATAAGCAACAAAATGCTTCAACAACTGCCTTATATTGCAAAAAGAGTTATACTCTTCATTTTTAATAGTATTCTACGGCTGCAATACTATCCTGCAGAATGGAAGGTTTCGATGATTATTATGATACCAAAGCCCGGCAAGGATCATACGAAGGTTGAATCCTATCGGCCTATTAGCTTATTGCCCAACATTTCAAAACTATTTGAAAAGCTGTATATGAGCAAGCTGATGCCTATACTGACTAGAAGTGGATGCATTCCAGATCATCAACTCGGTTTTCGCAGACAACATAGCACAATTGAACAGACTCACAAACTTGTGAACGTAGTTAGAGACACCTTTGAAAAAAAGAAATATTGCTCTGCGCTCTTTATAGATGTTTCTCAAGCTTTCGATAAAGTATGGCACGAAGGTCTTATCCACAAACTAACACGAAATATCCCCGCAAACATCGTCAAGCTTTTAAAAAGCTATTTAGAGGAACGAAAATTTGTTGTTAGGGAACGCAATTTTTTAAGCCCTTCGCAGTCGATCGAAGCCGGAGTTCCCCAAGGCAGCATCTTCGGTCCCTTACTTTATTTAATTTATGCCTCTGACTTACCGTTAAGCAATAACATTCATACATCAACATTTGCCGATGATACAGCTTTTTTAAGCGTCCATGAAAATCCAGTAGAAGCCTCCATCAACTTACAAGGGTATATATCCAAATTGGAAAAATGGCTCAAACAATGGCGTATAAAAGTTAACGAGCAGAAATGTGTACACGTCACTTTTACGTTGCGAAGGGAAACATGCCCGCCTATACAAATCAACACCGAGACTATTCCGCAAAATACTGTAGTCAAATATCTAGGCGTTCACCTTGACCGCCGTTTAACATAGAAATCGCATATAGACGCAAAGTTGATGCAAATGAAATTAAAAGCAGCCCAAATGAATTGGCTTATGGGTAGAAATTCAATACTGAGCCTAGACTGTAAACTTCTACTATACAACGCGATCCTGAAACCAATATGGTGCTATGGAATCCAGCTATGGGGCACTGCCTCAGCATCGATTGTAGAAAAAATTCAGAGGCGACAAAATAAAATTCTACGTACAATAACTGCAGCCCCCTGGTATGTCAGAAACCATAGAATTCATAAAGATCTAGACGTTCCGTTGGTAAAGACAGTATTTTCGAAACACGCGAAAAAATACATTAAAAAACTTGAGTTGCACCCAAACCCACTTGCGCGTAATAAAGTTTTACCTTTTTTGTTAATTAAAAAAATATTTTCTTTAGACACGTATGTGCCTTTTATTTATTAATAATACTTTCTTAATATTGAATTAAAAATACAACGACGACTATGCGTCTTCACTACTTATTATACCCTTCACCAAAAATGGTAAGGGTATTTATAGGTTTGTCATTACGTGTGTAATTTCCACAATATTTATATGAGGTCCATATAGTATATATATACTGGATCCTTATAATTAAAAAAATTTAACTGAGCCCTGTCCGTCTGTCCGTCTGTCCGTCTATCCGTCTGTCTGTACGTGAAATCCATTTTCTGAAGACACAAGAAGAGCTAGAGAATTGTTTCTTGAAGTAAAATGTAGGGATTTTTCTAAGGATGCTTCGTATTGAAAATCAGCAAAAATAAAAGTATCGATTCTGAAATGGATATATATACAAATAAATGAAGATATATATATATTCATTGCAGAAATAAATTTATAAATACACTAGGTGCCTCAGTAGTATTGAATACGGGGTCACGCGCATTGAATATGTGTCAGAGACAATAATTCAACACACGACCCATCGTGCTACTGAGGCTTGTTAGTTCTTTGTGTATATTACCTTAATAATAACTCAACGTATTTTTTCGTACAACCCCCTTTTTGTCACACATCTAAGCATGTGTGTATAAAAATACAAGGCATTTGCTTTTGAAAGATCACACACATTCAAATCGTTATTTGCTTTTACATACCAAGCACTATTATTCTACACACATAAAAAATTTCAATTTTTTTTTCACCAAAGCACATTATAAACATAAACATGTATGTATGCACACAAACACTATACATACGTACCAGACAAGTAAACTCTGTGGAAAAAAATGTCGCACACTGATGATTACAAAAATATACTCTGATGTATTTATATGTATGTTAAAAATGCTTTTGTATTTATCTTTTAAAATGTTATATATTTGTCAATTTGTTTTTCATTTTAAAAATTGAAATATATGTATGTACATAGGCTTGTAACTATGTATATTTGAAAATAATAAACAGGTTATTTTATACATATATATATATATACATATACATAATTGAAATGAGCCGTCGCTAAAAAGTATTTTGTCACCAGTAAAATAACTTTCCCTTTTATGAGGTGTTTTTTGATATGTATGTACATACATAAGTACCTATGTAATAGGTCAATAACGAAGAATAAATAACTTACATAATTACTATTTGAAATAGCCCTACGTTAGAACAATGAATATTGTTTTAGCCTTCTCGAAATCGATAAACTGATACGTTCTGTTAGGCTGAATGGATAATCTAAGTAAGTACATATGTATGTAACTAATATGTATAATAGCTACATACATATGTATGTACATATGTATGTGTTTTTAAAAACCCCCAAGTAATTTGAATTTTCATCTAAGCAAGTAGGTATGTACATATGTACCTACTAAGTTTTAAGCTAACTCAAAATAGTGTTGACTTTTCAAATATCAAATTACTACCTACAGTTAAAATAATAGGTAATTATGTGTGTAACAAATAACAATATACATACATACATATGTAGGTACCTACATAGCAATTATATCAATATGTACATATAACAATATCAACTTTAAATCCGTGCTGAAATGAAAGTAACAAGGCAACATAAGGCAAACATATGTATGTACATATGTATGTAAAAATGTGCGTATAAATATAAAACAAAGTTACCCATCAAACCAAAAACTTCGATTTTGTAACGAATTTGAAAGTTTCGATTTGTAAAAATATGTCTTAACAATGTCGTTTAGACTATTCTTAATGTTTTCGTAATCATTTTTAATTGACTAAAGATCTGCACGTGATAAAACACTATTTATCTTGTAAATTTTATTAAATTTTTCATGTTAATTATATTTATCTATTGAACTAAAAATAATACAGTATTTTTCGGTTATTTGACCCTACGGTTAATTGGTTTCCACGCTTAATTGAACCACATGATCGGGCAAAAAAATATTGCATACGAAAACACATGTAAATTTCCTCGGATAATTGAACTCGGTTAATTGATTTTCCCGCTTAATTGGTTCAAAATTCATGTAATCAAAAATAAATTTCCTCTTACTTTTACCCGGTTAATTGCATTATTATTGAAAAATAATCTGGCATTTTTGCACATACATTATTGACATCATTTGTGAAAAAATTTGTGTTCAAGTTTATGTTTTTTTTGTAAAACCAATATATGAATTGTCTTTTATTTAGTTTATAAATTTAATTTTTTTGTAAAACTCATGTGCACACAAATAGTGCATTTAATAGTACATAGTATGTACCTACAATAATAAATACCTGCGATACACATATATGTACATTTTTTTCTGTTACTTGCCTTTTTTTTTGTTTAAGGTAAAAAAAAATTATTTTGAAAAACTTAAAGTGCACATATGCGATTTCTTTTAATTCATTAGTATGTAGTTCCAATTATGCGTGATTTCTGTAATTGAACAAATTGTTCAATTAAACGGGATTCTTGTAATTGAACGAATTGTTCAATTAAGCGGGTATCGGCTAATTGGTTCCCCGGTTAATTGAACAAAAAGTTGTGCAAATTTTGATGTGCAATTAACCGAAAAAGACTGTATTAACGAAGTTTACCTGATTTTGCAATACTTACTTAATAATTAAATTTTTTAAAACAATGTTTCTCTTCACAAACTCAATTTAAAACTTGTAAACATCAAATAGGTATAACTTCAGACATAATACAGAAATGTCTTACGGTAGAAAAACAAAATAAATATTTTGTATTATTGCCCATGCGCCCAACCATACGTACAAATATATATTATATAATTATATGTATGTATATATATATATATGTATGCCTGAATGTTTTCATAAAAAGGGCATACCCTGCATTTTTAAAAGTAGAATTTTAATCGAAATCGTTAAGTATTTCCCTAACGAAAATCCGACTAAATACTACAGTGGCCACAAGTAATGCAAGAGTTCGCCTTTGACTCTCTCACACATATACATGTAAAAAAAGTGTTTTTAAAGGTAAAATGAGCAGAAGTCAACTAAAACGTTGCATAAACAAAGAAAAAGAACAATTAATTGAATATTTTATAACTATTGAAAAAGAAATTTGATAAATAAACAAATATGTATCAAAAAAAAATTAAATTTCTGTAGTATTTTCATTTAGGAAATATCATTGTTGATCTAACTGGTACATTTTGACTAGAGAAATAGTTGGGAGTTGCTCACCAGTGATCTCATCGGTCTGATCGTGTCAAGTGATTACCGTCAATGTCATCCGTATGTTCAAATCGTCAGTCGAGTGCATTGCTAGTTGTTAGGCTGGTAGTTAGAGGAAATGACTGGTAGCTCGCGAAATAGCTAGACATTCGCTAGCTACGCCGACTGCAGGGTATTTAAAATACTTGCAAACAATAATATTTATACACACAGAAGCAGCATTACATATATATGTAAGTATTTGTGTTGAAAATGTTAATGTTTGTTGAATTTTAAAGTTCTAACTAACTTGATGTTGATCTAATAAATATATTTGAGCTATCCATGAATAAATAATAGAAGCTGTCGATGGATGTTGAAAAAATTTCCATTATCTTTATTTTATGTATGTACCTACGTACTAGTAATGTTACGAATACTCGTATTCGATTTTTCGACTATTTGCTTATTTTAATATATTTTTATTCGTATTCGACAAGTAAGTATTTTGTTACCAGAAATTAAACATTTTTCCTTTTATGGGATGTTTGTTTCATATAAATTAGATTATTTCTAAACAAAATATGTTTCAATCAGCAGGTTTTCTTTTAAGCAAATGCAAGCAAGTGCTTTGAGATTGATCAAAAATAATAAATATAAATAACAATTTTTATTTTCAATTAAGCGTTTTTTACATATAAACAGTGCGTTCTTATCCGAATTCGACTTTATACACATATATTTACCGTGTAGTACCTACACCATACCATAGCGTTTTAATTTACTTTAGCAAAAATAAAATTTCGGTTCTGAGTTTTGATTACATATATACAATTTTATAAACCTTTCAAAAATAAATTTAAAATAAATACTTTGTGCTCCAGTATTGAACTAAGGAGTCGCTCACTATAATTCTACCCACTCACCATTGTGCTACAGAGGCTTATTAGTGTTGAATGTATATTAACTTAATTATAACTTTACACATTTTTTCGTACAAACCCCTTTTTGTCACACATCTAAGCATGTGTGTATAAAAATACAAGGCATTTGCTTTTGAAAGATCAACACATTCAAATCGTTATTTGCTTTTAACATACCCAGCAGTGCTGCCACGACCAAAAAAATATTACAACCAAATATTTTGAAAAAGTTACCAAATGTGAAAAAATAACCAAATTTAAAATGCATATTTTATTAACAAAAAATATTTAAATTTATTTAAAGTAGCATTACATACAGTTTATTTGCATTTTATACATAGTTAAATAATAATTGCAAAACAAGAAAACGAAAAAAAAAAAATCATACTAATAGTAAATGAAAAGGAGAAACTTAAATTGAAATCAGTTTTTGTTTATTTGAGCCCTTATTCGTAAAAATAGTTTTTTTTTTATAAGAGTTAAACCTGCCAAATGTTTATACAAAATTCATTTGATTGAAAGTTTATAAATTAAAATTTTTTTTGAATAGGATCATTACAATAAACAAAATTTGTACTGCACATTTATAAATAATAAGAAAGGAAAAAAAGAAATTGTTTTTACATATTAATAAATTTCTTATTAATAAGTGAAAAACATAACAAGAAACTTAAATTTAAACAAACTTTTTAAAGTGTTTATTTATTTAAAATAAACAATATTTGTACTTCAGGAAAAAAATGTAATTGTTTTACAAAATTTTTCTTTTAAATCAAAAAATTAATAGATTTACAATTCACAGTATTGAGATTAGAAATTATATACGAATTTTCAATTCATATCTTTGGCAGACCGTAAATAATGGGCAACATTTTGATTTTTGCACAACTGTTTCGATTGGATAATATTGTTAATAGTTTTAAAATCAAGACTATTACGAAATTTGGTTTTGTTTAAATTAAGCTGTGAAAACATTCTTTCGGCTGCAGCAGAACTATGTGGCAATGATAATAAATTTTGTACGAAATAAAAAAAGTTGTTCAAAAGTTTTTTCGTTCGTCCCATTTTTGTTTTGAAAGTTGTCAGGTCTAGTTAGATGTGAATCATTGAATATTTTTTGATAACACAGAGCAGATCATTTAGTAGTACGGAGAGGTGTTGACAGTGTTGGGACCCAATCGTACTATGAACAGGTAATTAAAAATTTTCAAAAATTGTTTTCAAAGCTTAACAAGTTATATATATGTATAGTTAAAAAATATTCAAACGAAAAAAACTAACCAAAATGAAAAAATATTCGCATCTCACATTGAAAAATAAAATTACCAATTTTGGTTAGAAATAACAAAAAACGGCAGCTCTGATACCAAGCACTATTCTACACACATAAAAAATTTCAATTTTTTTTCACCAAAGCACATTATAAACATAAATATGTATGTATGCACACACATCGTTTTTATAACACTATACGTACCAGACAAGTAAACTCTGTGGAAAAAAATGTCGCACACTGATGATTACAAAAATATACTCTGATGTATTTATATGTATGTTAAAAATGCTTTTGTATTTATCTTTTAAAATGTTATATATTTGTCAATTTGTTTTTCATTTTAAAAATTGAAATATATGTATGTACATAGGCTTGTAACTATGTATATTTGAAAATAATAAACAGGTTATTTTATACATATATATATATATACATATACATAATTGAAATGAGCCGTCGCTAAAAAGTATTTTGTCACCAGTAAAATAACTTTCCCTTTTATGAGGTGTTTTTTGATATGTATGTACATACATAAGTACCTATGTAATAGGTCAATAATTACTATTTGAAATAGCCCTACGTTAGAACAATGAATATTGTTTTAGCCTTCTCGAAATCGATAAACTGATACGTTCTGTTAGGCTGATTGGATAATCTAAGTAAGTACATATGTATGTAACTAATATGTATAATAGCTACATACATATGTATGTACATATGTATGTGTTTTTAAAAACCCCCTAGTAATTTGAATTTTCATCTAAGCAAGTAGGTATGTACATATGTATGTACCTACTAAGTTTTAAGCTAACTCAAAATAGTGTTGACTTTTCAAATATCAAATTACTACCTACAGTTAAAATAATAGGTAATTATGTGTGTAACAAATAACAATATACATACATACATATGTAGGTACCTACATAGCAATTATATCAATATGTACATATAACAATATCAACTTTAAATCCGTGCTGAAATGAAAGTAACATGGCAACATAAGGCAAACATATGTATGTACATATGTATGTAAAAATGTGCGTATAAATATAAAACAAAGTTACCCATCAAACCAAAAACTTCGATTTTGTAACGAATTTGAAAGTTTCGATTTGTAAAAATATGTCTTAACAATGTCGTTTAGACTATTCTTAATGTTTTCGTAATCATTTTTAATTGACTAAAGATCTGCACGTGATAAAACACTATTTATCTTGTAAATTTTATTAAATTTTTCATGTTAATTATATTTATCTATTGAACTAAAAATAATACAGTATTTTTCGGTTATTTGACCCTACGGTTAATTGGTTTCCACGCTTAATTGAACCACATGATCGGGCAAAAAAATATTGCATACGAAAACACATGTAAATTTCCTCGGATAATTGAACTCGGTTAATTGATTTTCCCGCTTAATTGGTTCAAAATTCATGTAATCAAAAATAAATTTCCTCTTACTTTTACCCGGTTAATTGCATTATTATTGAAAAATAATCTGGCATTTTTGCACATACATTATTGACATCATTTGTGAAAAAATTTGTGTTCAAGTTTATGTTTTTTTTGTAAAACCAATATATGAATTGTTTTTTATTTAGTTTATAAATTTAATTTTTTTGTAAAACTCATGTGCACACAAATAGTGCATTTAATAGTACATAGTATGTACCTACAATAATAAATACCTGCGATACACATATATGTACATTTTTTTCTGTTACTTGCCTTTTTTTTTGTTTAAGGTAAAAAAAAATTATTTTGAAAAACTTAAAGTGCACATATGCGATTTCTTTTAATTCATTAGTATGTAGTTCCAATTATGCGTGATTTCTGTAATTGAACAAATTGTTCAATTAAACGGGATTCTTGTAATTGAACGAATTGTTCAATTAAGCGGGTATCGGCTAATTGGTTCCCCGGTTAATTGAACAAAAAGTTGTGCAAATTTTGATGTGCAATTAACCGAAAAAGACTGTATTAACGAAGTTTACCTGATTTTGCAATACTTACTTAATAATTAAATTTTTTAAAACAATGTTTCTCTTCACAAACTCAATTTAAAACTTGTAAACATCAAATAGGTATAACTTCAGACATAATACAGAAATGTCTTACGGTAGAAAAACAAAATAAATATTTTGTATTATTGCCCATGCGCCCAACCATACGTACAAATATATATTATATAATTATATGTATGTATATATATATGTATGTATGCCTGAATGTTTTCATAAAAAGGGCATACCCTGCATTTTTAAAAGTAGAATTTTAATCGAAATCGTTAAGTATTTCCCTAACGAAAATCCGACTAAATACTACAGTGGCCACAAGTAATGCAAGAGTTCGCCTTTGACTCTCTCACACATATACATGTAAAAAAAGTGTTTTTAAAGGTAAAATGAGCAGAAGTCAACTAAAACGTTGCATAAACAAAGAAAAAGAACAATTAATTGAATATTTTATAACTATTGAAAAAGAAATTTGATAAATAAACAAATATGTATCAAACAAAAATTAAATTTCTGTAGTATTTTCATTTAGGAAATATCATTGTTGATCTAACTGGTACATTTTGACTAGAGAAATAGTTGGGAGTTGCTCACCAGTGATCTCATCGGTCTGATCGTGTCAAGTGATTACCGTCAATGTCATCCGTATGTTCAAATCGTCAGTCGAGTGCATTGCTAGTTGTTAGGCTGGTAGTTAGAGGAAATGACTGGTAGCTCGCGAAATAGCTAGACATTCGCTAGCTACGCCGACTGCAGGGTATTTAAAATACTTGCAAACAATAATATTTATACACACAGAAGCAGCATTACATATATATGTAAGTATTTGTGTTGAAAATGTTAATGTTTGTTGAATTTTAAAGTTCTAACTAACTTGATGTTGATCTAATAAATATATTTGAGCTATCCATGAATAAATAATAGAAGCTGTCGATGGATGTTGAAAAAATTTCCATTATCTTTATTTTATGTATGTACCTACGTACTAGTAATGTTACGAATACTCGTATTCGATTTTTCGACTATTTGCTTATTTTAATATATTTTTATTCGTATTCGACAAGTAAGTATTTTGTTACCAGAAATTAAACATTTTTCCTTTTATGGGATGTTTGTTTCATATAAATTAGATTATTTCTAAACAAAATATGTTTCAATCAGCAGGTTTTCTTTTAAGCAAATGCAAGCAAGTGCTTTGAGATTGATCAAAAATAAGAAATATAAATAACAATTTTTATTTTCAATTAAGCGTTTTTTACATATAAACAGTGCGTTCTTATCCGAATTCGACTTTATACACATATATTTACCGTGTAGTACCTACACCATACCATAGCGTTTTAATTTACTTTAGCAAAAATAAAATTTCGGTTCTGAGTTTTGATTACATATATACAATTTTATAAACCTTTCAAAAATAAATTTAAAATAAATACTTTGTGCTCCAGTATTGAACTAAGGAGTCGCTCACTATAATTCTACCCACTCACCATTGTGCTACAGAGGCTTATTAGTGTTGAATGTATATTAACTTAATTATAGCTTTACGCATTTTTTCGTACAAACCCCTTTTTGTCACACATCTAAGCATGTGTGTATAAAAATACAAAGCATTTGCTTTTGAAAGATCAACACATTCAAATCGTTATTTGCTTTTAACATACCAAGCAGTACTGCCACGACCAAAAAAATATTACAACCAAATATTTTGAAAAAGTTACCAAATGTGAAAAAATAACCAAATTTAAAATGCATATTTTATTAACAAAAAATATTTAAATTTATTTAAAGTAGCATTACATACAGTTTATTTGCATTTTATACATAGTTAAATAATAATTGCAAAACAAGAAAACGAAAAAAAAAAATCATACTAATAGTAAATGAAAAGGAGAAACTTAAATTGAAATCAGTTTTTGTTTATTTGAGCCCTTATTCGTAAAAATAGTTTTTTTTTTATAAGAGTTAAACCTGCCAAATGTTTATACAAAATTCATTTGATTGAAAGTTTATAAATTAAAATTTTTTTTGAATAGGATCATTACAATAAACAAAATTTGTACTGCACATTTATAAATAATAAGAAAGGAAAAAAAGAAATTGTTTTTACATATTAATAAATTTCTTATTAATAAGTGAAAAACATAACAAGAAACTTAAATTTAAACAAACTTTTTAAAGTGTTTATTTATTTAAAATAAACAATATTTGTACTTCAGGAAAAAAATGTAATTGTTTTACAAAATTTTTCTTTTAAATCAAAAAATTAATAGATTTACAATTCACAGTATTGAGATTAGAAATTATATACGAATTTTCAATTCATATCTTTGGCAGACCGTAAATAATGGGCAACATTTTGATTTTTGCACAACTGTTTCGATTGGATAATATTGTTAATAGTTTTAAAATCAAGACTATTACGAAATTTGGTTTTGTTTAAATTAAGCTGTGAAAACATTCTTTCGGCTGCAGCAGAACTATGTGGCAATGATAATAAATTTTGTACGAAATAAAAAAAGTTGTTCAAAAGTTTTTTCGTTCGTCCCATTTTTGTTTTGAAAGTTGTCAGGTCTAGTTAGATGTGAATCATTGAATATTTTTTGATAACACAGAGCAGATCATTTAGTAGTACGGAGAGGTGTTGACAGTGTTGGGACCCAATCGTACTATGAACAGGTAATTAAAAATTTTCAAAAATTGTTTTCAAAGCTTAACAAGTTATATATATGTATAGTTAAAAAATATTCAAACGAAAAAAACTAACCAAAATGAAAAAATATTCGCATCTCACATTGAAAAATAAAATTACCAATTTTGGTTAGAAATAACAAAAAACGGCAGCTCTGATACCAAGCACTATTCTACACACATAAAAAATTTCAATTTTTTTTCACCAAAGCACATTATAAACATAAACATGTATGTATGCACACAAACACTATACATACCCTGTCGTCAAATGTGTAGCTAGCTGCAAGAAAAGCTAACTTTTAAATTGATTTTTCTAGACTAACTTAAAGCTAACTACAATACAATGCAGAATGTAATCAAAATCAATTAGTAGGTTGAGTATATATATATTATACTCTCATTTATAATTGAATATGGTGAGCGCCAACAAATTTACTCATTTAGGAACTCTTAAAATTATTTCAAGTATTTGATAACTTCTTGCCGTCAATATTTAAGTGGTAACTTAGCTGAGTGGTATGCGCGTTGACTGTTAATCCAATGACCTGTGGTTCGAGTCCCAGCACAGCATCGGTTGGAAAATTAAATTCGAAAACAAATTTATTATTGCAATGTTAATATAAAACTACTGAATATAGAATGGAGAAAATAAAATAAATATGAAAAATATTTTTTTTTATATATGTATACTAACTAACTACCGGTTGACTTATTCCAACTAACTTAAAGTTAGCTACAAGTAGTGCAGAGTCGGGCAATTGACTACTTCCTAGGACATCGCAATGTTAAAATAGTTAGTTAATTACATATAAAGTAATCCAAGTGTCAGTCGCCACTAGTTGCGAAATAGTTAGCTTGAAGTTAGTTTAAAGTTAACTTAGTTTCCGACAGGGTACGTACCAGACAAGTAAACTATGTGGAAAAAAATGTCGCACACTGATGATTACAAAAATATACTCTGATGTATTTATATGTATGTATGTTAAAAATGCTTTTGTATTTATCTTTTAAAATGTTATATATTTGTCAATTTGTTTTTCATTTTAAAAATTGAAATATATGTATGTACATAGGCTTGTAACTATGTATATTTGAAAATAATAAACAGGTTATTTTATACATATATATATATATATATATATATATATTTTTAAATTAATATACACAAAGAACTATCTAGCCTCAGTAGCACGATGGGTCGTGTGTTAGATTATTGTGAGCGATTCCTCAGTTCAATACTGGAGTATTTATTTATTTTAAATTTATTTCTGAAAGGGTTATAAAATTGTATATATGTATGTAATCAAAAATCAGAACCGAAATTTTATTTTTGCTAAAGTAAATTAAAAGGCTATGGTATGATACAGGTGTAGGTACTACACGCTAAATATACATTTGTGTATATATATATACATAGGTATATATGTATTTTTCGGTTAATTGCACATCAAAATTTGCACAACTTTTTGTTCAATTAACCGGGGAACCAATTAGCCGATACCCGCTTAATTCAACAAATCGTTCAATTACAAGAATCCGCATAATTGGAACTACTAATGAATTAAAAGAAATCGCATATGTGCACTTTAAGTTTTTCAAAATAATTTTTTTTTTACCTTAAACGAAAAAAATGCAAGTAACAGAAAAAAATGTACATATATGTGTATACGCAGGTATTTATTATTGTAGGTACATACTATGTACTATTAAATGCACTATTTGTGTGCACATGAGTTTTACAAAAAAATTAAATTTATAAACTAAAAAACAATTCATTTGCAATTAACCGGGTAAAAGTAAGAGGAAATTTATTTTTGATGACATGAATTTTGAACCAATTAAGCGGGAAAATCAATTAACCGGGTTCAATTATCCGAGGAAATTTACATGTGTTTTCGTATGCAATATTTTTTTGCCCGATTATGTGGTTCAATTAAGCGTGGAAACCAATTAACCGTAGGGTCAATTAACCGAAAAATACTGTATACATAATTGAAATGAGCCGTCGCTAAAAAGTATTTTGTCACCAGTAAAATAACTTTCCCTTCTATGAGGTGTTTTTTGATATGTACATACATACATAAGTACCTATGTAATAGGTCAATAACGAAGAATAAATAACTTACATAATTACTATTTGAACTAGCCCTACGTTAGAACAATGAATATTGTTTTAGCCTTCTCGAAATCGATAAACTGATACGTTCTGTTAGGCTGATTGGATAATATAAGTACATACATACATATGTACCTAATATGTATAATAGCTACATATTTCTACATATTTCATTTAAAAATATTTCTCGAATAATTTGCACAGAGTAGGTACATTTTCCAAAAAAAAAAAAAAAGTCATAAAAAAGTAGTACATAAAATGTACAAAAACATATTAATTTATATATATATGTATGTACATATATGTGTGTATGTTAAAAATGCATTTGTATTTAGAAGTAAAAAATATGTGATTTGTTTTTCATTTTAGATTCCTTTTAAACTCAGTGAGAAAAAAAGTAATGATAAAACATGCACACATACTGCTTACAGTATTATCAAAGGATATTAACAAAGGATATACAGGCTTATTATATTCTGCGAATCACATATATATGCATTGGTGAAGGGTATATAAGATTCGGCACAGCCGAATATAGCACTCTTACTTGTTGTAATCTGGTTTAGTTCGCTTTTCATGCTATCAAATTTCTTATCAAGATCATTTAAGAGTTCTACTCTGTATTCACTAAGTTTTCTCTCTATGAGCTGACTCTCTATACAGCAGACTGAAGGATTTATATTTCACCGTACTGGTCTGAACTTTGTTATATTAATTCCAATTTCTGAACCTATTATTCCTGCCACATTTTCCTTATATCACAGTGATAAGGTTTCATCTTACTTTTTTATACCTGCTAATATTGGGAAGAATAACAACCAAAGTATTCTTGAATTAAGTCATCTAATGCCAAACGTACATAAATCATGAAACAGATGATGATGACTGATACTCATTAGGTTTAACGAGTTATTAAAAAAAAAAATATTGATAAGTTTTGGGAACAGAATTATTGGAATACCAATTATATGAACAACTTTAAATGTAGTATCATTATTCTCAAATAATAGAAACTTAAAAATATGTTTGGGGCAAAGAAAAATATTTAAGCAATTTTACAAAAAAATCACTCATTTTTAAAACTTATTGATGCATGAATATTTTTTCACAATTTTTTTATATAAATTAATTATTTGTAATTTTTCTTATATTTTTTTTTACATGGGTGTCAATCAATCAAGATTTGTTTCAATTTACTAAACACCCACACATTTAAAAATTGACTATCAATTTGATATAAATTTTGCTTTCAAGTTTTGTTTAAATTTTGCATTCAAGTAACACTGCAACGCTGTGACGTAAGCTTCACGCAATTTCAAAGCAATTTGTTTTCAAGAACACAAAAAATTATGGCGGCAGAATATATGTACTTATGTATGTATATGAAAACTAACGAGAGTTTATAATCAAAACGGCAATCAGCTGCCTACTTGAAAGCAATTTGAAACACCCAATTGAACGAAAATTTGAAAGCAAATTTTAAAAGTGTGAGTGTATTGGAAAAAAAATGAGAGAGGATTGAATCTTGAAACAAAAGTTGTATGAAAACTTGATCGTGTGACACCCAAGTAAACAGCAACCATTTTAAGTTGTTTTCTTGATTACATCTTGAAAACAAATTGCTTTCAAATTACTTGCAGTCCACGACACAGCTATCAAATTTTGTGAATTTTTACGAGCAGTATGTGCTAAAAAAATTGATAGCAAATCTTGATCGTGTGACACCTGTGTTAGGCTATGTCTTAATAAAATATATATATAATTAGCTGTATATTATAGCTTATTTTTATATAATTAAAATTAGGTTGTTTTTCAAATTAGTAGTTTAAAAATAAAAACGTTATGGTAACGCTGATATAGCAGAAACATTTTTTGTTTTCGCTTTGTTTACGTTCGTAATAAAGATAGACTGAGCCATGGTGGAATTAATAAGGTGCGAATTAAAGTTTTACCTTTTTTGTTAATTAAAAAAATATTTTCTTTAGACACGTATGTGCCTTTTATTTATTAATAATACTTTCTTAATATTGAATTAAAAATACAACGACGACTATGCGTCTTCACTACTTATTTTTAACTGCCTTCATTTACAAAATATCATTCTTATATATCATTATTTTTCTTATCATAGTTCTTTATATAAAAAATGTGTTTATCTTAAATACTAATATTCTTTGTCTTATATTAGTTTCTTTGTTATATTGTTCTTAAATACTAACATTCTTTGTCTTATATTACTTTCTTTATTCTATTGTTCTTAAATACTAACATTCTTTATCTTATATTAGTTTCTTTATTCTATTGTTCTAAAAAATATGTTTATTATGGTTAGGGTTGTTTTCAATATTTGATCAACCTTTTTTATCTTATTATTTGTCAATTTACAATATTATTTCTTTGTTATCTTTTTAAATATTTAAAGTTGTTTGTTATAATTAGTTTCTTATCATCTAAGAGAAATTTACTTGTTATCTTATATTTTACATTATATTTCTTTGTCTTAAATATTTAAACATTTCATTTCTGTTTAATCTATATTTATGACTCATAATTATTTACTTAATATTATCATGTATTTCTGAGCATGCTATTCTTATCTTAAATCTTAATATTATGTACTACCATAGAGACTGACCTTAACTCCCCCCTGGGTTAAGCAAGATCGTCCCGATCTTTCCTAATGCGTTGTAATTCTATTTTGTATGCTCTGTTAAAATTTTCTATTTCCGTCTTCCTCCTACATTCAGTTATACATGTTGTAATTTTTTATTATAAAGTAGATTATTATTGTTAGTAGTATAAGAAAAAATATACTGTAAAAGAAAGATCTAATGGGATGTTCCTCAATTGGGATTGTGAATTTTTTTAATGAATCTATATTGCTAAAAGCCAGTGTGCTATCAGATTCTATTATTTCTAGAATTTCGAAATTTTCATTATGTTTCAATGGATAGCTTTGTTTATTGTGTCATGCATATTCCTAAATACCTTGTTATCTATCGTGGCTTCGTCTGTATATGTTACTAAGGTTATACCAGTGGTGGTGATATTGTTGACATTGTGGTCTCCGTCCAGTAATATTGAGCCTTCGTCAATTTCTAATAATTTTTTGTTATATTCTTGAACCACTGTGCATTTACTATTTCTGTTATTGAGTAGTTGGATTATGCATGTGTCTGTTTCGTTATTTGTTTGGCATATGTTTCTGCCCAGATAGTTCTTGCAAAGCTTTACTCTAATATATTCTTTGTTGCATTCAGCGATTAGTTGATCTGTCTGAACTTTTCCATGCCTAAAGCTTATAGGTGTGAATTTAAAAAGGTTACAGTGTTTATTAAGTATGGGATATTTATACATTGTTACGAATAGCTCCCCTGTACCTGCTACGTGTACATCTGCATATTCCAATATGTTTATTATTGGTACCGAGATTAATTCATGTTCCAATATTTCCTTTATATCGTCCATATTCAAAGATTCTGTAAGATATTCATTATTCTTCGCGGCATTTATTGTTCGAACAAGTAAAAGTAGCTGCTCGTGCACTTCTTTTATAATGATGTGGTTTTCTAAAGTGTGGCCTTGTAATGAATCAATTAATTTCTCAAACCTAGAGTTCATTAAGCGTTGTTTTTCATTATTGTTTATTAATACATTTATTGCTTTTTCCATTTCTATGAAGTCATTATGATCTGGGTTTCCAGTGATAAATTTTAGTGCAGACCCTAGGAAGTTAAGTGATCTTGCATATCTTTTGTGCTCATTCAGTTGTCCTGCTAGTGTCTCAATTTTCTTTATCCAAACTTTTTCCTGAGTAGTAAGCTCATATTCTTTTGTAATGATATTTCTGTATGGTGTGAGTATTCTTGTCAAGTTAGTTACGTGAAAAAGATATGAAAATTCGTTGAATAGCAAAGCATCTTCGGTTTTAGTTAGCAAGAATTTTCTATCTTCTAATTTTTTTATTTCCACGTCTGCTTTTATTGCTAATACGGCATTCACGAGTAATATTAGGAATTTGAGTGTCTTCATTTTTTAATGTATAGTTCTTTATGTTGTCCTTGTGTACAATAACTCCTCCCTGTGTTAAAATTGTGTCCTCACGATCTTCTTTTACTATGTGTTTTTTATATCTTGCGTTATTTTTCTTTCTTAATCCTGATATTTTTACTAGTATTTGTTCACCTGGATCAAATATGCGGTGTTTTCTTCCCTTGTTTAATTTTTCCAATGTTTTTCTTGATGCTGTTTTTATTTTTTCTGATATGTCTTGTTGGTTGTATTCTATTCTACCAAAATGTATGTCGCTGGGCTTATGTTCTGTTACCGTATGTATCGATTCATTGAGTGCTTTAACTGTCCTAAATATTTCTTCTATTATCGTTGTACTATTCTGTATTTTGAATATTCTAGATAATTCTGATATTGTATTGTGTGCTCTTTCGACTTGACCGTTTGCTGTTGATCTATAGACTGGTGTTTCTACTTTCTCTATGTTGTATTTTTCACACATCTGCTTTACTGAAGGTGATGTAATGCAGGGTTCATTATCAGTCATGAGTCGTTTGCAGTTTGGAAAATTATTTGTGATTAATTCTTCTAGCTTATCACTCATTCGTTCTTTTGATTCACACTCTCTTATTGCTATGTATTTTGAATATTTATCTATTGCAACCAAAAATATTTTCTTATCGTTATAATATATATCTGCGTGTATATGTGTTCCCTTTTCTATTGGTATGTCTGAATCTTTCAGAGGTTCTCGTGTAGGTTGCCTTTCATATTTTCCAAAGAGGCATGCTACGCATTTTTTATTGTATGCTTTACATTCTCTTTTTAAATTTGGCCAAAAAAATGTTTCAAGTATCTCCTTAGTGTTGTTTTTATACCCCCTATGAGCTCTATCGTGAGTTTCTTTGATTATTTTAATTTGTTCTTCTTTATCAGAAACATCTCTTAATTTCTTTTCTGTATAAACGAATTTCATTCCATTGAATATTTCTTTTATTTTCCCACCAAATCGGTATATTGTTTCGGGATTTGTATATATTGCAGTTATTCTATTTGGGTTTAGTATCTGTTTTAATTCACAGATTAAATTTTCTTCGTTTGTAAAATGTACCTGATACCGGATTTTGCTTGTAAACACTGTATTTGTTATTGTTTTGTTGGTGTCTACGCTTGGTATCAGTTCGATTTGAGTCGCATATGTATTGAAGGGTTGGGATACTGCTTCAATAGCATTTGTTGGAGAACTTATTGCTGAGTGAACTGTACTGATAGTTGAAGAGTTTATTTGCTGTCTTGAAAGTGCATCGGCTACGACATTTAAATGACCTGGTTTATATACCAGTTTTGCTCCAAAATCTTCGATTATGTTTTTCCACCTCATAAGTTTTGTGTTTGGATTTTTTTCGGATGTTGCAAATGTTAAGGACTGGTGATCAGTGTAGATTGTCAAATCAGCTACACCATAAATATAATTCCTAAGTTTTTGTAATGACCAAATAATTGCCAATAATTCTTTTTCATTGGTGCTGTAATTTTCCTCTGTTTTACTTAAAGTGCGTGATAAGAAAAATATCGGTTTCTTGTATTGACTAAGAACTGCTCCAAGTGCTATGTTGGATGCATCAGTTGTTAGTTCAAAAGGTTTAGAATAGTCGGGTTGGAAAAGTTCTACTTGTTCCCTTAAACATGTTTTTAAGTTATTTATGGCTTCTAATGCTTGCTTATCAAGGTTTATATACGTATTCTTACTCTTATTTTTTCCTATTTGGCCATTGTCTCCTCTCAAATGTACTGTCAAGGGTTTGGCTATGCTTTCATATCCCCTAATAAATTTTCTATAATATCCCGTCATTCCTAAAAATCCTCTTAAGTCCTTCAGAGTTTTAGGAATAGGGTAATTACTAATTGCTGCTACTTTCTCAGGGTTTGTTGAAATCCTATTATGTTTTATAACATGTCCTAGGTATTCCACTTCCGTTTGAAAGAATTTAGATTTCTCGTCAGATACCTTGAGTGTTGCTTTATTTAATGCTTCAAATATTATTTCGATATGCTTCATGTGTTCTTCGATTGAAGAGGAGTATATGATTACATCGTCTATATATACGTATGCAAATTTACCTATGTAGTCTCTAAGAATGTCATCCACACATCTTTGGAATATTGCAGGTGCATTTTTTAGGCCAAAGGGCATTCGAATAAATTCATATTTACCGCCGTTTACACAAAATGCTGTTTTTTCCCTATCTTTTTCAGCGATTCTTATCTGGTGAAAGCCAGATTCTAAGTCTAGAGTGGTAAAATATTGGGCTTTACCTAAGTTTTGTATGGTCATATTCACATCTGGAATAATGTACCTATCTGTAACTGTGTTGGCGTTCAATTTTTGGAAATCGATGACCATTCGTTTTTTGGGTCTTCCTTGTTCATCCATACCCTTTTTAGGGACTGTCCATATTGAAGAGTTGTATGGGCTATTGCTTTTTTGTATAATTCCTTCATTAAGTAAATTTTTTATTTCTTTATTGACGAACTCATTATCCGCTATGGGATATGGATACTGTTTCGTCCATATTGGCTCTTCGTTTTGTGTTCTGATGGTGGCTTCAATAGTCGTTGTGAAGGGTAATGGTCCTATGCCATTATTTTCCTTCATAATTTTATCTATCTTTTGCCTATATTTTTCTTCTCCTACGATATAATTCAGTTTGGGTTGACTCGCACTATCTATGGTGGTTAAGGTCATATCCCTAAGGTTTATACTAGCATTTAATACATTTAGTCCTTCTAATCCTAAAATCATATCAAATGATTCAATATTACTTAATTCAAAAAAAGTTATTTCCCTATTCATTAATTTTATTATTCTTTTCGTGTTTATTATGGAGTAACCGTGTATGGTTTTTATTTTAATGGGTTTAATTTTTATCCTATCTGAAGAGTCACAATTTATATTTATATAATTATGGGTTGCACCGGTATCAATTAAAATATCATATTTTTTATTACTTAAATCACTAGTTAAGGTGAGATAGGGCAACCCGTCTCTTAGTTTAAATTATCTAATCTTAAGTTATTTACCATTTGTCCTGTTTCCACGTACATACTTGAATTGTCATCTTCTTCTTGGGATGTATGGTTTATTCGTTGTTGTTTATTGATGTAATGATTACCACTGTGTTCTCGCTTCCATGGTCGGTTGTCTACGAAAGGTTGATGTGGAGTGTTGTAATTGGTATTAGTTCTCCTTTGTGCATGTACAATCTGCCTGGAGTCCGTTTCCATAGGGACAGGTTTAGGTTGTTGATTGTTGTAGCTTCGTTGATTATAGTGTTGTTGAAAATGTCCTTTCTGTGGTGTAAAATTTGGACGTCTATAATGATGTGTATGGTGATAGGACTGCTCTTTCTGTGAGTGATGGCTCTGAGGTTGTTTGTTTTCGTTATCGTATGATAACCGTAAATTCTGATGATGGTTATCATGCTCAATAGTTCTAGCAACAGCATATGCATGTTCTAGATCATTTAAAGAGTTGGCATATAAAGTAGATCTGATAAAAGCGTTTGTTACCCCAGAAACGAATACACGTACTGCTTCATCATTAGCATTTCTTATCATAGCTTCGATTGCAGTAGGATGATCACCAGACATTGAAATTTTGGATGTAACTAAATTCAATGCTTGATTTATTCTGTCATGATATTCTGATAGAGATGATTTATTTTGTTTTATTCTTCGCATTTCTTCCTGGAGGACATATAGTGGACGCATGTCAGTATATGTGTAATCCAATCTATTTCGAATGGCTTCAAAATTAAACGGAGTATTATTGTTGGTTAATATATCCGATGCTTGGCCTCTGATTTTTGATTTAATTATGGAAAGGGCTTCAGAGTAACGGCTTTGTCCTTCAAAATTTTTTATGTCGTTCATTAATCTTGAGGCGTCTTCTCGCCATGCCCTATACTCTGTTTGGTTACCACTGAATGTTGGCAGGGCTTTAAATACTTCCAGAGAGAAGTCAGAGGGCTGTTGGTAGTTTGTTACCACATCCTTGAGTTTCACCACTGGTGCTGGTTCTAGCAGCGGGTTGACACGAATACTTGCCATAATCTCATTTAGTGCTTGGCAATATTGCTCCATTTCGAGTAGTCTTGCAGTGAGAACTGCCATGCGTTCTTCGTTGGTTGCCATTTCCAATGGACGCTGTTCGTCAAAGTTCCCTTCACGTTTCTTTTTAAATGAGTGCATGAATTTCTATTATTGTTGAATATTTTGCTTTCACTGTTTTTTTATATATATCCTGTTCTATGCAGGATTTTGTTGTTTTTTTTCTTTTTAATAAACGATTTTTGATAAACTCTTTTTTTAAATAAATTTTTTAGATATTAAAATTTGTTGAGATTTTTTTATTTTCGTTTTCTCTATGGAAAATTTTATTTTTTATTTTTTCTTCCTATGAAGAAATTTTTTACTCGCGTCCTTGCTGCGACAAGGATTCCACGATGGTCCGCCTCTGAAGGATAAGTATAATTATCCTCCTGGCAGGATCGCCAATTAAAGTTTTACCTTTTTTGTTAATTAAAAAAATATTTTCTTTAGACACGTATGTGCCTTTTATTTATTAATAATACTTTCTTAATATTGAATTAAAAATACAACGACGACTATGCGTCTTCACTACTTATTTTTAACTAACTTACATTTACAAAATATCATTCTTATATAACATTATTTTTCTTATCATAGTTCTTTATATAAAAAATGTGTTTATCTTAAATACTAATATTCTTTGTCTTATATTAGTTTCTTTGTTATATTGTTCTTAAATACTAACATTCTTTGTCTTATATTACTTTCTTTATTCTATTGTTCTTAAATACTAACATTCTTTATCTTATATTAGTTTCTTTATTCTATTGTTCTAAAAAATATGTTTATTATGGTTAGGGTTGTTTTCAATATTTGATCAACCTTTTTTATCTTATTATTTGTCAATTTACAATATTATTTCTTTGTTATCTTTTTAAATATTTAAAGTTGTTTGTTATAATTAGTTTCTTATCATCTAAGAGAAATTTACTTGTTATCTTATATTTTACATTATATTTCTTTGTCTTAAATATTTAAACATTTCATTTCTGTTTAATCTATATTTATGACTCATAATTATTTACTTAATATTATCATGTATTTCTGAGCATGCTATTCTTATCTTAAATCTTAATATTATGTACTACCATAGAGACTGACCTTAACTCGCGCAATATTCTAGAGTATAGAGGCCACACCCGGCTTAGGAGGAGGGACACTCTTTCTATCAGCCGTACACGAGAGATGTAAAACAACAAAAATCAACCGTTGTAACTAAAAATTATGTTTAGCATTGGCTAAACTTATATTTATTATTTTTTTTTTTAGATTTAAGATTTGAAAAACTTATTGATGTTTCAATCTATTATTGAAGATTCAATAAATAATATACATATAAAAAAAAAAAAAAATTTGATGATTCAGTCTAGACTGTTCTTTTAACATCTTCTTTATTTATTCTTAAGCTATGTACATACAGAAATGTATCGAGAGTCGATACATACCTTTGCATAACGATATGCATATCGAGTCTCGATATGCAGGGATGGAAATGCCAGTAATGGCACTACAATATCCTAACCTGCAGACAAGCTGCAAAGGCTTCGCATGGTTATTTTGCCTTAAATGAATTGTATATTTCTGAAATATTACAAAAAAAAATATCTAAAATAGCCTTAATTTTATCTTCATCATGCCAAAGGGGCTGTGCACATATGCTGTGTTTTCAGAGAAGCTTCTACAGGGCTTTCATGAACGCTTAGAAAAGCTATATCATCAGCAAATGTTGACGTGTGAATGTTACTGCTTAACGGTAAGTCAGAGGCATATATTAAATAAAGTAATGGACCGAAGATACTGCCTTGAGGGACTCCGGCTTCAATCGACTGCGGAGGGCTTAAAAATTGACTTCTCGAACCACAAATTTACGTTCCTTTAAATAGTTTTTTAAAAGTCTGACGATTTTGCGTTAATTTGTGTATAAGAGGCTATGCACGTATTACGTAACGCTGTTTTCAGAGATTTTATACCCCCACCCCCCCTATGTAACGCTTTTTAATAATTTTTCAGTGCAAAATTTCTAATCCGAACAAATCTTTAACCCCCTTGGAGCGTTACGTAATATGTGCACAGCCCCTAATGTCGTGACTACTAAAAACATGATCTATAAACTTTATTTCTGTTTTCATAATTTTCGAGTTTTGTTTATTAAATTCAAACCGACATCTTTTGTTCTTTCTAAAACTTTTATTAAAATTTTATTATGTTTTTCTATATTTGTTGAATGAATGAGAAAGTCATCCATATAAATTATGAGACCATCAATGTCTCCGAAAAGTCTAACCATTTCTGAATGGAATATTTCAATTGAGCTCTACACTCATCAATATTGGGGAAACTAAAACGACGTCTTACAATGGATTTTTTTAAATTTCTTGGATCAATGCACAAATTAGGCTACCATTAGGTTTGGAGTTTACCCATTCAGTTGGACCATTTTCTTTAATTATAACATTAATGGCCAGTTTTTGACTTCATATTTAAGTACGTAATTAGTTAATATTTATTTAAATTTATGTTGTTTAAATAAGATTTCATTTCTTCAGTGAGTAATTAAAGTTCTTATATAATTACAATGAAAATATGTTAGCACTGCGTAATATAAGAAATTTCCCAAAAGCAGCCCAGCCGACTAGAGCAAATAAAGAAAAATCGGGAAAAATATATATATATTTATTTTTACAAAATATACATTTAGATATTGCTAACCCGCAACAAATAAATAAAATTTAAAACATAAATACTTGAGTACATGGTCAAATAAATGTAAAATTTTGTAAAGGAGAAATTTATTTTTCATTTTTTGCCTTATAAGTACTTTTAATGGCAACCAGCGGTTGTCTAATTGTATAGGTGTAGAAAAATAAAGGATGAGCTTTAACATTTTTTAAACATAAAGGGTAAAACATCTACTGATGAGTTGATATGGCTGGCTACCAACGAAATATATATTTAGATATTGCGAACCCGCAACAAATAAATAAAATTAAAAAAAAAAATAATTAAGAACTGCCAACTGTTTTAAAAGAATAAAAGCAACTTTCAAAATGATTAAAAGGGCAATAGCGAAAAAACATGCACATATTTTTTGCAACTTGTCAGCATCCACAAATTTTGTATTTGCTTTTTTTCAAACAAGAAGAACAAGCAGTCAAAAACACATGGCAATTCGTAAAACTTATGTAGTTGGATATTTAATATTGTTTTAATATTGCAATGAAAAACAAAATTTTGTATTTAAACGAGTTTTAAAAATAAATGAAACATCATATCATCCACCAATTTATTGGCCCTTAGTTCCTCTATTATTTTTAATTCTTTCTTTAGAGGTACAAAAATACCTATTGGTACACGGCTTTGCGGCTCCACAATGGGATCTACACCGTTAATTTTAAAATGTCATTTACCTTTCAATTGTCCCAAACCATTAAATACCTCACTGTAATTTTCCACAACTGTATTTAAATTTATATTATTATCAGCTTTGACTAAATTTAATTGTATAGCTAAGTTAAGACCAATAACATTTTTAAATTCATTTTTAAAACGTGAAATGTTGTAAAACAATTTACTTTATTATAGTTAATATTTTAATTAACTTTACCTAATACCGACAATTTTTCACCACTAAAAGTTAAAATTTTTTCAATAATGTTCTTATTTAACTTACTTATTTTTAGCATACTTAAAGATTTTTCAGGTAAAAAATTGGCTTGCGCGCCAGTGTCCACTTGAAACATCATCCTCTGCTTGTTGATTGTAGCCTTTATATTCCACTCACGACTATGAACTGTAGCTTCATCACTGCTGTTATTGCTGCTATTATCTAACCCATGCTGCTTTAATAAATAAATTTTGCTCATCACCACCACTCTCAACCGCTTTGACGTATCTGTTGTTCTATTTTTTGTTGCTGTTATTCTGCTATTTTGCATAACACATTTTTGCAAAATGATTGAACTTCCTACACGTGTGACAGTTTTGTTCTTCAGCTGGACATTTATTATGCTGTGCTTGACCAGATTTGCCACATTTAATGTGTTGTTGCGAACTAAATTTGTCTTTCTGACTTCCTTTATATTCTTTGGCAATTTATAATTGTGTTGTTAAATACCACCGATGTTAGAGTTAAGGTTATGTTGTAAAACTTGCTCTATTGCATTTGCCTTTTCTTTAGCAGCTTCAATACCTTTAGCAATCTCCAGAGCTTTACTCCACGTTATCTCACCTTCACTGAGAAGTCTTTTCTTTAGTTTTTGAAAGTTTATCGACGGTCCACAAATACATACTCGTATGTCCTTGATTAGGCTTTCTCTAATCGCCCCGAAATCACATGTCGAACTCATATTTTGCAACACGGTTGCATATTGTGTTATGGATTCGCCCAGTCCCTGCCTTAGCATAAAAACATGTGGCGCTCCATTAACGTATTTTTTTTGGTACAAAGTCGTCTTCTAACCTACCCCACAAATCTTTGTACGTGACGACATCAATGTCAATGTTAAATGAGTTGACGACTTGCAATGCTGCGCTTTCCATTTGATGCAGCAGCAATGCTACTTTACGTGGATCTGGTTTCTCGTCCAGAGCTGACGCCTTCATATATATTTTAAAATTGTGACTCCAATTTTTCCACTCAATGGATAAATTTGGCACATTTGTATTTAATGGCATTAATGACGATGAAAATGTGGTCTTTTCGCCAATACATTTTTTTTCCATCGGACATCATTTTAATTTTAACAATAAAATTTGTTTTTCAATTACAGTTGAACTTTTATTTCAGTTTTTATTAAAATTTTTTTTACAATTTTATGAGCTCGAACTAACCTAAACTATTCAGACACCTGACACCATGTTGTTCATTTGCTTGTAAAAATATAAGAGTAATTTATTATGTATGTATTGTAGTTACACTTAATACAATGTTGCTTATAACTATAGAGCAGAGGTGCTTATAAATTGTAGTATGAATAGAAGGATATCATGACAAGTAATGTTGTCGTGATATGACAGTTCATATCATAACACTTACGATGTCAGAAAAAAAATTTGTCTTATTTCTTCTCTTTTATTACAGATGATGCAAACTTGTGTAGCTCAAATTGCTGGTACATTCTATGAGACTACCCAAAATCCTGATAATTTTTACAGTAATGAGAACTGCCGCATTGAGATTTACAACGCATTATATGGTATCCTTATAACAACACATCATTGTTGTCCACCTCCTGCGGAGTTGGTTCTGGCAATTTTTCAAACTGCTTATGCGCGTGATAAGAGTATTAAAGTTCAAATTCATTGCAGCTTTATTATACAAAATCTTGAAAAAATAATTCATCCACAAAAAGAAAGTTTGTTATATGCTATTGATGCACGTGATCTACGTAACACATTCATAAAAATGGGTTCAGAAAATTTACTGCGAGAATTTGATATAAATTTTTCAAATTCGCAACCTCTAAACTCGTCGGTAACTAACTATGATAAATATAAATTGGAACATGTTTATAAAACGCAGACAGATATTTCATCAATTTCGGGAAAAAATAAAGAAATTGAAAGTAAACGCATATGTACAGAAGATTTTGGTGTAATCGAGTCTCTAAAGCACCATGTAGACAATGTTGTTATAATGAAAGCAAAGAACCAATCGGCAGACGATGGTAAAATATTGTCCATAGAAATTCCGGAAAATTTACCAATACCTCCAGAATTAGTGGTAAGCGATGATGACGATGTAGATAATGTCATATCAAGAGAAGAAGATGGCGGAATAAACATCTGGAATATTGATGAACCAGTGAAGAAAAAACAGAAGGTTGGAAATGAACATGATGAAAATTATGTAACAGCAAATAATTCAAACATCGAAAATAATACGGAGTATGCAGATAACATATTGGCTGAAATTGCATCTCAATTCATTGATGAATTGGAATAATCTTAAAACTTATAATAAAATTAGTGAAAATAATGATATGTACCGTTCTACTTCGAAGAGTTAATCAGACAAATAGGAATTTCAAATGATTTCGATATAAATTGTTAACAGAAAATTTGCTTTCATTTTCATCTTATTTTTGTTTTATTTTAGAAGGCGAATTAGATAAATGCATCATGTAAAATACAATATACATAATGTCACGGACATAGAAATAGGGCACATGTTTGTAGTCAGAGTTGGGCAAAATACATGGTTTGCGGTATTTAAAATGCAAAAAAAAAAAGATTACTGGCCATGTATTTAAAATACAAAATACTTACACATTATGTGCATATGTATTTAAAATACAAAATAATTGCAAATCATGTACATATGCATAAAAAATACAAAATACACCATTTTCATTCAAAGCACAAAATACATTAGAAAAAACTAACCTACAAAACAATGGGCCTGTTCGGAAATATCAGATTTTTTAATGTAGCATCAGACAAACAGCTTTGTTTGTTCAACTGATTTGCTGATCGTGTACTTTATGGTTTGTTACTTTTATGTCGAGGCAATAGCACCAGCACAATTATATAATATAAACCAGCACTTGAAACTTGGTTATAGCTCCGGGAACAAAAGACAACCGTTATGTTTAATTGATTTATTGTTTCTCGTTTTATTAGCATTAAAATGAAATCTTAAATACAAGGCTATTGCTGAATTGCAATAATAATTAAAATATAAATATAAAGAAAATAATAAAGAAAACTGCTTATACTGAGTTTTTTAAACAAAAGTAAATCAAAGTAAGCAAAATTAAAATAACCAAAATGACCAAATGTCATATATGTATGTAATACATTCAAAATAAAAAAAAAAAATTTAATAGAACAAATTAGTATAATGAGCAATAATATGCAACTGAAATGAACAAAAATAATATAATAAGCAGTAATACAGTTAAAGTTAAATGAAATAAAAGAAATGTGATCAGCAATTAAAGGTTGAGAATTTGTGCAGACATGTGTACATCAGTATGTTTGTATGTTTTAAGGGAGGTGTTGGCTGAAGTGGTTAGCGCGTTGACTACTAACCAAACAATGACTTGGGGCCCGGGGTTCAAACCCTGGCCAGAGCAAGTCAATCAACATCATTAATTTCTCTAATGTACATTAGTGAGACATTATTAATTGTTGTCGGACTATTTAAGTGATAAAGGCATAGCACTGGTCACTAAAAACTGTTCCGACAGCGATTGATGCTGTTCCAAACTAATGTACATAACATCGCCCTCCTTCGGCGGTTAGCAGAAACATAGGAGAAGTAAAACAATTAATAAAATGCCTGCTAATACAGCTTAACAATGTTAATTCATCTACTTAACACCGGATGTGCCCCAACACTGCTATAAAAGTTAACATAACGTGCAAAGCAGAGTTGTAAAAGCGTTAAGCCTTCTAAATTTTCAACATATATCTTTTCTACTCTATCCCTTTGCCTGAGTTCGGGCACAATGCACTGCATACGTAGGGATCATCATAGAGTAATGCCTGCCGAAAACTGCAAGAATCGGATAAAATGCTTGATCCTGAAATTTGCGAGCATGTTGGTCCCTTGAAGTTACAGCCATACGTCGCTGCTTTTAACGCAATGAATAAAATTGTACATGACTGTTTCTCCACGCAACATGCAGATATTACCGATTTAGATGAGAAGTTAAAAAAAAAACGTAAAGATCTAGAAAGTACTGGAACATCTCAAACTCTAAAAATTCATATTATACTTGATCACTTGAAAGAGGGTATTTCATTATTAAACAACGATGGTTTGGGTTTGTGGTCAGAATAGGCCGGTGAATCTGTTCACAGAGAATTTTTAAAATTTTGGGAAAGACTCAAAATAAATTTAATTGATGATTCATTATATTCTACCCGTTTAAAAAAAGCGGTAGTTACTTTTTCTTCACAGCATTTATAGAAACATGTGATAGCTATTATTCATTCTACATTAATTTTATAATGAAAAGTAAGTAATTTTGCAGTAGATTAGGCCTGCAAGGGATACCACTTTAAAAAAACGCACCACGATATTTATCTCGTTAGATGGTATGGATACAATATACCTTAATTATGATGAAAAATTACGGAAAAGCGAAAATCCACTTATCTTCAAAAAAGGATCAGCTAGGATTTCAATTCAAGCGGACTTTTAATGTACTATTAACTGCCAACAAAACACCGCTTTCCATTTTTATTGGCATTTTAGGTCAACCTGTTTGTACTTCAGGCGAGGTGTGTACTGTTGAGCGCATTTTTCAGTATCGGTTTTATAATTGTGTCTTTTACTTATCGGGACATCAATTATATGGAGCATCTCCAAAATAAAAATCATTTTATAATTACTCTCTACTTGTAACACTCTTGTGTTGTTTAAGTCTGGAGCAGTGATGCCAACTATTTATAATCGAAATGCGCACAGGAGTGTAACAAAATGCGCTAAATATTAATAAAACAAAAGGCGCTAAAAATATTCATTTAAATATAAGCTTTTTATTAGTTAAAAAAAAAGCTAATTTGTACCTTTGAGATCGGTTGTTATTATTATACTATTTTTGTAAACGTAAAGTAAAATAAAAAAATCGATTTAAAATTGTTCGTTTTCGAATAAAATATTTTCATTTTCATCTTCAGGCCATAAAACCGTTTTCATATAAAATTTCGACTTTCTGTATGTTTAAATTGAATTAATTTTTGCGCTAACATTTGCAGGTATTTTGTAATTTGAACAACATGATTTTTTTAATTTTTACACCATATTTTGAATGGATTAGTGAGTTAACTGTATTTAGACACACTGTTTCCTATTTTGGTTTTGAAAATATTAATTACGCTAAAAGATCTTTCCACCTCTGCATTTGAATATGGAAATGATAATATATTAATAATAGCCTTTTTCCACTAGCATACATTTTAGAGGAATGAATGGAATATGTTGAAAAAGTGAAACTTGCGTTTCCATTGGCAACATCTACCATCTTCTCAGCTGTCAAAAATATAAAAATACTTACAGCATAATTTTTTGTGGAAAAAAATAAAAATAAAATTAAAATGGATTTTGAAGAAACATTAATAATTGGACTCGTTCATGCTTTACAAGAACAAACAGAACTGTTAATGTAGTGTTCAGAAAAAAGCATTAAATCGAACTTCTTATATGAATTCTTTGGTTTTTTATTTATTTAAAGTTTTTATATGCATATCAAAAAAAGCGATTCCCTGAAAGACATGAGAGTTCTTTTTTGTTCCTCTCAACTCTTCTATTTTGTCCTGCCACAAGTCCAGCAACATATGTTCAAAATCCTGGTTCCATACCGTACGGAGACCTGTGCTTTTCATTACTAAAAACAAAAATAAATTACTATACTTATGTATGTACAACATATAAAGTTAAAAAAAAATAAAAACTTACGTGTGCCACTCATTTCGGTGTAAAATATTTTTCTTTCACAAAAATTAAACTATCAACAACGTATGTATCTGTCATTTTGCTAGAGATGACATTAAAATTATCGGAAGATGTTGATTGGAACAAAATGGTTTAGGAACATCTTTTAAAGATGTAGAAAGATGTTGACTTTTAGTACTGTGTATTTCTTATGGGAAGATGTTAACATCTTCTCAAATTGATGGTAGATGTTAGATGTTGCGTAGTGGAAAAAGGCTATAACAAAAGTTGATAACTTCAAAAATGGATTTTTATTCACTGAATTTTTTAAGTTATGTACTTCAATCCAAAATAAATCAGTTCTGTCTCTTTTCTCCATTCAACAAACTTCAAATTTTGAAGACAGTTTTCTATTTCTTCTATCTCCTTTTTATCATTTATAAATTCTTTTATAAATATAATAACATCTTCGGTGTTGTTTTTTTTCCACTGAAAAACCTCAAAAGAGGAGCAGTCACAAAAAATGTTATTATAAAAGTATATGGGCATTTCTCTAATGTCGATTGCGACATTCGTACGCATTCAAAGTGAAAATAAACATATGCTAAGACAATGTTTTATTTCGACAATAGCCGAAACTTATAGGTCTTGATTAGCACTATAATTGGTGGTAAGGTTGATTTTGGCCAGTTGTTTGTTTTCAAAATAATTACAAAAAACCAGGCGCCAAATCACCGTATACGATATCGAATTAACTATCGTATCGAATAACATTACGATACGTGTCGAATAAGCAAATTATGGCATACGATGCGCCAAATTACGATACAATTCATTCGATGTCGTATGCGATGAAAAATTTCGATAAATTCTGTTCGATATCGTATGCGGTGATTTTGCCCCAGGACATTCGCATGCTACAAAAACAGAAGTAGCTTTCAAAGCATACAAATCAAACACTGATTTCAGCGAAACCTGAAGGAATATTTTAATGCGACTAATTTTAAAATGTTATGCAGTGATGTATCTTAGTAATGGGACTTATTTTATTAAAAAATATTAAGTAGTTTAATTTTTATTTAATTTTAATCACTTTCGCATGCGACATGTCGCATGCTACATTTTCTTCCATCATACTTTGTATGTTTATTTTTTTACTTTTTATTTAATTAGACATGTAATTAGAGATTTTAAATATATTCAATATATTTATTTTCACAACCAAAATTAAGAACATAAAAAAATTTCTTCAATAAAGAATGGCGAGGTCGCATTTTAAAAAAAGTTGATTTTCCTACCACTTCGCTTGGAAAATCTTTTTTAAACAACTCATATGATTCAGTCACCGTCATTAACATAAAGCGCTTAGCTTCTAATCTGCCTCCAATTATAATGGTGTCTTTCTTTCCCGAAGCTTGCACACTATCATTATCATTCTGATAAAAATTGATGGCATTAACTAGGCTTTTTGATACTGTTCTGTTGGATTGGTTTACGTTCTCCCCTTCTTCAATCTGCTTATATTTTTTGACCAGGACGTCAAGAACTTTTAGCCTTTTGTGCATGTCATTTGGCATTGCATTCTCCACTTTTTTCACTGCTTTCGCCAAGGTTTGTGTACATTCGTAAGGTGCATTTTGGCTTTGACGTGCGTTTGAAATTTCATTTTCTAAGGGCCAAATTTACAGTAATTAGTTAGCTATTAGTAAACTAAAATGATAACTATTGTTTAACTAATACTTCATATTCACAGTGTATTATTTAACCAACACTCTTAATATGAACAAAAAATGGTAACCCTATCAAACTATTAACTTTCAGTACTGGCAATTCTGTTATATCATATGGCTTTTGTTTATATTTGATATATTATTTCTTAAAAAATGGCGTATACATTCAAGAACTTGCCACGCCACCTACTTGCTAAGACGGAATATATCCATAAAATCTTTTTACATTACGTTGGCGACGCTCAGCAACAATATTCCGCGTATTATAAGTACCAGTGTCTCTTTCAATATCGGACTCCGTGTTTTCAATTTCACATGCTATATCTAAAATTTTTCACAAAACAAAAATACTAATAATAAATTCTAATAATAATAATAACTAATAAGAAATTGCACTTACGATGTCGCACGCTACAAATAAGTAAGTAAAGAGAGCAAACCGCTGATTATTTTCCAGCAAATTTTTTAAATTTAATTTGAAGTAAAAATATCTGTTTGCTACTAATATTTGATGCGTATTGTACAAAAACCTTCGACTCAGTAATAACAAATGTTCTTTTTTAATGTCGCACGCAACATCGAAATATACGGTAAAGCAATGAAAAAATTTACCGTAATTGGTAATCGCATCGTTCCTTTTACATTTTTCTTATATTCTTTAAATATTAACCGAGATTTAAAAGAGCAAATGTCAATGCATAATGTCTCCCATTAAGATCATTAATCAAAACAAAATATGTAATAGAAATCCTTAAAACATAACTTTTGCACTTGTTCGACTTTGCATTCGAATATTTCAAAATGTGTTATAAAAAAATGTAAAATTTGTTTACACTAGTTAAATTTGGTAGATTCTTTATAAAAATATGTTAAAAAAACATACTTTTAATGACTTTGAATTTTTTGGCTGCGGTTGACATTTCTGTGGAAATGCCCATATACGATTTTTTTTTAAATGAACAGTTGTATTAAAAAGGCGCTAAAAGCACCAAACTAAAAAACAAAAAGCGCTAATTTATCGCTTTTTTTTAAAAAACGCGCTGATGGTGAAAAATGCGACTTTTGAGTAGTTGAAAAGCGCTAAATATAGCGCGAAATACGTTAAATTGGCATCGCTGGTCTGGAGTATGACCTGCAGCTATATTCTGTAACTCGCTAAAGCTAAATCTCCATCGCTAAAAAATGTCTAAAATCGTTTTAGAGAATTTTAGCTACATATTGAATTCTGTAATTCGTATTGCTAAATTAGGCAATGTCATAAAAATTAAATTCGCCGCAATATTGGCGTTTGCTCTGAGAGCAAACAATGCTCTCTCATCGCTAAAATGATATACATTTGTATTCTCTAAGCACATTTAAGCAACTTTTCTAGCTAGAAACGCTAAAATTTATGCAACGATATTTTGAAGGCGCTAAAAAGTAATTTAAGCAAAATATTTTTTATATCATTGTTGTTTAGCCTTTTTTTTCGAAAAATAATGTAGGAAACTACAAAAAGGATAAAAAAGGGCAAAAATATATGCTCATTTAGTATTTGGAATATCATAAAGAGTTTGCTTATGATAGGTTGAAGTGTTTTAGCTGTTATGAGTAGTTTAATTTAAATAAAACTCAAATACTAAATTTTATATAAAAATGTATTTAATAAAAAAAGATTTTTACAATATTACAAAATTAAGCAAAACTCTATACACAAATTTTAAATTTATTATGATCAAAAATATTTTTATGCAAATAAATACTTTCAAATAAATACGCCACAGTACCGCCAGCTAACACCACTTAGAAAAAATTTTCAATTGTTTACTGAAATTATTTCTTAACAGTGATGCCATCTCTTATAAATGTTCCCATAACTTTCGAACGTAATGCTTTCTTGAGAAATTACTACGCAAAAATCATGCGCTTTACAATTTCAAAATGCATGTGCTGCAAAAAAACAATAAGTTTTGACTAGAACTTTGTGAAATAGCTTTAAAAAATAGACGTTTTAAAACATATTTTAAAAATTTTTTTTAACAAAATACAATCATTGTTACGGAGTATAAATTATAATGTAAGGTAACACTAATATAAAATGCCAAATATACACGCATATATATTTGTCTCTTTTCAATATTATATTATCAAATAAGAAAGAAAGGAATGGTCTAATGATAGCAAATTGGCTACGGCGAAAAGAGTAAATTTTAGCTAAGCGATTAGAGTTACAGAATACCTTTTTAGCAAAATCGCTAAAATTTTCGCCCTAACAATTTTAGCGATCGAGATTTAGCTTTAGCTACGAGAATTACAGAATATAGCTGCAGATCATCTACTTCAAGCCAAAAAAGCTGGTAGTCATCGACCTATAGTTCCAACGCCGTTCTCAAAGAAATATGGACAGATGACACATCCAGCTCAAAATCCACATCCAACAGTGACTTTTTTGTGACGCCCTTGGATCTCACGCGGATTGTATCGTCAGAAATCCGACAATAATCACCCTTATTCTACTTGACGGCGTCAATGTCGTTATCAATTTTGAGTCAACATCACTTTTACTCAACTTCAACACTAATTTTATATTTTGTAACCATGTTGAGGTCAATTTCCCTAATATAGAGTAAAAACAACACAAACGTTAAATTACAAAGTAGAATACTTTGATGACAACGGACTATGAGTTTGTGTTGATTATTAGTAATTTCCAAACAGTGATGAGTTTCGTACTAACCAGAACTGTTTCAATATGTAGAATAAAAAATGAATTAAAAATTAATTCTCGTATTATATTTCTGTTGAAAACTGGTTAAATAGTTGATATTCTTCTCAATTAGTATCCACTTTACGAAAATTGTAAAGATGGACAATTGAACGCTGATGAGTACTGATACGTTCTGCTAAAAACTGATTGGATATATATAATAATATTTTTCAACATAAAAAAAACTCTTACTGCCTAACCCACGATATCGAACGATGTCGATCGCTTGATTTTTAGACGTAAAAAATCTATCTTGCGTTCCACTAATAATCGATTTTATTTAACTTATTAATTGTTCACTGGAAGAAAAGCTAAACAAATAAATATAATCGGTTATTAGTGGAACGCAAGATAGATTTTTTACTTCTAAAATCAAGAGATCGACATCGTTCGATATCGTGGGTTAGACAGTTAGTAATTTTGAATTTTCATTAATTCAATAAAACTTTAGCTTTAAAGCTATGGTAAT
This sequence comes from Lypha dubia, assembly GCA_947311025.1. NCBI lineage: Eukaryota > Metazoa > Arthropoda > Insecta > Diptera > Tachinidae > Lypha > Lypha dubia. The sequence goes on along the minus strand of OX371260.1, from coordinate 99,988,694 downwards.
AAATGGAAGCACAGATGAAAATATAATAATTGATGGAGAAACAATAGAAAAAGTGGAAGAAATTAAATATCTTGGTGTTATCTTCGACAATAAATTGAAGTTTGACTTGCGTTTTAATTATATTTGCAATAAGATCTCCAAAAAAATTGCTTTTATGAAACGAATTCGAAACAAAGTGTCTACAATAACATGTATAAGAATATATAATACTATTATAAAACCGCATTTCGAATATTGTTCTACTTTACTGTTTCTTGGAAGTCAACTAATGAAGAGCAGGCTGCAAAAATTACAAAATAAAGGCATGAGATGTATAATATTAAGATGTCATAGACTAACCCACGTAATATACATGTTAAATAATTTACAATGGCTATCAGTCAACCAAAGGCTAATATTGAACGTACTGGTATTTTTATATAAAATGAAAAATGGAATGCTGCCTACCTATTTACGAAATCAGTTAGTATATGTTGCGGACGTGCAACCATATAATCTACGAAATAAACATGATTCCTTCCTTGATAGTGTGGTGTCCAAGGAATTCGATTTCAGGAACTGCAAAAACGCATTTAGCAGGATTAATATTAATTCCGTACTTTTTAAGTCTTTCAAAAATAATTTTAATATGAGTGGCATGTTCTTCAGCAGATTTTGAAAAAATACAAACGTCGTCAATGTAAACGAATACAAAATCGAGTCCCCTGCAAACTTCATCAATAAAGCGCTGAAAGGTTTGTGCTGCATTGCATAACCCAAAAGGCATTCTCAAAAATTCGAATAATCCAAATGGAGTTATCACAGCTGCTGTCTTCTTAATATCTTCCGGATGCACAGGAATTTGATAAAATGCTTTTATAAAATCCATTTTAGAAAAAATTACAGCGTCATGAAGATTCATGCATGTACTGAAACTCGTCTTTAGCTGCTTTTAACTTGACTGGATCTAGACCTCTTGGTCTGCAATGAACGCTTGGACCTAGAGTGATAATGTGATATGTGTCGTGATAGGATTCAAAAGTGTCAGACGGTATAAAAATCTCTGGATATTTTTTTAACAAATTATGAAATTGACTTTCACTAGTAACCATTTTTATGCCAGCAAAGCAATCATTAACAATGTTACCGACAGCTTTGTTGTACCATCAACTAATAATTTTTCTTTCAGATCTGGAAGAAGATGATAATGGCGAAGGAAATCGGCTCCAATAATTGGACGGGAAACATCTGCAAGTATGAAATTCCATCTAAAAGCTTCTGCGTAGACCTAATTAAGAACTATAGAGCCAAATGTTTTGATCTCTGTGCCATTTGCTGCATAAAGTGACAATTTTTTAGGTGACTTATGATTCTTCCCCTGGTAGACAGAAATTTCTGCTCCTGTGTCGACAAGAAATTGAACTTTTGAATGTTTTTCGGTGACAAATAAACGACCGTTATAAAATTCATCTATACAACCGGTCGATGAACTTGTATGACTCAAATTTAGTTTTTTGGGGTTGAAAATTCGCGCCTTTGGGGCTGTGCACATATTACGTAACGCTCCAGGGGGGAGGGGGGGTTAAAGATTTGTTACGGATTAAAAATTTGGGGGGGTATAAAATCTCTGAAAATAATGAAAATAATATGTGCACAGCCCCTTTTCAGCAAAACGCCAATGATACCAACATAAACCAGTATCTCTTCTACTAGTTGAATTTGCTCTTGAACGCGTTCGAGCTTTTGTATGTGAATTGTTTTCCCTTTGAACTGACCTGGATCGTGTTTCAAGAGCATCAATTCTGGCGATAATGGTATCTAATTTTGTTGAAAAACTATCTCTGCTTAATGATGGAGATATCTCAGAAACAAACATTGAAGTTGAATTAGAAAAAGCTTCAAGGATTTTATCTGCTCTGCAAACGATTTGATTATGCGTTCTTTAAGAGCATCATATTTTACCAGGAGAGGGAGGAGAAATAATGATATCTTTCACCAGATATAATACTGATTGATCCAAATTCATCACCAGGTATTCAAATTCCACTCATACGGAAACTTGCTTCAATTTGTAGAAACCAAACCTCTGGTTCATCTTTCCAAAATGTTGGTATTTTAGGAGTTTTTGCAGATGATATTTCAGGAACAACTACTGGCTCTACAGAAGGCTGTCTTGAATCCCCAGTAGATTTATTTTGTGATGTAGATGGATTATTATCTCCAAAAACAGGCATTTTGGTTGTTGCAATAAATAAAAATTATGTTAAATATTTTGACTCTCTTTTACGGGGACACCAATTATAAATGATAACACATTTATCAGCCCAATTACGAATATTCCCTAGGAATTTCTCTCCCACGAAAAATATTTTTCTCGAGAAAAAATTTCCCCAATTATAAATTTTTATATGTAAATAAAAGGGAAAAGTGAAAAATCTCATGCGGAATTTATATTCATAATAGGAGGAATGGGAAAAGCTAAAAAATTCCCACGGAATTATTATTCGTAATTGGGCTGTATATATACAAAATATTAAAAAGAAAGTTTTTATTTTATTTAATAAATGTTGATGAAAAATTATTTTAACTCAAAAGGAAAACTTAAAATTTATGACAAAAAAATTGAAAAATATTAACAAAATATTTATAAAACGCAAAGTATATTGATACATACATCCATAGCAATTTTCTTCTTGGTGCGGGCTGTTGTCTAACCACATCATTGGTATACCAAAAGGCATAGCCTTCTTCTTTCCACTTTTCCATTGCATAAGAGTTGAATAGCAATTAAAACAAACTTTTTTAGGGGCATAGTTTACGTCAGTGATAAACTCTTTAGAGAAATATTGTTTATAGGCTTCCAAAAAATCGCTCGTATTGCCACATTTTTCATCACTTGCTATGAAACGTCCGCAAACATTACAAAAATGGTTCATTTTACATTTTGGTTCCGACATTTTTAATACAATATATATTATAGAATTTTTTTTTTATTTTTATGAAACCGATGCACTTAATTTAATCACAAAATGAAATAAAAAAATAATAGCGAATTTTATCACGACCGAGCGAAAATTATAAGACATCAGCTTCTGCTGAGTTCCGAGTCTTAACTGTATCTTTATTTTTGACATTAGTTCGCTTGTACGAAAAAAAAAATCGCTGCCTGTGCGGTGGTTGAAAACAAAAAAGTTGTTTTTTTGGTATAAAAACACCTTTGAAGAAGAGGAAGACGAGGAAAAAGTGGAAGCTGAGAAGCATATTATAGATCACACAGTTTTGTGGAAAATATTTTCAAAAAGCATAAAAAACAAATAATTTTTCCTACATTTTGCTTCATTTCAATTGTTGCACAGGTCTCTAGCAATAATTTGGCTTTTACAGATTTAAAAAATATCAATTAGTCGACGAGTTATAGCCAAAAAACCATATAAAGAATATGCTGAAAATCGGCATTTGACTGCAAAGTTCGAAGGTCGATTAAAAAAAAGATTCGAACTAACATAAACAAACGCCGCGATACGGGTCTTCTAATTTAGCCTCTATTTTCACCCCTCACTCTCAGAATCGTCCTAACTTTTGCTAACCTGAATTTGTTCCACAGTGTTATCTTATGGCTCGATTATGGATAGCAATCGAAGTTCAGTTGCGTTGCCAGCTGGCAACTGAAAATTTGTGCTTGCCAGAAAAGCACTAAAAAGCAACTGAAACTGGCAGCTCTCAGTTGCCATCCGTAATACAATTCTCAGCAACTGGCAACGCAACTGTGATTCGGTTGCCATCCATAATCGACGCATTATATAAATTTTGGTTTGTAGTGGAAACTGTGAGTGCAGCTACGTACCACTTTTCGAACTACTTCTCTTGCATTTATGATCCATACCTTTTGACGAAGTATACCATAGTAATATTTTCGGCCCAGCATGCAGATGAACGCGATGTAAATGTTCAATGTAGAGTCTAACGAAGCGATGGTTTTTGGGAAGTAAAGCAGGAAATCGAGCATCAAAAGGGATGCGCGCCTTAGATAGTCTTTCACCAACTCGAATTATATTAAAAGTAATTTTGTCAATAACCATTTGGTGTATAAATGGAGTAAATTTTAGCAGTTGAGGTTGAACAAAGTTATTGTTTATGAGGGCGGTTAATTCCGTACCAAAATTGGTTTGTTGTATGTAGGACACAATTTTCCAGAATGTGTTGTCCAACTCATGGGATGGGATGTGAATAGGGTTCCCACATTTTTTTTTGCAATTAAAGTACATTGGTTGTTAAAGGTTAGGAAAAAAAAGTACACAGTATAAAAATAAAGTACAATTTATTTTTCTTTATTGTTATATTTGAAAACGTATTTTTTATTGCTTTTCGCAAGTTTTATCAAATAATTATCATCTTTAAATTAAAGTAAATAATTAATTCATTTTTTTATCAGATTCAGAGACGCTTTGTTTCTTTCGTCTCGCCATTTGCTCTTCATTACAGAAAAAACTCTCTCTGTGAATGCTGACGTGGCAGGAATAGAAATTAAAAATGAAATTACTTTATACAAATTTGATAAATTATCATCAGTCTTTTAAATAATAGCTGCCATTTACTTGCTGTAGATAATTCCGCAAAACCTTCAGAACTGTGTAGCTGATCATAAATTTTGTTTTGTTCTCCATAAATATCATATTTATATTTGTAGTTTTTGTAGATTTAAATGTTCGTTTATGCTAACAATCAGGCATGTCACAGAAACAAATTCCGATCAAAAGTGGAATTTAAACCGTATTTGTTTTCTTCAGAAAACGTAAACCGACAAATTTTATCGATATGAAACCACTTTCATTTTCTAAGTGGAATTGATAATTTAAGTAGCATAGATACCAATTAACTGTACAGAACAACTTTATGTGAATAAAAAATACTATTGACTTAATAATTTTTGGAAAATGTATACATTTCAATCTTTAAAATAAATTTTGTTACCAATTTTAGAGAAAATCATTTTTAGATGACGAAATAAACAAAACGTCGTAAACGTATTGTTGCCACCTTTTTATTTCGTACAAACCACTTTTTATTGGTGTTCCGCAGACGAGTCTAATTATGCTGGCATAACATGAGAGTTTTTTGGCGAGAGGGGTGAAGAGAGCGGTTTTTCGTTGGAACAATTTTTCAACCAGCCTCATTCCCGCACAAGCAGCACAAAACTAATACATACACAAGCCAAACATCAAATGAATACAAAAAACACTAACACACACAAAGCTGAGTACACGTATACATTTTATGCCAGATGAATTAGTCTCGTGTGTAAAAAAAAGAACAAAAATTGTGCGGCTTAAAAATTCATCTCGTGTGCGGAACCCCATTAAGTACAAAATAATAAATGTCGTCGACGCAATTTTTTAAAAGAATTTTGATTCAGTTCTTCTATTGCCGTAACAATGGATATGCCGGGCATTTTAATATTTTTTTATTTATCAAACACAAAACTATTTTTCCAGTTTCTTTTTGTTTACAACAATCAGCTGCGTGTATTTTTCATTACGTTGCCATATTTAATGCACAAAAATAACTTTTAAATTTTTTTCGATTTAATGAAAAAGAAAAATTTCTAAAGAACCTAAAACGAAATTGATCGATTTGGTAATACGGAATGAAATCGATTTCGATTTTTTTCTGTGACATACCTGATTGACTTATTATTTTTTGGAAAAGGTATACATTTCAATCTTTAAAATAAATTTTATTACCAAATTATGCGAAAATCATTTTTAGATGACGAAATAAACAAAACGTCGTAAACGTATTATTGCCACCTTTTTATTTAGTACAAAATAATAAATTTCGTCGACGGAATTTTTCAAAGGAATTTTGGTTCAGTTCTTCTATTGCCGTAACAATGGATATGCCGGGCATTTTTATATTTTTTTATTTATCAAACACAAAACTATTTTTCAAATTTTTCTTTATTTTCTTTTTGTTTACAACAATCTGGTGCGTGTTTTTTTCACTACGCTGCCATATTTAATGCACAAACATAACTTTTTAATTTTTTTTCAATTTAATGAAAAAGAAAAATTTCTGGAGAAGCTAAAACGAAATTGATCGATTTGGTATAACGGAAAGAAATCGATTTCGATTTTATTCTGTGACATACCTTAATATTATCAACTTCAACTTTGCTCTTTAAATTTTTATTGCTAATTGTAAATAACCAGTTTGTATTTTTAAAATCAAACCATTTATTCAGGTTATTCATGTGAATTTCCCTGGTCAGTTCCGGTGCAGACAAAAGGTTAATTTTTTTGCTTGTTTCATATCCAAATATCCCAATTGCCATGACATAGTCAGTCTTAAGAAAACGTAAGTCTTGGAAAGATTTCTGCGGAAATGTGGAATCCCTCTCCGACACTAACAGGCTGCGCAAAATTCTGGCCAAACAACCGTCCGTACCTGGATTCATCCAGAAACTAGACGGCAAATGGACTACTAACTCCTTGGAGTCCCTAGAAGCCCTAATGGAAACTCACTTTCCGGGCTGTTCCCCTTTTATGGAGGTACAAAACGCTTCCCCTCCTGCCCGGAGTATGACGAACGTAGCAATAACTACTGACAGACTTCACTGGGCTATTAAAAGCTTCCATCCGTACAAATCACCTGGTCCAGACGGAATCATTCCCGCAGATCTACAACACAATTTAGACCTTGTTACACCCTGGCTGCTCATAATATACAGAGCATGTCTTGACTGGTCCCATATTCCGCAAAAATGGACCAAATGCGATGTAATTTTCATCCCAAAAGGGGGAAAAGCATCGCACTCGAAGGCAAAGGACTTTAGACCTATCAGCCTTACATATTTTCTTTTAAAGACTTTAGAAAGACTGATCGACGTTCATATTAGAACTATAACAATCGACAGAAATCTTTTATCAGCCAATCAACACGCCTACACCAAAGGCAAATCGGTTGAGACGGCGTTACATTCGCTCGTAGGTCACATTGAAGGGTCACTTGAGCATAAGAATTATACTCTAGCGGCCTTCATGGACATTGAGGGCGCCTTTAACAATATCAACTCGGATGCTATTACCCAAGCTCTCACAGAGCTAGGAATAGAGCAGTCACTATGTCAATTCATCAAGAATTTGCTTGAACGCAGAGCCATCACATCTACCATGGGGGAAGCACGCATTACCAGGTACGCCCGCAAGGGTACGCCACAAGGTGGTGTCCTATCCCCTCTGCTATGGAATGTGGCATTAAACGTCCTGCTTAGTAAACTGGAGTCCATGTGCGTCAATACTGTTGCATATGCAGATGATGTGGCAGTGACTATCTCAAGCTTCCATCTTGACACAATTAGCTACAGGCTGGAAGATGCACTCAGTGAGGTCTGTAAATGGTGCTCACAGAACGGCCTCAGCGTCAACCCAACCAAAACGGAACTAGTGCTCTTCACTAGAATATACAAAATTCCCACCTTCACTCTACCCAAAATAAATGGCACTACACTAGCCCTATCGGATAAAGCCAAATTCTTAGGCATTATCCTTGATAATAAATTAACATGGAGAGACAATCTTCATGCTCGTGCAACAAAAGCCGTAGCGGCATTATATGTTTGCAAGAAAGCCATTGGTCCTACCTGGGGCATAAGTCCCAAGGGGATTAATTGGATATTTGAAACGGTCATCAAACCAACTCTTTTCTATGGTGTAACAATCTGGTGGAAAGCACTGGACTTGGCAACAAACCGACAGCGAATTGAGAGAACTCTCCGCTTAATGGCAATCATGATAACTGGTGCCATTAGAACTACGCCCACAAAGGCCCTTTTTGCTATGCTGGGCTGGCTTCCAGTCGATCTGTTGGCTAGGAAGCTAGCTCTACGCACTGCGGTGCGACTTAGTACAACTGACGCATGGAAATATCGACCATGGGGTCACGCTAGCATTGTAGAGACCATGGGAACTATCCCTGATCTCATCGACTATTGCATTCCAAGACCTTCCTTTTATAGAGCATTTAACTACTCTCTATCGGAGGACCTCCCCCCTACACCGCACGGGGCCCTACGAGTGTTCACGGATGGCTCCAAACGGTGCTCCACAGTTGGCGGGGGTGTCTACATTGAAGAATTCGGGATCAGGATTTCCTTCAGACTCCCGGACGAATGTAGTATCTTACAAGCTGAAATATCCGCCATCAAAAAGGCAACAAACTGGCTACGGTACTATAGGATAACAAATAGAGTTATTCATATCATAACCGACAGCAAACCTGCAATAATAGCAATTTCGGGTGTGTACACAACATCCCTCCTTACCCTGGAATGCAGGAAATCACTTAATACAGTGGCTAATTGTTCTAGTGTTACCCTTATTTGGGTACGGGGACACGGAGAAAACACAGGCAATCTCATCGCTGACAATCTGGCCAGGAGAGGTACAGAGTTAGAGGCCGCTGAAATTGACAATTTCTGTGGTCTTCCGCTCTTGGCCTGCTGGAGGCGAATCGAGAAAGCCCTTATGCAAGAGGCACAAACAAGATGGTTTAATGAACCATCCTGTACCACAGCAAGGACCCTATGGCCTTGCATTGATATCAACAGAACCAAAAATCTGAACTTTCCAAAACCGCAATTGCGCAATCTTGTGGCCACGGTCACGGGACACTGCACCTTCGGAACCCATGCCAGACGCATGGGTCTACCATACAATGAGTATTGCTCCAGCTGCAATGACGAGGAAGAAGAAGAAAGCATCGCACACCTTCTATGCCTCTGCCCAGCTATGGAGGATCACCGCCTCCGCTTTCTAGGCAGCAGATCCTTTAGTACCCTCTCCGAGCTCTCAAATACGGAACTCGGTTGTATTAGCTCCTTCATCAGGAGCAGTGGATGGTTCGCCCAATAGGGGGCTCGACATCCTGGATGTTCTGCAAGACAACTCCTTGCTTTGGTTTTTCCCACCTGTTTCTGCTTTCTACTATTCTCTTGCTCTTCTATGGTCTTCCCTCATCTACTCTTCTTCCGACTCTTCTAATCTCCTTTCCTCCATCACTCGTCTTCACTACAGGTAGCACAATGGGACCATATCAGGACCCAAGTGAGCTGGAATCTAATCTTCCATTTACCAGCAGCCTGCTAACCTAACCTAACCTAACCTTGTGCAAGAACTTGAAAAGAATCCATCACTGGCTAGAGGATTTCGCAGCGGAGTTGCTCATACTAGTATTGAACCGAAAATAACTTTCAAATCTTAAAAAGGATAAAAATAACACATTACGGGAAATTATTGCTTAAAATTTGTTACTTATTTGTCATCGGGCAAGCTAAAAATATAAGACTTCTGTCTAAGCAGTCTTCTTTCCACTGTCCGAATGGAGAAAAAAAATCATTTTTATTTTAATGTATGCACAAAAATTTTATTTATTTAAAAACTCTTTTACCGAAAATAGTCAAATGTTAGATATGTGTGTTGTATGTTTCGATAAACAGTCAACATTGTCACAATACTGTTAAGGAATACAACATTAGTATTGACATTGTGTTCTATTGATGTTGCCTTAAAATTGCCGACGCCTAATAGAATAAGGGTGAATAATTTATTTCTTTTAATTCCAATATTTTTTTAATTTTGATTCCCATTTTTTAAAAACTGCATAAAAATACTTTTTTTGTAGAATAATTAACTTTGTTTTGCAATAAAAAAAACCAAGTTAAGCAAAACTAGTGGTTAAGTTTTTTGGGACAAATATTTAATAAATGTGAACGTAACTTCAGTTTGGTAAAAAAAACATTTTACTTAATATCCATTGAAAAAAAGACGTGCCTATGAGCCTCGGCCTTTAAGTCAATTTCGCATTATTGAAAACTGTTAAATTTTTTATTATTGGAAAAAAGATTTTTATTTTGGTAATTTCACTTTGGAAATCTGCATGCTTATGAATATTAAAAATTATGATTCAATATATTTAAGCATATACTTCACGTTGTACTTTTTCCCATGCTGACATAGGTCCATGTTCTGGTCTATATTTTACGTTACAACCATCAGGTTCTAAGCGGTTATCATTACGTAATTCTTCGTAACGTTCACGATCATACTTGGTAAATCCCCATTTCTTTGAGACGTATATCTAAAAATATAATTATAGTTAAAATTATAAAAAATTATTAAATTATTTGTTTAATCAGAAATATAACTTTATTTATCTTATCTCATATATAAAAAATTGCAAGTGTGTTGTGACTTTATAACTGACGAACGGTCAAACCGAATTCGATTAAATTTTTAGGGTTTGTTCGTATGGTCGTGTAGATGGTTTATCTAGTGGTCTGAAACTATCGATAGCACTATCGATAGTTGCTGACTATCGTTTTACCATCGATAGTTTTGAATACTATCGATTGTTTTCGATAGTTTTTATTTTTCTTATTTTACTGTTTTATCGTTTATTTGCATGCGCTATTGACGGTAAAACATGTTGGCAGCACTTTTTATTACAAGAAAATTTTCAACGTACATTTACAAATTTTTTTTTATCAAAAAGTGTTTATAAAATTGTAAAGCTATTTAGTTTGGCAAAAATATGGATAGATTCATCAAAGGAATTGAAAAGGGCAAGTATTTCATATAAAATAAATAAAATTAAATATAAATTAAAACTAATAATAAAAAAGATGCCACCGTAAGCTGGGACAATGAGAACTCTATCTATGTGTGCACTGACTCTGATGATACCGAGAAATCGGGAAATAAAAAGAAGCGGAAAAAGGGATTTTCTACTGTTTGGAAATATTTTAAGAAGTCTGATGACAAGAAACTTGCTAAGTGTACGCAATGTGGAAATGAATATAAAACTAGTGGAAATACTAGTAACTTACGAGATCATCTTAAAAGATTCCATCCCAACCTGGACAGAAAAGTGGATGAGACAAGTTGTAGTCCAAGCGCTTCATTCTCAAATTCAAGGAGTGCACAAGCAAGTATGAGATCCGTTAACTCATATTTCAAACGAGCTACTGAATATGAAAACAATTCCAGGCGCAAAGAGGATATAGATCGTGCATTGATTAATATGGTGACTACCGACCTGCGTCCTTTAAATATTGTTCAAAATGAGGGTTTTGTTAAATACACCAAATGTTTAGATCCACGTTATGTCCTTCCAAGCGCCAAGTATTTAAGAGACGTTCTTTTAAAAAATGAGTTTGATGCAGCGAAACTGAAGCTAAAAAATATATTATCTAAAGTTTCTCATGTTGCAGTCACGTGCGACGGTTGGACGAGCATCGCAAATCAAGGATATTTATCAATTAATTGCCATTTTATCGATAATGATATGAAATTGCGATCAGCGGTTTTATCAACAGAGCCATTACTAGAAGCAACGAATCACTCAGCGGCTAATATCGCACAAACTTTGCGAGCTTCCTTACCAAAATGGAATGTGTTCGATAAAGTTTGCTGCGTGGTGACGGACAATGCGGCTGTTATGTTTAGTGCATGTAACATTTTAGAAAAAAAAACATATTCCGTGCTATGCACACACTTTAAACCTGGTTGTCCAAGACGGCTTGTCCCAAAATGAAAGTTTAAAAAATTTAAGAAAAAAATGTAGAAGCATTGTGCAATTTTTTAAATCCAGTGTCATAGCCTATGAAAAATTTAAAATTGAACAAAATAACGGCAATCCGTATTGCCTAATACAGGAAGTTCCAACAAGATGGAACAGCACATATGCCATGATCAAACGTATAATTGAAACAAATCAATATATTTCTAATGTTTTGTTATCAACATCTAAAGCGCCTACACCATTTACCGCAGATGAAATTAATGGATTAAAATAAGTTGCTTCAGTTCTTGAAATTTTTCAGACGGCGACAGAAAAGGTAAAAAATTCAGCTTTTTTTTAATATTGCCTATCTTAATAATGTAATATGCATATGTTTGTTTTTAAGGTATCTGGCAATAACTACGTAACTCTTTCACTTATCATTCCCATTTCATATGGGATACATGAGCAACTACATATGTCTACAACAAAAAGGTTTACTAACATCTGAAGGTTTATTATTATGTGGTAGCCTAATAGAATCGGTGCGAAAACGACTAAATCCGTATGAAACACGTACTGTAACAAGAATGGGAACAATTTTGGATTCACGCTTTAAAAAGGAGGGGTTCGAGTCGGCAAATAATGCTGCACAAGCAGATATTAAGCTGGAGGAAGAAATGTCGTTGATTTTTGCAAAAGAAAACGAATTAAGACAAATTACAGTTAATAATTACAGTAACACCGAAAGCTCAGAAAATACACCATCGTTATTTGGCTTTCTGCAGAATAAAATTAATTCAAAGAATAAAACCTCCAGATCTGACGCAATTATAGTAATTAGACAATACATGGAAAGGGTAAATATTGCCTCCGATGCTGACCCTCTTCTTTATTGGAAGGTATTTTTTTTTTCTTAAGTATAATATAATTTTTTTCATTTGAAATTTTTTTCATTCTGGTGTCTGCAGATGACTTTAAGCCTTTGAAGATGTGCATGTTGAAATATTTTTGTATACCGGCAACTTCGACAGGATCTGAAAGAACATTCAGTAAAACTGGACTCATTATTTCAAACCGGCGAAGCAGATTAAAACCGAAGAACGTAAATATGCAAATTTTTTTGCATAAAATTTATGTACATATTTATATAAGTTATTTTTCTTTAAATAATTTAATAATTAAAAATAAATTTTGTGAATTTAATAAATCTCTGAAGTTATGTTTGTTGTAATCCCTTTATTTTACTTGTATCTACCAGCTCTTTGAGATATTCAAACAAATTTTATAGCTAAAATGTAAGTGCAGAGAACTATCGATAGTACTGACTATCGATAGTTTCAGACCACTAGGTTTATCTAATGGCGTTTTCTTTTCTGACAAAAGTGTTGCATTTATGCTACATTATTTAATTTTCGTGATCCATTCTAAAAAATATGTACATAACATATTTAAAAGCGATTTCTATCTTTTCTAAATATGTTGCACCAATAAATGGCAAAATATGCAACATATTTGACCCTCTACTATCAAGTCGGGGTGAGAGACTGCCCTTTTTTACATCTTTGTTAAGTACCTTTTTATACAAGTAAGAACTTTTATTCTTGTCATTCTATTTGCTCAAGCGAAAAACTTATTATTTAAAAGTTAAAAACAAAAATTAATAACAAAGGAATTTTAATTGAAGAATAAAATTTTGAAGCTAAATTGTTGCAGTTTATTATACATAGGTAATAGAAGCGGATGGGAAAACAATGTTGCTGACGACTTTTATTGATAAAATTGCGCTAGAAACCGTAAAAACATGGAAACGCTACGTATACATTAATGTTAAGCACAAATATCTTGTACCATTGTGGCAATAAAAAATTTACCACCTTTTTGTTCAGAAAAGAAGACGCCATAAAGTTTGCACGAAAACGGTCGACGCGTTCGTGAGTTATGACTTTTCATGACAACATGTGATTTTGTCCATAAAAAAAAAAACAACAACAATACGTAGGCGTATATGAGCGTGTGCGGTATGTATGTATACTGTGTGCTGACTTCATACACACGGTAAATATAAATTGTAGCGCATAAGTTTAAATCGAAATTTATAGAAGTAAATATCTTCCGTGCGAAGCCGGGGCGTTCAGCTACATTCTTATATAATTGATACACGTATTGCGATTTATATTCTTTAGTTTGTTAAACACCTCTGTTAGGATCTAAATTTTACTCCTGTTGCTAGCAACTTTGTATTATATAGGGATAGGGAAATTTATTTGGATTCTAAGATTTGCCTTCGCCATCTATATTTTTACTCGTTGTATTTACTTGTTCTTTGAATCTTGAACGAATATCAACGACATTTCTTCCTCCTTTTTTAAAGTATTATTTCGAAATAAAGAATCAGAATCTTCTCATATTAATATATGAAATTAATTGTGTTTTATTTGATATTATATTTTTTTCATACCAAAATCGGACAAATGGGTTGATGAGTGGGGAGAATGGTTCCTCCACATAAGAAAATAGCTTCCGGGCGAAGCCGGACAATCATCTAGTATGTACATATATATAATCATTGTGATTGATCGTGTAAATATCGTTGGCTAAAATCCATAACCACGTAACTAACAAAATAAATGAGAAATCGGTTTTTTATTGATTATAATGCATATCATCAACATCCATGCCCCCACCTATTTTTACTCTGATATAATAAAAATTAGACATTTTATAAGCAAAACCCGAAAGTACGTAACTACTTATAAAGTACGTAAATATGACATATTTTGTTTCTACTGAAAAATAATAAAAATGTAAGATATGTGGTTTTGGATTTCAGCTAACGATATGTAATAAAAATATCTGTTTTTGTAAAATCGTCGCGTGTGCGACGATTTGGACCTTGGTTACGGTCGAACTCTACAAAATACTAATAATTGAATTCTTTTAAATTTTGAATGCATTCAAATTCTAAAATTTTGTTTTTGTATCAAATGTAATTATTCGAAAGAAAACATATGGAAAAATTATTTCGACAGTAAATAACATCACAATAATTAATTTCAAGCAAATACCAAATTTAGAATTGATTGCAAAATTTTTACGTTGCAATCAAATTGGTCAAGAAAAAAACATGCAATTAACTGAAGATTACATTTTTTTAAAATCAAATAATTTAAATTGAGTACAAAATTATTTTCTATCTCTACCATTAACGTTTAGTGAGGTTGCAAATTTCCAATTCATTACTATAAATCAACAAAATTATTGCAATTATTTTGCAGTACTACCTCTAATAAGTCCAGGCATATTAGGATTTCACCTCGGAATGAGAAATAATCGGCTATAAATTTCTGTATACCGTTATTTTGGTACCCTAAAATTTTTCTCAAAACCTACCTGTCGTAGGGTGTCCGCGTCTTCAGATATCTCAAGCTCAAAAAATCGATTTTTTACACATTTATTGCAAATATCTCGTTTCCTATGGGTTTTATGCTATTTATATTTATTATAAATATTGTAGAGGATTAAATTCTCTACAATTTTGGTTTAATGATTTTTTTTATATCTAGAACCATTTTCGAGATAGAGGGCAGAGCGCGCGCAGTGTTTAACTATTTAGAGTACCATTTGAGGTCAAACTGTAATCCCGATTAAAAACATGCTGTATAAAGTTTAAAAATTATTGATTAATATATATACCAACCAACTTTCAGCTTTCTAGCTATATTGGAAGTACCCAATACATAAAAGGGGAACCCTAGTCCCCCCAGGTAAAGTGCCCCCTTAAAAAACATTTTTTTGTTAATTTCTCAGCAAGACCTACCTGTGTACCGAGTTTCTGCTCTCTACTATACTGGAAGTGCCTAATAATATTGATGAGTCAGTGAGTGAATATGTACTAAAATATGGACTTTTCACACCTTAATATCTCGGGAAGCTTTTACGCTAGCACTTTCAAATTTAACCTGTGAGGTCACCTCTGTGGGGAGACCTTATGTTTGAAGTTTCATTATATTATGATCAAGAGGAGCAAAGTTATGAGGGGGGTAAAAACAGCTCGAATGGTTTTGAGTAAATATACACACTGTGTGGCCGGAACTTGGCCATCTTTACAATTTTCGTAAAGTGGATACTAAATGAGAAGAATGTCAACTATTTAACCAGTTTTCAATAGAAATAGAATACGAGAATTAATTTTTAATTCATTTTTTTTCTACATATTGAAACAATTCTGGTTAGTACGAAATTCCCTCATCACTGTTTGGAAATTACTAACAATCAACACAAACTTAACTTGCAACGATCAGACGTGTATTCAAAAACTCTATAAAAAAATAAAATTTTTCATACAAAAAATTCACAAATAGTTAGTGTCATAATAATCACTGGAACACTGATGTATACGTTCACACCATAAGGAATCATGGATATGAATTGTGGAAAATGTAATAAATCTTGTCGAGATATTGAAATACGTTGTGGCGGTTACTGCGAAAAAAACTTTCATATGAAATGCGTTGGTCTTTCAAAGTACGAATGTGATGCGCTTTTTAAATACAAAAATATTAAAAACGTATGTGATGGATGTAATAATTTCATAAAAATTACGAATGATAACTACAAAAGTTTATTTAATTTAATAAAAGAAAACGAATGTAAAATGGCTGAAGAAATAAAAAAACAAATGCATTGATGGAACAACAATCTATCATTTTCATTTTGGCAACTAAATGCAACAACTCCTTCATTTCTCTTAGATATTCTCTTCACTTGCATGCTAAGAGTTGACGGCTTAATATTTTCTTTTATTTCTTTTTCTGTTAAATCACTGTTTTGTTTATTTTTTGGCTTTAGTATTACGGGCATACTACTAGTTGACGATTTGAGTTTATTCGCATACGTTTCATTACCCGCGACTTTCGTTGTTCTTTTAAATTCGTTTACAATATCGGTTTTTGCATTTTTTACTTGTTGTTCCATCAATGCATTTGTTTTTTTATTTCTTCAGCCATTTTACATTCGTTTTCTTTTATTAAATTATATATATTATATAAATACTGCGAAAAAAACTTTCATATGAAATGCGTTGGTCTTTCAAAGTACGAATGTGATGCGCTTTTTAAATACAAAAATATTAAAAACGTATGTGATGGATGTAATAATTTCATAAAAATTACGAATGATAAATACAAAAGTTTATTTAATTTAATAAAAGAAAACGAATGTAAAATGGCTGAAGAAATAAAAAAACAAATGCATTGATGGAACAACAAGTAAAAAATGCAAAAACCGATATTGTAAACGAATTTAAAAGAACAACGAAAGTCGCGGGTAATGAAACGTATGCGAATAAACTCAAATCGTCAACTAGTAGTATGCCCGTAATACTAAAGCCAAAAAATAAACAAAACAGTGATTTAACAGAAAAAGAAATAAAAGAAAATATTAAGCCGTCAACTCTTAGCATGCAAGTGAAGAGAATATCTAAGAGAAATGAAGGAGTTGTTGCATTTAGTTGCCAAAATGAAAATGATAGATGCATATTAACAAATGAAATAAAAGATAAAATGAGAAATGAATACGAGGTGCGTACTCCAAAAATGAGAAAGCCCAAAATACTAATTACGGGTATGAGTGAAAAACTCGATGAAGACACTATTATACGAGCCATAAAAAAGCAAAACAATATCGAATGTGACCATTTGGAGTGCGTTAAAGTTTACGAATCACACAAAAACCCAAAAATATTCAATGCAATAATAGAAACAAGCGAAGAGGTATTCAATCAAATCATAAAATATAAGCGAATAAATATCGAATGGGACAATTTCCAGTTTATGAAAGGTGTAGTGTGATGAGATGTTTTAACTGTTGGGGTTTTAACCATAAAGCCAAATATTATAAGCACGAAGAAGAGATTTGCGCCAAATGGCAAAAGAAAAATTAAACTTAAGTGACATAAACACTAACCACGATTGCAGATATGCAAATTGTCCAATATTAAAAAGGAAAAATAAACACGAATCAGAAATAATTGCATACTAGCAACTAAATTTCATTAGAGGAATATGTCTCAACATTTGTGGCTTAACAAACAATTTTAAGGAATTGGAAGTTATCAGCCCAATCACGAATAATAATTCCGCGTGAGTTTTCTCCCTTTCCCCATTCCTCCTATTATGAATAAAAATCCCGCATGAGATTTCTCACTTTACCTTTTCTACATATTTGTACGATTTTTATCAACCGTGTGAAAGAGAATAAAAGTGAATGGGGAAAAAAGTAGTTATTCTGAATGCCTTTGAATACAGTTTTTTCCCTAAAAATATTTCACTTAGAAAACTGAAGGGAGTTTACATAAAAATGTAAGTAATTTTTAATAAAACACAGTTTAAATAAATAAAAAAAATATTTAATTGTTTATTTAGGTCGAAGAGCACAAATAAAGCGCAATTGCAACATTTGGTAACATTAATGGAATCCATTGCAGCCATTGCCTGTGGTTTCCATAAAGGTAGCAAATACCTAGTAAATACCGAAAAGCCGGTTTATTTACTCTATAGTACTTTTGAAACCTGTTGCAAGCTAAAAACTTTAAATCGAGTAATTAATTGTATTTACATATGTACTTACAGTGACAGCGGCAACTCAAGAGGATTAGATGCATCCCGCAACTGCCTTCTGGTGATCCGTTGGTTATTTCTTTCTTGGTGTTGTTCTTCAACAACAAGTGCTCGTAAAGTTAAATTATTCATTTCAAATTTTTTTTAACACAAATTAATTTATATATAGACGTATGAAAATTAATATTATCAGGCTCAATTTCAGTATTTTTTATTTTTATTTAATTATCTTTGCACACACAAAACCGCAAATTGGAAACAAAAACAAGAAAATTATATGCCAATAAGCAAAACAGCTGGCTTCAAAATTCAGTGATGCCACTTTTTAACTTTTTTGTTCCCGCGGAATTTATAATTGGAGGAAATTTTTCTCGAGAAAAGTATTTTCCGTGGGAGAGAAATTCCGAGGGAATATTCGTGATTGGGCTGTATATATGTTCAGAGGAAAATTTTGATTTCATATGCATTTCAGAAACACATCTAACGGAAGACATCCAAAATAGTGAAATTTTACTTAAAAATTACAATATCATACGTTGCGATAGCACATCCAGACACACGGGAGGAGAGGAGTGTGCTTTTACATAAATGAAAGGTGGAATTTTAAGAATATTGACTGCAAAGCAGTTGAAAAGAAAGTATGGTGGCTTAAAATAGAAATTTACTTTGACAATTTAAGGTATTTTTTAGTAGGAGTTTATAGGTCGCCCCACAAGCAGAACTCTCCTGAACAATATTTTGTAGACTTTTTTGAAGCGGAAATGGAAGCTATAAGCGAAAAAAATAATTTCTTGATTACTGTTGATTTTAATATCGATTGGCTAAAAACAAGCTATTATAAGAAAAAGATAGAAGATATCATAAAAGACAATTATTTTAACCACATAGTAACAGACCCAACAAGAATAAAAAATAATACATCATCTTTAATCGACTATATAGTTACGAACATAGAAAACATTGAAGGTAAAACAGCTGATACAATGAAGATTAGTGATCATGTAACTTTGGAAATTAAAATACCATTACGAAAACTTATGAACCTTATTAAAACAAAATTTATTCGAAATTTTCGGTATAATAACTCAGTTTTGAGAAATGCGATAGGAAATGGAGAAATAAGTAGAATTCGGTTTAACTTATCGGTTAATGAGTATGCAAATATATTAAAGTCTGAAATAAACAATTCAATATAGTCAATGATAATGGAAAGAAGAGTGAGAAATACGTATGATACGAATCCATGGTTTAATAGTTACCTAAGATCTATTAAAAGAAACAAAATACAATCCCATAGACAGGCAGTATGGCACAATAATGAACATTACTAGAGATATTACAGAATAATCAGAAATAAATACCGCCCAGAATTAAAAAAAATATGTGAAGCAACTTATATAACTAACAAAATTAACGAATGTGCTAATCAAAAAGATATGTGGAGAAGTATAAAAAAATTATTATTAAAGCACGACAATTCGCAAATCAATGAAATTTAAATAAATGGAGAAGCCCTCAAAGATATGACGAAATTGCTGACGAACTTAATCTGTTTTTTTATCAAAAGTGTTAATGAAATTGCACAAATTATACCATATAAGAAATGTGAATTTAATATTAATTTGGAGCAGCATGAACGTTTCCGATTTGAAAGTATAAGCATAACGCAACTTAAGACAATTATGAAAACAATGAACAACAAAAAAGATCCGAATTTCGTGTCATCGAAAATGCTATTAAAAAATTTTGATATAATTGGAGTATATATTCACTACTTAATAGTTGAATCATTCAGGAATGGTGTTTTTCCTCATGGCCTTAGAGAAGCAACAATCATTCCAATCAAGAAAGTTCAAAACACGTTAAACCGTAATGAAATTAGACCAGTCAATATGTTGCCAACAATAAGTAAAATAATAGAAAAGGTAGCCTATAATCAATTAAGTTCTTTGAAAGACATAATCTTTTATATGAAATCCAATCCGGATTTGGAAAAAATCATAACTGCTAATCACTATTGAATCTTGTCGTGTCTGCATGGAAGATTGAAGTGGGGAATAGAAAATGTGTGGCGGCAGTATTTCTTGACTTAAAAAAAGCATTTGAAATTGTTAACAGAGATATATAATTCAGAAATTGGAAAGATATGGAGTGGAAGGCATAGAGCTAACATGGTTCAAAAGCTAACAGAACCCAAAAACAAAGTGTGGCAGATAGATACATATATCAGCACCAAACACAATGAACACAGCTGTACCTCAGGGCGCAGTGCTTGGAACGTTGTTATTTTTAATTTATTTTAATGATATGGAAAAGATTTAAAAAAAATGTAAAGTTTGTATGTTTGCTGATGATAGGCTTATCTATACGTCTGGTGTAAACCCAGATGAATGTGTAAATAACACCAATGAAGACTTAGCGAGAATTGAAAAATATCTTCAAATTAATAAAATAAAACTAAACACAAATAAAACAAAAGTAATGTTAATCAACGGAAATTCAAATTTTAATATATATATATTGAAAATGAAAATACATTTTAAACCACATTTCGCATACGTATGTAAAAAAATATAAAAAAAAATTGCATTTTTAAGTAGAATCCGATATAAGATTTCATCTATTACCGCAATTAACTTAATTAACAATACAATTATAAAAGCGCATTTTGAGTACTGCTCCACCATATTATTCCTATGTAATCAGCAAATGAAAGAAAGACTACAAAAATTACAAAATAGCGCCATGCGTTGCATTCTCAGGTGCACCAGAATGACACACATAAGGGACATGTTACATCAACTACAATGGCTCTCTATAAATCATGAACACCATGTTATTTATATTTAAAATAAGAACAGGAAATATGCCGAACTACATGAAGCGATAGCTGAAGTCCAACCATCAATTTGAGAAACGCCAATGATTGTAGACTTAATTTTGCAACAACAACTTTTACTCAAAATGTAATATTTTATAAAGGTTTAAAGGTTTTTAATGAAATGCCCCAGGAAGTAAAGAATGAAAAAAATTACTATGCATTCAAACGCAAAGTTATTGAACACATTTAAAAAAAAAAAAAAAAAAATTATGTAACACAGATTCTGTGAAAATTTTGGAAATATTTATGAAAAATTATAATTATAAATTATTTAATAATTATAAATTATTTATATATATATATTTAATAGCAACAAAATGCTAAATAAAGAAATCAATCAATCAATCAATCAAATCAAACTATTACCCCGTTTATACGCATTTCTTATTTGCAAATAAAACTATTTGCAAACACTTAACTCACTGTTTATACGCAAATAGCAGTCAGAAATATTGTTATATTTTTTTGTAATGACACGCAGTAAATATATAGTCATCTGGTAGCATCACACATCTTATTTGCAAATATCTTGTTAGGGGCTGTGTACATATTACGCAACGCTCCAGGGAGGAAGGGGGGTTAAAGATTTGTTACGGATTGGAAATTTTGCACTGAAAAATTAGTAAAAAGCGTTACGAAGGGGGAGGGGGGGTATAAAATCTCTGAAAACAGCGTTACGTAATATGTGCACAGCCCCTTATTTGCAAATAGTTTTCGCAACATTTTAAGTTAGAATAAAAAAGTAATACGGCAACGCTTTCCACTCGAATTAAAAACCAAGACACTTATGACTAAATTATTTATGTCGAGAGTGATAAGTAACTCTCGATTCTATATCTACTTCAACGATACGATTTAAATAAATGAATTAGAAATTTTAAAATAAAAAGCAACTACTTACTTTTTGGCGTCCAGGGAACTTGAACTTGGCACGTCTAAGAGCTTCCACAACTTGAGCTTTATATCTATCACTAGAACGGACAGACATAATTGGTTGCCCAATTCGAACTCTTGCTACTGTTCCCTGGGGTTTTCCGAAAGCTCCACGCATTCCAGTTTGCAGTCTGAAAAATATAATATAATTTCAGTGCCTAAGAAATTTCTTGTTTGTATGTTTAACAATTTAGTTTATTCAGATAATTTGTCAAAGAAATATGTAATCATTGGTTATCATATCCCAGTGCTCTTGGCAAATTCATCACTTTAAATAAGAGTTTTATAAGTCGTTAGTATCAGTTAAATGCGTTGCCCACGATGTCGAAATAATTAAAATAAAAAATATATTGAAATTGGGAAATTTTAATTTAACAAAATTACACATTTGTATTGAATTTGGAATGATCTGAATTTCATTTTGAACTTTCTGAATTTCATTTGCAACTTTCTGAATTTCATTTGGAATTTTCTGAATTTCATTTGATATTTTCCCAACTTCATTTGGAATTTTCTGAATTACATTGAAAAATGGTGTAGTGCTGACTTCTTGATGACATTGTAGTACTAGTAGTAGTAGTAGTAGTAGTATTAGTAGTAGTAGTAGTAATATTTCAATGTTTATTTGTTTATTTCAGTCTATAGACAAAAAAGTCCTTACAGACAGACCCCGTAATTCATAAACGACTTATAATAAAGTTAAAGTGCAGATTAAAACCGGGTTTCCCATACAAAATTCGTACATTAACGCCACAATAACTTTAATAATCGTTTATGAATTAGGGGGTAAGATAATATAATATGTATATAATAAAAATAAATAAAATTATGGTTATCTAGCAACAAAATTGAAATCATTGTCAAATAAAATAAATAAGAAAGAACAAATAAAATCGCACCCAACATAATCATAGTAAATGTAAATATAAAAATAATACTTATATATGTATATAACTCTTTTATTAAGACGATTTAAACCAACTATTTTAATACACTAAAGTGCTCCTAGAATTGAACCTTGCGGAACACCAAATTCGTTCTTTATTGTGTTTGATATTATATCATTTACTTTAACCATTTGAATTCTGTCAGTAAGATACGATTTAAACCACATCACCTCAATTCCTCTGATCCCATACATGTAAAGTTTTCTTATCAGAATTTTTCGTTCAATGGTTTCAAACGCTCTCTTGAAATCCAAGAAAATTGCCATAATCTTATTGCTCTTGGATCTACTCTTCCATCTGTTAACAACATAGCTAACCGCTGTCTCACATGAGAATTTTTTTGTAAATCCAGATTGGTATTTTGATAAAATGTTGTCATGCTCCATATACGTCTCTAGTTGATGTTTTACGACATTTTCCAGGATCTTTTCGCATATTTTAAGAGCATTTATCGGACGAAACCCTTCACATTTTGTCGTTTTTGATACCTTTTCGATACGGGTTATATCCAATTATGAGGAAAAATTCCTGTTTCAAACGAATTATTTATTATGTACATTATTTATTTATTTATTTATATCAATACAAAGAAAGCCTTCATGGCCAATATAAAATATGTATTGTAAAGATTATTCTACTATGAAAATGTAAAAGCTATATAATAAGGGGGACGGGGTCTTTCGCAGAGGTTGAAAGCTCTCTGTCTGCTATCCACTTGGGGGTAGCAAGAAGCGATTCCTTTGTTCGAAATTCCCAAGCATCTCACAACTTCCGGTCTTAGACCAAGTGTTCCCTGGAAATGTCACTCAGGCACCCGTCTGATGGCAGCTAAAGTTGAGAAGGCGTGCAGGACTAAGTATCCTAAGTGCAGGCTAGTGCCGTTGCGTCTCAGGAAACTAGGTGACAACCGGTAACATTAAGTCACTGAAACTCAAACTGTATTTAACCCGGCCTAGCGGCGTTGGCAGCCCCAACTCTAGGATCGGAAGCTTTGGCCTAATCAGTCAATCTTCTTAAATTCAAATGATTACAGAAACGTCAATAAATTTAAATTTAAATAATGATCCCCCCACGATGACGACTTTTGGCTTCAAACAACGGTTTATGATTGGTACATGGAATGTAAGAACTCTCTCTGAAACATCGAGACTCGAGCAAGTTCGAAAGGAAATGGTCTCCTACAAACTAGACATTCTGGGTTTAAGTGAAGTTCGATGGCTAAACAATGGCACAACGCAGTTACCTTCTGGTTACCATTTTATTTTCTCCGGTAACACCACCTACAGGATAAACGGCGTCGGTTTGTTGCTGTCACCAAAAGCAAGAGATGCCCTATTAGAACACCGGGCAATCTCAGAGCGTATAGTTACTGCACGATTCAACTGCAAATTTCGCAAAATATCTATTGTGCAATGTTACGCACCAACCGACTCGGATGATGATAGCGTCAAGGATGATTTTAAGATATTAAGATATTTTTGGGTGACTTCAATGCCAAAGTAGGAAACGACAACGACAATCTACAAGCGGTTATGGGCAAGCATGGCCTGGGATCCTCACGGAACAACAATGGGGACAGATTAGTTGATTTCTGCGCCCGTAGCCGACTTTTTATTGGTGGAACGAAATTCCCACACAAAAATATTCAAAAATATACTTGGGAATCACCAGACGGTCAAACTTTCAACCAAATTGACCATATAATTGTTAGTCGACTTTTCTTGGGCTCCCTTATGGATGTAAGAGCCAGACAAGGAGCCGACGTTGCCAGCGATCACTCCCTACTCGTATCAGTTTTTCGTCTCCGACCTGCGGCATTTAACAGAGCGATAGAAAAGGTCGATAAATACAACACAGATCGGTTCCACGATTCAGTCGTCTCAACGGTATATAACCAAAGGTTAAGATCCAACCTTACAAACAATGAGCAACATACGTGGTCAGACGTAGTTACAGCCTGCAAAGATACGGCAAAGTCAACTCTCGGAGTAAAACTAAATAAAATTAAACCGTGGATCAGCTCTGAATCCTGGGACGAGATTGAAAATCGAAAACGTCTTCGTAAAGCACGGTTGCAAGCCAAAACAACTGCTACAAAAGAACAAGCTAAATTAGAATACCGCCAGTCTGCTCGAAAAGTAAATTATATGGTACGGGCTGATCGAGAAAAATATTTTAATGGTATAGTGGAACAAGCCGAAAAAGCGTCCAACACAGGCAATCTGCGTGCAGTTTACTCTGCCATTAAGCAGATGAGCGGCAACAATATACGAGCAACTATGTCGCATAAAGCAAATGATGGTACAGAGCTAACAACCACAGATCAACAACTAGGACGGTGCCGCGAGCACTTCACATCACAGGCATCAACTGAAAACAACAACAACTACAACCAGGCTGATCCGGTAACGTTTTCTACACGACGCAATCCAAGAAGGGATATTTCGACTGATCCCCCGTCATGTTCCGAAGTTGCAGGGGCTTTAAAACAGCTGAAAAATATTAAATCGCCTGGTCCTGACAATATAACCGCTGAGCTATTAAAATATGGTGCTGATACATTAGCTGAAGTTCTGACTCCACTGATAAGACATGCATGGCTCAACAACCAAATTCCTGCAGATTGGAAAGAGGGTGTGGTAGTCACAATCCCTAAAAAGGGTGATCTTACTCAGTGTAAAAACTGGCGCGGTATTACCGTGCTAAACGCTATAGGGAAAGTGATGGCAACTCTACTACTACAGCGAATTTCACCAGTGGTTGAACAAACTATTCGTAATGAACAAGCTGGTTTTCGTCCTGGACGATCTTGTGTCGATCACGTCAATACTCTACGCATTATTATTTAGCAATCGGCAGAGTACAACACACCCCTATACCTGCTTTTCGTAGATTTTGAACGTGCTTTCGACACAATATCCCGAAATTCTTTGTGGTCTGCATTAATTGGTAAAGGTATACCTGAAAAAATCGTCACTCTAATACGCGAGTTGTACAAAGACGCAGAGTGTAAGGTCCGATTTAACGGAAGGGTAAGCCAACCTTACACAACCGTTACGGGCGTAAGGCAAGGTTGTGTCCTGTCTCCCACGTTATTCATTCTTCTTTTAGACTGTGTAATGGAAAAGACAAATAGTGAGGCCCCTACCGGCATTCGATGGAATATGATGGAGTACCTAAACGATATAGACTACGCAGATGACATTTGTCTAATGGCCCATCGCTTTACAGATATTGAAGCTAAGATAAAGAGACTCTCCGAAAACGCCAAACAAGTAGGATTGAGAATTAACTTTAAAAAATCAAAACTGATGCGTATCGGTACCAATGGGCCTGTTCGGAAATGCATCATTGCGCCGCATCTGATGCGGATGTGTGATTGGTTTGCTCAGCTGATACAAAACAGCATATGCAGTGTTACCAGCCGTTGATTTTCAGAACATACAACGCATCAGATGCGGCGCAGTGATGTATTTCCGAACAGGTCCAATATCTCATCGCCCCTTATTGTTGATGGTACCGTAATGGAAGATGTAGAATCTTTCAACTATCTCGGTTGTAAAATCGCAAAAGACGGTGGCTCTGTAGCCGACATTGGTGACCGAATCAATAAGGCCCGTGTTGCGTTCCTCAAACTGCATAAAATTTGGCGCGCTAACAACATATCCCAGAAAACTAAGTTACGTATATTCAACTGTAGCGTAAAATCTGTGCTGCTGTATGGTTGCACTACATGGAGCCTTACAAAACTGGCCATGAAGAAAATACAAACATTCGTGAATCGATGCCTGAGACAGATATTACGTATATACTGGCATAGTTGTTTACCTTTTTTATGATTGAATAATCTTTGACCATATTTACATCGAGCTTTTCTGATTATAGATTTAGCTTTATTTCTGAGTTTACAGTAAGTTTTCCATTTGTAATTAGTGCGGTGGTTAAGATATGCTGCATAAGCTCGATCTCGTTGAATTATTGCATAAGAAATATCTCTCGAGTTCATCCAATCATTATTATTGAAATTTTGACGGATTCGGGTAATGGGAACAAGCTCATGAAGCCCGCTGACTAGATTATCTAGGACAGACAATTGTAGATCAGGGTCGTTTGTATTAAAGATGGAGGATATATTATATTGCTGAATATAGTCGTTTATGTCGTCCATATTTAATTTATTCATTCTTATTTACGAAACCGAGCTTAAAAGCCATATTTGGTTTCACTAAAGCTACTACATGAGTTTTTTTTTATTAAAATTAACAATAGATATAATATATATAAAAAGCAATAAATTTAAATATAATTAAAAAATAAGCAAAATAGGCCAAAATAGTGAGAAGAAACACACCAGAGGAAAATACTAAACTGCGGGGTTACCTGAACATAAAGCACATAATAACTTATTCTTATACGTGGAAACCGAAAAATCAAATGTTCTCATATTTGCTGGCAACATATTATAATCCCTTGCAAGTCTTACAAAATATGATCTCTCCAGCAAGCTAGTTAACTTTGGAATAATAAGCTACCTATTCCTATTGGATCTAGTAAATGCAAATAGATCAACAAGGTATAGTGGTGATTGTAATTTATATATCCTGTAAAAGTGCAGTAAATTTCTATATTTAAGAAAATCAGCGAAGGTCACACCTAAAAATTTGGAAACATAAGGTGATACATGCTGCCGTAATTTTAAAGAGTATACATATCTCATGATTCTATTAAATGCAAGCCTAACTTTCCTAACCAGGTAACCAAAAGTCCCGGAATAAACTTCCAGAGCATATAGGAAAACAGGCATAATTAGAGCATGAACAATCTTCGCTTTAACATGAAAGGGAAGCAACAAATTTAAACTATACAATCTACGCAATATAAAGCTAACTTTCGAGATAACAGAGTTAATATGACTTTCAAAACACAACTTAGCATCGATGGTGACACCAAGACACCTAATTTCATCCACGAATTCAATCACCTCACCACCAAATACAACAGAAAAGTTAAATCTAAAACTATTACAAAATAATATTGCTTTAGTCTTGGAAGGATTAACAGAAAGTTTGTTGTCAATCATCCATTTATAAAGCAAATCAACCTTGTAATCGATCATGTTCTGCAAAACATCAGGAAATTCGGAATTACCTTTAAATAATAATTGTATGTCATCAGCAAAAGAAAAAACCTGGCAAATGTTATCAGTTAAATAAATCATTGACATAAAGAATAAAAAGCAGGGGGCCAAGAACAGATCCCTGAGGTACTCCACTTAACACAGAGAGCATGTTAGAGCTCCCATTAGCAGTAAAAACATATTGTTTTCTATCTAAAAGATAGGACGAGATCAGTTTGCAGGCTGACCTGGAAAATCCAAAAAGATTATACAGCTTTTTCACCAAAATAGAGTGATTAACCTTGTCAAAAGCTTTCGATAAGTCTAAGGATAATAACACACATACACCCTTATCAGATAGGGTCTTGCTAATATTGTCCGTTAAGCCAATTAGTAATGACGTAGTACTTCTATTACACCTAAAACCGGATTGACAATCATGCAACAACTGATTTTCATCAACATGACGCATTAACTGAGCCTTAATGAGATGTTCAACCATTTTTGACAAAATAGGCAATATTGAAATAGGTCTCAAGTCACCACTTACGCCATTAGTTTTTTTTATAGGTATGATCTTAGCAATCTTCCAAAAGAGAGGAAAACTAGAAGTAGTAAGCACGGTATAAACCAAGTGCAACACAAAAATACCAATGACGGGCATGATTAATCTGAGAAACCTAAGCGAAAAACCATCATATCCAACAGCATTAGATTTAATTAGTTCAAAGGCGTCAATCATTTCAACTAAATCATATTTAAGCGATTATAGTCTCGGAATTCGAAGGTGCTATTCCGTACTTTGTAGGAAAACTTGAGTGATACAAAAATAAAACTATGGTGCGAGGAAAAGAAAGGAAACTGTATTTGGTTATGGTAAACAATGTCAGAGGGCTGGCTCAGCAGGAAATAGTCTAATAAGGACGTCGTATTATTTTGGCAAAAATAGATGTGTGGGCAGGCTGTTATGCACACAGTGAAGGCCACATCTAGATATAAGACCACGTAGATAAGCAGCTTTATTAACATCGAAAAGATTATAGTTAAAATCACCCATTATGGTGATGTTGTAAAAACGAACAAACAAGTTGGAGTGAACACATTCAAAAGAGTTTATATCACCACTTGGAAGATAAACTACGCCAACAAGTGTGGAAGTACCATTGCCGAAAAATTTCTACGAATAAAGATTCACAGACGCCATATTGCCTACCCCGAAACACGACCCGATACCGAAGCCTGTTTGAGATATATAGGCAAACACCACCTCCCCTTTCTGGGCCAGCATTTCTGTTACCATCGGTGTTTCTAGAGCGATCATTTCTCACAAGGTCAAAGTCTTGAAGAGCCATAGATTGGGACAGCAAGTGAGGTTTGAACCAGGTTTCAGTGACTCCAATAATGTCGATATGGGAATCCCGAAACACTTTTTTAAATTCCTCAAGCTTAGTGTTTAGATTAGAGGGGCACAAGCTTTGTGCGTTTATATGCCCAATATTTAATACGCCAGGTGAAGATGAGAGGCTATTTTTCAAGATGGAGTTATCCCAGGCTATAGGACCAAGATTGTAGTTAGAAGACATCAATGATAACGCAATACTCATATTTGGTGGGGAGCCAATTTGTTGACAAACTAGGAATTGGAATCATTTCAAATATATTTATATAAAAACTCAGTTTCATTCTAAATTAATTTAATTTAACCATTATGACAAAAAAAAAATAATGAATAAAATAGTAGAAAAAAGATATATGCATGTATGTATGTGCGCATGTGTACACCCTTAAATACACGTACGCATAAAGATTTTATGTACATACATACATACATGCAAGTACATGCATACACATGCACACGCGTAAATACCCTGAAGGAATCCTGGAGGCAAGTGTCTCCAAGTCACCACTTTTGTCTACAATATTGGTGACTATTAGGCGACATTGTCAATAAAGCGTCTACAAATTTAAATTTGGCTTTGATGACAAAAAATTTTGTGGTGGCGAAAGATGGCAGATAATGTGTCGGTTAAGGTGAAAAAATATGCATTTTCATTATCGACATCTGCTTTAGAAAAGCACCAAAAGCGTAGACTATAATTTCTTAATTGAACTAGTGAATCAATGGTTCCAATGTCTACATATGTCCCAAAAGAACTACCTAGTCAATAGTACCAATGTCAGTAGTGGATTTTCAATGACGCGCAAATGTTAAATGTCTATAGTAAATAGCATTGTCTGGGGTATGATAAGTCACTAGTACTGGTGACAATGTCAGTAGTGAATCAGTACAGTTTCACTATAGCCAGTTTCAATATAGCCATATGCATATTCATATGGGGATATACACTTGCACACACACACACACACATATCGTAAAAGAGAAAATTGTGAATAATATAGGCTGACTTCCAAAACGTTCGTATGCCTTTTTTGCTCTCTTACTGCGTTAAAAATACTTTGCGGCGGCGTTTTGAAATGGTATACATTGTATAACTATTGTACTGCGGCGTTATGAAATGTGATGCTTTGTTCAAACAAAAAGCAATTGACGTTTTGGAAGTCAGCAATAATATGTACCAAGAAATGGTTCAGTAATATCCTCCAGTAGGAACCATCGCGTTTATTGATGATGCAGATTGAAAAGAGTGATGCACTCGTGATAATTCAGTGTTTTAGTATTTCCATTTGGCAACTTAATCTTCACCAGCAATATTTGTTTGTTTGTTGACATAACTTTGTCACGTGTTGCAATATTCACCCCTATTGTGAATAATTTTCCACGTGAAATTTTTTCACTTTTCACGTATTTGCAATCGTGAACAACTCGCATGAACAAATTTTATTCAGTCCAGAATAACAACGTGAAAAATGTTCACTAAAAAAAATTCCCCTTATCGTGAATAAATATTTCCCTCGGAATTTTTTCACTTCTGACATTGATATTTTCACTTTATTTTTGATGGGGAATAGAACAGAAATTAATTGTATTTCTTCTTATAATTCGAATATTAAAGCTTAAAAAGTTTATTTTAATGAAAAGTTCTGATAATAAGGCACAAACTGATGTATTCCTCAACAAAATGCAAAAAAAAAAGGTCGATTGCCTGCAGATTTGTGAAACTTTAATTTGTTGGCATTTTTTCATTTTGTTGGCTTTCCAAAAAGTAGCCGAATTATTTTACCACATAAAAGTTAGAATGCAATAAACAAACGGAGCAACCAAACTAAAGCTCCAAAACTGAATATTTAACTTTGATTTTTGAAGTTTTCTTTAAAATAAATATGTCCGTGTATATTTTTGAACAAAAAGTTGTATGATTTTTTATTTTTTTAATCTTCTTCCCTTTTTTACATTCACTAACCACTGATAGCGGGAATAATTTTTCACGGGAGATTCACGATACCATTTTTCCTTTCGAGTGGAATTAAAATTTCACGTGAACAAAAATTTCACTTCTTATTCACGATAGGGGTGATTATCAAACTTTAGTAGAACAGCATTACGCTTTTTTATGTATATGGCTTTTAGGCTATCACCAACTACTAAAACGGTGTCAAGGCTACGGCATAAGGATTCGATTGTAGCATTCAGATTACTTAGGTCAGTGGGGAGACCGGAGACTATGATGTCAGGCCTATTAAGGCGGTGTTGGAGGATATGGTTCTGTAGTTCAAGTTCATAAAACTTGCTTTTATAAGCAATATCATTGTCTTTGATCTGCACTTTACAGTGTGTTAGTTCGATTTTAATTTCTTTCAAGCTGTTTGACAGTTCTGCACGTACTTCAGACACCACAGATTCAACTTTACTTTTAATTTCACGTTGGTCAACTTTAAAAAAAGTGTCAATTGAATTTTTAATGCTGGCAAACTCTTTCCGGATTGCATTTCTGAAAGCCACATCTGAATTGTCGGGAGGAGTTTCCATACACCCTTTACACGTATAGGCAATATTACGATTTTTGTCTAATGTTGAAAACAAGGCCTTAGAAACGTCTTCACATTCTGCATGAAACCAATTATCGCAGCATCTACAAAGTAAGCAGCGTGTTCCGAATGTGTTCAAATTGCATACACCACACAGGTACACCATTTTTAGGTATTTTTAATAATTATGTCGCTTAGCAGTTTATATATGTATATACAGTTAGTTCTAGATCTCCGCTAGGCACAATGTAGGTATTTTTAGTGATTTAGCAATTTTTTGTTGTTGATAATTTTTCTTTTTTTTTTGCACTTTGCGGATTTATATAAGCACACGATGTATGAGGCACAATGTATATGATGAATTATGGAAAAAACTTCAATAATTCATTTGTTTCCAATGGATAATTATTTGCTGATGATTAGTAACTTCTTATAAGGCAGATTCACAATTTTAGGAATTATTTTAGATTAAATATCTTTATTTATTAATTTATTTGTCAAGACGGTCAAAAAATTTCACCTTTACCACATAGTGATGCCAAGTCTTCTTTCTTCAATAAATAAATTATTTAATATGTACATTAGGTTATTTCCTATAGTGTTCCAGTTATCGAGTATAATTTTGATTGATAGCTTGGTGTAGTCTGGTTTTCCATTCATTTTGTTACATATTTGTCTCAGCTCTATTAAATTTACTGCACGGAATTGAAATGTCGAGTTTATCACAGGGATTTGATTCGCATATTGCACTTGATCTACATATATCTGTTCTAATTAATTTAATACATTGTCATTGATACGTCTATACTTATTTGTGTGATTTAACAAGTAGACTTAGGGCCAATAATTCAGTACTGATTTATATGTCATTTATTTTTAAATGCTATTTATATACAAAATTAAGTTTTTCACTGCAAAATTAAGTCAACATTAAATAGCCAACATTGTACATTTAAATACTACATAAGTTTTACGAATTTCCATATGTTTTTGACTGCTTGTTCTTCTTATATAAAATAAAGCCAATAAAATATTTGTGGCTGCTGGTAAACTGTTAAAATTTGTATTGTTTTATCGCTATTAACCTTTTAATCGTATTGAAAGTTGCTTTTATTCTTTAAAAACATTTCAGCAGTTCTTAATTATTCTTATTTTTAGCTCAAAATAATAATATATTTTTTTTGATTTTTCTTTATTTGTTCTAGTCAGCTGTTTTTTTAGGGAAATTTGTGGGAAATTTTTTATTTTACGCAGTGCTACCATATTTTCATCGTAATTAAATAAGAACTATAATTACTCACTGAAAAAATGGAATCTTATTTAAATGCAACATAAATTTAAATGAAAATTAGCTGAATGAGTATTTAAATAGGAAGTCAATTATTGGCCCTTAAATTATAGAAATGTACTAGTAAATTTCTGTTTCGAATGTCTCTACTTGGTCCCATGAGAACTACGTAATCACTACCTAGTCAACATTCTTAATGGAACTAGTACATTTTCAATGACAAGCACAAGCTAAATGTCTATAGCACAAAACATTGTATAGTGGGGTGGGTGTATAGAGTTGGTTATTTGTTTATTTCAGTCTATAGACAAAAACGTCCTTACAGACTAAGATAATATAATATGCACATATGTATGTATATAATAAAAATAAATTAACATTATTCAATGGAACATTAGAGGATACTTAAACAACTACAACGAACTGCAACACACCACCCCAAAATTATAGCCCTACAAGAAACACATTTTCACTCTATAGTGGGCCTGCCCACGCCCTTAAACTATAGGATATTTTTCAAAAATACAGCAACCCACTCCTTCGGAGGAGTTGCCCTCCTAGTCCATAACTCCCTTCAAGTTTCGCCAGTCAATCTACCAAACAACTTCGATGCAATCGGTGTCAACATTCAAGCAAAAATAAAATTTACAATAATAAACGCATATATACCCCCTTCCGTCAACTTTGAACTTAATTCCCTCCAAAACATGTTTGATGGGGTAGATAATAATGTTCTTGTCTTGGGCGATTTTAATAGTTGGAACCCCATTTGGGGTTCCCAAACGGGTAACCATAGGGGAAATGTTTTAGCTAATTATATTGTTCAATCCAATTATGTAATTTTCAATGACGGTTCACCGACACATTTTGGCACCCATAATTCATTTACCCACGTCGATATCTCTTTCGGGTCGCCAAACCTAAAACTTCAATCAAATTGGAAAACGGATGGCGACCTACACGGAAGCGACCATTTTCCAATCTTAATTAGACTATTTACAACATCTCATTTCACCCCTACCAGACCCAGACCTAAATTTTTGACCAATAAAGCCAACTGGGAAAAATTTCAAGAACTGTCTAGGAAATTTAATGATGAACGCCCTCTCAGCAATAACATAAATAAGGAAGCCTCGAACATCCAAAAAATTATATTACAGAGCGCAAACGCCTCAATCCCACAAATAAAACAAGCCGCTACTAAAACAGTACCCTGGTGGTCGAAAAACTTAGAAAAATTAAAAAGAAATAAAAACATACTATGGAACATATTAAAAAGAAACATAAACAATGAAAACATAATAAATTACAAAAAAGCAAGCGCAATATTTAAAAGAGAACTAAAAATTTCAAAAAACAAATCAATATCACACTTCACCTCGGAAATCAACCCAGAAACTTCATCAAACAGAATTTGGGCGAACATAAGAACTTTTTGTGGGTTAAATTTAAGACAATCGATAACTACCATTCAATCACGAGTAGATACCAGCTTACATTTAACAGACAAACAGGACATAGCTGAAGAATTCGGGAAATATTGGTCAGATGAATCTGACGATAGTGCTTTCTCAGACGAATTCAGATATAACAAAAATCAGTTGGGGAGAACACAATCACACTATAATCCAAACATAAAAGCAAAAATGATAGAGACAGACATTACCATAACAGAACTAGACTTCGCTCTTTGCAAACTGAAGGGGAAAACTCCAGGTATTGACAGGATCTCTTACCCCATGATTAGAAATCTTGACCTTAATACCAAAAACAGACTTATAAGGCTATACAACTTAATCCTATCAAACTACATACCTGACTTTTACAAAATTAGCACTATTACACCTGTTCTTAAACCAAATGCAGATAAAACAAAATTGCAATCATACCGTCCAATCTCTCTTAACCTGACCACCTCAAAATTATTGGACAAAATAATTGCTAACCGCCTTTGGTGGTTCGTTAACTCAAGCAATTTAATATGCTCAAATCAAATTGGATTTAGAAAGGGAAAATCTATTGCTGACGCTTTACTTTTTATCGACCACCTCGTCTCCGACTCGCTATCACACAAAAATCACACCTCAATCATATCCTTGGACTTCTCTAAAGCATTCGACAAAATAGGAATTCACACAATCATTCACCAACTTTCAGACTGGGCCATTGGCCCGAAAATTATCACATACATAAAAAATTTTCTCTCAAATAGACGAATCCGAATAAAACTACAGAACAATCATTCCAAACTATACCCATTACACAACGGAATCCCACAAGGGTCGCCACTTTCAGTGATACTATTTCTAATTTCATATAACAAAATAAGCAAAACCCTTTTATCACTCAAACAATACAACTTCTGCTTTTACGCAGACGACTTATATATAATAAAGAAAATGGGGAAAGAGAAAAATGGAACAATGGACATTAACCAATTGGTTACCCTCATTGACAATTGGTGCAACTACTCAGGTGCCAATTTATCATTACAAAAATGCAAACATCTCTATATTTGCAGGAAAAAATCATGTAAGCCAAATGTCTCGGCAGGCTCATTTATTATAGAAAACTGCTCACAACTCAGAATATTGGGGATAATATTCAACAACAGGTATAACTGGAACGGACATATAGAACATATTTCAAAAAATCTAATTCATAAATTGAACATTATTAAATGTCTATCAAGCAGAAAATTCAACTGCAACTTATACTCGCTGATATCAGTGATTAAGGCTCTAGTCCTTTCCAAAATTCAATACGGAATTTACCTGTATGGCTTTTCCCCAAAATCGTCCCTTAATAAAATAAAAACTATCCTTAACTCCGCTCTAAGAATCGCATTTAAAGCTTTTAAAACTACCCCTATTCATAATATGTTATTTGAAGCAGGAATCAACACTTTGGAAACAAACAGAGACATCTCAACTTTTAACCTACTCAAAAATATCCTAAATAGCGCAGACTCTCCTATTTTCAAAATATGCAACAACCTTTCTATTAGACCTAACCAAAACAAAATAAAATCATCACTTAGCAGAATTAGCGAATTTGCCAGACTCAATGACCTTCCAAGCAAACCGTTAAAAAAGTTATTTACAAACAGTAAACCTCCCTGGGTCTTCCCATTTTACAACCTAGACTTAACACTGTCAAGATATTCAAAATCCAACACATCATCATGCATCTACCGAAGATTATTCAATAGGTTCAAAGCTGAACATATAAACTACAAATTCATTTTCACTGACGGCTCTAAGAATGATAATATTGTCTCCTACAGTGTCACAACTTCTGACTCAACCTTAAAAACATCTGTTCTACCACCATACACTACAATTTTCTCAGCTGAAATAATAGCTATTTCTGAAGCGATAAAATACATAGGCAACAGTTCAACTAAAACCGTCATCTGTACAGACTCATTATCAGCCATCCAAGCTATCCGTAACATACACAATACAAACTTCTATACAACATATATAAGAGAGACTCTTACAAGAAACACTAATATCAAAATAGTATAGATTCCCGGACACAGTCTTATTGAAGGAAACGAACTTGCTGACTCGATAGCCAAAACTTCCTTAAAATCTCCTCTCTTCCTAACACTCAACTTCAATCATCAAGACTTTAAATCACATATTAAGAATATCATAACACAGCATACATCTGTATGGACTAAAACATCAGATTGGTATAAATGCATTAATAAAGACAAAATTAATATAAACAATTACCTCAACTTCAATTATAGCAAATCATTTAGCAACCTTGAATGTACAAAATTTATCAAATTAAGACTTGGTCATACCTATTGTACACACAAACACGTCATCCAAACTGCTACAACCAATATATGTCAATATTGCAACATAGACCCAATTTCCATAGAGCATATAATTAAACACTGCACCAAATTTGACTCCGAAAGAAATAAATCATTTCTATCCAACCCAATAAACTACATTTCCAATCCCTCACCAGAAAACATTATTATAATCTCTAAATTCCTAAAAACTACAAATATTTTTAAAGACATATAAAAAAAAAAAAAACAAATTACCTGTATACATAGTTAGCTAACAATCAACAGTATAATTTATAACCATTTATTAACTATCTCCACACTCTCAATATTTATTACCATTTAAGTAACACATAAGCTTAAGGCCTCAGTAGCCATAGCTTGTCATAATTAGCTTATAATTATTCATAATTTTAAGTTAATAAATACATAAATAAATATATAAATAAAAATTATGGTTTTCTAGTATATATAAATAGTATATGTAAATATAAAAATAATACTTATGTGTGTATATAACTCTTTTATTAAAACGATTCAAGCCAATTATTTTAATAAACTAAAAAGTAACAATTTAAACTCAATTTTACCAGTGCTGAATAAATGAGTTAGTCTCTTTGCAAATTAAAATTTAAGTCATTTAAGAGAGCAAACGCGCGAGCTAGGGTACCATTACGTGCATAATCAGTACGACGAAACGGAACATCAAATAACTTAGCTAACCTTAGATTCCTCGGCGGAATATAAAACCGTATAGCGTAAAGCAAATCTGGGCAATTAATAGAGCCATTGATAATATCGTACAACAGCAGTGCAGTTTGAACTTTTCTACGTGATTCCAAAGTACGCAAACCAATAAATAAATATTTGGACTCATATGGAACATTGGACAAATAAGATAGAGAGCGCATAGCAAACTTAACAAAAATACGTTGGATTCTCTCCACACGAGTGATAAGATTAATTACATGAGGACTCCAAATAACAGAAGCATATTCTAACTTCGACCGAACAAACGACGTATAAACATGCTTAAGAGTGTATGGGTCAGCAAACTAAGAACAAGTTCTTTTCAGAAACCCCAGCATCTTATAGGCTTTCGGAACAATGTATCATTATCAAACAATACGCCTAGGTCAAGTTTACAATTAGATTTATTCAACATTACTCCATCAAAATAAAATTCCACCACAGTAGGGGCAAGAGACCTATGAAAAGAGACATGCACACATTTATTAATGTTCAAACACAAACCATTAAGACGACACCATTCTCATGTATAGAAACTAGTTGGTTAGATGTAACGAAACAACTACTAATATTGTTTAGGAAAAGGTTAAACAACAACGGGCCTAGTATACTACCCTGAGGTACACAGGACGTTTGCAAATAAGTGACATAACTAAACCCTCCAATTGTAACTGAACATAATCTATTGGACAAATAGGAATTAATCCAAACTAGGAAATTAGTAGGAAATCCCATTAACTT
This sequence comes from Lypha dubia, assembly GCA_947311025.1. Classification (NCBI taxonomy): domain Eukaryota; kingdom Metazoa; phylum Arthropoda; class Insecta; order Diptera; family Tachinidae; genus Lypha; species Lypha dubia. The sequence continues at coordinate 99,950,145 of OX371260.1, read as the reverse complement.
TAATTTAGATAGCAACACCGATTCCTTATCAAACGCTTTCGAAAAATCAGTGTAAATCACCTCAACTTGATATCCATTCACCAAGGCATCTAAACAAAATTCATTAAAGAGAGCCAAATTCGTTACAGTAGACCTACCAGCATAGAAGCCATGTTGATAAGGGGTTATCCAGCTCTAAGTAACCAAAAAACATCTTCTTATGAATAATGTGTTCAAAAATTTTAGAAACACATGATAATTTAGATATAGGCATGTAACATCTAACATCATCTCTCTTCCCATCCTTAAAAACGGGAGTGACCTTCGCACATTTCCATCTATCAATAAATTTACCCTCATCAAGTGACAACTTGAAAATATAAGTCAGTGCCGGAATAAAAGCCAAGGCAGCCTTCTTCAAAAAGTACGTACATAGGCCATCAACATCAGCCTGAGCAATTGCTTCAGCTACATCATCCTCCAACAAAACAAAGGATCCCAAATTTAAGTTAGCAAGAACCCCCGAAGTAGGAAAATTATTGCCTCTAGCTGGCTCAAAATTAGATTTAAAAAAGGAAGCGAACATATTAACAGCCTCATCACAAGAGCTAGAAACTCTATTATTATCAAGACAAACTATCGATGAAAAATCGATGATCTTTTTTTTGACTTTATGAAAGACCAAAAGGCCTTGGGATTACTTTTTATCTCCTGTTCCTTGGACAAAAGAAACTGCTTATAGAGAAATTTATTTGGAAAGTTAAATTCCCGCCGGTAATGAATAAATTTAGATTCCGATTCAGAGTCACCTACATCTAAAAACTTCTTATGATATTTGTTTCGCATATTCTGTAGCTTTTTTAAACCTCTACTATACCACGGAAGCTTAAAAGGCTTAACGCACTTAAAAGGAATATTACTACGGCAGATATCACACACTTTCTGTAAGAATACATCGTAGCACTCATTAGTACTTAACCCCGCAAACAAATCCATCCAATCTAAGGACTCAAATATGGAATTCAGCACATCAAAATTACATTGATTTAAATTAAAGTCTTTAACAATTGTAGCTTCGGAATATTTAAAAAATGTTAGGTTATAAATTTCAATCACCAAAGGCTGATGATGGATATTAGATTGAGAAATCCACAGTAAAGGAACATAAATTTGGTAATCATAATTTGTGTTAACTTTGCGTCTATATGCGGATTCAATGTTAAACGACGATCTAGATGAACGCCTAGATATTTGACTACAGTGTGTTGAGGTATAGTACCGGTGTTAATTTTTATAGGCGGGCATGTTTCCCTGCGTAACGTAAAAGTGACGTGTACACATTTCCGCTCGTTAACTTTTATACGCCATTGTTTGAGCCATTTTTCCAATTTGGATATATACCCTTGTAAGTTGATGGAGGCTTCTACTGGATTTTCATGGACGCTTAAAAAAGCTGTATCATCGGCAAATGTTGATGTATGAATGTTATTGCTTAACGGTAAGTCAGAGGCATAAATTAAATAAAGTAAGGGACCGAAGATGCTGCCTTGGGGAACTCCGGCTTCAATCGACTGCGGAGAGCTTAAAAGATTATCTTCCCTAACTACAAATTTTCGTTCCTCTAGATAGCTTTTTAAAAGCTTGACGATGTTTGCGGGGAGATGGCGTGTTAATTTGTGGATAAGACCTTCGTGCCATACTTTATCGAAAGCTTGAGAAACATCTATAAAGAGCGCAGAGCAATATTTCTTTTTTTTAAAAATGTCTCTAACAACATTCACAAGTCTGTAAGTTTGTTAAATTGTGCTATGTTGTCTGCGAAAACCGAATTGATGAGCTGGAATACATCCATTACTAGTCACTATAGGCATCAGCTTGCTCATATACAGCTTTTCAAAGAGTTTTGAAATGTTGGGCAATAAACTAATAGGCCGGTAGGATTCAACCTTTGTATGATCCTTACCAGGCTTTGGTATCATAGTAATTAGCAACACCTTCCATTCTTTTGGATAGTGTTATAGGCATAGAATACTGTTAAAAATGAATCGAATTATACTTTTTGCAATAAAAGGTAGTTCTTGAAGCATTTTGTTGCTTATTTTGTCGACACCTGGGGCTTTTTTGGTGTTAAGACTAGTAATGGAATTTTCAATCTCCACAATGTTAAATCTCAGCGGTATTTCTGGCAAAGAGACGACTGGTGGCAATTCAACAACATCCGCAGAAATATTTGGGGTTAATACTTTTTCCAAGTGTTTAAGAAAAATAGCACCTTTTTCATCATCAGTTTTTGCCCCGTCTCCATTCGCAGCTCGCAAGGGAGTTTTGCATATCACTGACCTTTTAAGTCCTCTGGCTGCACGCCACAGTGAATAATATTTTTGTGGTGTTGCATCAAGTTCTTGAAGAAATTTTTGCAGCGAAGCTGTTTTTTGTGGTTGTAAAAGTTTCCTGAGCTGTTTGGTACATTCCTTAAGTCTTATTTTTAGATGAGGCGATCTCTAACGTTCCCAGTCAATAGCCTTTCTATATCCACACAAAAGATATTGTTTAATCTCACTTGTTGATTTGGTTGATTGGAAGAAGCATCAAGAGCAGCTTAATAACCATGTGCTTCAAACAACCTAATAGAATTTTCTATGTCAGTAGGTGTTTTATCAACGGCATATTTTCCGTGCAATGAGCACTCAAATATTTTTTGTATTTCAGCCAGTTAATACGTGCAGGTGTCAACGGTAAATCGCATGTTGGTGTTGCAGTTATGTGTGAGTATATAGTGATAATTGAAGGCGAGTGATCTGAAGATAAATCCAAAGGTGATTCAACTTCAATCATTTCGCTGGGCACACCTTTCATACTTCCGAAGTCGATAACATCAGGAATTTTTTGTCGAACCGTTGGCCAATATATTGGCTGGCCACTTGAAACTACATCAAACCGATTTTTGAAATTGTGTAAAACAAAACACGACCCTTGAGACTGATTAAAAGTGAACCCCAAAATGTGTGTTTAGCATTTTAGTAGCCAGCTGCTAGAAAACGGGACCCCAGTGTTGTATGAAATGCGGTATATTGACTCTCTGAAATTGAAAACCTGGGAGGAGAATAAACAGATGATATCACAAGCTTTTGATAACAATTTTCAAAACAGATATTTGTTGCTTGAAGATACTCCTCACGAAGGTCGTTTAGCAGGAAGTGTTTATTCGAGTTTTTATTAGGATTCCAGAGCCATCACAAGCTCTACCTCGAGGATCCTTGGTGTCGTAGAAATTATATCCACTAATTTTAAAATAGCTTCGAGACGTCAAATGAGTTTCTGAGATAAGCATAACATGGATTTGTTTATCCAGAAGAAAATATTCTATTTCATTTTGATGTTGGCAGATGCCGTTTGCGTTACAAAAAAAGATTCTTAAGTTCATGGTTTGTTCAATACAGCCTGCAACAAGGTAGACTGCATTTTCAACATTTCCTGCATCATACAGGACATGTTGAGAGTAAAAGTATTTACTGTTTGTATTAGGCTCTCTATCGAGGCTTCAATACGACTAAAATTAGGTCCTGATTCTTCATTTGCTGGTAGTTTTTGGCGCCGCAGTCTGGTTACTTTTTAAAATATTAGCGTATGAAAATTGACTATTAGGTTTTTGTTGAATAAGCGTCGTGTTAGACTTTAAGATATTTGTGTATTGATTTTGGCTCGACGACGGTTGAGGTAACTGTGGATAGTTTAAAGGGTTGTTGGGCTGAGCGGGAGTAGCATTTGTGTACCTGTTCGGCGAATTTTAAAAAAAGAGTAAAGATGGCAGCCCCTATAGTTAGCAGTGTGGTTTCCGCCGCAATTGCCACATTTTTTTGCCTTGGGATCACCTTTTGTTTTGTTACAGTTAGCGGTACTGTATAGCTTACCAGTTAAATATGCGTTATTATAATTGTGTTGTTGTAAACTTATAGATTAGGTTGGATTTATTGATTGTTTGTTAGTGTTTTGTTTCTGTAATTATTGCTTTATTTTAATGCTTAGGGAAAGGAACGAACCAAATTTAGTCTGCTTGATCATATAATATTTTTGTGTTTGAGGTTTATGAATTTAATAAAAGAGCACAGGAATTTTATATTAGTTTTTGTTTTGTTTTAGTTTTAATTTGTATGCAAAATATAAAAATATATATGCAGTTTAGAAAGTGTTGTTGTTTGTTATTAAAATTTATGTTACTGTGTGAAAGTTAAAAGCGAGTCAATACAATTTGAGGATTTCTCATAGTTATGGCATGATCTGCCAAAGCTGGAGTCAAGTCTTCAATAGCAAGTGTATATTTACGAGCTTCGTTTAATTTTTTTATCCTTGTTCGAACCGTGACTTCCTGAATGTTGACTGTTACTCCGTTTTACAGTGCTGTAATGCATCATTTGCATTGTCTCGATATAAATTTCCGTGGAGTTACAGATATAATGCGAACAATACGTGGGCCTACAGCTTCAAAAGCAGCACTAGGGAGATACTTCTCTGCTAAAAAATCAGGAACCGTTGGCGTATACCTAGTCCTCTAAATGTTGCAAAAATTCCCCAAGATCTTCCCCTGGTGCTGGTCCAATATCCTCAGTTGGACACTCCAAGGGTATAGTAACGTCATAATTAATTACAACCATATTCAGCTTCAGTTTTAAAGTTTTCAGTAACAAAACGATTTAACAATCTATATTTCCTACAGGGTATACACACTAAACACGTGCAAGAGTATAACTGAAAGTATTGTCATAACCAGAGCTGCCGTTTTGGTTACTTTTAACCAAAATTGGTTACCTTTTTTTCCAATGTGTACTTGTGTACTTTTTTTCATTTTGGTTACTTTTTTCAACCAAAAATTTAGAACAAAAAAATTTTATTGTTCGTTAAATTTTTAAATCTCCCTTACGTGTATATATTGTGCTGCGTAGACAACACTGTCAACAGTTGCAAAACTAATTACTATGATCCAATGAACAACTATAATATACCTACCTTTCCTTATAGAGTTAGGTATTCTTTAAGGTATTTGACATTTGCTTATAGAGTTAGTTGTGCTGATAATTACGCCCATCATTCTACGTTTTTTAACAACTAGTGAAGTAAAACATAAGTACATACTAAAAAATACATAACTGTTTTTAATGGCGGCTTTTTGGCAATTAAAATAAATTTTGCTTGGACAATTTCAGTGTTTGTGTTAGGAAAACCAGAAAAGAAGTTAACTAAACAAGTCAATTAAATGAAACAGAATGGATAAGTAAGTATTTGTGTTTTTGTATAGACATACATACATATGTATGATTGAATAGGATTTGAACAAAATATGTATATTTTCTTATTTTTTAGATTTGTAATGAAAATGCCTGCAGTCAATGGCCAAAGTGCAAACAACGAAGCTGAAGAACTATCCTCTGGAAGTGGCGACGAAAGCAGGTAATAAATACTACTTTAATTTTTGATCCAATTTATACTAAAAAAGTAATTTCAACGTAGTGAAACCAAAAATAACTCCAAAAGAAAATTTCGGAACGCTTGGTTCAATGAATTATGGCAACACCATTGCCTGAATAAGCCACGCGTTAAACTGCGCTATCACTATTTTTTTATAAAAATGTAAATTTGGCTCTGTTTTTCGATAATTATTAATGTGTGTGCATTCCTGGACAATATTAAATTGGAATTAAGAAAAAAGAAGAAATAACTCAAGTGCAACTACAAATCATATTAAATTAACTACTACAAAAACAAATTCCACATTGAACTGTGAATTCTTTACTAATCACATTATATTAATTATATACCGGCTGCAAAAACAAATTCTACATTGAACTGTTAATTCCTTATTTTTTTTGAGGTACATACATATGTACATTAATACATAGCCTTTATCTCTTGTACATATGTGCATATTGATAAGTACATAAGAATACACTTTTTTCATAATGCCGGCACTTAAGCCCTATAAATGTGGTATATGCCAAGACAACATTTCCAAAACACAAGGGTCTATCCAATGCAAAATCTGCGAGTTATGGCTGCATATAAAATGCGCTGATGTGTCTGAAAAGCATATAGCCTTATTTAAGGAGCGACCAAATTCTTTTAGCTTCACATGCAGCATCTGCACACAGAATGCTAGCGACGAAACAACACTTCGTGATGAAGTAAGATCGCTAACGCGTAGCTTTAATGAACTTGCTAAATCCATGAGAGAGGACTATTCTTCATTTAAGGATACTACGGCCAAAGTTTTTAGTGATTTTAAGAGTGAAGTTTCCAGTTGCATTAAGGAAATGAAATCTGATATTGCTGCCTGTACTAAGCATGTGAATGATATTGGTTCATCAAATACTTCCAAATTGTCAGCCTTGGAGTCAGAGAACCATATACTACATCGGAAGCTGAATCGTGGAGACATTATTATAAATGGCTTACCATCTGGCTTACATGACCTAATTCAACCCATAGTCTCGATTGGCGCCTTCTATGGTATCGGTATTGTCGAGGATAACATTAATAATGTCTACTACATGAACAAAAATGCTGTACTAGTAAAATTTAATAAAATCAGTATACGTGATAACCTTATGAGGGAATATTTTAAACGAAAGTCCCTTGAGGTAAATAACATTATTGGTGGTGATATTACGTCTCGCATCTACTTGAATGACTATCATTCCCCCAGTGCGTTGAAGCTGAACTTCTTATGTCGCAAATTAAAGCATATCAAGATGGTTGATAAATACAAAATCCTAAACAGAGATGTTTTGAAGGCAAGAATCACCTTCCCAGATGGGAAAGTATTACATTACGGTGTCCTTGAATGTGCCAAGCTGTTGAGTGAGTCCACTGGAGCAGAGATTGACTAACTTATTTACTCATGTATAGTTTATTTTTCTTTTATTACTCATTTACAAGACATCGATTTGTATTTTACTGTTGAATTGGTTTTTTCTTTTTTGTTTATTAATCTCGAATCGCTGTCTTGTATTTGTGGTTATTTTTTTAATATAACTTTGTACATTCCAATTATACATTTATATGCTTGAGATAGCGAAGTATTGTATGTTATTAAGCTTTTATTGGTGCTTGATAGTTATTTATCTTTGGTGTTATGATGCATTTTGTTAGATCATTTTGTTGTCATTGGTTCCCTACCAGATTTAAGGTATTTGATGTCTCCTAGTGTTACAAGTGTTGATCCCACTATTAACAATGGTTCGTTCTTGAAAAACAAACTAAACTCGTATGCCAACAAACTTAAAATTGCACACATTAATTGTCAAAGCCTAAGACCCTCACGTAAATCTGTCAAATTCGACGAGATTGTGCATATTACTAGAAATAACTTTGAACTATTTGGTGCTACTGAGACCTGGTTGAAGCCCGACGTTTCTGATGCTTCTGTTAATATATCTGGTTACAATTTAGTCAGGAATGATCGCTTGAGATGTAGGGGTGGGGGTGTATGTATTTTTATTATGGGTGGATTGAAATATAGGGTTGTATTTAGGACTTCTCTTGATGGATGCGAATCATTATTCGTTGAGGTATCGTTTAATAATGTTTTGACTTTGTTCGGTGTTGTTTACTTACCCCGTGGTGATATTTCAGAGTTTGAAAGCTCTCATCATGAATTGTTTCTAAACTATGCGAACATTATTGTCGTTGGCGATTTTAACTGCAACATGTTTAACACAGAGAGATCAAACCTATTACGCTCAATGTGCATGCGTTGCAATCTTTCTGTATTTCATAATTCTCAACCGACTCATTTTGACGTGGCTCATAACACTACATCACTACTGGATTTCTGGTTAACCAGTAATTATTCCATGGTTTGTTTCTCTGATCAGGTTAATTACCCTTCTATTTCCCACCACTCGTTGATATTTGCAGTTTTTGAGCTTGATGTGATATCTTGTATTGAATTTTTTGAATATAGGGATTTTAATCGTATTGAGTGGGGAAGAATTTTGTCTTTTATGTCAGAGTTTGATGCACGCGGATTCTTTATGTGTAGCGACGTCGACTCTCAAAACTCAATTATTAACTCTCTTGTTAGCAGTTTATACAGCTTTGTACCTATAGTTAAAAGGCGACTTATAGTGGATGATAATAGATGGATGCGATCTGGTAGTATATTGCTGGCAATGTCTAAAAGAGATTTAGCTTATTCTGCTTTTCGCTTAAACAGAACTACCTTGAATTGGACAATATACTGTAAATATCGGAACAGAGCAAAGAATGTTATCCGTAAGGAAAAACGAAATTTCTATTTCAAGTTGTTTCAGGGACTTAGCTCTTCCGCAATTTGGAGAACGCTAAGGAAGTCAGGTATCTCAGGCGACAATAGGTGGAATAATGATTTGAATATTGATGAAATAAACGAACACTTTGTGAATTATGTGACTACTGATGGTAATGACAATATTGACTTGACGCCATATAGTGATACTATTGGCTCGTTTTCCTTTAACTGTATTAATGTAGATGAATTATTTGAGGCGATCCATAAAATTAAGTCTAATTCGGTTGGTACAGACAATATTCCTCTTCGATTTTTAAAGGCTATTTTTCCTTATATATCTCACATCCTAGTGCATCACGTTAATACGATTTTGACCACGTCTAAATTCCCTGCAACTTGGAAGCTGGCTCGCGTTGTACCCATACCCAAATCAAGGAATGTCTCTAGCCCGGATGACTTGAGACCCATATCTATTCTCCCTGCCTTATCTAAGGCTGTTGAACATATATTAAAGGATCAAATATTGGCTTCTGTTAAAAGGCTAATTAACCCTTCTCAGTATGCCTTTCGTAGCAATCACAACACTACTTCTCTTCTACTTGACATGACCGATGATATTAGGCGGAATATAAATGATGGCAAGGTATCAGTGCTTGTGTCACTTGACTTGACAAAAGCCTTTAACTCGATAAATTACCATACTATGATACTAAAATTACGGGAATTGTTTAACTTTTCAACTACTGCTTGTAAGTTGATATTTTCATACTTGTCTGGTCGATCTCAATTCGTGCAGCTAAGTGACCGGTGTTCCAACTCACTTCCCCTTTACTCTGGTGTCCCGCAAGGATCAGTCTTAGGACCACTTCTTTTTATTTTATACATTAATGACTTGGTCGTTCACATTGATTCATCCAATTGTAGAACTTTTTTATTTGCTGACGATGTTATGCTTTTGTTTATGGGTAGTCGATCTGATATTAGAGCTCTAAATGCAAGGATTAACTCTACTCTTGAGAAGTTCTTGCGATGGTCGTCCATAAATTCATTAACCCTGAACTCTCAGAAAACGAAGGCGCTTGCTTTCGCGGGTTCTGACTGTAGTACATTCGATTTTTCTATTATTGCTGGTGAGAATACTGTACCACTTGTAGACCAGATGAAGTGTTTAGGGATCTATATTGATAACCATTTGACCTTTGATTTCCACTTACATAATTTGCACTGCAAGACTATAGGGATTCTGCGCAGATTATATACAACAAATATTTACTTACCCTTTCATATAAGATGCCGTCTTGCTCATTCCCTTTTGCTGACGAATATACTCTATGGTCTTGAAATTGTGTCTGGAACGTACTCTTATGTAACCTCTAAGTTAAATAGAATTGTCAATATGATTGTCAGATATGTTTACAATTTACGTAGGCGTGATCATATATCTGAAAGGGTAAAGAGCTTTCTCGGCTGTTCCTTCAATAACTTCGTTTGTCAACGCAACTTGGCCTTATTTTATAAAATCATTAAAAGCAGATTGCCTTCAATGCTTCTGTCTAAATTTTCTTTCACGCGTTCTACGAGGAACCCTCAGATTTTATTACCTAGGATTAATACTGTTCTTTACGAAAAGTCGTTTGTTGTTAGGGTAGCGCGGTATTGGAACTATTTACCTTTGGAACTAAGGACCTTCTCGCATTCCAATAATGCATTCCGCTTAAAACTAATTAGATACCTGTCAAACCTGAACTAGTCACATACATATATAAGCGATGTACATTTAATGGTTAGTGCAATTTGCCGCTAAATTGTCATAGTTGCTTTGGCGAACAGTACCTTTGAACCATTGTTGGGATCTACATGTAACTATCTCTTTTCGTTTTATGACTTCCTTATTGTCCGGTTGGGGAACCGATGAACATAACTTAACTTCTCTTAAATTCTAAATGAATTGTTTTCTTCATTATAAGATATTATTATTTTTATTGTTGATATAAACTGAACATTTATTATAAGTTAACATAAGAACATATGTACATACTTATATTTATTCAGGTTAGCTACTTGTAATATATATTAAAATTGGCCAAAATGTGGCTTTTTATATTACTACGAATAAATAAATAAATAAATAAATAAATTTCCTTGGTTGCAAAATAAAAATGGATACGGGTACTGTGTTGCGTGTGAAAAAAAGCTGTCAAACCATGTAAGTTATTTAAGGAAACACAGTTCTAAACGGAGTCATGTACAAAACGTTGTGAGAAAAAGAAATCAAATAAAAATTGATTCTTTTTCAAATCGCGAAAAAGAAAATATAGCTAAGCAAGTACACAATGCAGAACTTGCTTTAGCTATGTTCCTCATTAGCCACAATTTTCCATTCGTATTAATGGACTATTTACCGGCATTGTTAGTTGAGTGCTGCCCTGACTCCATAATATCCAGAAATATAAAATGTGGCAGAACTAAAGCTACTCAGATAACTGAAATGTTGGGGACCAAAGCCAAAGAGAACTTAGTTATCAAATTGAAAACAACAAAATTTTCGTTGATTTTAGACGAAACAACAGACGTATCAACAAAAAATCTTGGGTTTTAGTCGTTCGCTACATTGACAAATTGTCACAAAAAATTCATGATAGATTCTTAAGCCTTCTTGAAGTTGCAAATTCCGATGCTAAATCACTATATGCCATAATAAAAGATTTTTTCAAATATCATGATATCCCACTTGAAAACACTATTGGGTTAGCGACCGATGGTGCCAATGTGATGGCTTAAGCTTTTTTGTTACTTTATATGTCCATATGTATATAGGAAAACTATCCGGTATGTTCTACATTCCGAGTGAAATTTTCACTTCTAAATTGTTCAAAGCATTGTTGGTAAAAATAAAAGTTTACAGCAAACACTAATTTATTTTAATATAGGTTAGCAGGTTGCTGGAAATTAGATTCTAGCCCACTTGGGTCCAAAAACAATATTTTTTTTTTAAATTTCACTAAAATCTTCTGTATTTTAACAAATTCATATAGATCTAGTCAAAAGCTTTCAAATGATACCAAAATTGTCCTTATACGTTGAGAAATGCAAAGGGAAATCGCACATATATATACAAACTTCAGAGGCCAATAACTCGAAAACTATGCGTTTCCGAGAAAGTTACCACATTAAATTTTCGTCTTATTTTTCGATTTTCTATCGCCCTATGTAATTTTTTTTTCATTTGGAGCTGCGTCACTAAACTAGATTTGTTCCATCGTGATTTGTTCGTCGTTTGTGGAGAAATGGTACGCGAACAAATCACTCGTGTGTGGGCAGCTTTGTTTTTTTTACGCTCTCACTTTACTACATATAACAAACAACAATAGTTCTTTATGGTTTTGCAATAAGTAACAAATTTAACTATTTTATGTGCTCAAGTAACTTTTGTACCACAGATATTTTCATTTAACTATACCTATTCCATCATCTAAAAACGAAACTAAAAATGTTAATTATTACTACGATAATAATAACTAATGGCGTTTTCTTTTCTGAAAAAAGTGTTGTATTTATGCTACATTCTTTAATTTTCGTGATCCATTCTAAAACATATGTAACATACATATGTATTTAAAAGCGATTTCGTTCCTTTCTAATTATGTTGCACCAATAAATGGCAAAATATAAGTAAGAACTTGTATTTTTGTCATTCTACTTACTTAAGCCAAAAAACTTATAATTAAAACGATAATTAATTAATTAATGTTAAGTAATGTTAGCCTGAAATATTTTGTACCATTGTGGCAATAAAAAATGTACCACTTTTTAAAGGTAGGTGCAAACTGTAAAAAGTGTTACACATTGAAAGGTCAACATTTTTGTTCAGAAAAGAAAACACCATAATATTATCGTTTTTCAGTTAAATTTGTTTTTAATAAAACACAATATATAAGAATAAAACGTTTCACGCTGTTTTATGCAACGTTCTACATACATAAATATGTACATAAATTGTACGTACGTTCGGTTGCAGCCAGAACAAGAAAAATAACAAAAATACCAATATAAAACCATAGTTTTATTTGTTATATCTGTTTGAGCGAAACATATTTTATTAATACGCACCCCAGCGGGAAAAGGTAATGAATAGTAAACGAGAGAGATTTACAGCATGTATAATTTACCATTCCAGAACTCATTATTGTTAAAACAGAACATACCCTAGGAAAGTAATGAATTCGTTTATTGTGTACGGCGAATAAATCTTATAATTCATTTCTTTTTAATAATTTAAAAGGAAAACGGGAACACACACTTGTGCCCAAGCAAAATCAATACATTTTTTCATCGTAAGAACTGGTAATATATGTGTAATCGTTTTTACCTTCTGCAGAAAACGTAAAAATTTTTCGTGTAATTTTCACTTTCGTAAAAATTCTGACACGCCTATTTTCAATCGAATTGAAAACGAAACATTCCGGTATGTTCTACATTCCGAGTGAAATTTTCATTTCTAAACTGTTCAAAGCATTGTTGGTAAAAATAAAAATTTACAGCAACAATGCTTTGACAATTCAGAAGTGAAAATTTCACTCGGAATGTAGAACAGACCGGATTTTTGCGTTTTACGTTTTCTGCACAAGGTAAAAACATTTCACTTTCGTACGAATTTGGTTTCTGGGACACCCCTGATAGTTAGCACTAAAGATTTGCTTTTGAAAAGCAGTAATAAATTTAATATTTTCGCATACATACCTATCAGCTCCGGCACAAGACAACATCTTGTTTATACGAATAACGTGGAAAGGGTGTAAACGCATTCTGATGTGAAATTGATCTTTTCCACAATATTTGACCAAATATTTGTTACAACAAATACGCCCAGCTTCCAGAGCTTCACTACTTAGCTGCTCATACTCATCGGAAACCAGGTGGACACACAGGGGAAAATCTTCCACGGTAGCCTTCTTTCTACCCAAATCAAATATCCGAATTTTAGGATCAGGCACTCCACGACAAAACCGAGATTTCGGATACGGCTTGTTCTTACAATAACGGTAACTAAAAATTTTAAAATTAATAATTGGCTCTTTTTAAGTCAACATGTAAATACATACCACCTCGCTGGACGACGACCCATCTTTATTCCTAAAATACGTAAACAATAATATATGAAACTAAATGCATTTCATTTAAACCAAATATATATAAAAAAAACGATGTGAACATTTTACAATCATGATGTGCCCAGATGATATTTCATCTGGCTTACCTTCCTTCAGATGGTTAAAATAAAAAGAATCTAAATACGTAGGAAATAACTAAACAAACCTTCGGAAGTGTTTTTAAGCATAGATATGATAACGTACAGCGTTGCCAAGTATAGAGGTTTACATATGAGTCACCAAGGCGAATTCATATAAACGGTGTCAAAGCAAACTGCAACACTGCAGTCACACGTTCAAGTTTTCTTTCAATTCTCTTTCAAGAAATTTACACATACTGCTTCTCAAAATTTACTAAAATTGAAAGCTGTGACGTAGGTGGCATTCAATTTCAAAGCAATTTGCTTTCAAAAACACAAAAATTTATGGCGGCAGAATATATGTACTAATGTATGTATATGAAAACAAACGAGAGTTTATAATCAAAATGGCAATCAGCTGCTTTCTTGAAAGCAAATTGAAACGCATAACTTGAAAGAGAATTTGAAAGCAAGCTACCATCAAATTTTAAAAGTATGAGTGTATTGGTAAAAAAATGAGAGAGTAATGAAATTTGAAACAAAATTTGAAACAAAACTTGATCGTGTGAACCCGAAGTAATTAAAGAATACCTAAAGCTGGATTCACCCATTGTTTCGGAACAAAATTTTTGTCCGGACAAAATTTTTTTTATATGAAGTTTGGCGTTTCTCTTTTTGAGAGTGAGAGAAAAAGAGAACAAAATTTGTTCGGAACATTTTTTGGTTGAATTGGTTTAATTTTAAATTTTGTCCGGACAAAGTTGAAACAAGATGCCACCTATTTTATTTTCTCAGCCAAAGTTGAAGCGAGCTGCCACATTATGTTATAAGTATGTATAATAAAAGCACATAGTAACTTATATCCAGTAAAATAAAAATAAAGAAAAGCTCAATTGCTAGTAAAAAAACTAGCTGATTTTTATTAATTTTTTTTAACATGTAATTTTCTTACTAAACAATAAAAAATAAGTTAAGCTCTTGACATATAAAACACCAAATTTAATTCATCTTTCACTGTACTGCCACCTTATAAATTTAATAAAACACATGTATTTCATACGGTAGCTTTGATTTTCCAGACAAATTGTTCGAATTGAGTGAATCGAGTTGCAAACATGTTTCAGAACAAAAAATTTTGTCCGGACGGTGAATCCAGCTTAACTCTATAAGGAAATGTAGGTATATTATAGTTGTTCATTGGATCATAGTAATTAGTTTTGCAACTGTTGACAGTGTTGATTTAAAAATTTAACGAACAATAAAATTTTTTTGTTCTAAATTTTTGGTTGAAAAAAGTAACCAAAATGAAAAAAAGTACACAAGTACACATTGGAAAAAAAGGTAACCAATTTTGGTTAAAAGTAACCAAAACGGCAGCTCTGGTTATGACAATACCACAGGGTAACCAGAGATGACACGAGACGGAAGATTTAGCATACTGATTTGTATACACTCATACAATCCTTCGTTTTCGTTTTTTTCTTTGTGCTGTTTTTGTAACCAAATTAATATTAAAATCACAAAACTAATAAAATATCCATATATTTCTATAATTTACATTAAAAATATTATTAATTAATTAATTTAAGTTGGTTTTCACTCATCGTTTGTATTTTATTACTATATACATACATCTGCAAAATATCAGAATTTATCAAGTATGTATGTATGTATGTATGTGTGTATGTAAGCAAAACACCACCACCATTTGGCAAATTTACAGCATATATGTACGTATGTATATAAATTTAATATACAGAGTATATAAGCACACAATAATTTGTTTTATCACTTTATTTTGGAATTATATGCCGTAAATACTTAATATTATCACATTTTATTAAATTTAAGCGTGCTTTTATGTAGCATTTTCCACTAAAAACTAAACTTTTTTTTGCTTTTCGTTTTGTTTACTTTCATAGCAAACACACTAATGTTGTCTCTTTTTCACGAAGCTTACTTATGACAAATAAAATATGATCGAAGTCCAATTTTTTTTTTGTTTTTGTCATCTCTGTTTACCCTGTGCCAATACTTTCAGTTATACTCTTGCACGTGTTTAGTGTGTATACCCTGTAGGAAATATAGATTGTTAAATCGTTTTGTTACTGAAAACTTTAAAACTGAAGCTGAATATGGTTGTAATTAATGATGACGTTACTATACCCTTGGAGTGTCCAACTGAGGATATTGGACCAGCACCAGGGGAAGATCTTGGGGAATTTTTGCAACATTTGGAGGACTAGGTATACGCCAACGGTTCCTGATTTTTTAGCAGAGAAATATCTCCATAGTGCTGGTTTTGAAGCTGTAGGCCCACGTATTGTTCGCATTATATCTGTAACTGCACGGAAATTTATATCGAGAAAATGCAAATGATGCATTACAGCACTGTAAAACGGAGTAACAGTCAACATTCAGGAAGTCACGGTTCGAACAAGGATAAAAAATTAAACGAAGCTCGTAAATATACACTTGCTATTGAAGACTTGACTCCAGCCTTGGCAGATCATGCCATAACTATGAGAAATCCTCAAATTGTATTGACTCGCTTTTAACTTTCACACAGTAACATAAATTTTAATAACAAACAACAACACTTTCTAAGCTGCATATATATTTTTATATTTTGCATACAAATTAAAACTATAACAAAACAAAAACTAATATAAAATTCCTGTGCTCTTTTATTAAATTCATAAACCTCAAACACAAAAATATTATATGATCAAGCAGACCAAATTTGGTTCGTTCCTTTCCCTAAGCGTTAAAATAAAGCAATAATTACAGAAACAAAACACTAACAAACAAACAATAAATCCAACCTAATCTACAAGTTTACAACAACACAATTATAATAACGCATATTTAACTGGTAAGCTATACAGTACCGCTAACTGTAACAAAACAAAAGGTGATCCCAAGGCAAAAAAATGTGGCAATTGCGGCGGAAACCACACTGCTAACTATTGGGGCTGCCATCTTTACTCTTTTTTTAAAATTCGCCGAACAGATACACAAATGCTACTCCCGCTCAGCCCACCAACCCTTTAAACTATCCACAGTTACCTCAACCGTCGTCTAGCCAAAATCAATACACAAATATCTTAAAGTCTAACACGACGCTTATTCAACAAAAACCTAATAGTCAATTTTCATACGCTAATATTTTAAAAAGTAACCAGACTGCGGCGCCAAAAACTACCAGCAAATGAAGAATCAGGACCTAATTTTAGTCGTATTGAAGCCTCGATAGAGAGCCTAATACAAACAGTAAATACTTTTACTCTCAACATGTCCTGTATGATGCAGGAAATGTTGAAAATGCAGTCTACCTTGTTGCAGGCTGTATTGAACAAACCATGAACTTAAGAATCTTTTTTTGTAACGCAAACGGCATCTGCCAACATCAAAATGAAATAGAATATTTTCTTCTGGATAAACAAATCCATGTTATGCTTATCTCAGAAACTCATTTGACGTCTCGAAGCTATTTTAAAATTAGTGGATATAATTTCTACGACACCAAGGATCCTCGAGGTAGAGCTTGTGGTGGCTCTGGAATCCTAATAAAAACTCGAATAAACACTTCCTGCTAAACGACCTTCGTGAGGAGTATCTTCAAGCAACAAATATCTGTTTTGAAAATTTTTATCAAAAGCTTGTGATATCATCTGTTTATTCTCCTCCCAGGTTTTCAATTTCAGAGAGTCAATATACCGCATTTCATACAACACTGGGGTCCCGTTTTCTAGCAGCTGGCTACTAAAATGCTAAACACACATTTTGGGGTTCACTTTTAATCAGTCTCAAGGGTCGTGTTTTGTTTTACACAATTTCAAAAATCGGTTTGATGTAGTTTCAAGTGGCCAGCCAATATATTGGCCAACGGTTCGACAAAAAATTCCTGATGTTATCGACTTCGGAAGTATGAAAGGTGTGCCCAGCGAAATGATTGAAGTTGAATCACCTCGCCTTCAATTATCACTATATACTCACACATAACTGCAACACCAACATGCGATTTACCGTTGACACCTGCACGTATTAACTGGCTGAAATACAAAAAATTTTTGAGTGCTCATTGCACGGAAAATATGCCGTTGATAAAACACCTACTGACATAGAAAATTCTATTAGGTTGTTTGAAGCACATGGTTATTAAGCTGCTCTTGATGCTTCTTCCAATCAACCAAATCAACAAGTGAGATTAAACAATATCTTTTGTGTGGATATAGAAAGGCTATTGACTGGGAACGTTAGAGATCGCCTCATCTAAAAATAAGACTTAAGGAATGTACCAAACAGCTCAGGAAACTTTTACAACCACAAAAAACAGCTTCGCTGCAAAAATTTCTTCAAGAACTTGATGCAACACCACAAAAATATTATTCACTGTGGCGTGCAGCCAGAGGACTTAAAAGGTCAGTGATATGCAAAACTCCCTTGCGAGCTGCGAATGGAGACGGGGCAAAAACTGATGATGAAAAAGGTGCTATTTTTCTTAAACACTTGGAAAAAGTATTAACCCCAAATATTTCTGCGGATGTTGTTGAATTGCCACCAGTCGTCTCTTTGCCAGAAATACCGCTGAGATTTAACATTGTGGAGATTGAAAATTCCATTACTAGTCTTAACACCAAAAAAGCCCCAGGTGTCGACAAAATAAGCAACAAAATGCTTCAAGAACTACCTTTTATTGCAAAAAGTATAATTCGATTCATTTTTAACAGTATTCTATGCCTATAACACTATCCAAAAGAATGGAAGGTGTTGCTAATTACTATGATACCAAAGCCTGGTAAGGATCATACAAAGGTTGAATCCTACCGGCCTATTAGTTTATTGCCCAACATTTCAAAACTCTTTGAAAAGCTGTATATGAGCAAGCTGATGCCTATAGTGACTAGTAATGGATGTATTCCAGCTCATCAATTCGGTTTTCGCAGACAACATAGCACAATTTAACAAACTTACAGACTTGTGAATGTTGTTAGAGACATTTTTGAAAAAAAGAAATATTGCTCTGCGCTCTTTATAGATGTTTCTCAAGCTTTCGATAAAGTATGGCACGAAGGTCTTAGGGGCTGTGCACATATTACGTAACGCTCCAGGGGGAAGTGATGGGGGTTAATATTTGTTACGGATTGGAAATTTTGCACTGAAAAATTATTAAAAAGCGTTACGAAGAGGGTGGGGGTATAAAATCTCTGAAAACAGTGTTACGTAATATGTGCATAACCCCTTATACACAAATTAACGCAAAATCGTCAGACTTTTAAAAAACTATTTAAAAGAACGTAAATTTGTGGTTCGAGAAGGCAATTTTTTAAGCCCTCCGCAGTCGATTGAAGCCGGAGTCCCTCAAGGCAGTATCTTCGGTCCATTACTTTATTTAATATATGCCTCAGACTTTCCGTTAAGCAGTAACATTCACACGTCAACATTTGCTGATGATATAGCTTTTCTAAGCGTTCATGAAAGCCCTGTAGAAGCTTCCCGCAACTTAAGGATATACATATATCCAAAATGGAAAAATGGCTCAAACAATGGCGTATAAAAGTTAACGAGCGGAAATGTGTACACGTCACTTTTACGTTACGCAGGGAAACATGCCCGCATATAAAAATTAACACCGGTACTATACCTCAACACACTGTAGTCAAATATCTAGGCGTTCATCTAGATCGTCGTTTAACATTGAATCCGCATATAGACGCAAAGTTAACACAAATAAAATTAAAAGCAGCCCAAATGAATTGGCTTATTGGAAGAAATTCTATACTAAGCCTAGACTGCAAACTTCTATTATACAACGCGATCATGAAACCAATATGGTTCTATGGAATCCAGTTATGGGGCCTCAGCATCGAACGTAGAAAAAAATTCAAAGGCGACAAAACAAAATTCTACGTACAATAACAGCAGGCCCCTGGTATATCCGAAATCAGCGAATTCACAAAGATCTTGATGTTCCGTTGGTGAAGACAGAATTTTCAAAACACGCGAAATAATACATAGATAAACTTGAGTTGCACCCAAATCGATATCGATGTTTTTGTATTGGTGGAAACCTGGCTGAACAGTAAAAAATCGTTTTAAGTAATCTTTTTGCAACATTAATAATCTTAATGGCTTGGTTGTTCAAGTAATTGTAACGATATCGAATGTAAGCTGTTCTTTTCTAGTATGTGCTTCTTATATTCCACCCAAAGCTTGGGGACAGCTCTTTGCTAATGCCTCATAATGTTAATCATTGTCATGAAATAAATTTTAATGACAGTTTACTTTCGCTGAATTTGTGTCAAGTTAATATAAGTTTGCTAATCAACTAATCGCTTTCTGGACCTTATCTTTTTGTCTGAGCGTCTTGATTACCAAATTTATGTTCCTTTACTGTGGATTTCTCAATCTAATATCCATCATCAGCCTTTGGTGATTGAAATTTATAACCTAACATTTTTTAAATATTCCGAAGCTACAATTGTTAAAGACTTTAATTTAAATCAATGTAATTTTGATGTGCTGAATTCCATATTTGAGTCCTTAGATTGGATGGATTTGTTTGCGGGGTTAAGTACTAATGAGTGCTACGATGTATTCTTACAGAAAGTGTGTGATATCTGCCGTAGTAATATTCCTTTTAAGTGCGTTAAGCCTTTTAAGCTTCCGTGGTATAGTAGAGGTTTAAAAAAGCTACAGAATATGCGAAACAAATATCATAAGAAGTTTTTAGATGTAGGTGACTCTGAATCGGAATCTAAATTTATTCATTACCGGTGGGAATTTAACTTTCCAAATAAATTTCTCTATAAGCAATTTCTTTTGTCCAAGGAACAGGAGATAAAAAGTAATCCCAAGGCCTTTTGGTCTTTCATAAAGTCAAAAAAAAGATCATCGATTTTTCATCGATAGTTTGTCTTGATAATAATAGAGTTTCTAGCTCTTGTGATGAGGCTGTTAATATGTTCGCTTCCTTTTTTAAATCTAATTTTGAGCCAGCTAGAGGCAATAATTTTCCTACTTCGGGGGTTCTTGCTAACTTAAATTTGGGATCCTTTGTTTTGTTGGAGGATGATGTAGCTGAAGCAATTGCTCAGGCTGATGTTGATGGCCTATGTACGTACTTATTGAAGAAGGCTGCCTTTGCTTTTATTCCGGCACTGACTTATATTTTCAAGTTGTCACTTGATGAGGGTAAATTTATTGATAGATGGAAATGTGCGAAGGTCACTCCCGTTTTTAAGGATGGGAAGAGAGATGATGTTAGATGTTACATGCCTATATCTAAATTATCATGTGTTTCTAAAATTTTTGAACACATTATTCATAAGAAGATGTTTTTTGGTTACTTAGAGCTGGATAACCCCTTATCAACATGGCTTCTATGCTGGTAGGTCTACTGTAACGAATTTGGCTCTCTTTAATGAATTTTGTTTAGATGCCTTGGTGAATGGATATCAAGTTGAGGTGATTTACACTGATTTTTCGAAAGCGTTTGATAAGGAATCACACTCGGTGTTGCTATCTAAATTAAAGTTAATGGGATTTCCTACTAATTTCCTAGTTTGGATTAATTCCTATTTGTCCAATAGATTATGTTCAGTTACAATTGGAGGGTTTAGTTATGTCACTTATTTGCAAACGTCCTGTGTACCTCAGGGTAGTATACTAGGCCCGTTGTTGTTTAACCTTTTCCTAAACAATATTAGTAGTTGTTTCGTTACATCTAACCAACTAGTTTCTATACATGAGAATGGTGTCGTCTTAATGGTTTGTGTTTGAACATTAATAAATGTGTGCATGTCTCTTTTCATAGGTCTCTTGCCCCTACTGTGGTGGAATTTTATTTTGATGGAGTAATGTTGAATAAATCTAATTGTAAACTTGACCTAGGCGTATTGTTTGATAATGATACATTGTTCCGAAAGCCTATAAGATGCTGGGTTTTCTGAAAAGAACTTGTTCTTAGTTTGCTGACCCATACACTCTTAAGCATGTTTATACGTCGTTTGTTCGGTCGAAGTTAGAATATGCTTCTGTTATTTGGAGTCCTCATGTAGTTAATCTTATCACTCGTGTCGAGAGAATTCAACGTTTTTTGTTAAGTTTGCTATGCGCTCTCTATCTTATTTGTCCAATGTTCCATATGAGTCCAAATATTTATTTATTGGTTTGCGTACTTTGGAATTACGTAGAAAAGTTCAAACTGCACTGCTGTTGTACGATATTATCAATGGCTCTATTAATTGCCCAGATTTGCTTTACGCTATACGGTTTTATATTCCGCCGAGGAATCTAAGGTTAGCTAAGTTATTTGATGTTCCGTTTCGTCGTACTGATTATGCACGTAATGGTACCCTAGCTCGCGCGTTTGCTCTCTTAAATGACTTAAATTTTAATTTGCAAAGAGACTAACTCATTTATTCAGCACTGGTAAAATTGAGTTTAAATTGTTACTTTTTAGTTTATTAAAATAATTGGCTTGAATCGTTTTAATAAAAGAGTTATATACACACATAAGTATTATAAAAAATGCCAACAAATTAAAGTTTCACAAATCTGCAGGCAATCGACCTGTTTTTTTGCATTTTGTTGAGGAATACATCAGTTTGTGCCTTATTATCAGAACTTTTCATTAAAATAAACTTTTTAAGCTTTAATATTCGAATTATAAGAAGAAATACATATAATTTCTGTTCTATTCCCCATCAAAAATAAAGTGAAAATATCAATGTCAGAAGTGAAAAAATTCCGAGGGAAATATTTATTCACGATAAGGGGATTTTTTTTTAGTGAACATTTTTCACGTTGTTATTCTGGACTGAATAAAATTTGTTCATGCGAGTTGTTCACGATTGCAAATACGTGAAAAGTGAAAAAATTCACGTGGAAAATTATTCACGATAGGGGTGAATATGAATGTGTTTACTTTTCTTTCAAAGAAATTTTTTAAATTTTGAAGACATTTATTTAGGAATATTTGCCGGAGATGAATTTGATGAAGCACAAATAAGTGGAAAAGAAAAATAATAATTGTGTTAATTTTTATATATGTTGATCTTTGTGATCAGATATTATCC
Source organism: Lypha dubia (assembly GCA_947311025.1). Classification (NCBI taxonomy): domain Eukaryota; kingdom Metazoa; phylum Arthropoda; class Insecta; order Diptera; family Tachinidae; genus Lypha; species Lypha dubia. The sequence continues at coordinate 99,927,590 of OX371260.1, read as the reverse complement.
AGATTTGATTTTGAAAATAAATATAAAGCTCTTGGCCAAAGTAATCCATTTAATATTATTAATTTAGAAAAAAGTTGGTTTTCTGAAATTATAACAGAATTTTCCTATTTTGTTGAAGAAAGTGAAAGCCAAGAGCTAGACACTGAGTTCAGATAATTAAAATTATTGCAGTGATAAAAACATATAACTATTGGATTTTTGGAAAAATATATCAGAGATGCAAACGAGGGATTCTAGTATATTGTTTCCGGTCTTGACCGAATTTATGAAAAAAAAAAACCTAGTTTTACCACTATCCCCAGCAAATGTGGAAATCATATTTAGTCAGGTAAACATAAATAAGACTAAAGTAAGAAATTCATTGAAAAAGTCGTATTTGGAAGCAATAGGGTTTATTACGGTTCTCGATTCGACTTCGACTGCTGTAATAGATTAAAGAAAAATGTTGTGTGTTTCTTTAATCTAGTACAACAGTCGAAGTCGAATCGAGAACCGTAGTAAGGCCCAAAATTTTCAGTTAATTGTTCTTCTTCTTTTTTTGCAACGTTTTAAGTTGACTTCTGCTGCCCATTCTACCTTTAAAAAATAAGAAACACTTTTTTTTTTCTAAAAAATTTAACATTCACTGACCACGAACTTTTAATTGTACGCCAACACAAAATAATAACACTTTCATAAAAACTTTTTTATTATTTTGTTGATTTTCTTTGGAATAAGGGCACAGTTTTTTTCAACTCGTAAAAAAAATTTGATATTGAAGGCATTAATATTTATGCATGTACTGCGTGCGTGTACATGTACATGAGTGAGAGAGCCAAAAGGCGAAGTCTAGCATTACTTGTGGCAACTGTAGTAGTTAGCCGATTTTTCGTTAGCGAAATACCTAACGATCTGGAGTCAATTTCTACTTTTAAAACTGCAGGGTACATACATATCTACATATGAATTTAAATAATTGTACAAAATGAAAAAAAATTCTATATTTTGCTTAATTTGTATAGAAAAGTTTTGGCTAATATATTTTTGGTAGAAAATAAAAGTTAAAATTTGACTGATATTTCTTCAGTCGAAAATGATAGTTTTATCAATTTTTAATCAATATTATGGCTTATTTAAAATTTTTAAATTTTCCGCGAATTTTCGCAATAATTTTATGTATGTATTTTTTTATAGGGATATTTTAAAATACATGTTCATATTATATACCTACATGGTTATGTATGCATTTGTTTATTTATTATTTTCAAAATCATAATCACCACAAAATGAATACAGAAAATACTAGTAGTAATATGAATATATTCAAATAGGTAGTAAACATTTAAATAATATTGTATTCCACACATATTCATAGGAGTGCTTCACTCATTTTACTATATATTTCGTTTATTTGAATGTGGTAGTATTTTTTTCTCATCAAGTAGATATATTCTCTTTTCTCTTTCGCCTTATGTATTCATTCATTTGGTTTTATTAAGAGTAAATGAGAAACACAGAGTATTCAAATCTTATGTGGAATGAAACTTTACATATTTAAATAACATACGAATGTATTGAAACGCCGTTTGAATGGACTCATGCAGACCATTAGTGTATACGTATTATCAACGAAAACGTCGAAATTATAGCCGAAAGTCTTGCAAGTTGATCGAGTGTTCATTTTCAAAATTTTCTCGAAGCGTAAGCATGCTTTGAAAATAGATTTACTTTATGTGAATCCAGTATTGCCGTATTGCCGATATCATAAAATTACTAAAAAGAATATTTGGTTTAACAAATTTTTTTTCAAAATGCATGAAATTAATGCTTAAAAATACTATTAAGATGCGTTGTTGTATATATGTGTTCTTTTTTGTTTTTTATTTTTTATAAATACACAGAAAATCAGCTATAAACATTACTTTTATTTTACTAAATACTGGTTAATTGATATAAAACTCATCCTCGGTAGCACTGTTTCTTTACTTGTCATTTTACTTGCCGTAAGTGTCAAAAATTTACTTACAAGCAAATTCTCTTGTAAGTAGACCTGCAAGTCCGAAAATTATGCTTGTGTTAGTGAAAAAGTGTGAGTGTATTGAGTTTTTCGCACTTGCACTTGCATGTGTAAACGGCAGGTTAATTCGCCTTGAACGGTGCTTTCCATGGCCCAAATAATAAGGGCTGCTTAGTCTAAGTTCACAAGTGAAAGTTTTCTTTCATTAAATTTCTGAAATTCTCTTTTAAACTTTCATTCGTGTCTACACAGTAAAAATTAATTTCATGAAACTAAACATTTTTATATATTTAATTTTATATGAATTGTGAACACACAACAACAAATGTACGTGTTGACAATTACGAACTAAAAAAAAAAAGAGTTTCAGAGAACATGAAAGAGTGTACCCGACACCATTCTTCTCTCCCCTCTCACCTACAAGCTTCCACTTTCATGAAAGGAAACATGCACGTGTGAACACAAACTAAAGACAACAACAACAATAGAATAGAAAAAACAACATCCATTTTGCTATTAGACACGCATACTTGTCTGCAGACATGTACGATGGCATACCAAAACTTACTGTCTAATAGCATGTATGTCGAGTACGTCAGACATGTATGTTGGGTTTCAAAAATTTTTGATTTTCTGATGTCTGTCGCACATAGGGCTCCCACTTTTTTGCTATTAAAGTACATTGGTTGTTAAAGGTTAGGAAAAAAAAAGTACACAGTATAAAAATAAAGTACAATTTATTTTTCTTTATTGTTATATTTGAAAACGTATTTTTTATTGCTTTTCGCAAGTTTTATCAAATAATTATCATATTTAAATTAAAGTAAATAATTAATTCCTTTTTTATCAGATTCAGAGATGCCTAGTTTCTTTCGTCTCGCCACATGCTCTTCATTACAGAAAAACTCTCTCTGTGAATGCTGCCGTGGCAGCAATAGAAATTACTTTATACAAATTTGATAAATTATCATCAGTCTTATTAAATAATAGCTGCCACTTAATGTAGATAATTCCGCAAAACCTTCAGAACTGTGTAGCTGATCATAAATTTTGTTTAACCCTGCATTTACACATGTAAGTAATTACTTGCAAGTAGTGTATACGTATTATCAACGAAAATGTCGAAATTATAGCCGAAAGTCTTGCAAGTTGATCGAGTGTTTACACAGTAAGTTGTAAGTTCATTTTCAAAATGTTCTCGAAGCGTCAGCTTGCTATGAAGATAGATTTACTTTTACTTAGCGTTTACACATGCAAGTGCAAGTGCGAAAAACTCAATACACTCACACTTTTTCACTAACACAAGCATAATTTTCGGACTTGCAGCTCTACTTGCAAGAGAATTTGCTTGTTAGTCTAGGGTCACACACGACGATCTTAATTGCCCAACTTTTTCAGAATTCTCTTTTGAACTTGCTTTTATGTTCACACACGACGACTATAGTTGGGCAATTCTTCTCTTTTGTTTAGTTTTTATTTTCTTACAATTTGACATTTGTGCTTTCATAAAATAAACAATTTCAATAAAATATACAAAATATAGTAAGCTCTTACTAAAGATGTTTACTCTATAATAATTATTTTATTTTTACATATTTAAAACGTGTAATTTTTGCGTTTAATTGAAATTATAAATGATGTACACACAAAGAAGCGAAACACCGAATGAAAAGGAATGTCAAATATTCAAATAAAAAAAGAAACCAATGAGAGAATTGCTTGAAATAGCCGGGTACCGGCGATTATTTTTCCCTTTTTATTCCCCTCACCGCAAACTGAAAAAAACATCTATAAACTCAAGAATTGCCCAACTAAAATCGTCGTGTGTGAACATAGACTAAGTAAATTTTTGACACTTACCGCAAGTAAAATTTCAAGTTAAGAAACAGTGTTACCGATGATGAGTTTTATATCAATTAACTAGTATTTAGTAAAATAAAAGTAATGTTTATAGCTGATTTTCTGTGTATTTATAAAAAATAAAAAACAAAAAAGAACACATCTATACAACAAAGCATCTTAATAGTATTTTCAAGCATTAATTTCATGCATTTTGAAAAAAAAATTTGTTAAACCAAATATTCTTTTCGGTAATTTTATGATATCGACAACACGGCAATACTGGATTCACATATTTTTCATAGCATGCTTACGCCTCGAGAACATTTTGCAAATGAACTTATAACTGACTGTGTAAACGCTCGATCAACTTGCAAGGCTTTTGGCTATAATTTCGACATTTTCGTTGATAATACGTATACACTACTTGCAAGTAATTACTTACATGTGTAAATGCAGGGTTAGAGTGTGAATATGTGAATCCAGTATTGCCGTGTTCCCGATATCATAAATTTACTTAAAAGAATATTTGTTTTAACAAATTTTTTTTCAAAATGCATGAAATTCATGCTTAAAAATACCATTAAGATGCGTTGTTGTATAGATATGCTCTTTTTTGTTTTTATTTTTTGTAAATACACAGAAAATCAGCTATTAACATTATTTGTATTTTACTAAATACTGGTAAATTGATATAAAACTCATCATCGGTAACACTGTTTCTTAACTTGTCAAAGTGTCAAAAATTTACTTACAAGCAAATTCTCTTGTAAGTAGACCTGCAAGTCCGAATATTATGCTTGTGTTAGTGAAAAAGTGTGAGTGTATTGAGTTTTTCGCAGTTTCACTTGCATGTGTAAACGGCAGGTAATGACGCAATTTCTCCATAAAGATCATCCATATTTATATTTGAAGTTTTTGCAGATTTAAATGTTCGTTTATGCTAACAATCAGGCATGTCACAGAAACAAATTCCGATCAAAAGTGGAATTTAAACCGTAATTGTTTTTTTCAGAAAACGTAAACCGACAAATTTTATCGATATGAAACCACTTTCATTTTCTAAGTGGAATTGATAATTTAAGTAGCATAGATACCAAGAAACTGTCCAGAACAACTTTATATGAATAAAAAATACTATTCAGGCATGTCACAGAAACAAATTCTGATCAAAAGTGGAATTCAAACCGTATTTGCCTTCTTCAGAAAACGTAAACCGACAAATTTTATCGATATGAAACCACTTTCAATTTTCTAAGTGGAATTGATTTTTTAAGTAGCTTAGATACCAAGAAACTGTACAAAACAACTTTATGTGAATAAAAAATACTATTGACTTAATAATTTTTGGAAAATGTATACATTTCAATCTTTAAAATAAATTTTGTTACCAATTTTAGAGAAAATCATTTTTAGATGACGAAATAAACAAAACGTCGTAAACGTATTATTGCCACCTTTTTATTTCGTACAAACCACTTTTTATTAAGTACAAAATAATAAATGTCGTCGACGCAATTTTTTAAAAGAATTTTGATTCAGTTCTTCTATTGCTGTAACAATGGATATGCCGGGCATTTTTATATTTTTTTATTTATCAAACACAAAACTATTTTTCCAGTTTCTTTTTATTTTCTTTTTGTTTACAACAATCAGCTGCGTGTATTTTTCATTACGTTGCCATATTTAATGCACAAAACTAACTTCTTAATTTTTTTCGATTTAATGAAAAAGAAAAATTTCTAAAGAACCTAAAACGAAATTGATCGATTTGGTAATACGGAATGAAATCGATTTCGATTTTTTTCTGTGACATACCTGATTGACTTATTATTTTTTGGAAAAAGTATACATTTCAATCTTTAAAATAAATTTTATTACCAATTTATGCGAAAATCATTTCTAGATGACGAAATAAACAAAAAGTCGTAAACGTATTATTGCCACCTTTTTATTTAGTACAAAATAATAAATTTCGTCGACGGAATTTTTCAAAGGAATTTTGGTTCAGTTCTTCTATTGCCGTAACAATGGATATGCCGGGCATTTTTATATTTTTTTATTTATCAAACACAAAACTATTTTTCAAATTTTTCTTTATTTTCTTTTTGTTTACAACAATCTGGTGCGTGTTTTTTCACTACGCTGCCATATTTAATGCACAAACATAACTTTTTAATTTTTTTTCAATTTAATGAAAAAGAAAAATTTCTGGAGAAGCTAAAACGAAATTGATCGATTTGGTATAACGGAAAGAAATCGATTTCGATTTTATTCTGTGACATACCTTAATATTATGAACTTCAACTTTGCTCTTTAAATTTTTATTGCTAATTGTAAATAACCAGTTTGTATTTTTAAAATCAAACCATTTCCCTGGTCAGTTCTGGTGCAGACAAAAGGTTAATTTTTTTGCTTGTTTCATATCCAAATATCCCAATTGCCATGACATAGTCAGTCTTAACTCGCAGTCTACATTAGCTTATTAACATAGCGCCAGCAGAATAACAGTACTAAATTTGCTAATTTTTTCCTATGTGGTGAATATTACTAAATGTTCATGTGCTGTTTTACAACAATGTTAAGGTGGAGTGGCAGAGACAGCAAATAGCTTTTGTTTGTTGTCTCAATTTTCATATTGGAAAATGACATTTGATGGTTGAACATGGTTGTACGAACAAATGTTCTGACAACGCTGTTTGACCATAAACAAAACATGAACAACAGTGGTCTACATTAGCTAAAATAATGTGGGAACAAGCATTTGTTCATTGGCCGAACAAATCGATGGCTAATGTAGACTGCGAGTAAGAGAGAATAGCCACTGTAAAAAACGTCAACAAATGACTAATATAACCTGAATCTATTTAGAATTGTAGATAAATCAAATCATGCGAAATAAAGTATTTCGGTGTACTTTATTGTTTCTATAAAGTATAGAGTACAATTAATCAAAACAACGTACAGCACTTTATTATAAAGTACGGGTGGCAAGCCTATACACGACCCTCTGTACCGGACATTTTTCGTTTTTTTCTTTCACTCTCCGCATTTTTTATGTTGTTGCTTCATATCATTTTACTCACACAATTGGCATTTTAGTATTACTGCATGTGGTGCGAAAAATTATGTGCATAAACAACAGCGAAAATTATTTATTAATTTCCAATATGTAAAAGCTACATACAAGATCAAGAGAATTACAAAAATGTCTTCCCTTCAGTTGCCAATAAGTAAAAGGGGACTAAGCAAAATTGATGTTGATGTTGTCTGTAATTGCCTTCGATTTTGTCGTCGACATTTTTGGTGTTGTCTTGCGTTGCTTTGTGTTGTGTTTTAAAACTTTAAAAAAATTAACGTTAAAGTTGTCTTTTATTCTGCGTTTTTGATATTCTTATACATTTGTGGTGTTTTTGGTTTAAATAAACTAATGGTAAAAAATTGAAAAACAAATAAATTTCAATTCGAGAAGCTTGTGCAAGAACTTGAAAAGAATCCATCACTGGCTAGAGGATTTCGCAGCGGAGTTGCTCATACTAGTATTGAACCGAAAATAACTTTCAAATCTTAAAAAGGATAAAAATAACACACTACGGGAAATTATTGCTTAAAATTTGTTACTTATTTGTCATCGGGCAAGCTAAAAATATAAGACTTCTGTCTAAGCAGTCTTCTTTCCACTGTCCGAATGGAGAAAAAAAAATCATTTTTATTTTAATGTATGCAAAAAAATTTTATTTATTTAAAAACTCTTTTACCGAAAATAGTCAAATGTTAGATATGTGTGTTGTATGTTTCGATAAACAGTCAACATTGTCACAATACTGTTAAGGAATACAACATTAGTATTGACGTTGTGTTCTATTGATGTTGCCTTAAAATTGCCGACGCCTAATAGAATAAGGGTGAATAATTTATTTCTTTTAATTCCAATATTTTTTTAATTTTGATTCCCATTTTTTAAAAACTGCATAAAAATACTTTTTTTGTAGAATAATTAACTTTGTTTTGCAATAAAAAAACCAAGTTAAGCAAATCTAGTGGTTAAGTTTTTTGGGACAAATATTTAATAAATGTGAACGTAACTTCAGTTTGGTAAAAAAAACATTTTACTTAATATCCATTGAAAAAAAGACGTGCCTATGTGCCTCGGCCTTTAAGTCAATTTCGCATTATTGAAAACTGTTAAATTTTTTATTATTGGAAAAAAGATTTTTATTTTGTATTTTTTATATTATTATTATTACGAATAACGAATAAACGTAATTATTATTTGAACTTATATTGATTTACATATGAAAAGTAATACTATCAGGCTCAAGTTCAGTTTTATTGAATTAATGAAAATTCAAAATTACTAAGAGTTTTTTTGTTAAAATACAAAGTAGAATACTTTGATGATAACGGACTATGAGTTTGTGTTGATTATTAGTTCCAAACAGTAATGAGGGAATTTCGTACTAACCAGCACTGTTTCATTGTAGAATAAAAATTGAATTAAAAATTAATTCTCATATTCTATTTCTGTTGAAAACTGGTTAAATAGTTGATATTCTTCTCAATTTAGTATCCACTTTACGAAAATAGTAAAGATGGACAATTGAACGCTGATGAGAGGTGTAGCGGCCTTGAAATCAGTACTGATACGTTCTGCTAAAAACTGATTGGATATAAATAATAATTTTTTCCAACACAAAAAAACTCTTAGTAATTTTGAATTTTCATTAATTCAATAAAACTGAACTTGAGCCTGATAATATTACTTTTCATATGTAAATTTTTATTTTGGTAATTTCACTTTGGAAATCTGCATGCTTATGAATATTAAAAATTATGATTCAATATATTTAAGCATATACTTCACGTTGTACTTTTTCCCATGCTGCCATAGGTCCATGTTCTGGTCTATATTTTACGTTACAACCATCAGGTTCTAAGCGGTTATCATTACGTAATTCTTCGTAACGTTCACGATCATACTTGGTAAATCCCCATTTCTTTGAGACGTATATATAAAAATATAATTATAGTTAAAATTATAAAAAATTATTAAATTATTTGTTTAATCAGAAATATAACTTTATTGCAAGTGTGTTGTGACTTTATAACTGACGAACGGTCAAACCGAATTCGATTTAATTTTTAGGGTTTGTTCGTATGGTCGTGTAGATGGTTTATCTAATGGCGTTTTCTTTTCTGACAAAAGTGTTGCATTTACGCTACATTATTTAATTTTCGTGATCCATTATAAAAAATATGTACATAACATATTTAAAAGCGATTTCTTTCTTTTCTAAATATGTTGCACCAATAAATGGCAAAATATGCAACATATTTGACCCTCTACTATCAAGTCGGGGTGAGATACTACCCTTTTTTACATCTTTGTTAAGTACCTTTTTATACAAGTAAGAACTTTTATTCTTGTCATTCTATTTGCTCAAGCGAAAAACTTATTATTTAAAAGTTAAAAACAAAAATTAATAACAAAGGAATTTTAATTGAAGAATAAAATTTTGAAGCTAAATTGTTGCAGTTTATTATAGGTAATAGAAGCGGATGGGAAAACCATGTTGCTGACGTCTTTTATTGATAAAATGGCGCTAGAAACCGTAAAAACATGGAAACGCTACGTATACATTAATGTTAAGCACAAATATCTTGTACCATTGTGGCAATAAAAAATGTACCACCTTTTTGTTCAGAAAAGAAGACGCCATAAAGTTTGCACAAAAACGGTCGACGCGTTCGTGAGTTATGACTTTTCATGACAACATGTGATTTTGTCCTTATTTTCTTATTGCTGACAAATTTTAAGTGAAAAAAAACGCGTCATATGAAAATGTTTTGACATTTGTTTTCGTAGTTACATACAACGAGAATCAGTTTTGCTGTGAAACTGAGAAAAAAATTGTTTCATTCCATTTGTTTCTCTCATTGTGAAAAGATTTTAATTTGTTTTAAATTCTTCACAGAACGGGAATCAGAAACAAAATGTAAACGAGAAAAATTTTTACATTTCACGTTATCGCAGAACCAGAATCTACCCCCAGAATGCAGATAATTATATTGTAAGTTATAAAAATAGATATCATAGATATAAGATACAATGTATTAGTAATAAGTAATCAAGTTAATTACTAAAATCAAAATAGTAAAATCAAAGTAAAGTGTAGTAAGAAAGTTTTAATATAATAAAAGTAAAATCAAACAAAGAATAAAAAAACAGAAAAAATTGTAAACAATTATTAAATTATTTTATTAAATTAAATTATTAAATGTCTTTCTCTTCATTATTCCGATAAGAGGGACTTAGCAACCCTTGAATATCAAATGATCTCATTAGTACAAGGGAAATTATTTATTCAAGGCTTTTATCAAGTGGTTTATAAGCACTTATCTATAATACTTAACAAACTCGGAAGCTTAGATGCGTCTAATGAGTCTTTAAACTTATTAACAGAATCATATCGCAATAAAGCTCTAGATACATTTATTAGGGGCTTAAATGGTGATTTACCAAAACTTCTTGGCATGGGGGAACCGGCAGATCTACCTCAAGCTCTCCACCTTTGCCTCAAACTGGAAAACCAAAGTTTTCGATCAAATTATAGCCAACATTTCAATTATAGAAATCCTACTCCTCCACTTCCAACACGCAACTACTCGCGTAACTATCAATCACAATCCGTTAACATAACGCCTCGCTTTAACCAAGGCAATTTTTATCCACAACTGGCTCATATGCCTCAGCTACAACAAAAACCCTATATATTTCCGAACACTAACAATCATGTACCAATAAACAACTACCCGACACAGTCTCGTACTAACGCAAATAATAGCTACAATTTTAATCCTCCAATACCTGTCCCTCCTAAACCTCAACCTTTACCACAACCTATGGATATAGATAGTAGTTTACATTAAAAGCGAGTTAATTATATGAACAGACCACAATATCAAAACATTAACAAAAGGTCACCACCAACAATTGCAAACTCCAGTTATCGACCTAAAATACAAAGAAACTTTCATATCGATAATGAGCTAGAAACTTATAATGAGGTCGTTAATAATTCTCTTGATAATAATCAAATCGGCGAAATACCGTTTAATGAGGACGACGTTAGCGAGCTTAGCGACATCCATTTTTTAGAATGACGAGCTCTTCGCTCCCTTATTTCGAATGTAGAGCAAAAAACGGTACAATATTAAAATTTCTAATTGATACAGGCTCAAGCAAGAATTATATTCAGCCAAACATTGTAAAAAAAACCATACCAAATAAAGAATCATTTTTTGCAAAATCAATAGCAGGTGACATTGAAATAAAAGAACATACGTTTGTAAAACTTTTTAATTTAGAAAAGGAAATAAAATTCTATATTCTTCCAACATTAAAATCATTCGATGGCATTCTTGGAAACGATTCATTAAAAGAACTCAATGCAATAATCTATACACGAAACAGCTTTATGCAAATAGGAAATAATACTAAAATAAGGCTTCGGCAGCATTTTTCTCAGGGAATAAATACAATAGCGATTCGAGACGATCATATGTCGTCACAACAAAAAGAAAATATGAGAAAGATAATTAGCGAATTTCCTGAATTGTTCATTGAACCTAATCAAAAATTGACATGCACAACTAGAGTAGTTGGCGAAATTCGTACCTCCACAGATACACCAGTTTACTCTAAACAATATCCTTATCCAATTGCATTAAAATCCCATGTTGGAAAACAGATAAAAAATTTACTCGATGATGGTATTATTAGAACTTCACGTTCACCATACAACTCACCTGTTTGGGTCGTTAGAAAAAAACCTGACTCACTTGGTAACAAACAGTACAGACTAGTAATAGACTATAGGAAACTTAATTCATTAACAATACCGGACAGATACCCAATACCGGAAATAAATGACGTTCTTTCACAGTTAAGAGATAGCAAACGCTTTACAGTCCTAGATTTAAAGAGTGGTTTCCACCAAATTCCCTTGAAAGAATCTGATTTTGAAAAAACAGCTTTCTCTGTTGCGAATGGCAAATACGAATTCGTACGCCTTCCGTTCGGCCTAAAAAACGCTCCAGCCATATTTCAACGGGCTTTAGATGATGTTTTGCATGATTACATCGGGAAGATATGCTACGTGTATATCGATGATATTGTTATATTTAGCAGGACAGAAAAGGAACGTTTTGATCACATTCGAGCTGTGTTTGCAACACTTCAGGCAGCAAACCTAAAAGTACAGCTTGACAAATGCAACTTCTTAAAAAATGAAGTAGAATTCCTCGGATTTATAATTTCAGAGGATGGTATAAAAACTAATAAGAAAAAAGTTCAAGCTATTCTCGATTTTCCATTACAAAAATCCATAAAAGAACTACGGTCCTTTTTAGGATTATCAGGCTATTATCGCAGATTTGTGAAAGATTATGCGAAGGTAGCAAAACCCCTAACGCAAATTTTAAGAGGGGAAGAAGGCCGCCTTTCAAAAAATAAAGCAGCTCAAAGACACATAACATTACACGATGAAGCTATTGAAGCTTTTGAACAATTAAAAAACACTTTAGTCTCAAAAGATATCGTACTAGCTTATCCAGATTATAGTAAAGACCTGGATCTCACAACAGATGCTACTGATTTTGCGCTAGGTGCAGTTCTGTCACAAAACAATAAGCCAATTGCATTTATATCCCGAACCTTGAATAAAACTGAAGAGCATTATGCGGCAAACGAGAAAGAAATGCTCGCGATAATCTGGGCCCTAAACTCGCTCCGAAATTATTTATACGGTTCTGCGAAAATAAAAATATTCACTGATCACCAGCCACTTACCTACGCCCTCAGCAATAAGAACAACAACAGCAAAATAAAGCGTTGGAAGGCTATACTAGAGGAATATAACTACCCACTTTTCTACAAACCAGGAAAAGCAAATGTAGTGACAGATGCACTGTCAAGAATTCCCGCAATGACACAATCAAATACCCTCTCAATAGCAACACATAGTGATGACAGTTCCGGTCAGAACCTCATTGCGTCGATACACCAATAAACTGCTTTAAAAATCAAATAATTCTCTACACACATCCTACATCCCAGTATAAATTCGAAATAATTTTTCCACATTACCACCGTCACCATATATTTGAGCCAGAGTTCACACAGAAAAAACTTATAACCATACTTAAGAAATATCTTTACCCATCAATCCTTAATGCAATCAAAACTACGGAAAGAAACATGGGAAAAATACAAGAAATCTATCGACAGAACTTTAATAAATATCGTATCAGATTCACTAGACACCAGGTAGAAGATATACGAAATGAAGAAGAACAAAACAAAATAATTATAGACACACACAATAGAGCACACCGAAACAGTAAAGAAAATAGAGAACAAATAATAGATCAATACTATTTTCCAGCTATGTCAAGGAAAATTAAAAGAATAGTAAAACAATGCGTTACATGTAAGGAAAACAGATATGATAGACATCCAATGAAACCCGTGTTTAAGGGAACCCCTATACCAAAATATCCTGGCGAAATTATTCACATAGATATTCATAAAACTGAAAATAATTTGGTATTAACAGCAATTGATAAATTTTCCAAATATGCACAAGTAAAACCGATAAAATCCAAAGCAATAGAGGACATAAGACAACCACTTCGTGAACTAATATTCGCATTCGGTGTACCTAAAACTATCGTTATGGATAATGAAAAATCATTTAATTCTTCAACCATTACTTTCATGATAAAAAACCAACTAAATATAGAAATATTTACAGTTCCACCTTATTCTAGCAGCGTTAATGGACAAGTAGAGAGATTCCACTCTACGTTATCTGAAATTATGCGATGTACAAAAATAGAAAATATTTATAACATCTTTAAAGAACTACTTGAAATTTCAGTATATAAATATAATTGCTCAATACATAGCACAACAGGAAGAAACCAATCGAACTATTTTTTGGTAGAAGAGTAAGTACAGACCCTTCCCAGCTAGAAAATGATAGAATAGTAAATATATAAAAGTTAAGACAAAAACAAGAAACTGACATGCAATATCATAACAAACATAGACAAGAAATAAAAACCTACGAACCAGGCGGAACAGTTTTTGCAAAGTTAAACACAAGATTAGGAACTAAGTTAACCCCAAGATATAAGAAAGAAATAGTTAGAGAAGATAAGGGAACATGCGTAACCACCGAATCTAACAAAACCATACACAAGAATAACATTAGAAGATAAATTTAACAAACTAATACACGTTCAGATTCCTCCTCCTCCATTATACAAATATCCTACCACCCTCCAATGCGGAAATCCAAATCCTTAACTACACACTTTCCCACATTGTTACACTAACGGAAGGAGTAGCAAAAATTCAAGAGGGCACATTCAAAATTGTGCACGTAATAAATTTAAATAACTATCAGAGTTTTCTTTATGAAATAGAATCTTTCATAAACCACACTGGCAATTCAGAGAGTATGTTTTTGCCCTCATTAGAGCATGAGTTAATACAGGCCTCAGAAATGCTGAAATCATTAGAGGTTACCGAGGAAATAAGGATAAAAAGAGCGATAAACTTGATCGGCTCTGCGTGGAAATATATCGCAGGTTCTCCGGACCACGACGATTTTGAAATACTTAAAGGCAATATTAATGAATTAAATTTTAATAATAACAAACAAATGATAATAAATGAAGATTTTGCTCAAAAAATAAATAAATTGACAGAATATACTAATAAAATTAACAGAGCAATAAGAAATCAAAATGAAATTAGTAATGCTGTTATTATAAACATGCAAATCAGGTTAAGATTAGCTAAAGAAGAAATACAAAATATCAAATACGCCGAAACACTACACAAAGAAAAATTCCCATTTGAATCAATAGAAGAAGCATTAGAATTAGCTAACGTAAAAATTTTATATAAAGATTCAACTTTATTGTATGTTATACAGATCCCACTTACATCTGAAAAAAATTATGAAAAAATATTAATAAAACCAATAAAAAAAGATAACAAAATTATAAATATAGATTTTAAGGAAATTTGGAAATATAAAGAAGAAGTGTTAGCTATTAAGAAAAATTGTACTATTATCAATTGTAAAGTAAATGATTTAAAAAACATTGTTAACTCTCCCTGTATTCCACATTTTCTAAATGGATATCGTCCACATTGCGACATTTCCGATGCTTTCCACGTACCATCAGTAGAAGAATTGAAAACAGGTACAATTTTATTAAATGATTTCCATGGAACAATAAATAATCAGACAATAAATGGAACATACGTATTAAACTTCAATAATGAATCAATTACTATTAATAACAAATTTTTTCAGAATATGGAAGCCTCAGCGATATCAGCTTCACCACGAATAGTGCATCAAACCCCTTTAGAAAAACAATATATCGAAATGCTTTCCTTAGAAAAACTAAATCAACTTCATTTAAACAATACCAATAAAATTGAATTCTTACAAACAGAAACAGTTGTTAATAAATCATTATTTGTCATCATTCTAATCATATCACTATTAACAATAATCTTATCCGGCCTAGCACGTAAAACAAAGAGAAAAGTAATATTCCATAACATCGCAACAAAAAGTAGCACAAACGAAAATAATGTTATAAAAATCACACAAAAGTCAGATTTTGTTCCAGAAGTTATTCCCAACAAAAATCCTGATAAACAGTTTGTCATAATTTCGGGTCCACTTAAACCCCCAAGACTCTCAATTTCGAATGTTTGAGAGGCAAACATTTTTAAGAGGGGAAGAGTTAACACTGTAGTTATTAAAAAAATAAATAAAAATGCATAATTACAAAATAATAAAGAATACAAAGTTCACTGAACTAGCAAAATTTAAAAATTCAAATAAATTGTGAAATAATGTAAAATAGGCAAAATTCGAAAATACAAATAAATTGTGAAATAATGTAAAATAGGTGAACTAAATACTAATAAAAAAATATAATTGCGAAATAATAAAAGTAAGCACTTTAATTTAAGAAAAAATTATTATAAAATGTATTGTAAATAATTTTTAAGTTCAGTTGTAATTTAAACGCAGTTGCGATATAAAAATAAAAATATACGGTCATTCTGACCAATAAAACAATTTTTTTTAACTTTATATTAAGAAAGTTCTTAACTTATATAATCGTTGAAAATGTATGCATTATGTTATGCGCCGGCTAGAGCAGAGAATAATTTGTATTCCCTGTTAAAAGCAATGATACTTTTCAAGCCGAAAGTATGAACATAGGTTAAGAGCATGAAAGTTGTTCCCAGCTAACTTTGTGGTAGGTATAATCGGTTCTCAACCCGGTTTTACGACGCATGAACATATAGCACAGCCTATATGCCAAAATAAGTATACCTTAGGCTGTGTTAAAAAATTGGGTTTTGTTTTAGAAAGGTTCAGTACCAAGTTTCGGCTTTATTCGTTAAGAAAACGTGAAAACTTTTCATCAGGTAATCAACCGGACACTGGGATCGATCTGATAGGGTATCTATTTTAAATAAAAAATCACTAACGCTGCCATCACCGCTGTACGAAATCTTCCAATCCTTCAGTTTTATTGGCGAAGGAGCTGATGGAGCATTTGGCGGAGGGTTGTTTCTATTACTATTCGAACCAGAGGGAGTACCTCCTCGGGACTGAGACATAAGTTCTCTCATGTCAGTCATTTCTCTTCTAAATTGGTCCTGTGTTGTTCTCAAAGCAGCTTGAAAATAGTTTATTAATTCTGTACTTAAAGATGGTCCTTGACCTTCGTTATTACCGCCTGTAGCCATTTCGGACTCCATGTTGGATATATCTTGACTAAAACCAAAACTACTTTCTTCTAATTCCTTTAAACTATCACTAGGTAAAGATTTGTTTGCGCCCCCGAAGTTTGTACGGGTTTTCTCTTGGAAGGAGATGATTACTTCTTGTTGATTATAAGAATCAAGAGACCTGGTTGGTGAAGATGTTCTTAGGGCCCTAATGCTTGTACTTGAGCTAGAACTTGCTAAACTTGCAGTACTAACCGAACGTTTTTGCACGCTATGTGTGGTTTTGCCTCTTCCTGGCACACTGGCTGTTTGGGGCTGTTTCCCTCTGCCTCTGGGTGTTAATGATTTAGGTTCTGAACCTCGAGATACGTTTGCAGCTGATCGAGTGCTTTTGTGCATTCTGCATCAAAAGGAAAAAAAAATTTTTTTATGTACTACCGGACAATTCGCGTACGAGCCAAGGAAAAAGAAATAGGAAAGTATAGGGAAAATTAAGGAATTCACCAAAAAAAAATTTTTTTGTAAACGACAGCGGAAAAGTCTGTACACAATATTAAAATTACCGTATAATTTATCGGTTTCCAATATTACGTGAATAAAATTTGTATTAAAAATCGAGAGCTAATATTTAAATCGACGGTGCTTTAACGGAACGTGATTGTAGATATGATATTGAATAAAAAATATATTATTAAGTGCAGGAGAAATGTTGAGTGGTTTTTATGAAAATGCAAAGACACCTAAGTGTTCTGTCTCTTTTCAAATTTTTTTCTTGGGTCACCAGTTTTATAACAAATAACGTGGCGTGCCTCAAGAGCACATAACAAAATATTATATACATGGGCATTTCAAATATAATTCACTTGCGTTTGGATGTAATAATTTAAACATCATACTACTATGTCAGTCTGATTCATTTCGCAACTTGTAAAAAAAGATTATTTAATATTCTGACAAGGACTTAAATGAAACAGTTCTGACGTAAAAATGTTTCTGTGACTATGAGCATTTATTGCAACAGGCAATTGAACAACTTATCGTCGTCAATCCGGACTCATAAATTTTCAGAATCAAGGAAACAAAATTTAAGGTGAAAAAAAAGTGTTATATTTGAATTGGTTTTGTTAGATTGCGCTGCCTCACATCGCAATTTATATTAGATTCTGATCCAATAATAAAGACTTATGCGAAACATTGACAATCAACATAAAACCCAAAATGTCTGCAGAGTTTCAAGATAATAGTAAGCGAAAGTTTTTCTTTGTAGCTTAAAATCATTGGCCTATGAATGGCCTTTCCGTTGGGCGCCGGCTAGAGCAGAGAATAATTTGTATTCCCTGTTAAAAGCAATGATACTTTTCAAGCCGAAAGTATGAACATAGGTTAAGGGCATGAAAGTTGTTACCAGCTAACTCTGTGGTAGGTATAATCGGTTCTCAACCCGGTTTTACGACGCATGAACATATAGCACAGCCTATATGCCAAAATAAGTATACCTTAGGCTGTGTTAAAAAAAAAATACAATAAAAAGATATGATTTAAATCTTCAATTGGCAAAGAATTATTTAACGCAATGTTGCTTAACAAAAACACCACCGATGTAACACTTTCAACTGTTCGCTTTCTCGGATCTTTCTCGACTATCAGAAAAATTCCTTTTTGTTCCTCACTATAGCTGTTGCTTGTTTCTTATTTCTTTTGCTATGCCACGTGGCTCGCTGCCATTGGCTAATTTTTCTAACGGGACTTTCAGACCATCTTTTATTTCTTTATTCAAAAGAAGGAGCGCGATAGTAAAAAAATCAGGGTTGAATTTTGAAGTATGGGGCGAATGTTGCCACCTATTACGGCGTTATTGATGGTAGTATGATCAAAAAAAAAATTGACATGGTGGAGAACATTCCGTAACAATTATTTTTTTTTAAATGTAGTAACAAATCTGTAAATACAGATACATATGTATGTATGTATGTAGGTATGTACATACTCATGTATAAATCAATTATTGAAATAATTTTTTATGTATGTATGTATGTACATTAGGGTGGGTCAATTTGTTCGGGACCGAAAAACATGACAAAGCGTATAGCAATGTCGTAATCTACGGGAAATTCTAAGAACTTTTCCAAAAAATAGCATTATTTTCGGATTTTTTTGGAAATATTCATTGCAATTGGCGAATAGTTGACCTGTAACGCTGGAAGAGGGCTTATTTTAAAGATAATTTTCTCAGCTTTCAATATCTGTCCTCATTTATAGAAAATTATTTACCCAAATAATGGTTTTGGAGGTTTATGTTAAAATAACAATAGTCAAACTGATGTCCTGAGCACCAAATTTTTTCTTAAAAAACCGGAAGCTCGATTTTGATTTTAGAACCATGGTTTCTTTGGGAAAAGTTCGTAGATTACGATTTTGCTATACGCTTAGTAGGCAAAAAATTTACCAACCCTAATTGTTAATATGTGATACTCGTTTTAAAGAAAATCAAGGAATGAAAGTATTTTATTTTTCCTGATACAATAAATACAATGAATAATATTAAAAAAAAAAAAAGGTGAATTATGAATAATATATAACAAGTAAAATATTAAGGTGGTGCATTCTTATTCTGTAACACCCCCACTAGAATGACTTCCAATATTCATTATTTCACAGCAATGTAAATGCTTGAAACTTATTAGAGCTTTCGTCAAAACATCAGCCGCCATATCTTCTGTATTTAAATATTCTATAGCAATGTTTTCATCATTGACGAGACTTCTAATGAAATGATGTCTAATGTCGATATGTTTTGAACGGGCGTGATATGTATTGTTATGGGATAAGTTTATGGCACTTTTGTTGTCACAATTAATTATGATGGATGATGATCCTTTAAGTTCATTACATAAAGATTGTAACCATAACGCCTCTTGACCTACTGCTGCTAAAGCCATATATTCTGCTTCCGTTGTTGATAATGCTGGTGTTTGTTGTTTCTTAGAGTTCCATGAAATACATCCCCCATGAAACTTAAAAACATATCCAGAAGTTGATTTTCTGTCGTCTAAGTCGCCAGCCCAGTCAGCGTCTGAAAATCCTTCGATATATTCTTTTTCATTCTTTAAATACTCCAGCTTGTAATTTATAGTACCCTTGAGATACCTCATGATACGCTTTACCGCTTGCCAGTGTGCTGTACCATAATTATTATTATATCTGGCTAAAGCCCCCACTGCAAATGATATATCTGGACGAGTCACTTGTGAAGCATACATGACACTTCCAATTGCTTCTTGGTATGGTTTATTCTTCATTTAGTTTATTTCTTCTTTAGATTTTGGACACATTTACTTAGAAAGTTTTTGATTGACATCTATAGGAGTTGAAATAGATTTGCAGTCATCCATGTTAAATTTCTTTAAAAGATTTTTTATATATTGCTCCTGATCAACCTACAATTTTCCGCTGCTTCGATCTCTAGTGATTCTCATTCCTAAGATGAAGTTTGCTTCGCCAATGTCTTTCATTTTGAAATTTTCTTACTTTTTGTATTATTTGAAAATATCAAAATATCATCAACATATATGGCAACATAGGTCATCTCCTCGTTGTTTAATTTATAACAAATACAAGGCTCCGTCTTAGATTGGAAGAGACCCATTTTTTTTAAAGTTCGGTCCAGCTTTTGGTTCCAAATTCGACTTGCTTGCTTAAGTCCATACAACGATTTGTTTAGTTTGCACACCATATTTTTGTTTCCACTGCATCCTTCAGGGATCTTCATGTATATTTCCTCACTTATTTCAATCTGAAGGAAAGCTGTTACCACGTCCATTTGATCGATATCCAAATTATATTGCACTGCCAAGCTTAAAAGTAAACGTATTGATGAATATCGAACTACTGGAGAAAACGTTTCTTCGTAGTCGATTCCATACCGTTGAGTGTAGCCTTTTATAACCAGCCTGGCTTTATAACTGTCTACATCACCTTTAGAATTCTTCTTGATTTTGAAACACCACTTACTGTCAATAGGTTTCTTTCCTTTTGGTAGTTTCGTTAATTTCCACGATTCATTTTGATTTAATGCACTAAGTTCTTCGTTTATTGCTTTTAGCCAGTGCTCTTTATTGCTACTTTCTAATGCTTGCTTCATTGTTTTGGGTACTTCGTGAACTTGAACAATATTGCATTCATACCCATACCTTTTCACTTGTTTTGGAACTCTTGTCGACCTTCTCAGATTTTCAGGTGATGTGATTCTCGACACAGATGCTCCAGGAGCCCAATCAATACTTGTATCTCCAATTTCATTATGAGATGTTTCATTGGTTTCGGAAAAATATTGTTCTTCTTCAGAATCGCTTTCTACTACAGCATTTGGAGTTTCTGAACTATGTTCTTCAGAAAATATTTCAACAGCATCTAGTGGATCATCCACATCCCCCACTGAATCGCTCCTGGGAATGATATAAAATTTTGAGTCATTACTAGGCTCTTCAATATAAAATTCTTCTTCAAAAAATTTAGCATCTCTGCTCAATTCCACTCTTTTTTTTAAGGGATCATAAAAACGGTAAGATGACGAGTTAGCACAGTAACCAACGAAAATGCACTCTTTTGCGTTTGCATCAAGCTTCTTTCTATTCTGCTTCTGTATATGTATTACGGCTTTACATCCAAACACTCGAAGGTGATTCAAATTTGGTTTTATACCTGACCAAGATTCTTCAGGAGTAATATTATTTAATGTTTTACAGGGTGTACGATTTATTAAATACACTGCTGCATTTGCCGCTTCTGCCCAAAAATTCTTCGTTAAACTAGATTCGATTAAAAGGCATCTTGTTTTTTCTATAATTGTTCGGTTCATTCTCTCTGACATGCCATTTTGTTGGGGCGTGGCAGGCACTGTAGTTTGATGTTGAATTCCGCATTTAAGGAAAATGTTCTTCATTCTGCTATTACAATATTCCGTTCCATTGTCACTTCTCAAAGCTTTAATTCTTTTGCCAGTTTGATTTTCAACAAATTTTGAAAACTCTAAAAATTTGTCCGTTACTTCTAATTTATTTTTAATAAAATAGACAAACACTTTTCTGGTATAATCGTCAATGAAAATTAACATATACCTTGATCCATTTAATGACGGAACTTCCATAGGTCGACAGAGGTCTGAATGTATTAGGCTTAGTACTTCAGTTGCTCGTGTACCTGGAACTTTAAACGGATATCTTGATAGCTTTCCTTTTAAGCAAGTAATGCAATTTATACTGCTCGTTTCACATTTGACACCAATAACTGCACCCGAATTCATAGTCTTCAAAAGATCGTCATTTGCATGTCCAACACGCTTATGTCACAGGCTGTATTCTCTATTCTTAACTTCCGAAACAAGAGCATTTTCCCTTGTTATATTTAGTTTAAACATTCCATTAACCAATTCGCCTGTTGCAATAGCATTACCTTTGTTATTTAAAACTCTGCAACCGTTTTTATTAAATACGATTTCATAACTGCTCTGAACTATTTTAGAAACTGATAATAGGTTCACATAAAGATTGGGAATATAAAGAACATCTCGTAAAGAAATATCTTCTTCGTTAAATTTTCCAACCTTTGCAGTCATATTTACTTCGCCTACACCCATTACCTGCATAGTTTCGTTATTTTCAATTGTGACTTCGGCATTTTTTCTTTGAAGTTCGTATAAAATTTAGAGTCTGAACACATATGTGCTGTTGCTCCCGAATAGAAGAACCATTCTCTAGTATTTAGCTGTCCAGCAGAGAAACATCCTATCATCGCATTCACATTTTTCTTGTATTTAGATTTTACAGATTTGTTAGGACATTTTGTAGCAATATGCCCATACTGGTTACAATTGTAACATTTTGGACCTTTATTTTTAAAAAAATTTTTATGACCTGCTAATGCCACATCTGATGTTTCTTTTTTAATATGTATCTTGCAACAATTTTAATTTTACAGCGTCACCAGTTGTGTTGATTCCGGAACTTTGAATCCCCATTATCATTGGACTGTATTCTTCTGGTAACCCGGCTAATAACATCGATCCTACCCATTCTTCATCGAGATTGAGACCAGCTGCTCTTAGCTTATGAGCTGTTGTTAGGATTTCATTTACATATTCCTCGATATTTGCACAACCCTGTAACTTTGTTGAACAAAACTTTTGTATTAAGCCCACTCTTCTTACCAGTCCACTATCTTCCAGAATTGTCTTTAACGTGTTCCATATTTCTTGTGCGCTATTGCAGTTACGAATGTGTGGATACATAGTTTTATCCACCAAAAGAATCAATTCTGCCTTCGCTTGAGTATTTTTACTATCTTCCTGGTCAGTACCAACGACAGCATTCCACAAGCTTTTCATTTAAAAATATGCCTCAACAGAAAATTTCCAATCTTCATAGTTTTCACTTCCGCGAAGTTTTTCAATTTGATGGTTGTTTGACATTCTTGAATTATCTTGAATCTTGAATTCAGTTGTACAAACATACACAAGAAATAATTCTATGTTAAAATATCTACTTATACCGCGCAAGAGCCCATAACCTGTTAATATGTGATACTCGTTTTAAAGAAAATCAAGGAATGAAAGTATTTTATTTTTCCTAATACAATAAATACAATGAATAATATTAAAAAAAAATTGAATTATGAATAATATATAACAAGTAAAATATTAAGGTGGTGCATTCTTATTCTGTAACACTAATGTACATATGTACTTACATACTTATCGTTTGCAATATCGACATTTATGTTCTAAAAATTCTTTCTGATTTTTGCTTGTGCGCATGCCTTTTGTTGCTTTTTCCATTTTCGCTGACAAATTTTAAGTGAAAAAAAAAACGTATCATATGAAAAGGTTTTGACATTTGTTTTCGTAGTTACATACAACGAGATTCAGTTTTGCTGTGAACCTGAGAAAAATTGTTTCATTCCATTTGTTCCTCTCATTGTGAAAAGATTTTAACTTGTTTTAATTCCTTCACAGAACGGGAATCAGAAACAAAATGTAAACGAGAAAAATGTTTGCATTTCACGTTATCGCAGAACCAGAATCTACCCCAGCACAACAAATAATATCCTTTTCCTATAAAATATTAACATATTTCTTATAAAACAATGCAAACCATGGATGATCAGCAATCTCACCAGAAAAAACAAGCACGAAAAATATTAGCAAACGGTCCAAGTACAGAACATACTAATTCTGTAAATAATTTAAGTGGTTATATACGCAGCACAACTGTTCAGCAATTATCTCCTTTAAATAATTCAAACTGCCAAAACATTAATAACCTAATTTTAGTCGACTCGGTCAAT
This sequence comes from Lypha dubia, assembly GCA_947311025.1. Classification (NCBI taxonomy): domain Eukaryota; kingdom Metazoa; phylum Arthropoda; class Insecta; order Diptera; family Tachinidae; genus Lypha; species Lypha dubia. Next base: position 99,903,576 of record OX371260.1, on the reverse strand, counting down.
TCAATTGTACCAATTAGTTTACTACAACAACAGCAAATGGAACGTTTACGCATGAGCAATATAATGAATCCAGATTTACATGCTTTATGGCCTTATGGTAACGCAACTTTTTCATCGCCCGAGTTACATCCTTACACCAAAATTCATAATACCGTCCATCAAATGTGTAGGGTAACTTTAAGATATTAAAATACATTTTCCTTCCCACACTTGATGGAGAGCAGCTTTGACAATAATTTTGCATACGCTGCATATAATAAGTTATTTTTAAGTTTAAAACGCTGCTGAAGCATTTTTTTACAAAATTTGCTTCAGGCAAATATATTTCTAATTTTTAAATTTAAGTTATTTTTAAGATTCATTTTAATAAAGTAAGATCAAAAACGGAAACAAAACTGTTTTTTTTACTTTTGTACATAATTGGCGCAGTCGGGGAAGTTAATATCTGAAGATATTACCTACAAAGAACTGGAAAAGAGATATTCAAAGGTTAATACTTAGTGAAGATTTAAAAAAAAAGTTAATTATTAAGTAAATCAAATATATAATTAAACAAAAGAATCATAAATAAATTTGTGAACATAAAATTAATCAAACAAACACAAATTTAATTACAACATTTAAGTGTAAAAGAAATAAATTTAAATTAACAAAAGAATCATAAATAAATTTCTGAACATATAATCAATAAAATAAATACAAATTTAATTACAACATTTAAGTGTAAAAGAAATAAATTTAAACTAAATAAAAACAAGTAAGGGATTACAAAGGGTGTTAAAGAAACATATTAGTTATGAACCGACAAAAAGAGTTCGATGCTAATAGGCAGCTAAATGAGACCTTACAACAAAAAATCTGCGAACTGGAAGCAGTGCTGCGGCAACAGGAACAGAGAATCCTGCAACAGAATCAGCAGCTAGAACAGCAACAACTCCAACAACAACAAATACAACAGCAGCAGCTCCAACAGGAACAACTACAGCAAATCAACATGCAACAACATCCAGAAGAACAGCTTCAGGTGCAAGGAATAATCTTATGACCTGAACAGATTATAAGAGAATTCAGGAGTATCAAGCCTTTAAATGAAAAACATAATATAAGACAATTCATAAAATCTGTGGAATCAACAATGGCGTTGATCGTCAATAACAACGACCTGCTAGTATATGGGACGAAAATAATTATAAATGAAAAACTTGAAGGTAATGCAGGAAGAATTGTTCGAGAATTAGATGATAATGCTACGTGGGAACAAGTAAAAGAAAAACTAGTGGGCAACCTACAATCGAAAAAGACATACGGCCAGAGTTGGGCAAAATACATGGTTTGCGGTATTTAAAATACAAAATACAAAATACTTGCTGATCATGTATTTAAAATACAAAATACAAAATACTTTCAGGTTATGTATTTAAAATACAAAATACAAAATACTTACACATCATGTATGTATTTAAAATACAAAATACTTCCACGTCATGTATGTATTTAAAATACAAAATACGTATTTGTATTTCAAATACGTATTTCAAATACATGTATTTCAAATACTGCCCAATGCTGAAGATGTATTCACTTTACAGGTGGTGTTACTAACACAGGCTCACACAATTCTTGCTAGTGAGAGGCACGTACATACGTTGAAAATTGTTATTGACTCCCAATGCAAAAAGAACCATGCTATTTTTTTTATTGTTAAACTTGTTGTCGTAACAGTACTACCTGCAAAATAAAATCGCATTGTTAAAAATGCTTTAGAGTTGACAGCTGAATTGCGTTGATGCCAACTCTAAGAATTTGTATAGTTAGGTTTTTTAGCGATTCTAGTTTTTGGTTATTGGTTTGACGCATGATACATTAAGGATAATCACGATGGGTAGTGCAAAGTGTGCAAACGATGCAAATGTGTGCAAATATACACACATTTGCACAACATAACAACAAAATGTATGTATTTGCAATTTGCTTAATTTTGCTTCGTTTGGACTAAAATAACCATGAGCAAAGATAGTAGTGGATATTTTATCAATTGCAAACGAAAATAAACAATAACTTGCGACATATAGACTATCATATTTTTATGTTTAGAAAAAGAAAATTTAATTTTGTAACTAATTTTAATTTAATTTAAAAAGTTTTAGTCTTCTTTTTTTAATTTATTAGTAAATAATAAATTTATGCATTTGTAACTTGACATCTGAGGTCAGTGTTGCCAGAATTGTTGATGGGCTGCCACATTTTTGTGAACAAAATTACATGCTCTTCACAAAAATGCAATAAATTTAAAAGTACGCTCACGAAGTACACTAATATGCACAGCAAATTTGCAAAATGCATATTTGCACAATCACCATCGTGATTACCCTTATTATAAATAGATCAAAATGCAAACAACCATCACCGCACTATCCTACACAGTCGCGCGATTTGCAAAATATGACATGTGTGCTAAAAATGTATAGTAGTGTGGACTAAAAATGCAACTGTGTGACAGATTTTTTGGCAAGTCGTGCGATTTGTAAAATTTTATGAAAATTTTCATAAAATGATAGTTTTCATGCGATCAGAGGAGTATTTATTGTCAACCAGATGTTTTGGCATCAGATTTCTATGATAGTGTGGCACCTACAACATCACTTTGAAACGATTTTTTAAAGTCGGTCAGATTTTTGCAAGATTTTCCTGTGAATGAATCGTACGATTGTGTAGGATAGTGAAGCACGGCCTTAAACTGACAAAATATATTTTGTTAACTAAGTTTTTAAAATACAAAATACTGCCATTTTTTGTATGTATTTAAAATACAAAATACAAACTACTTCTATTTATTGTATGTATTTAAAATACAAAATACTTGCAGGACATGTATTTAAAATACAAAATACAAAATACTTTCAGGTTATGTATTTAAAATACAAATACAAAATACGTATTTGTATTTTAAATACGTATTTCAAATACATGTATTTCAAATACTGCCCAGCCCTGCATACGGCGAAATATTTAACTACTGTCGAAATGTTAAAGTAAGTAACCTAAATGAACTTTTTAATGTATTCAATAAAGCAAAATATGAAATAAATGAGTTATATGAACTAGACATAAGAAAACCTACTGTTTATAGTCCCCCTTACGTAGACAGAGACCTAGTGGACTTACTAATGGAAAAAAATAGATGGACCAATTAGAGCACATTTGGACGAAGAAGAAACCTTGAATAAAATAATTACAAAATACACGAGACTAAAACTACTGTATGATACAAGAGCCATTGATTATAACCACAGAAGTAACAAAAACAAGACACAAAATTACTATATACAAAAACCAAATTCAAATGAGAGTTTTCATTACCCTAATAAGAAGTCTTTTGTACCAAATCACAATGCTGAAAACAGCCCAGATAATAATTTTAGAGAAGAAAATAATTTTAGAAAAGATAATTTTAATCAGAAAAATTTTAGTTATAACAAACACTATGGAAAAGACATAATTTACAACAGAAATTCGACTCAGCAATTTACATCAAACAATGTTCCGAATCAATCAAAGCCTAACTATAGTAAACCCAATTCCTCACAAACACGTCTTTCACATATGAGTGTCGATACTAATGTAAGTTCAGGAAGTTCCCATAATTCCAAATATATGGAAGTCGGCACCTTACAAGAAACCGGAAAAGTAAATGCCGACGAAGAAGTAAATTTTTTAGAAGTGCCTCAAAATTTAAATTACCCATAGTAGTTTTGACAATAGGCAAACAGAGCTTTAAATGCTTAATAGATACTGGGGCAAGCACAAGTGTGGTAAAACCAGACATATTTTTTTTATATCAAAAAGAAAATCTAAAAAAACCAAGTTACATTAAAAGCCTAAATGGGTTTTATGAGGTAAAACATTTTGTTGTTACCCCAATACCCTCACAATTTTTGCGCAAAGGAACCCTTTCATGGAAAGTAGTTGAATTCGAAAATGATAAATATGATGCTATAAAAGGGCAAAATTTTTTGGTCCCTTTCAAAAGCATTATAAATCTGGAAAAAAATTTTTTGGAAATATTTGGAAATAAAATATATTTCGAAGATAATTATCCGTTATCATTTGATATGGTCACAAACCTTCAATATATAAAAAAAGAAGACATAGATACTAAATTCAAATTAAATGACTTAAGTCAGGAAGAACAACAATCTATTAGAACTTTACTAAATGAGTTCAAGGATTTGTTTTTCATTGAAGGAGACAATTTATCAGCAACAACTGAAATATGTCATGAAATAACAACAAAAACAGAAAAACCTCTATACTCTAAAATTTATCGATATCCACAAATTCACGAGAGTGAAATTCAAAGGCAAATTGAAGACATGCTTAAGCAAAATATTATTAGAGAGAGTAATTCTCCATTTAATAGTCCTTTGTGGATCGTGGAAAAAAAACAAGATAATTCTGGAAGAAAAAAATGGCGAATCGTAATAGATTATAGGAAGCTTAACGAAAACACAATTGAGGACAAATTTAATTTACCAAATTTAAATAGTATTTTAGATAAATTGGGAAAATCTCAATATTTTACTACCCTGGACCTTGCTTCCACCAAATTTTGGTGAAGGAGGAGGATAGGAAAAAACTGCTTTTTCTACACCGTTTGGTCATTTCGAATTTGTCCGGATGCCATTTGGACTACGAAATGCACCCTCAACTTTCCAAAGGTTGATGAAATCTGTGCTTGGGAACCAAATAAATAAAACATGCGTTGTTTATATGGATGATATACTAGTATTCAGTACTTCATTAACAGAACATATAAATAATGTCAGAGACATATTTAAAACATTAAGAAAGGCTAAATTAAAGATTCAAATCGACAAATGTGAATTTATTAAAAGGGAAACTCAATTTTTAGGCCATGTTTTAACAACCAATGGTATCAAACCCGACCCAAATAAAATTAGTTTGATCCAAAAGCTTAAGCTTCCAACTACTGTAAAACAAATTAAATCATTTTTAGGAATGACTGGATTTTACAGAAAGTTTATTCATAATTATGCTAAAATAGCGTATCCAATGACGAGGTTTCTAAAAAAGAACGAAAACATAAAAATAAATGATCCTAGCTATATCACGGCATTCGAAAAACTCAAAGAGCTCATAACAAATTCTCCCATTTTAAGATACCCAAATTTTTATAAACGTTTCAAAATAGTCACTGATGCAAGCAATAATGCAATTGGAGCTGTCTTAACACAAGATGGTCACCCAGTAGCATATGCTTCGCGAACGTTAAATAAACACGAAACCAACTATGCAACAATTGAAAAAGAATTGTTAGTTTGGGGTGTGAAATATTTTAGGCCATATATATACGGGAAAGAATTTGATTTAGAAAGCGACCACCAGCCCTTAAAGTGGCTCATGAGCAAATATTCTGGTAAAGATATAAGTCCAAGATTGCAAAGATATCTTATTGATTTAGGCGAATATCAATTTAAAATAGAATATATAAAAGGAAAATGCAATTACATTGCCGATTTTCTGAGTAGAATTAATGTTGAAACAAACGAAATAAATACAACAGAACCGATGCAGGAAGATTTTGTATGTAATGGAGAATCGAACAGCGAAATGGAATCTTTGGAAGTGCAAACAATACACTCTCAGGAGCAAGACTTGAATGATGGCATAGGAATATTGGATACTGTCGTTAATCGCTTTAAAACTCAGATCATAGTTGTTGAAGAAAAAGAAACTAGCGTTAAGATAGTTTTCGGTAATAAACGAATTTTTCATAAATATGAAAGTGGACATTCGGGAATATTAGCCACTTATGAAAATATCAAGCATAAAATTTATAATCCAAATTTAAAAATAGTAGTACATAAAATAATAAATAACTGCCACATTTGTTCATCAGCAAAGTATGACAGGAAACCTATAAAGAAAAAGTTCCAAAGAACCGAAACACCTACCACTATAAATGAAATAGTTCACGTAGACACATATGTGAATAGTAAGCAATCATTTATGATTTTTATAGATAAGTTTTCAAAATTTGCAGTCTGTTTCCACATGCCCGATAGAAATAGTACAACAATAGTACAAAAAATTAGAGAATTTTTAGCAATAAAAGGTAAAACTAGTAAGTTTGTGTTTGACAATGAATTCAATTCAAACAACGTAAGAAATTTTTTAAATGAAGAAGGAATTGAATTTCATATAACAAAACCTAACAGCCACACCGGAAATGCTGATGCAGAACGGTTAAACAATACTATTACAGAAAAGATAAGAGTATTAAATCTGGAGGAACAGTTACCTATAGAAACCCAAATAATAAAAGCTATTAATCTTTATAATAGTAGCTACCATAGTACAATAAGGTGTACCCCATTTGATGTGGTTAATAATAAGATAAACTACGCGATAATAAAAAACAGAATGGAAAGATATAAGGAAAAATTGAACGAAAAAAGAAATCTTTATAGAGAAGATTACATAGAGAACAGAGAGCAGGGTTACATAAAAAATTACAAGGCTCTACGTCATAAAGAACAACCGAAATACAGAAACATTCATGAGTCTAATATTAAACGACCTTTCAAATTTTCAGGTACTAGCATTTATGCTCCTTCTAACAACGAGTATTCAGCTAGCCCAGTGCACCCTACAGATTAATTCGATAACCGCAAATGACGGGTTCGTCAAGATCAGAATAAGCCAAGTGGAAGTCGTAAACAAGACGACTACCCTTGTGCACATTGTGAATATCGCTGAAATAAAAGATATACTGAATAGAATAAAAGAAAATATAAAAGACTTGTTTCCGATTGAAGAAGGAATGTTGAAAAACGAAATTGAATTGATAGAATCCAAAATAAAGACTTTGACGCCAACTCCGAGTAGAAAAAAAAGAGGTTTGATTAATGTAGGAGGAAAATTGTACAAATGGTTATTCGGAACAATGGACGATGAAGACAGGCAAGAAATTTTGGAGCATCTTTCAGTTTTCGATCAGAACACACACAATTCTATAAATACTCTAAACAAACAAATATTAATTAATAATTCCTTAAACAAATCATTGCATTATTTGAAAACCGCAGTTGAAAACGATAGGAAAGAAATAAAGAAATCTTTGCTTAAGATTAAAAATACCAATAACGAAATTGTAAAAGAGATAATGTACTTAGACCAATTTACAAAACTCAAAACTCTAGAACATAAAATAGATCATATTCAGGACAATATAGTATCAGCAAAAAGTAATATTATAAATCCAAGCATGTTTAGTACGCAGGAAATAGAACAGTTTGAAATTGATTTTTATAAGCTAAAATTGCTGAAAGTAGGCATAATGACTTACAGTGACAATTCATTGGTCATCGCAGTACTGATGCCTGACAATTACATTATGACAGATTTGAAAATGATTACTCCAATTCCAAATAAAAACAAAATTGAAATAGACGCAAATGATGAATACATAGTTGAAATTGATAAAATGTCTTATATTTATCAAGAAAATGTACCTTTAAGAAAATTGAAAAAAGTAATCATTGTACTTATCATAATACTTGTAAGTTTAATTTTAATAATGTTACCTCCGTATTCAGCCTCGATGAGGAAACAATAATTGTAAAGAATGCTTTTTCTGAAGAAGTAAAACAAAATTGTGATGATAAAAATTGGAAGGAAATTTCTTTGTAACTTTTAATAACTGTAGCATAACAATTTATAACCAAACATTTTCAAACCGGAAATTTGTAAAAAACGAAAAATATTTTTACCCAAATGATAACAAATTTGAAAATTTGAACATATCAAATATAAATTATAAATTTGATAATATAATTATAGAACATTTTCAGAATATTAAACAAATCGAAGAATTAAAATTTCATAAAAATATGTCATACGGAATTAATATAACACTTATAATTATAGTAATTTTAATGATAGGTTTATTATATTGTTGTGTAAGGAGAAATAATATTAAGATTAAAATCAAAAAACGGGAAATAATGAAATCCCACCACCTGCAGAAATTTGCGTAAATGAAATAATAAAAATATATAAAAATTCTGCAAATCAATAATTATAAAAGGAAAAATAATAAATAAATAATAATAACAAACTTTGCTAAAATTTAAAAGCAAACTTCGGGAGAAGTTTAACAACGGGTGGAGGAGTTACATCCTTACACCAAAATTCATAATACCGTCCATCAAATGTGTAGGGTAACTTTAAGATATTAAAATACATTTTCCTTCCCACACTTGATGGAGAGCAGCTTTGACAATAATTTTGCATACGCTGCATATAATAAGTTATTTTTAAGTTTAAAACGCTGCTGAAGCATTTTTTTACAAAATTTGCTTCAGGCAAATATATTTCTAATTTTTAAATTTAAGTTATTCTTAAGATTCATTTTAATAAAGTAAGATCAAAAACGGAAACAAAACTGTTTTTTTTTACTTTTGTACATAATTCCCGTGCTGCCAACACATAATATGCCGTTGCCATATGCATTAGCAGGCACTTTGTCCTTTGCGGCCGTGCCCATTTACCAAAGCTTATCTAATGCAAGTGCTCAGACATGTACTGTATCACCGGCATCATCATCATGTAGTTCGTCATCAGCTGTCACGACAACATCTAGTCAGCAGCAACAACAATTTCAACATCATTTATTGCGGACCAACTCATACTCAATACCACTATTATTATTACTTTTTTTTATAAATTCAATTCCTTTTTTACTGTCATTTTTTTTTTTACTAAACATTTTTATATTATTATTAATTATATAATTTTAATAAACGGAAGTAATTAATAATTTAAATCGAAAAATATTTCTTTTCGTAATCGATTACAAATATGACTGAAAAAAGAGTCAAAAAATACTCTCAAACGATCAGAAATACGACTTAAAAGGACTCATAAATGATTCGCAAACGATTAGAAATAGGACTGAAAAATGAGTCGAAAAAGACTCGAAAATAATTAGAAATACGACTAAAAATGACTCGAAAAAAACTCGCAAATCATTAAAAATATGAGTCATAAATGACTCGAAACTGATCAGAAAAGCGGGTAATAAAAGACTCCCCAAGAAGAGTCGCGGGTAGGGTACCATTTTCTCCCGAGGAAACAAACATTTATGATCAGAAAATGAGCTCATATGTGCTTATTTTAATCGCGCAGAGGAGTCATAAATGACTGGAATATGATCAATTTTTTCATAAAATGCTTGTAGGGGAAGTATGCCGCCAGCGTTCGATAGTGTAATAGCAAAACGCAAAGTATGCCATCGTACATGTCTGCAGTCAAGTATGCGTGTCTAACAGCGTTGCCATTTTGGTGCTTTTCGGGTATTTTTTGGTGCTTTTTTACTTAAGCAATACCCGAAATTTTGTTAAATACCCGTTTTAGAAAAGCGGGTATTTATAGTGCTTTTAACAATTTCTCACAGTGCTTTTTGGTGCGTTTTAAATAATCAAAATTTTTGACACTGAACCATTTTCCTACTATTCTTTAAACACACCTAATACTTTTTTAACCAACTGCGTATAATTTGTATCTATATTTTGATTAGTACTGTTACTAGTACTGTACAAACTGTTAAGAGTTTGAATTCTAGAATTTCTCAAGCATATTTTTTTTTAAATTCGTTCAGAAATTATTATGATTTATTTGTTTAGCAGTGATCTTACTTTGAATATTAGTACATATCCTTTGATTTGTTTTTTACGCAAATTTAAGCAAGAAAGCTAAAGTTCATCATCTAACAATGGCTTTCCCTTAGATCGAAAAACAAATACTTATATAGAAAAGCTTGGGAAAATGATCTAGCTTTTGAAACGTGGCTTAGAACAGCAAAAGATGAACTAAAAGCATATTTTATTTGTTGTAAATGTGAAATAAAAGTTCGATAAAGCGATTTACTCCGACAAAGTCACACAAAAAGCCATGAAAAAGCAATAGATCTGCCTTTTGATCCACCAGACCCAAAACAAAATTAGATTAGTGCTTTTGTACCCGAAATTTTTTTTTATTTTTAGCCTTTTTTACCCTATTTCTATGGGCTCACAGTGCTTTTGATGTTGCAAGAGTTGGCATCACTGGTGTCTAATAGGCCTTTTACGATTGTGTTATTGTGTTGGTGGGATTACTCTTATCTCATACATATGTATGTGTAAAAATAGAATAAAAAAAAATTTTTTTTGTTGATAATTTTATTATTTATTGAATCTTCAATAATAAATTGAAACATCAATATCATTCAAATCTTAATCTAAAAATGTTAAATATATGTTTAGCCAATGCTGTTTTACATCTCTCCTGTACGGCTGAGAGAAAGAGTATCCCTCCTTCTCAACCGTGTGTGGCCTCTATAATTTAGAATATTGCGCGCAAGTGGACTTGGGTGCACTTCTAGTTTTTCAATATATGTTTTTGCGTGTTTTAAAAATACTGTCTTTACCAACGGAACATCAAGATCTTCGTGAATTCGTTGATTTCGGATATACTGGGGGGCTGCAGTAATTGTACGTAGAATTTTGTTTTGTCGCCTTTGAATTTTTTCTACACTCGATGCTGAGGCAGTGCCCCAGCACTTTTGTATAACAAAAGTTTACAGTCAAGACTTAATAAAGAATTTCTTTCAATAAGCCAATTCATTTGGGCTGCTTTTAATTTAATTTGTGTCAACTTTGCGTCTGTATGCGATTTCCACGTTAGATAGATATTTGACTTCAGTGTGTTGCGATAGTATCAGTGGTGATTTGTATAGGTGGGCATGTGTCCCTGCGCAACGTAAAAGTGACGTGTACACATTTCTGCTCATTAACATTTATTCGCCATTTTTAGTCATTTTTCTAATTTGGATAAATACCCTTGTAAGTTGCGGGAAGCTTCTACAGGATTTTCATGAACGCTTAGAAAAGCTGTATCATCAGCAAATGTTGGCGTGTGAATGTTACTGCGTAACAGTAAGTCAGAGGCATATATTAAAGTAAAGGAACGAAGATACTTCCTTGAGGGACTCCGGCTTCAATCGACTGCATTAAAAAATTGCCTTCCCTAACTACAAATTTTCGATCCTTTAGATAGCTTTTTAAGAGCCTGACGATGTGTGCGGGTAGATTTTATGTTAATTTGTGGACAAGAACTTCGTGCCATACTTTATCAAAAGCCTGTGCGACATCAATAAAAAGCGCTGAACAATATTTCTTTTTTTCAAAACTTTCTCTAACTACATTCACAAGTCTGTGAGTTTGTTCAATAGTGTTATGCTGACCGCGAAAACCGAATTGATGATCTGGAATAAATCCACTGCTAGTTACTATAGGAGTCAGCTTGCACATGTACAGCTTTTCAAAAAGTTTCGACATATTGGGCAATAAGCTGATAGGCCGATAGGATTCAAGCTTTGTATGATCCTTACCGGGCTTTGGTATCATAGTAATCATCGAAACCTTCCATTCTGCCGGATAGTAATGCAGTCGTAAAATACTCTTAAAGATGAAGAATATTATTCGTTTTGCAATGAAAGGCAATTCCTGAAGCATTTTGTTGCTTATTTTATCAATACCTCGAGCTTTTTTTGAGTTTAGACTTGTAATAGCATTTTCAATCTCCACAATATTAAATCTTAGTGGAATTTCTGGTAAAGCGACGACTGGCAGCAGTTCAATAATATCAGCAGAAATATTTGGAGTAAATACTTTTTTTAAGTGTTTAACAAACGGAGCACCTTTTTCAGCATCAGTTCTTGCCCAGTCACCATTTGAAGCTCGTAATGGAGGTGTACATATCAGCTTTAAGTCCTCTGGCTGCACGCCACAGCGAATAATCTGTTTGTGGTGTTGCATCTAGTTCTTGAAGAAATTTTTGAAGGGAAGCTGTTTTTTATGTTTGTAAAACTTTTCTAAGCAGTTTGGTACACTCCTTAAGCATTAATTTTAGCTGAGGCGATCTGTAACGTTGCCATTCTCGTCGAGCTTTCCTTTTTTCAGATAAAATACTTTCTACATCAACAGAAAAAATATTGTTGAATTGCATTTGTTGACTTGGTTGATTTGAAGAAGCATTAAGAGATGCTTCTTTAACGTGTGCTTGAAACAACCTAATAGAGTCATCTATATCAGAAGGTGTTCTCAACGGCATATTGTCCCAGCAATGAGCACTCAGGTATCTTTTGTATTTCAGCCAATTAATACGTGCAGTTGTCGTTGGTAAGTCACATGTAGGTGATGAAGTTGTATGCGAGTATAAAGTGACAATTGTAGGCGAGTGGTCTGAAGATAAATCCAAAGATGATTCAACTGCAATCATTACGCTGGGCACACCTTTCGAGATTCCAAAGTCGATAACATCAGGAATTTTTTGTCGAAGCGTTGGCCAATATGTTGGCTGACCACTTGAAACTACATTCAAACCCATTTTAGAAACGACGTCAAACAAAACTCGTCCCTTAGGACTGATTAAACGTGAACCCCAGAATGTGTGTTTAGCATTGTAGTCCCCAGCTGCTAGAAAACGGGGCCCAGTGATTTATAAAACTCCGTATATTGACTCTCGGTAATTGAAAATTTTGGGGGGGAATAGACAGATGATATTACAAATTTTTCATAATAAAAAGTTTGTTGCTTGAAGATAATCTTCACAAAAATCATTCAACAGGTAATGTTTTATTTGCGTTTTTATTAGAACTACCGAACCACCCCAAGCTCTACCTCAAGGATCCTTGGTGTCGTAGAAATTATATCCACTAATTCTAAAATAGCTTTGGGAGGTCAAATGAGTTTCTGAGATAAGCATAACATCGATTTGTTTATCCAGAAGAAAGTATTCTATTTCATTTTTATGTTGGCAGATGCCGTTTGCGTTCCAAAAACATCTTCTTAAGTTCATGGTTTTTTCAATACAGCCTGCGACAAGGTAGACTGCATTTACAGGACATGTTGAGAGTAAATGTATTTACTGTTTGCATTAGGATCTCTATCAAGCCTTCAATACGACTAAAATTGTAGCCTGGAACTTCGTTTGCTGGTACCGATTTTTGCGCTGTATTCTGGCTATTTTTTAAAATGTTACCGTATGAAAAATGACTATTAGGTTTTTGCTGAGTAAGAGTCGTGTTAGTATTTAAAACATTTGAGTATTGATTATGGCTAGACAAGGGTTGAGGTAACTGTGGGTAGTTTATAGGGGTGTTGGGCTGAGCGGGAATAACATTTGTTTTTCTGTTCGACGAATTTTTAAAAAACGAGTAAAGAGGGCAGCCTCTATAGTTGGCAGTGTGATTTCCGCCGCAATTGCCACGTATTGAAGCCTCGATAGAGATCCTAATACAAACAGTAAATACATTTACTCTCAACATGTCCTGTATGATGCAGGAAATGTTGAAAATGCAGTCTACCTTGTTTCAGGCTGTATTGAAAAAACCATGAACTTAAGTATCTGTTTTTGGAACGCAAACGGCATCTGCCAACATAAAAATGGGTTTTCAATTTCAGAGAGTCAATATACCGCATTTTATACAACACTGGGGTCCCGTTTTCTAGCAGCTGGCGACTACAATGCTAAACACACATTTTGGGGCTCACGTTTAATCAGTCCTAAGGGTCATGTTTTGTTTGACACAATTTCAAAAATGGGGTTGAATGTAGTTTCAAGTGGTCAGCCAACATATTGGCCAACGGATCGTCAAAAAATTCCTGATGTTATCGACTTTGGGATTATGAAAGGCGTGCCCAGCGAAATGATTGAAGTAGAAGCATCTTTGGATTTGTCTTCAGATCACTCGCCTACTATTATCACTATTTACTCACACACAACTGCAACACCAACATGTGATTTACCGCTGACACCTGCACGTATTAACTGGCTGAAATACAAAAAATATTTGAGTGCTCATTGCACGGAAAATATGCCATTGAGAACACCTGCTGAGATAGAAAATTCTATTAGGTTGTTTGAAGCACATGGTTATTAAGCTGCTCTTGATGCTTCTTCCAATCAACCAAATCAACAAGCGAGATTTAACAATATTTTTTGTGCAGATATAGAAAGACTATTGACTGAAAAACGGAGAGCTCGACGAGAATGGCAACGCTACAGATCGCCTCAGCTGAAATTAAGGCTTAAGGAGTGTACCAAACAGCTAAGAAAAGTTTTACAATCACAAAAAACAGCTTCGCTGCAAAAATTTCTGCAAGAACTCGATGCAAAACCATCAACATTTTATTCGCTGTGGCGTGCAACCAGAGGACTTAAAATGGCAGTGATTTCAGCAAGAACTGATGCTGAAAAAGGTGATCTATTTGTTAAGCACCTAGAAAAAGTATTTACCCCGAATATTTCTGCGGATATTGTTGAACTGCCAACAGTCGTCTCTTTACCAGAAATACCGATGAGATTTAACATGACGGAGATTGAAAATACTATTACTAGTCTTAACACCAGAAAAGCCCCAGGTGTCGACAAAATAAGCAACAAAATGCTTCAACAACTACCTTTTATTGCAAAAAGTATAATACGATTCATTTTTAACAGTATTCTATGCCTAGAACACTATCCAAAAGAATGGAAGGTGTCGCTAATTACTATGATACCAAAGCCTGGCAAGGATCATAACATGGTGGAATAATAAGGTGCGCGTAAGAATACAACAATAAAAAATGACATGCATTTTGTTTGTGTAAAATTAGTTCAAAATTGTCAAAACAAAGCTGTATACAAAACAAAACAAAAGTTGTTTTGTATGTATTTATTGGTTATGCAAAAAGAAAAAGCATAACGTAAACAAAAATATTCATGATGGCGGCCAAAAATGTAAACAACTTTTGACAAGAAAAGCATACTTTTCCATTTTTTTAACGGTCAAAACACAACCCTACAAAAAACCATATTCCTTCTTGCGCACACCTGATTATTCCACCATTGATCATACAAAGGTTGAATCCTACCGGCCTATTAGTTTATTGTCTAACATTTCAAAACTGTTTGAAAAGCTGTATATGAGCAAGCTGATGCCTATAGTGACTAGTAATGGATGTATTCCAGCTCATCAATTCGGTTTTCGCAGACAACATAGCACAATTGAACAAACTTACAGACTTGTGAATGTTGTTAGAGACACTTTTGAAAAAAAGAAATATTGCTCTGCGCTCTTTATAAATGTTTCTCAAGCTTTCGATAAAGTATAGCACGAAGGTCTTATCAACAAACTAATACAAAATCTACCAGCAAACATCGTCAGGCTCTTAGAAAGCTATCTAAAGGAACGAAAATTTGTAGTTGGGGAAGGCAATTTTTTAAGCCCTCCGCAGTCGATTGAAGCCGGAGTCCCTCAAGGCAGTATCTTCGGTCCATTACTTTATTTAATTTATGCCTCTGACTTACCGTTAAGCAATAACATTCATACATCAACATTTGCTGATGATTCAGCTTTTTTAAGCGTCCATGAAAATCCAGTAGAAGCTTCCATCAACTTACAAGGGTAGGTATATATCCAAATTGGAAAAATGGCTCAAACAATGGCGTATAAAAGTTAACGAGCAGAAATGTGTACACGTCACTTTTACGTTGCGAAGGGAAACATGCCCGCCTATACAAATCAACACCGAGACTATTTCGCAACATACTGTAGTCAAATATCTAGGCGTTCACCTTGATCGCCGTTTAACATGGAAATCGCATATAGAACGCAAAGTTGATGCAAATGAAATTAAAAGCAGCCCAAATGAATTGGCTTATGGGAAGAAATTCTATACTAAGCCTAGACTGTAAACTTCTACTATACAACGCGATCCTGAAACCAATATGGTCCTATGGAATCCAGCTATGGGGCACTGCCTCAGCATCGAATGTAGAAAAAATTCAAGGCGACAAAATAAAATTCTACGTACAATAACTGCAGCCCCCTGGTATGTCAGAAACCATAGAATTCATAAAGATCTAGACGTTCCGTTGGTAAAGACAGTATTTTCGAAACACGCGAAAAAATACATTAAAAAACTTGAGTTGCACCCAAACCCACTTGGGCGCAATATTCTAGAGTATAGAGGCCACACCCGGCTTAGGAGGAGGGACACTCTTTCTATCAGCCGTACACGAGAGATGTAAAACAACAAAAATCAACCGTTGTAACTAAAAATTATGTTTAGCATTGGCTAAACTTATATTTATTATTTTTTTTTAGATTTAAGATTTGAAAAACTTATTGATGTTTCAATCTATTATTGAAGATTCAATAAATAATATACATACATATATATCAAAAAAAAAAAAAAGTCACCTGGCTGTACCTCGACTCTGAATATAGGTTGGGGGAATTTTTCCCTATTTTTAATGTTTGAAACATTTTAACTTTGAATCCACTATTTTCAAGCCCAGGCTTTACCTCTTCTGGATCCACGCTAAAGTCTAAACCTTTTATAACGACGGTTAGACCTTTAGCACTCTTTGACTCAAGGTCAAAAAACTATTTTTCGGTAATTATTTTCTTGCACTACCTGGATTTTTGTTTCGTTAATATTTCCGCGCTTAATTGGAGTTACATAGAACTCATTTCTCCAATTAGGGAGATAAGGCTTTTGACCAAAAAACTACAGTTCTGCTTTCTTAAATATATCGGTGGAGGTTTACTCGACCTAGTAGTAGTGTCGTCATCGCCTTGTTCAGATAAAATCGCGAAACGATTTTCGGAATTTTTGATATTGGTCACCTTGTTACTAAAGAGCTAGAGTTTGCTTATGGGTGCAATTGTTGTTGCTTCTTGATCACCATTTAACATGATCGCGCACGAGTATTTGTATTTTGTGTAAAGTTTAAGTTTGTGTTTAAAACATTTTTTCGTTGCCCTCATCAGCAACCAAGGTTAAATATAAATTCCTACTGCTTGTAGGTTATTGTTGTTGTTGTCAGAAGAGTTCTAGAGTTTAGAGTTCTCTTTTTTTTTGTGTTCACTGTATAAGTTTGTGTATGCAAATATTTAAGTATATTACACGCAAGCAACAAAAAATAAAATAAAACCAGTATAATAACTGTTTAATCAATGTTTTGTTTTTTCTTTTCTGATTTTAACTTTCAGTAAATTTTTAATATTCAGTTGCGACGATTATAAAAACGCGTCTGTACACTACGAGACTTGAAACTGAATGAATTGGGAAGAATATCAACTATTTAACCAAGTTTTCAACAGAAATAAAATACGAGAATTAATTTAATTCATTTTAATCCTATTTTTACATATTGAAACAATTTTGGTTAGTACGAAATTCCCCATGTCTGATTGCTTACTACTAATATTCAACAAACTCGTTGCGTCGGTTGCCTTGCTTGCAACCAAGGCAAATTCATAAATTCAGGTAAAGTTAATACTACAACCATAGCTGCCAGATTTTTTTTAGGTAATATCGTCACATTTTTGGGCACAAATCGTCATTATCGTCAATATAGCTTATTGAAATCGTCATAAAAACGTCAAATGAAAAAACCGCTTTTTTACTAACAAAACATATTTTTGTTAGAGGCAAAACATAACAAAACTCTTAAATCAACAAATCTTATTAAAAACAGTGTAGTGCCATCACTGGCACTGCCATCCCTGACTTTAGTATTATCTCAATTCCTACTATTAGTACAACCATGTAGAATAAGATAGCGAATAAAGCTGGAGTTACATACCACGCGTCGACGCGTTTCATGCGTCTGTCAGAAAAGTAGAATCAGTGCATTTGCATGTGAAAAGTTACACAGCACGACGCGTAGAACGCACGCGACGCATGCGACGCGAAAAGTAGATCTACTTTCTACTTTTGTACGCGTCAGACGCGTCATATAAATAAACACAGCTGTATTTGTTAGTCATGGATGATAAATAATATTCAATTTCCAATGTTATCGATAAATATTTTTGTGTCGTGGATAAATTGTTTAATTTTTTTTTCATAAAAAGTGCTGAATATACAAAAATATTTTGTAATTAAGCTTGTAAATATTGAACACAATAATAAAATTAATTTTAATGCACATTTTACTACAATTATGTAATCAACAAAATTTGCATTTAATTATCGATAACTTTTAAGTTGTTTGTATCATCTCCATTGCATGTTTATTAAAAACAAGTGTAAAATATTGTGTGCGAAATGGAAGAGCAATTAATAAATTCTATTAATTCTTTTAAAACATCGATTTCACTGTCCATTTTTGCCAAAACAATTTACTTTATTTAACTGGTATGTATGTATAAGTAAACAAGTTCACTTTACTTGAACAACAACTGATCAATACGAACAGTTTGGCGCATAGAACGCGTTGCATGTAACTTGAATTTCAAAAAAGTGTACCGTACAACGCGTAAAAAGCGTAGAACGCGTGACGCGTAGGACGCGTGGTATGTAACTCCAGCTTAAGTATATAGAAAAGATTGAATAAAGACACTCTTAACGTACCACTCAAACAGTGCAGTTGTTCCTTATTATTACATGGCGACCGTGACTACAGAATTTGCGTCGGCATATTAAATAAAAGAAAAATAATAATGTTGAAAAATTATAAAAAAAAATGATGAACACAAACAAAGAAAAGAAGAAAAATGAAAAGTGAAAAAAATGAAGGAACTTGTGAACACCGCTGCTGAAAAACATCCAAAATATAGTTCTTAAACACATACATACATATGTATGTACATATAAAATAAAAGATTCTTATTAGCAACACTGTTCTCGGATTGTCAACAAGCAAAAAAAAAAAAAATTTCTGTCTGCAAATAAAGTTTTATATATTTAAATTCCAAAGATATTAAAAACGTAAAAGAATAAATAACTATAAACAAAAACTTTAGAAAGAAAATGAGTGATCGTGATACTTTGAGTAAATCAGCTTAACATAATATAATTTTATGCCGCTTAGTTAACCAGTTGTGTGGAGAAACCTAGTCTGTAAATGGTGGCCTAAAGAATATAAGGACTGGGTTGCAGAGTTATTGATGTCTGTTATCACAGTAGAACTGAATTGTATGTAAGCTTGGTCTCCGGACATATATCAATACATACCCTATTTAATTAACTTAGTAGAGTTGTTAGTGTAAAGCTCTGTACAGACGGTTGTCAGATCTAACAATATTGTCAGTAAAATGTGTTCAAAATTTCTTACAACCGTCTGAACTAACAATTTTTGTCTGACAACATTGCCAGAAAAACCATTGTCATTAAATTGTTATACTACAATATATCAAAAAATTGTCAGACATCTGACAATCGTGAGAATACAATTCGCTTTCATTGCCAGGTAATTGTCAGACAATTTTTCATTGTCAGATGTTTGAGTTTTGTGAATCTGACAATTTTCTCATTGTCAGTAAATAAACAAGCAAAAGCTTTTATTACAGTCGAATTCGGATAAGATTGCTTAACTGAAAATAAAAATTTGTATTTAGTTTTTTCTATCAATTTCAAAGCATTTACTATGGCTTAAAAAAATCCGCTTAAAAGTAACCCCGTTTAATTGAAACATATTTCGGTTAGAAATAAGATAATTTATATAAAACAAACACCACTTAAAAGAAAACATTATTAATTTACTGGCAACGAAATACTTTTTAGCGACTGCTCATTTCAATTAAATATAATTAACTATTTATTATTTTCAAGCTTATACATATTTAAGTTTTTAAAATGAATCTGAAATGAAAAACATAAATTTTCGCTTAGCCGAATCCGACTGTATTCTCTTTCTCTTAAAAGTATTCTATACATTTCATGGTGTTTATGCTCTCTGAGAGAATCTGGCAATTATTGTTATATCTAACAACTGTGTAAACAGACAATTTATTGACTTACAACGTTGCTAGATAAATTTATTGTCTGACAATAAATTAAAAGCTTTTCTGACAATTTTCTTACAACCGTGTGAACTGACAATAAAGCTTGTGCTGGCAATTATTTATTGTCAGTACATTGCCAGCAAATTGTTAGATCTGACAATATTGTTAGATCTGACAACCGTCTGTACAGAGCTTAACTAACGCAAGTTTACTGTTTTTATATATATATATACACATAAAGTGGTGCCATATTAAATTTAGTTATAGTAGAGCAAATAAGCGTAATGCCTAAAAGTATACTAATAATTTTATAAATGAATAATAAACGTTTGTTATCATCACCTGTGGTGGGATTCAGTAACTTTCATTACGATAATCGTATTGTTAAAATTAATATAACGAATATTTATCGAATTTGGTATTCAGTAACACTTTTAACGATATTCGCTATCGGTATGTAAACGACAATAATTTTTCGGTTGTTATGAAATAAATAAAAGTCAGCAGTTCAATCATAGCACGTGCGTTATGCAAAGAACAAAATTTATCTTTTATAACAATATACACAAACACAGAATCTTTTATGCATAAAAAATAATATTACCATTATTTAAACATGCAATTTAACATTCATATCTCTAAATTTCATAAAATTTAACATTCATTTTTTTAAATTCCAAAAAATTTTTGGGAAAAATTTCAATAAATAAATTAATTTATTTGTTTTTTGTTTATTTTTCTTTGTGCTTTTCGTATATATTGTTAGAGATGCCAAAGTAAAAGGAAATTATAACGATGTTGTTAAGAAGCAATTAGTGAATAACAAAATCGTTACTGCAAATCGCAATAATTGTCGGTAAATTTAACAATTACCGAATTGTTAAAAGTTACTGAATCGCACTACTGAATGCGCTGAATTAAATAATAATAAGAAACACATAACTTCTGCTAATATGGCAAAACATAATAGAGACGTCTTCTCATGGGATGTAATGCGCGAGATTTTTGATGAAAAGCTGAAAGATGTTGCAAAAAAGGAAGATCTATGCTTATTAAAAGCTGAAATTGCGGAATTGAGAGAGGAGAACGTAAACCTTAAAAATGAAGTCAGGAAACTTACAACACGAATAGAGTTCATTGATAGAAGTACTCGACTTACAAATATTGTAGTTAGCGGCTTAAAATGTAGCACCGTGCAAGCAGCTAAAGCGGAATTCTTAAAGCTTTGCGCTGATACACTACATATAGAAATTAACATTATATCTACAAGAATAATTGCAAAAGGGAAATGTTTTATATTCAATTTGGAATCTGCTAAAGAAGTAAACAAAGCTCTTGATGCAAAAGGAAAATTGAGAAATAGTGGTATATACATAAACAAGGATTATACTGAAGAAGAACATCATATACGTTACAATCTGCGGATGATTAGCAAAAATGTAAGCAGAAGTAATAAAAGTATTAAGGTTCGTCTTGGAGAGTTCTGCATATTTATAAATAATAAAAAATATACATGGGCCAGAGGCAAAATTAATGCATACTGTGAAGAGGTTGCCACATTTTTGAAAAATATATTGTATAAATGCAACTGTTCCTACGAAATACATGTTAACAAAGAGCGGCAAACCTTCATAGGTAGAGGCGAAACAACAAATAAAGTCCAATAGCAAACAGTTCCCCTTCATATTATATCTTATAACGTTGCAAATCTTATGAAATCAATAAAATTTGGAAATTTCATAACCTATTTAAATCTATTTAAATTTCATAACCTATTTAGTAGTTGAAAATCAAAGAGCATTAGAAATTTATTTTAAAAACTATTACCTTTACTGGATTTCAGCAAAGAAAACTCATAACGCTGGGCGGGCAAGTGGTGGATGTTTGTATGGCTACAAAAAAGAACTTCGGAAAACTTATGACTTAACATTTGTAAATATCTCGGATAATATTGTGATGACATGTAAAATTGATGGTAAGCTTTTCTATTTTATACCAAGATATTTGAATTGTACCAGTTGGAATGCCGATATTGAAAAATTTGAACAATTTATTATAAGTTTAAGTCCTACAAATTTCTATACACTAGGTGACTTAACTGCTAGAATATCTAATGAACAAGTATTGGATGTAGATGTTGTTAATAACTTGCCATTAGTGCGTGAGGTTCGTCAATCAAAAGACAAAACAATAAATAGTGAAGGCAGGAAAATACTGAATTTAGTGGAAGACGTTGGTGGTATTGTTCTCAATGGGAGGACCCCAAAAGATGATAATGGTGAATACAATTTTTATGGTGCTAGAGGTAATACTGTAATAGATTACTGCATATGTTCATATAGTGCTCTACAATATGTCGAAAATTTTTATATTGGTGTAAAACCATACTCAGATCATATGCCTGTTTGTATGGTAATAAAAGTACCCGATACCAGTCATAGCAAAAATAAAACCTCATTTCCTAGGCTGATTTGGCGCAAAAAACATGCTCAAAGATATGCAAATAATATGAATCTTATAACTAACGAAACCAACCATCAATCAAACGTGGATGTTTTAGTTGCTAGCCTTACAAACAAGATCAGACAAGCTGCCGTTGCAACAGATGCAAGTAAATATGTTTTTGAACCTAAACAGCAATGGTTCGACTGGAAGTGTGCACGCCTTCGATTACAAGTTAAAAAACAATTGAAAATTTATAGAAAAAATCCTACAACAGAAAACAAAGTCCGCTATGATAGCATAAAATCTAAATATATTTTGGTATGCAAAGATAAAAAACTAGAGTTATACAATAAAAATTTAGAATTATTAAATTCAGTAAAAAGTTGTGCAGACTGGTGGAAAATAGCAAACACTATGAAATCTTGCTCCTTTACAATTTTTGGTGATTTATGTGCGGAAGATTTTTATATTCATTTTAGCAATGTGTTACGAAATAACATGCAAATTGACACAGTCAGCTGGTCTATGCCACACCATGTTGATGCTATTCTAGACTCTCCTTTTGAATATCATGAATTGTTTACTGTAATTAAAACACTAAAACACAATAAAGCACCAGGTGCAGACGGTATTAGTTTTGAGTTCTATAAATATGCTCCTGTCAGTTTTCATTATGAATTACTGGACATTTTTAACAAAATATTTCTACGGGAGACAATCCCGGCAAGTTTTCGCAAATCCGTACTAATACCTCTGTTTAAGAAAGGTGACCCAAATCTACCGGAAAACTATCGAGGCTTATCATTAGTAAACACTGTGACTAAAATCTTTAACACCATTATACTGAACAGACTAACATTCTGGATCGATAATAATAAAATTTTAAACGAATACCAGGCAGGATTTAGAAAGAATTATTCTACAGTGGATAATATATTTAATCTTGCAAATATAGTAGATATAAATAAAACATATAGCAAGAACACATACGCATTTTTTGTGGATTTTTCATGCGCTTTTGATACCATTCCTAGAAATTGTTTATACTACAAGTTGTCATGTCTAGGACTCTCATCAAAAATAATTAGATATCTTCAATGCCTATATGCGGACTCCGTATGTCAAATATGGGATGGTAACACCTTTACCAGTACATTCCCGGTTGAAGTTGGCGTTAAACAAGGATGTATCCTAAGCCCAATATTATTCTCACTGTACACCAATGATCTTGTTAACGAATTACCTGGCGGAATTACTATTGCTGAAACAAATGTAAAAATTTTACTCTATGCTGATGATATCGTTATTCTGTCTGACTCTCCGCCTGGATTACAAGCTATGATTGACAAGCTCCGTTGTTACTGTCTAAAATGGTGTCTAAAAGTAAACCTTGCAAAGTCAAAAATAATTATCTTCCGCTCGGGTACTAGAATTGCTTCAAACTTAATTTGGAAATATGGAGAAGATAAAATTGAGATCGTCAATAACTACAAATACCTAGGTGTAGAAATCACGTACAACATGTCCTTCAAAAAGCACCTCACCAACAAATTATCGTCTGCCAAGTTGGCAATAAATTCAACATGGACCAAATATATAAACAATCCTCAAATTTCTAACTACAACAAACTTAAAATATTTTATGCTGCATAATAAAATGTTGAAAACTGTCAAACACACAAATATTTAATAACCACTATTCAAATTTTAAATAAAGTATAAATATTATACGTATATGTACATACATACATATGTACCTATCTATGTACATAAACAAACTTAAACAAAGCAAGAACATAACATAACAAATCCCCTCAACAACAACAATAAAAACAACCTAAATTTAAAATATACACATATGTATTAACTATACAAAAAAATTTATTAACGATAAATAAGAAAAATCAAAAGAAGAAAACTTTAAAAACAAATAATCCTTGAACTTGAACATTAAAAACCAAAATAGCAACAACTACAATATATTAAAATCAACGGAATCAACTAAATAGAAGAGAAGTAAAAATAAAACAAACAACAACACAAAAAAAAGTATGAAATAAAATACCAGAAAAAAAAATCAACAATAACAACAACGAAATTCAACGACAACCAAGTAAGTAGCAGACATAAAAATAGAAACAACACAACACATCAACACAACATTAACATCAACATTCAGCATAGCAAGCTAATAGCGAGGGCCGAAGCAAAAGGCCTGCAAGATGACACATTTGTATAGAAAAATTTTTTAAAATTACCAGCATTTTAGAATTCAACAAACCTTATTTAATGCAACTTACAAGACTACTTCGCAAAAAAAAACCATCTGGAAATATAATCAAAAACATTCTAATTCCAATAATTTAATTTGGGTGGTTAAAATTAATGTTTAAAACAAATAAAAAGTTATAACAATACAATATATTGCAAAGAATCGTTTGGGATTAACACGAAATTTTTGTAAAAATGAATTGAAATTTTGGTATTTATAATGAAATTTAAAACCTACAATAACAGGTTAGGATTTTATAAAAAATTTGTATTATTTCGTAAATGCATAAACATTTACATATCCCTACATATGAACTTAGTTACAAAGATTTTTTTGCTTTGAAAATTTTTAAATTTTGTTAATATATGTATTTACTTAATTACTTATTTTTTGATATTTAAAACTTTGAATTCATTACATTTTGATTTAAAAAAATAACTAGCTTTTATGATTTTACTAAATACATTGTTTTATAAAAAAATATATGAGCAGTATTAGAAAATTGAAAGGAAAAACACTAAAAGTAATTTAAACATACAATCACTAGAAAGTAAATAGAAAATTTATAAAAATTATTACTACATATATATATAAAAACTATTAATCAAATAACTTACTCCAGTTAGGTCACACAAAGGAATGTTAAATTTTTAAGAACTTCTGATAATTTGTAATTTTTCTTAATAAAGATATCTACATATATAATTTTCATTACTAGTATTATCTTTTTTCTTATATAAATTATATCTAAATTTTTTTAAAAAGAAAAAAGCTATTATATAAAACTGTTATAATTTAAATAAAAATAAAAACAATTTTGTAATAATATTGTAGACATCACTAAGTCTTTATATATTTATTAAAATTCACAAAAAAAAAAAAAAAATTGAAAAATAACAAACAGAAAAAAACAGATGTTTCTTATAAAAGGAAAAAAATTGAAAGATCTTAATCGAAAGTAACATTAAATCAAAAGTTTGACAAATTTCCGATAATTAAAAAAAAAATATGTTCCAAAAATAATAATATGAATAATTCATTTGATTACCAAATATAAGAAAATGCTAACAATATCTATTGCGTTTGTTAACGAAACATAAGTTTAGACTTGTGCTTTCGAGGCAAGAAATAAAAGCCGACAATCACAATATTTATAAACAGCAAATGGCCTAAAAATATCATTTAAAAAAAAAAAAAAAAACTTAAATCATCTTTATGGAAAAAAGAAAATTAATTAAATCATGTCAAAACAAAAATATAAACAACATAAAAACACATTGAACAAAAACTTATTATTAAAACTTAAACAATTTTTTTTTACGAAAAAAAACAAGAAATAATAAACAAAATCTTTTATTTTTAAATCAAAACATTTAACAAAAAAAACAAAATTTTTTTTGTTTTGAAATTTACTATTAAACTTATTATTAAAATTTAAACTAAAATTTATAATAAATTAAAACAAAACAAATTATTTTAGATATACATAATAAGCAAGAGATAAGGTATAAAAATATACTACAAAAAATCTTAAATCAAGCAGGATTGATCAGCCTGCTTGCTTCAACATTTTTTTATAAAAAGGGAGGTGCATAGGCATGTGATCAATGCCTATATGCCTCAACCTTTTAAACAAACTTTAAAAAAAAAACTTAAAAATATTTAAACTAAAATACAATTATAATTAAAATTTTTTATATAAAAAGGGAGGTGTATTGCCATCACTGGCACTGCCATCCCTGACTTTAGTATTATCTCAATTCCTACTATTAGTACAACCATGTAGAATAAGATAGCGAATAAGTATATAGAAAAGATTGAATAAAGACACTCTTAACGTACCACTCAAACAGTGCAGTTGTCCCTTATTATTACAACAGCATTATTTAAAGTACAGAGATCAAATACTTCACTTAGAATAAAATCACATTGTATGGAAAAAAATAAAAAATTCAAATCCTTTAGTTATTTTTTTATTTAGTAAAATATGCATTTTAAATTTCATTTTTGGAAACACTTTTTCTAAAAATGTATAAAAGCAACAATAAAATGTATACAATAAAAATATAATTTTTTACAAATATATATTACAATTAACCATATTGTTTAATTAAGGTTCAACTGTCAGATAATAGCAGGTACATTTGTCTAGCTTTAAATAATCTTTTGAATATAATATTGCCTCCAAAGACGACTTTTTCAATTTCTTATTTTAGTCTTATTTACGTTTACCTGACTAAATATTCTTTCCATATTTGCTGAATAATTACCACATTACCAAATAGGAGTTTTGTAATAAATTTAGTAAAAATCGGAAATAAAAGACTAGAATCCCTCGTTTGCATCTCTGATAGTTTTTTCCAAAAATCCAATAGTTTTATGTTTTTATCAGGACAATAATTTCAATTGTCTGAACTCTGTTTCTAGCTCTTGGTTTTTACTTTCTTCAACAAAATAGGAAAATTATTTTATAATTTCAGAAAACCAACTTTTTTCTTCATTAATAATATTAAATGGATTAATTTGGCCAAGAGCTTTATATATATTTTCAAAATCAAAACTTGATAATATCTGATAACAAAGCTTTATATAAAAATTAACACAATTATTACTAATGTCATATTTTTCTTTTGCATTTATTTGTGATTCTTCCAATACGTCTTTGGCAAATATTCCTAAATAAATGTCTTCAAAATTTAAAAAATTGTTTTTGTTTTTATAATCAGTTAAATAAAAGTTTTCTGTTTTAAGCAAACTAGTTTTTAAAAAAGTTTCTCATTACAATTTTCAGCAGTTCAAGGTTGCTCTAATAGTACAAATATATGTTGCAAACTTGAATTATTTAAAATCGTCAAAATTAGGGTATAAATCGTCCCATCGTCACTATGTCATTTTTAGGACCCAAATTGTCAAAATGACGATAAATCATCAAATCTGGCAGCTATGACTACAAAAAGTACAACATTTGACATATGAACCCCTATGTTTGCATGTACAAATTTTGACATGCGAGCCTCCATTGTACAAGAAAAAAGTAGATCAGCTGTGTTTTCAGCTGTACCTGTTATGAATTTGCCTTGCTTGCAATATAGAAAAACGAGGGCACCCTAATGAGACTATTTGCTGGTGCCTGTGTTGAATGTTTTTTTTTGCTAGGTTTGCTTGTGTATTATAGTTACGGTGACCATATTTTCGACAAAAAAAGACACTCAAAATTGAATAAAAATTATTGGTATTAACTTAATTACATAGATATATTTTATATCAATAAAATAAAAATATAATTCAAACAATGTAAAGACTAAGCTAAGACGATATGTTAAATCAGCATATTTATGTTGTGTAGACACGAAATTTTTATTTTTTAACAAATTTCGAACGTATGCTAACAGTTATGTTATTTGTTGAAAAGCATATATACAGTAATATGTGAATTTCCCTAATATAGAGTAAAAAATAACAAAAACGTTAGAATACAAAGTAGAATACTTTGATGATAACGGACTATGAGTTTGTGTTGATTATTAGTACTTTCCAAACAGTACTGAGGGAATTTCGTACTAACCAGCATTGTTTCAAGGTAGAATAAAAAATGAATTAAAAATTAATTCTCATATTCTATTTCTCTTGAAAAACTGGTTAAATAGTTGATATTCTTCTCAATTAGTATCCACTTTACGAAAATTGTAAAGACGGACAATTGAACGCTGATGAGAGGTGTAGCGGCCTTGAAATCAGTACTGATATAAATAATAATATTTGCCAACATAAAAAACTCTTAGGCCCAAATTCACAGTCATTAGTTAGCTAATAGCAATAGTTTAACTAATAATATATGATTCACAGCTTCTAGTTTAACATTAGTTAAACCATCAAACGTCATTGGTTAACTAATAGTTAGACAACAGCTGATTCGTTGGAATTTATTATTAGTATTTTTGTTTTGTGAAAAATTTTAGATATGGCATGTGAAATTGAAAACGCGGAGTTCGATATTGAAAGTGACACTGATACTGATAATACGCGGAATATTGTTGCTGAGCGTCGCCAACGTAATCTAAAAAGATTTTATGGAAAGATTCCGTCTTAGCACAATTATTACTAATGTCATATTTTTCTTTTGCATTTATTTGTGATTCTTCCAATACGTCTTTGGCAAATATTCCTAAATAAATGTCTTCAAAATTTAAAAAATTGTTTTTGTTTTTATAATCAGTTAAATAAAAGTTTTCTGTTTTAAGCAAACTAGTTTTTAAAAAAGTTTCTCATTACAATTTTCAGCAGTTCAAGGTTGCTCTAATAGTACAAATATATGTTGCAAACTTGAATTATTTAAAATCGTCAAAATTAGGGTATAAATCGTCCCATCGTCACTATGTCATTTTTAGGACCCAAATTGTCAAAATGACGATAAATCATCAAATCTGGCAGCTATGACTACAAAAAGTACAACATTTGACATATGAACCCCTATGTTTGCATGTACAAATTTTGACATGCGAGCCTCCATTGTACAAGAAAAAAGTAGATCAGCTGTGTTTTCAGCTGTACCTGTTATGAATTTGCCTTGCTTGCAATATAGAAAAACGAGGGCACCCTAATGAGACTATTTGCTGGTGCCTGTGTTGAATGTTTTTTTTTGCTAGGTTTGCTTGTGTATTATAGTTACGGTGACCATATTTTCGACAAAAAAAGACACTCAAAATTGAATAAAAATTATTGGTATTAACTTAATTACATAGATATATTTTATATCAATAAAATAAAAATATAATTCAAACAATGTAAAGACTAAGCTAAGACGATATGTTAAATCAGCATATTTATGTTGTGTAGACACGAAATTTTTATTTTTTAACAAATTTCGAACGTATGCTAACAGTTATGTTATTTGTTGAAAAGCATATATACAGTAATATGTGAATTTCCCTAATATAGAGTAAAAAATAACAAAAACGTTAGAATACAAAGTAGAATACTTTGATGATAACGGACTATGAGTTTGTGTTGATTATTAGTACTTTCCAAACAGTACTGAGGGAATTTCGTACTAACCAGCATTGTTTCAAGGTAGAATAAAAAATGAATTAAAAATTAATTCTCATATTCTATTTCTCTTGAAAAACTGGTTAAATAGTTGATATTCTTCTCAATTAGTATCCACTTTACGAAAATTGTAAAGACGGACAATTGAACGCTGATGAGAGGTGTAGCGGCCTTGAAATCAGTACTGATATAAATAATAATATTTGCCAACATAAAAAAACTCTTAGGCCCAAATTCACAGTCATTAGTTAGCTAATAGCAATAGTTTAACTAATAATATATGATTCACAGCTTCTAGTTTAACATTAGTTAAACCATCAAACGTCATTGGTTAACTAATAGTTAGACAACAGCTGATTCGTTGGAATTTATTATTAGTATTTTTGTTTTGTGAAAAATTTTAGATATGGCATGTGAAATTGAAAACGCGGAGTTCGATATTGAAAGTGACACTGATACTGATAATACGCGGAATATTGTTGCTGAGCGTCGCCAACGTAATCTAAAAAGATTTTATGGAAAGATTCCGTCTTAGCAAGTAGGTGGCGTGGCAAGTTCTTGAATGTATACGCCATTTTTTAAGAAATAATACATCAAATGTAAACAAAAACCATATGCTATAACGGAATTGCCAGTACTGAAACTTGATAGTTTGATAGGGTTACCATTTTTTGTTCATATTAAGAGTGTTGGTTAAATAATACACTGTGAATATGAAGTATTAGTTAAACAATAGTTATCATTTTAGTTTACTAATAGCTAACTAATTACTGTAAATTTGGCCCTTAGTAATTTTGAATTTTCATTAATTCAATAAAACTGAACTTGAGCCTGATAATATTACTTTTCATATGTAAATCAATATAAGTTCAAATAATAATTACGTTTATTCGTAATAATAATAATTTAAAAATATTAATTCCGCTTGGGCACGAGCTATAAATACCCTAATAACAGGGGCAGAGTAATATGTGAATATCCCTAATATAGAGTAAAAACTACAAAAACGTTAAAATACAAAGTAGAATACTTTGATGATAACGGACTATGAGTTTGTGTTGATTATTAGTACTTTCCAAACAGTAATGAGGAAATTTCGTACTAACCAGCACTGTTTCAAGGTAGAATAAAAAATGAATTAAAAAATCTATTTCTCTTGAAAAACTGGTTAAACAGTTGATATTCTTCTCAATTAGTATCCACTTTACGAAAATTGCAAAGACGGACAATTGAACGCTGATGAGAGGTGTAGCGGCCTTGAAATCAGTACTGATACGTTCTGCTAAAAACTGATTGGATATAAATAATAATATTTTCCAACATAAAAAACTCTTAGTAATTTTGAATTTTCATTAATTCAATAAAACTGAACTTGAGCCTGATAATATGTATTACTTTTCATATATACATTAAGATTTTTAATTGCGTATTAGTGCTTAAATAGGAAAAAGAATATATTGGTTTGATTGCACGTCGGAATTCCAAGATTAGAAGGAAAAACAGTCACCTAAGAGAGCTCCTTTAGGCAGGGTATACGACAAGAAAGTAATTTTTAAGAGAAATGAATACATACAACGTTTATTTTTTTATTATTTAGGCAACAACAGGTTTTAGTAGGTTAGATTAAGATATACATATGTAGTTTATTTATGATTGAAAGATTATTCATGATTGAGAGTTTATCTTCATTGAGATTTTTATTAGAGATTTTTTTTTATTAAATAATCTTTTTTTTTGGTCAAAAGACCATTCGCAAAAATAGACGCGGTTATCCCACCAGGGGCGAAATAAATTATATTATATTATTTACTCATTCTAGTTGAAGTTGTATTGATGTTGCCAGCCTCAAAAGCAACAATTTGACAGTTGATAAAGCAGTGTATGGCATTTATTTAGGCAAAAATTAAAAAAAAAAATTGGTTTCTTGTTAAAGTGTAGAGTTGGGTTTTTCAGCTCAGTTGAGTGAGCGCTCTCTTCCGCTCAGCTCAGTTAACTGAACTAGTTCGCTCTTTTAGTTCAATAGCTCACTTTAGTTCAATAGCTCACTTTAGTTCAGTAAAATACATTAGCTCCATTGGTTTCAGCTTTGTTACGAAAATAAACAAAGCGAAAACAAAAAATGTTTCTGCTATATCAGCGTTACCATAACATTTTTATTTTTAAACTACTAATTTGGAAACAACTTAGTTTTAATTATATAAAAATAAGCTACAATATACAGCTAATTTCATTTTTTTTATTAAGACATAGCCTAACATAGGTGTCACACGATCATGTTTTCATTTCATTTTTTTTCAAGATTCAATCCTCTCTCATTTTTTACCAATACACTCACACTTTTAAAATTTGCTGAGAATTTGCTTTCAAATTTTCGTTCAATTTAGTGTTTCAAATTGCTTTCAAGAAAGCAGATGATTGCCATTTTGATTATAAACTCGCGTTAGTTTTCATATACATACATAAGTACATATATTCTGCCGCCATAATTTTTTGTGTTCTTGAAAGCCAATTGCTTTGAAATTGCGTGAAGCCTACGTCACAGCCTTCAATTTTTGTGAATTTTGACCAGCAGTTTGTGTAAATTTCTTGAAAGAGAATTGAAAAAAAACTTGAACGTCTGACTGCAGTGTTACTTGAATGAAAAATTGAAACAAAACTTGAAAGCAAAATTTATATAAAATTGATAGTCAATTTTTAAATGTGTGACTGTTTAGTAAATTGAAACAAATCTTAATCGAGTGACACCCATGTAAAAAAACAAATATAAGAAAAATTCAAAATAATTAATTTATGTAAAAAAATTGTGAAAAAATATGCATGCATCAAAAAGTTTTAAAAATGAGTGATTTTTCGGAAACTTGCTTATATATTTTCCTTTGCCCCAAACATATTTTTAAGTTTCTATTATTTGAGAATAATGATACTAAATTTAAAGTTGTTAGTATAATTGGTATTCCAATAATTCTGTTCCCAAAACTTATCAATAATTTTTTTTTTTTAATAATTCGTTAAACCTAATGAGTATCAGTCATCATCATCTGTTTCATGATTTACGTTTGGCGTTAAATGATTTAATTCAAAAATACTTTGGTTGTTATTCTTCCCAATATTAGCAGGTATAAAGAAGTAAGTTTAAACCTTAGCACTGTGATATAAGGAAAATGGGGCAGGAATTATAGGTTCAGAAATTGGAATTAATATAACAAAATTCATACCAATACGGTGAAATATAAATCTCGCAGTCTGCTGTATTTATATATTTAATGTTTTAAATAAATTATTTCAAAATTGATCAATGCTTAGAAAAACTATAAAGTAAAGATAAATTAGCTTATTTGGCAACGCTGGCTATCAAAATCAACCCTTATTTAATACAATACTGTAGATACTATCGCAAAAGTATTGTATTGTGCCAAATGTCATATTCCATACGAAATAAAAGCTCTTTAGGGTACGTAAAATCCAATTGTCATAATACATGAAATTGAATTGATTGATTGTAAAGAGCGCTCACTTACTGAGCTAAAAACGCTCAGTAAGGTGAGCGGCTCATTTAGCTCACTTGTGTGAATCGTTCAGTTGAACTAGTTCGTTCAGGAGCTACACACCTCTACAATTATCTGACAATGGCAAAGTAGAGTGTTCATACAATAGTCAGATGTCTGACAATATTATAGTCTTAAGCTGGATTCACCCATTGTTTCGGAACAAATATTTTGTCCGGACAAAATTTTTTTTATATGTAGTTTGACGTTTCTCTTTTTTAGAGAGAAGAAAAATAGAACAAAATTTGTTCGGAACATTTTTTAGTTGAATTGGTTTAATTTTAAATTTTGTCCGGACAAAGTTGAAATGAGCTGCCACATAATGTTAGCAGTATGTATAATAAAAGCACATAGTAACTTATATCCAGTAAAAAAACTAACTGAGTTTTATTATTTTTTTTAACATGTAATTTTCTTATTACACAATAAAAAAAATAAGTGCGTGTGACAAATAAAACACCAAATTTAATTCATCTGTCACTGTAAAATTAATAAAACACATGTATTTCATATGGTAGCTTTGATTTTCCGGACAAATTGTTCGAAATGAGTGAATCGTGTTGCAAAAATGTTTCAGAACAAAAAATTTTGTCCGGAAAAATTTTTGTTCGGAAACAATGAGTGAATCCAGCTTTACAACGAATTGACATGGTTTTTTCTGACAACGTTGCAAGACAAAAATTGTAAGTTCAGAGGGTTGTCAAACATTTTCCGATAATTTTTCTAACATTATTGTAAGAGATGAATTGTCTGTACATAGCTTGAGTCATAGTGTGTAAAACTTCTTTAATCCATATGTGTATAACCATGTAAATATACTTTAAGTACTCATTACCTGCGCATCTCTAAATAAAGGAAGTGTTTGGTTGTTATAATATGAAACGCGTCTATCTTTGGATTGGTTGAATTTTCTAACCAATAGAAAGGCAGCGCGTGTTGAGTTCTACTCTGAATCCGCGTAGTAGATAGTTTTTAATTTCATTTTCATTGTTATTTACTACTAAGAATTCACTATAGTGCGGAGTTCAGTTTAGAGACGTTAACACTACGAATTATAATATGGCTAAATGCAATTTATTAGTACTAAGTCTTCTTGCGGCTTTTAGTTTTTGTCACTCATCTTTGTATTATGAAGAGAATTTTTTGGATGGTAATTTTTATTTTTTGTTAACGTTTCTTTTATTTTGTATGTAAGTAAATAATGTGTAAATATTTACAGACTCTTGGAAAGATAAATGGATTTACAGTGAACATCCCGGAAAGGAATTTGGTAAATTTGTAAGGAGCTGTGGACAATTTTACAATGATGAAGAATTTGATAAAGGTATGTACTATGTATGTATGTGTGTTACATATGTAGAAGTATGTATACACCAGTTACAATGTTGACGCTGAAGAAGAAAAAATCGTGAAACAAATCTAATTTAGTTACATTGCTCAAGAAGCAAAAAGAAATATATCCGATATAGGGAAAAAAGGAACAAATCTAGTTTACCAACGCACCTGTAAAGAAAAAGATTTATTTAGGTATGTTGGGCGTTACAATATTTAGAAAAATAATGTAACGTATGATGTATTAAAGTCTACAACATAGTTCTAAAGTTAGGCACATCTGAAGTTTTCAGATATTGTCCCAATATATTCATATTTGTAACTCCACGTCTCTATGTTTAATAATTATTTCCGAACATAAGCAATAACGTCGGCAGATTAACTGCATAATTATGTTCATGTGTAAGCTTATGTTGAGAGCTATAGAACACGTATTGAGTGATGAACATAAATTAAACAAATTTGCTCTGAATGGTTGTATGGAAATTTAATAAATTACTTAGGTACTTTTTGTTTGAAAAATAGGAATCTATTTGCGGATATCAGTATTATTACTCCACGTCTCCACGTTCAATAATTATTTCCGAACATAAGCAATAACGTCGGCAAATTAACTGCATAATTACCCTGTCGTCAAATTTGTAGCTAGCTACAAGAAAAGCTAACTTTTAAATTGATTTTTCTAGACTTACTATAAAGCTAACTACAATACAATGCAGAACGTTACCAAAATCAATTAATAGGTTGAGTATATATATATGTATATATACTCTCATTTATAATTGAATATGGTGAGCGCCCATGGTGGAATAATCAAATTTCAATTCAATCAAAAAATGTTCCGAACAAATTTTGTTCTCTTCTTCTCACTCTCTCAAAAAGAGAAACGTCAAACTACATATAAAAAAAATTTTGTCCGGACAAAAAATTTGTTCCGAAACTACATTTTGACTTTTTAAAACTAACTTTAAAGTTAGCTACAAGTAGTGGAAAGAAAACTGATTACTTCTGTAATAAAATTGTTTTTATTTTATTTAATTTTGGTCTTAGAGCTTTTATTATCGGAGCTCCTAAGACTGATGATTTATTAATTGATTTATAAACTAAATGACATTGGCTTATATACTAATTATGAGAATAATTCTTAGGGGTACCTTAACATAAGAGTAAAAGAATAGAAATATATATTATTGTTGGGTAAGCATATTTAGCTTCCAACTATTTATGTATGGCATGTGTTTAAAGTCCAACGAGTGCATACTTAAAAGCAACAGATACTTTGTGTTGCTTATATTTACAATCAAACAAATGCAGTTAATAAATGTGATTCATTTAAGTGCATTGTGCTGCTGCACTTGATTAACCGTACAAGTGTCAAATTACCGACACACAAAATATCTTGCTTGCAGTTTGTCAATGCTTGCATGTTGCGGTACTATTGAATCGCAATGCACACTACACACTGTTGGCCACATGCTACACTTCCTAGGACATCGGAATGTTAAAAAAGTTAGTTTTTTCCATACATTAAAGTTAGTTTAAAGTTAGTTTTGTTTCCGACAGGGTATGTTTATGTGTAAGCTTATGTTGAGAGCTATAGAATATGTATTGATTGATGAACATAAATTAAACAAATTTGCTGTGAATGGTTGTATGAAAATTTAATAAATTACTTACTTTTTGTTTGAAGAATAGGAATCTATTTGCGGATATCACTATTATTAGTAAAGTCCTTTTTTTATTTTTATGTACTTCGCATGAAATGCATATTTCAGAAAACTAACATCCAAATTTGACAGTTTATGTTCAACATAATTGCTTGGAAATAAGTGCCAACAACTATTTCTCAATAAATGTTTTTGCGGTCCACACGTGGACATATTGTGTTGGAAATAGAATTTGACAGTTGAGAACATAATTATTTCCAAGTTTATTGAACGTTGAGACCCCCAGTAACAAATAATCATAGCTTTATACCGCCGCCGCCGCCGACTTGAGCGGCTCACAATGTCTCTGTGGTTTAGAGTTGGGTTTTTCAGCTCAGTTGAGTGAGCGCTCTCTTCCGCTCAGCTCAGTTAACTGAACTAGTTCGCTCTTTTAGTTCAATAGCTCACTTTAGTTCAATAGCTCACTTTAGTTCAGTAAAATACATTAGCTCCATTGGTTTCAGCTTTGTTACGAAAATAAACAAAGCGAAAACAAAAAATGTTTCTGCTATATCAGCGTTACCATAACATTTTTATTTTTAAACTACTAATTTGGAAATTTAATTAATTATAGTTTAATTATATAAAAATAAGCTACAATATACAGCTAATTTCATTTTTTTTATTAAGACATAGCCTAACATAGGTGTCACACGATCATGTTTTCATTTCATTTTTTTTCAAGATTCAATCCTCTCTCATTTTTTACCAATACACTCACACTTTTAAAATTTGCTGAGAATTTGCTTTCAAATTTTCGTTCAATTTAGTGTTTCAAATTGCTTTCAAGAAAGCAGATGATTGCCATTTTGATTATAAACTCGCGTTAGTTTTCATATACATACATAAGTACATATATTCTGCCGCCATAATTTTTTGTGTTCTTGAAAGCCAATTGCTTTGAAATTGCGTGAAGCCTATGTCACAGCCTTCAATTTTTGTGAATTTTGACCAGCAGTTTGTGTAAATTTCTTGAAAGAGAATTGAAAAAAAACTTGAACGTCTGACTGCATTGTTACTTGAATGAAAAATTGAAACAAAACTTGAAAGCAAAATTTATATAAAATTGATAGTCAATTTTTAAATGTGTGACTGTTTAGTAAATTGAAACAAATCTTAATCGAGTGACACCCATGTAAAAAAACAAATATAAGAAAAATTCAAAATAATTAATTTATGTAAAAAAATTGTGAAAAAATATGCATGCATCAAAAAGTTTTAAAAATGAGTGATTTTTCGGAAACTTGCTTATATATTTTCCTTTGCCCCAAACATATTTTTAAGTTTCTATTATTTGAGAATAATGATACTAAATTTAAAGTTGTTAGTATAATTGGTATTCCAATAATTCTGTTCCCAAAACTTATCAATAATTTTTTTTTTTAATAATTCGTTAAACCTAATGAGTATCAGTCATCATCATCTGTTTCATGATTTACGTTTGGCGTTAAATGATTTAATTCAAAAATACTTTGGTTGTTATTCTTCCCAATATTAGCAGGTATAAAGAAGTAAGTTTAAACCTTAGCACTGTGATATAAGGAAAATGGGGCAGGAATTATAGGTTCAGAAATTGGAATTAATATAACAAAATTCATACCAATACGGTGAAATATAAATCCTGCAGTCTGCTGTATTTATATATTTAATGTTTTAAATAAATTATTTCAAAATTGATCAATGCTTAGAAAAACTATAAAGTAAAGATAAATTAGCTTATTTGGCAACGCTGGCTATCAAAATCAACCCTTATTTAATACAATACTGTAGATACTATCGCAAAAGTATTGTATTGTGCCAAATGTCATATTCCATACGAAATAAAAGCTCTTTAGGGTACGTAAAATCCAATTGTCATAATACATGAAATTGAATTGATTGATTGTAAAGAGCGCTCACTTACTGAGCTAAAAACGCTCAGTAAGGTGAGCGGCTCATTTAGCTCACTTGTGTGAATCGTTCAGTTGAACTAGTTCGTTCAGGAGCTACACACCTCTACTGTGGTTAATAGCGTCAAAGAATAAAGTGAAAACCAAACGTCTTATAAATTGTATGTAGTTATTAACACAAAAACAAAATGTCTCAAAAAACCACTAAAAATTATTTTGCTAAAGAAACAGCCGGATTTTAAACGCGCTTTTTGTTTCCATTGAGCGACACCTCCTCCAAACTGATTTTTCTCAGATCTATCTGTGTGGTGATACCGACAAACAGCTTTTGTTCTTAAACAACTTGTTTAACGATCTACTGAATTATATACCTGTTAGACAGAATACACAACAAACTTCATTTTCTTTCCCCAAATTTACGAATGAAATTAATTATTACAGATCTTTGACAAATATTGCATTGAGAGCCTTTTATACTGAACGAAGTTCTTTAAATTGGGATAAATATCGTAGACTTCGAAATAAAACCAAATCAGAGATTAGAAAATTTAAAAAAAGATATAGCACTCGTGTTTTTAAATTAGGTAATACAAAGCAAATGTGGAATACTCTGCGGAATGTTGGTGTTTGTGATGGAGTAAATATTGAATCTCCTATGGAAGTTAATGAAATGAATGAGCACTTCATTAGTAGTCAACAGTCAACATGCCAAATTTTTCTCATTACACAAATACTGTTGGGTGTTTTTCTTTCGCTAATATATGTAGGTTTCGAGGGCCGCCACATCTGAGACGTGACGCACTTGGGTCCGTTAATTCGGTCCCTTTGTGATAAAAATATATATATATGTAACTGAAATTGAGTTATATTGTGCTCTAAACACTATTAAATCAAATTCGACTGGTGCCGATGGCATCCCTATCAAGTTGTTTAAAATGCTTTACCCTCTTATTAGCAGACATATTCTTTACTTCATTAATTATATTTTAACATCTTCTATATGCCCTAAGGATTGGAAGATTTCTAAAATCATTCCGATTCCTAAAAAAAACGGACGGTTGTCCGCTGACAATATAAGGCCAATTAGCATTTTACCCTCCTTATCGAAGGTTATTGAAATTATCATGAAAAAACAAATTATGAAATGGATTGATGATAAAAAATTAATGGATTGATGATAAAAAATATGGTTTCCGCAGTGGTCGAAGTACTAGTCATCTATTAACTGAGCTTACTGATTCTATAAGAGCAAATTTGAATGAAGGTAGGGTAAATGTATTAATCTCTGTCGACCTTTCAAAGGCGTTTGATCAAGTCGATCATTTTTTATTGTTTTCTAAGTTATACAATAAATTTGGTTTTTCTAGACATGCATGAAAATTAATCTGGTCTCTTACTTAAGTGAGCGGAAACAATTTGTTTCTTTTAATGATTGTATCTCTGATATAAAAGGCGTCAGATCTGGAGTACCTCAAGGTTCGGTAATTGGGCCCATCTTATTTACACTGTTTATCAATGATCTTTTCCATACGCTAAATTTTTGTAAGTATTTCGCATTTGCTGATGACATTCAATTATTGTGGTCTGGAAAACACTATTTTTTTGATGCATTGGAAGCTACGGTAAATCATGTCTTATCTTTCTTAAAAAATTGGGTGCTAGCGAATAATCTCAAACTAAATCCTGATAAAACCAAGGCTATGGTGTTTCAAATAAATAGATTAAATCCTATTACTCTAGACTTAAAACTTGCAGATACTGTTATTGAAATCGTTGATAGTATGAAATGTCTTGGGATAATCATAGATAACCAACTTTCATTTGAAGCACACATTAACACTGTTAGCTCAAGAATTTTTCTCACACTGCGTAGATTGTATCATCTAAACTTATACCTACCTCTTCATGTTAAGAAATCCTTGGGTCATACGCTGCTGATGTCTCAAATAAATTATTGCATTGAAGTCTATTCTGGTTGCAACTTAAGTAATAAAAAAAATTAAATCTGTCATTCATAAGGTTATTCGATTTGTGTATGGTCTGAGACTGAGAGAGAATGGGCCTGTTCGGAAATGCAGTACTGCGTCGCATCTGATGCGTTGTACGTTCTGAAAATCAATGGCTGGTAACACTGCATATGCTCTTTTGTATTAGCAGCGCAAACTAAACACACATTCGCATCAGATGCGGCGCAGTGATGCAATACCGAACAGGCCCCATGTTTCGAACCATTTAAAGAATTTTTTTAATTTCA
Source organism: Lypha dubia (assembly GCA_947311025.1). NCBI lineage: Eukaryota > Metazoa > Arthropoda > Insecta > Diptera > Tachinidae > Lypha > Lypha dubia. The sequence goes on along the minus strand of OX371260.1, from coordinate 99,863,244 downwards.
CTTTTGATGATTATCTAAAGTTTAGATTTTTAATATATCTCTTTAAAATTATAAAAACTCAAACACCTACTAAAATAGTGAAAATGATATTATATACAAGATCCTCCAGAAACCCTCAAATTATTATACCTCGCATATACTATGGTATTTACGATAAATCATTTGTGATTCGTGTCGCGCGGCTGTGGAATATTCTGCCAATTAGACTTCGTTTTTTTGCTCTGCCTTTGTCCGCATTCAAGAGAAAGCTAATTGTATTTTTTGCAAGCTAGTTGAAATTATTGTTATTGCTGTTTCATTCTACCAGATTGAAGTTAGTTAGTTTTTTCTATTGAGATTTTTTTGCAATTACGCTTTATTAAATTAAGCTTTGTTGCTGAATTTATATTTTGAACTTTATTATTATATATATTATCTTTATATGATCTCATTCAATAATTAATTTATAAATAAGCATATCACTTGTTATAGAATTTGTTTTGTAATATAACTTGTAATATATATTTTTTATATAGGCCAAGAGGACTCATGTATTACAGTTGAATAAATAAATAAATAAAATAAAAAATAAATAGTGATCTGATAAAGAATCGATTGTTAATTCCTCTAATTTTGCATCTGGCGATATTCGTTATTACCAAAAACCACTTAAGCCTTGTCGATGTAAACGATCTTCTCAAAAGCTTTTAAATTATACCATTATTGACCACATTTAATTGTAAATTCAGCATATATTCACAATTATGTACTGGTACTTCGGAGGCCCATAACTCGGAAACTAAGCCTTGTCGAAAAATGTTTTATTTAATATATTTCTTATATTTTGATTCTCCATCGATTAGAAAATGTTTGTTAATTTTTAAGCAATGTAGCTAAACTAGATTTTTTCTGAAAAATTCTTTAAAAATATAAATTTTGCTGAAGACGTAATAATTAAATGAAAATGAAATTAGAATGCCAAATTTAAAAATATGTTAACAATTCCTTTATTTTCATTAAATAACCATATACATATGTATGTATTAAGAGGCAAGAATGATAGATAGAGGTACGCAAATGTCTATTAACATACTGTTATAAAACGTCTTGGTTTTGTGTTGATTCGACAATAACCAAAAACCATGTTCAATTCAGGTGTTTTGCTTTGTTTGCAAATTGAACAATTTATTAACAAGTGAGGCATTTTAATAATAAAATATTTATTTTAAGAACAATAAATTGTGTTAAAAAAAATAGTAAATGCTATGGTATCATATGTATTGTTGGAGGAAGAACATTTAGTTCGTGTAAAACGCACAATATTGAGGGATCATAGCAACCCATTTACAAGCATATACATATGTATGTATATACATACATGGTATAATAAATAAGGTATTTTTCATGGTATAATAAATAAGGTAAAATTGTCCCGGCAGCTGTAGACATGTATTTTTGTTTTCTGTATGTCAGTTTGTTTTTATTTTGTTTGAAATTTTTTTTACAAAAATTAAATTTTGTATTTTTTATTTTCTTGTTTCTCCATTTCTGACACACTGAAAACCATTTACACCAACAAAATGCCTGTTGTTTTTGTGACGTATTTGTTTTAGGGACAAGACTACCATGGTATAATAAATAAGCTAGTTTTTTTTCTGTGGACTGCATTGATGTTAACTAATTTTTCCCAATTTCCGTAGAGCCTTAAAAAAATTACCGTTTTTTGGGTAAAATTACCGTACGGTTAAAGCGTTGTAAGCAAAGGAAAAAATTCAATTCCATTGTATATAAAAATAGGAAACACCAAAGTAATATCGGATAACGGCAAAGTCGAAATTCTTGCAAGCACGTTTGCGGAAGCCAAAAAACTTACCCCTGTAACTACAAACACAATAGATAATTTAATTAACTCAGCGGTTAACGACTTCAAATATGAAATTATATCTTCACAAACTGATAAATTTACAACACTCAATGAGATAAGTAACATTATATCCACACAAAAACATAAATGTGAAAATAAGGCCAAGTTCGTATCCAAAAAGTTTCGGCCGTAAAAAGTACTGAGATCAAAATAAGGACCAAGTTCTTGATAGGTACAATTCCATCTCATTTCTAGGCAACCTGTAAGCTTGGCAAAATTTGTTTGCCTTTCTAATATGGGAAAGAATTCTTGGAAAAATATTGCTTTACTGGAAGTGCCCAATAATATTGATGAGTCAGTCAGTGAGTCAGTGAATATGTACTAAAATATGGACTTTTCACACCTTAATATCTCGGGAAGCTTTTATGGTAGAACTTTCAAATTTAACCTGTGAGGTCACCTCTGTGGGGAGACCTTATTTTTCAAGTTTCATTATATTATGATCAGGGGGAGCAAAGTTATGAGGGCGGTAAAAACAGCTCGAATGGTTTCGTGTAAATATACACACTGTGTGGCCGAACTTGGCCTGGCGCACTACCGTGCGCTTAGATCTGCACTTCAAGCCACAAAAACCTGTGGATTTGATAAAATTCCCAACTTGCTGCTAAAAAATTGCCAATTAAAGCTTTAAAATTGCTTACAATCATTTTTAACAGTTGCATAAGATTAAGCCATTTCCCTAGCATGTTTAAAAATGCTAAAGTTATAGCCAGAGAGCTGCACGATCAGTGGTTTTCGTGATTTAGGTATACTCGTCTTAAATGCGGTTACGGTGTGATCGCCACCGCATTGCTTTTGCTCAAGTATTCGCCATATCCGTACACAGTTGAGTATTGCTACGTTTGAGCTTCTGCCATACACAATCATACTGCTCTGCTTTACTTTTTTCATACATTCGGCACTCGTACTCATTCTTAACGTACACAACAAAAACAATATTTTTATACGAACATGCGAGCAGACTCATTGATGTGTGCTTTATATGAAGTACCCTGTCGTCAAATGTGTAGCTAGCTACAAGAAAAGCTAACTTTTAAATTGATTTTTCTAGACTAACTTAAAGCTAACTACAATACAATGCAGAATTTAACCAAAATCAATTAGTAGGTTGAGTATATATATATTATACTCTCATTTATAATTGAATATGGTGAGCGCAAACAAATTTACTCATTTAGGAATTCTTAAAATTATTTCAAGTATTTCATAACTTCTTGCCGTCAATATTTAAGTGATAACTTAGCTGAGTGGTATGCGCGTTGACTGTTAATCCAATGACCTGTGGTTCGAGTCCCAGCACAGCACCGGTGAAAAAAAAATTGAAGAAAAATCTATTATTACAATAATACTATAAAACTACAGAATAAAGAATTGAGAAAATAAAATAAAAATGAAATATATTTTTTTATGTATACTAACTAACTACATTTTGACTTTTTAAAACTACTTAAAGTTAGCTACAAGTAGTGGAAAGAAAAACTGACTTTTCCCTAGGACATGTTAAAAAAGTTAGTTTTTTTCAAACATTCAAGTTAGTTTAAAGGTATTTTTGTTTCCGACAGGGTAAATACAGCGTTGCCACTGTGTAATTATACAAAATCTGTACTAATTTGAAAAAAAAACACTATGTATTTGTATTTAACTTTTGTGTTCTGCATATGAATGTACATAACATGTATGTACATATGTACATATGTGTAAATGCTGAATACCTCTATCATGTTTTACAAAATTACCTCTATCATGTTTTTCGCTTCTCTTGTAAAATAATAAAGTTGATAGTAAAGGCATTTATCGTTTCAGGTAACTAAATGCTAAATAAATCCCGTCTTATTTTTAATGTTTATTTTATTAATCTCTCATAACACTTTCACATTGTTATTCGGAATCGAAATTTGGTTTTTTGTAATGCTGCGCACTTGCATTTTTCAATCTCAGTAGGAAAAATAACTACGCTATAGAACAAATTAAATTTTTTGGAATGAATTCTTGTATAAAAATATAAGCAGATAGCGCCTTAAGAACATTTCTTGTGAAAGATTTATTCGTAAATATAATTTTTGGGTAATTTTGAATCTGTTATTGTGTAAGGATTAATCTTAAATATGGTATCACTGATTGTTTGTGGAGAAAACTTCCAAAAGCAAATATAAAAAAATAATAGAGTATGAAAAGACGAAATACTAAAAGTTTTGCTCATGCAGATTGCGATATTTGCTGCTACTGGTTTTTGCGCTCATTGTTTTTATGTACGCACACATCGCAAAGCAGCGAGCATATTATGATCGCATCAAATCTCTGTAAATAAACGGCGAGTCAAATCAACACCGCAAATTTTTTTGCGTTGTTTAAAGTGCTCGGATGTGTAAAGTATAGAGTACATATTAAAGGGCTGCAACGAGTAAAGGCCCAACTATAATATACATAAGCTAGCTTAAGTCAGCTTAAGCAACTGTGCGAATACATGTAAATCGTATGTGGCAACTATAATGAACTTAAGCAAAATTTTCGTTAAGTTTTATGAAACGTCATTTGCTTAAGCAAAGTGCGAAACTGAACGCACATTCCGTACGGAATCAGCTTTTCTACTAATACATACATACCTATGTATGTTTGTACGTAAAAATAAATTAATTTTGAAAATGGAAAAAGAAGACGAAATAGTTTACATATAAAATTTAATAGAAAATGTGGAAGAAAAGAAGTGTCTGTACACGAAAGTGACATTTCATATACATATTTTATTTAACATATTTTATTTCCACTAATGTATATTTTAGTACTTTTGCCCTTAAATAAAATAAATACTACAAAGTACATAATTTCGGTTGTATCTTCTCTTATTATTAGTAAAAATAATAATATATGTACATACGTATATTTTAGCATATTTTTTTTTAATTACAATCGTTTTATATACATTTGAGTACAAGACTCAATTTGTTTAGGATAAATAAGAAGATACACATTTTTCGAAAAATTATTTATGCTACATATGTATGTATGTGTGCAACTATGACTACTTAAATTTTAAGTCGCATAAGTACATTATAGCCACCTAAAAGTCTTTGCAAATTTCCTTATGCATTTGACAGACTTTTCGTTCAATTTTGACATTAGCTTAAGCCAGCTTATGCATATTATGGTTGGGCCTTAACTTTTTTCTTCATATGTGAAACTCGCTGTCGAATACAGTATATATTTGCTCTGTCGCTCAGAGCACAAGCAGTGAAGAGAAGAGATTGTTTGTTTGACAAATACTAACCAGTAGCAACCGCAAATTAAATGAGTACCGAAAAATATGAACATACAAAACCGTAGCCAACAAAAAAGAAGTACATACATATGTACCTTAAAAACTATGTTCACTTCATGTGGTACTTCAAGAATTTTTCATGCAATGCTGAAAATTAAAAATTTTAAATTTTAGCCTTTATATCCACTTTGGCTAATATGCCGGCGTTTTAAGTCTTCAAAATAAATAATGGAAAAATTATTCATACACATGCATGATTTTTTTCATAAATTCAATTAACATTTTTTGAAAAGGAAAAAATTCCTATTTTTTAATACCTTTAAACATAAGTAGTTAGTAACTAAATAACAAAAATCTAAATAAAAAATATTATGTATAAACTTGCCTCACTTAATTTCATTTTTTTACTACACTCAACAGAAAGAATTCTTTTTTTTATTTGCCAAACTTCACGTAGTACTGCAAGTACCAAGTGAAGTTTGGCTGTCGCATTATCTTCACCTTGCTCTGTTCATACATGTTGCGAGTATGATAGTAAAACACACAAGCAGTGAACTTACACATGCTAAGTCGAGTAACAACAAGAAGTGACAACAAGTTTTTGGTGTTCTCAAAAATATGAACATTGGCTGACTCATGGTGGAATAATAAGGTGCGCGTATCAACGCAACAACAAAAAACGACATGCATTTTGTTTGTGTAAAATTCATTCAAAATTGTCAAAACAAAGCTGTATACAAAACAAAACAAAAGTTGTTTTGTATGTATTTATTGGTTATGCCAAAACAAAAAGCATAACGTAAACAAAAATATTCATGATGGCGGCCAAAAATGTAAACAACTTTTGACAAGACCGAATTAACTTACCATATTTTTGCAGATTATTTAACGGTCAAAACACAACCCTACAAAAAACCATATTCCTTCTTGCGCAGACCTGATTATTAGACCATGGGCTGACTTCCAAAACGTTCGTATACAAAGTTTGTATACAGTATTGCTACTGCTATGCAAAGTTCCGAAACAATGCAACAACTATAAAACCGATGCCTTGTTTGCTTTCTTACTGCGTTAAAAATACTTGGCGGCGGCGTTTTGAAATGGTATGCATTGTATAATTATTATACTGCGGCGTTATGAAATATGATGCTTTGTTCAAACACAAAGCAATTGACGTTTTGGAAGTCAGCCATAGTTTCTGTAATTCATTTCGAGTAAGTGTTCATGCTTTGGAAGTACACGTGAACTTCTTAGCTACACATCTATTATGCAGCATTCTAGTACATATGCGGTGTATTTATGGGTGCGGTGTGATCGCGCCGTTCTCTGGTTGTAGCCATTAGCAAACCAAACAAATTTATGAAAAAATTATTTATGCTCGGCTTAATGAACACGTCACTAATAACTCAATTGTCGCTAACAATTCGGATTTAAAAAAGATCATAGCACAACGCATCAAATAAACCGAATTAAAAAGCAAGTCCTAACTAACAAGAAAAATAAAAAGTCGACGGGCCTAATACTATTAGACATAGAAAAGGCCTTCGATACCGTCTGGCATAATGGTCTACTATACAAATTATTAGCAGCAAAAATTCCAAAGTATCTCTCCAAACTAATTGCTGACTTCATAGATTATAGAACTTTTAAGGTTGGCATTAATCAAGATCAGTTCTGTCACCATTGCTGTACACGATATACACATCAGATTTTCGGACCCCAAAATATTTCATTATTGCATATTACGCAGATGATACAGCTCTAATTTTTTTTAGCAAACCTACAAGTGCACTGATGAAGAAAATGGAAAAAGGATTTGCAAGTTGCATGAAATATCTTCGCAAGTGGAAAATTAAGATTCACCCCGACAAAACGCAGGCAATAATATTTCCATTTAACAAGTCCCCGAAAAGACTACCAAGCCGTTAACTAGTAATTGGAAACAACTCTGTAAATATAATAAACGAAGCCCAATATCTCGGCGTAGTCTTAGATAAAAAACTAATTTTTAAGAAACATATTAACGAAATATGTTCCAAAGCAAATAGAACACTTAGGGCCTTATACTCTTTGCTAAACAGGCTCTCTTATTTGAACCACAAACACAAAAACCTTCTCTTCAAAAGAGTTATCAGACCGATTCTAACATACGCGTGTCCCATATGGAGCTCTGCTGCAAAATGCCATTTAAATCGGCTGTAAACTATTCAAAACAAATCTCTTAAAATAATCAACAACAAACCTCGGTGGTACTCAACATATCTCCTCCATGAAGAGACAGGATACGAAAAAATAATCGAGTTTATAAACAGATTAGAAAATAAGTATTTAGACAAAACCGAAAGTTCTTTTTATACATTAATAAGAGAATGTAACGAATTAATATAAAAGTAATAATAAATTAACAAACCGAAAAGGACATGCTTATAACACCATTAGAAATAATAGTCTCTCTATAATCACATGAACCTTTTCGACTAATGTATGATTTTCCATTATTTTCATATATAGGTTTTTAACCCATTTTTACCTCTAAAGTTCTCAATGTAAATAAGATAAATTGTATATATGTATATATTAAACAAACTATCCACTTGCTGTAATATCTTAATAAAAAAGATAAGATCTCATATGTAAATATCAGTTATAGTAAATGTAAATAAAGGAAGATTTTGAAATTGAAAAATATACTCATTTCTAAATCTTTTTTATTCAATCCAATGAAAGGCGGTGTTGCACCAAATTGCCGTTTGGTAGAGATGTATCTTATAACCCTTCATAGCCTTTAGTTGGTTATTAAACCATTCATTTTGAGTGCTGTCTTTTATAAACTTTGTGGTCATCATTGGTCAAATAGCATCATTTATGCCTTTAACCAATACTTCGAATGCTTGGTGCACGCCATAATTTGTGTTTATTAATCGCCGTACAATTTAGATTGTTTCGGAATCTCGGGTTACTGAACTTTATTATTTTTATTCTTTTCATGTTTGACATTTCAAATTTCTCTTTTACAGGCAGTATTATTTCTATTGATTCATTATTATTTGTCCTGATTATAATTATAAAACATTTGAATTAAAAAGAAAATATAAAAAATAATTTAAAATTTTAATTTAAATAAAATAAATTAGTTTTGCAACTAGTTTGAAGGAAGCATCCAATTTGTTTCACCAGTTAAAGTCTTCTTTGCCTCAAGCCATTAATTCAGCAGAAGAACTTAAATATTGTGTGAAACGACAACAAATATGGCCGAGTGCCATCAATGTAAAAATGCAATGCGCGGTGAAACTGGTCTTATATGTCAAGGAATATGTAAGAAAGTGTACCATTGGTCAAAAAAATGTTCAGGTATCGATCAATATTCTCGAGGAATACTAAAAGGTGGTGGATTAATTCGTTTATTATGCGATGATTGTCTCCAATATATACATAACCTAGATGAAGCTCTGGTGTTAGTTCAAGAGAATGTTGAAAAAAACAGAAACAACTTAGCTGAATTTAAAGGTGAATTTAAATCTGCATTAAAACAACACGAACATGAAATTAAAAACCTACTTGCAGCAATTGAAAAAAGATATGAAGAAAGATTAAAAAAAAATAGATAAAGCACAGAAATACTGTGAAATAAAAGTACAAGAAATTAAAATAGTTTATGTAAAAATAAATGAACCACAAAACAGTAATGAAGAAATATGCAACAAAATTGAAAGCAAGAACAAAAAAATGTGTGAAGAAATAAAAAAAGCAATAACAGAAACAGTCGATGAAACAAACGTCAAAACTTATGTATGTGATACAATAGAGAAAAATAATAAAAAATATTTTCGGGACGAAAGCCTTAGTTGCTAGTTTCCCTCTCTACCCCTTAATTACCATAATTGTATTATTGTAATTAATTTAAATAAATAAATAAATAAATAAAATAAAAAAATATGTAATGAAATCAAAAAAATAGTCAAGGATACAAAACACAAAACCAAATTATCATACGCTCAAACGGCTGCAAATAATATAATGATGCCAGATGTTTCAAAAAATTTCCCCTTAATATTAAAACCAAAAGAAATACAAAGTGCTGAAAAACAAAAGCCGATCTTAACAAGAAAGTTTATCTAATTAACTTTAAAATAACAAACGTTTAAAATGGAAGGTTTCGATGATTACTATGAAACCAAAGCCCGGCAAGGGTCATACGAAGATTGAATGCTATCGGCCTATTAGTTTATTGCCCAATATTTCTAAACTATTTGAAAAGCTGTGTATGAGCAAGCTAGTAATGAATGCATTCCAGATCATCAATTCGGTTTTCGCAGACAACATAGCACAATTGAACAAACTCACAGGCTTGTGAATGTTGTTAGAGACACTTTTGAAAAAAATAAATATTGCTCTGCGCTCTTTATAAATGTTTCTCAAGCGTTCGATAAAGTATAGCACGAAGGTCTTATCAACAAAATCTACCAGCAAACATCGTCAGGCTCTTAGAAAGCTATCTAAAGGAACGAAAATTTGTAGTTGGTGAAGGCAATTTTTTAAGCCCTCCGCAGTCGATTGAAGCCGGAGTCCCTCAAGGCAGTATCTTCGGTCCATTACTTTATTTAATATATGCCTCTGACTTACCGTTAAGCAGTAACATTCACACGTCAACATTTGCTGATGATATAGCTTTTCTAAGCGTTCATGAAAGCCCTTTAGAAGCTTCCCGCAACTTAAGGATATATATATGTATATCCAAAATGGAAAAATGGCTCAAACAATGGCGTATAAAAGTTAACTAGCAGAAATGTGAACACGTCACTTTTACGTTGCGCAGGGAAACATGCCCGCCTATAAAAATTAACACCGTACTATACCTCAACACACTGTAGTCAAATATCTAGGCGTTCATCTAGATCGTCGTTTAACATTGAATCCGCATATAGATGCAAAGTTAACACAAATAAAATTAAAAGCAGCCCAAATGAATTGGCTTATTGGAAGAAATTCTATACTAAGCCTAGACTGCAAACTTCTATTATACAACGCGATCCTGAAACCAATATGGTGCTATGGAATCCAGTTATGGGGCACTGACTCAGCATCGAATGTCGGAAAAATTCAAAGGCGACAAAATAAAATTCTACGTACAATAACAGCAGCCAGCTGGTATGTCAGAAATCATCGAATTCATAAAGATCTAGACCATAGGTGCCCAGTCCCTATGCTCTTCATGCTCATTTGTTTTTGTAATACTCTTAGCTATAGGCTGTGTGTTTTAATATACTCATACATCTTTCAGCAACCTCAATGAGAAATACACAAACAACTTTGTCTTATTAGTTTTTTGTCGTTCTTCAATGTATACTCGCAAGAGCAAAGCAACAACACTTTCGTATGCTTTGCTGGAAAACATTGACGACAGCCATCATCAATGTACATTTTGTTTTTGTTTAACGTATGATATGAAATAAATATATGAAATATATTTTTTGTGTTTTCTTTGCATGTATTTGTTTTTACAACAAAAAATTTTGAATAAAAATTTGTTTTTCTTTAAATGCATTGGTGTTTGCTCTTCCATAAGGAACTTTCGGGCACCGCGGATCTAGACGTTCCGTTGGTGAAGACATTATTTTCAAAACACGCAAAAAAATATATAAAAAAAAACTGAGTTGCACCCAAATCCCCTTGCGCGCAATATTCTTCATTATAGAGGCCACACCCGGCTGAAAAGAAGGGATACTCTTTTTCTCAGCCGTTCACAAGAGATGTAATACAAGAAAAATGAACTGTTGAAATTAAAAATTTTGTTTAGAATTGGCTTAACTTATATTTATTATTTTTAGATTTAAGATTTGAAAAACTTATTGATGTTTCAATTTATAATTGAAGATTCAATAAATAATAAAATTATCAAAAAAAAAAAAAAAAGAATAACATTAAACTCTGAAACTTTAAAAATAGATTATATAATAACAAACACTAAAAAAATTTCGGCCAATGTAAACATGCACAATAAAATAGCTGATCATGAGACGATAGACATATTTATTGAATATAATGAAGTTCCGCAAATAGAAAATAGAGAAATCAAAGTGTTTCAATATAGAAAAAGAAGATTCAATAATGAATTATATACATCAATACGGCGTTTTATGGGATAAACAACTTAAATGAATATGTCCACGATTTCGAAACAGATTTAGAAAGTGTAATTAAAAAATTCGCTATAAAACTTAAAATAAAAAAAGAATTAAAAATGAATGGTATAATAATGAGCTCAAAGTCCTTAAAAAATTAAAAAGTATCAAAAAGCAATAATGGAAAATACAAATGAATCATGGAACTTATATAAGGAAATAAGAAATATCTACAAGATGAAAAATTGAAATCGAGAAAAATAAATACGTAAACCAACAAATAACTAATTCAAATAGCCAAAAAGATATGTGGAATAAGATGAAAGAACTTGTTATAAAAAACCAAAAAATATGATAAAAAATGTGATATTTGAAAATATTGAGTGTAATAATAAATTAGAATTTGCTGAAAATTTTCATAAATACTTTATAAATAGTATAGGAGATATAAAGTGGTATTCATTGTAGAATAAAAATTGAATTAAAAATTAATTCTCATATTCTATTTCTGTTGAAAACTGGTTAAATAGTTGATATTCTTCTCAATTAGTATCCACTTTACGAAAAAAAGCGCTGAATATGCACCATTGTAATATACGTAAATGAATCGTTGCAACAATTCAGGATCAACTGTTTACTGTGTATCTGTCGTTTCCAAAATAATTAAGTAGCTGGCTAAACGGCTACAACGGTAGCTAGCAGCATTTGTAGTCTTGTGTTCGTGTAGTCTGCTGTGGCGAATGTATTTATACCTTAACGAAGAAGATTTTATATTCTCTTTTACTTCTTTTTCAGTTTTTCCACTATCTTGTTTACTTTTTGGTCTCAATATAACGGGCACGCTGTTATTACTTTTTTTCAGTTGACTAGCATATGAATCTTTTTCTATATTTGCATTACTTTTTTTTAATTCGCTGACAATCTCGTTTTTTGCTTTTTTCAACAAATTTTTTGTGCTATTTATTTCTTTAACAATCTCAATTTCATTTTTCTTCGCAACATCAATAAGGCTTTTGTAGTTTTCGTTTGATAATTTAATAAAATTTATACAACCATCACATATAACATTTGCGAACATTCGCAGTTCTACAGTTTCCCTCACATTTGCCACAGCTCAGATCCATTTTCAAACCAGGTATTCACTGGATTAAAGTTTGATTTAACTGCTCAATTAAATGTAAGATTTATAGTAGAGGCACTAACACATTAAAAATTTATTTTATTTTTTAATTAAAAAACTTAAATATGTATTATTATTATTATTATTTTTATTATCATTATACTTTATTAGAATTTATAATGAATTATAAACCTAATAAACAAGGATAAGAGCAGTAGCTACTTTGGCTATTACCATATTAAAAAATAAACATAAAAATTATATTCTATTTTATTTGATTTTTATCTAATATACATATAAAATTCTCGTGTCGCGATGTTTGTTACCGAACTCCTCCGAAACGGTTTGACCGATTTTAATGAAATTTTTTATGCATATTTGGTAGGTATGCGAATAGGTATATTTTAAATCGCTAGGGGCACGAGGTGGGGAGGGAGGGGGCAATTTCTGTATTTCCGAAACGGCTTGACCGATTCTTATGAAATTTTTTGTGCATATTCAGTATGAAATTTTTTATGCATATTCAGTAAGTCTGAGAATCGGCTACTATCTATTTTTCAAACCGCTGTGGGCACGAGGAGGTGAAGGAGGGGTCAATTTCTGTATTTCCCAAACGGATTGACCCAACAGATGGCGCTATGTCCGCCTCATAATAATTTTTGTTGTTGAATGACAGATAGCGCTATGTTTGCCTCATAATTATTTTTGTTGTTGAATGACAGATGGTGCTACGTCCGCCTCATGCAGGAGAAGCGTCGTCGTTCGTATTTCAAACAGAACAAAATTATTGTTTGGTATTTTTTCATCGGCGGTCATCGTCACACACTTACATTACATTCGCTATTTTTTATATAACACCCAAAATATGCACTAGAAGTATTTTGTGTGGCAAAACAACGTTTGCCGGATCATCTAGTATTTATATAGATTTCAATGTTTATTCAAGAATTAGGTCTTTTTATTTATATACATATGTATGTATATCTAAGTACGAGTATATTGTATTTTATTTTCGATATTTCGTTTAAAACCGATGGTTTAAATCATGTTTAAACATATATTTTATATATTTTATTTATTTGTTGCGGGTAAGCAATATCTTAATATATATTTCGTTGGTAGTGATACCAACTCATCAGTAGATGTTTTACCCTTTATGTTTAAAAATTTTAAAGCTCATCTATTTATACAAAAACTCACAAATATATTTTTGTGAATTACAAAGCATAAAAATAGCTTAAATAAAAAAAAAAAAAAAAAATGACAAACAACTTCTTGATTAGGAATAAAGAAAACCTGCTAAAGAAACTAATCTTTCCACGGGCCCTGATGAGCACAAACTAGTACTAAGTTCTATTAATACTATTTTTCACTGCGGATTTATTATCACCCCTATCCAGCAATATAACAAAATCATTCAAAAATATCAAATTTCTTTCCAAGCTGTCCTTGGTTCTAATAGACATTTAAGTCGACAAATGTTTTCCTTGATAACAATTATTGCCCTGAAGGTAATCTAAAGCAGTGCCAATAGGTTACAAAACTACAATGAATTCCACTAAATATTCCAGTTCTATAGCGCCTTAGGTGCATATCTTACAACTTATAATTAATTTAATTTGTATTTAATTTTCATAAGTTGAATCATAAAGAGAGTTCCATGGCACGGATATATTAATTGATGGCCAAGACAATATTTTATGATTTCTAACGACTAGGGCCTTCTGGATATATTCCGTAATACAGTACATGTACGATGTGTATGTATTAGACCCCAAGATGCTGTAATTTTTTTTTATTCATTTGTCCGTGTGTTTGCTAAAAGATGCCTCTCTATTTTAGATGGTTTCTTCGTGTTTATTTTATTTGAAAAATATTAAGTTTATCAATTGAATTAAAAGAAAAAGATATCAACGCTTGTTGACGTTCAAAAAGATAATGAATTGAAAAATAATGAAAACTAGAAAGAATATTCAATAACGACTTTCACATTGATTGCTAAGTAATTCATATTTTGACACTTCTTCTCAATGTGAATGACGTTTTACATTTAAAAATTAATCTATTCAAGTTTCATTAATTTAGAAAAATAATTATGCTTAGTCCTTGCTAAGTTTTTTGTTAGGTTGTCAGCTATCATCTCTTGTGTTGGGCAATACTTCAGAACGATGTCCTTATTTCGTACAACCTCACGGACATGGTGAAATCTAATATCAATATGTTTTGTTCTCTTATGAAAGACTGGGTTGGATGCCAGTTTTTCTGCTCCCTGGTTGTCAACATTAAGACAAACAGCTTCGCCAGACATGTAGCCAATTTCTTTAATTAATCGCTTTAAAAATACTGCCTCTTTTGCCGCTTCTGACATGGCCATATATTCGGCCTCAATGCTACTGAGAGCCACGCACGATTGCTTTGAAGAAAGCCAAGACACAGGACATCCTCCAACAAAGAAAATATATCCCGTATAAGATTTGCGGTCAAGAGAATCGCCTCCCCAATCTGCGTCCACATAACCTTCAATTGATTTTTCACCAGCTTTGTATATCATCTTTAAATTTACAGTACCATTTAGATAGCGCAATATTCTCTTCACGGCTTGCATGTGTTCCAAATGAGGGTTGATGTTTCTTTGTGCCAGCTTAGATATTGAATGTAGTATATCTGGCCTAGTTGTAATCGCAAGATACATGAGAGCTCCAATGACGGATTGATAATTCCTTTGAGGTATTTCCTTACAGTTGTCATCATCACATTTCACTTGAAAATTAGCTTCTAACGGTGTTGACGCTGGTTTGCAGTTTTGCATACCATATTCTTCGAGAAGATCTTTTATGTACTGCGATTGACTAATAAAAATTGCACCATTTTCACCATCTCGCTTAATTTCAAAACCCAGGTAATGATGTAATTGTCCCTTATCTGTGATTGAGAATTCATTAGCTAACATTGTTTTTACAGGCAAAATTTTATTTTTATTCTTAGACGCAATTATCAAGTCATCAACGTAAACTGTTATTAAAATTAAATCGTCTTCATTAATTTCCTTATAAAGACAAGGCTCGAAACCAAAAATTTTCAAAACCTGATCCAATTTTGAATTCCACTCCTTACCGGACTGCTTTAGTCCATAAATGGCCTTATGTAACTTTAATACTTTCTCAGGATCATGTTCATTAATAAATTCTTCTGGTTGTCGGCAGTAAATTTCATGTTGTATATCACTGTTCAAATATGCTGAACTGATGTCGACTTGATCCATGTGCATTTTACATTGTACTGCCAATGCTATTACTAAGCGAATGGTAGAATAACGAGCAACCGGCGAGAATGTTTCGTTATAATCTATACTTATCCTTTGGCTGCACCCCTTAGCTACGAGCCGTGCCTTAAAACGCTCTACATTTCCATGTTCGTCCTTTTTTAAAGCAAAAACCCATCTTGCGTTAATAGTCTTAGCACCAGCAGGAAGATCAACCAATGACCAAGTATTATTCATCTCTAATGATGTCATTTCACTTTTCATTGCTTCATACCAATCATTTCTGTTAGCACTTTGTAGAGCTTCTTCCACAGTATTAGGGACGCTTTCGTTTGCCATACTACTCAGTTGAGCCTTACGCGGCCTACCACGTTTACCAGTTTTAACAATTTTTGGCCTACCACGAGATACAGCAGCATCAGTCTCCTTCTTGTTGTCAGCCTCTATAGCACCTTCACTATCTTCGGCAGTCTCAAATCGAATAACACATCTCGACGTTCAACAATGATTCGACTAGATTTGTTGTATAGTCTGTACGCCTTTGCAAACTGCGAGTACCCAACCATAATAAATTCTTCACCCTTTGCTTCAAATTTGCTACCTCTTTTATTTTTATTTAAAGCCACTGCATAAGAACCAAATGTAGAAGATTAGGCTTCCTGTTGAACCAAATTTCATATGGTGTTTTGCCCTTGAGTATTTTTGTTGGACTTCTGTTACGTAGATAAACGGCAGTGTTGACTGCCTCTGCCCATAAGCTCGGCTGAACTCCGCTATGCACCATCATGGAACGTGCCATCTCAACTAACGTACGGTTGGCTCTCTCGGCTATGCCATTCTGCTGTGGGGTATAAGTAAAGTGACCATATTTTTTTTACCTGAAAACGGGACATCGAATAATTCTGATGGGTTCGGTTATATGAAATAGAAATGCATAAATAATGTAATAATATTTTATTTGTCCATAGTAAATGGACACTAAAAAAACATTGTTTATACATTGTTATATTTTTCAGAGGCACAAATTTGTTTCGAAATTTTAGGTGACGATTTCAAATATGTGTGGAACTCTTGGCAGGATTTTTTAATATTAACTTTAATAATTAACATAGCCTTAAGCACTGATACCCTTAATTGAGTTTTATCTTCGGTCCACAACTTATTCATCAAGGAAAATACACGTTCAACCGGCGCATTTGTACCAGGCAAACATAAAATATATTCAACTATAATTTGCAAATTTGCATGGTTTAGGTAATTGCTTTTAAAATGTTTAAATACTTCCACCCAACGATTTTCCGTAGAAATATTTTGTTGATTCCATTCATAAATTTTCTGCGATGTTACGTATTTAGATACGAGTGAAAATTCATCGAATACTTCCGTATCTTTATTGCAATCGATATGTTCTTTTTCGATCAATATATCTAGAACATTTTGAACATCTTCCCACTGTGGTACTTCTGTTAAATTTGCTCAATTAAGTTTTTCTAAATCTTTGTTATAAACAGTCCATTGCTCTAAATACTCTCGACTAGTTTTATAAAATTCTTTAGCCTTAATTTTCACGAAATTCTCGTCAATATCGGTGTAACCATCTTCTACATACATTTAAAAAATTTGTTTTTGTTTATCAAATAAATTTTACTGCTTTTCATAGAGAGAGAAACGCGTTAAAATTTCTCACGTATATTTAATTTAAGAAATGTATGAAAAGCAAAAACAATTCTTGAAATTTTGTTTTTGTTTCCATGTAAATATTCACTCCATCGACGCGTTTTCTGGAATAGATATGAATGTTTTGTGGTAATTATACGACTACATAAAATTAACGATCAATTTTGTTTCACCCCGTCAAATTCCACGGCCTGGCCCGCGATATCGAACGATGTCGATCGCTGGATTTCTAGACGTAAAAAACTAACATGCGTTCCACTAATAACAGATTTTATTAAACTTATTATTTGTTTAGAGGCACATGAGCTAAACAAATAAATACGATGGGTTTTTAGAAGGTCGTAACTCAGTTGCTTTTCGCCTACAATTTCAGCATTATCGATCGTAGTACAATTTGTTTGTCTGGTTGATACAATAACAGAAAACAAATTTTCCATCCCTGGGAGGTTAGTTGTTGTTTGTCTGTTTTATTTTGATTATTAGTTTGACGAGCGACGTACAAGTAAACGCACAGTATTCTTATTTTGAGAGGGGGTTAAATTTTTTTTTTTGCTTTTTAAGAACAGTAATTTAATGGCTCGATTATGGATAGCGACCGAACTTCAGTAGCCAGCCGGCAACTGAAAGTTGGTGGTTGCCGGAAAAGCACTAAATAGCAACTGAAACTGGAACCTTTAAGTTGGCAGTTGCCATCCGTAATACAATTGTCAGCAACTGACAACGCAACTGGAGTTCGGTCAATATTTTTTAGATGAAATTATCTTTCAGCTAGACTTGTGATGTATTTTAATATACATACATACATATGTACATTTTTAGATTTAAGATTTGAACAACTTATTGATGTTTCAATTTATAATTGAAGATTCAATAAATAAAAATTTATCAAAAAAAAAAATGTACATAAGTATGTATCAATATTAAAAAAATTATCTTTGCCGACTTTCTGAAAACGGGACATTTTTGCGTCCCCGAGTTGTTGTCGGGGACAACGGGACAAAGTAGCTGAAAACGGGACTGTCCCGTTCAAAACGGGACGTATGGTCACGTTAGGTATAAGGTACCGTAAGTTGTCTTGCAATACCGTGCGACTCCAAAAAACTATTAAAATCATTATTAATATATTCGCGGCCATTGTCGCTTCTTAAAATTTTTATTTTGCGACCAGTTTGTGTTTCAACATGTTGTTTGAACATTTTAAACGTTTTAAAAACATCACTTTTAGCCTTCAGAAAATATATGAAAATGCGTCGCGAATAGCCGTCAATAAATGTAACGAAGTAGCGTGCTCCTCCAAGAGAGTTAACATTCAAAGGTCCACATACGTCGCTATGTACTACTTCTAACAATTCTCTTTTTTTTGTTGTTGATTCTTGCGGAAATGAAGCAACATGAATTTTACAGCACATACAGGTTTTACATTGTGCGACTCTATTACCATCATTCAAAACCATACCTTTAACCATCTGCTTCTTATACATATCGTTTAAAGAACTATGATTTAAGTGGCCTAGTCGGTTGTGCCGCAGTTCATTTGTTTTAACAGATGTAAAAAGTCTTTGAATTTTACATTCAAACAAAAACAAATTGTTATATTTCATGGCTCTCAATATTATTTGGCCCTTGACTGTTATAACATCAGCAGAAGCCTTATTGAAAAACACACTCAAGTCATTTTCCACAATACGACCAACCGAAACAAAATTCATGTTCAATTTTGAAGAATATAGTACATTCTGAAATTTTATTCTTTCATTATCTACTTCAATTTCAACGTCGCCTTTGCCTTCTGCCAAAATATATTTATCAGCCTCAAAACGAATTTCTTCTTCGTGTTCAATGAAATTTGTAAAAAGATCTCTTTCACAGCACATGTGTGAAGTTGCGCCACTGTCGATACAACATTGTGTGTTTTTTATTCCTTGGCTTTCGGTTACTTGCATAGCATGTAATAAATGTTGTTGCTTTTTCTTAGATTTTGTACATTTGTTTGAAAAATGCCCAAATTCGCCACAATTAAAACATTTACCTTTCATTTTGTCCTGTTTTTTTCTGAACTTGTTATGATGCACTGCCTTCATTGCAAATGCTTGTTGCATACTTGATGATGTTTCTTCTTTACCGTTTTTCTGTTTATGCCTATCTCCTTCTTCGAGAATTTTTTGTTTTATAATAGATAATTTAGGCAAGGCATCACGCGTCCCCATGGCAACTACAAAATGCTCATATTCCTGAGGCAAACTTGAAAGGAGCATAATTACTAAAAGCTCATCTTGGATTACTATTTCTGTCTCAGCTAATTTTTCATACAGATGAATAAATTCATTTATATGTTGACTGATGTTTCCACCCTCAGGCATCGTAAGATTTATAAGACGCTTATACAACGATACCTTTTGGAGTGGTCCACTTGGTTTGTAGGTGTAATAAATAAGAAGTATATTTATTTTGGCTTTTTACTTAGAGCTTGATAAGCGGAGCTCCTAAGTCAGATTTATTAATTAATTCTTAAACTAAATTACATTGTCTTATATACTAGTTATGAGAAGAATTCTTAGGGGTACCTTAGCATAAGAGGGAAAGAAAAGATATATATATATATTTATTATAAAAATCATTGTCATTGGTTTCCCACGGTGGAAATGCGGCGTGCGTCCTAACAGTAATAGATAAAAGTAAACCCGCGCATACATGTGTTCAACAGACATTTCATAATATTTTATATTTATAAATAAATGCACAAATGCATACAGTACTTATTCAAGTACTTATGCCGCGGCCTTTTGATCAAACTCTAAAGTTGTCAATGCAATTTGACACGCTTGTGTGTTTGCAGACACACATGTATGCGGCAATGATAGTGTTGGTTATAGTGACAGTTTGACCACGCTACATAGGTTTCTTCTAAGCATTTCCATGCCGCATGCGATGTTTTACTGCTCTTAATAAAATTCAACTGCGATGGTTTCAAGCATAGCGTTATAGTTGCAAGAGCCTTTTCATCGTTCTCATCCCACATCTATTTAGCCTTTGCAGTCTCGGCATCTTCTTTCTTCACAACACCAGAAACAAGTTTCCACCAGCCACTATGTATCAACACACTTCGCATGTGTACGCACCAACTATCGTAGTTAGTTTCATAAAGCTTTTCTATTTGATATACTGAAGCCATTTATTTTCAATCAAAAATCTTCACAAACCAAAATTTTATTCTTTGAATTAATTATCACTATCCTTTTGTATAACTTTTAATTTTCTTTAAAATAGCCAGAACTTTGTCCTGGGCCCATAACCTGTTTATTTTATTTGAAAAATATTAAGCTTATTAATTGAATTAAAAGAAAAAAATATCAACGCTTGTTCACGTTCAAAAAGATAATGAATTGAAAAATAATGAAAACTAGAAAGAATGGCGGACTCCAAAACGTCAATTGCTTTGTGTTTGAACAAAGCACCACATTTCATAATGCCGCAGTACAATAATTATACAATGTATATCATTTCAAAATGGCGCCGCCAAGTATTTTAAACGCAGTAAGAAAGCAAACAAGGCATCGGTTTTATAGTTGATTCATTGTTTCGGAACTTTGCATATGCATGTGATTTACATGCAGTAGCAATACTGTAATCAAACTTTGTATACGAACGTTTTGGAAGTCAGCCAATATTCAATAACGACTTTCACATTGATTGCTAAGTAATTCATATTTTGACACTTCGCATCGTTCGAAATAGTTTTGTGGCATATAACGTACTGTAGACTTCACCGTTGTTATTTAAATATGTAAAGCTAAAATTTAAATAGTCTTCAATTTTAAAACAAACAAAAATACAGCTGAATACACGCTGTCAAAAAAAGTTGAACTAATGTAATTGTATATGACAAGTTACACAACACACAGCGTAGAACGCTTAAACGCATAGAACGCGTTGAAGTAGATCTACTTTCTACTTTTGTAAGCATCCTACGCGTCACTCAAGGCGATCAGCTGTTTTTGATTGTTATTTTGCTGCACAAAACGCTTCCTATGTAAATTGAAATAAAGAAAATCGTAGAATGCATAGAAAGCATAAAACGCGGTAAATGCGTTGACGCTATGTACCTCCACCTTAATAGTGTGAACATAGTATTACAACTAATTTTCGTAGTCTTTGTTAAGTTGTTGTCAACCTTTTATGACAACTTGATTCAACCAAGGCGAATTAATTATCAGGTGGATACAGTGGCGATCTCGGGAATTTATTCATCACCGCAACTGCCAATCTTGGTACATATTTTCCGGCGCCATTTTTATGTCATTTTTTATACATAGATAATTTTTACATGTTAGGTGATGAATTCACTTTTTACACAAACAAAATGCTTGTTGTTTTCTTTTGTATTTTTCTAGCCGTGCGTATACTTTGTTTATTATATCGTGGAATCAGGTATTAGATACCCACAAAGTTAGTTGACAATATTTTTGGAAATTTTATATAAATTAATTTATAAAAATTGATGCATACATATCATATATCCGTCGAAATGTATTTTCTGCGAAGATCGAAAATTTCACAGGTACAATAGTGCAAATTTTATTACCAACAAAAAATTTACGAAGTCCGATGGAATCGGCAATGAAAATATTTCCGATGCCAATATATATGTATATATACCCGATATAATCCGAATTATCCCTACTAAAACCAAACTGATTAATTTTCAGAATATGCATTTCATATATATAAATATATAAATATGTATTTATAATTTAATATTAAATTGTTTTTCACCGATAGGTATCAAAACATCAGAGGACGCCAGATTTTATGCAGCTTCAACAAGATTTCCTCCATTTTCAAATGAGGAAAAACCTCTCGTAATCCAGTTTTCTGTTAAGCACGAACAAAATATTGATTGTGGGGGAGGATATATAAAACTTTTTGACTGTAAACTTGACCAGAAAAATATGCATGGAGAATCACCATATGAAATTATGTTTGGCCCAGATATTTGCGGACCAGGCACAAAAAAAGTTCATGTAATATTTAGTTATAAAAATAAAAATCATTTGATAAACAAAGATATAAGGTGTAAGGATGACGAATACACTCATTTTTATACTTTAATTGTAAATCCGGATAACACATATGAAGTACTAATCGACAACGAAAAAGTTGAATCTGGAAAACTTGAAGATGATTGGGACTTCTTGCTTCCAAAGAAAATAAAAGATCCAGAAGCCAAGAAGCCTGCTGATTGGGATGATCGGGTAAGAAATTTTTGTATTCAAATTTTAAGGGGTGTGGGTAATAACATTTTTTCGAATTCTCACTTCACTGTAAAACACTTGTTTAAACCTACAAACCGACGTTATTTTTAAATTGGTTGTATCAGATATATGATAAAAAACGTTTTCGAATTTAAATCAAGTTGTGATACTCACTTCAATATCGTTTTCGTATCGAAATAAATAAATAAAATCAGTGGTGGGATTCAGTAACTTATTACTATAATCGTATCGATAAAATTAATATAACGAAAATTTATCGAATTTCGTATTCAGTAAAAGTTTTAACGATATTCGCTGTCGGTAAGGTAACGACAATAATTTGTTGGAAATTCAACTGTTAAATCTCGTAGCATGTTGGCTATCCCAAGAACAAAAATTTGTTGTTTTAAAACAAAACAGCAGAATCTTTTATGCATAAATAATAATATTACCATTATTTATACATGCAATTAACATTCATTTAACTAAATTGCGAAAAATTGTTGGGAAAAATTTCAATAAATAAATAAATTTATTTGTTTTTTATATAATATTAATTATTTTGCAACGGGCTATATCGTAAATATTAAATGAATAAAATAAAAACAATTTATTTTATTTTTGCTCTACGTTTCGTTGGCTTTTTCCAACATCCTCAGGAGCTTTTTTATATATTGAAAATCCTATAAATTAACAATTTAAATTATTTCCATTGGGTATACAAAATTTTTGTTTACAGTTTTACTTACAGATAGTTTTTACATTGCGTTCATAAAATGATCCATTTTTTTTAAAACTGGACTTCACGACAGTTAATTGAAAATAAATAATAAAATGATAACAATGTAAAATAAATACAGAAAACCTTCACACTTAACTTAATATCACAGAACATGATTCTTTTAAACAATTGCAACAGAATAATGCAGTTTTGTGTTATCTTTATCCTCTTTAATTGTTAATTGCTCTCTTAATTCGTTCTTGAATTCGTAAGCTCTCCAATGTGTATCTCTTGTTCGTCATTCTCTCTTTATCTAGTATCTTCACGTCGTCAATTTTTGCTGTGTGATTTTTTTCTTTAACATGTTGTGCTAAAGCTTTAGTTTCTTTTCCTTTCTTGATGTCTGCTTTATGTTCATTTATTCTAGTGATCAATTTTCTCTTAGTTGTGCCCACGTAAACCATATTGCAATCTTCTCCTTCTTTCCCACCACAGCTTATTTCATAAACAACGTTGTTTTGTTTTTGTGGTTGTTTTTGAGAAAAGTGTTTTAAGTGTCTCATTAGATTTGTGAGCTACCGCTACATTCTCATCAGGTAGGATGTTGTTAATAGTTTGATTGTCGGTCAGACGTGGTATGTACGGTTCACTAAAGAACTGGATAGGTTCGATTGGTTTACTTATTGTGGTAATTTTTTCTTTGAAATGTGTATTGATTAATTTGTGGATAAGTGAAGTTGGAAAATTGTTTTTTTTGTAATATTTTGAATATTTTGTTTTTGTTATCGTTATCAAATTTTCTGTTGCTTATATTAAAGATTTTAGTTATTAAATTAATTGCTGTATTAATTTTCATGCTTTTGGGTTGAGTTGATAAGAAGTTTATCATTCTCCTGATGCTGTTTTTTCGTGTACCAATCCGTAGTTATTGTATTATTGTTTCTAGTAATTTTCATGTCTAAGTAGGGAAGTGACAAGTTTTCTTCTTTTTCTATTGTAAATTTAAGTTTGTTATGATATGAATTCAAAAACTTGAGTATTATTTCTTCATTTTTTTTTATCTATTATGGCAAAGATGTCATCTACATATTTTGTAATGAGTTTTATTTCAACGTTAATATTTTTGACGTTTTGTATCACATCGTCCAGTAGGCTATCCAAGACTATATCTGCGATAGTTGGCGATAGAGGGTTACCCATGGGCATACCGTACGTCTGGTGGTATATGTCGTTATCATATTCAAAATAATTATTGTCTTTTAAGCAGAACTGCAGCAACTTAAGGAATTTTTGTCGTGGAATGGTGGTATTTTTCTGCAGTTGTTCCCATTTTGCTAAAATATTTTTAATAGCTAGGTGTGTCGGTAAATTTGTGAACAAAGATACCATGTCAAAAGAAACTAATATATCATTGTTGTTCAGAATTGTAATGTTCAATTTTTCTTTTAGTTCCATTGAATTTTTAATGTTATATTTTGGTGAAATTATTGTTTTTAAAATGTTGCCCATAAATATCGATAAGTTGTAACAGGGAACTTTTAATGAGGATGAAATTGGTCGTAAGGGAATTCCTTCTTTGTGTATTTTGGGAAGGCCATATAATTAAGGAGCTTCTGCGGCTGTGCTCATTAATTTCATTTTTTCACTTTTCGTTATAAAATTGTTTTTAAATAGGTCATTTACTAAATTATTATTGCACTTTTCAAGTTTTTCAGTTGGTTCTTTTCTGATTTTTCTATATGTAGTATTGTCGTTTAGTAGTTCCTTAATTTTATCAGCGTAATATTTTTTATAAATGATTACAGTTTTATTACCTTTGTCTGCTGTTGTTAGTACAATATCGTCTTTATATTTCAATATTATATTTTTTGTTTCTTCGTAAATTCCCATAATGAATCTTTCCGTGCTTGTATTATTGAAGCAACGTTTGTAGTTAGAAATTCTTCCCGCTACCTTCGACCTGGTTGTTTCATTTTCTGTTTCATCTTTAATTGTATGAATCCACTGTTCTAAGTCCGCTATCAGTGGTATTGTCTTAAAGTTTTTCTTGTTTATTGGCAGTGCAAATTTGCTGCCCATTGATAGCAACCACCTGCTTTCTTTACAAAATTCTATATTCGTGTAGTTTATAAACCAATCTTCATTCAGCGTTAAGTTTAATTTTCGAAACTGATCATCTTTCAGCTTTACAATTTTTGATAAATGTATCTTGTTTGTTTTTTGTCTTACGTTTTTGTATCTGCTCCATTGTTCTTCTATGAATTTTGTGAGTTCTGTTCTTCCCAATGTGTATTCCAGTTTCATTTCCAGTTGTTCAATCTCCTGTCTCATTGTCTTGACTATTAAATGTGTCTCAGTGCCTGGTTATACTTTTTACCGAAGTGACAGACCTGGTCAGCGTGGTGGTGGTGTCGGTATCTATGTATCCAATAAATATAAAGCTAGGGTGGTCTATAAATCGACGGACTATGGCACTTTTGAGTCATTGTTCGTCGAGGTTGACTACACTAACACGAAGATACTTATAGGTGTTGTGTACCTTCCCCATGGCGACTTTGATATTATGGAAGGACGGCTAGGCGACTTATTGGTAAGATACAGGGATATAGTAGTTATGGGTGACTTCAATCTAAATTTGTTCAACATTGAGAATTCTAATATTGTGATCTCTTCTTGTCGCCGTTTGGGACTATCATATCGTCACAATAACCTACCCACCCATTATGCTACCACTGGGTCGTCTTCCCTCCTGGACTATTTTCTATTGAGTCCCTCCATTTCGGTCAGCATGTCTGATCAAATGCAGTGTCCTGCCATATCTCACCATTCATTTATATTTATCAGCATCATCTGTAGTTCAAGACCGAATAACCAATTTATCGAATTTAAGGACTACAACAATATTAATATGTCTTTGCTGCAGCACCAATTTCAACAACACGACTTTTCTAGCTTTTACACAAGTAATGATATTAACACCCAAATATCATCTCTTATGTCTTGTGTGCACCATCTACACTCTTTAGTACCTACTAGAAAAGCACATGGCTTCCCCGTCTGGAGAAAACTGGTTCAAATCTCCGCTTATAAAGTACCATCTCTCGCTAAGAGATCTAGCTTTTCTGGAATATTTGAGAGATTCCACTTCTGAAAATTGGAGAACATACTGTAGAGCTCGCAATAAAGCGAAATCTGTTATCCGTAGAGTAAGGCGTAGAGCACACATCAACACTTTTCAGAACCTTGACACTAGAGGTATGTGGAGGGTACTTCGGCAGAATGGCTTACATGATACAATGCCTACGCAGGATTTATGTCCAGACGCTCTGAATGCAGATTTTTCCAGCTACAGAACCGCTGATTGTATTAACCCTTTTGATTCAAGTCTTCCTAACAACAATTTCTCTTTCCGCGGCATTACTCTCAACGAGTTAAGTATGGCTTTTTCAAAAATTAGATCTAATGCAGCAGGCCACGATGAGATACCACTTAGATTTGTTAAGCTTATTTTTCCACTCATCAATAACCAACTTTTGCTTTTATTTAACAATATTATTACTTACGCTCACTTTCCTTCTGAATGGAAAATCTCGAAAGTAATTCCTATCAGGAAAAAAAAATTCTGACAACGAATTTAGGCCAATTACACTTGTGCCGGTTTTATCTAAAATTTTTGAACATGTGATAAAAGATCAATTAGTGGAGTTTCTAAATCAGAATCATTTGCTGAACCCATATCAGTCGGGCTTTCGTGAGGGTCATAGTACAACATCTCTTTTAATTGGCCTTTCTGACTCTATTAGAAGAGTTGTAGATAAGGGTGACGTAGCCGTCCTACTTTCCTTAGACCTGTCTAAGGCTTTTGATAACGTTGGACATGCAATTTTGATAAAGAAACTTTATACCTATTTTGATTTCACTCCATCAGCTTGCAAATTACTTTTTTCCTACCTAACAGGTCGCACTCAATATGTTCAGTGTGGTAATAACAGTTCGAGGTGCCTTCCAGTTACAAGTGGTGTACCACAGGGTTCTGTTATTGGCCCCCTTCTTTTCATGATTTATATGAATGACTTTTTCGAGCTACTAAGTGGGTTTGAATGTGAGTGCTTTGTCTTTGCAGATGACATTCAATTGCTTTTTAAGGGTCACTGTCAGCTCTTGGACGTTTTTGAATATGACGTCAATACATTTTTGTGCAATGTCTCACATTGGATGAAAGAGTGCAAACTTAGTATTAACTCTGCTAAGACTAAGGCGATGCTGTTCAAAACTAATAGTACGGAGATCAATTTAACTATTTTGATTGATGGTCATGTTATCGATTTTGTAGATAAAATGAAGTGTCTCGGTGTATTGCTTGATAATGGTCTTGGTTTTGGAGACCATATTAGTGGATTAACCTCAAAAATCAATTTCACTCTAAGGAGACTATATGCGTTAAACGTATACTTGCCACTGACCATAAAAAAAAGAATAGCTCACTCCTTACTGATGTCTAACCTATTGTATTGTATAGAGGTCTATTCTGGTTGCAATGCAGAAGATCTTAATAGGTGTGTTCTACTTTTTAATAGAATAATACGCTTTGTATACCAATTAAAAATTCATGACCATGTTTCAATGTATGTTGATGATTTCTTGGGCTGCAGTTTTAAAAGGTTCCTCCACATTAGATCACTTCTGTTCTTCTATAAGGTTATGGTTACAGACTGCCCAGAATATGTCCGTAGACATTTCATATTTTTGCAGAGTGATAGAAACCCTCAGTTGCTGCTCCCTACTAGAAATCGAACTATTGGAGATAGGTGTTTCATTGTTCGTGTTGCCAAATGCTGGAACTCACTACCACTCACTTTAAGAGAGTTCCACTTTACACGTGATTCATTTAAGGTTAAGCTTGTTGAACATTTTAGCAAAGACTATAAATATATAAAGATATTGCACGTAGAACATTGTACGGGAAATGCTTAATTTGCTGATGGTTTTAGTAGTAAAACCACTTTTTTCAAGAGAGTCATTTATTTTCTCAGAGAATTTATTATTCTCATTTCTCTACTATTCATTTAGATATGTATACATGTGTTCATACGTTTGTGTCTTTGCATTCACAAGTATGTGTGCATGTGTGTACATTTAATAAACAAACGAAAGATTCCATATAAACAAACAAAAAAACTTTTCGAGCCTTTGCTGCAAGAGAGTCATAATTCAAAAAATCTTGTTTGGCAGGAAACGAATTTAAAGTCTAGAATTTACCTATAAATCAATGGTAAAATATTCTTCTCCCAAGAGAATAATAAAATACAAATATCTTTCATATTTGTATGAAATTTTGCACAATATAAAAATTGATATCGTGATTAGTTATATGCATATTAGCTCAAAAATTACATATTTTGAATTATGACGCTTTTGAAGCAAAGGCTCGTTTTGTGTTCGCACAATATATGTGGACATAAGATACGTATAGCTAATGTCGCTGATTCTTATTTGAATGGCAAATATATGTATTTTATTGTTGTACTATTGCAAGAACATCGATTCGCACCGAATTTAATATTATTTAAAATTGGAAATTTATATAACTATGTACTTATGTATATCTACATACATATATAAAAATAAAGTGTCACGACGTTTGTTCTCGCTAATCTCCGAAACTACTGGACCGATTTAAATGAAATTTCGCGCAGATATGTTAACAGTGTATAACTTGAAATATAGGCTATATATGTATTATTTTGAATTTGAAATAGAAAAAATTGCTTTTTGAATAACCTGGTCATTTATAAACAGATTTTCAAAATTATTGTTTTGTTTGAAAGGTGTTGCCTGCAGTTGGGTGTCATAAATTTATTTTTGGAAATCTGTTAATAACTCTGCTAGCTCAACGGATATCTTGTGCTCGCTGCCGTATGGATATAATAAAACCCGCGCAAATTTTGTCATATCCATCAGAAATGTTTGTACATGCAAAAAATTATGATAAAAATTCAGATTTTGGAAGTTTGTGTGCTCCATCAGACTTATTTTTTGCAGTATGTAAGATTCATATAAAAGTTTTCGAAAAAATTTTTTATGAATCCAAAGAAATGAAAAACATAAAAAAAACTATTGTTGAGCAATGTGTAAATTGCACCAAAAATACAATATATTCCTTTTGGTTTCAAGAAAACAATGTATGCTATAAGCACAGAATGGAGATGCTAAATTTATTAATTCTTACACTTTTACGAAAGCATTCCTCGTGGAAAACATACAAATACAAATTAACGAGCGCAGAAAAACTTAAAATTTTGAAACAATAAAACATATGCTCAATCCAGAAAATTATTAAATATGTACCAATCACCAAAAATAATTACATTTCTTGTACTAGTTATCACTTATTAAAAAGATTTTAATAAATTTTATAATAGTTTTGTAAACAAAATAATAAATTTTATGGCTTTCGAACTCAGGTAAGCGCACGTTTTATTTGATTTATGCATATACATATGTAAGTACATACATATGTAGATATTCTAACTACATATACAATTGAAAATTCTAAAATAAAATATTTAATAAGACAAATGTGTATACATAGTTCGGTGCGAATCAACATAAATGTAATAGTACAATAACAAAAACGTAATTTTACCCTACAGCCATAGGAATCGGTCGCATTTCTTTGCACTGTTTATTTGCACATGATTTATATGAAAACAAGAAACTGCTTTTAGTTGTTAATATTGTTATTGAATGTGCTTTGCACAAGAAATATGACACACACACAAACACATTTCTCAATGAGCATCATTTATATGTGTAAACAACAAAAAAAACCATAATTTCTCTGGAAAATAATTTCTAGTAGAGTTAAAAGAAACAAAAATGTTTCAAAAACAACAACAAAATAAACTTGACAAAATTATTACTACATACATACTTATGTACGTACATATGTATGTATGCCTAAAATTTTTGTGGACTTTTCTCTTGCTACTTCCCCCCACAGCATCAACAAACGCAAACAATTTTTGTTTTTATTCAATGTTCTACGTGCAATATCTTTATATATTTATAGTCTTTGATTTTAGGCAGCTGAACCGACCTACTTAGATATCTTGTAATTGCGAAGTTTAAATAATTAATAATTACAACTATAAAATTAATTGCTTTTCCTTATAATAAATTTGTATTTACAAACTATGTATAATAGTGTATATATATATATATAGATTTACATTGTAAGGCCTCCAACTATATAAGGCCCTATGGGCTCGGTTGGATATAAATAGATAAATAAAAATAAAATAAAATAAATGTGTTTCTTGAATTTCAATATTCAGCAATTTTGATTGGAGGTTGTATTCGATCTTTTCCATCTCTCGTTTCATTTTGTCTGAATTTAAATTATTTCCATTGGGTATACAAAATTTTTGTTTACATGTTTGTTTCTTGATCATATCAAGAAAGGAAAAGAACCTACAGCTTTAGCACAACATGTTAAAGAAAAAAATCACACAGCAAAAATTGACGACGTGAAGATACTAGATAAAGAGAGAATGACGAACAAGAGATACACATTGGAGAGCTGACGAATTCAAGAACGAATTAAGAGAGCAATTAACAATAAAGAGGATAAAGATAACACAAAACTGCATTATTCTGTTGCAATTTTTCAAAAGATACATGTTCTGTGATATTAAGTTAAGTGTTAAGGTTTTCTGTATTTATTTTACAGTGTGATCATTTTAATATTTATTTTCAATTAACTGTCGTGAAGTCCAGTTTTAAAAAAATGGATCATTTTATGAACGCAATGTAAAAACTATCTGTAAGTAAAACTGTAAACAAAAATTTTGTATACCCAATGGAAATAATTTAAATTGTTAATTTATAGGATTTTCAATACATAAAAAAGCTCCTGAAGATGTTGGAAAAAAGCCAACGAAACGTAGAGCAAAAATAAAATAAATTGTTTTTATTTTATTAATTTAATATTGACCATATAGCCAGTTGCAAAATAATTAATATTATATAAAAAATTATTTGTTTTTTGTTTATTTCTCTTTGTGCTCTTCTTATATATTGATAGAGATGCCACGTAAAAGGAAATTATAACGATGTTGTTAAGAAGTAATTAGTGAATAACAAAATCGTTACTGCAAATCGCAATAATTGTCGGTAAATTTAACAAATATCGAATTGTTAAAAGTTACTGAATCTCACTAAAGGTATGTGATGGAAATCGATTTCGTCAAGAAAACCTTTTGAAATCTACAAAACATGTGATTTACTGCGTCGATTTCAAATTTCATTTTGTTTCATTTAAAAAATAATAATTATTGCTATGAGACGAATATCGATTATGCCAGTTTAAATTCGTTTTTAAATCGTCTTATTTTACTTTAACGAAAAGTGTAGAAGTGTACTAAAAATGTACGTGAAACTTTTTAATATCGTTATCTGATATCCAAAACCACGTAACTAACATTTTTATTATTTTTCAGTGTTATATGTTATGTACTTTATAAGTAGTTACGTCTAATTTTTCACTATATGAGAGTAAAAATTGGTGGGGGCATGGATGTTGATGATATGCATTATAATCAATCAAAAAACCGATTTATCATTTATTTTTATTTACGTGGTTTTGTATTTTAGCTAACGATATATAGAAAAAAGTATTTAAATTTTTTTTTCATGGTAATGCATAAGAATAATCTCAATCTTTGGTCAAATGAAACTGTTCAATAAATCTGCTAAAATAAATACATACATATGTACATGCATATGTATGTAAGTACCCACATTTCTTATGGAAAATTTTAAGGATACGATTTGTATCTTAAATATCGTCGTTGCAAAATTTCGCAATTTGCCCTATTATTTACCTAAAAATTTATAAGGAAAACTACAACAACAAGACGTTTTCGATTTCGTTCGATACATTTCATCAAATTACGATATATCAGTTCAGTATGCCTTTTAAATTAAATTTCATAATACATACATATATATTTAAATTTTAATTCATTACAAAATAAAATTCTATAATTTTTATTTTGATATTTTTCTTAACAAAGTGAGCAGACCGTTCAGAAAAATTAATCAAATAAAAAGCTGCTGCAGCTAGGCTCGCAGGTTTTTCTGCTGAACGCGCCTATTGTGTTTCTTAAGACCAAAAATATTCATTTAAATTGTTATTTAAAATTTTAGCCGAATAGAAAACGGAGTAATGTATCAGATTTGTGCAGAAAAAAGTTATTGACTTTTGAATCAAATTTCATAATATATTTTAAAATTTTAACTCGTTTAAATTTACAAATAAAATTTTTTTACATAATAAAATTCAATAATGTTTATTTAAAAGTCAAATTTTTGGATATTTTTGTCAAAAAAGTGAGCAAGACCGTTCAGAAAAATTAATCAAATCAAAAGCTGCTACATCTAAACTGTTTAGTAGCGGGGTTTTCTGCTGAACGCGCCCAATGTTTCTTTAAATATACAAATATATATCAGAGAGCTGCACGATCAGTGGTTTTCGTGATTTAAGTATACTCGTCTTAAATGTGGTATTGCTCAAGTATTCGCCATATCCGTACACACTTGAGTATTACTACGTTTGAGCTTCTAGCATACACAATCATATACGTTCGCGGTGACTGCTCTGCTTAACTTTTTTCACACATTCGGCAGTCGTACTCATACTTAAAATAAAAAAAAAATTACAAAATTTAAATGTTATAATATATATGCATAAGAAATTTTTATTAGCTTTATTGTTATATGGAATATTGACTTGAGTCAAAAATACCAACATTGTTAAAGATTTAAAAAACTCACAGGGTAATAGCCCGTTTTTGCCTAAAAAATTTTGTGTAATTTTTTCGGCGCTCTCTCTTGATTCCGCAATTTCGGGGTTCAAAACTTTAATATATTATTGATCATAAGTCCTACAATATAGAACGGATATAAACGACATAGGTATCATTTCAAATGCTCTAAATCAGCGGTGTTCACAAGTTCCTTATGGAAGAGCAAACACCAATACATTTAAAGAAAAACAAATTTTTATTCAATATGTTGTGTTGTAAAAACAAATACATGCAAAGAAAACACAAAAAATATATTTCATGTATTTATTTCATATCATACGTTAAACAAAAACAAAATGTACATTGATGATCGCTGTCGTCAATGTTTACCAGCAAAGCATACGAAAGTGTTGTTGCTTTGGTCTTGCGAGTATGCAGTGAAGAACGGCAAACAAAAACTAATAAGACAAATTTGTTTGTGTATTTCTCATTGAGGTTACTGAAAGATGTAATATTTCTCATTGAGGTTGCTGAAAGATGTATGAGTATATTAAAACACACAGCCTATAGCTAAGAGTATTACAAAAACAAATGAGCATGAAGAGCAATGGGGCTGGGCACCAATGCTCTAAACAACTCATTTAATTCTTAAAATCATCATTAAAGAAGCATAACTTACGTATTTCATCGGTGACAGCTTTCAAGTATACACCAAATAAAAGCATGGTAAGTTCTCTGTAAAAGTGAAAAGTCAGATAAAAAAAATTTAAAATTGAATTTCACTCGCAATGGGTAAATTGTTTTAAAAAATTTGTATACCAGTATAAAGGTATTTTAGAGAAGTTTAGAGTGATATCAACATCGCTTATATCCGTTACATATTCTAGGAGTTATAGCCAATAAAAAATAAGTTTTGAACCCCGTAACTCCGGACCCAAAAGAGATCCATGGGATGAATTTTTTCGGTCAAAGCGAAACCATACAAAGTGATGTGAGTGGCGAATTAAATTCGCCGTATTCAATTCGCCCCAGAAATTTTAAAAAATTAAAAGCGCTAAATATCACCACTGTAATATACGTAAATGAATCGTTGCAACAATTCAGGATCAGCTGTTTACTGTGTATCTGTCGTTTCCAAAATAATTAAGTAGCTGGCTACACGGCTACAACTACAGCTAGCAGCATTTGTAGTCGTGTGTTCGTGTAGTCTGCTGTGGCGAATGTGTTTATAGCTTAACACACACAAAGCTGAGTACACGTATACCCTACAAGAACAATGACGGTCATTTGATGCATCATCTGATGGGCATTGCTGATGGGTATACCCATCAGCATTCTCTATCATTTTATTAAGGGCAATATGAAAAAACTGATGTAAACATTCGTGTACGTGTGATTTTGTTTCTCTTTCATACTTGTGGATTTCGTGAACTATAGTAAAACATATATCTGAACTCTGCTCACTCCACAGTATTTTACTAATCAGATCTGATGTAAACATAGTCATAGATGCAAAGGTGTTAGTAAATAAGTTTTGTGTGTGTTAGTTTCCATCAGCAATTTCTTGTAGGGATACATTTTATGCCAGATGAATTAGTCTAGTGCAGCCTTTGTCATAAAGAGAACATGTAGGATATCAATGTATTGGTGATTTTTACACTTGTAGAAATTGCTTGTTACATTTATTTTTTACTGTAGCCTAACATCATATTAAAAGTTTGTATGCATACACACTGGATTGGCTTAGCGTGTTTATGGATGAAATAATGAATGAATTTACACAATTAAAAAAATATTTATATTAAAAAATATATATACAAAAAAGCTTCTACATTCCACATCCTGAAAAATTAAAATATTCACAGTGTACTATGAATAACACATAAAGAGTCTAAAAAATATATATATTTTCTTGGCCTATTTTGCATGTGTTTTGTTGCAAATTCTAAAATAAAGCGACAAAGAACCTCATTCATTGACTGCTATCATACAAATGAGAATACGTACCGGGATAAAAGTGGGTGGGACCACGCCCCTTTTTAGGAAAATTAAAAATCGTAATATAGTCTTAACTACTGGACCGATAGTCATTAAATTTTCACAATAGGATATATAAATACTTTTAATTTTATTTTATAACGAGGGGGTAGCGACGCACACCGGGATAGGCTAGTATATGTATATAAAAGAAAGTCGTGTTAGTTACACTATTTATAACTCAAGAACGGCTGATCTGATTTGCCTGATTGGTGGGCAGGTAGCTTAGAACCAGGAGAAGGACATAGGATTCTAAGGTAAGGTACTTTTTCCCTGGGGGACTAGGGTGCCCCTTCTTTGTATGGGGCACTTCCAGTATAGCTAGAAAGCTGAAATTTAAATTGCATAAGTTGATAAAAAATGCTTTGTAATAGCTTTAATGCGGCAGTCCCCGAGTGCCACACGTCTTTTTTTTTTCTTGAATACAAGCATAATTTGAGTATTTTTAAGGGTTGCTAGTTGTTGATGCAAAGAGAAATATATATTATTCATATTAAGATCGGCATGTTTGTCATAATAGTCGAAGTTGTGTTTGGTTGGAATTGCATACATTTTGTGGTGTGGTATTTTTTATAGCGGCATATTTTTTGAAAAAATAATTTTGTGTATGTGTTTTTCACATTTTTGTGTGGATAGCTACTTTTCATGGACAATAAATTTTTGCTGATCAATATATTAGAGAGAATTTATTTTCATATTATGTGCTAGTAAAAAATTTTACTATGCCGTTATTTCTGGCGTGTAAGCTACTTAATAGTTTATTTAGTTTCCAAACTGAACTGCATTATATTAGATTTCGCTGTTGTTCGAAAATTGGCAAAACATTTATTTGCATGGTTGCGAAATGATGACAATTTTATCATGTAAAATCAATTGGTATTGAGTCGGAGAGAATTCGGATACAATATTTTGCAAGAGTTCGGTGTATGCTTATTTTCTAAACCATTTTAGAAACTTGTGTTTTCTCATCGCACTAGAGCTTTATTTTAAAGTAAAAATTTTTATACAATAATTATTACAAAAACAACCAAAATCTATTCAGGAAATTGTGTAATATATTTGCATTGATTATATTATAATACCACCCGTGTAAGCAAGTAAAATACTTACAACATACATTTGTTCTCCTTTCTTAAAGACGAATAGAATTTCATAACATTTTGATTAAGATACCTTTAATAAAAATTATTGTTTATTTCAGCCAACAATTCCCGACCCTAATGATGAAAAGCCAGAAGACTGGGATAAACCAGAACACATTCCTAATCCAGAAGCTGAAAAACCAAATGACTGGGACGATGAAATGGACGGGGAATGGGAACCACCAATGGTTGATAATCCAGAATATAAAGGAGAGTGGCAACCAAAGCAGCTTGATAATCCCAATTATAAAGGTGATTGGAAACACCCTGAAATTGATAATCCCGACTATATCCCTGACAAAAACTTGTATCTACGCAAGGAAATTTGCACAATTGGATTTGATTTGTGGCAGGTTAAATCAGGAACGATATTTGATAACATACTTATTACTGATGATACTAAGTTAGCATCTGAAAAAGCTTCTGCTGTTAAAGATACTCAAGCAGGAGAGAAAAAAATGAAAAAGGCCCAGGAAGAAGAAGAACAAAAAATAAAGGATGAAGAAGAAAACAAGAAGACTGATGATGAAGACGAAGATAAAGATGACATTTTACATGAGGAAGAGCCATCTAATGAGCACGATGAGCTTTAGGAGTCTGAAATTCATTGCATTTACATATATGTATTAAAATGTAGTTTATAATTACATAATTACAAACCTATTAATAAACAAAATAGTGTTTATGAATTTTTGAAAATATTGCAATAAAAAATTAAATACTGTCATTTTAAAAATGCTTATAAATTGTATATAGCAAGGTGTATTAAAAAAAGTGGCAGCACGAGGAGAAAAATAAGTTAATCTGTAAAAAAACATTTTTATATTAATTACGAACATTTATTTATATGAATAAAAATTACTTTTAACACAATGATATATTTAAAAAAAATATCACATGGCTTGCTTAAATACGCCTTGGTATATACGATATATATTTATACATATGTATATGTCATGTTATAAAAAATAAGGTAGTTTTGTCTCTAAAACAAATATAATGTCACAAAAACAACAGGCATTTTGTTAGTGTAAAATGTGTTCCGTGTAGGCTTGCAAGGTCCGATTTTCGAAAAAGCTTGACATTGTGGAAAAAATCTTGATTTCCAAAAAAAATCTTGGGACTACCACAAATAAAAACCGAATAATATTTTAAAAACAAAAATTAATTTATTTAAGGTACAAAAAATTTAAAAATATTAACTAAAAATTAATTAATTAAAAGAGGTACTTATTAAATAAATTTTATTCAGTTCACAAATTTTATTTGTCTCTTTTTAGTTAAAAAAAAAACATTAAGTATAAATTTATTTTCCTATGTGCTTTTATTTTGCCACATATATTTGTTATTTTTTGAAACGGTTTTTGCCAATGCGATACCTTCCTCAGTGTGCAAAAAGCTTTGAAAGTTTTTACAATTTTCACTAAAATTTATTCTTATTATTAACTCTGCTTTCATGGGATCAAAAGACATCCTATTTCTTTCTTTTGAATACAGAGGATTCAATACACTAAAGGTTTTTTCAGAAAACGCATTACTAACGGGGATCGAAAATACAAAAGAAATTAATTTTCTGAACTTGTTACAGTTCAAATATTAATTAATACAGCTTGGGCACGAGCTATCCCTAATAATAGGATTATCACAGTGATGTGAATATACCTAATATTGAGAGAAAAATAACAATACGTTATGATTGCAAAGTCAAATACTTTGAGTATAACAGGCTATGAGAATTTTACGTACCGTCTTTTCGCCGTGCTTGTGATGCCAGCCAGCTCACACAAAAATAAACACTTGACATCCAGGGGCAGGTTCCAACCCATAAACACGACAGAGACACGAACAATTAAAATTCTGAAAAACTAAAAAAAAAATAAAAAAACACTAAACAACAATTAGAAGAGTGGACAGGTTGGAGGTCCACTACCAGCCCTCCCTTCCCGGGACCGTATATTCCTAAAAATAAAATTTTTGATCCCCCAAAATCCACACACACTCACCTCACAATACCGTCTCAGATACCCTCACCCGAACAATTAAACTTAGCACGCAGACATTCTGTTTTATCTGTTACTATTTACATACTTTATTAAAAATACCAGAAACTTAAGCTACTAAATAAAGAAAATAATCAAAATTTTATGGATAAATAAATAAATTAATATCGGAAAAATTGTTATCTTATGCTTCTATTACGGTTTACAACTCAACTGTAATTCAGTTGAAATTTTTTAAATCGCTATTATCGATTACAACTCAACCTGTCAAAAATGTAAAAGTTTAAATTTATTTCATATTACAACTTTTTTGTAGTATTATCGATTACAACTCAGTGTTAGTGAGGTTGACAAAAATGCCATAAAATTACAACTGCTCAGTAGCAGTTGTTTTAAAAATCATAAGGAAACAAAATGGATAGGAGGTAAGTCAAGTTTTTTTAAATGCCTTATAGCCTT
The DNA here is from genome assembly GCA_947311025.1 of Lypha dubia. Lineage (NCBI taxonomy): Eukaryota > Metazoa > Arthropoda > Insecta > Diptera > Tachinidae > Lypha > Lypha dubia. The sequence goes on along the minus strand of OX371260.1, from coordinate 99,824,484 downwards.
TTTCCACTAGCATACATTTTAGAGGAATGAATGGAATTTGCTGAAAATGTGAAACTTGCGTTTCCATTGGCAGCATCTAACATCTTCTCAGCTGTCAAAAATATAAAAATACTCACAGCATAATATTTTGTGGAAAAAAAAAAATAAATGTTAAATTAAAATGAAATTTGAAGAAACATTAATAATTGGACTCGTTCATGCTTTACAAGAACTAACACAATTGTTAATGCAGAAAATTTGCGATCCATTATGAAAGATGAATATGAAGATAATTTATGTATGTATGTCATTCATGTACATATGTCATTTATGTATGTCATTCACAAAAAATGAAACTATCAATATGTATGTATCTTTCATTTTGCTAGAGATGACATTAAAATTATCGGAAGATGTTGATTGGAACAAAATGATTTAGGAACATTTTTAAAGATGTTGACTTTTAGTACTGTGTATTTCTTATGGGAAGATGTTAACATCTTCTCAAATTGATGGTAGATGTTAGATGTTGCGTAGTGGAAAAAGGCTATTACATAAATTTATTAACGATTGATAAGTTATTTATAGAAAAAATAGAGTTACAACAGAACGATTTGCTCTTCTTCAATCATTTCTGTTATTATCCATTTTGCACAAAAATATTGCTCTAAGATATTTAAAACTTCTTTAATCACTACACATATTGTAGGCTGTGCCATTCCAACTTTAAAATAATTTCCACACCTTTTTTGATAACTGCCGTCAGCAAGGAACCTAAAAGTTGCACAAATTTTTAGTATATGAGGTAGAGGCTTCAGGAAATGTTCCTTCAGCTCATTTAACAGAAAGCAAGATTCTTCTTTATTTAAACGAAAGAAACTTTTAAATCTGAAAACATTTATCTATATATTAAAAAGCCATTCAATTATAACTTAAACGTTTTCTTTTATAGCATCGGGAAGTTCTAAGGGATTGGAGTGATCACGAAGAATTTTTCGTATGCGCAACTTATCAATGTTAGCATCAACACTTTCGTCAGAGTCAAATAAATCATAAAAGATATCCATTTATTCAACTTAGTACAATTTTATTATTTATTAAACAAAACAAATAGCACACTTTAATAGAGGTGTGTAGCTCCTGAACGAACTAGTTCAACTGAACGATTCACACAAGTGAGCTAAATGAGCCGCTCACCTTACTGAGCGTTTTTAGCTCAGTAAGTGAGCGCTCTTTACAATCAATCAATTCAATTTCATGTATTATGATAATTGGATTTTACGTACCCTAAAGAGCTTTTATTTCGTATGGAATATGACATTTGGCACAATACAATACTTTTGCGATAGTATCTACAGTGTTATGAGTCATTTTCCCCTAACAAACAGAAGTATCAGCGACAGCAGAACATACGCTGCACACACATACTGACGTTGAGTTATTTTCCCTCAACCAACAAAAAATACCTACAGCAGCAAAACATACGCTGCATACATACACAGACATATGCTGACGTTGCAATAACGCTGCATACAATACTGACGTTATTACCAGTAATTTTCCTACAGATATATGCTGACATTGCATTATCGTGAGAACCGCAATCGGCTGGAAGTCCCACGGGTATGGATATGCTGAAGTTGCAATAATCGCACACTCAGCAGTATCACGGGGACATCCACGCCAGCGGCAGCGAACGACAGCAGCACCATTCATCGAGCAGCACTAAAGTGGGTATAAAAGCGGAGGGTGATTTGGTATTCATCCCATTCAGTTTATTCAGCCCATTCAGTCCACTACTATTATTGAGTCTATCAAGTCAGCTCTAGTCGAGTCAGTTCGTAACACATAACACACATAACAACAACCTGATCAAACACCAGCCTTAAAAAGCGGGTCCCTGTGAAGGCTTAATATATTTAAATTAGACTAAGAAATAAAAATAGAAAGTAAATAAAAGTAATAACTAAAATCCTAATAGTCTCTTGTGTTTTTAATTCTAAAAATAAGTTACCAAATAAATTGTAACATTTTGGCATTTTGGCGTGGTTAATAAAATTAAATAATAATAAATAAAAATAAATAATAAAAATAAATGTTTTAATTTAAACATAACATTTTGGCGCAGCCGGTAGCCGCGTAAATAATAACATCAAGGAAATATAATTATCCTTGTGTTGATCTTGCTCAAGAAAAAACTGTCAGGTGTAGCAAAACCAACAATACATAAAAGTCTAAATTCTAGCTACCTTGTATTGTTGCATCCTACATTCGACGGTGTAGAACTGCACAGGACAAATACATAAAAGTCTAAATTCTAGCTACCTTGTATTGTCGTTGCAGGACTAATCGCTAAAGCGGATCAAGGCAAAAAGGAGAATTACCTTGATTGTAAAAATTCTGCGCGGTTGCGAACAAACTTATATAATAAAATAATAATAATAATATAAAGTGAAAAGAAGCCTAAACCACAGACCACTATGAGGATAATAAACAGCGGAATATGGGTAAGTAGAATACAGCTTTAATGGACAATCCACAGACACAGACAGACGACTTAATAAAACGGATAGATAAGTATAATTATTCAGTGGACAGTCTACAAGTTCTTGCGTGGACAGAACTTAAGGGTTTAGAAGCAGACAAAACATTCCTGGACAACCATAGGGAAACAATAAGAATACAAAGACTGACAAAGTTAGAAGAAGTTAGTTATGTGTTACAATTAATAAGTGAATTAAGTAGGGATAGATCATTGGAGTTTGTGAAAAGAATCGAAGAACTCGAGGAGACAAAAACATTCCTTAAGGGACATTGCGAAAAGCTAAGAGGACAAATAGAGTACACAGATACCTTGTTGGAGGACGTAGAAAAGGAAAATTCAGAATTAGTAGAACAGTTAAAAGGAAAAGGACTGAGTGAAGAGAATTTTAGGAAACAGTTAAAACAGAAACAGTTAATAGAGACACAAGACGACACTATCCAAAGACTACAAACAGCATTGGAAAACGCAAGAAGAGAGTTGGATACAATTCACAGAGCTGGTTCACCAAATCCTTCACTGCACGAAGAACTAAACGAAGTAGGACTACCAACAATAGTCATATCACACGAGAAAGAAACACCTGCCTTGACACTTTTGGAAAAAGTAAAAACCCTAATAAACAACGCAAGGAAAGCAGGTAGCAGAGGATACTCCGCTGAGACAATAGCAAGGAAAATAAACGAGTTAGGCGAATATAAGGCGAAATTCAGCGAATTGGAAGAAAGAGAAGACATTGACAGCATTGTAGCGGAAGAATTTAATAGACTGATCCCAGTGGCCCAAGAAATTTTGGAAAGACGATCACCATCACCCCGGCAAAACCATACTATTGAGAGAGTAGAAATCGAAACAATCAGAATGACGTCGCTATCCGAGATTATTAAAATAGTTAACAACACAGTCCCATCATTCTTCGGGACCGATGGACCTGACTTACCATCAGAAGTATGCAGGTACATACAAGGATGCAAGATGGTAGAAAGAGAAGTACTCACAGGTGCAAATAACGTCCTAACACAAGATGTGATACAGTGCCTGAAATTGCGACTGCTGGGGGGTGCATACTCAAAAATATCCCAGATGACTTTTGGTTCAGTGGACGCATACTGTAACACCATCAAGAAGTTATACCTAAAAAATAAAAGCCTGGATAAGATAAGGGAGCTGATCTTGGGTTGCAAACAGAGCATCAGAGAGTCAGCATGCAAATTTGGAGAACGCCTGGATAGCCTATTAAATGAGGCAAAAACAACAATAGAGAACGAATGGCCGGTGGGACCTGGCCGGGAAACCATGCTGAAGGACTTCAAGAGGATAGCAGTGAGAAGTTTCATCAAGGGTCTGAAGGACCATGCTCTTAAAGCTCGATTTGTGGGTCAGGAAGAGGAAGAGCTAACTAAGTTGATAGAGATAGTGGAAAATGCAGAGGAATTGTTTGGAGAACCAGCGCACAGTATCAACGTAATTGATTCAGACGTCCCTTGTAGTTTTTGTAACAAGATGGGACATGAATGGAATAGCTGCAAAAGGCGGCTAAACACACCATACTGTATGAGCTGTGGAAAATACGGCCATGAAATGGGGCCAGTGTGCAGGAATATCGTGAGCTGTACGTTCTGTGGAAACAGCGGGCACGATGTGGAAAACTGCAGAAAGAGATTAGGCTCCTTGTACTGCCGATTGTGTAGGATAAACGGTCACAAGGAAACCCCTTTCTGTGAGCCAAAAAGAAACCTACCCAACCAAAATCAATTGAATAGAAGGACGGCAGAAACCAATAGAAGGACAACAAACACAGAATTCCGTGGAAGCCCACAAATAGCGATGGGACAAAATACGAACAGAGGGGCGAATAGAAACAATGGTACACTCCCAACCTGTTTTAAATGTCAGCAACAAGGACATTTTGCACGGGACTGCAGAAGCAATATCAGACAAACCCAGACAGGAGGAACAGGGATCTACCAACAGGTGCGAAATAGCAACAACGGCAGGGACCTAGCTAACAGACCAGTAGAGGCCCATAGCAACACAAATCGGACAAATGCTCAGGGAAACGAAATTCGGCCCAGTTATCGCCATTAACTGGGGTCCCGCAAATTAACAGAAAATCAAATTGGCACAAAAAAGAGAACAACTACAAATATAAAGAAGAAACAGGAGCAAAGAGTCGGGTAAATAAAGATGATACGGAGACTGACTCAGAAACAGAGCAGCCAACCAGGATAGTAACCGAAGCAGTTGTGCACTCGGTAAATAAGGAGAACGGGCGCACTATAGAAGAAAATACTGCGAAAGATAATGAATTAAACAAAAAAAAGGAGGGAAAAAGTCAAGAGATGATGCGAAATATAGAAGATAGTGCTGAATCACCGGGCAATGTGGACACAGTTTTCATTACGCTCCCCTGCCAAGAAGCAAGGGGGGGAGGATTGGTCCTACTTGTGGATACCGGAGCAGATTTCAGCATAATAAAAGAAGACTCAATGAAGATTTTTCTCAATAAGAACAGAAGGCAAACTAAAACTCTTTCTGGAGCCTTCGGAGGAAAGACTACGACGCTGGGCACTACCGAGATCCGGATAGGAGATAAAGGGCAGTTGCCCTGGGTGTTCCATATTGTGTCACGAGAAATACAAATCCCTGGAGATGGTATTCTCGGAAGAAATAATATGTGGAACCGATGTATAGTGAACACCATAGACAGAACCTTGAGCATATTTGATAGCGAACATTGGGTGAAGACGTTTACCCTTCGTACGGAAATAGAGTGTCAAACAAATCATCAACAGGGTGTCTGTCTGAGGAAAAGAGCGGTCACTATAGTACCGGTCAATATTGTATCGAGAGACAAAACTGTGGTTGTGCATAAACAGGAGATTTCCCCTGGAGTTTATGTTGGAAATACTGTGGTCAACATTAAAAATGGAGGCACAGCCGTGCCCATACTGAACGCAACCGAGCAGGACATACCATGGAGGAAGGACATTAAAGTGAAATTTTCAAATTTCAACCACTACACGCAATATGGAGGGCGAGATCAACCCCCTTCGTCGGTGACAAATCAGGACGCTAGAATAAGGCGCCTAAAAAACACTATTATGACGGAGAGGGATTGGAACATAGAAGAAACAGAGTCAATGAACCGGATATGCGAGGAATATCATGACTTGTTCATGTTGGACAATGACAAATTGTCATTCACCACTTTGGTGAAACATAAAATACCAATAAAAAGTGAACAACCACCCATTAATCAACGACAGTATCGTCTACCTCACGTCCATAAAGAAGAAATCAACCGGCAAGTGTCGGAGCTACTACAGGAAGGTATAATAAGTCCAAGCATATCCCCATGGAATTCACCAATATTGTTAGTGCCCAAAAAATCTCAAGACGGTCAGAAAACCTTTAGACTGGTAGTCGATTTTCGAAAACTAAATGAGGCTACAATAAAGCAGGTATTCCCTATTCCTAGAATTGATGAAATTTTGGATCAATTAGGAAACAGCAGGTATTTCACTACCTTAGATCTGGCGAGTGGATATCACCAGGTACTAGTTGACGAAGCAGATAAGGAAAAGACTGCCTTCAGCACCGATAAGGGTCATTTTGAATTTAATAGAATGCCCTTCGGCCTAACAGGAGCACCAGCCACATTCCAGATGGTCATGAACACGATCCTTACAGGCTTACAGGGCCTGGACTGTTTTGTGTACCTCGACGACATAGTCATATACGGAAGAAACGTGGCAGATCACGAAACAAAGATCATGAACGTTCTATCAAGACTACGAGAGGGTGGTCTTAAACTAAACACGAAGAAATGCCAATTCTTGCGTAGAGAAATAGTTTACTTAGGACACAAATGTTCCAATGAGGGAGCGCTACCAGACCCTTCGAAAGTGGAATGTGTCAAACAACTTAAGCCACCAAGAACAATAAAAGAAGTACAAGCACTCCTGGGCTTGATTAACTACTACCGAAAATTTGTGGCAGGAATGGCAAAATTGGCTTCACCAATAACAAAGCTGTTAAGAAAAAACGCTAAGTTTGTGTGGACGCCCCAATGCCAAGAGGCCCTGGACAAGGTCAAAGAAAATATTGCAAATCCTCCAATATTAATTTACCCGGATTTTGAACAACCCTTCAGAGTAACAACAGATGCAAGTAACGAGGCCTTAGGAGCAGTCTTGTCACAAATACGAAACGAAATGGATCATCCGATAGCATTTGCCAGCCGTACTCTCAGTGACACCGAACAAAGATATTCAACAATAGAAAAAGAAATGCTTGGTGTGGTGTGGGCAACACATACTTTCCGCCCATATCTCCTGGGGCGACACTTCACCGTATTTACTGACCATCAACCCTTAAGGGGGATAGCAAACCTCAAAGACCAAACCTCAAGACTTGCACGGTTTAGGCATAAATTATCAGAATACGAGTTTGAAATTGTGTACAAACCAGGTAAGACTAACTTGAATGCAGATGCATTAAGCAGATTACCAACAAAAAATCAAAATATCGGAGTGATAACTAGAGCTCAAGCAAGCTCAAGAAAATTGGAAGAGGAACGGACAAAACAAAAAGAGCAACAGAAAGCTCTTGCAGAGGAAAAACAGAGTGAAAATAGTGACAAAACCTCCGCGGCGACATTTCTATCTGAGAAAAAAGATATCGAAGAAGTTCTTAGAAGCTTTCATGACTCACCGCTGGGCGGACATCAAGGAGTCAGGAAGACCTACCATAGGATAAAAAAACAGTACAAGTGGAAGGGGATGCAACACGATATCAAGACCTACATCAAAAAATGCCCTAAATGTCAGAAAAATAAAAGTGGACTTCTCAATAGAGAGCCCATGGTCCTCACAGATACAGCAAACAGACCGTTCGAAAAGGTATATATGGATATGGTGGGGCCCCTGCCGACGACCACCATGGGAAACAAATACATTCTTACCCTACAGGATGATTTATCAAAATTTTTTGTCTGCGCACCCATGCAAGACGCCGAAGCAGAGACGGCAGCAAGAGTCTTTTATAACGAGGTAGTAACAAAATATGGTATTCCCAAAAAATTAATTACAGACAACGGAACAAACTTCACCTCGAAATTGTTTGGAAGTGTGTGTAAGCTTTTGAGAATTAAGAAGCAACATATTTCTCCCTATCACCCTCAAGCTAACGGGTCATTAGAGCGAAGTCACAGACCATTAGCAGAATATTTGCGAAGTTTCGCAAAAGAAGATGGTTCGAACTGGGATCAGTGGCTTGCTCCAGCAATGCACGTACACAACCATACAGAGCACACGGCCACAAAGCAGACACCATTTAAAATACTATATGGATTTGATGCACCACTGCCATCAAACCTACAAACACGCATACCCTTATATAACCCCTACGATTATCCCAAATTATTGAGACATCAAATACAAAGGGCTTACGAGATTGCCAAGGAAAATCAAGAAAGAGCTAAGGCTAGGGCAAAGAAGCAGTACGACAAACAGTTAAGGTCTTATACTTTAAGAATAGGAGGCAGAGTCCTAGTAAAAACACAAGCACGCAAAAACAAATTCACGCCCCTATGGGATGGACCCTATGAGATTAAAAGTTTCCCTACACCAGTAAACGTTCAAATAATGGTGAAGGGAAGACTTCGAACCCTACACCGTAATTTGGTGAAGCCATACAGTCAATAAAGGATATTTTGAAAAAAAAAAATATAAAAACAAAAAGGAAAAAGAGAAGAAGGAAAAACTCACTGCAATATCGACGGTATTGATGATGAATATTTAGGGTCTTCAATGGCTGAAATATAAAAGAAATACATATTTATACGGGACTATAATAAGAAACAATGAAACATACCTTAAAGGGACAAGGAGAAAATTGCGTCAAGATGGTTCCAACTTGAGGAACCGGGGACCCAGGTTGACGTCAAGGATCTGAAAGAAGCAAAATAATTAGTAAAAGGAAAAGGTTAAAAAAGGATGGAACGCTACTGACCCGGTATCGCCTTCTAATCGACCAACGAATACTGCTCTAGAAATAAAAATTAAGAATAATTTGATTAATCAATCAATCAGAGCAAAATATATAAAAAAAAAAGAGAAAACAAGGTCACATGTAAGTAAGTAAGTGTCCTAAAGTATATAAAATTGTTGGATAAACAACAGAAAGAAAAAATAAAATTAATAATTCTTTTGCAACAGATTTACGAAAACGTATTAAAATAAGAATAAATAAGAGACGTATAAATTTTTTTTTAATAATATTTAAATTCTAGAAATTTTGCGAGCAATGAAAGTTTTTAAAAAATATTCTTCAAAAATGAAACTAAAGAATATCCAAATTAATTTCACTCCAGATTATTTTGTGTTGAAAGCACGAATTACACTCACAGTCTTGCGGGACATGAAGAAAAATTGGAAACCGATAATCACGAAATCACGCCCGATTACTTATTTAATTATTGCAAAACACGTCCGATCACTTATTTATTTTTATTTTTGTTTTCTTCTCCCCAAATAAATTAAAAGTATAAATCAAAACAAAATAACATTATTTTGTTGGACAATAACATTGAAAATTTTTATAGGAAAAAGCAGTAAATGAATTCAAGAAAAACTTTAACAAAGAACAATATGTTGAAATTAAAATATTTAAAAGTATAAATCAAAACAAAATAACAATATTTTGTTGGACAATAACATTGAAAGTTTTTAAATTGAAGAGAAACTATAAAATGGAAAAGGAACAATATTTTGAAATTAAACTATTGGCAGGTATGAATCAAAGCGAAAGAATATGACAGCAACAAACTTAAAGGAAACCAAGAGAAAGTAAAATGAAAGATTTGGGCAGACACCCAACTTACCTGTGTCCATCGCAGGGTTAGAGATGGCGGTGTTGTTGTGAATGTTTTTTATTATTCCATGAATATAAACGGGACCATTACCTCTAATCAAATTGAATGTAGCTGAGGTTTCACATTGAATTCATCCTCCTTTGCTTCTGCACCCAAAAGAATTTGTCTGATGATTAATTTTTGGCCGCGGGGATAATCCTCATCATTGGATAATACTTCCCATTCAACCGAGTCGTTTTCGCCTTTCAAAGTAACACCATAGAATGATTCGTCAGACATTGTGATTTTGTGGATTCTTTAGGATTAAATTTGTATAATAAATTCTTCACGTAACTCGTGTTATTTGCACACAAAATGATATTTTCCACCACAGAGACGAAAAGGAATTCGCAAAGTTTTATGTATGTAACTATGTTGGTTTGCCTGTGTATGATTTTTTTTTGCTTTTGTTTATAAACGTTTAGACAAAACCAACTGCACTTACGAAAATCACATTATAAACTGAACAATGGAATTTAATTTTTAAATTTGTGCATTAGTGCAGTTTTAATGTTCTACAAAATTATTGTATGAAATACACTAGAACTGCAATACATGAACAAAAGCGACCCAATTGGCATAGACATCCAATTGAATAAAAAACTAAAACGATATAAAATATGTATAGTAAAATATACATACACATTTATAGCGATAATCGCTAAATTATTGAACCAAATAGCTCTTACTAAGTTATGGTTGAGTCATGGCGCAATAAATACAAAATTGTTATACGTATTGCATAAAACTTGAAATGCAAGACTGTTCACAGTTATGTTCAGTGACAAAAATTGTCGGCCATTTATGCATCAACAATGACAACGGTTAACGACATCAATTAAGTTTAGGTTTAATTTATAAATTTGAAACAAAGAATTGAACTCAAATTAAATTCGAGAAATTTCCAACTGGGTTATATACGTTTTTTTTTTTGGGCATAAGTACTTGGTTATGAAACGTGATTCCACGGCAAAATTTTGCCAGACAGTTTCACGGCCAATGACAACTAAATCAAACTGCATAGTTTAATGTACGTATGTGCATATGTATGTGTACGTATATGTGTGCATATGGATATGCAAACAGTAACAAAAAAAAAACTTTTCGATTTTTTTTTCTGTTCGTTGTTGATTTGAAAATAATTATACGCGTATGTATAATTCTTCTTTCAGATCAACGGAAACAACAAAAGTGCTAAATTTCTTTGACTAACAAAATACTACCAAATACAACTGAACTCACTTTTTAATAAAAAAGTGCTTTAATCAGTTGAAATTTTGTAAAATTTTTCCTACTCATTTTTGCAACGTTTTAAAATGTTTTTAAAAAGTTTTCAATTCCATGTAAACGTAATTTTTAATGTTTGCACATGTTTACAACTACAGGGTAAAAAATGAATGCAACATATCCAAACTGAAACAATTTTTTTTTTTCTCTTAATTTTTTTTTGCATGACTTTAGTTAAGTACTTGACTGTGAAATATGATTACACAGCAAAATTCTGCCAGACTATTTCACAGCCGGGTACAACTGAATAAACAGATATACACATGCATGTATGTGTGTAAGAATACAAATAAGTTTGGCATTGACATTGAAACAAAAATAAAAACCAAACATACATACATGCATGGTATTTCAGTAATACATACTAACAATAATAATAAAAAGCACGAATTAATGAAATAATTTCAACAAATTTCCTATTAATATTTATTTTTGTCTTTTATCTAAATAACAAACTATTTGCAATTTTAAACTTTCCTAATTTTCTGCCATTTTTGCTGTTGATTTAAAAAAAACTATAAGCAAGTGAATAATTTTTCTTTTAAATCATTAAAACAGCAAAGGTGTTAAATTTCTTAACAAAGACAAGGATAAATGCAAGCTAAACTAAACTCATTTTTTATATACACATAAAAAAAGAAAAGGAGAAGAAAAAATGTTTAAATAAGTTGAAATTTGGTATATGTAGTACTAAATGTAATAAAGTTTTGTTTTTTCTTACTCATTTTTTTTTTGCAACGTTTTCAAATAATTTAAAAATTTTCAATTTCTTGTATAAGTTTATTTCAAGGTTAATATAAGAGTACATATATATAAATATCAATACACATACACAATAATTATACAACTAACTTGTAAACAAATTAACAATACACATATACATATATATATATATACACATATAACTAATAGTTAAAGAAAAATATACATATTTAAAATAAAAGCAATAAGAAATTTTAACTAACAGAAAATCTAGTTAAAATATTAAAATTTTATAAATAACCTACAAAACATGTCTAATTAATAATAAGTGAAAAATATATAAAAAAAAAAGAGAAATACATATATGTATATAAGACATATAAGTACAAATAAGAGAAGAAATTTTATATAAGTATACGTAAGAAAAAATTGTTAGTTATAAGATTAAAAATATTAACCAGCGTTTTAAAAAACAACCAACAATCATCACCCCGTTAAAATAAAGAATCCAATCCAAATATCAACAGACAGACAGCCATAACCTTCAACCTCACACGACCATAATCAACAGTTAAAGCTATATGCGATAGCACAGCACATACATGGACGGAAAACGCAGCTCCGTTAGAAAATGGGAAATCACCCCAACGTCAGTAACAACCTCAACATTTTCACCAACAATATCATATTTTTTCCTTGGTGACGCAGCAAGCGTACCAAGTCGACAGACACTTAGCAGTCACCAACTAATGGTAAACTGCGAACCTTCAGGCAATCAAGGCTCGGGAGATAATTACATATTACTCCGAGAGCTGCCAAAGCTGTATCGCCAAGGTAGTCGGATGCATACACACATCTATTTTGACTTGATTCCAGAAGGATAGCTACGAAACATCCTAAGACAGGATGTTTCTTGTCCGTAAGGGGGGAGGGATGTTATGAGTCATTTTCCCCTAACAAACAGAAGTATCAGCGACAGCAGAACATACGCTGCACACACATACTGACGTTGAGTTATTTTCCCTCAACCAACAAAAAATACCTACAGCAGCAAAACATACGCTGCATACATACACAGACATATGCTGACGTTGCAATAACGCTGCATACAATACTGACGTTATTACCAGTAATTTTCCTACAGATATATGCTGACATTGCATTATCGTGAGAACCGCAATCGGCTGGAAGTCCCACGGGTATGGATATGCTGAAGTTGCAATAATCGCACACTCAGCAGTATCACGGGGACATCCACGCCAGCGGCAGCGAACGACAGCAGCACCATTCATCGAGCAGCACTAAAGTGGGTATAAAAGCGGAGGGTGATTTGGTATTCATCCCATTCAGTTTATTCAGCCCATTCAGTCCACTACTATTATTGAGTCTATCAAGTCAGCTCTAGTCGAGTCAGTTCGTAACACATAACACACATAACAACAACCTGATCAAACACCAGCCTTAAAAAGCGGGTCCCTGTGAAGGCTTAATATATTTAAATTAGACTAAGAAATAAAAATAGAAAGTAAATAAAAGTAATAACTAAAATCCTAATAGTCTCTTGTGTTTTTAATTCTAAAAATAAGTTACCAAATAAATTGTAACATTTTGGCATTTTGGCGTGGTTAATAAAATTAAATAATAATAAATAAAAATAAATAATAAAAATAAATGTTTTAATTTAAACATAACAACAGTATTGTATTAAATAAGGGTTGATTTTGATAGCCAGCGTTGCCACATAAGCTAATTTATCTTTACTTTATAGTTTTTCTAAGCATTGATCAATTTTGAAATAATTTATTTAAAACATTAAATATATAAATACAACAGACTGCAGGATTTATATTTCACCGTATTGGTCTGAATTTTGTTATGTTAATTCCAATTTCTGAACCTATTATTCCTGCCCCATTTTGCTTATATCACAGTGCTAAGGTTTAAACTTACTTCTTTATACCTGCTAATATTGGGAAGAATAACAACCAAAGTATTTTTGAATTAAATCATTTAACGCCAAACGTAAATCATGAAACAGATGATGATGACTGATACTCATTAGGTTTAACGAATTATTAAAAAAAAAAAATTATTGATAAGTTTTGGGAACAGAATTATTGGAATACCAATTATACTAATAACTTTAAATTTAGTATCATTATTTTCAAATAATAGAAACTTAAAAATATGTTTGGGGCAAAGGAAAATATTTAAGCAATTTTCCGAAAAATCACTCATTTATAAAACTTTTTGATGCATGAATATTTTTTCACAATTTTTTTACATAAATTAATTATTTTGAATTTTTCTTATATTTGTTTTTTTACATGGGTGTCACTTGATTAAGATTTGTTTCAATTTACTAAACAGTTACACATTTAAAAATTGACTATCAATTTTATATAAATTTTGCTTTCAAGTTTTGTTTCAATTTTTCATTCAAGTAACACTGCAGTCAGACGTTCAAGTTTTTATTCAATTCTCTTTCAGGAAATTTACACAAACTGCTAGTCAAAATTCACAAAAATTGAAGGCTGTGACGTAGGCTGCACGCAATTTGCTTTCAAGAATACAAATATTATGGCGGCAGAATATATATACTTATGTATGTATATGAAAATTAACGAGAGTTTATAATCAAATGGCAATCAGCTGCTTTCTTGAAAGCAATTTGAAACACTCAATTGAACGAAAATTTGAAAGCAAATTCTCAGCAAATTTTAAAAGTGTGAGTGTATTGGTAAAAAAATGAGAGAGGATTGAATCTTGAAACAAAAATTAAATGAAAACTTGATCGTGTGACACCTATGTTAGGCTATGTCTTAATAAAAAATATATAAAATTAGCTGTATATTGGAGCTTATTTTTATATAACTAAAATTAAGTTGTTTTCCAAATTACTTGTTTAAAAATAAAAACGTTATGGTAACGCTGATATAGCAGAAACATTTTTTGTTTTCGCTTTGTTTACTTTCGTAACAAAGATAGACTCAGCTGAAACCAATGGAGCTAATGTATTTTACTGAACTAAAGTGAGCTGTTGAACTAAGCTGAGCTACTGAACTAAAGTGAGCTATTGAACTAAACTGAGCTACTGAACTAAAGTGAGCTATTGAACTAAAAGAGCGAACTAGTTCAGTTAACTGAGCTGAGCGGAAAAGAGCGCTCACTCAACTGAGCTGAAAAACCCAACTCTAGATAATTGTCAGACATTGTAAGCTCTTCTTTTTTGGCAGATGTGTTTAAAGGGCACTATGCATTCATCAAAATATTTGACATCAAGCTCGTGTACGTGTGCTTGATGTTAACCCATTCATTAGCTTGAAGACCTGTTCAGCATTCATTTTGCATTTTATTTTGAAGTGTTAACAACGAGACAGTATACAGAAAAAAAGTGTTGAAGAAAACAAAATAGAAAATAGAACAAAAACATGTCTTGTATGTTATTTAAATTGTATTTTATTATTGAATATTTAATAATCTACTTTTTTGATTTATGTATATTTTCATTTCCTTAAATGCATTGCAATGATACATTGGTATTGAACGTATTCACCCCTATTATGAATGTCAATGTTGTCTCATTTGACGTCGACAGATCAGTAATGGCATTGCCGTTGACAATATTGCCAACTTTCGATAACAACCGATAATATTTTGGCATTATTAAAGGCAACAAAACGGCGATATTGTCTTAGATTGGCTTTGGTTTTGTCGACAAAGTTTTTGTTAACGACTCTATACATATTTTGAACTGTCACCGTTTAGTGTTTAAAAAAATATTTAAAATGAAAAAAAAAATAATAAAATTACTACCAATAAGCAATTTGAATTGCTTATACAACAACTTGAAAGAAATCCAAGGTTAGCCAAAGGATTTCATAGGGGCCTAAGTAGTAATAATTTTAAAGAAGAATGGGAAGAAATCAAGACAAAGCAAAACCCTATTGGATCTCCAATTAGAGACAGTGGCGGTTGTCAAAAAGTAAGGAAAAAAACTTCTTTAAAGTATAAATTTTTAAATGAGTCTATATTACATAAATACATACTTGCGTACAGATTCGGAGAGATCTTAAATGCAAAATAAAAAAAAAAAGTTTTCTTTGAACTTTGAACTTTTAGTTTTTCATTATTTTCTTCATCAGAACTCTCACTTGAACACAACAGTAAAAACATCTTTTAAATTACAATAAAATTTATTAAAATAAAAGAAAGAAATCAAGAAAACGTAAAAATGTATAGTGATGATATTTATGTTCTTCACTTTATCGATAACAAGGCAACGTCAACACAATACCTTTAGCTAATGCCGATCTGACATTGTGTTGATGTCGACGGCATACAAATGTGACGGCGACTATAGTATTGTGTTGACGTCGACGTCGACATTCATAATGGGGGTGATTTTGTTTTTTTTTTCATCCGACATATTTAGCGTTTGTTCTCTTTGAAATTTCGTTTTAATTTAAACATGTGTACGTGCTACATTCATTAAAATCACTCGTCAAGCATGCCAAAAATCTAAATTTTTTGATTTTTCATCAAGCATCTCGGTGTCACTCATACAAACAAATTTTCACCATAAAGCTTGATGTGAATTTGACGAATTTATAGTGCCCTTAAATAATTGCATCTGACAATGGCATTATTGTCAGATAAAAAAGAAAGAGAAAAAAATTATGTGAGTCCGATCACAGGGGAAATGTGTAAACATGTAGTAATGAAACATTTGTTCAGCTGTTTACTAAAATGTAGAGCATGTAGTTATTTTACAGCAATGGTTTTCGAACTGTACAGCGCTAGCAAAATTACGCGTGTGAAGAAAAAAACATCGGCGAGAAGAAAACAACATTTAAGCAAAACGGAAATAGTGAGATACAAAACCACACATCCGGTTTGCTAACTTTTCAATGTGCAAAATGTAAACAAAGTGTGAAAAATTATTACGACTTTGAATGCAATAATTTTAAAGTAATATTTTAATAAATTAAAAATAAAAAAATGAGAATATATAGCAAAAGTCCTCTAGTATCAGATTTTATGACTGTCGTTATGGACATTTTAATTATAATGAATATATCCGGAGGTTTCTTCGAACAATTTTCAAAACACTATTTCATTGATATCTCAGAAACTAGAGAGGGTGCGCATATGACACTACACGCAATCGAATGAGGTTGAAAATACGCATCGATTGTGGTTTCAACTATTTTCCCGGAGGTTTTCTGAGAAAAATTGTACACCTATCAACATTTTTTTACAAAGAAAAACACTTTTAGTAGTTTGCAAATAACTCATAAAGTAGAAGGGGTGCGCATATGACACTACACGCAATCGAAAAAGGTTGAAAATACGCATCGATTGTGGTTTCAACTATTTTCCCGGAGGTTTTCTGAGAAAAATTGTACACTTATGAACATTTTTTTTACAAAAAAAAAAAAAAACACTTTTAGTAATTTGCAAATTACTCACAAAGTAGAAGGGGTGCGTATATGACACTACACGCAATCGAAAAAGGTTGAAAATACGCATCGATTGTGGTTTAAACTATTTTCCCGGAGGTTTTCTAAGAAAAGTTGTATACCTATCAACATTTTTTTACAAAGAAAAACACTTTTAGTAGTTTGCAAATAACTCATAAAGTAGAAGGGGTGCGCATATGACACTACACGCAATCGAATGAGGTTGAAAATATGCATCGATTGTGGCTTCAACTATTTTTCCGGAGGTTTTCTAAGAAAAGTTATATACTTATCAACACATTTTTTCCAAAAAAAAAACACTTTTAGTAATTTGCAAATACCTCATAAAGTAGAAGGGGTGCGCATATGACACTCTTCGCAATCGAATGAGGTTGATAATACGCATCGATTGTGGTTTCAACTATTTTCCCGGAGGTTTTCTGAGAAAAGTTATATACATACATACTTATCAACACTTTTAGTAACTTGCAAATAACTCAAAAAGTAGAAAGGGTGCGTATATGACACTACACGCAATCGAATGAGGTTTAAAATACGCATCGATTGTGGCTTCAACTATTTTTCCGGAGGTTTTCTAAGAAAAGTTATATACTTATCAACACATTTTTTCCAAAAAAAAAACACTTTTAGTAATTTGCAAATACCTCATAAAGTAGAAGGGGTGCGCATATGACACTCTTCGCAATCGAATGAGGTTGATAATACGCATCGATTGTGGTTTCAACTATTTTCCCGGAGGTTTTCTGAGAAAAGTTATATTCTATCAAAAATATGAAAATCGGAAAAAGATTTTTTTTGGTTTAAACCTATTGGGCAGCACTGTTCAATATTATAGCGAACACGTTTTTTTCTGAGTTAACATATTGACTTGGCAGCACTTGTAAGCAAAAACATCACAGATATTTTGTAAAAAACATCATTCGGCACACTGCTTGGTACGTGGTAAACGTAAACAAAGAATGAAAAAAAATTACGACTTTGAATGCAATAATTTTAAAGTAATATTTTAAAAAATTAAAAATATAAAAATGAGAATATATAGCAAAAGTCCTCTAGTATCTGATTTTATGACTGTCATTATGGACATTTTAATTAAACGGATATATCCGGAGGTTTCTTCGAACAATTTTCAAAACACTATTTTATTGATATCTCAGAAACTAGAGAGGGTGCGCATATGACACTACACGCAATCGAATTATGTTTAAAATACGCATCGATTGTGGGTTCAACTATTTTTCCAGAGGTTTTTTGAGAAAAGTTGTATACTTATCAACATTTTTTTTACAAAAAAAAAAAAATACTTTTAGTATTTTGCAAATAACTCGTAAAGTAGATGGGGTGCGCATATGACACTACACGCAATCGAATGAGGTTTAAAATACGCATCGATTTTTTTACAAAAAAAAATACTTTTAGTAATTTGCAAATAACTCACAAAGTAGAATGGGTACGCATATGACACTACATACAATCGAATGAGGTTTCAAATACGCATCGATTGTGGTTTCAACTATTTTCCCGGAGGTTTTTGAGAAAAGTTATATACATACATACTTATCAACACTTTTAGTAACTTGCAAATAACTCACAAAGTAGAAGGGGTGCGCATATGACACTACACGCAATCGAAAGAGGTTGAAAATACGCATCGCGTTGTGGGTTCAACTATTTTCCCGGAGGTTTTCTGAGAAAAGTTATATTCCATCAAAAATATGAAAATCGGAAAATGATATTTTGTTTTGAACTTGTTGGGCAGCACTGTTTAATATTTTAGCGAACACGTTTTTTTCTGAGTTAACATATTGACTTGTAAGCAAAAACATGAAGCTAATATGGCGTTCACACCTATGTGTTTTAGCGTTCAAAAACAAGTGGTTTACGAAATTAAACACAAGTATTCACACTTTAATTATAGTGTTTTTGTTTGACGTTTTATCAGCTGGTTTGACAAGAAGTTTATATTAAAGAATAAAGAAAAGATTATAATGGATAAAAATTATATTGTAAAATTATCGGGAAGTTATTTAATTTATATTAATGATGCAGTTATAAACATTGACGAGTTGTTTAAGCAAGAAAAGAGAGAATACAACAGACGACGTCGCACCATAGAGGAAAACTTAATTAATTTGAGAAAGGAGCAGTTGCAAACTATATTGGTACTGGTCACGCATTCCAATGAACTAAATTATGAAAAAAGATTATGGAAATTGGTAGGATTTGTATTCAGATGTTAATTACTATTATAAATATGATTAATCTTATGCCTAGGATCGCACAAACTCATTTTGGGAAATGCTTAATGATGAAGGTTTCAAAAACAACTTTCGGATGAATCGCCATACGTTTGAAGTACTCTGCAACAAGTTGAGATGTTTACAAAAGGAGCAAACCAGTTTCAGACCATCAATACCGTTGGAGAAAAGAGTTGCTATTGCAGTTTATGCGTTAGGATCCTCCGCTGAATACAGAAGCATAGCCAACTTGTTTGGTATTGGGAAGTCTATCGTTTGCGTAATTTTGTTGCAATTTTGCAAAGCTGTTTGGGCCATATTACGACCCCAATATTTAAATCATATTTCATTATGCAGAGATAGGATATAAGAATGCGTAAATGGGTTTGAAACTTTGGGATTTCCTCAATGTTTGGGAGCAATTGGTAAGTACATACATATATATGTATGTATGTATATATTGATTTAAATACGGATATACATACATACAGATTGTACACGCATTCATCATATTGTTTATATTTAGATGGATGTCATATTGAAGTTCATCCCAATAACTCCGATGCTACTGATTACTTTAATTATAAAGGATGGTATTCTACGATACTTTGTGCCTTGGTTGACTACAGGTGTGTATATAAAAATTTTATTCTTGTATATGTACATATATTGAAATCAATTACAGATACCGTTTTTTATACATCAATATTGGCAGTCCAGGTCGGTGCAACGATTCCCAGATTTTTGAAAAGTCATTGCTTAAAAAACATCTTGAAGAAAATCAATTGTTGAAAGAAATGTCCAAAAGTTTATGTGGGGTAGAAGTTCCAGTGACAATCGTAGGAGATTCTGCTTTTCGATTATCAAACACGGTAATGAAACCATATCCTTTCAATGCTGATAATAATGACACAGGGTAACCAGAGATGACACGAGACGGAAGATTTAGCATACTGATTTGTATACACTCATACAATCCTTCGTTTTCGTTTTTTTTCTTTGTGCTGTCTTTGTATCCAAAGTAATATTAAAATCACAAAACTAATAAAATATCCATATATTTCTATAATTTACATTAAAAATATTATTAATTAATTAATTTAAGTTGGTTTTCACTCATCGTTTGTATTTTATTACTATATACATCTGCAAAATATCAGAATTTATCAAGTATGTATGTATGTATGTGTGTATGTAAGCAAAACACCACCACCATTTGGTAAATTTACAGCATATATGTACGTATCAGTGATGGAAAATGTGGCACAATTGTGCCATTTGTGGCACTTTTGAATGTTTGATGGCCCTGTGCTACTTTCTTATCTATTTTGGCCCTTTCAGCTCAAAATTCAACTAACTGCTTCAAATCGTTTGAACGGTTTGAAATGTATTGAAAGCGTTCAGTACATTTTCAATGTAATTTTTTCCCTGTTTCGAACCCTAGTTTTGTTTATAACATTGTTTTCTTTGTCAAGAAAAAACCCTTACTTTTATTTGCAAACCTGTCTTGTGCTAGTATCCAAGGCGAACTCATTACAGGTGAAGTTGTAAGTACAGCTGTTAACTTTTTTTTCATTTTCATCATTTTGGGATGTCAAAATACACTATTTGCTTCTTGAGTTTGACATTGTACAATGATTTTACAAAAACAAAATGCTTGTGGTTTTTCTTACATGTTGTACTTGTTTTATTATTGCGATCACCACATATGCATCTGAATTCACCTTGACTAGTACCAATATCAAGTAAACACAAAAAAACTAAGTAGACTGTCTAACGGTAAAATTTGTATTGAACAATAAAATTTCGTGTTGCTTTTGAGTAATGGTATTTGTTTAAATTTATTTCACATAAAACACATCGAACCTTTGCTTCAATAGAGTCATAACTCAAAAAAAGTGATTTTTGAGTTAATAATGCAGAATTAATTCTCATATCGTGCTTCAGAATGTGTAAAAATTTCATTCAAATATCTTGCATACTAAACCTTTGAGACAAATATTAAATTTTCGTTTACCATTAAGGTGTTAGCGAATGCGCAAATTTAAACTCATTTTTTTGGAGTTATGACTCTATTGCAACAAAGGCTCGACATATACTGTATTAGTATTAGGTACTACTGTTTTATTTCAATAAAAAGCTTGTTATCAAATCTATTATAAAAAAGTTTTGTTGGCCCTCTCGAAGCTATTTTGGCCCTTTTAAATTGTCAATTAGGCCCAAAACAAAAAAACTCAAATTCCATCACTGGTACGTATGTATATAAATTTAATATACAGAGTATATAAGCACACACTAAATTGTTTTATCACTTTATTTTGGAATTATATGCCGTAAATACTTAATATTATCACATTTTATTAAATTTAAGCGTGCTTTTATGTAGCATTTTCCACTAAAAACTGAACTTTTTTTTGCGTTTCGTTTTGTTTACTTTCATAACAAACACACTAATGTTGTCTCTTTTTCACGAAGCTTACTTATGACAAATAAAATATGATCGAAGTCCATTTTTTTGTTTTTGTCATCTCTGTTTACCCTGTGATAATGATGTCAAGAAACAATATAATTACGTATTGTCAAAGAGCAGAAGAGTTGTAGAAAACGCTTTTGGCCAATTAAAAGCTCGCTTTCGAAGGATTGGTAAAGGAGTGGATAACAATTTAAAATATGTAAACGATATTGTAAAGGCAGGTTGTGTGCTACACAACTATCTAAAAGAAAGTAATGATCATATTAATCAACAATGGCTGCAGGAAGTCCAAAGTACACAGAAACCTCAACATACAACATTTATGAATGGAAGCGGGAATGGAGACGAAATAAGAAACGCAATTGCTTCATATATTGGTAAGATTTTCATTTATTATAAATTCATTTTTAATTATTTATTTATTTATCTATTTATAACGTTTTACATAAATGTACATACATACTATATAACAAAAACAGAGATCCAAAATATAAAAATTGATATCAAAAACATAAAAATTGAGATAAAAAAACATAAAAGTTGAGATCAAAAACCAAAAATTTCTTATTAATTCATTTTGATTGGGTTTTTAAGTATAAATTGAAAAATTATTTATTTAAGAAATTTATAAAAGCATTTTTATATTCCTCTGAACTTTTCACAAACCTTTCCATTAGTTCAGTTCTCTTCTATGAGGTAAATTTTTTGGTCCATTTCTTTCAACTCTTCTCTTTGTTGATTAATTTTATCATCAATATTGTCCAATCTTTTCAATAGCTCGGTTTGAAAATTATTTGTTTTATTTTTCTTTTCAGCAACTGGACTTGAAGCAGATGGTGTTCTTGGAAGTGAAACCGGAATGGATTGTGATGACTTTGAAGCTGGAGATGATACGCTGGAGTCATTGTAATCTAAATTCAACCCATCATAATCATCCAAAAACTCAATCTCAACCATGCTGCTCTCATCTTCAATTAAAAAAAAAAAACAATAAAATGCAAACATATATATGTATATTTAATTTAAAATTACTTTTCCAATAAATTACTTTAAAATTTGCTGTATACCTTGTACACTTTCTTCCACTAAATTCTCCACATTATTGATTTTAAAAGTTCCCAAGAAGTTATGGATTTTGTAAAAAAGGTTCCAAGTGGAAGGTGAACCTCCAGATGGGCCAATTAATGATTTTTCCTTTCTGAAAGAAATATTATAAATATTCGAATTAAATTAGAATTAAAAGCAATTTAATTTTAAGAAAATATTAAATTATATACATACACAGGTGAAATTTATATTTATTTTTTTATATTTCGATATGTATGTATATAAATTTTTCGACGGACATATGAATTGAATTTTTAGGATAAACCAAGAGGGACAGAGGGACATACATTTCAAACAAAATAAAAAACAATAACATAATAAATGTATGAAAAATTAAAGGCAGTTTTCGTTTTTTGGTCATATCTCAGCCACGTATGGACCAATTTTGCTGATTATATATTATTTTGAATATTATACATATGTATGTATATTACTCACCTATATTTGCTTGTTAGAATGTGTAGTTTGCCTTTAATCTCCACTACGGATACATTGCATCCATGTTTGTTGAGGTCACTTCTCATGTCCTCAAATACATGGTCATTTTTAACTCACAAATTCTGTCAGCCCAGATTTCCACTAGCAATTCTTCCTCCTGAGGTGTCCATAGCCTTTTTCTCTTCCTCATTTCCACTGGGCGTTTAAGCATGTTAGCACTCATTATTTTATTTTTTGCACCACTATTTTAAATATTTTATTTGCAATTAAAATTCTTCTTTATTTTTTGTTAATGTGTAATTTGTTTCACTTGCTGCCAACCACAGCCTGTGCTGCCAACATTGAAACGTCAAAAAAATACTAAACACATCTCAAATTAAATGCAACCTTGCCATTTACGCGTTTTGTAAAGTGTTTTCATCAAAAACATGTCATTTTAAAGTGTTGTACAAAACAAGTAAATGTATGGTAAAACATTTCGAAAGCGACGTGTTTTGGCTCTAAAACACAAATGAGCTCTAAAACACATAGGTGTGAACGCCATATAAAGCTATGTACCATAGACTAATATATTCTGTGCTATGTACAGACGATTGGCAGATCTTACAATATTGTAAGATATGTCTGTTGCGGACGCAAAGTAGCTGCCAGTTGACAACACTGATTTTCATTACCTTTTTAATCATATCTTATTTTAATACTTGTTTATGTTACTATGTCATATTTTAATTTTAACAATTATTCTCATTGTTTGGTAAAGTAAAGTCTTGAACGAACGTGTCGAAGACACATTGAATTTTAAGTTTGTTAAATATCACTTTTTGGCTTTAAATTGAAGAGCAACACAGATTTGAAATAAACTCTCTCACATAACCATACTGAATTATATTAATAAATCTACCTATAGTTGTGTACATTTATTTGCCTATCTAATTGTGGTTCGTTTATTTCTTCTGACGCCTAATCTTTGTTACCTAAGCGGAACAAAATTTTATTTCAAATCTACGAATTTGGATGACAAATTTTCTGCCGAAAATTTACATAGATACAAAGCTAGTCAACTTCAACGCCAAGAGGGTATGCCGAATCGGAGCCACCGATTAACAAGAGGACATTTACCAAAACACTTAGAGGACTTTATTGTAAATATGTCTAATTCGTCGACGCCGATCGCAAGTGATAACGAGCACGACAGTACGCCAAGTGAAGCCAGTGCGAATGACACAATTGTAGACCAACACGATGACAACGACGATGTGGTCGCCTGCCTAATGAAAAGACTGAAAGTGTTAGAAGACAACAACCAACTTACCATGAAACAGCTGCTACAAAGTGAAGCAAAAAGGGCACAATTGCAAGAACAACTGTTAAGAACAGCCACAATACATAATACAACAACCGCCGCTACCTATTGTAGCACATTTCCTGTAAGTACAAATACTACAACTCTTAATTACAGCCTTCCTAGACAGCCAATTGTTTCAACAACGTTCAGCACAACACAGTGCCAGCCTGCAATAACATGCAATCAACAACAAAATATTCAGCCTCGTTTAACCCAATCTAGTATTCCAATCAGTATTGGGCAATCAAATGAGAGCTATGGTCCTATACCACATAGAATGTCTGTGCCAACTACGAATTTGTATTATTCGCCGTATAGCATGTACACAAATACAGAGTTGCCAAATATAACGAATATTATAACTTCACAGCCACCATTTACGCCCGCATATTCGAATATATTTTCACATGCAAGCAATAGTACAAACCAGCCTACACGAAAATTGTATGATTTACCGGAGTTTCATGGTTACCCGGAGCAATGGCCTGTTTTTATAACAGCATTTACAGATTCTTCAAAGGCATATGGATATTCTGATTTAGAAAATACATTCAGACTGCAAAAGTGTTTGAAGGGATCAGCCCGTGAAGAAGTAGAATGTCTACTCATAAGCCCACGTAACATTACACAAATAATTGAGCAGCTCGAATTTAAATATGGTCGTCCCGAACTTTTAATTAAAAGCCAACTTCAAAAGGTTCGTGAAATTAGTGTAATACCTGAAAACCATTTAGAAAAATTGGTGCCGTTCTCTACAAAAGTACAAAACCTAACAACGTTTTTAAAAAACTGTAATGCTGTACAACATATGAGTAATCCCACATTGATGGAGGAACTCACTGCCAAAATGCCGATGACTAAACGAATAGAATGGGCATCTTATTGTTCGTTTAGAAATGCCTATAAGCGAACGATGGAGTTTCGTAAAAAATAATCGCCTATGTTTTTCGTGTTTACGAAAGGGACATAATGTGTCACAATGTAAACGAAAAAGGTTATGCAACGTAAATGATTGTAAAAAGTTACACAATGTGAGTCTGCATGAAGAAACAAAACGTCATCCGGATCAAATAAACGTAATAAATCGAAACCCATTGTTATCAAAAACAACAAAATTACTTTACAAAATCGTACCTATCGAAATGCGTGGACCAAATGGTAAGGTAATTCAAACACATGCCTTTATAGATGAGGGTTCGTCTTTGACGATAATTCGCGAGTCTCTTGCACTTCAAATGGGTTGTAAGCAGGGTATGGAACCCCTCACGCTGCGCTGGTTTAAAGATGAACTTACAACAGTGCTATCAATGAATATCCAGGTTGATGTCAAGGGCGTTGCAATGAGTAAACAGTGGCGACAACTTAAAGCCCGTAGTGTGCCAGAATTACATCTGCCGTCACAAACTATCAACATGGAAGAACTTCTTGATAAATTTAAGCATTTGAAGAAACTTCCAATTGCCGGCTACACCGAAGCCATTCCTGACATTTTAATAGGGTTGGATAATTGTCATCTGACGCCGAACTTGAAGAGTGTACAACTTAATCAATTTGCTGTCGCCGCCAATACACCTTTAGGTTGGGTGATATACGGCCGACTAGAAAAATCTAATGCTACGTCATCAGGGTTACTGTCTGTCATACTTCACACCCGTGATGAAAATGAAGAATGTTTGGAAAAGTTAGTATCCGACTATTTTACTACAGAAAATTTTGGTGTAGCGTTGCCAGACCAACAGCTTGAATCAGATAAAATAAAACGGGCAAGACAAATTCTGAAGGATACCACAAAAAGGGTGAACAATAATTATGAAACAGGATTGTTATGGAATTCAGATGATGTCGAACTGCCAGATAACTTCAACATGGCATTGAAACGTTTACATTCATTAGAAAGAAGAATGCGAAGTGATATGGAATTTTCAAGAGATTATAAAGAATGTATGACTAATTTTATATCGAAAGGTTACGCAAGAAGGTTGTCGCCTGAAGAAGCTGCCAGCAGTTCCCAATGTAAGTGGTATTTACCACATTTTGCTGTTTTCAATATTAATAAGCCTGGAAAGCTCAGGCTAGTATTTGACGCCGCGGCATCAGTAAATGGAACATCGTTAAATTCAAAACTTCTCAAGGGACCAGATGAAAATCAATCATTATCAAAAATACTTTTCCAGTTCCGAGAGGGAAATATTGCCGTATGTGCTGACATAAAAGAAATGTTTCTACAAATTCACATTCGTGAAGCCGATCAAATTTCCCAACGATTTTTATGGCGATTTGATCAAAATGAAGCGGTGGAAACGTACACTATGGTCTCGATGATTTTTGGGGCAACTTGCTCCCCTTGCAGCGCACAATATATAAAAAACATAAATGCAATAGAAAATGCCAACGGTCAGGATGATGTAGTCAATGCAATTTTAAATAACCACTATGTGGACGACATGGTATGTAGCTTTAGGAATGAGGACGACGCGGTTAGGATATCAGTTGGCATTAAAGATACACATGCAAAAGCCGGTTTTAACCTTCGAGGTTTCATTTCCAACTCATCAAACGTACAACAAAAACTTAATGGTCATGTGGAAAATAAATTTTCTAACGTTAACATGAACAGTGCCGATAATGTTGAAAAAGTGCTTGGTATGTTTTGGAAAAACGATTATGATGAATTTATCTTTGAGTTACACATGAATCGTGTCGATCCTGATATTATGTCTGGTAGAAAATGCCCTACGAAAAGAGAATTGTTATGTCTAGTCATGTCGGTGTACGATCCATTTGGAATGATTGCAAACCTACTTATAAATGGTAAAATATTGCTACAACAACTATGGCGCGCCGGTGTGGGGTGGGATGAGATGGTTCCCACGAACATATACAAACATTTTTCACAATGGATACAAAGTTTGCAAGTAGTAAAACAATTTCGTTTGCCCAGATGTTACAACACTCAATTCTTTGATGACAGAACGTCAATAGAACTACATATTTTCAATGACGCTAGCGAAACTGCCTTCGCCTCTGTTGCTTACTGGCGAGTATTGACGAATGACAAAGTTTATGTTTGTTTTATAGTTGGGAAAACAAAATGTGCGCCGCTTAAGGTTTTGTCTGTCCCACGCCTGGAACTACAAGCGGCAGTGATGGGAACTCGTTTAAAAAATACAATCATTGAATGTCACCGAATTTGCCCAATAAAAACAATTCTTTGGACTGATTCGAAAACCGTAATAAGCTGGATAAAATCCGACCATCGCCAGTACAAACCATTTGTGATGCATAGGGTTAGTGAGATTCTCGATTCGACAAATGAGAGCGAGTGGAGGTGGGTGCCAACAGATTTAAACCCTGCCGATGCCGCGACACGAACAAATTATCCGATAAATTACAGCCCTGAAAATATGTGGATAAGGGGTCCATCGTTTTTACTTGATAACGAGCAAAGCTGGCCGCAGCCAATAAGTTTAAACACAGTTTCAGTAGAGGAAAAACGAAAACACTGTATGGTAGCGATTGAAGCATGTTTAATAGATTTCAGTCGATTTTCAAGTTATTTAAGATTATGCAGAGTTATGGCATGGGTGATACGATTTGGTAATTTGTGTCGTAAGAAAATAGAGAGATATCCATTTGTTGAGTTGTCAGCGGACGAGCTTCACAGTGCCGAAGTAAAAATATGTCAAATTGTTCAACGTGAAATGTACACTATTGAAATAAACGATCTCAACTCAAGTGGCACCGTATCCAGATGTAGTTCAATTTTATCACTTACACCACAACTTAACGCCGATGGTCTAATGTGCGTCTATGGCCGAATAGATTATGCGACAGCCTTACCGGAATCAACAAGACACCCAATAATTTTGCCGAATCGTCATATCGTCAGTGATATGATAATAATGTGGTATCACAGTAAATTGTTTCATCAGAACGATGATCTAATTGTAAATGAAATAAGAAGGAAGTTTTGGATTCCTCATTTACGGGCTGCCGTAAAACGTATCAAGTCATTGTGCCAGCATTGTAAAAACAATCGAGCCAAACCTAAGCCTCCTATTATGGGTCAGCTGCCAAAGGACCGTCTCCAGCCATATGTTAGGCCTTTTACATTTACGGGACTGGATTACTTTGGTCCAATGTACGTTACAATTGGACGTCGAAGAGAGAAACGTTGGGCGGCACTCTTCACTTGCCTCACCATCCGAGCAGTTCATATTGAACTAGCAGCTGACCTATCCACAGACGCCTGTATCATCGCCATCCGCAATTTTGTTAACCGAAGAGGAGTCCCTGTTAAAATTCGTTCAGATATGGGCACAAATTTTGTAGGCACAGATAGAGAATTAAGGCGAGTCAGCGATTTATTTGATCACAATTACATTCGATGTGAATTAGCTTCAAAAAATATTTCATGGGAATTTAACTGTCCCGCCAATCCTAGCAGTGGAGGATGCTGGGAAAGACTCATACAATCAACAAAAAGAGTTTTAGCCGTCACTCTCAAGGAAATCGCCCCTCAGGTCGAAACTTTAAGAAGTCTTCTTATCGAAGCTGAGAACATAGTGAATAGCCGACCACTTACACATCTTCCTGTTACTCCTGATAGTCCTGAACCACTTACTCCAAATCATTTTTTATTGGGCACAACCAATTCGACTCAAACGCCATTTGATGATAGCCCAATATGTTCGCGCAAACAATACAGAATAAGTCAGCAATTGCGTAATCAATTCTGGCGACGATGGATACGAGAGTATCTGCCTACGTTAACAAGACGTACTAAATGGTTTGCTCCTCAAAAAGCTATAGAAGTAAACGATCTAGTCATTATTTGCGATGAGAATCAACCCAGAAGCCAATGGAAGCGTGGAACCGTCACTAGAAAACTATCAAATAAAGATGGAACGACTCGTATAGTGGAGGTAAGCACTGCCAACGGAACTTTGCGCCGACCTGTATCCAAGCTCGCTGTGCTAGACGTTTGTGGTGAAGTCCCGCGGGACATTCACGGGGCCCGGGATGTTGCGGACGCAAAGTAGCTGCCAGTTGACAACACTGATTTTCATTACCTTTTTAATCATATCTTATTTTAATACTTGTTTATGTTACTATGTCATATTTGAATTTTAACAATTATTCTCATTGTTTGGTAAAGTAAAGTCTTGAACGAACGTGTCGAAGACACATTGAATTTTAAGTTTGTTAAATATCACTTTTTGGCTTTAAATTGAAGAGCAACACAGATTTGAAATAAACTCTCTCACATAACCATACTGAATTATATTAATAAATCTACCTATAGTTGTGTACATTTATTTGCCTATCTAATTGTGGTTCGTTTATTTCTTCTGACGCCTAATCTTTGTTACCTAAGCGGAACAATGTCAATATGCTGACCACAGGGTAACCAGAGATGACACCAAACGGAAGATTTTGCATACTGATTTGTATACACTCATACAATCCTTCGTTTTCGTTTTTTTCTTTGTGCTGTCTTTGTATCCAAATTAAAATTATAAATCACAAAACTAATAAAATATCCATATATTTCTATAATTTACATTAAAAATATTATTAATTAATTAATTTAAGTTGGTTTTCACTCATCGTTTGTATTTTATTACTATATACATCTGCAAAATATCAGAATTTATCAAGTATGTATGTATGTATGTATGTGTGTATGTAAGCAAAACACCACCACCATTTGGCAAATTTACAGCATATATGTACGTATGTACATATGTATATAAATTTAATATACAGAGTATATAAGCACACACTAAATTGTTTTATCACTTTATTTTGGAATTATATGCCGTAAATACTTAATATTATCACAATTTATTAAATTTAAGCGTGCTTTTATGTAGCATTTTCCACTAAAAACAGAACTTTTTTTTCTTTTCGTTTTGTTTACTTTCATAACAAACACACTAATGTTGTCTCTTTTTCACGAAGCTTACTTATGACAAAAAAAAATATGATCGAAGTCCAATTTTTTTTGTTTTTGTCATCTCTGTTTACCCTGTGATGCTGACAACGTACTGACAATGAAAAATTGTTACCAAAAGGTAAATTGTTAGTTCAGACGATTGTAAGAAAACCTTACAATTTCATTGTCAGGAAATGGTCAGACAATAAATTTATCTGCCAACAAAAATTGTCAGTTTATACGGTTGTCAGCTTGTTGTGTGGAAAAATTGCCAGATGCGTTGTTAAGCTTTGTCAGAACTGTCAAATCCAATAGTATTTATGGACAGCATTGCCAACAGAAAAATTATCTTACAATGGTGCCATTGTCAGATGCATTAATTTCAACACATCTGCCAATAAAACAAGAGCTTACAATGTCTGACAATTATCTGATAATGGCAAAGTAGAGTGTTCTCACGATTGTCAGATGTCTGACAATATTATTGTCTTACAATGAACTGACAATGCTTTTTCTTGCAACGTTGCAAGACAAAAATTGTAAGTTTAGACGGTTGTGAGACATTTTCTGAACATTTTTCTGACAATATTGTAAGATATGTCAATATGCTGACAACGTACTGACAATGAAAAATTGGTACCAAAAGGTAAATTGTTAGTTCAGACGATTGTAACAAAACCTTACAATTTCATTGTCAGACAATTGTCAGACAATAAATTTATCTGCCAACAAAAATTGTCAGTTTACACGGTTGTCAGCTTGTTGTGTGGAAAAATTGCCAGATACATTGTTAAGCTTTGTCAGAACTGTCAAATCCAATAGTATTTATGGACAGCATTGCCCTCAGAAAAATTATCTTACAATGATGCCATTGTCAGATGCATTAATTTAAACACATATGCCAATAAAACAAGAGCTTACAATGTCTGACAATTATCTGATAATGGCAAAGTAGAGTGTTCTCACGATTGTCAGATGTCTGACAATATTATTGTCTTACAATGAACTGACAATGCTTTTTCTTGCAACGTTGCAAGACAAAAATTGTAAGTTTAGACGGTTGTGAGACATTTTCTGAACATTTTTCTGCCAATATTGTAAGATATGTCAATATGCTGACAACGTACTGACAATGAAAAATTGTTACCAAAAGGTAAATTGTTAGTTCAGACGATTGTAAGAAAACCTTACAATTTCATTGTCAGACAATTGTCAGACAATAAATTTATCTGCCAACAAAAATTGTCAGTTTACATGGTTGTCAGCTTGTTGTGTGGAAAAATTGCCAGATGCGTTGTTAAGCTTTGTCAGAACTGTCAAATCCAATAGTATTTATGGACAGCATTGCCAACAGAAAAATTATCTTACAATGGCGCCATTGTCAGATGCATTAATTTAAACACATCTGCCAATAAAACAAGAGCTTACAATGTCTGACAATTATCATGATAATGGCAAAGTAGAGTGTTCTCACGATTGTCAGATGTCTGACAATATTATTGTCTTACAATGAACTGACAATGCTTTTTCTTGCAACGTTGCAAGACAAAAATTGTAAGTTTAGACGGTTGTGAGACATTTTCTGAACATTTTTCTGACAATATTGTAAGATCTGCCAATCGTCTGTACATAGCTTAAGTTTAGACGGTTGTGAGACATTTTCTGAACATTTTTCTGACAATATTGTAAGATCTGCCAATCGTCTGTACAAAGCTTTAGATATATGTGGTAAAAAACATCATAATTGGTTCATTTTATTTGTTCCTTTTAATTTAATGAACCTCAAGTCTTGCACATACATATGTACTTTTTTACAAGCAAAGTAATGTCAAGTGAACTCTTAAAAAGTGGGAAGAAAATTGCTGATGCAGCAAACGAAAAATATATTATTAATAATTTTAATTAATTTAAAGTTCTACAGCCAAAGAAAAAGCTGAAAAGGATGCGAAAAAAGTTGCCTGGGCGGCAGATGTTGGAAAAAGCAAAAAGAAGTCTTCTACTCCTGATGAAGAAATCTCACCCAATGAGTATTTTAAGTTGCGTACAGCTGCTGTAACCGAACAAAAAAAAGCTTCCGAATCACATACCTATCCACAAAAGTTTCATGCCAGTATTTCTTTAGCAAACTACATCATTAAATATTCTAATCTTAGGGATGGTGAAATGTTAGAGAACGATCAGTTGAGGTATGTATGTTTTGTAATAATAAGAAACAACTTCACTGTTTGAGCGGTACGTTAAGAGTGTTTTTATTTATTCATTTTACTTACTCGCTTCAATACTTAGTTGCTTAAATAGTAGTAAGTAATTTGAAGAGGTAGTAGGCCGACAGTGCTGCCACTACACCTCCCTTCTTTTAAAGAAAAAATATAAATTAATTATAACTTATAATAGAAAAATATTTATATTTGTTTTTGTTTTAAAAATATTTATATTATTGAAAATGTTGATATCTTTGAAAATGTTTATAATTATAATTATATTTTTAGTTTAGATAGTTTTAAGTTTTTAAAAGTTTATTGTGATTGAATTTTTAGTTTAAATAGTTTAAAAGGTTGAGGCACATAGGCATTGATCATATGCCTATTCACCTCCCTTTTTATAAAAAAATGTTGCACCAAGCAAGATGATCAGTCTTGCTTGTTCCAAGATTTTCCATAATATAATTTTTAAATTACCAATTATATATTTATGTTATTGTTATATATTATTATACTAGCTTATACAAATAAAAGAATATTTTAGGAATGTACATTAGAAATTTTGTTTTAATCTTATAAAAATTTTTAGTTTAAATTTTTAAAAATATGTTTAATAGTAAATATCAAAAAACTATTTTTTTTGTATTAAATGTTTTGATTTTCAAAAGAAATAAAAAAATTTGTTTATTATTTTTTTTCTTCGTTTGTACATTGTGTTTTTTTTTCTTATTGTTGTTAGTACTTAAAATAAATTTATTATAATAAAAATTTGTTTTTCCATATTATTTGCTTATAATTTTCAATATTTTTTTTTAAAATTTCACAACTTTTATCTTAAATGGAAATAAAAAGTTTTGTAAATTTATTACAAATTTTGTTTTATTATTGTTTTTTTTTTTTTAAATAGGTCATATTTTATTAGACATGTGCTATGTATCTGACACCGTGTAACAATTGGGATCAGGGGATAGTGCCCACCAGACACCACCCCTTCGACTGTTGAGCCAATGGCCCAGCAGGAAGCGCCTTCCTCCAATTGTTCATCTAGTGCTGTATTTTAAATGACATAAAGAAAAAAAAAATTTTTTTTAAATGATTTCAATGTTTTTTTTTAACATCTTAGTGCCCTGTTCTTTTACTTCCTTAAATTGTATATCTGATATGATACATAAATTATATTTTGGCCATTCTGCTCTGCAAATATTGCGATTATTGGCTGTAGCCTCGAAAGCAAGTAGACTCATCTATTTGTTTCGTTTATAATCCAAATTTGACAGGTAGCAGTTTCTTTAAAATTTTATATATTCTTATGCGCTTTTTTTTTTTTGTTGTTTTATCAATGTAAATAATTTTTTTTGTTTTAATTTTTAGCACTTTTTT
Source organism: Lypha dubia (assembly GCA_947311025.1). Taxonomy (NCBI): domain Eukaryota; kingdom Metazoa; phylum Arthropoda; class Insecta; order Diptera; family Tachinidae; genus Lypha; species Lypha dubia. The sequence continues at coordinate 99,790,456 of OX371260.1, read as the reverse complement.
TTTTGAAATCATAAACTTGCAGTGTTATATTGTTTTGCTCTTCACTGTGTTTCTTTTTTTCTCTGTGTCATAAAAAAATTTGTTCTAATACATATATATATGTATGTATTTATTTATATAAGTATATGTACATATATATCTCTTTACTTATATATATTTATTCATACATCTATACATATTTATGTATTTATATATTTATTTACATAGACATGTATGTATATGTTTGCTTATTCATATATGTTTGTATTGAAGTATGTTTGTATTTATGTGTATATAAGTACATAGGTAAATAAAAAATTTTAATATATACATATTTATAAATACTTATATTTTACACTTCGTTGTCATCTGTCTTTGTTGCTGATATTCCTTTGTTTTTGCTGTTTATTTTCGTGATACGTTTGTTTTGTTGTCTTCGTTTGAGGTTGTTCGTTGTTGTTGTAATAATAAATTAGAAGAACTTTACTTGTTGACACTTTTTTTTCTCCAGTTTTTGTTCTTGTTGTTGTTTTCGTACATTTTTCAGTTGGTTTGGTTTCTTTGTTTTAATTTGTTGGTTGTTATTGTTATTGTTGATGATATTTGTTGATTTTTTTTTTCTTGTATTTTATTTTATACTTTTCTTTTGACTTATTTAGTATATGTATGAGCATTGTTTTTCTTTACTTTTCCATTTTTTTCTTGTAATGTTTTTAAATTTTCATTTTTTATTTCAGGTATTTCTACTTTTATTGTTTGTTCTGTATTTTTATGTTTAATGTTGTGATTGTTGTGTTTTTTTTTATTTAAAATATTTTAAATTTGTGTACATAAGTTGTTGTAGAAGCATTTAGAAGTATTTTTGTAGTGCCTATTTGTTAAAATTTTTTTTTTGATGATAGGCATGAAAAGAGTTTAGTTTTGTATTTTCATTTTTTTTGTTTTAAAATTTTTTTGTTTTTAAAGTTTTCTTCTTTTCCTTTTTTTTCATGGTATTATTTCAGCAGTAAATTTGAAAGTATATTTTGTTTAACACTAAAATTTTTCACTTTATTTTCATGTTTATTTATATGTTTCTTTTTCATTTTGTTTCAGTAGTGGTTCAGTTAATTGTTCATATATTTCATTTTGTTTCTTCCATTTGTCTTCCGTATGTTTCATTTTTCATTTCGTTACTTTTTTGGTCTTTCTTCTTTTCAGTTAATTTTTCCCCGATTTTATTCTTGTTACTAGGTGTTTTTTTTTCTGTACCTGTTTTTTCCACTACATTTTTCGTTTATGTTCTATTTTTTTCGGTAGCCATCTTTTTTTTCGAATAACGGGTTTTTTTTTGTATTTATACTGTTTTTTTAAATTTGTCTTTAGCAGGATTTTTTTTTTTTAATTGGTACAGTTATACCCAAAACTTTGCTTATTTCTTTATTTTTCAGGAATTTTTAGTTAAACAGTTTTTTTTTCCCAATTTTAGATTTTTATTTTATTTAGATTTTACGATGTTTGCGTGGTTGCTATTGTTAACAAACACAACGATCAAACACTTTCTTGGAAACAAAACTAGTTTTGTCTTTTAGTTTTTATTTAATAATTTATTTAATATGTAATTGGTTTTTAAAATGAAATTTATCGCAGCGGCTTTCACATTATACTGCTTTTTAAATAATTTTGTTTTTGTTTTCTAGAGTTTGGTTTTTTAATATATGTATGTATGTTTGTACCTTTTATATTTAGTAGTTTTTTTTTTTTTTTTAGTTCATGATTATTTTTTGTTTTTATAAAATTGATTTTTATTTTTTCTTAGTTTTTCTAAGACTATTTAATTTTCCTTTTTTTCCACTTCTCCATTTTTTCTTTTAAAAAGAAATTTTTTTTATAAATGAGAACTTACTCGTTTGGTTGGTGTGTGCAGAGTCATTTATTTTATTTTTCATTTTTTCTTTTAAAAAATTTTTTTTTATATTTAATTTGCCGTCACAAATTCAGTAGTCACGGTCGCCATGTAATAATAAGAAACAACTTCACTGTTTGAGCGGTACGTTAAAAGTGTTTTTATTTATTCATTTTACTTACTCGCTAATTCAATACTTAGTTGCTTAAATAGCATTATAGCCCGTTCAGCGTGGCGCGAAATTAAGTAATTTCCTGATTTCGACCGAAATCAAGTTGAAATTATGTAATTTCGCATGCGTTTTGACAATTCCCAAATTAAGTCATTTTACTTAATTTCGCCGAAATCAACTTGAAATTACAATAATCAACCCTGTTTTTGCGATAAAATCCCTTTTTGTTTTTGTTCCAACCGTGCTCATATGCACAACCATGTTTATCGACAAAAAGTGACGTTTGTTCAAAAAATATATTGAACTAAATATTTAAAACAGAAATTTTTAATTATATGTTAGTTTTTTGAAATTTAATAGTATATATACATATACAATTAGAATAGCAAAGTAAGTACATGCATAAATACCTACGCATATTAAAAAAAAAACACACTTATAGACCCCCACCTGGATAACAATCTTGTCGCGATGTGGTGGCTTAAGTACTGGCTGTGGTGTCTGCCTTTTGCTCGGAAACTATGGGGTCAATGCTAAGCTTCCCCACAGTGCCTCCGAGCCAAAGACACGAAACTATAAAGGCCGGTATACTAAAGGTTATCCAACCCCTAAGCCGAGGTGTTACGCGACGAAAAAATGCTTAAGCTCCAAGAAGAATTATTACAATTAGAAAAAGAAAAAATAGAAATAATAAAAAAAAAAAAATACTTGGTTGAGTGCCGTTTCATGTTTCATAACGAACTATTTTTTTTTGTGTACATAATATAGAAATAAAACAAGTGAACTATTTTTTATTTATTGATTATTTTTATTTAAAAGATATTCTGCTAAGCAATCTCTTATCGATTTTCCAAGGTCGCTATTATCATAATATTCAGCGTTTGGTGGCTGAGGTCTCATAGTATTTTCGAAAATTTTTTGAGCTTCCAGCCACTGTTCACTCACAAAGTCATTTTCTTCTATTAAAAAATTGTGTAGGACGCAACATGCTTTTATAATTTTGTTAGTGTTGTTAATGTTATTATCTATTCCTTTCCCAATTCTCCTGAATCTAGATTTTAGGTGACCGAAAGCATTCTCCACAACTCTGCGACACTTGGAGAGGTTGTAATTAAAGTTTTTTTCACTATCTGATGCGGCAGTACTGAAGGGATAAGGTTTCATTAAATGTTCCGACAATCTAAATTCTAAATCTGGCAATTTTTGCCACACAACAATCTAAAAACCGAGTGATGATTGTTGGCAGATAAATTTGTTGTCTGACAATGAAATTGTAAGGTTTTCTTATAATCGTTTGAAGTGACAGTTTACCTTTTGGTAACAATTTTTCATTGTCAGTACGTTGCCAGCATATTGCCATATCTTACAATATTGTAAGATCTGCCAATTATCTGTACATAGCTTCACTGTAAAATTACAGTGGCTTTGTCAGTTGAATGCCATTTTTGCTTTCACAATTGGGTTTTGGCTTCATCTGACATAACCGATAATAGTTTCAAACAGCTGTCTTTGTGATGATAAATATTAATTTTCACGAGTGTTTTGTATTCATGCAAATAAAGTTTCCAAAAATCATTTCAAAATATAAAATAATTGCAACATGTTGTATGATTTCACTAATATCAGATATAACAATGAAAAATTAAGCAGGAAAAGGGGCTGTGCACATATGTATGTATTATGTAACGCTCCAGGGGGGGTTAAAGATTTGTTACGGATTGAAAATTTTGTACTGAAAAATTAGTAAAGTGTTACGGAAGGGGTATAAAATCTCTGAAAACAGCGTTACATAATATGTGCACAGCCCCAAAGATAAAACCTGCTATATGGAATCAAAATGGTTACTAAGAAGAGACACTGGACTTTACTTCCCTTCAATGGTAATGGACGAGATGCGCTTGGAAGATACGAAAGGAATTTCGTATTAACTGGTAATAAGACTACAATTTATATGGAAGTGTTTATTAAAGTTTTGACAGTTTACCATAATGCTGTACAGGGTTTGTAATTCATTTATATTATAAGTAACTATGCAGGGTTCGTAGTTCATCCATCAGTTGTACGTTACGTTAATGTTTATTACGTTAACTGCTATATACTTTACATCCGCTTTGTTTTACTTATTAAAGCTATATTGTAAATTCAATTAATATAAGTATTACAGTTAAATTCATTATACAAAACTTCAATATAAATTATGTTTAGGTGTAAATTAGAAAAGTAAACATTATGACATTTTGAGATCACAGTAAATTTAGATTACAAATTTAAGCGATTGAGTGGCTTCATCCTTCTTGCTTGGTGAGAAGACTTCTCGTTGATGTTGTTGCGATGACCGTTGAATTGTTGGTGTTTCGGGTTGACTTTGTTGTTGCATGTTCGTGTCTTGTGCAGGCAGAAACTGAACCCATTATGAATTTGAGCAGAGTTGCCATTTTGGTGCTTTTCGGGTATTTTTTGGTTCTTTTTTTCTGAAGCAATACCCGAAATTTTGCTAAATACCCGTTTTTGGAAAGCGGGTATTTATAGTGCTTTTAACAATTTATCACAGTGCTTTTAGGTGCGTTTTAAACTTAGCTTGGGAATAATGATTAGTAATCCTAATGATTAGAAATTGGATTAGAAATTTTAATTGTGCTGAAAAATTGATTAATTATGATTAGTTAGCCATTTTAGACGATTACTAATTGATTAGATTTGAAATAATCAAAAATCTAATCACAATTAGTGACGATTAGCATTTTTAATCAAATCTAATCAAAACTAATCAAAAAAATAATTGATTAGATTTCTTGATTATTTTTGATTAGATTTGATTAGATCCACTATTTTTAACTATTCTTGTGAAAAGAAAATATTTATTTATCACATTTGTTGCTATATTTACATAATGTAACAGTTTTTGAATATTGCATAAAATTGCATACGGTGCATGTGTGCTGATTCTGCTTATATATAATTAAAAAAAAATCTAATCACAATTAGTGACGATTAGCTTTTGTAATCAAATCTAATCAAAAATAGTCAAGAAATCTAATCAATTATTTTTTTGATTAGTTTTGATTAGATTTGATTGAAGAGCTTATTCATTATTGTAGAAGCCTTAAATAAAACACTTGTTGTGAGCTTAATGATTATGACACGAATGCACAGGTAACCAGATATGAAGAAAACAAAAAAAATTGGACTTGGATCATATTTTATTTGTCATAACGAGACACCGTGAAAAAGAGACAACATTAGTGTGTTTGTTATGAAGATAAACAAAACGAAAAGCAAAATATACATACGTACATATATGCTGGAAATTTGCCAAATGGTGGTGGTTTTTAACTTACATACACACATGCATACATACATACTTGATAAATTCTGATATTTTGCAGATATTATAGTGATAAAATACAAACGATCAGTGAAAACCAACTTAAATTAATTAATTAATAATATTTTTAATGTGAATTAGAGAAATATATGGATATTTAATTAATTTTGCGATTTATAATTTTAATTTGGATAGAAATAAAGCACAAAGAAAAAAACGAAAACTTGAGACTGTATGAGTGTATACAAACTAGTATGCAAAATCTTCCGTCTCGAGTCACTTCTATGTATTCTATGACGAATGTTCTATTCTTTTCTTTATTGTTCTCTCTATACCTACAACTAATTGATGCCATCGAGTCTCGTCGAGTCTCGATAACATAGATTTACATGCAAAGTGCCAGAGATGGCACTACACCTCCCTTTTTTATTAATAAAAAAAATATAAATTAATTATAACTTATAATTTAATAAGACTTGAGAATATTTATATATTTTTTTTAAAGAATTTTATATTTTGTTTTTAATTTGAAAATATTTGTATTTTGTTCTTAAAGTTTGGAAACATAAGCATTGTCCACCTACCTATGCACCTCCCTTTTTATAAAAAAATGTTGAATTAAACCGAAGTGATCAGTCTCGTTAGATTCAGCATTTTCCAACATTATATAAAAGAAAAAAAAATTTTATATTTTGTTTTAATTTTTTACAAATTTTGATTGATTTTTTTTTTTTTATGTAAGTATCTAAAAATATTTTTAATGTTAAATGTTTGATTTTGCAAAAAGAATAAAAAAAATTTTATTTCTTATTTTTGTTTTGTTTGTTTGTAGGAAAATTTAGTTTAAAAATTTTTTATACAAAGTTTTTGTTAATTCGATTTATTTTGATATTATTTAATTAATTTTCTTTTCTTCTGTTTGAGTATATTTTTGACCTTAGATTACTTAAGGTATAAATTTATATATTTTCAAGTTTTGTTTTTAAATAAATGTATGAATAGATTTAATTTAAATTTTGGGTTTTTGTTGTTATATATATATAACGACGTTATTATAATAAAGTTTTGTGATATTCGTATTATTTGTTCAATTTCTACAAATTTAGTTTAATAATATATATAATATGTTATTTTTGTTTTTTTTTTTTTTTTAAAGGTTTTGTTTTTAAATAAACAAATTTATAGTTTAATACAAATTTTTATGTTTTTTTTTTCATAACATGTTATTATTATTAGTTATTAATAAAGTTATTGTAACATACAGTGTTCATACAGTGATGTAAAAATGTTAAAATTATTTCAAATGATTTCAAATCTTAATGCCATGTTCTCTTTTTATAAATTGTATATATATTTTGGGAAATAAATTATATTTTGGCCATTCTGCACCGTAAATGTTGTGATTATTGGCCGTAGCCTCGAAAGCAATTAGACTAATCTATTTGTTTCGTTAATAAACTCAAATTTAACAGGTGGCAGTTGTTTAAAAAAATTTTTTTTTTTTTTAATATATATATATTAGTTTTATGCGCTTCTTTCTTTCATCAATGTAAATAATTTTTTTCTAATTTTGGCAGATTTTTGCTGAAATCAAGTGAGAATCTATAATAAATTTTCAGTGTGCATTGTTTTGCTCTTCACTGTTTTTCATTTCATCTTTGTGTATAGTATATAAAAATAAAATTTTTTCCATACATACTACATATGTATATGAATCACTATGATTTTTTTCATTTATATGTATTTAACAATACAAAATTCAATGTATGTATATACATAGTTATTGACATGTATTTATTTATATTTATACACATCTAAATATGTGAAAGGTTTCAAATTGTTTATGTTTGTTTTGTTTTTGTTGTTTACAATGAATATATGTATGTTTTTATTTTTTGTTTGTTTTTTTTTTTTTGATAAAACTACCCTTAAGCTTCGTTTTCACTCTTCGCAAGCACATACATATGTACGTCCAACTCGTATACATATGTATGTATATAAAATTTCCAACATAAATAACGCAAGATTTTTTTCCATTATTTTTTCATTTTTTTAAATTTTTTTTTCATTCATTTATTTATATTTACGTTTGATTATATATTAAAATTTTACAATTAAATTGTAATGTATATTGTATTTGTGTCATTTATGTGTGTATGTTTCTGTTTGTGTTTGACTGTATATGCATGTGATTGTGTTAGAGTGTAACTAAGTGTTTAAATACATGTATATAAATGTGTATATAAAGTTTATTTTTTTGTGGTATATACATACATATGTATATAATTTGTATTTATTGTACAAATGTATTCTATATATATAATAATAATAAATTGTGAAATTGATATGAGTATGTAATATAATATAATATGTATGTGTTTGCATGCTTCTATTACCCACGTTGCTATACGTTTTTGCTGTCTTCTTTGTTTCTTCGTTTTGAATTGGTTGTTATTGTTGTGTCTGTGTTGTATATATTGATGTTTTTATTCTGTTGGTTTTTGGGCTGGTTTTTTGTTGATGTTGTTGTTGTTGTTGTCTGAAACTTGTTGATACTTTTTTTTCAGTTTTCTTTCTGTTTTAGATTCTTTCTGTGTTTTAACTGTTGATTATTATTGTTGTATTTATTTTTGTTGTTTATATTTTAATTTTCAATATCATTTTTTTTCAGATTTTTGTTCTTGTTGGTGTTTTCGTTTAGTTTTATTTTTAATGTATGTATATAATTTTTCAATTTCATTTTTCATTTTTATTTCATTGTATTGTCATTTTGTTTCATTTTCATTTCGTTTCTTTTGATCTTTCGTTTTTCTATTCAATGTTTCATTTTTCGTTCCATATATTTCTTTTCAGCTTCCTTTCCTCAATTTTATTCTTGATTCAATATTTTTTTTTGTTGATTGGTTTTCCTATGAAATTGTACATACAGAGGCTCACAGTCAAAGTGGGCCAAAACTTTTTTCAAAACGTTTGTTATATATATTTTTTTGAAACTAACTCCACATATTTTATTACTTTCATAGTTTCTACGTTCACATAGTCATGAATGATTTAGTGATTTAAAATTATGGCTTCTTATGATTTTAATTTGTTTGATTGCATAAATAGTTTTAAGATTTTATCATTGCCATGTATTTTTATTTTTTTTTCATATTTTCCAATTTTTTCCGTTATTTCTTTTTTTCGTTTTCTCTATTCTTCTTTGTATAGTATATTCTTTCTCTTTAAATGGTTTATATTCATTTTGCTTTTCATGTACTTTTTGTTGCTGGGTGTGATATTTTTGTAACTGTTCTTTTATTTTAATTTGTTTTTAGTTCTTACTTTTTGTTGTCGGTCAAAGAAATATATTATGACCAGTTGGTTATATGTATATGTATTTGTTATGTTCTTGTGTTTTTTTTTATAAATTTTGAGTTGACTTTTGACACGACTGTACTTTTTTCTGTAGGTATATATGTATGTATTTTTTCTCTATTCATATTTTAATTTCTATTTCGTTTAATTTTCATATTTTTCGTTTATAGGTATTCTATTTTATTTTAATTTAAACTTCATTATTGTTTGTGTTAAAAATTTGTAAAACTTTTTGTTTAAAGTATTTCTTCTTGTGTTGTTTTGTTGTACGTATTATTTTTTTTATTTTGATAACTGTTGATCATTTTATTTGTATGTTTCAATAATTATATTGTTGTTCTAATGTTCGTAATAATCCAACTTAGGTTTACATCTACTTATATCTATATACATAAATAAAAATGAAACGTTGTCCGATGCTAAGCGCATAACTTGAGAACGGCTACACCGATTTCGCTAATTTTACATATTATTGCTTAAAGTGCTCCGAGAATGGTTTATAGCACAAAAAACTGACCACACCCACTCTTACGCCTACTTTTTCTATTTATCTAAAATCGAACAACGGCGGGACTGATTCAGCTAATTTTTTGTTCTAATGTTCGTAATAACCCAACATAGGTTTACAACTTCTATATAAATAAAAATTAAACGTTGTCCGTTGCTAAGCGCATAACTTGAGAACGGCTACACCGATTTCGCTAATTTTTTCATCTTATTGCTTAAAGTGCTCCGAGAATGGTTTATAGCTCAAAAAATTGTCCACACCCACTCTTACGCCTACTTTTTCTATTTATCTAAAATCGAACAACGGCGGGACTGATTCAGCTAATTTTTTGTTCTAATGTTCGTAATAACCCAACTTAGGTTTACAACTTCTATATAAATAAAAATGAAACGTTGTCCGATGCTAAGCGCATAACTTGAGAACTGCTACACCGATTTCGCTAATTTTTACATATTATTGCTTAAAGTGCTCCGAGAATGGTTTATAGCACAAAAAATTGACCACACCCACTCTTACGCCTACATTTTCTATTTATCTAAAATCGAACAACGGCGCGACTAATATAGCTAATTTTTTGTTCTAATGTTCGTAATAACCCAACTTAGGTTTACATCTACTTATATCTAAGTATATATATAAAAATGAAACGTTGTCCGATGCTAAGCGCATAACTTGAGAACTGCTACACCGATTTCGCTAATTTTTACATATTATTGCTTAAAGTGCTCCGAGAAAGGTTTATAGCACAAAAAATTGACCACACCCACTCTTACGCCTACTTTTTCTATTTATCTAAAATCGAACAACGGCGCGACTGATTTAGCTAATTTGTTGTTCTAATGTTCGTAATAACCCAACTTAGGTTTACATCTACTTATATCTATATAAATAAAAATGAAACGTTGTCCGATGCTAAGCGCATAACTTGAGAACTGCTACACCGATTTCGCAAATTTTTACATATTATTGCTTAAAGTGCTCCGAGAATGGTTTATAGCACAAAAAATTGTCCACACCCACTCTTACGCCTACTTTTTCTATTTATCTAAAATCGAACAACGGCGCGACTGATTTAGCTAATTTTTTGTTCTAATGTTCGTAATAACCCAACTTAGGTTTACATCTACTTATATCTATATAAATAAAAATGAAACGTTGTCCGTTGCTAAGCGCATAACTTGAGAACTGCTACACCGATTTCGCTAATTTTTACATATTATTGCTTAAAGTGCTCCGAGAAAGGTTTATAGCACAAAAAATTTACCACACCCACTCTTACGCCTACTTTTTCTATTTATCTAAAATCGAACAACGGCGCGACTGATATAGCTAATTTTTTGTTCTAATGTTCGTAATAACCCAACTTAGGTTTACATCTACTTATCTTAATATATAAAAAATCCGTGTCACTGTGTATGTTTCGAATAAACTCAAAAACGAGTCAACTGATATTCATGAAAATTGGCATATATATGTAATTTGGTCCAACTTATATGATAGGATAGTTATTATTTAAATTAATGGCCTGGGGGCGGAGGGGCGTGGCTCTTTATATATATAATTCTACTGTACGTGCGTTGTAACTGAACTCCTCCTAAACGGCTGGACCGATTTGCATAAATTTTTTTGTATGCGTTTGGGTGGCGCCCCGGGTGGTTTAGATTTACAATTCGGTCCAATTGGAAAAAGGGGCGTGGTACCTCCCATACAAACCACATATTAAAAATCTATTATTTCTGCTCCTGATAACGGTATTTGAACAAAATTTGGTACGTCGGTTTGGTGTGCATTTTTTAAGTGCTGCTGCAAATATGGGCGGGATTGGACAAAGGGGCGTGGTACCTCTCATACAAACCACAAATTAAAAATCTATTATTTCTGCTCCTGATAATGGTATTTGAACAAAATTTGGTATGTCGGTTTGGTGTGCATTTTTTAAGTGCTGCTGCAAATATGGGCGGGATTGGACAAAGGGGCGTGTTACCTCTCATACAAAGCACAAATTAAAAATCTATTATTTCTGCTCCTGATAATGGTATTTGAACAAAATTTTGTATGTCGGTTCAGTGTGCATTTTTTTAGTGTTGCTGCAAATATGGGCGGGATTGGACAAAGTGGCGTGGTACCTCCCATTCAAACCACATATTAAAAATCTATTATTTCTGCTCCTGATAACGGTATTTGAACAAAATTTGGTACGTCGGTTTGGTGTGCATTTCTTAAGTGCTGCTGCAAATATGGGCGGGATTGGACAAAGGGGCGTGTTACCTCTCATACAAACCACAAATTAAAAATCTATTATTTCTGCTCCTGATAATGGTATTTGAACAAAATTTTGTATGTCGGTTCAGTGTGCATTTTTTTAGTGTTGCTGCAAATATGGGCGGGATTGGACAAAGGGGCGTGATACCTCCCATATATCCCAAAAATTTTAATCGCCATATTTTGGGCATTTTTTGACCTACGTCGATGATATTTGGTACATATTGTATTGGCATAATTTGGAATACGTACCAGGAGAAAAGTGGGTGGGACCACGCCCCTTTTTAAGAAAATTAAAAATCGTAATATAGTCTTAACTACTGGACCGATTGTCATTAAATTTTCACAATAGGATATATAAATACTTTTAATTTTATTTTATAACGAGGGGGGTAGCGAAGCACACCGGGATAAGGTAGTATCTATATAAATAAAAATGAAACGTTGTCCGATGCTAAGCGAATAACTTGAGAACGGCTACACCGATTTCGCTAATTTTTACATATTATTGCTTAAAGTGCTCCGAGAATGGTTTATAGCACAAAAAATTGACCACACCCACTCTTACGCCTAATTTTTCTATTTATCTAAAATCGAACAACGGCGCGACTAATTTAGCTAATTTTTTGTTCTAATGTTCGTAATAACCCAACTTAGGTTTACATCTACTTATATCTATATAAATAAAAATGAAACGTTGTCCGATTCTAAGCGCATAACTTGAGAACGCTACACCGATTTCGCTAATTTTTACATATTATTGCTTAAAGTGCTCCGAGAATGGTTTATAGCACAAAAAATTGACCACACCCACTCTTACGCCTACTTTTTCTATTTATCTAAAATCGAACAACGGCGCGACTAATTTAGCTAATTTTTTGTTCTAATGTTCGTAATAACCCAACTTAGGTTTACATCTACTTATATCTATATAAATAAAAATGAAACGTTGTCCGATGCTAAGCGAATAACTTGAGAACGTTACACCGATTTCGCAAATTTTTACATATTATTGCTTAAAGTGCTCCGAGAATGGTTTATAGCACAAAAAATTGTCCACACCCACTCTTACGCCTACTATTTCTATTTATCTAAAATCGAACAACGGCGCGACTGATTTAGCTAATTTGTTGTTCTAATGTTCGTAATAACCCAACTTAGGTTTACAACTTCTATATAAATAAAAATGAAACGTTGTCCGTTGCTAAGCGCATAACTTGAGAACTGCTACACCGATTTCGCTAATTTTTACATATTATTGCTTAAAGTGCTCCGAGAATGGTTTATAGCACAAAAAATTGACCACACCCACTCTTACGCCTACTTTTTCTATTTATCTAAAATCGAACAACGGCGCGACTAATTTAGCTAATTTTTTGTTCTAATGTTCGTAATAACCCAACTTAGGTTTACATCTACTTATATCTATATAAATAAAAATAAAACGTTGTCCGATGCTAAGCGCATAACTTGAGAACTGCTACACCGATTTCGCTAATTTTTACATATTATTGCTTAAAGTGCTCCGAGAATGGTTTATAGCACAAAAAATTGTCCACACCCACTCTTACGCCTACTATTTCTATTTATCTAAAATCGAACAACGGCGGGACTGATTCAGCTAATTTTTTGTTCTAATGTTCGTAATAACCCAACTTAGGTTTACAACTTCTATATAAATAAAAATGAAACGTTGTCCGATGCTAAGCGCATAACTTGAGAACTGCTACACCGATTTCGCTAATTTTTACATATTATTGCTTAAAGTGCTCCGAGAATGGTTTATAGCACAAAAAATTGTCCACACCCACTCTTACGCCTACTTTTTCTATTTATCTAAAATCGAACAACGGCGCGACTGATTTAGCTAATTTGTTGTTCTAATGTTCGTAATAACCCAACTTAGGTTTACATCTACTTATCTTAATATATAAAAAATCCGTGTCACTGTGTATGTTTCGAATAAACTCAAAAACGAGTCAACTGATATTCATGAAAATTGGCATATATATGTAATTTGGTCCAACTTAGATGATAGGATAGTTATTATTTAAATTAATGGCCTGGGGGCGGAGGGGCGTGGCAAAATGTTTGTACCGTATACGAAGCTAGACCGCTGGACCGATCCTTCTGAAACTTTGTCAGCATGTTACTCAAACTCCAGCATAAATAATAGGAAATTTTTTTTCGTCCACGCCTACTTTAACGCCCATTTTTTAATAATATAAAAATCTAAATGTTTCCGAATAAACTCAAAAACGAGTCAACTGATATTCATGAAAATTGGCATATATATGTAATTTGGTCCAACTTATATGATAGGATAGTTATTATTTAAATTAATGGCCTGGGGGCGGAGGGGCGTGGCTCTTTATATATATAATTCTACTGTACGTGCGTTGTAACTGAACTCCTCCTAAACGGCTGGACCGATTTGCATAAATTTTTTTGTATGCGTTTGGGTGGCGCCCCGGGTGGTTTAGATTTACAATTCGGTCCAATTGGAAAAAGGGGCGTGGTACCTCCCATACAAACCACATATTAAAAATCTATTATTTCTGGTCCTGATAACGGTATTTGAACAAAATTTGGTACGTCGGTTTGGTGTGCATTTTTTAAGTGCTGCTGCAAATATGGGCGGGATTGGACAAAGGGGCGTGGTACCTCTCATACAAACCACAAATTAAAAATCTATTATTTCTGCTCCTGATAATGGTATTTGAACAAAATTTGGTATGTCGGTTTGGTGTGCATTTCTTAAGTGCTGCTGCAAATATGGGCGGGATTGGACAAAGGGGCGTGTTACCTCTCATACAAAGCACAAATTAAAAATCTATTATTTCTGCTCCTGATAATGGTATTTGAACAAAATTTTGTATGTCGGTTCAGTGTGTATTTTTTTAGTGTTGCTGCAAATATGGGCGGGATTGGACAAAGGGGCGTGGTACCTCCCATTCAAACCACATATTAAAAATCTATTATTTCTGCTCCTGATAACGGTATTTGAACAAAATTTGGTACGTCGGTTTGGTGTGCATTTCTTAAGTGCTGCTGCAAATATGGGCGGGATTGGACAAAGGGGCGTGTTACCTCTCATACAAACCACAAATTAAAAATCTATTATTTCTGCTCCTGATAATGGTATTTGAACAAAATTTTGTATGTCGGTTCAGTGTGCATTTTTTTAGTGTTGCTGCAAATATGGGCGGGATTGGACAAAGGGGCGTGATACCTCCCATATATCCCAAAAATTTAAATCGCCATATTTTGGGCATTTTTTTTACCTACGTCGATGATATTTGGTACATATTGTATTGGCATAATTTGGAATACGTACCAGGAGAAAAGTGGGTGGGACCACGCCCCTTTTTAAGAAAATTAAAAATCGTAATATAGTCTTAAGTACTGGACCGATTGTCATTAAATTTTCACAATAGGATATATAAATACTTTTAATTTTATTTTATAACGAGGGGGTAGCGAAGCACACCGGGATAAGCTAGTATCTATATAAATAAAAATGAAACGTTGTCCGATGCTAAGCGAATAACTTGAGAACGGCTACACCGATTTCGCTAATTTTTACATATTATTGCTTAAAGTGCTCCGAGAATGGTTTATAGCACAAAAAATTGACCACACCCACTCTTACGCCTACTTTTTCTATTTATCTAAAATCGAACAACGGCGCGACTGATTTAGCTAATTTGTTGTTTTAATGTTCGTAATAACCCAACTTAGGTTAACATCTACTTATATCTATATAAATAAAAATGAAACGTTGTCCGATGCTAAGCGCATAACTTGAGAACTGCTACACCGATTTCGCTAATTTTTACATATTATTGCTTAAAGTGCTCCGAGAATGGTTTATAGCATAAAAAATTGACCACACCCACTCTTACGCCTACTTTTTCTATTTATCTAAAATCGAACAACGGCGCGACTAATTTAGCTAATTTTTTGTTCTAATGTTCGTAATAACCCAACTTAGGTTTACATCTACTTATATCTATATAAATAAAAATAAAACGTTGTCCGATGCTAAGCGCATAACTTGAGAACGCTACACCGATTTCGCTAATTTTTACATATTATTGCTTAAAGTGCTCCGAGAATGGTTTATAGCACAAAAAATTGACCACACCCACTCTTACGCCTACTTTTTCTATTTATCTAAAATCGAACAACGGCGCGACTAATTTAGCTAATTTTTTGTTCTAATGTTCGTAATAACCCAACTTAGGTTTACATCTACTTATATCTATATAAATAAAAATGAAACGTTGTCCGATGCTAAGCGCATAACTTGAGAACGCTACACCGATTTCGCTAATTTTTACATATTATTGCTTAAAGTGCTCCGAGAATGGTTTATAGCACAAAAAATTGTCCACACCCACTCTTACGCCTACTTTTTCTATTTATCTAAAATCGAACAACGGCGCGACTGATTTAGCTAATTTGTTGTTCTAATGTTCGTAATAACCCAACTTAGGTTTACATCTACTTATATCTATATAAATAAAAATAAAACGTTGTCCGATGCAAAGCGCATAACTTGAGAACGCTACTCCGATTTCGCTAATTTTTACATATTATTGCTTAAAGTGCTCCGAGAATGGTTTATAGCACAAAAAATTGACCACACCCACTCTTACGCCTACTTTTTCTATTTATCTAAAATCGAACAACGGCGCGACTGATTTAGCTAATTTGTTGTTCTAATGTTCGTAATAACCCAACTTAGGTTTACATCTACTTATATCTATATAAATAAAAATAAAACGTTGTCCGATGCTAAGCGCATAACTTGAGAACGCTACACCGATTTCGCTAATTTTTACATATTATTGCTTAAAGTGCTCCGAGAATGGTTTATAGCACAAAAAATTGACCACACCCACTCTTACGCCTACTTTTTCTATTTATCTAAAATCGAACAACGGCGCGACTAATTTAGCTAATTTTTTGTTCTAATGTTCGTAATAACCCAACTTAGGTTTACATCTACTTATATCTATATAAATAAAAATAAAACGTTGTCTGATGCTAAGCGCATAACTTGAGAACGCTACACCGATTTCGCTAATTTTTACATATTATTGCTTAAAGTGCTCCGAGAATGGTTTATAGCACAAAAAATTGACCACACCCACTCTTACGCCTACTTTTTCTATTTATCTAAAATCGAACCCAACTAAGGTTTACATCTACTTATATCTATATAAATAAAAATGAAACGTTGTCCGATGCTAAGCGCATAACTTGAGAACTGCTACACCGATTTCGCTAATTTTTACATATTATTGCTTAAAGTGCTCCGAGAATGGTTTATAGCACAAAAAATTGACCACACCCACTCTTACACCTACTTTTTCTATTTATCTAAAATCGAACAACGGTGCGACTGATTTAGCTAATTTGTTGTTCTAATGTTCGTAATAACCCAACTTAGGTTTACATCTACTTATATCTATATAAATAAAAATGAAACGTTGTCCGATGCTAAGCGCATAACTTGAGAACTGCTACACCGATTTCGCTAATTTTTACATATTATTGCTTAAAGTGCTCCGAGAATGGTTTATAGCACAAAAAATTGACCACACCCACTCTTACTACTACTTTTTCTATTTATCTAAAATCGAACAACGGTGCGACTGATTTAGCTAATTTGTTGTTCTAATGTTCGTAATAACCCAACTTAGGTTTACATCTACTTATATCTATATAAATAAAAATGAAACGTTGTCCGTTGCTAAGCGCATAACTTGAGAACTGCTACACCGATTTCGCTAATTTTTACATATTATTGCTTAAAGTGCTCCGAGAATGGTTTATAGCACAAAAAATTGACCACACCCACTCTTACGCCTACTTTTTCTATTTATCTAAAATCGAACAACGGCGCGACTAATTTAGCTAATTTTTTGTTCTAATGTTCGTAATAACCCAACTTAGGTTTACATCTACTTATATCTATATAAATAAAAATGAAACGTTGTCCGATGCTAAGCGCATAACTTGAGAACTGCTACACCGATTTCGCTAATTTTTACATATTATTGCTTAAAGTGCTCCGAGAATGGTTTATAGCACAAAAAATTGACCACACCCACTCTTACGCCTACTTTTTCTATTTATCTAAAATCGAACAACGGCGCGACTGATATAGCTAATTTTTTGTTCTAATGTTCGTAATAACCCAACTTAGGTTTACATCTACTTATCTTAATATATAAAAAATCCGTGTCACTGTGTATGTTTCGAATAAACTCAAAAACGAGTCAACTGATATGCATGAAAATTGGCATATAAATGTAATTTGGTCCAACTTAGATGATAGGATAGTTATTATTTAAATTAATGGCCTGGGGGCGGAGGGGCGTGGCAAAATGTTTGTACCGTATACGAAGCTAGACCGCTGGACCGATCCTTCTAAAACTTTGTCAGCATGTTACTCAAACTCCAGCATAAATAATAGGAAATTTTTTTTCGTCCACGCCTACTTTAACGCCCATTTTTTAATAATATAAAAATCTAAATGTTTCCGAATAAACTCAAAAACGAGTCAACTGATATTCATGAAAATTGGCATATATATGTAATTTGGTCCAACTTATATGATAGGATAGTTATTATTAAAATTAATGGCCTGGGGGCGGAGGGGCGTGGCTCTTTATATATATAATTCTACTGTACGTGCGTTGTAACTGAACTCCTCCTAAACGGCTGGACCGATTTGCATAAATTTTTTGTATGCGTTTGAGTGGCGCCCCGGGTGGTTTAGATTTACAATTTGGTCCAATTGGAAAAAGGGGCGTGGTACCTCCCATTCAAACCACATATTAAAAATCTATTATTTCTGCTCCTGATAACGGTATTTGAACAAAATTTGGTATGTCGGTTTGGTGTGCATTTTTTAAGTGCTGCTGCAAATATGGGCGGGATTGGACAAAGGGGCGTGGTACCTCTCATACAAACAACAAATTAAAAATCTATTATTTCTGCTCCTGATAATGGTATTTGAACAAAATTTGGTATGTCGGTTTGGTGTGCATTTCTTAAGTGCTGCTGCAAATATGGGCGGGATTGGACAAAGGGGCGTGTTACCTCTCATACAAACCACAAATTAAAAATCTATTATTTCTGCTCCTGATAATGGTATTTGAACAAAATTTTGTATGTCGGTTCAGTGTGCATTTTTTTAGTGTTGCTGCAATGGGCGGGATTGGAAAAAGGGGCGTGTTACCTCCCATTCAAACCACATATTAAAAATCTATTATTTCTGCTCCTGATAATGGTATTTGAACAAAATTTTGTATGTCGGTTCAGTGTGCATTTTTTTAGTGTTGCTGCAAATATGGGCGGGATTGGACAAAGGGGCGTGATACCTCCCATATATCCCAAAAATTTAAATCGCCATATTTTGGGCATTTTTTGACCTACGTCGATGATATTTGGTACATATTGTATTGGCATAATTTGGAATACGTACCAGGAGACAAGTGGGTGGGACCACGCCCCTTTTTCATAAAATTAAAAATCGTAATATAGTCTTAACTACTGGACCGATTGTCATTAAATTTTCACAATAGGATATATAAATACTTTTAATTTTATTTTATAACGAGGGGGGTAGCGAAGCACACCGGGATAAGCTAGTATCTATATAAATAAAAATGAAACGTTGTCCGATGCTAAGCGAATAACTTGAGAACGGCTACACCGATTTCGCTAATTTTTACATATTATTGCTTAAAGTGCTCCGAGAATGGTTTATAGCACAAAAAATTGACCACACCCACTCTTACGCCTACTTTTTCTATTTATCTAAAATCGAAAAACGGCGCGACTGATTCAGCTAATTTTTTGTTCTAATGTTCGTAATAACCCAACTTAGGTTTACAACTTCTATATAAATAAAAATGAAACGCTGTCCGTTGCTAAGCGCATAACTTGAGAACTGCTACACCGATTTCGCTTATTTTTACATATTATTGATTAAAGTGCTCCGAGAATGGTTTATAGCACAAA
This sequence comes from Lypha dubia, assembly GCA_947311025.1. Lineage (NCBI taxonomy): Eukaryota > Metazoa > Arthropoda > Insecta > Diptera > Tachinidae > Lypha > Lypha dubia. Next base: position 99,770,928 of record OX371260.1, on the reverse strand, counting down.
AAATTGACCACACCCACTCTTACGCCTACTTTTTCTATTTATCTAAAATCGAACAACGGCGCGACTGATTTAGCTAATTTGTTGTTCTAATGTTCGTAATAACCCAACTTAGGTTTACATCTACTTATATCTATATAAATAAAAATGAAACGTTGTCCGTTGCTAAGCGCATAACTTGAGAACTGCTACACCGATTTCGCTAATTTTTACATATTATTGCTTAAAGTGCTCCGAGAATGGTTTATAGCACAAAAAATTGACCACACCCACTCTTACGCCTACTTTTTCTATTTATCTAAAATCGAACCCAACTAAGGTTTACATCTACTTATATCTATATAAATAAAAATGAAACGTTGTCCGATGCTAAGCGCATAACTTGAGAACTGCTACACCGATTTCGCTAATTTTTACATATTATTGCTTAAAGTGCTCCGAGAATGGTTTATAGCACAAAAAATTGACCACACCCACTCTTACGCCTACTTTTTCTATTTATCTAAAATCGAACAACGGCGCGACTAATTTAGCTAATTTTTTGTTCTAATGTTCGTAATAACCCAACTTAGGTTTACATCTACTTATATCTATATAAATAAAAATGAAACGTTGTCCGATGCTAAGCGCATAACTTGAGAACGCTACACCGATTTCGCTAATTTTTACATATTATTGCTTAAAGTGCTCCGAGAATGGTTTATAGCACAAAAAATTGTCCACACCCACTCTTACGCCTACTTTTTCTATTTATCTAAAATCGAACAACGGCGCGACTGATTTAGCTAATTTGTTGTTCTAATGTTCGTAATAACCCAACTTAGGTTTACATCTACTTATATCTATATAAATAAAAATAAAACGTTGTCCGATGCTAAGCGCATAACTTGAGAACGCTACACCGATTTCGCAAATTTTTACATATTATTGCTTAAAGTGCTCCGAGAATGGTTTATAGCACAAAAAATTGACCACAACCACTCTTACGCCTACTTTTTCTATTTATCTAAAATCGAACAACGGCGCGACTAATTTAGCTAATTTTTTGTTCTAATGTTCGTAATAACCCAACTTAGGTTTACAACTTCTATATAAATAAAAATGAAACGCTGTCCGTTGCTAAGCGCATAACTTGAGAACTGCTACACCGATTTCGCTTATTTTTACATATTATTGATTAAAGTGCTCCGAGAATGGTTTATAGCACAAAAAATTGACCACACCCACTCTTACGCCTACTTTTTCTATTTATCTAAAATCGAACAACGGCGCGACTAATTTAGCTAATATTTTGTTCTAATGTTCGTAATAACCCAACTTAGGTTTACATCTACTTATATCTATATAAATAAAAATGAAACGTTCTCCGATGCTAAGCGAATAACTTGAGAACGCTACACCGATTTCGCAAATTTTTACATATTATTGCTTAAAGTGCTCCGAGAATGGTTTATAGCACAAAAAATTGACCACACCCACTCTTACGCCTACTTTTTCTATTTATCTAAAATCGAACAACGGTGCGACTGATTTAGCTAATTTGTTGTTCTAATGTTCGTAATAACCAAACTTAGGTTTACATCTACTTATATCTATATAAATAAAAATGAAACGTTGTCCGTTGCTAAGCGCATAACTTGAGAACTGCTACACCGATTTCGCTAATTTTTACATATTATTGCTTAAAGTGCTCCGAGAATGGTTTATAGCACAAAAAATTGACCACACCCACTCTTACGCCTACTTTTTCTATATATCTTTTAATGTTCAAATATCTTTATTTATTTTTAAATGTTTTCGTTACAAAGTTTTCTCTCGAAATCCTTTTTTTTTACATCAATTGAAAAATAAAAATTAAAAATAGTTTTTAAGGCCAAAGCCTTCTTGATAACTTCAGGATAGAGTAAAGTAACTTTAAAGACAGTATATTATAATACATTTATATACAATGTAGGTCTAAATCATTACGATTCGGCCAACTTGACCACCCAGTCGACCTCGATTGTAGAATATTATGTGCCACCTCAATCTATCCCTTCATCATCAACATTATCTTCTAAATATTCATAGTCGACAGACTCGTCAGTATTGCCTTCAGAGCACGCATTTTGCCCAAAATTTGGAGTTGGTTCCAGCCATTTCTTTAGTCTGGTCGAATCAATTATACCTCGGTAAGGCATTTGGGTTACTTGATAATTCTCGACGTCAGAAATTTCATAACGGTCATTTCTCATACACCTCTGAACAATATATGGCCCTCGGTATTTGGGAATAAGTTTCTTATTCGCACCGACTGTAGTATCAACATTTCTAACTACTACCAGGTCACCCAACTCATATACCTTTGGAGTACGATGATTTTTTCCGAAATATTTTGCATTATACTCTTGTGACTTCTTGATAGCCCCTGACGGAGTTGCCCTCACATCATCTAAATCCAGCCTTTTCTGATAAACTTTCCCCTGTAAATACTCAGTTAACTCATCTAAAATCTCTCCGCGCTGTTCGACACCGAACAACATGACACTTGGCGCTCGTTTAGTTGTGCTGTGTGTAGTATTATTAATGGCAAACTCTACCTGTGTTAGCTTTGAAACCCAATCCGCATGGTTAATGGACTCAGTTAACTTTGCTAACATTGTTCTCAAGTCTCGGTTAACCCGTTCCACCTGACCAAAATTTGCAAAGTCAATTGAAGTAAAACAAGAACCCCTATCACTAATGATACGCCTAGGTCTGCTATAATTCCCAAAATACTTTTCTAAAACACAACACACTTCTTTGGTCCCAGGAGAGTTGACCGCATATAGCTTTATAAATTTTGTGAATGAGTCTACTACAACCAACACGTACTTACGCTTTGAATTAATAGCAGGTAGAGGACCAAAATGATCAATGTGTAAAGTATCAAACGGAAATGGTCTCTTCTCAATATTATAAAGGTTCCTCCTATTATTGCTATCCGATCCAGAATAAAAAATGTACTTCAAACAATTTTGAGTAAAACAAATAGTTTTATCTCTCATATTGGGAAACCAATAGTGCTTCTGAATTTGGTTCAAATATTTCTCTACTCCTATGTGGCCATATTTCTCATGTACCAACCAGATTATATTCGCTTCCATTTCAGCAGGTACATACAACTGGCTCTGTCCCTGTAAACCTTTACGAAACACCAAACCATTTTCCAGAATATATCCTTCTACCTGCCCTTGCTCCAGTTTGCTACGCACCTCTTTTATTTTATCATCCCTGTTCTGAACAATCTGAATATTTAAGTCAACATTATCATCGTGTATAACTATGGCCATGCTCCACATGCGCCATCATCTCTCCTTTCCTGTGTCGTATCTCGTAATCATAATTCTCAAGCTCTAATGCCCCGCGCGCAATACGATGATTAATGACTTTTCTACCCAATGTGAGTGCCAACGAATTACAATCAGTAACTATCGTAAATTTAATACCTTCCAGAAACATTCTAAACCGGTTCAACGCGTATACAATTGCCAAAGTCTCTAGTTCGAAACTATGGTATTTTGATATATAGAAGCAGATTTCGAATAATAGGCAACCGGATGAAATTTTCCATCATCCTGCTTTTGTAAAAGTACAGATCCAAACCCCCGAGAGCTGGCATCAGTATGCAATTCAGTTTGCCGGAAAGGACTATAAACTGATAAGACAGGGCCATTAACTAACTTATCTCTAAGACTTATAAATGCATCAGTACAAGCATCTGTCCATTCGAAAATCTTTTCCTTTTTAGTAAGATCAGTAAGAGGCCTGGCGATTCTTGAAAAATTTGGAACGAAACGTCGAAAATATGAGAATAGTCCTAGACATTGCTGTACTTCCTTCGCGTTTGAAGGCATTGGGTATTCTTTTATCGTCCTAATATGGTCACCATTTGGCCTAACACCCATGTCATTTACGCGATACCCCAAATAATCAAGTTCGCGATATCCGAACTTGCATTTCCTCAAATTTAATTTTAGGCTGAATTTTCCCAGCAAAACTAAAACCTCACATAAAACCTCCAAATGTTCCTCAAAGGTCTTCGTAGCTATAACAATATCGTCTATGTATACTACAATCTTTCCCTTTTCTAAAATATTTCTCAATACCATGCATATAAAGCGTTGAAATACCGCTGGAGCGTTCTTTAAACCAAAAGGCATATAGCAATACTCATATTGCCCAAAAGGCGTGATGAAAGCAGTATACTGTATAGAATCCTTATGAACCCGAACTTGATGGAAACTATCCTTTAAATCCAACGTACTAAAATACTTCTTGTTGCCTAAGTACTCAAGAAAGTCCTCGATTACTGGTAATGGAAAATTATCCCTTAAGGTAATTTTATTCAAAGCACGATAATCAATACACATTCGCAACGCTCCACTTCTCTTCCGAGCCAATACAATAGGCGAAGCATACGGAGACTCACTAAGCCTAATAATACCCCGACTTAATAAATTATCCAGTGTCGTTCTAACTTCTATGCGCTCTCGATAAGATAATCTTCGTGGAATACTAAACACAGGGGTGTCGTTTGACAACCTTATCTGCATAGAATAATCAATTTGACCCTGCATACCTACATCACCATTCTTTAAATAGTATTCATCTACAACCTTTCGCAAAATATTAGTGTAACAGGTCCCTAAACAAGGGTCAGTATCAATGCAAACCCCATTATTAATTTCTTCAGGACATTTAGGTTTCAATATTTCATGATTCTCAACACAAATCTCTTCTAGTCCTGAAGTTACAATATCCGAACTAAACCGTATATCATCAGAGACACCGGCTTCAAAGTTATTCTCATTAAATAAAGCACTACAAAAATCATTTCCCGATATACATTCAGTCACTTTTCCCCTGCCACATTCGCGATAAATAATTGGAACCTTTTCTTCCTTTACGCTTCTATATACTCCAAAAGTCATATGTGCACACAAAGTAGCCTCACTAAGTTTATTTCTATCTTTATTTATATTCAAATTCAAAAGAGTACTTCTATCATATCTTTTAAGTATTTGACAAAGACGTATCCTAAACTTATTTAATAAATCCCTACCCACCAACAATGGAACAACCGCCTCATCATCTGGGAGAACAAGTAAATTATTCATAATATCCCGACCAACGAATCTCACCATGCACTTAATAAAACCAAATGTATTTATATTATTCTTTCCCACTCCATAATATGAAGAAACGGTTTTCTGACTGTTGATAGCAAAAGGCACCAAAGATTTCTGCACACAACTAATTGGACTACCAGTATCAAAAAGAGAAACAACTGATTTTAATTCAGTGCACTTATCCCCGTTAATGAAGGCAATACTTACGGACTGATATGCCTCTAACGGCAATTTTTCCATGTCCGTTTTGTCATCAACAACAGTTGCAACAGTTCTGTTTTTTTTTTTGGACAATTTTGACGATAATGACCTATTTCGCCGCACAAAAAACAAGAATTCGGTGGACGAATAGGTTTTGGACACTTGCTCTGATAATGCCCAAATTGTGAAGAGTTATAACACCGCACAGAATCCTCAACTACCTTCGTAGTATTCTGTTGAGCAACCATACTATTCCTCAAATTTATAGGATGTTTCAAACCAATACCATTGCTTTGCAATTTTGCTGAAAAGCGCTGACGCCGCTGCTCAAAACAGTCAAAGCGACGAATAAGATCATCCATAGAGATAGCACCATACAAAATTGTCGCCAAATTTCCTGTTTCAGATATGCCATCAATAATCATATCTACCAGCTCTTGCTCTTCAATGGTAGACTTGTTTGCAATCGTCTGCATCGCTATTACATAACTCAGGCAGGACTCATTTGGTTGTAGCTTACGTGCTAGTAGTTGACAATAAACCTCCCGACGTATGATGGTGCGTCTAAACAACTTCAGCAAACTTGACTTCATTACTTCGTATTCCATCGAGCCCAAATTGAAAATATGGTTCTTTGCTGTTCCTGTAATGCGCCGCCGTAACCCTAAGCATTTCTCTTTTTCGGTATAACCACACATATCCGCATAGTCCTCAAACTGCATAAACCACTTGACGATATCATAGTGGTCATCACCGCTAAATGGTGGAACCACCGAATCAATTTCACTTAAATCAATACAATGCCTTTGTGCCGCTGCTTTATACTCATTACCAGAATTAACCTCCATATTCCGAATTTCTTCTTGAATCCGAAGTATTTGTAGGCGCAGCTGTAAAGCCCTTAATTCGGCCTCCCTCGGATCAACAACAACAGCAGCTGGCAAATCTCCAGAATTTCCAACATTGGTTGGAACATAAGCATGTACCACCGGAGCAGTATGAGTTGTCGTCATTATAGACGATTGATTGGAAAATATCGGGGCAGCAGTCATCATAGTATTAGTAGCACCCATCATATCTAATAACGTATTTGCCAAAACATCATTCTCATTTTGACTTGGTAACGAATTGGCGGAAAAATTTTTTTCCTGTAATCTAAAGGCAGCAGGCGTCTGAAAAACAGGTATCAGCACAGGTTCAGTCGTCACAACTGGCATCAGAGCAGCAGTAAATGGTATCAAATCACCTAATTCAACAGAATTTTCTCCACCGGCAGCCAACAGCGTACCGTTAACTTTGCTTGCCTGCAAATTTTCTTCAGCTATATTCATCGACGTACTTACATAAGAACGATTTGCCTCCAATTCCTCATAAAGCGTTCGTAATTGAGCAATTGAAGCCGATGGAGGAAAATCAATACCTCCTTCCAAAAGGCTGTCCACAATCTCCTGTCTTGTTAACCGCTTATCCATATTTTTAGAATTTAAACGAAATTTACAGCTTGATTTATTTATATATTGGCAAATGTGAGTGAACCCCACACCTGAGTTTTAATGTTCAAATATCTTTATTTATTTTTAAATGTTTTCGTTACAAAGTTTTCTCTCGAACTCATTTTTTTTTCTTCAATTAAAAAATAAAAATCAAATCAAAAATAGTTTTTAAGGCCAAAGCCTTCTTGATAACTTCAGGATAGAGTAAAGTAACTTTAAAGACAGTATATTATAATACATTTATACAATGTAGGTCTGAATCATTACAATCTAAAATCGAAAAACGGCTCGACTAATTTAGCTAATTTGTTGTTCTAATGTTCGTAATAACCCAACTTAGGTTTACATCTATATCTTCTATATAAATAAAAATGAAACGTTGTCCGTTGCTAAGCGCATAACTTGAGAACGGCTACACCGATTTCGCTAATTTTACATATTATTGCTTAAAGTGCTCCGAGAATGGTTTATAGCTCAAAAAATTGTCCACACCCACTCTTACGCCTACTTTTTTTATTTATCTAAAATCGAACAACGGCGGGACTGATTCAGCTAATTTTTTGTTCTAATGTTCGTAATAACCCAACTTAGGTTTACAACTTCTATATAAATATAAATGAAACGTTGTCCGTTGCTGAGCGCATAACTTGAGAACGGCTACACCGATTTAGCTAATTTTACATATTATTGCTTAAAGTGCTCCGAGAATGGTTTATAGCTCAAAAAATTGTCCACACCCACTCTTACGCCTACTTTTTTTATTTATCTAAAATCGAACAACGGCGGGACTGATTCAGCTAATTTTTTGTTCTAATGTTCGTAATAACCCAACTTAGGTTTACAACTTCTATATAAATAAAAATGAAACGTTGTCCGTTGCTGAGCGCATAACTTGAGAACGGCTACACCGATTTAGCTAATTTTTACATATTATTGCTTAAAGTGCTCCGAGAATGGTTTATAGCACAAAAAATTGTCCACACCCACTCTTACGCCTACTTTTTCTATTTATCTAAAATCGAACAACGGCGGGACTGATTCAGCTAATTTTTTGTTCTAATGTTCGTAATAACCCAACTTCTATATAAATAAAAATGAAACGTTGTCCGTTGCTAAGCGCATAACTTGAGAACGGCTACACCGATTTCGCTAATTTTTTCATCTTATTGCTTAAAGTGCTCCGAGAATGGTTTATAGCACAAAAAATTGTCCACACCCACTCTTACGCCTACTTTTTCTATTTATCTAAAATCGAAAAACGGCGCGACTGATTCAGCTAAATTTTTGTTCTAATGTTCGTAATAACCCAACTTCTATATAAATAAAAATGAAACGTTGTCCGTTGCTAAGCGCATAACTTGAGAACGGCTACACCGATTTCGCTAATTTTTTCATCTTATTGCTTAAAGTGCTCCGAGAATGGTTTATAGCACAAAAAATTGTCCACACCCACTCTTACGCCTACTTTTTCTATTTATCTAAAATCGAAAAACGGCGGGACTGATTCAGCTAATTTTTTGTTCTAATGTTCGTAATAACCCAACTTCTATATAAATAAAAATGAAACGTTGTCCGTTGCTAAGCGCATAACTTGAGAACGGCTACACCGATTTCGCTAATTTTTTCATCTTATTGCTTAAAGTGCTCCGAGAATGGTTTATAGCACAAAAAATTGTCCACACCCACTCTTACGCCTACTTTTTCTATTTATCTAAAATCGAAAAACGGCGCGACTGATTCAGCTAAATTTTTGTTCTAATGTTCGTAATAACCCAACTTAGGTTTACAACTTCTATATAAATAAAAATTAAACGTTGTCCGTTGCTAAGCGCATAACTTGAGAACGGCTACACCGATTTAGCTAATTTTTACATATTATTGCTTAAAGTGCTCCGAGAATGGTTTATAGCACAAAAAATTGTCCACACCCACTCTTACGCCTACTTTTTCTATTTATCTAAAATCGAAAAACGGCGCGACTGATTCAGCTAATTTTTTGTTCTAATGTTCGTAATAACCCAACATAGGTTTACAACTTCTATATAAATAAAAATTAAACGTTGTCCGTTGCTAAGCGCATAACTTGAGAACGGCTACACCGATTTCGCTAATTTTACATATTATTGCTTAAAGTGCTCCGAGAATGGTTTATAGCACAAAAAATTGTCCACACCCACTCTTACGCCTACTTTTTCTATTTATCTAAAATCGAACAACGGCGCGACTGATTCAGCTAATTTTTTGTTCTAATGTTCGTAATAACCCAACTTCTATATAAATAAAAATGAAACGTTGTCCGTTGCTAAGCGCATAACTTGAGAACGGCTACACCGATTTCGCAAATTTTTTCATCTTATTGCTTAAAGTGCTCCGAGAATGGTTTATAGCACAACAAATTGTCCACACCCACTCTTACGCCTACTTTTTCTATTTATCTAAAATCGAACAACGGCGGGACTGATTCAGCTAATTTTTTGTTCTAATGTTCGTAATAACCCAACTTAGGTTTACAACTTCTATATAAATAAAAATTAAACGTTGTCCGTTGCTAAGCGCATAACTTGAGAACGGCTACACCGATTTCGCAAATTTTTTCATCTTATTGCTTAAAGTGCTCCGAGAATGGTTTATAGCACAAAAAATTGTCCACACCCACTCTTACGCCTACTTTTTCTATTTATCTAAAATCGAACAACGGCGGGACTGATTCAGCTAATTTTTTGTTCTAATGTTCGTAATAACCCAACTTAGGTTTACAACTTCTATATAAATAAAAATGAAACGTTGTCCGTTGCTAAGCGCATAACTTGAGAACGGCTACACCGATTTAGCTAATTTTTACATATTATTGCTTAAAGTGCTCCGAGAATGGTTTATAGCTCAAAAAATTTTCCACACCCACTCTTACGCCTACTTTTTCTATTTATCTAAAATCGAACAACGGCGGGACTGATTCAGCTAATTTTTTGTTCTAATGTTCGTAATAACCCAACTTAGGTTTACAACTTCTATATAAATAAAAATGAAACGTTGTCCGTTGCTAAGCGCATAACTTGAGAACGGCTACACCGATTTAGCTAATTTTTACATATTATTGCTTAAAGTGCTCCGAGAATGGTTTATAGCTCAAAAAATTGTCCACACCCACTCTTACGCCTACTTTTTCTATTTATCTAATATCGAACAACGGCGGGACTGATTCAGCTAATTTTTTGTTCTAATGTTCGTAATAACCCAACTTAGGTTTACAACTTCTATATAAATAAAAATGAAACGTTGTCCGTTGCTAAGCGCATAACTTGAGAACGGCTACACCGATTTCGCAAATGTTTTCATCTTATTGCTTAAAGTGCTCCGAGAATGGTTTATAGCACAAAAAATTGACCACACCCACTCTTACGCCTACTTTTTCTATTTATCTAAAATCGAACAACGGCGCGACTGATTTAGCTAATTTGTTGTTCTAATGTTCGTAATAACCCAACTTAGGTTTACAACTTCTATATAAATAAAAATGACCCGTTGTCCGTTGCTAAGCGCATAACTTGAGAACGGCTACACCGATTTAGCTAATTTTTACATATTATTGCTTAAAGTGCTCCGAGAATGGTTTATAGCTCAAAAAATTGTCCACACCCACTCTTACGCCTACTTTTTCTATTTATCTAAAATCGAACAACGGCGGGACTGATTCAGCTAATTTTTTGTTCTAATGTTCGTAATAACCCAACTTAGGTTTACAACTTCTATATAAATAAAAATGAAACGTTGTCCGTTGCTAAGCGCATAACTTGAGAACGGCTACACCGATTTCGCTAATTTTACATATTATTGCTTAAAGTGCTCCGAGAATGGTTTATAGCACAAAAAATTGTCCACACCTACTCTTACGCCTACTTTTTCTATTTATCTAAAATCGAACAACGGCGGGACTGATTCAGCTAATTTTTTGTTCTAATGTTCGTAATAACCCAACTTAGGTTTACAACTTCTATATAAATAAAAATTAAACGTTGTCCGTTGCTAAGCGCATAACTTGAGAACGGCTACACCGATTTCGCTAATTTTTTCATCTTATTGCTTAAAGTGCTCCGGGAATGGTTTATAGCACAAAAAATTGACCACACCCACTCTTACGCCTACTTTTTCTATTTATCTAAAATCGAACAACGGCGGGACTGATTCAGCTAATTTTTTGTTCTAATGTTCGTAATAACCCAACTTAGGTTTACAACTTCTATATAAATAAAAATGAAACGTTGTCCGTTGCTAAGCGCATAACTTGAGAACGGCTACACCGATTTCGCAAATTTTTTCATCTTATTGCTTAAAGTGCTCCGAGAATGGTTTATAGCACAAAAAATTGTCCACACCCACTCTTACGCCTACTTTTTCTATTTATCTAAAATCGAACAACGGCGAGACTGATTTAGCTAATTTGTTGTTCTAATGTTCGTAATAACCCAACTTAGGTTTACAACTTCTATATAAATAAAAATGAAACGTTGTCCGTTGCTAAGCGCATAACTTGAGAACGGCTACACCGATTTAGCTAATTTTTACATATTATTGCTTAAAGTGCTCCGGGAATGGTTTATAGCACAAAAAATTGTCCACACCCACTCTTACGCCTACTTTTTCTATTTATCTAAAATCGAACAACGGCGAGACTGATTTAGCTAATTTGTTGTTCTAATGTTCGTAATAACCCAACTTAGGTTTACAACTTCTATATAAATAAAAATGAAACGTTGTCCGTTGCTAAGCGCATAACTTGAGAACGGCTACACCGATTTAGCTAATTTTTACATATTATTGCTTAAAGTGCTCCGAGAATGGTTTATAGCACAAAAAATTGGCCACACCCACTCTTACGCCTACTTTTTCTATTTATCTAAAATCGAACAACGGCGGGACTGATTCAGCTAATTTTTTGTTCTAATGTTCGTAATAACCCAACTTAGGTTTACAACTTCTATATAAATAAAAATGAAACGTTGTCCGTTGCTAAGCGCATAACTTGAGAACGGCTACACCGATTTAGCTAATTTTTACATATTATTGCTTAAAGTGCTCCGAGAATGGTTTATAGCACAAAAAATTGACCACACCCACTCTTACGCCTACTTTTTCTATTTATCTAAAATCGAACAACGGCGGGACTGATTCAGCTAATTTTTTGTTCTAATGTTCGTAATAACCCAACTTAGGTTTACAACTTCTATATAAATAAAAATGAAACGTTGTCCGTTACTAAGCGCATAACTTGAGAACGGCTACACCGATTTAGCTAATTTTTACATATTATTGCTTAAAGTGCTCCGAGAATGGTTTATAGCACAAAAAATTGACCACACCCACTCTTACGCCTACTTTTTCTATTTATCTAAAATCGAACAACGGCGGGACTGATTCAGCTAATTTTTTGTTCTAATGTTCGTAATAACCCAACTTAGGTTTACAACTTCTATATAAATAAAAATGAAACGTTGTCCGTTGCTAAGCGCATAACTTGAGAACGGCTACACCGATTTAGCTAATTTTTACATATTATTGCTTAAAGTGCTCCGAGAATGGTTTTTAGCTCAAAAAATTGTCCACACCCACTCTTACGCCTACTTTTTCTATTTATCTAAAATCGAACAACGGCGGGACTGATTCAGCTAATTTTTTGTTCTAATGTTCGTAATAACCCAACTTAGATTTACAACTTCTATATAAATAAAAATGAAACGTTGTCCGTTGCTAAGCGCATAACTTGAGAACGGCTACACCGATTTAGCTAATTTTTACATATTATTGCTTAAAGTGCTCCGAGAATGGTTTATAGCACAAAAAATTGACCACACCCACTCTTACGCCTACTTTTTCTATTTATCTAAAATCGAACAACGGCGCGACTGATTTAGCTAATTTGTTGTTCTAATGTTCGTAATAACCCAACTTAGGTTTACAACTTCTATATGAATAAAAACGAAACGTTGTCCGTTGCTAAGCGCATAACTTGAGAACGGCTACACCGATTTAGCTAATTTTTACATATTATTGCTTAAAGTGCTCCGAGAATGGTTTATAGCACAAAAAATTGTCCACACCCACTCTTACGCCTACTTTTTCTATTTATATAAAATCGAACAACGGCAACTTCTACATAAACTTCTATATAAATAAAAATGAAACATTGTCCGTTGCTAAGCGCATAACTTGAGAACGGCTACACCGATTTCGCTAATTTTACATATTATTGCTTAAAGTGCTCCGAGAATGGTTTATAGCACAAAAAATTGTCCACACCCACTCTTACGCCTACTTTTTCTATTTATCTAAAATCGAACAACGGCGGGACTGATTCAGCTAATTTTTGGTTCTAATGTTCGTAATAACCCAACTTAGGTTTACAACTTCTATATAAATAAAAATGAAACGCTGTCCGTTGCTAAGCGCATAACTTGAGAACGGCTACACCGATTTCGCTAATTTTACATATTATTGCTTAAAGTGCTCCGAGAATGGTTTATAGCACAAAAAAGTGACCACACCCACTCTTATGCCTACTTTTTCTATTTATCTAAAATCGAACAACGGCGCGACTGATTTAGCTAATTTGTTGTTCTAATGTTCGTAATAACCCAACTTAGGTTTACAACTTCTATATAAATAAAAATGAAACGTTGTCCGTTGCTAAGCGCATAACTTGAGAACGGCTACACCGATTTCGCTAATTTTACATATTATTGCTTAAAGTGCTCCGAGAATGGTTTATAGCTCAAAAAATTGTCCACACCCACTCTTACGCCTACTTTTTCTATTTATCTAAAATCGAACAACGGCGCGACTGATTTAGCTAATTTGTTGTTCTAATGTTCGTAATAACCCAACTTAGGTTTACAACTTCTATATAAATAAAAATGAAACGTTGTCCGTTGCTAAGCGCATAACTTGAGAACGGCTACACCGATTTCGCTAATTTTACATATTATTGCTTAAAGTGCTCCGAGAATGGTTTATAGCACAAAAAACTGACCACACCCACTCTTACGCCTACTTTTTCTATTTATCTAAAATCGAACAACGGCGCGACTGATTTAGCTAATTTGTTGTTCTAATGTTCGTAATAACCCAACTTAGGTTTACAACTTCTATATAAATAAAAATGAAACGTTGTCCGTTGCTAAGCGCATAACTTGAGAACGGCTACACCGATTTCGCTAATTTTACATATTATTGCTTAAAGTGCTCCGAGAATGGTTTATAGCACAAAAAACTGACCACACCCACTCTTACGCCTACTTTTTCTATTTATCTAAAATCGAAAAACGGCGCGACTGATTCAGCTAATTTTTTGTTCTAATGTTCGTAATAACCCAACTTAGGTTTACAACTTCTATATAAATAAAAATGAAACGCTGTCCGTTGCTAAGCGCATAACTTGAGAACGGCTACACCGATTTCGCTAATTTTACATATTATTGCTTAAAGTGCTCCGAGAATGGTTTATAGCACAAAAAATTGGCCACACCCATTTTTACGCCTACTTTTTCTATTTATCTAAAATCGAACAACGGAGGGACTGATTCAGCTAATTTTTTGTTCTAATGTTCGTAATAACCCAACTTAGGTTTACAACTTCTATATAAATAAAAATGAAACGTTGTCCGTTGCTAAGCGCATAACTTGAGAACGGCTACACCGATTTAGCTAATTTTTACATATTATTGCTTAAAGTGCTCCGAGAATGGTTTATAGCTCAAAAAATTGTCCACACCCACTCTTACGCCTACTTTTTCTATTTATCTAAAATCGAAAAACGGCGCGACTGATTCAGCTAATTTTTTGTTCTAATGTTCGTAATAACCCAACTTAGGTTTACAACTTCTATATAAATAAAAATGAAACGCTGTCCGTTGCTAAGCGCATAACTTGAGAACGGCTACACCGATTTCGATAATTTTACATATTATTGCTTAAAGTGCTTGCTCCACTCTTACGCCTACTTTTTCTATTTATCTAAAATCGAACAACGGCGGGACTGATTCAGCTAATTTTTTGTTCTAATGTTCGTAATAACCCAACTTAGGTTTACAACTTCTATATAAATAAAAATTAAACGTTGTCCGTTGCTAAGCGCATAACTTGAGAACGGCTACACCGATTTCGCTAATTTTACATATTATTGCTTAAAGTGCTCCGAGAATGGTTTATAGCACAAAAAATTGGCCACACCCATTTTTACGCCTACTTTTTCTATTTATCTAAAATCGAACAACGGCGGGACTGATTCAGCTAATTTGTTGTTCTAATGATCGTAATAACCCAACTTAGGTTTACAACTTCTATATAAATAAAAATTAAACGTTGTCCGTTGCTAAGCGCATAACTTGAGAACGGCTACACCGATTTCGCTAATTTTACATATTATTGCTTAAAGTGCTCCGAGAATGGTTTATAGCTCAAAAAATTGTCCACACCCACTCTTACGCCTACTTTTTCTATTTATCTAAAATCGAAAAACGGCGCGACTGATTCAGCTAATTTTTTGTTCTAATGTTCGTAATAACCCAACTTAGGTTTACAACTTCTATATAAATAAAAATGAAACGCTGTCCGTTGCTAAGCGCATAACTTGAGAACGGCTACACCGATTTCGCTAATTTTACATATTATTGCTTAAAGTGCTCCGAGAATGGTTTATAGCACAAAAAACTGACCACACCCACTCTTACGCCTACTTTTTCTATTTATCTAAAATCGAACAACGGCGGGACTGATTCAGCTAATTTTTTGTTCTAATGTTCGTAATAACCCAACTTAGGTTTACAACTTCTATATAAATAAAAATGAAACGCTGTCCGTTGCTAAGCGCATAACTTGAGAACGGCTACACCGATTTCGCTAATTTTACATATTATTGCTTAAAGTGCTCCGAGAATGGTTTATAGCTCAAAAAATTGTCCACACCCACTCTTACGCCTACTTTTTCTATTTATCTAAAATCGAACAACGGCGGGACTGATTCAGCTAATTTTTTGTTCTAATGTTCGTAATAACCCAACTTAGGCTTACAACTTCTATATAAATAAAAATGAAACGTTGTACGTTGCTAAGCGCATAACTTGAGAACGGCTACACCGATTTCGCTAATTTTACATATTATTGCTTAAAGTGCTCCGAGAATGGTTTATAGCACAAAAAAGTGACCACACCCACTCTTACGCCTACTTTTTCTATTTATCTAAAATCGAACAACGGCGGGACTGATTCAGCTAATTTTTTGTTCTAATGTTCGTAATAACCCAACTTAGGCTTACAACTTCTATATAAATAAAAATGAAACGTTGTCCGTTGCTAAGCGCATAACTTGAGAACGGCTACACCGATTTCGCTAATTTTACATATTATTGCTTAAAGTGCTCCGAGAATGGTTTATAGCTCAAAAAATTGTCCACACCCACTCTTACGCCTACTTTTTCTATTTATCTAAAATCGAACAACGGCGGGACTGATTCAGCTAATTTTTTGTTCTAATGTTCGTAATAACCCAACTTAGGCTTACAACTTCTATATAAATAAAAATGAAACGTTGTACGTTGCTAAGCGCATAACTTGAGAACGGCTACACCGATTTCGCTAATTTTACATATTATTGCTTAAAGTGCTCCGAGAATGGTTTATAGCACAAAAAATTGTCCACACCCACTCTTACGCCTACTTTTTCTATTTATCTAAAATCGAACAACGGCGGGACTGATTCAGCTAATTTTTTGTTCTAATGTTCGTAATAACCCAACTTAGGTTTACAACTTCTATATAAATAAAAATTAAACGTTGTCCGTTGCTAAGCGCATAACTTGAGAACGGCTACACCGATTTCGCTAATTTTTTCATCTTATTGCTTAAAGTGTTCCGAGAATGGTTTATAGCACAAAAAATTGTCCACACCCACTCTTACGCCTACTTTTTCTATTTATCTAAAATCGAACAACGGCGGGACTGATTCAGCTAATTTTTTGTTCTAATGTTCGTAATAACCCAACTTAGGTTTACAACTTCTATATAAATAAAAATTAAACGTTGTCCGTTGCTAAGCGCATAACTTGAGAACGGCTACACCGATTTCGCTAATTTTACATATTATTGCTTAAAGTGCTCCGAGAATGGTTTATAGCACAAAAAATTGTCCACACCCACTCTTACGCCTACTTTTTCTATTTATCTAAAATCGAACAACGGCGGGACTGATTCAGCTAATTTTTTGTTCTAATGTTCGTAATAACCCAACTTAGGTTTACAACTTCTATATAAATAAAAATTAAACGTTGTCCGTTGCTAAGCGCATAACTTGAGAACGGCTACACCGATTTCGCTAATTTTACATATTATTGCTTAAAGTGCTCCGAGAATGGTTTATAGCACAAAAAATTGTCCACACCCACTCTTACGCCTACTTTTTCTATTTATCTAAAATCGAACAACGGCGGGACTGATTCAGCTAATTTTTTGTTCTAATGTTCGTAATAACCCAACTTAGGTTTACAACTTCTATATAAATAAAAATTAAACGTTGTCCGTTGCTAAGCGCATAACTTGAGAACGGCTACACCGATTTCGCTAATTTTACATATTATTGCTTAAAGTGCTCCGAGAATGGTTTATAGCACAAAAAACTGACCACACCCACTCTTACGCCTACTTTTTCTATTTATCTAAAATCGAACAACGGCGGGACTGATTCAGCTAATTTTTTGTTCTAATGTTCGTAATAACCCAACTTAGGTTTACAACTTCTATATAAATAAAAATGAAACGCTGTCCGTTGCTAAGCGCATAACTTGAGAACGGCTACACCGATTTCGCTAATTTTACATATTATTGCTTAAAGTGCTCCGAGAATGGTTTATAGCACAAAAAACTGACCACACCCACTCTTACGCCTACTTTTTCTATTTATCTAAAATCGAACAACGGCGCGACTGATTTAGCTAATTTGTTGTTCTAATGTTCGTAATAACCCAACTTAGGTTTACAACTTCTATATAAATAAAAATGAAACGCTGTCCGTTGCTAAGCGCATAACTTGAGAACGGCTACACCGATTTCGCTAATTTTACATATTATTGCTTAAAGTGCTCCGAGAATGGTTTATAGCACAAAAAAGTGACCACACCCACTCTTACGCCTACTTTTTCTATTTATCTAAAATCGAACAACGGCGCGACTGATTTAGCTAATTTGTTGTTCTAATGTTCGTAATAACCCAACTTAGGTTTACAACTTCTATATAAATAAAAATGAAACGTTGTCCGTTGCTAAGCGCATAACTTGAGAACGGCTACACCGATTTCGCTAATTTTACATATTATTGCTTAAAGTGCTCCGAGAATGGTTTATAGCTCAAAAAATTGTCCACACCCACTCTTACGCCTACTTTTTCTATTTATCTAAAATCGAACAACGGCGGGACTGATTCAGCTAATTTTTTGTTCTAATGTTCGTAATAACCCAACTTAGGTTTACAACTTCTATATAAATAAAAATGAAACGCTGTCCGTTGCTAAGCGCATAACTTGAGAACGGCTACACCGATTTCGCTAATTTTACATATTATTGCTTAAAGTGCTCCGAGAATGGTTTATAGCACAAAAAACTGACCACACCCACTCTTACGCCTACTTTTTCTATTTATCTAAAATCGAACAACGGCGGGACTGATTCAGCTAATTTTTTGTTCTAATGTTCGTAATAACCCAACTTAGGTTTACAACTTCTATATAAATAAAAATGAAACGCTGTCCGTTGCTAAGCGCATAACTTGAGAACGGCTACACCGATTTCGCTAATTTTACATATTATTGCTTAAAGTGCTCCGAGAATGGTTTATAGCACAAAAAACTGACCACACCCACTCTTACGCCTACTTTTTCTATTTATCTAAAATCGAACAACGGCGGGACTGATTCAGCTAATTTTTTGTTCTAATGTTCGTAATAACCCAACTTAGGTTTACAACTTCTATATAAATAAAAATGAAACGCTGTCCGTTGCTAAGCGCATAACTTGAGAACGGCTACACCGATTTCGCTAATTTTACATATTATTGCTTAAAGTGCTCCGAGAATGGTTTATAGCACAAAAAACTGACCACACCCACTCTTACGCCTACTTTTTCTATTTATCTGAAATCGAACAACGGCGCGGCTGATTTAGCTAATTTGTTGTTCTAATGTTCGTAATAACCCAACTTAGGTTTACAACTTCTATATAAATAAAAATGAAACGCTGTCCGTTGCTAAGCGCATAACTTGAGAACGGCTACACCGATTTCGCTAATTTTACATATTATTGCTTAAAGTGCTCCGAGAATGGTTTATAGCACAAAAAAGTGACCACACCCACTCTTACGCCTACTTTTTCTATTTATCTAAAATCGAACAACGGCGCGACTGATTTAGCTAATTTGTTGTTCTAATGTTCGTAATAACCCAACTTAGGTTTACAACTTCTATATAAATAAAAATGAAACGTTGTCCGTTGCTAAGCGCATAACTTGAGAACGGCTACACCGATTTCGCTAATTTTACATATTATTGCTTAAAGTGCTCCGAGAATGGTTTATAGCACAAAAAACTGACCACACCCACTCTTACGCCTACTTTTTCTATTTATCTAAAATCGAACAACGGCGGGACTGATTCAGCTAATTTTTTGTTCTAATGATCGTAATAACCCAACTTAGGTTTACAACTTCTATATAAATAAAAATTAAACGTTGTCCGTTGCTAAGCGCATAACTTGAGAACGGCTACACCGATTTCGCTAATTTTACATATTATTGCTTAAAGTGCTCCGAGAATGGTTTATAGCACAAAAAATTGGCCACACCCATTTTTACGCCTACTTTTTCTATTTATCTAAAATCGAACAACGGCGGGACTGATTCAGCTAATTTGTTGTTCTAATGATCGTAATAACCCAACTTAGGTTTACAACTTCTATATAAATAAAAATTAAACGTTGTCCGTTGCTAAGCGCATAACTTGAGAACGGCTACACCGATTTCGCTAATTTTACATATTATTGCTTAAAGTGCTCCGAGAATGGTTTATAGCACAAAAAACTGACCACACCCACTCTTACGCCTACTTTTTCTATTTATCTAAAATCGAACAACGGCGGGACTGATTCAGCTAATTTTTTGTTCTAATGTTCGTAATAACCCAACTTAGGTTTACAACTTCTATATAAATAAAAATTAAACGTTGTCCGTTGCTAAGCGCATAACTTGAGAACGGCTACACCGATTTCGCTAATTTTACATATTATTGCTTAAAGTGCTCCGAGAATGGTTTATAGCACAAAAAATTGGCCACACCCATTTTTACGCCTACTTTTTCTATTTATCTAAAATCGAACAACGGCGGGACTGATTCAGCTAATTTGTTGTTCTAATGATCGTAATAACCCAACTTAGGTTTACAACTTCTATATAAATAAAAATTAAACGTTGTCCGTTGCTAAGCGCATAACTTGAGAACGGCTACACCGATTTCGCTAATTTTACATATTATTGCTTAAAGTGCTCCGAGAATGGTTTATAGCTCAAAAAATTGTCCACACCCACTCTTACGCCTACTTTTTCTATTTATCTAAAATCGAAAAACGGCGCGACTGATTCAGCTAATTTTTTGTTCTAATGTTCGTAATAACCCAACTTAGGTTTACAACTTCTATATAAATAAAAATGAAACGCTGTCCGTTGCTAAGCGCATAACTTGAGAACGGCTACACCGATTTCGCTAATTTTACATATTATTGCTTAAAGTGCTCCGAGAATGGTTTATAGCACAAAAAACTGACCACACCCACTCTTACGCCTACTTTTTCTATTTATCTAAAATCGAACAACGGCGGGACTGATTCAGCTAATTTTTTGTTCTAATGTTCGTAATAACCCAACTTAGGTTTACAACTTCTATATAAATAAAAATGAAACGCTGTCCGTTGCTAAGCGCATAACTTGAGAACGGCTACACCGATTTCGCTAATTTTACATATTATTGCTTAAAGTGCTCCGAGAATGGTTTATAGCACAAAAAACTGACCACACCCACTCTTACGCCTACTTTTTCTATTTATCTAAAATCGAACAACGGCGCGACTGATTTAGCTAATTTGTTGTTCTAATGTTCGTAATAACCCAACTTAGGTTTACAACTTCTATATAAATAAAAATGAAACGCTGTCCGTTGCTAAGCGCATAACTTGAGAACGGCTACACCGATTTCGCTAATTTTTTCATATTATTGCTTAAAGTGCTCCGAGAATGGTTTATAGCACAAAAAAGTGACCACACCCACTCTTACGCCTACTTTTTCTATTTATCTAAAATCGAACAACGGCGCGACTGATTTAGCTAATTTGTTGTTCTAATGTTCGTAATAACCCAACTTAGGTTTACAACTTCTATATAAATAAAAATGAAACGTTGTCCGTTGCTAAGCGCATAACTTGAGAACGGCTACACCGATTTCGCTAATTTTACATATTATTGCTTAAAGTGCTCCGAGAATGGTTTATAGCTCAAAAAATTGTCCACACCCACTCTTACGCCTACTTTTTCTATTTATCTAAAATCGAACAACGGCGGGACTGATTCAGCTAATTTTTTGTTCTAATGTTCGTAATAACCCAACTTAGGCTTACAACTTCTATATAAATAAAAATGAAACGTTGTACGTTGCTAAGCGCATAACTTGAGAACGGCTACACCGATTTCGCTAATTTTACATATTATTGCTTAAAGTGCTCCGAGAATGGTTTATAGCACAAAAAATTGTCCACACCCACTCTTACGCCTACTTTTTCTATTTATCTAAAATCGAACAACGGCGGGACTGATTCAGCTAATTTTTTGTTCTAATGTTCGTAATAACCCAACTTAGGTTTACAACTTCTATATAAATAAAAATTAAACGTTGTCCGTTGCTAAGCGCATAACTTGAGAACGGCTACACCGATTTCGCTAATTTTTTCATCTTATTGCTTAAAGTGTTCCGAGAATGGTTTATAGCACAAAAAATTGTCCACACCCACTCTTACGCCTACTTTTTCTATTTATCTAAAATCGAACAACGGCGGGACTGATTCAGCTAATTTTTTGTTCTAATGTTCGTAATAACCCAACTTAGGTTTACAACTTCTATATAAATAAAAATTAAACGTTGTCCGTTGCTAAGCGCATAACTTGAGAACGGCTACACCGATTTCGCTAATTTTACATATTATTGCTTAAAGTGCTCCGAGAATGGTTTATAGCACAAAAAATTGTCCACACCCACTCTTACGCCTACTTTTTCTATTTATCTAAAATCGAACAACGGCGGGACTGATTCAGCTAATTTTTTGTTCTAATGTTCGTAATAACCCAACTTAGGTTTACAACTTCTATATAAATAAAAATTAAACGTTGTCCGTTGCTAAGCGCATAACTTGAGAACGGCTACACCGATTTCGCTAATTTTTTCATCTTATTGCTTAAAGTGCTCCGAGAATGGTTTATAGCAAAAAAAATTTCCACACCCACTCTTACGCCTACTTTTTCTATTTATCTAAAATCGAACAACGGCGGGACTGATTCAGCTAATTTTTTGTTCTAATGTTCGTAATAACCCAACTTAGGTTTACAACTTCTATATAAATAAAAATTAAACGTTGTCCGTTGCTAAGCGCATAACTTGAGAACGGCTACACCGATTTCGCTAATTTTACATATTATTGCTTAAAGTGCTCCGAGAATGGTTTATAGCACAAAAAACTGACCACACCCACTCTTACGCCTACTTTTTCTATTTATCTAAAATCGAACAACGGCGCGACTGATTTAGCTAATTTGTTGTTCTAATGTTCGTAATAACCCAACTTAGGTTTACAACTTCTATATAAATAAAAATGAAACGCTGTCCGTTGCTAAGCGCATAACTTGAGAACGGCTACACCGATTTCGCTAATTTTACATATTATTGCTTAAAGTGCTCCGAGAATGGTTTATAGCACAAAAAACTGACCACACCCACTCTTACGCCTACTTTTTCTATTTATCTAAAATCGAACAACGGCGGGACTGATTCAGCTAATTTTTTGTTCTAATGTTCGTAATAACCCAACTTAGGTTTACAACTTCTATATAAATAAAAATGAAACGCTGTCCGTTGCTAAGCGCATAACTTGAGAACGGCTACACCGATTTCGCTAATTTTACATATTATTGCTTAAAGTGCTCCGAGAATGGTTTATAGCACAAAAAACTGACCACACCCACTCTTACGCCTACTTTTTCTATTTATCTAAAATCGAACAACGGCGCGACTGATTTAGCTAATTTGTTGTTCTAATGTTCGTAATAACCCAACTTAGGTTTACAACTTCTATATAAATAAAAATGAAACGTTGTCCGTTGCTAAGCGCATAACTTGAGAACGGCTACACCGATTTCGCTAATTTTACATATTATTGCTTAAAGTGCTCCGAGAATGGTTTATAGCTCAAAAAATTGTCCACACCCACTCTTACGCCTACTTTTTCTATTTATCTAAAATCGAACAACGGCGGGACTGATTCAGCTAATTTTTTGTTCTAATGTTCGTAATAACCCAACTTAGGTTTACAACTTCTATATAAATAAAAATGAAACGCTGTCCGTTGCTAAGCGCATAACTTGAGAACGGCTACACCGATTTCGCTAATTTTACATATTATTGCTTAAAGTGCTCCGAGAATGGTTTATAGCACAAAAAACTGACCACACCCACTCTTACGCCTACTTTTTCTATTTATCTAAAATCGAACAACGGCGGGACTGATTCAGCTAATTTTTTGTTCTAATGTTCGTAATAACCCAACTTAGGTTTACAACTTCTATATAAATAAAAATGAAACGCTGTCCGTTGCTAAGCGCATAACTTGAGAACGGCTACACCGATTTCGCTAATTTTACATATTATTGCTTAAAGTGCTCCGAGAATGGTTTATAGCACAAAAAACTGACCACACCCACTCTTACGCCTACTTTTTCTATTTATCTGAAATCGAACAACGGCGCGACTGATTTAGCTAATTTGTTGTTCTAATGTTCGTAATAACCCAACTTAGGTTTACAACTTCTATATAAATAAAAATGAAACGTTGTCCGTTGCTAAGCGCATAACTTGAGAACGGCTACACCGATTTCGCTAATTTTACATATTATTGCTTAAAGTGCTCCGAGAATGGTTTATAGCTCAAAAAATTGTCCACACCCACTCTTACGCCTACTTTTTCTATTTATCTAAAATCGAACAACGGCGGGACTGATTCAGCTAATTTTTTGTTCTAATGTTCGTAATAACCCAACTTAGGCTTACAACTTCTATATAAATAAAAATGAAACGTTGTACGTTGCTAAGCGCATAACTTGAGAACGGCTACACCGATTTCGCTAATTTTACATATTATTGCTTAAAGTGCTCCGAGAATGGTTTATAGCACAAAAAATTGTCCACACCCACTCTTACGCCTACTTTTTCTATTTATATAAAATCGAACAACGGCAACTTCTACATAAACTTCTATATAAATAAAAATGAAACATTGTCCGTTGCTAAGCGCATAACTTGAGAACGGCTACACCGATTTCGCTAATTTTACATATTATTGCTTAAAGTGCTCCGAGAATGGTTTATAGCACAAAAAATTGTCCACACCCACTCTTACGCCTACTTTTTCTATTTATCTAAAATCGAACAACGGCGGGACTGATTCAGCTAATTTTTGGTTCTAATGTTCGTAATAACCCAACTTAGGTTTACAACTTCTATATAAATAAAAATGAAACGTTGTACGTTGCTAAGCGCATAACTTGAGAACGGCTACACCGATTTCGCTAATTTTTTCATCTTATTGCTTAAAGTGCTCCGAGAATGGTTTATAGCACAAAAAATTGTCCACACCCACTCTCACGCCTACTTTTTATATTTATCTAAAATAAAACAACGGCGGGACTGATTCAGCTAATTTTTTGTTCTAATGTTCGTAATAACCCAACTTAGGTTTACAACTTCTATATAAATAAAAATTAAACGTTGTCCGTTGCTAAGCGCATAACTTGAGAACGGCTACACCGATTTCGCTAATTATTTCATCTTATTGCTTAAAGTGCTCCGAGAATGGTTTATAGCACAAAAAATTGTCCACACCCACTCTTACGCCTACTTTTTATATTTATCTAAAATCAAACAACGGCGGGACTGATTCAGCTAATTTTTTGTTCTAATGTTCGTAATAACCCAACTTAGGTTTACAACTTCTATATAAATAAAAATTAAACGTTGTCCGTTGCTAAGCGCATAACTTGAGAACGGCTACACCGATTTCGCTAATTTTTTCATCTTATTGCTTAAAGTGCTCCGAGAATGGTTTATAGCTCAAAAAATTGTCCACACCCACTCTTACGCCTACTTTTTCTATTTATCTAAAATCGAACAACGGCGGGACTGATTCAGCTAATTTTTTGTTCTAATGTTCGTAATAACCCAACTTAGGTTTACAACTTCTATATAAATAAAAATTAAACGTTGTCCGTTGCTAAGCGCATAACTTGAGAACGGCTACACCGATTTCGCTAATTTTTTCATCTTATTGCTTAAAGTGTTCCGAGAATGGTTTATAGCACAAAAAATTGTCCACACCCACTCTTACGCCTACTTTTTATATTTATCTAAAATCAAACAACGGCGGGACTGATTCAGCTAATTTTTTGTTCTAATGTTCGTAATAACCCAACTTAGGTTTACAACTTCTATATAAATAAAAATTAAACGTTGTCCGTTGCTAAGCGCATAACTTGAGAACGGCTACACCGATTTCGCTAATTTTTTCATCTTATTGCTTAAAGTGCTCCGAGAATGGTTTATAGCTCAAAAAATTGTCCACACCCACTCTTACGCCTACTTTTTCTATTTATCTAAAATCGAACAACGGCGGGACTGATTCAGCTAATTTTTTGTTCTAATGTTCGTAATAACCCAACTTAGGTTTACAACTTCTATATAAATAAAAATTAAACGTTGTCCGTTGCTAAGCGCATAACTTGAGAACGGCTACACCGATTTCGCTAATTTTACATATTATTGCTTAAAGTGCTCCGAGAATGGTTTATAGCTCAAAAAATTGTCCACACCCACTCTTACGCCTACTTTTTCTATTTATCTAAAATCGAACAACGGCGGGACTGATTCAGCTAATTTTTTGTTCTAATGTTCGTAATAACCCAACTTAGGCTTACAACTTCTATATAAATAAAAATGAAACGTTGTACGTTGCTAAGCGCATAACTTGAGAACGGCTACACCGATTTCGCTAATTTTACATATTATTGCTTAAAGTGCTCCGAGAATGGTTTATAGCACAAAAAATTGTCCACACCCACTCTTACGCCTACTTTTTCTATTTATATAAAATCGAACAACGGCAACTTCTACATAAACTTCTATATAAATAAAAATGAAACATTGTCCGTTGCTAAGCGCATAACTTGAGAACGGCTACACCGATTTCGCTAATTTTACATATTATTGCTTAAAGTGCTCCGAGAATGGTTTATAGCACAAAAAATTGTCCACACCCACTCTTACGCCTACTTTTTCTATTTATCTAAAATCGAACAACGGCGGGACTGATTCAGCTAATTTTTGGTTCTAATGTTCGTAATAACCCAACTTAGGTTTACAACTTCTATATAAATAAAAATGAAACGTTGTACGTTGCTAAGCGCATAACTTGAGAACGGCTACACCGATTTCGCTAATTTTTTCATCTTATTGCTTAAAGTGCTCCGAGAATGGTTTATAGCACAAAAAATTGTCCACACCCACTCTCACGCCTACTTTTTATATTTATCTAAAATAAAACAACGGCGGGACTGATTCAGCTAATTTTTTGTTCTAATGTTCGTAATAACCCAACTTAGGTTTACAACTTCTATATAAATAAAAATTAAACGTTGTCCGTTGCTAAGCGCATAACTTGAGAACGGCTACACCGATTTCGCTAATTATTTCATCTTATTGCTTAAAGTGCTCCGAGAATGGTTTATAGCACAAAAAATTGTCCACACCCACTCTTACGCCTACTTTTTATATTTATCTAAAATCAAACAACGGCGGGACTGATTCAGCTAATTTTTTGTTCTAATGTTCGTAATAACCCAACTTAGGTTTACAACTTCTATATAAATAAAAATTAAACGTTGTCCGTTGCTAAGCGCATAACTTGAGAACGGCTACACCGATTTCGCTAATTTTTTCATCTTATTGCTTAAAGTGCTCCGAGAATGGTTTATAGCTCAAAAAATTGTCCACACCCACTCTTACGCCTACTTTTTCTATTTATCTAAAATCGAACAACGGCGGGACTGATTCAGCTAATTTTTTGTTCTAATGTTCGTAATAACCCAACTTAGGTTTACAACTTCTATATAAATAAAAATTAAACGTTGTCCGTTGCTAAGCGCATAACTTGAGAACGGCTACACCGATTTCGCTAATTTTTTCATCTTATTGCTTAAAGTGTTCCGAGAATGGTTTATAGCACAAAAAATTTTCCACACCCACTCTTACGCCTACTTTTTATATTTATCTAAAATCAAACAACGGCGGGACTGATTCAGCTAATTTTTTGTTCTAATGTTCGTAATAACCCAACTTAGGTTTACAACTTCTATATAAATAAAAATTAAACGTTGTCCGTTGCTAAGCGCATAACTTGAGAACGGCTACACCGATTTCGCTAATTTTTTCATCTTATTGCTTAAAGTGCTCCGAGAATGGTTTATAGCTCAAAAAATTGTCCACACCCACTCTTACGCCTACTTTTTCTATTTATCTAAAATCGAACAACGGCGGGACTGATTCAGCTAATTTTTTGTTCTAATGTTCGTAATAACCCAACTTAGGTTTACAACTTCTATATAAATAAAAATTAAACGTTGTCCGTTGCTAAGCGCATAACTTGAGAACGGCTACACCGATTTCGCTAATTTTTTCATCTTATTGCTTAAAGTGTTCCGAGAATGGTTTATAGCACAAAAAATTGTCCACACCCACTCTTACGCCTACTTTTTCTATTTATCTAAAATCGAACAACGGCGGGACTGATTCAGCTAATTTTTTGTTCTAATGTTCGTAATAACCCAACTTAGGTTTACAACTTCTATATAAATAAAAATGAAACGCTGTCCGTTGCTAAGCGCATAACTTGAGAACGGCTACACCGATTTCGCAAATTTTTTCATCTTATTGCTTAAAGTGCTCCGAGAATGGTTTATAGCACAAAAAATTGTCCACACCCACTCTTACGCCTACTTTTTCTATTTATCTAAAATCGAACAACGGCGGGACTGATTCAGCTAATTTTTTGTTCTAATGTTCGTAATAACCCAACTTAGGTTTACAACTTCTATATAAATATAAATGAAACGTTGTCCGTTGCTAAGCGCATAACTTGAGAACGGCTACACCGATTTAGCTAATTTTTACATATTATTGCTTAAAGTGCTCCGAGAATGGTTTATAGCTCAAAAAATTGTCCACACCCACTCTTACGCCTACTTTTTCTATTTATCTAAAATCGAACAACGGTGGGACTGATTCAGCTAATTTTTTGTTCTAATGTTCGTAATAACCCAACTTAGGTTTACAACTTCTATATAAATAAAAATGAAACATTGTCCGTTGCTAAGCGCATAACTTGAGAACGGCTACACCGATTTCGCTAATTTTACATATTATTGCTTAAAGTGCTCCGAGAATGGTTTATAGCACAAAAAATTGTCCACACCCACTCTTACGCCTACTTTTTATATTTATCTAAAATCGAACAACGGCGCGACTGATTTAGCTAATTTGTTGTTCTAATGTTCGTAATAACCCAACTTAGGTTTACAACTTCTATATAAATAAAAATTAAACGTTGTCCGTTGCTAAGCGCATAACTTGAGAACGGCTACACCGATTTCGCTAATTTTTTCATCTTATTGCTTAAAGTGCTCCGAGAATGGTTTATAGCAAAAAAAATTTCCACACCCACTCTTACGCCTACTTTTTCTATTTATCTAAAATCGAACAACGGCGGGACTGATTCAGCTAATTTTTTGTTCTAATGTTCGTAATAACCCAACTTAGGTTTACAACTTCTATATAAATAAAAATTAAACGTTGTCCGTTGCTAAGCGCATAACTTGAGAACGGCTACACCGATTTCGCTAATTTTACATATTATTGCTTAAAGTGCTCCGAGAATGGTTTATAGCACAAAAAATTGACCACACCCACTCTTACGCCTACTTTTTCTATTTATCTAAAATCGAACAACGGCGGGACTGATTTAGCTAATTTGTTGTTCTAATGTTCGTAATAACCCAACTTAGGTTTACAACTTCTATATAAATAAAAATTAAACGTTGTCCGTTGCTAAGCGCATAACTTGAGAACGGCTACACCGATTTAGCTAATTTTTACATATTATTGCTTAAAGTGCTCCGAGAATGGTTTTATAGCTCAAAAAATTGTCCACACCCACTCTTACGCCTACTTTTTCTATTTATCTAAAATCGAACAACGGTGGGACTGATTCAGCTAATTTTTTGTTCTAATGTTCGTAATAACCCAACTTAGGTTTACAACTTCTATATAAATAAAAATTAAACATTGTCCGTTGCTAAGCGCATAACTTGAGAACGGCTACACCGATTTCGCTAATTTTACATATTATTGCTTAAAGTGCTCCGAGAATGGTTTATAGCACAAAAAACTGACCACACCCACTCTTACGCCTACTTTTTCTATTTATCTAAAATCGAACAACGGCGCGACTGATTTAGCTAATTTGTTGTTCTAATGTTCGTAATAACCCAACTTAGGTTTACAACTTCTATATAAATAAAAATGAAACGTTGTCCGTTGCTAAGCGCATAACTTGAGAACGGCTACACCGATTTAGCTAATTTTTACATATTATTGCTTAAAGTGCTCCGAGAATGGTTTATAGCTCAAAAAATTGTCCACACCCACTCTTACGCCTACTTTTTCTATTTATCTAAAATCGAACAACGGCGCGACTGATTCAGCTAATTTTTTGTTCTAATGTTCGTAATAACCCAACTTAGGTTTACAACTTCTATATAAATAAAAATGAAACGTTGTCCGTTGCTAAGCGCATAACTTGAGAACGGCTACACCGATTTAGCTAATTTTTACATATTATTGCTTAAAGTGCTCCGAGAATGGTTTTATAGCTCAAAAAATTGTCCACACCCACTCTTACGCCTACTTTTTCTATTTATCTAAAATCGAACAACGGTGGGACTGATTCAGCTAATTTTTTGTTCTAATGTTCGTAATAACCCAACTTAGGTTTACAACTTCTATATAAATAAAAATGAAACGTTGTCCGTTGCTAAGCGCATAACTTGAGAACGGCTACACCGATTTCGCTAATTTTTTTATCTTATTGCTTAAAGTGCTCCGAGAATGGTTTATAGCACAAAAAATTGTCCACACCCACTATTACGCCTACTTTTTCTATTTATC
The DNA here is from genome assembly GCA_947311025.1 of Lypha dubia. NCBI lineage: Eukaryota > Metazoa > Arthropoda > Insecta > Diptera > Tachinidae > Lypha > Lypha dubia. The sequence continues at coordinate 99,740,469 of OX371260.1, read as the reverse complement.
TAAAATCGAACAACGGCGGGACTGATTCAGCTAATTTTTTGTTCTAATGTTCGTAATAACCCAACTTAGGTTTACAACTTCTATATAAATAAAAATGAAACGTTGTCCGTTGCTAAGCGCATAACTTGAGAACGGCTACACCGATTTAGCTAATTTTTACATATTATTGCTTAAAGTGCTCCGAGAATGGTTTATAGCTCAAAAAATTTTCCACACCCACTCTTATGCCTACTTTTTCTTTTTATCTAAAATCGAACAACGGCGCGACTGATTCAGCTAATTTTTTGTTCTAATGTTCGTAATAACCCAACTTAGGTTTACAACTTCTATATAAATAAAAATGAAACGTTGTCCGTTGCTAAGCGCATAACTTGAGAACGGCTACACCGATTTCGCTAATTTGTTCATCTTATTGCTTAAAGTGCTCCGAGAATGGTTTATAGCACAAAAAATTGTCCACACCCACTCTTACGCCTACTTTTTCTATTTATCTAAAATCGAACAACGGCGGGACTGATTCAGCTAATTTTTTGTTCTAATGTTCGTAATAACCCAACTAAGGTTTACAACTTCTATATAAATAAAAATGAAACGTTGTCCGTTGCTAAGCGCATAACTTGAGAACGGCTACACCGATTTAGCTAATTTTTACATATTATTGTTTAAAGTGCTCCGAGAATGGTTTATAGCTCAAAAAATTGTCCACACCCACTCTTACGCCTACTTTTTCTATTTATCTAAAATCGAACAACGGCGGGACTGATTCAGCTAATTTTTTGTTCTAATGTTCGTAATAACCCAACTTAGGTTTACAACTTCTATATAAATAAAAATGAAACGTTGTCCGTTGCTAAGCGCATAACTTGAGAACGGCTACACCGATTTAGCTAATTTTTACATATTATTGCTTAAAGTGCTCCGAGAATGGTTTATAGCTCAAAAAATTGTCCACACCCACTCTTACGCATACTTTTTCTATTTATCTAAAATCGAACAACGGCGCGACTGATTCAGCTAATTTTTTGTTCTAATGTTCGTAATAACCCAACTTAGGTTTACAACTTCTATATAAATAAAAATGAAACGTTGTCCGTTGCTAAGCGCATAACTTGAGAACGGCTACACCGATTTAGCTAATTTTTACATATTATTGCTTAAAGTGCTCCGAGAATGGTTTATAGCTCAAAAAATTGTCCACACCCACTCTTACGCCTACTTTTTCTATTTATCTAAAATCGAAAAACGGCGCGACTGATTTAGCTAATTTGTTGTTCTAATGTTACCCAACTTAGGTTTACATCTATATAAATAAAAATGAAACGTATTTTTGTTTTGCTACTCGAACGTCGTTCGTATATTCGAAGTGTAAATAAAACACTTTTAGAATCTTTTTGATCTCAATTCAAAATAAAACGTGATCAAAATCTTTACAAAAATAAAAATTGTTAAAATGATCATCAATCAGAAATGCCTTTTTTCCCTTAATTTTTACTTTGTTTCCATATTTCCAATACCTTTTTACAAAATTATCACCAACAAAATTATTTACATTTAGACAGGACAACGTCTGTCGGGTCAGCTAGTTTATAATAAAGCTAAACAGTAATTAAAAGTAAGTTCTGCATTGATTTTATATGTATGTATGTGTTAAAGTTCATCATCTAACAATGGCCTTCCTTTAGATCGAAAAACAAATGAAAAAACAAACGAAAAAGAATGATTCAGCTTTCAAAATGTGGCTTAGATCAGCAAAAGATGAACTAAAAGCAAATTGCATTTGTTGTAATTATGAAATAAATTCACGATAAAACGATTTATTCCAAAAAAGTCGCTCAACAATAAACATGTAAAAGCAAAATATCCAAATGAAAGTTTTTCATTGAAGCCAAGTCCGTCTTTCGATCCACCAGATCCAAAACAAAATTAGGTTAGTGCTTTTGTACCCGAAATTTGTTTATTTTTTACCCTATTTCCTTGGGATCACAGTGCTTTTGATGTTGCAAGAGTTGGCATCACTGAATTTGAGCCTTCGTGGTTGAAATTTTCTTTGGTTGCTCTCATAAAGCTGGTATTTCGTCTGTATTTGTTATCATCTATAGTTTTCACTATATAAGGCCTTGGAGTGTTTGCTTTAGCTATGATTTTTGCTAGTACCCAGTCTCTTTCGTTTCGTTTAACACGTACTGTATTGCCTATATTAAATGATGACCTTGTAGACCTGTCGTGGTAAGCTTTCTGTTGTAGTCGGTGATTTTTCAGCTCTTCATGCACGTTCTTCACAACTTTGGGTTTCAGATATTGCGTTGTTGAAGTAATAAAAGACCTAGTATTTCTGCTGAGCAACCTTTCGTTCGGTGATCTAAGGCTTTCAGTTCTTGGAGTATTTCGGTAGTTGAGCAATGCTTCGTAGATGCAGGAGTTATCTGCTTGGCATTTCTTTAGCATATTTTTCGCAATTTGAACAAATCTTTCACTAAATCCATTTGATTTTGTCTAATGTGGGCTTGAAGTTTGATGTTGTATATGCCATAATTGCGTAAACTTTTTGAATTCGTATGAAGAATATTGTGGGCCGTTGTCAGTAAGTAATATTCGTGGTATACCAAGTATTGAGAACCAATTTTTCAATATTTCCACGATTTCGTTTGTAGTGCTGTGTAAAAGTCAAAGGAGTCACTGTAGCTGTCGGCCATTAATAAATAGTTTTTGCCTTTCAGCGTGAAGATGTCACTTCCGACTATTTCAAATGGTAGTCTTGGTATTTCGACATTCACCAAAGACTCTTTCTGGTTATTTCTTTTCATTTGTTGGCATATTGAGCATGATTCGATATATTTTTGTATGTCATTGGTCATATTTAACCAAACTACCTGAGTTCTTGCGAGAGCTAGAGTTTTTTGTAGGCCCCAGTGACCTTTGTGAACCTGGTCTATAACGCGTTTTATTTGAGTTTGTGGTACAATTATCTTTTGTCCTTTAAATAGTAACCCATTAAAGGTATTTCATCTTTATAGTTGAAGTATTTTCTTAACGCCATTGGTACGTTTTCCAGTTTTTCGGGCCATCCTTTGTCTACAGCCTCTTTTAATGATTGCAATTCTTTAGCTTGTGCAGTGTGGTTTTTAAAATCGTTCAGTGCTTCATCTGTTATACATAGCAAGCTTAAGACTTCTTCTGATTCATCATTTCGACAATCGCGTCTCAGTGTGTCTGCTATGTGAATTTCTGTGCCTTTTCTGTATTTGACTGTAGGGTTGTATCTTAAAACACCCATTAAAATTTGCTGAAGTCTTGGAGATGCCTTGTAAATAGGTTTCTTAAAAATTGTTTCGAGGGGACTATGATCAGATTCGATAAGTAGTTTTTTACCATAGACGTATTCATTAAATTTATTGCAAGCAAATCTGATCGCCAGAGCTTCTTTTTCAGTTTGTGGATATTTCTGTTCTGTTTGGCTAAGTGATTTCGAAGCGTATGCTACCGGTTGACTATTTTGCATTAGCGCTGCGCCCATCGCAGTGGAACTTGCATCTGTTTGGATTGTATCATGGGCGTTTACATCGAAAAACTTCAATACTGGTGAAGACTGTAAAGACGGTATAATTTTCTCAAACGACTCTTTTTGATCGTGATCCCAGACATATTCAACATTCCTTTCTAACAGTTTTCTCAACGGTGCTGTAATATCTGACATGTCTTTAATAAATTTGTTGAGGTACGTTACCATACCCAGAAAACGTTGAAGTTGCTTTTTATCTTCTAGCGTTTTTAGCTTCTTAATCGCTTCCACATTTTCTGGGTCTACTTCCAGCCCGTTTTCACTCAAATAATGACCTAGAAACTTAACTTTTGTTTTTTTATATATACATTTTTCATCGTTGAGTTTTATTCCAGCATTCTTCAATGTATTTAATACTGTATTTTGAATTTTTAGCAACTTTTCTTTTGTATCTGAGTGAATCAGAATATCGTCCATGGAAATTTCAACATTGCCAGAACCCTTTTTTACAGTCTAGGACTGTAAAATATTTCGAATTAGATATTATTGTTGCAATTTCCTCTAGCGTGTTCAATGGGTAGTGTCTTCGCAGAATGTTTTTGTTTAAATTTGATGGGTCCATTCAAATACGCAATTTTTTTAGTTTAACTATTGTAATGGGAGATACACACGGTGTTGGTTCCAACATTTTTTTTATCACACCTTTTCTTTCCATATCATCCATGTCGTTTTTAATTTCGTCCCTCAACTTAATCGGTATTTTTCGCGCTGGATAAATCTCCAAGTTTGGATTTTCTACTAAATCAATGTCATACACGAAATCTTTTAGACATCCGATCTCACTGCTATTCGAATTTGACTTTTGTATTTCCTGGACTCTGACTATCAAACCCAAGCAAGCCGCATTGTAAAAAAAAGCTTTTACGGCGATCGCACGCTAATCAAAGAAATTTATAAAAATGCCGAATTCGTCAGAGGATATAAAAAATACTTCTATCCATTTTCACAAAATTGCGGCATTTCCAAAAGTAATAGGAGCCATAGATTGTACACACATAAAAATACAGTCTCCAGGAGGATTAGATGCAGAAATTATTCGGTTCCGTAAAGGTTATTTTTCATTTAAGGTTCAGGTGAGTTAGCATAAAGTATTTGATTTAATTTTTTGGTTATCCTTTTTATATGGTTCAGGCAATCAGCGATTCAAATCTAGAAATAATAGATATGGTAGCAAGATGGCCTGGATCGGCATATGACAGCTATATCTTTAGCAATAGCCGCATTAAATCTAGATTTGAAAAACGGAGAATTTGGATCATATTTACCTTTGGGTGATGGTGGCTACGGCGTGAAATCATATTTGATGACACCACTTATCACCACCAATCCATAGGTTCTATAGAACGCAATCATCGTGTGTTAAATGAATATTTATTAAATTTTGTAGTTGACTATGAGTGGGACGGATACCATATTATACATTTGCTTATAACACAACACCACATGTTAACACTAACTACTCACCTTTTGAATTAATTTACGGTAAACTAGCAACATTACCTACAGACAAAATACAAAACTGAGAATTACGCTAATGAAGTAAAAATTAGATTAAGAAAATCGCTAGAAAATGCTAAAAAACAAACAGAAATAGCGAAACAAAAATCAAAAGAAATATATATGATAGAAATATAAATAGTAGTAACTTTAATGTAGGAGATTTAGTATTAATTAAACTAGAATCTAGAAAGAAAAATCAAAGCCCATACAAGGGACCATATGAAATAATAAAAAGATTAGGAGTAAATTCTTTATTAAAAGTAGATAATCTTGAAAAAATTTGTCATAATAATATACTGAAATTATATAAACCTAGTACAACAAATAGGAAATAAGAAATATGAATGTAAAATAATAATAAATTCATTTCATTTCAATCATAAATTCAATCTTAAGGGCAGAGGTGTAGTGTGTTTGTCAAAACACATCACAATTACCTAAAAATAATATTCACAATTACCTAAAAATAATATGTAGCGTGTTTATTGTAACACAACACCAACAAAACAAAGTTCTTTATGAAAATTATTGTAAACTGAAACCACTTAGCACACTTTTACTGAGACCACACAAAATACAATATTTATGTGTACAAACAGAGGGTATTGCACTTAAGAAATATATCAATGCAAGCGAATTGACTAAACACATTGTATTCGAAATATTACGAGGGATAATATTTCAAAACACAATGTGTAAATGAAAAGTAAGAATATAAGGCAATGCACTTGAAATAGTTCAAAGAATATTATGTCGAATAAAAAGATTGAATGAATAATGAATATAAATTTAAAGTAAAAGATTGAGTGGAAATTGGGTTAAAACACTGACCAATCAAAATGAAATGTTTTAACTCAATAAATCTCATCAAAGGTTAGAGAGGGTAGAATATAACATAGAATTAAGAATTGTAAATATCACAAAATAGTATAAATAAGAAAGATTTTTAAATAAAGAATCAGAATACTTTTGAAAATCAAACTTGTTCTCACCTTCTAGCCTGGCACCTTAAACAGTGCTCAGAAGAAGTAAAACATGCTGTGGCTAAGCATAGCATCATAAACAACTTAGCAAAAACACTCTTTACATTTTTCCTCACACAATAAATTACAATCCTTTATACTAGGACTCAAACTGAAAAACTATATAACGAGTCACAAATAAGAACTCGAAATGTTATTGAACGTTGCTTTGGAGTCATCAAACGACGTTTTCCTGTATTGTCCTTAGGAATGAGATCATCACTTGACACAACGATGGCATTAATAGTGTCATGTGCGGTTCTTCACAACATATCGCTCCTTTATTGCAACATAGTCATATCTCAAAAAACTAAATTTTTCAGTTACTGACGAAAAAGAGTTTCTCAATGCCTTCTTACATGCTCAAGCCTGTAAATAAAGCATTTATACTTTGAGTCAATTCATTTTTTGTTTTAATTCAATGCTTGAATGATTCTCAGTTTCATTCAGAAAAGAATATTTTTTTTATAGCTCTGGCATTTAGCAACCAACGATATGCATATATGTAGATTTTCTAACTCATAACAAATAAAAATTTTTTAAAACAAAATTCTTGATCATTTGCTCGAATAAATGTTATATTTTATCACATAAAATATTAAACTACATACATACATATGTTTGTATACGTACCTTATTATCAGGTTCTTCAACAGATACCATTTCTTTTACATCTATCACCTCTTTATATTCGTCCAGAAACTTTATGTCAATGATATCGTCATTTTGCTTTTGACCTAAAATATAAGAAAGAATCATGATGATATAAAACATATATGTACATACATACAATAATAAATCAAATAATAAACATCACAATAAAATTACGATTCTGACTATCGCAGTCATTTTCATTGTATAAGCCCGTTGCAGACTTTCCCAATAACGCATGTACCCGCTTGTCGCTATCGGTCACCTTGCTGGAATAGTGGCCTCCTCCTGTTTTATAAAATTCTTCCCTATCATTTGAAAACGATAACTTTGCTTTCCGCTTCATGTTTTCGTACTTGTCCTTTAAATTTTTCACCGACCTTATGTTATTACATTGGGATCCAAATTGCACTGCAATTTTTTCCCATGTGTAATTTTTTTGGTGCCAACTTATGGCGTTTGTTGTTTTATTCTCCACTATGGTGAAGGGTGCACGTTGGCGAAGGATGAACTAGGGGAAACAGGTGATGTGGTCGACATAATTAGGTGTATAAAAACGAGGCTGTTTGGAAATGCATACAAATATTTACACAATAAGGAATTCGCAACAGTAGAATTAAAAATTCTCGCATGCATTCACATCACTAAAGAGATTAATTGAATTAAAGTTTGAGTGAATTCATTGGTGATTTAAAGAAAATAGCTTTTTTAATTCACTGTTTTCACTAGAATTAGGATCATTATTATAAAGGTCTTGCGTTTCTGATTCGTAGATTCTTTCAAAAAGAAATCATTCCTTTACAGCTCTGCTACTGAGCTATTTTTGAAAATTGTAAATTTATTTTACACAAACAAAAAGCCTGTTGTTTTTTTATTTTTATGTTGTTGCCGAAATGCATATACATACTTGATATTGATATACTTTGGATACTAGCATGTATTTTCGAAACGTCGCAAGACGAGGAACCTTTACACGAAACGGGTAAACAACTGGTAAGAGAAGTGCGACAACTATCCCTGAATAACATAACATTTAGCCACTTCATACCGAACAATAATATACAGAGGAACCCCATAAAATACTGCAGTTTTTGCAATAGACAAAGTCATTCGTTGAGCGAATGCTTTAACAAAAGAAGCAGCACCCACTATAATCAAGGCAGACGGCAGGAGTATGCTGATTACAACTTTAGATCCAACGCGCAGAATTTTCCGTTAACTCAAAACAGAACTCGTATGCAAGGCAACAACTATAGAGAACGACGGTGCTATAGCTGCAATCAACAGGGACATATTTCGTCCAATTGCCCTGGAAATAGTAACAACGGCAGCAGAAATGACAATAATAATAAAAGAAGCAATAATAACGACAATAGAAACAACTACATGCATAGAAACTATCGGAATGATTTGGGAAACGGAGAACGCCCCAGTCAAAATTAACTGACTGGAACGGATATAAAGACAGAGATAACACCAGTACTAAACAGAAAGAAAATGGAACGCCACACTTGGTAGCCGATAGAATAGATATATCAGAAGAACCATGAACCTGGATACGGAAACAACCCAAACCAACAAAGCAACGAAAGAGAAGAAACGCAGCAGTTCACCAAGAAAGCCACATCGGAGGAAAAATACTCGTGTAGTGTCAGCACTGTCGGCCTACTACCTCGTCAACTCATCCCTGTTACTTACTACTATTTAAGCAACTACGTAGGTATATATAAGGAATAGAATTAGCGAGTAAGAAAAACGAATAAATAAAATCACTCTTTACATACAAGTCAAACAAGTAAGTTCTTCTTTTTTATTACATGGCGCCCGTGGCTAAGAAAAAATACCAACACAAATTTCTGTTGGTATACGACGGGAAAACAAGTTATATATAGAAGTTAAATATATTAAAAGAAATTTAGAAAAAAAAACAAAGTGAACAAAATGAAACTTTTTAACAAAAACATACAAACAAAACCATGTTATGAGTCATTTTTCCCTAACCAACAAAAATATCAGCAGCAGCGAAACATACGCTGCATACACATACTGACGTTGTCATGAGTTATTTTCCCTCAACCAGCAAAAATACCAACGGCAGCAAAATACCGCTGCACGCATTACTGACGTTATTACCAGTAATTTTCCTACAGACATATGCTGACGTTGCGATACAGCTGCATACATATATATGCCAGTAAATTTCCTACAGATATATGCTGACATTGCAATATCGTGAGAACCGCAATCGGCTGGAAGTTCCACGGGTATGAATATGCTGAATTTGCATACTAACACACTTAGCAATGACCACGCCGGCGGCAGCAAACGTCAGCAGCATCGTTCAATCAGACAGCGAAATTGGGTATAAAAGCGGAGGGTGATTTGGTATGGAGGTTCTATTCTAATCAGTGAGTTCTAGTCGGTAGAGTCTTGACAGAAAGCAGTTCGGGATTATTCTTTAACACGTAACAAAAACCTGATCAAACACCAGCCTTAAAAAGCGGGTCCCTGTGAAGGCTAAATAATGTTTTAAAGTAGTATATATTTATATATATATATTTTATAAGTCAAAACCTGATCAAACACCAGCCTTAAAAAGCGGGTCCCTGTGAAGGCTAAGTAACATTTTAAACATAACATGTGGTTAAAAAATAAATAATAATAACTAAATAATAAAAATAATGTTTAAATTCAAACATAACATTTGGCGCAGCCGGTAGCCGCGTAAATAATAACATCAAAGAAATATAATAATCCTTGTGTTGATCTTGCTCAAGAAAAAACTGTCCGGTGTAGCAAAACCAACAATACATAAAAGTCTAACCTCTAGCTACCTTGTATTGTTGCATCCTACATTCGACGGTGTAGAACTGCACAGGACAAATACATAAAAGTCTAACCTCTAGCTACCTTGTATTGTCATTGCAGGACTAATCGCTAAAGCGGATCAGGACAAAAAGGAGAATTACTTTGATCGTAAAAATTCTGCGCGGTTGCGAACAAACACATAAAATAAAATAAAAAAATAATATTTTTATATTATTATTATTACGAATAAACGTAATTATTATTTGAACTTATATTGATTTACATACATATGAAAGGTAATATTATCAGGCTCAAGTTCAGTTTTATTGAATTAATGAAAATTCAAAATTACTAAGAGTTTTTTTGTGTTGGAAAATATTATTATTTATATCCAATCAGTTTTTAGCAGAACGTATCAGTACTGATTTCAAGGCCGCTACACCTCTCATCAGCGTTCAATTGTCCATCTTTACAAATTTCGTAAAGTGGATACTAATTTGCAATTTTATTACATCAAAAACAATAATTATAAAGTCGAAAACCAGTTTTAAAAGAAAACATAAATATAATATCAACAAATAAAACATATGTAGGTCTCACAAAAAATATTTTTTATCTCTGTGCTCACTTAAAATTTTAACATTTTTAAAAACAGAACACATACTTACATATAGACTTTAATATTATAAAGTAACTCAATCTGTTTTCTATATATAAAACATACATAAAGACTTAAAATAATAAATAACAACTAAATGTATAATTTAAGAAAACAAAACAAGGTAAATCCAAAAATCACAAAAAAATTAAAATCTAAAAACAATAAGAACAAAAGCAACAACTTACAAACATCTGCTACAAACATGGAATATAGCTCACAAGAATCTCAAACAACAATACCAACTATCAACACTCCGGCGAATAAGCGTTTAATAGACAATAATCAATACTCTCAGCTAAACTCTCCTTTCAAGATGATCACTGTAATGGATAAGCGGTTTGAAAAACTTACAGAGAAACTTGAACAGCTCATAGAGAGAAAACTTAGTGAATACAGAGTAGAACTCTTAAATGATCTTGATAAGAAATTTGATAGCATGAAAAGCGAACTAAACCAGATTACAACAAGTAAGAGTGCTATATTCGGCTGTGCCGAATCTTATATACCCTTCACCAATGCATATATATGTGATTCGCAGAATATAATAAGCCTGTATATCCTTTGTTAATATCCTTTGATAATACTGTAAGCAGTATGTGTGCATGTTTTATCATTACTTTTTTTCTCACTGAGTTTAAAAGGAATCTAAAATGAAAAACAAATCACATATTTTTTACTTCTAAATACAAAAGCATTTTTAACATACACACATATATGTACATACATATATATATAAATTAATATGTTTTTGTACATTTTATGTACTACTTTTTTATGATTTTTTTTTTTTTTTTGGAAAATGTACCTACTCTGTGCAAATTATTCGAGAAATATTTTTAAATGAAATATGTAGAAATATGTAGCTATTATACATATTAGGTACATATGTATGTTTGTACTTATATTATCCAATCAGCCTAACAGAACGTATCAGTTTATCGATTTCGAGAAGGCTAAAACAATATTCATTGTTCTAACGTAGGGCTAGTTCAAATAGTAATTATGTAAGTTATTTATTCTTCGTTATTGACCTATTACATAGGTACTTATGTATGTATGTACATATCAAAAAACACCTCATAAAAGGGAAAGTTATTTTACTGGTGACAAAATACTTTTTAGCGACGGCTCATTTCAATTATGTATACAGTATTTTTCGGTTAATTGACCCTACGGTTAATTGGTTTCCACGTTTAATTGAACCACATGATCGGTCAAAAAAATATTGCATACGAAAACACATGTAAATTTCCTCGGATAATTGAACCCGGTTAATTGATTTTCCCGCTTAATTGGTTCAAAATTCATGTCATCAAAAATAAATTTCCTCTTACTTTTACCCGGTTAATTGCAAATGAATTGTTTTTATTCTTTAAGTTTATGTTTTTTTTTTTGTAAAACCAATATATGAATTGTTTTTTAGTTTATAAATTTTATTTTTTTGTAAAACTAATGTGCACATAAATAGTGCATTTAATAGTAAATATGTACCTACTTACAATAATAAATACCTGCGTATACACATATACATATGTACATTTTTTTCTGTTACTTGCATTTTTTTCGTTTAAGGTAAAAAAAAAATTATTTTGAAAAACTTAAAGTGCACATATGCGATTTCTTTTAATTCATTAGTAGTTCCAATTATGCGGATTCTTGTAATTGAACGATTTGTTCAATTAAGCGGGTATCGGCTAATTGGTTCCCCGGTTAATTGAACAAAAAGTTGTGCAAATTTTGATGTGCAATTAACCGAAAAATACATATATACCTATGTATATATATACACAAATGTATATTTACCGTGTAGTACCTACACCTGTATCATACCATAGCGTTTTAATTTACTTTAGCAAAAATAAAATTTCGGTTCTGATTTTTGATTACATACATATATACAATTTTATAACCCTTTCAGAAATAAATTTAAAATAAATAAATACTCCAGTATTGAACTGAGGAATTGCTCACAATAATCCAACACACGACCCATCGTGCTACTGAGGCTAGATAGTTCTTTGTGTATATTAATTTAAAAAAAAATATATATATATATATATATATATATGTATAAAATAACCTGTTTATTATTTTCAAAAATAGTTACAAGCCTATGTACATATATTTCAATTTTTAAAATGAAAAACAAATTGACAAATATACAACATTTTAAAAGATAAATACAAAAGCATTTTTAACATACATACATATAAATACATCAGAGTATATTTGTAATCATCAGTGTGCGACATTTTTTTCCACAGAGTTTACTTTGTGGTACGTATAGTGTTCTAAAAACGATGTGTGTGCATACATACATACATATTTATGATTATAATGTGCTTTGGTGAAAAAAAAAATTGAAATTTTTTATGTGTGTAGAATAGTGCTTGGTATCAGAGCTGCCGTTTTTTGTTATTTCTAACAAAAATTGGTAATTTTATTTTTCAATGTGAGATGCGAATATTTTTTCATTTTGGTGACTTTTTTCGTTTGAATATTTTTTAACTATATATATAACTTGTTAAACTTTGAAAACAATTTTTAAAATTTTTAATTACCTGTTCATAGTATGATTGGGTCCCAACACTGTCAACACCTCTCCTAAATGTACTACTCAATTATCAAAAAATATTCAATGATTCACATCTAACTAGACCTGACAACTTTCAAAACAAAAATGGGATGAACGAAAAAACTTTCGAACAATTTTTTTATTTCCTACAAAATTTATTATCATTGCCACATAGTTCTGCTGCAGCCGAAAGAATGTTTTCACAGCTTAATTTAAACAAAACCAAATTTCGTAATAGTCTTGATTTTAAAACTATTAACAATATTATCCAATCGAAATATTTGTGCAAAAATCAAAATGTTGCCCATTATTTATGGTCTGCCAAAGATATGAATTGAAAATTCGTACACATTTTTTTATCTCAATACTGTGAATTGTAAATCTATTGATTTTTTGATTTAAAAGAAAAATTTTGTAAAACAATTACATTTTTTTCTGAAGTACAAATATTGCTTATTTTAAATAAATAAACACTTTAAAAAGTTTGTTTAAATTTAAGTTTCTTGTTATGTTTTTCACTTATTAATAAGAAATTTATTAATATGTAAAAACAATTTCTTTTTTTCCTTTCTTATTATTTATAAATGTGCAGTACAAATTTTGTTTATTGTAATGATCCTATTCAAAAAAATTTTAATTTATAAACTTTCAATCAAATGAATTTTGTATAAACATTTGGCGGGTTTAACTCCTATAAAAAAACTATTTTTACGAATAAGGGCTCAAATAAACAAAAACTGATTTCAATTTAAGTTTCTCCTTTTCATTTACTATTAGTATGAATTTTTTTTTTTTTTGTTTTCTTGTTTTGCAATTATTATTTAACTATGTATTAAATGCAAATAAACTGTATGTAATGCAACTTTAAATAAATTTTATTTTTTTTTTAATAAAAAATGCATTTTAAATTTGGTTATTTTTTCACATTTGGTAACTTTTTCAAAAAATTTGGTTGTAATATTTTTTTGGTCGTGGCAGCACTGCTTCTTGGTATGTTAAAAGCAAATAACGATTTGAATGTGTTGATCTTTCAAAAGCAAATGCCTTGTATTTTTATACACACATGCTTAGATGTGTGACAAAAAGGGGTTTGTACGAAAAAATACGTAAAGTTATAAATAAGTTAATATACAATCAACACTAACAAGCCTGTGTAGCACAATGGTTAGTGGGTAGAATTATTGTGAGCGACTCCTCAGTTCTATACTGGAGCACATAAGTATTAATTTTAAATTTATTTTTGAAAGGTTTATAAAATTGTATATACATATGTAATCAAAACTCAGAACCGAAATTTTATTTTTGCTAAAGTAAATTAAAACGTATGGTATGGTGTAGGTAATACACGGTAAATATATGTTTATAAAGTCGAATTCGGATAAGAACGCACTGTTTATATGTAAAAATCGCTTAATTGAAAATAAAAATTGTTATTTATTATTTTTGATCAATCTCAAAGCACTTGCTTGTATTTGCTTAAAAGAAAACCTGCTGATTGAAACATATTTTGTTTAGAAATAATCTAATTTATATGAAACAAACATCCCATAAAAGGAAAAATGTTTAATTTCTGGTAACAAAATACTTACTTGTCGAATACGAATAAAAATATATTAAAATAAGCAAATAGTCGAAAAATCGAATACGAATATTCGTAACATTACTAGTACGTAGTAGGTACATACATAAAATAAAGATAATGGAAATTTTTTCAACATCCATCGACAGCTTCTATTATTTATTCATGGATAGCTCAAATATATGTATCAGATCAACATCAAGCTTAGTTAGAACTTTAAAATTCAACAAACATTAACATTTTCAACACAAATACTTACATACATATATATGTAATTCTGCTTCTGTGTGTATAAATATTATTGTTTGCAAGTATTTTAAAAACCCTGCAGTCGGCGTAGCTAGCGAATGTCTAGCTATTTCGCCAGCTACCAGCCATTTCCACTAACTACCAGCCTAAAAACTAGCAATGCAGTCGACTGACGATTATAACATACGGATGACATTGACGGTAATCACTTGACACGATCAGACCGATGAGATCACTGGTGAGCAACTCCCAACTATTTCTCTAGTCAAAATGTACCAGTTAGATCAACAATGATATTTCCTAAATGAAAATACTACAGAAATTTAAATTTTTTTTTTATACATATTTGTTTATTTATCAAATTTCTTTTTCAATAGTTATAAAATATTCAATTAATTGTTCTTTTTCTTTGTTTATGCAACGTTTTAGTTGACTTCTGCTCATTTTACCTTTAAAAACACTTTTTTTTACATGTATATGTGTGAGAGTGTCAAAGGCGAACTCTTGCATTACTTGTGGCCACTGTAGTATTTAGTCGGATTTTCGTTAGGGAAATACTTAACGATTTCGATTAAAATTCTACTTTTAAAACTGTAGGGTATGCCCTTTTTATGAAAACATTCAGGCATACATACATATATACATATACATACATATAATTATATAATATATATTTGTACGTATGGTTGGGCGCATGGGCAATAATACAAAATATTTATTTTGTTTTTCTACCGTAAGACATTTCTGTATTATGTCTGAAGTTATACCTATTTGATGTTTACAAGTTTTAAATTGAGTTTGTGAAGAGAAACATTTTTTTAAAAAATTTAATTATTAAGTAAGTATTGCAAAATCAGGTAAAATTCGTTAATACAGTCTTTTTCGGTTAATTGCACATCAAAATTTGCACAACTTTTTGTTCAATTAACCGGGGAAGCAATTAGCCGATACCCGCTTAATTGAACAATTCGTTCAATTACAAGAATCCCGTTTAATTGAACAATTTGTTCAATTACAGAAATCACGCATAATTGGAACTACATACTAATGAATTAAAAGAAATCGCATATGTGCACTTTAAGTTTTTCAAAATAATTTTTTTTTACCTTAAACAAAAAAGACGCAATTAACAGAAAGAAATGTACATATATGTATGTGTATCGCAGGTATTTATTATTGTAGGTACATATGTACTATTAAATGCACTATTTGTGTGCACATGAGTTTTACAAAAAAATAAAATTTATAAACTAAATAAAAAACAATTCATATATTGGTTTTACAAAAAAAAACATAAACTTAAACACAAATTTTTTCACAAATGATGTCAAATATGTATGTGCAAAAATGCCAGATTATTTTTCAATAATAATGCAATTAACCGGGTAAAAGTAAGAGGAAATTTATTTTTGATGACATGAATTTTGCACCAATTAAGCGGGAAAATCAATTAACCGAGTTCAATTATCCGAGGAAATTTACATGTGTTTTCGTATGCAATATTTTTTTGCCCGATCATGTGGTTCAATCAAGAGTGGAAACCAATTAACCGTAGGGTCAATTAACCGAAAAATACTGTATTATTTTTAGTTCAATAGATAAATATAATTAACAAGAAAAATTTAATAAAATTTACAAGATAAATAGTGTTTTATCACGTGCAGATCTTTAGTCAATTAAAAATGATTACGAAAACATTAAGAATAGTCTAAACGACATTTTTAAGACATTTTTTTACAAATCGAAACTTTCGAATTCGTTACAAAATCGAAGTTTTTGGTTTGATGGGTAACTTTGTTTTATATTTATACGCACATTTTTACATACATATGGACATACATACATATGTTTGCCTTATTTTGGCTTGTTACTTTCATTTCAGCACGGATTTAAAGTTAATATTGTTATACATACATATTGATATAATTGCTATGTAGGTACCTACATACATATGTATATTGTTATTTGTTACACACATAATTACCTATTATTTTAACTGTAGGTACCTAATAATTTGATATTTGAAAAGTCAACACTATTTTGAGTTAGCTTAAAGCTTAGTACATATGTACATACCTACTTGCTTAGATTAAAATTCAAATTACTAGGGGGTTTTTAAAAACACATGCATATGTACATACATATGTATGTAGCTATTATACATATTAGTTACATACATATGTACTTACTTAGATTATCCAATCAGCCTAACAGAACGTATCAGTTTATCGATTTCGAGAAGGCTAAAACAATATTCATTGTTCTAACGTAGGGCTATTTCAAATAGTAATTATGTAAGTTATGTACCTATTTATTCTTCGTTATTGACATATTACATAGGTACTTATGTATGTATGTACATACATATCAAAAAACACCTCATAAATGAAAAGTTATTTTACTGGTGACAAAATACTTTTTAGCGACGGCTCATTTCAATTATGTATATATATATATATATATATGTATATATATATGTATAAAATAACCTGTTTATTATTTTCAAATATAGTTACAAGCCTATGTACATATATTTCAATTTTTAAAATGAAAAACAAATTGACAAATATACAACATTTTAAAAGATAAATACAGAAGCATTTTTAACATACATATAAATACATCAGAGCATATTTCTAATCATCAGTGTGCGACATTTTTTTCCACAGAGTTTACTTGTCTGGTACGTATGTATAGTGTTTGTGTGCATACATACATGTTTATGTTTATAATGTGCTTTGGTGAAAAAAAAATTGAAATTTTTATGTGTGTAGAATATTGCTTGGTATGTAAAAGCAAATAACGATTTGAGTCTGCTGATCTTTCAAAAGCAAATGCCTTGTGTTTTTATACACACATGCTTAGATGTGTGACAAAAAGGGGTTTGTACGAAAAATTACTTTGAGTTATTATTAAGTTAATATACACAAAGTACTAACAAGCCTCAGTAGCACGATGGGTCGTGTGTTGAATTATTGTCTCTGACACATATTCAATGCGCGTGACCCCGTATTCAATACTACTGAGGCACCTAGTGTATTTATAAATTTATTTCTGCAATGAATATATATATATATATCTTCATTTATTTGTATATATATCCATTTCAGAATCGATACTTTTATTTTTGCTGATTTTCAATACGAATCATCCTTAGAAAAATCCCTACATTTTATTTTAAGAAACAATTCTCTAGCTCTTCTTGTGTCTTCAGAAAATGGATTTCACGTACAGACAGACGGATAGACGGACAGACGGACAGACGGACAGACGGACAGGGCTCAGTTAAATTTTTTAATTATAAGGATCCAGTATATATATACTATATGGACCTCATATAAATATTGTGGAAATTACACACGTAATGACAAACCTATAAATACCCTTACCATTTTTGGTGAAGGGTATAAAAAGAGTGTCTGCTTTAGAAAAAGTAGCAGACGATATTAATCTTATGCAACAGGAAATAGAAACATTAAAATCCAAAATAAGAATACAAGAAAACAGCACAGTGGCAAATGAGATACGTTTAAATGAAATCCCATTTTGTGAAAATGAAAATTTAACAAGCATATTTAGTTCTATCTGTAATATAATAAAAATACCAGTCCCTACAATTAAAACTATTTACCGCCTTCAAAACCATAACAATAAATATAATGCTAATTCTAGGGATGCTGTTATTATAGTTAAAATGCGGTCTGCTTATGACAAAAATTTCTTTCTTAAATGTATGAACAATTTTATGAAAACAAATAAGGACTTTCATTTTCGCTTGCGGCAGCTTGGTTTTAACTCTGACAATAAATTCTATGTCAATGAAAATCTTACAAAAAATAATTTCCAAATACTTCGAACTGCAATTCGACTTAAGAAAAGTAAACTCATACATAGTGCTTTTACTATGCGTGGCACTGTATTCATAAAAAAGACAGTTAATGATAACATCATACGCATTAACGAGTCACGAGAACTTCACCAATTATTTCCTGAATCTTATGATGTCGGAATTCCTGAATTTCGCAACAATGATCGCCATTGAAATCTTTTAATCTTAATTTTAATTATTCCCCTAATCTCTTTCTTTTTTATCATAATTATCAATACCTATTATTACTATATGTTAAACATAAATAATTTACTTAAATTTTACTCAATTTTACATTTAAAATATAATTCAATTACCAGTTTCTCTGAGTGCGTTGCCGAAACTTGCATACTAAATGTCCAGCTCTAGTTATATGTGCTCCAAAGACTGTGTGTATAGTATGATTAGAGTTCTTTCTAAACAGAAATCTGGTCTGAATATCGTTCATCTGAATGCGCAAAGCTTAAAGAACAAAATGGATGAATTTAGACACTTATTTATATCATCTGGGGTTGATGCAGTTTGCGTTTCTGAAACATGGTTTCAGTCAGACATCTCTGACCCAATATTCAATCTTCAAGGATTTAAACTTTTTCGTTCAGACAGGAAAAGTTTTATCAATAATGTAGAAACAAGTGCAAGGGGTGGTGGGGTTGCGATATACGTTCGCAATGGTATATCATGTAGAGAAATATTGAAAAATAACGCCGACGGTGATACAGAGTATTTATTCCTTGAAATACTTACCCAAGATAGAAGGAAATTGTTATTAGGTAGTATTTACAGAGCTAGCAGTAATATCAGCATAAATCCTTTTATTGCCATTCTTGAAGATATATCTATTCAATACGAAGATATTTTAATAGCCGGCGATTTTAACAATAACCTTTTAGTAGAAAATCCATTGATTGCACCCATGAAAGCTCTTGACCTCTATCCGGTTAATATTAAAAATCCCACACACTTTCATACCACAACCAATACATTAATTGACCTTGTATTTGTAAACCAAATATCCAGAGTGCTCTTATATGATCAATTGTCAGCATCGGTTTTTTCAAAGCATGACATTCTTTTCGTAGCATATGATCTATCGGTAAGTGATGATAAAAGAAATATTTCGTATCAGGATGTACACAACATAGATTATTCAACACTGAATAATACCATAAATTATATAGATTGGGACATAATCTACACGTTAGAGTCTATTGACGATCAAGCCTATTTTATTCAAGAAAATGTTAGGTTTCTATATGACTTGTGTGTTCCAACAAGAACTAAGCGCATCAGAGCCGGTCAGACACCTTGGTTTAGTGCCAAAATAAAATCACTGATAAAAAAACGTGATGAGTCTTATAAACGATGGAAAAGGTTTAAAACCAGTGAGCTTAAGGCTATTCATAATAATGCACGAAGGGAAGTAACAAAACGTATTCAAGCTGCAAAATCTTTGTCTTACCGAAGAAAATTTGCTTCTGCAATTGATTGCCAATCAAGATGGAGAGATATACGCAAGATTGGTATTGGACAAAGAACCTCTCCCACATACGCAGCGGATGTTAATGTAAACGCTCTTAACGAAGATTTCGTAAGAACTAATGTTCCATCTCCAGCAAGCAATGTTTACGCTGATCTTTGCTATGTCCCGCTAGAACGTCTTTTTAGTTTTCGTTGTGTTAGTGAGACTGAAGTCCTCAAAAGTTTCTCAGGTATCAAATCCAATGCAATTGGTATGGACGGTATAAATCCAATTTTTTTAAAAGTCTTGATACCTAAGTTGTTGCCCTATCTGACATATCTGTATAACTCCATTCTTACAAAATCAATTTTTCCAGCTGCATGGAAGTTATCAAGAGTCATTCCAATTCCCAAACCCAATAATGACTACCGCCCAATAGCTATACTTCCTTTCTTATCCAAAGTTCTGGAAAATCTTGTTGGTAAACAAATAAATGAATACTTAAATTGTGTGAAGCTGATATCTGAGAAGCAGTCAGGCTTTATGAAGGGTAGAAGTTGTATTACAGCGCTAGTGGAAGTAGTTGAGGATATAAGATGTAAAATTGATGGAAATATGGCTGTTTTTTTGATTCTTCTAGACCATAGTAAAGCTTTCGACACAGTCGATCATGTGATCTTGTTAACCAAACTTAAAAAACTTTTTCATTTCTCTAGCTCTGCCTGCAAACTTATAAAATCCTACCTAACAAACCGCTCGCAAGTAGTTCAGCTTAATAGTAATACCTCTAATGAACTTAACGTCGAAAGAGGAGTTCCCCAAGGCTCTGTACTTGGTCCTCTTCTTTTTTGCATGTATATAAACGACTTTCCTGATACTCTTATTAGTAGTTCAGTTCATATGTACGCTGATGATGTTCAGCTTTATAAAAGTTGTAATATTACTGACATAAATCTATGTTGCAACAAATTGAATGATGATTTGGAAACAATTAACAAATGGGCTAACTCTAATGGGTTGTGCATAAATCCTGCAAAGTCCAAATGCATCTTAATTTCGAAATCCAAAATCAACTCTGAGAACCTAAAAATAAAAATCCAAAACAATGAAATTGCATTCGTCACCACTGCATCTAATCTAGGAATCACGTTCCATGAAAGGCTCACATGGTCTGCACATATCAATAATGTCGTAGGTAGAATATATAGTATGCTTAGGTCTTTATGGATAGTCAAGGATTCCACCCTATTTGATATACGTATGTTGCTTGCAAAAACTTATCTTGTTCCTTCACTTCTATATGGATGTGAAATATTTGCTAACTGCGACAGTCAAGACTTTCGCAAACTCCAAGTTGTGTACAATAACATAGCCCGATATATTTTTCAGAAAAGTCGCCGTGATCATATATCTGCATATTCTTATCAGATTTCTCAAATAGAGTTTGGCAATTTGCTTAAATATAAATGTTTAACTTTTCTGCATAAAATAATAACATCTAAAGAACCGACATATATTTATAAAAGAATTATATTTGCAAGATCAAATCGTGGGAAAAATATAATTCAAACCAAATATAAAAGTCTCATATCTCAACGGCAATTCTTAATACACACAATAAGTCTTTGGAATACATTACCAAATTTCATACAAAAGTTAGGCAACGCTAATACCTTCAAAATTGAGCTAAGAAATTATTTATGTAATTAACATTTTCCTTAAATATGTCATATTTCAATAATTCCCTTATGTTAAAATTATCCTATCGTCGTCTTATATCTATATTTTTAACATATATTATTATTTTATTATTCTATTATTTTATATTATATTAATACTCATACTTACTTATGTATATATCTAGTAAACTCAATATATCTTAAATATTTCATTGTTAATGTTTACTTATTAATATGTTTGAAATTTTTTATCACTAGCACTGTCATTTATAAGATGTAACATCTTGTTGTGCTATGTCATCTAATAAATAAATAAATAAATAAATAAATAAAATAAATAAATAATTGAGAAGAATATCAACTATTTAACCAGTTTTCAACAGAAATAGAATATGAGAATTAATTTTTAATTCAATTTTTATTCTACAATGAAACAGTGCTGGTTAGTACGAAATTCCCTCATTACTGTTTGGAACTAATAATCAACACAAACTCATAGTCCGTTATCATCAAAGTATTCTACTTTGTATTTTAACGGTTTTGTTGTTTTTACTCTATATTAGGGAAATTCACATATTACTGTGACCCCTGTTATTAGGGTATTTATAGCTCGTGCCCAAGCGGAATTAATATTTTCATATTATTATTATTACGAATAAACGTAATTATTATTTGAACTTATATTGATTTACATACATATGAAAGGTAATATTATCAGGCTCAAGTTCAGTTTTATTGAATTAATGAAAATTCAAAATTACTAAGAGTTTTTTGTGTTGGAAAATATTATTATTTATATCCAATCAGTTTTTAGCAGAACGTATCAGTACTGATTTCAAGGCCGCTACACCTCTCATCAGCGTTCAATTGTCCATCTTTACAAATTTCGTAAAGTGGATACTAATTGAGAAGAATATCAACTATTTAACCAGTTTTCAACAGAAATAGAATATGAGAATTAATTTTTAATTCAATTTTTATTCTACAATGAAACAGTGCTGGTTAGTACGAAATTCCCTCATTACTGTTTGGAACTAATAATCAACACAAACTCATAGTCCGTTATCATCGTGCCACCAACAGAGCTGATCCGCCTTGTGGAGCATTGCAGAAGTAACAGCTTACCACTGCTGGTTGGGTGTGATGCTAATTCTCACCACACTATGTGGGGCAGCAGCAACATCAACACCAGAGGTGAGTTTCCCTTAGAATTCCTATGTAGTAGTAGTCTAGAAATCCTTAATCAGGGGAACACACCCACTTTTGTAACTAGGGCAAGAGAGGAGGTTTTAGATTTGACTATAGGTAGCACTTATTTGAAGGGCGTAGTCAGGAACTGGAGGGTATCGGGAGAACCATCAATGTCGGATCATAGAATTATAAGGTTCGATATAGAGGGAAATACTGAGTCGACAATTCCGTCTAGAAATCCAAAGAGGACTGATTGGCAACTTTATAGGGATTGCCTAAAGGTCAACTTGGAGGATAGCATCAAAAGGGCACCAAGGCACCAGCTAGAGCTAGAACATCTATTAGATAAGGTTAATGGGGCAATAATCGGAGCTTATGAATCTAGTTGCCCCCTTAGCTCATCTAAGGGAAATAAAGAAGCACAATGGTGGAGTAGGGAGCTGTCAGACCTCCGGAAGAAAACGCGTAAGCTATTTAATAGGGCGAAGCGTACCGGAGACTGGCGGGCCTACACCGATAGTCTAACTGCCTACAACTCTGCAATTCGGAGAGCAAAGAGAAATGATTTTAGAAACTTTTGCGAGAAGATGTCAACTACTCAGGCAGCGGCCAGATTACACAAAATCATGGCTAAAGCCCATGTAGATTCGGCAATAACACTCAAAAGGGCAGATGGGACCTACACCAGGAATGAAAGAGAGAAGGCGCAGTTGCTACTCTCGACTCATTTCCTGGACAGCATAGAAGGGACAGCACCAGAACCATCTGCAGGGTCTGTAGGAAACAGGGAATCCTGGGAAGTTGCACGGAAGCTATGCACTGAGCAGCGCATAGAATGGGCTATTGGCACCTTTAAGCCGTACAAATCTCCCGGGGTGGATGGTATCCTCCCTATATATCTCCAGCAGGGGAAGAAGGAGCTTATGCCCCACCTAATAAGGTTGACTAGGAGTAGTTTAGCACTAGGATATATACCACAGGTATGGAGCAGGGCAAGAGTGATCTTTATACCTAAGATAGGTAGGAGGGATATTACACTTCCAAAGTCATTTCGACCCATAAGTTTAACCTCCTTCATGCTCAAACTGATGGAGAAAATTATTGACAACCACATAAGATCAAATATCCTATGTAGGGAGCCGCTACACCCGCGGCAGCATGCATACAGAGCAGGTCGTTCAACGGACACTGCGCTGTATCAACTGACGAACACGAAACGGAATTCTCTAGCCCCTAAGGAAGTTACGGTCTGTGCATTTCTGGATGTGGAAGGTGCCTTCGACAATTCAGAGCACACTGCCGTCACGGATGCGCTTAGAAGGAGAGCAGTTGGAAACACCATAACCAGATGGATATGGGCCATGCTTGGCAGCAGGACTGCTGAGACCAAAATTGGGGAGGAACATCTTGCAGTAAGGACGACCAGGGGATGCCCCCAAGGTGGTGTACTGTCTCCACTCCTATGGAGCCTTGTAGTTGACGAACTCCTGCACAAGCTAACGAGCAATGGCATTGAATGCCAAGCATATGCCGATGACATCGTTCTCATTGCAAGGGGGAAGTTTGAGGAGACGTTGTGTGACATCATACAGAACGGACTAAGGATAGTGAAGGAATGGTGCACTTCTGTAGGGTTGAACATCAACCCTGCGAAGACTACCATTGTTCCCTTCACCAGAAGGAGGACACTTCTGCACTGGCAAAACATCCGAGTAGACAATGTTCAAATAGGTAGATCATCGGAGGTCAAGTACCTGGGAGTGATACTAGATTCAAGACTGTTATGAAGACAGCATTTAGAGGCGACTGTTGACAAGGCAACAAAAGCACTAATGGTCTGTAGATCCGTTGCAGGTAAAACATGGGGTTGTACACCCAAAATCCTGAGATGGATATACACCATGATAGTGAGACCCATCATCACTTATGGTGCTGTTGCTTGGTCGGACAGGGTTAGGCTAGTGACAACCAGAGACAAGTTAGAGAAATTGCAGAGGCTAGTGTGGTGAGTGTGTGTTTTTAATGTTTGAAGTATTTACTGAGCTCTGCAGCCGCTTTTCTTCAGCACCAGAAGTGCCGATTTCGTTTTGAGAATATAATAATAGACTTCAAAATATGATTGTCAAATTAATTCTAAAGTTTATTGAATTTTGTCTCAGCTTATATACTAAAATTTATTCTAAATTATTATCTATGTCAGCACTATCCCACGAAATCAATTTTGTTTAAAAATCCCTATACGTTAATGAACTCCGTGAAACTTGCTGACAGTACGCTTATTCATTCAAGGCCAATAAAAGAATGTTTGTTTACTTTATTAAATAGTTCATATTACAACTGCACGACAAACAGCAGTGTACAAAAATTTAGCACATAGTGATGTACATACACTACACCCTCACCCTTATTGGTTTTGGGTATTATTAAAAATGAAACAAGAAAAACAAATACTTTGGCTGAACAAGACGTTATGTACTATATCTAAAAAGAAATTAACAATTGTTGATGTAATATTAAACTTTATAAACGTAAAAAATGTTTTGATATTTTGCTTATGTATATACATATAATTATACTTATGTATGTGTCTACAAAAATAAATTTTAAGTTCTTATATATATATTGTTGTTTGTCAATTCAAATATTTTTTTAGATTGTTCTTATGTACTAATTTTGTTTTATTATCAATTTCTATAAGTATATTTAAATCTTCTATATCTAATACTTTGTATGGGCCTTTGTATGGAGGTTCATACTTTTTTCTATTTAAAACTTTAACTAAAACTAAATCTCCTATTCTAAGATCTATTCTATTTTGCTTCTTTTCAGATTCTAATTTTCTTTTTCTTTTTACTTCGAGAATTATCTCTCTTGCTCTTTGTAATGAGTTGTGAAGTCTAATCTTTAGTTCATTTAAATAGTTGTCAGTATTATAAATCTTTCTAGTATCACTTAAAGTGTCGTTTGGCAGTCTAGGAAGTCTACCAAAAATTAGTTCAAACGGAGAATAGTCTGTATCGACATTTGGTGTCGTATTAAAAGCAAAAGTATAATATGGTATCCACTCATGCCAACTATTGTCATCTACAAAATTTAGAAAATATTCATTTAGAACGCGATGATTTCGTTCTATTGTACCTAAAGTTTCATGATGGTAAGGTGTTGAGAAATTTTGTTTTATTTTTAATAATACACAAATCTCTCTCATTATTTCGTTGGTAAATTCAGTTCCTCTATCTGTTTTGAGAATGTTAAATAAACCGTATTTTAATACAATATGTTCTATTAAAGCTTTCGCGACTGTTTTGGCATCTTTAGATTCAATCGGACAAGCAACAACATATTTTGTCAGTTCGCACTGCATTGTAAGTATGTATCTAAATTGTCCGGATGGTCTTAATGGTCCAACTGTGTCCATTACAACAGTATCGAAACCGTGTGATGGTGTATCTGTTATAGTAAAGGGTTCTTTTGTATTTCTTATCTGTTTATGTTTTTGGCATGAATCACATGTTGTTATGTATTTTTTAACCATTTTGTTCATATTTTTCCATATATATCTTTGTTTTAATTTGGAAAGTGTTTTCCTAATTCCAAAATGTCCTCCATGTGGTGAGTCATGAAATTCTTCTATCAATCTATATTGTGTTATATTATCTTTTATATCTCTTGGCATTCTGTATATAATTATTTCGATATCGTTTTTCTTTATATTGTTATACTTTTCCTTCAATTCTTCGGCCGTTATATATTTAAATATTTCATCATTATCATATAGTACGTACTTTTTAAATTTCAATTTCCTCAATCTCAATAAAAGTTTCTCCATAAATGTTCCTGAAAACATAGGATTTTCGCTTTTATTGCATATTATGCGCGTTATTCTATCATTCTTCTCTTTTAGTTTATTTTTTAATTCTTGCTGCAGCTTATTATCATATATAAATTCAATCTTTTGGGTACCCTTAATATTATTTATTGACGTACATTCCCACATATGGAGGTGATCAGTCTCCTTTCGAGATATGCTGTCGTTCGTTTTATTTTCATCTTCATCATATTTATTTTTCATTTCGGTATTAATTTCATTTTTCATTTTGTTGTTAAACATATTTCTTGTTATTGCCAAGGTTTTCTTTTCTCTTTCATCAATATAGATTGGAATCATGTCTCTTAATATTTGTGAGTTTATTTCTACACGCGATAGAGCGTCTGCGTTTGTATTATTCGCTCCCTTCTTATATTTTATATCAAAGTCATAATCTGATAATTCAAGTCTTATTCTGGTTAATTTTGAAGACGGGTTTTTATGGGTAAACAAAGCAATAAGAGGTCTATGGTCTGTGACTACGGTAAATTTTCTACCATATAGATATGGTCTAAAAATTTGTATTCCCCAATGAATACCTAATAACTCTTTTTCAATTACTGATTTATTTTTCTCATGTTTATTTAATGTTCTACTTGCATATGATATGGGTAAATCGTTTCCGATTTCACCCTGTGAACTACATTTGAAGCGTCTGTCGCCTAAATGAATGTTTTGTCAAAGTTCGGATATCGTAATATAGGCGGGTTTTTTAATTTGTCTCTTAGTGTCCCAAATGCTATTTGGCAATCTTCTGTCCAATTGAAAGTTACTTTCTTTATATTTAGTTATACATATTTAAATTTATATATTAACGTTTTAACTATATATACTTATATGCAAATGTCTAACTGTAGGTTTTTAACTACAGTTAAATTTAATTTAAATTGTTTTAAATGTAATCCATTGCGGTATTCTAAAAATCTAATAGTTTTACATGCAGACACATTTGTTTTCTTTGCTTTAACATTAAAAGTTACCTTGTAATAAAAAAATAAATAAAGAACATTTTTAGCTAAAAAGTAATTTTGAAATTATTTTAATCATAAAAAAATTCATATATAAACTTATATACGTCGTTTCAAAAAGTGAAAACTTATGCCAAGTCTTAATAACTTTGGCAAATACCATCAAACCGAAGACAACAAAATCAATATAACTTCTGCTAATCTTTTTCGTTTGTTATATTTCACGTTTTTTTTGGTCTACAGAAATATTTATTCCTTCCCAGTTATGACGTGTTTGTAAAAAGTAGTAATGTTAATCTAAAAAAATGTTTTATAACTTTTTAAACCCCTATTTTTATTATTTTTAGAGTTTCTTTATCCTAAAACATGTTTGTTGTGTTTCTTTTTTTTTTTTTTTAGTTTTTTTTTCTTTTTCTTTTTCTTTTTTTTTTTTTTGTCTATAACTTTATTTTTTTTTTTTTTTTTTTTTTAGCAGTTGGTTTACCTCATAATTAACAAATTTTTGTATTTTGTTTTTCGTATTGTTAATTATAAATTAATGTTATCATTTAATTACTCTCCGTTTTTGCAACTGTCGTTTTAATGGTAGTATGTATATAGTAAAGTTTATGTATATAAAAAAAATTTCTTTTTTAGATGTTTTTTTTAAAAATTAATCTTCATTCATTCATTTTCTTTTCTTGACTCTATTTATATTTATATATAAGTATATAAAATTGATTCTAAGAGCTTTGTATGTATATATGTATGGTTTCATATTTTGTTTGTTTTCTATAAGATCTTTTTTTATAATTAATTATTAATTAGTTATTAATATTATAATAATATAAAATTTAATATTTAATATTTAACAACTGTACGAAACAGACGACGCTATAGCTTAGAATATGTTCACCCTTTTTAAATTTTGTCGATGTTGTTATAACGATGATTTGCAAAATTTCTTTTTTTTTTTTTTTACTGTTTTCGTAGTTAGAGATGTTTCTGATATTTCCTTTATGTATGTCTATTTCTTGTAGTGGTTCCTTATTGAATGAATAACAGCAGCAGCATTATTTTAGCAGGATAAACAAAATCTTTCCTTCAGGAACGTACTCCTCTTGTAGAACTTTTTGCCAGCGTTCGAAAATTTCGTTGACTTCTTTTTGAGTCATTTAGAAAAATAAATTTAAAAAGGAAAATAAACAGGATCTCAAAAATTTATTTTTTTTTTTGTGTGGATTCTCCAGGACTCATTTAGATTGGCAGTATAAAAATTTTTTCAATAAAATATTGTTTTAGCAGGATAAAAAAAAAAATTTTGTTTTCTAAAGAAAAATATTATTTTACAAGAACGCAAATTTTGTTTGGCAGGATCGCCATGTGGTGAGTGTGTGTTTTTAATGTTTGAAGTATTTACTGAGCTCTGCAGCCGCTTTTCTTCAGCACCAGAAGTGCCGATTTCGTTTTGAGAATATAATAATAGACTTCAAAATATGATTGTCAAATTAATTCTAAAGTTTATTGAATTTTGTCTCAGCTTATATACTAAAATTTATTCTAAATTATTATCTATGTCAGCACTATCCCACGAAATCAATTTTGTTTAAAAATCCCTATACGTTAATGAACTCCGTGAAACTTGCTGACAGTACGCTTATTCATTCAAGGCCAATAAAAGAATGTTTGTTTACTTTATTAAATAGTTCATATTACAACTGCACGACAAACAGCATTGTACAAAAATTTAGCACATAGTGATGTACATACACTACACTAGCATGCCTGTGTATAACAGGAGCTATGAGGACGTGCCCTACGGCGGCTATGGAAGTCCTCATTGAACTCACACCTCTGACGATTGTGATAAGAGGCCGCAGCCAGACAAAAAGTGATCAGCATCGCGGGGAAAAACACAGGAAGGGACTGTCTGATTAGCCAATGGGAGCGAGCATCCCTTGCAAGACAATTCCCCCTACTTGCGCAGCCCTCTGATATGATGAATAAAGTTTATGACTTTGGCAAAAGGTTTGAAACTGTTCTGGCTAACAGAAGGATATGGGGGGAAACTCCACCCCGATGCTCCCTTGGAACTGGCACCATGAGGTGGTACACTGAAGGTTCCAGAACACTGGAGGGCTCAGGGGTGGGAGTCGTAGGACCAAGGATTAGCTACTATGAGTCCTTGGGCAAAACCCCTACCATCTTTCAGTCGGAAGTATATGCCATTGAGAGATGTGCACAATTTAATCTCGATAGGGGCTACAGAGGAAGAGAAATAGTCATCTTCTCGGACAGTCAGGCTGCAATCAAAGCGCTTAGCTCACATGAGTTCACCTCTAACTTGACTTGGGAATGCCGCATAAAGCTAAATCAGCTAAGCAGCATGAATAAGGTCACACTCCACTGGGTTCCCGGACATTGTGGAGTGGTAGGAAACGAAAAGGCGGATGAACTGGCCAGGAAGGGGGCTAGTACACCCATGGTCGGACCGGAACCGTTTTGTGGACTTGGACCGGATAAAATCCGCGTAGATACATCGACGGAGATTAAGAATACCAGGGATCACCTCTGGTTCAATCTCTCAGGATTAAGGCATGCAAAGCTAATGATTGGAACGTATAACCAGAAACGATTCATAGCTCTCATGTCCCTCAGTAAAAATAATCTAAGGATTCTCACAGGCTTCCTCACAGGCCATTGTAGACTGAGAAAACACCTCAACAGACTTGGCATTGAGAGAAATAGCCTGTGTAGATTCTGTGATTATGAGGATGAAACTCCAGAGCATGTTCTGAAGGACTGTGAATCGTTGTGCCACAGAAGACATAGCCAATTGGGCAAGCACCTATTGGAGGACTGGGAACTGCCAATGCTAGAACCACTGGCAATCTTGAGATTCCTCAGGAAAGTGGGTCTGGCTGAGGTGCTATAGCACCTTGCAGGGGATACAATAGATCTTCATGGTCGCAGTGTCCTGTTTTCCCGAGAACCAATCAATCAATCTAGTTCTTCTTTTTTATTACACTCGCATCACCTTGTTGTCTGACACAAGACCCACACGATCGACATGCCACGAAAGTAGGGACATTTTAGAGAAATTCCTGATTAAAAGAATGAGGCTTTAGCACCACACATAAAAATCAACAAAAATGAGAGGAAGATGTTGTTAGGAGCATTTGGTGGGAACATAAGTACAGAGGGAACCATCACGGTAAATCATAAAAGCATTGACACACTTTCTTTAAAAGTGCACGTAGTACCAAAGGGTAGCAATTTGCCGGCAGATGGGTTACTGGGCAGAGATATGATGTGGAATAAATCGATAATGGACACAATTAAAAAAAAACGTGAATTTTTTTGAGAGCCAGCAAGAGATAGCTTCCTTACCACTTATTCCGGAACCACCACAGTTATATATAGCAGAAAAAACTACTATCAAGATTCGCTGCCAGGGAGTTGTATCAGCAATAACAACAGCCAAGGGAAAAATAATAGTGAAAAAGCAGAAATCATGCCAGGGGTCTTTGTGGGGGAAACCTTAACATCCATCAAAGAGGGAACAGCAATCATTCCTATCCTGAATACCAACGATTTTACGGTAAACACAGACCACAAAATAAAACTGAATAATGAGAACCCCGAAAACTTCAGAATAGAATCAACGGCAACCATAAATACCACAGGTATCACGGACAATACGGCGAGAACACAATTACTATTGAAAACATTACAGCTTAGCCCAGATTTGAATCCGGAAGAGCGGGGCTCGATCGAGAACATCTTGAAATCATACGACGACGTGTTCCATCTATCCGGGGATAGATAACCTAACGTACACAAATGTACTCAGCCATAAGATACCAACCGACCCCAGGCAACCTCCAATTAATATAGGCTGCCTGAGGTCCACCGAAATGAAATTAATAGACAAGTAGGACAGATGATCAAAGATGGAATCATCATACCCAGCATTTCACCTTGGAATTCCCCAATTCTGTTAGTACCCAAGAAGGCAGGAAAGGACGGAGAGAAAAAGTGGCGTTTAGTGGTAGATTTCAGAAAAGTGAACGATGCTACAATAAAACAAGTATTCCCCATTCCGAGGATTGATGAAATCCTAGATCAACTAGGGTACAGCCGGTATTTTACTACTCTAAATCTAGAGAGTGGATACCACCAAATTTTGACGGATAAACGGGACCGACAGAAAACCGCTTTTAGTACCAATTTGGGTCATTTTGAATTCAATCGTATGCTTTTGGGATTAACAGAACTATAGGGAGTTAGCTGCTTCGTCTACCTGGACGATATAGTCATCTGCGGGAGAAACCTTGCGAATCATCAGCTACGTCTGAAAAGTGTACTAGACGTCCTAAGAAGATACAACCTCAAGTTGCACCCCAAAAATGTCACTTTCTGCAAAGGGAGGTAGTTTATCTGGGCCACAAGTGCTCAGAAAAAGGCGTACTACCTGACCCCAATAAAACTAAAGCTGTAAGGTACATATCCCCTCCCAAGACTATTAAACCCCTTCAAGCATTCCTAGGGTTGATCAACTACTACAGAAAGTTCATTCCGAACTCGTCGGAAATTGCATTGCCATTAAGCAAACTATTAAGAAAAAACGTAAAATGGGAATGGACACAGGAGTGCCAGAGCGCCATGGACAAACTGAAAGCGGCAGTAGCAAATCCCAATCTACTACAGTACCCTGTGTAGTGAATCACCTGACCTTACCAAACCGTTTATTCTGACTACGGATACAGCAATACAGCACTAGGAGCTATTCTTTCTCAAGGAGAGCTAAGTAGTGATTTACCAATCAGCTTCGCAAGCAGAGTACTAAGCGCAACAGAAAGGTGATATTCCACCATAGAGAAGGAGTTGCTTGTCATCGTATGGGCGACAAAAACTTTTAGACCATATCTACTGGGCAGACATTTTATAATTTTCACAGACCATAAGCCCCTGAAAGGCATAGCCTATTTAAAAAATCAGGAGGGCAGATTGGGCTGCCTAAGACTGAAACTTTTGGAATACGATTTCGAGATACGATATAAGCCCGGGAAAACAAACCAAAACGCGGACGCCCTTAGTCGCCTTCCAGTAGAGGAAATAAACGTAGGGGCAGTAACCAGAGCGAAAGCAAGAGAGACACACGAAACCCAGTATAAGAAAGATGACAAAAGTACGGATGAGATTGAGGCAGACGAAGATCCTGGGCACGAAGATATGGCCGTTTATCTGACAAATCCGGAAGATATCAAAAAGGTTATAAACACATTCCACGATACACCTTTAGGAGGACACCAGGGGATATTAAAAACTTACTCCCGCATCAGAAATCAGTACAAGTGGGCCGGTATGTATCGACAGATAAAAAAATATGTAGCAACGTGTTCATTGTGCCAGAAAAATAAATGCTCAAAAGTCGAAAAAATTCCTTTGGTAATAACAACCACTTCCAGCAGACCGTTCGAGAAGATTTTCATGGATCTGGTGGGACTACTTCCTGAATCGTCTAGGGGAAATAAATATATCGTAACATTCCAGGAAGACTTTTCAAAATTTTTCGCGCGTGCCGCCGTGCCAGACGCAGAAGCATCAACAGTAGCAAAAGTGTTTTTTAAGGAAATAATTTCAAGATATTTTATTCCCAAGGTTTTGGTAACAGATAATGGTACAAATTTCACTTCAAAATTATTTAAGGAAACGTGCAGAATACTAAGAATAAGAAAACTTCTGATCATGCCTTATCATCCACAAGCTAATGGTACATACCCACAAGAGTTTTATTCGTGTTCGAGTTCGAAATGCGCATAGTATTGAAAATACCTCCGGCACCCCTATACAACACAGATGATTACAGCAAAATTCTAAAGTATCAAATTCAACGTTCACATGAAATCGTCAGAGAAAATCAGGAGAAGGCAAAACTACGATCGAAGCAGTATTATCATAGCGGTTCAAAGCATCTAGAATATGAAATAGGTCAAAGGGTTTGGTTAAAAAACCAGACTCCAGGGCCATTTGAAATTATAGTCGTGCCAACAAGAGTAAACATAAAATTGAGAATAAAAAACAGGGGGAAGGTTTACCATAACAATTTAATAAAGCCATACAGAGAACGATAAGAAAAAGGGGCCATTTGACGAGTAAGCTAGGGGGAAGGAAGAGCTGGATAGCAAGAAGATAATTGACAGCTGGGACACGACATTCATATATAGAAATTAACAAAAAAGACGCTTAAATGTTCTCAAAAATTAAAAAAAAAATAGGGCTTCAACCGCAATATATTATAGGTTACATTTTATGCAATTTCAGTTAATAAATATATTCTGAGGTGACATTTCGAGAATCAGTACAACTTCTCCCTATACTGGTAGCTAAAGCAAACATCACTGAAAATGAGTTACTCAAAGAAACCAACAGCAAGTACGGAAGACAATAGGAAAAGTTTCTGTAGATACAAAAATGGTAAAAGATATATATGTAGATATGACAGCCAATGATTATTCAGACGTCATACAGAAACGTTGTTTGAACGATAAACACATCGACGTTTTTTTACATTGGGTCATCACTAATACACTGAAAGCATCAAAAAGGCAGGACGTGCACATCTTCGAGGCACAATTCTATACTGCCATTAAAGATTGGTGCACTTCAACGACCGAGGGAAGTACACTCAGGATTAACCGCCCAACTAAGCGAGTAAATGTATTCGAGAAAAAGCATATAATATTTCCTATTTGTGAGGACCAGCACTGGATGTTGGGCGTAATTTCATGGCCTAAAATAATAGTCTTAGATAATTTGACGGATTTTGGTATTTTCCTCCTGAAATTTGCAGAGAATTTAGTAGAGAATATAAACAACGGACATGGAATAGGGGAGACAAAAATAAGCTTGGAAGGTAGCAGAATAGACAGAGGGAATATTGCAAAAGCCATGAGTAGGTGGACAAATAATTTTAGCACAGAAAGTAAGGCGGAAATACCAACAGAACACAGAGGAACTTTACGTTCAGTGCTATCAGAGTTAAAAGGGAACTGGAAAGTAAATCGGAAATCGTGAGAATAGAAGAAAATGACTATGTGTTGATTATTGGGCGGGGAGGAAAGGAAACAATTAAGAAACTTTAGAAAAGTTGTACGATAAATTTTTTTTAAAAAATAAAAAGGGTAAAAAAAAATAGAGAAATAAAAAAAACTTTTTTTGGAAAACTAAACATAAAAAAGGAAGGAAAAGGAAACTAAGTAATGTAAGAAAAAATATAAAAATATATTTGTAATTCGAAGCCTGGGGCCAAATCACCGCATACGAATTAACTATCGTATCGAATAACATTACGATACGTGTCGAATAAGCAAATTATGGCATACGATGTGTCAAATTACGATACAATTCATGCGATATCGTATGCGATAATATCAAAATGAAAAATTTCGATAAATTTTGTTCGATATCGTATGCGGTGATTTGGCCCCTGTGTTCAAAAATATTAAAAAAATATATATGTATGTATATATATACATATATGTATATCTTTATATATATAATTCTACTGTACGTGCGTTGTAACTGAACTCCTCCTAAACGGCTGGACCGATTTGCATAAATTTTTTTGTATGCGTTTGGGTGGCGCCCCGGGTGGTTTAGATTTACAATTCGGTCCAATTGGACAAAGGGGCGTGGTACCTCCCATACAAACCACAAATTAAAAATCTATTATTTCTGCTCCTGATAACGGTATTTGAACAAAATTTGGTACGTCGGTTTGGTGTGCATTTTTTAAGTGCTGCTGCAAATATGGGTGGGATTGGACAAAGGGGCGTGGTACCTCTCATACAAACCACAAATTAAAAATCTATTATTTCTGCTCCTGATAACGGTATTTGAACAAAATTTTGTGAGTCGGTTTGGTATGCATTTTTTTAGTGCTGCTGAAAATATGGGCGGGATAGGACAAAGGGGCGTGGTATCTCTCATACAAACCACAAATTAAAAATCTATTATTTCTGCTCCTGATAATGGTATTTGAACAAAATTTGGTATGTCGGTTCGGTGTGCATTTCTTAAGTGCTGCTGCAAATATGGGCGGGATTGGACAAAGGGGCGTGGTACCTATCATACAAACCACAAATTAAAAATCTATTATTTCTGCTCCTGATAACGGTATTTGAACAAAATTTGGTACGTCGGTTTGGTGTGCATTTTTTAAGTGCTGCTGCAAATATGGGCGGGATTGGACAAAGGGGCGTGGTACCTCTCATACAAACCACAAATTAAAAATCTATTATTTCTGCTCCTGATAATGGCATTTGAACAAAATTTGGTACGTCGGTTTGGTGTGCACTTTTTTAGTGCTTCTGCAAATATGGGCGGGATTGGACAAAGAGGCGTGGCACCACCCATATAACCCAAAAATTTAAATCGCCATATTTTGGGCATTTTTTTACCTACGTCGATTATATTTGGTACATATGGTATTGGCATAATTTGGAATACATACCGGGAGAAAAGTGGATGGGACCACGCTCCTTTTTAGGAAAATTAAACCTCAAAATTTGACTACATCCTACATCACATCGATATCCAACAAATAGCAGACTCTGTCAGGGAGGTCCGCCTTAACCTACCAAAGATACTACCGATTCCCTATAGGGAACTCATCATAAAAGAACTCAGTGCAATCATCTCGCAAACTACCTCATTTGACCAAATGAGATGATTTGGCGCAAATCATGTAGGTGGAAACGCACTGTTTCCCTATTTCCATGGGCTCACAGTGCTTTTGATCATATACTATAGTTTGTGCTTTTGATGGTGCAAGAGTTGGCATCACTGGTGTGCGAAATGGCTTGAAATCGCCACTGCATCGCCCTGATAAGTAATTCGATTGCCTTGTTTACACATTTTGCGGAACATTTTTGAAAAAGCAAATAGAGGTTTTTCAAATCGAATTGAGTCGAGTCTACTTGTTATCAAGGCAAATTTGTTACCAGCATAGCTGCAAGATTTTTTTAAGTTATATCGTCATATTTTTGAGCAAAAATCGTCATTATCTTCAATATAGCTTATTGAAATCGTCATAAAAACGTCAAATGAAAAAAACGCTTTTATTTTAATAATACATATTTTATTAGAAGCAAAACATAACAAAACTCTTAAATAAACAAATTTGATTAATAAAACTGCATTCTTTAGAATAAAGAGATCAGATACTTCAATTAGAATTCACGATAAAATCAGTTTCTAGCTCTTGGCTTTCAAAAATAGGAAAATTCTGTTATAATTTCAAAAAATCAACTTTTTTCTACATTAATAATATTAAATGGATTAATTTGGCCAAGAGCCTTATATATTTATTTTCCAAATCAAATCTGGATAATATCTGATCACAAAGCTCTATATGAAAATTAACACAATTATTATTCTTCTTTTGCACTTATTTGTGCTTCTTCAAATTCATCTCTGGCAAATATTCCTAAATAAATGTCTTCAAAATTTAAAAAATTGTTTTTGTTTTTATAATCAACTAGCTGAGCGCCCCGGCTTCGCACGGAAGCTATTTACTTTTATAAATTTCGATTTACCTAATCAAAGCACATCACGACTTTCACGAAAAGTCATAACTCATAAGTCATACGCGACCATACGAACAAACCCAACAAATTTAATCGAATTCGCAACAATTTTTTATATATATAGATTAAATAAAAGTTTACACTTTTAAGCAAACTAGTTTTTAAAAAGTTGCTCATTAAAATTTTTAGCAGTGCAGTTGCTTTAATGTGGGATGCTACACGTACAATATATACATATTGTGATACTTGGATCGCGGTCCATATCGCAGATTACGCTAAAATGTGAAATACATCAATATTGCATGCTACACCTTCAATAAATATCGCCATACTGGATCGCGTTCAATATATATTGAACGTGTAGCATTGCCCAATAATACAAATTAGGCTTTTGCACTAACTACATTTAAATTCAAAAACATTTGCTTTTTTAAAAATTCTCAGAGTAATTCTAAGTACAAAAGGGGATCAAAGCAAGCAAATACAAAACAAAAAAAACAAAAAACAAACAAAACATTTATTCTCTTTATACGCCCAGAGCATTTGTATTTACTCATTCTTATTCACTATAAGTAGAGTAAAGTAAACATTTTTTTTTTGCTAATATTCTGTAAGTATTTTGCAAGGTTCTTATTTTACCATGTGGGTATTTTAAGCATTTTCATGGCTTTTATTTTTAGCATTAATTTAGAAGTTAATTTTATGGAATATACATATGTACATACCTATCTAGGTATATACAACTATTGATATGTTGATAATTTGATCTTAACATCAAATTAAATAAAAGCGAAATTTCATACAAACAAAATAAAACTTACAAAACTACTTAAGTATTTTAGTAAATAGTTTAAGTACTGCTTGTCTTAACTTCATGTATTTGGTTCTTATTATGCTTACTTCTTACATGCTTTAATACTTGCTGTATTTATTTTGTACTGAAACAGTATTTATTGTTTATTGTTTGTTTCTTATAATAGAGAACAGAAGAAGGTATAGTAAAGAGAAGGTATAATAAAACAAATACACGAAAAAAAGAGAATATATTTAAGTATTTGTTTGTTGCACTTTTGCAAAAGCCTAGTACAAATATATCTTGCAAACTTCAATCAATATATATTTAATTGTAACGTTACTGACTGACTGATTCATCATCGCACAGTCTAAACGCCTGAAGGCAAAAACTTGAAATTTGGACCAGGGCTTGGTCTCTCCGCAAATCGATCCACTAAGACGGGATTTTTGGAAATTCGAATGTTTAGGGGGTAAAAAAGGGCAAAAACGGTAACCTTATATCTCTAAAACTAAAAGAGATACAAAAAAATTTAATGCTTATCGTTGTTCTTTAGAAAAATAAGCTGACAGGTGTCTGGTACTTTTTGGAAATTCAGACCTTTAACGGAGTAAACGGGTAAAACCTGCATTTTGGTATTGATTTGTCACCCCATCTATCTTTTAAACCCATCAACATAGAAATAAGGTTTATATCACATTTGAAATTTATTTAAAAAATTTAAATACATATTTGGTACTTTTTCGTAATTCGGACGTTTAAGGGGTAAAAAGCGTAACTATTTTTGGTACTTTTTTATAAAACATATTTTTTTATTTATTGACATAAACGTATTAAATTATGGGCTCCCACTACAATAAAGAAATTTTTCATGCTTCAATGGGGAGATAAAAAGTACCAAAAAGGGGAAATACGGGAAATTTAATTTCTTACTTTAGCTTTTTGGTTCTACAACTGGCAATTTTTTTAATTATCTATATATATAAAATTGTAACGTTATTGACAGACTGATTCATCATCGCACAGCCTAAACGCCTGAAGGCAAAAACTTCAAATATGGACCAGGGCTTGGTCTCTCCCCAAATCGATCCACTTTCATTTTCATACTTTTTTGTCACCCCATCTATCTTTTAAACCCATCAACATAGAAATCTGACCCAATTTCACCTTGTGACAATACTGCTCCTAGTGCAAAATTGGATGCATCTGTTGTTAATATAAAAGGTTTCCTAAAATCAGGATATTGGAGTATTGGTGGTTTAATTATTTTTGATTTTAATGTCTCAAAAGACTTTTGACAATTTTCATACCACATAAAAATTTTATCTTTTTTTAACAAAGTATTCAAATCTTTAGCTATTTCTGCAAAATTTTTAACAAAACGTCTGTAGTAATTACAGAACGCAACAAAACGTCTGACTTCATCAACATTCTTAGGAACTGGATAGTTTTTTATTACATCATGCTTTGCAGGGTCTGTACATATTCCCTTATCAGTTATCAGGTGACCTAGATAGACTACTTCTGTCTTTAAAAAACAACATTTATTTGTATTTAATTTTAAATTATATTTTCTCAACTTTTCAAAAACTTTTACTAAATTATCATGATGGTGTTGTATACTACAACCAAACACAATAATGTCATCGACATATAAAAATGCTTCGGCATCTAATCCACTCAATCCACTCTCTGAAAACTATTGGATGATATTTTTAATCCAAAGGGTAAACGAGTAAATTGAAAATGACCATTTCTAGTAGAAAATGATGTTACTGGTCTAGAATCTTTATCTAAACTGATTTGATGGAAGGAACTAGTCATGTCTAGCGTAGAAAAATATTTAGCTCTACCTAGCTTGTCTAATACGTCTTCAATTCTAGTTAATGGAAACTTATCACTTATGATTTTTTCATTTATCTTTCGGAAATCAACTACTAATCTCCATTTCTTCGTGTCATCTGCTGATTTTTTTGGCACTACTAACAATGGAGAGTTGTACGGACTCACAGATGGTTCAATTATGCCATCTTCTAGCAATGTATTTACTTGTTTGTTTATCTCGCTCATTTGTGACTCAGCGAGCCTATATGGTTTTATATAAACCGGTGCCGAATCGGCCATCTCAATTTTTTGACTATAAAAATTATTAACAGTTAACTTGTCACCATCAAGGTGGAAGACATCGCTATATTTTGCAATTATATCTTTCAAAGATTGTCTTGCTGACGGATCTATTGATTCTATTTTTAAATCTTGCAAAACTTTATGTAGTCGCTCTTTGTTTTTATCAGCTATTTTGTTGAAACTATATATCTTGTACTTCGACAACGGTTTAGTTTCTAATTTTAACTGATTCAAAACTACATCTTTGTCAGTAGTATTTAATAATTTCACGTGTTTTATTCCCACGGCTGGTATCACACTATTTCCTACGAAAATTCCAGGACTTATTTCTTGATTTAAAACGATGCTTTCCTCATCGGTACATATATTAACTGGTGCTATTAGTTCTGATCGCGCTGGTATACAGATTTCAGTTTTATAAACGCGTTTAGGGGTTATCGGTAGAATAACTTCTTCATTATCTATATTGAAAGACGTTGTATAAGTTTCGAAATCAATTTTACATCCATATTTTTCTAAAATATCCCTACCAATAATTCCATTAGTATTAATTGGAAAATTATCTTCAACTATGTGAAATTTGTGTATAATACGTTTGTTATCTAATTTTAGAGTTAATCTTGCAGTACCAAGACTTTCTATAGTACCTGCAGTAATACCACTCAGTGATGATATATCACGTACATCTATATTATCTATATTATCTTTTTTACAAATTGAAATATCGGCTCCAGTATCTATTAAAAATTTGAGCTCTTTATTAATTGTGTTACAATTAATTGCTATATAATTATCTGTATTGTTTGAAATTTTGAAACATTTTTGTCCTTCTGGATAACAAACTTTGTTATCCGGGTTTGTTAGTTTCCCTGATTATTTCTATTGTTGCCAGATCTATTCGAGAAGCTGTTTCTATTGTTATTATTAAATGGATTATTACTTCTTGCTGCACTACTTCTATTTGCACCATTGTTATTATTTCTATATCTATCAGGGTTATTGTTATTATTGTTATTTCCATATCCATTACGATTGTAATAGTTTGTTTCAGCACGACTAAAACTGTTATTATGATTATTATAATTTCTATTATTATTTTGATTATAATACCCTTGGTTTCTGTACCCTGTGTAATTTCTATTATTTCTCTGTGAATTGTAGTTATTAATGCGTTCATTTTCACGCCTGTTTATTCTGAAAATGCTATTATTATTATTATCTGTTTGTAACGATCTCTCTATAGTTACACATTTTTCTACTGCTTCGTTGAGCGTTTTGGGACTACTTGCCACTAATACGTTTTGGTATTCTATATTAACACCTTTTGTAAATACATTTAACGCCATATTTTCGCTCATTTTATAAATCGCGTTTTTAGTCTCTATTGACGGATTTTCTATCGCTTTTATTTCAAAACTACTCAATTGCTCTGACAGTAATGCAACTTTTTCCCTGTAAGCTAAAATACTCATGTTTCCTTGTTTCATTGTGCCTAACTCATTTAAGACTTGTTGCAAAGTTCTAGGGTTTGGGTACGCATCAATTAACAACTTCTTCAACTCCGCAAACGTAGTTGGTCTGTTGGAACGCCCTAAGACACCTCGGACATGCGCAGCTAGTTTGAAGTTATAGACGTACTTAATGAATATCTCTCGGTCTTCTGTTCTCAAAATATCATGTAACAATACTGTTTGCACTATAAAATCTTCCAACACCTCATATGAACCCTTAAAAACATGTAGGTTTTTACCTACGACATTTATGTCAAAATGTGCCATATTGACAATTTTTTCTTCAAGTGTATCTCTTGGTAATTCTTAAGTTTCTTTTATGACCATACAATTGATCAATTTCTCAACCTTTGTGTATAATTCTCTAAATTTTAATACAACTGACTTAGTCTCTTTTTCTTCAAAATGTTCACTAATACTCTCTACTTCTTCTTTAATATGCGACAAACGCGATAATTTTTCTAATTTATAAGCAGAGGTGTAAATTCTGTCTTTACTCTTTTTTAAATTTTTCTCTAGTTCAATACAATACAATATTCGTGTACTATTTCCATTTAAAATTTAATATATATAATTTAAATTTTATTTTTATATATTAAAAATGCTGGCAGCTCTTAATTTATTTTTTTAACATTTTATATTTCCCAGCTTCTATATATATTTTGTTAAAATGAGTTAATGTGGCAACTCTTAAAATTCTTTGACATTTTCTTTTCTTTGTGAAATTCTTATTTCATTTCTATTTCTTTTAGTGTTTTTTTTTTTATTTTAAATTCTCATGTTTATAAATTTTTGTTCTTTTTTCATCATAAAAATGATAATAAATTTGTTTAATTTGTGCTAAAAAAATTTCGTGCTTCTTGCATTTAAAAGAAAATTTAAAAATAATGTAAAAACTGCTGTTTATTTGCGTTTGGAGCCTTCATTTATTGGAATGGCCATGTATTTCGGTGCTTCTTTTTGGCTGCCAGTTGGGATGTATTCTTCCATATGCCTGGTTTATTGGTGCCATGTAAGGTTCGTGCGCAATATCTGACCTGCCTCTTTTTCTTTAGTTCGTTGGGCAGGATCGCCATGTAATGTGTGTGTGTATATTTATTAGGTTTTTCAGGGATTTAAAAATGGACCTGCCTATTAAGGTGCCGGCGCTTAAGAACGCCACTGGCCTGAATATATTTAAGGCAGTTGGATGCCTGTTTAGGTTTAAAAAGAAGCAGTTTAATGCTCCAAGAGATAATGCCGATTTTAAGGCTAAGTAATGATTGATTTATTTTATAAAAATTTGTTCCTTATATACTAAAATAACAGTACCTTAAAACTACAAAAATTCCTTATTCAATAACATAATTTGTGGTATACACTAACAATGTAATGTATAATAAAAGTAGCAAAAGTTGTTGTGTAAAATAACAATTAAAATAAGGTATACTAGTTGTTGTATTTTTACATTACAGGAATTTGCTTAATTTTAGCATAGCATTGTTGTTGTGTATTGTTATTAAAGGAATTTACTTAAAACTAAGGTTACGAGGGCAGTTCTAAAATTACAAATGTAATAATCAAAGTAAGATTCACTACTGCAGTCGTATGGCCATACAATAATATTAAATGTTAGTTATTATTATATAACTTAAGTCTATTTTTAT
Source organism: Lypha dubia (assembly GCA_947311025.1). Taxonomy (NCBI): domain Eukaryota; kingdom Metazoa; phylum Arthropoda; class Insecta; order Diptera; family Tachinidae; genus Lypha; species Lypha dubia. The sequence continues at coordinate 99,697,180 of OX371260.1, read as the reverse complement.
GAACTACTTGTTGTTTATTTGTTTTCTTATCTTCTATGGTAACAAATTTTCTTAAATCTATTTTTTTTTTAATTTTATACGGACCTTTATATTGATTTTACAATTTATGCCCTGAATTATTCCTAAGTAGAACTAAATCTCCTATTTTAAAATTATGTTCTAAAATATTCCTATCATAATTTAATTTTTGTTTTATTTTATTTTTATCTAAAAGTATTTGCGCGCGAAATAAAGAATTAGGTTTAACAAAACTTAAAAAAATATCAACCGTTAAGGTTGAACACCAATTTATTTCTCAATTTTAATTTTAATTTACAAAGGTTTTATAATATAAAAATGATATTTAAGCTTAATATTAATTATTAGGAAAAATACAATATGAAATGGGAAAATGCAGCTTAAGCTAAATTATAAATGTTGCGAAATGTTGTGTTTTGCATTTTCTTGTACGGAAGTTCAGTTTATTGAACTTACGTACAAGTTAAAAATATGAATTTGGCCAAAAATGAAAATTAGGTTTTTTCTTAAGAATTGAAGTGGAGCGATTTCCTGTCTAGTGTATTGGATTCTTTGTTGTAGTTGGTAGTGTGTATATAACTCCTCCCTGCCCAGTTTGAAGCGTAGGGACAGAAGGGACTGAAGGAACTGCAGCTTCATTCTGGACTTCTTGTTTAATATTTAACTTGTATACTCTTCTCAAGATATAGATTGTTACTGCAATGATAATTAGCCATATGGAGGATTCAATTAAGTTCTGCACATCTAGTCTAGATGATATTGAGATAATTTCGTTTTGCTGGTTGATGTTATAATCTGATAGCTTTTTTAAGGTAATAGTTTTCATCTCAGTTGAAGCATGAATTTGGGAATTGGGGCAATATATACGTCATCCCAGAATGTATTGATGTCGTCGCCATAGGTTATATTATTTATGTATACTTCACAGTGTTTGTAATGCACTATTCCCGTTCCATGCAAGGTGTGGTTGTTGATTTTGCAAGTAGTCTCGATCTGTGTTTTAGGAATATTAATGAATACAATTAGGTTTGGTTCAGGTTGCCAAATTGATTGCGTCTCGCCGACGTCGTTGGTAACACACTGTGCGTCTTGGTTTTTAAAGAGATGGCCAATACAACTAGAGTTGGAGGTTGCTTCTTCATTTTTAAATTTTGAACAAAAAAATATATTTTCTATCTTTGAACATTTCTCTGGTATATATAAAGTTTTAAATTCATTATACATTAAGTAAGGTTCAATTACAATAATCTTAGTTCTATTAATGGGTAAGGGAATTACATGATAAAATTTGTAGGGTTTGGGATCAAGGTTGGGGATCAGTACATTAAAAATAATATTGGATTCGTTGTAATAAGCCTGAAGTCCTAGTACTTCATTTATGTTTTCTATTGATTTAGTTTTGATAGATTCGTCCTCTAAATGTTTGCCAATCTGTTCTATTTCCTCTGGGTGTAAAATTAATTTAGGAATTATGTTAAGTTTTGCTAAAATAATTGCCTCCGAAATGTCGTTAATATGACTTGTTAGTATATCAATATTGTAATTAATTTGGTTAAGGTATTGAATTTCTCTAATTGAGGATTCCGAACCTTCTATTATATGGTTAGTTAAATTTGCCTGTTTGTTTAGAAAATACTGTATGGTTTCTTGCATCTCATTTATGTGATTGGTTATATTGGAAAATCTTGCAACCATATTCAAGTTAAATCTATGGTCCTTTGCCAAGGTCTCCTGAAATTTTATTTGATTAGATTTGAGTTGTTCAATTTTATTATTTATTTCATAAGCGTCATATGCGTCCATGTTTCCTGTAATAAATTTAATTGCATGTCCAACTCCGTCAATTAGTCCTCGTTTGCTGCGTTTGGTCATTAAACTGTTTAATTTTAGTTTCAGCTCTCTGAGTTTCAACTTTGTCGTTTCAGTCTGGGTTCCTGTTGAACTGTTTCGTTCGAAAGTCCTAAGAGTGTTGATGTTTTCAATGTTTTCCCTATATTCCTCCAGATTAATCACATGAATAAGGTTGCTGTATCCTGTTATGTGTCTTGCTGGTCCTAGGTCTATTGGCAAAATACCCATGTTAGATGTTAGATCTCGAATCTCAATATATTGTGCCGTAGTTAAAGCGGCCCTAGAAAGAAAATGTTTTTCGTTTCTTTTTTAGTCGGGATTTATGTATTTTCTGGTTATTGGTGGTAGTAATTGTATGCAAATTGTCCTCTTTTACTTTATGTTTAGAAAATCTCGAAGTGATTTTATTACGTCTGCTGTTTTTCCTATATATTGTTTCATTACTTTGTCTAGACTCCGGATCTTCCCTAAATTCATTTAATTTGTTTGTACGATTAAGAGCGGAAATCTCTAATTTTTCTTTAATTTTTGGATATAAAGTTTCTTGAAATTCATTAAGTTTTCTCAAGTAATCGTGTTCATTGTTAAATTTTAAATTTTTATCAAATTTATATGTTCGCCCATGAAAGAGCTCAAAAGGGGTTAGTTTTGTGGCAGAATGTACTGAGTTATTATATGTTAAAACAACTTCTGTCATCAACTCCTGATGGTCGAACTCTATCCTGCGGGTCTTTTTTTCTTCTAAAATGAGTCTATAAATTTCGGTAAACGTAGAATGGAGTCTTTCGACAGGTGAGTTACTACTTGTTTGTTGAAATGAAGTATGGTGTAGTTCAATACCATATTGTCTACAGAATTCTTTGAAAATATTGCTTGTAAACTCCGATCCTTGGTCACATATAATTTTCTTAGGAATTCCGTATGAGCTCAGGAATGATTTAAGTGATTTAAGTACTGTTATACTATTCCTGTTTTCAAGAACGTATGCTGCTGCGAATTTTGAAAATTTATCTATAATTGTTAAATTTTGATGATTATTTATTGTGTATATGTCGATATGCAGTATATCGAATGGTTTAGAAGGGGTTTCGGGTAGTCTGAATTTTATTTTGGGTGGTTGCCTATCGTACTTTAGAGTTTGGCATCTATCGCAATTGTTAATAGTTTTAGTAATTAATTCTTTCATATATGGAAAATAATATTTTCTTTTCAGGTGTTCGTAACACTCATTAATTCCTCGGTGGTTACTATTTTCATGGTATGCTTTTACCAAATTTTCCTGGTCATCGTTTTGTCTAATATCTTCCAGAAATTCTGTACATCTTAGTAATTTGAAAAGTTTATTGTGTGAGAAATATTTTGAATAAGTATCTTGTACAGTCTTAAAAATGTCGTCATCGGTATATATTACTGTTAGCCTGTTAGGCGGAAAATATTTTTTAAATATATCTATCATTACTTGTTCGCTAAAATTGGGTCGTCTAATTATTCGCCTTTGTCTGTTTCTGAAAATTGTTTCTATCGTCATTGGGCTTCCCAATGCTGTTTTCTCTAGGACCACTTGTAAATTAAATTCATTAAGTGGCCTTTCAGATATGAAGATGCCATCGTCAAAGTTCTCGTCGGAGGAATGGATTGTGGTACCCTGTGTACCTTGATTTGAAGCAGTGTCATTAATGTTGATATCCATATGATTTACGTCAATTTTTACACGACTAAGGGCATCGGCGTTTGTGTTCATTGCACCTTTTTTGTAATGGATCTCGTAGTCGTACTCCTCCAGCTTTAACCTCCATCTCACTAGTTTGGAGTTAGGGTCCTTTAGACTCATTATCCAAGTAAGTGGACGATGATCGGTAACGATTTTAAACTTTCGGCCGTATAAATATGGTCGGAAATATTTAGTGGCCCATACTATTGCTAGCAGTTCCTTTTCAATTGTGGAATAGTTTATTTCGGATTCGGACAATGTACGGCTAGCGTAGCATATGGGTCTGTCACTGCCAATTGGGCCTTGTGATAATATGGCACCTATGGCAAATCCGCTAGCATCTGTGGTGAGTACAAATGGTTTAGAGAAGTCGGGGTATTGAAGAATTGGATCGTTAGATAATATATTTTTACATGTTTCAAAGGCATGTATATAATTCTGGTTGAAGTCTATTTTACTGTTTTTCTTAAGGCACATTGTCAGAGGTTAAACGATTTTCGCAAAGTCCTTGATGAATTTCCGATAGTAGCCTACCAACCCCAAAAAGGATTTAATTTCTTTTGGTGTACTAGGAATTGGGAAATTTCTTATTGCTTCCAGCTTTGCAGGGTTTGGTTTAATGCCCTCTGTTGAAACAATGTGTCCCAAAAATGCGATTTCTTTCCTTAAAAATTCCGATTTGTCCAATTGTATTTTGAAATTAGCAATTTCCAATCTTTCAAAAACCTGTCTCAAACTGTTAATATGTTCGTCTAGCGACGTAGATAATATTATTATGTCATCGAGATAAACGAGACAGATTTTGCCTACAAGATCTCTCAAGACATTGTCCATTACTCTCTGGAAGGTGGAAGGCGCATTTTTCAGCCCAAATGGCATCCTTATGTACTCGTAATGTCCTCCTTCAACAGTAAATGCAGTCTTTTGGACGTCTTTCGGTTCCATTTCGATCTGATGGAAACCGCTGGCGAGATCTAAGGTCAAAAAATACATGCATTTGCCCAATTTATCCAGAATATCTGAAATATTCGGTAAAGGGTATCTGTCTGAGATTGTTTTTTCGTTCAGTTTTCTATAGTCGATAACAAGGCGCCATTTTTGTTTCCCGCTGGCGTCTTGTTTTTTTGGGACTACCCAAACGGGTGAACTCCATGGAGAGTATGATGGCTTAATTATGCCTTGTTCTAACATGTTCGCTATTTGTTTTCTAACTTCTTCCTTATGAATATAAGGATAGCGATATGATTTAGTATAGATTGGAATTTCATCTACTGTCTTTATAGTGTGTTTAATTTGATTTGTAAATGTAAGATTCTGATTATCATTATAAAATACAGAGTTAAACTGTTGACAAAGTTTAAGGAGAAGCTTCTTTTCTTCTGCATTTAAATGATCTATCCGTAAGGAAAGTTTCGTAGTTTCCTCTTTATAATTTGCTACATATTTAGGATTAATACAATTGAGTTCCACATAGTTTGAAGAACTATAAGGCTCTGCTTTCAAAGGTTGTTCGAGATGTAATATTTGGTCGTGATTTGAATTGTTGATTACTTCTATATTACTTAGCCAATTACTTGCGTTGTAAATGCCTTCAGAAATTTCTAGTTGTGTTGAGATATTTGTTTGTGTAACAAAGATTTCGCCTTTTTCTACGTCAACAGGAAGTTGTAAAATCGTTTTAGAATTAGCGGGTATTAGATACTTATGCGAGGTTATGGTAGGTTTCATTTGTAAAGGGATAGTGCTTTTTGGAGTAATCAAGATATTATTCTGCAAGTCGATATTTTCTTTAAGTTCCTGTAATGCATCGATTCCTAGGAGCCCGTCAAAGTAGTTGTGAAACTTAAAAATTAGAAATTCTAAATGACCTTTTTCTCTAAATTCTGTGAATATTGGTAACTTAGTTTTTGTGTTCAGGGTGTATTTGTTGGATATAGTCGTTATAGTCACAGGTTGACAGTTTGTTTGGTTTTCTAATGGTACGAATTCGGGGTTAATAAATGATGAGGATGCTCCTGAATCTATTAAGAATCTTAATGGGCGACCAAATGGAGATGATATTAATATAAATGGCAATTTAGTTCCATGTTTGTTTATATCTATATATCCCGTGGGGTTTTCGAGGCTGATACTTGAAAATTTCCAGTATCATCTATATTGAATATATTTGACTTTTCTTGATTTGGGTAATTATCCGCAGATTGCACAATGTTTCGGAATTTTGAATTGGTTTGAGGTTGAAGGTTTTGTTCGGTCATACCTGTTCTATTGTATGAATATATATTTGGAACCTCATGGTTTGTGTCTGAAGTTTGATCAAAGTTGTGAAAATTTGAGTTGAAATTCATTCGGGGTTGAAAATTTTGCCTGGTCATACCTGTCCTGTCGTATGAATATATGTGTGGTGCTTCGTGGTTTGCAACTAAAGTTTGATCAAAGTTGTGAAAATTTGAGTTGAAATTCATTCGAGGTTGAAAATTTTGCCTGGTCATACCTGTCCTGTTGTATGAATAGGGAACAGTTTGCCTAAAGTTTGATCGCATTGTGTTATTCTCGGTCGGTTCTGTCTTTAAAGGCATTATAGCATTACTAATGCTATGATTATTGTTTCTGAAATTATTGTTATTAAAATAGCGATTTGTATTATATTGAGGATTTTGGAAATGCCTTTGTCCTAACTGAATTTCTCCGTAATATGGTCTCTGAATTCTATTTTGCTGAATTTGGTAATCCCTTCTATAAAAAGGTTGTGCCTCCCGGGGGTAAGATTTCGATGGTTGTGGTTTGTAAGGTCTCAGGTCTTGTTTAGCCGAAGTGATATTCTGCTCTTTTATGCAGTAAGAGAGTGCTACTGGAAGTGTTTCAGGACGCATAGCGCGAATTGTTGCGCCCAAAGGATCTTTAAGTCCGCTTAAAAATGCATTTAGGCACATTTCTGAAAATAATTCTTTTTTTGAATTAATGACTTTTTGGTCCTTTTCATTTATAAGAATATTGTTCAATAGTGCAGCTTGAATCTCTATAATTTCGGCATGAAACTGTTCTAGTGTTCGATCAGTTTGGCGGATGTTATGGAGGTCTCTGATCAACGTCGTTTCTGTCCTTTTATCTGCGAAAGCAGATATCAAGTTGTTCTTAATTTCATTCCAGTCCAATTGCGTCAAGTATGTATTTAAAATTTCGTTCGCTGATCCTACAATTTTGTTTCTTATTGCCCTAAGTAATATTTGTCCGTAGGGTGTCTGTTCCGTACCTTTAAGAAATAATAGAATTTCTTCTACGTTGGTTATAAAATCATACAAAAGGCGAGGATTGCCGTCAAAACTAGGGAGGTCTTTAATAACATCCGGTATTCTTAATGAATTAAAAATTTCCTGCATGTTATTCATATTTTGATAGGAATTTTGCGTTTGAGAGGAAGATTGGTTTTGGATCGAATCTTGATTCTGCATTTCAGGTATGCTTGGTAAATGGTCTGTTTTTGTTATGTTATCAAGGCTTTTTGACTTTTTTGTTAATTTAAATAAGGCTTCGGTATTTGCCTTCCTTTTGAACATTAGAGACAGAGACAATTGTATATATAATTATTTATTCTAGTTGGAAAATTTATTATTAGTTTAAATATCTTATTTCTAAGGTGCTTACAAATAATATAGCAGGAGTGGAGCCGTAATCAGCATGGAGAAGTAGATTGGTGTTTTGGTGTAGGTTCACAGTTGTTAATGGATTGAAATCCAACGGCCTCGATTTGGTAGACTTTGGTTGTCCTGTCTGTCGTTAACGGAGATATTCCCTCCCCGTTGTTGATTTGTGATTGTTGTTGTTTTTGTTTAACGGAGATATGCCCTCCCCGTTCTAAGTCTATATATTTTTTCTTATTTATTGACGTTTTCTAACGGAGATATGCTCTCCCCGTTCTATAACGTTTTTATTTATTTTATTTTTTATTTTTTTTTTATATATATTGACGTTTTCTAACGGAGATATGCCCTCCCCGTTTTATTTTTATTAACGATGATATTCTTTCACCGTTTGGAACAATTTGTTTTTTTTTTTTTTTTTTCAGTATATTTATTTACTTGTAAACTATTGTACCTTCTAATATTTTTTTTTTTTTTATTTGTAATCTTTCTTTATGTAAATTTTAATGTCACTTTCTTTATATATATTTTTGTAATATCGTCGTTTGTTAAGAAAAATTGTTTGGTAATGTCACTTGTAAATTCTAATGTCACTTATTTTGTTTTTCTCGTCACTTGTTAAAATATTTTGTTAATGTTACTTGTAATTTTTAATGTTAAAATATTTTATTAATGTCACTTGTAATTTTTTTAATGTTAAAATATTTTATTAATGTCACTTGTAATTTTTTTGTTTTTAACGTCACTGTGGTGATTAAAGTCACTTCAAATCGATACCGCAACTGCCCGTTTCGACTGCGCCAAATAAAGAATTAGGTTTAACAAAACTTAAAAAAATATCAACCGTTAAGGTTGAACACCAATTTATTTCTCAATTTTAATTTTAATTTACAAAGGTTTTATAATATAAAAATGATATTTAAGCTTAATATTAATTATTAGGAAAAATACAATATGAAATGGGAAAATGCAGCTTAAGCTAAATTATAAATGTTGCGAAATGTTGTGTTTTGCATTTTCTTGTACGGAAGTTCAGTTTATTGAACTTACGTACAAGTTAAAAATATGAATTTGGCCAAAAATGAAAATTAGGTTTTTTCTTAAGAATTGAAGTGGAGCGATTTCCTGTCTAGTGTATTGGATTCTTTGTTGTAGTTGGTAGTGTGTATATAACTCGCGCTTATGTGCAACTTCTAACCTATATTTTGGCGTCACACTATCTATTTTAGCAAATTGCCTAAAATTGTTTGGTAATTTTAAAAATACTAACTCATAAGGACAGTAGTTATGCACCGTTGACGGTGTCGTATTAAAACAGTATGTGAAATACTTTAACCATTCGTCCCAGTCAGTTTTGTCCACAGATATATAAGAACGAACATATTCGTTAAAAGTTCTATGACTTCTTTCTATTGTTCCTAGTGTTTGATGGTGATGTGCCGTGGAAGTTATATTTTCAATTTTTAGTAGTGTGCATGGTTCCGTCAGTATAGAATTTTTGTACTCTGTTCCCATGTCCGAAATGAACGTTTTCATTGGACCATAGGTTAATACAAAATTTTCAAATATCGCTTTTGCGATTGTTCTTGCAGATTTATCTGGTGTTGGTATTGTCACCAAATATTTAGTAAGATCACATATTAAAGTAATTGCATACTCATTTCCATTGATTGATTTTGGAAATGGCCCTATTGTATCTACATACACCGTGTCGAATGCTTTTTCTGGTGTTTCTGTTGTAGTCATAGGACTTTTGTTATGGCTTACTGTTTTTGATTTTTGGCATTTTTGACATGATTTAACATATTTCGTTATGTCTTTTATCATATTTTTCCAATAGTAATACCTCTTTATTTTTTCTATTGTTCTATATATTCCACAATGTCCTCCTCCCTCTATCGGATCATCATGGTATTTCAGCATTATATCAAGAATTGCCTTAGCATTCTTATCATTTATATTGGTCACCTCATTAAGTAGCGCTACTTTTAATTTATTTAAATATTTATTGCCCATATTTTTAAATTCATTTATGGAGATAAATTCGAAAATTTTCTCACTGGGTGCCATTTGTAGTGTCTTTACACTAAGTGTACCGGCCACTTTCTCAAGCCTTGGGAAAAATTGTCCTAGGTCAATATTCCCATTAGTAAACAAATCATTTATATTTATATATGTAATAACAGATTTTCCTCGTTTGATGTAACATTTTACGGGAGTAATCTTCAATTTATAGTACTTTCTGAAGTCAGTGCTCTTTAGTGGTACATATATATTGGGCTTTTTATCATTATTTTTAATTTGATGCTGAATATTTTCGGTATTACTTTGTTGTTTATATGCCATAGATTTTGTTGCGATTTTTATTACTGTAATAATTTTTTATCTTTTACTGCCACAAAAATGGGTTGTATGTTTATTTATGGTGACTTTTTATTTCTAATATTATTATTTGATTAACTACAGATTTTAGCATCAGGCTATTAATGCCTTCGCTGTATAATTGTGACTTACACCCAATTCATACAATGAAATAAAACTCACGATTTTTCTTTAGTTCTCTTCAAAAGTTGCTTCTAAAAACTTTACAGATTCATACGATGATATTTTCCCATGATTTAAATGTTGATTTTTTTCTCCGTAATCGGTTATTCTTCTTTACTTTATTATTTGTATAAAAACAATCTGACATGTGTATGTATGTATGTACATCAATTTGTTATTTCCGTACAAACTTCGTGCAAACGAATATGCGTATTGCCACATGAAAATGAAATATGAAATAAAGCAAAATAACAAAAAACGAATATGTGTAAAGAAAAATATAAGAAAAACTCACGGAGAACTGAAAATGTGAATTTTTTGTTACCCCTTTTGCTTCTCTACCCCGTTCGCCGACAAACACAAAATATCGTGAAATAAAATTCATGTAAAATTTCATGGTGTGAATTGGCTGTTATATCTTAATTTTGCCATATTTAATATATATAGGTCGTCTACACTAATGCATTTTTATATTATGTCAAATTATTTTTATTATTATTTTCTAAAACTACTAGCAATATTTTGTCAATACATGTATTAAATTTTATCCAAATCATTTGCTCTACTAACATATTTCTTCCGTAGAGCTCTTTTATGCAACAGATATATCTTAAGTAATAGATTTATTGCGGATATTATCACTAATATCAGCATTAGTAGCCATAATGAATTTATTTCTGACTTATGGTCTATGATTTCCAAATTGGTAACCACGTTTGCACTGGGCTTTTCTAATTTTGATTCTGTTTTGCCCATCTTTTAATTTTATAAATATTATTTTTATGTATATTATTTTGTCTTAAAACATTAAAAAGTTAAATTAACTTTAATTATTTTATTCTAATTGTTAAAATTAAATTTAATTTTATTATCTTTAATCCATTATAAAGCTATAATTTTCTTGAAAAATTTAAAAATATTCTTTAAGTGTTACTTTTTGTCTTATTTAGTTTTTATTTAAGTAACATTTTAATTATTTTAATATTATGAGGCTCTTTTAATAAAAGATTTTAGCCACGAGTTATGTAGAAATCCATAATAATGAAAGAAAAAAAAATGTTTGCCACGAGCGGTTAACGCTTACTGGCCCTAGTGTGCGACTTTAGCGCACCACTTTTAATATAAAAGTTATTAATTAATTAATTTTAAAATACATATGAAGTAAAATATATGTAAATATATATATATATATATTTTGGTGATTTTGTGGTCTTCTTGGTTCTCTTCAGATGATTTTGGCTGGCTGATGGAGGTGATATATTATTGAAGATGTCGTCTTTCATTGGCTACCTTTTGGCCAGGCGGACCTTTATTTGCTTCTTTAATGCTGGGGTGCCTTTTGGCCATGCGGACCCTCTCCTTCTGCTCTTGTTTCTGGGTGCAAATCTAGTAGCACTCCAAGAAAACTGGCAGGCTGCTCTTGCTTCTTCAGGGTGCAGTTTAGTAGCACTCGCTGAAGAAGACTGGCAGGATCGCCATGTAATAAAATAGTTTTTATTTATTTTATTTTTGTCTTAGAGCTTGTATATTTGGAGCTCCTAAGACTGTTGATTTATTAATTGTATTATAAACTAAATGACATTGGCTTATATACTAATTATGAGAATAATTCTTAGGGGTACCTTAACATAAGAGAAAAGAATAGAAATATATATTATTGTTGGGTAAGCATATTTAGCTTCCAACTATTTATGTATGGCATCTGTTCAACAGTTTTAAAGTTCAACGAGTGCATACTTAAAAGCAACAGATACTTTGTGTAGCTTATATTTACAATCAAACAAATGCAGTTAATAAATGTGATTCATTTAAGTGCATTGTGCTGCTGCACTTGATTAAACGTACAAGTGTCAAATTACCGACACACACAAAATATCTTGCTTGCAGTTTGTCAATGCTTGCATGTTGCGGTACTATTGAATCGCAATGCATACTACACACTGTTGGCCACATGCTACAAACCAACTTATTTTGAAAAGAGCAGAAAGGAAAACATTCAGCAAGAGAATTATGTATAGAGGAAAAATAAGAGAAACATGGACAGTAATATCAGAACTTCTCGAGACGATGGAGGAAAAACTACCACAGTTGTTGGCGGTGTTTTGTGCTGACAACGATCTCTTTATGAAATTTCAAGATATGTACATAAAGTACTTTATTAGAAATAAAAATTTAAAAATACAGAGAACATACACTCTATTGGAAGATATAACCCATGAAGGTAAAATTCTCCAAATAATAGAGACATTACACTTTGAAAACAATAATAGAGGAATAAGCGAAATTTTCGCTTAAGTAAAGAACAAATTCTACTACCCAAATTTGCAAAAAGTTATACAAAAGTATGTTAATAATTGCGAAATATGCAATAGGGCAAAGTATGATAGAAATCCTATTACACACTTGCTGAACGGAACAGAGAAGCCTGATAAACACAACGCAATAATCCATGTTGATATTTGGTATCCACAAAGAGGAGTGATGTTCCTGACTGGAATCGATGAATTTACTAAGTATGCGACGGCGCATCATCTCACAGATAGAACATGGTTATCAATTGTTGGGGCCTTGAAAATGCATATTCAATATTTGGGTAAGCCGGAGACAATAATTACAGACAATGAAGTGAATGTTGTAGCGATTAAAGAGTTTTTAAAAGATTATGGTATTAAAGTTCACTTTACAATGACATATAATAAAGCAGGCAATGCAGATATCGAGAGATTGCATTTGACCTTGAACGAACACATCAGATTTAATGCGGATGAAAACTATAAAGACAACTTGCAGGAAAAAGTTTCGAAAGTGCATACAATTGGCAGGATTGTGTGTAAATTCCCAGTACTTGGGGATTGCGATGGGCAAACCTTGAAGAGACTGGGAATGAATTACAATCACTCACACTCGAGCAAGTATAATTCAGATTAATGTTGGGTAATGAGTATAATTAGTGGGAAGGACTTTAGCAAGAGATCGCAATATTACTCACCGTTGTTTTCCTTTATAAAATGGACAGACTTCTTATTAGCTACTTAATTACTTTATTGTATTTTGATGATGGTACAAGTATACAATTAACTAGTTAGAATTCAGGTAAGTATATATGTAAGTGTTCCAAGAAATCCAGGTAAGTAGGTAGCAATATCAATCATTCAGGTAAGTATATAAGTATTCCAAGAAATCCAGGTAAGTAGGTAGATAATTCAAATATCCAGGTAAATATATAAGTATTCCGTGAAATCCAGGTAAGTATTTAGATAATTCCAATAAATTCCAATAAATATACATAAGTTGATAACTTCACGCAAGAGGGGATTGTTGCTTGTTCAGTCTCTCGAAGATAAGTAAAATTTTAACTGCGGTTGGCATATTTTACCGCACTTTTAGTAGCAGCAGTTTTTGTGTAAAACTACAATATGTAGAGTTGCCACTCTACCAATAATTATAACCTTATGATTATGTTATAACATAAAGTTTTAATTTTAGTGTCCAAACCTAGTTTGGACATGGCGGGCCAACGTAGACGTTAGCGTCCCTCTTGGACGCACAGCACTTGGGCAAGCGAACGAATCGCTTCCACAATTGCCCTTGTATTGTCAGCAGATGACGCCCTCGATGATGGCTGATTTTGTTCATGTTCCTTTTCCGGCACTGGCACCCTTTCCCTTGTGTCGCTGTTGGACGGTGTTGGATTTTGTCGATTTGGCAAATTGCGAGTTTCCAGCCTCTGCGGGCGACCTTTGCGTTTTGGCATACGGTGCAGCAGCGTGTGATGGTATTTTCCGCATTTCCGGCAGGTATCCAGCGAGGCACAGGCACGCAAGTCGTGACTCTTGGCTAAACAGTTTACACAATAATGATGCCTCTCTACTGCTTCTTCTCTTTTACTGGGGCTCATGTTGAGGAACCTGCGGCACATTCTCAGAGGATGGACTCGTTGACACAAGGCACATTCGTACGTGTTTCGCCTTTTGGAGCGACTGCTGTGACGACTGTGGTGGTCATTCGATGGACGAGTAGCTTCCAGTCTGCGATTAGTTCTAATAGAAAAACGAATGTATAATTAGTGAGAATTTGGAATTAACAGGTATGATGTATGTGAATGGGTGAGTGAACGGTATAAATTAGTATGATATAATGTGTAACTGCAAAGCTATGTTAGATTTTACTTATCTGAGGTAGAGAGTGTTAAAGATCTTTTTCTTCTTTCAAGATTGAGAGATAACATAACTTAACGATTGGGCGAGTTATGATTCCGGTGGATGTTTGTACATCCGCGGTTCGAACTTTGCTGTCCGCCCCGGGATAGGTTTTCTCGATTCGTCCCAAACGCCATTCATGTGGGGGCTGTAAATCGTCGATTACAACGACTAAATCGCCTACTTGAATGTTTGGGGCAGAATTTTTCAATTTATATCGTTTATGCAGTGATTTCAAGTAATCATCTGTCCATCGGATGGAAAACTGATGGTGGATTACTTTTAACTTCTCCAAGCGATTGATGATCGCCATCGCATGACAATCTCGCTCTGGCAGTGCCATTATAGGTGCGCCTCGTAGGAAATGCCCTGGGGTGAGCGCTGTCAAGTCGGTGGGATCTTCGGAGATTGCGAATATTGGGCGAGAATTGAGGACGCCTTCAATTCTAGCTAAGATGGTGCTGAACTCTTCGAAAGAGAATTTATGTCCCCCGCGACTCGTTTCAGGTGAAATTTAAAACTTTTTACTGCGGCTTCCCATAGGCCGCCCATATGAGGAGTGTGTGGTGGAATAAACTTTCATTCAAACCCGTGGGCAATATATTTTTGGGCTACGTCTTGGGATGCAGTCTTTACGAAGTTAGAAAATTCGAGTTCAAGTATTCTGCTCGCGCCGAGGAAATTTCTCCCATTGTCGGTAGCTACCCTTTGGGGGAGCCCCCGCCTCCCAACAAATCACGCAAATGCGGCTTGAAATGCCGCCGAGGATAGTTCTGAGCAAACTTCAAAATGAACCGCTTTTGTACTAAAGCATACGAAAACAGCGGCATATCCTTTTAGTGCATGAGCTTTTCGTAGGGGAGATGATTTTATATCAAATGGCCCCGCAAAGTCAATTCCTGTCGTTTGAGCACATGGCCTTTGCTTATAAATTATGCACTGTTGGCAGTGACATATAACCTTTTTTACTCGATTTTTTAATCTGAATATATAGTATTCAGTCTGTGCCATTCGGCACATTTGAGTACACTCAGCGTGTTGTAGAAACTGGTGTAAATGGGAAAGATAGAGCTGGCACAATCGAGAGTTTCCTGGCAGAATGATAGGATACCGTTCGCCATAGGGAAGAGACGATTGAGCTAATCTACCATTGACTCTTAGAACAGAGTTCTTGTCTATGAATGGGTTCAACGTTTTTAATAAGCTTTTGTTGGAAATGTCCTGTGATTTCAGTACACACTCATATTCATTTTTATAAACCCTTTGTTGCGCTAACACAATAAGCCGATATTTAACACGACTCATTTCATTTTGAGTTAAGTCACCATAAATAATGTCTTGAGTTTCTTGTTTTATACGTTTGAGCAACCGATTAGTAAACCGGAAAACATAACAAAGGACACGTAGTGCTCTGCTGTAAGACGAGAATTTGTCTAACAGATCTTTCATTTCTACATGAGCTTGAAATGATGGGTTTCTGTTTCTTTTAAATTTGAATTGAGCGGATTTCGATTTGGCCATTATGAAGCTGGGCGAGTTAGCCAGGACGGCCCATGCCACCAAAGCGAGTTTTGTGCCAAATCTTGTGGGCTACAACCGTTTGTACCAAGATCAACTGGATTGTCATGGATTGGGACATGTCGCCAGACCACATTCGGAACTAAGCGATGTATGTTTGCTATTCTATTGGCCACATACGTTTCTCACGACGAAGGGGCTTTTGAAAGCCATCCTAGTACAATAGAGGAATCAGTCCATAGATATATATCTTTTGAACTGAATTTCAGTGACATGGCAACGTGGTTGGCAAGCTTAGCGAGAAGTAGGGCGCCATTTAATTATAATCGCGGAAGGCATACAGCTTGAATGGGAGCCACTTTACATTTTGCTGCCACCAGATTTACAAAAGTGTTTTGTGTTTGTGTTTGACATCTCAGAAATATTGTGGCACAGTAAGCTGATTTAGAGGCATCTGAAAACCCATGAATCTGTACGGTATCTTCGGGTTTATACTGCAGCCAACGTGGTATTGATATGGACTCTGTCTTCGGAAGATCTTGGACCAGGGTATTCCATTTCTGCAGAGAATCTGCTGAAACTTCTTCGTCCCACTGTAGACCTTCTAACCACAATTGTTGCATTAAAAGTTTTGCCCGGATGACTACGGGAACGAGCCAGCCGGCGGAATCAAACAATTTTGCCACTGCGGAAAGCACTTGGCGTTTTGTTATACTTGATGCTTGCTCAATTGGTGAAAAGCTATACGTGAAAGCATCATTAGGCGCATTCCATTTAATACCCAGTGTTTTGGTAGAACTTGTCTCCTGAAAGCACAAAAGGTCTGAATCATATAAATCCTCCTTTGGTAAGTGTTTGAGTAAATTGGGATCATTAGCGGTTATCTTTTTGAGTGGTAAGCCTGCTGATTTTAGGGTTTCTATAATTTCAGTTTTAGCATTAAGTGTTTCTTCTAGTGTGTGCCCACCTGACAATATGTCATCTACATAGGTTTCTGAGCGTAGAATTGAAGCCGCTGTAGGGTACTTTGTTTCAGAGGGTGGTGTTGGCTGAGGTGGTTAGCGCGTTGACTACTAAGCAAACAATGACTTGGGGCCTGGGTTCAAACCCTGGCCAGAGCAAGTCAATTAACATCATTAATTTTTCTAATGTAAATTGGTGAGACATTGTTATTAATTGTTGTCGGACTATTTAAGTGATGAAGGCATAGCACTGGTCACTAAAAAACTGTTCCGACAGCGATTGATGCCGTTTCAAACTAATGTACACAACATCGCCCTCCTTCGTCGGTTAGCAGAAACATCGGCGAAGTAAAACAATTAATAAAATGCCTGCTAATACAGCTTAACAAAGTTAATGCGTCTACTTAACACCAGAGGCGCCTCAACACTGCTAAAAAAATCAACATAACGCGCAAAGCAGAGTTGTAAAAGAGTTAAGCCTTCTAAATTTTCAACCTCTATCTTCTCTACCCTATCCCTCTCCCAAAGTTCCGGCACAATGCATTGCATACGTAGGGGTCATTCCATTTTTCTCTATTGTTGGGCGGGTTTCGAGCTTTTTTGGACATGTGCAATAGTGTGTGGTGCTGTTTCTTGCAATATATACATGTGTTTTTGCTTTTACAATTCACTTTCAAGTGTGATTGCCCTAAGCAATTATTGCAATGTTTATTTTTGAACACATAGTCTCCTCGTTGTTGAACTGTGAATGCTCTGAATTGTGGGCAAATTCTGAGTGCGTGTTCTTCTTTGCATAATTTGCAGGACGAGTAATTTTCTTGCGCTGCATAAGTTTGTACGTTGGGATTTCTCCCGAGACTAAACCCATCTTTTGCATTTCTGATGCTTGTAACACGTTCAAGAGTTTCATATCTGTCTATCAGGAATTGTGACATCTGAGACCATTTCGGAAGCTCGCGTGGAGATGTGAGGGACTGTTCCAATAGTGACAAAGTTAAATCTGCGAGTTTTGTCGATATTAATCTGATCAAAATGGGATCCCAACTTTCTACTCTTATACTAAGAGTTGTTAGAGTTGCTAATGAATCACTGACTGACGATTGAATTCTATTAATAACTGACTGTCTTCGTTAATTGCTGGTGGAATATCGAATAGAATCTTTATATGATTGTCTACGAGAACACGTTTATTCTCGTAGCGGGTTGTTAAAGCGTCCCATGCGAGTTGAAAGTTATCGTGGGAAAGTGGGTATCTTTTTACTATATCACCTGTTTCACCTCTCGTTTTGTTACGGAGGTGATACAGTTTTGTGACAGGAGCTAGTCTTGAGTGGTTTATGTACACTGCTGTGAACATATCACGAAATGAGGGCCACTGTTCATAACTGCCTGTGAAAACTTCTGTATCACAGGGAGGCAGTTTTAAGCAGTTACTTGCCTCATCTTGCCTATAATTTTGGGCGAAAGGGGGATTCGTTATTGCGTACCGAGAGGTTGACTGAAGCTCTGGCACATTGGGAGCTTCTAGCCGAGCTACTTTGAGCAGCTCACAAATTTCACCTTGGCAGTGAAAGTATGCGCTTACATGAGCCGCATAGTCGCCCTTTGCATTTTTTTTTTGAACTCCTTGTCTACTGAGCCATCATTTGACTACATTATTTCTTGATAGGACGATTCCATCCTTTTGTTTCGGGCTTCTAAGTCCTTCGGCTTTATTTCCAAGACTGATTCGGACTGTTCATCTTTTTGACTGGTATTGAAAATGTCGCAGAAATGGAGCAAATTCTCGCAGTCAAATACAAATAAATCTTGTAGAGAAGTTGTGGAAGACGACTTATTTGAAATTGATTCATCAGTTTTGGGATTCATGTTTGAAAGTGGGTTTTATTTGAGGTGCGAATTAGTGTAATAAATTATTAGCTTTAGAAATATACGACGAGATACCTATTACCTAGCGTCGTTCAGTTCTCAAACCTATTAAGAGAACTTTGGTTTTTACTACTTTGTGGTTAATGGGTTACTATGTTGTAATTCCTACTAGATACCTGTTATCTAGTTTTTACCACAAAGCATGCACCTGACTGGGACCTAGTTGACAGAGCTTTTTGTATTATTTATGGGCTTTTGCTACTTCATTATAAAGCTAAATTCCTATAATCTAGCCTTTTGCAACAATTGAGGACTTAATTTGACATTTTAGTTTATTATAATATTGTGGTTAAATATATGGGTTTTAGTGCACAGATTTTTCCCAGAATGAAATTCGATTTCAATTTTTTCAAATTGCTTATTTCATTAATTGGTTTTGTTGAACTTCAATTTATTTTTGATGTTACAATTTTTAAATTTTCCAAGGTACTTGAACTTTCTTTCTTTTAAATTGCTAGAGAATTTTTAAATTTTCTTTTTATTGCCTGAGAAAGTAATTGAAAGCAATTTTAAATTTTCTTGTTTATTATATATTGAAATTTCTTTAGGGATGAAGTTTTTGTGCAATAAATACGCTTTTTAAATATATACAGTGTTATTCATAAAAAATTCTTATTGTAGAGATAATGTACACATTAGTTAACAATCAGTTTTTGTGTTATTACCCGGTAATAATAAAGATTATTCACAAAAGTTTAATAAAGCCAAATTAACTATTGTGTGATTTTTTCAATTTTGTGATTCTGTGTTAGCAACATTGTTTCATTTTAATTGTCAAGTTATAATTAGTGTTGTGTACAATAACATACTCGATAAGCAAGTAGTCCTTAATGGTTTGAAAATGTGAAAATAATGTCATATAAATTTTATTTAAACAAGTTAGAGTAATAGAGTATTGCTTATAATATTTCAATAAATATTAAAATTTTTTAATATGTGTTGTATTGATATTGCTAGCAATGTTTTTTCCTAAGTTATTACAAAAGTATTCAAATACCGAGTTCGTTGCATTTGTTTACACACCACTAATTTGTTTGCTTTATTTATTTGGAAATGTTTTTAATCTTGTTGTGGTTGAAATGTGACAAATTATGCACAAAATCATGAAAAAAAGATGTAATAATATTAATATTTCAAAGAGCATGTAGAATTTAAGTTATGTACGCATGTGAACAAATATGCATGTAAATGCATATACATAAGTACATAAAGACACATTTGTGTACATACATACGTAAACAATCATGCATATGTATGTACATATTTACATACATATATATATTCACATATATGTATTTCTTCTTGAATTTTCTTATTTTACGTACATACATACATATGTACATATGTATGTAAACATTGCAAAAGGACTGGAAGAATCGGGAGAGTTGAAATACATTATCTGCAAAATATTTAATTTAATAAAAAAATTATAGTTTTATGTATGTACATATATGTATATATTTTGTATAATACTAACGAATGTCGAAATTATATTTATTACAATCATTACTTTATTCGAATCTTTTTTTTATTTTTCATACTTTTTGAAGTAAATAGTGATTTGTTTACTTTAAAAAATGCAAATGTCAACTTATTAAACGGCTAAAGTAGCGTGATGCCTACAATAAAATTTTCGAGTTTATTAGCGTGTAATAACCGCGTCATAGTGCTATTAAACGTTTGTGAATACTACTTTAGCCCATTTTGCTTATTAGCCTCTAATAAAACGTTTGTGAATAACACTGATAGTGTTTATTTATATTTTATTTTGAAATTTAATTTATCTTGTGTAATTGTAATGAAAATGTTTGCTGTTTGTTATTAACTAGGGTAAGTATTTCTTCGAGGTAAGTATTTATTTATATAAACACTGTTCTAGGGGTAAGTATTTTAAATGATGTTTTAATTAAGGTAAGTTTTTATTTATAATAAATAATAAATTTTTTAGGTTTTTAACTTCGCTTATTGTATTTGCTTGAATCTGTTTGCTGTGTATGATTGCATATAAACATACACTTATGTAAATATATTATGTAAATCGTAATATACTTTTTGTGAATAACAAGTTTTCGCAAATGACGAAAATGATTTTTGCTTGGGGATATTTTGAAATTTTTTGTTGGTAACGCTGCTTATATACCAGTGTATTTACTTGTTGCTCAGTCTTCTCCTTTTTTATTTATATAGACGTTGCCCTTTGCTATGTGTTGTTTGGTTTTATTAGTGCCTTATGTTTCGCATATTCTTCATTTATGCTTTATTCATTTCTAGCACCATTTTTTCTCTTTTATCGGTTTCTTTTCTTTTCTTTTCTATTTCTTTATTTATATTTTTCGTTTTCAGAGTTTTCCTGTGGACTGTATTTTTCCCAATAGTTTTGCAATTTTAATTGCCTAGAGATTCATGAAACCGATAAACAAATAGCTAAAGGCAACAACATAAACACACCGGGAGCCCGACAATAATATCAACACACTATTTTTGGTCTTTATTTTAATTTATTGTACACTTTTTGGTGAAATACATATGTAGGATTTAGTTGTTTTCCTTTTGCCTTATTATAGATTGTTAAAACCAATTGTTCAGAAACCGCAATAATGGCAACGCTGAAAACAACCACCAATTTGCTAAATTCAAGTAAAGAGCGAACAATTTGTTTTAGTGCCAACTCACCATGGCATGCTCTTTTTCTTTCTTCTTTGGTTTTACTTTTCTTATCAGAGTTACAAGCCGAGGGGTTTCGATCGGCGGCGGCGGCGCGGTTAAAAATGGTCGGCGGCGGCGGCGTGGACAGTAGTGTCTCGGCGGCGGCTCAATTTCGGCTCAAACCAATAATTTATTAACATTCTTTTGTTTCTTTTTCGTTTTTAGCACATATGTATATGCGTACATATGTATAAGTGCAAATTTACACACATATACATTTGCAACCATGATAAATGAATATAAGGTATATGCAGAAATACAAAAACAACCAACTCATCTGTTTTTGTTGGTGACAAATATTATAAAGATGATCAACAGAGCATATTGAAGATTGATTTGATACAGAATAAAGATGAGAATTTCGAAACCGTAATTGATATTGAGGATAACAAAAAGACATTAAACGGTTGTAAAAGTGATGAGAATGTAACGCCATCAATTTCCAAACCTGAAAAGGATTCCGTTAAATCGACATCTCCTGAGCCACTTGAAATAACAGAAGAAGTTAGTCTCAATTCTTTACTTGTTAAGGCTGAACCGTATTTCAATGAAGCTGGTTATGAAAAGCAAAAAGGCACTCAACAAGGTAAAAAAAATTCACCAACATATAATGAAATGGTTATCATTAAATTGGTACAGGCTACCACGAAATTGTTGCAAAATCTACCAGAAATATTTCGCGAGGAAATCAATAATCATTTCAAACAAAATGTTTAAAGAATCAAAGGTTTGATGGAATTATCCAAACAAACGCATTTGAACAAAAAGGAAAATTTAGAACACAATAATGGATCCATTGAAAATGTCGAACTACAATACTCATTACCAGATTTTCCGTTGGTACCAGCAAGCCGTGGTTTTGTTTGACTTTGACAGGTCTTTTAGAAACTTTCAAACATCGAATAATTTCTCTAAATGATGTTCAACAGAAACACCACAAACTGAAACTGCAACAAGTTCAAACAGTGCATATGAATAGCCTTATTTTATTTGTAAAAACAAAAACTTAGTCAAATACAAATCAATATGTACATACATGTATATACTCCTTTATTAAGGAAAAAAGGGAAGAAAACTAAAAATCTAAACAAAAATATGGTGCTAATGTCTTTTTAACAACTGAGAGCACTTCTGGAAAGTATTATTATATTATTATACTAGTACAGCGGAACTACTATTTTCTAGCATAATGGAGGTCAATATGTCTAAATTTGTATATGCAAGCATAGGAGTCGAGATGTCAAATGTTGTACTTGTTGCAGAAGTAACACCACCTGGTAAGTGTATTCGCCTTGATAAAAAGGAAATGCTAACGATATTTCACATAGATACAAAAAAGTACTAAATTTTTAAGAAAACCTTAGTACTTTATAATGCATTTGTGTGAAATAAACATTGCCATCCCTTTAGAAAATTTAATGTAGCTGATGAAGTCGGCGGCTTTGCTTGAGCCGGCTCAGCTTTCAAGCCGATTCGAAGTCGGCGGCGGCGCGGCTCGCAGAAAAGCGGCGGCGGCGGCTAGCCGCCGATTTTGAGCCGATCGGCTTGTAACTCTGTTTCTTATAGGTTTTAAGTTTTTGTAATGGCACGTACATACATGTATGTATGTATGTATGTTTATTTGAACTATACTGTTTTTGTTATAATTTTTAGTATATATATGTATGTACATATGTACCTGTGTATGCACTTTATAGGTTTCTTTAAATTTTTCTATTTAGAACAATGATCCCCACACACATATGTACATTCACATTTATGTTTGTGTTGGTTGTTTGATTTTGAGCGTAATTTATTTTTCTCTCATTGCATTAGGGTTGCCAGGACATATTTGGTGCTGTCCCCGAACAAATTAAAAAAAAATTAACACAAATCGCCACATGTGATATAAATATATTAAAAATACCATTTAATTTGTTATTTTATTTTGTACTCAAATAAAGACTTAATGTCAAATAAACTTTTAATGAAAACTTGGAAGGTAAAAACAATTTTTTTTTTATTTTGAAAATAAACAATATAAAATTCATTTTAAATTACGTAATTATATTTTTAAATTGGATAATTATATGTTATATAATTTTTGTAAAACTTTTTAATTCGAATTTTTGTAATTATCATTCAGGGCTAATTATGTAATTGGTACTCGTATGTATATTAAAGTGAATAGAAAAAACAAAATTATCGGTCCTGTTCTGTAAACCAAATCCGAGTAAATTTCATATTTTCAAAAAATTAATAATTTCACCAGTGATGCGTTTTAAACCGTAAGTAATAAATTAATTTCAGATATATTTTAAGCTCTAAAAAATAGAAAATCACGAAATTAGAATAGATTTCAGAAGAATTCAAAGAAACGCTTTAAGTATATGAGTTTATTTAATTCATAATTATAAAAGAAGTAATAGTTTAAGAAAAAAAAATAATCCATTTTTTTTTGCATGTTGATTATACGTTGAGAAACATTTCAATATATTCTTCAATTCTATATAAAACATTTTATTCAGTGTTGTCTAGTAGCAAACTACTACACAACTTACTCATAGGAATTATATAAAATCTAAATGGCAACCCTGGAAAAAGAAACAAGCGACTGCACAACTTGCTCGCATGATTGATCCAACAAGACTAAATGATTTTATTAAATAAAAATACAAATTATCTTCTCATGCTCTCTTCATTAGTAAGAGAGCATTCGCACATGTGCGGTGTTTTGCAGATCTCTGATTTAGAAACAATACTTTTTTACCCTACTCACGGCGTAAGAATTTTTTACCGTTGGCTTTGTGTACGGTAATTTCCAAATATTTAATTTCTGCAATTACGTACATACATATGTATTAAAGATTTTTTTTTGAACTTTTATGCACATTTAAGGTTTTATTTATTTCACTTTTTATTTTTTCCGTGTAATGTAGATATGTATGTATGTATGTACTTATTTTAGTATTTTTCTACTCACTTTGACCGCCGTTTGCACTTTACTGATGTGAGATGTTCTTTTGATAATGATTTACCTCATTTTTTTGCGTGGTGAATATAATGTTCTCTCTGTTCCTTTATGCTATGTGACACTGGTTTTTCTTTATATTATTTTTATTATTTATTTATTCATCTACAGAATCATATTCTTACAGATTACTTATCGTGGTTAATTATAATATTTAAATAACAACAATTTGAACATATTATACCTTATATTAAAATTTAAAAGCGGAGTAAAGCTATTACATAAATGTAAGGATCTGGCAATTGGTTCATTATTTCCATAGTTCGTTCTAAGAATGCGTTCCTCGAACATACGGTTATTTCTCAAATCTCTAGGAGGGTTGTATGTGGTAAAATAATTTTTAATTTCTGGACAATTAATATTATCAGATAATATATTATAAGCAAGAATTAATGAAGAACAAGTTCTACGATCGCTTAAAGATTGCAAACCAAGAAACTTCCTCCTAACATCATAAGATGGTGTTTCAAAAGTCCATATTAACTTTAAAGCAGTCTTTGAAAATATTTTTTGAATGCGCTCAATACGATTGGATGATCCAACTTGATAAGGATTCCAGATAACACTTTTTAGGACCATGAATACAATTGGCAGGATTGTATGTAAATTACCAGTACTTGGGGATTGCGATAGGCAAACCTTGAAGAGACTGGGAATGAATTACAAACACTCACCTTAGCAAGTATAATTCAGATTAATGTTGGGTAATGAGTATAATTAGTGGGAAGGACTTTAGCAAGAGATCGCAATATTACTCACCGTTGTTTTCCTTTATAAAATGGACAGACTTCTTATTAGCTACTTAATTACTTTATTGTATTTTGATGATGGTACAAGTATACAATTAACTAGTAAGAATTCAGGTAAGTATATATGTAAGTGTTCCAAGAAATCCAGGTAAGTAGGTAGCAATATCAATCATTTAGGTAAGTATATAAGTATTCCAAGAAATCCAGGTAAGTAGGTAGATAATTCAAATATCCAGGTAAATATATAAGTATTCCGAGAAATCCTGGTAAGTATTTAGATAATTCCAATAAATTCCAATATATATACATAAGTTGATAACTTCACACAAGAGGGGATTGTTGCTTGTTCAGTCTCTCGAAGATAAGTAAAATTTTAACTGCGGTTGGCATATTTTACCGCACTTTTTGTAGTAGCAGTTTTTGTGTAAAACTACAATATGTAGAATTTGGCAACTCTACCAATAATTATAACCTTATGATTATGTTATAACATAAAGTTATAATTTTAGTGTCCAAACCTAGTTTGGACAGAAAGCAATAATCGCTTATAATAATACGATTCATTCAGTAACGAAAATCAAACCTATAGATTTTATCAATAATATTGTATCAAACGAAAGCTTAAAATGTATTTCAGAAAGAAAGAAAAAACTGAGAGAATAAATACTATCAACAAAAAGAAAGGAAATATTGAATGCTCAGATTTTGAAAATATATATGTAAAAAATTATAGAGTAAGCAAGACACAGCCTAGATATAAGAAAGTAGAAAACAATAGGATGGAGGACAACTATTTTCTGTCTAAGGATAATAAATTTAAAAAAGTCTACAAAACTCAAGTTAAACGTAAATATCTATTCCAGAAAAATAACAATGAGGATCGTGATAATGATGCTACTGACAACGGTCCAAGCACTTCTAAGGGTCGAAAAAGCTGAGGAGAATTCAGGGTACGCGATCATTATAGCAATAAAAATTCCTAAAGACTTTTTTCTGACAGATTTGAAACTAATAACACCACTAGCTACCACTAGGTACCTTGAAATTGAGGAAAGACCCGAATTAGTAATCAAAGTCAGGAACACGACCTTCTCATACAAAGAAAATGTACTGCCAAGCGATCTTTTAGAAAGTAAAAACTGCGTTGTGGAAAGAAATTGCAGATTGGTGTTCAATAACCAAACAAGCATCGTCGCTATTAACGATCTAATTTTAATAAAAAATGCACTTAATGCCAAACTCACTCAAAATTGTGACCATAGAAATATTGTACTAAATCTCATTAATTTTTGTGATTGTGAACTTAAATTATTGAACAAATCTTTTGTAAATAAAAATATTATTGTAAACGAAAAATTTATCTACCCAAATAATGATATAATAGGGTTAGTATTTGAAAAAACTTACATTTGAAAAAAACTTACATTTGAAAAAATTAAGATTAACCAATTTGAGAATATAAAACAAATTGAAAAACTAATGTACCACAAAAATGTATCTTACGGTTTAAATATATCTTTAATTTTTTTGATAATACTTATGGTTATAATGTATTCGGTCTGCATGAAATGTTACAAAAAGAATCGGGAAATTGATGTTAATATCGAATTAAAACCGGCTGCCACACATTCAACAGAGACTGTTGAATCTGGGGGTGGAAGACTCATATGGAGCAAACTCTGCTAAAGTAAATTTGCATTTTTATATATTTTTGTTCAGTTTGTCTTGTGAACAAATCTGCCTAATAAGCAGATTCGTCTCATCCACATACATGTCTTGCAACCCGAATACTTAAAACAAGTGTGCATGCCCAACGTGCATGATGTATGCATGTTCTTGGTAATTTAACCCTACAAGCCTAACCTATGCCTGCGAGGCGTACATAGATTTTAAAACTTTCTTTCTCTTTTAAACTGTTAAAGTTAACATCACGCGCTTTTGAGTCAAGTCAGTAGTCGACTGCAGCTTGTCGATCGCGCACTTGTCGCTAATATAAACTCAATCATTTTTGGGTTTTTGACGTAGTATAACACGCCTACGAGACGTATGTTTAGGCTTTATGTAAGTTTTCATTACAATTGTGTACTTTAATATTTGGTTGTTTTATATTTTATTATTTCTGTATGAATCTTATAGAACTTGTGAATATGTCACGATATAATAAATTGAACGTTGACGATATTTTTTCCATCACCTTACTTTAGACGATTCAGCTTCAGAAGAAGGAGAGAATTGTGTCCAGAACTTTGAAAACAATGATGAAAACAGCTGCGATAGTGAGGATACACAAGTAAATTCCAGCACTGAAGATGTCGATGCTGCTGACATTTCAGTTCCTTTCAGTTCCGAACGAATATATCGGATTTCTTACAAAATTATTCGTGGTAGGAATGCACATGTTTGGTCAACCAGTAAGGGCACATTATATCACAGAACAATCCAGCAATCATATCCAAAAATATATTTGATCCCGCGCAAATTTTCAATCTCTTCATAACATACGAAATTTTAAATGAAATTGTAAAATGGACTAATGTCGAAATGATAACTAAACGACAAAATATATCAAAAATAATACCGACCCATAAAGACACTCTATATTTAGAGATTCGTGCGTTTATAGGCATTCTAACTCCGACTGCTGTTATAAAGGATAACCACCTTTCAACAGATGAATTGTTTGATTCTACTTTTTCAGGTACACGATAAGCAAGTATGGAATCAAGTTTCCGATGATGTGCGACGCAACGTCTAAGTATATGATTGATGCGGATCCATATACTGGAAGGACCACAAATAGTGGAGGCATTCCACTTGGTGAATTTTTTGTAAAAAAATTGTCGAAAACAATTCATGGTTCTATTAGGAACATAACATGCGATAACTGGTTCACATCAGTTCCCCTGGCTAAAAATCTTCTTTCACCGCCTTACAAATTGACTATAGTTGGCACAATACGTTCAAATAAGAGAGAAATTCCTGAAAAATTAAAAATTCCAGTTTTCGAACTGTTGGTACTTCTATGTTTTGCTTTGATGGCGCACTGACACTGGTATCTTATAAGCCAAAGCCCTCAAAGATGGTTTACCTATTGTCATCTTGTGATGAAAACGCAATAATTAATGATTCAAGTGGAAAACCAGACATGATTCATTTCTACAACCAAACAAAAGGAGGAGTAGATTCTTTTGATCAGATGTGTTCGTCAATGACATGCAGCCGTAAGACAAATACATAGATGACCAATGGCTGTATTTTACGGTATTCTGAACATGTCATTTGTAAATAGTGCTATAATTTATAGTCACAACATGGTCGCAAATAATAAAAAGCCTTTGAATCGCAGAGAATACATGAAGCAACTCTCTACAGATTTGATGAAGCCTTGGATGGAAAAAAGGCTTCAAGCTCCAACTCTGAAGAGATCCTTACGAAACAATATAGGTACAATTCTCGTCGATCCTAAAAGTTCACATGATTATTCTCAATCAGAAGAACCAGAACCTAAAAAATGAAGATATTGCTCTTTCTGCTCCTACAAAAAAGGGGATGTCAAAAATGGTGTGCTATAAGTGCAAAATGCTGGTATGTTGTGAGCACAAACATGATGTATGTATGTGCAGACTGCTCCTAAATTATATATATGTACATATCTAGTCATCCAAAGACTGATTACTTTAGCAATAAGAAATATATAAATATAATATAGAATATTAAACTGCCTTTTTTTGTTTTGTAATTTGTTTGAAGCAATTATTTTATTTTCTATGCAGCTGGTTTTTATGTTTGCAAACTTTTTTATTTATTTTTTTGTGTGATAATCGGCGCAAGTTTTTTAAGCTTTTTGCTGGAAAAGCTTGATTTCGCTTATTTTGTACCTTTTTTTGCAAAATTGTTTTATTTGATATACTCTGCTTGAATTTGCTTATAATGCACTTTGGCAGCCCTTGAAAATAATTTTTGAATATTTCTGTTGCAAATAAAAAGCAAAAGTTTGTCGTTTTTTCACACATGTAATTTTCTATTCTCTAACTCTTGACATTGCAAACTAGATTGGCTTAAAGGTGTTATTTATTATTTTGACAACTACTCGTATACAGAAATTTGCAATGTGTTAAGTGCACTTTCCGATGATGATGTGGAATCAATATACATATAAAGCAAAAGCTCTATTTAAAATTGCATCTTTAAAATCTGATCTCCCGTACATAAAATATAATTTCGAGTGTATTTGCCGAAGTATAATCAAACTAGAAAGAAGAGGACTATATTTAAAAGAAAATTTGTCTATTATAGAAAAAGTGGAAGAAAAGATGAAAAATTTTGAAAACAAAATATTTTTTGAAACGTTCAACAAAGTTATGCATCGAAACGTTGAAATTCAAACATTAGTTAACACATTTAGCGCCGGTGCACACGACTTGAGTACTCGTTCGGGCCGCGTGTTCACATAGCCACACGCAACCTTGTTGTCTTTAAGCGTGAATGTGGCATAGTGCACATGATTTACATGGGGTTTATATACATGGAATGAATCTGTGGCCCCGGGACAACGTGGGTTTGTGCTTGGCCCGAGCGTTTTGCATACCCATAATGCGTCAGGGGCGGGAAAAATATAGGGTTATTTGGTTCAATGAGAACAGGTCCAATAAATGATTGAAGCATTCAATGGGCCCTTTCTGATATAATTTCTTACAGATATCAGGTGGAACTCCGGTGTTTCCAAGTATTACATCTCGAAATGTCGTTCTTTCCCCTTCTACTGACTGCCATATTGACTCAAAAACTGTTTCTGATGCATCCGAAATTAATTCATTTTCCTCAAATATATAGTCCGAGTCATCCACTTGCTCTTTAAGAACACGAGATGTTGATAGCGTTGAACTAAAATTTGGTCGAAGGATGTTGAATGAACGAGATGTTGATGGTCTTGATATGAAATCTGGTGTAGGGATGTTGCTTGAACGAGATGTTGCTGTGTCCAGATTGTCTAGCATTTCTTCAGAATCGATGCACGTAGATGGAGATGGTAGGTACTGTGATGCATATTATTTGGTCCACACTCTTTGAAGTGGATGGAACAACTACATCTGGCTCTTCACCAGAACTACTAGAAAGATTAAAATCCCTGTGTCCATCAACATCATCATTATCTTCTGAGCCAACATAATCTGACAGATCAGAGAGATTAGCATTCAAAGTTTCATATATCTCCTTATCAGTAAGTTTTTTCTTTGACATCTTTTATTTCTTTCTCAATTACCTGAATTAATTCGTCTAAAATAATAAAGAAAGAAAAAAATGTTAAATGTTCACCGGTGCACACACGGAAAAATGGTGAAAAACCATGGAAAAAGTAAAAGTTTTCACTTTCTGATTTCAAATATACAATAAAGAAACCTAAACACAATGTTTTCAGGAAAAAAAAAATTTGGCCCGAATGTGTGAATTGCGATTTTGGGGCTTGGCGCGAGATGTGTTAAAATTAAAAATAATAAATTTATTTGAGCATGTACTCAAGTATTTATGTTTAAAATTTTATTTATTTGTTGCGGGTTAGCAATATCTAGATATATATTACCAACGAAATATATACATATCTATATATTGCTAACCCGCAACAAATAAATAAAATTTTTAATTAAATATAATATTTTTTTAAACAAAAGTGAAGCTTATGAATACATTGATTCGCTATCTCCAAGCGAATTATTATTGTTTAAGTTCGCTCCTACTACATCCAATGATGTTATGTGAATTTTTTCAATTTATTCTACAGTTTTATGCGATAATCGATCTTTTCTTTTTGAAAATCTAAAAAAACATATGATTTGCTTTGCAATAAAAAATCATTTAATAAAATAAATGAAAAGTGGTTACATTGTTTAATTTTTGGAAGCATATTTGAGCTTTTGTTTTGCTCATTCTTGGGCTTATTTTGCGTTTATTTTGTGCTTTTTTGCTTCCTTTTTTTCATTAATTTTGTGCATATTTAAACTTGCTCTGATGATAATATATACTTATATTGGAGTTAATTTTATTATTATGAAAAGTGTGTTTTATTATTAGTTTGTGTTCCAATCTAAAATTTCATTAAAGTAAA
Source organism: Lypha dubia (assembly GCA_947311025.1). Classification (NCBI taxonomy): domain Eukaryota; kingdom Metazoa; phylum Arthropoda; class Insecta; order Diptera; family Tachinidae; genus Lypha; species Lypha dubia. The sequence goes on along the minus strand of OX371260.1, from coordinate 99,666,239 downwards.
CTATATAACTAAGTACAATATAGCCCAGAGGTTATTACTAGTACATGTACGCCTCTGAATCATATGTTTATGCTTTATGTAGTACAAAAATATATGAGGCTTGTAGGCAATTTGTATGGAGCATCCCGAAATAACGCGGCGGTAACGCGGCGGCAAAATTTTGCAATTGGAAAATCCGATTTTGACAGCGCGTTTAATAGTGAAGTTAGCTGCAAAAGACAAGCACTCATGATACAATGACTATAAGGTAGTCTTACAAGCCCAGCTGACAATTCTTGTAAATTACGTGTTTTTTATTTCAAGTGTTAAATTTTGATTTGTATTTATTTTTCGTATTTGAATGAATAATTTTTATTTGTATTTTTGTCACAGGTTGAAACATACATGCATACACATTTATACTTTTGACTTCTGAGGAATTTTTTTGTTGTGTTTGTTGTAGAGATGCATGTATTATTAGCAGCGTTGTCAACTTTGAAATTTTAAAACGCACCAAAATGGAGCAAAAAACGCGCCATTTGACAAAAAACGCACCAAGTTCAGAATATTTTTTATTGAAAATTTTTATTGAATTAATTTTGCGTTTTTAAAACATTTAACTTTTGTTTAAAATTCTAATGTTGAATCAATATTGTGCCATTACATAAAGTGCATCATTCTCCACACTTTTTCAATGCTAGATCATTATCTTTCGACATCGGATTCAAATTGTACTGTTAATGGCATGATATCATATTTGTAATAGGATAAAACATTTTGTACAATATCGATTGTTGATGTCTTTTGTAGCTAAATGGGCTCAAAGCTGCAATGTGTTTCCGTGTTCCAGCATGCCGAACAAGGTTGGATATTTAGGCGTGACGTCGCAAATTGCAATAAAAGCATCTTACTTTTGTGATATTATTTGATCAAGGCCGAATCCATTTCTTAAGCTCTTTAGCAGACTCGACAGAAACTTTTACTACAAAACCAATTATGTACTATGAAAATGTAAAAGGGACAGCAAATTCCCTATAATGAAATGTTTCATAATACATATTATCTACAACAAGACGGTTTTACTTTGTGCATATGTTTTGGTACGTCTTAAATATCATTACTGGTTGTTCTTATTGTGGTCTGTAAAATTTATTGTAAAAATTTTACAATGTTGAATGAAATGGTATTGCAACAGTTGTATCTTTTTGTACAAATTTTTTTTCTCAAACTGAAACAAAAAATTGTGTTGAATTTTTTTTAGTGCCACTCGAAATTAACAAAACGCACCAAAATTAAAAAAAAGCGCACCACGCACCAACTGAGAAATTTTTCGCACAAAACATTTAAAAAAGCACCAAAAAAGGTGCGAAACGCACCAAGTTGACAACACTGATTATTAGGTTATGAGTATACTATTATAATCAGGGTTGTTATATATTTTGTAATAACCCTGTTTTTACGACAAAGCGTTGACGCTCTTGTTTAGGTATGGTATTTCAGCGTTAACGCTAGGCGGTAGAAAACGGTTCGCTTTCCGCTCTTGTTTAGGTATGGCTGTTACTCAACACTAAAGGCCTCATTATTCTTGACTTTTACTTTCTGTTCTGTTCTCACAGACATGGTGTTGAGAAAATGTTTCCTCGGCTAGCTTTAACAGGGATATGTTTCGTGACCCTTATTCTTAGCGTGCAAGCAAAAAAAAAATAAACTCTCCATGCCATCAAAACCAGAGTTTATAAAAGTTTATAAGAAGATAAAAAAAACAAACAGCAATAACAGATAACAACATTACCTTTCGTGAAGACATGATCATAAGGACAGACTGATGACAATATGCGCTGCCCTATTATTTTGATCAATCAATTTTTAGCTCCTGCGGCCACCTAACATTCCTCAGTAAATAATTGGTTTTAGCAATTCATTTTAGTTCAAATTATGGTTTATTAACAAAAGAAAAATTTTGTACTTATAAGTATACACATACATACCTACACTGTTTTTAATTTCTTTTAATAAAAATTATATTAACAATGTGGTAAGTGTAATATTAATGAAATTAGAGATTAATATAATTAAATATAACTACTAAATAGATTATTCTACAATACTTATATATATTTACGCTGCTGGTTCCTGTTGAGTTCCTTCACGGGTGATGCTTGTTGCTGTAACGTTGTGTCTATTGGGTAGTTGATTGCGTGCTGGCTTCCTTTCTGCTTTCAGTTTGGATTTTCTATTGCATTATGTAGTGTTAAAGTTGTCATTTAATTTTTTTGCTTTAACTGTTTTCAGAACGTTTTTGATTTTTCTGGTATTTTAAGTTTTAATATGATTGTTGATTTTTTTAGGTTATGTTTCTTTTCCACATTTAGGTTTTATGTTTTTTTTATTTTTTTGGCTTTATATGTTTTCAGAATTTCTTAGTTTGTTTAGTTGTTTTAACCGTTTTTTGGGTTTTTTAGTATTTTAAGTTTTAATATGATTTTCATTTTTTTAGGTTATGTTTTCCTTTTCCACATTTAGGTTTAATGTTCTTTTTATTTTTTTTTGGCTTTATATGTTTTCAGAATTTCTTTGTAGTGCATCCTAAATAATCTATTACTATATTTATTATTATTTTATATGTAAGTAAACTTATTACACATACTGTTCTTATTATTACTTTTGCACACGGCACTCTATTAATCTATTATTATATATGTTACACATACTGTTCTTATTATTACTTTTGCATACGGCACTCTATTAATATTACTACCATTTTTACAATAAACATTTATACCTTTAATACAATTGTTCTCTTTTATATTACAACAATTGTATTGTTCAATACTGAAATGTTTGTTATTGCTATACAACAATTATGTTTAATGTATTTTATATTTTTTTCTCAAACTACAATTATATTTAGTGAATAAGAAATTTTGTAGTTTTGGAATACAGTTAGTTTAGAATATAAGGAACAAATTTTTGAAAATAAAATTAATTAATACTTTGCCTTCCATCGGCATTACTTATTTCAAAAACATCAATTTTTATTCTTGCCTTAAATCGGCATGTTAAAATTGGCATTCATCTGCCATATATTTATATATGCCAGTGGCGTTTACTAGCGCCGTCAAACTTCCTATACGATAAAAAATACTACTCAGACACCAACCTTTACATGGCGATCCTGCCAAACACCAACCCTTTACAGTTTGTTTAGTTGTTTTAACCGTTTTTTGGGTTTTTTAGTATTTTAAGTTTTAATATGATTTTCTTTTTTTTTAAGTTATGTTTCTTTTTCCATAACAGGACCTAATCAAGCTCTTATTCTATTAATTTATTTTATTGAATAATAGATTTTACTTATTAACTAATCACTGTAAGGCAAAAAACTTGTTCGAATTATATCTTTTAAAAATTGTTTTTATAGCAGGATTATTTTCACAGCTAGATAATTATTGGTTACATTCCAAATAATTTTACTCTTTTTTTTAATTTTTTGCTCTTTTTACTTCCACCGACTTTTTCCAACTGACGCCAAGAAATATTTTTCCTTCTTAGTCTGTGTTCAGACGATGCAAGTCTTAATTTTAAGCTTATTAGCTTTTAGGAGGGAGAGACAGGGGGAAAAGAAACGAGTACACCCTCTCATGTACTCATGAAATTCGTTTTGTTGTCTTATTTGTAATGTATACATACATACATACATTCATACAAAATAAGCAATAAGACGAGTGCTGTGTGAACGCCAATGAAAGTTCAAAGAAGAAATCGTGATAAGTTTTGCAATAAGACTTGGATCGTGTGAACACAGACTTACATAGCTATGGTTGTTAAGCTGTCTACTTCTTTTTTTCTTCGTTTTCTTACAAGTGTCAAATTCTTATTGGCTGACATACCTAACGGGATTAACATATCATCTTTTTTTTCAAATCAGAAGGAATATGCGAAATTCCTTTAACCAGGGATGTTATATATATATATTTACAGTGTTGTATTTTACTGTAGGATCAATTTCAGAGTACTAAATTAAATTAAAACAAAATCCGTAACAAAACTGCTTCGTATCAAGAACTCTGGTCGAAGAACGAACAGGAAGGATTTCGGTCGCAAGAAGATATGATACATGTTGCCGTAAGCTTCAACAAGGGAAAATAAAAATAAATTGGAAAACGTGTGGCTCGACCCACAAAGCCGGGCAACCCACTAAGAAAATTATTATTATCGGGTCTAATTAAGAATCCGGTGCCTCATCTGTGGTGGGATTCAGTAACTTTTATTACGATAATGCAATTAATGAATAACAAAATCGTTACTGCAAATCTCAATAATTGTCGGTAAATTTAACAATTATCGAATTGTTAAAAGTTACTGAATCGCACTACTGATTCTATTATGGTTTTATCAACAGCAATTTCATTAACTTGACGTGGTCTATTTGGAGGGTTTGTTGCAGCCTTACTTTAGTGCAAAACCTTCTCAGACTTCCGGGCTAATAAACGCATTTCTCCTAAATCCTCTGTATTAGAAATGAAAAGCATAGTTTGTAATTCGGGGTTAACATTTTTTTTAATGACTTCAATTAGGGAAATATCTGACATTGGATCTCTTAGTCTTAAGTTCAGCTGGACGATGTGCGAGTGAAAATCGTCGTAACTTTCTTTTGGTAGCTGTTTCCGTGTTGATATTTTTAGCAAAAGTTCCTTTTCAGTCTCAAGAGAACCGAATTCTTTAATAAGGGCAGTTTTCAGATGTGGATAACTTGTACCCGGATGTTGCTTTAAAAACATCCAATACCAATCTTCAGCCTTTTGCGTTAGGAACATATGAAAATTTGCCATTAACTGGTCAACCGAGCACTGAGAACGCTCTGTGAGGGTGTCTATTTTGAATAAGAAATCGTTTACATTTCCCTCACCTGTATAAACTACCTTCCAGTCTTTTATTCTGACCGGAAATGACGAAGATGTGTTTGAAGGCGGAATGAATTGATAATTCTCGGATTGACTGTTTGAGTTCGGTGAAGCGGTGTTATTGTTAGACCGACCTAAAAAATCTCTGACGGCATTGAGCTCTTGTCTAAATTCTTCCCTCATAGCTGTCATTGTTTCGCGCATATATGTGGCCAACATTTCCATCGAGTTTGTTTCTATATTTTCCCTATCAGTAGCTGAGCCAGAAGGGCCAGCTTCGGGATCGTTATTATTAGATGCCATTGGAACAATGGTATCCAATTCTTGCTTGATTACAATAACCTCCTCGCTTTGATCTAAAGATTCTAGGGATCCTGATACCGGAGACGATCTTATAGCCCTAATAGAAGTGCTTGAATTACTACCTGCTAAACTAGTACTACGAATTTTTCCTATTGCTGCGGTAGTTCTACCTGTAACAGACGCTCGTAATTTTAATGGTGTTTTGCCTCTGCCTCTAGCAGGGATTAACGTTGACCTTTGATTACTGATGAGAGATTCAGACTTTTGTAAATTAGAGCGTGTGTTTGGTTTGTGCATAATGCACTTAAACATCTACCCCAAATGAAACTTGTTGTCGAGTAAAATATTTACTACGACGTGCAAAAGAGAAATGTTTCTTTTTTTATTGTTCAGTTCGGTTTATACCTAGTTGGTAAAAAAAATCCGTGGAACGACTAAAAGAATAAAATTATTTGTTGCTGGTAACCAGCGTTGTCAACTTGGTGCGTTTCGCACCTTTTTTGGTGCTTTTCTATATGTTTTGTGCGAAAAATAGCTGAGTTGGTGCGTGGTGCGCTTTTTTTTAAATTTTGGTGCGTTTTTTTTAATTTTGGGTGGCTCCAAAGCATATTAAACAAAATTTTTTGTTTCAGTATGAGAAAAAAGAATTTTGTACAAAAAATACAACTGTTTCAATACCATTCATTCAATTGTGTACAATTTTTACATTCTATCTTACAGACCATAATAAGAGCAACCATTAATGATGTTTAAGAGGTACCAAAACACATTCACAAGAACCGTTAAACCGTCTTGTTGTTATACATATATAATTTGTAACATTTCATTATAAGAAACTTGTTGTCCCTTTTCGATTTTCAGAGTACATAATTGTTTGTTGTCGTAAAAGTTGCTGTCAAGTCTGTTAAAGAGCTTATCAAAAACAAAGTATTCTCAAGACTAGCGATCATTGTTCGAATTTTATAAAATGCATAAAAAATGTGTTTATATAAAGTGTTGTAACAATAAAATTAATAAAATTTCTATTTACTAAAAGAAATATTTAAAGTTAGTGTCAATAATGGAGTCTAAAAAAGGAGATCATAAGCGAAATACAAAAAGATTTGGGAATCACAATGTGAGTTTAAGCAATGGATTCGGCCTTGACCAAATAATAACACAAAAGCAAGATGTTTTTATTGCAAATGCGATATCACGCCTTAATATTCAACCTTGTTCGGCATGCTGGAATACGGAAACACATTTCAGCTTTAACTACATTTAGCTACAACCGACATCAACAACCAGCATTGTACAAAATGATTTATCCCGTTGCAAATATGATATCATGTTATTAGCAGTACAATTTGAATCCGATGTCGAAATATTATCTAGTATTGAAAAAGTGTGGAGAATGATTCACTTCATGCAATGGCACAGTATTGTATCAACATTAGAATTTTGTACTAAAGTTAAATGTTGTAAAGATGCAAAATTAATTCAATAAAAAAAATTCTGGGGCCAAATTACGGCATTCGATATCGATCGAAATTTACATGTAAATTGTATTAAAATTTCGATCGATATCGAATGCCGTAATTTGGCCCCTGAACTTGGTGCGTTTTTTGTTAAATGGCGCGTTTTTTCTTCATTTTGGTGCCTTCTGAAATTTCAAAGTTGACAACGCTGCTGGTAACCCTCAAATTATTATGTGCAATGAAAATTACCTGCCTTTCCTAATCCTATGCAAAAAAGAGTTAATAATTTTTTTTATAATAGTTAATAAAACTTAATATTAATTATAATATTTAGTAAGAAGAATATTTGTATTGATATTGTAATCAGAAAAATTTATAAATTTTGAGGAATGTTAGGTGGCTACACTTACAAAAAAATAATCACTTAATCGATCAGGTAGTCACTTAGTTTGAAATAGCTGATAAATTATTTTCCACTTGGCCTATCAATTTATGTTAATTGATGCCTCAAGTAATATTCTATTTCCATATGGTTCTTTGTTATATGCCATTGGCTTTCATTTACATTTAATCAGGGGTGTCATAGAATCCAAGTCGGTTTTGCTAATTGTCGGTTTTGCAAACCAATATTGGTTTCATTTGGTGTCATGAAAACAAGTCGGTTTTGTTATTTTCGAGTGCAAATAAAACCGATATTCGAATCAGCTGTTTTATCTTTTTGCTCATTTGTTTACTGCTTTTAATGCAATTTTTTGTTTAAAAATTTTGTACATTATAGTATTCGCGCTAAAATTGTATTAAAAATTGTGTTATTAATAAAAAAATTATAAAAAAGAAAATAAACAAGTGCTAATACAGTAAACAAATTAATTAAATTCTGTAGAAGTATTATTTACGTTTGTGTATTTGTGTAATTCTTTTGTAAAAATATAAAAAGTTGTTCTTTAAACAATTAAATATAAAAATAAATAAAATTAGCGCTGCTGTTGTTGCATATTTGCTGTTAGAGGAAGACCGCGCAGAAAAGGTTAGAAGAAGACTTTTGCGAGATCACAGCAACCCCCTTGAACTGCCGGAGACAGCGTAAGTAGATACATTTGTTATAAAATCTACGTTCATACTTTAATCTGCTTCACAGATTCATAGGTTACTACCGTTTAAACAAAGATGCTTTCTGTATGGTACTTGACACAATTAAAGCACACCTTTCACGTTCTAAGATACCGCCATTGCTTCAACTGGCAGCTTCGTTGCGATTTTTAGCTGAAGGGTCTTATCAAAGAGCTGTGGGAAACGATTCTAACATATGTCTGGGTAGAAGTACGGTATCAACTATTCTAGATGATGTACTCAAGGTTATGGAGCGCTTTATTTGTCCACAGTGGGTGTAACTTGAAATGAATCCTACCGAAAAGCAAAGATCAAGAGGCTATTTCTATAATAAATACATAATTCCATCAATAATTGGTTGCATCGACGGGACACATATAAAGATTATAAAGCCAACCTTTAATGAGCACTTATACTTTAATCGGAAGGGTTATTTTAGTATGAATGCCATGATTGTAATTATATTATATTATTTACACTCGGAAACTAATTTTTATGTACTATGACTTTATGTTTAGATTTGTGACCATGAAATGAAAATTCGAGCGGTAGATGCACGGTATCCCGGCTCAAGCCATTACGCATTTATATGGAACATTAGTAGCGCCAGAGATTATTTCCTTACCAGGTATGAGTCAGGAGAGCGGACATCAACATTATTAGGAGATTGTGGATATGGCATTGAACCTTTTTTGATGACACCATACAGAGATCCTCGTTGCAACTCAAAGGAGTATAAATTTAACATGGCTCACTCATCGGCACGTAATGTTGTGGAACGAACAATAGGAGTGTTGAAAAGCCGGTTTCGTTGCTTAATGAGCACATTACATTATCAGCCTGAAAATGTTGTAAAAATTGTAAACTCCTGCTGTGCACTTCACAACATCTGCAGAAGCTACAAAATACAAAACAATGAGGAAAGCATAACTTTGACACCACATGATAGTGAAGATAATGCGATATTGCCATCAAATTCGTCTCTACAAATTGAAGGTAAAAGAATCAGAGATGAAATAGCTAATACCTTGTAAAATATCTACTTAAGTGAAATAAAACCAATTTATGACATTAAAATACAATTGTATTTTATAAAGCAATACAAAAAAAATAAAAAAAATTCAATAAAAAATAAAATTAATATATAATAATAATAATAAAAAAAATTCAGTCTTTTTGAAATCTTATATGAGTTAAAGGTAGGTACATAAGTATGTTTGAAACTATAAAACTTAATAACTAAAGGTACATTTTTAAAAAATTGTTAAAATATCACTTTTTCTTTTGGTATTCAAATTTCATTAGCTCCAGATCTAACTGTTTCTTTTTTAATTCATTTTTTTCATGCATTGTTTGCAAAATTCCTCTGTTGACCCGCACAAATTCATCTTTAAGTTCTATAACTGCATTCGTTATTGATTCTTGACCCTTTTCGATTGCCCTATACACACGCCGTAAGCTGCTTGCATTTTCTTTTTCAATTTTCAACAGCTCATCCAACTTTTCATTTACCTCAACTTTCCTTTGACTGTCTTCGACCAATATTTTCTGTTTTGAGCCTTTTAGGTGTGCTGCCCATCAAAAATGGAGACAGTGGACGTTTTGTAAAAGTTGAGGGCATTTCTTCCTCACTCTCAGCACCTACATTTTCAGGCAAGCCAATCGCAATACCTGCAACACCTTCCACCGACTGAGCAATTCCACATATACGGATTATTGCTTCTTCGTTGCTAGAAAGCTGAAACTTAGTAAACGGTCCTCCACCAGTTGCTCTGGACTCGGCTTTATTCTGCGCCAGCTTTCTCTTCACGTCGCTTTTCCATTCAGTCCAAACCTGTATAAAATAAAAAAACCCAATCCAGCAATAGAATAGTACATACTGCTCACAGTTTGCTTACCTTTTTCCATCCGTTGACATCTTTCTGCGGTGGACCTGCGCTGTTTAGTGATTCAGCCAACTGTTGCCAAAGGGAATCAACTGTTGGTTTATCTCGTTTGGTGAATCCTCTTGCAAGATCCGGATATTTTTCCATAAGCTCGATGAGCATCGAGTTTTGGGTGCTATTTTTATGCTTGCCCCTATTGAGGATAAAAACATTAAAATAAATACTATTTTTTGCCAATTTATCCACTTTAATTTACTTACATCTTCACAAAACTCTAACTGTTTAAAAAAATTAAATGCAAAATGGAGATTTTAGCTACTTTATTTATTTCCAATAAAAAAAACGACAGCTGTAAGCTGATTGGATTATTTCCAATAACAAAACCGATAACATTGGTTTCTGTGACACCTAAAACCGATAGTAATTCTAGTTCGAACAAAAAACCGATAACATTGGATTTCATGACACCAAATTGTTTTTTTTGTCGGTTTTAAATCCAATTCCAATAAGATCGGTTTCTATGACACCCCTGAATATTTTTATTATTTTTCAGTACAACAAGTCCCACAACGTGTCCACCAATTTTCCATAGTCGAACACGGACTTGGCTCATTGATACTGAATACATATTACCTTAATGAGGTTGACTTCTTATAGCAACGGTCGACTGAACATTTAAACATTTTCAGTCCGGACTTATAATTTATCAAAATCAATAAAACAATATTTAAGGTGTTTTCATAACAGATCTAATGCAAAACGTTCTACTTATCTACATACATAATATCACATCGCGATTGATTTTCGCTTTATTAGTTAGCAACAAAATCAAGACTTATGTGATGCACTGTCGATAGACGTTATTAGAACAATGTCTTTTCGTAGGTAGAACAATTTCTTTACGTTGGGCGCCATTTTTGTTACACGCCATCTTTTTATTTACTGTTGATAAAGTTTAAAATGGGTTATATATATATATATATATATATATATATATATATATATATATATATATATATAAGAATGAAAGTCAACCCAGGCATGGTGTTGAGAAAATGTTTCCTCGGCTAGCTTTAACAGGGATATGTTTCGTGACCCTTATTCTTAGCGTGCAAGCAAAAAAAAAATAAACTCTCCATGCCATCAAAACCAGAGTTTATAAAAGTTTATAAGAAGATAAAAAAAACAAACAGCAATAACAGATAACAACATTACCTTTCGTGAAGACATGATCATAAGGACAGACTGATGACAATATGCGCTGCCCTATTATTTTGATCAATCAATTTTTAGCTCCTGCGGCCACCTAACATTCCTCAGTAAATAATTGGTTTTAGCAATTCATTTTAGTTCAAATTATGGTTTATTAACAAAAGAAAAAATTTGTACTTATAAGTATACACATACATACCTACACTGTTTTTAATTTCTTTTAATAAAAATTATATTAACAATGTGGTAAGTGTAATATTAATGAAATTAGAGATTAATATAATTAAATATAACTACTAAATAGATTATTCTACAATACTTATATATATTTACGCTGCTGGTTTCTGTTGAGTTACTTCACGGGTGATGCTTGTTGCTGTAACGTTGTGTCTATTGGGTATTTGATTGCGTGCTGGCTTCCTTTCTGCTTTCAGTTTGGATTTTCTGTTGCATTATGTAGTGTTAAAGTTGTCATTTAATTTTTTTGCTTTAACTGTTTTCAGAACGTTTTTGATTTTTCTGGTATTTTAAGTTTTAATATGATTGTTGATTTTGTTAGGTTATGTTTCTTTTTCACATTTAGGTTTTGTGTTCTTTTTATTTTTTTGGCTTTATATGTTTTCAGAATTTCTTAGTTTGTTTAGTTGTTTTAACCGTTTTTTGGGTTTTTTAGTATTTTAAGTTTTAATATTTTTTTTTTTTTTTTGATAATATTATTATTTATTGAATCTTTAATTATTTAAATTGAATTATCAATAAGTTTTTCAAATCTTAAATCTAAAAAATATTAAATATAAGTTTAGCCAATGCTAAACAAAATTTTTAATTTCAGCGGTTGATTTTTGTTGTTTTACATCTCTCGTGAACGGCTGAGAGAAAGAGTATCCCTTCAAGTGGATTTGGGTGCAACTCAAGTTTTATTATATATTTTTTCGCGTGTTTTGAAAATACTGTCTTCACCAACGGAACGTCTAGGTCTTTATGAATTCGATGGTTTCTGACATACCAGGGGGCTGCTGTTATTGTACGTAGGATTTTATTCTGTCGCCTTTGAATTCTTTCGACATTCGATGCTGAGGCAGTGCCCCATAACTGGATTCCATAGGACCATATTGGTTTCAGGATCGCGTTGTATAAGAGAAGTTTACAGTCAAGGCTTAGTATAGAGTTTCTTCCAATAAGCCAATTCATTTGGGCTGCTTTTAGTTTCATTTGTGTTAACTTTGCGTCTATATGCCATTTCCATGTTAAACGACGATCAAGATGAACGCCTAGATATTTGACTACAGTATGTTGTGGTTTAGTCTCGGTGTTAATTTTTATAGGCGGGCATGTTTCCCTGCGCAACGTAAAAGTGACGTGTGCATATTTCTGCTCGTTAACTTTTATACGCCATTGTTTGAGCCATTTTTCCAGTTTGGATATATATTCTTGTAAGTTGCGGGAAGCTTCTACAGGATTTTCGTGAACGCTTAGAAAGGCTGTATCATCCGCAAATGTTGATGTATGAATGTTACTGTTTAACGGTAAGTCAGAGGCATATATTAAATAAAGTAAGGGTCCGAAGAGGGACTCCGGCTTCAATCGACTGCGGAGGGCTTAAAAAATTGCCTTCCCTAACTACAAATTTACGTTCCATCAAATAGCTTTTTAAAAGCTTTACGATGTTTGCTGGTAAATTTTTTGTTAATTTATTGAAAAGACCTTCGTGCCATACTTTATCGAAAGCTTGTGAGACATCAATAAAGAGCGCATAGCAGTATTTCTTTTTTTCAAAAGTGTCTCTAACGACATTCACAAGTCTGTGAGTTTGTTCTATTGTGCTATGTTGACTGCGAAAACCGAATTGATGATCTGGGATGCATCCACTTCTGCTCACTATAGGCATCAGCTTGCTCATACACAGCTTTTCAAATAGTTTTGAAATGTTAGACAGTAAACTAATAGGCCGATAGGATTCAACCTTTGTATGATCCTTGCCGGGCTTTGGTATCATAGTAATTAGCGAAACCTTCCATTCTTTAGGATAGTGTTCTAGGCGTAGAATACTGTTAAAAATGAATAGTATTTTTTTTTTGCAGTGTAAGGCAATTCTTGAAGCATTTTGTTGCTTATTTTGTCGACACCTGGGGCTTTTCTGGTGTTAAGACTAGTAATAGTATTTTCAATCTCCGTCATGTTAAATTTCATCGGTATTTCTGGTAAAGGGACGACTGGTGGCAGTTCAACAATATCAGCAGAAATATTCGGAGTGAAAACTTTTTCTAAGTGTTTAACAAAAAGTGCACCTTTTTCAGCATCAGTTTTTGCCCAGTCACCATTTGGGGCTCGTAATGGGGGTTTGCATATCACCGGCCTTTTTAGTCCTCTGGCTGCACGCCACAGTGAATAATCTGTTTGTGGTGTTGCATCTAGCTCTTGAAGGAATTTTTGAAGGGAAGCTGTTTTTTGAGTTTGCAAAACTTTCCTAAGCTGCTTGGTGCACTCCTTAAGCCTTAATTTTAGCTGGGGCGATCTGTAGCGCTGCCATTCTCGTCGAGCTCTCCGTTTTTCAGTCAATAGCCTTTCTATATCTACAGAAAAAATATTGTTAAATCTCACTGGTTGGTTTATTTCATTTGAAGTAGCATTAAAAGCAGCTTGTTTAACATGCGCTTCAAACAACCTGAGAGAATCGTCTATGTCTGAAGGTGTTCTCAGCGGCATTTTTTCCGAGCAATGAGCACTCAGATATTTTCTGTATTTCAGCCAGTTAATACGTGCAGATGTCGTCGCTAAATCACATGTTGAGTGTGAGTAAATAGTGACAATTGTAGGCGAGTGGTCTGAAGATAAGTCCAAAGATGCTTCAACTTCAACCATCTCGCTGGGCACGCCTTTCACAATTCCAAAGTCGATAACATCAGGAATTTTATTTCGATCTGTTGGCCAATATGTTGGCTGTCCACTTGAAACTACATTCAAACCCATTTTAGATGTTGTGTCGAATAAAATTCGTCCCTTAGGTGTGATTAAATTGAACCCCAAAATGTGTGTTTAGCATTGTAGTCGCCAGCTGCTAGAAAACGGAGGCCCAGTGATTTATAAAAAGCCGTATATTGACTCTCGGTAATTGAGAATCTGGGGAGCGAATAGACAGATGATATTACAAGTTTTTGATAGTAAGTTTCGATGCAGATGTTCGTTGCTTGAAGATAATCTTCACAAAAATCATTCAACAGGTGGTGTTTTATTCGCGTTTTTATTAGGATTCCCGAACCACCACAAGCTCTGCCACGGGGATCCTTGGTGTCGTAAAAATTATATCCACTAATTCTGAAACAGCTTCGAGATGTCAAATGAGTTTCTGAGATAAGCATAACATCGATTTGTTTATCCTGAAGAAAATATTCTATTTCGTTTTTATGTTGGCAGATGCCGTTTGCGTTCCAAAAACAGATTTTTAAGTTCATGGTTTGCTTAGTACAGCCTGCAACAAGGTAGACTGCATTTTCAACATTTCCTGCATCATACAGGACATGTTGAGAGTAAATGTATTTACAGTTTGTATTAAGCTTTCAATTTAGGCTTCAATACGACTAAAATTATACCCCGAATCTTCATTTACATTTACGGTTTTTTGCGCCGTACTCTGATTGCTTTTTTAAATACTAGCGTATGAAAATTTATTGTTAGATTGTTGTTGAGCACTAGTCGCGTTAGACTTGAAAATGTTTGAAAATTGATTTTGGCTCGTGGACGGTTGATGTAACTGTGGATAGTTAATAGGGGTTTTAGGCTGAGCGGGAGTAGCATTGGTTTTTTTGGTTGATGAATTCTTAAAAAACGAGTAAAGGGGGCAGCCTCTATAGTTGGCAGTGTGATTTCCGCCACAATTGCCACATTTTTTCGCCTTGCTATCACCTTTTATTTTATCACAGTTAGCAGTACTGTGTAACTCACCACATACAACGCAGACTGTAGGCAACTTGCAATAAGTCTTCGTGTGCCCAAATTCTTGGCAGTTCAGGCATTGAACAGGTCCAGCTCTTTTATGTGGAAGCTCAACAGTAATTCTTCGATGCAACAATTACTTTAAGTCATATATTGGATGTGCTTCATTCTTTTTTATTTTTATGCCATCTGGGTGTAACTCGACTCTAAATATTGGTTGGAGGATTTTTTCTCTATTTTTAATGTTTGAGACATTTTTTACCTTGTAGCCACTATTTTCAAGGCCAGACTTGACCTCTTCTGGATCCACGCTAGAGTCTATACCTTTTATTACGACTGTTAGACCTTTAGCACTCTTTAATTGGTACGTGTAGAAGTTTTTATTTTTAGATTCTAAATCTGAAACAATTTTTCGGTAATTATTTTCATGAGCTACCTGAATTTTTGTTTCATTGATGTTTCCGCGCTTAATTGGAGTTACATAAAACTCATTTTCTCCAATTAATGAGATAAGACTTTTAAGCAGCAAACTGGAATTCTGCTCTCTTAAATATATGGGTGGGGGCTTACTCGAACTTATTGTAGTTGTGTCTTCATCGCCTTGTTCAGATAAAATCGCGAAACGATTTTCGGAATTTATTATATTGTTTTTTCCATCTCTGGGAACTTTCGATGTTGAAGCAATTTGAGCTGATTTTGGACTTCTTCCCCTTTTTAACACGGTTATGTATCTGTCCATTCCTGTTTGAATTTTATTATCATTTATTGTACTCACCGCATCTACCATTTTGTGCACGTTGGTCACCTTGTTACTTATTGTTTGTTTGTTTGTTTGTACAGCTAAGCTGACAAGTTTGCTGATGGGTGCAATTGTTGTTGCTTCTTGATCACTATTTAACATGTTCAGAGATAATGATCGCGCACAAGTATTTGTGTTTACTGTTAAATTCAGGTTTTTGTTTAATTCATTTTTTTTATTGTCGTCATCAGCAACTAAAGTTATATATTGTACATTCCTACTGCTTGTAGGATTATTGTTGTTTTTGTCAGAAGATGAACTCATCAGAGTTCTCTTTTTTTATTTTCACTTATATTAGTTTGTGTATGCAAATATTTATGTATATTGCACACAAGCAAAAAATAAAATAAAACCAGTAAAATAACTGTTCAATAAATGTTCTGTTTTTTTTATATTTTTTGTGACTTGAAAATATATTTTTATATTATTTTTTTTTTTTTTATATTCAGTTGCGACGATTATAAAAACGCGTCTGTTCACTACGAGAGTTGAAACTGAATGAGTTTTAATATGATTTTCATTTTTTTATGTTATGTTTCTTTTTCCATAACAGGACCTAATCAAGCTCTTATTCACCCCTATCGTGAACAAAATGTGAAATTTTTGTTCCCATGAAATTTTCATTCCCCATGAAGGGAAATTTGGTATCGTGAATTTCATGGGAACGTTTGTTCCCGCTATCACTTAGAACTTAACTTATGGCGTTTTCTTTTCTGAGTAATATGTTGCATTTATTCTGCCTTCTACATATATTTCTGTTCTTTTCTGCAAAATGTGTGCTATTTTAAAAGTGTAACGAGTTCTTTTCTCATGATGTTACCCTTAAATAGAAAAAAAATGTTAAATGTTCAACACTCATTTTAATTAAAGGGGCATAAGTGCAGCATTATATTAACAGCTGGTTTTGTTATTGTTTCTTTACTTTATTGATTATTGCTAACATTTATGTTCTTTTGTAGACTTAAAATATGCAACACTTCCTAAAAGTCGTGGGAACATTTAAAAATGTTGCCAAATTGTTTCGCGCGTGTGTGTATAACAAGAATTTAAATGTTTTGTTTTCTTTTAGCTTGTTGTTTTCTCTTTCTTGTGTGTATAAAGAATCACAAGATTAAGTGTTGCATATTATTATATTTTTAAACATCAAAACGCCGTAAAAATCTCAAAAACTCAGATATATTTTTAGTGAATTTTTTTTAATTTAAACTAACTTTAATAAGTAGTAAAACGAATAAAATATTTTTTTATGAAAAATATATATTTTTTATTTATAAAAATTATAAAATATATTAAGTAACGTTAAACTAACGTTTTAATCATTTTACTCGTAGTCAAAGGCACAAAATGCTATTGACATCATTGCTATTGTTAAGATGTTTGGGTTTCAACAAACACAATTGTTCACACGTTTATTTGAAAAAAAGCTTGACAATTAGTCATATCAACAACAAACGTATTGATTATAATAAAAATGTTGTTGAAATTAAAAATTGACTTTTAACAACTACTTTTGTCACTTCAAATTTGGTGATATTTTTATCTGTGTACAAACAAGAATTGTTTATCCAACGCAAATCTATAACAGGTGCGTGCATTAATGCAACCGTGCGTTTTTTATTCGCCTGAGTTGTCAAAAAGTTCATGTGGTTTTTCAAAAATTGCGTACTGAACAACAACACAATTTGTCATGCATGCAAACACACAGGCACTAACCGATCACAGCTGGTGAGTTAATGGATGTACCTGATAAATTTGTGCCTTGTGTTTATCTTTATATTTTGTTAAAAGTGAAAAAATTATGGACAAAATTAATATAATAATTAAAGAATTATTGGAAACATCTTCGTCATCTGATGAAGATGAAGCGTTTATATTAATTTCTGTTAACAGAAACCATTTGCCGCGTGTTAGTAAAATTCAGTTTTCAACAGAATGGTCCGTAACAGAACAGAAAAACTACATAATTGAAAATACATGTTTTGCATACACAAAAAATGAACAGCTGATCCGGAACAGAACAGAAAGTCAAGACTAATTCTACCTTAAACCATAGTGGAATAATATAAGGTGCACTTATCAACACAACAATAAAAAATGACATGCATTTTGTTTGTGTAAAAATTAGCCATTGTTGTCAAAAAAAATCTTTATACATAACATACATAGTGGTTATACAAAAACAACCCTACAAGAAATTGCTGATGAAAACTAACACACACAAAACTTATTTACTAACACACTTGCAGCAATTTTGTATTAATTTTTGCTGTAGGCGTTGCCATAGTGGGATTTTTCGTACCAAATTTTGATTACCATTTTGTTTATGCCACTATTATGATTCACAACTAAATTGATAGTTGAGTTGTAGTTGCCAAATTCTTATTATGGATTACAACTCAACTCAACTTCCAATCAGCTGTTCAATAAGTTGTCTTTGTTAATTTATAAATTAATTTATATAAAATTTCCGAAATTATTATCAACACTCTTTGAATATATGTACATACATATGCATGTTTGTATCTAATAGTTGATTTTAGTTGTCATATTAAGGTTGACAACAACCTAACGAAGACAACGAAAATTAGTTTTAAACCATAATGCAATGAAATTGAGTTGTCAATCATAATAAGGGCATTAATTTTCTCTTTTATTCAATCTTAATTTGGCATAATTTTGATATTCGTATTTGATCATCAGAGTATGTTTTTCGCAAGTTTTAGTTATTTTGTCCTTTTTAAATTAAATTTCATGGAAATATTTTTATTTTATATATTATGGAATTGTGGGGATTTTTTTAAACAAGACTGTTAATAAAAAATATTACGCAATGGCAACGCTATTTTATACATACGAGAAATTAATAAGTAAGAGAGAGACAACTGCAAGTATAATGCAGGGTTGCATTTTTGCCGTTTAGCATACATACAAAATCATATTAATTTGAAATTGAAAATTAATGTGCGTTGTGGTAGTTGTGAAAATTGAAATTTAACCCAAAAAAAACAAAAAACTTTTTAAAGATACATATATAAAAAACAGCAAATTTAAATAAAAATAAACAATTAAATAAAAAATTTATATTAAAAAATTAAAACAACATATATAAAAAAAGATAAGAATGAAGAAAAGACATCTTCAAAATTGTCTTTCAAAAGAAAAAAGGGCTTTTGAGTCCAATATAAAAAAATATAAAAGTTTAGTGATGAGTGAAAATAGTGAAAGTGTTGAAAAGAATTTGCAGAAGGTAAGGGAAGTGATAGATTTAGATGCAGTACCATCCACATCAGCAGGTTTGGTAGGATGTGAATTTATGTAAGGCGAATTAGATAGTGATAGCTCCGAAGCTGCGTCAGGTGAGTCATTCAACCCAGAAGTTTCGGTTTCGGGAAGTGAAAGTGTTGAAGCTGCAGCAGCAACAGAAGAAAGCAGTTAAGGTAGGGAAAAAAATGTGAGGAGCTTAAATCGTGGGCAGTTAGAAATAAAATTTCACAAAATGTGTTAGAAGATTTACTACGTACTTTGAAAAGAATAGGAATGGAAGATTTACCAGTGTCAGCTAAAACTGTTTTGAGTACGAGTCGGGAGAAGATAAATATTGGAAACATTCCTGCAGGAGAGTTTCTATACCTAGGTATTCAGAAATATTTTTCTTCACATTCCTTTGATTACTTAGATGAACAAGAGGAAGTTTCAATTGATGTCGGCGTCGATGGTCTTAAACTTTTCAAGAGTTCCAATATAGTTTTGTGGCCCATTCTTGGAGTAGTCGTTGGTTTTGCTCAGGTTAGTCCCTTTTTTCTCCGGATATAAAAAGCCAAAATGTTTAAATAGTTTTATGAGTGATTTTTGCGCTGAAGTGAAAGTTCTTCAAAAAAGTGGTGTTCAAGTAGGATCCAAACAGAAGTTATTGCGTTTTAAAATTCGTTCGTTTGTTTGAGATTCTCCAGCAAGGGCTTTTGTCACAGGTGTTGTGTCCCATAATAGTAAAAATGGTTGCCCGAAATGCTGTCAAGAAGGAACATATAAGGAGAAAAGAGTTTGTTTTGCTAAAGAAGTCGGTGTTTTGAGAATGGATTCAACATTTGGTTCCAGATAAAGTCCTTCTCATCATATAGAAGAGTTTAAGGGCAAAAGAAGCATCTTGGAGGAAACAGGTTTTGGAATGGTTCCGCAGTTTTCTTTAGATTGCATGCACTTAGTCGACTTGGGAGTTGCTAAGAAGTTGCTGAAACTTTTAATTCATAAAGGGAATATTGAAAACATTAACAAAAAACTAAAGTTTGTCGCTGAATACGTTCCATCGGAGTTTTGCCGTACACTAAGAAGTCTGGATGAGTTACATAATTGGAAGTCGACAGAATTTAGGCAGTTTTTGCTCTATACTGGCATATTTATTCTAAAGGACAATATAAGTAATGACCAGTTTTATCACTTTTTGTTGCTGCATTGTGGTATTAGGTTTTTATCGAGTGATAGGTTGCGCAGACAGGAGGTAGATATTTCTCAAAAAGTATTGAAGGACTTCGTTAATTATTTTGGTATATTATACGGCGATGAGTTAGTAAGTTTTAACGTACATGGGCTGCTGCATTTAGCGGATTGCGTTTGACAATATGGGCCACTGGATTCTTTTTCAGCATATGGCTTTGAGAATTATATGCAGCAAATCAAGAAAATTATTAAGAAGCCGAACAAGATTTTGCAACAGTTGTTTCTCAGGCTCGATGAACTAAAGGGGCTCAAACAAGGCACAACGAACTTTTCTAAATTAGGCAAATTTATTTTAAATCCTAAAAAAGAGAAAGATAGTTTTTGCTACTGCGAAAAGCTAGGACCCATAAAAATTTGTAATGTAGCAAATTCTTCAGGATCAGAAGAATTTGTTTGCCAAGTTTTTCAAGTACGTGAAAATTACTTCGAACACCCCTTCCAATCCTTAAAGGACCTTGGCATTGTCGTTGCCAGCGATATAGGTAATGAAATGATAAAAGTAACCAGAAGGAAACGAAGGTTAATTATATTAATTAATTAAATTAATAAGTTGTACTTGATCGAACATTATTCATTTTATTTTAGGAATTCTTGCAACCTCAAAAAAGTTGAAGAGAATGTAAGTATAATATTATCCGGTATGTTCTACATTCCGAGTGAAATTTTCACTTCTAAATTGTTCAATGCATTGTTGGTAAAAATAAAAATTTACAGCAACAATGTTTTGACAATTCAGAAGTGAAAATTTCACTCGGAATGTAGAACATACCGGTATGACTTTTCAATACAATCACATTCTCTTTTATTTTATACGTATTTTCTTATGCTAAAGCAAAAACAAATACTACAAAATCAGTCGTGCTTAAGCACCGGGCAGTCCGCTATTGTGAATAAGGAGCTTATTGCGCGAAGCTTAGAGCGATGCGAGACAAATGTAAGTACATATACATATATATCATTTCCACTTTTCCTTTTTTCATTCACTTCTAAACTTTTTACAGCACTTTTCCAAAGCTGAGCTTATGGCTCATTCCAAAATCCTTATGGAATGTAAGGTATCCTTAAGGAAGGTGGATCAGTCGGTGTGCCGCATGACGGGAGAAGTTATAGACCACTCCCTTAATGAAGTCGCCTCAGTGCTTCCACTAAAAACGGTGGAAGATGTGGACAGGATTGAGGAAAAAATTCTATCACCGGACTTCGCAATGGCAGTAGTAAGCAACTTAAATTTATTAAATATGTAAAAAATTTCAAGTTTAATTTTCTTACAGAAAACTTTTATGTATAAAGAAAAGGGCCTCGCAGAAGACGTTGGCGAAGTTATCCGCAAGCTCATGACTGATGAATTAATGGATAAGTTTAATTGGGAAGGGCGGTGGGACAAAAAAGCGCTGGGGAATTTCACACTCTTCAATAAGCTTTTAAGAGGTATGTAACCGTTTTGTATATATGTATGTATATAATATGTATACACTTGTTTAATTTAACTTTTTTTAAATTTCAGATATCTTTCGCCAGCAATCCGCCATCGAATTCGAGAGGCGGATAAGAAAGGAAGTAGACAAAAGCCACCACAGGCAAAAACAAAAATTGTACTATATTAAAAAAAACGAAGTAATTTGTTATTTTTAAATCTATTTTTAATTAGTTTTTTTATTTAATTTGTTTATTTTTATTTATATGAATTACTTTTTTATTTTAGTTTTAAATCATATATGAACTATATGAATTTTGAATTATATTAATTTTGAATTATATTAATTTTATTTATGAATTTTGAATTATTTTTTTTTTTAATTTTTTAATTTAATTTTTAGTTTTTTTTTTTTAAATTTAAAGTGTTTTTAAAATTTAATAAATAAAATACTCTTAATAATTTTGAATTTTCATTAATTCAATAAAAACCTGAACTTGAGCCTGATAACATTAATTTTCATATGTACATTAATATAAGATGAAATAATAATTACTTTTATTCGTAATAATATAAAAATAATAATTAAAATATTAATTTTTAATAAAATATTTAAAATATTTATTTAAAAAATTAAAAACAACAATCTTTTCTTTATAAATGATGAACCAGTCAGCTATGACTGGTTTATACATCAGTACTGATTAGTCAGCTGTGATTATGTTTACATCAGTACTGATTAGTCAGCTCTGACTATGTTTACATCAGTACTGATTAGCACAGATAACCAGAGATGACAAAAAACAAAAAAATTGGACTTGGATCATATATTACTTGTCATAAGTAAGCATCGTGAAAAAGAGACAACATTAGTGTGTTTGTTACGAAAGTAAACAAAACGAAAAGTAAAAAAAAGTTCAGATTTTAGTGCAAAATGCTACATAAAAGCACGCTTAAATTTAATAAAATGTAATAATATTAAGTATTTACGGCATATAATTCCAAAATAAAGTGATAAAACAATTTAGTGTGTGCTTATATACTCTGTATATTAAATTTATATACATACAGAGATTTTTGAATGTTGTTTAATTAAATAATTTAAAATCCTTTTCATTTCAGCAAATTTATATTGGGCCACAGACGTTGAAGCAATGCACCACCATTGAATGCTTACTTTGAAAAAGGATAGTATTTCATTTATTTTTAAATTTTCGTTTAATTAAATAATTTAAAATCCTTTTCATTTCAGCAAATTGTATATATGTATATAGTTGATGCTGAACACATCCTCACTGATGCTAATTGCTTTGCAGACTTAAATTTAATAAAAACCGATTTTGATACATATTTCGAACCTATTATGTTTGGGACATCACCTAAAAATAAGCCCACTCATTGGCAGCAGGTTGTATTTTTTATTGAGGAATAGGATATCATATCAATAGATACGGTTTTAAGGCATTTGCACAAGAATTCTCTTTGAATATAACACAATTGGTACGTGTTATTAAAACGTTCATTTAAAAAAAATATGTACATAAAATCAAAAAACTAAATATAAGTATAATGTTTAAAATAATTTATTTAAATATTTAACTTAATAAATACGTTTAAATGTTCAACTTAATAAATACATGTATTAAAACAGAAGTTCATTAGTATTTAGTGGTTTAGCTTTTTTGGGCAAATGTTTGCGAATTCTGACCATACCTTAACTTATATATTAAACATTGCGAATTATTTTGTATATACAATGAATATTTTGATACATAATTAAACTGTAACACATTCTATGGATTTGGATTTTATATGATAGACCAGTTTATAGAGCAAATCTCTTACCACCACGAAAATTTACTTTCCATTACAAACTTCCCCGCCTTTACGAGACATACGTTTGGAAATCTGTGCGTTGACAATTCTCAAATTTCTTTCGCAGACATTCAATTAAATAAATATTTTTAGTACTTAGTAAATTAGTTCGACATTCATCATGATATAAATTCATCAAACACATCCATCCTTCTTGATTAAGTTTAAGTTCTGCTAGTAATTATATAACTTTTTATTGAATTTTAATCTTTCTTAATTCGAAAAGGTTGAAATTTAGCCAACAAATCGTAAAATATTATTGATTGGGCTTTTGTTCTATAAAAAAATCTATATTCTTTTTTGGTTTAAATGGTGTGTGGAGACCACAATTGAAAAAATTGTTTTTCTATTATCATATATGTAATAAGAAAGCTTTATTGATTTAGATGAATAAATATTTATTGCTCATTGTTATTAATTACCTTAACCTGCAGCTGTTCTGGTGTCAAAGAACCGCCATACGCAATGGGGCGAGCCTAGATAAGTTCGAAATTTCACCGGATATCATCCATATATTGAGTATTCCGGAATTCTAACAGCATTATAAAGTTTTAAGAAGAATTGGGCGAATGTTTGCCAATTCTGACCATACCTTAACTTATGTATTAAACATTGCGAAAGAAAATTTGCATATAGGTTTCCGCAATATTATTTTGTATATGTGTGTCCTTCGTGTTGCAAAAGTAATTCAGGTGGACCATCCTCTGCATCTTCGGCACTTTGCTCCTTACCGATTTTTGACAAATCCCAGACACGCAAACGGTAGCAATAGTAGCTGAATATTAATAATCAACAACACAGAAGCCAAAATAGTTTCATAATGACGTGTCCATTGTACTTGGTAAATTTCATCATTAGTGCATCTACAGTGTGGAATGTCTTGGACGTGTTATTATTACGTGTGTCCAATATCATTAGTTTTTGATCATCTGCCCATTCGTGAAGCAAATTCCATGCCACATCTTCAACGACTGCAGTAGGTGTATTTTGCTTCCAAATTTTATATTCCTCATTTATGACGCGCTCCTCAACATCATAATCGAAAGATTCCGCTGTTAAAACATATATATATATACATATATAAAATTTATTCACTTTATTTTACTAATTAAAAGTTTTTTCATACATTACCCATTGGCTAAAATTTTTGCTTGTAATTGTGTTGTTTACACTTTTACTTTTGACAGGGCGGGTAATGAATTCGCCTGAATTCGCCGATTACACTAACAATATGCCTGTTGTTTGTTTTGTTGGCGATTTGTTGTAGTCCTGCATATACCTGGTATGAATTTGCCTTGATATTTTCCAGCGTTATTTTTATGTAATATTTCATGCATGGAAAATTTTGACAGCGTAGGTAATGAATTCGCCGGTTACACAAACAAAATACCTGTTGTTTGTTTTGTTGTTGAATTGTAGTAGTCGCACACAAGTCGTGCATATACCTGGTAATGAGATTTCTTTGTTCTCGTGGATATTTTGAGTAATTGGTAGTGTGTCATCACTATAGATACATTACT
Source organism: Lypha dubia (assembly GCA_947311025.1). Classification (NCBI taxonomy): domain Eukaryota; kingdom Metazoa; phylum Arthropoda; class Insecta; order Diptera; family Tachinidae; genus Lypha; species Lypha dubia. Next base: position 99,641,356 of record OX371260.1, on the reverse strand, counting down.
TATCTCTAAATAATTAAATGTAAGCGTTTGTTTTGTGGTCAATATAATTTTGTTCTGATTTTGTTTTATAAACGGATACTGATAGAATTACTGGAGCAAGTAATATATAATTTGCAAAAGAAAGAAAAATGTTTTATGCACACATAATCTTGGCAAAAAAAGGCCCTCTAGCACGAGTCTGGCTTGCTGCTCATTGGGACAAAAAAATTACTAAGGCTCATGTCTTTGAGACAAACATAGAGAAATCTGTTGAAGGAATAATGCAACCAAAAGTAAAGTTGGCTTTACGTACATCTGGGCATCTTTTACTTGGCGTAGTGCGAATATATTCTCGTAAAGCTAAATATTTGCTTGCTGACTGCAATGAAGCTTTTGTTAAAATAAAGGTATGTTAAATAAATTTCCGAGTACCAAACTGTTAAGTGTATATATGTACATACGTATGTATGTATGTAGTTTACAACCTAAAAAAAATTGCTAAACGATGGAACGCGCACGGAATGAGCAGTTCAAGGAACAAATTAATGCCCCTATTATGATTCACAACTAGGCTTTTGCAAAAGTACAAAAAATAAAGGCTTAAATCTAGTTTAGTGACACAGCTCCAAATGAAAAAAAAATTACATAGGGCGATAGAAAATCGAAAAATAAGACGAAAATTTAATGTGGTAACTTTCTCGGAAACGCATAGTTTTCGAGTTATTGGCCTCTGAAGTTTGTATATATATGTGCGATTTCCCTTTGCATTTCTCAACGTATAAGGCCAATTTTGGTATCATTTGAAAGCTTTTGACTAGATCTATATGAATTTGTTAAAATACAGAAGATTTTAGTGATATTTAAAAAAAAATTATTGTTTTTGGACCCAAGTGGGCTAGAATCTAATTTCCAGCAACCTGCTAACCTATATTAAAATAAAATAAGTGTCGATAATATCTGTCAAACACTTCCTCCAGCGTACAATCTGATGTCATAAATATTATATTTTCTATATCATTGTGTTGGTGTACAAGGTGGAGAAAATCATTAGGCCCGGCCAAAGGCCGGCTATGCAGAACATCTATTCTATATTCCACCGTGTCGGGAAATACCATGGTGAAGAAAAGTATTAAGCCCTGCCGAAGGCCGGCTATGCAGAAAATCTATTCTATATACCGCCGTGTCGGGATATATCATGGTGGAGAAAATCACTAAGCCCGGCCAAAGGTCGGCTATGCTGAAAATCTATTCTATATACCGCCGTGTCGGGATATACCATGGTGGAGAAAATCACTAAGCCCGGCCGAAGGCCGGCTATGCAGAAAAACTATTCTATATACCGCCGTGTCGGGATATACCATGGTGGAGAGAATCATTAAGCCCGGCCAAAGGCCGCCGATGCAGACAATGTAAAAAACTGCTTTGACACCTAAAGATTTTTAAAATTTAAATAGAAAATTTGCAAATTCATATAGATCTAGTCAAAAGCTTTCAAATGATACCAAAATTGTCCTTATACGTTGAGAAATTCAAAGGGAAATCGCACATATATATACAAACTTCAAAGGCCAATAACTCGAAAACTATGCGTTTCCGAGAAAGTTACCACATTAAATTTTCGTCTTATTTTTCGATTTTCTATCGCCCTATGTAATTTTTTTTTCATTTGGAGCTGCGTCACTAAACTAGATTTGTTCCAAAATAAATACTTAAATACATTCTCTTTTTTTCGTGTATTTGTTTTATTATACCCTCTCTTTACTATACCTTCTTCTGTTCTCTATTAAAAAAAACAAACACGATAAATACTGTTTCTATACCAAATAAATAAAGCATGTAAAGCTTAGATCCCACTATCGGCACAATGTACCGATTTTCGTCGGCTCACTTAAATAAAGTTATAAGTAATAAGCTGTATTTTCATTATTTGTCAACTAATTTATATATAAGGACATAATTGCACCACACTCCATTGGTAATAAAGCCATATGGACTTATTCCAGAATTAATTGAGAAATAATGCAATTATGGTTTAGTACTTATGACTTTATTGCAGTGAGCCGACGAAAATCGGTACATTGTGCCGATAGTGGGATCTAAGCTTAAGAAGTAAGCATAATAAGAACCAAGCACATTAAGCTAAGACACGCAGTACTTAAACTATTTACTAAAATACTTAAGTATTTTTGTAAGTTGTATTTTGTTTGTATGAAATTTCGCTTTTATTTAATTTGATGTTAAGATCAAATTATCAACATATCTAATTTGTATATACCTAGATAGGTATGTACATATGTATATTCCATAAAATGAACTGGTAAATTAATGCTAAAAATAAAACCCAAGGAAATACTTAAAATACCCACATCGTAAAATAAGAACTTTGCAAAATACTTACAGAATATTAGCAAAAAAAATGTTTACTTTACTCTACTTATAGTGAATAACAGCCATACCTAAACAAGAGCGGCAAGCGTTTTTTAGCTGTCAAAAGTTCTCATGCCCATACAATTTGTATGGAGCATCCCGAAATAACGCGGAGGCAAAATTTGCAATTGGAAAATCCGATTTTGACAGCGCGTTTAATAGTGAAGTTAGCTGCAAAAGACAAGCACTCATGATACAATGACTATAAGGTAGTCTTACAAGCCCAGCTGACAATTCTTGTAAATTACTTGTTTTTATTTCAAGTGTTAAATTTTGATTTGTATTTATTTTTTCGTATTTGAATGAATAATTTTTATTTATATTTTTGTCACAGGTTGAAACATACACACATACACATTTATACTTTTGACTTCTGATGAATTTTTTTGTTGTGTGTGTTGTAGAGATGCATGTATTATTAGGTTATGAGTATACTATTATAATCGGGTTGTTATATATTTTGTAATAACCCTGTTTTTATGACAAAGCGTTGACGCTCTTGTTTAGGTATGGTATGTCAGCGTTAACGCTAGGCGGTAGAATATGTTCCGCTTTCCGCTCTTGTTTAGGTATGGTTGTAAGAATGAGTAAATACAAATACTCTGAGCGTACAAAGAGAATAAATGTTTTGTTTGTTTTTTGTTTTGTATTTACTTGCTTTGATCCATTTTTGTACTTGGAATTACTCTGAGAATTTTTAAAAAAGCAAATGTTTTTGAATTTAAATGTACTTAGTGCAAAAGCCTATTCACAACTTAACTAAGTTTACTTGTCAATGTTGCAACTTAACTATTTCATTGCATGATGTTTTACAACTAATTTTCGTTTTCTTCGTTAAGTTCTTGTCACCTTAATATGACAACTTGAATCAACTATTAGATACATACATGCATATGTATGTATGTACATATATTCAAAGTGTGTTGATAATACTTTTGGAAAATATATATATAAAAAAAAATGGATATATCTGTCGAAATGTATTTTTCGAAAGATTCAGAGGAAAAAAATGTTGATCTTATGCGTACCGACGCAGCATTAGAAAACGAAGTAACTTATTGAAATTACCAACTGCCAAGTGCGTAAATGCATTAAAGAAAGCAATCTAAGGTACTCATACTTATATTTTTAGATTCATTAGTAATTTTAGATTATTTCCTGAATGAACTAGATAATGTTTTAAATATTATTGAACAACACATCACAATGGATCAAAGCAGCTTTGACTACTCAATTAGACGGTCAATTTCCTGTTTTTTTTTTTGTAATTTTTCTGAAATTAATTTTAGTTTATGTACATACATATAAATTCTTATTGTATATTTTATAAAATTTATACAAAATTACATGGTTTTTTCCATTTTTATGACTCGCAGACAGAAACACAATGATAAAAAGTAGTCGCGGTTTGACAGCATATACAACTAAACTCAGAATAGTTGTAAATCATAATACTCGCAACAACTTAACGAAGACAATTTATTGAACAGCCGATTGGAATTTGAGTTGAGTTGTAATCCATAATAAGAATTTTACAACTACAACTCAACTATCAATTCAGTTGTGAATCATAATAGGGGCATAAATGTACATACATACTACATTCGTTGTCTGCTGTTTTCCTCTTATTCCATACCTAAATACATAGCTTTTTTTAAATTACTCCATCAATAGTTTTAAATGCTCTGAAATAATGAAAATTCAAATTACTAAGTTGTTTCGAAAAACATTAATATATACAATCAGACTTGCAGAATGTATCAGTATTAGTGAAGTTACGAATATCAATTTTTGGTATTCGCGAATACGAATATTTGAAACAATATTCGCCGAATACGAATATTACTCTTAAAGCTGGAGGTCCATACCACACGTTTTACGCGTTGCGCGTTTCGCGCTTCATACGCATATTTAAATTCAAGTTACATGCAACGCTTTTTACGCGCTAATTGTTTCGTTTTGATCATGTGTGGTGTAAGTATTTTTATAAAAGAAAATTATTATTAGTACAAAAAATAGAAGAATTAATCCACGAAACAAATATATTTATCGATAACATTGAAAGTATAATATAATTTGTCATGCTTGGCTATCGAAAACAGCTTTCATTTTATCATGGCGCGAGAGACGCGTACAAAAGTAGAAAGTAAACCTACTTTATGCGTCGTACGCGTTTAAGCGTTCTACTCGTTGCGCTGTGTTCCTTGCCACATACAATTAAGCTGGAGGTCCATACCACGTGTTTACGCGTCGTACGCGGCTGTCAAAACGAATCAATTAGCGCGCAAAAAGCGTTGCATGTAACTTGAATTTAAATACGCGTATGAAGCGTGAAATGCGTTAAATGCGCAACGCGTAAAACGCGTGGTATGGACCTCCAGCTTTACACTGATTCTACTTTTTTAACAGCCGCGTACGTTTTTAGTACATACATACATGCATACTAACCCTGTCGTCAAATGAGTAGCTAACTATAAGAAAAGCTAACTTTTAAATTGATTTTTCTAGACTAACTATAAAGCTAACCACAATACGAGTACAATGCAGAACATAACAAAAATCAATTAGTAGGTTGAGTATACTTATATATACATATGTACATATATACATATACTCTCATTTATAATTGAATATGGTGAGCGCCAACAAATTTACGCATTTAGGAACCCTTATAAAATTATTTCAAGTATTTCATAACTTCTTGCTCTCAATATTTAAATTGTTCCTTAGCTGAGTGGTATGCGGGTAGACTGTTAATCCAATGACCAGAATTTGAAGAATTATTGCAATATTACTATAAAATTACTGATTGTAGAATTGAGAAAATAAACTAAAAATGAAATATATATTTTTTTATGTATACTAACTAACTACATTTTGACTTATTTAAACTAACTGTAAAGCTAACTTAAAGTAATGCAAAGAAAAACTGACTTCTCCCTAGGACATCGCCATGTTAAAAAAAGTTAGTTTTTTCCATACAAGGTACCCAACAAACACAAAGCCTTGATTTCAAATTGAGAATGATTTGAAATAAAACCTTTTTTCAAACGACAAACGTTTGAAAATGATTTGAAAATAACTTGAAAAACATACCATTCTCAACGTAAAGGGGTATTTATTTTAATTTATTTATTCTCAACTTACTTTCAAACGTTATTCACAAATGTGGATTGCAATATAATGTGGAAGATAAATAAAATACAACCCTACCAGAAATAAATTACCTCTACTAACACACTCAAACCTTTTTACCAACACTTTTGCAATAATTTTACGTTGGAGAGTTGTGTTTACTTGACAATTGTCATGTTAGTCTTTCTAATGGTCATATAACTTCTCATTTGATCGGTAAAATGATGATTATTTATCAATCATTTTTATAAATGGAAATCCCAAACAGACAAAAATATTCTTATATATTTGAAAGTAAAATTAATGTAAAAATAAAGAATTTTACAAAAATATATTAATAAATCCGTTGAAATATGTGTATGGAAACTATTAATAGCACAGCAAATACAAAAGGTAAGAAACAAAACGGTTATTATTAATTTACAACTGAAAATATAATTCTTTTTTATAGATTGTGGCTAGACGAAGAAAGTTATGTTGCGGCTGATGATGAAGATGCCGGTGAGAACCCTCAATATAAAGAAGATATGGATGTGGATAGTCCTAAGGAAGTGGTGAAATACATATAAATATAATAAACTATGTGTATTTTAAATAAAATAATTACTAAATTAATTTAAAGTTTGTTTATATGTATATTTTATACAGTCACAAGTGACTGCTTTATCCAAAGTCAATGAGTGGTAAAATGTGACTGCTTTATCCCTAGTCAATGAGTGGTAAAATGTGACTGCTTTATCCCTAGTCAATGATTGGTAATCTGTGACTGCTTGTTGATTAGCAAAAAGTATTAGAGTGAGCAGTACAGATATATGTTACTCACTCGAGAAAAATTCACAAGTGCGAGAGAAATGCAAAATCACACGTACACAAAATAAGTAGTCAAATTCTTCATATTGCTCTTAAGAATGTGACTTGAGGTTGTGACCACTTGAGGGGTTATCAATGACAGCAAATTTACTTATCAATAACCCTTCACGTTCTGGTAGGGAATTTTTGCTTTGTAAAGCTATAAACACATAGACCACAGCGAGCAGCAGGCAGCAATGTGTCAGAAATAAAATACACGAGCTTACATGAAGTTGATTATTTTGACGACTGCAAGGCAGGTTGTTGTCTATGCTACTTTTGCTGTTGCTGCAAAATTAGACTAATTTCTATTTTCATAAACAGCAATAAGCTGATACAAAGCTGCCCATATAATAAAAATGTTACAGCAATGAAAGCTTAAAATATTTTGCGTTATTTAACTGAAAACAACATAACAAAATAAAAATAAATAAATAAATTGATGTGATTTTATATTTTTACTCGATATTGTAACGTTCTGAGCTGGTTAATTTCATTTTTATTCTTTTGAAATATTTATGTGGTACCTCTGATATATGTAGTAAAACAAATATTGAAAAATAATATCGAAACTTCAAATTCATTTGTCAGCTGCTATCGTTCTCAAAATAATGCAGTAGCTAACTACATGGCAGCAATTGAAACCAACTGCATATTTGAAGACAACTGCTGTGAAGTCTGCTGTGGTCTATGTGTTTATTGCTTAAGTTCATGTTTAATATATAAATTCATTGAATTCATTATTGACTGACATATTTATGTAATTGTATGCCCATATAAAAAGTTTTAAGAAAATAGTATTGCACATAAATAAAATAACAATATCTTAACCTATTATGTACTAGCGTTGCCACATGGCAACGCTATCACTTAATTTACATTTTGGATCATATTTAAAAAACTAGAGATCTTAGCTAACTTTTGTTTTTACGATTATATAGTTAGTTACACTAGTAACATATAAGAAAAGATTTATGGTCGTTTTTTGTCACGATAGTGAGTAAAGGTTGATTCATTTGTCGGCCATTGTAAATTTTGCAGAAATTGAGCACAAAAAATCTAAATATATTTTTATTTTTATAAAGTTTATTTTTTAATCTTATTTTCGCATAGTACGTGTACAGACACATCTAAGGCTTACAAAAATACTAAGTAATACATACCTACTTATATATATCTAACGGTATGCAAGAATTTTGCCTGTTGCCATATGGCTACGCTAGGCCGACATAGGTACATATTTCCATAACATTGTTTATATTTTTTTAGATTGATGTTAGTGGATGATTCATTTGTTGCTTATCGTAAGTTTTGTAGAAATGGAGCACAGAAAAACGTAAGTATTTCTTATTTTTATTTAGCTTATTTTATAATAAAATATTTTGCTTTTTAGATTGAAGTTACATGAAATTGCGGATTTATTAGAACAAGAACTTGATGATGATTTACAACATATATATATATTGAGCCTCCTGAAGTGGCGGAACATACTGATGAGGATTCTGCTGATGAAGATTCAGGCGGATTGATAGAAAATTTGACAGGCAGACAGCTGTTGGCGGGCGCAGAAATTGTGACACAGTACACGATAGAAGACAAATATGATAAAGTTTTGAGTGATTCAGGCCCGTCATCAAGTAAGAGACGTAGGGTAACATATGAGTGGAAGAAATCTGACCTTCCCGACTTTCCTTCAAGTACGTTTTCTACATCTTCGTCACATAATTTTACCATGCATGTCGTGCACTGATATGTTTGAAATTTATTTTGATGATAACTTATGGGAATTTCTTTTGGAACAGAGTACTATTTATGCCCTTTTTTTGAACTGCCCAAACCCTGAGGTGGATGGACAATTCAGTTGTGACTGTTGCGTCTACTGACCATAAGATAAATCCAGTTGGATTGGCGGATCGATTCTCTAAAGCTAACCAACAAAGAATAAAAGTACCGAGACCAAATCTTATAGCGGCTTATAATCAGTACATGGGAGGTACAGACCTGATGGATGCTCACATAAATAATTATAGAATTGGAATTCGAGGTAAAAAATGGTGGTGGCCTATTTTTACATGGCTTATAGATGTCGCAAAAAATAACGCTTGGATACTGATGCGCAAATCAGGCAAAGATATTTCGCAGTTGAATTTTCGTCGTGAAATAGCGCAGACATATTTAAAAAGATATGGAATACCTCCTAAATCTGGTGGTCGACCATCTACCTCCAAGTGTGGATCCAGAATTTTGGAAGAAGTGAGATACGATGGCGAAAATCACTTTCCAAAGTTGATCGAAAAGAAACGTAGATGTGCTTAATCTGATTGCAAAATAATTGGAAGAACTATTTGTACAAAATGTGACGTTGGGTTGTGTATCAAATGTTTTGAAAAGTATCATACGAAATAAATGTATCTGTACAATAAATAAATAAAATACCAAAATAACGACTTTTTGTACTTATATTGACCTAGCGTTGCCATATGGCAACAGTCTCAAACTCAAAATTATGAGATTTTCAACTCCTTTTTTTTAAATAATCGTTTTATCTGATCATCATACAACCCAAATATGCAGAAAAAAACAAAAAATTAGAATTTTAAAAACTCAGTCCCTAATAGGTTAATTTATTGAAGTTTTTAATCATTTTTCACTTATTTATTTATTTAAAATAAAAATAGATATAATAACATTAACAATGCAATATATTATATTAATTTAAAAATATGTAAATATACCCTACCAGAACGTGAAGGGTTATTGATAAGTAAATTTGCTGTCATTGATAACCCCTCAAGTGGTCACAACCTCAAGTCACACTCTTAAGAGCAATATGAAGATTTTTACCTCTTATTTTGTGTACGTGTGATTTTGCATTTCTCTCGCACTTGTGAATTTTTCTCGAGTGAGTAACATATATCTGTACTGCTCACTCTAATACTTTTTGCTAGTCAACAAGCAATCACAGATTACCAATCATTGACTAGGGATAAAGCAGTCACATTTTACCACTCATTGACTAGGGATAAAGCAGCCACAGTTTACCACTCATTGATAATGTATAAAACGGTCACAGATGACCGCTAGTTGGTATTTAATAAACGAACTTCTAATTATCTTGCAAATTTATAAATTATTTTATTTAATAATATGTACATATGTATGTATATTATATGCATATGCGTATGAATTTGGGAATGTATAAAAAATACCCTTGACGATTGTGTACAATAGAGGGCACATTTTTTAACAAAGCCTCTGTCGTCCTTTCAATATCCAAATCTAAAATGGCAAATATTATATCCATCGTTTTCATCATATCCTTTTCATAAATGAAATAATTTATTTGAGTAAATAATTTTCTTTTTTGCATAAAAAGTTTTCTTATTTACCGTTTTATATTTACATTTAAGCATTTTTTCTACCAGATTCCATTACTTGTACTGCTCTGACAGGCACCCAACCATATTCAAGAACTGTATTCCATACGGCTTTAAATTGCTCAATCAGTAGATTCCGTAATACTAAATTTTGTGTAAGTGTAAGGCCACGTGACTTTAGATTGCAAGTGGGATGGACATCGTATTGAATTTTACGTATTATTTGTAGTGATAACCCTAAACGCTCTTTGAAGTTTTCTTGAGAAGATATCTCCTCATTGCCGGGAGGTGATAGAAATTGCTAAAGCATATTTAATGGCTTTAAAAGTTCGTCCTAAGTTAGAGACAAAAATTTGCAAAAGCGCAATATTTTCAATAAGTAAAATTTACAAAACAAAATTATTTAATGGAAAACTATTAAATCCTTCCTTACCTTTTTAACAGAATGCATATAATTAAACAAAAATGAAGCGCCACAGACCGAAAACGAAAACATGCGCCTTTTAATATTGTCCAATATATTTTTTACATCAGCTGAAGATAATTTTTCATTTTCCCATATTATAAATTTATGAAAGTTATTATCCGTCAATTTGCCAATCAATTTATAAGTAAAACGAGCAGTCAAATAACCAGTAAAATTACCATAAAATTACAATTCGAATGTCTAACAGACAATTGTCAAATAAATACAACTCTTCAACGTAAAATTATTGCAAAAGTGTTCGTAAAAATGTTTGAGTGTGTTAGTACAGGTCATATATTTCTGGTAGGGTATATAATAACATTAACAATGTAATAAAAGATAAAAGTCTAAATATAAATATAATATAAATATAAAAATAAATGCCCCTGCGCCTATAGGGCATTAGAGGGGCTAGTTGGCAATTTTTTTGAAAATATAAATTAGCTAACATGGAATAACAATAAATAAAATCAAAGATCAAATATAAAAAGAGAAAAAATGAAATGAAAAAAGAGAAAGAAAACAAAATAAAGTAAATAAATAAAGTTTTGATAATAAATAATCAACACAATTATAGCCGTTATAATCAGCCATGTCACAGAGCTTAATTCCGTTCGGAAGTGGAATTGATTCCGTATTTTGCTTCTACAGAAAAAGTAAAACGAAAAATTTTTTCGGAATGAAACCACTTTCGATTTGTTATGTGGAATACTCATTTTAAGCATTTCTAAAATTCAAACAACTCAGAAAGCTATTTTTTATTAATAAAGAATGTTGTTTTATTTACGTATTGGTCTAAATAATATTAAATTTTATATAAATTTTATTAAAAATTTACAATTTTTTAAATACAAACTAAAAAATAAAAAAATATACAGAATTTATTTATTAAGTAATGCCGTACTTGTATTTCTGTAAGGTTTGTCAAAAATTACCAATGTGGCAACACACAAAAAGAACGAAAATGCACAAATAAGAAATACAATAATTAAAAACAATTTCTGGAAAAAATTGTCGAGGACGGAAGATCATTAGATACTTTTTCCAGTACCATAACAAAAGACTCTTTATTTAATCGATAATAGCTTATAAAACTGAAATTAAAAATTTCGTAAAAATTTTAAATTTTTATTTGTAAATACTTACACTGGGTTTGGGTACGACATAGGATCTGAAGCATCCCTTAAAACTCTGCGTCGTAATTTTTCATCCTGTGATTTATTTTCTTCTGCTGCTGCAATTATAGATATTCCCGGCATTATTGTATTTTTTTATTACATAAATATTTTTTTGGCACTTTAAACATAAAATTGATAAAATTTTTATTAACTTTCATATCAGCTGTTTTTTGTTTTGCTACATTCGTTGTAGTAACACATAAAAAGTGGTTTTGTATATTTTTGCGGTTTAATGAAACCGAACGGAATCTATAGAAGCTAAAACCATTCCAATCGAAATGGTAACTACGGAATCAAAACTATTCCGATCGGAATGTGTGACATGGCTGAATATTTACATTATGTGTATTATTTCAATTACATTAATTACATAGAAGCATTCCTATATCCTGAAGCAAGTGATTTTTCAAGGCAGATTTGAATAGTGATATTCTTTGCATACCTTTCAAATTAGCTGGAAGATGGTTAAACTCCGAACATCCAATGTATTCGACTTTTTGCTTTGTGGTTTCTAATCTGCATCTCTTAACTAGGAGATTAGAACTGATACGGGTGTTGATGTTAGTTTGATTTATCCTAAATTCTATAACATGGTATCCTATGTTTCAGATAGATTCAAACATGCATATTAGTAGCTGCATTTTGTACAAACCGTAGATTGGTAATACAGTTTTCGTTATGTCCTTGTATAAGGATAGCCTCGAATATAACCGTGGTATATTAAATACAGCTTTCAATGCTTTATTTTGTGCACTTTGAAGCGATTTGAAATCCGCTGTCTTCTTGTAAGCATAAACCATTGGCAGATAGGTCAAATGGCTGTGGATTAAAGCGTTATATAATAGCAGCTTGGTATTTTTATCAAATAGATTCTTAAATTTATGGAGAATTCCAATTGCTGGTGCTATTTTGCATTTTAGGTACTGGATGTGTTTGTTCCAAGATAGATTGTTTTGCAGGTAAATCCCCAGATATTTCAGAGAATCGCATTCACGAATCTCCACACCATCGACTGTGATATTAAAGGTTGGGGTATTTCTTGAAGGGTAAGGCCGAAACCTAATTAGCTTTGTTTTGTCTTTGTTTAGCGACAACCTATTTAGCCGTACGTATTCATGTTGGCGTCTTGTTCCATTTGTGATTTAAGTACCAGTTTATATGTATATGGGTAAAAGAGGCTTATGTCATCTGCATACATTAGCAGTTTCCCATATAATTTAAGATTTGATATGTCGTTTAAGAAAATTGTAAATAATAAGGGACCCAATACGCTACCCTGTGGAACTCCATACTTAACGGTCTCCATTTTGCTTTTTGCGCCATTTATTACCACATATTCCAATCTATTTTGTAAATAGCTTTTAATTAAATTTAATGCACTGGCTTGTGAACCATAGTAAGGAAGTTTTTGTAGAAGTATGTCATGATCAACAAGATCAAAGGCCTTTGAAAAATCATAGAAGATTGCACCCACTCCACCATTTTTGTTATCCAAGCTGTCACATATATAATAAACTACGTTTACAACTGCTTCCTGTGTGCCACTACCTTTTTTAAAACAGAACTGTAACTTGTACAAGAGGTTCTTTTGATCCAGATGTTCCGATAATTGTTTATATAAAACCTTTTCAAGAACTTTATCAATCGTAGGCAATAGCGCTATAGGTCGATGTACATAATTTCTTATTCATACTTTCTTTTGATGGCGCGTCTTAGCATGTTGAAAGAAACCAATTGAAATTTTTTGGAAATAAGTCATCTGTTGCAGAAGGAAATTTAGAGGAAAATGAAGCTAGAGGTGTTAAAAATTATTAAGTTATTTCTTTAAATTAGCTAAATTATAATACTTTTTATAGTAGCTGTAACACTCAAAGCTCTAACCGTCATTTTTGTCGTTGTACCTTTCCAGCACAGGTTTTGAGCAACTTCGTCGATAAAAATTTTACGCCAAGCTAATTTTAAAAATGTTTCTGGGGACTGTGATATGATTAAAGATAATTCTTCTACGTGGAAACCATATACATATGAAATTATGCTTTTTATTAACTACATATATTGCCTATTTAAGTCCTCACCTTGGCTCCTCTTCATTTCCAAGATTGTCCATGCTTTCAGTAGCACCTCGATCATATAACAAACTTATTATTTCTTCACTTTCCCGTTTTATCTTTTTCTTATTTGCGTTCTTACTCATAATTAATTTTTTACTCATTAGCAATGTATGTATGTATATACTTCACCAGCAAGTAGCAATATAATTTTTCTTCACTCTTAATGCTGGGAACATCATTGGGACGAACGACGAATTTTTTGTTGCGAATATTCGTCGTCAAAAATAGAATACATGCATTCATATGAAAGTGAACACAGCGTACGTGACGAATTCTCTGATAGATTTATTTCTATTTCATACGCCGACGAACGACGAAGAAATCAGTACAGCGTTACCATGTTTTTTTAGTTTTAATATATATATACACAGAGTTGGGCAAAATACATGGTTTGCGGTATTTAAAATACAAAATACAAAATACTTGCTGATCATGTATTTAAAATACAAAATACAAAATACTTTCAGGTTATGTATTTAAAATACAAAATACAAAATACTTACACATCATGTATGTATTTAAAATACAAAATACAAAATACTTCCACGTCATGTATGTATTTAAAATACAAAATACATATTTGTATTTCAAATACGTATTTCAAATACATGTATTTCAAATACTGCCCAACGCTGAAGATGTATTCACTTTACAGGTGGTGTTACTAACACAGGCTCACACAATTCTTGCTAGTGAGAGGCACGTACATATGTTGAAAATTGTTCGCCCTTATGTTGACTCCCAATGCAAAAAGAACCATGCTATTTTTTTTATTGTTAAACTTGTTGTCGTAACAGTACTACCTGCAAAATAAAATCGCATTGTGAAAAAATGCTTTAGAGTTGACAGCTGAATTGCGTTGATGCCAACTCTAAGAATTTGTATAGTTACGTTTTTTAGCGATTCTAGTTTTTGGTTATTGGTTTGACGCATGATACATTAAGGATAATCACGATGGGTAGTGCAAAGTGTGCAAACGATAACAACAAAATGTATGTATTTGCAATTTGCTTAATTTTGCTTCGTTTAGACTAAAAAAACCATGAGCAAAGATAGTAGTGCATATTTTATCAATTGCAAACGAAAATAAACAATAACTTGTGACATACAGACTATCATATTTTTATGTTTAGAAAAAGAAAATTTAATTTTGTAACTAATTTTAATTTAATTTAAAAAGTTTTAGTCTTCTTTTTTTAATTTATTAGTAAATTATAAATTTATGTATTTGTAACTTGACATCTGAGGTCAGTGTTGCCAGAATTTTTGATGGGCTGCCACATTTTTGTGAACAAAATTACATGCTCTTCACAAAAATTCAATAAATTTAAAAGTACGCTCACGAAGTACACTAATATGCACAGCAAATTTGCAACATGCATATTTGCACAATCACCATCGTGATTACCCTTATTATAAATAGATTAAAATCCAAACAACCATCACCGCACTATCTACACAGTCGCGCGATTTGCAAAATATGACATGTGTGCTAAAAATGTATAGTAGTGTGGACTAAAAATGCAACTGTGTGACAGATTTTTTGGCAAGTCGTGCGATTTGTAAAATTTTATGAAAATTTTCATAAAATGATAATTTTCATGCGATCAGAGGAGTATTTATTGTCAACCAGATGTTTTGGCATCAGATTTCTATGATAGTGTGGCACCTACAACACCACTTTGAAACGATTTTTTAAAGTCGGTCAGATTTTTGAAAGATTTTCCTGTGAATGAATCGTACGATTGTGTAGGATAGTGAAGCACGGCCTTAAACTGACAAAATATATTTTGTTAACTATGTTTTTAAAATACAAAATACTGCCATTTTTTGTATGTATTTAAAATACAAAATACAAACTACTTCTATTTATTGTATGTATTTAAAATACAAAATACAAAATACTTGCAGGACATGTATTTAAAATACAAAATACAGAATACTTTCAGGTTATGTATTTAAAATACATGTATTTCAAATACTGCCCAGCCCTGTATATATATATATATATATATATGGCTATTTCCAAAAAAACGTCAACCACGGACCAAATTTAAAAAATGGAAAAAAAAATTTTTCTTTTCAAGATTTATTTAGAGAAATGCTTATATTTTTTAATATATAAAAATTTTTTTGTTTTATTTTTTGTTTATTTCGAAAAAATCGACCTGAATGGTGTAAAATTAATATTATTGCATTTCACCTCTATTTGTCTAATTTTTGCAATTTTTTTTTTCAGTGTTTAGTATAATATAGTTCGCACTCTTCTTACTAAGTTATTGTACAAACAAAGAGTAAAGAAAAAAATAGAAGAGATCGAAAAAAGTCTAAGTAACGGTAAAAATCTTACTTATGTCTTACATGCTACTTCTCTGTCCCGTTTACAATAAAAAAAAAAGGCATTTAGTTTTAGTACTCGGTGATCATTGATCGAATCAGTTTTCAAATTAAAATTTAAAGCTAAAGTAGTGAATTTGTTAAAAAAAATCGAAAATTGAAACATCTACAACAACAACTTTTTTTTTTGTTAGTGCTCAAAGTGTGTCCCGTTTACAATCGTTAGTATACTTGTTTTAAGAATTAAGAATTTTTTTTTAATTTAAATAAATATTTTTAAACAGATGGAAAATAAAAGGAGTGAAGACAATAAAAAAAAGTCTTCAAAGTGATCCAGCGAAGAAAAAAAAATTTCTTTGGTAAACGAAGTACTACAAATTTTAGCACATACTTGTGTCTATTAGAAAATATGCATTTGGAACAACAATATTGTAATCTAAGGCATATTTATGATCTGAAAAACATTTTTTATTAAGTTTCTTATATAAAGGATTATAAATAGCAACATAAAAAAATTTTAAATCATGGTGGAAAAATTGTCCCGTTTACAATGTCCCGTTTACAATTTCTTTAACAATTTATTTAAAAAAATGTAATTCCTATTTTATTTTGAAATCGAAACCATTTTTAGGGCACATTAGTACGCAACATTTTACAATTAATCCCAATAAAATATTGTGTCAGGTTTCGCAGAAATCACTGTTTAAACGGTTACCGCTTAAAACTCACTTCCATTTTTTGTCCCGTTTACAATCACTGGTTTTTTGCAATTATCTCGGAAACCACGACAGTAAGCGAAAAATTTCATTTGCGGAAATTAAAGACCTAATTGAGAGTTAAAATAATCATTAATTTAAAAAATGAAAATCAGGTTGTTTTTTACAGTTTTGTCAATATAAACGTGTGCGAATGTTCCGTTTACAATCTTGGAAGTGCCCATATATTTTTTTTTTTTTATTTATTTATTTAAAAGTTATAATCGAGCCCAAAGGGTCATATATGATTAACAAGAATGTTATAATAGTAATGAATATATTAATGCAAAAATTATAAGATGATAAATCGATCTTTCGTGAGAAAATAGTTCAATTCAATTCAATTGAAATTCAGTCCAATCGTCCTTGTATTGTATTATTTTTATTTAGTGTAAACCATAAGAAGTAGGTAATTGATTGACAATGTCATCGTTAGTGTGGTCATTGTAGTAGTTAAATAACAAGAGTTTAAAACGAGATAAAGAGAATTCGAAGCTTCTCAGGCTAATAGGAAGATCATTATAAAGCCTACATGATCTTAAGGCCCAACTATAATGTGCTTAATGTAACTTAAGCTAATGTCAAAATTCAACGAAAAGCATGTCAAATGCTTAAGTAAATTACTGAAGACTTTTAGGTGCTATATTGTACTTATTGAGGTTAAAAACTTCCTACACTTAGTTGCAAACATTTGTACTTTTGCAAAAACTATTTTCGTTTTTATTTCTTTAAAATGTAATATATTTTACGAAATCTCATTTAATGTGTAAAAGTGTTGGCAACAGCCATAAATGTTATTAATAATCTGGACACGCCAGACATTTTGGATTCAACGTTTTTTGTTTCTTCTTTCTTTGTCTTTCCTTAAGTTAGTTCTCGAATATACTTTGAAGATAAACAGCTTTAATATTAAATTAATAACTTATTGTTTTAATTATTATTACGACTTACAATCGTAACAGTGGCGACGAGTTTATTTAATTATAAAGAACACACGCAAATTTCTAAATGGCTAATACTCTGGAAGGGGTCGTGGCCAAACTTTTGGTTCAATAAAATGAAGCTGCAGAACGTCAGCAACAATTAATCGAAAGTCTTGCCGGCATTTTGCATACATCAAAATTAGCAAACGCAACACAGCAGTCCACCAATGCAGGACAGGAAAATTTGATGAATGTTTTAGCAAAAAGTATCAACGAATTTCGTCATGATCCGGATTCTAATAGGTTTTTTTCAAATTGGTACAGACGCCATGAAGCTATTTTCTTGGAAGACGCCAAATCACTTGACGACGCTGCAAAAGTTCGGCTTATTCTTAGAAAATTGAACCAACAGGTGTATGACAGATATGCGGATTTTTTGTTACCAAAGAAACCTCAAGATCTGAATTTCAACGAAACTCTGACTGGACTCACCACATTGTTTGATTCGCTATAATTGCCTCAAAACGGTTAAGGGTGAAAGTGAGGATTTTGTCACGTATGCTGGCCGCGTAAACAAACAGTGTGAGCGTTTTCACAGTAATCAAATGACGTCCCAACAATTTAAAAGTCAGATTTTTATCATCGGTTTGCAATCACCCATTTACATGGAAATTCGTGGGAAATTATTATCCATGTTGGACAATGATCCAGACATTACGTTGGAAAAATTAACGACCGAGGTGCAACGAATGATGCTACTCAAAAACGACGCAAGTCTTGTGGATGTACAAACACCTCAGGCAAATGCTGTTTCTTACAAGAAAAACTACAAATTTAAAAATCTGAATCAACACTCACACCGAAGGCATTTCTAGTGAAAATCAAGGAAATGGGCCATCACGTCCATGCTGGCAGTGTGGATCAATGCACTATGTCAAAGATTGTTCCTACATACAACACAAATGCAAGGATTGTGGTAAGATTAGTCATAAAGATGGTTACTGTGGTTGTTTCCGAAAACAATATGTATCGGAACGTAACAAGAAATATCATGCATTATCATCGACAACGCAGCAGCGCAAAAACAACAACAACGATCTGCGCACAAATGTTGTTGCTGCTACACTAATACAACCACAAGTGGTAAAAGCAATACACAATCATGCAACAAGAAGAAAATTCGTAAGTATCACAATAGCAGAAAAACAAATAAAACTCCAATTAGACACAGCAGCTGATGTAACGATAATTTCAAGAGCGAATTGGATTACTATAGGGCAACCAAAATTGCAGCCTTGTATACAAAACGCATCAGATGCTTCTGATAACCGAATACCTTTAATAGGTGAGTTTATTACCGAAATACGACATATTGATCAAGTTCGAGTAGGAACATTGTACGTGACAGAGTTGGATAGTTTAAATGTATTCGGTACCGATTTAATAGACAAATTCGATTATTGGAACACGAATCTGAATTTTATTTGTAATACAATTTCTGCTAAGGCTGATAGGGAAAGCATTTTTCATGAAATTAAACAACAGTTTCCTGAAGTACTGCAGGATAAAACTGGGCATTGCACTAAAATTAATCTGAAACTGCACGTCAAATCCGATTCAGTGCCAGTTTTTAGACCAAAAAGGCCGGTACCATATGCCACACTTCACTTGGTGGAAGATGAACTAAACCGATTAGAGGCAGAAGGTATAATTACACCGATAACTCATTCGGATTGGGCAGCACCGATAGTTGTGGTACGTAAAGCAAACAACAAAATACGAATTTGCGGCGATTATTCCACTGGGTTGAATCAGTGCATGGAAAAAAATTTTTACCCATTACCACACGCTGATGAAATTTTTGCGAAGATGTCAAAGTGCAAATTCTTTAGCAAAATAGATCTTTCAGACGCATACCTTCAGTTTGAAGTCGACGAAATTTCTAAACAGATCCTAACAATCAACACGCATAAGGGATTGTATTCATTTAATCGGTTGCCTCCGGGAGTAACATCAGCGCCAAGGTCGTTTCAAAAGGCAATGGATACTATCCTTGCTGGGCTTGATGGAGTTCTTGCATATTTGGATGACGTTATAATTGCATCGCCCCACTGCTGACGAAAACTCGATAAAGGTAAAAGAGGTTATTAATCGTTTCCGTGAACACGGTCTTACAATTCGTTGGGAAAAAAGTGAAATATTAAAACCATCAATTACGTACCTTGGTCATATCATAGACGACAAGGGCATTCACCCGGATCCTTTAAAGGTAGAATCGATCAAGAATATGCCACACCCAAGCAACGTATCCGAACTTCGTTCATTTTTAGGTGCCATTAATTATTATGGTAAGTTTATTAACCGTATGCGCGACAGTCGTCACCCCTTGGATAATCTTTTGAAAAACGAAGCTAAGTGGGAATAGACTGAAAAATGCGAGTCATCTTTCCAGGAATTTAAGAAACTACTTCAATCCAATCTGCTGTTAACACACTACGACACTCGTCTTTCTATTTTTGTCGCAGCCGATGCATCCACAGTAGGCATTGGTGCAGAAATTTTTCATAAAATGCAAGATGGTTCACAAAAAGCCATTTATCATGTGTCAAGGGCACTAACGCCGGCGGAGGAAAAGTACAGCCAGATTGAGAAAGAAGCCTTGGCACTGGTTTATGGCTGTACTAAATTTCATCGTATGATTTATGGGCGTAATTTTACTTTATTGACGGACCATAAACCCCTACTTACTATTTTTGGTTCTAAAAAAGGTATACCGACACATACTGCGAATCAACTGCAAAGATGGGCCCTCGTTCTAATGAGCTATGATTTTAAAATTCAATATGTTAACACGAATGAGTTCGGAATGTGGACGTGCTTTCTCGACTAATAGGGGATCACCCACAGGAAGAGGATTTTGTCATAGCGGCTATAAAATCGGAGGATGATATGAATTTTATTTTTCAAGATAACATGAAACACGTACCCATTACACAGAAAATGGTTCGTATTGCTACAATGAAAGATTCTATTTTTCAAAACGTAATAAAATATATACAAGAAGGATGGCCAAACTCCTCCAAAATGGTTTCGTCTGATATAAAACCTTTTTACGATCGTAGAGAGTCGTTCACTATTATAGATGATTGCATTATGTCAGGTGATCGAGTGGTAATTCCACCAGTTTTTCGTAGACGGATACTAAAACAACTTCACAAGGGTCACCAAGGCATCGAGCGCATGAAAGGTCTTGCCAGATCGTATATTTACTGGCCGAAAATTGATGCAGAAATTTCTGAGTACGTTAAGCAGTGTCAGAATTGTGCAGGTGCAGCAAAATCACCAACAAAGTGTTTACATAGTTCATGGCCTACACCAACAGGGGTTCTCGATCGTGTGCACATCGACATTGCCGGCCCGTTGCGGGGAAAATATTATTTCATTTTGGTTGATGCTTATTCTAAATGGCCGGAAGTGGCGCAGATTACAACTATTTCATCAAAGGAGATTGTGAACCACGTCCATGAATTTGTTAGTCGTTATGGTCAGCCAAAATTAATCGTTTCTGATAACGGGACGCAGTTCGTCTGCTCAAATTTCAAAAATTTTTGTGAGGAGAAAGGCATACATCATGTATGCACACCCCCGTATCACCCTCAATCCAACGGCCAAGCAGAGCGTTTCGTGGACACAATTAAGAGAGCGCTTGAGAAATCTTACTGCAACGATTCACCTGACGATAAGGTAAATTTATTAAATTTTCTATCACAATTTAGAGCCACTCCCAATATAAGTGCACCGGATGGTAAAAGTCCCTCTGAATGTTTTATTGGTAGACGTCTCCAAATACCGTTAGATCTACTAAAACCATCACCGGAAACAGTCCATAACCGGAACACTTCCATGGAACAAGCTTACAACATAAAACATGGAGCAAAGGCACGTAGCTTCAGTCCAGGGGAAAAAGTTTATGCAAAAGTCTTCAATCGAAATAAAATGTCATGGGCTGCTGGCGAAATCGTTGAAAGAGTTGGTGATGTAGTTTACAATGTACTGTTATCAACAAATCGGCGAAATACACTAATCAGATCTCACATAAATCAACTACGCGAACGAGTTTCAGATCAATATATAGCACCCGATTCGTTCGATCAAATAGATTATGCGGAACCGGTAAATCTAGTTGCACAACAACACATCGAAGATGATATTGAAGTAAATAACATACCTCCTGAATCATCTGCTGATGACACCGAATTAACATCTGTTGAGGAGTTCGAGCAACCTATAGTTTCTCAGCAAGAGGCATTACCTCGACGGTCCACGCGACCTCATCGTGCCCCTAGACGTTACTCTCCATAAAAGGGGGAGATGTTGGCAACAGCCATAAATGTTATTAATAATCTGGCAACGCCAGACATTTTGGATTCAACGTTTTTTGTTTCTTCTTTCTTTGTCTTTCCTTAAGTTAGTTCTCGAATATACTTTGAAGATAAACAGCTTTAATATTAAATTAATAACTTATTGTTTTAATTATTATTACGACTTACAATCGTAACAAAAAGTTATAAATATATTACCATAAACAAGTAAATCCATGTTTATCTTTTATTAATTTATAAAGTAAACGAAAACTAAAATAAAAAAGTACTAAAAAAAGCAACAGTGGTTGCATCTTTTAATTGTAAACAATTATATGTATCTATTATGTATATTGGAAATTTTTTATAATACAGCTGATGTGTCATTTGCTTAAGGAAGAGCGAAATTGACCGCACTTTCCTTAAGCAAATGACACTTGACGAAACTTGACGAAAAGTGTCTTAAGTACATTATAGTTGTATACATTTGATTGTGTGTATTCGCACATTTGCTTAAGTTACATTAAGCACATTATAGTTGGGCCTTTAATATGAACGATTTCTCAAAAACAGAATTATTAATTGGTAAAATTAATTGTGGATTACGAGTTGATTTAGAAAAACGGAATGAAGGTCTTAAGTAAGAGTTTGCGTTTTTACTTATTACGTTATATATATTACATAAAATTCTAATATTTATGAAGCTCTGCAAAGAGCAACCAAGAAAATGATTAAGAAAATCCGAGACGTGGTCAGCAATTCTCAAGCTAAAAATATATCTTTTTATGCGATTCACTATAAGTCTTACTCGACGGAGGTTGGTCGATGAACAACCACTGTAAATTTCTATACAGTAAACAATATGCGTCATTAATAGTGAATGTGCTATACGAGATTTTATTTTCGTGGATAAGTAACAATTAAAACAGTATAGGGATTGTAGTTTGCTGTTAATTTTATTAGCTATATTGGTTATATGGTGATCGAATGATAGTTTATTATCAAGTATTAAACCCAAACAATTCAGAGTATCAACGAAAGGTACCTTTACATCGTCGAAAATGATGTCAATAGGATCGTGGTTCCCTATAACAAAACAAATAGCTTTTGTATTAGAGGGGTAAAAATAATGCTTATTGATATTAGCCCAGTTCGATACCAGAGAAAGAGTGTAGTTGATTGTAGACTCATGACAATCCAAAAATTGGGTTTCACTATTAAATAGAAGATTAATATCATCTGCAAAGAGAAAGATCTTGCAGTGGAAAGTCCCAATGGATCTAACAAAATCATTCATATAAATTAAGAAAATCAGAGGTCCTAATATAGAACCTTGTGGAACACCACTTGTGCAACTAGAAATGGAAGAGTTATTCCCAGCTACCGAGACAAATTGATTTCTATTAATTAAATAAGAGTATACTAATCTGCACGAGGATAGTGAGAATTTAAATTCCGAGGAAAGCTTGTGGGTTAAAATCGAGTAGTTTACTGTATCAAATGCCTTGCTAAGGTCAAGTGATAATAGCGTTGAAAGCCTTTTATTGTTACAGTTATCACGTAAACATTCTGTTAAATTGATCAACAACGAGGAAGTGCTACCACCAGGCCTAAATCCAAAATGACAATTACTCAATAATTTGTTGGAATTAATATGCTCGAGAATCTGATCTTTAAGAATAATTTCAAAAATTTTAGATAGGCACGATAAAATACTGATAGGACGGTAACTCTCAAGACCATTGTTCTTCCCTTTTTTTTCAATAGGAACTACTCTAGAGGTCTTCCACGCACTGGGGAAACATGAAGTCATTATAATTGAGTTAAAAATATGTAGCAAAAGCTTTCTGATATATGGGAAAATAATTTTTATAAATTTGAGGGGAATACCATCATGGCCTAACGCATTAGATTTTACTATGCTAAAAGCCAGGATTAGATCAATATCATTAATGCATCTAAAGTTGAAACCGTCTCTAGAAAAATGGTTAAAGTTAGGACCGATATTCGTTCGTATTCGTTCTGTGAATCTGAACTTGGAAGTGGTCCGATTGTGTCTATTATGACTGTTTCAAACGCTTTTTGAGGAGTTGGTGTTAAAATAAAGGATTCTTTGCCTTTAAACGTCTTATTTATTTGACATTCTTTGCATTGCTTGAGATATTTTGCGATGTCTCTGGTCATACCTCTCCAATGGTATTGTAGTCGTATTTTCTTTACCATGCGTGTTATTCCTGGATGTCCTCCAGTTATTGGATTATTATGAAATTTTCGCATGATGTTTAGTTTCTTCAAATCGGTGGTGACTTTAATTAATTTTGCTGTGAGCACAATAGTTAAATTAGAATCTTGCAAGATATCATAACCTTTCTCTTTGAAGGTTTCTATATTTGTTCCTAGGTTATAAAGCGTACGATCATCTAGTCAAAGTCACAATGTTGTCAGAATCATATTATCAGCTACTTTTTCAAGGTTTAGAAAGAGGTGACCTAAGTCTACATTTCTATTTATAACTGCGTCGTTCAACTTAAATTGGGAAAGTAATAGCTTTCCTTTTTTAATTATTATTTCATCTTTAGTAAAATACAATCTTGGTATTTTACGTTGCTCTTGGGCATTTATCGCCTCATATACTTTTAAACCAACCGATGTTTTACAATAAGGGTTTGTTTTAACCTCATTGTTACAACTATTTTTAGACTGAAGTCTTGTTGCTACCTTCAGTATTTTATTGATCTCTGTATTCTTTATGTCTTCATCCGCATTAGCTTTGATGAAGGATTTTTTAATGAAAATAGATAAGTGAGTGGTTTGTGGTCACTTTTGATCACAAACTTTCTTCCATGGATATATGGCCTATAGTATTTTACAGCCCAATGTATTGCAGTTAGTTCCTGCTCTATTGTTGATTTGTTACTTTCACCCTTAGTGAAAGATCTGGATGCATATGAAACAGGTAGTTGAATACCTTGTTTTTCCTGACTGAGAACAGCTCCGCAAGCGTGCTTACTTGCGTCTATAGTGATACAGAATTCTTTAGAAAAATCTGGATATTGAAGTATTGTAGGACTCAGTAAATGTGATTTGAGGGTTTGGAAATAATGTTCACATTCTTGAGTCCATTCAAATTGTATATTTTTGCTCGACAACCTAGTTATATGTCGTGATAATTCGGCAAAACCCGGTATTAACCGTCGATAATAGTTACAAAAAGCTACGAAGCGTTTAGCTTCATCACCATATTTTGGTGTAGGATATTTATCAATTATAGAAAATTTACTGTCGTCAGGTAAAATACCTTTGTCAGTGCATTTGTGACCAAAGAACGTCACTTCACGACAAAAGAATAAACATTTATCAGGATGCAATTTAAGATTCTATTTTCTATATAAACTGAATACATCTTTGAGATTACGTAATATGTGTTCTGTAGAGCAACCAATCACAACCAAATCGTCCATATATACGAAAGCTTGTGTTGGTGATAATCCGGCAAAAGCCAATGAAATGAAATGAATTCGTTGAAATGAGTTTGGTGCGATTTTTATACCATATGGTAATCTGTTAAAACGGAAGGATCCTTTTTCTGTAGAAAAGGAAGTAATATCTCTAGAATCTTTGTCTAGTTTTATTTGATGAAAAGTCAAAGCAAGAGAAAAATTTAGCTCTACCCAATTGGTCGAGTATATCATATATACGTGGTAACGGAAACTTATCAGCTACTAAGTTTTTATTTACTCCCCTATTTTGATTTGTACCTGGCAGAGGTTTTTTAGGTACTAAAAGAATAGGACTATTATATTCAGACTCTGATGGCTCTATTATATCATCTTTTATCAATTTATCAACATGTTTGTTTACTTCCTCTTTATGTGAGTGAGGTAATTTTTTATATAAACCGGTTGTTTATTATGGAGTCTAAGCTTTTGCTTATAAAAATTATTAACCGTTATTTTTTCAGTTTCTAATGCAAATACGTCTATAAACTCATGACACAGTGTTTTTAATTCTTTACTAACAAATTCTGGAAAGTTTTTTGATAAGCGTTCCAGTTTTTCTTTATTTTTCTGGGGGTCTTGGTTTTGCTTTACGATTTTATAGTCATTTAGACTTTCTGTTAATATTTGGACATTATTAATGATCAAATCTTTTTCGGTTGTATTGATAATTCTTACTAAATGCTTTGATTTTGATGTTATTGTGTTAGCAATGTATACACCATCTTGAAGTATTTGTTGCTGTATTAGTACCTCTGTTTCAGTAGAATCAAATCTAATCGGTTTGATCACTTCAGATCTAGCTGGAACTGATATGTAATTAATGTTAGGAGCACTCATAAGTGGAATAGATATATTATATGGAACATCATTTGTTCTCAAAGTGATAATATCTTCATCGTCTCGAAAATCTAATACACATCTGTATTTTGTAATAAAGTCCATTCCTATTATTCCATCAACTTGAATAGGAAATTTATTGTTGATAACATGAAATTCATGTGCTATAAGAAATCTATCTATTTTTAAATCAGTTCTCAAGTACCCAAAGTAGTTATGAGACCTTGTCCAATACCGTTTATATGAGTTCTTTTTGTTACATTTATTGGTTCGTTTAGAACCTGTTTATGTTTGATAGCTGATATGTCTGCACCAGTGTTTATTAAAAATGTTGACCTATTGTCATTTAAAGTAGTTCGGGATATTAAATAGCTATATAAGTTTAATTGTATGCTATGAATTTTTTCATCTAAGAAGTATGTTGGGGTGGCTGTACGTTTCCCGAATTATTTTCATCGGTAATACATCGTACATTATTGTTGTTTTTTGAATTGTATCCATTATTATTGTAATGGTTACCGTTATTATGTGCATAATTATTTCTTCCTCTGTTAGGATTTCTATTATTAAAATTCTCATAATTAGGATTGTTATAGTTCCTTGAGTTGGAATTATTATTTCTAGGATTAAAGTTTCTTAAATTTGAACTTATAGTTTCTAGGATTTGAATTATTATAATCTCTAGGATTGGAATTATTAAAGTTTCTAGGATTTGAACTGTTAAAATTTCTAGAATTGGAATTATTAAAATTTCTAGAATTTCGACCATTAGAAGGATTGTTATTACGACTGTTTTGTGAGCCGTAAGCCAAAATAGAATTTGGTTGACCGTATACATCGGTAAAACTAGTGATAAACTTTGATATTACATCATTGATATTGTTAAAGGTGACTGATTCCATGATCAGTATTACTCTGTCATTTGAGGCATTCTTTACTATAGCTGTAACTGCTGAGCGTGTTTCATATTTATTTGCGGTTTCATTAGATAAACCATCTGAAATATATGCTGTTTCTAATTTCTTTGTGAGGACTTCCACCTCTTTAGCATAAGTATTAGCATTCTTACCAGATTGTCTAATGTTCATAATTTTAGCAGTAATAACATCTACTGATTCTCCTTTAACTGAGGATCTAAGTTTCAATATTATCTCTTGCAAAGTTGTTTCAGAGTATTGAGTAGTGGGTACCGAGTATCGAGTATTTGCTCTTTTTTTTGGATACTCAATACTCAAAAGTAGTTACTCGATACTTTCAGAGTTGTATTTTTAAGCAAGTTGAGAGGCTAAAATAGTGTATAAAAAACAGAAAGACAACAATGTGTAAGCTACAAAATAAAACCAACCGCCGAAATAAAGCTGCCAATAAAATAGAACAACCGCATGTGATAAATCACATTTTAAAAGTACTTAAAAATGTATATTAGTTAAATATGTATATATACATGGGTCGTTCTTAAAAAACATGACCATTCTGAATTTTGTAATTTTTAAAAATTAAGTTGGCCGCATATGTTTATAATTGGCCTCATGTGGTTACGGATCTTATCAACAATAAGAATCCATAACCAGCATTAGTTTTTTAAATTTTTGGAGTTTTTACAGATAAAAAAGTCACAGAGTGGACCGGTAACAGAGGGGACAAATTAACTCAAAAATACCATATTTTAGCTTTTTATTAGAATTTTGTAGAATTTATTTGTCCACTTAATTAGTGTACACAAAATATTTATAAAAAAATTATAAAATAAATAAAAAATCACTTTACTCACCGTTTTTCAACAGTAACAGAGTTGACACTGAATAAGGGTACGTACCCGGCCTACAATTATCTTGCTTACTCAACCACGCACTAAACAAGACTGAACAGTTCAAAGCACATTTTGTTGATTTTAGCTAAGTTATGATGGAGAAGCATAAGTGAAATATACGCGTCATAACGTTTAACAAAATTTTTTCAATAAAATGAGTGGACGTAACAGAGGGGACCTGAACCTGGGGACAAGATTTTTCTTCAAAAAAATTATACAAAAAAATTATTTTTCATCATTCTTTTCTATATATGGTATTAATATATACAAACTGAATAACAAAAATTGTAAATATTATTTTTTTTCAATTTTATTTTAGCTGAAAATAACTATTAAATTTTTATAAATTGGCTCGGGACACAGGTTTTTGCTAAACCTTTGACATTAAAAATATTTTTTAAGTTATTTTCAGATAATTAGTTATTTTTTTTTTATAATATAGTTACGTAGAATCAATAATAATTTATAAAAATGCAGATATTTTTCTATTTTCTTTTTGGAGAAACAAAATATAAAATAGTAAAGTCTGGGGACACCAATTGGTCATGTTTTTAAAGAATGACCCACATACATGTAAATATTATATTTTAATTTTATATACATAAACAATGTATTACACCTGCAGGCACACATGAATGTACGTTCACGCAAATGTAAATATTTTCAATTCTTTAATCAAATCAAAACATTAATTTTCCAATGATTTTTTTTTATAGAAATTTAATTATTTCGTAAGTTGTTAACGTTGAATTAGAAGTTAACTTTACATACATTTTTTATTTAATAATAAAAGACATACAAAACCAATAATAGTTGAAGATCAATTTTTAATTTCTGAAGAAACTACTTCAATTTGCAGATATAAACTATGCGTTACAAATTCAAAAAATCCGTTAAAAGTATCGAGTAGTATTGAGTACCCAAATGAAAAGTATTGAATATTATTGAGTAATGAAAAGTAGTAGAATTTGCCAGCACTAATTCAACAACTGTGAAGATTTTTTATTATAAAATAACTTTTTTCATTTTTACAACATGTACATATATGTATATTTATTATTATTACAATATAACAATTAGATTGACAATGAGGAAATTTATCAATCAAAACATTTCTCTTCGCAAATGCAAGACACAATAAAATTGATCAAAAGAGGATTACAAGAATTGACATTCAAAATTGAATTTGAATTACTGTATTTCAGGATAGTACAGTAAGTGTAGATTATTATAACTGAGCACCAAAAACAATATGGCGTCATGAATTAAGGATTATAAGAATTGTATGACTTTCTCCTTGAACGCATAACAAGGATAATAAAATTGTTTTTCAATAGAAAAACACCAATTAAAGGTGTGTCATGACTCCCCATCGAGATCTCATTCTTGTATTATGATGTTGAAATTGGTTTTCTAATTTTTGAAGAAATATTCTTCCATTTTAATCTGTTAATCTGAATATAAACTTATTCGAGTACTAATTGTGTTTGCTGTTTTTAAGTGAAAGCTTAAGCCGTGCAAATTTGGCATACTGCAGAATAAAAAATGGCAGCACTTTTATAATATTTTGACAGCTGGTTGTTTTATACATGTTGTGTTACCATATTTCTGTAAGTTTAACCAACTAACTTTGGCCGCTTAAACTTTTAAGTAAAAGAAGTTAACTGCCATCCTAAAAACAGATAATCCAAACTCTGATTATCCACCTAAAAACTCACTCTAAGTCGGGTAGTTTGCGATTGATTCTATTACAGAAACTTGGCCTGGCGTAACTACGTGTACTCCACGTGTAAGTGCGACCCGAGCTATGGCAGTAGTACAATTGAGCGGTTATTTATCAAACGGGCCTTTGGTATGCCTCTACTCCTATCCGCCACCTGGGGACGCGCCCGATGGGAGGCTACCACCCTTCAACACGGGAAAAAATTATAATTTATTTTAAATATGTTCTTGATTAAATTTTGGTCTTCATTACGGCTTATTATGTATGTATTAGTGATGTTACGAATATCAATTTTTAGTATTCGCGAATACGAATATTTAAAACAGTATTCGCCGAATACGAATACGAATATTTCTTTTGAGGTTTATATATCAAATTTAATTGGTAAAAATCCCTGCCTTGCGTTAGTAACTATAAATGAAAAAAAAAATAGTGATTTAACATTATTATTGCATTAAGATGCCGAATTTGAAAACCTCTACAGAACATTTTTTAATTATTTTACTTACATACTTTCAGATTTCGTTTTTCTTACTCTGCGTGAAATACAATGGGTTTTTTAAATAAAAATTAATATATTTTTTTACATTTTATGTACTTTTTTTAAACTTTTGTATGATTTTTTTTGGAAAATGTATGGGAAAATTATTCGAAAAATATTCGCTTGAATTTGGCGAATACGAATATCTTAAAACAGGCGAATAGTGGAATACGAATACGAGTATTCGTAACATCACTAGTATGTATGTGAATATGTTTTTTTATTGAAATCTTAAAATATTATCGTTAAAGAAATATAAATTTCAAGCTATGATTATAACCACAGATTTATTGTTTTCCCGTGATATATCGCTGAAATTTAATGTATAAATATGTTTGTTTTTCACATTTCAGATGGCATTTCGACCAGGAATGGTTGATTTACCTGAGGGACACAGAGAAGCCAATGTTAATGCTATAACTCTGCCTGAAGTTTTCCACGATTTTGATACAGCACTACCTGAATTAAATGATATTGATATTGAAGCACAATTTTCCATAAATCAATCAAGAGCTGATGAAATCACGATGCGTGAAGATTATGGAAGTTTATCACTTTCCCTGCATGATGACGGCTTTGGTGACGTCGGTTTTGATAATGAAACCCCTGATATGCCTCGAGACCAACTAGATTCTACTCTTAATGTAAGACATTTTATTGAGTTTGCTGTTACCTTTAAATTAACATGTCTTTTGTAGGACCATTTATTTGAAGATGAAATAATTTCAAACGTAAGAGAAAGGAACGAATCAAGTATACGGCTTAATGAAGCAGATGCTTCCGAATCTCGTTTAGATGGCGATGGCTTTGGAGATGAATTTGGTCGTATGTTGCAATATGCTTATTTTTATTATATAAATACTAGAAAATCTTTTACAGAACCTGAACTATTTGGTGATGAATTATTTGGAGAACCTCCTAGGTTAGAAACTGAAAATCAAGAAATTATAGCAGCGGTTCCCAACGTGAATGAAGAGTTAGATGACGGTGTATCTGACCATTTTGATGCTAGAGCCCCATCTCCAGATTTAAGCTGCGATGAACCTCCGGACTTAAACAAAAAAGAAGGTAACTTGTACAAAATTATGCTAGTGTTCGATTGAAGGTATACTGTTTACAGTTATTGTCTAATTGAAATAAAATTTTGTTTTTGAAAATATAAAAGACTACGTGTGTGTTTTGCAATTGTGTTGAAATTATGATGTATGCAAACACAGCTTTTGTTTAGTAATTTGATACTCCTCTTTTACATCTTTCTGTCTTTCGTATTCTTGTTTTGTTATGTATGGGCTGTGTTGCAGGTTCGCTATGTTTTGTTATGTAATTCGGAAATAGTTTATTAATTAATAATGGCAACACTGCTTGAAATAAAACAAATACCGTAAAACTCCAAGCGAACTAATTCCAGTCCCGACGTTCTGGTGTCTAGTGAATTGTCAACTATTGTGGTGCCATAATCTCTCTCCCCTTTTCATTTAGTTGTCGATGAGATTTTATGTAATATTTTTATTTATTTTTTTTATACTTTTATTATTTATTGAATCTTCAATTATAGATTGAAACATTAATAAGTTTTTAAAATCTTAAATCTAAAAATGATAAATATATGTTTAGCCAATGCTAAACAAAATTTTGTAGTTTCAACGGTTGATTATTGTTGTTTTACATCTCTCGCGTACGGCTGAGAAAAAGAGTATCCCTTCTTTTCAGCCGGGTGTGGCCTCTATAATGAAGAATATTGCGCGCAAGTGAATTTGGATGCAACTCAAGTTTTTTAATATACATATTAGGGATATAACTTTTTGCAATTTTTTGCATATATCATAATGGCCCTAGCATAGTCGAATAGGCCATTGAAAATTATATAAAAAAATGCTATTACTTTTTCGCAGTTGTCAAAAAAGTTCACCCACCAAACGCGGTAAAGTTTTTAAATGATTTTTTTTTATTTATTTACCTAAAAGGCGCAAACAAGTTTTTTTATCAATATATCAACCTGCATTTAACATTTGTGTAAATACTTAGGAAGCTGAATGTATGTCATTGAAAATTACGTTATGTACCTTAATTGTTTTTATTATTCAAAGAAAATTATTAATGTGTTTCAAATATTCCGAGTTTGTGTTTAATACTTAAAAACAATGGATTTTAAAAGAAGTCGTTTAAGCGTTTTGAAAAATGCAAAAGTTTGGACAAAGGCTTTGACCAAATTTAAAGATAGCACAACAATGTCGAGAAACATTCCAGATATCGTCATTCCATTACATGAATTGAGCAAAATGCCAACCCAAAAAAAAAAAAAATTTTATTTAAAATGAATGTTTTTTTTGGGAGATTTTAGAAAATCGTTTTCGTGGGTGAGGTTTTTTATCCGAAATGACCCCAAAATTATTTTTTCGTAAATAACACAACCTTCGCTATACCCCTAATACATATATTCTCGCGTGTTTTGAAAATACTGTCTTCACCAACGGAACATCGAGGTCTTTGTGTATTCGCTGATTTCGGATATACCAGGGGCTGCTGTAATTGCACTTAGAATTTTATTTTGTCGCCTTTGAATTTTTTTCTACACTCGATGCTGAGGCCGTGCCCCATAACTGGATTCCATAGGACCATATTGGTTTCTGGATCGCGTTGTATAATAGAAATTTTCTATCTAGGCTTAGTATAGAATTTCTTCCAATAGCCAATGCATTTGGGCTGCTTTTAATTTCGTTTGTGTCCACTTTGCGTCTATATGCGATTTCCACGTTAAACGAAGATCAAGATGAATGCCTAGATATTTTACTGCAGTGTGTTGCGGTATAGTCTCGGTGTTAATTTGTATAGGCGGGCATGTTTTCCTGCGCAACGTAAAAGTGGCGTGTACACATTTCTGCTCATTAATTTTTATCCGCCATTGTTTTAGCCATGTTTCCACTTTTGCTATGTACACTTGCAAGCTGCGGGAAGCTTCTACAGGATTTTTATGAACGCTTAGAAAAGCTGTATCATCAGCAAATGTGGACGTGTGAATGTTACTGCTTAACGGTAAGTCAGAGGCATATATTAAGTAAAGTAAAGGAAGATGCTGCCTTGAGGGACTCCGGCTTCGATCGACTGCGGAGGGCTTAAAAAGTTGCCTTCTCGAACTATAAATTTTCGTTCACTTAAATAGCTTTTTAAAAGCTGACGATGTTTGCGGGTAGGTTTTGTGGTAATTTGTATATAAGACCTTCGTGCCATGCTTTATCAAAAGCCTGTGCGACATCAATAAAGAGCGCAGAGCAATGTTTCTTTTTTTTTCAAAAGTGTCTCTAACAACATTCAGAAGTCTGTGAGATTGTTCAATAGTACTATGTTGTCTGCGAAAACCAAATTGATGATCTGTGGTGGGATTCAGTAACTTTTATTACGATAATCGTATTGTTAAAATTAATACAGTCGAACTTCCATAACTCGAACTTCTTTAACTCGAATTTTCTCTAACTCGAACTAATTTGGTTGGCAGTAGCGTCAAAAGAACAAATCACATACAATTTTCCTTCCGTAACTCGAACTTCCATAAGTCGAAGTTCTCCATAACTCAAACAAAAAACATACACATGAACTCTATAAGTCGAAGAAATTTGCTTGTTTAAATTGTTTTTTGTTTTTGCTTTAGTTATGATTTGTTTGTTTTACTCTGTTTTGTTGCTTGAGCTGGTTTGTATATTTTGCATGCTATTTTTGTTTATTTTTTTCGGGGAATTACAAATTTGTTTCTTTTTGTTTGTGTAAGTATCAGTTCTATGCATAATTCGGGCTAGATGATAAATGTTGAAATCGATTTTTTTTATTGTTATGACAACTAAACGTGTTTTAAAATGCTTATCAATTGAAGAAAAATATAAACTTATAAAAGACGTAGAAGATGGATTAAAGAAAAGGAAGCAACTGATAAATATGGTATCCCGGCAAGCATGGTCTCAAAAATTTTCAAAAATAAGGAATCAATTATGAACTCGTTTGAATCTGGATTTCGTTTATGTAGTAAAAGAGTAAGGACCCAGTAACTTATTGCAGTCAGTCACTTATTTCAGAATATTTTACTTAACTGTAATTTTTTAATTACATATATGAGTACATATGCTTGTTCTTTTACATTCTTAAGTATGTAGTTTTCCATTAGAGGCTATTTTAATTAAAAATACATAGTACAAAAACCTTTTATTCTACTTTGACAAAAAATTCTGTAACTCGAAGTCTCCGTAAGTCGAAGTTTTTTTTTGGGATAATGGTGATTCGAGTTATGGAAGTTCGACTGTATAACGAAAATTTATCGAATTTGGTATTCAGTAACACTTTTAACGATATTCGCTATAGGTATGTAAACGACAATAATTTTTCGGTTGTTATGAAATAAATAAAAGTCAGCAGTTCAATCATAGCACGTGTGTTATGCAAAAAACAAAATTTATCTTTTATAACAATATACACAAACACAGAATCTTTTATGCATAAAAAATAATATTACCATTATTTAAACATGCAATTTAACATTCATATCTCTAAATTTCATAAAATTTAACATTCATTTTTTTAAATTCTAAAAAAATTTTTGGGAAAAATTTCAATAAATAAATTAATTTATTTGTTTTTTGTTTATTTTTCATTGTGCTTTTCGTATATATTGACAGAGATGCCAAAGTAAAAGGAGATTATAACGATGTTGTTAAGAAGCAATTAGTGAATAACAAAATCGTTACTGCAAATCGCAATAATTGTCGGTAAATTTAACAATTATCGAATTGTTAAAAGTTACTGAATCGCACTACTGGAATACATCCATTGCTAGTCACTATAGGAGTCAGCTTGCTCATGTACAACTTTTCCAAAATTTCGACATATTAGACAATAAACTAATAGGCCGATAGGATTCAACCTTTGCATGATCCTTGCCGGGTTTTGGTATCATAGTAATCATCGAAACCTTCCATTCCGTTAGATAGTATTGCAGCCGTAAAATCCCATTAAAAATTAATAGTATTATTCTTGAATCATTTTGTTCATTTAACAGGTAGTGTTTTATTCGCGTTTTTATTAGAATTCCCGAGCCACCGCAAGCTCTACATCGAGGATCCTTTGTGTCGTAAAAATTATATCCACTAATTCTAAAATAGCTTCGAGAAGTCAAATGAGTTTCTGAGATAAGCATAACATCGATTTGTTTATCCAGAAAATATTGTAATTAATTTTTATGTAGGCATATGCCGTTTGCGTTCCAAAACCATATTTTCAAGTTCATGGATTGTTTAGTACAGCCTGCAACAAGGTAGACTGCATTTTCAACATTTCCTGCATCATACAGGACATGTTAAGAGTAAATGTATTTACTGTTTGTATTAACCTCTCAATTGAGGCTTCAATACGACTAAAATTATACCCCGAATCTTCATTTACTGTTACGCTTTTGGTTGCTTTTTAAAATACTAACGTCTGAAAATTTATTATTATCTTGTTGTTGAGCACTAGTCGCGTTAGACTTGAAAATGTTAGAATGTTGATTCTGGCTGGTAGACGGTTGAGGTAACTGTGGGTAGTTAAAACGGGTGTTAGGCTGAGCGGGAGTAGCATTTGTTTTTTTGTTTGTTGACTTCTTAAATAACGAGTAAAGGGGGCAGCCTGTATAGTTGGCAGTGTGGTTTCCCCCGCAATTGCCACATTTTTTTTTGCCTTGGGATCACCTTTTATTTTACCATAGTTCGCGGTACTGTGTAACTCACCACATACAACGCAGTTTTCGTGTGCCCAAATTCTTGGCAGTTCAAGCATTGAACAGGTCCAGCTCTTTTATGTGGAAGCTCAACGGTAACTCTTCGATACAACAAATACCTCAAATTATATATATTTTTATTTTCAAGTCACCTGGCTGTAGCTCGACTCTAAATACAGGTTGGTTGTTTTTTCTCTATTTTTAATGTTGGAAACAGTTTTTACTTTGAAGTCACTATTTTTAAGGCCAGACTTTACCTCTTCTGGATCTACGCTTGAATCTATGCCTTTTATAACTCTTGTTAGGCCTTTAGTTGATATGTATAGAAGTTTTTATTTTTAGATTCAAAATCTTGAAACTATTTTTCGGTAATTATTTTCATGAGATACCTGAATTTTTGTCTCGTTGCTCTTCCTACGTTTGATTGATTAATGAGATAAGGCTTTTTACCAAAAAGTTGGAGTTCTGTTCTCTTAAATATATCGGCGGTGGTTTACTGGACCTTGTTGTATTTGTGTCTTCATGGAGAATGTATAATATTATTTTTCCTATCTTTGGGCATTTTCGCCGTTGACGCTGTTTGAGCTGATTTGGGACTTCTTCCCCTTTTTAGCACGGTTATGTATCTGTCCATACCAGTTTGGATTTTATTATCACTATTTTCACTCACCACAATTTTGTGCACGTTGGTCACCTGGGCATTTATTGTTTGTTTGTTTGATTGTACAGCTAAGATGACAAGTTTGCTAATAGGTGCAATTGTTTTTGCTTCTTGATCGCTATTTAACATGTACGGATAACATGATAGCGCACGAGTTGTTGTATTTTGTGTAAAATTCAGGTTTTTGTTTAAATATTTTTTTGTCGTCGTCATCAGCAACCAAAGTTAAATAAACATTCCTACTGCTTCTAGGTTTATTGTTGTTGTTGTTGCCAGCCGATGAACTCATTTAGAGTTCTTTTTTTTTTTTTGTTCACTATATGAGTCTGTGTATGCAAATATTTATGTATATTACACACAAGCAAAAAATTAAATAAAACCAGTATAATAACTGTTCAATAAATGTTTTTTTGTTTTAGTATTTTTTATGAGTTTTTGTATAAATGGTTGAGCTTTAAAATTTTTTAAATATAAAGGGTAAAACATCTGCTGATGAATTGGTATGGCTACCAACGAAATATATATCTATATATTGCTAACCCGCAACAAATAAATAAAATTATTTTTTATGACTTTAAATTTTTGATAATTTTTAATATTCAGTTGCGACGATTATAAAAACGCGTCTGTTGTACTACGAGAGTTGAAACTGAAAGTAAAACGTTTTTTTTTTATAATTTTATTATTTATTGAATCTTCAATAATAAATTGAAACATCAATAAGTTATTCAAATCTTAATCTAAAAATGTTAAATATATGTTTAGCCAATCCTAAACAAAATTTTTAAGTTCGACGGTTGATTTTTGTTGATTTACATCTCTCGTGTACGGCTGAGAGTAAAGGTATCCCTTCTTCTCAACCTGGTGTGGCATCTATAATTTAGAATATTGCGCGCAAGTGGATTTGGGTGCAACTCAAGTTTTTCTATGTATTTTTTCGCGTGTTTTGAAAAGCCTGTACCTATCCACGTGCTGACGTACCATCCGAAAATAATCTTCTGATGGCAAAGATAAAGCTGAAATTATGCGCTATTAAAAAAAGTCCACAACCAAGGCAACTAGACTTACAGAACCTAAAAAATTGCGATTCCAGTGATCGGCTAAGAGATCGCATAAATATGGAGACACACCGATTGTTGAACAATGACACTGATCCAATATCTCTTTGGACTCAAACAGTCAAAATTGTGAACAATGCCGCAAAAGATATTCTAGGTTCAAAGAAATATAAGCCGAAAGAAAAGTGGATGAGTGACGAGATACTAGAACTAAAGGATGTAAGAAGAACTTATAGAAACTCAAACACTACTGAATATAACCGGAAAAATAAAATCATACGGACGGAAATAAGACAAGCAAAGAAGCTTTGGATACAACAACAATTCCAGGAAATAGAACGTTTACAAGGAATACATGATGATAAAAGATACCTGCAACGCCGTAAGAAAAATCAACTCCCACATACTTGTTAATGATAGAAACGAGATTATTTCAGACTCAGATACAAAAAAGATATATGGGAAAAATATATACGAGAATTATTTCATGATAATTCGAGACCTATAATAATGGATTTGCCAAATGATGCAGATAGTTCTGGACCTCAGATTACAAAATCTGAAATTATGTATGCTATAAACAACAAAGCTGTAGGATTTGACGAATTACCAGTTGAGGTAATAAGATTGCTAGATGATGAGGGAATAGAAATCATGCGGAAAGTATTTAATCATATTTATAACAACGGTGTGTTTCCGGAAAGCTGGCTAAAGTCTAAATTCATCGCATTACCGAAGAAGAACAACGCTAGAAGATGTAAAGATTTCCGGCTCATAAGTTTAATGAGCCATTCACTGAAAATATTTTAAAAATAATACACCAGCGAATCTACAATAAATGCGAAGTTGCAATGGGTCGAACCCAGTTTGGTTTCAGACAAGGTATGGGCACACGCGAAGCTCTGTTTAGCGTTCAAGTTTTGGTCCAAAATTGCAGACACGTTCAAAAAGATGTATACATGTGTTTTGTTGAGTATGAAAACACGTTTGATAGAGTGCAGCACAAAAACTAATCGATATCGTACAAAACTAAATCTTGATGCCAATGACATCACTTGCATAAAAAACCTGTATTGGAATAATATAGCAGAGGTCAGAGTGGGAGCTGTTACGACGAATGCCATCCCTATTAACAGGGGAGTTCGACAAGGGTGTATACTGTCCCCACTATTGTTCAACATATATTCTGAACAAATCTTCTTAGAGCTCTTGACTCTATAAACATCGGCATCAGAGTCAATGGTCAAATAATAAATAATATCAGATATGCTGACGACACGACACTAATAGCAGACAACCTGCAAGATCTTCAGGAAATAGTTAATGCCCTAAGCCATCACAGTAACCTGTTTGGGATTAACATAAATGTTGAGAAAGCCAAGCTAATGATAAAAAGTAGACAACCACACCTCAACTGCACGTTATCAATCAACAATATGATAATAGAACGAGTTTCAGATTGTAAATATTTGGGTTGCTGGATAAATGAAAATATTGAATGCGACAAGGAAATTAAATGTAGAATTGAAATAGCTAGAACATCGTTTCTCAAATTTAAGAAAATATTTGTAAGTCGTGATATTGATGTCAATCTAAAGCTAAGATTTTTAAAATGCTATGTTTGGTCAATTCTATTATACGGTTCAGAAGCTTGGTCCTTGAAAATTTTAAGCATGAACCGTATTGAAGCATTTGAAATGTGGTGTTATAGGAGAATACTAAAAATTAGTTGGACCGATCGAGTCTAAATATAATAAACAACGTGAACTTCTCAATAATCAAACGCCGAAAAACAGCTTATCTGGGGCATATAGTCAGAGGTGAAAAATATGTGCTGCTGCAACTAATTATTGAAGGAAGAATAGAAAAAGGTACAAAAAAGTTATCATGGCTAAGAAATATAAGACATTGGACTGGTTTGAGTTCCATTGGAGAGCTAATTCACACTGCAAGATGTCGTGAAACATTTAGTAATATAGTTAATATTATAATATAGTAAAAAAAATAATATAAAACTATGTAATCGCTTACATCTAGTAATGGATATGCAAATAAAAAAGAAATTTGAAAATACTGTCTTCACCAACGGAACATCAAGATCTTTGTGAATTCGCTGATTTCTCAATATACCAGGGGACTGCAGCAATTGTACGTAGAATTTTGTTTTGTCGCCTTTGAATTTTTTCTACATTCGATGCTGAGGCAGTGCCCCATAACTGGATTCCATAGGACCCTATTGGTTTCAGGATTGTGTTGTATAATAAAAGTTTACAGTCAAGACTTCTTCCAATAAGCCAATTCATTAGGGCTGCTTTTAATTTCATTTTTGTAAACTTCGCGTCTATGTGCGATTTCCATGTTAAGCGGCGATCAAGGTGAACGCCTAGATATTTGACTACAATGTGTTGGGGTATAGTCGCGGTGTTTATTTGTATAGGCGGGCATGTTTCTCTGCGCAACGTAAAAGTGACGTGTACACATTTCTGCTCGTTGATTTTTATACGCCATTGTTTTAGCCATTTTTCTAATATTGATATGTATCCTTGTAAGATGCGGGAAGCTTCTACGGGATTTTCATGAAAGATTAGAAAAGCTGTATCATCAGCAAATGTTGATGTATGAGTGTTTCTGCTTAACGGTAAGTCAGATGCATATATTAAGTACAGCAAGAGACCGAAGATGCTGCCTTGGGGAACTCCGGCTTCGGAGGGCTTAAAAACT
This sequence comes from Lypha dubia, assembly GCA_947311025.1. Lineage (NCBI taxonomy): Eukaryota > Metazoa > Arthropoda > Insecta > Diptera > Tachinidae > Lypha > Lypha dubia. The sequence continues at coordinate 99,600,870 of OX371260.1, read as the reverse complement.
TGCCTTCTCGAACTATAAATTTGCGTTCCTTTAAATAGTTTTTTAAAAGCCTGACGATGTTTGCGGGAAGATTTTGCGTTAATTTGTAAAAGTGAAAGTAAAACGTGGAATGGAATTTATGTAATATAAACTATTGAAACGAAATTGTTCAAAATATGTATTGCCTAATGAAATATAATACAGTATGATCAGTGATGTTATCTTTAAATATTTGATATCGCGTTAGCAGGTACATACATACATATGTATGTATTAAATCATGGGTCTTTAAATAAAAACAGTACTTTATTTATGTGATTACCGCATCTGCTTTCCAGCCCACCTGTCTACTCTTTAGTCCATCTGCCACAAAATAATACTTAACCTTGTGACGACAAAAGTCCTAAAGTCGTTTTTGCCACACTGGTTTTAATAACAAAAACCCAATTGCCTGACTTTTGTAAATGAATTTCTTTATATTATTATTTTTATGAATTAGATAATTTTTATTAATGAATATAAATACTATTTTATGAACTTATTAGAAATAATACCCGATATGGTAGTATTAAGATAATTATATTTAATCATTTGAACTTAACGGAAAAATTACCTACCAGCACTGGTAGTCATGATATAAATAGTAACTTACGTTTATACACAGCGCTGAACAACACAATCATCGAACAACTGATCACGTACACAACTCGTGCACAACGTATGGGTGCGGTTGTGTGTGTATCTTGTGTGTGCCAGCAATTTGCTATAAAAGACGACACATTCGTTGATTGAGGGGAGTTGGTTGGCAGCTGCTAATGTGGTAAGAGCTCTTATTAAACTTGTTTACTAAGAGGCATTAATACATTTTTTGTATAGACTAAGGATTCTATTGTGCGACGCAGTTTGACAAACAACAACAACGACAAAGACAACCAAATATTTTAAAGAAGAAATTTAAAATAAACCAGCTTGACTGCTTTTGCTTGAAGTCAAACGGTAAAACTTTTGAGTTACGTACAAAAGTAAAACATTGTATGGAAAAAAAAAAAAAAAATTCCACAACGTAGTTTTGATTCAACTGTACAGCGCTACAAGAATTTACAAAGGTACACACAAATATTTTTATTTGCCTACGTGTACAAACCAACTGCTATATATACATAGATATATATAGATAGAGACACAGCAATACAGGAGCAAAGCAGATTATTCTACAAGAAAGAAACCATATAATACATATAGGTATATAGATATATATATATATATATATATATATATATATATATATATTTTAGGCAATTCCATATTATTGAAAAACTCCAAATTTTATTGTATAGTTGATTTATTCATATAATTCAATGTCTTATGTATAATATTTTGTTATTAAGTGTTTTATTTATAAATTAGAGTAGTTTAATATTTAAGTGGTTTTATTTATAAATTAGAGTAGTATAATATTAAGTGTTTTTTATTTAGATAATTCAATGTTTTCACATAGTATTTTGTTATTGACCGTTTTCATTTAGCCACTAGATTAGTTTAATATTAAGTGTTCTTATTTATGAAATTAAGTAGGTGTTTCACTCAGTAGTTAAAAGTTAAGTAATTTAATCGTAGCACTAGGTATCTTCGCTCTAAGCAATCTACTTATCAATTATGTAAGTGATTTGATGACCACTATTAAATATCAATTATTAATTAAGTTGCGGATTCTATTCTGTGCAATCTTAATTCTACACCTCTCAACTTCGATTTTCACTCTTTTGTCACCACTTCACTTCTATCTTTCAACTGCAGCCTTCAACTTCTATATTTCAACTGTTGCCTTCTATATTTAAGCTGCTGTCTTCAACTTCTATATATCAACTGTTGCCTTCTATATTTCAACTGCTCTCTTCAACTTCTATATTTCAACTGTTTCTACTTCTGTGTGTTATTGTCTTTCGTATGTGATGCTAATGTAGCGATGTGTTAGCATCCCACAACCGGCCTTCCTGACGTTATATTCGCCCTCGAATGTTATTCCCACTTTTTCATCATGTCCACTACAGTTGTCGTGTTCTTAGGCCCCTCTACATTTCCTATCCTTTCAACCTCATACCTACCATGATTTAATTTTTTTAAAACTTTGTATGGGCCAAGAAATTTCGGCCTCAACTTCATTCTTCTTCACTCTTTTGCGATCGTATTCTTTGCGGTTTTCCTGTTGAATTTGCGCAATGTTTTCTTTGGCCTCATCTCTTATTTTATCTCGTTCTACATCTAACTCTTCGATAGCTAAATCTTTAAGTAATTCGCAAATATCCTTGTCTTCTTGCCTTCTCATATCTAATCCGGTTAATAGTTTAAATGGTGCGAATTTGGTGCTTCTGGGTGGTGTGTTGTTCATTGTTTGTTGTATGCGGTTCACGTGTTTGTACCAATTTTCAGGATTTTCTCTGCACAGTTTTGATAGCATGGTTACTATTGTGTTATGCATTCTCTCGACTTGTCCATTTCCCCTTGGCGCCCCTGTTGCTATCACGAGGTGTTGTATGTTTTGGGAACTGCAATATTCCTCAAACTGATTCGACGTAAATGCTGTACCTCTATCTGTAATTATTCTTTTCGGATTCCCAAATGTTACAGCTTGCTTCGTTAAGCGATCTATTACCTCATTCGTGCCTGTACTCTTGGTGGGGTACAGCCACACGAATTTGGAGAACGCGTCTACCACTACTAATATATGGTTATACTGTTTTCGTGTAGATTCCATCGGACCTACGTGGTCCATGTGATATGTCACTAATGGCTTGTCGGCCTTATCAATAGGACTTAAAAATCCTTCCTTTCGTCCCTTTTTCGCTTCTGTCACTAGGCATTCTACACAACTTTTGACAACGCGATCTACTTTACTCGTCACGTTCGGAATGTAGTATGCTTTTTGTAATAGTTCTTGTGTTTTGCGCGTCGCGAAATGTCCCTGCCGATGGGCTAGTTGGATTATTTCGTGTTCCATTGAACTTGGTACCACGATTAGTTCATTATTTGGATCTTTATGCATTATGTCGTACTTCATAAAATAGTCTTCATATGGCCCTGTTTCTAATATTTTTCTGACTGCTTTTATCCATTCGTCTTGCAATTGTGCCTGTTTCAATCTATGGGATAAGGAGTCTTCTAATAGTAAACAGGTTAATCGACTTAGTGCATCTACATGTCTCATTCTGGATCCTGGTCTGTGCTCTATGGTGTAGTTGAATTCTTGCAAGAAAAGTGCCCATCTTGCTACCCTATGTGGTACATCCTGTTTACGCATCGTTAATGCGAATGCATTACAGTCTGTAACAATTTTGACTGGTATACCTAGTACAAACATTCGCCATTTCTTTAGTGCCTCAATCACTGCCAGGACCTCTAGCTCGTATGAGTGATAGTTCTGTTCTGCTGAAGTTGTCTTCCTACTCATATATTCTATGGGGTGCAATTGTGAATCTTCGCCCTTTTGGAGTAGCACTGCCCCGTATCCATAAAGGCTGGCATCTGTGTGGACTTCTGTATATGCTTTTGGGTCGAAAATTTCAAGTTCAGGCGGATTTACCATTGCTTGTTTTAATTGTTCAAACGCTAAAATTTCTTCGTCCCCCATTTTGAATTTAACCTCTTTTCGCAATAGGTTAGACAACGGTCTTGCTACTGATGCATATCCTGGGATAAATCGATATGAAGTAAGTCCAAGGAATCTCTGTAGCGTTTTTACATTTGTTGGTGTTGGAAAATTTCTTACGGCTCGTGTTTTTTCAGTTGATGCTAAGACTGTCGAGTTTTCGAAAACGTATCCCAAAAAATTTATTTTCCTTTGCAAAAATTGGCATTTTTCCCACTTAATATTTAGTCCATTTCTCGCTGCGACTTCTAAAACCTTTTCTAACTTTCTAGTGCCCTCGTCTTCGTCTTTCGATGGTATCACGATGTCGTCCATGTAAATAATTAATGTCCCGTCGTTAAAAAGCTCTCTGAAAACTGACGCTATATATCGGCAAAATACGGCAGGGGAATTCGAAATTCCAAACGGTACGAATTTGAATTCGTATTGACCTTTGTTAGTGACAAAAGAAGTATACTTCTGAGAATCTTGCTCGATTGGTACGTGGAAAAAGCCGTTTCGCAGATCTAAGGTGCTGAAAACGCTGGCTCCTTTCAACTTGTGAATGATGTCATCTATTATTGCCATTGGAAAATTGTCCCGAATGATTTTCTCGTTTAGTTTTCTAAAATCGCAACATAAACGCTTTGAACCATCTTTTTTCTTGACTAACACCACTGGGGCCGAATATTCTGAACTGCTTGGCACTATAATACCTTCCTCTAACCATTCTTTGACTTGATTGTCAATTGCACTCTGATCCGAATGTGGTACTCGGCGAGGTCTGTGTACTACAGGGATATCATCTTTAAGGACAATTCTCATCTTCACGGGGTAAGTATTTGGTTTTACTGGCTTATATTTTTTAATTCTGTTCTTGATCTTTTCTTGCGTCTTCCTGTTAAGGTGTTCTAGTTTTATTTCGTCTTCTTTGAAGTCTCCGTTAGCTGCTGCATGCAATATTTCCGCAAAATTATTATTAAGTTCTGCGATTGGATTGATGTCCATCGTTCCCTTTTCTTCGAGTACTGATGCTGTAGAACTGTGTTCTTTAGTCCTTAGCAATGACCATTCTTGTATTTTTTGCCGAAATTTTGCCCCTTTGTCGTCTATTATTAGATCTACTTGACTTAATACATCGTTACCTATTACAGCTGAATACAATATGTCCTTTTCCCTCGCTACGTGTACATTTATTACTACTTCAGCTGTGTTTAATTTGATGAGTGTTTTGAAGCTACCTAACGTTCTTATGGTTTTACCCCCTATTCCTGTTAATAATTTGTAATTCGGTTCCAATTCTATATCGCTCAGTGATATTAAAGTGTCGTATCGCATAACACTTATGTCGCTTCCTGTATCTACAATTGCTGAGATTTTCCTTCCGTTAATTTCAATTTCTGTAAAAATTCTTCTGGAAGAGGATGCTATATCATCAGCTATTGTATGGACATTATTATTACCTCCGGTTATGTTGCTGTTTCCGCCTCTGTTGTTATTTCCGACTCTGTTATTGATTCCAACTCTGTTGTTATTTTCATGTTCTCGTCTTCCATTGTTCTCATTGCTCATGCAATTGAATGATTTGTGGCCGAATTGTTTACAGTTGAAGCATTTCACTTCAGATTTCTTACATTCATTTGCCAAATGACCTCTGTCTCCACATTTAAAACAGCGTTTATCCATCTTTGTGTTTGCAACTTTCGCTGACTCGAAAACGAACCCCTTTGAGTTTGATGACTCTCCGGCTGCCCTAATTTTCTCGTACGTTTTCAGTTTTTCTTTCAGATCATCTATATTCCGGGCTTGGAATAAAATTGCCTTGTTGATGTTTGAATCCTTGATTCCCTGAATAAAGTAGTCTATAAGACTCTCATCATCGATCTTAATTGGGTTACCGATCTCCTGAAGACTATATAAATATTCGCGGTATGTTTCGTTATATTTTTTCCGTCTGTTCGACAAAAGCTTATGGATCTCTAATGATGACAACTTGGTGCCAAATTCTTTTGCCAGTGAACTTTTCAGGGTTGGCCAATTCGTTATGTCAGATTGGCTTCTGACATAAATTTTAGCGGCTCCCTTTAGCAGTTGCTTAGCGTAAATAAATTTCCGCAAATCATCCCAAGCGACCGTAGTTGCGACGTCCTCGAATTCCTGTAGCCAACGGTCAACATCCGGCTGACCATCCCCGGAAAAAGCTGACACCGAATCCTGAATATCGCGTAGTGTGAATATAGCCCTGCTTGTTGTTACTACGCGGTCGGTCGCTGAAGCTGCATCTCCATAATCGGAGTCTGTTTCCCCTGTCTCTTGTCTTAGCCCTAAATACGCTATCAGCCTATTCTGTAGTTCTACTTTGTTGCCGTTTTTGGCTTGGTCGAGTTCCCCTAACTTCATTTTTAGTTCTTCATTGGTCATACCTAAAATTTCTTCAATTTTCATCGTGATGGTCGGTGTTTTTACAATTTTGTTATAAAAAAAATTTTACTTTATGGCAAACGTTTATGTTTTGTGGTAAATTATTATTAAATTTACGCGATATTAAATAATATGTGGTTAAATACAAAGTTTAATGATTTTGTAATTAAATGTTTTTTTTTTTTTAGAGTTTATGTTAAGCTGGAAGTAAAGAAAGAATATACATATATTCTTATTTCTTCACTATTTCTTTTTAATTTCTTTAACTTTCTTCTTAAAATTTCTAATATTCTTTCTCCACCTCCTGGCTGCACAATTTGATCGAAATAAATGTATGATCAAAATATTTGAAATAAATACAACTTCTAGTAAGTAATTTGGAAATATTTGATGAATTTTGTACCTCGTCTTCGTTATATTGGTTGTTATCTTCTTCTTCTAATCTTAGATTACGTAATTCTCATTAACATCTCTCGTCTAAAACTTCTAAGAATATTTTAATGATAAAATATTTTCATCAACTTCTCTATCTTCATCAAAACTTCAAAACTTTCATCACAACTTCTAAATTAATTCATCGCTCTTTCAAATAATTTCATCAAAACGTCTAAATATTTCTCCAAACTTTATCAAAACTTCCAAATTATTTCATCAAACTTCCAAAATTTCATCCAAACTTCTATAGGATTTTATCAAAATGTCTAAAACATTTTCCAAAACTTCCAAATTACTTTATTAAACTTTCAAATATTTTCATCAAAACTTTTGTAACATTTTTTTTTTCATATAACTTTTATATGACTTCAAAATTATCATATATTTTATCTTACATTTGTTTTGATTTTTATTTGTAATTAAAAAATTTTTATATATTGACAGTGTTCCCATATACCGTGTATATTTTCAAAAAATCGTTTATTTAATTATAATTTTAATTCTAATGTAGAGCAAACTATTACGTTTTATTTTTAATTTAACATTTACAATATTAAAAGTTATTTAATTAATTTTAAAATTTTTATTTGAGCACTATTGCTTAAAGACAGAATAATTTTTGATTTTAAAGATTTACTTCTTTACTTCATTGTAGATCATATGTTTGTTTTTATGAACAATTCTTTACTCTATATATGTATGAACATACTTATGTTTGTACATATGTATGTCTCCGTATCATCTAGTCAATCTACACAATTGTGTTCATATAAATTTAAATGCATAAACAACCCCTATTTTGCCATTTACTTTCATCTAAATGTATGTACATAACTTTGTTTATATATTTCCTAAGTTTATTCTTATTTCTTAAAATTCAATTATAATACATAGTTACCATACATACATATAATTTGTGCTCATGCACCTGCGTCTACTTCTCAGTTATTCACGTCCACTGCTTTCCTGCGCAAGCCGCTGCCATTTGTGGATTTTTTTTTCTCGTTGGGTGTAAATCAGGAACAAATTGGTTTTTATTCGCTGCCAATGTTACAAATATGTATATACGTATGTGCGTGTGCTTTTTCACTGTTTGGTTTTCGTGTTAAAGTACATATGTATATTTGCAGCGTAACTTAACATTCTTGTTTGTCACTATGCTATTATTTTCTTGTGTGGTCTCTTGTATGTACATATGCAGATGTATGTATGTATACATACATATTTTTTGGTTCACTTGTGTTGTTGCAGAATTGTCGCTATGTTGTCTTCGAAGTTTCTTATACATACATACATATGTACATATATAATGATTCTTTACTTATTTTTAGCAATTTCAGGTTTGTACCGCTATTCAGTTTTTCCACTGGTTTACTTAAATCGTTGCAACCAAGGTTTTTTTTTTTTGTTTTGCGGGTATAGTTTTCTCAAAACACTTTTGTTTCAGACTTTTTGAAAATTTGATTTTTAAGTCACTTAGTTGTGTATGTATATGATTGTTATTGGTTTTATCGGTTGAGCCCCCATTTGTGGATTTTAGGCAATTCCATATTATTGAAAAACTCCAAATTTTATTAGTATAGTTGATTTATTCATATAATTCAATGTCTTATGTATAATATTTTGTTATTAAGTGTTTTATTTATAAATTAGAGTAGTTTAATATTTAAGTGGTTTTATTTATAAATTAGAGTAGTTTAATATTAAGTGTTTTTTATTTAGATAATTCAATGTTTTCACATAGTATTTTATTATTGACCGTTTTCATTTAGCCACTAGATTAGTTTAATATTAAGTGTTCTTATTTATGAAATTAAGTAGGTGTTTCACTCAGTAGTTAAAAGTTAAGTAATTTAATCGTAGCACTAGGTATCTTCGCTCTAAGCAATCTACTTATCAATTATGTAAGTGATTTGATGACCACTATTAAATATCAATTATTAATTAAGTTGCGGATTCTATTCTGTACAATCTTAATTCTACACCTCTCAACTTCGATTTTCACTCTTTTGTCACCACTTCACTTCTATCTTTCAACTGCTGCCTTCAACTTCTATATTTCAACTGTTGCCTTCTATATTTAAGCTGCTGTCTTCAACTTCTATATTTCAACTGTTGCCTTCTATATTTCAACTGCTCTCTTCAACTTCTATATTTCAACTGTTTCTACTTCTATGTGTTATTGTCTTTCGTATGTGATGCTAATGTAGCGATGTGTTAGCATCCCACATATATATATACCTAAATAAACTACATTTTTGATAATCATCGAAAAATCAACTAACAACAACGAATAAAATAAATTATATATACATACATATATATAAAATAAAACTTATTTTGTGGACAATCAGCGAAACAAAAATACCAGCAAGGAAAAATTTTTGATTATAATCACCATGTTAAAGACGTCGTGGATTTACTCCCTAAAGAAGGATGAACTGGTACAATACCTGACTCAGTTTGAACTCGAGATAACAGGCACAGTCGAAGAGTTGAGAAAACGCTTCGCCAAGTTTGTTTCATCAGACCACGAGGATGCTCAACGTACAACTTTACTGGCACTTCAAAATAAACACGATTGTGGCACTACTTCATCAACTAAGCTACAATTACCCGAGGGTGCGACGGGGAATACACCAGATTCACCAGGTAAATGCGAACTACCTGGGACATCCCGCCAAAACACACCCCACGATTTTCCCCAGAAGACAACCGTAGAACATCGGATTATGGTCATTGATACCATCAGAAGATGGGGTCTGAAATCCGATGGAGGTAAGAATCCCTTAGAATTCGTCGAGCGAGTGGAAGAATTAGCGGGTACGTATCAAATAAATTTACGTGATGTTTTAAAAGTAATCAATGAGTTTCTTCGAGATAAATCATTGCTGTGGTATAGGAACAATAATAAAAACTGGACAGAGTGGGAAGCGTTTAAACACGATCTATGTGATTTCTTTTTACCGCCACGCTACTTTGAAAAACTAGAAGACGAAGTACGAAAGCGAGTCCAGCGGCCACGTGAGCCGTTCAGAGAGTATGTCTTGGCATTGCAAAATTTAATGCGCCCCACAAACCTCACGGTTGCACAACGTGTGGAACGCATTTTCCGCAATGCCCAACCCGACTACCAACGATACATTCGCAGAATCGATTTTTCAACACTCGAAGAGTTAATACGACTGGCCACAGATTTTGAAAGCATCCCCACGAACTCTGCTCCACCCCACAACGAACATAATCGTATGGTTCTCCACCACTCGACAACAAATCCACATATTGAACCCGAAGCTCCGTCTCGAAGAAATGGGACGTCAATACGATGGGAAGATGACAAAGTAAAAGCCACCATTTGTCTTGACCAGAACTTAGTCACCGCCATAATTGATACGGGTGCAACCCGAAGCTTCGTCAGACCAGCATATATCAGACTGGTAAAGAAGCCAATATATGTAGAGGTTGACATCGACGTCATTTTGGCCGACGGCTCTAAAAGGATAGTATCACGCGCAGTGAAGTGTCCTATAACCCTGGGAAATCGGACTGCCTTTCACGAATTTCTCATCTTACCTGGGGCGACTGAACATATTTTGTTGGGGCTAGATTTTCTGAAAAATTTCGATACCAGCATATCCTGTGTCGGTTTAACCGCTACCTCCAAACTGTGTGCGACGGTAAACTGGTGTCAGGGTAATTCAGATGACCAGTTAAGCCCTACTGACGTGGGTACTCCACCAGCGGAAATCACAACCCCGATCAACAAGCAGACTATACTGCAGCAACAGATCGATGATTTTCTCGCACACGAGTTACCAAAATTTCAACAACTTAAAGGCTTATCTACGGCAGCATCACATTCAATCGTTACAAAGGACGGCATAAAAACTGATCCAGAAAAAATTCAGGCCGTGGCACAGATGACCCCCCCTACCAACGTAAAAGACGTCAGACGCTTCTTAGGAATTGCGTCTTGGTATCGTCGTTTTGTGCCCGATTTCTCCACCATATCTCGACCACTCACTGACTTACTAAAAAAAGGCAAACACTGGAAGTGGGGAAGTGAACAACAAACACCAGTACTGGCGTGTCCAGATTTTTCCAAACCGTTTGTGCTACAAACCGATGCTAGTGACTTCGGATTAGGAGCAGTCCTCACTCAGGAACTAGAGGGGACTGAACATGTAATCGCCTACGCTAGCCGCCATCTAAACGCCGCCGAGAAAAACTACTCAGCCACTGAAAAAGAGTGTCTGGCCATCGTATGGGGCATTCGGAAAATGCGTCTATACCTGGAGGGATACCACTTTAAAGTTATCACCGACCATCTAGCCCTCAAGTGGCTGAATACAATTGACAACCCTATGGGCCGGCTTGCCAGATGGGCGTTAGAATTGCAACAGTTTAACTTTGAAATTATTTACAGAAAAGGCCAACTCAACAAAGTTGCGGATGCACTTTCCCGACAACCACAGGCTGAAGTTAACAGCTCCAAAGCTTGCTCGAGGGGGTGCGTCAACGCCCTGAAGAATTTCCTGACTACAGCGTTATCAATCACCAACTCTACAGGCATTTTGCCAGAGAATTGAATAATGAAGATAGTTACCCCTGGAAATTATGCGTGGCCACACCCCAGCACCCCACACTACACAAGATAGCACAACGGTATTATTGGCCAGGTATGGCCCGTGACGTCAGCCGTTATGTGCGGAATTGTGTCAGCTGTCAACAATATAAAGTGTCACAACAACAACCGGCAGGTAAGATGCTTACACGTGTACCCGATGAACCGTGGTCACTTGTATGTGTCGATTTTGTCGGACCCTTACCCCGTACTCGTCACGGAAACACTACATTACTAGTGTTCTTCGACTATTTTTCGAAATGGTGTGAATTAATCCCCATGAGAAAAGCCACGGCCGAAGGGGCTGTGAAGGCTTTCCGTGAGAGGATCCTCGCCCGATATGGCGTGCCTAAAGCCATCATCACGGACAACGGTACTCAATTCACATCACGCGTTTTTCAAAAATATCTACACGACGTAGGTATTATTCAGCAGTTTACGGCCCCCTACACTCCCCAGGAGAATCCTACGGAGAGGGCCAACTGCACTATCAAAACAATCATCGCACAGTTCGCCGGAAAACAACATGCTTCATGGGATGATCTCTTACCCGAAATCATGCTCGCCATCAATACAAGCATGACTGAATCCACAGGATACAGTCCGGCATACCTTACACAAGGGAGGCAACCACGGTTACCAAATGCGCTGTACGACCAAGTCATGGTCGGTACAGGAGCTCATCAGCTGTCGCCCGAAGAACGGGCCACAGAACTAAAAGAAATTTTCGACATTGTTCGAAACAATCTACCAAAAGCGACTAATAAACAACGCCACCACTACAATCTGCGCCGCCGCAACTGGCGACCTCAGATTGGAGAGTATGTTTTAGTTAAACAGCATCCGTTGTCCAATGTTATAGACAACTTTGCAGCCAAATTAGCACCAAAATATGGGGGACCATGGGTGATTGAAAAATTCACCTCCCCCGTAATATTAGAAATTCGCAGTATAGAAACTAACAATCGGCGCACCGCGCACATTAGCGAATTAAAGCCATTTCATAAACAAATATAGTAACTAATTGTTTTCTTTTCGTAGATTTCACCGGCAATCAACACACTCAATAAACGTGCCGAATCAATGACATCATCATCATCATCTGCAACAACTTCATCAGCCTCCTCGTCTACATCGACAACATCCACAGCCAAGTCATCAGTATTTTCAGCGCAATCGAAGGACAGTGTAGGGCTGCCGGAAGCATCATCGCGACCGACAACACCACCCCTACCGACAAAACCCATCACCATAACGCGCCATCAACTGCCAGAAGTCCTGCAGAGGGAGCTGAATGAAAGAATGTCTCGACCACTGCGGCCTACAAGATAGAAGTTATGTCGATGCATCCACAACCAATGCTTCCGGATAACCTTATTCCGAGATGAGCGTTGTCAGATTTGGTGGACCCTGGACGCTGAGAGGGGAGAGGCAGTGTGACGACAAAAGTCCTAAAGTCGTTTTTGCCACACTGGTTTTAATAACAAAAACCCAATTGCCTGACTTTTGTAAATGAATTTCTTTATATTATTATTTTTATGAATTAGATAATTTTTATTAATGAATATAAATACTATTTTATGAACTTATTAGAAATAATACCCGATATGGTAGTATTAAGATAATTATATTTAATCATTTGAACTTAACGGAAAAATTAACTACCAGCACTGGTAGTCATGATATAAATAGTAACTTACGTTTATACACAGCGCTGAACAACACAATCATCGAACAACTGATCACGTACACAACTCGTGCACAACGTATGGGTGCGGTTGTGTGTGTATCTTGTGTGTGCCAGCAATTTGCTATAAAAGGCGACACATTCGTTGATTGAGGGGAGTTGGTTGGCAGCTGCTAATGTGGTAAGAGCTCTTATTAAACTTGTTTACTAAGAGGGATTAATACATTTTTTGTATAGACTAAGGATTCTATTGTGGTGGGTCTTAGCACGGCCACAATTGGATTTTTAGTAGAAGGAGGTTGACTAGCGGTGTGGGTCTAAGCACGGCATCGGTAGGCAACATCCTTCGATACAACCGGTTGTAATTAACTCTAAGAGAAATACCGCGCTCTATTGTGGTGGGTCTAAGTACGGCTACGGTAGAGATTTCGTCATATTTCTCTTTCATCGAACGTGCTCTATTGTGGTGGGTCTAAGCACGGCTACAATAGGGATATCGTTATCCAATCAAGAGACGTCACCAGAGATGAAGAGAACGACTATAAACAACTCTCAGAGAAAATAACCACATACCGAAACAGAATCTATATATACATAAACAGAAGAGTAAATAAAGTGATAAGATTTATAACGTATTCTAAAGAATTCCGAAGTCTTTTTATTACTCTTACTCAAAAACCGAATAAAACACAATCTAGTAACGACCCTGGACAACGCTGAGCCTACCCCAGCTTCAAAGCGAGAAAACGTGTCGTTACAACCTATATGTTTTGTTTAAAACTAGGATTGGGACGACGATAATGAGCAATTTCTTCCCCTTTGGAACTATCCAACCGATTTTAATGATACTCAAAACACATATAGATCGGCACCAAAAAATATACATACGCCATGGTGTGTTGCAAATTAGGATGAAGAGGGTTGTAATGGGCAATTTCCTCCCCATTGAAACTATCTATCCGATTTTGATGAAACTCAAAACACATATAGAAGACCGAAGCTTGCCATGAAACTTTAACTTAACTTTAACTATATTTAGCTGGTTTTAATATATGCACATATGGCCATTAAAATTGGTATAACCCTTATAATCTGGGAAAATTAATGCCAGCCGGCAACTGAAAATTTGTGGTTGCCAGAAAGACTCTAAATAGTAACTGAAACTGTGACCTCTCAGTTGCCAGTTGCCATCTGTAATACAATTGTCAGCAACTGACAACGCATAATTTTTTTTCGATTTTGTGTGAACAAATAGTCGATCTTCGTTAACAGATACTGCCTGCAGCGTTAGACTAAGTAAAAATAACAATAAAAAAGTAACATTTTGAATTAATTAACATATGAGAAAAAAATACGAAATTTACTTGTCCATAAAAATATGTAGGAGGTATGTTCAAAAGAAAAGGTGGAGTTTGAATTTTTTTTAAGTATTTATTCATTCATCAATATCCATTTTTTCCCCTTCAAAGTAATAATGCACTTAATCCAGCGCTTCTTCTAATCCTCGAAGCACTTCTGAAACTCGGTATGGCCATCAGTTCGTTCTTCGATTCTGACTTTATCTCATCAATTGTGGCAAAACGCTTTCCTTCCATTGGTCTCTTCAGTTTTGGGAATAGGAAAAAGTCGCAGGGAGCCAAATCAGGTGAATAAGGTTGTTGAGGCATGATTAGGGTGTTGTTTTTAGCCAAAAAATCTTGAAAAAGCATTGATGTGTGAGCTGGTGCATTATCGTGATGCAGAATTCATGATTTTTTTCTCCACAATTCCGATCGTTTGAGCCGTATTGATTCACGCAAACGTTGCATAACTTCCTTGTAGTATTCCTTATTACCCTTACGACATATTGGCGAGAACTCATGATGCACCACGCCATTGTAATCAAAGAGAACAGTGAGCAAATCCTTCACGTTTGATCGAACTTGGCGTGCTTTTTTCGATCATCATCAACATTTTCTCGGCCTTCTGTAAATCGCTTGTACCACTTTTAAACACTTTTTGAACTCGTCGAATGCCAGAGTCAACGTTTCAAGTGCCTTTGAGCACTTTTTTCCATTTTTAACGCAAAATTTAAAACATATTTTTTGATCCATTTCTTCAAAAGTCAAAAATCGAAGAACACACACAAACGTGACTTATCTTTTCAGTTGTCAACAACAAATTACTAATCCAAATGCGCTGATAATGCCAACATATAAGTAACACATGTGTACTAACATAACAAAAAATTTTTTCGATAATCAAATGTACACTAAACATGTGTATACAAACAAGTATTGGAAATGCAGTTCTAACATGTTACATACCAAATACTACAAGTATAAATGACAAACAGTCATAGGACTGTTGTTGTAAAACTTCGCTCACAATAACATACTCTACTCAACAAACTAATGGTTTAACTTTTATTCCTTTGTGCAAGACAACATTCGCTTGTTTATTATTGAGAGAGAACCTCTTGTACAATAAGTATTAGTGGGGGTTTGTGTTACAATAAGTAAATTGATCACATTGGTGTCGGCAAGTACATAAGAACGTTTAATATTTTTTGTGCTTTGTGTAGTGGAAAAAACGTTTAAGAAAGTTTTTTTTTTTTAAGAAAGTGTTTGAAAATGGATAGTGTCGAAATAAAGGAAAAGATTTAAAACTACAAATTAAAGATTTAAAAGACAAATATATACATACATGTACATTATTAGATATGTTTTAAAGATTTGCTTTGTAAAGTATGGTATGTGTATATTTATGAATAAATACATATGTATGTACATACATTGATAAAAATTACAAAAATTAACATATCAAAAATAATATATCAAGTGTTTTATAAAAATTAAACATCAAAGTTATTAAAAATCTAGTTGAAAAATTAATAACGTGTGAAAATATAGTGAGAAAAAAAAACTGTAAAAAGTGGTACAGTTGCATCAAAATTACCAAAAACAATATCCTGGAAAAATAACATTTAAGAAACCATAAAAAATTGAACGAAGAATGTAAAGAAAAAAACAGTTGGAACAAAAAAAAAAAAATAAATTGGTACGAAAACGAAAAAAAACAAAAAATTAATCTTAAAAGTAAAATGGGAAAAACTAGAAATAAAAAAGTACATTCACGTAAAATAATACGATTTGAAAAACCTAAAAATTAAGAAGACAAATAAGAGTTAAAATAACTGTAGAAAAAAAAACATAAAAAGAATTGAAAGTGAAAAAAACTGTCGAACAGAAAAAAATAAAAAAAAAAAACGAAAAAAAGTGAGACATAGAAAAGAATAAAACAAGAGTGGAAAATGTTAACAAAAATAAATTGAGATACGAAAATAAAACTACATACAATATATACATAGGTACCTACGTAAAAGGAAAAACATATATGTATGTATGTATAATATTGTACAACTAATTTAAATACATATATGTACATAAACAAAAGTTATAATAGAGTACAAAAACAAGAAAGATAAATATTGTAATTTAATTAAACAAAAACAAAATATTGATAAAATAAAAATATTAAAAAAAAAATCCAAACAAACAAAATGAAAATGAATACGTACAATAAAGAAACAGTGATGGAAAGAGAAACTGAAACAGAAAAAGCCGAATTGGAAGAAAACAAAAACAAAACAAAAAAATACGGAGAAAAATTATCATAAAAACCAGATAGAAACGAAAATTAAAACTGCAACAAAGGCCTACAACATAATAAGCTACAGACACAATAGTAACAACAACAACAAAAATAACACAAGAAGAAAACAGCAACCAACGCAACAATAGAGAGATGACAGGCCTAAGCAACAAACCACAACATGGGTATTATTAAATAGTTTTAAGATAATTATACATACATACATATATGTATATACTAGTGATGTTACGAATACTCGTATTCGTATTCCACTATTCGCCTGTTTTAAGATATTCGTATTCGTATTCGCCAAATTCAAGCGAATATTTTTCGAATAATTTTCCCATACATTTTTCAAAAAAAAAATCATACAAAAGTTTAAAAAAAGTACATAAAATGTAAAAAAATATATTAATTTTTTATTAAAAAACCCATTATATTTCACGCAGAGTAAGAAAAACGAAATCTGAAAGTATGTAAGTAAAATAATTAAAAAATGTTCTGTAGAGGTTTTCAAATTCGGCATCTTAATGCAATAATAATGTTAAATCACTATTTTTTTTTTTCATTTATAGTTACTAACGCAAGGCAGGGATTTTTACTAATTAAATTTGATATATAAACCTCAAAAGAAATATTCGTATTCGTATTCGGTGAATACTGTTTTAAATATTCGTATTCGTATTCGCGAATACTAAAAATCGATATTCGTAACATCACTAGTATATACACATATATTTATTTCTTAACATTTTCTTACACACATAAATACATACATACTCCAACACAAAAACATACACACATAAATAACACAAAAAAACATACAAAAGAAAAAAAAAATAAAAACTTGAAATGAGAAAAATGCTTTTGCGTTCTTTTATATTGGAAGTGAAACAATAAGCTACCCTGAAGGAATCCTGGGGGCAAGTGTCTCCAAGTCACCACTTTTGTCTACAATATTGGTGACTATTAGGCGACATTGTCAATAAAGCGTCTACAAATTTAAATTTGGCTTTGATGACAAAAAAATTTGTGGTGGTGAAAGATGGCAGATAATGTGTCGGTTAAGGTGAAAAAATATGCATTTTCACTATCGACATCTGCTTTAGAAAAGCACCAAAAGCGTAGACTATAATTTCTTAATTGAACTAGTAAATCAATGGTTCCAATGTCTACATATGGTCCCAAAAGAACTACCTTGTTCCAATGTCAGTAGTGGATTTTCAATGACACGCAAATGTTAAATGTCTATAGTAAGTAACATTGTCTGGGGTATGATAAGTCACTAGTACTGGTGACAATGTCAGTATTGAATCAGTACAGTTTCACTATAGACATTTCCTGCAGGGTATATATATGTATGTATGTATGTATATTAGGGTGACCACAAAAAATCAATGTCGGAATCTTGTTCGTCTCAAATCCCCTTTCCAGATATTGGGATAGCCAAAATTTGAGCCCGATTAAACGACGGTAACACGTGGCGCTCGTGGTATTAAATTAATAACTGACTTCAACGACCTTCTGACAAAAGATGAAGAACAAAAGCAATATGTCCTGCAAGTTGTAAGCAAATGCCGAGCATTGTATTCCGACGTTTCAAAAAGTACTTTAATAAAAGCTCTATAATAAATTGGATAACTATGTAATATTATCGAATATATCCCTGATTTTTATATATTAAAATAAAAATGTTCTTGAATTTAACTGTATTACTTGTGTTTTTTATTACATTTCTACTTTAAACTCAAAAATATACCAAAAAAATTAAAAATTTATCACATAATAACATAATATATGAAGTATGCTCCTGGTGGCACCAGCAGGTCACGTTTTCGGAGCTAAAGGCTGCCGTAACTCGGTTTGACTCAGAGTTACAACAATTTTGTTCATAACATAAATTTTGAAGAACAAAATAAGCTATCTTTTGTGATATCGTGCGTGTTTTTATTATTTACCGTTCTCGAGTTATGGCTCAATACGTCAACTTTTTGGCCAAAAAATTCGTTTTTTTTCAAATTTTGAGCGACGAGCGCCACGTGTTACCGTCGTTTAATCGGGCTCAAATTTTGGCTATCCTAATATCTGGAAAGAAGATTCGTTTTGGCCGGTTAAGACGAACAAGATTCCGACATTTTTTTTGCCCCATATAAGTTGCGGTCACTCTAATGTATATGTGCGTAGATAAAAATATGTATGGATAAATATATATGTACATATGTACATATAAATGAACATATATATAATAGACATACATACATATATGTGTATAAATAAACACACACACACATATATATATATATATATATATATATATATATATATATATATATATATATGTATGTAAATAAATATATATGTGTGAGTAAACATACATATATATTAAAGGACTGCATGAAACTTAATAATGATGATCATGAAACTTTCATCATTATTTTTTATTCATTCGTTTCTATTCAATACCGATGAATAACTATGAACAGAGAACAATCAACAAACGATAGTGAAGAGACGAGCGTAATGAAGTTTGTGTGTTCACTTATACAAGAGCGAACGAACATTTACAAATGTGAAACCGAACATGTCTTGAATAAATATCCATAATGTTCATGCAAAAACAATATGCTCTCAAAGATTAGTGTTGCCAGTTGTAGGAAAAAGGAAAATCATTTAAGAAATACGTTAAACATACACATTGCACTAAATCCCAAAAAATAAGGCAAAAAACTTAAAATTTACAGTTTAATCATTAATGATTTATTTCATTTATTAACGTTTATTGAAGGTTTATGTTATTTAGAAATGCAAATAGCAAACTAAAATACATATTGAATTTGATTTACTACTAGTGTTCGTATTATGAATAGTATATACATACATACGTATATGCGTGTAAAAGCTAAAACTTGAAATTACATATGCAAGTAATTACACATGGCAGCGCATGCAAAAGATTACATGATTTCACCAAATTGGCAACATTACTAATGCGTATTAATAAGAAACTGTGAGATGAGAGCGAGAACTTCGAATAAAAATCGTTTCAATGAACAAACTCTTTGTGTTAACGAAGTGAAACAAAATGTTCTCACTCATACTATGAACAAAGCAACAGTTTGTTTGGTGTTCTGATTTTTATTCGAAATAGAGTTTTAGTCAATGAACATATGACCACGTTCACGCAGCCCTATAATATATATACAAGTAGACATATACATACATATATTTTAATGAATTTTTTTTGTCTCGGGACAAATTAGAAAAAATAAAAGAAAACAAACCAGAATGATAATAACAAAGGTCTGATTTTGATTATGAAATTTTTAAAGAATTACTTAATCAGTTTTATAACGTAAAGAAAAGAATTTTTCAAAACAGGCCTATGTCCACAAATATAGATAAAGTAAATGAATACATTTCAATTTTAATAGCTAGTTACAATTCAATTTTAAACTACGCAGAAACTAAATCGAATGGTTTACCTGAAGATTATATAAAGAAAATTTTTTTTCCAAAATCAATTATTGTAGAGAAATGTTATATAAAATTTCCGAGAGAGACAGGTTTGTTAGTACTTGTGGATAAAAACGTTATGATAGAAAAGTTAAGACACAGATTTTAAAAATCTTGATTCGCAAAGTGTACAGATCATTATTTCAGAAGATAGTAAAGAAAATGGGAAGAAAATGGCAACCACTGAACAGAAAAAATATTTTATCACTATGTGTGCTTCGATAATTCGAGAAAATTATGATGGAGATCCATTAACGTTGCAATCATTCCTAGATAAAATCGACCTAATAGAGGATTTTACTGATCAAAACATACAAAATACTTTTTTTAAGTTCATTAAATCGAAACTTGAAGCCAAGGCTCGCGAAACATTACCAGACAATGTTAGTACAGTAGAAGATATTAAGATCGCTTTGAAAAATGGAATCAAACCAGAAAGTTCGAAGGTTATTATAGGCAAAATTGCAATCTTACAGACTTCGCTAAGCAAGCAGAAGAACTTGCCGACTCACTCAAACGCTCGTTAGTCGTGGAAGGTATCACGAAAACAAAAGCCCATGAAATGGCGATAGAGCAGACAGTTAGTGTTTGTCGTCTAAATGCAAAATCTACTTTGGTAAAGTCGATATTAGCATCATCTGTTTTTAAAGATCCTAAAGAAGTTGTGGCAAAAATGTTAGTTGAGCAAACAACAGAAAGGGACAACAGGTTCTATCGGTTCAAAGTCATGACAGAAGGATGAATAATGATTTTCGTTTTCACAATAATTCCTATCAAGGTAATAATTCTAATCAATTTAGGAATAATGCATACCAAGCTAATAATTTCAATCAATATCGAAACAGTTTATATCGTAGAAATAATCGCGGTAATTCTCGTGGTAACTGTTACCCTAGAACAAACAATAAATTTAACACTAGTAACCAGTTTCATAACAACTATCGTGGAAGTTCTGCAAATCGTTTTCCGCGCAAAAGTAACAATTCAAGGGCTTCTGTGAGGAGTTTAAACATAGAAGTCCAAGAAGCGGAGTTGGGGGAAGAACAAAATTAACAAAAAACAAAATCATTTTTCACCAGATCTTTTAAGCAACCAACACATTTTAAAATCAGTTTATAGTCTAAATTTAAATTATGCTGACTTCATAAAATTAAATTGCATCGATACAATCCAAACATGTACTCTTCTTGTGGATACACAAGTAGATATTTCTTTAATAAAAATGTTTAGTTTAAATCCAAATACAATTTTGAATCAGAATGAAATAATAGGTATAACCGGAATCACGTCTAATGCAATACTCACGTTAGGGACTATTTGCACAAATATAACTATTTCTGATTATGTAATTCAGCAAAATTTTCACGTTGTTGATGAAGATTTTAACATTCCAGCCAATGGCATCTTAGGAAAAGATTTCCTTAAAGACAATAAGCTAGGTTAGGAGGGCCGTCACATCTGAGACGTGGTGCACTTGGGTCCGTTAATTCGGTCCCTTTATGATACCCTACAGCAGACAGGGCATAGTCAATTGGTTATTCAATTTCCTGTAATTTCCCAGTCGCCGAATCAAACCATCCTGATTGTTGCAAGAAAGAGGATAGGTTGATTAGCACCATGTTCGCCAGACTTTTCAAGAATGTTGAAGCCCTTAGTACTAGCCCTAATGCTATTAAACGCGGGGCATTGACATAGAAGATGAAGAACTGTTTCTTCTTCCTCCTCATCATTACAACTTCTGCAGTAGTCATTGTAACTTAGGCCCATCATTCTGGCATGAGTCCCGAAGCTCCAGTGCCCTGTTAGCACTGTTACCAATTGTCTTATTCGACATTTACCAAGCCTGAGCAGATCGCGAGTTCTGTGCAGGCTGTAGCGGGGCCAAGTGGACCTGGCGACTTGACAGGTGTGCTCTTGTTCCCACCTTTTTGGAGCAAGGTTGTATGATTCCTGCTATATCAATCGCTTGCAGTAATATATAGGAATGCCAACGAAGTGACATATCATCGAGTTGTTCAATGATGCTCCCATTTTGGCAATTTCGTCCGCAATATCGTTTCCAGTGCACTCTGAGTGCCCTGGAATCCAGACTAGCGTTACTCTTGAATGTCTCGCTGTCTCCTTTAAAGATTTGCGGCATTCGTTTACCTCCGTCGATGTAGTGTATACACCATTGATAGCAGCAATGGCCGCTTTGCTGTCGGTAAAAATAAGGATTTCTTCCGATATCCTATAATACCTAAGCCAATTTGCAGCCCTTGTAATGTCCGAGACTTCAGCTTGCAGGACGCTACAGCCATCCCGAAGCCTGAATGGGACCTTAACATCAAAGTTTTCCACATAGAAACCTCCCCCAGTGTTTACGACTCTTTTCGAGCCACCAGTGAACACTTTGGTGGCTCCTACGGTGGCAGGGGGTAAGGAGTGATATTCCCTGTTGGGAACAGTAGATTGAAATAGCCCACCAAAGCAAGGTTCCGGTGGGCAGCGGTCGGTAAAGTCATGGAGCGCTTGATGCTGCCTGAGAATCTTGGAGTGGCCAAGATCGGGTCTCGTCCATGAACATGTATCGTTCAGTCTGATCGCCGCGAACATGTTTTTGGAACGCAAACGGCATCTGCCAACATAAAAATGAAATAGAATATTTTCTTCTGGATAAAAAAACTCGATGTTATGCTGATCTCAGAAACTCATTTGACCTCCTGAAGCTATTTTAGAATTAATGGATATCATTTCTACGATACCAAGGATCCTCGAGGTGGAGCTTGTGGTGGTTCGGGAATCCTAATAAAAACGCGAATGAAACACTACCTGTTAAATGACCTTTGTGAAGAATATCTTCAAGCAATGAACATATGCATTGAAAGTTATTATCAAAAATTTGTAATATCATCTGTTTATTCCCTATATCACTGGGCTTCCGTTTTCTAGCGCCTGGCGACTACAATGCTAAACATACTTTCTGGGGCTCACGCGTAATCACCCGTAAGGGTCGAGTTTTATTTAATACTGTTGAATTGTTTTTGAATTTATACTTTGCAATGCAAATAATTTGCATTTGTTGTTTAAATATTTAGTTTTTAATTACTATAGCTTTGTTTATACTTCAATGTAAAAATTAAATATTTTTTCCTTACTCACATTTTAAAATTGATTGTTAAATAAACTATTTATATATAATCTCTAGAAAATAGATTGTTTTTGTGTTTTTATTCGGCTATATACAAAGGACAGGTTATGGACCACATCCACTTCAAGTATAGTCGATTTTTGTGAGCAAACGGAATAAAATATCCAAAAATGAGTTCTGGATTTCAAATTGAGAAATTAGATTCAAACAATTATTAATCTTGGTGTCTTCAAATGAAGAGCATGTTAGTTCATTCCGAGCAGTGTGTAGTGTATATTTAATACACTTGAATCAAACCCATTAATGATATGTTCATTGGGTAAGCATGTAAAACATGTTGTAACGATTCAATTTAAATGAGTAATGTTTGATAAGAAATCATGTTGTTATATTTATTATTTGTCCTATACAAATTAATAAGAGAGAGAAGCTTTATGATATTGCTCTATCATATAGCTTTAATATTGTAAAGAGCTAGTGTAACATTAGTAACAAGATAATAAAAAGACATTGGATTTAGACATTGAACTAAAAGGTTGTTCTTTATAATTGTTCGGTTATTACATGGTGCTATTGATCTTATTACAAGTGGAAAATTGCAAGCGGGGAATATACAAAACCGGAAGATGCTAATCAGTCGGAACAATGGTCAGTAAAAGATGAAAAAGCTTTGGCACCAATCATGCTGTGTATAAAGCCATCGAACATAAATCATATTAAAAATTGCAGAACATCGTTTCAAGCGTGGTGTAAGTTAAAGGAAATTTTTCTTCCCAGTGGTCCTGCAAGGAAACTTACACTATTTAAGCAATTAATTCAACTTAGAATTGAAGACGATGATAAGGTACAGCAATTTCTTAATACATTTTTTGCAACAGTTGAAAAGTTGGCTGAAATAAATGTGACAATTATGGACGATTTGCTTGTAATTATGTTATTATCAAGCCTTCCAAAATCATTCGAATCGTTTGTAGTAGCGGTAGAGACTCGTGATACATTACCAACATTGAGTATGCTCAAAGTCAAGTTTCTAGAAGAAGGTGAGAGGCGTATATCAGAAGATAACCATATAGGACAACAGGCATTTTCTGCATCAAAAAGGAAGTAAAATAAATATTCATCTTTAAAGGCAAAGGATTCCAACAGGGAATCATTTAGAAAGGGTAAATGTTTCAATTATGGTCGTCAGGAACATATTGCTGCACAATGTCGCGTACAAAATGGGCCTTACTACGGTTCTCGATTCGACTTCGACTGCTGTAATAGATTAAAGAAAAATGTTGTGTGTTCCTTTAATCTAGTATCACAGTCGAAGTCGATTCGAGAACCGTAGTAAGGCCCAATAAAAATCAATCTGGTAAGTTCGACCAAAAAGCATTAGCAAGTTTTTTATATGGAACAACATCCCTAAAAAAGAATATTTGGTTGCAACATCACATATGTGTTGCGATCGTAATTTGTTTACTTCGTTAGAGGAAATAAATGAAGTTATAAGTTTTATATTTAGTTTATGGTCTAAATGTAGACAACAATACGTCAGATGTGGTTTGCAAAACATGTCTTAAAAGCAAAATTTGTTCTAAACCTTTTAATCATTCTGAAACTCTATCAGGAGATCTGCTAGAAATAATACTTAGCGATGTATGTGGACCAATGAATGTGAAATCAATTGGTGGATCAACATATTTTGTTACATTCATTGAGGATTTATCAAGAAAGATATTTGTTTATTTTTTTAAAAACAAAAACGAAGTATTTGAAACTTTCAAGAATTTCAAGGCCATGGTATATCCGAAATCAGCGAATTCACAAAGACCTTGATGTTCCGTTAGGTTAGGTTAGGTTAGCAGGCTGCTGGTAATGGGAAGATAAGATTCCAGCTCACTTGGGTCCTGATATGGTCCCATTGTGCTACCTGTAATGAAGAAGAGTGATGGAGGAAAGGAGATTAGAAGAGTCGGAAGAAGAGTAGATGAGGGAAGGCCATAGAGGAACAAGAGAAGAGTAGAAACAGAAACAGGTGGGAAAAACCGAAGCAAGGGGTTGTCTTGCAGAACGGCCAGGATGTCGAGCCCCCTATTGGGCGAACCATCCACTGCTCCTGATGAAGGAGCTAGGACAAACGAGTTCCGTATTTGAGAGCTCGGAAAGGGTACTGAAGGATCTGCTGCCTAGAAAGCGGAGGCGGTGATCCTCCATAGCTGGGCAGAGGCATAGAAGGTGTGCGATGCTTTCTTCTTCCTCGTCATTGAAGTTGGAACAATACTCATTGTATGGTAGACCCATGCGTTTATAAACATAAATTTTTAGATGCTGCCTTAGAGTGCTGCAGATTGACCTGTAGCACTTTCGCCATTGTCCGCGTCGGGGTCATAGACGGCATTTGCCTCGGGTTCAGGAGTGCGTCCTCGTCATCTCCGAAAATGAGTCTCTCCAGGAGATCCCCACCCAAACCGGCTGTTGATTGTGTACATCCTGAAGTGACCGATTCCGCGGAGTCCCATGTGACCTCCGAACCGGCTGGCTTGTCAGATGTTTTTGTCGGCTCCTTCTCATGGCCGCTAGCGTTGTCGGGATCGCGTTCGCCATCACCGCGGTACACACAGAGCCTGATTCCCATAAAACCATAGAAGACCAGCAAACGTCTCCTTATTCAGGACAACGATCACCTTCCTACGTGCACCTTCCGCCCCAAAAACCCTGACCACCTTTCAATCACGGGTTGGTAGGTCAGGGTTCGCACGACGGAAGATGCCTAGGATAGCCTCTGGGTCATGCAGCTCTGCCGGAATGGTCGCAACTGCTCTCGGTCTACAAGGAATTTCGTTTACCGGGACCAGTTCCAACCTCGCGCCAGGCCACACCTCGCCAAGAGACTCGATCACCAGCTTGAGTTTGGTGACCGACCTCTCGTCCGTGCAAGAAACTAGTTTTACACGGCCCTGGACCCAGCCAGGGTCCGTGAATTGAGGCGAGGTTTCTTGGACCTCGCTGGTATTGAGCAGGTAGACGTCAATCAGCTTTTGAAAGATCAATCCCCATTGAGCATGATCGATTGATCCGTCGCTGTTGCTGCGATCCAGAACAGCTCTTATCAGCTTTTTGCAACCTCGCTGTAAGACCTGTTCGTGATTTTGCCGTCTTCCTGTCTCGGTTTTTTGTTTTGTGGCTGCATCTGCTGCTGAGACGAATCCTCTCCTGATCTTTGTCTTTTAGGGCCAAAACTTGAAGCCGGTTTAGCAGTGCCCTCAGGAGAAGATCCGTCTACAGTAGCCAGATGTGTCTGCCCAAGCTAGCGAGGATTTCTCCGCGCTAGTGAGTTCCGCCGCCGTTTTATTGCCCAACCGCTCGATATATCGTCGAGCGGCCCGTGTCTCGGAATTGGCTTTACGGGACGAGAACTTCCTGTCACGTGAACTTGTCGAGGCGGATACATCAGGCACAGTTGCCTTCGCTACAACCGGCGTATCCGCTTCGATGGTATTGGGTGCAGTTGGCACGACTGGAGCATGTACAGTCGGCGCACCCTCCATGCAGTGACGGCGTGCATGGATTAGGCAAATAGTTTTACAACCGATCCGTGCCCTGGCATCGGAGGGGAGCCGTTAGGGACCAGTTCTCTTTAACCACTTACTGGCCATGCATACCTCGGCACGGCTTCCAACCACCTTGTACTTACAAGTGGAGTAGATTTGTTTTGGTCCACGGGTCCGGTAGTCTTAGTCACCGTCACGAGGGTGTAGGAGAGTCATGCCCACGACCCGAGGTCTGCCGCAAGACCACCTAAGGGTGTGAAATTGCAGCCGACCCTACGTCGTGCAGCAACTCCTCAGCAAGAACTCATTCATGATGGAATGCCGGTCTTGCTCAGGTGTTGCTGGGGGATGACCCTCCCTCATGACCACACTCGTACCAAGCACCAGCATGGGCTGCCTGCTTGAGACGAGTGCCCTCATGTTTCGTTAGGATGATTTAAAAGCACCTGGGACCTCGGCCTGGCATAATTCCACGTGTACCCCTGGTATGCTGAGCACACGTAGCATTAGGCCCGACCCGAGTCATGCCGTTGACTTATCCACCGTTTGTTGATTAATAAGCCATTGACATTTCTCTACCCCTATACGCCACCTGCCCTATGCTCCTTGTAGGAGTAAAAGGAAGAAATATATATATACGCCACCTGGGGATGCGCCCGATGGGCGACTACCACCTCTCCACACGGGTGATGTTCCGTTGGTGAAGACAGTTTTTTCAAAACACGCGAGAAAATATATTAAAATAATGAGTTGCACCCAGAGTTGCATGAGTTGCGCGCAATACTCTACATTTTAGAGGCCACACCCGGCTGAAAAGAAGGGATACTATTTTTCTCAGCCGTACACGAGATATATAAAATAATAAAAATCAACCGTTGAAATTAAAAATTTTGTTTAACATTGGCTAAACATATATTTTACTTTTTTTTAGATTTAAGATTTGAAAAACTTATTGATGTTTCCATTTATAATTGAAGATTCAATAAATAATAAAAGTTAAAAAAAAAAAAAAAAATCCATATAAATTGAGCAATAAATATGGTCATTTGAATGAGCTACAAATCAAGGCTCAACTACCAGGTATGCACAGTTCGATTAAAGTACAACAATCCAAAAACAACATGTAGTTGTACTCGCTTTTTATCAAAACACACAAATAAATTTAACATTTTCTTACGAATGCTTTCCAAACTGTAACAATTATATGTGTATGCTTTAAAACTGTATCAGTTAGTATGAATATAAAGTTAGTATAATATAAAGGGAGTTAGTTATCTGTGCTAGTAAGTTCATCTTTTGGATATGCCTTGCTACAAATGTAAACACAAAACATATGTTTTCAATAAATGAATTTTGTGAAAAATAATTAATAGCAAAATGATTTTTGGTATTAATTTCAAAAATTCAAGTAGAACCTGCGGCGGCCCAGGATTTTTAATGCCGAACAATGTGTTTGGTAATAAATAATTATTAGCTATACAACAATATTATTATTAATATAGATATTTACATAAATATCTACCAATTTTCCATCATAAAATTTCTAAAATTATGTACATATAAAATAACAATTCTTTTAAAAATTTTTAGTCTACAGACGCGTTTTTATAATCGTCGCAACTAAATATTAAAAATTATCAAAAGTTTAGTCCAAAAAAAAAAAAAATACAAAAACAAAAACAAACATTTATTAAACAGTTATTTTACTGGTTTAATTTTATTTTTTTGCTTGTGTGTAATATACATAAATATTTGCATACATAAACTCATACTCGTTTATAAGTGAACACAAAAAAAAAGAGAATTCTAAATGAGTTCATTTTCATCTCGTCAATGATAAAAACATTGCTATAGAATATTGAAATACAGAAGGTATGCCTGATGTTTTGACGAAAGCTCTAACTAGTTTCAAGCATTAACATTGCTGTAAATAATGAATATTGGAAGTCATTCTAGTGTGGGTGTTACAGAATAATAATGCACCACCTTAATATTTTACTTGTTATATTTTATTCGTACTTCAACTTTTATTATTTTGAATATTAGTCATTGTATTTATTATCAGGAAAAAAATAAAATGCTTTATTTCCTTGATTTTCTTTAAAACGAGTATCACATATTAATACATCTTTATTTAATTTTTGAATTTTAAGATGTTCCAACTTCTATTGGAGCAGGAGAAATCGAATAGTGTTCCGCAAGAAATAAGTTTGTGTACATATTTTTTTCAATAAACCAAATGACACATCCTGATTAAAACTATTTTTTTATTTCCAAGTTTACAAAATTATTAGGAATGTAAATTTATTATAATTTCGCATGATTAGATATGTACACTTTCATATATTTTCCTTTAAGCTTATTCTAATAAAGACAAGCCATGTTAAACAATTTTTACAAGTCATTTTTAATTCGTTTTGGTTTGATGGGTAATGCTGTTGTTTATTTATGGGTAAAACACGTTTTAAAATATTCTATAAGTACACAAACGTGCGGTGCAGTACGGAAAAGATAGAGCAGCGCCCGTCCAACGGAGTCTTAACTCGTAAATATCTTAAAACACAAATTTGAAAACTTACTAAAGAAAGTTGTGTATTATTTGTTTTGCAAAATTTTAATTACGGGTGTAATTAAAAAAAAAAAAACTCAATATTATCAATAGTATGAATGTTTATTTAAAAATTTTTTCACTTTTTAGTGATTTCCATTTATTCATAAGTTTGTGTTTTTATATATTTTTTCTATTTGGACAAAAAAATAATTATTATACAAATAAAAACTGAATTACAAAGCTTTTGTTAAAACATTATTGCTCAGCAACATCTGTCGCTAAATATGTTTTCAATCATATATGTATGTATGTTTTCATACACGTTAATAACTTGTGTTGGCAACATAATTTGATAGTTGCCACGGCAATAATTGCTCAAGTTATTGCTCATGTGCTCGGGGTGTTATTTGTGTAATAAATACATACATATTTAATACATTTTTGTTTGCCTACTATAAATTAAAACGAAGTCGGTGACTGTTCTTGAATACTCGCCGAAGAAATAAAAATCTAGGAGTAAATGAAAACGAAAACAAAATTTCCAAAAATGTTTTTGTTTTTCATACATATTTAAAATGACATACATATATGTATGTAAGTATGTGACAATTTTAGCGGATTTCTCTGTATTTTTAAAACGGTAAAATTTGTATGAAAATCAAAAACAAATGTTTTAAAGGGATGAAATGTTGCGTTTGTTTTCACTTCTTCGACGCGCTTTCAAGAATAGCCACCAATAAGAAACAACTTTCTAAACGTACTGATGCTTGCCGACTAATTAGAGGTAATATTTGTTTCATTTCTATTAAAGGTGATGTTGATAAAGAAGAAATAATTACCGTAAATCAGAATGAAGCCATTGATGAGAATTTGGAGCATTCTACATTGTTACAAAATGAAGATGAAAGTTTCGCTTTAGCTCCTGTAGATGCTTCCGCATATAAAGGGGTTACAAAATCAAAACGCAAAAGGAAGCTTATAGTTGATGAAGTTAAAAATATTTCAGGAGAGGAAATGAAAGCACAACTAGCGAATACCTCTGATATTGTAACTACACTGGACTTAGCTCCACCAACGAAGAGGTGGTGAATTATTTAAAATCGTTTAAAATACAAGTACACTCATTAAAGCAATATTAATTTCAGGTTGATGTACTGGAAAGAGACAGGTGGTGTTGAAAAGCTGTTTTCTTTACCATCTAGAACAATACCAGCAAGAGCCTTATTTCTAAATTATCATAGACATCTCATATCACATTTCACCCAATTAGAAGATTTTACTTGTTTGGGACCATCTGATATTTTAGCTTTAGATCATATTAATAATGAAAACGATTCTTCAGCAATAATTCAAAATAAAAGAGGTCGCAAAAGAAAATTGGATGTATTACATAATCATATTTTACCTTCAGCGGACGTCATTGTAGAAATAACAGCGCAGAGTCTATCAGCCCCTGAGACAATTCGAGAGCAAGAAAACTTTATTACTTCAAATGATTCCCTAAAAATTAATAATTTAATTACAAATGAATCTGGTCAAACAGCGGAACCAATAATATTCGATAGCTGTCCAAGTCCTGGTCCATTATTTACTATGAACGATATAAGTAATATTGACAATCTTGAATCTCTAGGTGACCTTAATTTTACTCCGGGAAATTTGTCTCATGGAATTGATGCATTAGACGATTTTAATCAAGGTGGGCTTACTCCAGTTAACCTAAATCATGGACAAATAACGCCAAGGCATCCTGAAATTGAAAGTATTGAATCAATACCAAACCTTCCCGTTGATCAAATATCCTCTATACTAAATGAAGCTGGAAATATGTTAGATAATATTAATAAAGATTGTTCAGCAAATCTCAATAAATCGAACGATATAGCACGAGATTGGAATGACTGCACGTTTTCACCCACGATAGAAATTCAAGTTAATACTTCTATAAAATAAAGAATTTTTACATATTTATATGTATGTTCATACTATATTTTCAGAACAATGTCGACGAGCAAATGGAGAATGAGACCAGCGAACAATTTGAAGAACGTGTTCTAAACAAACGAGCTGCACAACTCTTCTATGTTGTTAAAAATCGTATGGTTAAACAGGAATGCTTATTGTTGTCTGAATTAACTGTTAAAAATTCAAGGAAACAGGTAAGAGACAAAGGTTTTGTTAATTTGAATTTCACACTTTTGCTAGTTCTTGTATTACCAAAACAAATATTCTTGTTGTATATACGTTATTTTTTTATATAAATGAGAGAGTGAGAGTAATTAATATTTTGAGGTTTTTCATTTTCGCTCATACTTTTCTATAAAAAGCCATAAAGGTGGGATCCCACGATTGACGCAATGCAATTTTTATTACGCTGAAATTGGGCACAAAAAAAAATTGTCCTAAGCAAAATTGGCGCAGTCAAACGATTGCCACATTTTACATAATTTTTTTTTGTAGTTTTTATTATTTATTGAATCTTGAAGGAAACAGGTAAGAGACAAAGGTTTTGTTAATTTGAATTTCACACTTTTGCTAGTTCTTGTATTACCAAAACAAATATTCTTGTTGTATATACGTTATTTTTTTATATAAATGAGAGAGTGAGAGTAATTAATATTTTGAGGTTTTTCATTTTCGCTCAAACTTTTCTATAAAAAGCCATAAAGGTGGGATCCCACGATTGACGCAATGCAATTTTTATTGCAACGGAACATCAAGATCATTGTGAATTCGCTGATTTCTGACATACCAAGGGGCTGCTGTAATTGCACGTAGAATTTTCTTTTGTCGCCTTAGAATTTTTTCTACATTCGATGCTGAGGCAGTGCCCCATACATAGGTGGATTCCATAGGGGGGACCATATTGGTTTCAGGATCGCGTTGTATAAAAGAAGTTTACAGTCTAGGCTTAGTGTATAGTCTCGGTGTTGATTTGTATAGGCGGGCATGTTTCCCTGCGCAACGTAAAAGTGACGTGTACACATTTCTGCTCATTAACTTTCATCCGCAAAAAAGAAATAGCAATATTTCTTTTTTTCAAAATTGTATCTAACTACATTCACAAGACTGTGAGTTTGTTCAATAGTGCTATGTTGTCTGAGAAAACCGAATTGATGATCTGGAATAAATCCATTGCTAGTCACTATAGGGGTCAGCTCTCTCATATAAAGCATTTCAAAAAATTTCGACATATTAGGCAATAAACCAATAGGCCGATAGGATTCAACCTTAGTATGATCCATGCCGGGCTTTGGTATCATTGTAATACCTTCCATTCTGTTGGATAGTATTGCAGCCGTAAAATACCATTAAAAATTAATAGTTTTATTCTCTTTGCAGTATAAGACAATTTTTGAAGCATTTTGTAGCTTATTTTATCGATACCTGTATAGCTATTCACTATGCTTTTTTAACCACCATAATTGGGTTTGAAAAAGTTAACACCAAAATTAACCCTTTTTGCTATACTCTAACATTGTGATTGTTTCAGTTAGTTGTTAATTTTAACCAGTTGTTTTATTAACAACAATATTTTTGGTGTGGTTTAATTCGTTTATAAAAGTGTTTAGCATATTCGCGGCTTCTTTTGTAAAGCGTATCATTTATTGTATATTAATAAAAAAAAAATAAACAATAGTCACGTTTTAATTACTTTTCACAAGAATATTTTAATATAAAAAAAAACTAAAGCTTCTTGGCACAAAAAAAACTTTTTGTTTGTTTATATTTTCACCTATTTTTACATTTCATTTTGCAGAGTTGCCACTTAATATCAATTGAAATACCATATTTTAAGCCGTTAAAAGTTACTGAATCGCACTACTGGGGCTTTTTTTGTGTTAAGACAAGTAATAGCCTTCTCAATCTAAATAATATTAAATATTAGGGATATTTCTGGTAAAGAGACGACTGGTAGCAGTTCAACAATATCAGCAGAAGTATTGCAGTAAATACTTTTTCTAAATGTTGAACAAAAAGAGCACCTAGTTCTTGAAGAAATTTTTGAAGGGAAGCTGTTTTTGTGTTTTCAAAACTTTTCTAAGATTCTTGTAAACTCCTTAATTTATTTTACAGTCAATAGCTTTTCTATATCAACAGAAAAATATTGTTGAATCTCACTTGTTGATTTGTTAGATTTAAAGAAGCATTAAAAGCACCATGTTTAAAATGTGCTTCTAACAACCTAATAGAATCATGTATGGCAGAAGGTGTTGTCAACGCTCAAATATTTTTTGTATTTCTATTAGTTAATATGTGCAGATATCATCGGTAAATCATTTGTAGGTGTTGAAGTTTTGTGTGAGAATATAGTGATCTGAAGGTAAATCCAAAGATTCTTTAAATTTAACCATTTCCCTGGGCACACCTTTTACTATTCCAAAGTCGATAAAATCAGGAATGACCATTCATTCAACCCCATTTTAGAAATTGTGTTAAACAACACACGACCCTTAGGAGTGATTAAACGTGAACCCCAAAATGTGTGTTTAGCATTATAGTCATCAGCTGCTAGAAAACGGAAGCCTAGTGATTTGTAAAAATCCGTATTTTGGCTTTCTGTAATTAAAAATATGGGAGGCGAATAGACAGATGATATTATAAGTTTTTGTTAATAATTTTCAATGCAGATGTGCGTTACTTGAAGATATTCTTCACAAAGGTCATTTAACAGGTAGTGTTTTATTCGCGTTTTTATTAGAATTCCCGAGCTATCACAAGCTCTACCTCGAGGATCTTTATATCCACTAATTCTGAAATAGCTTCGAGACGTCAATTGAGTTTCTGAGATGAGCTTAACATCGATTTGGTGATTAATTATGAAATATTCTATTTCATTTCTATGTTGGCGTTTGCGTTCCAAAAACAGATTTTTAAGTTCATGGATTGTTTAATACAGCCTGCAACAAGGTAGACTGCATCTTCAACATTTCCTGCATCATACAGGACATGTTGAGAGTAAAAGTATTTACTGTTTGTATTAAGCTCTCTATTGAGGCTTCAATACGACTAAAATTAGACTCCGCAGTTTCGTTTGCTGGTACCGTTTTTTGCGCTGTATTCTGGTTACTTTTTAAAATGCTAGCGTATTAAAATTGACTATTGTTATTTTTGTTTTTTTTTGTAGCGATTAGCTTGTCTGCAGAAAAACACCCAGGATCTCTGGCCGGAATCGAACCGACAACCTCCGGACTACTAGTCTAGCATTGCTACCTATCAGCCACGGCGGCACCCTAAGGTTGTTGTTGAGCAATAGTCGTGTTAGATTTCAATACGTTTAAATATTGTTGCTGACTGGTAGACTGTTAAGGTAACTGTGTGTAGCTTAAAAATGTGATAGGCGTAGCGGGGATATTATTCTCTTTTTGTTCGACGAACTTTTAAAAAACGAGTAAAGGTGGCAGCCTCTATATTTGGCAGTGTGATTTCCGCCGCAATTGCTACATTTTTTCGCCTTGCGATCACCTTTCATTTTATCACAGTTAGCGGTACAGTGTAACTCACCACATACAACGCAGACGGTAGGCAACTTGCCATAAGTTTTGGTGTGCCCAAATTATTGGCAGTTTATACATTCGATATGTCCAGCACTTAAATGTGGCTGCTCAACTGTAATTATTCTGTGCAATAAATACTTTAAATCATAAATTGAATGTGATTCATTTATTTTTATTTTTATGTCACCTGGCTATAACTCGACTCTAAATATTAGTTGGGGGATTTTTTCTCTATTTTTAATATGTGATACATTTTTCACCTTGAAGCCAATATTTTCAAGGCCAGACTTGAACTCTTTTGGATCAACGCTGGAATCTATACCTTTAATAATGATTGTTAGGCCTTTAGCACTCCTCAGCTGATAAGTATACAAATTTTTATTTTTTGTCTCAAAATCTGAGACTATTTTTCGGTAATTATTGTCTTGGGATATCTCAATTTTTGTTTCGTGTATTTTCCCACGCTTGATTGGAGTTACGTAGTAGAACTCATTTTCACCAATTAACTTTCTGGCTTTTTAACAGAAAGCTGGGGTTCTGTTCTCTTAAATATATCGGCGGTGGTTTACTGGACCTTGTTATCGCGAAACGATTTTCAGAATTTTTAATATTATTTTTCCCAACTTTGGGCATTGTCGCCGCTGACGCTATTTGAGCAGATTTGGGACTTCTTCCCCTTCCTTACTATAATTTTGTGCACGTTGGTCACCTTGTTATTTATTATGTGTTTGTTTGTTTGTACAGCTAAGCTGACAAGTTTGCTAATGGATGCTATTGTTCTTTAACATGCAACTCATTCAGAGCAAATATTTATGTACTTACAGACAAGCAAAAAAATAAAACCACTAAAAATAACTGTTTAATAAATTTTTTTTTTTTTATTATTTATTGAATCTTCAATTTAATTGAAACATCAATAAGTTGTTCAAATCTTTTTTTTTTTTGTGGTAGTTTTTTTATTTATTGAATCTTCAATTATAAATTGAAACATCAATAAGTTTTTCAAATCCTTAATCTAAAAATACTTTAATATATGTTTAGCCAGTGCTAAGCAACATTTTTAATTCCAACTGTTGATTTTTGATGTTTTACATCTCTCTTGTACGGCTGGGAAAAAGAGTATCCCTCCTTCTCAACCGGGTGTGGCCTCTATAATTTAGAATGTTGCACGCAAGTGCAATACTAGTTTTTCAATATATTTTTTGGTTGTTTTGAAAATACTGTCTTCCCAACGGAACATCAAGATCTTTGTGAATTCGCTGATTTCGGATATACCATGGGGCTGCTGTTATAGTACGTAGAATTTTGTTTTGTCGCCGTTTAATAAATGGTTTGGTTTTTGTATATTTTTTATTTATTTATTTATCTATTTATATCCAACCGAACCCATAGGGCCTTATATAGTTGGAGGCCTTACAATGTAAATCTATATATATATATATATATATATATATATATATATACACTATTATACATAGTTTGTAAATACAAATTTATTATAAGGAAAAGCAATTAATTTTATAGTTGTAATTATTAATTATTTAAACTTCGCAATTACAAGATATCAAAGTAGGTCGGTTCAGCTGCCTAAAATGTTCAACAAGCTTAACCTTAAATGAATCACGTGTAAAGTGGAACTCTCTCAATAGTTCGATTTCTAGTAGGGAGAAGCAACTGAGGGTTTCTATCACTCTGCAAAAATATGAAATGTCTACGGACATATTCTGGGCAGTCTGTAACCATAACCTTATAGAAGAACAGAAGTGATCTAATGTGGAGGAAGCTTTTAAAACTGCAGCCCAAAAAATCATCAACATACATTGAAACATGGTCATGAATTTTTAATTGGTATACAAAGCGTATTATTCTATTAAAAAGTAGAACACACCTATTAAGATCTTCTGCATTGCAACCAGAATAGACCTCTATACAATACAATAGGTTAGACATCAGTATGGAGTGAGCTATTCTTTTTTTTATGGGCAGTGGCAAGTATACGTTTAACGCATATAGTCTCCTTAGAGTGAAATTGATTTTTGAGGTTAATCCACTAATATGGTCTCCAAAACTAAGACCATTGTCAAGCAATACACCGAGACACTTCATTTTATCTACAAAATCGATAACATGACCATCAATCAAAATAGTTAAATTGATCTCCGTACTGCATCGCCTTAGTCTTAGCAGAGTTAATACTAATTTGCAAACTGATGGAGTGAAATCAAAATAGGTATAAAGTTTCTTTATCAAAATTGCATGTCCAACGTTATCAAAAGCCTTAGACAGGTCTAAGGAAAGTAGGACGGCTACGTCACCCTTATCTACAACTCTTCTAATAGAGTCAGAAAGGCCAATTAAAAGAGATGTTGTACTATGACCCTCACGAAAGCCCGACTGATATGGGTTCAGCAAATGATTCTGATTTAGAAACTCCACTAATTGATCTTTTATCACATGTTCAAAAATTTTAGATAAAACCGGCACAAGTGTAATTGGCCTAAATTCGTTGTCAGAATTTTTTTTCCTGATAGGAATTACTTTAGAGATTTTCCATTCAGAAGGAAAGTGAGCGTAAGTAATAATATTGTTAAATAAAAGCAAAAGTTGGTTACTGATGAGTGGAAAAATAAGCTTAACAAATCTAAGTGGTATGTCATCGTGACCTGCTGCATTAGATCTAATTTTTGAAAAAGCCATACTTAACTCGTTGAGAGTAATGCCGCGGAAAGAGAAATTGTTGTTAGGAAGACTTGAATCAAAAGGGTTAATACAATCAGCTGTTCTGTAGCTGGAAAAATCTGCATTCAGAGCGTCTGGACATAAATCCTGTGTAGGCATTGTATCATGTAAGCCATTCTGCCGAAGTCTCCTCCACATACCTCTAGTGTCAAGGTTCTGAAAAATGTTGATTTCGCTTTATTGCGAGCTCTACATTATGTTCTCCAATTTTCAGAAGGGGAATCTCTCAAATATTCCATAAAAGCTAGATCTCTTAGCGAGAGATGGTACTTTATAAGCGGAGATTTGAACCAGTTTTCTCCAGACGGGGAAGCCATATTCTTTCTAGTAGGTACTAAAGAGTGTAGATGGTGCACACAAGACATAAGAGATGATATTTGGGTGTTAATATCATTACTTGTGTAAAAGCTAGAAAAGTCGTGTTGTTGAAATTGGTGCTGCAGCAAAGAAATATTAATATTGTTGTAGTCCTTAAATTCGATAAACTGGTTATTCGGTCTTGAACTACAGATGATGCTGATAAATATAAATGAATGGTGAGATATGGCAGGACACTGCATTTGATCAGACATGCTGACCGAAATGGAGGGACTCAATAGAAAATAGTCCAGGAGGGAAGACGACCCAGTGGTAGCATAATGGGTGGGTAGGTTATTGTGACGATATGATAGTCCCAAACGGCGAGAAGAAGAGATCACAATATTAGAATTCTCAATGTTGAACAAATTTAGATTTAATCACCCATAACTATTTAGTCACCCATAACTACTATATCCCTGTATCTTACCAATAGGTCGCCTAGCCGTCCTTCCATAATATCAAAGTCGCCATGGGGAAGGTACACAACACCTATAAGTATCTTCGTGTTAGTGTAGTCAACCTCGACGAACAATGACTCAAAAGTGCCATAGTCCGTCGATTTATAGACCACCCTAGCTTTATATTTATTGGATACATAGATACCGACACCACCACCACGCTGACCAGGTCTGTCACTTCGGTAAAAAGTATAGCCGGGCACTGAGACAGCACTAGAAGATATGTGTGACTTGAGCCACGTCTCACTAACACCAATAACATCAAGAAGAGATCCACTTAATATATTACGTATTTCATCCAGCTTAGAAGATCTAGACGACATGCTGAAACTTTGACAGTTGAAGTGACCTATATTAAAATTATTAGAATGAAATAGTTTAGAACGAAGATAAAGATTATCATGTGACACTGGACCGAAGTTTAAATTAGGTGGCATACTAAATTTAAATGCAAATAAATAGACTTATATATATGTATGTAAATATGTACAAAATAAAAATTGAGACGTGCTAGGAAAAAATCAGTCGATTATATGAAAGATGTATAAAAAATACTTGAGTTCATCAGCTAATGAGTATCATAATAAATATCATAGAGCAGCATCCGCAAATAATTTCTCACATTCATAGATGTCCTTTGAAACAGTGGTTCCATCCATCAAGTTGATAGTAACTTTTGGCTTATCGGCATTGTATATCTTGAATTTTTTGATTTTCCTTTTTTTTAATAGTTGTTTGCACATATAATTCATTTTCGCAGCCATTGGTGCATAGTGGTCGTTCAGGATGACTCTGGAGTGGACATCGCCATTAATAAGGTCACTAAGCTTTAACGATCTTGTCCTGTGATACTCCGCCATTAAAGCATCGCGTACACGAACACAATTGAATTTGCCCAACACAGACTGACTTTTGTTCATGAAGCAGGCATGCTGGATATCATTTGCGTTAATGACTATACCATAGGTATTGCACAAGGTCACTACAATATTTTCAAGATTTGGTGTGGCAGCAGGTAAACCATTAATAACAATATCTGTCCTATTGGCTCTGTGGTAGATAACGTTAACAACCGCATCTTGTTTTTTCATTTTAATCACTATGAATCTATCCAATTGTGATGTTTCTGTTTGACAGTTTTTTATCTCATTTTGTACGGCGTCAAGTCTTGAGACAAATTCAGCACGAAGGTCACAGATTGATTTTTCAATCAACCTTTCAGTTTCAGCTCTTTGCTGCGCCAGTTGGTTTGAGATGATATCCAGCTTAGCGTGCAACTGGCTTATTTTCTGACTTATGTCGGTGCTCCCTGAGGCTGAATAGCGGCACGTAGCACATTTGTAGAAGACTCCAGTTTGCTTTGACATGGCGCTACAAAAGGCTTCAGACATGTCAGTACAGCGAAGATGGAACCAACGTAGACAATTGTCGCAATGTACGCTGCCTGACTTGCCTATATCCTTATTACAGGCTCCACAAATAAATTTTTTTCAGTCATTGCGAGAAGAAAAATATGTGACAGCAGAAAAAAGTTATAACAAAAAGTCACAAATGGCGGCAAAACCACAAAAGCAAGACGGCAGCAAGTATACAGCAGCGAAAATGTTTAAATTTTGGGAAAAAGATCCAAATGATGGTGAAATTCAAAGAGTAAACGATGTGTGTGATGCAATTATGCCAAAATTAGCAATATAAATAATTTATTCACGGTTTATTTTTAATTAAATAACAAAAATTTATCAGCTGAGGTAAACACACATCTACTTAGTCATAGCGTTGCCAGAACTTTTTTTGTAAGTTTAACTTTTGATAATTTTAAAATATTCAGTTGCGACTATTATAAAAAAACGCGTCTGTTCAGTGCAAGAGTTGAAACTGATTGTCGTAAATTGACGAAAAATGAATTAGTGGCAATAACTGCCGCATACCGTTTACACGATTGTTCTATACGTCTACTGAGAACAGCTGTTGGGCTAAATGGCAAATGTTGTTTTGTTTATATACATAAATTAAGAAAACTTTAATCTGCACACATATTTAAAGAAAAATGATTTGTTTTAAATTTTATTTATTTGTTGCGGGTTAGCAATATCTAAATATATATGTGTTTCGTTGATAGCCATACCAACTAATCCGTAGATGTTTTACCCTTTATGTTTAAAAAATTTTAAAGCTCAAATATTTATACAAAAACTCACAAATATACTTTTGTGAATTACAAAGTATAAAAATAGCTTTCAATTAATTTTCCAATTTTCTACACCTAAACAATTACACAACCGCTGGTTGTCATTAAAAGTATGGAGATTAGTGTTTTGTCCTTCGTTGTGTAAACATGTTGTCCGCTTGTCGTCCAGTTAAACAATTGTTTCTTTTGTCATTGTCGGCAAACATTTTTTATTAAACAAACGAAAAATTTTAAACTAATAAATAAATACACAAAAAAAAAAATACAAATAATAAAATAACTATACTTACGTATAAAAACGCCATTAACATATATACATACATACATAAGTACGTCAAAGAAAAAAATAAAAATTACAAAGTGCATATATCTCTACAAAAACAAAAAAAAAGCTGCATTCCAAAATTACATTAATTTAGAGCTTTTATGGCTCTAAATTAGTGTCAGCCGTTCCAAAAAAAAAAAAAAAAAAACCATTTGTTATGCTGATGCCGCTGTGTTAGTTGCTGTTTGACTGTTCATTGACGAAGGCATAGCACTGGTCACTGAACACGATAACGACAGCAATTAATATCATTGATATCGGCTTCACAAAGTGGGCGTCCGATTTGAATTTTGCATATTTTTATGGTAGGTCAATTCAGAATTGATTTCTGTAACATTAGGGGGCTAAGGTCGAATTTTATCTCTGTGTATGCTCACATTTGCTCCATCGGCTGGATGTTTTCGCCTTATGTGAGACCCAGGTGTCTGAAAACTCTGATCCACAGGATTTTCATATACCTGGATATCACCTCCTATCGCTTTTTAATCTACACAGGGGTCTTGCAATGTACATACGTAATGAAGTTGTGTACCAGTGCCAGCAACCATTAGAGTACGTCTGATCCCGAATTTAGCTGCCTTTAGGTTAAATTCAAAATCAGGACTCACCATTTACTTTTAGGGTTTCTTTACAGAAGTCAAAACGCGGCAAGGGATAAAACCTTATCCAACTTCGATTCCCTTTCCGATTCAATTTCGAAGATCCTTGAGAGCTGTCCGAACAGTGAAATCGTCGTTGCTGGTGATTTCAATGTTCACAACTCATCTTGGCTTCACCATTCGAGCCACACAACACCAGAAGGCCAATATGTTGACGTTTTCTTCGCACCCTGAAAAGTACGAAGTGAGTGTTAATGCACCTCTCGGTAACTCGGATCATTGTACTATTTCCGCCACCTTTTCGTTCTCTAATCTTCACAACGTCTCCCAATCAGCTACGAGACGCTTTAAATATATGTACGAAAAGTCTCGTTGGGCGGAGCTCAACGAATTCTTCCGGTATTTCAATTGGAAGCTATGCTTTCTAGACAACAACGTCGATGCCATGGCGAAAATGGTAGAAAATATAATTTTGCTGGGAATGAAGACTTTCATTCCATCTAAGCAAATTTTGATTAAACCGAAAGTTAAGTCTTGGTTCAATCAGACGTGCAGAAATGCGATCAGATCGGAGAGGAAGCATTTAGTGTCTGGCGTAATAACAAAAACGCCGATACTAATTCGCTGCGCAAAAAAGCGAGATCTTCATGTGTCAGAGTACTAAGGTGCGAAAAAGCTTTGTACAAGCAGCACCTTCGCACTAAAGTTCTTGATGATCCACGGGGTAGCAAGAGCTTTTGGTCATTCGTTAAAAAAGTCAAGGATAATGCTACTTCTTCAATTCCACCTCTTTTAAAGGACGACTATGTATTCACTGACCCGGTTGATAAAGCTAACCTTCTGGCTGAAATGTTCGCAAGAAATTCTCACTTGCCGGAAAGCAGTCAAACACTACCCGTTCTCGAGGGAGTATCTGTAACTACGCCAAAAATATTCTTTCGAGCGCGTGCAGTTAAAAAGGTTTTAGCGAAGCTTAACGTAAACAAGTCTCCTGGGCCGGATGGTATTCCAGCACTGGTCTTGCAACAGTGCTTTTCGACGTTAGCACGTCCATTGGCACGCCTGTTCAGCAGTTTGTACCATGCTGGTGAATTTCCAAAGTGTTTGAAGGTTGCCAATGTAACGCCGATCCCTAAAAAGGGGGAGGCCAACAACCCTGAAAATTACCGCCCAATTGCAGTTTGTTCTACGCTTTCCAAAGTAATGGAAAGTATGTTGAATTTCCATCTTGTGAAATATTCGGAGCTCAACAGTTTACTAGCGGCCGGTAGTATGGCTTTCGTAGGGGCCGCTCTACGGGGGACCTACTAGCTTTCCTTTCGGAGAAGTGGTGTAATAGCATACATCATTTTGGCGAAAATAAGGTGGTGGCTCTAGATATTTTCAAGGCATTTGATAGAGTGTGCCATGGAGCACTTTTGTCAAAACTGATTGCTTTTGGGGTCGGCGATGGCTTCACTCGATTTGTACGAGCTTTCTCAGAGATCGCACTATACGAGTTGTTGTAGATGGGGTCTCATCAAACGAGTTCAAGATAAATTCAGGTGTACCACAAGGCTCCGTTCTTTCTCCTACCCTCTTTCTTATTTTTCTTAATGACCTTCTACGTCAAACTTCCAACCCTATCTACTCTTTTGCAGATGACAGCAGCTTAGTTCATTCATATTCATTCAGTAACAGGCCAAACCCGTCGGAGATCCGGGCAATGCGGCAAAATATGAATGATACACTAAATCGCGATCTCCTGA
Organism: Lypha dubia; assembly: GCA_947311025.1. Taxonomy (NCBI): domain Eukaryota; kingdom Metazoa; phylum Arthropoda; class Insecta; order Diptera; family Tachinidae; genus Lypha; species Lypha dubia. The sequence goes on along the minus strand of OX371260.1, from coordinate 99,557,821 downwards.
CAATTTCAAATTGGGGTCATGCTAATAGGGTCAATTTTAATGCACGAAAGACCCAATGCGCTATGCTCACGCACAGACGTATGACCGGACATGCTGCTCTATCTGTAAACGTGGGTGGTATAGATATTGAGGAATCAGAAGCTCGTGATGTTCTTGGCATGAAAATTAATTGTGATGTTCGATGGAATGATCACACTTTTCATGTCTCAAAAGAAGCATTCAAGTGCCTCGGCTTTTTAAGACGGTGTAGGGCATACTTCACTCCATCTGATCTCCTTAATATATATGCCACCTTTATCCGACCAAAAATGGAATACAACTCTCATGTATGGACCGGTGCTTCAAAATCTATCTTGAAGTTACTCGACCGCGTACAGGATAGGGCGAAGAAGCTTATCGGTAACAGTAGAGTAGCCAACTCTATTGACTCACTGGAGCATCGACGCAATGTTGGGTGTGTTTCATTGTTCTATCGCTACTACAGTGGAATGTGTTCTAATGAAATCAGGGAACTTGTTCCCGAAACCCATCACTTTTCACGTACAACACGCTCTTCATCAAGAGCACATCCCTTTGTGGTCGATATGTCAGTGAACCGCACCACGCATTACAGAGAGGATTCGTACTTTAGCCGCACTGTTCGCATGTGGAATAAACTCCCCGCAGAGGTCTTTCCTGCCACAAATCGTATGTCCACAAACACTACTCCCTTTATCCTCTTTCGCAAAACCTATTTTCCTAGTTCCGGCTCAATGCTTTGCATACGTTGGGGTCATCCCCTGAGTGCTGGTCCCAATTTAAAAAAAAAAAAATTATTTATACATCTACTGATGAGTTGGTATGGCTACCAACGAAATATAAAACCGCTGGTGAAGCAAATGAAATCGTGCCGAAGTGCCTGTTGAGTTATGAAGGATTTGACATAGCCTGGCGTAACCTCAAGGAGGCATACGCAAATCCTCGTATGTTGGTTAACAACCAGTTAAAATTATTATTTAAACTTCCCTCAATTGTCTTTCATCGCTTTCGGTAAACAGCGTTTCCACAGAAAATTGGAATCCAATTTTAATTTTTATTTGTACAGCGTTTGCCAACGTCTATTGTTAGTTTATGGGAGCAAAGTGTTCGTAAAAAATCGGAGTTATCTGCGTGGAAAGATTTTGACGCCTTCCTGACGGAAAGGATTCAAACTTTGGAATGTGTTCATGATCTCAAAGATTCACAGCCATCGATAAAAGCAACGGGGCAAAAGGTTAAGGTTCACGTTGTTAATTCTACTTCAGCCTCATGCGTGTTGTGTCGTAGTTTGGGACATATTTTGAGAAATTGTCAGCAGTTTAAAAATTGTTCACATTCGGAAAGATTTTCAACGGTGAAAAAACCTCATTGTTGGATAAACTCTTTATCCCTCGAACATGAAACAAAGAATTTCAAAAGTGCTTTTAATTGCAGTACCTGCAATAAAAGACATCATACTTTGCTTCCCTACTCGTAGGGATTTTCTTCCAAAAAAATGACCGTAGGGAAAAATGACAGATTTGTTGAAATCATTAAAATGTAGGAACTTTTCAATTTGGCCTTGGAAGAAATACAGCAAATATAACCCCTCAAAACAGAAATAATCAGAGAAATGGGGTTCTTAAACCCTGATATTATATTGAAAAAAAAAGGAAATGAATTTTCATTTAAAAATATTTCGAAAATTATAAAAGTGGACGCTAATTCTCTTTTAAAAGAGTGGAGATCCTTTGAATATTTTTTTTCAGAGCAAGAAATAGGTGTTTTGTTAAATATGGACATCGAAAAGTTTTGGAGTACAGTTACCAAAATGAAAAATTTTAATGAGAATTTCATTATCCCCTTTTGTCCAAAATAGCTACCTTTACTTTATCACTGCGACATGCCAATACAGACAGGGAAAGAATTTTTTCCATCATCACTGATGTTCCCACTAAGAAAAGAAATAATCTAAGTCATAAAATTTTAACTTCAATTTGCATTGTCCGCTCATTTTAACAAGACGAATGTAAAAATTGTTATACTTTCCAATGTACCGAAACTCATTTAAAAAAAATGGTATCCTTACGACATGTCAGGAAATCACCAGTCAAAACTAACACGGGCAAACAATTTTTTTAGTATCCTAGCGAATTTCAAAAGTGCAAAATGCATATTTTTTATATTACGCTTTTTGACCATGAACTAATTGTGATTTTAAATGAATTTATGTATATCACTTGTTTTTATGTTTTTTCAATTTTTGGTTATTTAGTTTTTAATTTATAAAAAAAACGCTGATTTAATAATTCATAATGTATAACAAGTTTAAATTAAACGTTTATATATTAAACACAAAGATTTTATTTGCATTGTTTGATATATTATAATGTAAAAGTTATAGGGATTTTTGTAAAGACAATTTTTTGAGCGAGTAGGGAAAAATAGGGATTTTTTAAGTACTGCGTAAAGACTTCTCAAAAAAGTGTATAACATCACTGCCCAGAATACACATGTGAGAATACGAGTACACCAGCTCGAGACTTAATTGACCCAGCTTCATAGTCGTCTTTTATCTCTGAACATTTACAAAATCATTTGAAACTGACGAATATCAAACTTTCTGGAATAAATCAAACTCTTTCTGTTAGCACTAGAAAAGTTTGTACTTTGAAAATTAGTTCTCCCTTAGATCAGTCGATCCTACTGGAAACCACGGCCCTGGTATTACCAATTATATCAGGCAATCTGCCTTATTTTGTAATAGGCCCAAGTTGTAGTTTTGCGAACCTACAGTTAGCAGACCCTCGTTTTTACTATTCCAGGTCTGTTGATCTACTGCTAGGGACAAATTTATATCCGCAAATTATTTTAAATGAAATTAATCGCGATATTTTCGGAACTTTGGTGGCTCAGCGGACTGTATTCGGATGGATCGTTACGGGATCAATACTAGAGTCTCGAGTTCAAGTATATTCGACTACAATAGAGGCTTCTGCAGAATATAGTTTAAATAGGAATCTAATCCGCTTTTGGGAGCTAAGATAAACCCCAAAAAGAAAAATAGTTTCACCAAGTGATAAATTTTGCGAGGAAGTTTATCGTAAAACTACGCGACGCGACTCCGACGGCCGATATGTGGTGAAGCTACCATTTAAGCCGGAATTTTCTCATTCTCTCACTTTAAGCCGAGATCATATGAGGCCCTTGGCAAATGATTTTTGCAAATCTTCTATTTCGTGTTATCTACCTCATCATCCTGCAATTAAGCCTGACAAGAAAACAAAATTACGTGTCGTGTTTAATGCGTCTAATAGGACCTCTAATGAAAATAGTCTAAACGACTGTCTTTATGTGGGACCCACATTGCAAGCGGATTTAGTTATATTGATTTTACGTTGCAGGTTGTTTAGATATGTGTTTAACTGCGATATTACTCAAATGTATATACAAATTCGTGTTGATCCTTCTCATAGGCCTTTTCAACGTATACTTTTTAGATCCTCTCCCACAGAGGAAGTAATGATGTATCTGGCGATAAGGACATTGTTACAGTTAGCAGAGGATTCAGAAGCTGATTACCCTCTTGCTGCTAATATTTTCCGCAAGGCTATGTACGTTGACAACGTATTAGCAGAGGCTTACGATATTTCTTCCGCTTTGATAGCTAGGGATGAATTAAGAACTGTTTTGTCTTTGGCTAAATTTGAGTTAAGAAAGTGGACATCGAATGAAATGAAAATTATCAATTATTTACCGCCAGAGTATCTGGTCGATTCGAAACTTTTGACTTTTATAGAGTCCAGTAGCTCAAAAACACTGGGTATTCAGTGGAATGCTCAGCTAGCTCGTTTTGTTAAGCTTTAGGCACACTTATTGTGGAATATCCAGAATACAAACAAACACGTTTTATGTTTTAGAGTTCAGTAAATTACTTTTATTATACAAGAAAAAGAATATACTTGTAAAGTTCTAGAACAACGTGGTTTATTAAGTTATGTATAATATGCCAGTTGTTCTTCTTCTTATTTTTTATGATAGGGTTTTCAGTTCATGTTAACACTCCTCCTCGAGTTTAATTTTAACAAAATTAAAGTTGGTATTCAAAATTCAATGAGAAACTATCATAAAAATATAAATTTTAAGTCTTATTGCACCTCAACTATTTACAGACTTCAATAATAATTTAGTTAATTTCATTAGTTTTAATATCTTGTTGTTTCAAAATGAGTTTAAAGTTTTATAGTTGTCATAAATACGTACATGTATGTATATATAAAAAAAAAAATTATGACATAAAATTTGTTAATATGTTTTCAAATTTTTGATAACACAATGATTTTGTAAATACATCAGCCAAATTTTGACTCGAACTTACATATTCAATATTAATTGTATTCGTGTTAACTAAATCTTTAATAAAATGAAATTTTATATCTATGTGTTTTGCTCTTTTTGAGTTCTCATAGCTTTTGATCATACAAATGGCTCCATGATTATCAACTAGAAGTTTGGCGGTAGTTTTGCAGTTTAGATGTTCACTTATTCCTTTTAGGTTGACTAATTCTTGTGCCGTCATAGCTGCAGCAATGTACTCAGCCTCTGCTGTCGACAACGCAACACAGTGTTGTTTTTTGGAAAACCATGCAACTGGGTTTTGACCATGTAATATTATGCCTCCACTTACGCTTTTCCTATCTTGTTTGCTGTTGGCCCAGTCTGCATCTGAGTATGCCTTCAAATCAATGTCTTTTCCTTTTTTAAATATCAGCCCTCTATCTTTAGTTTCTTTTATGTATCTTAATATTCTTTTAGCGGCTTTCCATGTTTCTTTATTCGATTTATCTAGATAGCGACTCAAGTATGAAACTGCGTATGTCAAGTCTGGTCTTGATGTTATTGTTAAATATAGTAAACTTCCTATTAACTCTCTGTATCTTTCATTTTCTTCTTGTCTTCTTTCGTTGTTTTCTTCTGTTATATTAAAGTTGATTTCCATAGGTGTTTTAGCTCCATTACATTCTGTCATTTCAAATTTTTGTAGTATCTTTTCAATTAGGTTTGTCTGCTTCAAAATTAATTTATTGTTTTCTCTTACAATGTCCATACCCAAGAATTTCTTTGCTGCTCCTAAGTCCTTTGCATTAAATTCCTTTTTAATTTCTTTTATTATTTCCTCTGAGTTGCCTATTAGAAGAATGTCATCAACGTAGATCAACATCCAGCAGTCACTTTTATAATACAAGCAATAATCATATTCTGATCGGTTGAACCCTTTCTTCTATGCAAATACATCAATAGTTTCATTCCAGCATTTTGGTGATTCATCTAATCCATATAAGGCACGTTGTAGTCTGAGAGCTTTTTTGCTGCAGGATAGTCCTGGAGGCGGATTTATGTATACTTCTGTTTTAAGTTTACCATTCAGAAATGCGGTTGGAACATCTAATTGTCTGATAGGTAGATTTTCATTTACAGATTTCGAGAAAAGTATTCTTATTGTTGAAGTTCGTGCAACAGGCGAGTAGAATATGTCATTTCGTTCGTCTCTCTTCAATTGGAAACCTCTCGCTACTAGTGTGGCCTTTTTTGTTCCGTCTTCTTTAATTTTAAAAATCCATTTTGTATCTGTGGGCATTTTATCTTTTGGTGGGTTTTCTTCTCTCCATGTTTCTAAATTTTTTAATGCTGCCAGTTCCTTGTTTATTGATTCTCCCCATTCTAAATTTTTAATTGCCTCCTCGTAATTTTCAGGTACTCCTTCTTGGGTTATTAAGCAGTAAGCTACGTTCGTAACATAATCTTTTAGGTAACTAGGTTTCGTTATTCTTCTTCCTGCGTTTGTTTTAGTTTCTTCTGAATTTTTTATTATTTCTTCTGCAGGTGGTATTTCATTTATAAATTCATTAAATTCTTCTTCATTTTCTTCATTTCCTGTGCTGTATTCACATTCCGATTCTTTGTCTGATTCATTGTTTACTTTCTGTACTGGCGTATTTTTATTTTTAATTATAATTTCTACATTCTTGTCTTCGTTTTCACTTTCTTCATTTAGCTTTTTATTTAAGAATATTACATCTCTTCTTTCTAACACTTTTTGTTGTTCTTTATCCCATATTTTGTATCCATTAAGTGTATATCCGACCATAATGTATTTCTTGCTTCGCCTGTCTAGCTTGTGTAGATACTTTAGATATTTTAGGTTTGCTTTTCTGCCCGTCCAGTATTCCGTTGGTGTTTTATTTTGTCCTTCTACAGGTATACGATTTAAGATGTATGTAGCGGTTTTTGCAGCTTCTCCCCACAATTTTTCATCAACATTATTTTCAAACATCATTGCTCTTATTTTTTCGAATAGTGTTCTATTGTATCTCTCAGCTTTTCCATTTAATTGGGGACTATGTGATATTGTGTAATCCAATATTATTCCATTTTGTCTGCAGTAATCTTTCATTGCGTCGCTAGTGTATTCCCCACCACGGTCACATCTTATTTTTTTAACTTTCAGGTCTAATTGTCTTTCAGCTTCTTTTATATAAATTTTCATATGTTCAAAGGTTTCTTTTTTATTTGTTAGTAAGTATACTTTTGTGTAGTTAGTGTAATCATCTATAATAGTTAATATGTACCTTTTGTTGTCCCATGAAGTAGGTGAAATTGGACCACAAATGTCCGTATGTATTATTTCTAATGGTTGTTTAGCTCTTACTCTATTTGTGTTAAAAGGAAATCTGTTTTGTTTTGATTGCACGCATATCTCACAATCGGACATATTATCGATTTCAATCTTACTTATTTTCATTCCTTCAACCATATTTAAGATTTTCTTCATCTTGTCTTTTCCAGGATGTGCTAACTTACGGTGCCATTCTTCAGCATTTGTTTTAAATGTTATGTAGGATTTTTCTTCTTTTTCTTTTTAGCATTAGGTTTATTGTGTATAATCCATTTTCATATTTGTTACCTTTCAATATTTGTTTATTATATTTCTTTACTATGACATTAGTTTTGGTAAAAGTTACTTGGGCATTATTTTCCGTTAGAGCGTTTACGGATAGCAAGTTTTTGTTTAAGTTGGGTATATATAGAACATTTTTAATTATAAACTCATCTGTTTCAATTTTACCTTTCATTTCGGCCCGTAATATTTCGTTCTCTTTAGCCGTGCTTATTTGTGTATAATCCCTCTTCACTTCTTTTGAATATATTTGCAACATTCATCATGTGGGCAGTACACCCCGAGTCTATTACAAATTCTGTTTCTTTTCTTACATTTTTGTCGTTAGCTGTTAATAAAGCTAATTTCTTTTCATACTTTTGTTCATGCTCTTTCCTAAAGAAACAATCCTTTTCTGTATGAATATATTTCTTGCAAATTTTGCATTGTTTTTTAAGGTAGCAGTCTTTTTCATTGTGGTTATTTTTCTTGCAGTTTCTTGCAGATTATACAGAACTTGTCTCTAGATGTTTTTCGTTCAAAGTATTTTTTATTTTTGTGTGTGTGCAGTTTGTTGAAATACGCTTCTTTCGTCTCACATGAATCATTCAATCTTTTTTCTTCTGTCAATAGTCCAGATGTAAGGTTGCTAAGAGTTTTCTCTGTGTTTGCTGTAGAGTCCCATGCTGTTGTAAATGTATTGTATATTCCGGGTAAGGTAGATAGTATTTTAGATATTAGCATGTTGTCATCCACTTTTACTCCAATGTTTTTCAACCTGAATGCAATATTTTCTATTGCGCTTATGTTGCATGTCATGTCCCTGGACTTATTAAATGTATATTGCAACAACTCTTGCATTAAGTCACATTTTTGTTGCTCAGTAGTTTTCTCGAAGATTTCACATAGTTTGTTCATCATTTGTTTTGCGTTTTCACAGCTCATTAATAAATGCAGTAATTTCTTGTTTATTGTGCACATTATTATCTTTTGTACTTGAGCGTCCAATTTTTGGTTAATTTTTTCTTCTGATCCTTTGGCTTCAGATTCTTTGTATACAGTTTCGTACAAACCTTCACTTTTTACCAAAATATTTACTTGGAATATCCACATGGCGAAGTTTTCTTCACCATTAAGCCTTTGGATTTCCATGTATTCCTGTTGCTTTTCCATTTTATTAATTCCAGGTTCTATTACAATTATAATGTAACAATAGTTTCAGTTGTTAGTTTTTTATTAAAAAGACTTTAAATTTTACTTGTTTTACGTTTGTTTGTTAGTCTGGGCCCATAACCTGTTGAGCTTTAGGCACACTTATTGTGGAATATCCAGAATACAAACAAACACGTTTTATGTTTTAGAGTTCAGTAAATTACTTTTATTATACAAGAAAAAGAATATACTCGTAAAGTTCTAGAACAACGTTCTTCTTATTATTTTTTATGATAGGGTTTTCAGTTCATGTTAACACGTTTTATTTTAAAGTAGAGCCAATTGCTGAAAAGTCAAATTACACGAAAAGGGAAGTTTTATCTACTATAGCAAAATTATTTGACCCTGTGGGTTGGTTAGGCCTTGTAATTATTATCGCAAAAATAATTATGCAAAAAATTTGGGTTGACAATATTGGTTGGGATGATTTCTTACTACCATCGACAGAAAAAGAGTGGAAAAATTTCGTTCGCTTTTATAGGGAAGTATATATTATTCAAATACCAAGATGGCTACATTATGGCCCGAATACTTCAGCTGAACTTCATGTTTTTTCTGATGACTAGGAACAAGTATACGCGGGGACAATTTATATCCGTATTGAAGGATTTGACCAAACCTATGCGCACTTTCTGTCTTGCAAAACTAAATTCGCTCCTATTAAATATATTTCCTTACCACGTTTGGAACTTTGTGGAGCAGTTTTGGCGTCTGAGCTTTTTAAAACTGTAAGTAATGAAATCGATATTCCAATAAAAAAGGTGTATTGTTGGACAGACTGCTATTGTTCTTTGTTGGTTTAGAAAGACACCGATTAGCTGGACAGCGTTTGCAGGATACAAGAGAACGTAGGAACGTAGAATCACAACTGGTATCATGTTAGGTCGGAAGATAATTCAGCGGATTTAGGAAGTAGAGAACTTTCACCTTCGGATCTGGCGAAAAGTGATCTCTGGTGGCATGGACCGAAGTGGCTTAGAGGGCCTAAATCAAATTGGAGCATAAAGGATCTTTTCCCTCTAGACAAAGATGTTGAAGCTAAGACTGTGAAAATGCATGCAACTTTCTTTACAAATTTCGAAGATGTTTTGGATAGATTTTCTAAGTTTGATCGTGTTCTCAGAGTGGTATCGTACGTATTTCGATTCTATTAAAGGACACATCCTTCTCATAAAGGCAAGCATACGTTTGGATCTACAACAATTTCAAGCAATGAGATACGAATGTAATATTACGTTTAGCGATTTTAGCTCAGAAAGTTCATAACCCTGAAGAAGACCAATCCCTTTTGCTAGAGTAACCTATTTCCATAAAAAGTTCATTACAGTCCCTTAATCCATTTTTAGATAATAATGGGGTAATGAGGTTAAATGGTCGTTTGGTAAAATCTCCCCCTCTTGACCAGAAAATCGTCCAATTATTTTGCCATACTCTGGTAGCAGATTTTATATGTTATATCGATTCATGGCGGAAATCAGCTGATGCTGAGAATTCACACTTTGAATACTGGGTTCCTCGACTCAAGTCAATCGCTGTAAACGTTGTATTTTAGACAAAAAACGATCGTGTAGTCAAATAATGGCGGCCTTACCTCCAAAGCAAACGGCTTTAGAGCGGCCTTTTACCACTACTGGTGTGGATTTTTCAGGTCCATTTGATTTGAAAACTTTTACTGGAAGTTCGTGCCGAATAACAAAAGCTTATGTCTGCATCTTTGTGTGTTTTTGTACTAATCCAAGCAACGGCATACTTGTCGTCAGATGCATTCTTGGCTGCTTTTCATCGTTTTATTGCTAGACGAGGTTATCCATTAACGGTATTTTCGGACAAAGGAAAAAATTTCGTGGGGGCTTCTCGAGAAATTGAAAGAGATTTTGTCACAATTTTTTTTTTAAAGAAAGCCAGGCTCGAATGTGCTCAACTTTTGGAGTTCAAGGCCTGTCGTGGCGGTTTATTCCAGCTGGTGCGCCTCATTCTCAGATTCTGGTTCTGCGATAACGTGAAATGTAAACATTTTTCGGGTTTACATTTTGTTTCTGATTCCCGTTCTGTGAAGAAATTAAAACAAATTAAAATCTTTTCACAATGAGAGAAACAAATGGAACGAAACAATTTTTTTCTCAGTTTCACAGCAAAACTGATTCTCATTTTATGTAACTGCGAAAACAAATGTCAAAACCTTTTCATATGACGCGTGTTTTTTTCACTTAAAATTTGTCAGCGATAATGGAAGAAGCAGCAAAAGGCATGCGCACAAGCATAAATCAAAAAGAATTTTTATTAATTTATAGAACATAAATGTCGATATTGCAAACGATAAGTATGTAAGTATGTTCAAAAATAAAAAAAATTATTTGAATAATATTTATGTATACATGCGTATGTACATACATAAGTACATACATATATGTATTTACAGATTTGTTACTGCATTTAAAAAAAATAATGCATACATTTTCAACTTTTATACATTTATCCCAATGTACAACGTAATTTATTTTTGTTGTTTGACAATTGTACAGACCCAAGCAGAGAGAAATTTGGTGTCGGCTTAAAAAAAATAAACTAAGAGGCGGCTTAAACTTATTTTGGAGCCGGCTGCTTAAAAAGTACATAAGGCGATAGAAAATCGAAAAGTAAGAAAAACTTATTATGCAGTAAATCTCGGAAACGCATAAAATTGAATATCTTACACATTTGAATAAACTCGGGCCAAAACTAGAAAGCAATTAGCATATGTTATGGAAAATGTATCAATAAATAGAAATAATTAAAAAAAATTGTATTCGACTTAGTGCTATTTTTTCTGCTATTGATATTTCCGATTTTACTATCGATTGAATGTTTGTACTTATGTAAGAAAATTTTACCTAATTATAACTATTCAGGCAATTTGTTGTTATTACTTTATTTAAATTACTACCTGCAACCGCGGCGTCGCCCGCTCGGCTCTAAGTTTTGATTTACTACTTATAAAGTGCCCTGGGTACGATCAAAGAAACTCGTCAATCAGTGCAAATGTGTGAGTATCGTGTTTTTGTCGTTTAAAATCATCAATCATAAGACTTCGCGGCGTCTTGTGCAATTTCGTCAAAAAACCAAAAAAAATACATGTGTTTGACACTCTTTATACACAAAAATACCAGAGCATAAAATTAACAAGTATGCGTGTGCTGCCATCTTTTTACTCATTACTCTTCGATACAAAACAACTGACATTTTCTTTGTCAATCACAATTGGAGACTATCAAAATAATATATCACAAGATTATGGTTTTCATCAATCAGAGCCGTCAACGTATACGTGTACCCGAAAAAGCACGACTGCACGCACACACTTAGAACGTTGATGTATTTTTTATCGTTTCCAGAGGGCACAAGAGAAAGGTTAAATAAAACATTTTTAAAACTTCTAGCATTAATCTCGTTTAAAAATTTGTTGCTCTTCGCAACATGCATACATACGAGTATGTAATTTGAAAACATATCGTTTTATTAAAAAAAATAAATAAAAAGTAAATAAATAGAATTAAACTGAAGGAACGGTTCAATACTGTATTTTAAATATTATCGATACCGATATTTATACCTATCTATATTTTCGATATTGTTAAACTATCGACTTTTATTTTCAGAGTTTTTACCATTTGAAATTATAGTATAAAAGTGTGATTATACACTATTTTTCGATTATATTTTTTTGTCAATATTACATTAAATAATATCTCCAAAAAAAAGTTGGCAACGCTATGACGAGAAAGACGTGTTTTTTACTGGCTGCGTTTGATACTGATAAATTTCTTGTACAGTGACAAATATTTACTGGAAAATAATTGGTAAATTAAATTAAATTAATTGCAAACTATTTCGGATTGGATATCATATTGTGTTCGGAGTTACGTTCTTTTCATTTTTGTGGTTGGTGTTTGGTGCAAATTCCTAACCTATATTACTTGCACACACACATATATATATACGTGCCTTCTTCTGCTTTTCTTACTATAAACTAAATAATATTTAATTGCACTAAAATCGGCTCAGCTGTCGTATTGTGCTTGGAGTGGTGTATATTATTTTGCTGTTGGTGCTTATTCCTACCTGCAATATCCTGGTAATATTCTTCCCTAGTGTGCGGATTGGCGGTAACACATAACCTATATATTAGCACATATTTTCTACTGAATTATAAAATGGCGCCCTTACATAAATGTAACAATTGTGCAAAAAATGTAACAAAAACGGACTTTGCTGTTGAATGTGAATCTTGTAAGTCGTGGTTTCATATTCATTGTGTGGGAATCCCGAATGAGTTTTACTCGCTATTGGGTACGAATAACAACTTGTCCTTTAGCTGTTCAAAATGTCGAGATAACCCAGTGGATAAAAATCTATCAGACTGTATTATGAAGCTGGATAAAAAGTTGACGGATAACTTCAATTCCCTAGATCAGAGAATTACAAAAACCATGAATTCCTTTGTTGCGGATATTAAAACAGAACAACAGAGCTTAAAGAGTTCAATTGAGGCTTCACTTGCAGCAATTAGATCGGAGTTCAGTGAATCTTTATCTAAGGTTCAAGCAGGTGTAGACACTAACTCAAGGAATTTGGCTAAAGTGAAAGATGACGTATTGGCGAAGATTGGTAACTTGGATATTGAAGATAATAAGATACTGAGGAAGATGAATCGTCCTGATATCATTATTTCTGGATTGCCAGCTGGCATTAGTTGTTTATGTGACCCGGTAATATCGATCTTTGCGCACTATCGTATGACAATAGACAACAGAGATATAAATCATTGTGTCTATGTGCAAAAGAATAAATCCATTTTGTGTAAACTCAACAACGTTATGTTAAGAGATGAGCTGATGAGAGAGTATTTTAAAGCACCTGACTTGAAACTATGCGATGTCTTGGATACGAATGTATCCTCAAGAGTCTTCCTTAATGACAACCTCACTCCGGCATGTATTCGTCTTCAAACTCTTTGCCGTAAACTGAAAAAGGATAGAAAAATTCAATGGTACCGATTGCTGAATAGAGATGTTCCCTTGTGTAAATTGAAGCTGATGGATGGAACTGAGTGTACGTGGAACTACCTGCAATGTCTGGATTTATAACGTGAACCATCATTATATGTGATTACACTTTTTGATTATCTTTTCCTATTTCTAGTAAATTTTCATCTTTTGAAGTCATGCATGTATATTGAGGTATTAATTCCTCATTGATTTCAGTAAATTTTTTGTATATACTTTCATACATTAGCACAAGGGTTGAATCGCAGATAACCTTCCATTATTATATTTTGTTTACATATTTCTATTTAGTATTTTTTCCTACTTGTGAAACTATTACGTCTTATCATGATCCCTTGCTGTGCTTCGCCTTTGTGCTTATGCTTTAACCTCTTTATACTAGTCATGACTTTAGATTTGTTATTTAGTATGTATCTAAACGTAGCCTGTGAAATTTTATTGAATTTTTTTTTATAACCCTTCATTTTCATTACATTATACCAAATTTTATACGAATTAGTTCTTGTATTAACATCCCTACTCAATTCAATTTATTATATTATTATGAGTTCCTTAAATCTAGGGCAAATTATTAATGATTATTCTCTTGACAACTTATTAGCTAACGATACGTGTAATCTTAAGATCGCTCATATTAACGCTCAAAGTTTATGTCCATCAGACAGGTCGCACAAGCTGGATGAGCTTCATTCTATTCTTGGTAGGAGGACTTTGGATGTGCCGTGTGTTACGGAAACTTGGCTAGATCCTATTGTGTCTGATCAAGCTGTAAATATTCCGGGCTATGTAATTTGTAGGAGCGATCGTCAGGCTGGTTCTAGAGGCGGTGGAGTTGCCATGTATATAGCGGAAGGCATAAAATTCAGATGTGTTTACAGGTCTGTTGAATATTTCTCGTTTGAGGCGCTATTTGTTGAGATTTTCTCTGACATGGGTTCTCTGCTCATTGGCGTGGTTTATCTCCCTAGGGGTGATTTGGATATTTTTGAACAGTCAATTAGTGACTTACTTGTTCGCTATCTTAATATTATTATTGTAGGTGATTTTAATGTTGACATGTTTGACCTTATTAAGTCCTATAGAGTTCATATGTTGTGCAGGAGACTTGCGTTGAGATGTCATCACAACTGTATTCCCACCCACTTCGATTTGCAGCATAGATCTACTTCACTTATTGATTACTTCTTGCTGAGTCATAACATTGTCTCTGTTAAGTCGGCACAGTTCCAGTTGCCTTTTGTTTCTCGCCATTCCCTGATTTGTTCTTCTTTTCTTGCTCCCATTGTAAGAGCGTCTAATGTTAGATATGTTAGAGATTATAATAATTTTGATCATATAGGGTTGGCGAGATACATAACAAATATTGACTTTTCTTCTTTATACACGACTAATAACAGTAATCAAATGTTAGGATTTCTTAATCAGATTTTTAATGACGCCGTGGAATTTGCTCCTATGAAACGTGTTACCATAAACCGCCATAATGTAATCAGATTTTCGAATCATATCAATTATTATAGATCCTTGACGGGCATTGCATTAAGGGACTACTACAAGGAAAGATGTGTTAGTAAGTGGGAAGTCTACAGAATTCTTCGTAATCGCACTAAATCACTTATAAGGAAAGCTAAACTTGAATATGGTAGACGCGCTTTTCAGGGGTGCAATACAAGGCATATGTGGAATAGATTACGGAATATTGGTGTCATTGAAGATACAGCTAGTCCCATGGATATTGATGTTAATGATCTTAATGATTTCTTCTTGAGCAATCAGCTAAGTGTGACTAATATTGAGCCTATCCTTGATAGCAACTTTTATGTTACTAATAATTTCTCTTTTTCGAATATTACTGAGGGTGAATTAGCCTTGTCTGTCAGCAGTATTAAGTCTATGTCGATAGGTGCGGATGGTCTATCCATAAAATTACTGTGAATTTTGTATCCATATATTAACAGATATCTTCTTCATTTTATCAATTCTATTTTTACTTCATCCAATTTTCCTGCGGGATGGAAAGTTTCAAAAATTATACCAATCCCAAAAAAAAAAAACATTATGGCTATTGACAACATGAGGCTCATTAGTATCGTGTCTACGTTGTCTAAGGTGGTAGAAAATATCATGAAGTTGCAAATGGTTGATTTTTTTGAAAGAAATAGTATGTTAAGCGTACGTCAATATGGCTTTCGGTCTGGATGTAATACAAATATGTTGTTAACTGAGCTTACGGATTCGATTAGGAGTAATTTTAACAAAGGTATGGATAGTCTTCTAGTCTCAATTGATCTCTCGAAGGCTTTTGATCAGGTGAATCACTCTGCTCTTGTCAGTAAACTGCATAATATTTATAGATTTTCTAGCTCTGCTTGTCATCTGTTATTATCATATCTTAACGATCGTAAACAGTACGTTGAACTGAACAGCACATCTTCTACCTTGAAAAACATTCGATCTGGTGTTCCACAGGGTTCGGTGCTCGGACCAATTTTATTTTCTATTTATCTAAACGACTTTTTCGACTTTCTGGGGGACTATGATTGTAAAGCCTTTGCTTTTGCCGATGACATCCAGCTATTATGGAATAGAAACAATACTAGTACTGCTCCATTTCATTCTGTTGTTAATAGTGACCTTGCTGCTATTAATGTTTGGATGCTTGGTAACGACCTGTGTATTAATCCGGATAAGACGAAAGCAATGTTTTTTAAAGCGACTAGGTCTTCTAGCTTTACGGATGAACTAAGGATTTCTAATGCAACTATTGAAATAGTCTCTACGTTGAGGTGCCTTGGTCTAGTACTTGACGATAAATTGTCGTTCCAGTCCCATATAGATAATCTTTCGACTAGGGTGTTTCTTACTTTGCGAAGGCTGTACCGCCTCAACTTGTTCTTGCCCTTACATGTTAAAGTATCAATGACTAATGCTCTTCTAATGTCGCAATTGAACTATTGTCTAGAGGTCTACTCCGGTTGCAATTTGGGAAACAGGAATAGAATTAGATCCCTGGTTCATAAAGTTGTGAGATTTGTCTATGGACTAAGAATTAGAACTCATGTGTCTGGTTATGTATATGAATACTTGAGTGTTAGTTTTGATGATTACCTTAAGTTTAGACTATTAATTTATCTTTTCAGACTTGTTAAATCTCGATATCCGGCCAGCTTAATGGAAAATATAGTTTTTTCTACCTCTATTAGAAATCCTCAAATTTTAATTCCGCGTATATATAATACGACGTTTGAAATGTCCATGGTGGTACGAATGGCTAGGTTATGGAATACCCTACCCAGAAACCTTCGCTCATTCTCCATGTCAGTCATGTTATTTAAACGTAAACTCCTCGAGTTCCTTAACAATAATCGCTAATATCTTAGTTATAATTACCAAATTGTACTGCTCTGCCTCGTTAAATTTGAATTTTAATTTAATATTGTTTTTGTATTTGATAAGGATGTTATAGTACATTATAATACATTATAGTAAATCCACTTTTCTTAAGAAGTATTTATATGAATAAAACAATTGATCTCATTGTCATTTATATTTTTGTGTAATATATCATATTGGCCAATAGGCTACAAATATTACAAATGAATTAAATAAAATAAATAAATAAATATACATATATACTAAAGGTGAGCGCAAGATGTTAAAAAGTGTACATTATTGCATATTTTTGAAGCGCAAATATTGATTGTATTTGTATGGGAATATGACTAAACAGTAAATACAGAGAACAAGAACAACGCAAAAATCATTGCACCTCATTTGAGTGGACAGTTTTATCAAGTGTGCAAGAAATATGTTGTGCACTTCATATTGTTCAATAGTTCATTTTAATTAAACTTTTTTGAGAGTAAAATCTTTTATTTTTTAGAAAAAAATTCAAGCTACTACAGTTTCTAATTTCAACCACGCAACGCGCGAATTAATATAAAATAACTAAAATGCAAAGTACAAACCGTTGCTTTTAACATCATTCATTTACAAACATGTTGTCTCCTATAACAGTATTTCATATCAAGAGACACTATTGAAACATAAAATTCAGTACTGAAATTTGATTTTAAGCAACAATAAATATTGCATTGGTTGGAAGAAGAATAAATGCTATTGTATGTTTATAATTTAAGAGAACAGCAATATTTGTGTACTCATGAAATCAAGTGCAAAAAAAAGAGAACAATTCATCATTGAACATTATGAAGTTAGTCCAACAAGACGTTTTATGCTCACGTTTAATATATACATACATATATATATATATATATATATATATATATCATATATATATATATATATATATATATATATATATATATATATATATCATATATATATATATATATATATATATATATATATATATATATATATTTATGTATATATATATTCCTTATTCAACTTGTAGGGTTAACTCAGTATCTGTAATGATAGACTATTAATAAAATTGCCTACTTATGTAATTCATACAATTTCTTCACCACCGCTAATTTGTTTATTTAATATTTTCTAATTTTTATTCAATTTTCTATAACATAAGCTATGTAGATATATTATGTAATATACATATGTTGAAAAATCAACTTCAAAATTTCAATGAAGAATATATGCATGTTGTAAAAGCCGCAAAAGCAAGAGCCACAACAAGCTCTACCTCGTGGATCCTTGGTGTCATAGAAATTATATCCACTAATTCTAAAATAGCTTCGGGAGGTCAAGGTCAAGAAAATATTCTATTTCATTTTGATGATTTTTAAGTTCATGGTTTGTTCAATACAGCCTGTAACAATGTGGACGGCATTTTCAACATTTCCTGCATCATACAGGACATGTTGATAGTAAAAGTATTTGTTGTTTGTATAAGGCTCTCTATGGAGGCTTCAATACGACTAAAGATAGGCCCTGATTCTTCATTAACTGGTACAGTTTTTTGCGCCGTAGTCTGGTTGCTTTTTAAGATATTAGCGTATGAAAATTGACTATTAGGTTTTTGTTGAGTAAGAGTCGTGTTAGACTTTTAAACATTTGAGTATTGATTGTGGCTAGACGACGGTTGATATAACTGTGGGTAGTTTAAAGGAGTTTTGGGCTGAGTGGGAGTAGCATTTGTTTTTCTGTTCGACGAATTTTTAAAGAGAGAATAAAGAGCGCAGCCCCTATAGTTGGCAGTGTGGTTTCCGCCGCATTGCCACATTTCTTTGCTTTGGTATCACCTTTTATTTTTTCACAGTTAGCGGTACTGTGTAACTCGCCACATACAACGCAAACGGTAGGCAACTTGCAATAAGTTTTAGTATGGCCAAATTCTTGACAGTTCATGCATTGGATAGGTCCAGTTTTTTTATGTGGTAGCTCAACGGTAGTAACTCTTCGATGCAACAAGTATTTTAAGCTATAGATTTTAAGCGTGATTCTTTTTTTTTTAATTTTCAAGTCGCCTGGCTGTAGCTCGACTCTAAAAATAGGTTGGGGGATTTTTTCCCGGTTTTTAATGTTTGAAACATTTTTCACTTTGAAGCCACTATTTTCAAGGACAGACTTTACCTCTTCCGGATCCACGCTTGAATCTATGCCTTTTATAACTACTGTTAGGACTTCAGCACTCTTCAGTTGATATGTATAAAAGTTTTTGTTTTTAGTCTCAAAATCTGAGAAAAATTTTTTGTAATTATTTTCTTGTGTTACCTGAATTTTATTTGCGTTGATTTTGACGCGCTTAATTGGAGTTACATAGAACTCATTTTCTCCAATTAATGATATAAGGCTTTTTACCAAAAAGTTGGATTTCTGTTCTCTTAAATATATCGGCTGTGGTTTACTGGAGCTTGTTGTATTTGTGTCTTCATCCGACTTGTTCATTCAAAATCGCGAAACGATTTTGAGAATGTTTAATATTATTTTTCCCATCTTTGGGCATTTTTGCCGTTGACGCTGTTTAAGCTGATTTGGGACTTCTTCCCCTTTTTAGCACGGTTATGTATCTGTCCATACCAGCTTGGATTTTATTATCACTGTTTTCACTCACTGCATTTACAATTTTGTGCACGTAGGTCACCTTGTTATTTTTTGTTTGTTTGTACAGCTAAGCTGACAAGTTTGCTAATAGGTGCAATTGTTGTTGCTTCTTGGTCGCTATTTAACATGTACGGAGACAATGATCGCGCACGAGTATTTGTGTTTTGTGTAGTATTCAGGTTTGTGTTTAATTCAGTTTTTTTATTGTCGTCATTAGCAACCAAAGTTTTATGTATATTGTACATTCCTACAGCTTGTAGGTTTATTGTTGTTGTTAGAAGATGAACTCATTTAGAGTTCTCTTTTTTTGTGTTCATTTATGAGTTGGTGTATGAAAATATTTATGTATAAAAAAACAGTAAAATAACTGTTTAATAAATGTTTGGTTTTTTTTTTTATTTTTTTTTTTTTGTGAATTTTCTTTCAATAATTTTTAATATTCAGCGACGATTATAAAAACGCGTCTGTACACTGCAAGATTTGAAACTGAATTATCAAATTATGGTAACAAATATGCCTTGACTTTCATATGTAACTTTTCAAAATACCATATGACTATAGCGTTACCAGATAAAAGTGCGATCGCGGTAACACAAGCAATTTTTGAAAACTATATATTAATTTACGGAAGGATGAACGTAATTAAATCTGATTTAGGTACAGAGTTTAAAAATGAGATATATTGTGAACTGTGCAATTGAAGTAAATTTTTCAACAGCTTACCATCACCAGACAGTACGAACGGTTGAAAAAAACCATCGCGTTTTTAATGAATATTTAACATCCTATATGAGTGAGAACATGCCAGACTGGGACACATATTTAAAATATTTTATGTATTTTCATAATACTACTTCCAGTTCTGTTTTCGACATTATGTACACTCCTTTCGAGCTAGATTTTGGGACAAATGTAAACATGCCAAGCGATATAAACTTTGAGAAAGTTGATCCTATTTATAATGCTGAAAACTATTGCAAAGAAGTTAGGTATCAAAGGGATTTCTTATTGATTTCATCTTATTGTTTTTTTCAAAAAGGTATTCCTTATTTACTTCATTAGGTTACCTAATTGATTTTTTCAAAAAGGTTTTCCTTATTAATTTCATTAGGTTCCTGTATGATCATGTGTAAATCATCTTCTTAATTTTTTTAATAAGAATATCTTCTTGATTATATTAGCTTGCTTGTTATTTCATATATATAAATGAACATAGGAAAAATCTTTTTTTCATAATTTGTTTGTGCTACAATAAATCATCTTCTTAAACTGGCTGCTAACATGTATACTATAGTAGTGAAGTGGTTAGACTGCCAATCTACTAAACCGAAGTTCCTTGGTTCAACTCCCTAAATACGTAAGTTTTATAAAAATGTTTTTTATCACCCCTCCATCCAGATAAGACAAATACTTGTTGTAAATAAGCATTCCGGACGTACCATGACGTTCTGATGACATCAAATTTGTAATTCCTAACATCATAACAGAGATAACAGTGCCTAATAAATACCTAATAAAATAGAACAAAGTTAGTAAGATATCTCTACGGTTTTTTTTTTTTTTTCAAGAAGGAAGTCTTATTATTTTAATAAGGAAAACCGCCCTCGTACCTAGAGGCAAGATCTAGAGTGACACGTAAAGCAACACAAATTAACAGACAACATCGCGATAGTTTTCAATGAAACAACAATGAGTTTCCATCCTTAGGCAACATCAGCCGAAGCTCTAGCATCAATAGGACTGCCAACGTAAGCTTTGCTAGTCAAGCTAAGATCGGTTCTAACCTATTTAACATAGATGAACTTTTTTTTATTTTCACCACCGCAATGGAGGATTTACAAAGATGCACTTCGAAGGTGCAACAAATTAAAGTAGTAATGTCCATGGTTAAATATGCATATGGCTTATACTAGTACTAACAGTTTTAAAACTCTTCATATGAATGTAAACGGAGTTTCAAGTTTTTCTAAAATAAAACAACTTGAACTATTGCTCGAAAGAGAAAATATAAAAATTGCTTCGATAAACGAAACATTTCTAACTGAAAATCACAAACCTTTTATGAAAAATTATTGGTTTTACAGAAATGAAAAATGCGATACAAGGGGTGGGGGCGTTGCTCTCTTAATCCATAAATCCATCAAACATAAGAACATTAATTCATGTAACACTGAATCCATTGAGAATATTTCGGCAGAAATACTAATCAATAACCGACCGGACGATAGTCCTCGTACTCAGCGCGTTACACTAATAATTTTGCTTCCGACATTTTAAATATATGGGATCAAACAAAAGAATAGACTTTAACGCAAAACATACGTCTTGGAACTGTCATAACAACAACAAAGCAGGATTCGTGCTCAATAACTTCCAACTTGCTCATAACTTTTTTATACATTATCCCAATAGTCCAACTCTATATACACATCAACGAAATCGCTCTTCGTCAACTGTCGATATCATTATCAGCAATTCTACTCTATATATAGAAGTAACAACAATGGATTATGAAATACCGTCTGATCACCGCTCCAATATTTGTACCATAAAAAGATCTGAAGCATCTACAATAAATCAAGATCAGTTTGATTATAGTTCAACGAACTGGAACAGTTTTGCGAACTACATTGAAAACAGAATAACATTATTCAACAATGAATACATTTCCAAAACTGCTTTTGATCAAGAAATAAATAAATTCATAAACATTACGAGGGCGGTTCGGAAACTTCTTAGCCTATCAATGAAAGAGAATAGTTAGTTTTTCAAAAATATTTTTATTTTTCAATTTAATCTCCTGAAACTTCAATACACTTAGTCCAACGCTTTTCTAGCAATTCTATCCCTTCATTAAAATAGTTTTCCTCAAGGTCTTCAAA
The DNA here is from genome assembly GCA_947311025.1 of Lypha dubia. Classification (NCBI taxonomy): domain Eukaryota; kingdom Metazoa; phylum Arthropoda; class Insecta; order Diptera; family Tachinidae; genus Lypha; species Lypha dubia. The sequence goes on along the minus strand of OX371260.1, from coordinate 99,535,727 downwards.
ATAGTGGTTTACAACTGTAGTTGCATCTTCATTTGAGGTAAAACGCTTGCCAGCAAGGAATTTTTTTAGATTTGGGAACAGGTAAAAGTCACTGGGAGTTAAATCAGGAGAATAAGGTGGGTGGTCAAGCAACTCGTACTTTAATTCGTTGATTTTAGCCATTGTTAAAACACTCTTGTGCGCTGGTGCGTTTTCTTGATGAAAAATAATTTTTTTGTGTTGTAAGCCAGGACGTTTTTCTCGAATTTGTACATTTAATTGATCCAAAAGGTTGCAATAGTACTCTGAATTTATTGTTTTACCCTTTTGCAGATAGTCAATCAATAAAATACCTTTGAAGTCCCAAAAAACCATTGCCATAACCTTACCAGCCGATTGAATTGTTTTTGCCTTCTTTGGGGCACTTCCTCCAGCTTCAGTCCATTGTTTGGATTGTTCTTTTGTCTCTGGAGTATAGTGGTGGATCCATGTCTCATCAACAGTTATAAAACGACGCTTAAAATCCACTTTATTTCGCTTAAAACGATCCAAACAAGCTTGAGAAATGTTCATTCTTATGCGTTTTTGGTCGACTGTTAACAAATGCGGCACCCATCTTGCAGAAAGCTTTTTCATCTGTGGTTCTTCATGCAAAATTAAATGCCTTCGATCATTTGAGATGCCCATGATATTAGCTATTTCACGCACTTTTATTCGTCGATCATTTAATACCATATCATGCACTTTGGCTAAAATTTGTGTTGTTGTTGCTGTTTTTGGACGTCCACTACGTGGTTCATCTTCAATGCTTGTACGACCACGTTTAAATTCAGCAACCCAATTTTTAACTATTGGATATGAAGGAGCACTTTCACGTAACACATTCACCTTATCATTATGAATTTCTTGTCCCGATAAACCTTTTTTATGTAAATATTTAATGACACCACGCATTTCTAATTTTTCCATTGTAAAAAAATCGCGGATGCGCCTTTTGTGAACACCTGTTTCTATATGAAGGAGTTGCCAGATCGAAACAAAATTTAACATGTGTTCGTAGCAGAGATGGAAGTTTCCAAAACACTTAACTTTTTTCTGCTTATACCGCGCTTTTTGTGCTAGGCTAAGAAGTTTCCGAACCGCCGTATGCTACTTGCACGAGATGTTTCTACACCTAAAATATCGCAAGAAAATAACTATACATTACCGGAAAAAGTAATAAAATACGTAAGGCTTAGAAGAAATTATAAACGTAAATCCCAAAGAGCCTATAACTCAGAAGAATTCAATTTTTACAAACAATACACAAATCTACCAAGTAGAAAATATGGAAACAAATTAACGAAGAACGAAATAAGAAATGGAACAACCTACTATCAAAGTTAAAACCGGGAGATAAATCCATTTGGAAATTAAGCAGAAATTTACGTGGCAAAGGCAAAAATTCAATTCCATGTATTAAAATAGGAAACACCAAAATATTATCGGATAACGGCAAATCCGAAATTCTTGCAAACACGTTTGCGGAAGCCAATAAACTTACCTCTAACTACAAACACAATAGATAATTTAATTAATTCAGCGGTTAACGACTTTAAATATGAAATTATATCTTCACAAACTGATAAATTTACAACACTCAATGAGATAAGTAACATTATATCTGCACTTCAAGCCATAAAAACCTGTGGGTTTGATAAAGTTCCCAACTTGCTGCTAAAAAAATTGCCAATTAAAGCTTTAAAATTGCTTACAATCATTTTTAACAGTTGCAGAAAATTAAGCTATTTCCCTAGTATATTTAAAAATGCTAAAATGTAGCCATTAGCAAACCAAAAAACAACCCGAGTAGTTATCGACCTATAAGTCTTCTAAGCAACTTAGGTAAAATTTATGAAAAAATTATTTATGCTCGGCTTAATGAACACATCACTAATAACTCAATTGTCGCTAAGGAACAATTCGGATTTAAAAAAGAGCATAGCACAACGCATCAAATAAACCGAATTAAAAACCAAGTCCTAACTAACAAGAAAAATAAAAAGTCAACGGGCCTAATACTATTAGATATAGAAAAGGCCTTCGATACCGTCTGGCATAATGGTCTACTATACAAATTATAATTATAAATTATAATTATTAGCAGCAAACATTCCAAAGTATCTCTGCAAACTAATTGCTGACTTCATAGATTCTAGAACTTTTAAGGTTGCCACTAATCAAGAAACTTCTGCAGCCAAATCTATTCCAGCTGGCTTACCCCAGGGATCAGTTCTGTCACCATTGCTGTACACGATATACACATCAGATTTTCGGACCTCAAAATATTTCAATATTGCATATTACGCAGATGATACATCACTAATTTTTTCTAGCAAACTTACAAGTGCACTTTTGAAGAAAATGGAAAAAGGATTTGCAAGTTGCATGAAATATCTTCGCAAGTGGAAAATTAAGATTCACGCAGGCAATAATATTTCCATATAACAAGTCTCCGAAAAGACTTCCAAGACGTCAACTAGTAATTGGAAAAAACACTGTAAATATAATACACGAAGCCAAATATCTCGGCGTAGTCTTAGATAAAAAAACTAATTTTTAAGAAACATATTAACGAAATATGTTCCAAAGCAAATAGAACACTTAGGGCCTTATACAGGCGCTCTTATTTGATCCACAAAAACAAAAACCTTCTCTTCAAAAGTGTTATCAGACCGATTCTAACATACGCGTGTCCCATATGGAGCTCTGCTGCAAAATGCCATTTAAATCGGCTGCAAACTATTCAAAACAAAACTTTTAAAATAATCAACAACAAACCTTGGTGGTACTCAACATATCTCCTCCATGAAGAGACAGGATACGAAAAAATCATCGAGTTTATAAACAGATTAAAAAATAAGTATTTAGACAAAAACGAAAGTTCTTATACATTAATAAGAGAATGTAACGAATTCATATAAAAGTAATAATAAATTAAGAAACTGAAAAGGACGTGCTTATAACACTATTAGAAATAATAGTCACTCTATAATCACATGAACCTTTTTGACTAATGTTTGATTTTCCATAATTTTCATATATAGGTTTTAACCCATTTTTACCTCTAAAGTTCTCAATGTTATTATTATATATGTATAAATTAAACAAACTATCCACTTGCTTTAATATCTTAATAAAAAAGATAAGATCTCATTTGTAAATATCAGTTATAGTAAATGTAAATAAAGAAGGATTTTGAAATTGAATTGAAAAAAAAAATACTCGATAAGCAAGTAGTCTCTAATGCAGGGTTGCCCAAGCCCTATGCGCTTGGTGCTCATTTGTTTTTGTATAAACTCTTAGCTATAGGTTGTGTGTTTTAAGACACACATACAGTACTCTGCACTAACAATACGACATACAATTGTTTTTTTGTCGTTCTTCACTGTATACACGCAAGTGCAAAGCAACAACACTTTCGTATGACGACAGCGATCATCAATGTAGATTTTGTTTTTGTTTAACGTATGATACCGTTTAAAAACGTGTGTTTTAAAAAGCACTTTGAAAAAATTGGTGTTAGTTTTAAATTCCAAACTTATATTATTCACAGAAAAATAATTATATGATCAATTACAATCTACTCTGACATATTTGAAAACGTTTTTGTGATTTTTTTGTATTCCTTAGAAAATGGATTTCATTTTTACAAAATATGCAAATACATTTTTTTTGGCCGTGTACGTGAAATGAAATGTTTTTTTTTTCTTTTTCCTTGTATATATTGGTTTTTACAACAAAAAATATTGAATAAATATTAGTTTTTCTTTAAATGTATTGGTGTTTGCTCTTCCATAAGGTGCTTTTGGGCACCCCTGCTCTAATGCTTTGAAAATGTGAATATAATGTCATATAAATTGTATTTAAACAAGTTAGATTAATAGAATATTGCTTATAATATTCAAAAAAATATTTAAATATTTTAAGAAGTGTTGTCGCTAGCAATGTGTTTTCATAAGTTATTACAAAAGTATTGAAATACCGAGCACCTTGCATTTGTTTACACACCACTAACTTGTTTGCCTTATTTATTTAGAAATTTTTTTAATCTTTTTTTTTTTTGGTTGAAAGGTGAAAAATTAGGCACAAAATCATGAAAAAAAGAAGTAACAGTATTAATATTTCAGAGAGCGGGTAGAATTTTATTTATGGATGTGTGTGAACAAATATGCATGTACATGCATATATATAAGTACATCCACACACATTAATGTATGTACATACGTATTAAGAACGAAATGGGATCCTAAATCAAGAAAGTGTGAAATGGTTGGATACAGTGAAAAATCCAAGGCCTACAGGTTATATAAGCCAGTGTTGAAAATTTTATCTCGACAGCTCTTATTGTTCCAGAGATCATGAGTGAATAAAAAACGTACAAACGATTTCATATAACATATTCCAAAAAATTTATATAATTTCTCTTAAAAAATTAACTCATTGCATCCAAATAAGTTAAACCAAATTTCGTCGTGACCAGCTCCAAACTAAAAACTTTATGTATGTAGGCATATGAGATTCGCAATTTAGCGTATCCTACTAAAAGATAATCTTAACAATTCGATATTCAAAATGGTGTGGTTACGAAACTGTATCTTTTAATAAGAGAATGACGCAAAACATACAGCAGCCACTGTAAAGGAATTGCTGCTACATATATAATGTTCCAAAACAGCTACATTCTCCATCATGTTTGACTTAAACCTAATTAGAAATTTGTCAATAGAATTGGACCGTAGAGTGAGAACAACAGTGATGAAGAACAAGCAGATACTAAAAACTGCTCTAATCAAAGAATGATCTAAACTATCTTCAGAAACAACATATAAGCTTACGCTTATGTGATGTGTAAATAATAAAGGCCCAACCATAATATGCATAAGCTGGCTTAAGCTAATGTCAAAATTGAACGAAAAGTCTGTCAAATTCTTAAGCAAATTTGCAGAGACTTTTAGGTGGCTATAATGTACTTATGCGACTTAAAATTTAAGCAGTTATAGTTGCACACATACATACATATGTAGCATAAATAATTTTTCGAAAAATTTGTATCTTCTTATTTATCCTAAACAAATTGAGTCTTGTACTCAAATGTATATAAAACGATTGTAATTAAAAAAAATATGCTAAAATATACGTATGTATGTTATTATTTATACTAATAATAAGAAAAGATACAACCGAAATTATGTACTTTGTAGTATTTATTTTATTTAAGGGCAAAAGTACTAAAATATACATTAGTGGAAATAAAATATGTTAAATAAAATATATGAAATGTCACTTTCGTGTACACACTTCTTTTCTTCCACATTTTCTATTAAATTTTATATGTAAACTATTTCGTCTTCTTTTTCCATTTTCAAAATTAATTTATTTTTACGTACAAACATACATATGTATGTATGTATTAGTAGAAAAGCTGATTCCGTACGGAATGTGCGTTCAGTTTCGCACTTTGCTTAAGCAAATGACGTTTCATAAAACTTAACGAAAATTTTGCTTAAGTTCATTATAGTTGCCACATACGATTTACATGTATTCGCACAGTTGCTTAAGCTGACTTAAGCTAGCTTATGCATATTATAGTTGGGCCTTAAAGCAGGTCAAAAAACTAATAATTAATTAATTTGAATCTCATAACCCGGAAAAATGATCGCCGCCAATTTTTTTGGACCGAATTCATTCAGAAATGGGTTGGATATTCAGTTTTATATGAAAAACTCAGAGGTATATAACTCCAAAACTATGAATTTTCGAGAATTTTGCCACATACAATTTTGGTGTTATTTAAATTTTCTATAGCCCTATGTAACTTTTTTTATTTGGAAGTCTGCCCCTAAACCATATTTGTACTTTTATTTCTTGCAAGAAATCATCCAATATAATTTCTTTTAATAAAATGTTTAAAAAATTGCTCAAAATGCAGATTTTTACAGGGTATGTAGAATTCCCTGTGTGACTTTACATACATACATATCGAGCCTTTGGTGCAATACCGTAGTAATTCAAAAAATCGTGAACTGAGAAAAATGCATTTGAAGTTTTCAGCCGTCTTTTCGATAGTATTTTCTTTTAATAAAGTTATTTTTTTACAAGTTTTTAAATTAAGAGGAATGTTTTGTAATTAAAAAAAGGTCAAAAATTATTATAACTATGAAATATTTATTTATATTTAAGTATTTTGTATCAACCTATCAATGATGTATCGTTATTGTCACAAAATCAAGGACAAATTTATTAATTAATTCGGAATATATCGTTATAGCAAATAAACTTTTAAGATTTTTTAAATTACGCCGAAATTAAACCATATATTATAAAAAATAAAGAAGACAATATAGATTTTTGGATTTTTATAAATTTTTCAGTTTTATTTGATTTTTGTTTTCATAGTTTTAAAAAATATAAGAACTTAAGACAAATTTCTAATTCATTATCCAAAACTTAAAAGCGAAAAAAAATTTACAGACAAATTATAAATTTGAGTAAAATGTCTTATAAAATGATGGTATTAAATTATTTTTAATTAAGTCCATAAGATCGGATTTTTTTTTATCTGAAATTCCTGGTTTTGTTCGGTAGGCCTTGTTTAGTTGTATCTCGCATTTGTTTTTATTTTTAATCACAACGATCTCCTGAAACTTGCTCTGAGTATATGATGTTTTAATGAATATAGATCTTGGAGCAGTTGACAAAATTTTTATTACTTTTAACTCAGATATTTTCATTTGTTTTAAGTTTTTTAAATCGGAGGCAAGCTGTTTTATATCTAGAAAATCTTCGTAAGACATTTCTACAACATGAAAAGGTGCTCCTTTCTATTTTGCTCACTTGACAATAGAGATAAAAGATTCAGGAGAGTATATAGGTCCACTTTTTAGCATTCGTCTGACTTCTTTTTCTATGAGTGCATGACAGGAATCACCTTCATTTTGTGTGTGACCCTTATATGTTATGGAATTAAAGCCAAACTTTTTAACTGCATATATGTACAAGGCGAGGATAAACTTATTTTTTTTTTGTTGGCCAGCGCAATTATCGGAGTAAAATATAATGTCAGATTCCTTAGGAAACTGTTCTAGATATTTTAAGACGCATGTTGCTAGTTCGTTTACACCACGATGCCCATTAGATTCATCCCAAATAAAGCATGTACATTTCTTGTTTTTTAAATCGTATACCGTAAAGTTAAATACATTTAATTTGCTTTTGTAGTAAAATGCTGATGTGTTGCCCTTTGGAATTTGAACTACTGCTTCCAAGTCATAAACACTTACAAAAGCATTGGTTTGGTTTTTATCATTTTCTTTTTCAGTTCTGGATAGATGTTTTTCTAATAGATGTTGCTCATGGTGCTTTCATGTCTTCTTTTTCTTCCCCAGCTACAAGGCTGTACACAGTTCACATACATAATTTTTTGGGGTAAAAAAGGAAATGTTGAAATCTTCATTAAATACTCTATAGAAAAAGTTATGGGACGAATATGACTCATTTGAATTTTTGCAACTATCAACATAATCTCTATAAATACTTACAACAGTTTTGCCACCATCAATATATCGTCTGGTACTTTTTCTAAGCAGTCACTTAATTGAAAAAAAATTAAGAACTATTTTTTCTGTGTAGTTGCGCGATTTGAATGCCTTCCTCTTTGATCTATTTCCATAACACATCCAGCAATCTTTTCTCTTTTTTCAACAACAGTCATAATGTTACGATCGTTTATGCATAACGTATTTTTGAAAAACAATTTACACACTCTAATATCTTCACCATTCATTTTTAAATAAAAGGAGTTGTTGTTTCTTCTTGGACCTCTCATACCCCCATGGAATCTACCATGGAATTCGCAATGAATCGTCTTTGTTTTTCTATGTCACCGAGCTCCCAAAATGATGAAAACAACGCTTTTCGATCTTCATCCGTAAAGTTCTCAGAACATTTGTGTTTGCATCGCTGTGAGCATGGAGCTTTAATTTCTTTTTTATGCTTAGAACTTGAAATGTATTCTTGGCCGCTGTTCCTTAGTTTTTTTGTCATTGTCCGTTTCCATCTATCATTATTACGTTTTCGTTTTCTTCCACGTATCGGGCTTTGGAGTTCGTTGTGTGCTGATGAATTTTCACATGTAGATTCTTCTTCCATTATTTAAATTATTTTCTTCCTAAAGTTTTAATTTTATATTTTAAATTTTATAAGAAATTAAATTAAAATGCACTTACCTGATATATATGTAGTTTTCAATTTTTTTTTTTTTTTTTGTTATAGAGTTTTTATTTATAATAATACAACCACTTTATTGACGAACAGTTGAGCTTCACATGAAATAGAGAAATAACTCGCCTTGTAACAAATCTTTAAAAATAACAAATCGCTTTGCTCATTTGAAATAACGGTGCATTTGAAATTAACACAAAAAAGTTGTAAATTCTTTTTCAATGACGTCATATTGCGAATTAACATACGAATAAATGATAACTAATATTTTTTTCGCAATTTGTTTTCTGTTTGTAAATTTCTTGTCATAAAGGAAATATTTCTTTATTGCAAATAAATATTGTTTGAAATAGCTAGAGGCAATAAAGAAATTTTTAGCTGTAGAATCTGAACAGCTAGAGATAGAACCATAATATTTTTTTAAGCTATTGCATAGCTTCTATCGCGGGCTTTGAGGCGACCGAATCAAGAAATTTTGAAAAGTTTGTTTCTTAAGTCTTTTGTTTATGAAACGAAAAAACCTGGAACAAATCTGTCATTTGTTTTTTGAAGTGAAAACCTCTTTTTTGTATAGTCTATGTATGATGACTATATAGTGTTGCCGCTTTGGAAATTTTTTAAATTTCCAGTGTTGCAAAATTTTTCGAGATTTTGAGGGGTTTTTTGATCAAGGTTTTGGGAATTCCCGTCCAGTGTTGCCACCTTTTCCCGGGAAATTTTCCGGGATTTCTGGGTTTTTGAGGGGATTTCTATATATGTATATAAAAGAAAGTCGTGTTAGTTACACTATTTATAACTCAAGAACCGCTGAACATATTTGGCTGAAAATTGGTGGGCAGGTAGCTTAGAACCAGGAGAAGGTAATGCACTTTTTACCTGGGGGGACAAGGGTGCCCTTCTTTGTATGGAGCACTTCCAGTATAGCTAGAAAACTGAAATTGAAATTGCATAAGTTGATAAAAAATATTATGCAATAGCTTTACCGCGGCAGTCCCCGAGTGCCACACGTCTTTTTTTCTTTAAATATATATTTCCTGAAAGATCAAATGGTACAAGTTTTTTAGCTTATTACTACTTTCGCATTATTGTACGTAAATACAATTTTATTGTAGTAGTGGTTATTGTTATCTGCTTAAAAAGTTTGAGTGAGTAAAAGTAAAGAGACAGAGAGAGTAACATAACTATGTTACAGTTTTTCAGCAAGAACAATACAATAGCTACTAGTACGATACAATAAGTGACTAGTTGTAAATTTTTTTTTTTTTTTTTTTTTTTATTTTTTTTTTAATTAGGACCAGCACTCAGGGGATGACCCCTACGTATGCAGTGCATATTGCTAAAATTGTTCGCTTTCCGAAAACCCGCGAAATTTATGAAAGTGCAAAAACTTGCTAAAATTTTAATTTATGTTTGATTAAAAGTCCCTAAAGATGTAAGAATTCCGAAAATTTTGGAAAAACTTTCGCACATTGCCAAAAACTGCAAAAATTTTAAAGATATCATAATTATGATTAAAAATCGCTAAAGCTTTAAGGAATATAAAACAAATTGTAAAACCCACAAAAATGGCGAAAAATCGCGAAATCTTAGGTAATCTTAGAACGAAAAATCTAAAAAAAAAATTGCCAAAACTTTGAGAAAATAAAGATATAATATACACATATATATATACATATATATATATATATATATATATATATATATATATATATATATATATATATATATATATATTTTTTTACCAAAAAGTATTTTATTTCACGCGGCTGTTTGCCTTCGATTTCAAATTACTTTTTTTGTGGTGAAAATGATTTGTAGAACACATCAAATTCACTTGAAACAAGCTGAAAATGAAATTTTACTTTTTATTTCACTTTAACGAATTTAAGAACACAAAATTAGTGAAATTTTCACTTTCATTTCATTTTACGAATGTAGAACACAGGCGTATATGTACATGTGCACGCACTTATACATGCATACATGGGCCGTTATTTTGAAAGAGGCATAAATCACTTTTTCAAAAAAATCGAGTTAATGGCAACACTAAATAAAATTGAACGGTATCTTTTCATTTGTAAAAAATTTGCAATCACCAAAAAAATGACTTATGCCACTTTCAAAATCAACGGCTCAAATGTAATGCCTTTCGCACTTACCAACACCAATTTGATCAATTTACTTATTGTACCACAATCCACCACTAATACTTATTGTACAAACAGTTCTTTCTCAATAATAAACAAGCGAATGTTGTCTTGCACGAAGGAACAAAAGTTAAACGATTAAGTTTGTTGAGTATAGTATGTTATTGTGAGCGAAGTTTTACAACACCAGTCATACTCGTTTTGTCATTTATGCTTGTAGTATTGGTATGTAACATGTTAGAACTGTTTTTGCAATACTTGTTTGTATACAAAAGCACGTGTTTAATACCCAGCTCAAAATATTCAAATATTCAAATTTTGAGTTACTACGATCTTTTTTTTTTTTTTTTTTTAATTAGGACCAACACTCAGGGGATGACCCCTACATATGCAATGCACTGTGCCGGAACTCAGGGAGAGGGATAGGGTAGAGAAGATGTTGAAAATTTAGAAGACTTAACTTAATGTTAATTTTTAAGGCAGTGTTGAGGCGCCGCCCGTGTTAAGTAGACGCATTAACTTTGTTAAGCTGTATTAGCAGGCATTTTATTAATTGTTTTACTTCGCCGATGTTTCTGCTAACCGACGAAGGAGGGCGATGTTGTGTACATTAGCTTGGATAGCATCAATCGCTGTCGGAACAGTTTTTTAGTGACCAGTGCTATGCCTTCATCACTCAAATAATCCGACAACAATTAATTCAATAGCTTACTAATGTACATTAGAGAAATTAATGGTGTTGATTGACTTGCTCTGGACCAGGGTTTGAACCCAGGCCATAAGTCATTGTTTGCTTAGTAGTCAACGCGCTAATACTTCAGCCAACGCCACCAAAGGCTCGATAAGTAGATGTCACAAATGTATTTTAAAGAATTGTTTCATCATTATCTCAAGAAATAAAAAATTAAATAAAAAATTAAATAAATAAATATAAAGTTTGATCGAAAATTTTTTTCCTGTCACCTTTTACATTCTGTATTCTTCAGTTACATAGCTTTAAAAGTCAGTTATGATAAAGACCGAGTACTCTTATTTCGTAACGTAATGAGCAGATTGGATTAGACACTGTTACTATTTCAAGCAACACAGCAACATTTTTTAATATCCAACATCAATTATATTTCAACATACAAACGTTGTTTTCGGCAGAAGCCATTAAACCTCGTCAGTATTCATGTGTAGAATGTTTTCAGTACTTCTTAAGTAGTTCTGTTGAACATGGCTTCTATTCAGCCGTGTATGTTGAAATCTAAGTGATGTGGGATATTAAAAAAAGAGTTAGAAATTCATATATGTTGAGAGTACAACCTAAAATTTTTTTTTTAATGTTGCTACTACTGAAGTTGTATTGTAAAGTTTTAGGTAGACAGAAGAATCGAGGATGCGCAACTACAGAGTTGTGAAAAATCGAGTTACTACTTTACTTGAAAATAGGATTCAGAGCAGTTCATTGATTTCATATTTTAGAGGGGACACGAACAACTGATTTCTATAAATCATAATTTTATATATAATAATATATTTATAAATATTATAAAAAATTACAATCTATTTTCAGGCTGCGCAAAAGTTCTATTCTCTTCTGGTGTTAAAGAAGTTCCGAGCATTGAGTTTATCGCAATCATCTCCTTATGTTGACATAGTTGTAACGCGAGGGCCGTTGTTTGAAAATCCAAAACTATAAGTTCTTCAACGAATACATATTTATTTAGTTAATGTATAAGTGTCTATTTTTATACTATTAATAAAATCTGTTTTACGTTATAAACCACATGAGGCATTTCATTTCATTTGTACAAATACATACATACATGCAAGTTGTAATGTTTTTAAATGCAGTGATGTTAATTTTCTTCAAACACGTTTTTTTCAAAACCGATGCACAGTGGGGACTTTTGCGAAAATCGTTATAAATCTGGAACTTAAATACTGCTGATGGAATTAAGCTAACAAGTAAAATTGTTTATTTACGTATGTATCAAATGAATTCAATACAACAAGAACATTTCTTATATTAGTGTATTGTATAGAGCTATGATATGTACATATGTTGAAATACGTATGAGTTTTTTTCTTAATTAGACATTAAAAAAATTTAAGAAAGAAAGCGTTAATAAACATGGTATAAAAATAAAATTATCACAATAAAATTTTATATACATATGTATTTTGTTTTTTTTTTTTGCCGCTTTTGTTATATATTAAATCGTCAATTATAAATTGATCTAAGAATAAGTATTTAAATCCTAAATCCAAAAATGTTAATTATAACTTTAGCCAATGCAAAACAAAAATTTTAGTTTCAGTTTCTCGCCAACATAGTGTAATGAAATAGTTTTTATTTTATTTAATTTTATCTAAGAGCTTGTATCCCAAGACTGATGATTTATTAATTGAATTTTAAACTAAATTACATTGTCTTATATACTAATTATGAGAATAATTCTTAGGGTACCCCTTAACATAAGAGTAAAAGAATAGAAATATATATTATTGTTGAGTAAGCATATTTAGCTTCCCACGATTTACGTATGGCATGTGTTTCAACAGTTTTAAAGTCCAACGAGTGCATACCTAAAGCTGGATTCACTCATCAAGTCTTCACACTACAGACTTAGGGTCAACAGCTGATTTATAACGATTAAACCGAACAATGAATTCACTCATCAATTTTTTAGCCTGGAGTCAGTTGTCAAATTTAACAGCTGTTCATATTTCATCTACATTGTTGTTAAAAGAAAATAAAAAGCGTGAAAATAAAATAATGGATTTAGAAAACATTGATAGTGACAATTTGATGCTTTTGTTATGTTTAGAATTACAAAAGTTATGTGTATTATTGACAATGCAAGTTCTTGAAAAGAAAAAAGCAAGAAAATATGGTGTACGCAAAATGTTAAAGGAAAGGCGTCAAAGGGGATACTTTGGAGCATTAATTCCAAGAATGCGATTGAGCGATGCGGAAAGCTTTAAAAATTTCCATCGAATGGATCATCAAATGTTTGACGAACTGCTCGCATTAATAGGACCCAATATGAAAAGACTTCCTATACGAAAAGACGAGGAAATAACACTTGGTGAAAGATTGGCTGTCACTTTGAGGTGAACATATATTAACATACCAACATATAGTTTTTGTTAACGAAATTTAAATTACAGATATTTAGCTAGCGGTGACAGTATGAAGTCTGTGGGGTTCTATGGCTTTAGGATTGGCGCGTCCACCACGTCTAATATCATTCGTGAAACATGCCAATTAATTTGGGAAAAATTACAATTTGTCTTCCCAACGACATCCGAGGATATGTGGAATAAAATAGCCAATGAATTTTATGGCAAATGGGGTTTTCCGAACTGTTTGGGTTCAATAGACGGAAAACATGTAGTTGTTCAGGTAAATAAACTTGCTATGTTACCATAAGTAGTTTAATCTATTTTTAATTTTTCACCTTAGGCATTTGCCAAACATAATTCGCTTACGTTCAACTATAAGCACTCCCATAGTTTGTTATTGATGGCGATTGCTGACGCGAATTACAAATTTATAATGGTTGATATTGGAGCGTTGGGACACAATTGTGATAGTGCTGTTTTCAGATCTTCAAAGTTTGGAAATAATATTTTGCACAACCCAACAGAAATGAAGATTCCTCTTGACAGAGCACTACCAAGAACGGGCGACATTGCGCCTTTTGTGTTCGTGGCAGATGAAGCGTTTCCGTTGAGGAAAAACATAATGCGGCCATATCCTGGTAGTAGTACGTCGAATTTGCCTTTAGAAAAAAATTTTTTTAACAGCCAACTCTCACGCTCACGCAGAGTGGTTGAAAACGCATTTGGCATATTAGCCAACCGTTTTCGAATTTATAGGAAGCCAATAATTGCAAGTAAAGAAACTGTTGAAAATATTGTTAAGGCCACAGTCTGCCTTCACAACTGGCTACGTGAAAAATCGACAGTGGAACATTATGAAGATGAAGGATCCCAAGAAAATATAAATAATAACCTGCTACAAATGAGGTCTTCAAACCAGAACCACGCTCCTTCAGACGCAGTCCGTGTAAGAGAAACTTTCACAAAATATTTCATGGAAGCAAGATCTGAAAATATAACTGAAAATTTATAATAAAACATTGACAAATTTTTATTTAATGTGTTTTTTTTTTTTATTTATTTTGCATTTTTCTTTCGAACACCATTTTTATAATATTTGTTTCAAGTTCTTCTCTTATTTTTGCATCAAATTTATTTAGTTCATTTTCCAAGAACAAATGGAACGCGTTATTGTCATTTTGTTTTGGTTTTGCTGTTCGTTGATGTATGGTGTCCACCAACGTATCAATTTTTGACAATGATTTGTCCAACATTTCTTGCACATTCTGCTTCTTCCTTTTGGGCGCTGGTGAGCTATTGTCCGAAGTATCCTTAAGGTCATCCGCCATATCACTAAACAACTGCTGGATATTTTCAGTGTTTGTGTCTTTATAGTTGGTAGTTGTTATCCTATTGGGATAAACAAGTTAGTTCTTTCAATATACTAGTCAATGGTTTTTAATACTCACGTTTCATCGTGTGCAAACGCACGTATAAAATCCATTTCTTTTAATAGAAACTCGTCTATTGGCTTCAATTGTACTCGGCCACTGCCACTTGGTGCATTTTCTTTGTTTTCAGCCATTTTATATTTTATTTTCGTCCGCTTCCACAAACCTTGCACCTCTTTCGCTAAAAATAATACATACATATTATAAAAATCTTTATTTATATCATTATTGTTACGTACATTCCATATTCATCTCCTCCGCAATCTCACACCACACAATTTGCTTAAATTTGTTGTTTTTGTATTGACTGTTTTTCAGGTCATACAAAACACTTCTACCTGGCTTGCGGATTAGTTCCAATAGTTTTGATAGCTTACTAAAATCTGAAAAAATATATACAAATTAAAACACAAAACAGGTTTTATTAATTTCATCCCTTACTATTGTGTTGAGGATTTATTTATAAGTAAGGAAAATTTTAAAATCAAAAGTTATAATTCATTTAAACTAAAATACAATGAATACTATATTAATTTAAGTAAAGTATATTGAACTTCAAGTCTTCAGTCCAACACCCCCACTAGAGTTGAAGTCTCGTAACCCAAGATGTTTGCGACATTCTTGAAACTTTCCAGAAGGTAAAGCTTTAGTGAGGATATCAGCTACCATCTCTTCAGTACCAATATAATAAAATTGAATATAAACATATGATTTACATTATTGCCATCAACTTTTTTGTGTAAAACCTTAAAACATTGAAAAAGTGTACATGGCAACTCTAAAGGCTTAAGTCTTGAGCTGAACAATCAAAATCAAATCGATCCACAGTCTTGTTCGCTCGTTGCTCTCTAAAAAATTTGTAACGAGTAAACTTCATATAAAAAAAAGAACCCGAAGTCTGAAGACTTGATGAGTGAATCCAGCTTAAATTCAACAGATACTTTGTGTTGCCTATATTTACAATCAAACAAATGCAGTTAATAAATGTGATTCATTTAAGTGCATTGTGCAGCTGTACATGATTAAACGTACAAGTGTCAAATGACCGTCACACAAAATGTCTTGCTTGCAGTTTGTCAACGGTTGCATGTTGCGGTACTGTTGAATCACAATGTATACTACACACTGTTGGTCACATGCTACACAAGCCTTTGAATATTTTTCACATTCGATGCCGAGTTAGTGCCCATAACTGTATGCCTTAAGACCAGTTTGCTTTTAGGATCATGTTATATAGTAGAAGTTTACAGTCTAGGCTTAGTATAGAGTTTCTTCCAATAAGCCAATTCATTTGAGTCAACTTTGCGTCTATGTTAGATATATTATTCTATATAAAAATTCTGGTAGCAATGACCTCAGATGTCAAGTTAGAAATGCATAAAATTATTATTTACTAATAAATTTAACAAAAAGATGATTTAAACTTTGTAAAAATTAAATTAAAATTAGTTACAAAATTAAATGTTCTCTTTTTACAAATAAAAATATGACGGTCTGTATGTCAGAAGTTGTTGTTTATTTTCGTTTGCAATTGATAAAATATGCACTACTACCCTTGCTCATGGTATTTTTTGGTTAAAATGAAGCAAATTGCTAATAAATACATTTTATTGTTGTATTGGGCAAATGTGTGTATATTTGCACACATTTGTATCCTTCGCAATAGCCATCGTGATTAACCCTATTCTATTTCGTTTTTATGTTGGCTGATGCCGTTTGCGTTCCAAAGACAGATCTTTAAGTTCATGGTTTGTTTAATACAGCGAAAGGCAAACAAAATTATTTCAAATGTACGGAAAATACCCTGTTGCTTACGCGACGCTCAATGCTCTGATTAAGGTATGGCTGTTAGGTTGTCTAAAGTCGTTGTCACCTGGCTGTAGTTCGACTCTAAATATGTGCTGGGGTACTCTTTCTCTTTTTTTTATATACTTTTACTTGTTACAGTGTTAATATTCAAAAATTAATACAAATGTGTTGGCGACTATACCCAGATAGCATTGAGTTGTCCCAGATAGCATTTACTATCAATTTTTAATGGAAAATGACTCATTTTCAATAGAAAAATTGATAGAAAACAATCAATTTCTATATCAATATTGATTGAAAATTGACTGTTCTCTCGGGAGAAAATGGTCGAACAAAATTGAATGATTTTGATTGAGTCATTTTCAATATCAATTTCCAGTCATTTTATAATCAATTTTGAGTGTTGTTTCCATTCATTTCTCAATGAATTTCCAGTCAATATTCAGTAAATTTTCAGTCATTTCAGTCATGACCGTTTTTTGATAGTTTTACATTTGTTTTTGTAAAATGCAAAATTTAAGACGTAAAGAGATAAGAATGAGAATAATTTTTTTTTTTAAACAGACATGAAATTTTTATCAACTTGATGAGCGTTTTTTGATTCTTGTAAATTTTGTTATTGTAAACTGTAAATTTATCAAAAAACAATCACCAAGAACAATCAATAATGATACGTAAATAACCAAACAATCAACTCAATTTTCAATCAATATTGATATAGAAATTGATTGTTTTCTATCAATTTTTCTATTGAAAATGAGTCATTTTCCATTAAAAATTGATAGTAAATGCTATCTGGGTAGTATGAATGTCGACGTCGACATTCATAATGGTGGTGAATAATTTACATACATATATGTATGTGTTGCTGACATATTCGGTTTCCTTATTGGACGAACCGATGTTAACTTGATATTTGGAAAGATATTAAATTTAAGTACTAATTTTTAAGTGTTACATACAATTCAATTTAATAATATAATTCTTAGCGATTAATTTAATTCATGAGGTAAGTTTTTCTTTTCTGGTTTTAATAGAGTTAGGTAAGTTATAAGATTTTAAAGGTAAGTTTTAATATTTCAATAGAATTAAGTAAGTATGTATAAGTTTAATTTAATTTATAATTATAATAGTGATGAAAGTGTTCAAACATGCCGCCGGGCCAGGGTGTTGCCAAGAATTAGGTTTGGTTTGTTGTGCAAAGTACAGCCGCCAGAGACTTGTGTAATTGCTTCTGCAACTGTTGTTGGTAGCAGTGGTGATGTTGATTTAGTTGCAGAATGACGTGGCTCTTTGCCAGGCAATTCACGCAGTAACGATTTCGGTCTATTGCTTCTTCCCTCATATGTACTATCATTTTCAGGAACTTTGAAGGCGCGGATTGGGTGGTTGTTCCACCGAACTGACTTGGCGTCTGTTCTGGTGGACGCAGAACATTTAGTGGGCCTAGGGAAAAAAGTTGTTAATACATATGATTTGTAATGAGTTGATTATAAAAATGAAATGAGTGTGTTGATGAATGTATTTCATCATACTACTATTGCTGTGTTTAGTAAGTATAGTGATATAGAGCTTAAATAACTTAAATAAAAAAAAATAAATAACTTAAATAAAAAAAAAATTTGTAAAGCTACGTTCACATTTATCAAATATTTGTCGAAAAAAACGTAACCAAGAAAAAACTAATAATTTATTTTCTTTAATTCCAATATTTTTTTAATTTTGGGTTCGAATTTTTTAAAAACTGTATAAAAATACTCTTTTGGAGAAGAATTAATTTTATTTTGTAATATAACAATCGTGTTAAATGACACTATCCCTAAGCAAAACTATTGGTTACGTTTTTTTGGGCAAATATTTGATAAATGTGAACGTAGCTTAAACAAACAAAACATTTTTTTCATATAAATATTAACCCTTAAATGCATGAATTAAAATTTTTGTTAAATAAAATTAAAAACCAATCCGTAAATAAATGTAGTTAAGGGGAAAAATAAAAAAAAAAAAAATTTTTAAGTTCAATTTTCTTTTTATTTTCAAAAAAACATAGTGATGTATATCTACATCACCATGCATAGACACAGTGTTTTAAAAATAAATTATAATATATGAAAATTATTAAAACAATTATTTTTAGCATTTAAACATAGAGGGACATTACATTTGCTGCATGACCATTGAGTGGTACCTTTACATTCAGGAATTTTGCACCTCAACCTGTTAGAAAATATAGGCAAGTGGCTAACGCCATCTCTTCGCACATCTATAGACGGCAAAGGGTGAGACGATCCTCTCGATTTTTTTGAAAGTAAACTTTGCTCCAATGTTTCGTTAGAAGGTCGGCCTCTTTTATTTCCGTTTGGCTGGCATCCCACATTACAAAGAGCGTCAGCCAAATCATTGCGGAACTGACCCAGATTTGGTAGTTGTTTGCTTGAGATGCCTTTTGCAGTAAGATTTTTCTTCATAAGTATCCACGAATTTATTACTGAAAGATCCAAAAGATGATAAAATAATCGAAGATACCACTTGCGGCTCTTAACTCTAATTCGATAGCGTCCTAAATAGCTGGCCATTAGATCAACTCCTCCCATATGCATGTTGTACTCCTGTACAATTTTTGGACAAGGGATGTCTATTTTTTTCCTTAGTCGCTTATCATATCGGCTAATATTGCCTACAGGTTGCGAACCAATATAAGTGAATAGCAAAGTAACAACTTTGTTGTCTTTCCACACCGTTGCTGAAAAGTCAACCCTATCATGGTGAGAAATTCTTTCTTCATAGGTTCCCCTAGGAGTTCTTGTTTTCATTAAATCCTTCTTGTCGGGGAGTCTGCAATTAGGCAACCTATTCTGTTGTACAGTTCCAACACAATGGATTCCTTGTTTTGATAAGTAGTAGGCCAAGGGCAATGAAGTGTAAAAATTATCGAAAAATAAGATATGATTTTTCATTTTCGGTATTACCCTGGCTAATCGCACAACGACATTGTTGGTGACTCCTAAATCTGGTTCATCTGCTTGTCTATTTTTTTTTGTCCTCTTGCCCAGAATATACTTCAAACTGGTATGCATATCCCATGAGACTGCACAAAACAAACAGCTTGTAGCCCCACTTGTGTGGTTTATTTGGCAAATATTGTTTTAGAAAATGACCAATTTTCGTTGAACACATTTGTTCGTCTAGTGAGAGGCGTTGGTCTATGGAAATAGATGCAAATTTATCGTTTAGGTGGTCTATGACTGGTCTAATTTTATGTAAACGATCATGATTTGGATGATCTCGGGGAAGATGTTTCTCATTGTTATTGAAGTGCAACATGCTTCTTACGGCCTCAAAACGATTTACAGGCATAACAGCCTTTATTGGCTCATAACCAAACTTTTCGTGCCAACAAGATCGCACACTAGCACATAAATAGCAAAATTCCAATAAATTTTTTTAATTCACAAATATTTGTTACGAAAGAGCTTGACGGGTTTGTTTGAACAGCATAAAGATTGGTTTCATCTACAATTTTTTGAAGGAATTCAGGAGTAAAGTAGTAGTGGAAACATCTGTATGGAGTATCTAGATCGGCTATATTAGGATCTAATAATGAGAGCTGCTCTGTTATTTTAGATTCGTCTAAAGTCAACTCATCTTTTTTCCATATAAGGTTTCTTTTATCAAATGAATTCGAGGAGCTATTTTGTCCCTCATTCCTGATAGATGGCTCTGGATTATTTTCTTGATCATTAACTGTGTGCAGTTCACCTTCAGTTATTCCTTGTTCGTCTAATATATCGTCTTCTTCTGCAACACTTTCCATGATATCTCGAGCAATCGCATAAAATTGATCCTCATCATCATTCTCATTCTCTAACCCATCGTCAGATATATTACCATCTTCTAAGTCAGCTAAGATTTCTTCAATATGCTTTGGTTTTAATCGCCGAGACATGCTAAGTTTTTTAAATAATTAACATAATTTCATAAGAAATTAGTATAAAAACTTTTTATTTACATTTTAATTGTAAAACAGCAACCCAAAAAATTTTCAAATAATTTGTACCGATATTGCATGTTGATGTATTTCTACATCACAAACAAAATCCAGTTTTTTGCACAAATTCTTTGGTATATTCAATGATATAAATAATATACCTTACTCTTACCTTCCTTTTATGACAAAACAATTTTTTTTGTGCTTTTATATAAATTTTTGCGGAAATAAACGTTCGTATAACACAGCCCGAAATGCACTTGCTCTCAACTAACGTCACAATGATGAATTTTGTCAATAATAACAAAGCCAGAAGTAGTAGCTTCTATTTTTCTTTAAAAACGGTAAATCCCCTTTTTTATTATGTAAATAAAGCCAAGAAACTTTGAAAAAGTTGCCACATGTTAAAAATATGAGCGATTTAAAATACGATGTAGATGTACATCACTATGCATTTAAGGGTTAACGTAATATAACCCTGAAGAAGCTACCCATTGTTTGGTAGCGAAATATTGGTTTTTTAAAAATAAAATTTGTTATTGTTATTTTTTATAAAAAAAACATAAAAGTGGATCTTTAACTCGCGAAAATCAGACTGAAAATAAATTTAATAAAAGATCGAAGAAATTAGAAGAAATAAATAAAAATAAAAATTAATTTTTTTTCAAAAAAATTACATGCTTTATTCAAAAGATTAATAGTAAAGAAATTAATAATATAAATCAGTTAGTAATAAGTACAGAATGTAAAAAAAATGTTTAAAAATTATTTTTTCCTATGAACTTTAGATTCAAAAATTCAAATTTTTTCGAGTTCGCAGGTAGTCCCTCCATCAGTTTTACAGCACATTCAGCATTTTGGTTAGATCTGGGAATGTCAATTAATGACTCCTCAACCGACCAGTGCATCTTCAAATACTTAATTGCCTTCTTTCATTTTGTCTTGGTGAGTGAGGTTAACAGTTCATTGAAGGACGCTTCGTTGTAGTGTTGCGACTGGAACCAAGAATTTGCCCATTCATAGCAGATGAAGTCGCATGCTGTACCGAGGATACGGCGCTGAACAGAAAAAAATGCTATAACACTATATATTGCACGCGGATTCCATCTTGCCTGGTGTAAGTTTGGGAGTTTCTTCCAGCTGATTCGGGCCATCGTGAAGTTGTTTTGTAATTACGAATGCCCGACATAGTTCATATAAGAACTTTAAATCATCTCGCCATCCAGTGTTCTCGTCTGTGTTAACATCATCTGTCGCACCTTGGTGGTAATGAGCCTAAAGAGATACATAGTTTTCTCTTAATTTGTCATTGAAGGAATAGTTGAGTTCTGGTTTGCTCGTTGGCTCTTGGATAAGGAAATTCATGACGTGCTTCAGAAGAAGGTCGAGTTCATGGAGCTGACAGCCAATGTATTGTGGCTTCTGAAAGCCCTTGCTCAAGACATCAACTGTATCAGCTTTACAATCCCGTGCAAACGACAGGATATTTACTGCTGTCGTGTCGCAGATTATCATGCGAATATTTCCCCAAGCATCGTATTCATCAATTAGCTGATGTAGTTCGTTGTGAATGGCCGCGACAGAACCACTCACATTTCAGAATACCGAGTATGATTTCGGTTGTGGTATTTTTCAGCAGAACTACTTGATATTCTTCCCCTTGGACTCTTACCATCAAACTGAAGACAATAGGGATCTTTGCTTTGAAGTTTTTCAAAAATTTTGGCTTTCATTTCCTGTCCTTCTGAGATTACTCGTTTCCAGACACCCAACTGACTTGGAACCGGCACATCATTACCCGGTCCAGTGTAAAGGTTTGGTGTAGTAGAATATATTTTTTGTGTATTTAAATTGCCGGCGCTAATAAACGCCACTGGCAAATATAAGTAAAAAGCAGATGTATGCCAGTAATCCACTTGCCGATTTAAGGCAAAGATAAAGATTTAAAAAAGTTCTTGAATTAAATAATGCCGATTGAAGGCAGTGTTAATTAATTTTATTTTCAAAAATTTGGCTCTTATATTCTAAACTAACTGTATTCTAAAACTAGAAAATTTCTTATTCACTAAACATAATTGTAGTTTGAGAAAAACTATAAAATATATTAAACATAGTTGTTGTATAGAAATAACAAACATTTCAGTATCGAACAATACAATTGTTGTAATATAAAAAATAACAATTGTATTAAAGGTATAATTGGTTGTTGTAAAAATGGTAGTAATATTAACAGAGTGCCGTGTGCAAAAATAATAATAAGACAGTATGTGTAATAAGTTTACTTACATATAAAATAATAATATAATAATAAATTATTTAGGATGCACTACACCCTTCCCCTTAAGAAAAATTTTTAGGACTAAAATTTGTTTGTTTTTTTTTTTTTTTTTTTTGTTTGTTTTTAATTTTTTTTTAAATTATTATTATGGTATTCTTTAAATTCATTACCTATTTCTAAAATAGAATTTATTGCTTTTCTTTTGATTATTTTATACGGACCATGATATGGTACCTGATTTTTTTTTTTTTTGTTAAATTTTCGAACGAGTACTAAATATCCTTCTTTTAAATCTAGGGGATTTGTCTATTCGATTTTGTTTCGACTTTTCTAAATATTCTCTTGCTTTAATTATAGAATATTGTAGTCTGAACCTCACTTCTTGGGCATAATTTTCAGGGTTGTAAATTGGTTTATTACTTGAAATTTCTTCATTAGGAAAGTTCGGTAATTTGCCAAATACTAGCTCATATGGCATGTAATTTGTGTCTATATGAGTGTTGTATGCGAAACAGAAGTAAGGAATCCATTTGTCCCACTCATCATTCTTACAATAATTTAAAAGAAACTCATTGAGTACTCTATGATTTCTCTCTACTGATCCTAGAGTCTCATGGTGATATGGTGTGCTAAAAACTTGTTTAATTTGTAAAATGTTGCATACTTCAAACAATAATTCGTTTAGAAATTCAGTACCTCTGTCAGATTTGAGAACTTTAAAAGTGTCCATATACTAAAATTAAATTTTCTACTATATTCTTAGCAACTGTTTTTGCATCCTTTGCTTCTATAGGACGTGCTATAGATCATCTTGCATTGTTAAGATATATCTGTATTGGTTTGAATACCTCAATGGGCCTATATAGTATATATTGAGATTGTTTCGAAACTTGTTCGTGGTGTATCAGTAATAATTAGTTTTTCTTTTGTGTGTCTGGTTTGTTTATTTATTCTGCACTCTTTGCAGTTTTGTATATGTTTTTGGACCATTTTTCCCATGCTCTTCCATATATATTTTTGTTTAAGTTTTAGGGTAGTTTTTCTTACTCCTAAATGACCTCCTAAAATTTAATTGTGATATTCATTAATTAAATTGGTTTGACGATTTTTGTCTGTGATTCTTATGGGTTCTCTATATAATAAAATATTTAGATTCTCACACTCATTTCTTTTTAATATA
The DNA here is from genome assembly GCA_947311025.1 of Lypha dubia. NCBI lineage: Eukaryota > Metazoa > Arthropoda > Insecta > Diptera > Tachinidae > Lypha > Lypha dubia. Next base: position 99,511,540 of record OX371260.1, on the reverse strand, counting down.
TTAAAAATATTCTTAAATTGATTTTCAGTCTGATTTTCCCGAGTTAAAGATCCACTTTTTTGTTTTTTTATAAAAAATAACAATAACAATCTTTATTTTTAAAAACCAACATTTCGCTACCAAACAATGGGTAGCTTCTTCAGGGTTATATTACGTTAATATTTATATGAAAAAATGTTTTGTTTGTTTACAAATTTTTGATAGGAAATTGAAAAAATTATTTCAAAACACATTTTCTGGCGCCAAATCAAAAAATTAATTTTTGTATGAACGAATTAACAAAATTATTTTAAAGCATATCTTAAGGATTATAGACAACATTAATATATAAAAACAAAACAACATATTTTACAAAAAGTTAGCTTAAATTTCTACTTCTATTAACTAAATATCTATAATTCTGAGCTATATTTGCTGTATCTATTTTGTAATTAATCCGTTGTGTATTGTGAACTTTACTGATCTGTAACATTTCTAGCATTAATCTACGCTTATAATTATTTTCTTTGTTTAAAATTAATGTATTTTTAAAATCAGGACAATGATTTGAGCTAGCGCAATGTAATGACAAAGCTGTCTTTTGTGTTAATGTAGTGTTTCTGTATTTATAATCTGATTTATGTCCCGCAATTCTACTTTTTAATTTGTTCTTGGTAGTACCTACATATACCTTATTACAATTATCATTTCCACCACATGGAATCTTATAAACTAAGTTAGACATTTCTAATTTATCTATCTTATCTTTTGTCTTACTGAATAGTCTTCCTAATGTATTATACATTTTATGGGCCATTACATATTTCTTATTGTCATAAATCTTCGACTTTTCTAATCTTTCAGATATGAGAGGCACATAAGTTAGTGATTTATAAATCTTTGGTTCAATACTTGGTCTTGTATTTAAATGATTAACAAATTGTCTTATTAAACAACATATCAATTGAATTGGATAATTATTCTTCAATAAAATACTTTTAATTCTTTCTATATTAGTCTTATGAAATTCTTTATCACTAATCTTTAGTATTCTCTGTATTAAATTTTTAGCCGTATTGATTATAATCCTTTTTGGATGTTTAGAAAAATAATTAATAAGCCGATCAGAAGATGTTGGCTTCTGATACCAATCAATCAATAAATTATTGCCTCTTTTTATTACTAATGTATCTAAATATGGAAGTTTAGAATTACATTCCTTTTCAATATCATTATGAAATGAATTAAACATTGATAAAATAACTTTAATTGAACTATCTGAAGTAATGCAAAAGAGATCGTCAACGTATTTTAATACAACTTTTGGTTTAATTATTAATTTTTCTATAGAACTATCTAATAATTTTTCCATAACTATATCTGCCATAATTGGTGAAGCAGGAGATCCCATTGGAAGTCCCTTTAGCTGCATGTATATATTTGTATCATATTTAAAATACCTATTGTCTATAATACAAAAATTCAGAATACGCATAAATAAATTCTTCTCAATTTTTGTATATTCCTTTATTGTATCCCATTTTTCCTCAACAATATTTAGAGCTATATATATTGGTATGCTAGGAAATAAAGATACGACATCAAAAGAAACTAACTTCTCATCATTTTCTATTCTCAAATTTGTTATTTTCTCTTTAAATTGTAAAGAATCTTTTATATTATATTTTGAGTTCTCTGTAATTTTTCGAAGAATATTAGTAATATACTTACAAAGTTCATATGAAGGAGAATTTACGAAAGAACATATTGGCCTTAAGGGATATTGTTTCTTATGAATTTTTGGGACCCCGTATAATCTGGGTGCTAACGCTACATTCGTTTTTAGTTTAGTCTTTTCTAAAGTTGTGATTATTTTTGATTTGTAAAGCTCCTCAACTAAACTGTTATTTTTAGTCTGTAATTTCGTTGTTGGATCTCTATTTAATAATTTATATGTGGTATTATCACTCAATATATTATTCATTCTTAATTTATAATCACATTTATTCAAAGCAACAGTGGTATTCCCTTTATCAGCATTTAAAATTAATAAATTCTTATTATTCTTTAAAAATCTTTTTGTAATATTTACTTTATCCAATATAAATTTATCTCTATTACTCAATCTTTCTCTATCTAAATTACGACCAATAATATCTGTAAATCTGTTTCTTGCTATTTCCTGTTCTTCTCTATCAGTCAAAGTTTGTATAAAATCCTCACCATCTGCTATAATATTTAAAATAGGAATATCTTCTCTTTTGACCGGTAATGCATGCTTTTTTCCTAACGATAAAATCCACTGAACATCCGTCGGAATGTCAAAATCTGATTTATTAACAAACCATTTTCTATTATATCTAATATCCAGATCTCTGTTATGCATTCTAATACCACTGTTGCTTTGAATAAATGTGATTATAAATTAAGAATGAATAATATATTGAGTGATAATACCACATATAAATTATTAAATAGAGATCCAACAACGAAATTACAGACTAAAAATAACAGTTTAGTTGAGGAGCTTTACAAATCAAAAATAATCACAACTTTAGAAAAGACTAAACTAAAAACGAATGTAGCGTTAGCACCCAGATTATACGGGGTCCCAAAAATTCATAAGAAACAATATCCCTTAAGGCCAATATGTTATAGATACAGCAAATATAGCTCAGAATTATAGATATTTAGTTAATAGAAGTAGAAATTTAAGCTAACTTTTTGTAAAATATGTTGTTTTGTTTTTATATATTAATGTTGTCTATAATCCTTAAGATATGCTTTAAAATAATTTTGTTAATTCGTTCATACAAAAATTAATTTTTTGATTTGGCGCCAGAAAATGTGTTTTGAAATAATTTTTTCAATTTCCTATCAAAAATTTGTAAACAAACAAAACATTTTTTCATATAAATATTAACGTAATATAACCCTGAAGAAGCTACCCATTGTTTGGTAGCGAAATATTGGTTTTTAAAAATAAAGATTGTTATTGTTATTTTTTATAAAAAAAACAAAAAAGTGGATCTTTAACTCGGGAAAATCAGACTGAAAATAAATTTAATAAAAGATCGAAGAAATTAGAAGAAATATATTCTTAAATTGTTCAACGTTTATTTTTTTTTATTATTATAAAGGCCCCAACACAATTAGGTTATATAGGCCTACATTCAACGTTTATATTCTTGAAAATAACATCATTATTTTTTAGTGCTAATTTGTGAATACTGAGGGATAGCATTTTTGGTAAAAGTTTCTCCCATGACATTTGTATGTTCGATGGATTGCAGACTTCATGTTAATAGGCGTCAATGTAGTGGCGAAAAACTGTCCGCCTTTTCTAATCTCCATTTTAGAAGATGACGCTGCTTTCTGTTCATTAACACTCATTTTCAATTTATGTATGTGCACAAAATTTTTATATAATTTTTTTTTCAATTATTTTATCTGGTTTTTATGTTTTTTTTTATTTTTATATAGTTGTTAATTTAATACATTGGTGCCCTATGCTCTTCATGCTAATTTGTTTTTGTAATACTCTTAGCTATAGGCTGTGTGTTTTAATATACTCATACAGCTGTAGTGCCAGCCCTGCATTTATATAAATATACCCTACTTATTAGTACAACCCTAGCATTAACTACTATATGATACAACTAGGTAATAAGTATTATACATAAGATATATAATAAGAATAAAGCAAGGAGTCATTGCTGAAACGTAAAGGAGAACAGAAGTCTTTTTATTTAAAATAATAAAGCAGTGGCTCGACATGGCGACCGAGACAGCGAATTTGCGACGAAGTAAAAAAATTAAAATAAAAAAAAAATGAATTAAAATAAAAAAATGAATTCCAAAAAAGAAAAATGGAAAAGAAGAAAAAAAAAAGAAAAAGAAATTTAAGAAAACAATTAACAAAACTACAAAAAATAACTTTCAACAAACATTTATGTGAAGTGTTTTAAATAATTTTTAACTGGTTGAAATTAATACATATAGTCGTTGTACGAGTAATAACGAAAAATATGAAAAAAGAAAAGAACTTGAATAAAAACTTAGTTGGCTGAAAAATATATGTATGTATATACATACATACATACATACGTACTTATACTATGTTGGTATAGAAAAACCAAAAATGAGGTTATAAAAAAATTATTAATATGCAATTGAAATGCATTAATAAAAACGAAAATTTTACAGTGCAACAAACAAAACAAAAAAAACCCCACTGAAAAATAACAGTCAAAAAAAAATGATAAATAATTAAATAAAAACAGTTTAACTAAAATAACCTAGTGTAACAATACACACAAAAAAAAAACAACAAAAAGTACAATAAAATAAAATAAAACTACTGGAAAATTACTGAAGAAAAAAAAAACAGTTTTGGTACAGTTTTGTAAAAATTTGAAAACAGTAAGAATACAGAAAAAACTGTTATTGGGGAAAAAGATGAGACAGTGAAAAAACGGTATTCGAAAAAAAGATGGCTACCGAACGGAAAAAACAGAACAAAAATGGAAGAGTAAAATGAGAAAAACAAGAAATTAAAAAGTACAGTCACGTAAAAATAAAATTTGAAAAACTAAAAACTCATAAGAGAAACACCAGTTACAAATAACTGTAGAAAAAAAAACATAAAAAGAACTTTAAAACACAGAAAGAATCTAAAACAGAAAGAAAACTGGAAACAAATCATTAAAAAAATATATTAAAACAATACCAACAAAAATTTTAGCAGAAAAATTAGATGATCTATTTTACAACAAAACATATGAAAAATTGTCAAAACCAAAATACAAACACAAAAATTAACAAGTTTATAAAATAATGTTAGCAACTGTAATAAAACAAACAAACAAGCATACATACCTACATACAAACATAATTAGTGCAACATACAAAGTAAAATAAAACAAAACGACAACAGAACAAAAATGCTAACGAAATGAAAATTAACTGAAAAGAAAAATGAAAAAGAAGAACGCAATTAAAAATATAAAACACTGACTGAAACAAAATTAATATGAAGAAATGAAATTGAAAAATTATATACATACTTACATTAAAAATAAAACTAAATGAAAATAAATAAAATAATAACAAAGAACTCAGATCAAACAATAAAAATAGAGACTTGAAAAAATGAAAATTTAAAAACATCACAAAAAAAAATGGAAAAGTAACGCAAAACAATGCTCATACATATACTAAATAAGAAAAAAAAGTATAAAATAAAATACAAAAAAAAAAAAAATAAAAAAATATCATCAACAATAACAACAACAACCAACAATTAAAAACACAAAAACCAAACCAACTGAAAAATGTACGCAAACAGCAACAAGCACAAAAACTGAAAAAAAAAAGTATCAACAAGTTTCAGACACAACAACAACAACAACAACAAAAACAGCCCAAAAACCAACAGAATAAAAACATCAATATACAAAGTATACAACACAGACACAACAATAACAACCAATTCAGAACAAAGAAACAGAGAAGACAACGACAACAAAAGTCTACAACGTAGTAACAACAAAAAAAAAACAACAACAAGAGAGATGACAACAAGAGGCTTAACCAACAGCGAAAAACGAGTTTCATATATATGTATATATAAAAAAAAAACATACTTATACAATATATTTATACATATACATATATATTCATTTTTATTAAATTATATATATACATATGTACATACACTTATACAAATATACAAACACCATCCAACACAATCAAATACATACATAGTCAAACACAAAACACACAAAAATATACACACATAACCAACACAAAGAAAATTTCTATATAAAAAAGTAAAGTAAAACCCTAAAATTTTATTTATTTACTATATGTATTTACTACTATATAAATGAATAAATAAATAAATAAAAAAATTTTTTTTTTTTGAAATTAAAAAACCTCTTGCATTGTTTTATGTTGGAAACTGTGTATATGTATACAAATTAGATGTACACAAGTGTGTGCTGTGAAAAATAACAAGCAAAATTTAAGGGTTGTTTTTACCAAAACATTAAACATAGTACATACTTACATAGTATGTATAAAATAAACAAAAACATTACAATAAAAACATACATACATACATAAAATCAAATAAACATACATACATATGTACATGTATGTCAGTTCAATCAAATTGTTTTTCTTTTTTTTTACAAATTTATTATTGCAAGAATATTCAGTTTTGGCTATGGAAAGGAAAAAGGTAGAAAATAAGACATCCCAGCGATCATAATAACATCCTCATTCTTTGTACATTAATAAAAATTTAAATTTGAAAATTTATGATAAATTCTCGCATGATTTCAGTAAGAAAATAGCAAAATTTAAGACAGTAATCCATAGATATGATGACAATATTATAAAATTTAGCATATATGCATATAAAAGATTTAAAAAACTGCTGTGTGTGGACTTCGAATTTGTTAACGAAACACCAAGCTTAGGCTTCCTGCTTTCGAGGTTAGAAAACCAACAAACTCGGAATTTACCATGCAGAGTTATATAAAAAAAAAAATCGATTTATTTTTCAAAATTTTTACCATACAGGATCTAAAGGATCAGGGTAATAAAACATTAAAAATCTTAGAGATATTTCTTACTGAACTGATTGATAAACATAAAGAGAGAAGTAAAGTGTACTTTGATAAATTTTCAAAACCCATATTGTTGGAATTGAATGATGTTGTATATTTGCAAAAAGAACATTATGATAACAAAATAAAATACATGTTAAAAAAAAAACCAATAATAAAACAAAATTTGTATGAATTTTCAAAATTTTTTTAAAGATAAAAGTTGTGAAATTAAGAAAAATACTGAAAAGTATAAACAAATAATATGAAAAATACAAATTTTTTTTTATAATAAATTTATTATAATTACTTACAACAATATGAAAAAACATTTTTAAGTAAATTCAGAAATATATTTACTTAAATAAAATTTAAAAAAAAAAATCCTAATTGGATATACAATTAAAAACAAAACAAAAAATTTCTCTACATACAAAAAAGTAATTTTCAAGTGTATAGAAAATAAATTACTTTTTTTTGCAATTAATTAAATTAATAAAAAAAAAAAAAAAACTTTTATACAAAATCTTTAAATTTGTTTATTTAAAATAAAACTTGATAAATATATATAGATACTTACTTTTAATCAAATTAATTTAATCAAATCATATTACTTTTAATTACATTACTTTCAATCAAATTATCTTAAGCATATTACTCTTAACCAAATTAATTTAACCAAATATCCATAATTCATATTGCTTTAAAATTTTTTCTACTTTTAAAATAAAAAAAAAAATTATATATAAATTTTGTTTACATATTTTTGAAAAATGTAATATTCTGTAATCTATAAAAACATATTATAGAAAATATTGAAGCAAACAAGATTGATCACTTTATTTGTTTCAACATTTTTTTTTATAAAAAGGGAGGTGCATAGGTAGGTGGACAATGCCTGTGTATCCAAACTTTAAAATAAACTAAAATATAAAAATTTTCAAAAAAATAAATATTTTTAAAATAAAAACAAAAATAAATATTTGATAAGTTATCATTGCATTATAAATTATAATTAATTTATATTTTTGTTTTTTTAAAAGAAGGGAGGTGTAGTGCCAGCCCTGCATTAATATAAATATACCTTACTTATTAGTACAACCCTAGCTTTAACTACTATATGATACAACTAGGTAATAAGTATTATACATAAGATATATAATAAGAATATAAGAATAAAGCAAGGAGTCATTGCTGAAACGTAAAGGAGAACAGAAGTCTTTTTATTTAAAATAATAAAGCAGTGGCTCGACACAGCACTCAGCAACCTCAATGCGAAATACAGAAACAACTTTGTATTCTTATTTTTTTTTGTCGTTCTTCACTGTATCCACGCAAGAGCAAAGCAACAACACTTACGTATGCTTTGCTGGTAAACATTGAGGACACCGATCATCAATGTACATTTTGTTTTGTTTAACGTATGATATGAAATAAATATATGAAATATATTTTTTGTGTTTTCTTTGCATGTATTTGTTTTTACAACAAAAAATTTTGAATAAAAATTTGTTTTTCTTTAAATGTATTGTTGTGTGCTCTTCCATAAGGAACTTGTGGGCACCGCGGATTTAATACAACCAACCACATCTGACACCATGTTGTGTTTGCAAGTGAAGTTTATTATCGATGTTAATAATGTAGTCGGTACAGAGGTTTTGCTTAATGCTAGTTAGTGTTGCCACCTTCAATAATAACAAGCACTACTTCTTTCTTTGATCAACAAACTAAAAATAGCAGCAAGATCACCTGTTTGCAAGTTTTTGGTATGTGTTAGCGCCAATTTATTCTTATTTTTTTATTGTTTTGTTTTGCTTTACTTTCGTTCAATCGCAATGAGGCAAAACAATAATAATGTTTGTTTTCTTATCTTTATGTACAATAATTGGCACATAAGCAAGATATTGGCGTTTGGCCAAAAACAATGTTCATTAAACCTTAAAAATGTGGACGTAGAGCAAAATCGAGACTGGATATCTAAAATATGATACAATATATCATGAAATGGATATTGGAATCAGAAAGAGCATATTCGAGTTATATATATTTCAGGCCTAACCCATATTTTTCGAAAATGGCTATTGACTATTGTTGTCAATTATTCGCCTTTCAACTTTGTTCGAATAATTCAAATAATAGTTTTTGTTCGTTCGATCAAACGATTAAAGCTAAAAATTTATTCGATTAATCGATGAGAACAACGAATAAAAAAATGCTTAAAAATAATTTATTGAAAAAAAATAAACGTTTGTCATTAACAAAGAAATGCATAAGTATATAATCAAAATAAATTAAAAATTAAATAGTTAATATTTTTATCAACTTTTATTTAATTGTTGCGGGTTAGCAATATCTAAATATATATTTCGTTGGTAGCCATACCAACTCATCAGTAGATGTTTTACCCTTTATGTTTAAAAATTTTTAAAGCTCATCCATTTATACGAAAACTCACAAATAAATTTGTGCATTACAAAGCTTTAACATTTTTTTTAAATAAAGGGTAAAACATCTACTGATGTGTTGGTATGTCTACCAACGAAATATATATTTAGATATTGCTAACCCGCCACAAATAAATATAATTTAAAACATAAATACTTGAGTACATGCTCAAATAAATGTAAAATTTTATTTTTATCAAAAAGAAAATATACATACATAAAATTAATAATACATAAAAATAAACTTACAAATGTAATTACTGAGACTACTTCGATTTTAATTTTCAAACACACATGTTTTATTCAGTCAAAATATCTCAAATGATTTTTTTTTGTTAAATTAGACAATATAGGATGTTCTTAAGAAATAATCTTTTAAAAACAATTTTTTTGCTTTCAAACGATTTTTGGTTTTTGTTTTTATTAAATTAGATTTTGAAAAAACTCTGCTAATTGTCGAGGTAGGTGATATAGTGACTAAAGCATAAAATAATTTAAATATCTAACTTTTCTGCTCTTTTTTAGATTTTTCTAAATATACTATATCGTCTAATATATCGCTGAATTCTTTTTTACTATCTGAATTTTTAATACTTTGAATAGCATTATTTAATTCGCATAAAAGATTGTTATTTTCATTAATAATAACTTCTTCTATATCATTACTTTATTATTATATTATTGTGGTTACTTTCACCATAAAATAATCTAGAGTATAATTAATTAGCATATTATTTAGTTTAATTTTTGAAGAATATTTGAAAAACTTTCATTGCACGGAAAATTTTCAGAATTTAAAAATATTATTAACGTATTTAAAAGTTTTATACGTTTCTTATTTACTCTTATTTTAATGCGTTTTAGTAAATCTGTTGCAAAATAATTATTCACCCCTATCGTGAATAAGAAGTGAAATTTTTGTTCACATGATATTTTAATTCCACTCGAAGGGAAAAATGGTATCGCGAATCTGCCGTGAAAAATTATTCCCGCTATCAGTTCTTAGTGAAAGTAAAAAAGGGAAGAAGATTAAAAAAATAAAAAAGCATAGAACTTTTTGTTCAAAAATATACACGGACATATTTATTTTAAAGAAAGCTTCAAAAATCAAAGTTAAATATTCAGTGTTGGAGCTTTAGTTTGCTTGCTCCGTTTGTTTATTGCATTCTAACTTTTATGTGGTAAAATAATTCGGCTACTTTTTGGAAAGCCAACAAAACGAAAAAATGCCAACAAATTAAAGTTTCACAAATCTGCAGGCAATCGACCTGTTTTTTTGCATTTTGTTGAGGAATATATCAGTTTGTGCCTTACTATCAGAACTTTTCATTAAAATAAACTTTTTAAGCTTTAATATTCGAATTATAAGAAGAAATACATATAATTTCTGTTCTATTCCCCATCAAAAATAAAGTGAAAATATCAATGTGAGAAGTGAAAAAATTCCGAGGGAAATATTCATTCACCATAAGGGGAATTTTTTCTGTGAACATTTTTCACGTTGTTATTCTGGACTGAGTAAAATTTTTTCATGCGAGTTGTTCACGATTGCAAATACGTGAAAAGTGAAAAAATTTCACGTGGAAAATTATTCACGATAGGGGTGATTAACTTTTTTTTTGTTGTTGATCCAACAATTTTGTATACTTTAGGACACTCGTTACATGTGACTTTGTTTTTTTTTCATTTTTGTTCTTGGTAAAATACTTCCAAGCCGAGCTCATTCTGAAAGATAATTATATAATTAAAAAAAAAAAAAATAGAATACAATACCAACATTTTCTACTTATATGATAAGATTTATATAAAGCAATTATTTCTTTTTTAGCTTTTAGTGTATTTCTAACTTATTCACCTGACAGTAAAAAAAAACCACATTCTTGAAAATTGTTTAACGTTTCATTCAAGGCGAATCTATACAAGGTGGGAGCAATGGCGAATTCAATAATTCGCCATTTCCAAACGATTGTCAAATTTTGTAGTATTTCCTTTTCTATTAAATTCTTTGTTTACAAACAAATTTTATATTTTTTGTAAATTAAAATTTTTAAAGCTAAAATTTTTATATGAATTAAAAAAAGTGTATGAAAAAAAAAATAATTGTGAAAAAAGGAAGCAAACGTGAAAAAGCGAAAAAGGATATGGAATTCAAAGTTCAGGTAAGATTTATATAATTGGAAACATTCTGAAGAATCACAAACTAAATCTTTGTATTTCAAGGCCACCAGAAGTCACTGAAACGCAGGGTCCCCGGGGATAGAATGACTGATGATATATTTTAAATTAGTGCTTAAATGTAATTTATCGTTCATGAGCCTTGCACTTGGCCTCATGCATTTAATTTTATGTAATTGATATAAATTAATTAATAAAAACAAATTGTATATAAATAGAAAATTTTATTTGTTTCTGGGTTACCTTTTTTAATTTTTATTCTACACTTTCATTCCATTATCTCCTAAAACCCCCAAATTTGATTTTTGAAAACAAATTCAATAATAGGTATGAAGAATATTGACTTTTTTAGAAATTTATATTGTTTACTAAAATAATATTTTTTAGTCAGTAGAAAGTTCCTATTAGGGTTAACTCAATACACACAACTTACATACATATATCTAAATACTTAGGACATCGAAATCTTCAAAACAAAAACATTTTGATGTGGAATTTTAAAAGATGAATTGAGTATCCGATTAAATATATGTATTTTTTATATAAGAAATATGTACATACATATATGCCAAAAAAAGAGAATTACGTAGTTTATGTTTGTTTGTAAACTATTTATTTGTTATGCAATAGCATTCAAAATATTTCTAAATTTAATCGACGCAAAGTTTTCAAAGGATATAGAGAGGTATGTAACATTTAGATGCTAGCTGAAGTATTCATTAAAAATCAATATAAATTTGATTTGTTTTAAAAAAAAAATTTTAATGGACATTTTTTATTAAAACATGTACATATTTCAAATTATTTAACTTTTTATGTTTTTATGAACATTGCAAAAGTTGTATGTATAGAGTACATTTTTTAATCCCAACTACAAAAAAATATCCCCAGTTTTTGGATATGGCCTTATAGATGTGAGCACTAATACATAATTTCATTTCTTTATTTCTCACTTTCTTTACAAAACAAATTGACAATCGTTTGGAAATTTACACAAACAAAATGCCTGTTGTTTTTCGTGTTGTATTTGTTTTGTTCTGGCTCCCACCTTATATAAATTCGCCTTGGTTTCATTTAAAACATAGCACGACTACTAGTATAAAGGATTGTTATTTATATTGTGACGAAAAAAGTAAATGCGTTCTGACAAACACACTACACTAGGTATGCGCAGTTCGACAACAACAACAAACATCCAAAATAACATGTATTGCTTGATATAAAGTACTCGCTTTGTTTCAAATCATACGAACAAATTTAACACATTTTTTACGTATGCAAAAATATGTTCGATTAATTGACATAAATTAATCGATTTATTCGTTATTCGAAATTTGGCATTTTAAAATTATTCGAACAAGAATTAATTTTGTTTGATCGATTAATCGAATTATTCTTAATCGGTTCACAACTCTACTATTGCCCCAAAACAATTCATTAGTTGACGATATATGCTAATCATTGTTAGTGAAAAATAGCAATTCGCAATAAATTATTCTAAAACAAGTAAAAAAATTTCCTATAAAAATTGCAGGCAGGAAAAAGATATTTTTTTTTCCGTAAAATAAATATATGTCAACATCAGAAAATATTATTGCCACATAATGTTAAGCGGACGTCGCGACTGAACTAGATTTGGCCAATATCTTACAATACCTTTTTTTAAACGCCCTCTGATTTTCAGAATCTTTGATGGCCCATAAAAAAATTGGTCAGCAAAATGTTCAAATTGAGTATAAATATGTAGGTTTTAACAAACCCTTGGTGTAGAGTCGAACCTATCCTGTTATATCCGTGTGCTTTTCCGAAAGTTTTCATTCGTCGCATAGTGCTATAAATATATTAAGGCGGTGGGGAAATTTGCTCCCTGGAAGTCACCCCTTCTGACAAGTGTGCGAAATTTTGAATTAATCTGGTTGTTTCAATTGGTTCAAAATCGAGTTAAAATGTTCCGTTACAACCAAGTTAATATAAAGCGTAGTCCAATTGCATAAATATTTAATATTTTAGAATTTACAGATGAGAGGCCATTGTGCTTTTCAGTGATGTACTTTTTTTAAAAGAAAAATACGTACGGTACATAATTATACGATTAAAAATTGTTTATACGATTTGTTCGCTTTTTCTGTATGTCTATCATATATATGTATGTATGTATATAATATATATATTTATATGTATATATATATATATATATATATATATATGTTTACATATTTGTGTGTATGATTGAGTGTTTATGTGACTTTTAAAATTCAATACAATCGATGAAATTGGAAAAAGTATTTTGATATAATGTAAAAATTAAGATTTATTTTCCAAAATGTTTGTAGCATATCTATTTTTGTATTTACTTTTATTAAATAATATTGTCGAAGGAAAATTTGAAAGAAAATGTGAAGCCGATTGTATAAACAACACTCAAAACCGAACAAGTAAATTTCTTTTTGATGCAATATTTAGAATAGGATCAGGAATTTCAAATGCTTTTGGAGGCAATTTAGATGAAGATGCTGATTATGAAGACATAAATGTAAAAACATGCAAGTGCGGTAAGTCAGTAGACATTTTATTTATTTACTTACAGTACGTGTGTATAAATGGATGAATCTGTAGCATAAATTCAGCTATTGCTGATTAACCTTAAATGACCATAACTATTATATGTACATACTTATATACATACTCTGGCTTGTAGATGTGTACGATGATTTAAAGACTATTAATCTTAAAAGTATTTATTCACCAAATTTTTTAATTGCATCTTTCATTAAGGCGAAGGAATTCTTTCTGTAGCACAATTTCATTTAAAGCGAAGAATAAAAGCAGTATTCTTTATTTAAAACTATCTGACTGTATTTGCATTTATTTATTTATTTTGAGAAATTTTTCGACAAAGCTAACTGAAAACAATCTGTCGCGAACAATTGCTAAAATATATTAAATTTCCAGAAATTTTTTATTTTTGTAGTTTATGTTGATTTGGCCAATTTTGTGTTTTGTGTTATTGATTATTAATATTCAGCTATTAAGGCCTAACGCAGTTTATGACAATAAAAAACTTTTTATTTCATATTTACCCAACGTTTCGTCAATTTTATGTTGACTTTTTCAAGGGTTTCGTTTAGTTGAAATAATTAAAACTTAATATTATTATAAATAATTACACCAAAATTTTCATTTTACTTACAAAATGATGGTAGTTAATCACTCTACATACATACATATGTACATTTAAAATTGGGTTTTTTTTTTAAATTAAAATATAAAATTATTTTTAAAAAATGTCAAATTGGATTTTTTCCGTTGTTTGTTTTGCAGATTGCAAAAATGTTGCTAGTATTTATGTTATTTGTCTCTTCTTTTAGGTTCATGGTGCTGTTTATGTTTTGTTGTATTCGTAGACTTTCTATAGTGTATCTTTTCCTCACTTTATTTTCTTTATCAAGTATTTTGACATTATCAAAATCTGCTCTATGTCCCGTATTGAGTAATTGTTGTGATAACGCTGTTGATTCTCTCTGTTTTATTATGTCTTTCTTATGCTCACTCATTCTTGTCTCTAAAGTTCGTTTTGTTGTCCCAATGTATATTAAATCACAGTTCCCTTTATCACCGCCTTTGCATTTAACTTCATATACAACATTGCATTGTAGTTGTTTTTCTACCTTATCTTTCATGTTGGTGAAAATTGTATTAAGTGTGGCATTAGGTTTGAATGCAAATTTAATATCTTCAGTTTGTGATATTGTTTTTAACCTTTTGCTGTCTGTTAGGCCTGGTATGAATGTCACACCGTAAAAACGATTTGTTTGGTTGTTATTGGTTTGAGTTTGAGGATAATTATTTTTGAGTTTAATTTTTGTTTCATGTATTAAATTGTTAATTAGATTTATCGGAAAACTATTGTCTTTAAGCAATTTGGTAATTATGTTGATGTTTTTGGTGTGAAAATTCTCGTCGCTTATCCTTAGTACTCTAGAAATGAAGCTTTTTGCTGTGTTTAAAATTTGCGTTTTTGGTTGTGTTGCATTGAAATTCATTAATCTTCCTGATGCTATATCCTTTGCATACCAATCGAATAAGATTTTGTTGTTTTTTGTTGTAGCATTATATCTAAATATGGTAATTTATAATATTTTTCCATCTCATAAGTGAATTGTATTTTCGGATGGAAACTGTTTAGTGCATGGGGAATTTCATCTCTGTCTTCGAGTTTTATTATAGCTAAAACGTCGTCTACATATTTCACTATGTAATTTAAATTGATATTACTACGTTTTAGTTTTGATAATGCTTCATCTAGTAGGCTGTCCTGTATAACGTCTGCTATTGTTGGTGATAACGGGTTACCCATCGGCATTCCAAATATCTGGTTATATACATATATTGCCATCATATATGAAATAGTTGATGACAGTAAGACAAAATTTTAAAATATTTAAAAATTGGGATTTTAGTGTACGTTTCGATAATATTCCACTTTTTCATTATCAGCCCAATTCTAAATATTCCCGGGGAAATGAGTTCCCCGGGAATTCATTTTTCCCGGGAATAAAATCCCCCTATTCTAAACAGTCCGGGAAGGGAATAACAAGGGAGAGAGAATTTCGATTATTCGAAGTTAGCTGTTTTGTTTTGATTAGAAATTTTATAATTCATTTTTTTAAAAGTTAAAAGTTCAAGTTGTCTTTTAATAAATTAAACACAATTAAAAATTTAAAAGAACGTTTTCACAAAATTAAAAATGTTTAGTGTTGCATTTGTAATGTTAGCTGAAGCAGAAGAGCAGCAGAACAACAATAAGGAGCAAAGGATGGCAAGAATAAATTTACGCGATGCCAGCAACCCACTGGAATTGCCGCAAACTTTGTAAGTACATTAAGAAACTATTATCAATACATATTTCTCTCTTATATTAATAAAAATTTTACTTTTCAAAGGTTTGAAAAGTATTACATAGTTAACAAACCTGCATTTAAATATTTATTAGATGAGTTAACGACGCACATTCCGCCAAAGCATAAATCTTTCGCAATATCCCCTCTCGTGAAGCTAAGCGCAGCTCTACGTTTTTTTGCCGAAGCTGGATATCAAACGGGTATAGGAAAAGATTGCGACGTGTCAGTCGCCCAATGTACCCTGAGCAAAGCCCTAACTGAAGTTTTAAATATATTTGAGGAGCATCTCTGCCCAAGGTGGATTACTTTCCACAGAACTGAGGAGGAAAAACGAGAAACAGCGCTAAAGTTTTATGTAAAACATGGTATTCCTAGGGTTATAGGTTGCGTTGACGGGACTCATCTCCATGCTCCATCTAACAATAAACACCTGTACTACAACAGAAAGAGGCAATACAGTTTGAATGTAATGCTGGTAAGTACTTTCAGTGATTTTTTTACCAAATTTTTTAAATCCAAAGTTTAAAATTTTTTATAGGTCTGTGATCATGAACTGAGGTTTATGTATGTTGATACCTCCCACCCTGGGGCATGCCACGACTCATTCGTTTGGAATTGCAGCGAAATGCGGGCTCATCCTTGGTAAGGCTTTCAACGGCAATGATAATATTTATACTAAATTAATAATTAAATAGGAGACGCAGGATATCCTCTAGAACCCTGGCTTCTGACCCCACACAGATGTCCAGAGGATAGGTCGGTTGAAATGAAATTCAACGAAATCCATTCGAAGTGCCGCAATGTTGTTGAACGTACCAATGGCGTGCTGAAAAATAGATGGAGATGTCTCCTCGGTGCTAGAGAGCTGCACTACGCTCCAAAAAAGGCAGCTAAAATTACTAATGTTTGTTGTGCACTGCATAATATTTGCATTTATTTTAAATGCAATACTGCTGTTGATGATTCAGCAATTCCGGATTGTTTCACAACACAATGGAGTGATGTGGTGTCCTTATCCACACCGCAGTATTTGTCCGTTGCCCAAAATATAAGAAATAACATTGGCAATAATTTATAATATGTATTTGTACTTTATTAAAAAACAAACTTAAAAAATTAATTCAACAATAAAAAGAAAAAAACAAAATAAAACTTAATTTATAAAACTAAAAAACAAAACTAGTTCATATTCACATATGACTATCACATTTTTTAGCATTTATCATATTTCAGGTCTGTTAGTTCCAGCAGTCTACTATTTTTTTAAATTTTATCTTCGACTTCTCTAATCCTCAATTTTTCCATAACTAAATTATGACGCTTTTGTTCCTCCAATTCTTGCTTTTTTAAATCGTAAAGCCGGTCAATAGAGCGGTAAATTTTTTTGGCGTTTTGATTCTGCTCTTGCATCGTTTAAAGCATTTTTTTTTTGCAGACAAATCTTCTCAGCAAGCACGTCACTAGGAGAGACGTGTGTTGACAATTCAGCTTGTGATCGTTTTCTTTTTTTCGACGGTGCCTGTTGAGTTGTAATTTTTTCAGATTCGGGCACACACTTTTTAACAACATCATCTGTCAATGGGAACTCGTGCAATGGTGGTGGCACATTTTCATCAGGTTCCTTTAAAGAGGTGGCAATAGAGGAATGTAATCCGAAAGTTTTGGCCACACCTTCGACAGATTCCTTCATACCAATTAGGTCGTATATTGCTTCTTCAATTGGCGAAAGTTTTTGCTCTGTATTGGGACCTCCACCAGTTGCTTTTGCCTGTTTAAGGTTCTGGGACGCCTTGTGCCGCACGTACTTTTTCTGGTCACTCCATACCTAAGAAAATTATTTTTACTTTCAACATTATGTCTATTGTTATTATACATACCTTCTTCCACTCGGCAATACTTTTTGATGGTGGGCCTGCTGAATTTAATTCCGCCTCTAAATTGCACCATACACGGTTCAGCTCCTCCTTGCTTCCTTTGAACATCCCACGTGCAATACCAGGGTAAGCTTGCATTGTGTTCAAAAGCATATCTAATTGTCTCTTATTTGTTGTTTTTGACCTTAAAGTAAGAATAATATCATAATAACATTATAAACATTTTTAAATATTAAATACTTACATTTTTTCGCAGCTCTCCCTTTCAAATTTTCGGCGGAATTATTCCCAAAACTAGTAATAATATTTTCCCTTTTATTGACATTCATAATACCTACTGTTTTCCCGGGGAAGAGTTTCCCATTTTCGAAGTTTGTTTAAAATAAGGGAAAAGGGAGAAGGGAAAAAATTCCCGGGGAGATTTTATTTAAAATAGGGGAACAGGGAATAGGGAAAAAATTCCCGGGGAATTGTTAATTAGAATTGGGCTGTATATTTCTAATAGCGATGTGTATTGGAATGTTCGTAAATAATGAAACAACATCAAATGAGATTAAAATCTCATCATCTTTAAGTGTTATGTTTTTGAGCTCCTCTTTTAATTGCTCTGAATTTTTTATATTATATTTTTAAGTATTTGTCCAAGGTATTTGGATAATTGGTAGCAAGGGACGTTCATTAATTTAAAAAAAAACCTATTTTACATGTATGTAGAGTGTTTAACTATCATCATTTTGTTTTTGATTTTAAATTTGTTTGTTAGATAATCTATGTACATTTAATTTCTAGCTAAATACCAACTCATCGAAGATCTTTACCATCATGTTTGAGAAGTTTCAAAACTCATCTACTCATACATGAACTCTCAAGTAAGAACTAGGAATTAGTTAATTACAAGCAAATTAGTTTTTACAAAACTTTATAAAGAACACAACAAATAATTTTTATTCGATTCCAATCTGTTCATCTTTATTATAAGCTTTATACAATTAGTCTACGTTTGGTAGATAATGAAAGTTTCATAAGGCAAAACAAAACCTTCCTTTTACTCAATCTACTGATGAATTGGTACTTAGTAAAATAAAGATTAGTTAACCCATAAAAATTGTTTGTCGAATAAAATTTTATACATACATACATATGTACATACTTTGATAATCATAACATTTAAGCAATACAATTTCTTCATAATTTGTTATCAAAATGTTGGATCTAATACACTCCAGAAATGCGACGCAAAATGAAGCGACTCAAATCGGATCACCTTTTGCTACATATACATATAAATAAGTGTACTGTTATTTTATTGATTGCATCAAAAATTTAAATATGCAGCAAACAATTATGTACATATTTATTTGATAGAAAAAAGTCATATGGTATAAAAATTAGAGATGAGCGTGTGAGTAAAATTAAGCTCACGATCACGCACGATCACGAAACATAAATATTTTCCACACACGCTCACGCTCGCCATGATTTAAAACTTTTACGATAACGCACGCTTACGAACGCAATATGTTTAATGACGTACTTTCACGCACGACAGGAATAATTTTGCACGCACGCCCACGGTGAAATACAAATTTTGCAATAAAAAATTTAGCATATGCTAAAGAACTTTATTTTGTAATTAATTTCTTTATTTACTTCAAGATCATCAATTAAATAAAAAAAAAAATCAAGAAAAAGCTCGAAAAATTAGCAATACAAAGGATAAAATTAATATAAAAGATCTAGCACTGTCTGCCAAGGCAGGTTATTTAAATTTATTTCTTAGGGGCTGTGCACATATTACGTAACGTTTTCAGAGATTTTATACCCCCCCCCCCCCCCTCCGTACGCTTTTCACTAATTTTTCAGTGCAAAATTTTCAATCCGTAAACAATCTTTAACCCCCCTCCTCCATGGAGCGTTACGTAATATGTGCACAGCCCCTTATGTATATGTAAAGGAATTCAAAAAGAGTACTAGTGTTGTTAGGTTTAGGTTAACGCAAGATCGCCAAAGGTGTATGTATGTACATATCAGAGAACTGCACGATCACAGGTTTTCGTGATTTAGGTATACTCGTCTTAAATGCGGTTGCGGTGTGATCGCCACCGCATTGCTTTTGCTCAAGTATTCGCCATATCCGTACACAGTTGAGTATTGCTACGTTTGAGCTTCTAGCATACACAATCATATGCGTTCGCGGTGATTGTTCTGCCTTACGTTTTTTACACATTCGGCAGTCGTACTCATACTTAACGTACACAACAAAAACAATATTTGTATACGAACATGCGAGCACACTCATTGATGTGTGCTTTATCTGAAGTAAATACAGCGTTGCCACTGTGTAATTATACAAAAGCTGTAATAATTTGCAAAAAAAATTTATGTATTTGTATATAGCTTTTGTGTTCTGCAAAAATTGCAGTAAATGTAAAATATTAGCGACGCATATACTCATATGAATGTACATAAGATGTATGTATCTATGTGTAAATGCCGTATACCTCTATCATGTTTTTCGCTTCTCTTGTAAAATAATAAAGTTGATAGTTAGGGCATTTATCGTTTCAGGTAACGAAATGCTACATAAAAACCCGTCTTATTTTTAATGTTTATTTTATTAAACTCTCATAACACTTTCAGATTATTTTTCGGAATCGAAATTTGTTTAATAATGCTGCGCACTTGCATTTTTCAATCTCAGTAGGAAAACTAACTACGCTGAAGAACAAATTAAATTTTTTGGAATGAATTCTTGTATACAAATATAAGCAGATAGCGCCTTAAGAAATGTTTTGTGAAAGACTGATTCGTAAATATAATTTTTGGGTAATTTTGAATCTGTTATTGTGTAAGGATTAATCTTAAATCTGATTGTTTGTAGAGAAAACTTCCAAAAGCAAATATAAAAAAATAATAGAGTATGAAAAGACGAAATACTAAAAGTTTTGCTCATGCAGATTGCGATGTTTGTTGCTACTGGTTTTTGCGCTCATTGGTTTTATGTACGCAAACACCGCAAAGTAGCGAGCATATTATGATCGCATCAAATCTCTGTAAATAAACGGCGAGTCAAATCAACACCGCAAATTTTTTTATGCGTTGCTTAAAGTGCTCGGATGTGTAAAGTATAGAGTACATATGCGGTGTATTTATGGTTGCGGTGTGATCGCGCCGTTCTCTGGTACATATCTACATGGTATGTATGTAGATGAATTTTTGCGTTTGTAACGGAGATTTTAATGTATGATGCCACAATCATACATATGTACATAAGTATGTACCTTATTACAAATGTATGTATTGTAAAGTAAATAAAGCAACTGACCAGTTTATAACTGACCGGGTATAACACAAGTGACCTTTATTAAATATCTCTATACGTACATATATACTTATTCTCAGCGTTGCCATTTTGGTGCTTTTCGGGTATTTTTTGGTGCTTTTTTACTTAAGCTATACCCGAAATTTTGTTAAATACCCCTTTTTGAAAAGCGGGTATTTATAGTGCTTTTAACAATTTCTCACAGTGCTTTTAAGTGCGTTTTAAATAATAAAAATTTTTGGCATTGAACCATTTTAATACTATTCTTTAAACAAACCTAATACTATTTTAACCAACTGCGTATTATTTGCATCTATATTTTGGTTAGTACTCGCAAAGTGTTAAGAGTTTGAATTCTAGAATTTCTCAAGCATCTTTTTTCTAAATTCGTGCAGAAAATTTTATGATTTATTTGTTTGGCAATGATTTTACTTTTAATATACTTATATATCCGTTGATTTGTTTGTTGTGCAAATTTAAGCAAGAAAGTGCCTTGTTTATTATAAAGCTGAATAGTAATTAAAAGTATGTTCTTCATTGATTTTATATGTGTTAAAATTCATCATCATTTTGGGGAGTTCTTGGGAGAATGATCAAGCTTTTAAAAGGTGGCTTAGATCAGTAAAAGATGAACTAAAAGAATATTGCATTTGTTGTAATTAAATAAATTCACGATAAAGCGATGTACTCCGACAAAGTCGCACAAAATATGAAATTAAGGTGCCCAACCCAATAAAACTTAGAGTGAAAATAACTGATATGACGTTTAAACATGAAGAGGAAGAAATAATTGAAAAACTAAAAAAGCAGAACCCCAGTATTTCTAATGATGAATTAAAAATTATAGAAAATTAGGAAATCAAAAGAAATAATAGAACAATATATAACGTAAAACTGGCAGTGGATAAGGAAACATACACAAAAATAGTAGAAGCAAAAAAAGTAAATATAGGATGGGAAAGATGTAGAGTGTTCGATGGAACAGATGTAACGCAGTGCCTTAAATGTAGAGGTTATAATCATATTGCAAAAGAATGTAGGAACCAGGAAATATGCTTAAGATGTCATGGTCAACATAAAACAAAAGAATGCAAAAATAAGGAACAAATAATGAAATGTATAAATTGCGTTAAAATGAATAATAAACTTAATATGGATTTAGATGAAAATCACGTTACAAATAATAGAGATTGCCCAGTTTATCAAAATAAATTTAATTTAAAAATGAGAAGAATGGGTCTAACACACTCAACACATTTTGAAGTTTAACAACCAAAGCATGTACGTGCTCTTTATACAAATGTGCAGGGATTAATAAATAATTATAACCAGGTGGAAGTTATTGCGTCAATGGAAAGTCCGGATTTATTTATACTTTCGGAAACACACTTAACAAAAAACATTGAAGAAAATGAAATTACTTTAAAAGGTTATGATCATATTGTGTCGTTATCTACATCTACAAGGACGGTAGGGGTTGTGATATATTTTAAAAAATTATGGAAAGTAAATAAAATAATTGAAAGAGTTGACGGTGTTAAATATTGGATCTTAGCTTGTAGAGCCACATATGAAAATAATAATTTGATAATTGCTGCAATATATAGATCACTTAGTTATGGAGAATCAGAATTTTGTAAAATTTTTGAAGAAGTCCTAGAAGAAATCTGTGATAATACCTTGATATTTTAATAACCGGAGATTTTAACATAGACTGGTCAAAAGATTCGTTATATAAAAATAAAATTGAGTGCATATTAAATGATAATGGTCTCAGACAAATAGTAAATAAATTTACTAGAGTAACAAAAACTACCAGTAAAATAATTGATTATGTAATAACAGATAACTTTAATATATCGGTTAATACTAATGCTGCAAACAAAATAGCAGACAATGAAATGTTAAATATTTTAATAGAAAATAAAAACAATAATCAGAATATAAAAGACAATAAAGAATTTGAAATATTAAAGTACAACAAAGATATGTTTAACACAGAATTAAGTAATAATATGAAATATGACGAACATAAAAATAATAATGAAAATGTAGTTTCTTTTGATAAATGTTTTAAAGAAGTTATAAATAAATTATTAAAAAAACAATACAGGAAGAAAATAAAGTTAATAAATGGTTTAATAATGAATTACGATCAATGAAAAAAGAAAAAAATAATAAAATACCAAACAGCAAGACTGGAAAATACAAATCAAGCATGGGCAAATTATAAAACTATAAGAAATTTGTATAAAGTAAAAATCGAAAATGAAAAGAATAAATACGTAAATAATAAAATAACCAATGCAGGCGATCAAAAACAAATGTGGAGAGAGATCAAAGATCTAGTGCTTAAGAAGAGCCAAAGTGTGATAAAAACTGTGATATTTAACCAAGTAGAGTATAAGGATAATAAAGAAATCGCCAATCATTTCAATAATTATTTTGTAGATAGTATTAAATTAATAAGAGACTCAATAGAAAATGTGCAATATGAAAACCAATTAACTGTGATAAACAAGCATCTTAAATTCCGTGAACTTAAGAATATAATAAACCAAATGAAAAATAAAAGTGACTATGAAAAAGTATCCAATAAAATCATTCTCGATAATTGGAATATAAAGGGAGAAACAATATTAAAAATAATAAATAAATCGTTAGAAATAGGAGAGTTTCATGATAACTGGAAAGAAACTATGGTAACGCCAATAGAAAAAGTCTCAAAAACAAATAAATGTGAAGAATTCCGACCAATAAACACTTTAAAAACATGTGAAAAAATTTTAGAAAAAGTAGTGAAAGAACAATTAGAAAAGTATATTGAAAATAATGCGATATTGTCAAAGTACCAATCAGGATTCCGTAAAAATTACTCATGTGAAACGACTGTAAATTATGTAATAAGTAAATGGAAAAATATACAGAAAACAAAAAAAGTGATGGCATTATTCCTGGATTTCAAACGAGCATTTGAAACAATTGACAGAAAAATAATGCTGAAAAAATGCATACGTATGGAATACAAGGTACGGAATTGAAATGGTTTGAGTCATATTTGAAAAATAGAAAACAAATCACTAAAGTTAACGGTGTTCTATCAAATGAAATTGAAAATAATTTCGGTGTACCTCAAGGTTCTATTTTGGGTGCTCTTTTATTTATTCTATATATTAATGATATGCCGAATATGTTGGACGGAAGTGAAATGGTGTTATACGAAGATGATACGCTGATATATACGGAAGGAGATGATGATGAAAGTTGTCGAGAAAAAATTAATCATGAAATAGATAAAATTAATAATTGGTTAAAGATGAACAAACTAAAACTCAACGAAAATAAAACAAAAATAATTGAAATAAATATGAATAATGACGTAATATTTAAAATGAATGATAAAATAAAAATAGAAAAAGTTAATCATATAAAATATCTAGGCTTTGTAATAGATAAAGAATTAAAATTTAAAGAACATATAGACTATACATGCAAAAAAATTGGCATAAAAATCGGATTTTTTTAAAAGAATAAGAAATAAAATCTCAAAAGAAACGGCAATAAATGTATACAACACGATAATTAAACCACATTTTGAATTTGGATCGACAATAATATATACATGCTGTAATACAACTCAGGTGGAACGAATGCAAAAACTACAAAACAAAGCAATGAGGATAATAATAAAATGTAATCGATATACACATATAAACGACATGCTGGGAAACCTAAAATGGATGAACGTAAAACAAAGACTGGAACCAAACACTTTAAATTTTATTAAAAAAATAAAACAGGGAGATGCCCCAGAGTATCTATGTGAACAAATAAAATATGTCGGAGAAGTTCAACCGTATGGTCTAAGAAATGCAGAAGATTTTAGAACAACACATATGCAAAGATCGCTGTTCTACAAGGGTTTTAAATTATTCAATACATTACCACATAACATAAAAATTGAAAGAAATAATAATGTTTTTAGAAAAAAATGTGTAAATTTTATAGATACAATGTTATTTTGTAGAACTTATAAAAAATTTTGTAATAAGAATTAATGTACAATTTTTGATAATTTAAAGTATTTTTAATACTAATAAAAACACAATTAAAAAAAAAAACATGAAAAAGCAATAGATCCAAATGCAAGTTTTTCATTGCATCCAAGGCTGTCTTTTGATCCACCAGACCTAAAACAAAATTAGTTTAGTGCTTTTGTACCCGAAATTTTTTTTAGTTTAACCTTTTTTACCCTATTTCCATGGGCTCACAGTGCTTTTGATCACAGAATTAGTTAGTGCTAACCAATATTTTGGTTAGGTTTGACTAGTTAGTGCTAACCAATATTTTGGTTAGGTTTGACTAGTTAGTGCTAACCAATATTTAAGTTATCATTGACTAATAAAAAGCAGCAGAGTAAGCAGTACAGATATATGTTATTTAGTCGGGGAAATTAATCAGTCAGAGAAAGATGCAAAATCACACGTATACAAGAGCTTCGGTTAGTTTTTGCATATTGCTCTTAATAAAATAGTAGAAACTTTAACCGACATATCCGTCAGCACTACCAGTTAAATAACTAGTTATATAGCTGGTAGTCTTCTTGTAGGGTGCTTATTCTATGTAAAAGTATAGTTGTAAATATTAGTAGTATTTTATCTACTACTAATACCAGGGATGGAAGTCTCAGTGATGGCACTATACCTCCCTTTTTATATAAACAAATTTTAATGATAATTATAATATTTTTTTTAACCAGTTTTAAAAGTTTAGACACATAGGCATTGATCACATACCTTTTTATATAAAAAAATGTTGAATCAAACAAGGTGATCAAACTCGTTTGCTACAAGATTTTTCATAATATATTTTTAGAAATTACAAATTAAAATTTTTTTTGTTTATAGATAAGTTGATTTAAATTAAAGGCCTCATTAGTCTTGACTTTTACTTTCTGTTCTGTTCTGTTGTTGAATTTTTGTAGTTAGAAGTTATGTAAAAACGTATCAGCTGTTTCTTGCAGAATATACATAGCCGAATATACTACCTATATCATTGGCGGCGGCGGCAGTGTTCACAAATTTAAAACGGCGCTTCGTCTTAATTATCAGGTTGAATAATTTTAAAGAAAATAATGTAAAAACGCTATTTAATTAAAAAAACTCTACTCACTACAAATTTTTCATCAATATAATATTTTTTTTTATTAAAAATCGTTTTGTTTTTAATGTGCTTAAATTCGATGGCGGCGGTCATAATAAAAATTTATCAGCGATTACGCGGCAATTTTGTTCCGATCGGCTTGGTTTACTGAAACAAGCAGCTGTCTCTTGCTGTCACTTAGAAATCCCCCGGGGGGTAGATAGTTCATCTTCTTGATTCTCAACAACAAGATGCAATACTCCCCGGGGTATATGATTTTTGTAGACATAACGTTTTGTCAGTTACCCATAAAACTTATATGCTCGGACCAATCTCTGAATTAACAGTGTAACGGAATGTGCATATATTTTATAATGAACGTAGTGGCTTGCCACGTAAGTCTACATAGAAGGTGTAAGGGTACCTAAGGTCTAGCCCATGACCAAAACCAATAGAAAGTTAATCCCTTTATGGATTTCCTTTCGAAACTTTACCAGTAGTTTGAACTGGCACTACGGGGCCGGCAGCCCACATGGGGGAATGTTTAACACCGGGAAGTAGAGTCCTCCTCTACTATACCGGTTACAGGATCCCATGGGCCGGTTGTTGGTTGAGGTCTCTTTCGAGAGTTCACGTAGTGGTTGTGGTTGTTACCAAAAGCTGGGAGAGGTTAAAGACTGATGCTCGCTTAGCGGACTTCGTGTCTACCGATGCGACGCCTCTATGTGCTGTTGTGAACCAACAGGATTCCAGAGTTTAGGTAGCTCGCTCACTTTAGCAAGGTGTTTGGACATGATGGGGTCATGTCTGAGAAGTTGCTACCTGTTGTCATCCCCTCGGGGATGCCTTCGGTTTCCTGAGTGGGGTGGCTCGGGGGCGATGGTGAACGCTTAATCTACACTAAGTGTTTAAGTACACCGTCAGATAAACCGTAATGGTAGGTGCCGACGTATACTCATTCACAATCTGTCACTTAGAAATGTAAGTAAAATTCAGTTTTCAACAGAATGGTCCGTAACAGAACAGAACAACTAATTGAAAATACATGTTTTGCATACACAAAAAATGAACAGCTGATCCGGAACAGAACAGAAAGTCAAGACTAATTCTACCTTAAGTTGATTTAACGTAAATTGATTTAAAGTAAGCTGATTTAAAGTAATTTTATTTAAAGTAAGTTAATTTAAGGTATATATTTAAATTTTTTTTAAAAAGTTTTATTTTTAATTAAGCAATTTAAATTTTAAAAGTTAAATTTATTATAAATAATAAGGTTATTATAATGTTTTAAATATATGTATAATAAAAAAAACTGTTTATGCATGTTATTGTTTACACAGTGCTGTAAAAATTTTAAAATAATTTCAAATGATTTCAAATCTTAATGACATGTTCTTTGATTTCTTTAAATTGTTTACATATATTGTAAAAAATAAATAATGATTTGGCCATTCTGCTCCGTAAATGTTGTGATTATTGGCCGTAGCCTCGAAAGCAATTAGACTAATCTATTTGTTTCGTTAATAATCTCAAATTTAACAGCCAACAGTTATTTAAAATTTACTATATAAGTTTTAAGCGTTTTTGTTTTCATTAATGTTAATAATTTTTGTTCTAATTTTTGGCAGATTTTGTGAGAATCTGTAATAAATTTTCAGTGTTGTATTGTTTTGCTCTTTTATTTTCTTTTGCAATAAAAAATGAAGAAGATTCGGAATTTAATGATACATTTTTTCCCAATCTGAAGATTTGAAATTTAATTTAACAGATTTTCTTGAAAACAAGAAACTCGATACTATATTTGGACCTTCTAAAGATTCAAATGGCAATTGCAAATTTGGAAATCCGCATTTAACGTACCGTTTACACATGCAAGTGCAAGTGCGAAAAACTCAATACAGTCACTCTTTTTCACTAACACAAGCATAATTTTCGGACTTGCAACTCTACCCTGTCGGAAACTCAGTTAACTTTAAACTAACTTTAATGTATGGAAATAACTAACTTTTTAAACATTTTTTCTTTGCATTACTTGTAGCTAACTTTAAGTTTGTTTAATTAAATAAGTGAAAATGTAGTTAGTTAGTATACATAAAAAAATATATTTAATTTTTATTTTATTTTCTCGATTCTATATTCAGTAGTTTTATAGTAATATTGCAATAATAAACTTTTCTTAAATTTTTTTTTCACCGATGCTGTGCTGGGTCTTGAACCCCTGGTCATTGGATTAACAGCTACCATATAAATATTGACAGCAAGAAGTTATGAAATACTTGAAATAATTTTAAGAGTTCCTAAATGAGTAAATTTGTTGGCGCTCACCATATTCAATTATAAATGAGAGTATATATATATATACTCAACCTACTAATTGATTTTGGTTACGTTCTGCATTGTATTGTGTTTAGCTTTATAGTTAGTCTAGAAAAATCAATTTAAAAGTTAGCTTTTCTTGTAGTTAGTTATTCATTTGACGACAGGGTACTAACAAGAGAATTTGCTTGTAACACTGCAGTCAGACGTTCAAGATTTTATTCAATTCTCTTTCAAGAAATTTACACAAACTGCTTGTCAAAATTCACAAAAATTGAAAGCTGTGACGTAGGCTGCACGCAATTTGCTTTCAAGAACACAAAAAATTATGGCGGCAGAATATATGTACTTATGTATGTATATGAAAACAAATGAGAGATTATAATCAAAATGGCAATCAGCTGCTTTCTTGAAAGCAATTTGAAACACTCAAATGAACGAAAATTTTAAAGAAAATTCTCAGCAAATTTTAAAAGTGTGAGTGTATTGGTAAAAAAATGAGAGAGAATTGAATCTTGAAACAAAAATTGAACGAAAACTTGATCGTGTGACCCCCAAGTAAGTAAATTTTTGACACTTACGGCAAGTAAAGTGACAAATGAAGAGATAGTGCTACCGAGGATGAGTTTTATATCAATTTACCTGTATTTAGTAAAATAAAAGTAATGTTTATAGCTGATTTCCTGTGTATTTATAAAAAATAAAAAACAAAAAAAAAAAAAAAAAACACATTTATACAACAACTCATCTTAATTGTATTTTTAAGCACGAATTTCATGCATTTTGAAAAAAAAAATTGTTAAACCAAATATTCTTTTAAGTAATTTTATGATATCGGCAATACGGCAATAATGGATTAAAATTTTTTTACTCTAAAAAAGTAAAGCTATTTTCATAGCATGCTGACGCTTCGAGAACTTTTTTTAATAAAATTTATTTTTTTTGTTTTTTAAAAACAAACACATCCCCGCAAAGCGATTAGCTTGTCTGCAGAAAACAACCAGAATCTCTGGCCGAAATCGAACCAACATCCTCCGGACTACTAGTCTAGCATTCTTACCTATCAGCCACGGCGGCCCCTTGCAAGACTTTCGGCTATAATTTCGACATTTTCGTTTATAATACGTATACACCACTTGCAAGTATTCACTTACATGTGTAAATGCATTGTAAAGCTGACCGACGATAAAATAATAATAGGAAATAAATCTTGGGCGTTAACTACAGGTGTTTACTCGTTACTAATTCATAAAAAAAACCGGAAAAGTACGACTCGACAGAATATATAAACGTATTTGACTTGACACAAATGCACACAAAAAAAATTACGATCCTAATTATCAACTAAAAGGAAATAAAGGTTTCAAATACAAACAAATAATAAATAAGCTACATATTTGCTACTACTCAGATTGGTGACGGTTTAATGAAATAAACTTTAATAAGCCAAACTATATATACTGGGACAATAATAATGAAATAGTAGATCGATTAAACCTGTTAATAGCATCACAACAAGCTGGAAACAATAATCATTCGAATATTGGTAGCTAAATATCATCTACTCATGAGTTTTCAAACTTTTCAAAAAAGAATGGTAAAGATCTACTGATGAGTTCGTAAATAGTTGTGAGTTCATTTATGAGTAGATGAGTTTTCAAACTTTTTAAAAATGAATGGTAAAGATCTACTTATGAGTTGGTATTTAGCTACCAACAAAATGTATATAGATTAACTAAAGCTAAGATCCCACTATCGGCGCAAACAGCACAATCTGCGACAACTTTTATTGTGCTATATCGGCACACATGTAAAAACATTGCACAATTAATTTTTGGGCGGTCCCATTATCGTCGCATATTGCGACAATATTTTTCGGCTCATATCGGCAGAAATCTCAATTGCGACAATAATCGGTACAATGCGATCACACTATCGTGCATTATTGGGCAAATTAAATCATGTATGTATGTATGTATGTATGTATGTATGTACGAGTATGTATATATGCGTTGGTTTATTTGCTTGTTGGCAGATACAGTTTAATTTTCGGCATTTATTACAATGAAAAAGAGAAAACTGCTTTGGCCGTATAGTATATTGTGTATATAATTAATGTACGAGTATTAATATATAATAATAAAAAATTAATGAATTTTAATTGAATTTACTACGCAGCACGTATTTTTATTCTTGTTATTTTGTAAACAGATGTTTTCAGGGATGGTAAAATCTTTTTTTTTTTTGTTCAACAGTACAAATGTTATATTAAATGTTTTAATATATATATATACATACATATATATATATATATATATATATATATATATATATATATATTAATTGATATATAATATAACATTTTATTCGCACAAATACTTAGGAATATATGTTTTTAAAATATTATAACTTGTTATGGGTTAGCTAATTTACATGTGTGCATTTCGTTGGTAGTTAAATATCAACTCATCAGTTCATCTTTACTAAAAGCATAAATACTTGAGTAAAAGGTTATATTTTGTAAAAGGGAAGTTTGTTTTTATTTTGCCTTATAAATACTTTTATTGCCAACAAAAGGTTTTGTAACTGTATAAAAGTTATAAGAGAAGAAGTAAACAGATTTATATCGAATGAAAAAAAATTATTTGTGAGATACTTTTAAAGTTTTTTAAAAGCAATTTCGCGTATGCTTTAGTAATTCGCAAACTTATTATTGCAAGTTTATGTATGAGAAGATGAGTTTTGGAACTTTTTAAACATGAATGGTAAATATCTACTGATGAGTTGGTATTAAGCTAACAACGAAATGCATATATATAGATTACCTAACCCATAACAATTTTTTAAAAATATATGAATAAAATATAACATTTATGCGAGCAAATACTCAAGAATTTTGTTTTTTTTTTTAAATTTTATTAAGTTTTTGCATATATGTATGTAGATTTGCTAACCCACAACAAATAAATAAAATTTAAATGCATAAAAGCTAATAAAAAATTAATTTTGGTACAACTAAGCTTAAAAAAAAATTTTTTTTACAAGGTGGTGCAATTTCAAAATTCGGTTTTCCAGCCCGTGTATCGGCACTGATTGTCGACTGTGATCGCACGAGTGCCCGACAAAAATCGGCGCATTTTTTACAAATTGATTGCTTAACATTGTGCAATAGTGGGTTCATTATCGGCGCATCAAGGTTGATTTTGATTGTCCATACTCAGCACAATTTCGGCGCAGATTGTCGCATTTTGAAAAATTGTGTGCGGTCACACTATCGGCACATGAATTGCGACGAAAATTGGTGCATTGCGCCGATAGTGGGATCTTAGCTTAAGACTGAGTTTTTAGGTGGCCGATCAGAGATTTACACAACTTCAATCAGGATTAACTAACTAGGATGACAACTAATGTCATTTACTTGAATGTTTAAGCGGCCAATGTTGACCCCTAATAACAGGGGTCACAGTAATATGTGAATTTCCCTAATATAGAGTAAAAACAACAAAAACGTTAAAATACAAAGTAGAATACTTTGATGATAACGGACTATGAGTTTGTGTTGATTATTAGTTCCAAACAGTAATGAGGGAATTTCGTACTAACCAGCACTGTTTCATTGTAGAATACAAATTGAATTAAAAATTAATTCTCATATTCTATTTCTGTTGAAAACTGGTTAAATAGTTGATATTCTTCTCAATTAGTATCCACTTTACGAATATTGTAAAGATGGACAATTGAACGCTGATGAGAGGTGTAGCGGCCTTGAAATCAGTACTGATACGTTCTGCTAAAAACTGATTGGATATAAATAATAATATTTTCCAACACAAAAAAACTCTTAGTAATTTTGAATTTTCATTAATTCAATAAAACTGAACTTGAGCCTGATAATATTACTTTTCATATGTAAATCAATATAAGTTCAAATAATAATTACGTTTATTCGTAATAATAATAATATAAAAATAATAATCCGCTTGGGCACGAGCTATAAATACCCTAATAACAGGGGTCACAGTAATATGTGAATTTCCCTAATATAGAGTAAAAACAACATAAACGTTAAAATACAAAGTAGAATACTTTGATGATAACGGACTATGAGTTTGTGTTGATTATTAGTTCCAAACAGTAATGAGGGAATTTCGTACTAACCAGCACTGTTTCATTGTAGAATAAAAATTGAATTAAAAATTAATTCTCATATTCTATTTCTGTTGAAAACTGGTTAAATAGTTGATATTCTTCTCACTTAGTATCCACTTTACGAAAATTGTAAAGATGGACATTTGAACGCTGATGAGAGGTGTAGCGGCCTTGAAATCAGTACTGATACGTTCTGCTAAAAACTGATTGGATATAAATAATAATATTTTCCAACACAAAAAAACTCTTAGTAATTTTGAATTTTCATTAATTCAATAAAACTGAACTTGAGCCTGATAATATTACTTTTCATATGTAAATCAATATAAGTTCAAATAATAATTACGTTTATTCGTAATAATAATAATATAAAAATAATAATCCGCTTGGGCACGAGCTATAAATACCCTAATAACATAAACTATTAGTGGGGCGCAAATCAGCTGTTTGTCGTCACAAAAGCAAGCAAGCGATAGCGGTCGACATCGTGGACCGGGCAGTAAATTTTTAAAATAATAAACACAGGCAACCAAAAAATATATACATATACGAGTATAAAAAAGATAAAATTAAAAACACCATTCCATGACATAAACAGAAAAAAATAATATAATACAAAATAATAAAAGTATGTATGTAAGTATATATGTACAATGCATTAATTTAATCTTTAAACGAAAATTAAAATTAGATAAATGATTATTCAAATCAGAACTGAAAAACTGGCCATTGGTATAAAACAAGTTTTTTTGTGTACTTTTATTATTTCTTTATATGTATATTAATTATGTTGTCATTCATAAGAAAACGAAGAATTGCTAAATGTTTTATAGGAATAAAAGCAACTTCCAAAACGATTAAAAACACAATAGCGAAAAAACAAGCCAAAATTTTTTGCAACTTGCCAGCAGCCACAAAATTTTTCTTGGCTTTGTTTTAAACAAAGAGAACAAGCTGTCAAAAAACATATAGTATGCCCAAGACTTTAGCAGAAAATATAATTTTGTATTTAAATAACATTTTATTTAATTTTTTTTTATTTATTTCATCATCACAAATACATTGGAAGCCTTTAAGGCCAATAATAAATGTATTATAGTTAAAAAAGGTATTTCTTATTCATATAAGTATGTACATATATACAAAAAGGGGTTTTTTTTTATAAGGTTATGCAATATTTGCAATATCTAATTAATAAAGGAGTATAATTACTATAATGGTATTATTAAAAAAATTTTTTTTTCATCATATTTTTATATTTAATATCTATAAAGGTTTCCGATACCAACAACGTCATCTCGAATTACAAATATATATAAATGAAAAAGAAAAAAATGCAAAAAATGCAAGTCCTAGCTAGAGATTGAAGTATGATAAAAGTTTCTTCTTATAAACAGAAGTAGAAACAGAAAAATTTCTTAGCTTCGAAGGTAGAGTGTTCCATTTTCTTGCAACTCTAATCATAAATTTTTTTTTTTTGATAATTTTATTATTTATTGAATCTTTAATTATTAATTAAATTATCAATAAGTTTTTCAAATCTTAAATCTAAAAAATATTAAATATAGGTTTAGCCAATGCTAAACAAAATTTTTAATTTCAACGGTTAATTTTTGTTGATTTACATCTCTCGTGGACGGCTGAGAAAAAGAGTATCCCTTCTTTTCAGCCGGGTGTGGCCTCTATAATGAAGAATATTGCGCGCAAGTGGATTTGGGTGCAACTCAAGTTTTTTTATATATTTTTTCGCGTGTTTTGAAAATACTGTCTTCACCAACGGAACGTCTAGGTCTTTATGAATTCGATGGTTTCTGACATACCAGGGGGCTTCTGTTATTGTACGTAGGATTTTATTTTGTCGCCTTTGAATTCTTTCGACATTCGATGCTGAGGCAGTGCCCCATAATTGGATTCCATAGGCCCATATTGGTTTCAGGATCGCGTTGTATAACAAAAGTTTACAGTCAAGACTTAATATAGAATTTCTTCCAATAAGCCAATTCATTTGGGCTGCTTTTAATTTCATTTGTATTAACTTTGCGTTTATATGCGATTTCCATGTTAAACGACGATCAAGATGAACGCCTAGATATTTGACAACAGTGTGTTGCGGTATGGTCTCGGTGTTAATTTTTATAGGCGGGCAGGTTTCCTTGCGCAACGTAAAAGTTACGTGCACACATTTCTGCTCGTTAACTTTAATACGCCATTGTTTGAGCCAATTTTGCAATTTGGATATATACCCTTGTAAATTGCGGGAAGCTTCTACAGGATTTTCGTGAACGCTTAGAAAAGCTGTATCGTCAGCAAATGTTGACGTGTGAATGTTACTGCTTAACGGTAAGTCAGAGGCATATATTAAATAAAGTAATGGACCGAAGATACTGCCTTGGGGAACTCCGGCTTCGATCGACTGCGGTGGGCTTAAAAAATTGCCTTCTCTAACTACAAATTTTCGTTCCTCTAGATAGCTTTTTAAAAGCTTGACGATGTTTGCGGGGAGATTTCGTGTTAATTTGTGGATAAGACCTTCGTGCCATACTTTATCGAAAGCTTGAGAAACATCTATAAAGAGCGCAGAGCAATATTTCTTTTTTTCAAAGGTGTCTCTAACTACGTTCACAAGTCTGTGAGTTTGTTCAATAGTGCTATGTTGTCTGCGAAAACCGAATTGATGATCTGGAATGCATCCACTTCTAGTCACTATAGGCATCAGCTTGCTCATATACAGCTTTTCAAATAGTTTTGAAATGTTGGGCAATAAACTAATAGGCCGATAGGATTCAACCTTCGTATGATCCTTGCCGGGCTTTGGTATCATAATAATCATCGAAACCTTCCATTCTGCAGGATAGTATTGCAGCCGTAGAATACTATTAAAAATGAATAGTATAATTCTTTTTGCAATATAAGGCAGTTGTTGAAGCATTTTGTTGCTTATTTTGTCGACACCTGGGGCTTTTTTGGTGCTAAGACTAGTAATGGCCTTTTCAATCTCCACAATGCTAAATCTTAGTGGTATTTCTGGTAAAGAGACTACTGGTGGCAGTTCAACAATATCAGCAGAAATATTCGGGGTAAATAATTTTTCTAGGTGCTTGACAAATAGATCACCTTTTTCAGCATCAGTTCTTGCCCAGTCATCATTAGAGGCTCGTAATGGTGGTTTGCAAATCACTGGCCTTTTAAGTCCTCTGGCTGCACGCCACAGCGAATAATCTGTTGATGGTGTTGCATCGAGTTCTTGCAGAAATTTTTGCAGCGAAGCTGTTTTTTGTGATTGTAAAACTTTTCTTAGCTGTTTGGTACACTCCTTAAGCCTTAATTTTAGCTGAGACGATCTGTAACGTCGCCATTTCGTCGAGCTCTCCGTTTTTCAGTCAATAGCCTTTCTATATCTGCACAAAAAATATTGTTAAATCTCGCTTGTTGATTTGGTTGAATTGAAGAAGCATTAAGAGCAGCTTGTTTAGCATGTGCTTCAAACAACCTAATAGAGTTTTCTATGTCAGCAGGTGTTCTCAATGGCATATTTTCCGTGCAATGAGCACTCAAATATTTTTTGTATTTCAGCCAGTTAATACGTGCAGGTGTCAGCGGTAAGTCACATGTTGGTGTTGTAGTAGTGTGTGAGTAAATAGTGATAATAGTAGGCGAGTGATCTGAAGACAAATCCAGAGATGCTGCTACTTCAATCATTTCGCTGGGCACGCCTTTCATAATCCCAAAGTCGATAACATCAGGAATTTTTTGACGATCCGTTGGCCAATATGTTGGCTGACCACTTGAAACTACATTCAAACCCATTTTTGAAATTTTGTCAAACAAAACACGACCCTTAGGACTGATTAAACGTGATCCCCAAAAAGTGTGTTTAGCATTGTAGTCGCCAGCTGCTAGAAAGCGGGACCCGAGTGTTGTATAAAATGCGGTATATTGACTCTGTGAAATTGAAAACCTGGGAGGAGAGTAAACAGATGATATCACAAGCTTTTGATAAAAATTTTCGATGCAGATGTTCGTTGCTTGAAGATATTCTTCACGAAGGTCATTTAGTAGGTAGCGTTTTATTCGAGTTTTTATTAGGATTCCAGAGCCACCACAAGCTCTACCTTGAGGATCCTTGGTGTCGTAGAAATTATATCCACTAATTCGAAAATAGCTTCGGGACGTCAAGTGAGTTTCTGAGATAAGCATAACATCGATTTGTTTATCCAGAAGAAAGTATTCAATTTCATTTTTATGTTGGCAGATGCCGTTTGCGTTCCAAAAACAGATTCTTAAGTTCATGGTTTGTTCAATACAGCCTGCAACAAGGTAGACTGCATTTTCAACATTTCCTGCATCATACAGGACATGTTGAGAGTGAATGTATTTACTGTTTGTATAAGGATCTCTATTGAAGCTTCAATACGACTAAAATTATGCCCTGATTCTTCATTTACTGGTACAGTTTTTTGCGCCGGAATCTGTTTACTCTTTAAAATATTAGCGTATGAAAATTGACTATTAGGTTTTTGTTGAGTAAGAGTCGTGTTAGACTTTAAAACATTTGAGTATTGATTATGGCTAGACGACGGTTGAGGTAACTGTGGGTAGATTAAAGGAGTGTTGGGCTGAGCGGGAGTAGCATTTGTTTTTCTGTTCGACGAATTTTTAAAAAGAGAATAAAGAGGGCAGCCCCTATAGTTGGCAGTGTGGTTTCCGCCGCAATTACTACATTTTTTTCTTTGGTATCACCTTTTATTTTGTCACAGTTAGCGGTACTGTGTAACTCGCCACAAACAACGCAAACGGTAGGCAACTTGCAATAAGTTTTGGTATGGCCAAATTCTTGACAGTTCATGCATTGGATAGGTCCAGTTTTTTTATGTGGCACCTCAACGGTAACTCTTCGATGCAACAAGTATTTTAAGCTATAGATTGGGTGCGATTCATTTTTTTAATTTTCATGTCGCCTGGCTGTAGCTCGACTCTAAAAATAGGTTGGGGGATTTTTTCCCTGTTTTTAATGTTTGAAACATTTTTCACTTTGAAGCCATTATCTTCAAGGCCAGACTTTACCTCTTCTGGTTCCACACTAGAGTCTATACCTTTTATTACGACAGTTAGACCTTTAGCACTCTTTAATTGGTACGTATAAAAATTTTTGTTTTTTGACTCAAGGTCAGAAACTATTTTTCGGTAATTACTTTCTTGCACTACCTGGATTTTTGTTTCGTTAATATTTCCGCGCTTAATTGGAGTTACATAGAACTCATTTTCTCCAATTAAGGAGATAAGGCTTTTTACCAAAAAACTAGAGTTCTGCTCTCTTAAATATATCGGTGGAGGTTTACTGGACCTTGTTGTAGTTGGGTCTTCATTGTCTTGTTCTGATAAAATCGCGAAACGATTTCCGGAATTTTTTATTTTGTTTTTTTCATCTCTGGGAATTTTCGCTGTTGAAGCTATTTGAGCTGATTTTCGACTTCTTCCCCTTTTTAACACGGTTATGTATCTGTCCATTCCTGTTTGAATTTTATTATCATTTAATGTACTCACCGCATCTACCATTTTGTGCACGTTGGTCACCTTGTTACTTATTGTTTGTTTGTTTGTTTGTACAGCTAAGCTGACAAGTTTGCTGATGGGTGCAATTGTTGTTGCTTCTTGATCACTATTTAACATGTTGAGAGATAATGATCGCGCACGAGTATTTGTGTTTTCTGTTATATTCAGGTTTTTGTTTAATTCATTTTTTTTATTGTCGTCATCAGCAACTAAAGTTATGTATTGTACATTCCTACTGCTTGTAGGATTATTGTTGTTTTTATCAGAAGATGAACTCATCAGAGTTCTCTTTTTTTTATTTTCACTTCTATTAGTTTGTGTATGCAAATATTTATGTGTATTGCACACAAGCAAAAAATAAAATAAAACCAGTAAAATAACTGTTCAATAAATGTTTTGTTTTTTTTATATTTTTTTGTGACTTGAAAATTTTTTTTTCTTTTATATTTTTTTTATATTCAGTTGCGACGATTATAAAAACGCGTCTGTTCACTACGAGAGTTGAAACTGAACGGATAAATGAAAGTGAGAAAATTTCATAATTGATAAGGGGAATAGCAATTTGCAGACTACGAGATGAATGTAGAAAATTAAATCTCCCACAGAGGTCAGGAGAAACACCAACCTTTAGAACTTTAAAGAAACACAATAAAGTGCGCAGAAGTACATAGTTATTAAAGGTACAACCGATAAAGTCAACTGCATAGTTAGTAACATGATCTCGTATTCTAAGACTGTAAACAAATCTCAGAATTCTGTTGAAAACTATCCTCAGTCTATCCATATTGCCATTTGAAGAACCTGCAATAATTTCAAGACAGTAATTTATTTTAGTCATAAGGAGTGCATTAGCTACTCTTTTTTTTTATACGTAGCGGCATATAAGAATTTAGAGAGTAAAGCCTCCTCAATACTAAAAACACATTTCTAGAAATCTGACTAACATGCCGTTCAAAGCAAAGATGCTGATCCAGGTAAACACCAAGACATTTCAAATTGTCAACGAATTGAATAGCCTTACCCATGATAAAAATATTTGGACTTTGAACTACCTGGCGACGAAACACAAATTGGATGGCTTTGGTTTTTTCTGGGTTAAGAGATAGGTTATTATCTTTCATCCAATTTGAAATTGTCAGCAAATGCCCATTTATTGACTCTTCAAATGAGTTAGGTGGAATAACGTTATTTTTAAACAGCAGTTGCACGTCATCAGCAAAGACAAAAGACTGGCAAAACTCATTTGACATTAAATCGATACATTCATTAAGAAATATTATAAATAGTAAAGGCCCCAAAACAGAGCCTTGGGGTACCCCAGAGGTAGCTGCACCAACGCTAGAGCATTCACCATTTATTGCTGACTTAAATACTTATGAAAAAATAAGTTTACAGGCAGATGAAGAAAAATTATAATTATTTTTTAGTTTACACAACAAAAGGTAATGATCAATGCAATCAAATGCTTTACTAAGATCCAAGGAAACCATAACACAAGACATGCGCTCATTTAAATTTTTTCTTATCGAATCAGTTAAAGAAATTAAAAGCGAGGTGGTATTATAGTTATTTCTGAAT
Organism: Lypha dubia; assembly: GCA_947311025.1. Classification (NCBI taxonomy): domain Eukaryota; kingdom Metazoa; phylum Arthropoda; class Insecta; order Diptera; family Tachinidae; genus Lypha; species Lypha dubia. The sequence continues at coordinate 99,471,493 of OX371260.1, read as the reverse complement.
GCAAATTGGTTAGGATGTAATAAGTTAGTCTGATTTGCATAAGCAAGAATTTGAAATTTAATTAAGTTTTCAACTATTTTAGATAGTGACGGTAGTATACTTATTGGCCTTAAATTGTCAATATCAAAGCGCCCACCTTTTGGGATAGGTACGACTTTCGCTAACTTCCACAGTCTTGGAAAACATGACGTTGTTAGAATTGTGTTAACTATATATAGCAACAAGTTAGAAACAAGAGAATAAATTATCTTAATAAACTTTAAGGGAATCAAATCATGACCAATGGCATTTGATTTAATCCGTTTTATAGCTAAAAGCAACTCGTCTTCGGAAACAGTCCGAAACGAAAAAGATTCGGGTTCGGAAACAAAACAATCAAAGTTAAAGTCATTTATTCTTGTTTGATTAAAATTACTCAGAAATTTATTGTTTAAAGATTCAACGTCGATCGAACACAGTGGACTGTCGTCTTTACCCACACATCCGAGACTATTTAGTCTACTCCAAATTAGTCTGCTATCATCAGTTTCGAAAAAACGAATTCCAAATTTTTTTCGTTCTTTCCTTATGACAGTCTTAGCTCTATTTCTACATTTAGAATAAGTTCTCCAGTTCATATCAGATGGGTTTTTACAATATGCCCGAAAAGCCAAGTCTCGCAAGGACCTAGCGTAGACTATGTTTCTACATTTCATAAAATCAAAAACTTTGCGATTGCAATTTATTCTGGTTGTAGGAACCATACCATGAAGTTCATTTATCAACTGATTAAAAGCATTTAACTGTACATCAACATCGCTCGTATTAAGAATAGGGGAACTGTCGAACTGGTATACATGCGAAAGGAATTGGTCATAATCAATTCTATTGTAATTTTTAAGCTCACGCACTTCACTAATAAATTCCGTTTTTACATTGCACGCTATATATATAAAGCTATGATAAGAGTTTGTGAAAGGACAGACGAATTGACCAGATTTGTTAATTAAGGAACTGTTGCTGACCTGGAAATAGTCAATTAGAGAAGTCGTACCATGAGCTATGTCAAGATGAGTAGGTAAATTGTTATGCACCGGGCACAAGCCAACTCGGAGGCACATTGACCGTAAATTCTTAGATGCAGTTTGATTGAAAAGATTATAATTAAAATCACCCATGACGATAATATTAGAATACTCTGCAAATAATTCACTATGTAAGCTTTCAAATGTGCTGACAGAACCTGTCGGCAAGTAGACGACACCAACAAGTACAGGAACATTTCCCTCTGCCATGATCTCAACAAATAACGATTCACAGTTACCAAAATCGACACCTCTATAAACTAATTTGAATTTTAGATTACTAGATATGTATAAACAGACACCACCACCTCTACTTAATCGACGGGAGGTACTAACTCCATTTTCGAGGCAAACAGAACGATCATTTCTGAATATTTTGTAGCCAGGGATAGCAACAGACTGAGAAAAAGTTTCATTCATCAACCACGTTTCCGAGATACCAATCACACTCATATTGGAACCAGATAAAAGATCTTTAAGTTCCTCAAATTTAGTAGATCTGTGTAAGGGATTAATACTTTGGGCATTTATGTGCCCAATGTTCAATGTATCGCAATATTTGGCTGTAAAAGATCTAAGAATATTATTGTCTCTAGCAACGGGACCCAAATTTCCACTATGGAACATCAAAGCTGTAGAGAGAATTAATTATTGGCAGGAACAGTATTTGGTACAAGTTCACATTAATAGTGTTTGGCATGAAGTATAATATTGTAAAAAAGGATGTTAAAATAATGTACATATGTATGTAAATACTAATTAACAACAAAAAAAAATATAATAATGTTGTAAAAGAAAAAAGGATATAATAATTATATAAATTGTATATACAAATGTATAATATCAATCAAAAATTTAGGGCATTCAACCAAAAATAGTTTTATACAAGTACAGCGTACCAAAAAATAACAATTCGGGATCATAAGAAAGTTCCCGAGTTGCTATTCTTGGTAGGTATATGAAATAAAAATAAACTCAAGATAATATTAGAAAATTTGAGAGTATGATGAGTAAAAATAAATATTGGCCCTAAGTATTTCTGAGAAATAAAATTCAGATGTAAAAATCCCTGGGGGTAGATTCTAGTTCTGCAATAACGTGAAATGTAAAAAAAATGTTTCATTTTCGTTTTCATTACAACTTTACACAATATCTTTTCGAAATTGCACAAAATGCGATTCCCGTTTATATTATGAAAAAGTGTTTCATTCCATCTGTTGCAGTGTAACCAGCGTTGCCATTGTGGTGCTTTTCGGGTATTTTTTGGTGCTTTTTTACTTAAGCTATACCCGAAATTTTGTTAAATACCCCTTTTTGAAAAGCGGGTATTTATAGTGCTTTTAACAATTTCTCACAGTGCTTTTAAGTGCGTTTTAAATAATAAAAATTTTTGGCATTGAACCATTTTAATCTATTCTTTAAACAAACCTAATACTATTTTAACCAACTGCGTATTATTTGCATCTATATTTTGGTTAGTACTCGCAAAGTGTTAAGAGTTTGAATTCTAGAATTTCTCAAGCATCTTTTTTCTAAATTCGTGCAGAAAATTTTATGATTTATTTGTTTGGCAATGATTTTACTTTTAATATACTTATATATCCGTTGATTTGTTTGTTGTGCAAATTTAAGCAAGAAAGAGCCTTGTTTATTATAAAGCTGAATAGTAATTAAAAGTATGTTCTTCATTGATTTTATATGTGTTAAAGTTCATCATCTTTTTGGGGAGTTCTTGGGAGAATGATCAAGCTTTTAAAAGGTGGCTTAGATCAGTAAAAGATGAACTAAAAGAATATTGCATTTGTTGTAATTAAATAAATTCACGATAAAGCGATTTACTCCGACAAAGTCGCACAAAATAAACAGAAAAAGCAATAGATCCAAATGCAAGTTTTTCATTACATCCAAGGCTGTCTTTTGATCCACCAGACCTAAAACAAAATTAGTTTAGTGCTTTTGTACCCGAAATTTTTTTTAGTTTTACCCTTTTTATCCATGTTACCCCGCAATTACACATGTAAGTAATTACTTGCAAGTAGTGTATACGTATTATCAACGAAAATGTCGAAATTATAGCCGAAAGTCTTGCAAGTTGATCGAGTGTTTACACAGTCAGTTGTAAGTTCATTTTCATAAAGGCCATGTCAGATAAAACTTTTGCTTCGCGTTGCGTTGCAGATTCGCTTTGACATCTAAGATAAAATGTAGGTACTTATATGAAACAAGTCACATAAAGCACTTTTAACGCAACGCGAAGCCAAAAGTTAGGCAACTCTCATCTTTTTGTGCGCTTTGACAATTAAATGTAAACACTACCAACACTTTTTATAGGTAAAGTGAGTGTTGTCAAAGTTTTTATTGTGTCATACACCTTTTGCTTTACGCTTTTTCATCAAAGCAAGGAACGTCACGCGAAGCGACGAAGTTGTATCTGACACGGCCTTAATGTTCTCGAAGCGTCAGCTTGCTATGAAGATAGATTTACTTTTAGAGTGTGAATATGTGAATCCAGTATTGCCGTGTTCCCGATATCATAAATTTACTTAAAAGAATATTTGTTTTAACAAATTTTTTTTCAAAATGCATGAAATTCATGCTTAAAAATACCATTAAGATGCGTTGTTGTATAGATATGCTCTTTTTTGTTTCTATTTTTTGTAAATACACAGAAAATCAGCTATTAACATTATTTTTATTTTACTAAATACTATTTTACTTAAATTAATTAATTAATAATATTTTTAATGTGAATTAGATAAATATATGGATATTTAATTAGTTTTCCGATTTTAATTTGGATAGAAAGACAGCACAAAGAAAAAAACCAAAACCCGCGATTGTATGAGTGTATACAAACAAGTATGCAAAATCTTCCGTCTCGTGTCATCTCTGGTTATCTGTGCCGTAAGTGTCAAAAATTTACTTACAAGCAAATTCTCTTGTAAGTAGACCTGCAAGTCCGAAAATTATGCTTGTGTTAGTGAAAAAGTGTGAGTGTATTGAGTTTTTCGCACTTTCACTTGCATGTGTAAATGGCAGGTTATTCAACTTGAAATGTCATACACAGAGAACGAAGTTGAACAACTTCGATGCGGTGCAAGGCCGCATGCAAATATCTTTTACTTGCTTTTGCGGCTTTTACAACATGCTATTCTTTATTGAAATTTTGAAGTTGATTTTTCAACATATATTACATAATATACATAGCTTATGTTATAGAATATTGAAGAAAAAATATAAAATATTAAATAAACAAATTAGCGGTGGTAAAGAAATTGTATGAACCCGGCCGTAGGCGGCTACATAAGTAGGCAATTTTATTAATAGTCTATAATTACAGATACGGAGTTAACCCTACAAGTTGAATAAGGAACAAATATACATATGTGTATATATAATCAGAGATATTATTTAATGTTTTATTGACAAAAAATATAATCGAAAAATAGTGTATAATGACAATTTTATACTATAATTTCTCTTAGTTATTTATTTTAAGCCGACAATAACTTTCTCTCTACTTGGTTCTGTACAATTGTCAAACAACAAAAATAAATTACATTATACAAGCGAATAATATATAAAAGTTGAAAATGTATACATTATTTTTTTAATGTACATAGTAACAAATCTATAAATACAGAGTTCATACATACATATGTATGTATACATATGTATGTATAAATCAATTATTCCAATATATTTTTTTTATTTTGAACTCTATACATACATACATATGTACATACTTATCGTTTGCAATATCGACATTTTGTTCTAAAAAATTAATAAAAATTCTTTTTGATTTTTTGCTCGTGCGCATGCCTTTTGCTGCTTTTTCCATTTTCGCTGACAAATTTTAAGTGAAAAAAAACGCGTCATAGGAAAAGGTTTTGACATTTGTTTTCGTAGTTACATAAAACGAGAATCAGCTTTGCTGTGAAACTGAGAAAAAAAATTGTTTCATTCCATTTGTTTCTCGCATTGTGAAAATATTTTAATTTGTTTTAATTTCTTCACAGAACGGGAATCAGAAACAAAATGTAAACGAGAAAAATGTTTACATTTCACGTTATCGCAGAACCAGAATCTACCCCCTGGTGTGTGTCTGTTATAAGATCTAGTAAATATTATTTCTGCGGTGTGTTAAGACCTCATTAGTCTTGACTTTTACTTTCTGTTCTCTTCTGTGCCGTTCTGTTGTTGAATTTTTGTAGTCAGAAGCACAAAATATACAGAACTGACTCGAGACGGAAGATTTTGCATACTTCATTGTATTCACTCATACGGTCGTAGTTTTTGTTTTATTCCTTTGTGCTGCCCTTCTCTCCAAATTAAAATTATAAATCACAAAGCTAATTAAATATCCATATATTTCCGTAATTCACATTCAAAATAGTATTAATTAATTAATTTAAGTTTGTTTTCACTGATCGTTTTTTTATCACTATTTATCACTATAATATCTGCAAAATATCAGAATTTATCAAGTATGTATGTGTGTATGTAAGTAAAAAACCACTACCATTTGGCAAATTTACAGCATATATGTACGAATGTACATATATAAATTTAATATACAGAGTATATACTAAATTGTTTTATCAATTTATTTTCGAATTATATGCCGTAAATACTTAATATTATTACATTTTATTAAATTTAAGGGTGCTTTCATGTAGCATTTTCCACTAAAAACTGAAAAATAGGTTGGGGGATTTTTTCCCTGTTTTTAATGTTTGAAACATTTTTCACTTTGAAGCCATTATCTTCAAGGCCAGACTTTACCTCTTCTGGTTCCACACTAGAGTCTATACCTTTTATTACGACGGTTAGACCTTTAGCACTCTTTAATTGGTACGTATAAAAATTTTTGTTTTTTGACTCAAGGTCAGAAACTATTTTTCGGTAATTACTTTCTTGCACTACCTGGATTTTTGTTTCGTTAATATTTCCGCGCTTAATTGGAGTTACATAGAACTCATTTTCTCCAATTAAGGAGATAAGGCTTTTTACCAAAAAACTAGAGTTCTGCTCTCTTAAATATATCGGTGGAGGTTTACTGGACCTTGTTGTAGTTGGGTCTTCATTGTCTTGTTCTGATAAAATCGCGAAACGATTTTCGGAATTTTTTATTTTGTTTTTTTCATCTCTGGGAATTTTCGCTGTTGAAGCTATTTGAGCTGATTTTGGACTTCTTCCCCTTTTTAACACGGTTATGTATCTGTCCATTCCTGTTTGAATTTTATTATCATTTAATGTACTCACCGCATATACCATTTTGTGCACGTTGGTCACCTTGTTACTTATTGTTTGTTTGTACAGCTAAGCTGACAAGTTTGCTGATGGGTGCAATTGTTGTTGCTTCTTGATCACTATTTAACATGTTGAGAGATAATGATCGCGCACGAGTATTTGTGTTTTCTGTTATATTCAGGTTTTTGTTTAATTCATTTTTTTTATTGTCGTCATCAGCAACTAAAGTTATGTATTGTACATTCCTACTGCTTGTAGGATTATTGTTGTTTTTATCAGAAGATGAACTCATCAGAGTTCTCTTTTTTTTATTTTCACTTCTATTAGTTTGTGTATGCAAATATTTATGTGTATTGCACACAAGCAAAAAATAAAATAAAACCAGTAAAATAACTGTTCAATAAATGTTTTGTTTTTTTTATATTTTTTTGTGACTTGAAAATTTTTTTTTCTTTTATATTTTTTTTATATTCAGTTGCGACGATTATAAAAACGCGTCTGTTCACTACGAGAGTTGAAACTGAACGGATAAATGAAAGTGAGAAAATTTCATAATTGATGAGGGGAATAACAATTTGCAGACTACGAGATGAATGTAGAAAATTAAATCTCCCACAGAGGTCAGGAGAAACACCAACCTTTAGAACTTTAAAGAAACACAATAAAGTGCGCAGAAGTACATAGTTATTAAAGGTACAACCGATAAAGTCAACTGCATAGTTAGTAACATGATCTCGTATTCTAAGACTGTAAACAAATCTCAGAATTCTGTTGAAAACTATCCTCAGTCTATCCATATTGCCATTTGAAGAACCTGCAATAATTTCAAGACAGTAATTTATTTTAGTCATAAGGAGTGCATTAGCTACTCTTTTTTTTTATACGTAGCGGCATATAAGAATTTAGAGAGTAAAGCCTCCTCAATACTAAAAACACATTTCTAGAAATCTGACTAACATGCCGTTCAAAGCAAAGATGCTGATCCAGGTAAACACCAAGACATTTCAAATTGTCAATGAATTGAATAGCCTTACCCATGATAAAAATATTTGGACTTTGAACTACCTGGCGACGAAACACAAATTGGATGGCTTTGGTTTTTTCTGGGTTAATAGATAGGTTATTATCTTTCATCCAATTTGAAATTGTCAGCAAATGCCCATTTATTGACTCTTCAAATGAGTTAGGTGGAATAACGTTATTTTTAAACAGCAGTTGCACGTCATCAGCAAAGACAAAAGACTGGCAAAACTCATTTGACATTAAATCGATACATTCATTAAGAAATATTATAAATAGTAAAGGCCCCAAAACAGAGCCTTGGGGTACCCCAGAGGTAGCTGCACCAACGCTAGAGCATTCACCATTTATTGCTGACTTAAATACTTATGAAAAAATAAGTTTACAGGCAGATGAAGAAAAATTATAATTATTTTTTAGTTTACACAACAAAAGGTAATGATCAATGCAATCAAATGCTTTACTAAGATCCAAGGAAACCATAACACAAGACATGCGCTCATTTAAATTTTTTCTTATCGAATCAGTTAAAGAAATTAAAAGCGAGGTGGTATTATAGTTATTTCTGAATGCAAATTGGTTAGGATGTAATAAGTTAGTCTGATTTGCATAAGCAAGAATTTGAAATTTAATTAAGTTTTCAACTATTTTAGATAGTGACGGTAGTATACTTATTGGCCTTAAATTGTCAATATCAAAGCGCCCACCTTTTGGGATAGGTACGACTTTCGCTAACTTCCACAGTCTTGGAAAACATGACGTTGTTAGAATTGTGTTAACTATATATAGCAACAAGTTAGAAACAAGAGAATAAATTATCTTAATAAACTTTAAGGGAATCAAATCATGACCAATGGCATTTGATTTAATCCGTTTTATAGCTAAAAGCAACTCGTCTTCGGAAACAGTCCGAAACGAAAAAGATTCGGGTTCGGAAACAAAACAATCAAAGTTAAAGTCATTTATTCTTGTTTGATTAAAATTACTCAGAAATTTATTGTTTAAAGATTCAACGTCGATCGAACACAGTGGACTGTCGTCTTTACCCACACATCCGAGACTATTTAGTCTACTCCAAATTAGTCTGCTATCATCAGTTTCGAAAAAACGAATTCCAAATTTTTTTCGTTCTTTCCTTATGACAGTCTTAGCTCTATTTCTACATTTAGAATAAGTTCTCCAGTTCATATCAGATGGGTTTTTACAATATGCCCGAAAAGCCAAGTCTCGCAAGGACCTAGCGTAGACTATGTTTCTACATTTCATAAAATCAAAAACTTTGCGATTGCAATTTATTCTGGTTGTAGGAACCATACCATGAAGTTCATTTATCAACTGATTAAAAGCATTTAACTGTACATCAACATCGCTCGTATTAAGAATAGGGGAACTGTCGAACTGGTATACATGCGAAAGGAATTGGTCATAATCAATTCTATTGTAATTTTTAAGCTCACGCACTTCACTAATAAATTCCGTTTTTACATTGCACGCTATATATATAAAGCTATGATAAGAGTTTGTGAAAGGACAGACGAATTGACCAGATTTGTTAATTAAGGAACTGTTGCTGACCTGGAAATAGTCAATTAGAGAAGTCGTACCATGAGCTATGTCAAGATGAGTAGGTAAATTGTTATGCACCGGGCACAAGCCAACTCGGAGGCACATTGACCGTAAATTCTTAGATGCAGTTTGATTGAAAAGATTATAATTAAAATCACCCATGACGATAATATTAGAATACTCTGCAAATAATTCACTATGTAAGCTTTCAAATGTGCTGACAGAACCTGTCGGCAAGTAGACGACACCAACAAGTACAGGAACATTTCCCTCTGCCATGATCTCAACAAATAACGATTCACAGTTACCAAAATCGACACCTCTATAAACTAATTTGAATTTTAGATTACTAGATATGTATAAACAGACACCACCACCTCTACTTAATCGACGGGAGGTACTAACTCCATTTTCGAGGCAAACAGAACGATCATTTCTGAATATTTTGTAGCCAGGGATAGCAACAGACTGAGAAAAAGTTTCATTCATCAACCACGTTTCCGAGATACCAATCACACTCATATTGGAACCAGATAAAAGATCTTTAAGTTCCTCAAATTTAGTAGATCTGTGTAAGGGATTAATACTTTGGGCATTTATGTGCCCAATGTTCAATGTATCGCAATATTTGGCTGTAAAAGATCTAAGAATATTATTGTCTCTAGCAACGGGACCCAAATTTCCACTATGGAACATCAAAGCTGTAGAGAGAATTAATTATTGGCAGGAACAGTATTTGGTACAAGTTCACATTAATAGTGTTTGGCATGAAGTATAAGATTGTAAAAAAGGATGTTAAAATAATGTACATATGTATGTAAATACTAATTAACAACAAAAAAAAAAATATAATAATGTTGTAAAAGAAAAAAGGATATAATAATTATATAAATTGTATATACATATGTATAATATCAATCAAAAATTTAGGGCATTCAACCAAAAATAGTTTTATACAAGTACAGCGTACCAAAAAATAACAATTCGGGATCATAAGAAAGTTCCCGAGTTGCTATTCTTGGTAGGTATATAAAATAAAAATAAACTCAAGATAATATTAGAAAATTTGAGAGTATGATGAGTAAAAATAAATATTGGCCCTAAGTATTTCTGAGAAATAAAATTCAGATGTAAAGATCCCTGGGGGTAGATTCTAGTTCTGCAATAACGTGAAATGTAAAAAAAATGTTTCATTTTCGTTTTCATTACAACTTTACACAATATCTTTTCGAAATTGCACAAAATGCGATTCCCGTTTATATTATGAAAAAGTGTTTCATTCCATCTGTTGCAGTGTAACCAGCGTTGCCATTGTGGTGCTTTTCGGGTATTTTTTGGTGCTTTTTTACTTAAGCTATACCCGAAATTTTGTTAAATACCCCTTTTTGAAAAGCGGGTATTTATAGTGCTTTTAACAATTTCTCACAGTGCTTTTAAGTGCGTTTTAAATAATAAAAATTTTTGGCATTGAACCATTTTAATCTATTCTTTAAACAAACCTAATACTATTTTAACCAACTGCGTATTATTTGCATCTATATTTTGGTTAGTACTCGCAAAGTGTTAAGAGTTTGAATTCTAGAATTTCTCAAGCATCTTTTTTCTAAATTCGTGCAGAAAATTTTATGATTTATTTGTTTGGCAATGATTTTACTTTTAATATACTTATATATCCGTTGATTTGTTTGTTGTGCAAATTTAAGCAAGAAAGAGCCTTGTTTATTATAAAGCTGAATAGTAATTAAAAGTATGTTCTTCATTGATTTTATATGTGTTAAAGTTCATCATCTTTTTGGGGAGTTCTTGGGAGAATGATCAAGCTTTTAAAAGGTGGCTTAGATCAGTAAAAGATGAACTAAAAGAATATTGCATTTGTTGTAATTAAATAAATTCACGATAAAGCGATTTACTCCGACAAAGTCGCACAAAATAAACAGAAAAAGCAATAGATCCAAATGCAAGTTTTTCATTACATCCAAGGCTGTCTTTTGATCCACCAGACCTAAAACAAAATTAGTTTAGTGCTTTTGTACCCGAAATTTTTTTTAGTTTTACCCTTTTTATCCATGTTACCCCGCAATTACACATGTAAGTAATTACTTGCAAGTAGTGTATACGTATTATCAACGAAAATGTCGAAATTATAGCCGAAAGTCTTGCAAGTTGATCGAGTGTTTACACAGTCAGTTGTAAGTTCATTTTCATAAAGGCCATGTCAGATAAAACTTTTGCTTCGCGTTGCGTTGCAGATTCGCTTTGACATCTAAGATAAAATGTAGGTACTTATATGAAACAAGTCACATAAAGCACTTTTAACGCAACGCGAAGCCAAAAGTTAGGCAACTCTCATCTTTTTGTGCGCTTTGACAATTAAATGTAAACACTACCAACACTTTTTATAGGTAAAGTGAGTGTTGTCAAAGTTTTTATTGTGTCATACACCTTTTGCTTTACGCTTTTTCATCAAAGCAAGGAACGTCACGCGAAGCGACGAAGTTGTATCTGACACGGCCTTAATGTTCTCGAAGCGTCAGCTTGCTATGAAGATAGATTTACTTTTAGAGTGTGAATATGTGAATCCAGTATTGCCGTGTTCCCGATATCATAAATTTACTTAAAAGAATATTTGTTTTAACAAATTTTTTTTCAAAATGCATGAAATTCATGCTTAAAAATACCATTAAGATGCGTTGTTGTATAGATATGCTCTTTTTTGTTTCTATTTTTTGTAAATACACAGAAAATCAGCTATTAACATTATTTTTATTTTACTAAATACTATTTTACTTAAATTAATTAATTAATAATATTTTTAATGTGAATTAGATAAATATATGGATATTTAATTAGTTTTCCGATTTTAATTTGGATAGAAAGACAGCACAAAGAAAAAAACCAAAACCCGCGATTGTATGAGTGTATACAAACAAGTATGCAAAATCTTCCGTCTCGTGTCATCTCTGGTTATCTGTGCCGTAAGTGTCAAAAATTTACTTACAAGCAAATTCTCTTGTAAGTAGACCTGCAAGTCCGAAAATTATGCTTGTGTTAGTGAAAAAGTGTGAGTGTATTGAGTTTTTCGCACTTTCACTTGCATGTGTAAATGGCAGGTTATTCAACTTGAAATGTCATACACAGAGAACGAAGTTGAACAACTTCGATGCGGTGCAAGGCCGCATGCAAATATCTTTTACTTGCTTTTGCGGCTTTTACAACATGCTATTCTTTATTGAAATTTTGAAGTTGATTTTTCAACATATATTACATAATATACATAGCTTATGTTATAGAATATTGAAGAAAAAATATAAAATATTAAATAAACAAATTAGCGGTGGTAAAGAAATTGTATGAACCCGGCCGTAGGCGGCTACATAAGTAGGCAATTTTATTAATAGTCTATAATTACAGATACGGAGTTAACCCTACAAGTTGAATAAGGAACAAATATACATATGTGTATATATAATCAGAGATATTATTTAATGTTTTATTGACAAAAAATATAATCGAAAAATAGTGTATAATGACAATTTTATACTATAATTTCTCTTAGTTATTTATTTTAAGCCGACAATAACTTTCTCTCTACTTGGTTCTGTACAATTGTCAAACAACAAAAATAAATTACATTATACAAGCGAATAATATATAAAAGTTGAAAATGTATACATTATTTTTTTAATGTACATAGTAACAAATCTATAAATACAGAGTTCATACATACATATGTATGTATACATATGTATGTATAAATCAATTATTCCAATATATTTTTTTTATTTTGAACTCTATACATACATACATATGTACATACTTATCGTTTGCAATATCGACATTTTGTTCTAAAAAATTAATAAAAATTCTTTTTGATTTTTTGCTCGTGCGCATGCCTTTTGCTGCTTTTTCCATTTTCGCTGACAAATTTTAAGTGAAAAAAAACGCGTCATAGGAAAAGGTTTTGACATTTGTTTTCGTAGTTACATAAAACGAGAATCAGCTTTGCTGTGAAACTGAGAAAAAAAATTGTTTCATTCCATTTGTTTCTCGCATTGTGAAAATATTTTAATTTGTTTTAATTTCTTCACAGAACGGGAATCAGAAACAAAATGTAAACGAGAAAAATGTTTACATTTCACGTTATCGCAGAACCAGAATCTACCCCCTGGTGTGTGTCTGTTATAAGATCTAGTAAATATTATTTCTGCGGTGTGTTAAGACCTCATTAGTCTTGACTTTTACTTTCTGTTCTCTTCTGTGCCGTTCTGTTGTTGAATTTTTGTAGTCAGAAGCACAAAATATACAGAACTGACTCGAGACGGAAGATTTTGCATACTTCATTGTATTCACTCATACGGTCGTAGTTTTTGTTTTATTCCTTTGTGCTGCCCTTCTCTCCAAATTAAAATTATAAATCACAAAGCTAATTAAATATCCATATATTTCCGTAATTCACATTCAAAATAGTATTAATTAATTAATTTAAGTTTGTTTTCACTGATCGTTTTTTTATCACTATTTATCACTATAATATCTGCAAAATATCAGAATTTATCAAGTATGTATGTGTGTATGTAAGTAAAAAACCACTACCATTTGGCAAATTTACAGCATATATGTACGAATGTACATATATAAATTTAATATACAGAGTATATACTAAATTGTTTTATCAATTTATTTTCGAATTATATGCCGTAAATACTTAATATTATTACATTTTATTAAATTTAAGGGTGCTTTCATGTAGCATTTTCCACTAAAAACTGAACTTTTTTTTGCTTTCCGTTTTGCTTACTTTCATAACAAAGACACTAATGTTGTCTCTTTTTCACGATGCCAGTTTATGACAAATAAAATATGATCGAAGTCCAATTTTTTTTTGTCATCTCTGGGTATCTGTGCTATCCAAGTCTTATTGCAAAACTAATCACGATTTCTTCTTTGAACTTTCATTGGCGTTCACACAGCACTCGTCTTATTGCGTAAACTGTTCTTCATTTTGTAAGTAAGTATGTATGTATACCTACTTAACACTACGAATAAGACAACAAAACGATTTTTAACACAGACTAAGTCTGCGTTCACATGTTGCAAGTCTTATTGTTAAGGCCCAACTATAATATGCATAACAGCCATACCTAAACAAGAGCGGAAAGCGGAACGTTTTCTACCGCCTAGCGTTAACGCTGAAATACCATACCAAAACAAGAGCGTCAACGCTTTTTCATAAAAACAGGGTTATTACAAAATATATAACAACCCTGATTATAATAGTATACTCATAACCTAATAATACATAGATCTCTACAACAAACACAACAAAAAAATTCCTCAGAAGTCAAAAGTATAAATGTGTATGTGTGTATGTTTCAACCTGTGACAAAAATATAAATAAACATTATTCATTCAAATACGAAAAAATAAATACAAATCAAAATTTAACACTTGAAATAAAAAACAAGTAATTTACAAGAATTGTCAGCTGCGCTAGTAAGACTACCTTATAGTCATTGTATCATGAGTGCTTGTCTTTTGCAGCTAACTTCACTATTAAACGCGCTGTCAAAATCGGATTTTCCAATTGCAAAATGTTGCCGCGGCGTTACCGCCGCGTTATTTCAGGATGCTCCATACAAAATGTATGGGCATGAGAACTTTTGACAGCTAAAAAACGCTTGCCGCTCTTGTTTAGGTATGTCTGTAAGCTAGCTTAAGTCAGCTTAAGCAACTGTGCGAATACATGTAAATCGTATGTGGCAACTATAATGAACTTAAGCAAAATTTTCGTTAAGTTTTATGAAACGTCATTTGCTTAAGCAAAGTGCGAAACTGAACGCACATTCCGTACGGAATCAGCTTCTCTACTAATACATACATACATATGTATGTGTTTACGTAAAAATAAATTAATTTTGAAAATGGAAAAAGAAGACGAAATAGTTTACATATAAAATTTAATAGAAAATGTGGAAGAAAAGAAGTGTCTGTATACGAAAGTGACATTTCATATATTTTATTTCCACTAATGTATATTTTAGTACTTTTGCCCTTAAATAAAATAAATACTACAAAGTACATAATTTCGGTTGTATCTTTTCTTATTATTAGTAAAAATAATAATATACGTATATTTTAGCATATTTTTTTTAATTACAATCGTTTTATATACATTTGAGTACAAGACTCAATTTGCTTAGAATAAATAAGAAGATACAAATTTTTGGAAAAATTATTTATGCTACATATGTGTGCAACTATGACTACTTAAATTTTAACTCGCATAAGTACATTATAGCCACCTAAAAGTCTCTGCAAATTTGCTTAAGCATTTGACAGACTTTTCGTTCAATTTTGACATTAGCTTAAGCCAGCTTATGCATATTATGGTTAGGCCTTTAAGCTTATTAGCTTTTAGGAAAGAGAGACAGGGGGAAAAGAACAGAGTACACCCTCACCATGTACTCATGAAATTTGTTTTGTTATCTTAATCGTAGTGTTAAGTAGGTATACATACACACATACTTTCAATCAAAATGAAGAACAGTTTAAGCAATAAGACGAGTGCTGTGTGAACGCCAATGAAAGTTCAAAGAAGAAATCGTGATAAGTTTTGCAATAAGAATTGGATAGTTGGAATTGGGACTTACATCTCTAAAACATATGTAAGTGTGAATAAACCAATAAAAACAAATTTTACCATGAAAGACTAAAAAAAAACAAGATAGATATTTTCTGCTCTCCTGGAAACTTTCGGAACGCTGAATCCAATTACACTGTGTGTAATTTTTTAAGTCATGGAAATATAACCATATACGGACACCACTACGTGATAAAAGACCAAAAAAAAACCCGTGTCTCCCAGTTTTGCCCAAAGTCATGCCTTTTTTATGCGCCCCAAAGATTTGGGCCCTCGGTGTCATTTTTGCAAAAAACTGATAATTTTTTCAGGCTCATATTTTGCAAACCGTTCGGAATTTCGATTTACTCTACTTCGTCGAAAAAAAACTTATATGTGACCTTATATAGGGACCTCTGCGCCGAAAAAATTTTTTTTTACTTTTTGAGTGATTCTTATAGGAAAAAAAAAACGCTCTTTCAAATGCCGCAAACCGCAAGTTTCTATGTCTTTTAGTTTTTTTACAAATCAACTGTAAAAATGAACATAATTAATACTATGTTCACACTTATGTGTTTAACGTCTCATTCGTGTTTAAAGCTAAGATCCCAATATCGGCGCAAACAGCACAATCTGCGACAATTTTTATCGTGCTATATCCGCACACATGTAAAAACATTGCACAATTAATTTTTGGCGGTCCCATTATCGTCGCATATTGCCACAGTTTTTTTCGGCTCATATCGGCCAAATCTCAATTGCGACAATAATTGGTACAATGCGATCCCACTATCGTGCATTATTGGGCAAATTAAATCATGTATGTATTGTATGTACGAGTATGTATGTACGTATATGTATGTATATGCGTTTGTTTATTTGCTTGTTGGCAGATACAGTTTAATTTTCGGCATTTATTACAATGAAAAAGAGAAAACTGCTTTGGCCGTATATATTGTGTATATAATTAATATAGGAGTATTAATATGTATATAATAATAAAAAATTAATGAATTTTAATTGAATATACTACTACGCAGCACGTAATTCTATTCTTGTTATTTTGTAAACAGATATTTTCAGGGATGGTAAAATCGTTTTTTTTTTCTGTTCAACAGTACAAATGTTATATTAAATGTTTTAATATATATATAAAATATAACATTTTATTCGCACAAATACTTAGGAATATATGTTTTTAAAATATTATTACTTGTTATGGGTTAGCTAATTTACATATGTGCATTTCGCTGGTAGTTAAATATCAACTCATCAGTTAATCTTTACTAAAAACATGATTACTTGAGTAAAAGGTTATATTTTGTAAAAGGGAAGTTTGTTTTTAGTTTGCCTTATAAAAACTTTTATTGCCAACAAAAGGTTGTGTAACTGTATAAAAGTTATAACAAAAGTAAACAGATTTATATCGAATGAAAAAAAATTATTTGTGTGATGTTTTTAAAGTTTTTTAAAAGCAATTTTGCGTATGCTTTAGTAATTCGCAAACTTATTATTGCGAGTTTATGTATGAGAAGATGAGTTTTGGAACTTTTTAAACATGAATAGTAAATATCTACTGATGAGTTGGTATTAAGCTAACAACGAAATGCATATATATAGATTACCTAACCCATAACAATTTTTTAAAAATATATGAATAAAATATAACTTTTATGCGAGCAAATACTCAAGAATTTTGTTTTTTTTTAAATTTTATTAAGTTTTTGCATATATGTATGTAGATTTGCTAACCCACAACAAATAAATAAAATTTAAATGCATAAAAGCTAATAAAAAATTAATTTTGGTACAACTAAGCTTAAAAAAAAATTTTTTTTACAAGGTGGTGCAATTTCAAAATTCGGTTTTCCAGCCCGTGTATCGGCACTGATTGTCGACTGTGATCGCACGAGTGGCCGAAAAAAACGGCGCATTTTTTACAAATTGATTGCTTAACATTGTGCAATAGTGGGTTCATTATCGGCGCATCAAGGTTGATTTTGATTGTCCATACTCAGCACAATTTCGGTGCAGATTGTCGCATTTTGAAAAATTGTGTGCGGTCACACTATCGGCACATGAATTGCGACGAAAATTGGTGCATTGCGCCGATAGTGGGATCTTAGCTTAAGAGCTTAAACACTTCGATTTTGATATGGTTTACCATACATTGACTTGTTTTGTTAAACATCTCAAACGACAAGTTTTAGAATTAAACATCTCGCTAAACACGCAAAAGGCAGGGTTACAAATATATTTGGATACGTTCAGTGCGTTTTTAGACAACTCTGTAATGTTTGTGTTTGCTATTAAATGGCGCCACGTCAAAAATTTTTCATCAACTCTGTTATTTTGCCATGCTATTAGATGACGTCACATAAAAAAAAAAATTCTATATGCATATAAGCATATATTTCACCTTTAAATAACCTAGCAATTTTACTAATTCCATTAGGAAGAAAATAATAATAAAAATAATAGTTTTTTACTGATATTTCTTTCCAGTTGTAACATAATATTAGTTTCTCAAACTCGCAATATTACAAAAACACAATAATCAGCTGACGAAACGTCAATCTTAAACATTTCAAATGTAATGTGAACGGTTGTGTTTAGATTCTAAAACATTTGCCTTAAACACGTTTAAAAATACAAGTGTGAACTTAGTATAATGAAAATCATCGGTGCAGATACGTAGCTCAAAACGAAGAGCTTTTTTTAAACGCGATTTTCTCAATAACTTCTTTTCTTTTGAAATCTTGTAGATCTTTTTTTCTGATTTGATGACCGTAAACGTAGCAAAATAAATAAATTTTGTCACACTGCTTATTGAAATTGTCAGTTGCCAATGTTGTGTGCGAATTATGCTGTAGCACTTTTTCTATAACTTTCACAGCTGAGGTTTGGTTACGTCGCACTGTGTAAAGCGTCATGGCCACGTATCAAATTGGCTTGTCAAACCAAGGGTTTTTTGATTGTGTTAGTGAAAAAAAACTCTCACGTATATGTCCATGTGAGTTTGACGAAAATCAAAACAATTTAGATATTCACTGCCGTCGATACTGTAATTTGAAGCAAATTTGATGTGTTGCTGCGTAATTACATCAAATCTCATTTTTATTTAGTTTGCGCAGCGACAATATCGTACGCGGAAAATT
This sequence comes from Lypha dubia, assembly GCA_947311025.1. Taxonomy (NCBI): domain Eukaryota; kingdom Metazoa; phylum Arthropoda; class Insecta; order Diptera; family Tachinidae; genus Lypha; species Lypha dubia. The sequence continues at coordinate 99,452,813 of OX371260.1, read as the reverse complement.
TGATAGCGCAATAAATAAAAAATGGATGAAAAAAATTTCATACTGGAGTTAATTAAATTTTATCGCTGTTTGCCTGCTTTATGGAGAGCAATTAAAAATAAACCAAATGTTGCAAAAAAATGTAAATGTTATAAAAATTTTTATATTTATTGAATTAAAATTAACAAACTATATTTAATTATTTTCATAATAATTTAATATACATAAAGGCTCTGTATGTCAATCGCATATAAAAATATAAGGTAATTGATATTATAATTATTAATAAATAAAATTAAGAAAATTTTGTTAGCAAAAAATATTTTGCGACCAAAAACATCACACGTTCTTATCATTCAAAAATAAAATTTGACGGCATGAATTTGACACGTTGCTGTGTTAAGCAAAATGATATTTACCAACACATACATGTTATTTGTCAAGCCAATTTGATACGTGGCCATGGCGCTTAATACCTCGATGTGAGTGTCGTGTCGTTTTTACATTGTGTGCTGCGTCCCTTGATACGTGTGCTGAGCTTACTGCTTTGCCTGTGCTGCTGCGGTCGGTGCGTGATCCCGTGAGTTGTTTATTGAGATCTTAGGAACATTTTTGTAGTTGATTGTTTCATGAATGTCGATTGTTTCTTCAATGCTGAAGCAAAGAAAAAACAAATGTAATAAAAAAAAATTTTCTGGAAATTTTTCACTTTTGCAGCTGCCTCAACGGTATTAAGAATCATTCCTAGGAAGTTGATATGATCTACAAAGTTGTTTACTAAGTTCATAGGTACATTTTTGTAGTTGATTGTTTTCTTGAATTTTAAACGGTTTGCTACCTATGGACTTGAACAGGGGAAAAAAGTTTAAAAAAATCGAATTTTTAAAGGTTTTTTGCGATTTTGATCTTGACGATGAATTTTTTTTTTGATTTTATATTTTCACAATTTTTTATCCTTATAACAAGAGCTACAACTTTGAGTCAGAAAATAAATACATAAATTCTGAACGGTTTGCAAGATATGAGCCTGAGAAAACAATCAGTTTTTTGCAAAAATGACACCGAGATCCCAAATCTTTGGGCGCCCATAAAAGAAGAGCTCTTTTATCATGTAGTGGTGTCCGTATATGGTTATATTTTTTCGTGTTGCACTGTGTTATTTTCAGTTTTTGCTGCACTTTTAATTCAGTTTTTAAACTTTTAAATGTTTTTATTAATCTTATATATATTTTGTTTAGTTGCTTTTGTTTGTTTACTTTAGTGAATCATATGTTTTTTTTTTCTACTGGATTTTACTCTCCATTGATATTCTCTTTCAAAAATTCATGTGTAAACAAACGCATTTCAGTCAAATCCAGTGCAAGTTTGCACAAATTTTTCCGTAAACGAACATGTTTAATATTATGATCAAATTATCATCTTTTACATATTTACATACATTTATTAGAACATGCTTATTGTGATTGGATTTTGAAATAAAGATTACAACTGTTTAATATTTTAAATTTTATTTTAGATTGTGGATTTTCAAATGAAGAAATAAGAATTGTTGGAGGCAGGCCGACGGGTGTTAACCAATTTCCATGGATGGCACGCATAGTTTATGATGGAAAGTTTCATTGTGGCGGTTCTTTACTTACAAACGAATATGTTTTAACAGCAGCACACTGTGTAAAAAAACTTAGACGGTCTAAAATAAGAATAATATTTGGAGACCACGACCAGCTAATTACTTCGGAGTCTAAAGCTATACAAAGGGCGGTTACAAGTATAACAAAACACAGGAATTTTGATCCAGAAACATATAATAATGACATAGCTCTATTAAAGTTAAGGAAGCCAGTAGTATTTTCAAAAATTATTAAACCAGTTTGCCTTCCGCGTTACAAATATGACCCTGCAGGTAAATATGCTTGAGAAATGTGGCAATTAAATATTATATATTAAATGGATTCTCTTATACATAAACATGTTTTATTTTTTGAGTACGCAGAAAAAAGCTGCATTAATGGAAAAAGCTTTGCACTTCCAAATTTAATTTTCAGAAAATCCGTATTAAAACAAATAAGAGTGATATATTCGGCTGTGCCTAATCCATATAGCATGTATTGTGCTTGAAATGGCCGCCCTCTTAAACTTAGAATTTTTACGATTCCTGTTCTCTTAGACAACACTTTCCCACAGCAATAGGTCACAAAAATTTTATTTAATGACCTACAAATTTTCGGCGCCTGTATATTGGAATGTACGAAATTTTTAATTTAGAATTATTACGTTTGATCTTTATTTGAAAAACAATATCACTTAATACCCATATCAATATCGTGCAAAAACAGTAAATAATGAGCCGCAAATTTTGGGCGACCGGTGTTTGGAATAGCCGCCATTTCCAAATTCGAATTATTACGTTTGCTGCCTACTTAAAAAAACAATTTCATGTCATAATCATATCAATTATGGGCGCCCACAGTTTGGACTAGCCACCATTTAACATTTCGAATTCTTACGTTTGTGTTTCTCATTACGTTCGTTTAATTCTCATATCAATAGGGCTCAAAAAACGAATCTCCGCCATTTTTAATTTAGAATTTAAGGTCAATTTATTATTTTTATTTTATTTTGTATGTATATCATAATACGTTTCATTGGTTTTTTCAAACTTCTTCAGTGATTTTTTATTTTAATACAATCTGGCAGCCACAAAATATATGAAAATATTTAATGTAAATAAACAAAGTAAAAATATGTACATATATGTATGTATGTATATTAAAGAACTACATGAAGTTACGTCAGGTATACGGTAGAAATACATAGATAATTTGTTATTTAACCCTAGATAGATAATCTGCGTAAAATTTACGCATGCGCTTTCAAAACAACGCTATATCTTTTTATTAACAATGAATTCGCCGTTGTACTCTTTGTTTCGGAACAAAAGTTTTGTCCGGAAACAATTGTTTTAGCTTAGACATTTTTGAAGATTTGCCACTTTGGCAACCTCTGATATATCTTCGAAAAAACATACCAGCTGATAACTAAATACAAAATCACGAACATTAGGTAAAAAAAAGCAGAACAACATATTAGAAGGCAAGCAGTGGCCTTAGAAATTTGTCAATATTTATGTTTTTGTGTATATAGAACATATTTAATTCCAGAAATAAATAAAAAAATATATCACAATAAATACACAACAAGTTATTTATTAAATTCAATTTGGAAAACAATTGAAAAGACTTCGAGTGATTTGAAAACGGCAATCATTTGGCTCACCGGTTGAAATTCGCGAGATTTGAATATTTTTTGTGCGCAGAACACCTTTTTATTTATTTATTATTCGCCAATAGACCAAAATATCTTTATAGGCTTATTAATAAATTTTAATTTACAAATACATTTAATAACTCCTTATTTTCTAACAACATCCGAAAATTATTCTCAGACAAAGAAACATCTATGTTAACGGTTAACCTTGCAGTATAGGCTCACGCATGGCCTAATTTATAACATGTGTCGATAGATAAAATAAATTACTGTATCTAAGGTTTTAAAAGGTATACAAAAAGTAAGATTCAATTAATGATAGAGGATCTTTAACTAATGTGATTGCAGCTGCCGTGGTGGCAGTGAGGTCTAAAGCTTACAGTACACGGAATGTCAAAAGCCACATTTGCTTAAGCGGTAGACAACTCTGATGATGAGACTGTGGTTAGTCTCGAAACATCGATGTCAGTTCAACCCTCCGCGCAGTCTAATTTTTCTTTGTCTGTTCAAATATCAAGAGCCACTAGATTTTTCTTTCTAATTTAAATAACAATTTAATTTATAACAAAATTATATTTAGAGAAAACGAACTTAAGCCTGAAAAATTAAAAATTTCTTTGATTAAATATCACTCAGTTCGAATAAAAAATTCACAACTTAATTATAAAACTAAAGGCACGTAGCTAAGAATGTGTTTGTACATCACAGTTGTTTATACAATAAAAAAAAACAGTTGTATATACATATGTATAACGTATCACATTCCATAACCTCTAGAGTATTGGTAGCCGAAGGCTGCCACCTAGGAATCAAATAAGAAACACTAGAATAAAGCTCAACTTAAACAAGATAGACTTTGAAAAAGTATAGTAAAGTTCCAACCCATTAAAAAAATGATAAAAGCTGTAGTGTAAAAACTTACATGTAATTCAGCAGATTCAATTAATGATAGAGGATCTTTAACTAATGTGATTGCAGCTGCCGTGGTGGCAGTGAGGTCTAAAGCTTACAGTACACGGAATGTCAAAAGCCACATTCGCATGTGGGTCTGACGTAATTTTGACGTCACCATGAAGCTAAATTGGCAACATGTCGTGTACTTCCACTTTTTGTGACACTCACATGCAGCACACATTGATATGTGGGCCACATGTTCCTTTGTAGAGACATGCAAACATGCGTATTTTAGACATGTCGTGTAATAGCTTGGTACATTTGAATTTTGACATTTGTAATATTTTTACATGCGCATGTCCCAAACATGTGGCAGCAAAGATTTTTGACACAACATTTTTCAATAGTAAGTAGCCAATGGCACTCTTGCCAATGTTGATTTTCTCCAACAAAATGTGGTAGGAATTTAATGACGAAAAATTTTTTTTATTATTATTAATCACAAGATGACTGAGATTCATGATAATTTTTTTGGTTTACGAGCGGGGTAGAGATAAAAGAAGGGTAGAAAAATGATCATATTTTATCTTTTCCATGCATTTATTTGTATTTCTCTTTGCTTTGGGGTTTTTGTTTTATTAATTAATATCTTAATTAACAGCTTAATTAGTTTGGGTTTTTGTTATTATTTTTCGTTGTTGTTCTAAACCATGCAAAGCTAAGATGAAAAAATTCATGTATAAATAGTAAATTTATTCAATAATTAATAAAACAACTGTGATCGCCAATTGTTGCGTTGTTTTTGTGTCAGTGCAGTATTATTTAATTTTTTTCACCATTTTATTGTTCATGGGAATTATTTCACGAGAAAAGTGAATTTCTTTTACTTTTTATTAGATGTTGTTTTATTTCTTCTTTCTCTTCGACATTTTATAAATTTGACTTCACACAAAAATTTAAAAATTAATAAACATATGACTGTTGGACATGTTAATATGAAAAATGTGTACGTATGTTACATGCGGTGTACTGACAATATATATGTAGCCAATCAAAAGTTCACACATATGCTGCCATTGCAAATGTGTACGCTTCGGCTACATTTGTCACAAATAAATTTTGGGACAAAACAACATTTCATGTACTACCAAAATTTTGAAGCATGTAGAAACTTCTGCATGTTTAGTAAATGTAAACAAAATGCTGCAAATTCTCGTGACGTCAAAGCCACATGCGAATGTGGCTTTTGACATGCCGTGTACTGTAGGCTTAAGCGGTAGACAACTCTGATGATGAGAATGTGGTTAGTCTCGAAACATCGATGTCAGTTCAACCCTCCGCGCAGTCTAATTTTTCTTTGTCTGTTCAAATATCAAGAGCCAATAGATTTTTCTTTCTAATTTAAATAACAATTTAATTTATAACAAAATTATATTTAGAGAAAACGAACTTAAGCCTGAAAAATTAAAAATTTCTTTGATTAAATATCACTCAGTTCGAATAAAAAATTCACAACTTAATTAAACTATTTAATTTCATATTTGGGTTACAGTACACCATATTTTATTGACCTTTTTCAAAAACGAGTTTTTATATAAAACTTATGCATGGTATGGTGCAAAGCATATTTTGCAAAGCGGCACTTTGCACTCCTTACAGATTGTCTTAGTGCGAATCTGTTTCTTTTGAGCGGTGTAATTGGCACAACGACGTCGGGTAGTTCCTTCAACAGGAAGATGCATTGCCTTACGGTTGTCAGTTTTAGGTGCGCGGCAAGGTTTTTTGGATCGAGGAACGGCTGTGGTTTGCAACCCTTCATGGATCAATTCCTCAGCTAAAGTAACTAGAAATGATTTGAATAGCATCTTCTTTCGGTTGAGTTCGTCATAAATCACCCACGCATTTACGGCTGTCATCATTATCAAACGGTAAAAAACTTTCTTTCACCACTTATCCGATTTTCGATCGTATTCATAAAGGCCAGACATTTGATCAGCCAAGTCGACGCCTCCCATGATCTCGCGATAAAATTTTATTTCATTTGGAAACGAAAATTGTATTTCTCTCCTGTTTTTAAAGTTTTTGTGACAGTTGTAACTGTTGCTGTGTGGCAATTACTTACTGTGAAGACTTATTTTGTGTCTTGCCATTTGGCACAAAGAAGTCGAGATTAAGTGCACTTATACTCCCTTTCACCTCTTTCTAGTTTGTTACCAGAAAATTTCGGCATATTTTTTCTGTTTGCCATAACTGTGCCAACGGCTGGGAAAGATATTGTGTCCAATAATTGTAGAGACGTAAGAAAACGATCGAAGCATAAGACGACATCTGTTTCTGCAATTAAATTAGCTAGCTTGGTCACAACTCGCCCGCGTTCCAGAAGATTGATCTATTTCTTTTCTATGGTAAATGTTGAAATCGTATGTGTATCCAGTGAGAGCATCGCATCGAAGTCACAGTTTTACCCCAAGTTTGACAGGGTTGAGAAGCATGTACTGTTTCAATGTGCTACGACCCTTGAACTTCGTCATTGATTCATCAATTCTTTGGTACACACTCTCCTGTCTGCATTTCTGATATGTGTTCTTCAAAAATTCAACCAATTCATCCACATAATATGTCTTGTTACTATTCTGTGGCTTATTTGGCTGTGCAAAATACATTTTCGACGTAATGAAAGTGAATCGATATCGTGTGATTGCTTCCTTCAATGATTCATTACCAAGTGATTTATGAATGTGTCATAATGAATGGTACACAAGTGGCCATCATTGCCAGAACTTATTTCTTTAAAAACTTTAAGGTCATCAGCATATAGTAAAAATCGAGAACCTGAACAAGCATGTCCAATATCATTTATAAAAATTAAGAACAGCAAAGGACCTAATATGCTTCCTTGAGGTACACCAGAAGTAGCAGTATAAGGTAGCGATGCAAAATTTTCAACACTAACGGTATACGAACTCTTCGATAGATACGATCTCAACCAAAGGAGAAACGTTCCATGAAAGCCCATCTTATTAAGTTTGAGGCACAGTATACCATGTGCTACCTTATAAAATGCCTTGCAAAGATCTACATATAAAGATAGCATCAACTTGATTATGTCTCTCAAAAACTGAAATACAAAAAAGGTTAAAGACTGCACAGTTAGTGATAGTTGAGCGACAAGGAAAAAACCCATGCGGTTCATTACAGATATGGTGCTTAATTGCAAAATAAATTTGATCCTTATTAATGCGTTCAAATATTTTAGACAAATTAGATAGTTTAGAAATTGGTCGATAATTAACAATATCCGATTTATCGCCTCCTTTAAAAACAGGGGTAATAGAGGCAAATTTCCATCTATCAATAAAACAGCCATCTGCCTGGGATTTATTAAAAATGTGCTTATGAGGTACGATTAAACTATTACCCATTTTTTTTATAAAAAAAGGTTAAGTCCATCAATATCAGTACCAAGGGAATTCTTTATATTCTTAATGTCATTTGTTAAAGAAAACATTTATTTATATATGTTATATACAAACTACTTGTATTAAATACTTTGTTTAATGATTTTAATTTGTAATCACATTAGATTTGATTTCTTATTATTTAATGTCAAATATTTTCAATTGAATTTTTCATTCTAAATAAATTGTTCAAATTGTTTAAACCTACATAAATAAATATTACTGTGGTAATATATTTGAAGTTTAGAATCATAACAGGTTTTGGGCCCAGATAGCTATAAAAATGGATATATTGAGGTCATCATTCATAAAGCTGAATGGCGAAAACTATAACTTATGGAAGTATAAGTTAGAGCTTATTTTAAAGCGTGAAAAGCTGTGGAGCTGTGTAAGTGCAATTCCACCAACACCAACATGGATTAAAGAAAATGATGAGGCAACAGCTATCATTGGATTATCGGTGGAAGACCCGCAGTTGTTTCTTATTAAGAAATCGAAGTCGGCACATGAAGCTTGTAATATTCTTAAAAGCCACCATGAAAAGGATACATTGGGATCCAGCGTTCGGTTGATGCGCAAGATATGTGGATTGCGTTTTTCCATGGAGCGTGATATTGCCGAACATATAACGGAAATTAAAGTTTTGTTTGAAAAACTAGAAGCTTTGGGTGAGGAGTTTACTGAGCGATGGCTTGTGGCTATGTTGTTGAGCAGTTTACCTTCTTCGTTTGGATGAATTAACCATGAGAGTAGTAGAAACTAGCTTAATTGAAGAATATCGACGTCAAACAAATGACATAAAGAGAAACACCGCAATGAAATCTACTACGCAGAATTGGCAAAAGCAAAAGGTATGTCATCATTGTAAATTAAAAGGCCACATTAAGAAGAATTGTTGGAAGCTAAAGAAATTGGAGCAAGATAATCAAAAGACGATGGTAAGCAAATCCAATAAAAGTCGTATGTGTTTTGGTTTGACAAATGGTGAAAACAACTGGATTTTGGATTCTGGAGCAACATGTCATATAAGCACAAAAATATCAGATTTTGTTTCTATCAATAAATGCATTAAAGAAAGAGTGACTGTGGCTAGTGGTGAAACAATAATATCCAGTGGAAAAGGTCTGTGCGAAATTTATGTTATTAATAGCAAAAATCAAAAGCAGTCGATAATGTTAAAAGATGTTTTGTTTATTCCGAGTTTTCATGGCAATCTCTTGTCAGTTAATAAAATATTGAAGAATGGGTTTCGGGTAGTTTTCCACGAATCCCTATGCAGTATTGAAGATAGTTCCGGTGAAGAAGTTGCAGTTGCAGATAATAATAATCACTTATTTATACTACGCACATTTGAGACTGAGCAGGCGTTGGTTGCTGAATGCAAAGAACAAAACTGCCAACATTACTGGCACAGAGTTTTCGGTCATAAAAACATTGATGATGTAAGAAAAATGCAAAATGGAAAAACGGTAAGCGATTTTAAAATTATTGACTGTGGTATTAGAAAGAGCTGTGAAGTTTGTGTTAGGAGTAAAATGGTCAAGAGTCCTTTTAAAAATTCGAGCTCCGTTACAATGAATGTTATGGATTTAATTCACAGTGATGTTTGCGGTCCAATGCAGACAAGCACAGTTAGCGGATTCCGTTATTTTGTAATATTTGTAGACGATTTTAGTCGATACACCGTAGTTTATCTACTTCGGAATAAGGCAGATGTTTTTGAAAAAATGAAAATATACTTGGAAGCTGTTAAAAATAAATTTGAAAAATACCCGAAGATAGTGAGGTCGGGTAATGGAGGGGAGTACACTTCTAAAAGGTGTAAGGAATTATTAGAAAATCTTGGAATAGTTCAACAATTAACGGTTCCCTATAACCCACAGCAAAATGGGGTTGCCGAAAGAAAGAACAGGTCGTTAGTTGAAATGGTCAGATGCTTATTAACTGATGCTATGCTTCCTAATTGCTTGTGGGGTGAAGCTCTTTTGACAGCAAATTACTTGCAGAATCGTTCAGTGTTAAGTTCCGTTCCAAAAACTCCATACGAATTATGGGAAAATAGAAAACCTGAAATGCGACAATTGAGAATTTTTGGGTCAAAAGCTTTCGTCTTAATTCCAAAAGAAAAGTTAAGAAAATTAGATAACAGAAGTAAAGAATATATTTTCGTGGGATACGACACTCATTCTAAAGGTTATCGATTACTTGATAAATCTACAAATAGAATTGAAGTTAGCAGAGATGTTAGATTTATGGAGAATTTTGAGAAAATGCCTATAGAAAAGCATAAAATAATGGATTATGGGTCTGAGATATTAGTAGAATCAATCTGTCATAAAGAAATAAATAATTTGCCTAGTAAAAATTAAATGATCTCAGTAGAAGGAAGTGAGAGCAAAAGTATCACGAATGAAGTTATAACTTCGGATGATAATTCGTTTTGTAGTTTTGATGACTCGGATAGTTTTATTTCAGAATCTCCTAGTAAAAACGCAGTTGTAGAAAAGGCTGATATGGAAAGTAATTTAAGAAGATCTGCTAGAAGCACTAAAGGAAAGAAGCCAGATATTTTAACCTTAAGTATGTGTAGCACTGAAATAATAGAACCAAGTACATACAATGAGTCAATTAAATGTTTGCAAAAGAATGAGTGGCTGGCTACGTGCTATGAAAGAATAAATTGATATATTAAAGAATTTTGAAACTTGGAGTTTAGTAATACCGCATCCTAATGTTAACATTGTAAGTTGCAAATGGACTTATAATATTAAACGTGATGTTAATGATAATATTAAGCAGTACAAGGCACGATTAGTAGCTAGAGGTTTTAGCCAGAAATATGGTACGGACTACAATGAAATATTTGCCCCAGTCGTTACACAAACCACTTTCAGAACAATGTTATCGGTTGCAGGAATTAACAATATGAACGTTGTTCATGTAGATGTAAAGTCAGCATTTTTAAACGGTGTCCTAGAAAATGACATATACATGATGCAGCCACCTGGTTTTGAAGAAGAGACTCCACAATATGTATGTAAACTAAATAAAAGTTTATACGGGTTAAAACAAGCCGCTAACGTATGGAACAAGACACTTCATAATGTTTTATCAAGAGGTGGTTTTCATCAAAATTCAGCGGATCCTTGTTTTTACACAAAATCTCTCGTCGAGGAAGGGAATATATATGTACTTATTTACGTCGATGATATTTTGATAGCTGCTAAAAATAAGATCTCTATCGATAAAATCGAAAATTTGTTAAGGGATAACTTTGAAATTACTCGTCTTGGAGATATTCGTCATTATCTAGGTATGGAAGTTATAAGAGACAAAAATTTAAATTTTTGTATTCGGCAGCACAGCTACATTAAAAATAAAATCATGGAATTTGGTATGGAAAATGCAATGCAGTATTTCCACTTGATCCAGGTTATGGTAAATCAATTTCTGAGAATTTGGTGTGCAATAATGAATATAGAAAGTTAATTGGTTCACTATTATATATAAGTGTAAACACTCGACCTGATATAGCGTCCAGTGTTTCAATATTGGCTCAAAAGGTTCATTGTCCTAATAAAGTTGATTGGAACGAGCTTAAACGTATGTTGCGATATTTAAAAGGCACTGCTGAGTTATATTTGAAACTTAGCAATAACAAGTTAACTTGTAATACTTTATTAGGCTACGCAGATGCTAATTGGGCAGAAAATAGTACTGATCGTAAATCTAATACTGGATTTATATTTCAGATTAATAACGGCAGTATAAGCTGGTGTTGTAAGAAGCAATCTTGTGTGGCATTATCATCCACAGAATCCGAGTTTATATCACTTTCTGAAGCTTGCAAGGAAGCTGTATGGTTACGAACTTTGTTAGAAGGTATGAATATTAAACAAGCTGAAGCAACAGTTATATTTGAAGACAACCAGAGTTGCCTACGCTTGGTGGAAGACGGTCGATTTAGCTGCAGAACTAAACATATTGATACTAAGAAATATTTTGTCAAACAACATGTCGATGACGGTCATATCAAATGCGTATATTGCCCAAGTGAAAATATGTTAGCCGATATGCTTACAAAGCCCCTAAATTCTTCAAAACTGCAATATCACTGAAACAAAGCTGGCATACAAGTTGTTTGAGGAAGGGTGTTAAAGAAAACTTTTATTTATATATGTTATATACAAACTACTTGTATTAAATACTTTGTTTAATGATTTTAATTTGTAATCACATTAGATTTGATTTCTTATTATTTAATGTCAAATATTTTCAATTGAATTTTTCATTCTAAATAAATTGTTCAAATTGTTTAAACCTACATAAATAAATATTACTGTGGTAATATATTTGAAGTTTAGAATCATAACATCATTTAGGATATCACAATCAGTTAATTGAATGTAGCCAAAGTCCACTACTGGCTGTATAAACTTCTAAAGATGTGGATCAACAGAGTTATTACTTACAACAAAATCAGATTGAAAAAACTTTGCAAATGCATTAGCAATATCATTACCGGAATTTAAAAGTTTATCATTAACATGCATAGTAGATGGATACACTGAAGCAGATTTATTAATTAAATAAACTTTCAAAATTCAATAAATATTGCTTGTATAAAAACTTATCAAGAAAACTAAGCTCTCTCATATAATGCTCGTAGAGTGTTTTGTAATTATCGTCACCAGTTAATTTAAACTTATTATAAAATTTATTTCTAAGATTTTTTAACTTTTTAACCCCTTAGTGTACCATGGAAGCCTATGAACTTTACGTCACAAACGCGGAACAAAACGGTTAATTAAGTTATTTAAAGTCAGTCAGCTGTATCATTAATGTTAAAAACCATTTCCCAATTTATAGTACTAATTTCTGCATTTAAGTCAGTATATTTACAGGCTTTAAAATTATATACTAGCTTATCCCGGTGTGCTTCACTACCCCCTCGTTATAAAATAAAATTAAAAGAATATATATATCCTATTGTGAAAATTTAATGACGATCGGTCCAGTAGTTAAGACTATATTACGATTTTAAATTTTCCTAAAAAGGGGCGTGGTCCCACCCACTTTTCTCCTGGTATGTATTCCAAATTATGCCAATAAAATATGTACCAAATATCATCGACGTAGGTAAAAAAAATGCCCAAAAGATGGCGATTTAACTTTTTGGGTTATATGGGCGCTGCCACGCCTCTTTTTCCAATCAAAACTTCATATAGCCTATTATTCCTTCCAGAGTCACAGTAACATGCTGTGAAAATTTCAGGAATATCGGTCCAAGGGTTTGGTTTTCCTAAAAAGGGGCGTGTTTCCACCCACTTTTTTTCTGGTACGTATTCCAAATTACCATATGTACCAAATATCATCGACGTAGGTAAAAAAATGCCCAAAATATGGCGATTTAACTTTTTGGGTTATAAGGGCGGTGCCACGCCTCTTTGTCTAATCAAAACTTCATATAGCCTATTATTCCTTCCAGAGTCACAGTAACATGCTGTGAAAATTTCAGGAAGATCGGTCCAAGGGTTTGGTTTTCCTTAAAAAAAGGGGCGTGGTCCCACCCACTTTTCTCCTCGTACGTATTCCAAATTATGCCAATACCATATGTACAAAATATCATCGCCGTAGGTCAAAATATGCCCAAAATATGGCGATTTAAATTTTTAGGTTATATGGGCGGTGCCACGCCCCTTTGTCCAATCAAAATTTCATAAAGCCTATAATTCATATGAGAGTTAAAGTTAAATACTGTGAAAATTTCAGGAAGATCGGTCTAAGGGTTTGGCCTCCTATAAGGAACAAACAAGCAAACAAATAAACAAACACACATTCGGTTTTATATACTTACTAGCCTGTCCCGGTGTGCTTCGCTACCCCTCCTCGTCATAAAATAAAATTAAAAGTATTTATATATCCTATTGTGAAAATTTAAGACTATATTACGATTTTTAATTTTCCTAAAAAGGGGCGTGGCCCCACCCACTTTTTCCCTGGTACGTATTCCATATGTACCAAATATCATCGACGTAGGTCAAAAAATGCCCAAAATATGGCGATTTAAATTTTTGGGATATGGGCGGTGCCACGCCTCTTTGTACAATCAAAACTTCATATAGCCTATTATTCCTTCCAGAGTCACAGTAACATGCTGTGAAAATTTCAGGAAGATCGGTCCAAGGGTTTGGTTTTCCTAAAAAAGGGGCGTGGTCCCACCCACTTTTCTGCTGGTACGTATTCCAAATTATGCCAATACCATATGTACCAAATATCATCGCCGTAGGTAAAAAAATGGCCAAAATAAGGCGATTTAAATTTTTGGGTTATATGGGCGGTACCACGCCTCTTTGTCCAATCAAACAAGACCTGAAAGTGAGTCATGTATTGACTGTGTGTTTAGCAATATCTCTAATCTTGTATCAGTAAACTCAATTCAAAATACACTGTCTGATCATAATATTATATTTTGTGGTTTTAATATTAATTTTAATCATCGAGAAACTGTTACTACAAAAAAAAGTTGGATAGACTACAGAAAATTTGGATCTTATTTAGACGAAAACTTGTTTGTGTCAGATCAATGTGACAACCTGGTTACAACTCTTACTTTGGCAGCAAGAGAAAGCTCTAAATCAACAACTAAAGATTTAAACATTCGTCATGAAATTTGTCCATGGATGTCAACGGAGTTAGTTTCTTTAATAAACTTTAAAAAAAATTGTTAACTGCAAGAAGAAAAAATAAACAGGATAAAAATATTTCTGAGCGTCTAAAACGAATAAGTCGAGTTATAAAAAATTGTAACAAAAACTTGATGAATGATTATTATATACATAATTTAAATAAATGTAACGGGGATTCAAGAAAAACATGGCAATTTCTAAACAAAACACTTGGAAAAAATAAAAAATCAATTAAGGATATTATAATTGCTAATAATGACGTTGTATATTTGGATGCCGAGAAAGCTTTAGCGTTCAATAACTATTTTTACAGTTCGGTTCAAAATATGAGAGATAGTATACGGCAGGATTTTGATGATGATATTAATATGTTTGGTACATTGGTTCACGTTTCTACCCGGTTTAAATTGGAAACTATTGATAACACAAAAGTTGAGTTTATTTTGAACAACTTGCAGACTAATAAAAGTTCTGGTTATGATGACATCACACCTAAGATGCTGTTGGTCCGTAAATCAGCTGTAGCAGAAATAATAGCAATAATATTTAATAAAATGATTGATGATGCCAGGTATCCAAACGTTTTGAAAACACACAAAATCATCCCTATACCTAAATGTGTGGGTTCAAATAAAATTGAAAATTTTCGTCCAATTTCCATTCTCCCCATTATTGATAAAATTTTTGAGAAAGTTATGTTTGAACAACTAACAAATTATCTTGAGGTTAACCAAATTCTATTTGATCGTCAATATGGTTTCAGGAAAGGTAGTGGACCTGAGGAAGCTGTCATAAATGTAATTGAAAATATTTGTAGCGGCCTTGATGCAGGATACAAAGGAGTTGCTGGCGTGTTTTTTGATTTATCAAAAGCATTTGACTTGGTAGATCACAACATACTTATAAAAAAACTGAGTTATATTGGTTTCCATGAAAAATCTCTTAAGATTTTTAAAGACTATTTAAGTAACAGGAAACAATTTGTTCAAATAGCAGAATCAAGAAGTAGTGAGCGTGATGTTACTTGTGGGGTTCCACAGGGTAGTGTTCTTGGTCCTTTGTTATTTAAAATTTTTATTAATGATTTGAAAAACATACAGTTTAATGGAAAACTTTTTATGTTTGCAGACGATATTTGCCTGTTTTACAATTATAAATACGAAAAAGTTCTTCAAACACAAGTTGAATATGATGCTGCAATTTTATCGGAATTTATGAGAATAAACAAATTAATTTTGAATGCTTACAAAACAAAATTCATAAGATTTAAGCCATATGTTTCAAAAAATGAAGAGCCTGCATGTGTCCATATTGATGGTCAATTAATAAATGAATCCAAAAGTGTTAAATACCTTGGCATAAACTTAAACCATAATCTTCTATGGGAAAATCATATTAGCCGTCTCAAATCTAAATTATCATCTGGAATTGGTATACTTTATAAATTTAAAAATAAACTCAATGTTGATACGAAAATGTTGATTTACCAATCATTAATTCACTCGCATTTGACTTATCTTCCAGTAATTTATGGTAGTAAAGCTAACTCAATCCTGGGATCACTGCAATCAGCACAAAATAAGGCGTTGAAAGTTGTGTTTAACCTTCCATTACAATTTGGAACAACCGATTTGTTTAAAAATTATGCAAAAACGATACTTCCGGTAAAAGGTCTTTATAAACAACAGCTTTTAGTTTATGTTTATCAATGTATTAGAGGTATTGGCTCTCACACCATACAATTCAGTAGTAATATATCACACACACAAAGAGTCACAAGACAGGCGATGGACCTAAATTTAGTACGATGTAGACTTGAGTTAACTAAACAGCGGATTTCTTTTGCTGGACCTAATGAATACAACAACTTACCTAACCGCTTAAAAGATATCTCAGTTTTATCTACTTTTAAAAGTAGTTTAAAAGAATTTTTATTGCAAAATTTTGAAGTACTTCTTGCATCTTGAAAGCTTAAAAACTTTTTATTTTTTTATAAAAAATTGTATAAAGTAAAATAAGTTAATTTTTAATTTGTAGATAATATGTAAATATTTATGTTGCCTACTGGCCTCTATAAAGCCTTATTTTGGCGCTGAGGCAAAAATAAAATTTTTTGTTAAAATGAAATAAAGATACAAAATTATAAAAAAAAACTTCATATAGCCTATTATTGCTTCCAGAGTCACAGTAACATGCTGTGAAAATTTCAGGAAGATCGGTCCAAGGGTTTGGTTTTCCTAAAAAAGGAGCGTGGTCCCACCCACTTTTCTCCAGGTACGTATTCCAAATTATGCCAGTACCATATGTACCAAATATCATCGCCGTAGGTCAAAAAATGCCCAAAATATGGCGAAGTTACTTGATAATCAATTATTGTGGCGGGCCATTTGCAACGCCCTACCGCCCCCCCGTTCGACCCGACAAACAATTTCTAAAAACAAAAAAATACTCTGGACCTTTCCATATGCAAAAAAAATTTTGAAAATTGGCTTAAAAATGGCGAAGTTATTTGATAAACAATTATTGTGGCGGGCCATTTGCGAAACCCTGCCCCTACGCACAATATTCAAAAACAAAAAAATTTAATGCACCTTTTCCATATGCTGAAAGAATTGTGAAAATTTATCCACAAATGGAGAAGTTATGCTCACTTTACATTATAAAATCTGTTAAAAACTACGTAGTAGGAGTAACATAATTTAAAAAAGTGGGTGTGGTTGAAAAAAAGTAGCCTATAATTCATCCGAAAGTTCCAGTTAAATACTGTGAAAATTTCAGGAAGAGCGGTCCAAGGGTTTGGCCTCCTATAAGGAACAAACAAACAACAAATAAACAAACACACATTCGGTTTTATATATTAAGATTATGTTCCCGGCCATTGGGAATATATTTAAAATATGATATATGCAAAATTAAGGGTTTATGATGCATATCAGTGACACACATGGGAAATGGGCAAATAGATATATAATATTTTAAATCATCAAATATGCATATTTAATCTAAAATACGGTTTAAATTGTTCCTGTATGAATTAATTTGCAAAAGGCCAATACTTAAAAACGAATCCACAAGGTTTATTTCATGTGGTTTGTTAACATTTACAGGCGTCAGACTACCATCATCGAATAAATTACTCCAACTAATTTCATTAAGATTAAAATCACCAATTATACAGAGATTTTCAGCACCCTCAGAATCTGATGAATGAAGAACATTGAAAACATGAGCAGCATAGGTAGAATCCTCACTTTTATGTGGGATATAGGAAGCACAAATAAATATATTTTTTAGACCAAATATGCACACACACAGAACTGGTCCAAGGTAGGGTTGGTATCGTATAAGCTAATAACTTTAGCATTTAATGTCCTTAACAGCAATAAAAACACCACCACCACGAGACTAATTGGTGGACACCAAACCGCGATCCTTACGAAATATTTGATACTGTTGTAAATCACAAAATTCACACGAAAAAGTCAACCAAGATTCCACAATTTATTTATTAGTATATATACTTTTTTATATAATTTACAAATTATGTTTTGCAAAATATACGACACATTTTCTAAAAACATTTGCAGAATTCACAAAACATCTTGTATCATCGTATCGAGTGTATTATAGTATCATATACAATAGTGTAAAATTTGTTGTTGGAAATTTTCATATAAAAAGGAAATACACCATTACACTTTTATTTCATATGTTTTGCAAAAATCGTATTTCATACAATACTCAGAGAGTATATTCATATACTCTCAGAGAGTATTTGTATGGCGCTTGTTCTTCTTTTGTCCATCAATACAAGATTCAAGCCGATACAATATACACTAGGTGTTCACAAACATATAAGCAAACTTGTATTTCATATAAGATAGACGATACAAATTGTTGTGAATTCAGCAATTGTTGTTTTCTCAACTTTAATATTATTAAGCAAATAGTTGTATAATTGTAATCCCTTATAAATTGGGGACGGGGTCTTTCGCAGAGGTTGAAAGCTCTCTGTCTGCTATCCACTTGGGGGTAGCAAGAAGCGATTCCTTTGTTCGAAATTCCCAAGCATCTCACAACTTCCGGTCTTAGACCAAGTGTTCCCTGGAAATGTCACTCAGGCACCCGTCTGATGGCAGCTAAAGTTGAGAAGGCGTGCAGGACTGAGTATCCTGAGTGCAGGCTAGTGCCGATGCGTCTCAGGAAACTAGGTGACAACCGGTAACATTAAGTCACTGAAACTCAAACTGTATTTAACCCGGCCTAGCGGCGTTGGCAGCCCCAACTCTAGGATCGGAAGCTTTGGCCTAATCAGTCAATCTTCTTAAATTCAAATGATTACAGAAACGTCAATAAATTTAAATAATGATCCCCCACGATGACGACTTTTGGCTTCAAACAACGGTTTATGATTGGTACATGGAATGTAAGAACTCTCTCTGAAACATCGAGACTCGAGCAAGTTCGAAAGGAAATGGTCTCCTACAAACTAGACATTCTGGGTTTAAGTGAAGTTCGATGGCTAAACAATGGCACAACGCAGTTACCTTCTGGTTACCATTTTATTTACTCCGGTAACACCACCTACAGGATAAACGGCGTCGGTTTGTTGCTGTCACCAAAAGCAAGAGATGCCCTATTAGAACACCGGGCAATCTCAGAACGTATAGTTACTGCACGATTCAACTGTAAATTTCGCAAAATATCTATTGTGCAATGTTACGCACCAACCGACTCGGATGATGATAGCGTCAAGGATGATTTTTATGGTCAACTTGATTATGTGATAAGCTCTCTGCCAGCAGGAGATATTAAGATATTTTTGGGTGACTTCAATGCCAAAGTAGGAAACGACAACGACAATCTACAAGCGGTTATGGGCAAGCATGGCCTGGGATCCTCACGGAACAACAATGGGGACAGATTAGTTGATTTCTGCGCCCGTAACCGACTTTTTATTGGTGGAACGAAATTCCCACACAAAAATATTCACAAATATACTTGGGAATCACCAGACGGCCAAACTTTCAACCAAATTGACCATATAATTGTTAGTCGACTTTTCTTGGGCTCCCTTATGGATGTAAGAGCCAGACAAGGAGCCGACGTTGCTAGCGATCACTCCCTACTCGTAGCAGTTTTTCGTCTCCGACCTGCGGCAGTTAACAGAGCGATAAAAAAGGTCGATAAATACCACACAGATCGGTTCCACGATTCAGTCGTCTCAACGGTATATAACCAAAGGTTAAGATCCAACCTTACAAACAATGAGCAACATACGTGGTCAGACGTAGTTACAGCCTGCAAAGATACGGCAAAGTCAACTCTCGGAGTAAAACTAAATAAAATTAAACCGTGGATCAGCTCTGAATCCTGGGACGAGATTGAAAATCGAAAACGTCTTCGTAAAGCACGGTTGCAAGCCAAAACAACTGCTATAAAAGAACAAGCTAAATTAGAATACCGCCAGTCTGCTCGAAAAGTAAATTATATGGTACGGGCTGATCGAGAAAAATATTTTAATGGCATAGCGGAACAAGCCGAAAAAGCGTCCAACACAGGCAATCTGCGTGCAGTTTATTCTGCCATTAAGCAGATGAGCGGCAACAATATACGAGGCACTATGTCGCTTAAAGCAAATGATGGTACAGAGCTAACAACCACAGATCAACAACTAGGACGGTGGCGCGAGCACTTCACATCACAGGCATCAACTGAAAACAACAACAACTACAACCAGGCTGATCCGGTAACGTTTTCTACACGACGCAATCCAAGAAGGGATATTTCGACTGATCCCCCGTCATGTTCCGAAGTTGCAGGGGCTTTAAAACAGCTGAAAAATTGTAAATCGCCTGGTCCTGACAATATACCCGCTGAGCTATTAAAATATGGTGCTGATACATTAGCTGAAGTTCTGACTCCACTGATAAGACATGCATGGCTCAACAACCAAATTCCTGCAGATTGGAAAGAGGGTGTGGTAGTCACAATCCCTAAAAAGGGTGATCTTACTCAGTGTAAAAACTGGCGCGGTATTACCGTGCTAAACGCTATAGGGAAAGTGATGGCAACTCTACTACTACAGCGAATTTCACCAGTGGTTGAACAAACTATTCGTAATGAACAAGCTGGTTTTCGTCCTGGACGATCTTGTGTCGATCACGTCAATACTCTACGCATTATTATTGAGCAATCGGCAGAGTACAACACACCCCTATACCTGCTTTTCGTAGATTTTGAACGTGCTTTCGACACAATATCCCGAAATTCTTTGTGGTCTGCATTAATTGGTAAAGGTATACCTGAAAAAATCGTCACTCTAATACGCGAGTTGTACAAAGACGCAGAGTGTAAGGTCCGATTTAACGGAAGGGTAAGCCAACCTTACACAACCGTTACTGGCGTAAGGCAAGGTTGTGTCCTGTCTCCCACGTTATTCATTCTTCTTTTAGACTGTGTAATGGAAAAGACAAATAGTGAGGCCCCTACCGGCATTCGATGGAATATGATGGAGCACCTAAATGATATAGACTACGCAGATGACATTTGTCTAATGGCCCATCGCTTTACAGATATTGAAGCTAAGATAAAGAGACTCTCCGAAAACGCCAAACAAGTAGGATTGAGAATTAACTTTAAAAAATCAAAACTGATGCGTATCGGTACCAATATCTCATCGCCCCTTATTGTTGATGGTACCGTAATGGAAGATGTAGAATCTTTCAACTATCTCGGTTGTAAAATCGCAAAAGACGGTGGCTCTGTAGCCGACATTGGTGACCGAATCAATAAGGCCCGTGTTGCGTTCCTCAAACTGCATAAAATTTGGCGCGCTAACAACATATCCCAGAAAACTAAGTTACGTATATTCAACTGTAGCGTAAAATCTGTGCTGCTGTATTATGGTTGCACTACATGGAGCCTTACAAAACTGGCCATGAAGAAAATACAAACATTCGTGAATCGATGCCTGAGACAGATATTACGTATATACTGGCCAAATTGGGTATCAAATGAAGCCCTTTGGAATCTGTCAGATTGTTGTTCCATCGAATCTGATATTAAGAAACGTAAATGGACATGGATCGGCCATATTCTCAGGCGACCAGCAAATGATATTGCCAGAGCTGCACTAGAGTGGAACCCTCAAGGTCAACGACGTCCAGGCCGACCACGTAATACATGGATCCGGTGCATACGAAATGAACACGAATTAGCTCAAAAAACATGGAACGAAATTAAGCTACTTGCCAGAGATCGAAATAGATGGAGAGAATTTGTTGACGCCCTATGTTCTTCGTGAACATTCTATTTAAATATTTTATGCTACAATTTGTATTTATATTATATTTAATTAAATAAAGGACATATATATATGTATATAATCCCTTATAAAACAGTGATCGTTGCATTGTACTCGTTGATACCCTTTCGATTCTAAAATGATCAGCGTTTCTTAGTTGGTAAAGCTATACATCTCACGTATTTATTTGCTCTATTAAATATTCTGGTGATATTCCTCTTCTGATTTTCTGTATGAACTTTAGAGTGTTTAGTTCAAGTCTTTGTTTTATATTAAGCCATTTTAGTGCTTCTACCATAAAGTTTTTTGACGTGTATCTATTAAGTTTTAATATTGTTCGCATTGCTTTATTTTTTAATTTTTTTAGTCGTTCAATTTGGCGTGCCGTGCAGCATGAGTACAAAATAGTCGAACCGAATTCGAAATGAGGTTTTATTATTGTATTATAAATATTTATTGCTGTTATATAAGATATTTACGCACAAACTAACATAAACAGTCATTGTTATGAAGAATGTTCGCAATTTATGACAGTAAATCACGGCTACTTTGAAAAAGGCATAAAAAATACAAGATAATAACAAACAAAACATTTTTATGCAAAGATTTTATTGACAAGCTGAAATAAGTATAAAATTGTTTTTGTTAGTTTAAACTTATTACAAGTTTTTTTCCGTCATGATATCCTTAAATCTATTTAAATTATTGATATATATTAGTAAAATGAATTTTTTGAAAAAAAATTTAAATATAATTTACACAGGCCCTTGCTTTTTTGTATTAGTAAATTAATTGTAATTTTTTTAAATTACTACGAACTGCTTATTATTAATATTTGTTAAAATTTATACAGGCTAAAGTTCGTAAATGTTAATAATCAGAGAAATATTAGCTAGACATTCTTAACATATTTCGAGCAACAAAGGAAACATTTACGGCCGTATTCATAAAAAAATATTATTGTAGGTTTATAGAGTACAATAGCTATCGTAGACTTTTCGTTTTATTAATGATTAATAAAAATTGGTATTCATAAAGGAACAATATCAGTTTTATAGCTGTTGAACGATTGTAGCGACTTTATGTGAATGTATGGCAACTCTCTTTTTATGTGGTTGTCATTTAGTTGTTAGTGATGCTTTAAACCATTGTTTGCTAAACCCGATAATCAAGTAGATATCAGTTTTTCTATAAATTATTTAAAAAATTTAATAAAAAATATATGTTTGCAAAATAAGAAACATAAAAAATGAGTTCGCGAACAATTTTAAATGAAAATCAATAAAGAAACTGTTACCATTTATCAATTTTTGTGATATACGGTAGCAAAGGTAACCGAATAATGAGAATGTTTACATTTAATTTACATCACTGCTATAATTCGTCAGAATTTTATTTTATTTCTTTGATTTGTGCTTCAAGTAAACGTACATATATATTTATAATTTGTGTAATTAAAATGGATGCAACTAATAACAAACAAGAACTTTCAGAAAATGAAATGGAAAACATGGTAAATATTATTAATACATGCTACATATCGACACACTTATATACATACATATATGTATGTATGTCACCATATTTTATATTTACTTGAATATAATGCAAAATGTCACTTTATTTTTGGTTTAAAGAAGGGCAAATCCAACAATAAATTTTTTGACTTTACTGATGGTTTACTAAAGGTTTAATAAAATTTTTTCGTTTATGAATACAACTTTAACAATTTTGGCTGATAAACCGCCAATAAATCTGAAATAAATTTTTATGAATACGGCTGTTAATATTTATACATCCATTTGTAGATTTTTCAACCGCACTGGCCGAATATAACAAACGTTGTTTTCGATAGAAGCCACTAAACCTCGTCAGTATTCTTAAGTTTAAAAATCAGGCTAAAGTTCGTAAATGTTAATAATCAGAGAAATATTAGCTAGACATTCTTAACATATTTCGAGCAACAAAGGAAACATTTAATATTTATACATCCATTTGTAGATTTTTCAACCGCACTGGCCGAATATAACAAACGTTGTTTTCGATAGAAGCCACTAAACCTCGTCAGTATTCTTAAGTTTAAAAATCAAACCAAAAAAGTTTGTCTTAAGTAGAACAAAAAATCAGGAGATTGGGCATTGTTGGATATAATTCGCTGGCAGCACTGTAATGTTTAATATATGATAATAAATAACAACAAAATAAAAAATTCCCCAGCTAAAATCCATTAGTAGTGATAAGTCGCGTATTATATTTGTATTTGTATTTGTAATGACAAACTGACAAATTTCTGTAAATTTGGGAAATTAATAAATTTAGCTACTTTCGCTTGCAGCACCAGAAAAACATTTCTTATATTATCAAATTCCTCTTTAGAATTTTTAAATAAATTATAAAACTCAGTAGAAATGATCTTACAATCCGGGCATGTGCAATGAAGAAACTTTAGCGGATCAGCGAAAGCATCAGCATCGCGAGCTTTCAGACCACAACATTTTAAATGAAAGTGTTTAAAACATAGCCTGCTGTCATTAGCAGAACTAATGCAATTTTTACTAGGGCACTCCAAGTTAAGTAAAGTAGGACACACCGTATATAGGTTTCAATGGCAATATCTTATAATAGGATTTAGCACGGACACCAACCAAATCGAAACGATGTATTGCCAGATCCGTCAACCCAGTATTTTATTAAAGTGAAACAGCTGACTATGTTAATTTTAACGTACCACTAGTAAGTCTTACTTTGAGTGATTTTAAGAAATAAAGTTATTAAAAAATGATTCAGTTTTAAGTGAGCACAGAGATCAAAAAATGTTTTGTTGTGAGACTTACATATGTTTTAGTTGTTGATACTATTTTTTTAAAATATGTAAATGTAAGGCTCTGTTCACTTGATGGGCTATGAAACTCCGATGAGATAAAAGTGCAAAATAATTTATTTATTTTTTTTGTTTTTATTAATAGAACTTTTTTTCGCCTTTTTTTATTCTGTTTTGTTTTAACTTTTTGTTTAAAGTAGAATAATATTATTGTCGTTGCTGGTGTAAAAAAAATTTAAGAGGAATTTATTTATTTTGTTTGTTTTATTTATGCCATCGATCAGAACAGGTTTCCGTATCACTTGTTCCTAACGTATTTTAAATTTATGTTACATATGTGTTGTTTAATGATTTCTTTGGCTATTTTTGAATTAATTAATTTTCTTATTGATTTTTGTTATATATTTAGTTTATTTAAGTATGTTTTTGATAATTTTTGTACTTATATATGTAAGTATGTAATAAGGATTTACAAACACAGTGGCGCACAGTGTTGCGAAACCAGAATTTTTTGGAAATCATATTGCCTAAACTGTAATTTTAATTGTATCGATGAGAAACTTCTACAGATTGGTCAGAATGAAATCCCAAACAGAATGAGTGAAAAAAAAATTTACACCGAAAAAAATTGTTGGGTCAAATTTTCAACAAAAGTCAAAAATAAAAAAAAAATTGTTCGAAAAATTTAAAAAAAAAATTATTTTAATTCTTCTTTTATTTCTGATAAATACCCTATGATTAGTTTTTAAAATAAATTATAGGGTGGTCCGAACAAGAATTATAAACGTAAAATTTTCATGATTTTTCGATATTTGTTGAATAACTCTGAAATTTTATATAAAACCAAAATCTATTTCATTTCTTATTTGAAAGGTGGCAATAAAAGCTTTAATTTGATACCGGTTTGAAGTCAATAGCTTCAGTTTTAAGAGAGTTATGCTCATTTTTGTGGAGTGCTAGAATAGATGTAGAATAAAAATTAAATTATTCAATAAGTGATTCCGAGAATTTCCGTTCTATTTCTATGGAATAAATACTGAGAGTGATATACTAAAACCGCTATAACTCCCAGGAGGGCAGGTATGGGCAGCTGATTTTTTCACAGTTCGTTGAAAACAAATTATGTAACATTTCTGTAGTGGTTTGGAACTGGGACTCAGTGGGACTTTTTATATATTGCTTACCTAACCCAAATTTTAAGGAAAAATGGACCTTTAGTCGGGTTTTCGCTCTAAAAAAGGTGCATATGAAAATGTCTCAAACAACATTCCTTTTTTTACAGAAGATACTTGTCCGAAGGCAGATTTTTTTTCCGAATCAAAATATCTGTCACCAAAATCAAATGAGATAATTTTGAATACAGCCCTGAAATCCCCTCTTTTCGTGAAAATTTTGTATATTTGACTTCTAAAATCAATTAAAAATCAACGGGCCAACATAAAAATAAGCTTTATGTGTTTTTTGTTTACTTGGAATGTCTGTGACAAAATTGCATCATTAAAAACACTGAAAAAAATAATCGGAAAAAAGTTACTTTTCCACTAGCCGCAACACAGTGTGGCGCTCAAACAAAAACACGTCCGATCATAAAGAAATTTTTTTTGCATTTGTGTTATATCTTCGCAATTGTAAATGGAAAAAATAATGAAATAATGAAATTATATTATAAAAATGGCGAATTCAATAGGTAAAGATATAAAATATGGTGACCGAACTTTTTGGAGACAATTTATGGAATGAACAAAAAAGAAAACGTCAATACCTTCTTACAACACAGTTGTCGAAACCATCGATGGTATTGCCGTACTGCCATTTACACGGGGGAAGAAATAATTATAACAATTCTCCATCACTTGAAAAAGCATTATCCTGAATCAATGTCGTATATAGTCCTTATAATGACTATGTAGCTTCTTGATTACCCGATGTTCAAGGCTACTCTTGCTCGTGCGGTGATTCTGATGTGGTGGGCGTACTAGGCTCCATCGTGTCACCGTGAGGTTGTGTTGGCAAATATTGCAATAAGACCGGATGATGTAAAATTCCTTGACCCACTTCTTGGCTGCTAATTGGATTAGGATCGGTATGTACTTCCGCTTGTAGTTCCGGCATTTGAATCTAGCTGATTGATGTGACGTTTAAAAACGAACCCATTGTCAAGGCGAACAATGTAATGGAGACGACCGTATTTTTTCAATGGTACCAAGTTTCCCCAAAGATTTGTTTGCGTTATAATACCTGGCTTGAACGCGATCTCCTTCACATAACTCTCTGATTCTTACTTTCGGGACTGGATTCCTGAAAGGTTTTGAAGGTTTTAAGGCATCCAGTTGAGTTCTAATTTGCCTTCCCAAGTACTGTTCCGATGGTGATTTCCCATTTCGTAGTGGTGTTGCCCTATATCGGAATAGTAGACTTTCCTTGGAATGGGTACCGGATCGTCTGACATCGCTGCTAAGCATTTCTTCAGCGTCTGGACGTCCTTTCTGCCAAGCCGTTTGTTCATGGATGCGCAGGAGCAATTAATTTTTGGAAGATTCCAGTGTTGCCACAAAATTTTGAAAATTCTTCGCTCTTACAGATTATTGCGTTATCACCCACCATAACATCGGGGTATCCATTTCTAGCGAAGATGGCAGATAGCATTTCGACGGTTGAAGTTGATGATGGTGCAGAGGAGCACACGGCCACTTCTGCCCATTTAGATTTGGAATCTATGTGGATACGTTGCCAATTTTGATATGGCTCCTCCCATGGGTGTAGAAAGACTTTAGGCGGGCTATTCTGGACAGAGGCACAAGCAGCGAACATCTTCTCATATCCTTTTCGATTGACGACCAAAAAACGTACCTTCTTGCCAACTGCTTATCTTGGTTATACCAATATCAGTATAATGAAGTTCTTTGAGGACAGCTTGTTGAAGACACGTTGGGACTACGACTCTGTTTCCTTTGCACAAAATATCACAATCAATGTTGTATTCCGTATCGGCAACATGAGAATTACGTAGCTCTTTTAGAATATTTGAAAGGCACTCATCTCTACTTGTAGCATTCCGGATTGACCTGTAGTGTAGCTCTGTCGAATTTATTTGTAAAAGATTCGAATCACAAATTGAATGCACTTCTTCGTCGATAAAATTGGCAGAAACTGTGTTCTTAGTCTGGATTGAATGTCATCAGAACCTCCTCACTGACGATTTCATTTTTCAACATATTAAAAGATTTTTGACACGGCGGATTCCACTTAAATACCACATTCTTACGTAACAAAAGCCGCAAACGGTGTAGTCAATGTCGACGCATTAGGTATAAACCTAGAATAATACGTCACCATACCAAGGAATCAACGTAGGTCCTCCACACATTGTGGTTATGGCATTCCAACAATAGCCATAGCTTTTGAAACCGAATCGGAACTTTATTGTATTCCACAGTATGGCCCGATAATTTAATTTCTGTTCGGAAAATTTTACATTTGGATATATATGTATTTAAGTGAAGATCGTACTTTTTAATTATGTAGGTTAAACTCGATTGCAAGTTTGCTTTACATTCGCCACGATATCGTCGAAATATGATTCTGCCTTTGGAACACCTCGTAATACTTGATCGATGATTCTATTGAATTCGGCAGAAGCAGTTTTAATACCAAAAGACAGGCGGTTCAGCCGAAAAGTGCCTCTATGCATTGAAATTTTTTGAACTTCTGATGACTGTTCATCATCCGGTACGTGCAAGTAGGCCTTGTAAAAGTCCAGACGACAGTAGTGTTTCGAATCGCTGAGAGTATTAAAAATATGGTCTGTTTTACGTATGGGATAATCACCCCCATTATGAATGTCGACGTCGACGTCAACACAATACTATAGTCGCCGTCACATTTGTATCCCGTCGACATCAACACAATGTCAGATCGGCATTAGCTAAAGGTATTGTGATGACGTTGCCTTGTTATCGATAAAGTGAAGAACATAAATATCATCACTATACATTTTTACGTTTTCTTGATTTCTTTCTTTTATTTTAATAAATTTTATTGTAATTTAAAAAATGTTTTTACTGTTGTGTTCAAGTGAGAGTTCTGATGAAGAAAATAATGAAAAACTAAAAGTTCAAAGTTCAAAGAAAACTTTTGAGACAATAACTTTTTTTTTATTTTGCATTTAAGATCTCTCCGAATCTGTACGCAAGTATGTATTTATGTAATATAGACTCATTTAAAAATTTATACTTTAAAGAAGTTTTTTTCCTTACTTTTTGACAACCGCCACTGTCTCTAATTGGAGATCCAATAGAGTTTTGCTTTGTCTTGATTTCTTCCCATTCTTCTTTAAAATTATTACCACTTAGGCCCCTATGAAATCCTTTGGCTAACCTTGGATTTCTTTCAAGTTGTTGTATAAGCAATTCAAATTCCTTATTGGTAGTAATTTTATTTTTTTTTTTTTTCATTTTAAATATTTTTTTAAACACTAAACGGTGACAGTTCAAAATATGTATAGAGTCGTTAACAAAAACTTTGTCGACAAAACCAAAGCCAATCTAAGACAATATCGCCGTTTTGTTGCCTTTAATAATGCCAAAATATTATCGGTTGTTATCGAAAGTTGGCAATATTGTCAACGGCAATGCCATTACTGATCTGTCGACGTCAAATGAGACAACATTGACATTCATAATAGGGGTGAATGTGAATTTACCAATCTTTGGTTTACCCCAAACTTATAATCGACGCAGAGTGGCACTCCTCCGTCAGCTTTCGGAATGACCACCAGTGGGGACCCCAGTCACTGTTGGCAACTTTGGTAATTATTTCCTCTTTTTCCAAATTATCGATCTCCTTGTTAACTTTATCTGTCAGTGCATGGGTAAATGGGGGTGGCATTTTCACATAACTTTAGTGAAACCTTGTAGTTAGGAACGCAACGGATTTTTTGTTCAAATAAAAAACTGAACTTGAGCCTGATAATATTTTTTTTCATATGTACATCAATATAAGTTCGAATAATAATTACGTTTATTCGTAATAATACTTTAAAAATGGGAAAAAAAATATTATCGCTTGCGCTGTGAGATTGTAATAGCTTTCTTCATATTTCAAGAATCCCTGTCATTTTTTTTAGATAAGGTTAGTTAAATTATTTAAAGTGTTGTGTTGCAAATATGCTTAGAAAATATGGGCGGGACCAATTTTGGCCATTTTTAGATATGCTCTATTTTATTTGCAAAAATTACCTAAATATAGGGTGTCTAAAAAACGCACACTGCCGAAAAAGTAGGGCATCTGATGACCATTTTGTTACTTTTTTTAATAAAAAAATAAACGTACTTTCAAAGCAATACAAAAAAAGTAATGATCGAACGGCAATTTTTCTGACACTTGAATTTTTTTTTTCAAAATCAACTCTTTTTTTGGCTTTCTAAAAAATTGTCGACTTTAAGCAGCTCCAAATGTGAAGTCGCTAGTATACGCTGATAAGCGCGAAAGGATTGACCAGTTGTAGGGCAACATTCGCCGCGTTATTGCCGATATACGGCCACAAATGTTGGAAAAAGTCATCGAAAATTGGAACAGAAGTCATATTTAAATTATAATGTCAGAAGATTATCATTCGAATAAAGTAAATTTCAAGTCAATTTAAGAAATTCATCTTTGTTTTATGCTATTTCAAAGTTCTATACCTCTATAAAAATACCCTATATAGATATTAATAATTTGTTCGTATGAGAGATACCCATTTCCGCCGTTCTATCAGGTAAATATTAGACTGGTGGTTGTATTTTATTTTAAAAGTGACACACAGCGAATCTTATGACATTTGCTTTAGCTGCGGTATATAGAAATATTATATTTTTTTTGTATGGGCCGTAATCGTTCCCACCTTATTGTCAGTTAAAGATTTGGCAGAAATTTCTATTTTCTTCTAGAAGCGATCAAGAGAGAATTTCATGACATTTATTGCTTAAGTTGCCTAGATATATAAACATTAATGTTTTCTTAGTATAGATGGTACCCGTTTCCGCCATTCTATCAGATCAAGAATTGGATGCAGGATTTATTTTGTTTTAGGAGTGATCCACAGCAAATATACATAAGTTAATCTGTTTTTATTGTTATGTAGTTTTTGTTTCCAGCCAGGGTAGGCGCCAGGCTGACCAGGGTGGTGGCAAAAGGTCTGCTTCCTTTGTCGTTAAAACACGAAGGTGACAAGTGTTTTATCTATGAACTGTCTGATTTTCGAAACAGCTTATTCTTGCACTACAAGAGTTTAGATCTGTTAATTTAAAGATTTATTTAGATCTACAAAAAATGTTTGAGAAAAATTTTACATGTCATTGAAACAAAAACAAAATGCTGTTACGATTAATACTAAATTTATATAACAAGTAGTTATAAGAAAAAATATACACAGGGAAATTAAATTGCATGAAATATTATTTCCAACACTTCCCCTCAAACGTGCATATATGTATTATAAATTATAAACAAATATTAATTAAATTCTGTTGACTGAAGTCCGATACCTCTTACAAATTTACTGCCTGGTCCACGATGTCGACCACTATCGCTCGCTTGCTTTTGTGACGACAAACTGCTGATTTGCGCCCCACTAAGAGTTTTCAGCACGACAAGTCGATCGACAATCAAAGCGAGCGATAACGTAAGCATTCTTGTACAAATTTGCGCCCCACTAAGAAATATTGTACGACAACAACTGTCAAAATCAGTCACTTGCTTTTTGGTTGTCGACTAAGAAATTAATTTGACAAAATATATAAAAAATTGGTTATTAATATTTTTATATTATTATTATTACGAATAAACGTAATTATTATTTGAACTTATATTGATTTACATATGAAAAGTAATATTATCAGGCTCAAGTTCAGTTTTATTGAATTAATGAAAATTCAAAATTACTAAGAGTTTTTGTATGTTGGAAAATATTATTATTTATATCCAATCAGTTTTTAGCAG
This sequence comes from Lypha dubia, assembly GCA_947311025.1. Taxonomy (NCBI): domain Eukaryota; kingdom Metazoa; phylum Arthropoda; class Insecta; order Diptera; family Tachinidae; genus Lypha; species Lypha dubia. Next base: position 99,421,418 of record OX371260.1, on the reverse strand, counting down.
AACGTATCAGTACTGATTTCAAGGCCGCTACACCTCTCATCAGCGTTCAATTGTCCATCTTTACAATTTTCGTAAAGTGGATACTAAGTGAGAAGAATATCAACTATTTAACCAGTTTTCAACAGCCAGTTTCCAATAAGCCAATTCATTTGGGCTGCTTTCAATTTCATTTGTGTCAACTTTGCGTCTATATGAGATTTCCCTGTTAAACGACGATCAAGATGAACGCCTAGATATTTTACTACAGTGTGTTGCGGTAGTCTCGGTGTTGATTTGTATAGGCGGGCATGTTTCCCTGCGTAAAGTAAAAGTAACGTGTACACATTTCTGCTCATTCACTTTTATCCGCCATTGTTTTAGCCATGTTTCCAATTTTGAGATGTACCCTTGTAGATTCCGGGAAGCTTCTACAGGATTTTCATGAACGCTTAGAAAAGCCGTATCATCAGCAAATGCTGACGTGTGAATGATACTGCTTAACGGTAAGTCAGAGGCATATATTAAATAAAGTAAAGGACCGAAGATACTGCCTTGTGGGACTCCGGCTTCAATCGACTGCGGGCGGCTTGAAAAATTGCCTTCCTTAACTACAAATTTTCGTTCCTCTAGATAGCTTTTTAAGAGCCTGACGATGTTTGCGGGTAGATTTTGTGTTAATTTGTGGACAAGACCTTCGTGCCATACTTTATCAAAGGCCTGTGCGACATCAATAAAAAGCGCTGAACAATATTTCTTTTTTTTAAAAGTTTCTCTAATGACATTCACAAGTCTGTGAGTTTGTTCAATAGTGCTATGCTGACTGCGAAAACCGAATTGATGATCTGGAATACATGCACTGCTAGTTACTATAGGAGTCAGCTTGCTCATGTACACTCTTTCAAAAAGTTTCGACATATTGGACAATAAACTGATAGGCCGATAGGATTCAAGTTTTGTATGATCCTTACCGGGCTTTGGTATCATAGTAATCATCGAAACCTTCCATTCTGCCGGATAGTATTGCAGTCGTAAAATACTATTAAAGATGAATAGTATTATTCGTTTTGAAATGAAAGGCAATTCTTGCAGCATTTTGTTGCTTATTCTATCAATACCTGGGGCTTTTTTTGAGTATAGACTTGTAATAGCCTTTTCAATCTCCACAATATTAAATCTTAGCGGAATTTCTGGTAAAGCGACGACTGGTGGCAGTTCAGTAATATCAGCAGAAATATTTGGAGTAAATACCTTTTCTAAGTGTTTAACACCTTTCTCAGCATCAGTTCTTGCCCAGTCACCATTTGAAGCTCGTAATGGAGGTTTACATACCACCGGCCTTTTAAGTCCTCTGGCTGCACGCCACAGCGAATAATCTGTTGATGGTGTTGCATCGAGTTCTTGCGGAAATTTTTGCAGCGAAGCTGCTTTTTGTGTTTGCAAAACTTTTCTAAGCTGCTTGGTACACTCCTTAAGCCTTAATTTTAGCTGAGGCGATCTGTATCGTTGCCATTCTCGTCGAGCTCTCCGTTTTTCAGTCAATAGCCTTTCTATATCTGCACAAAAAATATTGTTAAATCTCGCTTTTGTATTTGGTTGAATTGAAGAAGCATTAAGAGCAGCTTGTTTAGCATGTGCTTCAAACAACCTAATAGAATTTTCTATGTCAGTAGGTGTTCTCAATGGCATATTTTCCGTGCAATGAGCACTCAAATATTTTTTGTATTTCAGCCAGTTAATACGTGCAGATGTCAGCGGTAAATCACATGTTGGTCTTGCGGTTGTGTGTGAGTAAATAGTGATAATAGTAGGCGAGTGATCTGAAGACAAATCCAAAGATGCTTCTACTTCCATCATTTCGCTGGGCACACTTTTCGAGATTCCAAAGTCGATAACATCAGGAATTTTTTGTCGATCCGTTGGCCAATATGTTGGCTGACCACTTGAAACTACATTCAAACCCATTTTTGAAATTGTGTCAAACAAAACACGACCCTTAGGACTGATTAAACGTGAACCCCAAAAAGTGTGTTTAGCATTGTAGTCGCCAGCTGCTAGAAAACGGGACCCCAGTGTTGTATAAAATGCGGTATATTGACTCTCTGAAATTGAAAACCTGGGAGGAGAATAAACAGATGATATCACAAGCTTTTGATAAAAATTTTCAATACAGATATTTGTTGCTTGAAGATATTCTTTACGAAGGTCATTTAGCAGGTAGTGTTTTATTCGAGTTTTTATTAGGATTCCAGAGCCACCACAAGCTCTACCTCGAGGATCCTTAGTATCGTAAAAATTATATCCACTAATTTTAAAATAGCTTCGAGACGTCAAATGAGTTTCTGAGATAAGCAATAACGTCGATTTTTTTATCCAGAAGAAAATATTCTATTTCATTTTTATGTTGGCAGATGCCCTTTGCGTTCCAAAAACAGATTCTTAAGTTCATGGTTTTTTCAATACAGCCTGCAACAAGGTAGACTGCATTTTCAACATTTCCTGCATCATACAGGACCTGTTGAGAGTAAATGTATTTACTGTTTTTATTAGGATCTCTATCGAGGCTTCAATACGACTAAAATTATGCCCTGATTCTTCATTAGCTGGTACAGTTTTTTGCGCCGGAGTCTGGTTACTCTTTAAAATATTAGCGTATGAAAATTGACTATTAGGTTTTTGTTGAGTAAGAGTCGTGTTAGACTTTAAAACATTTAAGTATTGATTATGGCTAGACCACAGTTGACGTAACTGAGGGTAGTTTAAAGGGGTGTTGGGCTGATCGGGAGTAGCATTTGTTTTTCTGTTCGACGAATTTTTAAAAAAAAGTAAAGAGGGCAGCCTCTATAGTTAGCAGTGTGGTTTCCACTTCAATTGCAATTGAGTGGGAGTAGCATTTGTTTTTCTGTTCGACGAATTTTTAAAGAGAGAATAAAGAGCGCAGCCCCTATAGTTGGCAGTGTGGTTTCCGCCGCATTGCCACATTTCTTTGCCTTGGTATCACCTTTTATTTTGTCACAGTTAGCGGTACTGTGCAACTCACCACATACAACGCAAACGGTAGGCAACTTGCAATAAGTTTTGGTATGGCCAAATTCTTGACAGTTCATGCATTGGATAGGTCAATTTTTTTATGTGGCATCTCAACTGTAACTCTTCTGTGTAAAAAGTACTTTAGATTATAGATTGGGTGCGATTCATTTTTTTTAATTTTCAAGTCACCTGGCTGTAGCTCGACTCTAAAAATAGGTTGGGGGATTTTTTCCCTATTTTTGATGTTAGAAACATTTTTAACTTTGAAGCCATTATTTTCAAGGCCAGACTTAACCTCTTCTGGATCCACACTAGAGTCTATACCTTTTATTACGACGGTTAGAGCTTTAGCACTCTTTAATTGGTATGTATAAAAATTTTTGTTTTTTGACTCAAGGTCAGAAACTATTTTTCGGTAATTACTTTCTTGCACTACCTGGATTTTTGTTTCGTTAATATTTCCGCGCTTAATTGGAGTTACATAGAACTCATTTTCTCCAATTAAGGAGATAAGGCTTTTTACCAAAACACTAGAGTTCTGCTCTCTTAAATATATCGGTGGAGGTTTACTCGACCTTGTTGTAGTTGTGTCTTCATTGTCATAAAATCGCGAAACGATTTTCGGAATTTTTTGTTTTGTTTTTTCCATCTCTGGGAACTTTCGCTGTTGAAGCTATTTGAGCTGATTTTCGACTTCTTCCCCTTTTTAACACGGTTATGTATCTGTCCATTCCTGTTTGAATTTTATTATCATTTATTGCACTCACCGCATCTACCATTTTGTGCACGTTGGTCACCTTGTTACTTATTGTTTGTTTGTTTGTTTGTACAGCTAAGCTGACAAGTTTGCTGATGGGTGCAATTGTTGTTGTTTCTTGATCACTATTTAACATGTTCAGAGATAATGATCGCGCACGAGTATTTGTGTTTACTGTTAAATTCAGGTTTTTGTTTAATTCATTTTTTTATTGTCGTCATCAGCAACTAAAGTTATATATTGTACATTGCTTGTAGGATTATTGTTGTTTTTATCAGAAGATGAACTCATCAGAGTTCTCTTTTTTATATTTTCACTTCTATTAGTTTGTGTATGCAAATATTTATTTATATTGCACACAAGCAAAAAATAAAATAAAACCAGTAAAATAACTTTTCAATAAATGTTTTGTTTTTTTTATATATTTTGTGACTTGAAAAATTTTTTTTTTTATATATTTTTTTTATATTCAGTTGCGACGATTATAAAAACGCGTCTGTTCACTACGAAAGTTGAAACTGAATTGCCATATATTGAGCACCCAAGTTATCTCCATAAACTATCATTGGCTTTTTAACATCATAGCAGTTAATTTCAACAAGCAACCTTTTCAAATAAACAGTTTCTCTCGCAGCCATTGATAAAGCCACAAATTCTGCTATACCAGTATAAGACTTGCGATCGTTCATACAACTAGCCCAATCAGCATCCATCAACTATCTAGAATTTTTCAGCTATCTTACGTTTTACTAATTCTAATTCTTTTTTATTACTGCATGCAATCATTATATCATCAACGTACACTGCTATCAAGTCAAATTTATCGCCTTTATTTGCATGATAAAGGCACGGTTCGTTCTTACAAGGAACGAAACCAATTTCGCGAATGGCCGCCTCAAGACTAGTGTTCCAGGTACGTCCGGACTGCTTAAGAACATAAAGTGATCGATTTAGCTTAAGAACCTTCTTTGGCTTAAGCTCATCTGCAAATCCGTCTGGCTGTTTCATAAATACTTCTTCTTCGAGCTTACTGTTCAAATAGGCAGTTGAAACGTCAACGTGATGCAAATACAAGCTGTGTTCAGCAGCTAGCACCATTCTAATAGCTGACTAGCGAGCAACTGGAGAAAATGTTTTGTTAAAATTTACACCAAATTCTTGATTACATCCCTTAGCTACTAGACGTGATTTAAATCGCTGTACGTTACCATGCTCATCTTTTTTCAGACTAAAAACTTTCTTGTTTTTTGGCAAATCTACAATACCAAAGGTATTATTTTCTGCTAAGGCTTTATATTCTTGTGTCATAGCATCTTTCCAATAATCAAAAAATTCATTGTCATAAGCTTCTTGCACTGTTTGAGGTATTTTAATATTTTCACTTCTAATAAAATTTACAGTTTGGTAAACTTTTCTAGGCCTTCCTCTGGCTCCAGTATGAATAAACTTTGGCCTTCCACTTCCTCTTGTAGCTTCAGTAGGAAATCTTTCTTTTTTGTCTCACCATCAGTATCGGAACTGCAGATTTGAAAATCTTCACCACTTTCTTTATCTTTCTCAGTGTTTTCACTATTATTATCATCTTCGTTATTGTCATCTTCTACTACATTGCCATCTTCTACTATTTTCGCATCTTCATCTTTTTCATGTATAATGTCAGCAAAACTGTGTGAGTCTGAGCTTGCCGACATGTGCTCGCAGAATTTTACACCTCTCTTCTCAACAACACTTCTGCAGTCCGCGTCATACAGCCTGTAAGCTTTGTATGTGGTTGAGTATCCTAAAAATAATTAATTCTTACCTCTTGCAGCAAATTTTGTATGTTGAGTTTTATCTAATGCAAGTGCTTTTGAGCCGAAAAAACGAATGTGTTTAATGTTTGGTTTTCTTGAGTGCCATATTTCAAAAGGCATCTTATCTTGTAGAATTTTCGTTATTGTTCTGTTGCGTAAGTAAACGGCTGTATTTACAGCTTCTGCCCACAAAGATTCGTTTACATTGGCGTGCAACATCATATTTCTAGATATTTAGATTATCGTTCTGTTGCCTCGTTCCGCAACACTGTTTTGTTGCGGCGTATACGGTACAGTCAGCTGTCGTCTAATGCCGCATTGCTCAAGAAAATCATCAAAACGTTTATTTACATATTCTGTACGGTTATCACTACGAATGGTGTTTATTTTATGCTCGGTTTGTGTTTCCACAAAGTTTTGAAGATTTTAAATTTTTCAAACACTTCGCTTTTGTGTTTTATAAAATACACAAAAGTCCATCGAGACATACATATCGTCAATAAATGTTACGAAATATCGTGCACCTCCAACTGATTGTATGTTCATCGGTCCGCAAACGTCAGTATGAATCAACTCCATTAAATTATTTGACCTGGGGTCGCTTGCAGAAATTGGGCGGCTACATATCTTACTTCGCATACATGTATTACAGGAAATATGATTTGGAATACTATCCAAATTTAAACCATGTACCGAATTTTCGATGAACAGATCATTAAGGGTTTTAAATTAAGGTGACCATAACGATTATGCCAAAGTAATGCAGTTTGGTTTCAAACAATTGTTGTACGATCTTTCTTCTAAAAATATAAACAAATTTGATATTTTGGTTGCTTTAAGTATTTCTTTACCACTACGAGTACTGTCTATGAGTTTGGCATATTTTCGTTCGAACTTTACTGTTAAACCATTATTTGTACCTGTAGATACTGAAATGAAGTTACCCATCATATTTGGAACATATAGAACATCTCGTAGTGTTATGATACTTTGTTTAACTTTAACAACCACGTCTCCCTTTCCTTCAGCTTCTACGAACTGATCACAAGCAAGCATAACTTTCTCTTTATAATCGATAAACGAAATAAATCTCTGACGGTCACAACATATATGCACCGTTGCGCCACTATCTATGCACCAAGAGGTTTTGTTTAGCTCATTGTTTTTGTATGCAGCTAATAAAGCAAACGTTCGATGTTTTTGGTTGTTTTGTTCTGCAGTTTTTTGCATAGTGACCACGCTTCCCACATTTATAGCATTTAAAACTACTCTTGCTGAAGTTATTTTTGCTATTTGATGACGCACATGATTGTAATGAAAATGCTTGTTGTACATAACAGTTTCATTCCTTTCATTTTGCTGGTTGCGTCTTTCCCACTCTTTTAAAAGCTTAACCTTCAACACATCAAACTTCGGTAATTCGTCCCTCCTTTCAATAGCTTCGACGAAGTTTTCGAAATCTTTAGAAAGACTGGACAGTAAGATTATTGCTAAAAGCTCATCACTCAATGAAATCTTTACCTCACTTAGCTTTTCAGAAATTTCGACAAAAGAATTTATATACTGGGTCATGTTAGCTCCATCCGTTATACGAAGCGCCAACAATTTTTTATAAAGACTTACTTTTCTTAATGGTCCGCTTGGTCTGTAAACACCAGCTAATTTATTCCATGCGTCATTAGCCGTTTCACAATGTTTTAAATAGTTTAGTTGAGACGGCTTGACAGAAAGCATGATGGTCGTTAAAGCTTTTTCATTTTGTTGTTCCCATCTAGAAACCTGGGCTCCATTTTCTGGTCTTTGTTTACTTCCATTTGCTACACTCCATAATTCTGAATGTCTGAGAACACACTGCATCTGGACACACCAAGTGTCACAATTCTGCTCATCAAGTTTATCAATTTGATAAAGCGAATTCATTGTTAATTTTTATTAATTGATTATTGCGACTTACGCTAAAATAATGTGACTAACATAAACAATATTTTTTTTCGAGCTCCGGGCCCATACCCTGTTAATTTAAAGATTTATTTAGAACTACAAAAAATGTTTTAGAAAAATTTTACATGTCATTGAAACAAAATGCTGTTACGATTAATACTAAATTTATATAACAAGTAGTTATAAGAAAAAATATGCACAGTTTATAAAGGGGAAAGTAAATTGTATGAAATATTATTTCCAACAATATCACTTGGTCTTCAAAACCCGGAGTAAATTTTACCGAACTAATACAGGGTGTTCTTTATAGAGTGACACAAGTTTAAATTATAGTAACATAAGGATATATATTTTTAATATAAATGAAACGGGCTTTATTGGAAAGGAAATTTTTTGAAATTAATGTTTAAATATGATTTCTGCCATATGGCCGCCACGACTGGCCCGTAGAAGGCACAATTTTCAAAAACCTTTCGCAGCATTTGCGGCCGTATTTCGACGATAATTCTTTGCATGTTGATTTCCAGGCGTTCAAGTTTTTTGTTTTTTATCGACGTATACGACTTAACATAACCCCAAAGAAAATAATCTAATGGAATGAAATCACGATCTTGGTTTGCTAATTAATTGGGCCAATACGTGAAATTATTTTTTCATCGAAAGTTTCTTTGAGTAAATCAATTGCAGCGCCCGCTGCACGATGAGTTTGACGAATAAACCAATTATTTTGATAAAATTTTTTAACAATTTGCACGCGTTGCTCTGGTGTAAGTCGATTCAAAATGAAATTTCAAAGCAAACTATATAAAAAGCAACTATCAAATGTTAATGGGAGCTCAAATAAGGCAGTGATGCCGATAACGCACTCAGCTAGCTGCAATACGAACGCACTATAAATGTGGAAGATCGAATGTGTTCGGCTAACTACGATAACAAATTAAAATATCAATAAGCATAATCTATTTGAATCTAAATATATAGATAAGGACCAAGAGTTGAAAAAGCTCTCGGATGACAGCTAAAGTCACTTGCTTCTACCTATAAGTCGAACGGTATCAGAACTTGCTCGCCGATTGATAACAAGACTCAACATCGTGTGCTGGTTTTAATGTCGACAGTCTGAGTCTTACAATTACATTAGGTCCGTTTGTTTACTTCTACAGTAAAATGCATTAAATGACTATTAACTGAGTAAACAGCAGAATTTTATTCATCGGTACTCGATTAATACTTTTTATAATACAATATTTTAATAATATATAAACAATTTAATTTATGTAATCTCTTCCATTTCTAATTTTTTTTATTTGATTTTGAACATTTGTGTGTGGTTAAATTTATTCAAAGTACATGAAAATTTGTTTTTGCTACTGACTATCGTTAAAAGAAGTGCATTACTAAGTACTCAAGTACTTTAGAATTTCTCAATTTCAAAGAATTAAAATAACAACAAAACTAAAATAACTTTTATTTTCCATTAAAAGGCATGTAGGTAATTGTTTCACAAACAAGTTCAATTTAATATTAATTTACTATTAAATATTTTAGTCACAAATTGCACACATTTTGCTTGTTTACCTTTTGAATCATATGTTTTCTTGTTTTACTAAACTTTACTGCAAAATATTTCTGCAGTAAAAATTTGCAAGTTCTCAATTTATAACTGTCAATTTATAACGAACACACTTATTGATGTTGCAGCTAAATTTACGATTTTTTACCCTACTTAACTAATGGTGTTTTCTTTTCTGAACAAAAATGTTGACCTTTCAATGTGTAACACTTTTTACAGTTTGCACCTACCTTTAAAAAGTGGTACATTTTTTATTGCCATAATGGTACAAAATTATTAACATGACTTAACATTAATTAATTAATTATCGTTTTAATTATAAGTTTTTTCGCTTAAGTAAGTAGAACGACAAAAATACAAGTTCTTACTTGTATAAAAATATACTAAACAAAGTTGTAAAAATGGGCAGTATATCACCCCGACTTGATAGTAGAGGGCAGAATATGTTGCATATTTTGCATTTATTGGTGCAACATAATTAGAAAGGAACGAAATCGCTTTTAAATATGTTACATATTTTTTTAGAAAGGATCACGAAAATTAAAGAATGTAGCATAAATGCAACACTTTTTTCAGAAAAGAAAACGCCATAACAGATGGTCGTATGTACCTCTCAGTTGACCAGTATGTCAACACTAAATATATAATCTTAATATAATACGTATTGCAATTCTATTGATATTTATAAAATATACTGTGTTGTACTCTACTCAACATAGGCTGCTATTTGTCTGTCATTGGACGAGTATATCAATGGTAGCTAACTTTATAAGCATTACTAGCTGATCCCGGTGTACTTCGCTACCCCCCTCGTTATAAAATAAAATTAAAAGTATTTATATATCCTATTGTGACGATCGGTCCAGTAGTTAAGACTATATTACGATTTTTAATTTTAATAAAAAGGAGCGTGGTCCCATCCACTTTTCTCCCGGTACGTATTCCAAATTATGGCAATACCATATGTACAAAATATCATCGACGTAGGTCAAAAAAGGCCCAAAATATGGCGATTTAAATTTTTGGGTTATATGGGTGGTGCCACGCCTCTGTGTCCAATCCCGCCCATATTTGCAGCAGCACTAAAAAAATGCACACCAAACCGACGTACCAAATTTTGTTCAAATACCGTTATCAGGAGCAGAAATAATAGATTTTTAATTTGTGGTTTGTATGAGAGGTACCACGCCCCTTTGTCAAATCCCTCCCATATTTGCAGCAGCACTAAAAAAATGCATACCAAACCGACTTACCAAATTTTATTCAAATACCGTTATCAGGAGCAGAAATAATAGATTTTTAATTTGTGGTTTGTATGAGAGGTACCACGCCCCTTTGTCCAATCCCGCCCATAAGTATCCTATGTCCTTCTCCTGGCTCTAAACTACCTCCCTGCCAATTTTCAGCTAAATCGGTTCAGCCGTTCTTGAGTTATAAGTGAAGTAACTAACACGACTTTCTTTTATATATATATGTAGATATTCAGGGGTGTCACAGAAACCAAATTCGTACGAAAGTGAAAGTGAAAACGTTTTTACCTTCTCCAGAAAACGTAAAACGCAAACATTTTTCGTTTTCAATTCGATTGAAAATAGTCAGGTGTGTCACAGAATTTTTACGAAAGAGACAATTTACACGAATAATTTTTTCGTTTTACGTTTTCTGGAGAAGGTAAAAACGTTTTCACTTTCATTTTGGTACGAATTTGGTTTCTGTGACATCCCTGATTATTGTTATATAACGGCATTTTACATTATTATATATGTATATGTACGTATAATATTATGCGGCAGCTAAGTTCAACTTTGACTGAAAAATTAATATATGTGACAGCTTAGTCCAACTTTCTCCGGACAAAAATTAAATTTAAACCAATTGAATCTAAAAGTGTTCCGAGCAAAATTGTGTTCTCTTCTTTCTCACTCAAAAAGAGAAACGTCAAACTTCATATAAAAAATTTTCGAAGCAAAAATTTTGTTCAGAAACAATGGATGAATGCAGCTTTAGTTGTGTAGATATATATGAACTTAATAATTTGTTTGTATAAGGGGCAACCATTCCATCAGATTTATTAGCAAACGATTAGGCTGCAGGTTGTACTTAGTTTTAGAAGTAATATCAGTGAATTAATTTTTTTGTATCGGCCTTACCCGTTCCCGCCATATTATCTATTATCTAAAGATTTGGTAGGAGTTTTTATATTGTTCTAGAAGTGACCCAGAGCGAATTTAATGACATTCAATCCGATAGTTGCGCAGATATATATAGACACTATATTTCGAAATTTCATAAAATTTATGATGAACACATATTTATTTGCAGGTCGAATTGGCACAGCTGTGGGCTGGGGAAGAACTGCAGAAGGGGGAGATCTTCCATCCATTGTAAACCAAGTAAAGGTACCAATATTGTCTATTACAGAGTGCAGAAATCAAAAATACAAGAGCTCAAGAATTACTTCTAGTATGCTCTGTGCTGGTACACCAAAAATGGATTCTTGTCAAGGAGACAGTGGTGGTCCATTATTACTTTCTAATGGTGTTAAGTATTTTATAATTGGAGTTGTCTCATGGGGAGTTGGCTGCGGCAGGGAGGGATACCCCGGGGTTTACACAAGAGTCAGTAAATTCATTCCTTGGATTAAGTCGAATTTGGAAAATACATGTGTATGCTCTTAATATTATTCTATGTTTGCACAAACATACATATATTAGGCCTTATCACGAGTGTCGTAGTCGAACTTTAACGACTTCCATGTAAAACATATAGCGAACGTTGCCACATTTTACAGATTTCGACACGACTACGACACTCGTGATAAGGCCTATTATAGTTGCAATGAAACATATGGAAAAAATTTTTAATTAAATTGTATTCCAAGTTGGTAAATTTCACAAAAATTTACTTTAACCTGTAAGTGTTAGCTTATTAACGTAGCACAAATCTCTACCTATGTTTAATGAAAGAACTTTTTTGGTATATAAAGCTTATTACAAAATTTAAGATTTGAGATCAACCGGTCGGTACAATTTTCAACACGTAATTTTTCGACCAAAAATCAGTATAATCCGAACGATAATAGAAGATTAATAAAATTGCAGTATAATCAGTGTATCACAAAAGAATTATAACAAAAAGCATATTTCAAACTTGTAAATATATATGTACAGTATTTAGATATGCACAATATTTTAAAATTTTGTTAAGCTATAATTATATAATGAATTTATTTATTTAGTAATGCAATAAAGTTATATCGTTTTAAGCTTAAAATTGTATACGGTTCTGAAGACAAGCCAAAATTGCTTTATTATTTATAAATCGTTTAGGGATATACTTACATACATATTATTAATAAATATTTTTTTATTATAAACCTAATATACTGCTAATTTTTTACATCTTTTCGTAAAGCCGCTGTGTAGTATTTTTTTGATTTCGTTTTAATTGTTAAGAACACAAGTAAGAGTGCCATATTCGGCTGGGCCGAATCTTATATACCCTTCACCAAGCCGCAAATAACTATACATATTATTCACTGAGTATAATACAGGCTTTCTTGTAACACTTCAAACATTATAAAGAGTATCATTAATATTAAATATTTTTCGTGATGAGAAAAAAAATAAGGCTGATGTAGGACTTGAAGAAACGCAACATAGCGTCATAAGTCCAAAAAACTATTTTGTAGAAATCGAGTATAAAGCAGTGTTGGCCAAAAATATAATCTAGATAGTACAGTGCAAGCTCGATTTTCGTGACTAATTAAAAACCAGACCTGTCGCAAAAGCTGAATTTTCGTGATACCAGAACCCAAAAAAATCTCTTCAACCATCCTTCACTGGCACTGAAACCTGAACTGGATTGATAAATTTTGGAATACAAACAATTGAATTTTGATTCACATCTGAAATTTGTTTTACAAACCACCTATAAAGCATAATTTCCATTCTTGTGCACTCAGCTTCCTTTAAGGTGCAAAATTTGCCAGGCCCACTTTCTGTTGCACGTACAAACTTTTTAATGAATTTTCTTTCTTTAATGCGGTAAGCTTACGCAACTTGTAATTGACCGAAAGTGAAATTATTGAATCTCCATTTATAAATATTTTTTAAATCTTTAATTTTTGAGAAATTGTTGGCTTTAAATTAGAGCTGCAAAACTATCGATAGTCATCTCCATCGATAGTTAAAGAAAAAAAAAAATATCGATACTATCGGGTTTTTTATGTGCTACTTCTGGCATTAATACAACAATTCAAGTAAAAGGGATACGTTAGTAAACATACGTACATACATACATATGTACATACTTCCATATGTGTGTAAATGTTAGCTAAAGTTGTCCATCTTTGTCAGCTATGCAACATTTATTGATTGAAAAAATTATTTTATTTAAATAAAAGAAGGTTACTGATTGTTAAAACATAAATTTTATTTTGCCCATGAATAATACATATAAACCATTGGTGCCCAGGCCCTATGCTCTTCATGCTCATTTGTTTTTGTAATACTCTTACCTATAGGGTGTGTGTTTTACTATACTCATACAGCACTCAGCAACCTCAATGCGAAATACACAAACAACTTTTTCTTATTAGTTTTTTTTTGTCGTTATTCACTGTATACACATAAGAGCAAAGCAACAACACTTTCGTATGCTTTGCTGGTAAACATTGACGACAGCGATCATCAATGTACATTTTGTTTTTGTTTAACGTATATATATATATATATATATATATATATATATATATATATATATATATATATATATGTATATATACATTTATTTATTTATTTTCTCATCACATTTAAGTTATTTACATATAATCAATCCGTATCATCATCTAATCCAGAATATTTATTTACGGACATAACCTATAAGAAACGTTAATCATAGTTAGTTAATAACCACCATTACTACTTTTGTACTTTACTTACTGCCTCATAAATATTTCGGGTATTTTTCCCACCTTGACGATCAACTTTTACTTCACTTTTGATTTTTATTGCATCTTTTCGTTTCCCCTCCTTCATTTTCTGGCCATCGGAGCTAAAACAATAAAATTCGATAAATAAACTTTAGTTTTTTTATGTATTTTTATGCAGTATACATATATGCATGAACATACATATGGGCAAATCCTGCGTTACATTCGTACGCATTTTCGGATTGAAATATAACAATTTTTGGTCTTTCAAAAGACATACCTTCAAGATATACACAGTGTTTAGTGGGATTTGAGTGTACTTTCGAAAAATTTGATCTCAAAGTATTGTTACGCACGCTACAAAAAATGGAAGTAGCTTTGAAGGTTGAAATGAAATGAAATACCTAAAAGAAAGATGAATATAAGAGAATTCTAAAATAACTTATATACAGCCAAAAAATGTAGTTTTTTATCAATGGCCGTGAACCCAACGTTACGCACGCTACATTTTTTCCAGTAGTATATATGTAGATAAATCATTTTTACATCTTCGTCAACCGTATTTTTTGTTTGAGCTAGCTACCTCCTCCTCTTTCATATATCGAAATAATTTTTTTTTTATTTATAAAATTATATATCTAGTCTAGTATTCCATAAAAAATAAGTTGGATAAATTTCAAAAAATTTTGGTTGGTGGACTGTTTCTGGGATTTGCCCATATGTTCATATGTATATGTAAGACAATTAGTAAAATTTGTAGGGCACATAAAATCATAATTTGGTTTTATGTTTTCATTCTCTTGCTAGACACCATAGCTACTACAAATAAAAATAAGAGTACTGCGATGGAAAAAGAAAACTATCGCAAGATAATGGGATGATTTCAGCAAATTCCACGTGAAACACACTGGCAGCATTTGAAAAGTTTTTCGTAACCTAAAGGGAACAACAAGTATGAAACTGATCTATTCAAATACTTCCGATATTCAAATCATTGGATTTCCTGATACTGATTGGGCAAATGATAAAGGTAATGAAATTTATGGTTGCTGCGTTTCTTGGTCTTCAAGAAAACAACAAACCGTTGCAATTTAATCAAGTAAAGCTTAGTATATAGTTTCCGATTCCTTATGATGCAATACTTACAAGAAAAACCAAATGAAACAGTTAATATGTACCTGTTCGCCGATGTCGAAGAAATTCATATAAAAAACAAAATTTTAAAAATTGTTTTTGTTTCAAATGTTATTGTACAAAAGAAAGAAGTTCTTCAACATCGGCCAACAGACGCTATATTTGAACAAAATTTGTATTGGTATGACAAATACTTTTGAAAGAAAGCGTGCCAATGAAAAAGTTGCAAAAGGATTTGTAAAAATTAATTCTGTTGGATGAAAAGATAAAGATGCAGACATGTTCACAAAAGCTCTAGCTATAAGATGATTCACTGAAGTTCGTATAAAATTGGGAGAAACTAATCGTCATAAATTATGTTTTTGTAATGAAATTTTATTGAAAAATTTTAACATTCTAATATTTGTAAATATTTATACAGGCTAAAGTTCGTAAATGATAATAATCAGAGAAATATTTGGGCTGTTCACACTATTGTCATATCAGCCATATTGTCATAATGTCTTATTATTTTACAATAGTTTAAAAAAAAAGTTGTTGTGCTTCAAGCAAAAAAGTCATATAATAATAGGACATTTTGAGGTATGTTTATGGTTTGTCATAAAATAACAGTAGAAATCTTAGTCGAGCAGTTGCAACTCCTTATTCGAGCCGGCGATAATATTTACAAGTCGCCGATACTTTTAAATAACACAAGAATGAAAACAAGGCAAATTCATTACCAGGTATATGCATGATCAAGGCGAATTAATTATAAGGTGGGTGCAGTGGCGAATTCACGGTAATTTATACATTACCTACACTGTCAAATTTGTTACATATTTTCCGGCTCCATTTTATTGTAATTTTTTATGCATGGAGAATTTTGATATTGTTATGAGTCAGACCTGATCAACCCTCCTACATGAACATTTCGCAACTTGTTAACACAAACAGTCACCAGTTCATTGACTTGATCAGTGCATTGACTTGACCAATTGTGCAACTGTTTGCGTTGATAAATTGCGAAATGCCCAAAAGCTTACTAAGCTATTTTTATTAAATACAAACTGGGTCAGAAGAATAGTAATAAATAGCTGAGTAAGAATAATTGTGCAACATTACAATGTTAAAGAATAATAATTATTAAATACTAATAAATAGCTGATTAAGAATAATTGTGCAACATTAAAATATTAAAGAATAATTATTGAATAGTAATTAAGTATAAATAAGCTAGGTTTAAGAAATAGAAGATCAGTTGTAAAAGCAAACAGTTGAAAAAGCAATCAGTTGTAAAAGAAGACAGTTGAATACAGTTGTAAAAACAAAGAGTTGTAAAGTTAATATTTATAGAATTTGAGTTTTATAATAATAAAGTTGAAAGATAAAAAGAAAATAATAGTGTATTAATTTTAAACATAACATTTTTGGCTCAGCCGGTAGTTCAATTTGCAGAGCACAGGTTTGATACCTTTCGACCAGGAAAAAAGTATTGTGATATTAGAAAGCTATTTTAGCTCAATTTAATTTCATAATACATAATCCTTGTTAAAAGGACTCGTTGTTTTTTTTAAGCTAATAGCACCAACTTCTAAAGGTTTTAATTAGCTATTTTAGCTGCCTTAAGTTGTATCGATTCTATTGGTAAACTAAACAACGACCAAACAAGCTACTCGAAGCAAATGGGACCAGTATATTTGGTAATTAATTTAATAAAATTTTTAAATTGTGTTATTTAAAAGTAAGGAGTAAACACAGGTCGTTGGCAGGGAATTTACATTTACGTGAGAAGATATATTTAAATAGATAGGATAAAAATTTTAGTGAGATTTAAATCATATGGAGGATTTACAAGCGAAACTAAAGAGAACACAAGAAGAGTCAAGGGAAATTTTAGAACGAGTGTGGAGTCTTATTAGGTATCTTAACAACACAAAAGAGTATACAGAATTAATTAAGCATAAAATAAGAAGCCAAGGGAACATCACAGAATTCGAGAAGATAGATATTTTGTTAGAAGAATTACAGGGACTGCAGGAACATAAAAAAAATCCAACTATATCAGCGGAAATACAAGAATATTCCCAAGTGAACAGGATCTTGAAGGAGCAAAACGACAGCTTAAAGAAAACCGTTGAGGAAGCGGAACAGCAAATTCTGGAAAGCGAAGAAGAGACGCAAGTATTTAAAGATCTTGTGCAGCGTATTAACCCTAATTTGACTACGGATCAGCTGCAGCAGGCCATTGGGAACAAAAAAGAACTCAGAGATAAAACCCGACAAATCGAAACTCTGAAGGCACATATTCACGAATTGAAGGAAGGCAGAACGAGAAAAGAGATTTCCACTAACAACGTTACAATCAGCAACAACATGACAAGCTTCAGCGAAATTTTGAAAACTATTTCCCATGTGGTACCGATTTTCTATGGAACAGATGGACCAGACCTCAGTACCGAAGCGAATAAATTTATTGAAGGATGCATGTTGGCAAAGGATAAACTAGGGGAAACAGGTGATGTGGTCGACATAATTAGGTGTATAAAAACGAGGCTGTTTGGAAATGCATACAAATATTTACACAATAAGGAATTCGCAACTGAAGAAGCGCTTTGCATGGCTATCCGAGAAAAATTTACGAAGACCAGATCATTAACAGAGGTACAGGAATTAATTTTTAATAGTAAGCAAAGTTCAACAGAAAGCGCGTATGAATTTGGAGAGAGACTAGAGGCACTCCTTAGTAATGCAACAGATCTAATTGCATCACAGTGGCAAGACGTTTCCCATCGAAAATCCATGATAGACCATTGTAACCAATCAGCTGTAAGAAGTTACATAAGAGGCTTACGAGATCCCAAGCTGGTATCAAACTTCATTGGTCACGAAAACAACGAGTTATCTACCCTGCTAAAAATAACCAAGAATGCTCAAAATCTATTGGATACTAGCATGTATTTTCCAAACGTCACAACAGTTCAAGGCGAAGAACCTTTACACGAAACGGGTAAACAACTGGTAAGAGAAGTGCGACAACTATCCCTGAATAAACATAACATTTTTGGTAACAACGGCAGCAGAAATGACAACATAACATTTAGCCACTCCATACCGAACAATAATATACAGAGGAACCAAACAAAATACTGCAGTTTTTGCAATAGACAAGGTCATTCGTTGAGCGAATGTTTTAACAAAAGAAACAGCACCCACTATAATCAAGGCAGATGGCAGGAGTATGCTGATTACAACTCTAGATCCAACCCGCAGAATTTTCCGTTAAATCAAAACAGAGCTCGTATTCAAGGCAACAACGATAGAGAACGACGGTGCTATAGCTGCAATCAACAGGGACATATTTCGTCCAATTGCCCTGGAAATAGTAACAACGGCAGCAGAAATGACAACAATAATAATAGAAGCAATAATAACGGCAATAGAAACAACTACACGCATAGAAACAATTACACGCATAGAAACTATACGAATGATTCGGGAAACGGCCCAGTCAAAATTAACTGACTGGAACGCCAATAAATACAGAGATAACTCAAATCAAACCAGTACTAATCAGAAAGAAAATAGAAAGCCACACTTGGTAGCCGCTCAAGATCAGACATTCAACATTACAAATTTGGATATCAATAGAATAGATATATCAGAAGAACCAGAGAACAGGAACCCGGATACGGAAACAACACAAACCAACAAAGCAACGAAAGAGAAGAAACGCTGCAGTTCACCAAGAAAGCCACGTCGGAGGAAAAATACTCGCATCACCTTGTTGTCTGACACTAGACCCACAGGATCGACGTGTCACGAAAGTAGAGACGTTTTAGAGAAAGTCCTGAATTATATGGCAACGATGTTACATTACCTAATGGTGACATGGAACAATATGAAAATATTAAAATATAATATAAATGACA
Organism: Lypha dubia; assembly: GCA_947311025.1. Taxonomy (NCBI): domain Eukaryota; kingdom Metazoa; phylum Arthropoda; class Insecta; order Diptera; family Tachinidae; genus Lypha; species Lypha dubia. The sequence goes on along the minus strand of OX371260.1, from coordinate 99,402,370 downwards.
AGTTAAAGGGAAAATCGATCTGCCGCGCTAGTAGGGAAATTTTAAATAAATTCCTGAATTATATGGCAATAATGTTGCACCACGTAAATGTGGCATGGAGTAACATAAAAATCATAAAATATGATATAAAAGACAAGGTAAAAGGAAAAAGGAACTTCCTACGATATAGACGGAAGAGCTGTAATACTAGTAACGGAGAACGCAGGACAGATGATGCATACATAACTTTTCCTTGTAGAGAAGCAAGAAAAGAAACACTACTATTGTTGGTGGACTCGGGAGCAGATACTACACTTATAAAGACTGAGGCTTTAGCACCACACATAAAAATCAACACAAATGAGCGGAAGACGTTGTTAGGAGCATTTGGAGGGAACATAAGTACAGAGGGAACCATAACGGTAAATCATAAAAACCATAGACACACTTTCTTTAAAAATGCACATAGTACCAAAGGGTAGCAATTTGCCGGCAGATGGGCTACTGGGCAGAGATATGATGTGGAATAAATCAATAATGGACACAATTACAAAAAACGTGAAATTTTTTGAGAGCCAGCAGGAGATAGCTTCCTTACCAATTATTCCGGAACCACCACAGTTATATATAGCAGAAAAAACTGCTATCAAGGGTCGCTGCCAGGGAGTTGTATCAGCAATAACAACAGCAAAGGGAGAAATAATAGTAAAAAAGCAGAAATCATGCCAGAGGTCTTTGTGGGGGAAACCCTAACATCCATCAAAGAGGGAACAGCATTCATTCCTATCCTAAATACCAACGATTTTACGATAAACACAGACCACAAAATAAAACTGAATTATGAGAACCCCGAAAACTTCAGAATAGAATCAACGGCAAACATAAATACCACAGGTACCACGGACAATACGGCGAGAACAGAATTACTATTGAAAACATTACAGCTTAGCCCAGATTTGAATCCGGAAGAGCGGGGCTCGATCGAGAACATCTTGAAATCATACGACGACGTGTTTCATCTATCCGGGGATAACCTAACGTACAGAAATGTACTCAGCCATAAGATACCAACCGACCCCAGGCAACCTCCAATTAATACTAAGCAATATAGGCTGCCTGAGGTCCACCGAAATGAAATTAATAGACAAGTAGGACAGATGATCAAAGATGGAATCATCACACCCAGCATTTCACCTTGGAATTCCCCAATTCTGTTAGTACCCAAGAAGGCAAGAAAGGGCGGAGAGATGCACATTCAGAAACTGGAGTCAGTTGATGGTTACGCTGAAATACACATGGGGTCGGTAAAAATAGCCTCAAAATTTGAATACATCCTACATCACATCGATATCCAACAAATAGCTGACTCTGTCAGCGAGGTCCGCCTTAACCTACCAAAGATACTACCGATTCCCTATAGGGAACTCATCATAAAAGAACTCAGTGAAATTGAGAACGGCATTCATACACTACTGCCAGGCCGCGTAAAACGTGGTTTGCTGAACATTGGAGGAAAGGTGATGAAGTGGCTCTACGGCACACTAGATGAGGAGGACCGGCAACTAATAAACCAACATTTCGAGGTGATTGACGCTAACGGGCACCAAATCATCGAACAGTCAAATCAACAGGTCCACATAAACAATAGATTCAATACGTCAATTAACCAGATGGTGGAAGCAATAAATGAGAACAGAAAGACTCTGAACAGCTTGACTCAGATCAAGCAGGAATCAGAGCTCCAGCACTACCGCGACGTTGCGATTTTCCAGCTTTTCAAACTCATGGAGATGAAAAGCCAAGTGAAGACCGTACAAGAGTCCATCGCACTAGCGAAAATGAAAATTTTCAATCCAGCACTATTGACCATTGAAGAAATCCAGGAGTACAAAATAAATGTGGAAACTATACAAGACATGCAGATGGGAGTAGCATTACATACGCATAGCAGCCTGATGTTCATAATCAGATTGCCCATCGAAACCATGAGTTTAAAAAAATCCCTAATAATACCCATTCCAAACGACAGCCACCACCAAATAGATGCCGAAAGAGAATACGTAGTGAGGAACGACAAGGGCGTTTTCGGGTACAAAGGTGAAAGAGATTTCAAAAGCTTAAGTCAACCGAAAATATGCGTTTTCAGAGGAAAGTGCAACCTGATCCTACACGAAGCAGAAACCGTAGAGCTAATAGAAGAAGGTACGATCGTAGTCAGCAATGCAGACAAAACACCAATGTCAACAAACTGCGACGACCGACGTTTAAACCTCACTGGAACCTACCTGTTTTCGTTTTACAATTGCAGCATAACAATAGGTGACCAAACCTTCGTTAGCCATGTCATAGATGTAACCCAGAAGTTTCTGTTAGTAAGAGGTAACAACAATGTGGCCACGGAAATTATACCTACCTTGGAGAATCTACACATAAAGCAGATCAGCAACATCAACACGATCCGGGAACTGAAATTCCAGCAGAATGTTTTGAATAACATTACGTATACAACAATAATCGTTATTACGACAGCAGCAATAATAATCATATGGGTGTTATGCAAACGACATAATCAAATAAGGGTCAAAATAAACAATGAATTCCCGGAACGTGGCCCAGAGTTGAATAGAATTGTGGGAAACCACTTACAGGACCAGAATTCCCCCACTTTTGAAGTATCCAAATACACGTACCAACATCAAGACCAACAACTACAACAACAGCAACAAGCTCCAATAGATTTAAACTCAGAACACACCAACTACATTTAAGATTTAGAATAAAAATCTTCTGACCCAAGGAAAACCATACATTGAGAAAACATCTATAATTGGATGTTTTCTTCCGCAAAGGGGGAGGCATGTTATGAGTCAGACCTGATCAACCCTCCTACATGAACATTTCGCAACTTGTTAACACAAACAGTCACCAGTTCATTGACTTGATCAGTGCATTGACTTGACCAATTGTGCAACTGTTTGCGTTGATAAATTGCGAAATGCCCAAAAGCTTACTAAGCTATTTTTATTAAATACAAACTGGGTCAGAAGAATAGTAATAAATAGCTGAGTAAGAATAATTGTGCAACATTACAATGTTAAAGAATAATAATTATTAAATACTAATAAATAGCTGATTAAGAATAATTGTGCAACATTAAAATATTAAAGAATAATTATTGAATAGTAATTAAGTATAAATAAGCTAGGTTTAAGAAATAGAAGATCAGTTGTAAAAGCAAACAGTTGAAAAAGCAATCAGTTGTAAAAGAAGACAGTTGAATACAGTTGTAAAAACAAAGAGTTGTAAAGTTAATATTTATAGAATTTGAGTTTTATAATAATAAAGATGAAAGATAAAAAGAAAATAATAGTGTATTAATTTTAAACATAACAATATCGTAGGTAATGAATTCGCCGTTTACACAAACAAATTGTCTGTTGTTTGCTTTGTTATTGAATTATTGTAGTCGTAATGAATTTGCCTTTTACACGAATATTAAATTAAAATGGCGCCCGAAAATATGCAACAAATTTGGCAGTATAGGTAATGTATAAATTCGCGTGAATTCGCCACTGCATCACCCTTATAATTAATTCGCCTTGAATGGAAATCACCCCTATCGTGAATAATTTTCCACATGAAATTTTTTCACTTTTCACGTATTTGCAATCGTGAACAACTCGCATGAAAAAATTTTATTCAGTCCAGAATAACAACGTGAAAAATGTTCACTGAAAAAAATTCCCCGTATCGTGAATAAATATTTCCCTCGGAATTTTTCACTTCTCACATTGATATTTTCACTTTATTTTTGATGGGGAATAGAACAGAAATTATATGTATTTCTTCTTATAATTCGAATATTAAAGCTTAAAAAGTTTATTTTAATGAAAAGATCTGATAGTAAGGCACAAACTGATTTATTCCTCAACAAAATGCAAAAAAACAGGTCGATTGCCTGCAGATTTGTGAAACTTTAATTTGTTGGCATTTTTTCATTTTGTTGGCTTTCCAAAAAGTAGCCGAATTATTTTACCACATAAAAGTTAGAATGCAATAAACAAACGGAGCAACCAAACTAAAGCTCCAAAACTGAATATGTATTTAACTTTGATTTTTGAAGTTTTCTTTAAAATAAATATGTCCGTGTATATTTTTGAACAAAAAGTTGTATGATTTTTTATTTTTTTAATCTTCTTCCCTTTTTTACATTCACTAACAACTGATAGCGGGAATAATTTTTCACGGGAGATTCACGATACCATTTTTCCCTTCGAGTGGAATTAAAATTTCACGTGAACAAAAATTTCAATTCTTATTCACGATAGGGGTGATATGTTTGTGTAACTGATCTGCCTGGCAGCTTGTGAACGTTTTTTCACTTGCCGCCGTCCAAAAAAATAGTTCAGCTCATGTTACCGGCAGCAGCTGCTTTATATTATATTTATTTTAGCAAGTTCGTATAGATAAAAAAATATTTAAAATTGTAATTAATAATGGACTTTTTAGAAAATTTATTGTTTTCTTTATTAACAATTAAAAAACAATTACATTTAAGAAAAGTAATATTATCAGGCTCAAGTTCAGTTTTATTGAATAAATGAAAATTCAAAATTACTAAGAGTTTTTTTATGTTGGAAAATATTATTATTTATATCCAATCAGTTTTTAGCAGAACGTATCAGTACTGATTTCAAGGCCGCTACACCTCTCACCAGCGTTCAATTGTCTATCTTTACAATTTTCGTAGTATCCACTTTACGAAAATTGTAAAGATGGACAATTGAACGCTGATGAGAGGTGTAGCGGCCTTGAAATCAGTACTGATACGTTCTGCTAAAAACTGATTGGATATAAATAATAATATTTTCCAACATAAAAAAACTCTTAGTAATTTTGAATTTTCATTTATTCAATAAAACTGAACTTGAGCCTGATAATATTACTTTTCATATATACATCAATATAAGTTCAAATAATAATTACGTTTATTCGTAATAATAATAATATAAAAACATTTACATTTAAGACAAAATGCAAACGAATGCGCAATAATCCGACTAAAAATGGAGTGTTGTTAAATGTTTATCAGCTGGCACAATTATGACATAGTACACTTATTTATGACGGGATGTTCACATTTGTCATATTTTGGTGTGCTATTATTTTATGACATTTGACATATGACTACAGTGTGAATACCCCAATTAAGTAGACATTGTTAACATATTTCCCTAGAAGCCACTAAACCTCGTCAGTATTCATGTGCAAAGGGTTTAACCAAAAGTTAGGTAGCTTCGTTGAATGTGATTACATACTCCATTTATACACAACTAGCCTATCCCGGTGTACTTCGCTACCCCGCCTCGTTATAAAATAAAATTAAAAGTATTTATATATCCTATTGTGAAAATTTAATGACGATCGGTCCAGTAGTTAAGACTATATTACGATTTTTAATTTTCCTAAAAAGGGGCGTGGTCCCACCCACTTTTCTCCTGGTACGTATTCCATATGTACCAAATATCATCGACGTAGGTCAAAAAATGCCCAAAATATGGCGATTTAAATTTTTGGGTTATATGGGCGGTGGCACGCCTCTTTGTCCAATCAAAACTTCATATAGCTTATTATTCCTTCCAGACTCACAGTAACATGCTGTGAAATTTTCAAAAAGATAGGTCCAAGGGTTTGGTTTTCCCTAAAAGGGGCGTGGTTCCAACCACTTTTCTCCTGGTACGTATTCCAAATTATGCCAATACCACATGTACCAAATATCATCGACGTAGGTCAAAAAATGCCCAAAATATGGCGATTTAAATTTTTGGGTAATATGGGCGGTGCCACGCCTCTTTGTTCCATCCAAACTTCATATAGCCTTTTATTCCTTCCAGAGTCACAGTAACATTCTGTGAAAATTTCAGGAAGATCGGTGCAAGGGTTTGGTTTTCTTAAAAAAGGGGCGTTGTCCCACCCACTTTTCTCCTGGTACGTATTTCAAATTATGCCAATACCACATGTACCAAATATCATCGACGTAGGTAAAAAAATGCCCAAAATATGGCGATTTAAATTTTTGGGTTATATGGGCGGTGCCACGCCTCTTTGTCCAATCCAAACTTCATATAGCCTATTATTCCTTCCAGAGTCACAGTAACATTCTGTGAAAATTTCAGTAAGATCGGTCCAAGGGTTTAGTTTTCCTAAAAAGGGGCGTGGTCCCACCCACTTTTCTCCTGGTACGTATTCCAAATTATGCCAATACCATATGTACCAAATATCATCGATGTAGGTCAAAAAATGCCCAAAATATGGCGAAGTTATTTGATAATCAATTATTGTGGCGGGCCATTTGCAACGCCCTACCGCCCCCCCCCCCCACCCCCGTTCGATCCGACAAACATTTTCTAAAAACAAAAAAATATTCTGCAAAATGAATTTTGAAAATTGATCCACAAATGGCGAAGTTATGCTCACTTTACATTATAAAATCTGTTAAAAACTACGTGGTAGGAGTAACATAATTGAAAAAAGTGGGCGTAAAAGTGGGTGTGGTTGAAAAAAAAAGGTAGCCTATAATTCATCCGAGAGTTCCAGTTAAATACTGTGAAAATTTCAGGAAGATCGGTCCAAGGGTTTGACCTCCTATAAGGAACAAACAAACAAACAAATAAACAAACACACATTCGGTTTTATATATTAAGATTACAAATACAAATAAAATAGGCGACTTATCACTACTAATAGATGCTAGCTGGGGAATTTTTTATTTATTTTTATTTATTATCATATACTAAACATTACAGTGCTGCCAGCGAATTATATCCAACAATGCCCAATCTCCTGATTTTTTGTTCTACTTAAGACAAACTTTTTTGGTTTGAACTTAAGTATATTTTGATTAATATTCGTTTTGAACATATAATTAGCACAGGCCCTTGCTTTTTTGTATATTTATATTAATTGTAATATTTTTTAAATGACTACGAATTGCTTATTATTAATATTTGTTAATACAGGCTAAAGTAATCAGTAATCAGAGTAATATTAAGTAGACATTGTTAACATTACTAACATTCTATTCGAACTCTTATCAAATAAATATATGTATGTCTAACTACTTAATTATATAACATCGGAAGTCAACACAAGCTTATTTGCCCTTTATACGTCAAGCAGACGACACTCACACACATGATTGATGTGTTTTATTTATTGTCTCCAGTAGTGCGATTCTGTAACTTTTAAACAATAACAATACTTGTTATATTGTCAACTTATTTATTTCTTTGTACTAATGATTTTGAGATTCTGTAACTAGCAGTAAGCAACGTAAAAAAATTTAGGTTAGGTGGCATCTCTGTTAATAGAAGCGAATAGAACAAAGAAAAATTAGAAAAAAAAACATTTAATGTTTATAATTTTAAGAAATATACATATGTTAAATTACATGTTTGAACACTGGATATATTATTATGTGCCATTGATGACATACGACTTGATTTAGAGGAAAAAGTGCTCGAAAATTGAGTTCATTAAATTCGTTCATGCAGAAGAAGTCGTGGAGGCCATTGGAATGACGTTTTATTTAGAACTTAATTGTAAATTTTCAATTTCCTTAACAATAAGTGTTATATATTAAGTACTCATTGGTCACAATGGCAACACTAAGTATTATCACGTTTTCCTCTTTGTACTAATTTAACTTTACATTGTCATTTATATTATATACTTATTCTTTGATCTGAATAAAGTCACTCGTTTATTAAACTTGAACAAAGACATTACATTCTTCGTTGAGTTTCATCGTAAAGTCCCACGTGCAATAAAAGAAATAATTATATATGTATTTAACCTGTGAATTTCGCAGCAATTTAGATTTTAAATAGTGTTTTAAATAAAATCACTTGTAAATACATATATAAAAAATATGTCTACACCATCAGAAAATCAAAATGCAACTTCTGGTGCAACAACAATAGTAGCTTCCAATGTTCGGGAACATTCATACCGGAGCGGGACTCATGGTTCTTATGGAAAGAACGTTTGGATATTCACTGCTGTGAAATAAATTGCACAGAAGATAAGGTCAAAAAGGCGATTTTATTAAAATCGATTGGCGCGTTGCCTTACAAGTTGCTACACACTTTATGTAGTCCAAATTCACCTGTACTGAAAACTTATAAGGAGTTGTGTGAAATAATGAAGACTCACTACACTCCGCCTGTAATTGTGTTCAGTGAGAGAAAAAAATTTCATGCTGCACATAATGGTGAAGATTAATCTGTTACTGAGTGGTTTGCTCGAGTCAAACAACTTGCGCTTAATTGCAGTTTTGGGGCTGATTTAAATACATTTATCTTAAATCAGTTTATAATGGGTTTGAATGGCAAGCTCTTTGAAAGGATGTGTGAGGGGAGTCACACGCTTACTATTGATGATGCTTTAAAAAAAGCGATGATTATGGAGACAAAATTTTCGTTAAAAATAACATCAGAGGAGTCCAGCGTGAATTTTGTTAGAAAAAGTGGTGCAGTGTAAAAATGCAGAAACATGCAGGGCTGTAACTGTAAAAAAACTAACAGCGATTTCAGGTTTTCAGACAGTAGCAGAAGCAATAATATGACTTATAACGGCAGTCAAAGTCACAACAAAAAAAATAAGCAAGCATGTACGCACTGTGGTTGGCGTAATCACGAATTACATGCGTGTATGTAAATTTAAAACTATAAATGTAATTCGTGTGGTAGAAGTGGGCACTTGGCAAATGTTTGCCATTTAAAGAAAAAATCTGTAAATTACGTATCAAATATAGAAAATGATAATAATTCTTGTAAAAATAATAACGATTTTAATTTTTCTGTTTATAGTGTGACTGGTGGAGAATCAACCAAGCTTTACTCGCTTCCAATAAATATTGATGGCATAATCACTGTAATGGCCTGTGATACAGGTGCTCCCTGCCATTTAATTTCTGCAAAATTTTATAAAAAGATCTATGGTAATAAACCGCTTCCGCAATGTCATGTTCCATACATAGGCTATTGTGGTGATCGAATTAACTGCCTGTTCGCCGATATCGAAGAAGTTCTTTCTTTCGAACAATTATATATAAAACAAAAACAAAATTTTTGAATTTGTTTTTGTTTCAAATGTAATTGTTCGAAAGAAAGAAGTTCTTCGTTATCGGCGAACCGGCACTAACATACTGGGTGAGTTTGATGCAACGATTCGTTATCGTGGTGTTTCTAAAGTGATTAAAGTAGTTGTTTTTGATCACAAGAAACCTAGCTTGTTAGGCCGTTCGTTTTTAAGAGCTTTTAACTTTGAGTTAGCTCAGATAAATATGGTGAAATGTGGTGACTTTTCAATAATTGTTGAAGAGTTAAAGAATGAGTTTTCTGAAGTTTTTGATCAGCAGTTAGGAACTTATAAACCGAACAAAGTCTCACTTCCGATTAGTAGTAATGCAATACCAGTTTTTTTAAGCCTCGCCCAGTTCCTCTGGCGTGGAAAAAAGTTACGTGACTTAATAAAAAATAATGTTTTGGAACCTGTTGATAGTTCCGATTGGGGTACACCATTGGTACCAGTACTCAAACCTAATGGTGACTTGCGTATTTGTGGGGACTACAAAGTTACCATAAATAAATTTTTAATTGACTTTAAGTACCCACTTCCTCGTATTGATGAAATTTTTTCATCACAAGAAGGAGGTGAGCTTTTTATAAAGCTTGATCTATCAAGTGCTTACAATCAACTTGAAATTGTTGATCAATCCCAAATGTTATGTACCTCGATTTTTCAAAAAACCATTGAAAGTTTATTAAGGGATATTCCGGTCGTTGTATACCAAGATGACATAACATTGACTGGTCAAAATTTAAATGAACACATAAAAAATCTTAAAACTGTTTTGAATAGGCTAAAGTGTGCTGGTTTAAAGTTAAATATAAAAAAAATGTGAATTTTTTAAATCGAAAATTTCTTATTTAGGATTTGTTATTGACAAAAACGGCTTAAGCAAGAGTAATGAACGCATTGCAAGTGTTCCTTATGCGCCTGTCCCTGAAAACGTGTCACAAGTCAATGGTAAACTATTACGCAAAATTTATAGAAAACTTTGCACAAAAAATGTATCCCTTGTACCAACTACTGCAGCAAAACCAAAAATTTCATTGGACATCCGAATGTCAAGAAGCGTATGAAAATGTCAAAAGGGACATTGCATCGGATAAAGTACTAATACTCGTACACTTCAATCCGAAGTTACCGATAATTTTATCAACAGACGTCTCCAATAATGCAATTGCTGGCGTTCTGTCCCACAAAATTGACGATATGTCAAAACCAATTGCTTTCGTTTCAAGATCACTATCTAAAAGTGAGCGTAAATACAGTACAATTGAAAAAGAGGCTCTTGCAATCGTGTTTTCTGTAACAAAGTTAAAACAATACTTGCTGGGAAATCAATTTTTTAAACGGACCACAAGCCTTTATTATCAATTTTTGGTGAAGGCAAGTTTTTGCCTATAATGGCAGCAGCTCGTATGCAAAGATGGGCACTTATTTTGTAAGGTTTTGATTATACAATCAAATATGTGAAAGACACTTCCAATGATGCTGACGGTATATCAAGAATGCCACAGTTGGAACAAAACGTATTTGAAAATGTTGAGGACAGCTCTTATATAAATTATATTGATAGACAAAATCCTTTATATTTATGCTATAAGGATATAGCCAAGGAAACCAAACGTGATCCAATTTTAGTAAAATTTAGTGAAGCAATTCACAAAGGAGTTGTTACTGACTTGAAGGGTGAACAATTTGATGCCTTTCGAAGTAAAAGCCTTGAACTTACTATCGAAATGGATTGTGTAATGTGGGGGTATAGAGTTGTAGTTCCACAAAAACTTCACAAGGTCATACTTGATGAGTTACATGCATCTCACTTAAGCATTGTGAAAACAAAGACGCTGGCTCGTTCTTACGTCTGGTGGCCCAAAATAAATGAAAATATTGAAAAATTGATAAAAAATTTCTATCCTTGTCAAAAGACTCAACCAAATCCTGAAAAAAGTTTACTAATTCCCTGGACACCGACAGGCTCAGTTTGGAGTCGAATTCATATAGACTTTGCGGGTCCAATAAAAAATCAATATTTTTTAATTCTATAGTCTATACTTATAGACTCTTACTCTAAGTGGATTGAGGTATTCACTACGAAGCAAATAACTTCTGCGTTCACAATTAGCAAAATAAGGGAACTGTTTTGTCGATATGGGCTAGTTGACACACTTGTAAGTGATAACGGTCGACAGTTCACTTCGAAAGATTTCACACAGTTTTTATCCAATAATCACATAAAACATATATTAACTGCACCGGGACATCCTGCGACAAACGGCCAGGCAGAAAATTTTGTTAAAACATTAAAAAAATCAGTTAATGCTTGTTTAGAGGTTGATAATAATGGTAATATTATTGACAATATTATCAACAGGTTTTTGTGTGATTATCGTAATGCTAAACACTGTGTTACTGGCGAAACGCCTGCGAAATTATTTTTTGGCAGGCCTTTGAAAACGCGATTTAGCTCATTAAAACCTCCTTTAGTAAAAGATGTAATATTAGAAAATCAGGAGAAAACTGTCGCAAATTATAAGGGAAGGCGCAATACAGAATTTAGCAAGGGGCAGAAAGTTTTGATTCGTGATTACACGGATCCAAACAAGCCAAGCTGGTCCCCTGCAGAAATTAAAGAAAAAATAGGCGACAGATCGTATCGTTGTATCATATCTCATAACAACAGGGAAATAAAAAGACATTTAGATCAAATTAGAAGCACGAATATGTTAAATACTGATGTTGTTGAAGTGGGAGAACAAGCCAATGATAGAATCGAGCCCACATTTGATTTGGAGGAGCGAGATGAAGCTCGATCGATTGCCCCTGGTAACGATAAGCAGTCAACTCCTAACAGTTTGTATCAAACTAAAAAAAAAAAACGTTACGACCACGTCGTGATGGAAGAGTAACTAAAGATAAAATGAAAGAGAAATAAATTTTCATCAAAATATATATATATACATATATACAGTAGTTCACGGATAAATGCTTCACGCTTAAATAGTTGTCAAAACCAACATTTTCCTCGATCTATTTAATTTGTGCACATATTTTTCTGTTAAATGAATCCCGCTTTACTGCGTTTCACTCATATATAGGTCATATATTTCATAAAAATAAATTATTTATCACGCAGACTTTCACGGTTAAATGCACAAATAGAATTTAAAATTGGCAACCTTGTAAATTGTTTGTTTAAAAATACCACACTTTAAAATTGATAAACTATCCGAAAAAAACGTCAAAATGAAAATAAGTCATCAAATTTGGCAAGCTTGTTTTATTTGTTTACAATTATTTAGTTTTCATCACAATGTCTACGAAGAAAGTGCAGCTATCGTTGAAACAAAAAATTCGGATTTGTGCAAAAATTAAAGAAATTTCTAAAGACGAAATATGCAAAAAATACGGCTGTTCGCGATCGACTGTAAATCGAATTATTCAAAATGAAAAGGTATTGTTGGAAAAGTGTAAAACGAGTAACGTGAGTTCCAAACGGGATCGCAAAAGCAATTACCCTGAAATAGAACAGGCAGTTTTTCTTTGGTTTAACCAAATGCGGCAGTCGGGCGCAATTGTTTCTGGTACCATGGTTATGGAAAAGGCAAATCAGTTCGCTGTTCAAATGAAACAAAATTTTACCGCAAATACAGGCTGGCTATGGCGTTGGCAGAAACGTAATGGCATTACTTTAAAAAAGACACATGGAGAAGGCTCCTCTGCCGACGATGTTGGAGCCAGTGCATTTCAACAGCTGCTTCCAAATATTTTAAAATATTACGAGCCGGAGAATGTGTTTAATGCTGACGAGTGTGGTTTGCTGTTTAAAGCTTTGCCAACTTCAACTCTTACCAGTAAGAGGCATCAAATTAAGGGATTTAAAAGCTCTAAGGAAAGAATAACGCTTACATTTATCTGCAATGCAACCGGTGAATACAAAAATGTGTTTGTAATAGGGAAACCGAAAAATCCTCGCTGCTTCAAGAATAAAACATTGCCACTCAAATATTTTTCACAACCGAAGGCCTGGATGACTCAAGAAATATGGCAGAAAATCCTTTTTTCGTTCAATGAAGAAATGTCTCGAAAGAATCGCAAAGTAATCTTGTTTATTGACAACGCTGCACCACACAAGCAGACTGATTTATCTCATGTTCGAGTGGAATACTTGCCTCCTAACACAACACCGATAGCACAGCCTCTTGACCAAGGAATAATTAGATCATTTAAAGCATATTATCGTCAAAATATAATTTGGCGGCAATTGGCGGCAGTCGAAGGTGGAAAAACTATTAATGATTTTAAAAAAACTATCACTCTTTTGCAAGCTTTGCATTTAATAAAGCGTGCTTGGTGGCTGGTAAAACCAAGTTGTATTCAAAACTGTTTCAGAAAAGTAAGAATTGCGACACTGTCATTGACTGTTTTTTTTTATTACAGATTTTATTTTTAGTGCAAGTTTGATAACGGTTCTGACAATCGAAGCGAACCACAAGAGGAACTAATTGAAATAGTTGAAGCACCGGAGACTAATGAATCTTCACAAGAATATGAGCATTTTTTAACTTTTGATGATGATTTACCTTGCTTTGGCCAGCTAACGGATGAAGAAATAATTGCGGATATTAATCATGACGTAGTGCCTTTATCTAGTGAAGAAGAGGAAAGTGATGATCCTATAGAAGATTACTCTGTACTGGATGTTTTGAAGTCGGTTAATGTTCTTCGTAATACTTTTATGCCAGATAATAAATTTATGCACGAATTAGGCGAAATGGAAGACTACTTCTTGAAAAAAAAAATCTGGAAACTTTATGCAGACAAAAATAAGTTACTTTTTTAAAAAAAAGTAGATTAATTAAAAAAGCTTTGCTTTTCTTGTAAAATGTATGCATGTATGTATATATAGCATACATACGTATGCATATACATATGTACGTTTCTTTGACGTACAATTTATGTTACATGCACATGAACTTAAATCTGTTGCCTTAAAGATCAATTTGTGAAATTGTTTTTTTAGTTTTTAAGATGTTTTGCTTGAATTGTTATGTTTTACTTTAAAATAATTTTATTTTTTGTTTTATTGAATTTAACAACAAATTAGAAATCGATGATCTCTTATATTTAAATACATTTTTGTTTTTTTTTTTTTTTTTTTAGTAAGTACGAAAAGGGATAGAATTTGTTTTTGAAGCACGCACTTCAGAGGGAATTCTGTTAAATGCGTTGGTAATGCAAATAACCATGATTCTTTTAAATGCGCCGGTAACGCACTTAACCGTGTTTTTTTAAAGCTTTTATCGTTTAAATGCGTTGGGCTTAAGACATTTTCACAAACGCATTTATCCGTGAATTACTGTATATACAATATGAATTATAAAATCTAATTACACAACATTGAATTACTTCATAAGATTGAATTAATATATATAAAATAAGAAAATTTACTTTACTAAACCTATTGTTAGTATTGAAACAACTGAGGGGATAGCGTGTTAGATATACAAAATTATCATATTTCGAGCAAAAAAGGAAAAATTTAATATTTATACATCCCTTTTTCAACAGCAGTGGCTGAATAGAAACGAACGTTGTTTTTCAGAAAAAGCCACTAAACCTCGTCAGTATTCATGTGCAAATGCTTTTTCACTACTTGTTAGGTAGCTTCGTTGAACGTCATTACATACTCTATTTATACACAATTACAAATACAAATAGAATACGCGACTTATTTCTACTGGATGCTAGCTGGGGAATTTTTAATTTTTTTGTTTTTATATTAAACATTACAGTGCTGCCAGCGAATTATATCCTACAATGCCCTATCTCCTGATTTTTTGTTCTACTTAATGCAAATTTTTTTAAACCTCGTCAGGTTTAGTGGCTTTTACCGAAAAACAACGTTTGTTTCTATTCAGCCAGTGCTATTGAAAAATCTACAAAAGGGATGTACGTATATAATTTTGATATTTGTGTAAAATAATGCAAAGTGCTTCAAAGTGCTTTCCATAATACGGTTTTTCTTTCGATTCGAATCGAAATACATAATAACCCCAGAACTGTTAAATAGGATACAAAATAGAAATTTATTATTTGGATACAATTTATATTCCCCTTCAGCACTTAATAGTATTGCAGTTCAGACTTTTCGGGAAAACCTACCTGAACCAACAATGACTATGATATTTGCTAGCAATCCTAGTAATATCGAGGAAGCGTACAAAATTATTAGAGAGGCAGGACAACTCAACTACACTGCAACAAAAAATAGGAACAATAGGTATAATAATTACAAACAACATAACGAACAAGTCCTACTGACAAACCCTAATAATCAACTGTTTAATTCGAATTATAACAGAAATAACAACAATGGCTCATCGGGGAATTATCATGGATATAGTGGTCAATCAGAAAACTAACATAGACAAAACAATGAACCAGGAAATTACTACACAGAGGGAAAAAAGGCGTTCTAAAATTGTAAACGGCTGGTATCAAATTGAGAACAAATCGTGAACAATATTTTGTTAACTTTCGGTATGAAATCAAGCTTAATATGTTATCAAATAAAGAAAAAATGGTACAAAAATACCATAAGTTAATAAATTAAGAACGATCTGTTATCAAATATATAACGACATGGTATCAAATTAAGAACAAAATTGCCATAAATACCATAATGTTATCAAATCAAGAACATATGGTATTACATCAATAACGATGTATTCACATCAATAACGAAGTGGTATCAAATTATTAACAAATTGGTATTTGGCAACTTTAAGTAATTTGATGCGTCATTTGTGAAAATAATATGAAGGTAAGTCAGTTTTACTTTTAGAAAATTTTAACTAATGTTAATACATGTTTATTATTTTAGGATTATTACTTTATTCCAAGGAAAGGAAAATATAATGCTGGTGGGAAATTGTTTTTTAAGTATAAAAATGTGTGTTCGAAAAGAAGAAAAGTTTTAAATTCCACTCAAGATGACAGTCCCACAACAAGCCATGCTTGTAACAGCGAAGCGGTAGAGTTTGATGAATCAATTTCTATTGCGTTAAAAACCTCACTCAACAGAGATTGTGCAGACTGGAAAGAAGTATGCGATAAATGGAAAAAGACATTTCATTTACGTCAAAAAGACATAAAAAAGGCTTGAATTTTTTCAGGCTTGGTCGAAATTGTCTGATTCTAGAGCACCGGAAGTGGTAAATATTTATTGCTCCACTTACATATGTATGTATGTGCTTATTTATGCCAAATAAATGTATCTAAACTTTTTTAGATAAATATTGACTTCGAAATTATGCACCCAAGCAAGAGCCATTTGCTGTTTTCAAAATGGGATATGTTCAAAAAAGCTATTCGCCAAATTTACGACAACGATATTCATAGTAATTTCTGTAAGCAATTGCTTTTAAAAATCACAACGTCAACAAGTGCAGGTAAATATTAAATCATATACTTGTACATATATTTTTATGCATATGTTAATATGTTTAATTGTCTTATAGATTCGCAAGATTTCATATATACAATATTACTAAATGCGATTTTGCCTTGTCCATCAAGATTTAAGAACCAAACAGGAAAACTAAATAAAAAGGTAACAATCATTGACTCGCAAGAAAGCTTAGTTTTGAGGTTGACGAATATTAATGATTATGAACGGCAAATTAGTGCAGTCATAAACAAATATTATTCAGCAAGGTTAACAATACAACCATTTATGATCGTGGAAGGCGTAACCGATACAGATCTCAAAGGGTTTTATGTATATATTGATTAAATTAAAATCTTTTATTGAATGTCTTGACAACTGCACAGCCATTGCGGTTTATACAAAAATTTTTTTATGATATTGATACTGAATTTGATTTCAAGTCAGCAAAAATTTCTTCTCTTATGTATTCTTTAAATAATAACCAATGACTGCTACATAAAACATTGTACATATGTTACAAATGCCAAAAAAAAATTTGAAACGCCTAATTATTTAATTGTTCATTTTAAAATCGATCATGTTTTATCGACGAGATTGTTAAAACTTCAATGTGTTCAAAACAACTGTAAACAAACATTCACAAAATTTAATTCATTCCAAAAGCATTTGAAAATTAAACATGCAAATGATAAAAATAATAATTTTAGTTATTGTGTAGGAAGTTTATTTTCACAAATGTCTGACATACATGAAAAAAGAGTTATTACCCAAGAGCCCGCAGTTTTTCTTAAAGATATTAGCACAAACCATACGAAAAATACTTTACACAACATAGATAGTTAAAAAAAAAAGCTTTAAGCTTGTCATTAACTTTATATCAAAAAAGTAATATGCATAGAAATCAAGCTGTTGAACTGCAAAATATGGTTTCATCTTTACTATCGTCTATATCAAATGCAATCGAAGAAATCTTAAATACAGATCAAATTGAAGAAGATTTAAAATGCTTAATAAATTTTTGTCGAAATCCATTTCAGGAAATAAAAACCGAATACAGGTTATTTAAAATTTTAAAAGATCTAAATTTATACCAAGATCCGAAAGTATTTACGATTTGTAATGAGATATCTGAAGTTCGAAGTTGGTTACCTTAGGAAAAACATGTATATAAAACCAATTACAGAATTTATTAGTCTCCCGTTTCATTTATACCCATTAAATAATTCAAAATCTTACTTCAGAATAAAGTATGTATATATAAAACAAAAACAAGTTTGAGCTTAATTTTTTATATTTTATTTAATTTTTTATATTTTTTTAATCATTATTTGCGGTCCCTGAAAATTGATATTAAATTTAATTTAATATATAATAGTATAATGATATGATTTAATAAATAATAGTATAATATGTAAATTAAATTTTAATTACAAGTTTAATATAACAAATAATAATATAATGAAATTATAAATTTGTTTGTGTTTAAATCGTAGTTGATACTTAATGGGTTATTTATTTGTATACAAAATGATAACAAGGCGTTCACAAAATAAGAACAAATGGTATTAAAAAAAGAACGGTCCGTTATCAAAATGAGAACCATCGGTAACAAAATAAGAACAAATGGTATCATAATGAGAACGGCCCGTTATCAAAATAAGAACCATCGGTAACAAAATAAGAACAAATGGTATCATAATGAGAACGGTGCGTTATCAAAACAAGAACAAACGGTAACAATATATAAAGGGTACGGTATCAAAATAAGAACATTTAGTTATCAAAATAATAAGAACGGTTGGTAATAAAATGATACCGAGTTGTTCTCAAAAGAGTGATACCAACTGTTATCAAAGTAAGCACAAACGGGCTTAACTCAATTTCAACAACAAATGGTATCAATTTCGGTATTATACTACCGCTTTTTTCCCTCTGTGTACAGACAAAATAATCAATCTGGAAATTATAATGAGAGAAATAGTACTGGATCGAATCAGAGTAAAAATTCTAATAGACCTCAAGACATGGTTCCGATGGAGATTCGGTCTTCAAGCGCAAATTTTTCGACAGAAGCAACAACTTCCCTATATAGTTATCGACTCTCCAATTAGAAGATTATATATTGTAATCGACAGTGGAGCAGAATTTAGTATTTTAGGTGTAGGAGTATGTTCACCGAAATGGAAAATACAAATATCTCTTCAGGCAAGAGCCTTACGGAAAATATTTTTAATGAGACACCTTTGTAGCTTTCCACTCTTTAAAGAATTCAGAGCTGAAAACTATTATTGCGAATTTTTGTAATGCGAACTTAATAACGGATATGTTGGTTTAATAGGAAATAACATATTGATTATTCGAATCGGCAACTTATTACTACAAATGCAACCTTGGCATTGAACAAGGAAGAGGAAATCTATCATAATATATCTTAAAAGGAAAATTTTATCGAAATAGGGAATAGTTTAATAGCAAAGGAAAATTTTATTTCCTATGTGAAAACAGATCACTGGAATGATTTTGAAAAAATATATTAAGGCCAGTTTTGTTACATATTTTAACAAGACATATTTTACGAATCGGGTCAAAAGTCACCATTTACTAATGACATTAAGCATAGGATAAAGACTAGACATGATATGCACATTTATCCTAAAATTTACCGCTATCCGGAAGTGCACAAAGAAGAGGTGAACCGACAAATCGGAGAAATGCTTAAAGACGGCATAATCAGAGAATCAAATAGCCCATATAATAGTCCAATTTGGGTTGTGCCCAAAAAATTAAGTCGTGACAATGTACAAAAGTGGAGAATCGTAATATATTATAGGAAACTGATTGACGTGACGATTGAGGACAGATTTCCCATGTCGAATATAGAAGATATATTTGACAAATTGGGAAACTGTAAATATTTTTCCACTATTGACTTAGCTAAAGGATTCCACCAAGTGGAAATGTATCCTAACAATATTCATAAAACGTCTTTTTCGACCGCAAACGGTCACTATGAATTCTTGCGAATGCATTTGGGTCTTGGCAATGCACTTGCTACATTCCAAAGGTTTATCAATAATATATTACGAGAGTTTATAGACAAAAGTTTCAAAGCTCATCTATTTTTAAACATAAAGGGTAAAACATCTACTGATGAGTTGGTATGGCTACCAACGATATATATATTTTGATATTGCTAACCCGCAAAAAATAAATATAATTTAAAAACATAAATACTTGAGTAAATGCTCAAATAAATGTAAAATTTTATTATTTTTTTTTTTGTTTAAATAAGTAGAATAAATATTTAATATATTAGCAAAATTTTAACATAAAATCAGTCTTTTTTCTTAAAAATCCATAACTCCACAGATTTAATTAAAAAAAGTCACTTATTAGGTTTTTTATTTACTTAATTTCATTAACTTCAACTTAAACATTATTAACTTCAAAATCATCATTAAAATAGACTTCATCGTCGTCATCAATATCGTTTTAACTGTGGGGAAGAATAAGTAACTCCAATATCCTGGCAGTATCATTAGCGAAATTTGAAAATCTTTCGATATTGAATTCAATGCCACTAGAAACAACAATTAATATTGTATGCATATTTTGTATCAATTGTATCAAATCAATTTTTGTAATTTCTGCAGATACTTCAGCATTCTTAAAAACGCCTTGCAGTATTTACATCGTTTGAGTCTCCAAAACCTGCTTTTGGTTGGTGAACAATCAATCCACTTTTATCTCTGAATTCCCTTTGAATGCGTTTTTTTTTTGTATCAGCAATATTTTTTTTATCATCACATCTAGCTTGCCATTTTTTATCGGGAGTTTATATGATAAGCCATGAAGGACAGATAAAACAAACTCCATGTTAAGGTGAGTTTACATGGTAATACAAAGTATTAACACTTTGTAGAATCAAAATATTAGGAAATTCTCTTTGTGTTAAAAGAGAGAACAAAAGTCTGTTGCAGGTATTTTTTATCTTTACACGGATAATATAAATAAAGTCATACGTCTACGCTACGAAATAGCCGGTGGTTACAGTTCTACAATATTTACAAAAACAACATAAATTTGTTTTAGTTGTTTTTGTAATTATTGTATAGAAATGATGTCACATTCAATATATACTCTTAAACCTGCCAATCTTTACTTAAAAAGACACCTCTGATAAAATGAGTATACGTAAGTTTCTAAAATGGTTTAGAAAATAAACATTTACATAACGCTTGTCAGATTTTTTATCCGTATTCTCTCTTACTCATAACGATTTGCGTTTACATGATAAGATTTTTTTCAATTTTTAACATACCGATATACATGTATTACCATGTAACATCTTTTGAAATCATTTTATCAATATTGCTGAACTCTTTACTTGTGGCGCCACATACATACATAGAACTTTTGCGTGGACTTGTGTCTGTAATAGCGTTACAAACTTCACCGCCAATCATCACTAGAATTAGTTCGTGATTAACTTTCTCTAATCTCTCTCCAACTAATACTACGGAATCGACAAGAGCCTTTTTTCAGTCTCTACTCTTGCTTTTTCGAGTTTAATTTCGGTCGTTTTTATCAAAAATTAAATTTTCAGGAGCCTGCAAAGCCTAGTGGAAGACGGTCGAGGATTTTGCCAAATATTTTTTTTTTCAGAAACTAGTTTCAATGGTACAATCGATGTTATAAATACTGAAGAGTCTAAGGCGTTAATATCATGAAAGTCTTTAAAGCCCCACTTAGAGTATATAGTCATTTTAGACAGTTCTTCATTACCTAACACACTCAATTATTAGAATTAATTATTAATTACACTCATAAGCTACAATAATAACAACAATAACAACAAAAGATTATAAAAACAACTTGTTTTTCTGTTTGTATTTTTCACATTGATTTTTACCAACTGGAGTTTTCTCACAAAAACCTTCACAACTCAAAAATCGCACATATGCTCAAATAGGCATTCTGGGATTTATTAGCTAAAATCTCATATTTTAAGAGCATAAAATCATTTTTTCCTGCACTGATCCGCAAAGTTGTTGAAATTTAATGTATATATCAAAAATACCACATTTTTAGAGCAATTTGATTTTTTTTTAAATATTTGTAAAACATTTATCTAAACAAAAAATTATTTTTTATTTGCTTATATACTAAACACTTGCACAGTTCTATCTGTTAATACCAGTTTCCTTAGTTTTTAACTTCTGGTATGTATTGGTAAATATTTTCTTGTTTCTGGTTTAGTAAGTACGAGTATTGTTATTCTGCAAAACAGGAACTGTATGAGTAGATAAAGAGAGAATTAGAGTAACATGTTTGCTTTTATTTGTTTTCATAAAGCAGATAAGAACAAATACTGATGTTTATAATATAGTTATTTGTGGTACTCTGGAAAGTTGTTATATGATAAGAAAATTAAAAACTAATTATTTTTGTAATAACTTTGTAAACATTATATACATTTTTTAATTTTATATGTTGTATATTATTCATTTTTCAAAAAATATTTTTGTAAATTACATATGTACATATTTAACATGAGTTGAAAAGCCGACTAAGCTACGTTTACATTTATCAAATATTTGTCGAAAAAAACGTGACCAAGAAATAATTCAATAATTTATTTCATTTAAATCCAAATTTTGTTTAGTTATTGGTTTGCATTTATTAAAAACTGTATAAAATACCTTTTTGTAAGTTTATTTTTTAACATAAAAACCAAGTTAAATGAGCACAATTAATATTTCTTACATTATGTTACTATTGCTTAGAAATATCTCTGGTACAACAATTATTTTGAAAATATTTGTGGTACAACATTTACTGGAGAATAAAAACAAATACAAACATATACTGGTACAATATCAAAATTCAACTGTTATTGTTTGTACCAGTAACAAGTGTTACAAAACCAAACATAAGTATATGTACAATATTGTGTACTCTTTTTCGCTCTTTCGTAACAATTTTAACAGATATGTATATGGTATATTTTTTTTGCAAATACTTATTGGTATACTTCCGCTTCTTCATTGTGCATTGAAGGAGTAGGCCGTAAGATTCACAACGTATCCCAACGAATCAATATAGAGCTGCATGCATGTTCAGGCAGTTATGCAGACCATTGTATCACCTCAGCCTACAAAATCATTCGACACATCAGATTGGAATCTTCCTGAAAATATTAGTTTAGCAGATCCATGGTTCAATCAAATAGATAAAATTGAAATTTTGATTGGAGCAGAATTTTATCATCAATTAATGCGCACAAAACAGATAAAGATCAACAAGAACTTACCAATCCTACAAAATACAGTTTTGAGTTGGATCGTGACAGGTAATTACAAGAAAAAAATGACAGCGTGCTTACCTGGGCAGTGTTTACCCCAGAACAACAAAAAACAAACCAACTTATTGAAAGTTTCTGGAGGCTTGAAGACACGAATAATACAGCACGAGCATTATCGTTAGCTGAGAAACGATGTGAGGATCATTTTGCCCAAAACGTAAAAAGAAACAAAGAAGGGAGGTTCATTGTTCGCCTACCTTTTGCAGAGAACCCATCCATTCTCGGAAGTTCTAAGACAATGGCTTTCAATCGATTTCTAGCATTGGAAATACGATTGGACCGTAATGCTGAGCTTAGAACAGAATACAACAAGTTCATGCAAGAGAATGAAACTTTGGGACACATGGAAGAAATAAATGAAGACGGCATTCCCGAATTACATTACGTCATGCCCCACCACATCTGAACGAGCTTATGGAACAGCAATTTATCTTCGCTCAACATATAAGGACAAAACTGTAGTAACATGATTGATATGTTCCAAGTCCCGAGTAGCACCCCTTAAAAAACAAACGTTGCCTCGCTTGGAATTATGCGCCGCGGTGCTAGGTGTAGAAGTAACAAGTAGAGTAAAACAAGATCTTTGCCTGCAAAATACTGCCAAC
Source organism: Lypha dubia (assembly GCA_947311025.1). NCBI lineage: Eukaryota > Metazoa > Arthropoda > Insecta > Diptera > Tachinidae > Lypha > Lypha dubia. The sequence goes on along the minus strand of OX371260.1, from coordinate 99,378,837 downwards.
TTTTTTTGGTCAGATTCCAAATTGTTCTTGCTTGGATAAATTCATCAGCAGCATCCTATCACACATTTGTAGCAAACATGATAGCAAAAATTAAAAGTTTAAGCGATTCAAATCAATGGCTACACGTCAGTTCTAAAGAAAATCCAGCTGACGCAATATCCCGAGGACTAGGACCAGAAGCCCTATCACAACACTCAATTTGGTTTTATGGTCCCCTATTTCTCTCGGGACAAAAGAGTGAATGGACAATGGCACATTCACAAATTACCGATATACCTTGTAACGAAGAACGTAAGGTATCGAAGCAAGTCTTAACAATATCAACCTCGCAGCAAAACTATGAAGACAGTATAAACCGGATAAACCATCGCAATCCATTCAAAACTCTTTAACAAACGATCGGTTATGTGTTAAGATTTATCAGAAACTCCAAGACCACAAAGGGCTATCATCCAACCAAAAGAGCGCTCGATGCATATGAAATGGAAGAAGCTATGAACATTATCATCAAGATCGTCCATGCGGCGGAATCCGGGGAAGAGTTGCAAAGACTATCTCACCAAACACATAAATGAAGTCCGTTGGCTTCATTAAATCCATTCTTGCATGAGCATCAGATAATACGTGTGGGTGGTCGCCTGGAGCAATCAACGTTACCGTTCAAAGCAAAGCATCCAGCAATTTTATCACACAATCACCTCATGATAAAGTTATTGATGCACATGCTACACGAAGAAAATCGTCATTGCGGCCCACAGGAACTGTTGGCAGCATCCAGGTCACAATTCTGGATTACGAACGGAAAATCACTAGCGCGTAGTACTGTCCATAAATGCATACGTTGCACCAAGGCTAGGCCAGTGCTTTTTAAACAATTAATGGGGAATCTCCCAGCTGACAGAGTGACACCAGCGCCCATTCATAACTACAGGAGTTGATTACTTTGGCCCGATTCGGATTCATCACAAAATCAGAGGTAAAAGAACAGACAAAGCTTATATCGCAGTGTTTTGTTGTTTTGCAACTAAGGCCGTTCACATGGAGGTCGTGTCTAATCTGTCTACAGACGCCTTCATAGGAGCACTGCGACGTTTCATCAGTAGAAGAGGCCATTGTAAGACATTATACTGCGACAATGCTACTAACTTCGTGTGAGCAAACAACAAAATCACCGAATTAGAAGAATCAATATATTCTAAATCAGCGCAAGAGAAAATTACACGAATATGCAGCAATCAATCAATAAACTTTAAATTCATTCCAGCAAGAGCCCCCCACTTCGGTGGGCTTTGGGAAGCGGCACTCAAATCCGCCAAACATCTCTTACAGCCATACCTAAACAAGAGCGGCAAGCGTTTGTTAGCTCTCAAAAGTTCTCATGCCCATACAATTTGTATGGAGCATCCCGAAATAACGCGGCGGCAACATTTTGCAATTGCAAAATCCGATTTTGACAGCGCTATTAATAGTGAAGTTAGCTGCAAAAGACAAGCACTCATGATACAATGACTACAAGGTAGTCTTACAAGCCCAGCTGACAATTCTTGTAAATTACGTGTTTTTTATTTCAAGTGTTAAATTTTGATTTGTATTTATTTTTTCGTATTTGAATGAATAATTTTTATTTATATTTTAGTCACAGGTTGAAACATGCACACATACACATTTATACTTTTGACTTCTGAGGAATTTTTTTGTTGTGTTTGTTGTAGAGATGCATGTATTATTCGGCTATGAGTATACTATTATAATCAGGGTTGTTATATATTGTAATAACCCTGTTTTTATGACAAAGCGTTGACGCTCTTGTTTAGGTATGGTATTTTAGCGTTAACGCTAGGCGGTAGAAAACGTTCCGCTTTCCGCTCTTGTTTAGGTATGGCTGTTACTGAGAAGCATGTCTACTGCATCACTTACGTATGAGGAATTGAAAAGAATAGTGGTTGAAATAGAAGCCATCTTAAATTCAAGACCATTGATTCCTCTGTCATCAAATTACGATGATCTTCAGGCTCTTACGCCAGGTCACTTTCTAGTTGGTGAACCCTTGACATCAACCGTGGATGCAAATGCCCAATCTCCAAGAATACTGCTAGATGCACGATGGAAAATAACGTCAGAAATCATACACAAATTCTGGAAGGAATGGTCACAAAAATATCTACATGAGCTACAGCAAAGGGGCAAATGGAAGTCACCTTCACCGAACGTTATTGAAGGCATGCTTGCTATCCTCAAAGAAGATAATACTCCAGTGATACAATGGCCATTGGGTAGAATAAGCTAGATTTACAAGGGTGATGATGGACTTCTTAGGGTCTGCGACGTCAAAACAGCCAAGGGAATCTTCAAGAGGCCAATACATAGATTGGCACCACTGTTCAACGATTCCCACATGGAGTATTCCGGCTATGACAATTTCACTGCGCAAAAGAGGCAACACTCATCAGAAGGCGACACTATCCAGCCAAAATGGAAGGTAGTGTCATATTCTTCACTGGGATTCTTCAGTACAATTCTTATTTCACTCCTTCTGCTACCGATAATATTGCTTCACCAATCAATATTACGGAATTTTCTTCCAATCCGGGATTATATTTCGACGGCATAGGGTCGGCAAAATTGGTGACAGCTAACTGAAAGTTCATTATTTACTACGATCTCACAACAATTTGGGATAGGAATAAGGTTCTGAAAGCTGGAATAACATCAATCTTAAGGCTCTGCAAGCAATCGATAGCAATTGAATCATGTGAAATGCTATACCTACAACTTCAGCATACTTGGAACAACCTTATGCAAGAATCAGACCTTTTGATTCCAAGGAGAAGCCGGAGAGCGGCTCTTGATGTTGTGGGGAACATGGCACATGCTCTATTTGGAGTCCTGGGCTCATACTATGCAGAACAAATGGCTCAAACTATAGCTAACGTCAAGAAAAACGAGGAGTATCTTCATCTATTACTAAGAAACCAAACTTCAGTAATAGATTCGACAATTAACATTCTTAAGCAAGGCGAAAACAATACATAGGTACGCTTTTCAGAGCTTAAGAAAATCATTTACATGATTTAAATTCAGTGTTCATAATTGTATTATTTTTGTTTGTTGTACAATTTTGTAAATTTATTAATTTCTCATTCTTTTTCATAAAGTTGAGCAATTCTTTTTGTACATCATGCATTTTTTTATTTTTTGTCTTGTTCATAAAATTGTAATAAAATACTTAGAATGCAATTTTATTAGTTTCATATTTGTTTGTAATTGACAATTGTTTATTATGCAGTTTTTATTTTTTGTACTGTTTATGTAGTGCGTTCACCTATATCCACAAAATTGCATTCTAGGTATTTTTTGGTTGTCTCATATTCATGTCCACAGCCATTAAACTTAAATTTAAAAATGCCAAGTATGTAAAATTAATAAGAATGAATATGGTATAAAAGAAGTAAAATTTAAATAAAGATCGCCTTTTTTGTGTTTGAACATTGAAGAGTGTGCCTCAATCATTTCTTTTGGAAAACAACTCGGTTTCAAGTGCCGCTTGTTGTTTTAATAATTTTAAGTTTAATCCAGTTTATGTGCTGTGATTAACATCTAGAACAAATTAACAAACGAGTTAATTTACATTTTGGTGACCCCGACGTGATTCTGTGACAAGGCACAGGATCCTCTTTCAAATTCGCATACAAGGACATCATCAGTCCTTACAACAGGACATCAACAGTACTAGAGCCAAATCAACTTTTTGCTAATTCTTCAGCCCGGCATCAGGACGTCAGTCCGAAGGGTACAACAGACCACATTTGGTGCGAATTCCCAGAAGCCAACTAATCGAGATCAGCAACTATGGCAACCTTTGAAGAACTAATCATTAAACAAAGGGCCATCGGTGAAAGAATTGAGACGGTCATCCGAAATTACAAGAAGGACCCGTCATCAAGGAAAACAACTAGAAGTTATTTTCAAGAGCGAGTGAAAAGGTTGGAGGACGAGTGGTCGGCATTTGAGGCTAACGACAACGAAATCCGTTTTTTAAAAGCTCCACCGTTGGATCATGAGTATTTCGTCAATGAATACTACGAAGCCATACGAAATATCGTTCAGCAGTACAAGGAAGTACTACAACAAGCAATGTTGAAGATTACACAAACACCAGGCAAACCACTAGGACAAGAGGCTCATGCAGCAGGTGCAGAAGAAGCATCAACAGAAGCTAGTGGGATCCAAGCAAAGGTTTCTAGTGGAATAACAAAACTAATTCGTAGACAGGGTGCGATGATGGGAGCTCTGGAGCGCTTATTGACGGATGAGTTTACAGAAAAGGATGTCTCCACTGCCACTACATTGTGGCAAAATATTGAAGACGTACATTTACAGATTGTCGAATTGTGCGATGATCCAACAGACCATGCACATAATATGGAACGATTCATAGAACTGGAAACCAATGTAAGGAAAGTGGTGAGAAAGGTAACCAGCAGGTCCACAACACAGCCATCAGAGTTCGTTCATCATCAGGCAGAAACTATTCCAATGCCAAAAATCACTATACCCAAATTTGATGGAAATCAGTTAAAATGGCAGAAGTTTCATGATTTGTTTTCATCACTGGTCGTCAACCAGCCGATCACCTGAGTACAAAAAATTTGGTACTTAAAAACGCAGGAGAGGCAGCATGTCATGAAGCTTTCTCCTTCAGAAAAGCTTTGTGAAAATCATTTCGCAAATAATTATGCAATTGATCAAAATGGAAGAAGTTGTTAGACTACCATTTTGCAGTAATCCTGAGGAACAAGGGGAGTCTCAGGGTATAGCCATCAACAGATTTCTTGCATTAGAGCGCCGACTTGCAAAAGCACCAGAAACTAAAAAGCAATACATACGATTCATGGAAGAGTATGAGCCACTAGGCCATATGACCAAAATAGATGTCAATTCCTTAGTTAAACCTAACTACTTCATTCCTCACCACTGCATACTCAAGCCTGAAAGTTCGACAACAAAATTAAGAGTAGTATTTGATGCCTCGGCTAAGACCTCTACTGGGATATCATTGAACGACTTAATGTATACTGGTCCAACAATTCAAAGTGAACTGTTTTCGACTACCACGCTTTGTTTTCACCACGGACGTCGAAAAAATGTATCGACAAATGCTTATACACCCGGAAGACAGGAAATTTCAAACTGTTATTTGGAGAGAGAATCCAACTGCAGCAATCAAGTATTATCAATTGAACACAATAACCTACGGTACACGAGCTGGACCGTACCTCGCAACTAAATGTCTGCAGAACATTGCAAATAAGAATATAGGATGGTACCCTCTTGGAGCCAAGTTTCTACTCAATAATTTTTACGTCGATGACGGAATGGGAGGAGATGATAGTTTGAGCACAACAATCGCAATTCAGCAAGAATTAAAGCCCATATTGAACCAGCATGGCCTAAATTTACAAAAGTGGAGTGCATATCATCACCAACTACTTCAAAACGTCTCAACAAGAGAAGAAGTAAACATTGATTTTAACAACGAAAACCATCAAACAGTCAATACTCTGGGATTGACATGGATACCAAAGGTTGATGAGTTCTGTGTAAAGATACGTTTGGGAGATACAAGTCGTGTTACTAAACGAACAGTAGTCTCAGAGTTGGCTCGACTATTCGACCCGCTGGGAATTGTGTTTCCTATCGTAGTGACAGCAAAGATGTTCATTCAGGAATTGTGGAAGTTGAAACTTGTATGGGATGAAGCCTTGCCAGCAGAGCTGCATACTAGATGGATGAATTTTCGGAACGACTTAAAACACATAGACAACCTGAAGTTCTCGAGATATATTTTTCAAGGCCAGGTTGCATCAGGAATACAAATTCATGCATTTGTTGATGCCTCGGAGAGGGCATATGGAGCAGCAATATACATAAGGTCAGTTATAAAAAATGGTAAAAAAATAGTAAGACTACTATGCGCAAAATCACGAGTAGCACCTTTAAAAAAACAAAGTCTTCCCCGTCTGGAGCTCTGCGCAGCAGACGGGTAAAAACGGCCAGGGTAAAAAGAGATTTAAAACTTGAGGATACGCCTACTTTCCTTTGGACAGACTCAATGATTGTTTTGGCCTGGATCAATTCACAGTCATCATCATATCAAACGTTTGTAGCCAATCGAATATCCGCAATTCAGGAGTTGACAATGCCCGAACAATGCCGACATGTAAGTTCAAAGGAAAATCCTGCGGACATCATATCCCGAGGACTATCTCCGAAAGCATTACCAGCATGCAATCTATGGTTTTATGGGCCTATCTTCCTACTTGGGCATGAAGCAGCTTGGCCACATGGAGCGAAAAAAAACAGCTGCCGTTCTTGCAATTGAGAATGCAACAACAATTATCTACAACATCAACCACAAAAGATCTTTTCGAACATTACAATGAGTTGTAGCATATATGCTACGATTTATCAACAACAAAAGAAAAATAAATGATAAACGTGCGGAAATCTCTTTAACAGTACTAGTAACTAGAACAAGCTCTGGTAGTTATCATACGAGCAACGCAGTCAGATGTTGAAGACGACATAAAACATCTAAAAAGAAATAATGAAGTAAATAAGTCAAGTCCATTCAACAACCTTAGCCCATTCTTGGATTCGAACGGTATAATTAGAGTAGGAGGACGATTAAGCACATCTTTGCTTTCATATGATGCCAAACATCCAAGCTGCTTCCCTACAATGACCCAATTTCAAAATTACTCATGCAAATGGTGCATGACCAAAATAGACACTGCGGCCCCCAAGCACTCCTTTCACATATGAGACAGAGATATTGGTCAATCAAGGGAAAGGCAGCAGCCAGATCTATTGTGCAACATTGTGTTCGATGCGCCAAGGCCAAGCCAAGATTACTCAATCAGATCATGGGCAATTTACCAGCTGCGCGTGTCACACCAGCTCGACCATTCATCAACACTGTACATCGCAGTGTTTTGCTGCTTTGCTACTAAGGCAGTACACTTGGAGCTAGTTAGTGATCTTACCACCGAAGCCTTTATAGGATCATTAAAAAGATTTATAAGTAGGCGAGGTCAGTGCCGGAATCTCTATTGTGACAATGCTACCAATTTTGTAGGGGCAAAAAATCAGTTAACAGAACTATCAGAAACTATCCATTCTGGCTCAGCTCAAGACATAATTAACAGAGAATGTACATCGAGAGGAATAACGTTTCATTTTATACCCTCAAGAGCACCACATTTCGGTGGCTTATGGGAAGCCGCTGTAAAGTCAGCAAAACATCTTCTTGTCCGAATTGCCACAACAGCATCGCTCACTTATGAAGAGCTGGACACAGTAGTAATTGAAATTGAAGGAATTCTCAATTCAAGGCCAATCAGCCCGATGTCAGAAAACCCGAATGATTTAGCAGCGTTAACTCCGGGACATTTCCTGATTGGGGAACCCCTAAATGCTCAAGTTGACGCAAATTGCACAGAAGAACGAGGTAACTTACTGACCAGGTGGAAATTAGTAAGTCATCTGAAAAACGAGTTTTGGAGGCGATGGTCACGGGAATATTTAAATGAACTACAATATCGACACAAATGGAAAACTCAAGCAATCAAAATTAAACCCGGGGACATGGTAATAATCAAAGAAGACAACACAGCTCCGCTACAGTGGCCCTTGGGCAGAGTCATAAAGGTACATAAAGGAGATGACGATCTCGTCCGAGTAGCCGACGTTAAAACCTCAACAGGCTGCTACAGAAGGCCAATTACACGTTTAGCCCCGTTACCAATATATAGTAAAGACGTTAACGACATATCTGCACAAGATCAAGTAATTGAATCAAACATCCACCAAAACAATAATGAATCTGAAAGTCCCACGAAAAAGAGACGCACGTCCAATCATCAATTTAACCTTGCTACGATGATAATGACTCTTATGCTGTTACCACTGGTACTAGGAACAAATATCTACAATAAAGAATTTGGAACACAGCCTGGCATTTACCATGAGGGAATTGGAACAACACTTATCTCACCTACAGAATGGCAATTTTTAATTTATTGTGAATTGGAAGGGTTCTGGTCTGAATTAGCTCTATTCTCAAGTGGAACCAAGGCACTTAATCATTTATGCAAAGAAATGCAGCAAAAGACACCATGCACAGATCTAGTCAATTATTTTGAACATACTGAGGCTAGGCTACTAATGGACAGCACATTACTTTTAGGGAAAAGACATAAAAGAGCTGCAATTGATCTTGTCGGATATATTGCGCATACATTATTTGGAGTACTAGACTCCGAATATGCAAAAACAATGGCACACACAATAGCGCAAGTTAAACAAAATGAAGCCCATTTACTCAACCTATTAAAGAATCAAACGTCAATTATTGATTCTACAATTAACATTATTAAATTGGACCAAGAAGCCGTGAAGAAAAAGTTTGGCAACATGGATTTCCAAATAACACAAATATACAACCGGATACGTGACAACAATGAAGAAGAGGTTCTATCGTACTTTCTCGTCATTAAGCATTCAACTTACAATTATGGCAGCAAGTTTAGACCAAACGCAATCCTTAATTCTAGATATTCTAACAAATACACATCATGGTATTATAAGCCCGTCATTACTTACTCCGATTCAACTACAACATGAAATAGACAAAATATCACTTCATCTGCCCGAATCACTTCACTTACCTGCAAAAAGAGAAGATTTCCTACAACTATACAAACTCATGAAGGTCACAGGAGGACTAACAAATACCACAGCAATTTTTAGTGTTACCTTACCACTAATTGAGAGCAAAAAATTCGATCTGTTCAATGTGATACCAATACCAAGGTGGATTAACAACACGCTGGTATCAATAAAACCATGTTCTCCGCTGTTAGCAATCAATAGTATTCAAAACAAACATTTTACCATGATTAACTCGGAACTCGACGGGTGCATCACTCTCAAAGAAGAAATGTATATATGCTCCAAGGGTCAAATTCAATACGGGCAAGGTGCAGCAGCATGCGCTTGTGAAGTTAATCTGTTTAGAAAAACAAGGTCAGACTGTACATTACAGCAGTTAACAGCAAATTTTGCGTGGGTCTCACTACGGCATCAGAACAAGTGGATATATGCAACACCATCTTCATCTCATGCAACTGTCGTATGCAAAAAGGAGATCACGCATTTAAGTCTAAAAGGATCAGGCTTACTTAGTTTGGAACCAGAATGCGTGCTGCACCACCATTCCACAACCATACAGGCACGGCAGAGAATATCCAGTTCGATAAAGACACGGGGGGAGGATGTTCATAATTGTATTATTTTTGTTTGTTGTACAATTTTGTAAATTTATTAATTTTTAGTTTTCATTCTTTTCCATAAAGTTGAGCAATTCTTTTTGTAGATCATGCATTTTTTGGTTTTTATTTGTCTTGTTCATAAAATTGTAATAATATACTTAGAATGCAATTTTATTAGTTTCATATTTGTTTGTAATTGACGATTGTTTATTATGCAGTTTTTATTTTTTTGTACTGTTTATGTAGTGCGTTCACCTATATCCACAAAATTGCATTCTAGGTATTTTTTGGTTGTCTCATATTCATGGCCACACAGCCAATGAACTTAAATTTAAAAATGCCAAGTATGTAAAATTAATAAGAATGAATATTGTATAAAATAAGTCAAATTTATATAAGGATCGCCTTTTTTGTGTTTGAACATTGAAGAGTGTGCCTCAATCATTTCTTTTGGAAAACAACTCGGTTTCAAGTGCCGCTTGTTGTTTTAATAATTTTAAGTTTAATCCAGTTTATGTGCTGTGATTAAAATCTAGAACAAATTAACAAGAGTTAATTTACATTTTGGAAAACAACTCGGTTTCAAGTGCCGCTTGTTGTTTTATCAATTTTAAGTTTAATCCAGTTTATGTGCTGTGATTAAAATCTAGAACAAATTAACAAACTAGTTAAGTTACATTCAGTTAGAAATCAGAATTCAAATTTACGACAAGTCCAAAATCTAATGTCTCTGGCAATTCAATTAAATACACTTGCGTCCGAATTGCAAAGAATTGAGACAGAACTGGTCGCTGCTCTCATGCATACAAACGACGGTAATATAAGCCCACTTATCCTCACACCAAGGCAGTTAAGATCAGAGATCGCTAAAATTAAAGGACACCTTCCCATGGGTCGTGCATTACCAGTAGAAGACATAGACTTGCTAGAATTATACAAGATCATGAATATCCAGGGCACAGTAGCACAAGGGAGTGTTATTTTTATGATCGTTAGTGAATTAGAAACATTTTGAGCTTTTCAAGATTATCCCTATACCTACCAAGATGAACAACACGGCTATTGCTATAACAACTAACATTGAATATCTGGCTGTGAACGACCACCAAGATGAATACTTGAGATTAATGCACTTCAGTTCAATAAATGTACTGTAGTTAAGAGCGACATATCGCGACCTTAGAATGACAAGGTTCTAAGTGAATAGAGTATAGTTCGTGGCAAATTGAGGTTCAATATTTAAAATGCTAAAACTTTTTTTATTCTGGTACAAAATAATTGAACTTTTATACAGAGCATTATATTTTCTTTATTTATAAGATGCTTGATTAAAAAATTAGATTTTGATCAGGTACTCTGTGTTGCAGCAGTTAAGGTTTTGCAGTTAGAACTTTGGCCTTCTAAAATAGCAATATATATTCAATTATCTGGTTCTAAGGTATGTTAGAACCATATCATTTTGAACAAAAAATTTTTTTTTATAAAAAATTTATTTACAAAAAATAAAATTAGCCTTCAAAGCAATAACAAAAATCAATTACAAATCAAAATTGCAAAAAAAAAAAAAAACAAAAACATAACTTCTTGGTATAATAAGAAAATAGTTTTTCTTAAATCTTTTTATACTTATATTATATTAAAAGTGGCCTTATAAAAATCCGAGTCTTGGGGCGCCATAAATTTCAGCATTAGCTTAAAATCTTTTATTTTTTCTGCAGATAATACTGGTTTTATTGTCACAACTTTTGACCTGCTGGTTATAAGAACTGAAGTATTATTGTCTTTTTTACCTTTAGAGTTGCGGTGAGTACGTTCGGGAAGCCTTATATTTACGGTTAGCAAGGCTGTTTCTCGATGACAAAGCTTGTACTGAATTTGAGGTAAACTTTGTGTAAATCTTAATGTGCTTACTTTTGAAATGGTACCTCTCTATAGTTCCTGAAATCTGTGGCTTGCATTTGTATAATTTTGTAAGGTTGTTTTCTGTTTACCAGTTTTAATAAACGGATTAATCCAACAGGTGAATATATTTCTGTGCTGCGCATTGCTTTCTCGATACACGAATGCACATGATCTATTTCCTGGATACAGGAATGTCCCGGTACTGAGAACTTCATAAAAATTTGATCCAAATCCTTATGGTCTTGCATAAACTCCATCAAACATTTAGACATGTGAGAATTCCTGTTTTGAGGCACACATGAGTCACTCCACAGTATAAGCTCTCTCAAAACGTTTTTTTCGGCAACCACACAGGTCGTTACTAGATTGATTTCTTTATTCGATTTAAGAGTAAAAGGCCTTTAGAATTCCTATTATACGTTATAATTCGTATCGCTTTATTTACTCTTAAGGTTTAGTACGTATCTAGCTTATACACTGAAAGGAAAATCATTCATTCAAACAATGAAACGGTTTCATTGAATGTTCTGCATTATATTAATGAAACTTTTCATTAATTCAATGGGCAACTACATTGCATACATGTAATCTTTTAATCTCTGCTCTTTATAAGTTCTTCATAGTTCATTGTATTAATGAAAATTGTTTCATTGTTTTAACGAATTCATTTAGTTCAGAACTGCTTTATATTTCTTATTGTTCTATCTTTTTTAATTTAAAGTAGTATAGCCGTCATAAATGCAATGAAAGTATATCATTTACACAATGTAATATTCTTCATTGTGTAAAACACGTATAGGTACGTCTGCACCCCCCATACTCTCTTCTTTTTAACCGTCTCATGATGTTCTGCACTTCTTTTTCCCCACGCTATTCGTTTCTTTTGATTGTATGCTTATTGTATGTTGTTGTTTGTTGCTGAGACTAACTAACTGTAAAATAATAAGAAAAAAATAAAAAAAACAAATCAACCACTTTTTGGCAATTTAATTTAATCGTCAAGCATCAAGTGTCAGTTGTGAATATTATATGGTTGTGTCCGTTTCATATTCTGTGCCAGTTGTTTATTTCTTTTTACAGCAGAAAAGTGTTTAAGAAAACTTACATTTATAGTGCATACATGTGTACATACTTAAAAAAAGTGAACTAAATAAAAAACACTAACATTAAAATTGATTGCAAACTAAATAGTTAAAACAAAAATAAAAGCAAAAGGTAAGTTCATAATGAAGTGCTTTTTGTGCAACTCACAGTTTTCAACAAATGAAAACTATTTTAAGCACTTAAAAAGTTATCATTTCTTAAAACATGATGACACATATAGATGCTGTGGAGTAGTTTATAGAAACGGATCAGATTTTAAACGACATGTCCGGGTAAAACACGCAACAAGCTCAACAAATAATTTTGGAAGTGGCCCTCCTGTTGTCTTTGAAGCAACAACATCAAATGTTACTAACACTGTTTTTGCAGAGGAACGAAATAATGTTGACCCTGCGAATTGCGCTAGCCCGGACTACGTCGATGAAAATATAAATGCTATATTCAAGAACTTCCTGAAGTTTCAAACTGAATTATATGCCAATTTTAATATCTGCAGAAGTGACGTAGAAAACATTAACAAAATGTTAATTTAATTAATAATAGATCCACTTTTGCATCTTATACGTGTCGCCTGTAAAAAGAAAGACTTCAATTTTTATTTAGAAATTTGCATTTTTACAGAAAAGTGCGCGAAAATTTTTACATCATTAAAAACGGAATACCTGGCTAAAAAAGCTAATGGAGCAAAAGTTATCTGAAGAGCTTGTTGAGGAGGTAGTTTCCCAAAAGGAGGAGTTCACCCACAAGAAAGATGAGTTGAATTTTTCACTGCAGAATTTTGCTTTCAAACTTTAAAGCACGACAGTCTCTCTGCCGAAGACTTTAAAGCCACCTTTAAAGCACCCTACTTGTGCAAAATAGCGCTTGAACCAGCAACAGTCAAATAATATTAGTGAAACATTAATCCAATGGCCAGAATATGTTGGTCCGCTTGCTCCACAATTGGTAGGTATAAAATAATGAACATATCCAAATAAGTACATTTTCCATATGTTATTAATTTTTTTTTCATTATAAATTTTTGTAGATTGATTTGGACTTCAAATTCATTCAAAATAGTGTAACCATTAATGAATTTGATGAAAAGTTCTTGAAGTTGTACAATTATTTGAAAAATTGGAATAAAATTACCGACAAACAGATTAATGATATCATAAAAAGATTAGATATAGCTCAAATGGATGAAGGTAAGATTCTTTTCTCCTTTTCTCCTCTTTGACTAAATACAGATAATTATGTATGTATTTTATTCTTTACTTTTGTAGACAAAAATAGCTTCTTTTTAAAAGTATTGTGGTGCCTGCACTACTTTTTATGCCCAACTAAAAAATTCCCTCCGAAAGACATACATAAATGGCAGAAAGGAGTTTGGGAAGTTATCAGTAAAAAACTCTCAGGAAACGTTCATTTACTTAGCAGAAACAGCACAAGCATTTCAGGTACATATTGATTTCCTTCATGCAAAAGGAGAACCCATACAACCTTTTATTATGGGTATTGGGGAAAGTAAAACTTTTAAAGTTTCGAAATATTATATTTATTTAGACTCGCGAATTTAACGATTTTTGTAGATCACTAGATATTTGTTTCAAGTCATACCACATTTTTAACGTGGAGTATCCACCTGCTTCACCACTGTTTTGTTCCTTTTTAGAAATATTTTTGTATGAAATTAATAAAACAAACATTAAAAATAGCAAAGTTTCGCTACTCGTAAATGAATTAAATAACCTTTAAATTTAAAACACATGCATATTTGCCTCAATAACATTATCACAATCATTTTGATTTCATTATGTCTTCTTTAAATAACGCGTTTTTCGTTATTGCTTATTTATTTCTAAGTAGACCTTTAAATTATAAAATGCTTTAAAGAATGTAATGTAACAAAATTTTTAATTTACCGTGTATGAAATTAACGTTTTTACAAACACACCCGATTTATGCGTCAAATTGAAATAATTTTTTGTACATATGAACATGTATATATTATAAAAATTAGTTATAATTATTATTTTTGTGTTTTATGTATGCATTTATATACATATATGTAAACCTTTGAATTTATTATATTATTTTAAGAAATAAATACTTATCTTTTATCTACAAATAAAAAATCAATATAATTTTTATTAAATGGGTTTTTTGTAAGGCATATAATTTCATTTCATTAATGAAAAATTTTCATTAATTTAATGTATCTGTTCCATTAGATTTATGAAAATCTCATCATTACTTTAATGAAATACAATCATTGAAGGAATGAAACAATTACATAAATTTAATGAAGATACAGTCATTTATTAGATGAAAAACTTTCATGATATTAATGAATCAAATTCATTTATTGAATGTAACAACATCATTAAATCAATGAAATAATTACATTTAATTCATGAAATTATTTCTTTAGAGTAATGAAATAGTTTCATTCCATTTATGACATGACCGTCAAAATGACGTTTGTGAATACAATGAATCATTCTTCATTGATCCAATGAAGGGCTTCATTAGCTGACTTTCAATGACAAATTTCATTAATGCAATGAAGAATTTCATTGTCTGCATGAAGGTTTTCCTTTCAGTGTACGTAGCTCTCTTAGTGTTAGTTTATCTTAGTTCTCTTCAAAAGGAAATTATGTTAAGAGCAGGTATCACCGAAGAGACACCTGTTGGGCCCTTGTCGCCTTAAGACGAAATCCCTATTATAGTCGTGCTTAGACTCACTACAATAGAGCCCGTTTGATGAAAGATAAATATGACGAAATCTCTATTGTAGCAGTGCTTAGACTCACCACAATAGAGTACGGTATTTCTCTCAGAGCCAATTACAACTGTTTGTATCGAAGTATGCTGCCTAGCGATGTCGTGCTTAGACTCACACCGCTATTCAGCCTCCTTCTACTAAAACCCTGTTGTAGCCGTGCTTAGACTCACCACAACAGAAGCTTTAGTTTTTACAAAAAATTTATTAATTCCTTTTTGTAACCAAGTTTAATAAGAGCTCTTACCACATTCGCAGCTGCCAACCAACTCAACTGAATCAACTCATGTGTCGCCTTTTTTAGCTAAATGCTGGCACACACAAGATACACACACAACCGCACGCATACGTTGTGAACAAGTTGTCTACGTGATCGGCTGTTCGATGGTTGTGTTGTGCAGCGCTGTGTACAAATGTAAGGTTACTATTTATATCATATCTACCAGTGATGGTAGTTAAATTATCCGTTAATTCAAAATGTACTACAATATCAGGTATAAATTCTAACAGTGTTATTCACAAACGTTTTATTAGAGGCTAATAAGCAAAATGTGCTAAAGTAGTATTCACAAACGCGGTTATTACACGCTAATAAACTCGAAAATTTTATTGTAGGCATCACGCTACTTTAGCCGTGTAATAAGTTGACATTTGCATTTTTTAAAGTAAGAAATCACTATTTACTTCAAAAAGTATGAAAAATAAAAAAATATTCCAATAAAGTAATGATTGTAATAAATATAATTTCGACATTCGTTAGTATTATACAAAATATATATACATAAAACTATAATTTTTTTTTATTAAATTAAATGTTTTGCAGATAATGTATTTCAACTCTCCCGATTCTTCCAGTCCTTCTGCAATGTTTACATACATATGTATGTACGTAAAATAAGAAAATTCAAGAAGAAATACATAAATATGAATGTATGTGAATATGTACATTAGGGTGGGTCAATTTTTTTACCTAATAAGCGTATAGCAAAATCGTAATCTACGGGAAATTCTAAGAACTTTTCCCAAAGAAACCATGGTTCTAAAATCAAAATCAAAGAAAGGAGATCTGAAGAACTGCAGCAATTGGCACGGCATATGTGTGTTACCAACCATAGCAAAGATAGTTGCAAAAATAATCCTTAATCGCGTTAAAGAGCACCTAGAAAATACCATCAGCTCATGCCAAGCCGGTTTTCGCAGTGGATATTCCTGTGCGGTTCATATCAACACCGTACGAATAATCACAGAGCAGTGTGTGGAATTAAACTCCAAGCTCCATCTTCTTTTTATTGATTTTGAAAAAGCTTTCGATAGTATTAACCGGGAGTTCATATGGTTAGCTTTGCAAAGAAGAGGTATACCGGAAAAGCTTATATCGCTGATCAAGGAAAGTTATAACCAAGCCAGATGTTTCGTTCTTCACAAGGGGAAGCTATCTGACCCATTTATGGTGCAAAGTGGAGTTCGCCAGGAATGTATATTGTCTCCTTTGTTATTCCTTGTCGTGATAGAAGATGTTCTAAGTTCCATAGAAAATAGCAGCCATGGTATCCAGTGGCAAATCAACAACAAATACCTTAACTACTTGGCATACGCAGATGACATATGCTTACTCTCGCACAGACTTTGTGATCTAAAACAGACAACATTAAATTTGCAAGACAAACTGCGCTATACAGGTCTTAAAATAAATACCGGAAAAACAAAGGCACTGAGTGTAGGAGTTGACTCACCATCACCACTAAATATAGGCGACCTAATTTACGACATTTGCTACCTGGGTTGTGAGATTGACGAAAATGGAGGTGCCGACTTAGATGTAGAGAGTAGAATAAACAAGGCAAGATCATCCTTTGCCATATTAGCCCCAATATGGCAAAATAACAAAATAAGTCTTCGCACTAAGCTTAGAATTTTCGAAGCAAATGTCAAATCGGTACTTCTCTACGGATGCACAACCTGGAAAGTTACGAATATCATTACCCACCGCCTACAAACATTTGTCAACCGCTGTCTCAGAAGAATTCTTCGCATTTTCTGGCCTCGGACAGTCCCTAATGCCGACCTGTTAGTGCAGTCAAGATTTCCGATAGAAATTGAAATACGGAAGCGCAAGTGGCAATGGATTGGTCATAAACTACGACGAAACGACGACAACGTGGCCAAACAGGCACTTCGATGGAACCCATTTCAACAATCTGGCCAGCAACCTGGCAGACCACGTACAACGTGGCGACGTTCCACCGAAACTGAGATGAACAGCCTTGGCCTATCTTGGAACGAGTTAAGATCAACGGCAAAAAATCGGGTCCGCCGGCGATCAGCTGTTATTGGCGCCCTATGCTCCAATGGGAGTTAGAGGAACATATATATATATATAATCAAAATCGAGCTTCCGGTTTTTTAAGAGAAAATTTGGTGCTCAGGACTATTGTTATTTTAACATACTTCCAAAACCATTATTTGGGTAAATAATTTTCTATAAATGAGGACAGATATAGAAAGCTGAGAAAATTTCCTTTAAGATAAGCCCTCTTCTAGCGTTACAGGTCAAATATTCACCAATTGCAATGAATTGCAATGAATATTTCCAAAAAAATAGCATTATTTTCGGATGTCCTGAGCAGCAAATTTTCTCTTAAAAAACCGGAAGCTCGATTTTGATTTTATATATATATATATATATATGTTCCTCTAACTCCGATTGGAGCATAGGAAGTTTTTTAGTATTTATTTCAAAAGGTTCCGGTTAGATCAGCATAGTCAGTTTGATTTTTTTGAAAAAAAAAAAAGCGAGATCTTCATGTGCCAGAGTACTAAGGCGCGAAAAAGCTTTGTACGAGCAGCGCCTTCACACTAAAGTTCTTGATGCTCCACGGGGTAGCAAGAGCTTTTGGTCATTCGTTAAAAAAGTCAAGGATAATGTTAGTTTCTCAATTCCACCTCTTTTAAAGGACGACCACTGACCCGGTTGATAAAGCTAACCTTCTGGCTGAAATGTTCGCAAGAAATTCTCACTTGCCGGAAAGCAGTCAACCACTACCCGTTCTCGAGGGAGTATCTGTAACTATGCCAAACATATTCTTTCGAGCGCGTGCAGTTAAAAAGTTTTAGCGAAGCTTAACGTAAACAAGTCTCCTGGGCCGGATGGTATTCCAGCACTGGTCTTGCAACAGTGCTTTTCGACGTTAGCACGTCCATTGGCACGCCTGTTCAGCACTTTGTAAAATGCTGGTAAATTTCCAAAGTGTTGGAAGGTTGCCAATGTAACGCCGATCCATAAAAAGGGGGAGGCCAACAACCCTGAAAATTACCGCCCAATTGCAATTTGTTCTGCGCTATCCAAAGTAATGGAAAGTATGTTGAATTTCCATCTTGTGAAATATTTGGAGCTCAACAGTTTACTTAGCGACCGGCAGTATGGCTTTCGTAGGGGCCGCTCTACGGGGGACCTACTAGCTTTCCTTTCGGAGAAGTGGTGTAATAGCATACATCACTTTGGCGAAAGTAAGGTGGTGGTTCTAAATATTTCCAAGGCATTTGATAGTGTGGCATGGAGCACTTTTGTCAAAACTGATTGCTTTTGGTGTCGGCGATGGCTTCGCTCGATTTGTATCGAGCTTTCTCAGAGATCGCACTATACGAGTTGTTGTAGATGGGGTCTCATCAAACAAGTTTCTTATTTTTCTTAATGACCTTCTACGTCAAACTTCCAACCCTATCTACTCTTTTGCAGATGACAGCAGTTTAGTTCATTCATATTCATTCAGTAACAGGCCAAACCCGTCGGAGATCCGGGCAATGCGGCAAAATATGAATGATACACTAAATCGCGATCTCCTGACAATTTCAAATTGGGGTCATGCTAATAGGGTCAATTTGAATGCACGAAAGACCCAATGCGCTATACTCACGCACAGACGTATGACCGGACATGCTGCTCCATCTGTAAACATGGATAGTATAGATATTGAGGAATCAGAAACTCTTGATGTTCTTGGCATGAAAATTAATTGTGATGTTCGATGGAATGATCACACTTTTCATGTCTCAAAAGAAGCATTCAAGTGCCTCGGCTTTTTAAGAGTGTGTAGGACATACTTCACTCCATCTGATCTTCGTAATATTTATACCACCTTTATCCGACCAAAAATAGAATACAACTCTCATGTATGGGCCGCTGCTTCAAAATCTATTTTGAAGTTACTCGACCGGGTACAGGATAGGGCGAAGAAGCTTAACGGTGACAGTAGGGTAGCCAACTCTATTGACTCAGTGGAGCATCGACGCAATGTTGGGTGTGTTTCATTGTTCTCTCGCTACTACAATGGAATGTGTTCTAATGAAATCAGGGAACTTGACCCCGAAACCCATCACTTTTCACGTACAACACGCTCTTTATCAAGAGCACATCCCATTGTGGTCGATATGTCAGTGAACCGCATCACGCATTACAGAGAGAATTTGTACTTTAGCCGTACTGTTCGCATGTGGAATAAACTGCCCACAGAGGTATTTCCTACCACTTTCAGTGTGTCAGGGTTTAAAACGAATTTCCACAAACACTAGTTCCGGCTCAATGCTTTGCATACGTAGGGGTCATTCATATTTTGTAAAAGGGAAGTTTTTTTTCATTTTGTCTTATAAATACTTTTATTGGCAACCAATGGTTGTGTTACTGTAAAAAGTTACATGAAAAGAAAACAGATTAATATCGATTGAAAACAATTATTTGTTATGATGTTTTTAAAGTTTTTTTAAAAGGTATATTTTTATATTATTACTAATAAACGTAATTATTATTCGAACTTATATTAATGTACATTTGAAAAGTAATATTATCAGGCTCAAGTTCAGTTTGTAAAGATGGACAATTGAACGCTCATGAGAGGTGTAGCGGCCTTGAAATAGGTGTACTGATCCGTTCTGCTAAAAACTGATTAGATATAATAATACCATTTTCAAACATAAAATAACTCTTAGTAATTTGAATTTTCAATAATTCAATAAAAAAAACTGAACTTGAGCCTAATAATATTACTTTTCATATGCTTTTAAAAGCTATTTTGCGTGTACTTTTTAATTCGCAAATCTTTTTTGCGAGTTCATGTATGAGTAGATGAGTTTTGGAACTTTTTAATAATGAATGGTAAAGATCTACCGATGAGTTGGTATTTAGCTAACAACGAAATGCATATATGTAGATTACGTAACCCATAAAAATTTTTTAAAAATATATGAATAATATATAATAAAAAATTAATTTTAGTACAACTAAGCTCAAAAAATTTAGTTTTAGAAGGTCGTACAATTTCATAATTCGGTTTTCTATCCCGTGCATCGGCACTGATTGTCGACTGTGATAGGCGCACGAGTGGCCGATAAAAATCGGCGCATATTTTACAAATTGATTGGTCAACATTGTGCAATAATGTGTTCACATTATTGGTGCATCAGGTTTGATTTTGATTGTCTATACTCAGCACAATTTCGGCGCAGATTGTCGTTTGAAAAATTGCTTGCGTTCACACTATCGGTACATGCATTGCGACGAAAATTAGTACATTGCGCCGATAGTGGGATCTTATGTAGCTTTATAATTGCAAGTAGCACACTTTGTGGTTTCTTTGAAAGTTCGAAGTTATTTTCGGCTGAACAAAGAAGCACTTAAATATATCGCGGAGATTATTGTGCTGTTTCTATAATATAAACTAATTGGTTTGAGTAGAAAATTTGTATGAAAACCACTCAGTTTTTTTAATGATTTCCATACAAAATTTCTACACAAGTCATTTGTCTGTATTGTGAAAACAGCACCTATTGGTCCACATTTGAAAAATGGGGACAGATCAACCTTTTTTTCCAAACACCGTCAAACTAGCATCAACTTTACGATTTTTGCCGCAAGAATCGTACCAGCTGAGTGTGGGTAACGGTTTTAATTTGGGATTATCACAACCTCGGCCCAAATTACGGCACTCGATATCGATCGAAATTTCAATACAATTTAAATGTAAATTTCCATCGATATCGAATGCCGTAATTTGCCCCCTGTTGTGTCGAAAATTTTGTCCGAAACTCTAGATGGTTTGGAAATGAAAGTTTGCCCACAATGGATCAAGTTTCAAATGACGGATGGTAAAAAAAAACCGAACCCAAATTAAGTTTTATTGAAAAAACGGATTTCGCGGGTGTAATTGGGTGCGTGGACGGATCCCATATAAAAATTGTAGGGCCAGATAATTTATCTTTTTCCATTATCTTGTAATATTAAAAAAAAAAAATTAAAAAATAACAGAAAACTAATTTTTGTCAACATCAAAATCACGACGACAAAAATCAGAGTCAATATAATACAATGCAGCATTTTTTTTATAGAATACAAAAAATATGTTGACTGCATTCGATTACTTTCAATGTTGACATAAAAATACATATACAAGGGATACCAAACGTTGCTGTGTTGCATTGGCTCTGCCAAATAGAATAAGGGTGATTATATAAAAATTTTGGCTGCATGGCAAATTTTTTATTTTCTCGTTTTAAAATCAACTTGTTGCGAAAAAGAAATCATTATTTATATAGTTGTTTTTGAATTGATAATTTTTGGAATGACCATTATTAGCCCGAAGGTAACACCTATCAATAAACAGAAATCATTATTATTTAGGCATCTTTATTGAGATTGCAGTTTCTTTTTCATAAATTCTCACAAACATTTTATTTCTATTTGTATTAATTTCAACGGTTAAAAAACATTTTGGTATGAATAAATGAACCTACGTATTCCAAATTTTTTTTCTGTTAGTATCGAGTGGAACGGATGAAATGAAATCTTTGATATGAGTAATTGTCTTTAGTTTATGAATTTCTTTATCAGTTGTCCCAGCCGCGAATTGTTTTATTCCTCACTGACAAATCTGCACTGTGCGAAATTTATAAATTTCAATTCTACTTAAAAGGTTGTAACAACCCGTTTACATACAACTGCAAAATATCGTATAAACGTGAAATATATGCAGTTTCACCAATATATTTCAATTGTATCCTTGTAAATATAACGAACGCATTTTGTAATACAACTAGCTAAACGTAAATTATTGCATGAAATAGAAATGTTAGTTAGTAAATAATATTTTACTTACCCTTCAGTTTTTTCTTGATATTTTGTCCTGGGTTCCTTTACGTGCATATCTAAAAATAAATGAAGTATAAGAGCTAAGATAATATTGTTATATCATAATATTAGGAACGACTTCACATTATAAAGGGTGATTTTTTATCAACTTTCTTCTCGGCAATACTGTTTTTGGCAGCTCAGCTGTTTTCGTGTTATATATTACTGTTAAACATGTTCAGTTTGATCTATAATTTCAGCATAAATCAACTTACAAACGACCAACGCTTGCAGATTACACTGCTCAGCAGTAAAATCCTCCTTTCAAATAAACTATGTGGACTATATGGATTTTGATGTCAAAAGTAAAATCCGTTTTCGATTTTGCTCCATAACGTACGGTTTTTTTTATGGGCGTGGCAATTTTTTCCCCCTAAATTAGTCAAGTACGAAGACATATTTCAGCCTAACTCGAGAACGACGCATCCGATTTTCATAAACAAATTATATTTAATTTAATTCAATATACATGGTTTTTTTCTATATTTTATCGTTTTAGAATTATTCAAAAACTTCAGAGGGGAAACATTTTTTTTTCTTGCAAAATTCGTTTTTTTTTTTCAGTTTAAAAGTGCAATAAAAAAAAGAAAAAGCCAATATTTTATATTTTACACCTATACATCCCGTATGAATATTAATTTTTTTCTTTGCTGGTTGAATGGATACTTAAACAAGCAAAATTGCCGTATTTGGTGTGAAGAGCAGACAGAAGCATTGCAAGAACTGCCAATGCATCCCGAAAAATGCACTGCTTGGTGTGGGTTGTGGGCCGGTGACATCATTGGACCGTACTTTTTCAAAGACGACGAAGGAACGTAACTGTAAATGGCATGCGCTACCGTGCGATGATTACAAATTATTTTTTGCCCAAAATGGAAGAGCTGCACTTAACCGATATGTGGTTGGAACAAGACGATGTCAATTGGCCGCCTAGATCGTGAGATTTAACGCCTTTATACTATGTTAAGGCTCATGTCTATAGGGAAAATCCCGCAACGGTTGGCACACTGGATGCCAATATTGAAGAGTTTATTCGTGAGATACCGTCTGATATGTTGGAGAAGTATGCCAAAATTGGACTCAGCGTATGAGCCATTTGAGGCGTAGCCCCGGTCAACATTTACATGAAATCATCCTTAAACATTGAATTATACAGATCGTTCTATCGACTCAAATAAAGATTTCATACATTTCTCTTAATTTTATGTTTATTTTTTATTAATCAAATCCAAAAGCTCTTAAAAAATCACTCTTTATATACTCTTGCTAACACATAAATATTGTAACTAATAAAGTATTGTAAGAACTTTGTTCAATTATGTTTAAAATAAGAATTTTTTTTTTGTTATTTCGCATGTTGTGCCGTATATTTTCGAAGAAAATAATGAAATTATGGTCCAAAATATTTGTATATAATGTCAAGGTAAAATTATCGAAAACAAATTTTGTATATCGAACAACTTTAAAAGTATAATGAACCTGTGTTACAAATACATACAGTATCTTAACAGCCTTATGCATAAAAATTTTATTAGAGACCAATAGCAAATAATCGGTAAAACAAAGCGCTATGAAGCTGCAGTTAACCACTAATAAACTTAAAAAATTTATTGAAGTTATAACCCTTCTTTAGTATTTCATTAAGTTGACCATTTATACTTTCAAAAATATCATAAATGTTAAAAATAAAAAAATAGAAATAAAGCAATGAACGTAATAATTTCGACCTTTGGTAGATATGTATGTGCAATGTACTAATGTAGAGTAAAAGAATTAAAGTTGTTAATAAAATAATTTTATATACGTAAAAACATATTTTACCCAGTGTTTGGGATTTTCCCAAAGGTGATTCCGTTCTGGAAGCCCTTATTTTTATTTTCAACAAAACAAACTTTTAAAACTTAATCTCAATTGTTTTACACAAGTGTATATTTGTATATATGGATATGTAAGTCGATTCATAATGAAATTTTAAAGCAAACTAATCAAAAAGCAACTATCAGCTGTTAAATGGGTGCTCAAATAAAGCAGTAATGCCAACTCAAAGTTGTGACAGTCTATAAAAAACACCCTTTATATCACACAAAAACATAAATATTGACAAATTTCTAAGGGCACTGCCTGTTTTCTAATATGTTGTTTTGCTTTGTTTACAAATGTTCGCGATTTTGATTTTGTATTTAACTATCAGCTGGTTTGTATTTTCGAAGATATATCAGAGGTTGTCAAAGTGGAAAAATTTTAAAAATGTCATGTAATATTTATAGAAAACTAGCTTTTTCCCGCGGCTTCGCTCGCCTTGAAGCCATACCAGCCTCAAACCCGCATCAGCAGCACAAAACTAATACATACACACTTACGAATACACAGGTTCTGTGTTTTCTTTTTTACAGACCATATTTAGTCGTTGGTTAGCTGTCGTCGAGTGAGCATGAATTTCAAAGAAGAAGGGGGTTGGTCGCGCCAACAAACTTTATGCATTTATTTTTTAATAAAACATTATGAAACATTCTCAACTCATTTTCAATTTTATGTATAGGTATTTTATATTTTTGTATTTTATTTATATAAATTTACTTAAAAAAACTACAAAAGGTCTAAGAGAATCAAAAAATTACATACACAATTAAATTAAAAACTTGAAAAATGTTGGCTAAAGTTTTTTTTTTTTTTTTTTTTTTTTATTAGTAGGTATAGAAGTCCCGTGTGGAGAGGTGGTAGTCTCCCATCGGGCGCGTCCCCAGGTGGCGGATAGCGGTAGAGAAATGTCAATGGCTTATTAATCAACAAACGGTTGATAAGTCAACGACATGACTCGGGTCGGGTCTAATACTACGTGTGCTCAGCACACCAGGGGTACACGTGGTATTATGCCAGGCCGAGGTCCCAGGTGCTTTTAGATCATCGAAACATGAGGGCACTCGTCTCAAGCAGGCAGCTCATGCAGGTGCTTGGTACGAGTGTGGTCATGAGGGAGGGTCATCTCCCAGCAGCCCCTGAGCAAGACCGGCATTCCATCATGAATGAGTTCTTGCTGAGGGGCTGCTGCACGACGTAGGGTCGACTGTAACTTCACACCCTTAGGTGGTCTTGCGGCAGACCTCGGGTTGTGGGCACGACTCTCCTACACCCTCGTGACGGTGACTAAGACTACCGGACCCGCGGACCAAAACAAATCTACTCCACTTGTAAGTACAAGGTGGCTGGAAGCCGTGCCGAGGTACGCATCGCCAGTAAGTGGTTAAAGAGAACTGGTCCCTAACGGCTCCCCTCCGATGCCAGGGCACGGATCGGTTGTAAAAACTATTTGCCTAATCCATGCACGCCGTCACTGCATGGAGGGTCCAACACCTTACGTGCTTACTCGTGTCGCTAGGTAGGGCAAGAGTGCAGCGGAGTGTGTCCAGGGATGAAAGTCCAGGCACCTCCGCGGCTGGTAAAAACCTAGCCACCAACATCAAAACGGGTACGCCGGCTGAGAAATCCTCTGCTGTGCCTCGTGTACCCAAACAAACATCTGCGGGTGCGCCGGCTGCGGTCAAAGCAGCTGTGCCTAATGCACCAGCAATCAGTGAATCAAAGGCTGCGCCGGCTGTACACGCTCCAGTCGCGCCAACTGCACCCAATACCATCGAAGGGGATACGCCGGTTGTAGCGAAGGCAACTGTGCCTGATGTATCCGCCTCGACAAGTTCACGAGAGAGGAAGTTCTCGTCCCGCAAGCGCGGAGAAATCCTCGCTAGCTTGGGCCAAGACACATCTGGCTACTGTAGACGGATCTTCTCCTGAGGGCACTGCCAAACCGGCTTCATGTTTTGGCCCCAAAAGACAAAGATCAGGAGAGGATTCGTCTCAGCAGCAGATGCAGCCACAAAATAAAAAACCGAGACAGGGTGACGGCAAAATCACGAACAGGTCTTACAGCGAGCTTGCAAAAAATCCGCTGATAAGAGCTGTTCTGGATCGCAGCAACAGCGACGGATCAATCGACCATGCTCAATGGGGTTTGATCTGTCAAAAGCTGCTTGACGTCTACCTGCTCAATACCAGCGAGGTCCAAGAAACCTCGCCTCAATTCACGGACGCTGGCTGGGTCCAGGGCCGTGTTAAACTGGTGTCTTGCACGGACGAGAGGTCGGTCACCAAACTTAAGCTAGTGATCGAGTCTCTTGGCGAGGTGTGGCCTGGCGCGAGGTTGGAGCTGGTCCCGGTAAACGAAATTCCTCGTAGACCGAGAGCAGTTGCGACCATTCCGGCAGAGCCGCATGACCCAGAGGCTATCCTAGGCATCTTCCGTCGTGCGAACCCTGACCTACCAACCAGTGATTGGAAGGTGGTCAAGGTTTTTGGGGCGGAAGGTGCACGTAGGAAGGTGATCGTTGTCCTGAATAAGGAGACGTTGCCTCTACTTCGGGACAGACAGGGCCTGGTCTTCTATGGTTTTATGGGAATCAGGCTCAGTGTGTACCGCGGTGATGGCGAACGCGATCCCGACAATGCTAGCGGCCATGTGAAGGAGCTGGCAAAAACAACACTTGACAAGCCAGCTGGTACGGAGGTCATAGGGGACTCCACGGAATCGGTCACTTCAGGATGTTCCCAATCAACAGCCGGTTTGGTTGGGGATCTCCTGGAGGGACTCATTTTTGGAGATGACGAGGACGCACTCCTGAACCCGAGTCAGGGTGATGCCGAGGCAAATGCCGTCTATGACCCCGACGCGGACAATGGCGAAAGTGCTACAGGTTAATCTGCAGCACTCTAAGGCAGCATCAGCTGCATTAACCCTCCGCCTTTCAGAAAAAGGGGTGAACATTGTGCTAGTCCAAGAGCCGTGGACCAAAAACGGCAGAATACTTGGACTTAGCACCACTGGCTACAAACTGCTGTATGCAACAAAAACAGGTAACAACGCTAAAAACATTCGATCCTGTATCTTAGCAAAAACAAATCTCAATATCTTCATTCTATCCGATTTTAGTGATGAAGACACTGCAACTGCAGCATGGGAGACAGGAGGATCCACCATATGGATCCTATCCTGCTACATGGCGCATGATCATGCGGACCAACCACCACACAATCTGGTCCACAAAATGGCACACAATGCCAACTTGAAAGGCATACCAATCCTGTTGGGTGCGGGCGCAAATGCACATCACCACATCTGCGGTAGCTCAAATACCAACGAAAGAGGTGAGTGTCTATTCGATTTCATTATTGATAAAAACTTAGTAGTGCTGAATCGAGGTTCAGAACCAACTTTTGTAGTCTCAAACAGACAAGAGGTGCTAGACATTACACTTGCTAGTGCGAGACACGCTCATATAATTAGGGACTGGAGGGTCCCAGCTGACTGCTCCTTTTCCGATCACCGCTATATTGAATTCAATATTAGCATTAAAACCGGAAACACCAAGCTTTTCATAAATAGGCGTAAAACGAACTGGGAGGAACATAGAAATATCCTCACCAACTCAATTGTACATCCTCCAAACATAGAAGTAGCTGATATAGAAATAGCTGTCAATAATCTAAGTAACGCTTTTAAGGAAGCAACAAGAATCTCTTGCAAATCTTCCACACAACGCAAAAATAGCAAACCACCTTGGTGGTCTGTCAGCCTAGAAGAGTCTCGCAGGAGCTGCCGCAGACTCTTTAATGGGGTAAAAAGAACAGGTAACTGGGCTCTTTACAAAGTCTCATTGAATAAATTCAAAAATCAGGTTAGAAACGCAAAACGTAAGTCTTGGAAAGATTTCTGCGGAAATGTGGAATCCCTCTCCGACACTAATGAGGTACACTATGGAGGTACAAAACGCTTCCCCTCCTGCCCGGAGTATGACGAACGTAGCAATAACTACTGACAGACTTCACTGGGCTATTAAAAGTTTCCATCCGTACAAATCACCTGGTCCGGACGGAATCATTCCCGCAGATCTACAACACAATTTAGACCTTGTTACACGCTGGCTGCTCATAATATACAGAGCATGTCTTGACTGGTCCCATATTCCGCAACAATGGACCAAATGCGATGTAATTTTCATCCCAAAAGGGGGAAAAGCATCGCACTCGAAGGCAAAGGACTTTAGACCTATCAGCCTTACATCTTTTCTTTTAAAGACTTTAGAAAGACTGATCGACGTTCATATTAGAACTATAACAATCGACAGAATTCTTTTATCAGCCAATCAACACGCCTACACCCAAGGTAAATCGGTTGAGACGGCGTTACATTCGCTCGTAGGTCACATTGAAGGGTCACTTGAGCATAAGAATTAAACTCTAGCGGCCTTCATGGACATTGAGGGCGCCTTTAACAATATGAACTCGGATGCTATTACCCAAGCTCTCACAGAGCTAGGAATAGAGCAGTCACTATGTCAATTCATCAAGAATTTGCTTGAACGTAGAGCCATCACATCTACCATGGGGGAAGCACGCATTACCAGGTACGCTCGCAAGGGTACGCCACAAGGTGGTGTCCTATCCCCTCTGCTATGGAATGTGGCAATAAACGTTCTGCTTAGAAAACTGGAGTCCATGTGCGTCAATACTGTAGCATATGCAGATGATATGCAGTGGCTATCTCGGGCTTCCATCTTGAGACAATTACGCACAGGCTGGAAGATGCACTCAGCGAGGTCTGCAAATGGTGTTCACAGAACGGCCTCAGCGTCAACCCAACCAAAACGGAACTAGTGCTCTTCACTAGAAGATACAAAATTCCCCCCTTCACTCTACCCAAAATAAATGTCACTACACTAGCCCTATCGGATAAAGTCAAATTCTTAGGCATTATCCTTGATAATAAATTAACATGGAGAGACAATCTTCATGCTCGTGCAACAAAAGCCGTAGCGGCATTATATGTTTGCAAGAAAGCCATTGGTCCTACCTGGGGCATAAGTCCCAAGGGGATTAATTGGATATTTGAAACGGTCATCAAACCAACTCTTTTCTATGGTGTAACAATCTGGTGGAAAGCACTGGACTTGGCAACAAACCGACAGCGAATTGAGAGAACTCTCCGCTTAACGGCAATCATGATAACTGGTGCCCTTAGAACTACGCCCACAAAGGCCCTTTTTGCTATGCTGGGCTGGCTTCCAGTCGATCTGTTGGCTAGGAAGCTAGCTCTACGCACTGCGGTGCGACTTAGTACAACTGACGCATGGAAATATCGACCATGGGGTCACGCTAGCATTGTAGAGACCATGGGAACTATCCCTGATCTCATCGACTATTGCATTCCAAGACCTTCCTGTTATAGAGCATTTAACTAGTCTCTATCGGAGGACCTCCCCCTACACCGTACGGGGCCCTACGAGTGTTCACGGATGGCTCCAAACGGGGCTCCAGGGTTGGCGGGGGTGTCTACATTGAAGAATTCGGGATCAGGATTTCCTTCAGACTCCCGGACGAATGTAGTATCTTACAAGCTGAAATATCCAACATCAAAAAAGCAACAAACTGGCTACGGTACTATAGAATAACAAATAGAGTTATTCATATTATAACCGACAGCAAACCTGCAATAATAGCAATTTTGGGTGAGAACACAACATCCCTCCTTACCCTGGAATGCAGGAAATCACTTAATACAGTGGCTAATTGTTCTAGTGTTACCCTTATTTGGGTGCGGGGACACGAAGAAAACACAGGCAATCTCATCGCTGACAATCTGGCCAGGAGAGATACAGAGTTAGAGGCAGCTGAAATTGACAATTTCTGTGGTCTTCCGCTCTTGGCCTGCTGGAGGCGAATCGAGAAAGCCCTTATGCCAGAGGCACAAACAAGATGGTTTAATGAACCATCCTGTACCACAGCAAGGACCCTATGGCCTTGCATTGATATCAACAGAACCAAAAATCTGCTGAACTTTCCAAAACCGCAATTGCGCAATCTTGTGGCCACGGTCACGGGACACTGCACCTTCGGAACCCATGCCAGACGCATGGGTCTACCATACAATGAGTAATGCTCCAGCTGCAATGACGAGGAAGAAGAAGAAAGCATCGCACACCTTCTATGCCTCTGCCCAGCTATGGAGGATCACCGCCTCCGCTTTCTAGGCAGCAGATCCTTCAGTACCCTCTCCGAGCTCTCAAATACGGAACTCGGTTGTCTTAGCTCCTTCATCAGGAGCAGTGGATGGTTCGCCCAATAGGGGGCTCGACATCCTGGCTGTTCTGCAAGACAACTCCTTGCTTTGGTTTTTCCCACTTGTTTCTGCTTTCTACATTTCTCTTGCTCTTCTATGGTCTTCCCTCATCTACTCTTCTAATCTCTTTTCCTCCATCACTCGTCTTCACTACAGGTAGCACAATGGGACCATATCAGGACCCAAGGGAGCTGGAATCTAATCTTCCATTTACCAGCAGCCTGCTAACCTAACCTAACCTAGGTATAGAAGTTGTGAAGCAATTTAAAAATTTTTATATTGATGTTTAAAATTCTCCCTCATTACAAAAATATTCAGTAAATTCGCTTCTTATACTTGAAATTCCTCCTAAAATAATTGACAATTCATCATCACTTATTATTCTCGCAATATTTCTGCCAACTATGTTCCGTAATGTGCACAACGAAAGAGAAACTTCAAATGAATAAAAAAACACTAACACACGCAAAGCTGAGTACACGTATACATTATATGCCAGATGAATTAGTCTAATGTAATTTGGAAAGAACAATAATTGTGCGGCTTAAAAGTTGTTTTAGTGTAAATATGCTCATTGAAAAACTATTTTTTTATTTTTCGTAAGAAATAAAATTTTTTTTTAATAAAAAGTATCCTATGTTACTTCTAACAACTCCAAGAATATGTGTACAAAGTTTAATGATGATCGGTTTAGTAGTTTTTGCGTGAAAGCGCTACAAACAAACTCACATTTATAATATTAAGTATTATGTAAGAAAAATCATCGATGAAAACAGTGGATACTTTGTTATATGTATATAAATTCATTGTTTATTATTCTAACATTTAATTAAAAATTATTTTGATTTGTGCAATTTCCCTGAAATTACTTTTTAACACAACCATTTTTTAAATGTTGCCTTCTTAAAACTGCCAATAACGTAGCTCCTGGCGTTTTTACGTATGGACTTCATCTTCATTTTTTATTTTACATAAAAATGTAACAAAATAAACAAAGAAAAGAAAAAGTCAGCGTGTCTCGTGTTTTCGAAAAATTTAAAGCACTCTTCTTTCAACCCATTTTTGTTTTTGTGAAATTTTACGTCGAAATTTTAAAATTTTCAGCATATCGTGTAGACGCTTAACATATTTAATATGTTTTTTAATTAGTACCAGCACCCAAGGCATGACCCATATAATTAGGGACTGGAGGGTCCCAGCTGACTGCTCCTTTTCCGATCACCGCTATATTGAATTCAATATTAGCATTAAAACCGGAAACACCAAGCTTTTCATAAATAGGCGTAAAACGAACTGGGAGAAACATAGAAATATCCTCACCAACTCAATTGTACATCCTCCAAACATAGAAGTAGCTGATATAGAAATAGCTGTCAATAATCTAAGTAACGCTTTTAAGGAAGCAACAAGAATCTCTTGCAAATCTTCCACACAACGCAAAAATAGCAAACCACCTTGGTGGTCTGTCAGCCTAGAAGAGTCTCGCAGGAGCTGCCGCAGACTCTTTAATGGGGTAAAAAGAACATGTAACTGGGCTCTTTACAAAGTCTCATTGAATAAATTCAAAAATTGCAGTGCACTGTGCCGGAACTCAGGGAAAGGGATTGAGAAGATAGATATTGAAAAGTTAGAAGACTTAACTCTTTCACAACTCTGCTTGGGCGTTATGTTAATTTTTATAGCAATGTTGAGGCGCCTCCGGTGTTGAGTAGAATTAACTTTGTAAAGCTGTATTAGCAGGTATTTTATTAATTGTTTTACTTCGCCGATGTTTCTGCTAACCGACGAAGGGGGCGATGTTGTGTAAATTAGCTTGAACGGCATCAATCGCTGTCAGAACAGTTTTTTAGTGCTATGCCTACATCACTTAAATAGTCCGACAACAATTAATACAATGGGCGCGTTCAGCAGAAAAACCTGCTACTAAACAGTTTAAGTGTAGCAGCTTTTGATTTGTTTGATTTTCTGAACGAATTGCTTCCTTTTTTGTCAACAATATCAACAAATTTGACTATTTAATTAAAATTATTGAATTTAATTTTGTAAAATGATTTCAGAATATTTATTTATGAACTTAAATGAATTAAAATTTAAAAATATATTTTGAAATTTTATTCAAAAGTCAAATTGAACTGAAAAAGCGTAACTTGTTTAAATGTACCGTACTTTTTCTTTGCTACCCAAAACAGTGAGCGCTCACTCAAAATGTTCGCTCATCGCTCAGTAATCAAAGCGTTCAGCAGATTGTTGAACACCAGCTGTGTAGCAAACTGTGTCTGCTGAACGCACCCAATGTCTCACTAATGTACATTAGAGAAATTAATGATGTTGATTGAGTTGCTCTGGCCAGGGTTTGAACCCAGGACCCGTCATTGTTTGCTTAGTAGTCAACGCGCTAACCACTTCAGCCAACACCACCCTCAAGTACGTATTTTGAAATCATATCAAAACAAAAAAGTAAATAGATAGAATTAAACTAAAAGTATCTACGGTTTTTTTTTTTTTGATAATTATATTATTTATTGAATCTTCAATCATAAATTGTAACATCAATAAGTTGTTCAAATCTTATATCTAAAAAATAAAAATAAAGTTTAATATATGTTTAGCCAATGCTAAACAAAATTTATTAGTTTCAGTGGTTAATTTTTGTAGTTTTACATATCTCGTGTTCGGCTGAGAAAAAGAGTATCCCTCCTTTTCAGCCGGACGTGGCCTGTATAATGTAGAATTTTGCGTGCAAGTACATTTGGGTGCAACTCAAGTTTTTTTATATATTTTTTAGCGTGTTTTGAAAATACTGTCTTCACCAACGGGACATCAATATCTTTGTGAATTCGCTGGTTTCGGATATACCAGGGGGCTGCTGTTATTGTACGTAGAATTTTATTCTGTCGCCTTTGAATTTTTTCGACATTTGATGCTGAGGCAGTGCCCCATAACTGGATTCCATAGGACCATATTGGTTTCAGGATCGCGTTGTATAAGAGAAGTTTACAGTCTAAGCTTAGTATAGAATTTCTTCCCATAAGCCAATTCATTTGGGCTGCTTTTAATTTCATTTGGATCAGCTTTGCGTCTATGTGCGATTTCCATGTTAAACGTCGATCAAGGTGAACGCCTAGATATTTGACTACAGTGTGTTGCGGTATAGTCTTGGTGTTGATTTGTATAGGCGGACATGTTTCTCTGCGCAACGTTAAAGTGACGTGTACACATTTCTGCTCGTTAACTTTTATACGCCATTGTTTGAGCCATTTTTCTAATTTTGATATGTACTCTTGTAAGTTGCGGGAAGCATCTACAGGATTTTCATGAACGCTTAGAAAAGCTGTATCATCAGCAAATGTTGATGTA
This sequence comes from Lypha dubia, assembly GCA_947311025.1. Taxonomy (NCBI): domain Eukaryota; kingdom Metazoa; phylum Arthropoda; class Insecta; order Diptera; family Tachinidae; genus Lypha; species Lypha dubia. The sequence goes on along the minus strand of OX371260.1, from coordinate 99,345,034 downwards.
TGAATGTTATTGCTTAACGGTAAGTCAGAGGCATATATTAAGTACAGCAAGGGACCAAAGATGCTGCCTTGGGGAACTCCGGCTTCGATCGACTGCGGAGGGCTTAAAAAATTGCCTTCCCGAACCACAAATTTACGTTTCTTTAAATAGTTTTTTAAAAGTCTGACGATGTTTGCGGGAAGATTTTGCGTTAATTTGTGTATAAGACCTTCGTGCCATACTTTGTCGAAAGCTTGAGAGACATATATAAAGAGCGCAGAGCAATATTTCTTTTTTTCAAAAGTGTCTCTGACAACATTCACATGTCTGTGAGTTTGCTCAATTGTGCTATGTTGTCTGCGAAAACCGAATTGATGATCTGGAATGCATCCACTTCTAGTCACTATAGGCATCAGCTTGCTCATATAAAGCTTTTCAAATAGTTTTAAAATGTTGGGCAAATGTTAGGCCTATACGATTCAACCTTCGTATGATCAAAGACTATAAATATATAGATATTCCACGTAGAACATTGAATAAAAACAAAAATTGTTTGCGTTTATTAATGCTGTGAGGGGAAGTAGCAAGAGAAAAGACCACAAAAATTTTAGGCATACATACATATGTACGTACATAAATAAGTATGTATGTAGTAATAATTTTGTCAAGTTTATTTTGTTGTTGTTTTTGAAACATTTTTGTTTTTAGCTCTACTAGAAATTATTTTCCACAGAAATTATGTTTTTTTTTGTTTACACATATAAATGATGCTTATTGAGAAATGTGTTTGTGTGTGTGTTATATTTCTTGTGCAAAGCACATTCAATAACAATATTAACAACTAAAAGCAGTTTCTTGTTTTCATATAAATCATGTGCAAATAAACAGTGCAAAGCCAATGCGACCGATTTCTATGGCTGTAGGGTAAAATTACGTTTTTTGTTATTGTACTATTGCATTTATGTTGATTCGCACCGAATTATGTATACTCATTTGTTTTATTAAATATTTTATTTTAGAATTTTCAATTCTATATGTAGTTAGAATATCTATGTAGGTATGTATATGCATAAATCAAATAAACCGTGCGCTTACCTGAGTAAAATTGTTTTATAAATAGCAGAGTTATTAACAGATTTCCAAAAATAAATTTATGAGACCCAACTGCAGGCAACACCTTTCAAACAAAACAATAATTTTGAAAATCTGTTTATAAATGACCAGGTTATTCAAAAAGCAATTTTTTCTATTTCAAATTCAAAATAATACATATATAGCCTATATTTTAAGTTATACACTGTTAACATATTTGCGCGAAATTTCATTTAAATCGGTCCAGTAGTTTCGGAGATTAGCGAGAACAAACGTCGTGACACGTTACTTTTATATATGTAGATATACATAGTTATATAAATTTCCAATTTTAAATAATATTAAATTCGGTGCGAATCGATGTTCTTGCAATAGTACAACAATAAAATACATATATTTGCCATTCAAATAAGAATCAGCGACATTAGCTTTACGTATCTTATGTCCACATATATTGTGCGAACACAAAACGAGCCTTTGCTTCAAAAGCGTCATAATTCAAAATATATCATTTTTGAGCTAATATACATATAACTAATCGCGATATCAATTTTTATATTGTGCAAAATTTTCATACAAATATGAAAGATATTTGTATTTTATTATTCTCTTGGGAGAAGAATATTTTACCATTGATTTATAGGTAAATTCTAGACTTTAAATTCGTTTCCTGCCAAACAAGCTTTTTTGAATTATGACTCTATTGCAGCAAAGGCTCGAAAAGTTTTTTTGTTTGTTTATATGGAATGTTTCGTTTGTTTATTAAATGTACACACATGCACACATACTTGTGTATGCAAAGACACAAACGTATGAACACATGTATACATATCTAAATGAATAGTAGAGACATGAGAATAATAAATTCTCTGAGAAAATAAATGACTCTCTTGAAAAAAGTGGTTTTAGCATGGTTTTTGTACTAAAACCACCAGCAAATTAAGCATTTGCCGTACAATGTATGGCAGTGTTACATCTTCATATATTTATAGTCTTTGGTATGATCCTTGCCGGGCATAGTAATCATCCATTTTATTGGATAGAGTTCATGGCGTAGAATACTGTTAAAAATGAATAGTATTATTCTTTTTGCAATGAAAGGCAACTCTTGAAGCATTTTGTTGCTTATTTTGTCGACTCCTGGGGCTTTTTTGGTGTTAAGACTAGTAATGGCCTTTTCAATCTTAACAATGCTAAATTTTAGTGGTATTTCTGGTAAAGAGACGACTGGTGGCAGTTCAACAATATCAGTAGAAATATTCGGGGTAAATACTTTTTCTAAGTGCTTAACAAATAGATCACCTTTTTCAGCATCAGTTCTTGCCCAGTCACCATTCGAAGCTCGTAACGGAGGTTTGCATATCACCGGCCTTTTCAGTCCTCTGGCGGCACGCCACAGCGAATAATCTGTTTGTGGTGTTGCATCTAGCTCTTGAAGAAATTTTTGAAGGGAAGCTGTTTTTAGTGTTTGCAAAACTTTTCTAAGCTGCTTGGTACACTCCTTAAGCCTTAATTTTAGCTGAGGCGATCTGTAGCGTTGCCATTCTCGTCGAGCTCTCCACTTTTCAGTCAACAGCCTTTCTATATCTACAGAAAAAATATTGCTAAATCTCACTTGTTGATTAGTTTTATTTGAAGAAGCACTAAAGGCAGCTTGTTTAACGTGTGCTTCAAACAACCTGAGAGAATCGTCTATATCAGAAGGTGTTCTCAGCGGCATTCTTTCCGAGCAATGAGCACTCAAATAGTTTTTGTATTTCAGACAGTTAATACGTGCAGATGTAATCGGTAAATCATATGTTGGTGTTGCAGTTTTATGTGAGTAAATGGTGACAATTGTAGGCGAGTGGTCTGAAGATAAGTCCAAAGATGCTTCAACTTCAACCATCTCACTGGGTACACCTTTCGCTATTCCAAAGGCGATAACATCAGGAATTTTTTGTCGATCTGTTGGCCAATATGTTGGCTGACCACTTGAAACTACATTCAAACCCATTTTAGATATTGTGTCGAACAAAGCTCGTCCCCTAGGAGTGATTAAACGTGAACCACCGAATGTGTGTTTAGCATTGTAGTCGCCAGCCGCTAGAAAACGGGAGCCCAGTGATTTGTAAAAAGCCGTATATTGACTCTCGGTAATTGAAAATCTAGGGGGGGAATAGACAGATGATATTACTAGATTTTGATAGTAATTTTAAATGCAGATGTTCGTTGCTTGAAGATAATCTTCATAAAAATTATTTAACAGGTAGTGTTTTATTCGCGTTTTGATTAGGATTCCCGAGCCACCACAAGCTCTACCTCGAGGATCCTTGGTGTCGTAGAAATTATATCCACAAATTCTAAAATAGCTTCGAGAGGTCAAATGAGTTTCTGAGATAAGCATAACATCGATTTGTTTATCCAGAAGAAAGTATTCTATTTCGTTTTTATGTTGGCAGATGCCGTTTGCGTTCCAAAAACAGATTCTTAAGTTCATGGTTTTTTCAATACAGCCTGCAACAAGGTAGACTGCATTTTCAACATTTCCTGCATCATACAGGACACTTTGAGAGTAAAAGTATTTACTGTTTGAATTAAGCTCTCAATTGAGGCTTCAATACGACTAAAAAAATTAGAACCGGAATCTTCATTTACTGTTACGGTTTTTGGCGCCGTACTCTGGTTGCTTTTTAAAATACTAGCGTACGAAAATTTATTATTAGCTTGTTGTTGAGCACTAGTCGCGTTAGACTTAAAATCGTTTGAATATTGATTCTGGCTGTTGGACGGTTCAAAACTGTATTTATTCGATATCGTTATTTTCTCCTATCTATATTTTCAATATTTTTAAAATATCGACTTATATTTCCGAGTTATGTTCATCTGAAATTATATTTTAAGTGTCATTATGCACTATTTTTCGACGACTTTTTTTTTGTCAATAATATATTAAATAATATCTGTGGTTATATACATACATATGTATATATACTATATATTTGTTCCTTTTAACTCCTACAAGGAGAATAATGCCGTATCTGCGATTATACACTAATTATAAAATTGCCTACTTAGATAGCCGCCTGCGGCCAAGTTCAGACAATTTCTTCACCACCACTTAATATTTTCTACTTTTTTTTTCAATTTTCTATAACATAAGCTATTTGGGTAGTATTTGAATACATGTATTTGAAATACGTATTTAAAATACAAATACGTATTTTGTATTTGTATTTTAAATACATGACGTGCAAGTATTTTGTAAAATACAAAAACAAAATATTTATTAAACAGTTATTATACTGGTTTTATTTTATTTTTTTTTTTTTTTTGCTTGAGTATACAGTACAATACGCATATAAGAAAGTCTGAAAATGTACAGATTTTGTTTCTTATATGCGAGCTTTCTTATAAAGAGAACACACTTATAAGAAAGATATTTTCTTATATACGTAACACGCATATAGGAAAGATATTTGCTTATATGCGTCAGAAACAAAATTTAAAAAATTTCCTATGGAGTATGCAGATATATATGTACATATTTTATATAAAATTAATACACATTATTTTGTACAAAAAAAAAACAACTAAGCCGACTGATTTCAGAAAAAACCAACGACTTCATTTGACATTTGGACCAGTGTTCACAGATGTAAATTGTAAAATATAATCAAAAAATTTATATTTTTCCCTAAATTGAAAAAAATTTCATTGTGAGAATACGTTCTTATACACGTACAATTTTCTATGGAAGAAATATAGTTTTTCATAAAAATTTGTTTCTTATAGCAGAGTTTTTCTTATAAGCGAGTTTCTTATATAAGGATTATTTAGCACGTAGTTATATGGAAATGTAAATGGTGTCTGGAAAAGTGTTTCTTATAGCCGAGTTTTTCTTATAAACGAGTTTCTTATATGCGTATTGTACTGTACTCGTACATAAATATTTGCATACACAAACTCTTATAAGTGAAAAAGACAAGAGTTCATCTTCTGGCAACAACAACAACAATAAACCCACAAGCAGTAGAAATGCTTATTTAACTTTTGTTGCTGATGACGACAATAAAAAAATTGAATTAAACACAAACCTGAATTCTACACAAAACACAACTATTCGTGCGCGATCATGCTCTCCGTACATGTTAAATAGTGATCAAGAAGCAACAACAATTGCACCTATTAGCAAACTTGTCAGCTTAGCTGTACAATCAAACAAACAAACAATAAATACCCAGATGACCAACGTGCACAAAATGAATAAAATTATGGATAAAGTAAGTGAAAATAGTGATAATAAAATTCAAACAGGTATGGATAGATACATAACTGTGTTAAAAAGGGGAAGGAGTCCCAAATCTGCTCAAATTGCGTCAACGGCAAAAGTTCCCAAAGATTGGAAAAATATAAAAAATTCCGAAAATCGTTTCGCGATTTTAACTGAACAAGGTGATGAAGACACAACTAATACAAGTTTGAGTAAACCACCACCGATTTATTTAAGAGAACAAAACTCCAGCTTTCTGGTAAAAAGCCTTATCTCGTTAATTGGAGAAAATGAGTTTAAAGTAACTCCAATCAAGCGTGGGAAAATTAATGAAACAAAAATTCAGGTATGTAAAGAAAATAATTACAGAAAAATAGTCTCAGACTTTGAGACTAAAAATAAAAAGTTTTATACATATCAGCTTAAAAGTGCTAAAGGTCTAACCGTTGTAATAAAAGGTATAGATTCTAGCGTGGATCCAGAAGAGATCAAGTCTGGCCTTGAAAATAGTGAATTCAAGGTGAAAAATGTTTCAAACATCAAAAATAGAGAAAAAATCCCCCAATCAATATTTAGAGTCGAGTTACAGCCAGGTGACATAAAGATAAAAAAAAATGAATCCCATCCAATTTATGATCTAAAGTATTTGTTGCACCGGAGAGTTACCGTTGAGCAGCCACATAAAAGAGCTGGACCTATCCAATGCCTGAACTGCCAAGAATTTAAGCACACGAAAACTTATTGCAAGTTGCCTACAGTCTGCGTTGTATGTGGTGAGCTACACAGTACCGCTAACTGTAACAAAACAAAAGGTGATCCCAAGGCGAAAAAATGTGGCAATTGCGGCGGAAATCACACTGCCAACTATAGAGGCTGCCCTCTTTACTCGTTTTTTAAACGCTCCTCGCACAAGAAAAAAAATATTATCCCCGCTTAGCCTATCACACTTTTAAGCTACCCTCAGTTACCTCAACCGTCTACTAGTCAGCAACAATATTCAAACGTATTGAAATCAAACGCGACTATTGCTCAGCAACAACCTAATAATAAATTTTCATACGCTAACATTTTAAAAAGTATCCACAATACAGCGCAAAAACCGGTACCAGTAAATGAAGCTCCAGGGTCTAATTTTAGCCGTATTGAAGCCTCAATTGAGAGCTTAATACAAACAGTAAATAATTTTACTCTCAACATGTCCTGTATGATGCAGGAAATGTTGAAAATGCAGTCTACTTTGTAGCAGGCTGTATTAAGCCAACTATGAACTTGAAAATATGTTTTTGGAACGCAAACGGCATCTGCCAACATAAAAATGAAATATAATATTTTCTTCTGGATAAACAAATCGATGTTATGCTTATCTCAGAAACTCATTTGACGTCTCGAAGCTATTTTAGAATTAGTGGATATAATTTCTACGACACCAAGGATCCTCGAGGTAGAGCTTGTGGTGGCTCGGGAATTCTAATAAAAACGCGAATAAAACACTACCTGTTAAATGAATTTTGTGAAGATTATCTTCAAGCAACAAACATCTGCATTGAAAATTTTTATCAAAAACTTGCGATATCATCTGTTTATTCTCTTCCCAGGTTTTCAATTTCAGAGAGTCAATATACCGCATTTTATACAACACTGGGGTCCCGTTTTCTAGCAGCTGGCGACTACAATGCTAAACACACTTTTTGGGGTTCACGTTTAATCAGTCTCAAGGGTCGTGTTTTGTTTGACACAATTTCAAAAATGAGTTTGAATGTAGTTTCAAGTGGTCAGCCAACATATTGGCCAACGGATCGACAGAAAATTCCTGATATTATCGACTTTGGAGTTATGAAAGGTGTGCCCTGCGAAATGATTGAAGTTGAAGCATCATTGGATTTATCTTCAGATCACTCGCCTACTATTATCACTATTTACTCACACACAACTGCAACATCAACATGCGATTTACCGCTGACATCTGCACGTATTAACTGGCTGAAATACAAAAAAAATTTGAGTGCTCATTGCACGGAAAATATGCTGTTGAGAACACCTACTGACATAGAAAATTCTATTAGGTTGTTTGAAGCACATGTTAATCAAGCTGCTCTTAATGCTTCTTCAAATCAACCAAATCAACAAGTAAGATTCAACAACATTTCTTCTGAAGATATAGAAAGGCTATTGACTGAAAAACTGAGAGCGCGACGAGAATGGCAACGTTACAGATCCCCCCAGCTAAAGTTAAGGCTAAAGGAGTGTACCAAGCAGCTTAGAAAAGTTTTGCAAACAAAAAAAACAGCTTCGCTGCAACAATTTCTTCAAGAACTCGATGCAACACCACAAACAGATTATTCGCTATGGCGTGCAGCCAGAGGACTTAAAAGGCCAGTGATTTGCAAACCTCCATTACGAGCCCCTGTAATAAAATAGTTTTTATTTATTTTATTTTTGTCTTAAAGCTTGTAAGGTGGAGCTCCTAAGACTGATGATTTATTAATTGATTTATAAACTAAATGACATTGGCTTATATACTAATTATGAGAATAATTCTTAGGGGTACATTAACATAAGAGTAAAAGAATAGAAATATATATTATTGTTGGGTAAGCATATTTAGCTTCCAACTATTTATGTATGGCACGTGTTCAACAGTTTTAAAGTTCAACGAGTGCATACTTAAAAGCAACAGATACTTTGTGTAGCTTATATCTACAATCAAACAAATGCAGTTAATAAATGTGATTCATTTAAGTGCATTGTGCTGCTGCACTTGATCAACTGCACAAGTATCAAATTACCGACACACACAAAATATCTTGCTTGCAGTTTGTCAATGCTTGCATGTTGCGGTACTATTGAATCGCAATGCATACTACACACCGTTGGCCACATGCTACACCTCCACCCTTTACAAGAATGTTCATATAACGTTAGTTTTATGGACATTCTTTTACAATTAGTTTTTAATTAGTCTTAGTATAAGTGTAATATAATATTTATTTTGTTTTTAAAAAAAAAATTATAATATTTAGATGTACTTATATTCTAATTTTATATTAGTTTGGACGTCCAATAATATTAAATGTTACATATCTTAAGTCTATTTTTATGAACTACTTGTTGTTTATTGGTTTTCTTATCTACTATGGTAACATTATTTCTTAAATCTATTTTCTTAATTTTATACGGACCTTTATATTGATTTTCCAATTTATGCCCTGAATTATTCCTAAGTAGAACTAAATCTTCTATTTTAAAATTATGTTCTAAAATATTCCTATCATAATTTAATTTTTGTTTTATTTTATTTTTATCTAAAAGTATTTGCGCGCGCTTATGTGCTACTTCTAACCTAAATTTTGCCTCTTTGGCATAGTTATCCACATTGTATAGTGGTGTCACACTATCTACTTTAGCAAATTGTCTAAAATTGTTTGGTAATCTTGAAAATACTAACTCATAAGGACAGTAGTTATGTGCCGTTGATGGCGTCGTATTAAAGCAGTAAGTGAAATATCTTAACCATTCGTCCCAGTCCGTATTGTCCACAGATATATAAGAACGAACATATTCGTTAAAAGTTCTATGACTTCTTTCTATTGTTCCTAGTGTTTGATGGTGATGTGCTGTGGAAGTTATATTTTCAATTTTTAGTAGTGTGCATAGTTCCGTCAGTATAGAATTTTTGTACTCTGTTCCCATGTCCGAAATGAACGTTTTCATTGGACCATAGGTTAATACAAAATTTTCAAATATCGCTTTTGCGATTGTTCTTGCAGATTTATCTGGTGTTGGTATTGTTACCAAAGATTTAGTAAGATCACATATTAAAGTAATTGCATACTCATTTCCATTAATCGATTTTGGAAATGGCCCTATTGTATCTACATACACCGTGTCGAATGCTTTTTCTGGTGTTTCTGTTATAGTCATAGGACTTTTATTATGGTTTACTGTTTTTGATTTTTGGCATTTTTGACATGATTTAACATATTTCGTTATGTCTTTTATCATATTTTTCCAATAGTAATACCTCTTTATTTTTTCTATTGTTCTATATATTCCACAATGTCCTCCCTCTATCGGATCATCATGGTATTTCAGCATTATATCAAGAATTGCCTTAGCATTCTTATCATTTATATTGGTCACCTCATTAAGTAGCGCTACTTTTAATTTATTTAAATATTTATTGCCCATATTTTTAAATTCATTTATGGAGATAAATTCGAAAACTTTCTCACTGGGTGCCATTTGTAGTGTCTCTACACTAAGTTTACCGGCCACTTTCTCAAGCCTTGGGAAAAATTGTCCTAGGTCAATATTCCCATTAGTAAACAAATCATTTATATTTATATATGTAATAATAGATTTTCCTCGTTTGATGTAACATTTTACAGGAGTAATCTTTAATTTATAGTACTTTCTGACGTCAGTGTTCTTTAGTGGTACATATATATTGGGCTTTTTATCATTATTTTTAATTTGATGCTGAATATTTTCGGTATTACTTTGTTGTTTCTTTTTATATGCCATAGATCTTGTTGTAATTTTTAACACCGTATTAGTTTTTATATTTATATCTTTTAAGTCATTAATCGTTATTCTTGATAACGCGTCTGCAACATAATTATCTTTTCCCCTAAGATATTCTATAGTAAAATTGTATTCTTCCAAATCTAACCTCATTCTTGTTAATTTTGAACTTGGGTGTTTCATAGAAAACAAATATGATAATGGTCTGTGATCAGTACGAACAAGAAAATGTTTACCATATATGTATGGTCTGAAGTGTGTAATAGCCCAATGGATAGCTGTCAATTCCTGTTCGATTGTAGATTTATTGCTTTCACCTTTGGTAAAAGATTTTGATGCGTATGCTATTGGTAATTGCTTTCCATCATATTCCTGTGTTAATACGGCTCCACAAGCTTGTTTGCTTGCGTCTGTTGTTATACAAAATTCTTTTGTGAAATCAGGGTATTGAAGTAGTGTGGGTTTTATCAGAGCTTTTTTCAGGTATTTGAATGCATTGTCACAATCTTTAGTCCATTCAAATTGTACTCCTTTACTTGAAAATTTCGTTAGATGTCTGGAATATTCTGAGAAGTTTTTGATGAATCTTCGATAATAATTACAAAATGCAACGAATCGTTTTGCACTATCCGCATCCTTAGGTGTTGGATAGTTTTCGATAGCTGCGTATTTACTATCATCAGGTAATATTCCTTTGTCTGTACATTTGTGTCCAAGATAAGTAACTTCTGTCCTGAAAAATGAACACTTTTCTGGATGAAGTTTTAAGTTGTGTTTTCTACACAAATCAAATACCTCTTTTAAATTTGAAAGCATATGTTTTTCCGAACAACCCAAAACCACTAAGTCATCCATGTATAGGAAAGCCTGGTTTGGTTTTAAACCAGCAAAAGCAAGTGTCATCATTCTTTGAAACGAATTTGGAGCTATTTTTAAACCATACGGTAATCTAGTAAATCTGTATGAGCCATTGTTTGTTGAAAATGATGTTAAGTCCCTAGATTTGTTCTCCAAGCCAATTTGGTGAAAACCTGACATTAAGTCTAAACAAGAAAAATATTTTGCTCTGCCGAGCTGGTCTAGAATATCGTCTATTCTAGGCAATGGAAACTTATCTGCAATTAGTTTTTTATTTATTTGCCTGTAGTCTATAACAAGTCTCCATCTTTTCTTATCAGAATTGGGCAGTGATTTCTTTGGTACGAGTAATATTGGACTGTTGTACTCAGAGTACGAAGGCTCTACAATTTGATCATCTATTAGCTTTTTGACCTGTTTATCTATTTCTTCTTTATGTGTATGTGGTATACGATAATTTTTAATGTATACCGGTTCTTTATCTTTTACCCTCAACTTTTGTTCATAAAAATTATTTATTGTTATTTTTTCTGATTCCAAACCGAAAATATCACTGTATGTTGAGCATAATTCTGTTAATGTATTTTTAAATTGTTCCGGGAAATTTTTCTTCAAAATTTTTAGTATTTCGGATTTTCTTGATATATTTTTGCAAGAATTTTCTTTTATTATATCATAATCAGAGATGTTTTCGGTTTTTATGTTACTTTTCTTAATTTTAGTATTAGTGTTATTAGTGTTTAAAAAACGAACGTATGCTTTCTTAGTGTTAACTATTGTGTTTGGAATGAAGACGCCTGGTGCAATTTCTTGATTAGGAATTAGTATTTTACTGTTTAAATTGTTAAATTTTATTTGATGTATTATTTCACATCTTGGTGGTAAAAGTTATTTCGCTATTGTTATTTGTAATTGGTATATTGATTGTGTGTGGCATATTAAATGGTCTTAGGACAAGGCAATCATTGTTTTTGTTAAAATCCAACATGCAATTATACTTTTTCATGAAATCCATTCCAATGATTCCATCGCATGGTATTGGAAAGTTATTGTAGACCACTTGGAATTTATGTGGTATTAAAAATTTTTCGAATTTTAGATCAAAAAATATACTTCCCATTGATTTTATATTGCCCTGTCCTATTCCACTAAAAACTGTAGTGTCATTAGTATTTATTTTGTTTAATCTGAAAAATTTTGATTTTATTAGAGAAATATCAGCACCAGTGTCTACCAAAAGTGTGAGTGTAGTGTCGGTATTATTTAGTTGAACATTTATAAAGAAACTTAAGTTGAGGTTTAGATGATAGATATTTATTGATTTTGTCTTAGGGGAAATTCGGAGTTTTCCGAATCATTTTGATTAGATTCTGTTGCTCTTACGTAGTTGTTGTTCCTACGGTTATTGGTGTATCTTTGGCGGTAATTGTCACTATTGTTGTTATTGTTATTTCTTTGTCGGTTTCTGTTATAATTGTTGTTATAGCTGTTATTGCTATTATTGTTACGTGGGAAATTATTTCTTCCACGCAACCGTCTATTATTGCCACGATAATTGTTATTGGGTCTATGTTTTTGCCCATAATATAGTATGGCATTCTGTTGGCCTGTGGCTTCGGTGCAGCTATTGACAAATTTACTTATAGCATCATTCATGCTATTGAATTGGCCTGCCTCCATGATAAGCTTTACTTTATCAATGTTGCAGTTTTTGGTAAGTGCTTTAACAGCGACTTGTGTTGAATATTTGGTTGCTAATTCTGATGGTAATCCATCTGTTATATATGCACTTTCTAATGATTTTGCTAAACTTTCAATTTCATTGCAGTAGGCAGTCGCCGTTTTACTGCTTTGCTTAATGTTCATTATTTTCGCAGATATTACTTCTACTGATTCACCTTTAAGGGTTTGTTGCAACTTATTTATAATGTTTATTATTGTTGCTTCATCGTTGATAAGATTTCTTGCAGTACCCTTAAATTTTGTTTTTATGAGGGATACTGCTGTGGATTCGTGTTCTCCTTTTATTGAATTTAGTAACGATAATGAATCTATGAAAGAGCGTAAATTTTCTGCTCTGCCATCAAAGTCTGGAATTAGCTTTGAGGCTGTATTTAAAAATTCCACTATTGTTTGGCCCATTTTAGCATTTATTGGTTTAGTTCTGAATTTATGAGGTGAATTTTCGTGGATGGATGTTGGTAGGTCAAGTTCTACCCCTTTCTTAGCTGCCAATTTGAAAATTTTTTCTTTTAAATCTGCAAAGAATGCATCTGCTGCTGTTTTGTGTGAAACTGTAAGTCTATTGTAGTGCACATTAAATAAAGTTCTTATTCTTTCCAAGCAACCTAAAAGTTTACCGAAATGTATTTTTATTGTTTCTTCTTTTGTAGGTCTGTCAATGTTTAGGCATTTATACGAACGGTCAAAATCTTCCTTTATTAATCTGGCTTTATTAAGTATTTCATGCCATTCCATAAGTATAATTTAATTTAATGTCTTTAATTAGTTTTTCTATTTTTATTTTCCTGCCCTCTTTTTCTGTTTTCTATTCATTATAAAGGACCGTGTAAAAATTTATGTATAATAATTTTATAAATTTTTCTTTTAATTTAATTTATTCTTATTTCTATTAAAATTATAATATTTTTAATTAATTTATTTTACTTCTATCCATCTTAAGGATATAAACATAAAAATTTTTTTTTTTTTTTTACACATTAAAAAATTTTTAAAACGTTGGTCTTATTTAGGTTTAATTTTATTCAAACAGAATTTTTGAAAATTATTCTTTAAGTGTTACTTTTTTAATTTTTATTTAAGTAACATTGCTAAATTTCTTAATCCCCTTTTTTGTGTTTTTGTAAATATGAGGTTTTTTAAAATATTTTAGCTACGAGCTATTTTGTAAACGCAATAAAAAAATGTTTGCCACGAGCGGTTAACGCTTACTGGCCCTAGTGTGCGACTTTAGCGCACCACTTTTAATATAAAAGTACTTAATTAATTAAATTTAAAATACATATGAAGTAAAATATATGTAAATATATATATATTTTGGTGATTTTGTGGTCTTCTTGGTTCTCTTCAGATGATTTTGGCTGGCTGATGGAGGTGATATTTTATTGAAGATGTCATCCTTCATTGGCTACCTTTTGGCCAGGCGGACCTTTATTTGCTTCTTTAATGCTGGGGTGCCTTTTGGCCAGGCGGACCCTTTCCTTCTTCTGCTCTTGTTTCTGGGTGCAAATCTAGTAGCACTCCAAGAAAACTGGCAGGCTGCTCTTGCTTCTTCAGGGTGCAGTTTAGTAACACTCGCTGAAGAAGACTGGCAGGATCGCCATGTAATAAAATAGTTTTTATTTATTTTTATTTTTGTCTTAGAGCTTGTAAGGTGGAGCTCCTAAGACTGATGATTTATTAATTGATTTATAAACTAAATGACATTGGCTTATATACTAATTATGAGAATAATTCTTAGGGGTACATTAACATAAGAGTAAAAGAATAGAAATATATATTATTGTTGGGTAAGCATATTTAGCTTCCAACTATTTATGTATGGCACGTGTTCAACAGTTTTAAAGTTCAACGAGTGCATACTTAAAAGCAACAGATACTTTGTGTAGCTTATATCTACAATCAAACAAATGCAGTTAATAAATGTGATTCATTTAAGTGCATTGTGCTGCTGCACTTGATCAACTGCACAAGTATCAAATTACCGACACACACAAAATATCTTGCTTGCAGTTTGTCAATGCTTGCATGTTGCGGTACTATTGAATCGCAATGCATACTACACACCGTTGGCCACATGCTACACCCCTAATGGTGGCTGGGCAAGAACTGATGCTGAAAAAGGTGCTCTTTTTGTTAAGCACTTAGAAAAAGTATTTACACCGAATATTTCTACTGATATTGTTGAACTGCCACCAGTCATCTCTTTACCAGAAATACCGTTAAGATTTAACATTGTGGAGATTGAAAAGGCCATCAATAGTCTTAACACCAAAAAAAGCCCCAGGTGTCGACAAAATAAGCAACAAAATGCTTCAACAACTGCCTTATATTGCAAAAAGAATTATACTATTCATTTTTAATAGTATTCTACGGCTGCAATACTATCCTGCAGAATGGAAGGTTTCGATTAGGCTCTTGCACTAAGTACATTTAAATTCAAAAACATTTGCTTTTTTAAAAATTCTCAGAGTAAATCCAAGTACAAAAGGGGATCAAAGCAAGTAAATACAAAACGAAAAAAAAACAAACACAACATTTATTCTCTTTATACGCTCAGAGTATTTGTATTTACTCATTCTTATTCACTATAAGTAGAGTAAAGTAAACATTTTTTTGCTAATATTCTGTAAGTATTTTGCAAGGTTCTTATTTTAAGCATTTTCTTGGTTTTTATTTTTAGCATTAATTTAGCAGTTAATTTTATGGAATATACATATGTACATACCTATCTAAGTATATACAACTATTGATATGTTGATAAGTTGATCTTAACATCAAATTATATAAAAGCGAAATTTCATACAAACCAAATAAAACTTACAAAAATACTCGAGTATTTTAGCAAATAGTTTAAGTAGTGGTTGTCTTTACTTAATGTGCTTGGTTCTTATTATGCTTAGTTCTTACATGCTTTAATACTTGCTGTATTTATTTCGTACAAGAACAATATTTATTGTGTTTGTTTTTTATAATAGAGAACAGAAGAAGGTATAGTAAAGAGAGGGTATAATAAAACAAATACACAAAAAAAAGAGAATGCATTTAAGTATTTGTTTTTTGTACTTTTGCAAAAGCCTAGTTTCTATGATTATTATGATACCAAAGCCCGGCAAGGATCATACGAAGGTTGAATCCTATCGGCCTATTAGTTTATTGCCCAACATTTCAAAACTATTTGAAAAGCTGTATATGAGCAAGCTGATGCCTATAGTGACTAGAAGTGGATGCATTCCAGATCATCAATTCGGTTTTCGCAGACAACAAAGCACAATTGAGCAAACTCACAGACTTGTGAATGTTGTCAGATACACTTTTGAAAAAAAGAAATATTGCTCTGCGCTCTTTATATATGTCTCTCAAGCTTTCGATAACGTATGGCACGAAGGTCTTATACACAAATTAACGCAAAATCTTCCCGCAAACATTGTTAGACTTTTAATAAGCTACCTAATGGAACGAAAATTTGTAGTTAGGGAAGGCAATTTCTCAAACCCACCGTAGTCGATCGAAGCCGGAGTTCCCCAAGGCAGTATCTTCGGTCCATTACTTTATTTAATATATGCCTCAAACTTACCGTTAAGCAATAACATTCATACCTCAACATTTGCCGATGATACAGCTTTTCTAAGCGTTCACGAAAATCCTGTAGAAGCTTCCCGCAATTTACAAGGGTATATATCCAAATTGCAAAATTGGCTCAAACAATGGCGTATTAAAGTTAACGAGCAGAAATGTGTACACGTAACTTTTACGTTGTGCAAGGAAACATGCCCGCCTATAAAAATTAACACCGAGACCATACCGCAACACACTGTTGTCAAATATCTAGGCGTTCATCTTGATCGTCGTTTAACATGGAAATCGCATATAGACGCAAAGTTAATACAAATGAAATTAAAAGCAGCCCAAATGGATTGGCTTATTGGAAGAAATTCTATACTAAGCCTAGACTGTAAACTACTATTATACAATACGATCCTGAAACCAATATGGTTCTATGGAATCCAGTTATTCGGCACTGCCTCAGCATCAAATGTCGAAAAAATTCAAAGGCGACAGAATAAAATTCTACGTACAATTACAGCAGCCCCGTGGTATGTCAGAAATCACCGAATTCATAAAGATCTAGATGTTCCGTTGGTGAAGACAGTATTTTCAAATAAACGCTAAAATATATCTAAAAAAACTTGAGGTGCACCCAAATGTACTTGCGCGCAATATTTTAAATTATAGAGGCCACACCCGGCTGAAAAGGAGGGATACTCTTTTTGTCAGCCGTACACGAGAGATGTAAAACAACATAAATTAACCGTTGAAATTAAAAATTTTGTTTAACATTGGCTAAACTTATATTTAATATTTTTTAGATTTAAGATTTGAAAAACTTATTGATAATTTAATCTATAATTGAAGATTCAATAAATAATAAAATTTATCAAAAAAAAAAAAATTTGCACGTAGTACTGTTACGACAACAAGTTTAACAGACCAAAATGTATGAAACCAACCGAAATAACGCGGCGTCAACGTTTTGCAATTGGAAAATCCAATTTTGACAGCGCGTCAAGCTGGCTGCAAAAATTTGTTGTTTGTAAAGTAATGTAACTTTAGTACTTCCAGCTCAATTTAGCGTCTTCATCTATATTTCTTATTTCTATTTACAGTTTTTCATTAATTAAAATGAGTTAACATTAGTGTTTCTGGCGCATCGTTAACGCTCTAATTTAGGTTACTCATACCAGCGTAAAAGCTAAGCGCGTTGCGCTTTGCGTCGTAATTTAGGTTGGTCTGTAACAATAAAAAAATAACATGGTTCTTTTTGCATTGGGAGATTGAGCTGTAAACATAAGGACGAACAATTTTCAACGTATGTACGTGCCTCTCACTAGCAAGAATAGTGTGAGCCTGTGTTAGTAACACCACCTGTAAAGTGAATACATCTTCAGGGCTGGGCAGTACGTATTTGAAATACATGTATGACGTGGAAGTATTTTGTATTTTAAATACATACATGATGTGTAAGTATTTTATATTTTGTATTTTAAATACATGACCAGCAAGTATTTTGTATTTTAAATACCGCAAACCATGTATTTTACCCAACTATGGCTATATTATGTAATATATGTTGAAAAATCAAATTCAACGACGAATATATAAATTTTAAAATCGGCCAGTAAAATATATATTTGCATGCGGCCTTGTGCCGCATCGCAGTTGTTTAACTTCGTTCTCTGTGTATGGCATTTCAAGTTGAATAACATGGATATAAAATTATACTGCAACAGATGGAATGAAACACTTTATCATAATATAAACGGGAATCGCATTTTGTGCAATTGCGAAAAGATATTGTGTAAAGTTGTAATGCAAACGAAAATGAAACCTTCTTTTTTATTTCACGTTATCGCAGAACGAGAATTCAGTTAGAAGCACAATTTGAAAATCACGGCATAAAGAATGAAGGATCGAAATATTTTGCAAATTTTTCTGAACTGGAGCCTGATGTTCTTCTTCAAGTAAGTGACATTATATTAGAATGTTCAAACGATGCCTACTTAAAGATTAAGCAGAGGCTCAAGCTCATCGAACATATTTCCATTTCTGAGGAAAAGCGCATTAAAAAGCTCCTCAACGAAATGCTAATCGGCGAAAAAACCAAACCTTTTGCTTCGTTAAATGCGTAATCTTGATAATATTGGTGTTTGCGACTATGTGGCTACAATGCTTGAATCCTCAAACTCAAACTATTTTAGCAACTTCATCAGAGGCTGTGGACAATTTAGCAGTAATGGCTGAGAAGATTGAAGATATTTCTTGCTCATCTTCGAACAACATTTCTAGCATTAAAAGTTCAAATGAAGTTTCTGATTTACGGGAACAAATTTCCGTCCTTATGAATGCTGTTAAGAATCTTCAAATGACACGGTACCGCCGTTCACCACGTTCGAGTTCACGAGACATTTCGAAAAGATCTAGTAGTTTTCCGTATCACGATATGATAGCTCGTTTTCCAATTCAAAAACAAAACACAATGTTCAGAATTTTAAACAAAAGAAGGCCAACCACGACGTCTTTCCCCTGATCAATTAGAAATTGCAAAAAACCGACTTCAAATTTATGATGGAACCATGTACCCTTTACATATGGTTGGTTAGGTTTCGAGGGCCGTCACATCTGACGCGTGACGCACTTGGGTCCGTTAATTCGGTCCCTTTGTGATACCCTACAGAGGACAGGGCTCAATCAATTGATTATTCAATTACCTGTGATTGCTCTGTCGCCAATAAACCATCCTGATTGTTGCAAGAAGGAGGATAGGTTGGTTAGCCCCATGTTCGCCAGACTGTCGAGGTCTGGCAGAGTGTTGGAGCCCATAGTAACCGCCCTTATGCTGTTAAACGCGGGGCATTGGCATAGAAGGTGAAGAACTGTTTCTTCTTGCTCCTCATCGTTACAACTTCTGCAGTAGTCATTGTAACTTAGGCCCATCATTTTGGCATGAGTCCCGAAGCACCAGTGCCCCGTTAGCACTGTTACTAGTCGTCTTGTATGACATTTACCAAGCCTGAGTAGATCGCGAGTTCTGTGCAGGCTGTAGCGGGGCCAAGTGGATCTGGCGACTTGACAGGTGTGCTCTGAGTGCCCTGGAATCCAGACTAGTGTTACTCTTGAATGTTTCGCTATCTCGTTTAGAGATTTCCGGCATTCGTTTACCACCGTCGATGTAGTGTATACACCATTGATAGCAGCAATGGCCGCTTTGCTGTCGGTAAAAATATGGATGTCTTCCGATATCCTATAATACCTAAGCCATCTTGCCGCTCTTGTAATGGCCGAGACTTCGGCTAGCTGGATGCTACATATGGTACGGAAGAGTAATGATCAGTGGCGTCCCTGTTGAGATTTTAGGCGGCTCAACGACATTACAGTTTCTGATAAATATCCGCTGCAACATATTCACTACCTCGGCTTTGGACTGAATCGTAAGAAGATAATTTTCTAAAATTGACTTGGTGTGTGCCTACAACTACGTTCCCGTGGCTTCGGAAGATATCCCGAAACCCACCATTATTACACCATTGGACTCTTTTTATAATTACATTGCATGACCTTTGGATTGTGCAATGCTGGCCAAACTTTTCGAAGATTTATCCACGAAGTTCTGCGTGGACTTGATTTTTGCTTCTGCTATTTGGTCGACCTTTTGATTGCTCAAGTACAGAAAAAGATCATGTTCATCATCTTGAAAAAATATATAAACGCTTTGATGATTATGGTTTAGTTATTAACTTGTAAAAGTGTCGATTTGGTGATTTTGGAGATTCGTTTCCTGGGACACATCCACTTTCTGATAAACTAGCTGCCATTAAAGACTAACCGAAGCCTATGAATGTGAAAGAAGTAAGACGTTTCCTTGCTATGATGAATTTTTATCGTAGATTTATTCATCATGCTGTTGAAACTCAAATGCTACTTCTGGAATATCAAAAGTTTAATAAGAAATATTATAACTCCTATAATTTGGACTCCTGAAGATGAAAACGCTTTTATCAAATGCAGAATTAGCTAATGCTGCACTTTTAGCTCGTCCAATAGATAACAAACTTATTTTTGTAATGGTTGATGCTTTAGATCTAGCTTTAGGCGGAGTTCTTCAGCAACAGCTTGAAAACACTCAGAACCTCAAACTAAATGCAGCACTTATTACAGAGAACTATTGGCTATTTACACAGTAATAAAGTACGTGATGCACATGCTTAAAGGGCGCCACTTTATCATATTTGCGGACCACAAGCCCTTAACTTTCGCATTCAAGCAAAAGCCTGAGAAAGCTTCGCATCGGCGGTTTCGTCAACCTGATTTTATATGACAGTCTCCAACTGACATTCGTCTCTTTCTCGTATTTCTGTCATCAATTTTCCAACATCTATTGATTACGTAGAGCTAAGCAAGTCTAAAAAAGCTGATGTGGAATTACAATCGCTTTTGAATGATAAGACAACAGCACTTGTATTAAAAGCAATACAGCTTTTTCAAGATAGACAGTCAAATATTATCGATATTTCGACAGAAAAAGCAAGACCTTTTCTTCCGTTCAATTTACGTCCATAATCTTAAAACTCAAATGAATATGCTTGGGCCAGTCGATGGTACACATAAATCTAATAAATCTGTTTCTTCATAAGAACTTGGAAACATGTTTTCATGTTTTGATGCAGTTGCAAAACGGAACTGGTACTATTCACTACAAAGACCAAAGTTCAGAGCTTTAGACTCCATCGGCTGTATAATCGGGAACTGTCCCTATCGGACAATGCAATATATCTAGGAGTTATCCTGGACACTAAACTATCGTGAAAACTAAATGTACAACACAGGGTCAAAAAGGCCACAGTTGCCTATTACTCCTGTAGGAGGATGCTTGGTTCCAAATGGGGCCTTAGCCCTAACATGCTTAAATGGATGTACACAGCAATTGTACGTCCCATATTGACTTACGGATCGGTAGTATGGTGGCCCGCCATAAGTAAAAAATATGTGGTAGACCAACTATACAGGATGCAGAGATCTGCTTGCATCGGGATTACTGGATGTTTTCGTACTAGTCATTCAGAGACTCTGAATGCTATACTAAATCTAATTCCGATCAACCATCATGTATTAGCTGCATCCTCAAGCAGTGCGGCAACATAAGCGGCATCTGGGAGGTGGAAATCAAGGTCCTATGGCCATGCCAGAGAGAGGTGTGTTATCCAGATTAGGTGGTCAGACTGACGTCACCCTCGTCTGGGTTCCCGCACATAGCAACTTCCCTGGCAACGAACAGCCGGATGAGCTGGCCAAGGCTGGAACTGCCATGGACGTCTATACTGCTGCATCGGTAACCATGCCGTTTGGCACTATTAGAAACTCCATTATCCAATATTTTCGGCAGAAAACAGAATATAGGTGGCGCAAGTTAAGCACGTGCAAGGTTGCTAGGGCAATGTGGCCTTGCTACAACGATAATATTTCTCTGATTATTAACATTTACGGACTTTAGCCTATATAAATATTAACAAATATTAATAATAAAGAAGTTCGTAGTAATTTAAAATTGATATACATATACAAAATAAGCAAGGGCTTGTGCTAATTATATGTTTAAACGAACATTAATCAAACATTTTGTTTCTTTATTTTCTATATAATTAATAGGCAACTAGTTTGTGCTGCCTCCATGCAAACATTATACAACTGTTTTACAAGAGTTCTACCAAATTAAAGATAGTTTTTCACAGAAAAGAACGAGGTATTGTCGGTTTCTGTCGGCTCAGTATTTTGGGAACTATAGCCATTTAATGTTGCTTCACACGTATTTCTAAGGGATGGAAGGTATTTTGTTTCTCCATTTAACCGTTCTTTTTTATTTTTAATGTTTGCGAATTCATACAACTGTATCATTAAATAATTGCAGTTTTGGCTCTTGTATGACTGTTATGTATGTAAGGCATTTTTTATGTTTTTTTACTAACTAGAATACGGTCGATTGTGTCGGTCGTTGGCTGCACTAGTACACACTAATTGGCTAAAAATATTATTTTTGTTGAATTATGTGAATAAAGATATAAGCATACCTGAACAATACATTACCTGGTCTTAAACTTTGTCTGTCTTTATTCTTCAAAATTTCTATGTTTTCATTTTGTTGGCGCCAATTTTGACTGAGAGTTTTCTCTTTTTCATCTTTTGTAAAGCTTAATTTGTTCAAATCATTTGTAGTTTTCATAATTTCCTTTCGTAAATTATCTTGGCGGCGAACATCTTCTAAACGTTTTTCCATTTCTAAATCTCTTGCTGTCGTATCAACTGGTTTCGCTGAACCGAAAACTTTTTCTGCTAATGTTCCAGCACATTTTAAGGAATTAGCATTAATTTTAGATTCCAAGGTAACCTGTAGTGGAGCATCGAGCTCCGGAAGAGGAAGTGTACGGGGTTTGAGTATCAGCTTTTGCCTTTCTATTGTATTATTTTTATCGTCACGACATTCATCTTGGTCTTTTTGATGACGCTGCTCAGTACAAGATACTAAAGAAGTACCTTGATTATTAATTCGCCATGAACCGGGAGAATCGTTTCCATCCGAAGCATACTTTTGGTCATTAAAACTGCGTTCAACGCTAAAGTTGTACGAGTCTCTTTTTGTGTTGGTGTCACGTCTCCAATTGCTTGATTCTCTGCCTTCTGCATTAGTTCCTGCTGCATCGTATCCTCTTTTTGCACCACGTTGTCTTGAATTTTGCTCATTCTCATTAGACAAGTCAATCCTTATTCTTCGCCCTTTAATTGTTGGATCTCGTATGCCTAATGATTGGATTAAATCATCTCTGCTTTCAAATTCGACATACCCGAATCCTCGAACTCTGCCTGTATCCCCATCCTCTCTTGGAAGTCTCACTGACTTTACATTGTTACTATTGAAATATTCATATATATCTTCCTCTTGAACATCAAAGGGTAAATTAGTAACATAGGCAATAAATGGTGATTTGTGGGGTATAGAATTGTCATCGAAAATTCGATTTGCTCGCGGCGCAGTAGGGAGTTGGCAAACTACTGTAAGCATATTTCCACCTTCATCGCTATCTTCACCCTCAATATTACGAATGTTTTTAGCAACTTGAGTCGTTCCTAGAGGAACGTCGCCATTTGATAAAAATGATTGTAAGGATATAACTTTACCTTTACTTTTTTTTCCTTTTTTACCTAAAATGAAATATGTATATTATTTTTAGAAAGAATGAAAAATGGAGCTTAATTAGAGTATAAGTTAAAACTTTATAATATTGAGTTATGCATTTTTAGTCGAACTGAGTTATGTTTAATCAAATTTTTCAGGCTTAAATTCGTTCTCTTATTAGAAAGAAAATCTAGAAACTCGTAATAATTGAACAGACAAAGAAAAATTAGCCTGCACCTATACCAAATTTTACGTCTTTAATTATTAAAGCTCTCTAGATATGATATAGCTAAAACTTTTTTGTATGACATACATAGCCCGTTTATATAGAAGATATTTAAAAATAATACGTCATGTCAAAAAATAAAAAAACGTGAGAAATTTTTCAGAAAATCTCTGAAAATAAACTTTTTCTACTTACTTAGTCATCGTTTAAAAAATTCTCATACATGTTCGCACAGATTTTGATTTGACTGTAACTTTTATTAAATCCCGAATATAAACCGTAAAGATGCGGTTTTTTGTGTTTTATTTTGCCATTGATTTTGTATATAACCAAACCAATTCAATAGAAATAAACAGATAAAAACACAAAACACAATCGTACTTCGTTGAATAAAGTTTCTGTTCTTTCTTTATTTTACATGGAGTTCAAAACTCGAAGAAACTCACAGACTTGTAAATGTTATATGAAAGGGTCTTCCAACAAGGACTTCCGAACTTTGACAGTTGACAACGGCAATCTTGTTAAAGCTACATCTGTCAAATTACTTGTCATTTATACAGTCGGTTTTACCAAATCTCTATGGACGAATATAGCATACAACAACGAAATTTGGTTTGAACGGGGCGGCGCACATTGGTTGCAGAGTGGCCCAAATTCGTTTTTTTATGTTCGCCGATTTGGATAATGTTTTGGTATTTTGTTGTCAGTAGCTCGTTTCTGTATTTCTCGCATCGTAAAGTTATCCGCATGAAACGAGTGAATTGCAACAAAAACAGTGTAAAATGAAATAAAATATGGTTTTTCTCACACAAGTGTTTCTGTATATGTACTTTGCGAGAATGATCCGTCATTTTAATAATTTTCCAGCAATTATTGGAAGTATGTGAGAAAAAGTGTTTCTGTAACAACATTTAGCGAAAAGTTTCTCACAACAAGTGTCAAAATAACTCACATTTCAAATTGGTGCGAGAAAATCAAAATTTAAATAAATATAAATATACATATGAAAAGTAAATCTTCTAATATATAAAATTCTCGTGTCACGATGTTTGTTATCGAACTCCTCCGATTTTAATGAAATTTTTTATGCATATTTGGTAAATATGAGATCTAAAGTATATTTTAAATTGCTAGGGGCACGAGGAGGTTAGGGAGGGGGCAATTTCTGTATTTACTAAACTATTAACCCAACAGATGGGTTATGTCCGCCTCATAAATAAATATAAATATTTTTTAATTCGTATGTATAAATGTGGAACAGAAATCAACAGATAATGTACATATGTATGTATGTACTTAATATGTACATATGTATATATATATATGTACATATTATGTATGTAGCAAAAATTTTAAATAAACACAAGAATATGTTTTTAAATATTTTTTTTAGTTTGAATGAAAACTAGCACTGCAGTATACATTTGGGTTTTGATTTAAATAAAAAAAATTATAAAGAACAATTGTTGTTTTGTAATTTAAAATTTTTCAGCCTTTCATTGTTTGGCTTTTGTTATAATTAATTTCCCTCGTTGACGTTTCTATTACATTTGACACTTAATTATTGGAAACATTCCAGTAAGAACAAAATCAGCGCAGTCTGTTTTCGCATGCAAATACAGAAACACTTTTTTCTCACAAATCGAGAAACGATGGAATTTTTTGTTTCACACTTCATGTGAGAAATTTTACGATGCGAGAAATACAGAAACGAGGTACAGGTATCTGAATATTAAGATTCCATAATATTAGACTGATATATTTATTATTTGCTTGTTTAAAATGTCATGCAAATTTACTGTATATTCAATCTTTTGGTACAATCACTTATCATTTGACTTTGTTGTATATTTTCGTAAATAATAATTGCCATAGATGAGATTTGCATCAAAAAATATTGGAAAAAGTGCCATATAAAAAATTTCGTAGAACAAAATATAAACAACATCAAAATTTCAATGTTCATCAACTTCAGTGGACTGCATCTTTTTAGCGCTGTGGAGCGCAGTTTAACGAAATATGTCAAATTAAAGCTTGAAGTCTCAGCTAAAACTTAAAAAAAAATTCAGCAGCTCCTACCTGCTCCTTTTTAAAAGAAACATTAAAAACTATAAAGTGATAAAGTAACAAAACAAGAATTTACGTTCATGCTTGTTGTTGTTGTTGCCATAATTGTTTACATGCATGCAGCAATTACAACTTCACATTATGTCTTGCTCTCTTTATTGCACTAAATCTTTTCCGTTAGAGCTTAATAAGTACAGTGAAATCCCGATAATTCGTACCCCGATAAATCGTTATTCCTGATAATTCGTAATAAACTGTCGGTCCCTTGAAAAAATCTCGTTAAATCGTAAAATTTTCGTACCCCGTTAAATTGGAACCACGCTAAATCGAAAACCCCTATAATTCGCAAGAAATGGCCGGTCCCTGCGATTACGAATTATCGGGATTGCACTACAATACATTAAGTACCAACAATAAAATACAGTTTCTGAATAAAATTTCTGCATTTGGGTATACATTTTTAATATTATTGATATGCTAATTTACATTAAATTGGCAAGTGCAGTGATAAGAGGAGTATTATTATATGATATTAAGATTTTATTCTATTTGTTTTTTCTATGGACGGTGGGCGGAAAAGTGGGCGGATCAGGTATATATTTTCAGGAGCTCATTCTACAAGAATAATATTTATTTTTCGTGAAAATTGGGTTAATGCATTAAAAGTCAAGGGAGTTATGCCACTTTTTCAAAACAAGTTGTATGGGACGTGGGCGTAAAAGTGGGCGGATAAGGTATATATGTATTTTCAGGAGCTCATTATTAAATAATATTATTTATTTTTTGTAAAAATTGGGTTGATGCATTAAAAATCAAGGGAGTTATGCCACTTTTTCAATACAAGTTGTATGGAAGGTGGGCGTAAAAGTGGGCGGACCATTTTCATTTTTCCATTTTTTCTTAATTTAAACAAAAAAGCCTATGTGCCAAGTTTCATTGTCCTTCGACAACTTCTTCTACTTTTAGCCGCTCGTTGTATGAACTTCAACCAATGTGCGGCGCTACGAGCCACACAGTCCACCGAGATCGTACGAGAGACTTTTACGTGCGAGGTTTTCTTGAGTCGCAGGTGTATGCGAATAATTAGTTATAAAGAGAGACCCTTTAGTTACAGAAACTTTAAAATTTAATAAATATTGTTAAAAGCTCTTTATTGACGTTTCACAGGCTTTTGACAAATTATTGCAGAATCTTTCCTCAATCATCGTCAGGCTCTTTGTAGTTAAAGAGGGAAATTTTATAAGCCAAGGCATCATCTTCGGTCCTTTACTATATTAATTATGCACCTGACTTGCCATTAAGCAGTAACATTCATACATCAACATTCGCTGATAATACAGCTTATCTAAGCGTTCAAGAAAATCGTGTAGATGCTTCCCGCAAATTTCAATGGTATATATCAAAATTGGAAAAATGGCTTAAATGGATAAAAGATAATCACCCCTATCGCGAATAAATATTCCCATGAAAAAACTCCCAAATTTTTTGTTTTACTATCGTGAATGATTCCCATCAATTTTTTCTGGGAATGAATTCCCTTACCTTACAAATATGGCATCGCAAATGTTTACTCCCGTGAATAATTTGACTAAAATTGTTCACAACAATTGAAAGTGGGAACAAGAAGTGAACATGTAAGTAGCAATTTGTTTTTTAATCCAGAACTTCATGTAATCACTTTTTTTCTCTTATTTATTAACACAGGAGTGTTAATAAAGAACAAATTAATTGTCTGGTTGATGCAATGTGTGCGCATCAAGACTATGGCAAAGGTTTCCAAAAGGATAAAAAGTAGGACGTGCGTAAATTTTTAAACGAGTTAAGCTTTTGTAAATGGTGTTAATTATTAGTTTAATAAGCGTAACTTAAATTTCTCATGCATAGGTGAGGATCGACCAAAAACGGAACATAAGAAAAAAATTTAATGAAAACAAAAAAAAAAAAACAACAAAACAAAGTGGATCAGATTCATCAAGTATTTGTCTTCGCTGCAGTCTTTCTATAGTTTGATTTTCCTTTTCCAGCAACAGAAAACGCAAATACGCTATTCATAATTTTTACCTTATTAGCTTTAATTTTTTTTATTCATACACCACACAATAAATCCCGCAAAAATTATTTGTTAAATCAAAACAAACAATTCAAAATAAAAACTTTTATTCTCAAGTAATTCACAATAGAGGCTTAAACTCCCAAAATATTCGCAATAGCAATTTGTTGGGGATGGGAATACAATTTTTCTCCCAAACAACTTACTCCCATAATATTCGCGATAGGGGTGAAAAGCAGAAATGTGTACATATCACTTTCACATTGCGTATGGAAAAATGTCTGCCTGAACAAATCAATAGGTAGGCGCGTGCTATGTCAGAAATCAGCGCAATACTCAAAATTATAGAGGTCATACTCGCCAGAGAACTAATATTTGAAATTTCTTACGATCTCTAATTTTTATATGTTTTTCTTTAATCCAAGAATATTTTGCGTAATTTTTTGGGTTGCTAGTTGTTAAACAACAATTTAATTGTTAAAGAACAATTTTTAAATATTACTTATTTTAAGATCGGCATGTTTGTCATAATAGTCGAAGTTGTGTTTGGTTGGAATGGCATATATTTTATTGTTTGGTATTTTTTATAGGGGCATATTGTTTGAAAAAAATATTTTGTGTATGTGTCTTTGCATTTTTGTGTGTATAGCTAGTTTTCATTGACATACAGAGAATTTATTTTCATTTTGTGTGCTAGTAAAAAATTTTACTATGCAGATATTGCTGGCGTGTGAGGAACTTAATATTTTATTTAGTTGTCAAGTATAAAATTTTTGAGAAAACTGGAAATTTATTTGTTATCAGGTAAATATTTTTCTAGTTTTCACATAAAATTATGGAATATGAGGGGAATTTTTAGTGAATATATTAGTTTTTTTAAACCCTGGAAAGTTTAGAAGGGGAACTCTTTTACAACTTTGCGCGTTATGTTAATTTTTATAGCATGAGGCGCCTCTGGTGTTAAGTAGACGCATTATCTTTGTTACCTGTATTACCAGGCATTTTATTAATTGTTTTACTTCGCCGATGTTTCTGCTAACCGACGAAGAATTGCGATATTGTATACAATAGCTTGGAACAGCATCAATTGCTGTCGGAACAGTTTTTAGTGACCAGTGCCATGCCTTCATCACCTTAATAGTCCGACAGCAATTAATACAATGTCTCACTAATGTACATTAGAGAAATTAATAATGTTGGTTGACTTGCTCTGGCCAGTGTTTGAACATATGCCCTAAGTCATTGTTCGGTTAGTAGTCAACGCGTTAACCACTTTAGTAAACAGCACCCTCAAACATCTTCGCATGGAACAATCAGGATTACATCCTAGTCGGTTCATGTATTAACAACATAAGTAATTTATTTTAGCACTTCTTTTAATATGGAGTATTCGTAAATTATGAGAAGGCTGTTAACTTAGTCAAAGTGAAGCGTATTTGGATGTCTTTGGAAAAAATAGGCTTAAGTTATATATATCAAGAAATAGCTGCGAGTGGTCAACGTGTAAAGATAGAGGCGCTAAAAATTATGTTAACAACGACATAAGAAATATACGTGGTTCATTTGCAGTGATACGAAATACTAACAAAACACGTTCCCACGACAATCGGATCTTCGCTCCGGAACGACCCGAATCCAATTCGGCCAAGGATTGTCAACTCAGCAACAGCTGTATCAGACGGAAGTTTTTTTCCACAGGTGAGCAACTCATGCCAGCGAGCTTGCTCAGTATCCTACTACTTGGAGCTGGCATAGAAAAAAATCCAGGCCCACAAGTCTGGTATTGTTCTGTGTGTCATGTTCGCTTAATGAGAAATGTCACCTCTGTGAGGTGTACCATTTGCGATAGCTGGTGTCACCTGAAAAATTGTTCAGGTCTCACCAGCCACCGTGAATGGACACCAAGCTTTGAAGCGAGCTGCTGCAACTCACACCAAACAAATCCTCAGGGCGGCCAAGCGCTTTATCCCGGCAGGAAGAATCCCAAAAATCAGACCACACTTTCCATCAAGTGCAGCGCGCCTGGCACAAGAACGCGATCTCCTACGCGCCTGCAACAAAGCTGATGAACGCATAGAACAATTCACGGCATAGATAACTTCCCAAGTTAACGAACATCGCCGCAATAAATGGTTAGCCCACCTCAACCAATGTTCTATAGAATCAAAAAGCTATGGTCAACAATCAAAAGTCTATCTGGCTCACGCAAGCAGAAAAATCTCGTTGCTATAGGCTTCAACAACACACAATACTCAGATGCCAAAAAATGCGCTACAATGTTCTGCAGACAATTTATCGAACATCCCCCTCAGCAGAACCCGTCCAAAAGGTCTGTCGTACGGAGAACCAAGAACCTAAAACGGGACTTGGAATGCCCCTCCTTCACATCAGCTGAAGTCGAGAAAATTATCTCCAAAGCTAAACCCTCCAAGGCCCTTAGACCTGATGGCATCTCAATGTTGATGTTGAAAAAACTTGGAACAGTGGCACTGGATTTCCTAGCACGGATCCTAAATCTGTCAATACACCAACTGGTGATTCCAGATAATTGGAAAGTGGCTAGAATAATCCCGATCCCAAAACCTGACAAACCCGCTACACAAGGAGATTCATATCGCCCAATATCCCTTCTATCACCAGTAGCAAAGGTTTTGGAAGCGCTACTGCTACCATCCCTGAAAGAGCACCTCCCGCTCGCCACTCACCAGCATGGATTTAGGGAAGCCCATGGCACCACGACGGCTTTGAATCTGCTATCTACCCAGATCGCTAATGGCCTAAATGAGCATAGACCGTGTCAACGCACAATTGTCACAGCACTAGACCTATCCAAGGCTTTTGACACGGTCGATCACACGATGCTGACTAACGACATCTTGAACTCCAGGCTTCCCAACGATATTAAACGCTGGATCGCCAACTACCTCAATGGACGACAAGCTTTCGTAGAGTTCAGAGGCCAAAAATCAAGTTACCGCAAGATAAAAATGGGCGTGCCACAAGGAGGAGTACTATCACCCTTGCTATTCAACATTTATCTTGCCAACATCCCAAACCCCCCACAGGAAGTCTCACTGATGTCATATGCTGACGACTGCACCATCCTGGCGTCAGGTGTCAGCATACCCGACATAAGTGCCAAAATTACCAACTACTTGGCCGCCATTACAGACTTCCTGAAGGAACGTAACTTGAAGCTATCACCTTCAAAGTCGTCAGTGTCACTTTTCACTTCTTGGACCAAAGAGGTAAGGATGGACTTAGATATCTCTGTCGAGGGAAGACGCACACCTACGGTGCGTAACCCCAAACAGCCTCCTTCACTTCGCCTCGCACGCCACATATATCAGCCAAAAAGTGAAAGCCCGGAACAAAGTCCTGAAAGCCCTTTCGGGCACCTCCTGGGGCATGACTAAAGAGGTACTTGTAACGACGTATAATGCCATCGGTCGTTCCCTCTTAAATTATGCCGCACCAGTATGGACCCCGTTCCTTAGTGACACACAGTGGAGATCTCTGCAAACCACACAGAATAATGCGCTTAGAATCGCTACAGGATGCGTAAAAATGACCAACATTGACCACCTGCATGAGGAGACATTAATGCTGCCCGTCAGGCAGCATAATGTGATGCTTTCAAAGCAATTCCTGATGGCATGTCAGCTGCCAACACACCCCAACCACCAAGTAGTGCTGCAGGACCCTCTCTCGAGACGCATCCGTAAGGACTTCCGGCACTACAGTGAGGACATCGGAAACGCCATTCCACCAGACGTTACACAGATGTCCATCACAAGTGCCCTCAAGAAGTTGCATCAACAAGCGGTCATAGAAACAACAAGCGGATATATGTAGATGCAACAAGGTCCGTAACTCAAGACCACCCGCGATCGCAGATAGCGAACGGCAGCTCCCCAGACAATCCCGCTCAATCTTGGCACAACTGAGAGCCGGCTGGAGCAGTATACTTAACTGCTACCAAGAGCGCATTGTCCCCGGCACTATAAACAGATGCCCAGATTGTCTCCAGAGCCCGCACAACACTGAGCACTTGTTCAACTGCCCGAATAGATCAACCTCCCTTAGCCCAATAGACCTATGGCTAAGACCAACCGAGGTGGCAGAGTTCCTCCAACTCACAACCCCAATTCCACCATATGACACACCCCAATAAAACCAATTAAAACTAACATTTTCTCTTTCAATTATTCCTATTCTATCACACTTTTAGGAAAGAACTCCCGTCACAAACAGCATCAAAGCTGTTACAACAACAACAACAACAACAACAACAACAACAACAACAACAACAACAACAACAACAACAACAACAACAACAACTAACAAAACAATCATAATGAAAATACGCAGACCTAGAACATAAACGGACATTTATGGTGAGTAACTGGAAAATCCCCCAATAACAAGAAAATATGTATGGATAAATCATATATACGCATGCCATAAGGCCTAGCTATAATATGCTTAAGCTAACTTAAGTATACTAAATAATGCATCTAAGACGCTGTGGTGGCTACACTAACGTACTGAATTGTTCATCATGTAAATAACAATTAATAACACTGAGTGACAAATTTTATTTTTTTATCTGTCTCTAGATTAATGGCTATATGAAATATTGCTTTTTAATGGCACATAGCTGAACCTTCTGCATTAAGCTTTTTTACAAAGTTTTTAATTAAACCCAATTTAATGTGTAGGGGTGGCAAAATAATTTTCGATGAAGGTACTATAGGTACATGCTCAATGCTATCACTCCCAAGTTGGTAACTTATACGGGGCTTCCATGTATGACTGTGTAGTGTTGTTCCCGCTGACGACCTTCTCAAAGAAAACACTGGTGTTTCGAAAACCCTTTTTAAGGTCCACTTAAAATCGCGACTATTTTTAAGTCACAGCAAATTACCCATTGAAATTTATTATAATTTAAAATAAAATAACACCAGAAACTACACGAAAATTAGTCGACTCAATGCCAAATCGGCTTAAAGGTGTTATAGACCAAAGAAGTTACCATACAAAATATTGATTAAGATATAATAGATTAATTACATTATAAATTTTCTATACATCAAATAAGCTGGGGGGTTATTATGTATTTCGATTAGAATCGAAAACGCTTTCGAAAGGAATTTACGAATTGAAAGGAAAATCGTATTATGTAGTACGTTCGAAAGGCCTGCAGAGTTGTTTTAATAATTTTAAGAGAAATTTCCAAGTGATGACATATTTTATATGTAAAACCTTGGTAGCACTTTGCATTGTTTTATAGAAATGTCAATACAAAAACATTTCAGTAAAGATAAACATACATAAATGAACATTTGGTGAACAAAAAAAAGGTAAAAATAAATTATATTTGTATATTAAATGTATTTAAATTAAATTGTAGTAAAACTCTGCACCGACTGAATGTAAATGAAGGCCAAAAATCATTCGAAGAAACAAAAAACCGAATTAGTCCGTAGCAGCGATAAGATAAGGTATATGTCAGAGAACTGCACGATCACAGGTTTTCGTGATTCAGGTATACTCGTCTTAAATGCGGTTGCGGTGTGATCCCCACCGCATTGCTTTTGCTCAAGTATTCGCCATATCCGTACACAGTTGAGTATTGCTACGTTTGAGCTTCTAGCATACACAATCATATGCGTTCGCGGTGATTGCTCTGCCTTACGTTTTTTACACATTCGGCAGTCGTACTCATACTTAACGTACACAACAAAAACAATATTTGTATACGAACATGCGAGCACACTCATTGATGTGTGCTTTATCTGAAGTAAATACAGCGTTGCCACTGTGTAATTATACAAAAGCTGTAATAAAACATCTATGCATTTGTATATAGCTTTTGTGTTCTGCAAAAATTGCAGTAAATGTAAAATATTAGCGACGCATATACTCATATGAATGTACATAAGATGTATGTATCTATGTGTAAATGCCGTATACCTCTATCATGTTTTTCGCTTCTCTTGTAAAATAATAAAGTTGATAGTTAGGGCATTTATCGTTTCAGGTAACGAAATGCTATATAAAAACCCGTCTTATTTTTAATGTTTATTTTATTAAACTCTCATAACACTTTCAGATTATTTTTCGGAATCGAAATTTGGATTTTAATAATGCTGCGCACTTGCATTTTTCAATCTCAGTAGGAAAAATAACTACGCTGAAGAACAAATTAAATTTTTTGGAATGAATTCTTGTATACAAATATAAGCAGATAGCGCCTTAAGAAATGTTTTGTGAAAAGCTAAGATCCCACTATCGGCGCAATGCACCAATTTTCGTCGCAATTAATATGCCGATAGTGTGACCGCACACAATTTTTCAAAATGCGACAATCTGCGCCGAAATTGTGCTGAGTATGGACAATCAAAATCAACCTTGATGCGCCGATAATGTGAACCCACTATTGCACAATGTTAAGCAATCAATTTGTAAAAAATGCGCCGATTTTTGTCGGCCACTCGTGCGCCGATCACAGTCGACAACCAGTGCCGATACACGGGCTGGAAAACCGAATTTTGAAATTGCACACCTTGTAAAACTATTTTTTTTAAGCTTAGTTGTACCAAAATTAATTTTTTATTATCTTTTATGCATTTAAATTTTATTTATTTGTTGTGGGTTAGCAAATCTACATATATGCAAAAAATTAATAAAAATTTTAAAATCAAATTCTTGAGTATTTGCTCGAATAAATGTTATATTTTATTCATATATTGTTAAAAAATTGTTATGGGGTAGGTAATCTATGTATATGCATTTCGTTGTTAGCTTAATACCAACTCATCAGTAGATATTTACTATTCATGTTTAAAAAGTTTCAAAACTCATCTTCTCATACATAAACTCGCAATAATAAGTTTGCGAATTACTAAAGCATACGCAAAATTGCTTTTAAAAAACTTTAAAAACATCACACAAATAATTTTTTTTCATTCGATATAAATCTGTTTACTTTTCTTATAACTTTTATACAGTTACACAACCTTTTGTTGGCAATAAAAGTATTTATAAGGCAAAATAAAAACAAACTTCCCTTTTACAAAATATAACCTTTTACTAAAGTATTTATGCTTTTAGTAAAGATGAACTGATGAGTTGATATTTAACTACCAACGAAATGCACACATGTAAATTAGCTAACCCATAACAAGTAATAATATTTTAAAAACATATATTCCTAAGTATTTGTGCGAATAAAATGTTATATTTTATATATATATTAAAACATTTAATATAACATTTGTACTGTTGAACAGAAAAAAAAACGATTTTACCATCCCTGAAAACATCTGTTTACAAAATAACAGGAATAGAAGTACGTGCTGCGTAGTAGTAAATTCAATTAAAATTCATTAATTTTTTATTATTATATACATATTAATACTCCTATATTAATTATATACACAATATATGTATATGGCCAAAGCAGTTTTCTCTTTTTCATTGTAATAAATGCCGAAAATTAAACTGTATCTGCCAACAAGCAAATAAACAAACGCATATACATACATATACGTACATACATCCTCGTACATACAATACATACATGATTTAATTTGCCCAATAATGCACGATAGTGGGATCGCATTGTACCAATTATTGTCGCAATTGAGATTTGGCCGATATGAGCCGAAAAAAACTGTGGCAATATGCGACGATAATGGGAACGCCCAAAAATTAATTGTGCAATATTTTTACATGTGTGCGGATATAGCACGATAAAAATTGTCGCAGATTGTGCTGTTTGCGCCGATAGTGGGATCTTAGCTAAAGACTGATTCGTAAATATAATTTTTGGGTAATTTTGAATCTGTTATTGTGTAAGGATTAATCTTAAATCTGGCATCACTGATTGTTTGTAGAGAAAACTTCCAAAAGCAAATATAAAAAAATAATAGAGTATGAAAAGACGAAGTACTAAAAGTTTTGCTCATGCAGATTGCGATGTTTGTTGCTACTGGTTTTTGCGCTCATTGGTTTTATGTACGCAAACACCGCAAAGTAGCGAGCATATTATGATCGCATCAAATCTCTGTAAATAAACGGCGAGTCAAATCAACACCGCAAATTTTTTTATGCGTTGTTTAAAGTGCTCGGATGTGTAAAGTATAGAGTACATATGCGGTGTATTTATGGTTGCGGTGTGATCGCGCCGTTCTCTGGTATATGTATATTATTACGAACAAAATATGAATAAAGTTTATTTTTGAAAACTTTACAGGAATAAACGAAAGTACGTAGTTCATTCGGCAAGTTATTCTACAATTTTTTTTTTTATTCCATAACTTTATTTACAATCTATCCTATATAGGATAATAAGCAAATTAGATAAATTTTAACAATTCATTCGTTGTTGTGCTAAAACGAGGACAACAACATAGTAACAATAAGGTTTGATATACTAGTAGTAAGTTAAAAGAAAAATGTATAAAAATTGTTTTCAATATTTAACATATTATAGAATATTAGAGTTTTAAAGAATTTTGACAAAGTCTAAATTATCGTAAACATAAGGTTACCGGAAGGGTAAATCAAGAATGTTATATCGCTTAAGTCTTC
Source organism: Lypha dubia (assembly GCA_947311025.1). Classification (NCBI taxonomy): domain Eukaryota; kingdom Metazoa; phylum Arthropoda; class Insecta; order Diptera; family Tachinidae; genus Lypha; species Lypha dubia. Next base: position 99,308,922 of record OX371260.1, on the reverse strand, counting down.
TCACTTCATTAGTATCGTCTAGTAAAGATATCGCCAATGGGTTACAGTGATTTATTAATCTTTGTTGATAATTTTCGCTGAACTTGTTGATTTCATCTTTAATTTTTTGAATAAATAAATAAATGCGTTGACAATTAATCTCAAAGTATTGTTTTGGTATCGTTGGAGAATTTCAATATTAGAGTTGCTTGCAGTTCCCCACAACTGAATGCCGTAGGTCCATGGTGGCACGAAATAAGCCCCAAATCGAAAAATGAAATAAGCCCCAAAAAATTTTAAAATTTGTTGTTTGGGGTTTATTTCATTTTTTTGGGGGGCTTATTTCATTTTTTAAAAATTTGGGGCTTATTTCATAAAATTTTTTGGGACTTATTTCATATCCGTAAAATAGATTTAAAATTCTTGCGCCCGGCCGTAGGCCGGTTATGCAGAAAATACTTTGAACGCGAAGCCGGTGTTCGATATACCATAGAGGATAAATTCCTTGCGCCCGGCCGTAGGCCGGTTATGCAGAAAATACTTTGAACGCGAAGCCTGTGTTCGATATACCATAGAGGATAAATTCCTTGCGCCCGGCCATAGGCCGGTTATGCAGAAAATACTTTGAACGCGAAGCCGTTGTTCGATATACCATAGAGGATAAATTCCTTGCGCCCGGCCGTAGGCCGGTTATGCAGAAAATACTTTGAACGCGAAGCCGGTGTTCGATATACCATAGAGGATAAATTCCTTGCGCCCGGCCGTAGGCCGGTTATGCAGAGAATACTTTGAACGCGAAGCCGGTGTTCGATATACCATAGAGGATAAATTCCTAGCGCACGGCCGTAGGCCGGTTATGCAGAAAATACTTTGAACGCGAAGCCTGTGTTCGATATACCATAGAGGATAAATTCCTTGCGCCCGGCCGTAGGCCGGTTATGCAGAGAATGCTTGGAACGCGAAGCCGGTGTTCGATATACCATAGAGGATAAATTCCTTGCACCCGGCCGTAGGCCGGTTATGCAGAAAATACTTTGAACGCGAAGCCGTTGTTCGATATACCATAGAGGATAAATTCCTTGCGCCCGGCCGTAGGCCGGTTATGCAGAGAATGCTTGGAACGCGAAGCCGGTGTTCGATATACCATAGAGGATAAATTCCTTGCACCCGGCCGTAGGCCGGTTATGCAGAAAATACTTTGAACGCGAAGCCTGTGTTCGATATACCATAGAGGATAAATTCCTTGCGCCCGGCCATAGGCCGGTTATGCAGAAAATACTTTGAACGCGAAGCCGTTGTTCGATATACCATAGAGGATAAATTCCTTGCGCCCGGCCGTAGGCCGGTTATGCAGAAAATACTTTGAACGCGAAGCCGGTGTTCGATATACCATAGAGGATAAATTCCTTGCGCCCGGCCGTAGGCCGGTTATGCAGAGAATACTTTGAACGCGAAGCCGGTGTTCGATATACCATAGAGGATAAATTCCTAGCGCACGGCCGTAGGCCGGTTATGCAGAAAATACTTTGAACGCGAAGCCTGTGTTCGATATACCATAGAGGATAAATTCCTTGCGCCCGGCCGTAGGCCGGTTATGCAGAGAATGCTTGGAACGCGAAGCCGGTGTTCGATATACCATAGAGGATAAATTCCTTGCACCCGGCCGTAGGCCGGTTATGCAGAGAATGCTTGGAACGCGAAGCCGGTGTTCGATATAATTTAGAGGATAAAATTCTTGAATTTTATGATTTCTTCTTAAGATTACATCATAAAGTTAACAAATTTGGGGTTTATTTCATTTTTTTTTTTTGGGTTTATTTAATTTTTTAAAAATTTGGGGCTTATTTCATAAAATTTTTTGGGGCTTATTTCATTTTATTTGGGGCTTATTTCGTAAATTTTGTTTGAGGCTTATTTCATTTTTTTTGGGGTTTATTTCATAAAATTTTTTGGATAAAATTCTTGAATTTTATGATTTCTTCTTAAGATTACATCATAAAGTTAACAAATTTGGGGTTTATTTCATTTTTTTTTTGGGTTTATTTAATTTTTTAAAAATTTGGGGCTTATTTCATAAAATTTTTTGGGGCTTATTTCATTTTATTTGGGGCTTATTTCGTAAATTTTGTTTGAGGCTTATTTCATTTTTTTTGGGGTTTATTTCATAAAATTTTTTGGGGCTTATTTCATTTTTCGATTTGGGGCTTATTTCATTGGGGCTTATTTCGTGGTGCCTAGGTCCATACTGGCTTGAGTATAGTCTTATATATTATTAGTTTAGTTTCAATATTTAATTCGGACTTAGGGCCCAGTAACCAATATAGCCGTTTAGTTTTAATTTTAAGATGTTCTTTTTTAGCTTTTATATGCGCTTTCCACGTTAATCTTTTATCGATATGTAGACCAAAATATTTTACAGTCTTTTTGGGGAATTTCACTATTATTTATAGTTAATCGAGGGCAGACTCCCTTGCGTAATGTGAATACAATATGAACCGACTTTTCGGTATTGACTTTAATGTTCCATTTGCACAACCAGTTTTCAATTTGATATAGCTCATTTTGAACAAGATTCGATGCTTCTACTTAGATGCTTAGAAACTAATACAATTAAAATATTGTTAGTTACAGGCATCTCTGATGTAAAAACTGTGTATAATATTGGCCCAAGAACGCTACCCTGCGGAACGCCTGCATTTATATTATATATGTCTGATATTTCATCATTTACTTTTACATAGAACTGCCTTTCGCTTAAATATGACTTTAGTAACAGATATAATGGAATAGGTAGTAGTTTTTTTAGTTTAAAAAGTAATCCATTATGCCATACTTTATCAAATGCTTGTTGCACATCCAAGAAAACAGCAGAACAATATTTTTTATTTTCCAGCGTATCTCTTATTAGAGCTATTATACGGTGGTATTGCTCGGGCGTGCCATGATTATGCCTGAAACCAAATTGGTGTTCAGGTATGATGTTATATTTTTCCAAGATTGGTGACAATCTGCTCATTAAAATTCTTTCAAATATTTTGGAGAACGTAACCAACAAACTGATAGGTCTGTAAGATGTGACAAGATTTTAAGACTTATTTGGCTTATTTACCAATATTATCTTCGCACACTTCCATTGTGAAGGAAAATGACTAAGTCTCAGAATAGAATTATAAATTAAGGTTAAAAATAAAATTCCTTTTTTGAGCAAAGATCTAGCAATTGTTCCACTAATACCATTGTAGCCCGGTGTATTTTTGGAATTTAGTTTCTTGATTTCTGCTTGAATGTAAGGCAAAAGGTTCGGCTTTGCTCTTGTCAGTTTTACACCAAATACCATTAGCATCGATGATGGAAGTATTTCTTTTAGTGGGTCGTTTTAAGTACTTCGTTGCTTTCCATAAACTAAATTGATCATTTTTAGAAACTCCTAAATTCCTTAGAAAATATCCCATCTGTTCATTTTTTTGTTCGAATAGTCGTTTCTTCAAATCTTTCGTTGCTTTATTTAGACGTTGTTTGTCAGTAGGATTTCTACTAGATTGCCAAATTCTTCTTAATAGTCTTTTGTTTCGTATCATCTCTCTTATTTCCGTAGTTAGTTAAAGAAAGGTTATGTCGATCATTTGGTGTTTGCACATTTGGCCTTGTTGGCGTTGACAGGAAACCCGCTTCATGGATTAAGTTATTAAAATTTTCAACAACTTCATTTAAATCTGTAGTCGATTTAATTGGTATATTAAGGTGGATATTATCATCAATCCATATTTTGAAAGAATTAAAATCCGTTTTCCGATTTGCGACTTGGTATTTCCTTGAGTTTGTGTGCTTAGTTCGTCGCTTAGTTCATTTGATATTTTTAGAAATTGGCTTGAAATTCCAGAATACACAAAAAAGTCCATTAGGTCTGGTTTCTTTCTTGGATCCGTCGGCCAATATGTTGGACTTCCGGTTGGTAATACAGAGTAATTGTTATTCATAATATAATTGCGCAGCTCAATGCCCTTTGGGTTATTTATTCTTGATCCCCACCATTGATGCTTAGCGTTGAAATCGCCTCCAACTAGAAATCTTGACCCTAATTTAAGTGCAAATTTAAAAATACACAAGTAACTTAAATGGATAGCGTTTTGTTGCGGGAAAGTTGAGGATTTTGCTTCAGGGAGATTCCAAAAGGAAATTTATAAAAGATGCTAGGAACATTTTGAATCTCAGTGAAAATTCGCGAATAATATATTTTTTTAAAAGTATGTAATAAGTATGTATGTATTGTATGTACATAAGATTGAATTGAATGCAAAAATATTTCGTTTAGATTCATAACAAACTTTTGCCTCACATTAATTAACGCTAAACTCCATTAATAAAGACTTACTGCCGATTTCACGATGTCGAAAGAATTTTTATTCGTACAAATACATTTAATAAAAAATTTTAGAATTATTAAATTATACGCATATAAAATATTAACAAATTCTATCAACATTGTGAAATAGACTCTGAAAAACACCATTTTTAATTTTTTTAAGTACTTAAAAACATTAACTATAAGAATTCCGCAATCAAATTTTCGAAAATCGTTCTATGTAATCCCATTTCTACGAATTCGTAAATTTTCCGATTCGAATTGAAATACATAATAACCCCCCTGCTACATTTGAAAATTATTTTTTTTTTTTGTTCTTATTTTTCTTTAACACTGCCTTTACACATGAAAGTACTTTCTTGAAATTTTTGTATACGTATTATCAACGAAAATTTCAAAGAAATAATCAAATTTCATGAAAGTTAATTGAAAGTTTACATAGGAAAGTGAAAGTTCATATTCAAAATGTCGTCAAAGGGAAAACTTATACATATATACTTATGTATTTTCTTTGCTTACTTTTACGTCCATTATAACTGTTTTATTTATTTTATCATTTAGAGTTGCCAAGATCATTACTTCAGCCAATCTTTCGGGAAAGTGTTTATTGTTATATATTTTCATGACATTTATGTCTTAAAGCAATACTAATTGCCTTTTTTATAATTATTTTAAAAAAATATTTTAAATTTTGTAGTATGTATGTATACACAAAATAAGTCAAATTTATAATTATTAATGTAAGTAGTTATTATTTTTGACCAATTATGTAAATAATCTTTTTAAGATAGTTATCTTATGGGCTATTCTGGTCAGTGGTATTTTTTATCGATGCAATAATACAATTTATTTCATCTTTTACTCAACGTTTCGTCAATTATGTTTGTCGACTTCATCAGGAGGTCGGATGCAATTCTGTGATATTTGATTATTGGTTAATTTATTATTTCTTATTTTGTGTCGTGCTGTACATCAAATTTTATAATAATTATTTGACAATAATAATGTGATGTAAATCAATTTAATTTAATAAATCCGTAATCCTGATGAAGTCGACAAACATAATCGACGAAACGTGGTAGAGAAAATCATTAATGCAGGCTGGAGAATGGCTATGCAGAGATTCGGTACTACATACCACCGTGTCGGGATATATCATGGTGGAAAAATCACTATGCCCGGCCAAAGGCCGGCTATGCAGAAAATATATTCTATATACCGCCGTGTCGGTATATACCATGTTGGAGAAAATCACTAAGCCCGGTCGAAAGTCGGCTATGCAGAAAATACATATATTCTATATACCGCCGTGTCGGGATATAACATGGTAGAGAAAATCATTTAGCCCGGTCAAAGGCCGGCTATGCAGACCATCTAAAAAACTGCTTTGACACCTAGACTTTAAAATTTAAATAGAAAATTGATACCAATAATGACCACATTTATATATACCTAAATACACCATACAATCACAATTTTCTGATGAAACTTCGCAGGCCCATAATTCGGAAATTAAGCCTCGTCGACAAATTTTTCATTTAATGATATAAGTATATTCTTATTTTTGATTTTCCATCAGATAAGAAATTTTCGTTAATTTTTGAGCACTGCCCGCTTGTTCGGCAAAACTGCTATTGACGTTTTTTCTGTAAAAAATTCGTTACTCACGATTGCCAGTACCTACTTGGTGTACCAGTATATTATATGAATTCGTTGATCGTATATAAGCAAGCGAGCAAAATTTTTTCTGTCATATTATATTGTTTACGTTTATTATCCAACGTTAACGAAACCGTTCATTATTTAAGGCCGTGCTTCACTATCCTACACAATCGTACGATTCATTCACAGGAAAATCTTGCAAAAATCTGACCGACTTTAAAAAATCGTTTCAAAATGGAGTTGTAGGTGCCACACTATCATACAAATCTGATGCTAAAACATCTGGTTGACAATAAATACTGCTCTGATCGCATGAAAACTATCATTTTATGAAAATTTTCATAAAATTTTACAAATCGCACGACTTGCCAAAAAATCTGGCACACAGTTGCATTTTTAGTCCACACTACCATACTTTTTTAGCTCACATGTCATATTTGGCATATCGCGCGACTGTGTAGGATAGTGCGGCACGGCCTTTAACTCCGGCTTCAGTGTTCTTTTCATCATAATATTTTTGTGAATGAAAACTGTGATGAATATTCGTCACTGTTTTCGTCAACGGAATGTAAGCGAGAGGGTAGCGATTGTATACTTCCAATGACATCCCCATATTAAATTCGTCACTCAAACGCACTGCGTAGGTATTGTCGAGCAAGTATAGGTCATTGCTTTGTGCATAATGATATAATGACTTATGGAATGTATCCGCCGACAAGCGGGTGTAGCTAAACTAGATTTGTTCCCAATTATGTACCATTAACTCTTTTTAACATTTTATATATTGAGTTATGACGCTGTAGTAGTAAATGATCCATATATGAATGTACACTTTTCACCATCACTAAATCAAGTGTACCGCAACTTCAGTGCAAAACTTTCAAGCGTATATTCAATGATGTTGCGCTGTATCAAAACGTTTGTGTATTATAAAAAATCCTGAACCAGGATCCTACGTGTGATGATCCCACAATTGTGCATGGGTATAAAAGTTCGAAGATACACACGCATGCATACATATGTATGTACATATGTTACCATGTACTAATATATTGCTGGGAAGATAACCATTTTAAAATTATATAGTATTAGCACTTTGAATATCTATGTATTCAATGTTAACCATCTATAATAATATTGAAAATATGTCGACTCTCTAAATTTTAAAATAAGATTGACAAACCTGAAGTAGCCATGCTTTTGAAGATATTAGACAAATTCACTAATTCCAACAGGGGTGGAAAATTCAGTACCATTGTACCATGGAATAACAACTCAAGATGAATTCGCCTTCTATAAACTCACCAAAAACCAAGGCAAATTCATAACAGGTAGCCCATGATAAAATAAACAAGGTATATGCAAGGCTACAACAATACAACACTAAAGGCCAATAATTCAGTGCTGGTTTATATGTCAGTTATTTTTAAATGCTCTTTATATACAAAATTTACTTTTTCACAGCAAAATTAAGTTAACATTAAATAGCCAACATTGTGCATTTAAAGGCCGCGGCGCACTATCCTACACAGTCACGCGATTTGCAAAATATGACATGTGTGCTAAAAATGTATGGTAGTGTGGACTAAAAAAGCAACTGTGTGACAGATTTTTTGGCAAGTCGTGCGATTTGTAAAATTTTACGAAAATTTTCATAAAATGATATTTTTCATGCGATCAGTGGAGTATTTATTGTCAACCAGATGTTTTGGCATTAGATTTGTATGATAGTGTGGCACCTACAACACCATTTTGAAACGATTTTTTAAAGTTGGTCAGATTTTTGCAAGATTTTCCTGTGAATGAATCGTACGATTGTGTAGGATAGTGAAGCACGGCCTTAAATACTATATAAGTTTTACGAATTTCCATATGTTTTTGACTGCTTGTTCTTCTTATTTAAACAAAGCCAATAAAAAAATTTGTGGCTGCTGACAAGTTGCATACAATTTTGGCTTGTTTTGTCGCTATTATCCTTTTAATCATTTTGATATTTGCTTTTATTCACTTAAAACAATTCAGCAGATCTTAATTATTGTTCTCTTTAGCTAAAGGCTGGTATTATGTTCATAATTTCGTGCGAAATGCTGTCAAACTGCATATCAAAGTATTTCGTATGAAATATTTGTGAAATTATGTTGCAAAAGTAGTATGTACGGTGTTCTTATAGCGGAAAACATGCGAAATGTATCTCTTATAGGCTTTTGCACTAAGTACATTTAAATTCAAAAACATTTGCTTTTTTAAAAATTCTCAGAGTAATTCCAAGTACAAAAGGGGATCAAAGCAAGTAAATACAAAACGAAAAAAAAAAACGAACAAAACATTTACAGCCTAACCCACGATGTCGATCGATATCGCTCGCTTGCTTTTTCAACGACAATCAGCTGTTTTGCGCCCCACTAAAAGTTTTCAGCACGACAAGTCGATCGACAATGAAAGCGATCGATAACGTAAACATTTTCATACAAATTTCCGACCCACTAAGAAATATTATGCGACAACAACTGTCAAAATTAGTCACGAAAGTTTTGTTGTCGACAGAGAAATTAATTTGACAAAATAATTTAAAAAATGTAATTTTATATGAATGTATGTACAATGTAATAATTTTAAAAATTTTCATGATGGGAAATTAGTAGGTATTTACATAAATATGTACATACATACATACGAGTACATATATTAATAAATATATTGTTGTACAGATAATAATTATTCATTAGCATTTAACAGGCAAAACCGAAGCCGCTGCAGGGTCTTGTTGAATTTGTGAAATTAACAAAATACCAAAAATTATTTTGATATAAATATTTTTCACAAAATTCATTTATTGAAAGCATATGTTTTGTGTTTAAATTTGTAGCAAGGCATATCCAAAAGGTGAGCTTACTAGCACACCTACCTCAATTCGCTTTATATTAAACTAACTTTATATTCTTGCCAACTGATACAGTTTTAAAGCATACACAAATAATTGTTACAGCTTGGAAATCAATCGCAAGAAAATGTTAAATTTATTTGCGGTTTTTGGTGAAAAGCGAGTACTTTATGCCAACAATATACATGTTGTTTTTAGATTGTTGTACTTGTAATGGAACTGGGCATACCTGGTCGTTGTGCCACGTTCAAATGGCCATATTTATGGTTCAATTTACATGGAATATTTGATGTGGCAATATAGTCATTTGACAATGATTACGTTAAAACGTAAAGCCAGACAACCGACAAGTCGATAGCACAGGTAACCAGATATGAAGAAAACAAAAAAAATTGGATTTGGATCATATTTTATTTGTCATAACGAGACACCGTGTAAAAGAGACAACATTAGAGTGTTTGTTATGAAGATAAACAAAACGAAAAGCAAAATATACATACGTACATATATGCTGGAAATTTGCCAAATGGTGGTGGTTTTTAACTTACATACACACATGCATACATACATACTTGATAAATTCTGATATTTTGCAGATATTATAGTGATAAAATACAAACGATCAGTGAAAACCAACTTAAATTAATTAATTAATAATATTTTTAATGTGAATTAGAGAAATATATGGATATTTAATTAGTTTTGCGATTTATAATTTTAATTTGGATAGAAATAAAGCACAAAGAAAAAAACGAAAACTTGAGACTGTATGAGTGTATACAAACTAGTATGCAAAATCTTCCGTCTCGAGTCACTTCTATGTATTCTATGTCGATAGTTAGTGGGTCGCTTATACGAACGATAATGAGTGAGTTGCTGTCGCTCTATCGACTTGTCGGTCGATATCGTGGGTTTGGCTGTTATTCTCTTTATACGCTCAGAGTATTTGTATTTACTCATTCTTATTCACTATAAGTAGAGTAAAGTAAACATTTTTTTTGCTAATATTCTGTAAGTATTTTGCAAGGTTCTTATTTTACGATGTGGGTATTTTAAGCATTTTCTTGGTTTTTATTTTTAGCAGTTAATTTTATGGAATATACATATGTACATACCTATCTAAGTATATACAACTATTGATATGTTGATAATTTGATCTTAACATCAAATTAAATAAAAGCGAAATTTCATACAAACCAAATAAAACTTACAAAAATACTCAAGTATTTTAGTAAATAGTTTAAGTAGTGCTTGTCTTTACTTAATGTGCTTGGTTCTTATTATGCTTAGTTCTTACATGCTTTAATAGGGTACTTGCTGTATTTATTTCGTACAGAAACAGTATTTTTTGTGTTTGTTTCTTATAATAGAGAACAGAAGAAGGTATAGTAAAGAGAGGGTATAATAAAACAAATACACGAAAAAAAGAGAATGTATTTAAGTATTTGTTTTTTGTACTTTTGCAAAAGCCTACTACATATGTACATATGTATGTATGTATATTTTTCCGACACAACCACAAACAAGACACAAAACTAGCGTAGTTAACTCTGTGACGAAACAAAAATAATGAAAAATTATGACATACGTATACTCCACCATTAAAAGATTCGCGTGTTTTTACAGCACGTCTTAAAGCTGGAGTTACATACCACGCGTTATACGCGTCGACGCGTTTCATGCGTCTGTCAGAAAAGTAGAATCAGTGCATTTGCATGTGATAAGTTACACAGCACGACGCGTAGAACGCATGCGACGCGAAAAGTAGATCTACTTTCTACTTTTGTACGCGTCAGACGCGTCATATAATACTATGTTCACACGGACAGAAATTATAGAGGTTCGCGCTCTCATTCTTGGTTCGCGGGCCAACCTTGATTGAACCTACATGTTTCGCCATACAAAATTTTGAGAGCGAACCTACGTGTTTCATTTTGAACCTTGTTGCGAACCCGTATAATTTACTATCATCTCTAATTTTGATAACAAATTATCGCTAGTTTATCTGAACTACTTGTGCAAAATTATTTTAACAAAGAAAAACAATTGATAAGTGCTAAAATTTAATAAAAACATTGAACAAATATAAAGCATATATTTATATTTATGTAAATAATTAAATAAAATGAAAAAGCAATAAATAGTCAATTATATTTTAAACAATAAAAGAATGTCAAAGTACGAACCAACATAGAATATGTCGTGAGAACACATGGGTTCGCCATCGAGGTTAACGGAGCGAACCTAGTGTTTCAGTTTGTCGTGTGAACATAGTATTACATACCACGCGTTATACGCGTCGACGCGTTTCATGCGTCTGTCAGAAAAGTAGAATCAGTGCATTTGCATGTGATAAGTTACACAGCACGACGCGTAGAACGCACGCGACGCATGCGACGCGAAAAGTAGATCTACTTTCTACTTATGTACGCGTCAGACGCGTCATATAAATAAACACAGCTGTATTTGTTAGTCATGGATGGTAAATAATATTCAATTTCCAATGTTATCGATAAATATTTTTGTGTCGTGCATAAATTGTTTAATTTTTTTTTCATAAAAAGTGCTGAATATACAAAAATCTTTTGTAATTAAGCTTGTAAATATTGAACACAATAATAAAATGCATTTTACTGCACATTTTACTACAATTATGTAATCAACAAAATTTGCATTTAATTATCGATAACTTTTAAGTTGTTTGTATCATCTTGTTAAAACACATGTTTAGCAACAATTGCTAGAAGATATTGCTGAGCAATTATCTCTAAACACATGCTGTCAAATTCAATTGTGATTTCTATGAAAATTGTTTTTTTATGGGCAAATAGAATAAAAAAATTAAAACACAAATGTATAAATAAATGAAAACCACAAAAAAGTGAAACATTTTTAAAATAAACATTCATACTATTGATAATGCTGAAATTTTTTTTTAGATCTGCAATCGTATAATAAAAGACTCTACAGAAAAGTATGAATTGTGATAAAACACTTATCTAATTTTTCCAAGAGTCAAGTGTGTGCGATCAAATATTTTAACTTTGTAAAATCTTAACAATTGTTGAAACTAGTATAAAGAATGAAGAAAATAAAATATGTACAAGCTTTTGAAAGTCATTGTCGATCAGATATACAACATAAGTTGCTAACAGCTCGTATAGTCAAGATGGAAAATAAAATCAAACAAGAAATTTATTAAAGTATGTTTTTTCGAGGTGACTTTTGGATTTTTACTAAACTAAATTAAACACCAGCTGGGTAAGAAGGTAAACAAATAGACAAACTATCATCGTTGGTTGCTGCTACTGCTTTCAGCAGATTTTTTCTCTTTTTGATGTTTTTTTGCTTCTCTACTACTATTTTGAACAATTTCTACTGCTGATGATGTCGTTGGTTGTTTGTGTAGCTGACTTTAAAGGCTCCGTTAGCCGAGCGCATCAGTACCGTAATGTGTCAGCTGTTCGTCTATAGCATGGGAAAAGCCATACAAAAGCTTACCGAATTTATAACTAACGTACCCGTAATGTATGGGTTTAAATAAAATAGAATTTCATACGGCCGTTAAGTGACATTTGTATGCCAGTGATGGGCTGTTAGTTTGTTTTATGCTAAGGGGGTATTTCCGCTCTTTTTTTGGTACTATTCTATAATGATGATAAACTATGAATAAACAACTTAAAATAATCCAAACATGTAAATATACACATAATTGCATATATATATGTAAATGTACACACATATTCATGCTTAGATGTATAAAATAAACAAATAGACATTTCAATGGCTGCAAAAACATTTTTTATATATGCACATGTAAAAAGAATTTTATATACATATACATATATATGTACATGCATATACATATCTTATATATTATAGTTCTATGATATTATTGGGATCATTGTGTAATAAAAAAATTTAATTTTTTAGAACGAAAATTGCTTTTGATATATTGATTCATTGAAATTCGTGAAGCAAAAAATTATCACATGGCTTGGCGATGCCACTTGGTTTAATAAACTTTGATTTGGATATAAATTATTTTTATATGAACACAAATATACTGAACATTTTTATACCATATATGTATATATAAATATATATCTTAGGTACTTTTTCTTCACAACAGTAACAATTTGAAAATTTTTAATGCCCATCACTGTGTTGTAAACAGCTGTTAATTTTTCATAAATTATTTATTTATTTTATATATACTACCCAGCAAACCATTTCATAAGCAAAATGTAACTCGTATAATAAACTTATAACAGATTTACTAGAACTTTTAATAAGCATGATATTTATAAACTTTTTATATACAAAATGCAGTTTTCAAATACTTTACAATTTTTATACTCTTAATTGTTTATATAACAATTTAACACATATATTCGCATATGAGTCATGCCATAGTTTTGTGTGTTTTTTTTTTTTTTTTTTTGTTACCGGAAAGAGTAAATAGTTCATAACTTATTGAAAAAAGAAGAAGAGTGTGCGTAGCCGGAGTGCAAATGGAGCTATAGAAATAAAATATGTTTTTCATATAATATGCATATCAAATGGCATAACTATTTCCTTTTAAAATTTTTCATTTAAATTCAATTGGAGTAGGAGAAAACGAACTTAAGTTAAAAAGAATACCGCATGAAACAAGTTTGTAACACAAGAATAAATTTACTTAATTAAATAAAGAAAAGTAAATTATATATCTCTAATGTAATTATGTAATTTTTAAATAAACCAAATGACAAATCCTGATGAAAATTATTTTTTTTTTATCTAAGCTTACAAAATTATTAGCAATCTAAGATTATTTTAGTGGCCCATTATTACTTATCTATTTTTCTCTAAGCTTATTAGATAAGCAATTATATCTAAAGGGGCGATGTTCATTACTAAAAAATTGTTAATAAAATTTTTACAATAGTATTCACAACACTTTTTTAAGCTTAGAACTCATGTTGGTAAGCATGGCTGCATTCCTAAACGCATATTGCTTTGCAGTGCAACAATGTCAGATATTCTCAATCGCAACTGCGTAAATTCTGACAAAGTATGGCATTCCTAAACTCATCTGTTTCGCATCTGATATGCAAATAAACGCAACTAGCGCACTATGAAAATCGTGTATGTTTTTTATAAACAACAATGGTGGAAAAGGATGGGTGCAAGATGATATGATTTCGTTTTAAAACAAAAAAGCTATTAATTATATTGCTCCAAAAGTTTTAAAAATAATTTGTCTCGGTGTCATTGTAATTTTAAGTATGCAAAGCAAAGAAGTGTTTCTAATGATAATGTATTTGATTTACAGAGCTGTAAAATAAAATTGCTTGATTTTAACACTGCTTTGACGTTGCATAAAGACGTTTAGGAAGGCAGCCCTTGTTACAAGGGATTTCTAAATCGTTTTGGTTTGTTGGGTAATTCTGTTTTGTTTATGTATAGTCAAACACGTTTTTAAATATTCTATAAGTACACCAACGATCTAACAGTACGGTGCAGTACGGGTACGTAGAGCAGCGCTCGGCTAACGGAGCCTTAAGTTGTGCAACATCACGATGCAACAACAGCAAAAAGAGGAAATTTGAAATGGTTAAAGCATTAAGGCCTATTTAGCCGACGGTTGAAATCGTAGATGTAAGCTAAATGTTGATGTAATGTAAGAGCCAACATTTTTGTAGTTATAGAATGCTTAAAAACGTGTCACGTGACACATGAATGTGCAGACATGCATATGTATGTACATACATATGTACATAAAAAGAACAGAAATTCTTATTAAACATATTAAATCATATTTTTCTGTTCTTCTCCGAAATCTTGTGCCCCGGAGAATAGTTATTGTTCATTTTCCTTCACCAGTAGTATTAATTTCTTGTCGTCCATTGCAACTTTTTATCACTTTGAAAATTATAAATAAAATACAAAACAGCTGTTCCAAACTTTGATGGAAGTTCCAAATGTTTACAATATTTGTGATTGTTCGGAAATAGTACGATATTATTTAAAAGGTACCGAATCATATTATTACACATTTTATTGTAATGAATTTGATAATTGGTTAAATTATAGTTTAACATTCATATCTATAAATGTATGTACATCATTGTTTTGATTATTAGTGTTACTTACTATTTAAAGGATTTCTTTTTGTATACTTGAATGTATGTATGTATATATGTATGTACATAAGCACACTATACATGAAATTACAAAGTAAGCATATCAATTTATGTATGTACATACATACAATTTTAAAAATTTTGTTTTTGTTTTAAATGTAATTTGTACGAAAGAAAAATTCGTTCGACATCATGTGCAAGACAGTTATTATATAAAAGATTTTTTTTTGTATACTTGAATGTATGTATGTATGTACATATGTATGTACATAAATTGATATGCTCACTTTGTAATTTCATATATATTGTTCTTATGTACATACATACATATATACATACATACATTCAAGTATACAAAAAGAAATCTTTTAAATAATAAGTAACACTAATAATCAAAACTATGATGTACATACATACATAGATATGAATGTTAAACTATAATTTAAACAATTATCAAATTCATTACAATAAAATATACATACATAAGTATAAGCACAAACGATCGGTACAGTCTCTTGCTAGATATTGAAAAAAAATTATTTAGAAAACTTTCTTTACTCAATAAAGCATGCATGTGTACATATTTAACAACTAAAACTAGTCAAAACAAAAAAAGTACCAACAAAGGACTTCTGTGCCCCATTGCAATACAAAATACAACCATCCCATCACTGTCTACAATTGTCACGTAACCTCGTAATGAAATTCTATTTTCTGCAGGTTGGTATGTTACGGCAACATTTCATTTCAGTCAAGTAAGTATTTTCATAGCTTTTGCATACAACAGAAGCAATCAGCTGACACATCAGCATTTACATTTCTAGAGTTACGGTCGGCTAAAGCAGCCTTTAAACTGATTTAAAAAATGATATTTGCTCCTGCACTAAACATTTAACATGAACAGCAACAGTATTAACAACAAGAACAACATACACACACATACATACTCGAGCAAAATAAATAAGTATGACATGTACACAAATAGAGAAGAAACAACATCAGCTCTTTTACTGCACGTCTACATTAAGCGCCATGGCCACGTATCAAATTGGCTTGACAAATAACATGTATGTGTTGGTAAATATTATTTTGCTTAACACAGCAACGTGTCAAATTCATGCCGTCAAATTTCATTTGAAAGTTATTTTTGAATGATAAGAACGTGTGATGGTTTTATTATTAATTTTTTATTTATTAATATTTATAATATCAACTACCTTATATTTTTATATGCGATTGACTTGCAGAGCCTTTATATTAAATTATTATGAAAATAATTAAATATATTTTGTTAATTTTAATTCAATAAATATAAAAATTTTCATAAAATTTACATTTTTTTCAACATTTGGTTTATTTTTAATTGCTCTCCATAAAGCAGGCAAACAGCGATGAAATTTAATTAATTCCAGTATGAAATTTTTTTCATCCATTTTTTATTTATTGCGCTATCAAATTTTCCGCGTACGATATTGTCGCCGCGCAAACTAAACAAAAATGAGATTTGATGTAATTACGCAGCAACACATCAAATTTGCTTCAAATTATAGTATCGGTGGCAGTGAATATCTAAATCATTGGTGATCAAAATCAAAAATCTTTTGTATTGGTGAGAGAAAGAGATAAATTTAGAGGTATAGTAAAACATAAAAGTAAACGAAAATATTTTTATAAAAATGTAATCGTAGAAAATTGTTTTGGTTTCAAAAATCTGTTTAATACTTCAGTACACAATTATTTTGCTATTTGTAAAACAAAATATTTTTCCTTATGTTTAAAATTTTATTTATTTGTTGCGGGTTAGCAATATCTAGATATATATTTCGTTGGTAGCTATACCAATTCATCAGTATTATTATATTTTAAAGTTAAAAAATTAAACAATTTTCAATTTATTTAATTAAAATACATAAATTTACATAGAAAAATATGAAGAATTCAAATTAACTGCACATATCAAACATCCAAAATTTTATTAAAGGTCAGTTTGAGTTTAGTTCTTGTGAGAAAAATAAAAAAAAATAAATATTCATATATATGTATGTTACATATGTATGTATATGTAATTTATGTATATTTTTTTTAATAAGAGGAATTAAGGTTTTAACAAATACCGTTTCAATACTTGTTTTCATAGTGATACGAATATATACTCGTATATATATATATATATATATATATATATATATATATATATTATATTTTTATTATATTTTTTACTTTTAAGGAAGAAAGAGCAAACAATTAAATATATCTGTCTATGATAATGCTTTTGTGACAATTTCGCAAGAGCAAAATATGCTTTAATTGTTCGGAGCTGAGCTTATTCCTTTGTTTTGAACAAATGAATTGCAAATCTGAAAAAATTTGTTCGCACATATAGGGTGAAGGAAACAGAGATATTATCTTCAAAGCATTATTTTTTAACTCTGGATATGTTAATTCATCCAAACTTTTCCAAAACGATAGCATATCATCGAATGGTTGCTCTGTTATTTCACTTCGCAAAATAATGAGTTCCGTTTGTATTTTGAACTCATAATTTGTAACGTCGACCTTATAGGGGGCTTCAAAAAGCTCAAGAAATGGTTTTAAGGCATCAAAATCTTTAAACCTATCTTGAAAGTTGAAAAAGAGGGTTTCAAAAATATTGATATATTCTTCCGTACAAATATTTTTCTGTTGGCTTAAAATAAAATATGTTTTCGAAAAGTTCGTGTAATCGCCCATTTTGATTTCAGTTAACAATAAATACAATTTTGTTCTGAAATTAAAAAGAATTTTCGACAAATCATAAATACTGTTTTCTTTACCTTGCAGTTTTAGATTAAAATTGTTAAGAAGAGTAGTGATGTCCGATAAGAAGGCTAAATCTGAAATAAATTGACAGTCTTTCAGAGAATCTGAAAAGCCTTTATCTATTTGTTCAACTTCTAGAAACTGAATAACTTCTTCCCTCAGTTCAAATAATCTATTAAGACAATTGCCTCTACTCAACCAGCGTTCTTCGGTGAACATTTTGAGATCATTATGTAAAGCATTTTTGGTTTTTAAAAAGCTAACGAATTTCCTATGTGAAAGAAAATGATGTCCTCCTCGTATTTTATTTATTATATGCTCTGCAGTCTTCATTACTGGAAAATCGTTTATGAATTTTGATGCTAAAGCAGCTTGATGAATAATGCAATGAAATGTATTGACATCAAAACCATGCTTTTTTAACTGTCCAACAAATCCATCATTCTTACCCGACATAACATTTGCTCCATCCGTACAGACCCTAACAAATTTTTTAGGGTCTACAATAGACAGAAGTTTGTCGCTTACCAAATTAAACAACAATTTTCCTGTAACGTTTCCGTAAAAAGTTTCCAATGAAAACATGGTTTCGAAAACGTTGTATTCCTTATCCACGCAACGAACGCAAATAAGAAAGTTGACATAAATCGTTTATGTCAGTGGTTTCGTCAATGCAAAAAGAATAAAATTCGCAATTTTTAATTTTTTTCCTTTATCGCAGAATCTACAGATATTCCTAATTGAGCCGTACGTCGCGCAATAGTAAAACGAAACAAGGGTATAGTTTGAACTAATTTAATACTACAATTAAGTTTACTTAAAAGTTCTTTAATAAAAATACCATCAGAAAATGGTCTGCCGTGCTTCACAATATCGAAGCTTACAATGCTTGAAATCTTTTTTATCAAATCTTTATCAAATTTTTCTTCATTATTTTCTTCCTCTTCAATCCATCCCTTCAATTTTTTCAAATACATATTTGTTCAAATATGAACATATAGTTACAAAATATTAACGGTCTAGACTTAGTTGTATGTTTATTTAGGATTAATAATTATCTTAGTTACAAAATATTAACGGTCTAGACTAACGGTCTAGACTTAGTTGTGTGTTTATTTAGGATTTACAATTATCTTAGTTTATTGGTTTATTTTAATAAAGATTCAATATAAGTTGTTAGTCCTAAGTAATTAGAAATATCGATAGTTGTCTGTGTTTATACACATGTCTTTTATCTTTGAAAATATCATTAGTGATCTATGCTTGTAAACATTTATTGTTATAATAGCTAAAATAGTTTTAAGATTTCTAGTATATAAGGAAACATTTTAATAGAAATAAATCAGTACTAAAAAAGTATTCAACCGTAATTATTTACAATATTTTTCATTTTGACAAAAAGCTCTTTTTTATCATCTTCATTATATTTTTGTATATCGCTATGAAAAATATCGTAATGCCTTCTCATAACCGAATCCCAGTGCCCTTTAAATGTTTTATAACACAAAAGGCATTGAGGATTACCAAATGCATTATTTACCATGAAAAATTTTCGTAATGGTACGAACCTTTTTTTTACGCACTATTTTTTAAAAACAACTAAAGCATCCACCAAGCATGTGCACTTTTTGCCATGGCGCTTTAGACATGACATGCTGTTAAGCTGGAGTTACATACCACGCGTCCTACGCGTCACGCGTTGTACGCGTTGTACACTTTTTTGAAATTCAAGTTACATGCAACGCGTTCTATGCGCCAAAATGTTCGTATTGACAGCTGTTGTTCAAGTAAAGTGAACTTGTTTACATACATACCAGTTAAATAAAGTAAATTGTTTTGGCAAAAATGGACAGTGAAATCGATGTTTTAAAAGAATTAATAGAATTTATTAATTGCTCTTCCATTTCGCACACAATATTTTACACTTGTTTTTAATAAACATGCAATGGAGATGATACAAACAACTTAAAAGTTATCGATAATTAAATGCAAATTTTGTTGATTACATAATTGTAGTAAAATGTGCAGTAAAATGCATTTTATTATTGTGTTCAATATTTACAAGCTTAATTACAAAAGATTTTTGTATATTCAGCACTTTTTATGAAAAAAAAATTAAACAATTTATCCACGACACAAAAATATTTATCGATAACATTGGAAATTGAATATTATTTACCATCCATGACTAACAAATACAGCTGTGTTTATTTATATGACGCGTCTGACGCGTACAAAAGTAGAAAGTAGATCTACTTTTCGCGTCGCATGCGTCGCGTGCGTTCTACGCGTCGTGCTGTGTAACTTATCACATGCAAATGCACTGATTCTACTTTTCTGACAGACGCATGAAACGCGTCGACGCGTATAACGCGTGGTATGTAACTCCAGCTTTAAGACGTGCTGTAAAAACACGCGAATCTTTTAATGGTGGAGTATACGTATGTCATAATTTTTCATTATTTTTGTTTCGTCACAGAGTTAACTACGCTAGTTTTGTGTCTTGTTTGTGGTTGTGTCGGAAAAATATACATACATACATATGTACATATGTAGTAGGCTTTTGCAAAAGTACAAAAAACAAATACTTAAATACATTCTCTTTTTTTCGTGTATTTGTTTTATTATACCCTCTCTTTACTATACCTTCTTCTGTTCTCTATTATAAGAAACAAACACAAAAAATACTGTTTCTGTACGAAATAAATACAGCAAGTACCCTATTAAAGCATGTAAGAACTAAGCATAATAAGAACCAAGCACATTAAGTAAAGACAAGCACTACTTAAACTATTTACTAAAATACTTGAGTATTTTTGTAAGTTTTATTTGGTTTGTATGAAATTTCGCTTTTATTTAATTTGATGTTAAGATCAAATTATCAACATATCAATAGTTGTATATACTTAGATAGGTATGTACATATGTATATTCCATAAAATTAACTGCTAAAAATAAAAACAAAGAAAATGCTTAAAATACCCATATGGTAAAATAAGAACCTTGCAAAATACTTACAGAATATTAGCAAAAAAATGTTTACTTTACTCTACTTATAGTGAATAAGAATGAGTAAATACAAATACTCTGAGCGTATAAAGAGAATAAATGTTGTGTTTGTTTTTTTTTTCGTTTTGTATTTACTTGCTTTCATCCCCTTTTGTACTTGGATTTACTCTGAGAATTTTTAAAAAAGCAAATGTTTTTCAATTTAAATGTACTTAGTGCAAAAGCCTAATATGTAGTATATATCTACATATGTATGTATAATTTAATTCTTTTTAACTAAAATTGTAAACTCATATTATGTTTGTTATTTATTTTGTTATTTATTATATACACAACTATTACTTTTTCCACAATATTATTTCAGTTTTTTCCCTTAAAATAACAACGAAAACAAAACTTTGACAGCTCAACGTCATTTTCTGTTAAGACGGAGCTTTCAAGACAGACGTTTGTTACGGATTGGAAATTTTGCACTGAAAAATTAGTAACAAGCGTTACGAAGGGGTGGGGGGGTAAAAAATCTCTGAAAACAGCGTTACATAATATGTGCACAGCCCCTAACCACTTTAATATATTTTTGCTGGGTAGTAGTAAAAAAGTAAACATTAATATAAAGCTTTCTTCAAAATGAAACAAGATTTTTTTATAAAACATTCTTTTATTTAAAGAAAAAAATTGTTTTAATGAAAAACTCAAACATAAATTAAATACAAATGTATATTACATTAGTTAAATATAATTAGTAACGTCGGCAGAATTAAGACGTCAAATTGCCAGTGTTCAAATATGTATTTGTGGTAGGGAAATCGTAGAATATCTTAAGCTAGATTTTGTTTCCGGTTTTTACTAAATTTATTACAAAAATCCTAATTCTAATTGAAGTATCTGATCTCTATATTTAAAAGAATGCTGTTTTATTGATAAGATTTGTTGATTTAACAGTTTTGTTAAGTTTTGCCTCTGATAAAATATGTTTAGTTTATTTATTTTAATTAGGACCAGCACTCAGGGGATGACCCCTACGTATGCAGTGCATTGTGCCGGAACTCAGAGAGAGGGATAGAGTAGAGAAGATAGATGTTGAAAATGTAGAAGGCTTAACTCTTTTACAACTCTGCTTTGCGCGTTATGTTAATTTTTATAGTAGTGTTGAGGCGCCTCCGGTGTTAGGTAGACGCATTAACTTTGTTAAGCTGTATTTGCAGGCATTTTATTAATTGTTTTACTTCGCCGATGTTTCTGCTAACCGACGAAGGAGGACGATGTTGTGTACATTAGCTTGGAACATCATCAATCGCTGTCGGAACAGTTTTTTAGTGACCAGTGCGATGCCTTCATCACTTAAATAGTCCGACAACAATTAATACAATGTCTCACTAATGTACATTACAGAAATTAATGATGTTGATTGACTTGCTCTGGCCAGGGTTTGAACCCAGGCCCCACGTCATTGTTTGCTTAGTAGTCAACGCGCTAACCACTTCAGCCAATAGCGGGTTTTTTCATTTGACGATTTTATGACGATTTAAATAAGCTATATTGACGATAATGACGATTTTTGCCCAAAAATATGACGATATTACCTAAAAAAATTTGGCAGCTATGGTACCAGGCTTTAAGCTGAGTTTATTACATGGTGAAAATCATAGCTTGGGAATTTCGATTAGAATTAGAAATCATTAGGATTAGAGAAATAAAATAATCTAATCATTAGAATTGAATTTTGATAAAAATTTCAGATTACTAATTGATTAGATTAGAAATAATCAAAAATATAATCATAATTAGTGACGATTAGCATTTCTAATCAAAACTAAACAAAAAAATAATTGATTAGATTTCTTGATTATTTTTGATTAGATTTGATTAGATCCACTATTTTTGACGTCGTCAGCACCCGTTGAACGACTTGTCTCATTTGCAGGCATCATCAATACTCCAAGACGAAATTCATTGTCAGACTTTTCTTTTGAAAAGTTGGTATTAATCATAGCTTGGGAATAATGATTAGTAATCCTAATGATTAGCAATTGGATTAGAAATTTTAATTGTGCTGAAAAATTTATTAATTATGATTAGTTAGCCATTTTAGACGATTACTAATTGATTAGATTAGAAATAATCAAAAATCTAATCACAATTAGTGACGATTAGCATTTCTAATCAAATCTAATGAAAACTAATCAAAAAAATAATTGATTAGATTTCTTGATTATTTTTGATTAGATTCACTATTTTTAACTATTTTTGTGAAAAGAAAATATTTATTTATCACATTTGTTGCTATATTTACATAATGTAACAGTTTTTGAATATTGCATAAAATTGCATACGGTGGATGTGTGCTGATTCTGCTTATATACATCGTATCTCATGCAATTTATAGCACAGCATTTTTTCATGGTCCTTCGAGCCGGTCATAGTCAGATCAAGTTAGAGCAGCAAAAGTAATACAAATCTCACCACTAAGAATGAGGTAAATTAAAACCATTAAAGAACTATCATGCCAGTAAGTTACAAGCGTGGCACGATTGAGTGTGTTAAACGGTAAGATTCGCTCTCAAATAAAAATTCACTTGTAAAAAACAAAAAATACTTAATTTTGGGGCAACATACACTTATTTAAAGGCACTAAAAATTCCATATTCAGCAGCCTGTATATTTTGCAATTTTTAACCGATTGCAGAATTTTAAAATGGAAATGGAAGCTAGACATCTTGAGATATAAAAAAAATCATGACAATAATGGTTTCTTAACTAAAGAACTTTTTGTAAGCAATTTATAAAAATCAATAAATGTGCTATTTTTTGGTTTACTATAATAAAGGCACTATTATTTTTTTTATTATTTTTAAAGTAAGCGATGATTTTTGGTAGGGAGCGTTGTTTCATTACAATTTATTACATCTTTATCATTTTACAAGACAAAATGGCAAAAGAAAAAATTTTAAATTTTATCAAAACTGTGTTTAATAAATCAACAAATAAAAATTTGGCAGGCAGTAAGGAGAGGGTGAAAAGCAGAAAACTCAAAATAGGCAACAGGTACATATGTATACATGAACCTACTTACATAATTAGTTAGTTCATTAGTAAATATGTATATAAAGAAAAAGTCAGCCAGTAGGTTGCATGTTAATACATACTTACAACCCTTTAAAGTGAATATTAAGAGAAACAAAGCAAAGTGTGAACAACAACAACAAAATAACTCATAAAAACTTGAAGATACATATTTATCAAATTATCGAAAATTGAAAAGAACAACAAAAACACATACAATTACATATATGTACATTAGGGCAATAACCAAATTTCGCGCATAGTACCACGAGGTGGGCAATGATATTTTATTAACGAAAAACATTATATTCGATTATTTTGCAAAAAAAAAAACTTCACGCACCTTATCATAAAAATCTTTCATAGAGCATTAAATCTTCCAATTATTATCTTTTGACTATGATTTTGTTCAATTGGTCTAATTGGATCACTTATTTAAATAAATTCCTAAGCCACCTCATTGCATACAAATTTTATACTTCATCGCTGACGGTGCGTGAACTTTTTTGACACCAACGAAAAACTAAGCGTATTTTTCATAGATTTAAATGGAATATTCGACTACAGTAGGCCAATTTTTATGTCTTCGAAAAATGTTGGAAAGTTATATGCTTAATGTACATACATACATACATGTATATTAAACGGCATTTGAAAGATCGTTTTTTTCCTATAAGAATCACTCAAAAAGTAAAAATAAATTTTTTCGGCGCAGAGGTCCCTTTTCGTGGAGCAGGTCACATATGTGAAAATCGCTGTCCAATAAGTAGATATTTGCTCTGTCGCTCAGAGCACAAGCAGTAAAGAAAAGAGATTGTTTGTTTGACAAATACTAACCAGTTGCAGTCGCAGATTAAATGAGTACCAAAAAGTATGAACATACAAAAACTTAGGCAACAAAAAAGAAGTACCTTAAAAATTATGTTCACTTCATGTGGTACTTCAAGTATTTTTGGTGTTCCGATGCAAATATATACAATCATATGTACATACATATGTATGTATGCATGTGTGTATATTGAAAATTTTCTATTATCAGATTTATGTAATCCTTTTTTCATAATTTCAATTAACATTATTTGAAAAGATGACCTATTAAAAATGTAACCTTTAAACATAAGTATGTACTTACATACATATGTCTCTACTTATATGCTATGGAGATTAATCATAAATGGTACTTTAAAGTTTAAACTAATGTTTACCAACTCAAATAAAATTATACTTATAACAATTTTAATAAGTAATTAGTAGCCAAGTAACAAAAATCTAACAGTGTTATTCAGAAAAAGTTCAAATAGGTTTAATATCCACTATTAAGTAAAATCCCTTAAAGTATTATTCACAAACGATTATTACCTTAATTTGCAGACTTCAACGCCATATTAAAAGTTGAAATTTTAAAGTACGTGGACCATACTAACGTCTCAGTATACCGATTCTCATCAGTGTTCATTTGTCCATTTTTACAATTGATGTAAAGTGGATACTAATTGGGAAGAATATCAACTATTTAACAAAGTTTTCAACAGAAATAGAATACGAGAATTGTTATAATTCCTTTTTTTATTATATTTTTACATATTGAAACAATTTTGGTTAGTACGAAATTCCACATTTCTGTTCTTAATTATTCTTATTTTTAGTTAATATAAAAATATATTTTTTGGATTTACTTTATTTGTTCTAGTTAGCTGTTCTGTAGGGAAATTTGTGGGAATTTTTTTATATTACGTTGTGCTGCAAAGTTTTCAATACAATTAAATAAGAACATTTAAATACGACTGGAAAAGAGAAGTAGCACTTAAATGCAGCATAAATTTAAATGAAAATTAGCTAAATGAGTATTTAAATTCGAAGTCAATTATTGGCCCTAAAGCCTAGTACTCTGTTCGAATTTGTGGAAAATGTTGAGCAGCATTAGTTATTATTTCACTTGGAAAATATCACATTTAAAATGTGGTGTATAAATTTTTTATTGTATGTTTAGCTGTCAAAATTCCGTATGAAATAAAGGCATCGATCGGCGAGAAGAAAACAACATTTTAGCAAACCGGAAATAGTGAGGTACAAAACCACACATCTGGTTTGCTAACTTTTCAACGTGCAAAATGTAAACAAAGTGTGAAAAAAAATTACGACTTTGAATGCAATAATTTTAAAGTAATATTTTATTTAATAAATTAAAAATAAAAAAATGAGAATATATAGCAAAAGTCCTCTAGTATCAGATTTTATGACTGTCATTATGGACATTTTAATTATAATGAATATATCCGGAGGTTTCTTCGAACAATTTTCAAAACACTATTTCATTGATATCTCAGAAACTAGAGAGGGTGCGCATATGCCACTACACGCAATCGAATGAGGTTGAAAATACGCATCGATTGTGGTTTCAACTATTTTCCCGGAACCAAAGGGGTCCTCTCCTCAACAACTTACGTCGTCATGCATCCGAAGACCCTTTAACGAGGTAGTCAAGGATCAACTTCTGATGGCTCTGGCGAACCATAAAAACGGCAGATTAATCCCTGTAACAACGGAGTGGGGTGCCGTCGAATCCAAATTGGCTGAGCTCGTAATGGACTACATCCTCACCAATAAGGATAAGCCGGCACCTCGCTTCGACTCCAGTGAGATACACCGGGGTTACAGGGTAATCAAGTGCTTGGACGCGTTCTCAAAGGAGTTCCTCAGCGTTAGTATCGCTAAGATTAGTGATACTTGGGATGGGCTAAGCCTTAAGCTTATCCCTGCGGAGGAAATTCCGATGAGACCGCGTGCAAGAGTTTGGTTACCTCAATTGGGCAAGAACGGTGGCAGAATACTGGAGTGTCTGAAGCTTCAGAACCCCAGCATTCCAATGGATGACTGGTCAGTTATCCGCACCGAGGACCACGGCAGCAGTGGTACTTGCCTAATGCTGTCCATAACGGAGCAAGGAGCAGTGGCGCTAGAGAAAGCGGGCTCCAAATTGTTCTTCGGGGCGAGAGACGTCAAGGTCAAGGTGTTGCGCCCAAGCGGTTCTGAAGGCGACGCTGTCGAGGCTGCAAACAACCTTCTGGTTGGAATGCAGCTGTCAGAATCGCAATAAAGAAAATGAAGAACACTCCGCAATGGCGATAAAGGTTGTTCAAATAAACCTCAAGCACTCGAAGTGTGCAACAGACAGCCTAAAGGTTCTCCTAACCGAAGAGAACCTCGATATCTGCGTGGTACAGGAGCCGTGGGTAGCAAACTCCGTGGTTAAGGGGTTCCCGAGGTCCCTGTACAACGTACTATATGCTAAAGGAAATGGTAAGCCAAGATCATGTCTAATAGCCAAAAAACATATTAATATTTTTCTTTGTACTCAGTTTAGCTCAGAGGACCTTACAGTTGCGAGGGTCGAGTTGTCAAATGATAAGAGCTTCCTTATCGCATCATGCTATATGGCACACGACAAGGAAGCACCGCCAGCCGAAGCGAAATCTGTCGTGTCATCCATTGGCGCCAATGAAGACATCATCCTCCGTTGTGATGCCAATGCCAGGCATACAATATGGGGTAGCAGTGAGATCAATGACAGAGGTGAGCATATCTTAGATTTCATTAACCTTAATAAACTAACTATATGTAATTCCGGCACTTCGCCGACTTTTATCTTTCCGAGTTCGGATCGATTTAGTGCGTGGGAAGAGGTTCTCGACATTACTCTCATTAATGACAAATTTAAGCTTTCAATTGACAACTGGAGGGTATCCAATAAGAGATCCTTCTCCGATCACAATTGGATACTCTTTGAGGCCATATTACAAAACAAAGAAAATCAATGCTTAAGAAACCCGAGGAAAACCGATTGGAACAGGTTCAACGGGATTTTGAAACAAAAACTAAAAAGAGTTCCAGAAATCGACAATGAACACAATGCGGAGGTCTTCAACAAGGCTATTAGCAAAGCCTTCGAGATTTCCTGCCCCTTAACGAAAGCTAAGAAGAGTTACCCTCCATGGTGGAGCTAGGAACTCTCTAAGCTACGCAAGGAGGTACGTAGAGCCTTCAACACTTACTACGAGAACAAAATCTGGCAACCATATCGCGAAAGGCTAGCAGCGTATAAAAAAAGCTATAAAAATCGCCAAAAGAAAGTCGTGGAGGAATTTCTGTGAGTCAATAGATAACACTAGAGACTCTGCAAGGCTTAGTAGGGCTCTGTCCATGAGCCATTCCTGTCAAACCTTCGTCAAAAGGGCGGACGGCTCCTGGTCAGACTCCTCTGCAGAGTCACTAGACATCCTCCTTAACACCCACTTCCCGGGCTGTACGGACACGACTAGGTCAGACAGTTCATCTAGTGGGCAACAATATGCTGTCAATGAGAATATTTTATCCCCGGAGAGAATCTCATGGGCAATCGACAGTTTTTCTCCATTTAAATCGCCGGGTCCTGATGGCATTACGCCAAAGATGTTACAGAGCGCGAAAAGCTCTATTATACCCTGGCTTTTTAGGTTCTACAAACTCTGTCTCTCTCTAAACTACGTTCCAGCCAACTGGAGGAAGGTCAGAGTAGTTTTCATTCCCAAGATTGGCAAGAGAAGTCACGAGAATGCAAAAGACTTCAGACCAATCAGCCTTTCATCTTTCTTGGTCAAGACGCTGGAAAGATTAATAGATTCTCACATTAGACATCGACTTGTTGGGTCGTCAACTCTCTCAGAAAGTCAGCATGCCTACCTTAACGGACGCTCTACTGAAACAGCACTACATGAGGTGGTAAAGTTCATAGAGAGATCCCTTGAAAATAAACAATATACTTTGGCTGCCTTCCTAGACATAGAAGGCGCCTTTAACAATGTATCAGTGACAGCCATTCAACAGTCTCTCCAGGATGCCGATGTAGAAGAATACATCAGCAACTGGAGCATCACCATGTTGAAGGCAAGAAACGTCACCGCAAAACTAGGAAACAGCGAGAAGTCAAAATGGGCATGCAGAGGAACACCACAGGGCGGGGTGATCTCTCCACTGCTATGGCTTCTCATTGTTAACACAGTTCTTCTCAGACTGGACACTGCGGGACGATGTAGTAATAATGGTATCAGGGATGTTCACGGACGTGATAAGCGATATCATGTCCAGTGCCTTGGGTACACTCAGCAAATGGGCTACAGGTTGTGGTCTAGGTGTGAAACCTAGCAAGACGGAGCTGGTACTTTTTACTACTAAGACCAAAGTCCAGAGCTTTAGACTCCCTCGGCTACATAATCTGGAACTGTCTCTATCGGACAATGCGAAATATCTAGGAGTCATCCTGGACACAAAACTATTGTGGAAACAAAATGTGCAACAAAGGGTCAAAAAGGCCACAGTTGTTTGGTTCCCAATGGGGCCTAACCCCTAACATGCTTAAATGGATGTACACAGCAATTGTACGTCCCATATTAACTTACGGATCGGTAGTGTTTATGCCGAATGCCTTAACAACATATGTACTTGAAAGCTTTTCTCTACACTATACGAAGGCTGATTTTTACGCGTTAGATATCTAGCTAATGTATTAAGTATCTATCTCTTTTCGTCTAGAATCAAACTTTAGACAATCTGGTAGCATGTCGGAGATACTATTTCCGGAATTTGTACAAACCTTAGTATTATTCGCCTTCTTTTTCTGATCACAGTCGAAGTAAAAGGTATTCCTTCAATAAAGACTAGAATATAAAACCCTAATAATTGTCTTTTATTCATTTACTTTTATTTCCGATTGGGGTTTTCTTCAAATATTCTGAGAATATAAAATAAGTTAAACTTATTTTATTTATTGGCTCAGAAGAACAACGTGGTTTCCACATTTCTCTCCAGTTTCCAGACCTTCCTAATTTGAGCTAATCATTTGGTCCTTTGAACCGGATCGGAAACAAGGAAATTATAAGCTCTCTGAGAGTGCATTCTGTTAATTGGATTGTCAGCTATAAATTACGTTGCGTATAATACATACCAACATTTCAACTTTCCAGTACATCAAAAGTATTTAACAAGGTACGTTTAGTATTTTGCTTAATTTCTGTCTCAGTGCATTTCATTCGGGTGATTAAGTGAGGTTCGTCACATGTAAAAAAAAAAAAAAACATACATATAGAAACCAAAAAAATAAATCGGATATTTATTCTTTGGTAGAAACAAAAATATTTAAAATAAATATATGTAAGTGTTTAAAAGACGGCGAAAAGTTGTGGCAAGAATAAATTATTCAGAAGGTGAAAGAAAATAAGGAAAGGTTGGTGCAACAGAAACGAGCAAAACGTCGGCAACCTCAAAATTAATGCAAGGCGAAATAGGTGAGCATTAGCGCCATTGTTTTTTTATCTCCAGTTTCCACCAAATTCGTGATGTAAATCTAAAATTGTTAGAAGTGACACAAGGTTTTATCATTAGAAGTGCCATAAAATTTTCGCGCTTTTTTTTCGTATTCTTCCATAACCTACATATTTTCTTCTATATATATATATATATATATACATCTATATATATATATATATATATAGAAGAAAATATGTAGGTTATGGAAGAATACGAAAAAAAGCGCGAAAATTTTATGGCACTTCTTATGATAAAACCTTGTGTCACTTCTAACAATTTTAGATTTACATCACGAATTTGGTGGAAACTGGAGATAAAAAAACAATGGCACTAATGCTCACCTATTTCGCCTTGTATTAATTTTGATTAATATATATATATATATATATATATATATATATATATATATATAGAAGAAAATATGTAGGTTATGGAAGAATACGAAAAAAAGCGCGAAAATTTTATGGCACTTCTAATGATAAAACCTTGTGTCACTTCTAACAATTTTAGATTTACATCACGAATTTGGTGGAAACTGGAGATAAAAAAACAATGGCACTAATGCTCACCTATTTCGCCTTGTATTAATTTTGAGGTTGCCGACGTTTTGCTCGTTTCTGTTGCACCAACCTTTCCTTATTTTCTTTCACCTTCTGAATAATTTATTCTTGCCACAACTTTTCGCCGTCTTTTAAACACTTACATATATTTATTTTAAATATTTTTGTTTCTACCAAAGAATAAATATCCGATTTATTTTTTTGGTTTCTATATGTATGTTTTTTTTTTTTTTTACATGTGACGAACCTCACTTAATCACCCGAATGAAATGCACTGAGACAGAAATTAAGCAAAATACTAAACGTACCTTGTTAAATACTTTTGATGTACTGGAAAGTTGAAATGTTGGTATGTATTATACGGAACGTAATTTATAGCTGACAATCCAATTAACAGAATGCAATCTCAGAGAGCTTATAATTTCCTTGTTTCCAATCCGGCTCGATGGGACCAAATGGCTATATGGTGACCCGGCACAAATAAGAAATATGTGGTAGACCAACTATACAGAATACAGAGATCTTGCATCGGGATTACTGGATGTTTACGCACTAGTCCTTCAGAGGCTCTGAATGCTATGCTAAACCTGATTCCGATCGACCATCATGTATTGGCGGCATCCTCAAGCAGTGCGGCAAGACTAACGGCATCTGGGAGATGGAGATCAAGGACCTATGGCCATGCCAAAATCCTAGATCAGCTACCACCGACACTGAGGAAACCCACCGATTACATGGTACCTCATCTGGACTTTGAAAGTACGTTCAAAGTTCTTATTCCATCCAGACGGGAGTGGAAGGGGGGAAACATAGAAAAAGACTTTAACTTCAGGACGTATACTGATGGATCAAGAATGATCTGCGGTGTGGGCTCTGGAGTATTTTCGAATGACCTTGGAATAAAACTCTCATTCCGACTTCCTGATGAAGCTAGTGTATTTCAGGCGAAAATATTGGCCATAAGGGAGGCGTGTAGGGTTTTGATTGACAGGGGTGTCCAAGGAAGAGTCGGCATCTTTGTCGATAGCCAAGCGGCACTTCTGTCTCTAAGGTCACACACTACTTTTTCTACCCTAGTTAGCCAGTGCAAGGGCGCGTTATCCAGACTAGGTAGTCAGACTGACGTTACCCTCATCTGGGTTCCCGCACATAGCAACTTCCAAGGCAACGAACAGGCGGATGAACTGGCTTGCTGAATCGGTAGCCATGCAATTTGGCAGTATTATAAATCTCATTCTCAACCATTTCAGGCAGAAAGCTGAAGATAGGTGGCGCAGGTTGAGCACGTGCAAGGTGGCTAAGAAAATGTGGCCTTGCTACAACGTTAAGCGCACAACACAACTAATTAACAGAAACCGCAGGGACATCTCGAGGCTCGTCGCAGTATTGACGGGGCACTGGGTTATCGGGAGACACGCTAACAGGATGGGCCTTTCCTACAATGCGTTCTGCCGTAGTTGCCGGGATCAAAACAAAGAGGAAAGAGTCTTCCACTTTCTTTGCGAATGCCCGGCCTTACACCATTCGAGACACAAATTTCTAGGCAACAGCATAATAGACGATCTCTTTGAGGTATCAGGGATAGGTCTAGGTGACCTCATTAGATACCTTAATTCGACGGGATGGATCTAGAATCTTACTCCGAATCTGAGGCCTGGATTCGGACCTAAATCAGGTTGACACTGACGAGTGGAGTGGTTTGTCAAAACGGAATCTCATTGATTCTACTTGAATGCTTGCGCGTAGCAGGCAGCCACGTAAACCAACCAACCAACCAATTTTCCCGGAGGTTTTCTGAGAAAAGTTACATATATACTTATCAACATATTTTTTACACTTTTAGTAATTTGCAAATAACTCATAAAGTAGAAAGGGTGCGCATATGACACTACACACAATCGAATGAGGTTTAAAATACGCATCGATTGTGGTTTCAACTATTTTTCCGGAGATTTCTGAGAAAAGTTATATTCCATTAAAAATATGAAAATCGGAAAATGATTTTTTGGTTTGAACCTGTTGGGCAGCACTGTTTAATATTTTAGCGAACACGTTTTTTTCTGAGTTAACATATTGACTTGGCAGCACTTGTAAGCAAAAACATTAGATATTTGGTAAAAAACATCATAATTGGTTCATTTTATTTGTTCCTTTTAATTTAATGAACCTCAAGTCTTGCACATACTTATGTACTTTTTTACAAGCAAAGTAATGTCAAGTGAACTCTTAAAAAGTGGGAAGAAAATTACTGATGCAGCAAACGAAAAATATATTATTAATAATTTTAATTAATTTAAAGTTTTACAGCCAAAGAAAAAGCTGAAAAAAAAAATGAAAAAAAAATGCGAAAAAAGTTGCCTGGGCGCCGGATGTTGGAAAAAGCAAAAAGAAGTCTTCTACTCCTGATGAAGAAATCTCACCCAATGAGTATTTTAAGTTGCGTACAATTGCTGTAACCGAATCACATACCTATCCACAAAAGTTTCATGCCAGTATTTCTTTAGCAAACTACATCATTAAATATTCTAATCTTAAGGATGGTGAAATGTTGGAGAACGATCAGTTGAGGTATGTTTTTAAAACAAACAAACGCCTTACAACGCAATGAGCATTCAAAAGAAGCATGCATCTCAATATTTGACTCAAAAATCAGACGATGTCAGGTTAAAATTTAAAGATATCTTATAACACAAGCCACAACAACAAGTGTTTCTAACGACTCCCAGGAGCTAGCTCCACAACTTCAAGAACCACTGAAAGTGGTAGCTGTAGCTGGTACACAAAAGACTGCAGAAAAAATGAGGAAAGACGAAGGTTAGTTATTATTTCTGTTACTCTTTTGTCACATGCTTTCATATTTTCTATAACAGATTTGGGAGAAATGGCAACTATATCTGACGTTTTGTATGCCAACACTCAGCATCCAGAGCAATTATATCCTAACTGGAATGAACGTTGTAAACAAATTTTAAAGAAGTGGCGTTCTTTATCTATAGAAATGAAAGCTCCGTTTTTGCAACATGCGAAAGATAATCATTCCGTTTTACGATTGAATATGGTTTACCACCTACCGGAGGTTTTGGTATGGGTATTGATAGATGCAAATAATATTAATATTACGTTAGAAATATATATTCAACATTTTTCTCTTTTATAGGAAGTTTTATTGTTTCCTGCTATGAAAACAGATGATCCTTACCGCGCCCATCCGCCGGACCTGAATAATTTGGAAGAACAGAAACAATGAATATGACTAAAAGAATATATATCGGATACTAATGATGACATAAATTTTTAAACTTGTTCAATGATTTTTTTTACTTTCTAAACAATGTTTTACCTAACAATTAAAGTTCGTTAATGTGTTTGCCAACACTTAAAAATACGACCATTTTTTAAGTTTGAAGAAAGTTCCAAATAAGGTTTTTGTGATGATGTATTTATTTTTGAAAGAGGAATAACGCATGGAATTCGGACATGACCATGTACATATCTTTACTTATTCAAAGCATTTGCTTATTAATTACTATTTTTACTTTTTATGGTTTACAGACTTTTCACTTTTTTTATCTATATATAAGACCGAATGTGTGTTTGTTTATTTGTTTTTTTGTTCCTTATAGGAGGCCAAACCCTTGGACCGATCTTCCTGAAATTTTCACAGTATTAAACTGGAACTCTCGGATAAATTATAGGCTATATGAAGTTTTGATTGGACAAAGAGGCGTGGCACCGCCCATATAGCCCAAAAATTTAAATCGCTATATTTTGGGCATTTTTTTACCTACGTCGATGATATTTGGTACATATGGTATTGGCATAATTTGAAATACGTACCAGGAGAAAAGTGGGTGGGACCACGCCCCT
This sequence comes from Lypha dubia, assembly GCA_947311025.1. Taxonomy (NCBI): domain Eukaryota; kingdom Metazoa; phylum Arthropoda; class Insecta; order Diptera; family Tachinidae; genus Lypha; species Lypha dubia. Next base: position 99,274,269 of record OX371260.1, on the reverse strand, counting down.
TTTTTAGGAAAACCAAACCCTTGGACCGATCTTCCTGAAATTTTCACAGCATGTTACTGTGACTCTGGAAGGAATAATAGGCTATATGAAGTTTTTATTGGACAAAGAGGCGTGGCACCGCCCATATAACACAAAAATTTAAATCGCCATATTTTGGGCATTTTTTGACCTACGTCGGTGACATTTGGTACATATGGTATTGGCATAATTTGGAACACGTACCAGGAGAAAAGTGGGTGGAACCACGCCCCTTTTTAAGAAAATTAAAAATCCCAATATAGTCTTAACTACTGGACTGATCGTCATTAAATTTTTACAATAGGATATATAAATACTTTTAATTTTATTTTATAACGAGGGGGTAGCGAAGCACACCGGGATAACCTAGTTATTAATAAAAGAATATTTTTTTATGTGTAAAGAACCGTTTTTGCTGAAAAACATTTATTTATTATTTCATTTTTTTACGCCAAATCTCATGAAGATGGCGAAATAGGTTTATTCGTGTATGTCATGAGTTCCGAACGTTTTAATTAGAATTAAAATTTCCGAATCACAAAATAGAATATTTGTTGTCTGGCATACTTCCGTATATATTTGCTCGATTGGTGGCTAATGTGGGAATATTTTTAAAAGCCCTTTTCCATGTGTTATTATAAAACATATCATAACAGATTCGTTCTTAAACTTTACAAGATTCACTATATATAACTTCTGATTTAGTGTGGCGTACAAAATTTTTTTTGTTTTATTATACCCTCTCTTTACTATACCTTCTTCTGTTCTCTATTATAAGAAACAAACACAAAAAATACTGTTTCTGTACGAAATAAATACAGCAAGTACCCTATTAAAGCATGTAAGAACTAAGCATAATAAGAACCAAGCACATTAAGTAAAGACAAGCACTACTTAAACTATTTACTAAAATACTTGAGTATTTTTGTAAGTTTTATTTGGTTTGTATGAAATTTCGCTTTTATTTAATTTGATGTTAAGATCAAATTATCAACATATCAATAGTTGTATATACTTAGATAGGTATGTACATATGTATATTCCATAAAATTAACTGCTAAAAATAAAAACAAAGAAAATGCTTAAAATACCCATATGGTAAAATAAGAACCTTGCAAAATACTTACAGAATATTAGCAAAAAAAATGTTTACTTTACTCTACTTATAGTGAATAAGAATGAGTAAATACAAATACTCTGAGCGTATAAAGAGAATAAATGTTGTGTTTGTTTTTTTTTTCGTTTTGTATTTACTTGCTTTGATCCCCTTTTGTACTTGGATTTACTCTGAGAATTTTTAAAAAAGCAAATGTTTTTCAATTTAAATGTACTTAGTGCAAAAGCCTAATATGTAGTATATATCTACATATGTATGTATAATTTAATTCTTTTTAACTAAAATTGTAAACTCATATTATGTTTGTTATTTATTTTGTTATTTATTATATACACAACTATTACTTTTTCCACAATATTATTTCAGTTTTTTCCCTTAAAATAACAACGAAAACAAAACTTTGACAGCTCAACGTCATTTTCTGTTAAGACGGAGCTTTCAAGACAGACGTTTGTTACGGATTGGAAATTTTGCACTGAAAAATTAGTAACAAGCGTTACGAAGGGGTGGGGGGGTAAAAAATCTCTGAAAACAGCGTTACATAATATGTGCACAGCCCCTAACCACTTTAATATATTTTTGCTGGGTAGTAGTAAAAAAGTAAACATTAATATAAAGCTTTCTTCAAAATGAAACAAGATTTTTTTATAAAACATTCTTTTATTTAAAGAAAAAAATTGTTTTAATGAAAAACTCAAACATAAATTAAATACAAATGTATATTACATTAGTTAAATATAATTAGTAACGTCGGCAGAATTAAGACGTCAAATTGCCAGTGTTCAAATATGTATTTGTGGTAGGGAAATCGTAGAATATCTTAAGCTAGATTTTGTTTCCGGTTTTTACTAAATTTATTACAAAAATCCTAATTCTAATTGAAGTATCTGATCTCTATATTTAAAAGAATGCTGTTTTATTGATAAGATTTGTTGATTTAACAGTTTTGTTAAGTTTTGCCTCTGATAAAATATGTTTAGTTTATTTATTTTAATTAGGACCAGCACTCAGGGGATGACCCCTACGTATGCAGTGCATTGTGCCGGAACTCAGAGAGAGGGATAGAGTAGAGAAGATAGATGTTGAAAATGTAGAAGGCTTAACTCTTTTACAACTCTGCTTTGCGCGTTATGTTAATTTTTATAGTAGTGTTGAGGCGCCTCCGGTGTTAGGTAGACGCATTAACTTTGTTAAGCTGTATTTGCAGGCATTTTATTAATTGTTTTACTTCGCCGATGTTTCTGCTAACCGACGAAGGAGGACGATGTTGTGTACATTAGCTTGGAACATCATCAATCGCTGTCGGAACAGTTTTTTAGTGACCAGTGCGATGCCTTCATCACTTAAATAGTCCGACAACAATTAATACAATGTCTCACTAATGTACATTACAGAAATTAATGATGTTGATTGACTTGCTCTGGCCAGGGTTTGAACCCAGGCCCCACGTCATTGTTTGCTTAGTAGTCAACGCGCTAACCACTTCAGCCAATAGCGGGTTTTTTCATTTGACGATTTTATGACGATTTAAATAAGCTATATTGACGATAATGACGATTTTTGCCCAAAAATATGACGATATTACCTAAAAAAATTTGGCAGCTATGGTACCAGGCTTTAAGCTGAGTTTATTACATGGTGAAAATCATAGCTTGGGAATTTCGATTAGAATTAGAAATCATTAGGATTAGAGAAATAAAATAATCTAATCATTAGAATTGAATTTTGATAAAAATTTCAGATTACTAATTGATTAGATTAGAAATAATCAAAAATATAATCATAATTAGTGACGATTAGCATTTCTAATCAAAACTAAACAAAAAAATAATTGATTAGATTTCTTGATTATTTTTGATTAGATTTGATTAGATCCACTATTTTTGACGTCGTCAGCACCCGTTGAACGACTTGTCTCATTTGCAGGCATCATCAATACTCCAAGACGAAATTCATTGTCAGACTTTTCTTTTGAAAAGTTGGTATTAATCATAGCTTGGGAATAATGATTAGTAATCCTAATGATTAGCAATTGGATTAGAAATTTTAATTGTGCTGAAAAATTTATTAATTATGATTAGTTAGCCATTTTAGACGATTACTAATTGATTAGATTAGAAATAATCAAAAATCTAATCACAATTAGTGACGATTAGCATTTCTAATCAAATCTAATGAAAACTAATCAAAAAAATAATTGATTAGATTTCTTGATTATTTTTGATTAGATTCACTATTTTTAACTATTTTTGTGAAAAGAAAATATTTATTTATCACATTTGTTGCTATATTTACATAATGTAACAGTTTTTGAATATTGCATAAAATTGCATACGGTGGATGTGTGCTGATTCTGCTTATATACATCGTATCTCATGCAATTTATAGCACAGCATTTTTTCATGGTCCTTCGAGCCGGTCATAGTCAGATCAAGTTAGAGCAGCAAAAGTAATACAAATCTCACCACTAAGAATGAGGTAAATTAAAACCATTAAAGAACTATCATGCCAGTAAGTTACAAGCGTGGCACGATTGAGTGTGTTAAACGGTAAGATTCGCTCTCAAATAAAAATTCACTTGTAAAAAACAAAAAATACTTAATTTTGGGGCAACATACACTTATTTAAAGGCACTAAAAATTCCATATTCAGCAGCCTGTATATTTTGCAATTTTTAACCGATTGCAGAATTTTAAAATGGAAATGGAAGCTAGACATCTTGAGATATAAAAAAAAATCATGACAATAATGGTTTCTTAAGTAAAGAACTTTTTGTAAGCAATTTATAAAAATCAATAAATGTGCTATTTTTTGGTTTACTATAATAAAGGCACTATTATTTTTTTTATTATTTTTAAAGTAAGCGATGATTTTTGGTAGGGAGCGTTGTTTCATTACAATTTATTACATCTTTATCATTTTACAAGACAAAATGGCAAAAGAAAAAATTTTAAATTTTATCAAAACTGTGTTTAATAAATCAACAAATAAAAATTTGGCAGGCAGTAAGGAGAGGGTGAAAAGCAGAAAACTCAAAATAGGCAACAGGTACATATGTATACATGAACCTACTTACATAATTAGTTAGTTCATTAGTAAATATGTATATAAAGAAAAAGTCAGCCAGTAGGTTGCATGTTAATACATACTTACAACCCTTTAAAGTGAATATTAAGAGAAACAAAGCAAAGTGTGAACAACAACAACAAAATAACTCATAAAAACTTGAAGATACATATTTATCAAATTATCGAAAATTGAAAAGAACAACAAAAACACATACAATTACATATATGTACATTAGGGCAATAACCAAATTTCGCGCATAGTACCACGAGGTGGGCAATGATATTTTATTAACGAAAAACATTATATTCGATTATTTTGCAAAAAAAAAAACTTCACGCACCTTATCATAAAAATCTTTCATAGAGCATTAAATCTTCCAATTATTATCTTTTGACTATGATTTTGTTCAATTGGTCTAATTGGATCACTTATTTAAATAAATTCCTAAGCCACCTCATTGCATACAAATTTTATACTTCATCGCTGACGGTGCGTGAACTTTTTTGACACCAACGAAAAACTAAGCGTATTTTTCATAGATTTAAATGGAATATTCGACTACAGTAGGCCAATATTTATGTCTTCGAAAAATGTTGGAAAGTTATATGCTTAATGTACATACATACATACATGTATATTAAACGGCATTTGAAAGATCGTTTTTTTCCTATAAGAATCACTCAAAAAGTAAAAATAAATTTTTTCGGCGCAGAGGTCCCTTTTCGTGGAGCAGGTCACATATGTGAAAATCGCTGTCCAATAAGTAGATATTTGCTCTGTCGCTCAGAGCACAAGCAGTAAAGAAAAGAGATTGTTTGTTTGACAAATACTAACCAGTTGCAGTCGCAGATTAAATGAGTACCAAAAAGTATGAACATACAAAAACTTAGGCAACAAAAAAGAAGTACCTTAAAAATTATGTTCACTTCATGTGGTACTTCAAGTATTTTTGGTGTTCCGATGCAAATATATACAATCATATGTACATACATATGTATGTATGCATGTGTGTATATTGAAAATTTTCTATTATCAGATTTATGTAATCCTTTTTTCATAATTTCAATTAACATTATTTGAAAAGATGACCTATTAAAAATGTAACCTTTAAACATAAGTATGTACTTACATACATATGTCTCTACTTATATGCTATGGAGATTAATCATAAATGGTACTTTAAAGTTTAAACTAATGTTTACCAACTCAAATAAAATTATACTTATAACAATTTTAATAAGTAATTAGTAGCCAAGTAACAAAAATCTAACAGTGTTATTCAGAAAAAGTTCAAATAGGTTTAATATCCACTATTAAGTAAAATCCCTTAAAGTATTATTCACAAACGATTATTACCTTAATTTGCAGACTTCAACGCCATATTAAAAGTTGAAATTTTAAAGTACGTGGACCATACTAACGTCTCAGTATACCGATTCTCATCAGTGTTCATTTGTCCATTTTTACAATTGATGTAAAGTGGATACTAATTGGGAAGAATATCAACTATTTAACAAAGTTTTCAACAGAAATAGAATACGAGAATTGTTATAATTCCTTTTTTTATTATATTTTTACATATTGAAACAATTTTGGTTAGTACGAAATTCCACATTTCTGTTCTTAATTATTCTTATTTTTAGTTAATATAAAAATATATTTTTTGGATTTACTTTATTTGTTCTAGTTAGCTGTTCTGTAGGGAAATTTGTGGGAATTTTTTTATATTACGTTGTGCTGCAAAGTTTTCAATACAATTAAATAAGAACATTTAAATACGACTGGAAAAGAGAAGTAGCACTTAAATGCAGCATAAATTTAAATGAAAATTAGCTAAATGAGTATTTAAATTCGAAGTCAATTATTGGCCCTAAAGCCTAGTACTCTGTTCGAATTTGTGGAAAATGTTGAGCAGCATTAGTTATTATTTCACTTGGAAAATATCACATTTAAAATGTGGTGTATAAATTTTTTATTGTATGTTTAGCTGTCAAAATTCCGTATGAAATAAAGGCATCGATCGGCGAGAAGAAAACAACATTTTAGCAAACCGGAAATAGTGAGGTACAAAACCACACATCTGGTTTGCTAACTTTTCAACGTGCAAAATGTAAACAAAGTGTGAAAAAAAATTACGACTTTGAATGCAATAATTTTAAAGTAATATTTTATTTAATAAATTAAAAATAAAAAAATGAGAATATATAGCAAAAGTCCTCTAGTATCAGATTTTATGACTGTCATTATGGACATTTTAATTATAATGAATATATCCGGAGGTTTCTTCGAACAATTTTCAAAACACTATTTCATTGATATCTCAGAAACTAGAGAGGGTGCGCATATGCCACTACACGCAATCGAATGAGGTTGAAAATACGCATCGATTGTGGTTTCAACTATTTTCCCGGAACCAAAGGGGTCCTCTCCTCAACAACTTACGTCGTCATGCATCCGAAGACCCTTTAACGAGGTAGTCAAGGATCAACTTCTGATGGCTCTGGCGAACCATAAAAACGGCAGATTAATCCCTGTAACAACGGATTGGGGTGCCGTCGAATCCAAATTGGCTGAGCTCGTAATGGACTACATCCTCACCAATAAGGATAAGCCGGCACCTCGCTTCGACTCCAGTGAGATACACCGGGGTTACAGGGTAATCAAGTGCTTGGACGCGTTCTCAAAGGAGTTCCTCAGCGTTAGTATCGCTAAGATTAGTGATACTTGGGATGGGCTAAGCCTTAAGCTTATCCCTGCGGAGGAAATTCCGATGAGACCGCGTGCAAGAGTTTGGTTACCTCAATTGGGCAAGAACGGTGGCAGAATACTGGAGTGTCTGAAGCTTCAGAACCCCAGCATTCCAATGGATGACTGGTCAGTTATCCGCACCGAGGACCACGGCAGCAGTGGTACTTGCCTAATGCTGTCCATAACGGAGCAAGGAGCAGTGGCGCTAGAGAAAGCGGGCTCCAAATTGTTCTTCGGGGCGAGAGACGTCAAGGTCAAGGTGTTGCGCCCAAGCGGTTCTGAAGGCGACGCTGTCGAGGCTGCAAACAACCTTCTGGTTGGAATGCAGCTGTCAGAATCGCAATAAAGAAAATGAAGAACACTCCGCAATGGCGATAAAGGTTGTTCAAATAAACCTCAAGCACTCGAAGTGTGCAACAGACAGCCTAAAGGTTCTCCTAACCGAAGAGAACCTCGATATCTGCGTGGTACAGGAGCCGTGGGTAGCAAACTCCGTGGTTAAGGGGTTCCCGAGGTCCCTGTACAACGTACTATATGCTAAAGGAAATGGTAAGCCAAGATCATGTCTAATAGCCAAAAAACATATTAATATTTTTCTTTGTACTCAGTTTAGCTCAGAGGACCTTACAGTTGCGAGGGTCGAGTTGTCAAATGATAAGAGCTTCCTTATCGCATCATGCTATATGGCACACGACAAGGAAGCACCGCCAGCCGAAGCGAAATCTGTCGTGTCATCCATTGGCGCCAATGAAGACATCATCCTCCGTTGTGATGCCAATGCCAGGCATACAATATGGGGTAGCAGTGAGATCAATGACAGAGGTGAGCATATCTTAGATTTCATTAACCTTAATAAACTAACTATATGTAATTCCGGCACTTCGCCGACTTTTATCTTTCCGAGTTCGGATCGATTTAGTGCGTGGGAAGAGGTTCTCGACATTACTCTCATTAATGACAAATTTAAGCTTTCAATTGACAACTGGAGGGTATCCAATAAGAGATCCTTCTCCGATCACAATTGGATACTCTTTGAGGCCATATTACAAAACAAAGAAAATCAATGCTTAAGAAACCCGAGGAAAACCGATTGGAACAGGTTCAACGGGATTTTGAAACAAAAACTAAAAAGAGTTCCAGAAATCGACAATGAACACAATGCGGAGGTCTTCAACAAGGCTATTAGCAAAGCCTTCGAGATTTCCTGCCCCTTAACGAAAGCTAAGAAGAGTTACCCTCCATGGTGGAGCTAGGAACTCTCTAAGCTACGCAAGGAGGTACGTAGAGCCTTCAACACTTACTACGAGAATAAAATCTGGCAACCATATCGCGAAAGGCTAGCAGCGTATAAAAAAAGCTATAAAAATCGCCAAAAGAAAGTCGTGGAGGAATTTCTGTGAGTCAATAGATAACACTAGAGACTCTGCAAGGCTTAGTAGGGCTCTGTCCATGAGCCATTCCTGTCAAACCTTCGTCAAAAGGGCGGACGGCTCCTGGTCAGACTCCTCTGCAGAGTCACTAGACATCCTCCTTAACACCCACTTCCCGGGCTGTACGGACACGACTAGGTCAGACAGTTCATCTAGTGGGCAACAATATGCTGTCAATGAGAATATTTTATCCCCGGAGAGAATCTCATGGGCAATCGACAGTTTTTCTCCATTTAAATCGCCGGGTCCTGATGGCATTACGCCAAAGATGTTACAGAGCGCGAAAAGCTCTATTATACCCTGGCTTTTTAGGTTCTACAAACTCTGTCTCTCTCTAAACTACGTTCCAGCCAACTGGAGGAAGGTCAGAGTAGTTTTCATTCCCAAGATTGGCAAGAGAAGTCACGAGAATGCAAAAGACTTCAGACCAATCAGCCTTTCATCTTTCTTGGTCAAGACGCTGGAAAGATTAATAGATTCTCACATTAGACATCGACTTGTTGGGTCGTCAACTCTCTCAGAAAGTCAGCATGCCTACCTTAACGGACGCTCTACTGAAACAGCACTACATGAGGTGGTAAAGTTCATAGAGAGATCCCTTGAAAATAAACAATATACTTTGGCTGCCTTCCTAGACATAGAAGGCGCCTTTAACAATGTATCAGTGACAGCCATTCAACAGTCTCTCCAGGATGCCGATGTAGAAGAATACATCAGCAACTGGAGCATCACCATGTTGAAGGCAAGAAACGTCACCGCAAAACTAGGAAACAGCGAGAAGTCAAAATGGGCATGCAGAGGAACACCACAGGGCGGGGTGATCTCTCCACTGCTATGGCTTCTCGTTGTTAACACAGTTCTTCTCAGACTGGACACTGCGGGACGATGTAGTAATAATGGTATCAGGGATGTTCACGGACGTGATAAGCGATATCATGTCCAGTGCCTTGGGTACACTCAGCAAATGGGCTACAGGTTGTGGTCTAGGTGTGAAACCTAGCAAGACGGAGCTGGTACTTTTTACTACTAAGACCAAAGTCCAGAGCTTTAGACTCCCTCGGCTACATAATCTGGAACTGTCTCTATCGGACAATGCGAAATATCTAGGAGTCATCCTGGACACAAAACTATTGTGGAAACAAAATGTGCAACAAAGGGTCAAAAAGGCCACAGTTGTTTGGTTCCCAATGGGGCCTAACCCCTAACATGCTTAAATGGATGTACACAGCAATTGTACGTCCCATATTAACTTACGGATCGGTAGTGTTTATGCCGAATGCCTTAACAACATATGTACTTGAAAGCTTTTCTCTACACTATACGAAGGCTGATTTTTACGCGTTAGATATCTAGCTAATGTATTAAGTATCTATCTCTTTTCGTCTAGAATCAAACTTTAGACAATCTGGTAGCATGTCGGAGATACTATTTCCGGAATTTGTACAAACCTTAGTATTATTCGCCTTCTTTTTCTGATCACAGTCGAAGTAAAAGGTATTCCTTCAATAAAGACTAGAATATAAAACCCTAATAATTGTCTTTTATTCATTTACTTTTATTTCCGATTGGGGTTTTCTTCAAATATTCTGAGAATATAAAATAAGTTAAACTTATTTTATTTATTGGCTCAGAAGAACAACGTGGTTTCCACATTTCTCTCCAGTTTCCAGACCTTCCTAATTTGAGCTAATCATTTGGTCCTTTGAACCGGATCGGAAACAAGGAAATTATAAGCTCTCTGAGAGTGCATTCTGTTAATTGGATTGTCAGCTATAAATTACGTTGCGTATAATACATACCAACATTTCAACTTTCCAGTACATCAAAAGTATTTAACAAGGTACGTTTAGTATTTTGCTTAATTTCTGTCTCAGTGCATTTCATTCGGGTGATTAAGTGAGGTTCGTCACATGTAAAAAAAAAAAAAAACATACATATAGAAACCAAAAAAATAAATCGGATATTTATTCTTTGGTAGAAACAAAAATATTTAAAATAAATATATGTAAGTGTTTAAAAGACGGCGAAAAGTTGTGGCAAGAATAAATTATTCAGAAGGTGAAAGAAAATAAGGAAAGGTTGGTGCAACAGAAACGAGCAAAACGTCGGCAACCTCAAAATTAATGCAAGGCGAAATAGGTGAGCATTAGCGCCATTGTTTTTTTATCTCCAGTTTCCACCAAATTCGTGATGTAAATCTAAAATTGTTAGAAGTGACACAAGGTTTTATCATTAGAAGTGCCATAAAATTTTCGCGCTTTTTTTTCGTATTCTTCCATAACCTACATATTTTCTTCTATATATATATATATATATACATCTATATATATATATATATATATAGAAGAAAATATGTAGGTTATGGAAGAATATATATATATATATATATATATATATATATATATATAGAAGAAAATATGTAGGTTATGGAAGAATACGAAAAAAAGCGCGAAAATTTTATGGCACTTCTTATGATAAAACCTTGTGTCACTTCTAACAATTTTAGATTTACATCACGAATTTGGTGGAAACTGGAGATAAAAAAACAATGGCACTAATGCTCACCTATTTCGCCTTGTATTAATTTTGATTAATATATATATATATATATATATATATATATATATATATATATATAGAAGAAAATATGTAGGTTATGGAAGAATACGAAAAAAAGCGCGAAAATTTTATGGCACTTCTAATGATAAAACCTTGTGTCACTTCTAACAATTTTAGATTTACATCACGAATTTGGTGGAAACTGGAGATAAAAAAACAATGGCACTAATGCTCACCTATTTCGCCTTGTATTAATTTTGAGGTTGCCGACGTTTTGCTCGTTTCTGTTGCACCAACCTTTCCTTATTTTCTTTCACCTTCTGAATAATTTATTCTTGCCACAACTTTTCGCCGTCTTTTAAACACTTACATATATTTATTTTAAATATTTTTGTTTCTACCAAAGAATAAATATCCGATTTATTTTTTTGGTTTCTATATGTATGTTTTTTTTTTTTTTTACATGTGACGAACCTCACTTAATCACCCGAATGAAATGCACTGAGACAGAAATTAAGCAAAATACTAAACGTACCTTGTTAAATACTTTTGATGTACTGGAAAGTTGAAATGTTGGTATGTATTATACGGAACGTAATTTATAGCTGACAATCCAATTAACAGAATGCAATCTCAGAGAGCTTATAATTTCCTTGTTTCCAATCCGGCTCGATGGGACCAAATGGCTATATGGTGACCCGGCACAAATAAGAAATATGTGGTAGACCAACTATACAGAATACAGAGATCTTGCATCGGGATTACTGGATGTTTACGCACTAGTCCTTCAGAGGCTCTGAATGCTATGCTAAACCTGATTCCGATCGACCATCATGTATTGGCGGCATCCTCAAGCAGTGCGGCAAGACTAACGGCATCTGGGAGATGGAGATCAAGGACCTATGGCCATGCCAAAATCCTAGATCAGCTACCACCGACACTGAGGAAACCCACCGATTACATGGTACCTCATCTGGACTTTGAAAGTACGTTCAAAGTTCTTATTCCATCCAGACGGGAGTGGAAGGGGGGAAACATAGAAAAAGACTTTAACTTCAGGACGTATACTGATGGATCAAGAATGATCTGCGGTGTGGGCTCTGGAGTATTTTCGAATGACCTTGGAATAAAACTCTCATTCCGACTTCCTGATGAAGCTAGTGTATTTCAGGCGAAAATATTGGCCATAAGGGAGGCGTGTAGGGTTTTGATTGACAGGGGTGTCCAAGGAAGAGTCGGCATCTTTGTCGATAGCCAAGCGGCACTTCTGTCTCTAAGGTCACACACTACTTTTTCTACCCTAGTTAGCCAGTGCAAGGGCGCGTTATCCAGACTAGGTAGTCAGACTGACGTTACCCTCATCTGGGTTCCCGCACATAGCAACTTCCAAGGCAACGAACAGGCGGATGAACTGGCTTGCTGAATCGGTAGCCATGCAATTTGGCAGTATTATAAATCTCATTCTCAACCATTTCAGGCAGAAAGCTGAAGATAGGTGGCGCAGGTTGAGCACGTGCAAGGTGGCTAAGAAAATGTGGCCTTGCTACAACGTTAAGCGCACAACACAACTAATTAACAGAAACCGCAGGGACATCTCGAGGCTCGTCGCAGTATTGACGGGGCACTGGGTTATCGGGAGACACGCTAACAGGATGGGCCTTTCCTACAATGCGTTCTGCCGTAGTTGCCGGGATCAAAACAAAGAGGAAAGAGTCTTCCACTTTCTTTGCGAATGCCCGGCCTTACACCATTCGAGACACAAATTTCTAGGCAACAGCATAATAGACGATCTCTTTGAGGTATCAGGGATAGGTCTAGGTGACCTCATTAGATACCTTAATTCGACGGGATGGATCTAGAATCTTACTCCGAATCTGAGGCCTGGATTCGGACCTAAATCAGGTTGACACTGACGAGTGGAGTGGTTTGTCAAAACGGAATCTCATTGATTCTACTTGAATGCTTGCGCGTAGCAGGCAGCCACGTAAACCAACCAACCAACCAATTTTCCCGGAGGTTTTCTGAGAAAAGTTACATATATACTTATCAACATATTTTTTACACTTTTAGTAATTTGCAAATAACTCATAAAGTAGAAAGGGTGCGCATATGACACTACACACAATCGAATGAGGTTTAAAATACGCATCGATTGTGGTTTCAACTATTTTTCCGGAGATTTCTGAGAAAAGTTATATTCCATTAAAAATATGAAAATCGGAAAATGATTTTTTGGTTTGAACCTGTTGGGCAGCACTGTTTAATATTTTAGCGAACACGTTTTTTTCTGAGTTAACATATTGACTTGGCAGCACTTGTAAGCAAAAACATTAGATATTTGGTAAAAAACATCATAATTGGTTCATTTTATTTGTTCCTTTTAATTTAATGAACCTCAAGTCTTGCACATACTTATGTACTTTTTTACAAGCAAAGTAATGTCAAGTGAACTCTTAAAAAGTGGGAAGAAAATTACTGATGCAGCAAACGAAAAATATATTATTAATAATTTTAATTAATTTAAAGTTTTACAGCCAAAGAAAAAGCTGAAAAAAAAAAATGAAAAAAAAATGCGAAAAAAGTTGCCTGGGCGCCGGATGTTGGAAAAAGCAAAAAGAAGTCTTCTACTCCTGATGAAGAAATCTCACCCAATGAGTATTTTAAGTTGCGTACAATTGCTGTAACCGAATCACATACCTATCCACAAAAGTTTCATGCCAGTATTTCTTTAGCAAACTACATCATTAAATATTCTAATCTTAAGGATGGTGAAATGTTGGAGAACGATCAGTTGAGGTATGTTTTTAAAACAAACAAACGCCTTACAACGCAATGAGCATTCAAAAGAAGCATGCATCTCAATATTTGACTCAAAAATCAGACGATGTCAGGTTAAAATTTAAAGATATCTTATAACACAAGCCACAACAACAAGTGTTTCTAACGACTCCCAGGAGCTAGCTCCACAACTTCAAGAACCACTGAAAGTGGTAGCTGTAGCTGGTACACAAAAGACTGCAGAAAAAATGAGGAAAGACGAAGGTTAGTTATTATTTCTGTTACTCTTTTGTCACATGCTTTCATATTTTCTATAACAGATTTGGGAGAAATGGCAACTATATCTGACGTTTTGTATGCCAACACTCAGCATCCAGAGCAATTATATCCTAACTGGAATGAACGTTGTAAACAAATTTTAAAGAAGTGGCGTTCTTTATCTATAGAAATGAAAGCTCCGTTTTTGCAACATGCGAAAGATAATCATTCCGTTTTACGATTGAATATGGTTTACCACCTACCGGAGGTTTTGGTATGGGTATTGATAGATGCAAATAATATTAATATTACGTTAGAAATATATATTCAACATTTTTCTCTTTTATAGGAAGTTTTATTGTTTCCTGCTATGAAAACAGATGATCCTTACCGCGCCCATCCGCCGGACCTGAATAATTTGGAAGAACAGAAACAATGAATATGACTAAAAGAATATATATCGGATACTAATGATGACATAAATTTTTAAACTTGTTCAATGATTTTTTTTACTTTCTAAACAATGTTTTACCTAACAATTAAAGTTCGTTAATGTGTTTGCCAACACTTAAAAATACGACCATTTTTTAAGTTTGAAGAAAGTTCCAAATAAGGTTTTTGTGATGATGTATTTATTTTTGAAAGAGGAATAACGCATGGAATTCGGACATGACCATGTACATATCTTTACTTATTCAAAGCATTTGCTTATTAATTACTATTTTTACTTTTTATGGTTTACAGACTTTTCACTTTTTTTATCTATATATAAGACCGAATGTGTGTTTGTTTATTTGTTTTTTTGTTCCTTATAGGAGGCCAAACCCTTGGACCGATCTTCCTGAAATTTTCACAGTATTAAACTGGAACTCTCGGATAAATTATAGGCTATATGAAGTTTTGATTGGACAAAGAGGCGTGGCACCGCCCATATAGCCCAAAAATTTAAATCGCTATATTTTGGGCATTTTTTTACCTACGTCGATGATATTTGGTACATATGGTATTGGCATAATTTGAAATACGTACCAGGAGAAAAGTGGGTGGGACCACGCCCCTTTTTTAGGAAAACCAAACCCTTGGACCGATCTTCCTGAAATTTTCACAGCATGTTACTGTGACTCTGGAAGGAATAATAGGCTATATGAAGTTTTTATTGGACAAAGAGGCGTGGCACCGCCCATATAACACAAAAATTTAAATCGCCATATTTTGGGCATTTTTTGACCTACGTCGGTGACATTTGGTACATATGGTATTGGCATAATTTGGAACACGTACCAGGAGAAAAGTGGGTGGAACCACGCCCCTTTTTAAGAAAATTAAAAATCCCAATATAGTCTTAACTACTGGACTGATCGTCATTAAATTTTTACAATAGGATATATAAATACTTTTACTGCCAATTTCACGATGTCGAAAGAATTTTGAATTTTATTTTCATTCGTACAAATACATTTGATACAAAAACAAAATTTTACAATTTGTTTTTGCTTCAAATGTAATTATACGAATGAAAACATATGGAAATTTTCTTTCGACATAGTGAAATAGGCCGTTAATTTTATTTTATAACGAGGGGGTAGCGAAGCACACCGGGATAACCTAGTTATTAATAAAAGAATATTTTTTTATGTGTAAAGAACCGTTTTTGCTGAAAAACATTTATTTATTATTTCATTTTTTTACGCCAAATCTCATGAAGATGGCGAAATAGGTTTATTCGTGTATGTCATGAGTTCCGAACGTTTTAATTAGAATTAAAATTTCCGAATCACAAAATAGAATATTTGTTGTCTGGCATACTTCCGTATATATTTGCTCGATTGGTGGCTAATGTGGGAATATTTTTAAAAGCCCTTTTCCATGTGTTATTATAAAACATATCATAACAGATTCGTTCTTAAACTTTACAAGATTCACTATATATAACTTCTGATTTAGTGTGGCGTACAAAATTTTCCTCCAGATATAAAGAAATTTTACTATTATCTAGTACTTGGCGCAGTCGAAAAACTCCAAACACAATAAGGCTGAATATGTAATCATATAAATAAAATTATAATAAAGCATAAAAAATTAAAAAAAAAAAATTATAAGACTTTCTTTACTGTGGGTTTACACGTTCAAGTTTTCTTTCAATTTTTGTTCCGAGATTCAATACACTTACACTCTTTTACTAATCCACTCACACATTTGCATATTGACTATCAACTTGATTTCAATTTTGCTTTCAAATTTTCTTTCAAGTAAGTAAATAAATATGTGAAATAATATTGACGTTTAATAATGATAATGCTTTTGAAAAACTTTATCATTGATTATTTGTAATGCTTTTACTTTTTATCTAACTAATAATGAAATTATTTCATTGAAAACCATTAGCATTGTTCAAAAAATTGATAATGCTAAAAATTTAATTGGCATTGTTTTTAAGTCAATGCCAATGAAATCGACAATTAATTAGTCAATTTATTTAATTACTCCCATATATAGTCTATATACTTTAAAATAAAAGTAAACTGCAATAATAGTAAATATTCGCCAAAAATGGATTTTTTTTGTCGCTAGGTGAGATGAGAAAAAAGGAAAAAGTACTTTTGCAATTATAAGAAGTATTGGAAAAAACTACCCATTAAAAGTTATTGCTGAACTAACTATTATAAATTCGTTTTCAAAATTGCAAATTGTGTAGGTTTCCACACTTCCACTGAGCTACTACACGTTGTCATTTTTTTTAATGGTTGACTTCCCCGATAGGCCTAAACCATTATTCACTTAAATATATAAAATTCATTCGTGTATAAACGAAATATGCCACATTTACATTATGAGCCATCATAATAAGAGTGCTTTGTAAAGAAGTAAGATTTTTTGTTTATCACTCGTATACATATGTATGTATATCTGTATATACATACATATGTACTTGACATACTAGTCATAACTCAAAAATTAGCATTGTAGAAAATTACTTTAATAAATTTTGAAATTTATTAAATTAATTGCAACTGAAAAATATAATTTTTTAATAAGTGTATACTAACTATTAGTTAAACATTTTTACACAATGCAAGATCCGATAAATTAAATTATTCTGCATTATATCGTAAACGAATTTTTTGAGATATGACTATGTTGGCTTTTGGCAATTTTGAACACACTTCTTTATCTTAAAATATGGTTAGTACAAATTTTACATTCAATGAAACTATCGTTATATATTCGTTTCAAGCAACTTTCGCAAACATAATAATTGCAGTTTGGGCATTTATGTTTTTTCTTTTAAAATTACCACAGTGACAGCAAAACTTCGAAGGATTATCAGAATGTTTACAAAGCATTCTTTTTATTTTTTCTCTAAACACATTAGGTGAAGGTAAGTTCGTCATTGCTTTTCCTTGTAAGAAGCACATAATACACATGATGACGAAAACACCGCAACTGACGCCGTCGTTCTGCTTTGTTCTTTGTGATATCTCAGAAAATTACCAAATTTCATTTTTGAAGACATTTGTGACGAACTCATTGTAGTAATATTTGCCTTTGTAATCGTTAAATGAATCTATAAAAAATGAACCCTTTTTTCGTTTCCTTTAAAACGCAAAGATTAAAATGATTGCTTTGCAAAATTGGAATGAATAGGAATTCAGTCTTAAGAGACATAAAGTAATTAACCCGTGCAAAGTTTATTTTTTCTATTTGACATGGTATACTTAAAGCGTTTTTAGAATATTCTTTAATTACACATAAGATTGAGCAATCCAAAACAAGATTTGTTAAAAGTCTGTCATTTTTTAAGGAATACCAATCTTCCTTATCCAAGAAGTTGTAGAAACCGATTGCGATCTGTTCAAGTTTTGGATATACATATAGATGCAAATAAATCATTATAGCGGAAGAGATTGTATGATATATTCTCTATTTTGTTTTGAAAAAAAAGGCCTGGATCGCAGTAAGTATGTTCTTTTTTTATACATGCAGCATTTATGTCGCCGTCAGGCTCGATCATGATTATATCTGGAATATTTTCCGTTTGCTTTATCAACTTTTTTGGTGTTTTTGCATTTAATAAATGCTTTGGATTTATGGCTTTACGTTTTCTGGGGTCTTTCTTGTTCTAATTTTCTTCTGGTTGCGTATCTTCTATTAATCCAATGTCATCATATTTAGCTAATATTGAATAGCCATGATCTTGGGAAATTCGAGGGGGACTTACATTATCCGACTGGTTAAAAACAAACTTTTTTCGCTGTTTATCTTCACTTTGTATTGTTTCAAACATGTTGTATCGATATCTTAAGTCTTTCAAAGTGCTTATATTGTCTTTACGATCAATTCGTATAAAGTCACCAGGGCGTATTGATTTTTGCTGTAAGAGAATATGCTTTTGTAAGAAAAAGCTTAACTCATATTTTCATATTTTTGATGGAATATAACTTTTCTCAGAAAACCTCCGGAAAAATAGTTAAAACCACAATCGATGCGCATTTTAAACCTCCTTCGATTGTGTGTAGTGTCATATGCGCACCCTTTCTACTTTATGAGTTATTTGCAAATTACTAAAAGTGTTTTTTTTTTGTAAAAAATATGTTGATAAATATACAACTTTTCTCAGAAAACCTCCGGAAAAATAGTTGAACCCACAATCGATGCGTATTTTAAACCTCATTTGATTGCGTATAGTGTCATATGCGCACCCCTTCTACTTTATGAGTTATTTGCAAATTACTAAAAGTGTTTTTTTTTTGTAAAAAATATGTTGATAAGTATATAACTTTTCTCAGAAAACCTCCAGGAAAATAGTTGAAACCACAATCGATGCGTATTTTAAACCTCATTTGATTGCGTATAGTGTCATATGCGCACCCTTTCTACTTTATGAGTTATTTGCAAATTACTAAAAGTGTTTTTTTTTTGTAAAAAATATGTTGATAAATATACAACTTTTCTCAGAAAACCTCCGGAAAAATAGTTGAACCCACAATCGATGCGTATTTTAAACCTCATTTGATTGCGTATAGTGTCATATGCGCACCCCTTCTACTTTATGAGTTATTTGCAAATTACTAAAAGTGTTTTTTTTTTTTGTAAAAAAAATGTTGATAAATATACAACTTTTCTCAGAAAACCTCCGGAAAAATAGTTGAACCCACAATCGATGCGTATTTTAAACCTCATTTGATTGCGTATAGTGTCATATGCGCACCCCTTCTACTTTATGAGTTATTTGCAAATTACTAAAAGTGTTTTTTTTTGTAAAAAATATGTTGATAAGTATATAACTTTTCGCAGAAAACCTCCGGGAAAATAGTTGAAACCACAATTGATGCGTATTTTCAACCTCATTCGATTGCGTGTAGTGTCATATGCGCACCCCTTCTACTTTATGAGTTATTTGCAAATTACTAAAAGTGTTGTTATTTTTTATTTATAAATTTAGCTATTGGCCTACCGTATTTTATGTAAATAAAAGTAAAATATTTTATTCCATATTTTTCCCGACGTTTCGTGAATTGTATGTTCACTTTTTCAAGGGATATTTTTTATTTCTATTAAAAAGAAAAACATCAACAATTTTTTTTTAATTTTTTATTTTTTTTTTTTTTTTTATATATTTTTATTTTTATTTATTCATTTATAATACATATAGCCTATTGGCCAATTTCATTCGTATTACAGGTATAATGCCTCCAATATGGAGAGTAAACTTAACACACTTCAGCGCCCCATGAGTCCCGCGCACACCCGCCAAAAATAAACACGACTTAATATAATATGAGACATATGTCTCAGAGAGTACCCGTATAAGTCATTGGTGATTCAATTCATGATAAATATGTAATAAGTTTGCGTTTGAAAAAATGTAAAGACATAGAGAAGGACCGTAAATCTCTAGGTAAGCTGTTGTAATACCTGGCTGCAAGAACTAGAAAGGATCTTTCATAAATAGCACAATTAATACGAGAAATAATAATTTGAGGATTCCTCAAACCTCGTGTCATGGTAATCCAACGTACAACACGTTCAGGTTTTTGGAATTTTATGATTCTGTAAAGATATATTAATAATCGAAATTTAAGGAAATCCTCGAAATTAAATTTTAGATAATTTTTTAAATGATGCGAGACATGATCTCTAAATCCAAGTCCATAAACGAATCGGACAACCTTGTGCACAATGTATTTTATTTTCATTTTATTACAGCCAGAGTACACTTCTATACAATAGTTAACTCGCGACATCAGTAAGGCGTGAGCCACCGATTTTTTAACATGTAAAGGTAATGTCAAATTTAAGTGATATAACCTTCGCAGGGTTAGACAAACTTTGGAGCAGATGTTATCAATGTGCGGTTCAAAAGACAACTTTTCATCGAGTATTATTCCAAGACACCGCATTTGGCTGACAATAGCTATTTCAGAGTCACATAGTTTAAGTTTAAAATTTGGAAATGCTGTATCACTCCTACTAGATTTGAAATGCATTGTCATAGTCTTACTAGGGTTTACATGGAGATAGTTAGAACTCATCCAATTGTTCAGAATAGTTAAATCACGGTTAATACTATCAGCGTGAGAGCAAGAAGTAGGGGAGTCGCAGGACCACAGTAGCTGAATGTCATCTGCAAATGCAAAGGATTTACAGTTGCTAAAACTTAAACACTGAAATAAATCATTCAGATAAAGTGTGAACAGAATAGGACCAATCACCGAGCCCTGTGGGACGCCCGATCTAACATATTCAATGTTCGAAGTCGCGCCATTGATAGATACAAATTGCATACGCCCAGTTAAATATGTGCTGAGCAAACGGCACGCCGTAGTGGAGAACTTAAAGTAACTATTTAATTTATTGATCAGTACGGAATGCTTAACCTTATCAAATGCCTTCGACAGGTCTATCGAGACTAAGACACTGGAGCAACCATGATTAAAGTTATTTCTGATAGATTCTACCAAATCAGTAAGGAGAAAACTGGTGCTATGACCATCACGAAAACCATATTGGCTCGAACTAATAAGTCTGTTGTCTTGAATCCATTTAACAATTTGATCCTTCAATAAGTTTTCCACTACTTTTGACAGCACAGGCAAAATGCTAATAGGTCTCAGGTTGTCTATAAAAAAGTTGCCAACTTACTTAGGAATAGGGATAATGCGTGCTATCTTCCAGTCGTCTGGAAATATCGAGGTAGTGAGTATGCTGTTAACAAAATGCAGTATGTGCTTATTTAAGTAAGGAAAAACTATTTTTAAAAGCGTAATAGAAATGTTATCAGCTCCAACAGAGGTAGAGGTGATTTTGTGCAAAGCAAGAGTAAGGTCAGTTTCAGTAACATGGGAAAAAGAAAAATCACAGACAGTGTTAATAAAATGATGGTAACCTGATGAGACTGATGAGACTTCATCTGCCATTAGCTGATTACTAATGAAGTGACTGTTAACATCATTGACATCGACATCTGTCATTGAGTTCATATTTGAAATCGCACCAGAGTTACGTAGCCTATTCCACATTTGTCTACTATTACATGTGTCAAAGAAACGCATACTGTTACTTCTCTTCAGTTTCCTTATTTCGTGCTTAGTACGATTATGAATTTGCCGATAAGACTCCCAATTACTATGACATCTGTCATTAAAATAATTCCGCAGAGCGATCCACGACAGCGACCTGAGGTAATTAATTTCGTTAGAAAAAGTTAAGGGTTTATTAAAGGTAGTAGGCCGTGTCTTTTTTAATTGAACAAAATTAGTGATATTAGCAATTAAAGAATTAAGAAAGGATAGTTGCTCATTCGTATCATTAGTTGAATAAAGTTGCGAGAAGTCAGTTGAAAGTATATGTCCTTCAATAGACCTAATGTCGGCATTTTTATAATCCATATAATAGGTACAATAAATTGATGTATCAGACTTAAAATCAAACAAGGCGCAGATTAAAGAATGCTTTGAGATGAAAGGTAATTGGAATTGTGAAGTGACTATATTCATACCTTGAGTGACCAGAAAATAGTCAATGAGCGACGTGGAATGATGATGAGCATCATAATGCGTCGGCAAGGAGTTGTGCAATCGCCTTAACCCCAGCCTTTTGCAACAGGAATCAACACGACTAGATTTACTGGAATTAAACAGATCATTATTGAAATCACCCGCAACGACTATATTATGGTAACGGACAAAAAGATCACTGAGAGAATGCTCAAAGACATCGATATCTCCCTGTGGAAGATAAACGACACCGAGTAACAAAGGTACTGAGCCGATACTAATTTCAACAAACAAGACTTCGCACGTAAAGAACTCGCTACATTTATGAACACAATTAAATTTAATACTATTTGAAATGTATATGGCTACCCCACCACCTCTGCTCAACCAAAGGTCGATCATTTCTACATATAGAATACCCTGTAAGACTGACTGCTTGATCAAAAATTGTCTCGTTCAACCAAGTTTCCGTGACAAAAACAACATCTAGCTTGGCAGTTATGATAAAAGAAAGAAGTTCACCTAACTTGAATGAACTGCTTGAAGGACAAATACTTTGTGCATTAATATGTGCCACACTGAAATTACTGGAGTTACCCAAAACAACATTAGCGTAACCCGAGTCACCAATAACGGGTCCCAAATTGGACCTAATGCTCATGTGAGATCAAGCGGAGTGTGTGCAAGAGATATAGGGGCGTGTGAAATGTGCGTAAAATATAACTTAAGGTAAAATACATGATAAAAGGTATCATTAATATGGCACAGTGTATAAGACTAAATAATATAAAAAAAAAAAGGAAAAATAAAAGAAATCACTAAGTGAAAGAAAAAAATCACTAAGTGAAAAGAAAAGCGTGTAGGGGGCTAACATTTCAGTGTATTATAATAGTAAGTAAATCAGATGGTAGATACATATTAACAAGAGTAGTGAATAAATGTTAATATTAGATAATGGGAAAAAAGTATGTGTAAGTATAGAAGCAAATAAGTAAATAATGCATATAGAGAGGTATTATCGGTAACTAATGAAATAAACTACAAAAGGAGTAAAACGAAAATATTATCGAATTCGAGTAAGAGATACATACATGCATAAGTTTGCATATGGATATACTATTGTGAAGTTGTTGGTGTATTGTTTCGTATGTCGGACCCTTGCGTAAAATTAATGATGCGTTCTCGTCCATCAGGAAACTTTATCTTCGCTAAGGGTTCATCACGGTTGAGCAGCCTAAACCAGGTAATAGTGTTAGATGAGCGCAGACCTCGGCATAAGAGATGAAGTTTGTGGGCGGCAGGTGTGAGATTATCGCTGAGGTAGATCCTAGAGCCAACATCCTCATTTATAATTTCGCTTAGCTTTAACTTGGGAGCCTTAAAATATTCCTTCATAATTTTGTCCCTAATGTTCACACTATTAAATTTAGCAATTTGAATAATATTAAAGAATAATGTACAATAGCTTACACTATGACGTCACATGAATATAATTTTTTAAATATTTGGTGTGTTGAATATCACTTTTAAATTTAATTTTTTAAAAAACATTATATATAGAATCAATTTAATTTAAACAGATTTTTTAAAAAGAGTAAAAAACAACTATTTAACTTATTTGATTGCAATTTTATATCTTGCGCTCAAATTGTCTGTGTCCTCTTTGATGTTCATTGTTTTGCTTATTTTTTGCTGTATTCTTAAGCTTTCTGTTATATATCTCTTTCTTGTATTGTTTACTTTGTCCAGAATTTTTACATTGTCAAAGTCTGGTTTGTGCTTAGAGTTTGTGATATGTTGGGATAATGCAGTGTTTTCTTTGTGTTTGTTTATGTCAGCTTGATGCTCTTTTATTCTTGTTTCCAAACTTCTTTTTGTTGTGCCTATGTACACAAGATTACAGCTGTTGTTGTCTGCGCCATTACATGGTATTTCGTATACAACGTTGTTTTGTTGTAATAGCTCTATTGGTGTTTTTGTTTTAGAAAAAATTGTATTAAGTGTTTTATTTGGTTTGTAACCAAAATTTATATTATTATTATCTATTGCTGTTTTTATGGTGTTTTTGTCGGTAAGGCCAGGTATATATTTTATACTGAAAATGAGTTTATCTTGGTTAGAGTTGCCATGATTATTGATTATTGTCGGTTTGTAGGATTTAATTAATGATTTTGTTATTCCAATAGGAAAACTATTATTTGTTAATATTTTTGTTATTTTCATTATGTTTTGCGTGTGAAATTGTTTGTCGCTGATATCTAGTACTCTTTGAACAAAATTTTTTGCGGTGTTGATTATTTGTGATTTTGGTTGTGTTGAGTTGAAGTTTATAATTCTGCCTGTTGATGTGCATTTTGTATGCCAGTCAAATAATATTTTATTATTGGCTTTGTGTAGTTTGATATCCAGGTATGCTAGTTCTTGTTTTTGTTCCACTTCAATAGTAAATTTTATTTTGGGATGGTATCTATTGAGTGTTTTTAATATTTCATCTTTGTCGTCGAAATTAATAATAGCTAAGATATCATCTACATATTTTGCTATGTATTTTACGTGGATATTTTTACGTTTGAGTTCGTCTAAGGCAGCATCTAGTAGGTTGTCTAGTACTATGTCTGCTATTGTAGGGGACAAAGGATTGCCCATGGGCATACCGAAGATTTGGTTGTATATTTGGTCTTTATACACGAAATAGTTATTGTCATATAGACAAAATTTTAGAATTTCTAAAAATTTTAAGCGTGGTATTGCTGTGTTTGTTTTAACAATTAAAATACCCCTTCTACTTTGTGAGTTATTTGCAAATTACTAAGTGTTTTTTTTTTTTGTAAAAAAAATGTTGGTAAGTATATCACCCCAATTCTAAATAACAATTCCCCGGGAATTTTTTCCCTATTCCCTGTTCCCCCATTCTAAATAAAGTCTCCCAGGGAATTTTCTCCCTTCTCCCTTTTCCCTTATTCTAAACGAACTTCGAAAATGGGAAACTCTTCCCCGGAAAAAAAGTAAGTATTATGAATGTCAATTAAAGGGAGAATGTGATAACGAATTTTGGGAATAATTCCGCCAAAAAATTGCAAGGGAGTTGTGCAAAAAAATGTAAGTATTTAATATTTTTTATAAAAAATGCAATAAATATCCCTTATTTTTACTTTCAGGTCAAAAACAACAAACAAAAAACAATTCGACATTCTCTTAAACACGATGCAAATGCACCCAGGCATTGCGTGTGGATGGTTTAAGGATGTAAAGATGATTTAAACCGGGTATGGCGCAATTTGGAGGCGGAATTGAATGCAGCAGGACCACCATCAAAAACTATTGAGGAGTGGAAGAAGGTATGGATAGTGAAATTGGTCATTTGTAATATATGTACACAAATGTTAAAAGTGCAAAACCTTTTTCAGGTATGGTGCGACCAGAAAAAATACGTACGGCACAAAGCGGCAAAAAATCTAAAGTACTCTAGAGGTACTGGTGGTGACCCTAATATGGAGCAGAAGTTTTCGCCAATCGAAGAGGCGATTTATAACTTAATTGGTATAAAGGAGTCTGTGGAAGGTATGGCCAACAAGTTTGGGTTAGGGTCATCAATAACCACAAAACAAACTCCTGAGAGCGTTCCAACAGCATTGCTAGAGTTGTTAGACGTAGAGGAAAGTGAGTGCGATACACCCCAAAAGCCACCGGCGAAAAAAAATTAAAGTAAGTGGTTCAAGCGCACATGTCTCTCCTAGCGATGTACTTGCAGAGGAGATCTGCATCCAAAAAGAAATGCTGGAAGCGATGATAGAACAGCAGCAAAATACGAAAAAAGTATATCGCTCTATCGATCGCCTTTGCGATTTAAAGAAGGACGAGTTGAAGGAGCAAAAACGGCACAACTTAGTGATGGAACAATTGCGAATAAGAGAAGTGGAAGATAAAATTGAGAGAAACCGGCGACTGTTGGAAATAGAAGACTTACGAAAACATAATCATTAAGTGCATAATATACATCTGTGACAAAAGTGAATTATAGCCTTAAGTAATTAATAGTTTTTTTTTGTAGTTTTAAGATATTCATAAGTTTTATTTTGTTTTTCTTTTTGTATTTTATGTTCTTAGTTTTTTTTTTTAATAAAATGTGCTGAATTAGTAGTTTTGTTTTGTAGTTTTAAGATATTCATAAGTTTTATTTTACTTTTTGTATTTTATGTTTTTAGGTTTTAATAAAATGTGATGAATTGAATTTAAATGTAAATGGCTTAAATTGATTTAGGATTGATTAGGATATAAATTTGTAAAAGATTGTTTCCAATATTGTTCCTAATATTTTGTGCAACGGACAAATACTGCGGTGAAGTTAAAGCTACTACATCACTATCGTGTTCGCTTAAACAGTCAACATTTTCTACTTCGTTCACAGATCTGTTGCATTTGAAATGAATGCAAATGTTATGCAACGCACAGCAAACATTTGTTATCTTGGCAGCCTTTTCTGGAGTGTAATGCAGCTCCCTAGCGCCAAGAATGCATCTCCATCTATTTTTCAAGACGCCATTCGTGCGTTCAACTACATTAAGGCACTTGCAATGAATTTCGTTGAATTTTATTTCAACGGACTCATCCTGCGGTCTTCTATGGGGGGTCATAAGCCACGGCTCTAGAGAATATCCCGCATCACCTAGTAAAAAAATGCATTATTAATTTATGAATAATTTCTGTTATCATTCAAAACCTTACCAAGAAGCCAATAATTGCTGCCGCGTCTCAGATATTCTTCCTCAAGATGAGCGCGCAATTCGCTGCAATTCCAAATAAAGTAGTCGTGACACGCACCTGGATGGGAGGCGTCAACGTACTGAATCCGCAGCTCATGATCACAGACCTGTAAATATATTTTAATTTTTGTTTAAAAATTAATTATTGATCATCCCGATTAAAGTTATATAAATCAAAATAGAAAATCAGCGAAAGTACTTACCAGCATTACATTCAAACTGTAGTACCCCTTCCTATTGTAGTATAAATGCTTATTATTAGCGAGAGCAATAATGCTGACATGGGTTCCGTCAACGCATCCTATAACGCTAGGAATGCCATGTTTTAAATAAAATGCTAATGACATTTTTCTTTTTTCCTCTTCCGTTTTGCAGAAAGTTATCCATCTTGGACATAAATGTTCCTCAAATACATTAATCACTTCAGACAGAACTTTGCTCAGACTACACTGGGCCACAGACACGTCGCAATCTTTCCCTATACCCGTTTGGTACCCACCTTCGGCAAAGAAACGTAGAGCAGCACTTAATTTAACGACTGGGGATACTGCAAACGACTTAAGTGTTGGCTGATTGTGGGAAGTTAACACGTCCAACAGATATTTGAAGGCCGGTTTGTTTACCCTGTAATATTTTTCAAACCTTCGAAAAGGAAGATTCTCATTATTAAAATGAAATAATAATTTCTTCATGTACTTACAAAGTTTGAGGCAATTCAAGTGGGTTGGTGGCATCACGTAACTTCCTTCTTGCTACCCTTTGTTCATTCTTATGTTGCTTCTGCGCTTCAGCATTTTCTCCTTCAGCTACCATTATAAATGCTACACTAAACATTTTAAATACTTTTTAAAGCTTTTTTTAATTATATTTCACTTTTAACACCTGCAAATTTTAAGTAAAATGAACACAGCTTAACGCAAAACAGCTGACTGCGAAAATTCGAATTCCCTCTCCCCATTTATTCAATTCCCCGTCTGTTTAGAATAAGGGAGTTTTATTCCCGGGAATATTCATAATTGGGCTGTATAACTTTTCTCAGAAAACCTCCGGGAAAATAGTTGAAACCACAATTGATGCGTATTTTCAACCTCATTCGATTGCGTGTAGTGTCATATGCGCACCCCTTCTACTTTATGAGTTATTTGCAAATTACTAAAAGTGTTTTTTTTTTGTAAAAGAAATGTTGATAAGCATACAACTTTTCTCAGAAAACCTCCGGAAAAATAGTTGAACCCACAATCGATGCGTATTTTAAACCTCATTTGATTGCGTATAGTGTCATATGCGCACCCTCTCTAGTTTCTGAGATATCAATGAAATAGTGCTTTGAAAATTGTTCGAAGAAACCTCCGGATATATTCGTTATAATTAAAATGTCCATAATGACAGTCATAAAATCTGATACTAGAGGACCTTTGCTATATATTCTCATTTTTATATTTTCAATTTATTAAAATATTACTTTAAAATTATTGCATTCAAAGTCGTAATTTTTTTCACTCTTTGTTTACATTTTTCGTAAGAAAAACATAAAAACATTAACTTCCGGTTTGATAACTCCATGTTTTTTTCTTCACACGCGTAAGGCATCGTGCTTTATTTTGCAGGTATTTTAAAATGTTGCCAGCAACATTTCATATGATTATCCACAAAAAAACAGAGTACTACTCTTGCAACTCGGAAAATATGAACAAAATTTGACGCGGGTTTTATATGCAGAAAGTGAACAAAATGTGAATAAAATTACGACTTTGAACGCAATAATTTTAGAGTAATATTTCAATAAATTTAATATATGTATATGTATATGTATATGTATATGTATATGTATGTATATATACACTGTGGTTTATCAGGATAGAACCAATAAAATTTAAAGTAAGAAAACTCTATAAATTGCAAATACAGATAAAATAAAAAAAGTTAGCTTTGCAGAAAAATAATTTATACTTCAACTGACAATTTAAACACAAAAAGTGGTATGAGAATGGATTATAACGGTACTTTTTTCTATGTAGTCAAGTATAAAATTCTTCTTCTTTATTTTTTGGTTCAACAGAATAGAACCACTTGCATTTTTAGCTTATGGCGTTTTCTTTTCTGAGTATTATGTTGCATTTTTTCTGCCTTCTACATATCTTTTGGCGTTTTCTTTTCTGAGTAATATGTTGCATTTATTCTGCCTTCTACATATCTTTCTGTTCTTTTCTGCAAAATATGTGCTATTTTAAAAGTGTAACGAGTTCTTTTCTCATGATGTTACCCTTAAGAAGAAAAAAAACGTTACATGTTCAATACTCATTTTAATTAAAGGGGCATAAGTGCAGCATTATATTAACAGCTGGTTTTGTTATTGTTTCTTTACTTTATTGATTATTGCTAACATTTATGTTCTTTTGTAAACTTAAAATGTGCAACACTTCCTAAAAGTCGTAGGAACATTTAAAAATGTTGCCAAATCACATGTAACATTTTATTTTTAGAAAAGAAAACGGCATAAAAGCATAAATCAGTAGGCGGTTGTGATAAATCTTCATAAAAACCAAATAAAATTAAAATTACAGTTTCTGACTGCAGTTAGCTAAATCAATATGGGAAGAAAAAGTTTTTTAAATTCGTCTGAAATGGTAAAAATTGCTGTTTATCATTCTGAAAGGTATTCTTATCGCGAAATCGCTAGAAAAATTGGACGAAGTCATAATGTAGTAATGAATTACATAAAACATCGTGAAACATATAATAAAACTTACAAAGGAGGTACTTGCACAGCTCTAACACCACAGGACAAGCGAAAAATTCTTCGAATTGCCTCAAATTCAGCGCATTCTACCTCTAAAATTAAGCATTTAGCAGGAGTTAATGCAAGTAAATCAACAGTTCGTCGTGCTATTTTAAGCAGTGAACATTTTCAACTCCGAAAACTAAAGAAAAAACCTCCATTAAATGCAATCCGTCAACAACAGCGCCTTAAATTTGTCAAAGTTCATATGACATGGGATGATCAAAAACAATTAAGCGATAAGGATTGGCGAAAAGTAGTTTTTTTGGATGAGGAGAAATGGAGTTTTTTACTTTAGTTTTCGGAGTTGCAAATGTTCACTGCTTAAAATAGCGCGACGAACTGTTGATTTACTTGCATTAACTCCTGCTAAATGCTTAATTATTTGCAATTTATACAGTTTTCTTACTTTAAAATGTGTTGGTTCTATCCTGATGAACCACAGTGTATATAAGAATCTATAGCAAAAGTCATATGACACTACGAGCAATCGAATGAGGTTGAAAATACGCATCGGTTATGGTTTAAATGATTTTCCGGAAGGCTTTAAAAGCGGCTTTGTTGTTGTTTTTTTTAAATCAAGACGATAAAATATATATATGTATGTATATGGCGTGTTACTCACATTCAACTGCAATAAAAATTACAAAATATTAAATATACTCATATGAATACATATGTATATATGTTAGTGTTTCGTCTTTGTTTTGCATTGTGTTGCTGAGATAGAGCTACCCATCACGCAAAACGTCAAGCGTTTGAACTATTATGCTTTGATGAATGTAGTATATATTAGGTCAACAAACTTAATTGCAAATAATTTTTTGTTTTTTCAATTAAATAAATATTATATTATTAAAAAACTTAACTAAAATTTTTAAAATATGGATTAAATTTCTTAAAACAATGTCATACTCAGAAAAATTATTAAATCTTCACACATGCAAACTTAACTTAGTTTATTTACACATAATTGGCATGTACAACTTATTTCTATTTTATTTTTTAAGCTATTGCATAGCTTTTATCGCGGGCTTTGAGGCGACCTAATCAAGAAATTTTGAAACGTTTGTGTCTTAAGTCTTTTGTTTTTGAAACGAAAAATCCTGACACTAATGCCCAATAAATGAGTGGTTATTTAATTATAGTTTTAGTTAATTTTCATAAAAATTTAAAATTCGTTTAAACACACTTTCATTTTTTCAGTCAAACTTAAAGTTCTTATTTAATTACGATGAAAATACGGTAGGACTACGTAATATACAAAGTTTCCAAAAAAAAAAAAAACAGCTGACTAGAGCAAATAAAGAAAAACCTAAAAAATATTTTATTATTTTAGCTATAAATAAGAATAATTAAGAACTGCTGAAATGTTTTAAAAGAATAAGAGCAACTTTCAGAAAGATTAAAAGGGTAATAGCGAAAAAAAAAATGCCAAAATTTTATGCAAATATTTTATTTGCTTTTTTTCAAACAAGAAGAACAAGCAGTCGAAAACATATGGAAATTCGTAAAACTTATGTAGTGTTTAAATACACAACGTTGGCTATTTAATGTTGATTTAATATTGCAATGAAAAACAAAATTTTATATTTAAACGAGTTTTAAAAATAAATGAAACATCATCATCCACCAATTTATTGCCCCTAAGTTTTGAAACGAAAAAACCTGTCAACGAAAAAACCTGACACTAAGTTTGTTTCTTAAGGGTGCCCCTTCTTTGTATGGGGCACTTCCAGTAAAGCTAGAAAGCTGAAATTGAAATTGCATAAGTTGATAAAAAATGCCGAGTGCCACACATCTTTTTTATTTCTATTTTATTTTTTTATATTTAATTTAAATCCCTTGATTTAAAAGCTGTTGATAGAACTTTTTTAAAAGAAAATAAAGTCAATGATTATATATGTACATAAGTATGTTTATGAATCAGTGGTGCCGCTTGGTTACATTTGTTACATTTTTGGTAACATTTGAAGGCCCAATGTATAATATTGTTATATTTGGCCAAATTTGTTTAACTTTTTGTACATACCTAATGAGCATAGCTCTAACCGGGTGTCCTAAGACAACTCTCTTCTTTTTTATTGTACCATGGTCTGTTAATCAGGTCTGCGCAAGACGCAATATGGTTTTTGTAGGGTTGTGTTTTGACCGTTAAATAATCTGGAAAATATGGTAAGTCTCACAGTCTTGTCAAAAGTTGTTTACATTTTTGGCCGCCATCATGAATCACTAAATACATACATACCACATTTTATTTTGTAGACAGCTATTTTTTTTAGAATATTGAGTTCGTTTTACACAAACAAAATGCATGTTGTTTTTCTATTGTATACAGAGAAAACAAATTCCATTACACGGCGCGTGTAGAAACGGCAATCCTAAACGAATCGTATTTCGGCCTGCTTAATTCCAAACGTTAAATGTGGAAAACAGAAAGCTACAAGTGACATGTAGGAAAACTGCACGCCACATATAGAAATGAGGAATGAATACGCGGCGTGCAGAAAAGCAACATGCTAAGTAAGCAAAGGCAAAGTCTGCATGGCATGAGAAAATCAGCTCGTTCCCATATAAGTTCTACATTTTTTACATAGCAGCTTCAATAGTAAACGAAAGCTATAGGTTTTCTACATTAACATTTGGATATTGAAATCCTACAAACGCGTGTGGAAATTTTAAACGAAAAATATAGATCCAAATCAGTACAGAATTCTTATATTTTTAATTTAGAAAACTGCTTTCAAGACGTATCATGTAGCTTTTCTACATGCCGCGTTTACTTTTAACATTTCTTCAGGATTTTTTTTAATTTGCTGCTCTGCTCGTTCAACGTCATCCGACGAGAGAGAGGAAGAAAAATGTGTGCGGTATGCTCTTTTTCTTTGCTTCCAATCAGTGATGCCAACTCTTGCAACATCAAAAGCACTGTGAGCCCATGGAAATAGGGTAAAAAAGGGTAAAACTAAAAAAAATTTCGGGTACAAAAGCACTAAACTAATTTTGTTTTGGGTCTGGTGGATCAAAAGACAGCCTTGGATGCAATGAAAAACTTGCATTTGGATCTATTGCTTTTTCGTGTTTATTTTGTGCGACTTTGTCGCGGTAAATCGCTTTATCGTAAATTTATTTAATTACAACAAATGCAATATTCTTTTAGTTCATCTTTTACTGATCTAAGCCACCTTTTTAAAGCTTGATCATTCTCCCAAGAACTCCCCAGAAAGATGATGAAATTTAACACATATAAAATCAATGAAGAACATACTTTTAATTACTATTTAGCTTTATAATAAACAAGGCACTTTCTTGCTTAAATTTGCACAACAAACAAATCAACGGATATGTAAGTATATTAAAAGTAAAATCATTGCTAAACAAATAAATCATAAAATTTTCTGCACGAATTTAGAAAAAAGATGCTTGAGAAATTCTAGAATTCAAACTCTTAACACTTTGCGAGTACTAACCAAAATATAGATGCAAATAATACGCAGTTGGTTAAAATAGTATTAGGTTTGTTTAAAGAATAGTATTAAAATGGTTCAATGCCAAAAATTTTTATTATTTAAAACGCACTTAAAAGCACTGTGAGAAATTGTTAAAAGCACTATAAATACCCGCTTTTCAAAAAGGGGTATTTAACAAAATTTCGGGTATAGCTTAAGTAAAAAAGCACCAAAAAATACCCGAAAAGCACCAAAATGGCAACGCTGCTTCCAATGCACTGAACATGTGTGCACTTGTAAGAAAAATCAAATCTCTCTTCTATCAAAACCTGTTTCTCTATCTATAAAAAAAACCACCACCAAATGCTTGTTGACCTGTAAAGAAGTTTCAGTTGGCTTTGAATAGTTAAAGTGTGAAGATCTCTTGGTGAACGTTGAATAAAGGTAAGTATGTAAGTAGTAACAATATTGGAATTAAAACAAAATATGTAAAACAGTGAAATAAAAATATTAAAAAGTGTGAAAAGAAATTAAGTGAAATAAAAATGCTAGTTGTTAAATGAAAAAATATGTATGAATGTACACGCTGTCCAATAACGGTACATACAAAAGCAACAACAACGTATTTATATTCAGCGGCAAGAAAATATAGGGAGTGAATCGATGTGTACGTGTATGTACATATGTGTTCCCCTTGTCTTTGATTGTGCCCTTTGCTATCAAGTGTTGTTTTTTTTGAAGCGATAACTTATTCTCATCTTTTTGGTTTTGTCTTTTCAGTTGTTCCTTTCTCGTGTTTTTTTTTTAATTTGGTAGCTGATCAATCTTTAAACTTTTGGTAAGTTATGCCAAATAATTAATACAAAACTAATTTTTTTAATAATTTGTACCATTTCCCTTTTTTTTTTCTTTTTTTAGTTAGTTGCTCGTGAGGAGGCACTTATGGAGGAACTTATCCAAAGTTGGAAACTAAATGATTTGTTGCCGGCTCTTGAAGGTCTGTATTAATGCAAATATGTATTCGCTGGTAGAAATTATTAAATAATTTTGTGTTCTTTTAGCCGCCGGTGTGAATGACACCAACTTAATATACCTAACAGATCGGGACATTTGTGATATATTCAAGCAGGATATTGGCAAGCGTGCCGAATTTCGAACAAAATTGTTTTCATGGCAAAAACAGCAACTTAATTTTGAGAATTCCGCAAGCTCACAAACTCGCTGCAATATTTTAAATAAGAAGGTAAAATTGAGTTCGAAGTATTAAGCTAGCTAAAATGCAAAATATAATGAAATGGTTTTCTTTCATATTCTTTCATGAATTCAGACGCTTCTGAATAATGGAAAAAGTTATTTAAGATATAGTAGCTTATAGTAAGATATAAGATACAGTAAGATATAAGATATAGTAAGATATATAAGATATAGTAGCTTATAGTAACAGTATATATATAAATAAATAAAATACATTAAAACGGAAAATTTAAATTAATTTTTTTATTCATTACACATATATATATTAATCACGTGTACCACATCAAATGACCAGTTCTCCAGATTTTTTTTTACGATTATACCACAACCCGTAATATGCCATAAATATGTGTACGCATATGTATACTCACATTTAAGGGTTGTGGCCTGATTATAAAAAAAAGTTTAAGAATGCTGATAAGTTCACGCTATAAACGCGGCATGCACGTGTAGAAATGAGAAAAGTAAACGCGGCATGCAGAAAAGCTACATTACATGACTCGTGTAGAAATGAGAAAAGTAAACGCGGCATGCAGAAAAGCTACATTACGCGTGTAGAAATGAGAAAAGTAAACGCGAAATGCAGAAAAGCT
Organism: Lypha dubia; assembly: GCA_947311025.1. Classification (NCBI taxonomy): domain Eukaryota; kingdom Metazoa; phylum Arthropoda; class Insecta; order Diptera; family Tachinidae; genus Lypha; species Lypha dubia. Next base: position 99,239,457 of record OX371260.1, on the reverse strand, counting down.
ACATGACTCGTGTAGAAATGAGAAAAGTAAACGCGGCATACAGAAAAGCTACATTACGCGTGTAGAAATGAGAAAAGTAAACGCAGCATGCAGAAGAGCTACAAAAACGTAATGGGTGGAAAATCCCGGTGAAAACGTGTAGAAATCCTACATTTTCGTGTAGTTTTTGCATATTTTGTTTTCCCTGTGTATTATTGTTGTAGTCTTAAGCAGACCTTATTATTATTGGATCATGTTACCTATAATAAACTGCAACAATTTACAAGCAAAATTTTATTGTAAAAGTATTTATTAAAATTTTTTCTTTTTTTATCTTTCTAATAATAAGTTTTTTCGCTTAAGGGGCTGTGCACATATTACGTAAAGCTCCAGGGGGGTTAAAGATTTGTTACGGATTGGAAATTTTGCACTGAAAAATTTTGAAAAAGCGGTACCAAGGGGGGGGGGGGGGTATAAAATCTCTGAAAACAGCGTTACGTAATATGTGCACACCCCCTAAATGCCTCTTTATATGGTAATACGAGTACATGTTTATCGGTATGTCTAAAATTGAAAAAAATCTTATCATGTAAACGCAAATTGTTATGAGTAAGAAACACCCAATTTAGACGATGCCATTTATGACGTCTCTTTTTCTTGATTCCCTTTTGAAGTTGCTACCAAAAATTATTTGAATTCATACAAAGGGATTTTTTCCAAGTCTTTTTCTGATTTATGACGCCAATGCAATAAGAATAGAATAATAATAAAACGTAACAAGAAAAGAGTAAAGAGAAATATGAAAAAATCCAATGAAAACCGAAAACGAGTCTATTTTTCTACCCCTCTTTCTTCTCTACACCTCTCGCTATCAAACCAAAAGTGACGTGAAAAGTTGCACGCCATAAATGGCATCGTCTAAATTGGGTGAAAGAATACGGATAAAAAATCTGACAAGCGTTCGGTAAACCAGCGTTTCTAAACCATTCATGGCAAAACAAACAGGTATGCGCAGTTCGACAACAACGATCCAAAAGCAACATGTATTTTGTTGGTATAAAGCAAGGTATATTAAATAAGGTAGTCTTGTCCCTAAAACAAATACAACATCACAAATACAACAGGCATTTTGTTAGTGTAAAAACTTGGCTGTTGTCAAAATGTGATGTGTAAACAAAACAAAAATTAAATTAAAAAAAACAATTGCATAAATTAAAAATATAAGTTAAAATTTTTTACAATACATACAACAAAAAGTTGATAGATGTATGTACATATGTATAAAATCAGGATGTGTCTGTTATTTGGGTACTAGGAAACAATTTCCTCCCTTTGCAAATGCATTTGTTTAAGGCTGGAGTTATGATAATTAAACTGCATCGAAAAGTGGAATTAGATCATAAGAGAATACTGCCCATATATATGTACGTAAAAATGAGGCATTGGAGAAGAATGTTGCTTCATTACAGGATATTTTTACAGGAAAGGTAAGAAAACAAAAATATATGTATGTATCGAAAAATTCCTAGTAAAATTTAAAGAAAGTCTATGTATCCTCCTTTCCAGGATATTTTGCAACAACGCAATATTGAACGTATTGTAAATGCTGTTGTTGGAGCAACGGAAAATGTTAAAGATGGAAATGCACAATTCACGATTAGACTTTACCTTTTTTCCAGCATGTAAAATGCTTGATGGCAAAAACTGAGAGCTATGTACATACATACATACATAAAAGAGAAGTTGGTGCGAAATTCCTTAAACAAATTTCGCTCCATATATGTACTTCTCAGGCGCTTTTCTTTGGGTACTTGGAACAACTTTCCTTCCCAGTTTGCAAATTTTTTTTCAGACACTACATACACGCATTGTAATTGATATTTTTAATTTTAATTAAATTTTAAAAATTTTTCACGTGTTTTTTTTTCAATTTCTTAAATTTTAATGAAATAAAAAAAATGTCACAATATTTTTATAAAAACACAACGAAGTTTTCACAACAAAAAATCAATCAGCTGATGTCAATTTTAGCTAATGCGACTACCTGATAATTAATATACCTTGGTATAAAGCACTCGCTTCATATCAAAATACACAAACGAATTTAAAACATTTTCTTACGTATGCATTCCAAACAGTAACCATTATTTATGCCTTCTTCTAAAACTGTGTCAGTTTGTATGAAAATTTGCTATAAAGCGAACTCAGTCAGTCACCTGTTGGATACGCCTTGAAACCATTTTAGAAACCTACATATGATCAATTTATCAAAGGTGTCTTTTTAATGCTATTTTCACTCAGACAGAAATTATAGATGTTCGCGGGCTAAACTTGTTTGAACCCACATGTTTCGCCATACAAAATTTTGGGAGCGAACCTACGTGTTTCATTTTGAACCTTGTTGCAAACCCGTATAATTTACTATCATCTCTAATTTTGATAACATATTATCGCTATTTTATCTGAAATATTTGTCCAAAATTACTTTAACAAAGAAAAACAATTGATAAGTGCTAAAATTTAATAACCACATTGAACATATATAAAGCAAATATTTATATAAATAATTAAATAAAATGAAAAAGCAATAAATAGTCAACCGTATTTAAAATATCAATTAATATCAATTTTTAGTATTTGCGAATACGAATACGAATATTTGAAACAATATTCGCCGAATACAAATATTACTTTTAAGATTTAGAGCCACATAATATATCAAATTTAATTCGAAAAAATCCCTCCCTTTTCGTTACTAACAATAAATTAAAAAAAAAACTGTGACACTACTTTAGGTATATATGTATCATTATTATGACATTGAGTAGGCGAATTTGAAGACCACTACTCAACATTTTTAAATAGTTTTCTTTTTCTGATGCCAAGTCATACTGTCAGCTTCATCTAGTACAACAATGTTATGATGTCCACGGGAGAGAGTGACTTTTTGTTAAGCAAACATTTTAATTTTATTCCACACTACGTCCAAACCACGTTCATTTGAGGCATTTAATTCCAATACTACTTCCTTATAGCTGTCACCAAGTAATATTCTAGTACCAAGTAATATTCAATGAATAGTCGTTGGTTTGCTCACACCAGTTGGACCCTATACCATACCAAAAAAAATCAGCTTTTGCTTATTTTTTATTCATCATTTTACTTACCGCTATAATAATGTTAGGAGAGTAGCAAGTTCGGACAATTTAGCTACAGTATCTCCATTGCCTACAATTTCATCAAATTTTGCCGGTCGGTATTTTTAAATCATAGATAACAGTATTGGACGTTAAATACGATTATGTACATATATTTACATCATCTTACCATGGCAAATTCCGTCTCTTGATTTATTTCCTATTCTCTGGACACATCCAAACTAGATTCCTTCAACTATGTATGTCCCAAATACGTCGTCGCCGGAGAACATACTACAAACAAACAATTTATATTAATGCTTTATATACATGTACATATATATTTATGTACAAATAACAATATTTTAATTATTACTTACCTGAATTTTACTATTATTACAAAGTTTTGTTCCTCAAATTTGCAAGAACTGTCTTTAATTCATTTTTTATGTAAACAAACCGATAGTATTGCCACATTTTTATTAAATTCTTTTGTTACTTAACCGAAAGATGGTGAAACGAAAATACGTAACCGTTGATTAAATAGTGCCCGTTAGCCTAACCAGCAGTTAGTTAATTTTTTGTTAACAGACATTTTACCGAACATTGTGAAATCAGGCGTTAGTGAATATGCGAATTCACCCAGCAAACAATATTAAACGTTATTTTCCGTAGGAAATTATTTAGAACTTTTACAAAAAATTTAATTGTCTATTTAAAAAAATACATGGGATTTTCTGATGGGGTGTTCATTAAAAATAACCCCCATAAAAAATTTAGCGTTTGCATAGTCTTGAGGAGTATATTTTTAATAAACGCCCCATCAGAAAATGGTCTTCCATGCCTAATAATATCTAAACTTTTTATGGCTTGCTGTCTCATATTTAAAATTTTTATTATTAGACATCTCTTCGTTACCTTCAGCTACAAGAAGCCAGTTCTTTAATATTTGCAAAAAGGTATTTTTACTGTTTTTAGATTAGAATGAAAGTTAAGAAAATGCCTTTTTAAAATATATTTACTATTATTTGCAAATGTTTTATAGCATAAGAGGCATTGAACATTGCCAAAAGCATTCACAAGCATGAAATATTTACCAACTTGCACCATTGTATTAAACCTGTAAATAAATGTTTGCTAGAAAAATTGTCTAAAAAAACGTGAAGACAAAACAACAATAGAAATGTAAAAAATATATAAGCATAATCGACGACTGAATAAAAGAGCATACAAATATGTGTGACAAATGCGTGTGAGTTCGTTTTGCACTTTTGTGCAAAGAATTTTGAATTTTGCGGAACATTGGTTTAGTTGTAGACTATACTTACAAAAAATATCAACTAAACGAAAGAAAAGAATAAAGTTAACGGTTGCTTTTTAAGCTATTGCACAGCTTCTATCGCGGACTTTGAGGCGACCGAATCAAGAAATTTTTAAACGTTTGTTTCTTTTGAAAAAATCTGTCATTTGTTTTTGAAACGAAAAAACCTGGAAAAAATCTGTCATTTGTTTTTGAAACGAAAAACCTGGCACTAAGTTTGTTTCTTAAGTCTTTTGTGTTGTTCAGTATTCAAATCGCCCAATATATGTTAACCCCTAAAGTATGCTATTGATTAACATTAACATTTGATATAATTAACATACAGTATTGCCAGAATAACAAAGGAGTTATTAAACAAAACGTAATAATATAATTGCATAAGTTGATAAAAAATGCTGTGCAATAGCTTTACCGCGGCAGTCCCCGAGTGACACATGTCTTTTTTTATTTTTTTGTTGATATTATTTGGAATAACGACGCAGTTTTTTTCAACTCGTAAAAAAAATTGATGTTGAAGCCATTAACATTTATTCATGTACTGAGTGTGTGTACATGTAAATGAGTGAGAGAGTCAAAAGGCGAACTCTTGCACTACTTGTAGCTAGTGAAGTAGTTAGTCCATTTTTCGTTAGCGAAATAACTAACGATTTGTAGTCAATTTCTACTTTGAAAACTGGTGGGTTATTGTCACTATTTTGATATCATATTGATATCATTAACATACAGTATTGCCAGAATAACAAAGGAGTTATTAAGCAAAACGTAATAATATTGCATAAGTTGATAAAAAATGCTGTGCAATAGCTTTACCGCGGCAGTCCTCGAGTGCCACATGTCTTTTTTCTTTTGCATACATACATACATACTGAAAGCAAGTGGTTTAGTAAGAAAAATTGTGATCAATAATAATTGTAATAATATAACATACTAGATATACCCGGTGCGCTTCGCTACCCTCCTCGTTATAAAATAAAATTCCGTTTGTGAAAATTTAATGACGATCGGTCCAGTACTTAAGACTATATTACGATTTTTTTTCCGATAACTTTCCGTTTTTAGCAAGTGATCACATGAGTAAGGTATGCCAATATTCATTTTCGGAATCTGAATGTGCACAAAATATTACTTTAGGACGGACTAAAGCCAAGGCCATCATAAAAAACGTAATCGGAAGATACCAATTCCTTAACAATTGTGAGATATTTGGGGCTATTCTGCGTTTCGATTCGAATCGAAATTTTCTCCGTCTGGCAGCTTTGGTATTCTGCGTTTCGATTCCGCTCAGTTTCTTTCGATTATTGTATTCTGCATTACGATCGGAGCTCCGTTTTTCTCAGTTGTTTTTTGTTAACGGAGGGGTTTTCTGTATCTGTGTTTTTTAGTTAAAAAGTTTAAAATTGAAAAAAATGTAAGTAGAAAATGAGATAAAATGTTCAGAAAAGATTAAAAAAACACTTAAAATTATTTTTAATTAATTTATTTAATTAAATTAATTTTTTTTCTTTTAAATTGTTAATTTTTGTACCCGAATCTGATGTGTTTTTTTATGTATTACAGTTCAAATACAACAACACCCGAGCAGTATGAAAAATTGGCAAATTTAATGGCATATAAAGCAGACATTGCATGTGGATACCACCAGCGGTCAAAGGAAGAAGTAGCAGCGTTCTGGGAGGAAGTTGCAGGAATCCTCAATGCACTAGGTCCTCCAACAAAAAGCAGCCACAACTCGGTTAACCAGTGAAGAAGAAGTCAAAGAATTTAGCTGCACCTCATGAGCAAAAATGTCTAAAACATATTTGAACGCATCTTTGTTTAAACGAAAGTGCTTTTTAAATCTGTAAAAGTAAATTATTTTACAACATTTACATATTTCTTTCACAATAAAAATTACAATTGACAAACTTACAATTGATCGCTCATTTCAAATGGATTGCACCTGTCTCTAATTCTGAACTTTTCAACGCTTGCCTCTTTATTTCTCATGTTGTTCTCTTCTCTCACCAACAATAATGCAGCTGTTATAGACCCCATTCCTCCTTGAAATTTAAAAAATTAATTGCAAACACACTGAATTAATCCTCTACAATTTTTATTAAAGTGTTGTTTTGGTCTTTACATATTTCATCACAAAACTATTAATTTTTTCTAATTATGTACCTTTATCTTCACAAGATTCTTTGCACTGTAGTATGTTTATGAACAACTAAATTTAGTTTGTTTTTATATTATTTTATTTTATTTAACAATTTTTTTATTAAAATTTATCAAGAACTTATTTTTAATTATGTATACATACAATTTTGTATTAAATTTGACATTTGTTTATGAAAATAATAACAAACTTGCTAATTTTGCTATTTCAATTCCACATTCCATAGTGATGCTATTAATTTTGTAAACATTGTTGTCTTCTTCTTTATCTTTCGATTCCGTTTTTCTTCAGAATACCAATTGTTGATCGCAACGGAACTGAATGCGGAGACTTAATCGAAACGCAATTAAAAAATAATAAGTTTTCTTTGTACGTAGATGAATCTACAGATATTTCAAACAAAAAGTCCATATCGCACTTGTTCCTCAAAAGCGTGACAACTCAAAATTTTGAAATTTTCACTTTTTGCAAAAAGCCAAACCACAGTGGTCATATCTACCCACTGTAAAAATTTTACATCATTTTCTCCACTCTTTCACCAAAAAAATACAGTTGCATCTCTCTTTGAGATAGAAGAGTAGTATTAAAAAAAAGAATAGAGGTGTCTTAGGACACCCGGTTAGAGCTATGCTCATTAGGTATGTACATATGTATGTCCATATATACTAGAGTTGTCATTTATTCGCCTTTCAACTTTGTTCGAATAATTCAAATAATAGTTTTTGTTCGTTCGATCAAACGATTAAAGCTAAAAGTTTATTCGATTAATCGATGAGAGCAACGAATAAAAAAATGATTAAAAATAATAAATGCAAAAAATAAATGTTTGTCATTAACACAAAAATGCATAAGTATATAATCAAAATAAATTAAAAATTAAATAGTTAATATTTTTATCAACTTTTATTTATTTATTGCGATTTATGAGATTTTCAATTTTCAATTAATACAAACAATGCTTCCAATGAATTGCATACAAACAAACTTAACTTATTAACTCAGTGGCACGTAGCAACTAGTAAAAGAGAGTATTTCTTATAAACATACCAGTACATTTTTTAATATATCTCAAAAAGTAGGAGGCATTCCACTCTGAAATTTTTAGGATGTTTAGAACACATATGTGGCATTTTATGCAAAAAATATAAAAATTTTAAAAAATGGGTTTTTTTCAAAAAATAAATTATAATTTTTTTTTTTTTAAAAAAATTTTAAAAACTTAAAAAAAATAAATAAAAATAAATTTCTTAAACCTAAAAACTTCACTAATCCCACGCAAAAAGAATTTTTTCAATATCTTGCTCACAACAAAAGTTATGAAATTTTAAGTGTAGTGCCTACCCTGCAATTTTCAGTATTTCTAAGCTGCAGGGTTGCCACAGTTTTCGAAAACAAAAAAATTAAAAATCGCGTTGTGAACATACATACACTACTACACACATTCACCAAGTTTTATCAAAATCGGACACTACCGAAAATATGTTCGTTGAAATAAAATGGAATTGCTCAATACCAACATTTTCTACTTATATGATAAGATTTATATAAAGTAATTGTTTCTTTTTTGGCTTTTAGTGTATTTCTAACTTTTTCACCTGACAGTAAAAAACCCCATTCTTGAAAATTGTTTAACGTTTCATTTAAAACATAGCACGACTAGTACTACAAACATCCAAAGTAACATGTATTGGTTGATATAAAGTACTCGCTTTGTTTTAAATCATACAAACAAATTTAACACATTTTTTACGTATGCAAAAATATGTTCGATTAATTGACATAAATTAATCGATTTATTCGTTATTCGAAATTCGGCATTTTAAAATTATTCGAACAAGAATTTAGTTTTGTTTGATAGATTAATCGAATTATTCTTAATCGGTTGACAACTCTAATATATACCTACATAAAATAAATTTCATGAGTTAAATAACAATGCAATAAAATTATTTTTATTTTTAAAACTATTTCTTAATATATTTTTAAAAATACAAATGTCAACTTATTAAACTATTAAAGTAGGGTGACAGTTAAAGTATATACTAAAGGTGAGCGCAAGATGTTAAAAAGTGTACATTATTGCATATTTTTGAAGCGCAAATATTGATTGTATTTGTATGGGAATATGACTAAACAGTAAATACAGAGAACAAGAGAGCAAACAACGCAAAAATCATTGCACCTCATTTGAGTGGTCAGTTTTATCAAGTGTGCAAGAAATATGTTGTGCACTTCATATTGTTCAATAGTTCATTTTAATTAAACTTTTTTGAGAGTAAAATCTTTTATTTTTTAGAGAAAAATTTAAATTAGATTATTTTTATTCATTAATAAACGTAAAAAAATTCAAGCTACTACAGTTTCCTATTAAAGTTAAAAATGAAAACATAAAAATAAAATAAATATGATTTTCGCAACAAAAATATATTAACTCAATTTTTGTTAGTTTAAAATTAATTTTTTAAATTTATCATATGAATTTTCTCCTAATTCTACCAAAAAATGTTAAATCATGTAAACGCAAATTGTTATGAGTAAGAAACACCCAATTTAGATTTCTTGATTCCCTTTTGAAGTTGCTACCAAAAATTATTTGAATTCATACAAAGGGATTTTTTCCAAGTCTTTTTCTGATTTATGACGCCAATGCAATAAGAATAGAATAATAATAAAACGTAACAAGAAAAGAGTAAAGAGAAATATGAAAAAATCCAATGAAAACCGAAAACGAGTCTATTTTTCTACCCCTCTTTCTTCTCTACACCTCTCGCTATCAAACCAAAAGTGACGTGAAAAGTTGCACGCCATAAATGGCATCGTCTAAATTGGGTGAAAGAATACGGGTAAAAAATCTGACAAGCGTTCGGTAAACCAGCGTTTCTAAACCATTCATGGCAAAACAAACAGGTATGCGCAGTTCGACAACAACGATCCAAAAGCAACATGTATTTTGTTGGTATAAAGCAAGGTATATTAAATAAGGTAGTCTTGTCCCTAAAACAAATACAACATCACAAATACAACAGGCATTTTGTTAGTGTAAAAACTTGGCTGTTGTCAAAATGTGATGTGTAAACAAAACAAAAATTAAATTAAAAAAAACAATTGCATAAATTAAAAATATAAGTTAAAATTTTTTACAATACATACAACAAAAAGTTGATAGATGTATGTACATATGTATAAAATCAGGATGTGTCTGTTATTTGGGTACTAGGAAACAATTTCCTCCCTTTGCAAATGCATTTGTTTAAGGCTGGAGTTATGATAATTAAACTGCATCGAAAAGTGGAATTAGATCATAAGAGAATACTGCCCATATATACATATGTACGTAAAAATGAGGCATTGGAGAAGAATGTTGCTTCATTACAGGATATTTTTACAGGAAAGGTAAGAAAACAAAAATATATGTATGTATCGAAAAATTCCTAGTAAAATTTAAAGAAAGTCTATGTATCCTCCTTTCCAGGATATTTTGCAACAACGCAATATTGAACGTATTGTAAATGCTGTTGTTGGAGCAACGGAAAATGTTAAAGATGGAAATGCACAATTCACGATTAGACTTTACCTTTTTTCCAGCATGTAAAATGCTTGATGGCAAAAACTGAGAGCTATGTACATACATACATACATAAAAGAGAAGTTGGTGCGAAATTCCTTAAACAAATTTCGCTCCATATATGTATGTACTTCTCAGGCGCTTTTCTTTGGGTACTTGGAACAACTTTCCTTCCCAGTTTGCAAATTTTTTTTCAGACACTACATACACGCATTGTAATTGATATTTTTAATTTTAATTAAATTTTAAAAATTTTTCACGTGTTTTTTTTTTCAATTTCTTAAATTTTAATGAAATAAAAAAAATGTCACAATATTTTTATAAAAACACAACGAAGTTTTCACAACAAAAAATCAATCAGCTGATGTCAATTTTAGCTAATGCGACTACCTGATAATTAATATACCTTGGTATAAAGCACTCGCTTCATATCAAAATACACAAACGAATTTAAAACATTTTCTTACGTATGCATTCCAAACAGTAACCATTATTTATGCCTTCTTCTAAAACTGTATCAGTTTGTATGAAAATTTGCTATAAAGCGAACTCAGTCAGTCACCTGTTGGATACGCCTTGAAACCATTTTAGAAACCTACATATGATCAATTTATCAGATGTGTCTTTTTAATGCTATTTTCACTCAGACAGAAATTATAGATGTTCGCGGGCTAAACTTGTTTGAACCCACATGTTTCGCCATACAAAATTTTGGGAGCGAACCTACGTGTTTCATTTTGAACCTTGTTGCAAACCCGTATAATTTACTATCATCTCTAATTTTGATAACATATTATCGCTATTTTATCTGAAATATTTGTCCAAAATTACTTTAACAAAGAAAAACAATTGATAAGTGCTAAAATTTAATAACCACATTGAACATATATAAAGCAAATATTTATATAAATAATTAAATAAAATGAAAAAGCAATAAATAGTCAACCGTATTTAAAATATCAATTAATATCAATTTTTAGTATTTGCGAATACGAATACGAATATTTGAAACAATATTCGCCGAATACAAATATTACTTTTAAGATTTAGAGCCACATAATATATCAAATTTAATTCGAAAAAATCCCTCCCTTTGCGTTACTAACAATAAATTAAAAAAAAAACTGTGACACTACTTTAGGTATATATGTATCATTATTATGACATTGAGTAGGCGAATTTGAAGACCACTACTCAACATTTTTAAATAGTTTTCTTTTTCTGATGCCAAATCATTGAACTGAAACTGCAACAGATATATTCATCAAAACATAGCTTTGTTTTAGTGTATAAACTGTTGATCGTTTATTTCAGTGCTCCGCAAAATTCAAAATATGGTTGTATTGCTGTTTAATTAGTATTACGCCCGCTTTTACGATGTTCGATTAAAAAATAATCAACACTTTAACCGAAAGTCTGGCTAAATTGTATTACACAATATATGATTAACTCTTAACTGACAGAATTTAACAGAAAAGTTGATGTTAAATTTAACTGAAAGAAATTTGCCGGTTAGCACTCTAATCGGAGGAAAAGAAAACAAAATGTATATAGATACAAATCGATATTTATATGTTTGTAATATTTTTAAATTAAAAATTTCTATTCACAAAAAAAAAGAAAGAAACTGCAATAAGTTTAGCTAAAATCTGGGCATCTGATAATTTCGTAAAACGCAACATGGCACATCGAGACTGTATGGGTTCGATGGTTTTTTCACTTGTATTACAAGCTAATGCAAAACGTATGGTCTTACTATAAATTTTCATAATACACCTCAGTGCTTGCTGTGCACCCTCAGTCATACTGTCAGCTTCATCTAGTACAACAATGTTATGATGTCCACGGGAGAGAGTAACTTTTTGTTAAGCAAACATTTTAATTTTATTCCACACTACGTCCAAACCACGTTCATTTGAGGCATTTAATTCCAATACTACTTCCTTATAGCTGTCACCAAGTAATATTCTAGTACCAAGTAATATTCAATGAATAGTCGTTGGTTTGCTCACACCAGTTGGACCCTATACCATACCAAAAAAAATCTGCTTTTGCTTATTTTTTATTCATCATTTTACTTACCGCTATAATAATGTTAGGAGCGTAGCAAGTTCGGACAAACTAGCTACAGTATCTCCATTGCCTACAATTTCATCAAATTTTGCCGGTCGGTATTTTTAAATCATAGATAACAGTATTGGACGTTAAATACGATTATGTACATATATTTACATCATCTTACCATGGCAAATTCCGTCTCTTGATTTATTTCCTATTCTCTGGACACATCCAAACTAGATTCCTTCAACTATGTATGTCCCAAATACGTCGTCGCCGGAGAACATACTACAAACAAACAATTTATATTAATGCTTTATATACATGTACATATATATTTATGTACAAATAACAATATTTTAATTATTACTTACCTGAATTTTACTATTATTACAAAGTTTTGTTCCTCAAATTTGCAAGAACTGTCTTTAATTCATTTTTTATGTAAACAAACCGATAGTATTGCCACATTTTTATTAAATTCTTTTGTTACTTAACCGAAAGATGGTGAAACGAAAATACGTAACCGTTGATTAAATAGTGCCCGTTAGCCTAACCAGCAGTTAGTTAATTTTTTGTTAACAGACATTTTACCGAACATTGTGAAATCAGGCGTTAGTGAATATGCGAATTCACCCAGCAAACAATATTAAACGTTATTTTCCGTAGGAAATTATTTAGAACTTTTACAAAAAATTTAATTGTCTATTTAAAAAAATACATGGGATTTTCTGATGGGGTGTTCATTAAAAATAACCCCCATAAAAAATTTAGCGTTTGCATAGTCTTGAGGAGTATATTTTTAATAAACGCCCCATCAGAAAATGGTCTTCCATGCCTAATAATATCTAAACTTTTTATGGCTTGCTGTCTCATATTTAAAATTTTTATTATTAGACATCTCTTCGTTACCTTCAGCTACAAGAAGCCAGTTCTTTAATATTTGCAAAAAGGTATTTTTACTGTTTTTAGATTAGAATGAAAGTTAAGAAAATGCCTTTTTAAAATATATTTACTATTATTTGCAAATGTTTTATAGCATAAGAGGCATTGAACATTGCCAAAAGCATTCACAAGCATGAAATATTTACCAACTTGCACCATTGTATTAAACCTGTAAATAAATGTTTGCTAGAAAAATTGTCTAAAAAAACGTGAAGACAAAACAACAATAGAAATGTAAAAATTATATAAGCATAATCGACGACTGAATAAAAGAGCATACAAATATGTGTGACAAATGCGTGTGAGTTCGTTTTGCACTTTTGTGCAAAGAATTTTGAATTTTGCGGAACATTGGTTTAGTTGTAGACTATACTTACAAAAAATATCAACTAAACGAAAGAAAAGAATAAAGTTAACGGTTGCTTTTTAAGCTATTGCACAGCTTCTATCGCGGACTTTGAGGCGACCGAATCAAGAAATTTTTAAACGTTTGTTTCTTTTGAAAAAATCTGTCATTTGTTTTTGAAACGAAAAAACCTGGAAAAAATCTGTCATTTGTTTTTGAAACGAAAAACCTGGCACTAAGTTTGTTTCTTAAGTCTTTTGTGTTGTTCAGTATTCAAATCGCCCAATATATGTTAACCCCTAAAGTATGCTATTGATTAACATTAACATTTGATATAATTAACATACAGTATTGCCAGAATAACAAAGGAGTTATTAAACAAAACGTAATAATATAATTGCATAAGTTGATAAAAAATGCTGTGCAATAGCTTTACCGCGGCAGTCCCCGAGTGACACATGTCTTTTTTTATTTTTTTGTTGATATTATTTGGAATAACGACGCAGTTTTTTTCAACTCGTAAAAAAAATTGATGTTGAAGCCATTAACATTTATTCATGTACTGAGTGTGTGTACATGTAAATGAGTGAGAGAGTCAAAAGGCGAACTCTTGCACTACTTGTAGCTAGTGAAGTAGTTAGTCCATTTTTCGTTAGCGAAATAACTAACGATTTGTAGTCAATTTCTACTTTGAAAACTGGTGGGTTATTGTCACTATTTTGATATCATATTGATATCATTAACATACAGTATTGCCAGAATAACAAAGGAGTTATTAAGCAAAACGTAATAATATTGCATAAGTTGATAAAAAATGCTGTGCAATAGCTTTACCGCGGCAGTCCTCGAGTGCCACATGTCTTTTTTCTTTTGCATACATACATACATACTGAAAGCAAGTGGCTTAGTAAGAAAAATTGTGATCAATAATAATTGTAATAATATAACATACTAGATATACCCGGTGCGCTTCGCTACCCTCCTCGTTATAAAATAAAATTCCGTTTGTGAAAATTTAATGACGATCGGTCCAGTACTTAAGACTATATTACGATTTTTTTTCCGATAACTTTCCGTTTTTAGCAAGTGATCACATGAGTAAGGTATGCCAATATTCATTTTCGGAATCTGAATGTGCACAAAATATTACTTTAGGACGGACTAAAGCCAAGGCCATCATAAAAAACGTAATCGGAAGATACCAATTCCTTAACAATTGTGAGATATTTGGGGCTATTCTGCGTTTCGATTCGAATCGAAATTTTCTCCGTCTGGCAGCTTTGGTATTCTGCGTTTCGATTCCGCTCAGTTTCTTTCGATTATTGTATTCTGCATTACGATCGGAGCTCCGTTTTTCTCAGTTGTTTTTTGTTAACGGAGGGGTTTTCTGTATCTGTGTTTTTTAGTTAAAAAGTTTAAAATTGAAAAAAATGTAAGTAGAAAATGAGATAAAATGTTCAGAAAAGATTAAAAAAACACTTAAAATTATTTTTAATTAATTTATTTAATTAAATTAATTTTTTTTCTTTTAAATTGTTAATTTTTGTACCCGAATCTGATGTGTTTTTTTATGTATTACAGTTCAAATACAACAACACCCGAGCAGTATGAAAAATTGGCAAATTTAATGGCATATAAAGCAGACATTGCATGTGGATACCACCAGCGGTCAAAGGAAGAAGTAGCAGCGTTCTGGGAGGAAGTTGCAGGAATCCTCAATGCACTAGGTCCTCCAACAAAAAGCAGCCACAACTCGGTTAACCAGTGAAGAAGAAGTCAAAGAATTTAGCTGCACCTCATGAGCAAAAATGTCTAAAACATATTTGAACGCATCTTTGTTTAAACGAAAGTGCTTTTTAAATCTGTAAAAGTAAATTATTTTACAACATTTACATATTTCTTTCACAATAAAAATTACAATTGACAAACTTACAATTGATCGCTCATTTCAAATGGATTGCACCTGTCTCTAATTCTGAACTTTTCAACGCTTGCCTCTTTATTTCTCATGTTGTTCTCTTCTCTCACCAACAATAATGCAGCTGTTATAGACCCCATTCCTCCTTGAAATTTAAAAAATTAATTGCAAACACACTGAATTAATCCTCTACAATTTTTATTAAAGTGTTGTTTTGGTCTTTACATATTTCATCACAAAACTATTAATTTTTTCTAATTATGTACCTTTATCTTCACAAGATTCTTTGCACTGTAGTATGTTTATGAACAACTAAATTTAGTTTGTTTTTATATTATTTTATTTTATTTAACAATTTTTTTATTAAAATTTATCAAGAACTTATTTTTAATTATGTATACATACAATTTTGTATTAAATTTGACATTTGTTTATGAAAATAATAACAAACTTGCTAATTTTGCTATTTCAATTCCACATTCCATAGTGATGCTATTAATTTTGTAAACATTGTTGTCTTCTTCTTTATCTTTCGATTCCGTTTTTCTTCAGAATACCAATTGTTGATCGCAACGGAACTGAATGCGGAGACTTAATCGAAACGCAATTAAAAAATAATAAGTTTTCTTTGTACGTAGATGAATCTACAGATATTTCAAACAAAAAGTCCATATCGCACTTGTTCCTCAAAAGCGTGACAACTCAAAATTTTGAAATTTTCACTTTTTGCAAAAAGCCAAACCACAGTGGTCATATCTACCCACTGTAAAAATTTTACATCATTTTCTCCACTCTTTCACCAAAAAAATACAGTTGCATCTCTCTTTGAGATAGAAGAGTAGTATTAAAAAAAAGAATAGAGGTGTCTTAGGACACCCGGTTAGAGCTATGCTCATTAGGTATGTACATATGTATGTCCATATATACTAGAGTTGTCATTTATTCGCCTTTCAACTTTGTTCGAATAATTCAAATAATAGTTTTTGTTCGTTCGATCAAACGATTAAAGCTAAAAGTTTATTCGATTAATCGATGAGAGCAACGAATAAAAAAATGATTAAAAATAATAAATGCAAAAAATAAATGTTTGTCATTAACACAAAAATGCATAAGTATATAATCAAAATAAATTAAAAATTAAATAGTTAATATTTTTATCAACTTTTATTTATTTATTGCGATTTATGAGATTTTCAATTTTCAATTAATACAAACAATGCTTCCAATGAATTGCATACAAACAAACTTAACTTATTAACTCAGTGGCACGTAGCAACTAGTAAAAGAGAGTATTTCTTATAAACATACCAGTACATTTTTTAATATATCTCAAAAAGTAGGAGGCATTCCACTCTGAAATTTTTAGGATGTTTAGAACACATATGTGGCATTTTATGCAAAAAATATAAAAATTTTAAAAAATGGGTTTTTTTCAAAAAATAAATTATAATTTTTTTTTTTAAAAAAAATTTTAAAAACTTAAAAAAAATAAATAAAAATAAATTTCTTAAACCTAAAAACTTCACTAATCCCACGCAAAAAGAATTTTTTCAATATCTTGCTCACAACAAAAGTTATGAAATTTTAAGTGTAGTGCCTACCCTGCAATTTTCAGTATTTCTAAGCTGCAGGGTTGCCACAGTTTTCGAAAACAAAAAAATTAAAAATCGCGTTGTGAACATACATACACTACTACACACATTCACCAAGTTTTATCAAAATCGGACACTACCGAAAATATGTTCGTTGAAATAAAATGGAATTGCTCAATACCAACATTTTCTACTTATATGATAAGATTTATATAAAGTAATTGTTTCTTTTTTGGCTTTTAGTGTATTTCTAACTTTTTCACCTGACAGTAAAAAACCCCATTCTTGAAAATTGTTTAACGTTTCATTTAAAACATAGCACGACTAGTACTACAAACATCCAAAGTAACATGTATTGGTTGATATAAAGTACTCGCTTTGTTTTAAATCATACAAACAAATTTAACACATTTTTTACGTATGCAAAAATATGTTCGATTAATTGACATAAATTAATCGATTTATTCGTTATTCGAAATTCGGCATTTTAAAATTATTCGAACAAGAATTTAGTTTTGTTTGATAGATTAATCGAATTATTCTTAATCGGTTGACAACTCTAATATATACCTACATAAAATAAATTTCATGAGTTAAATAACAATGCAATAAAATTATTTTTATTTTTAAAACTATTTCTTAATATATTTTTAAAAATACAAATGTCAACTTATTAAACTATTAAAGTAGGGTGACAGTTAAAGTATATACTAAAGGTGAGCGCAAGATGTTAAAAAGTGTACATTATTGCATATTTTTGAAGCGCAAATATTGATTGTATTTGTATGGGAATATGACTAAACAGTAAATACAGAGAACAAGAGACCAAACAACGCAAAAATCATTGCACCTCATTTGAGTGGTCAGTTTTATCAAGTGTGCAAGAAATATGTTGTGCACTTCATATTGTTCAATAGTTCATTTTAATTAAACTTTTTTGAGAGTAAAATCTTTTATTTTTTAGAGAAAAATTTAAATTAGATTATTTTTATTCATTAATAAACGTAAAAAAATTCAAGCTACTACAGTTTCCTATTAAAGTTAAAAATGAAAACATAAAAATAAAATAAATATGATTTTCGCAACAAAAATATATTAACTCAATTTTTGTTAGTTTAAAATTAATTTTTTAAATTTATCATATGAATTTTCTCCTAATTCTACCAAAAAATGTTAAATCATGTAAACGCAAATTGTTATGAGTAAGAAACACCCAATTTAGATTTCTTGATTCCCTTTTGAAGTTGCTACCAAAAATTATTTGAATTCATACAAAGGGATTTTTTCCAAGTCTTTTTCTGATTTATGACGCCAATGCAATAAGAATAGAATAATAATAAAACGTAACAAGAAAAGAGTAAAGAGAAATATGAAAAAATCCAATGAAAACCGAAAACGAGTCTATTTTTCTACCCCTCTTTCTTCTCTACACCTCTCGCTATCAAACCAAAAGTGACGTGAAAAGTTGCACGCCATAAATGGCATCGTCTAAATTGGGTGAAAGAATACGGGTAAAAAATCTGACAAGCGTTCGGTAAACCAGCGTTTCTAAACCATTCATGGCAAAACAAACAGGTATGCGCAGTTCGACAACAACGATCCAAAAGCAACATGTATTTTGTTGGTATAAAGCAAGGTATATTAAATAAGGTAGTCTTGTCCCTAAAACAAATACAACATCACAAATACAACAGGCATTTTGTTAGTGTAAAAACTTGGCTGTTGTCAAAATGTGATGTGTAAACAAAACAAAAATTAAATTAAAAAAAACAATTGCATAAATTAAAAATATAAGTTAAAATTTTTTACAATACATACAACAAAAAGTTGATAGATGTATGTACATATGTATAAAATCAGGATGTGTCTGTTATTTGGGTACTAGGAAACAATTTCCTCCCTTTGCAAATGCATTTGTTTAAGGCTGGAGTTATGATAATTAAACTGCATCGAAAAGTGGAATTAGATCATAAGAGAATACTGCCCATATATACATATGTACGTAAAAATGAGGCATTGGAGAAGAATGTTGCTTCATTACAGGATATTTTTACAGGAAAGGTAAGAAAACAAAAATATATGTATGTATCGAAAAATTCCTAGTAAAATTTAAAGAAAGTCTATGTATCCTCCTTTCCAGGATATTTTGCAACAACGCAATATTGAACGTATTGTAAATGCTGTTGTTGGAGCAACGGAAAATGTTAAAGATGGAAATGCACAATTCACGATTAGACTTTACCTTTTTTCCAGCATGTAAAATGCTTGATGGCAAAAACTGAGAGCTATGTACATACATACATACATAAAAGAGAAGTTGGTGCGAAATTCCTTAAACAAATTTCGCTCCATATATGTATGTACTTCTCAGGCGCTTTTCTTTGGGTACTTGGAACAACTTTCCTTCCCAGTTTGCAAATTTTTTTTCAGACACTACATACACGCATTGTAATTGATATTTTTAATTTTAATTAAATTTTAAAAATTTTTCACGTGTTTTTTTTTTCAATTTCTTAAATTTTAATGAAATAAAAAAAATGTCACAATATTTTTATAAAAACACAACGAAGTTTTCACAACAAAAAATCAATCAGCTGATGTCAATTTTAGCTAATGCGACTACCTGATAATTAATATACCTTGGTATAAAGCACTCGCTTCATATCAAAATACACAAACGAATTTAAAACATTTTCTTACGTATGCATTCCAAACAGTAACCATTATTTATGCCTTCTTCTAAAACTGTATCAGTTTGTATGAAAATTTGCTATAAAGCGAACTCAGTCAGTCACCTGTTGGATACGCCTTGAAACCATTTTAGAAACCTACATATGATCAATTTATCAGATGTGTCTTTTTAATGCTATTTTCACTCAGACAGAAATTATAGATGTTCGCGGGCTAAACTTGTTTGAACCCACATGTTTCGCCATACAAAATTTTGGGAGCGAACCTACGTGTTTCATTTTGAACCTTGTTGCAAACCCGTATAATTTACTATCATCTCTAATTTTGATAACATATTATCGCTATTTTATCTGAAATATTTGTCCAAAATTACTTTAACAAAGAAAAACAATTGATAAGTGCTAAAATTTAATAACCACATTGAACATATATAAAGCAAATATTTATATAAATAATTAAATAAAATGAAAAAGCAATAAATAGTCAACCGTATTTAAAATATCAATTAATATCAATTTTTAGTATTTGCGAATACGAATACGAATATTTGAAACAATATTCGCCGAATACAAATATTACTTTTAAGATTTAGAGCCACATAATATATCAAATTTAATTCGAAAAAATCCCTCCCTTTGCGTTACTAACAATAAATTAAAAAAAAAACTGTGACACTACTTTAGGTATATATGTATCATTATTATGACATTGAGTAGGCGAATTTGAAGACCACTACTCAACATTTTTAAATAGTTTTCTTTTTCTGATGCCAAATCATTGAACTGAAACTGCAACAGATATATTCATCAAAACATAGCTTTGTTTTAGTGTATAAACTGTTGATCGTTTATTTCAGTGCTCCGCAAAATTCAAAATATGGTTGTATTGCTGTTTAATTAGTATTACGCCCGCTTTTACGATGTTCGATTAAAAAATAATCAACACTTTAACCGAAAGTCTGGCTAAATTGTATTACACAATATATGATTAACTCTTAACTGACAGAATTTAACAGAAAAGTTGATGTTAAATTTAACTGAAAGAAATTTGCCGGTTAGCACTCTAATCGGAGGAAAAGAAAACAAAATGTATATAGATACAAATCGATATTTATATGTTTGTAATATTTTTAAATTAAAAATTTCTATTCACAAAAAAAAAGAAAGAAACTGCAATAAGTTTAGCTAAAATCTGGGCATCTGATAATTTCGTAAAACGCAACATGGCACATCGAGACTGTATGGGTTCGATGGTTTTTTCACTTGTATTACAAGCTAATGCAAAACGTGTGGTCTTACTATAAATTTTCATAATACACCTCAGTGCTTGCTGTGCACCCTCAGTCATACTGTCAGCTTCATCTAGTACAACAATGTTATGATGTCCACGGGAGAGAGTAACTTTTTGTTAAGCAAACATTTTAATTTTATTCCACACTACGTCCAAACCACGTTCATTTGAGGCATTTAATTCCAATACTACTTCCTTATAGCTGTCACCAAGTAATATTCTAGTACCAAGTAATATTCAATGAATAGTCGTTGGTTTGCTCACACCAGTTGGACCCTATACCATACCAAAAAAAATCTGCTTTTGCTTATTTTTTATTCATCATTTTACTTACCGCTATAATAATGTTAGGAGCGTAGCAAGTTCGGACAAACTAGCTACAGTATCTCCATTGCCTACAATTTCATCAAATTTTGCCGGTCGGTATTTTTAAATCATAGATAACAGTATTGGACGTTAAATACGATTATGTACATATATTTACATCATCTTACCATGGCAAATTCCGTCTCTTGATTTATTTCCTATTCTCTGGACACATCCAAACTAGATTCCTTCAACTATGTATGTCCCAAATACGTCGTCGCCGGAGAACATACTACAAACAAACAATTTATATTAATGCTTTATATACATGTACATATATATTTATGTACAAATAACAATATTTTAATTATTACTTACCTGAATTTTACTATTATTACAAAGTTTTGTTCCTCAAATTTGCAAGAACTGTCTTTAATTCATTTTTTATGTAAACAAACCGATAGTATTGCCACATTTTTATTAAATTCTTTTGTTACTTAACCGAAAGATGGTGAAACGAAAATACGTAACCGTTGATTAAATAGTGCCCGTTAGCCTAACCAGCAGTTAGTTAATTTTTTGTTAACAGACATTTTACCGAACATTGTGAAATCAGGCGTTAGTGAATATGCGAATTCACCCAGCAAACAATATTAAACGTTATTTTCCGTAGGAAATTATTTAGAACTTTTACAAAAAATTTAATTGTCTATTTAAAAAAATACATGGGATTTTCTGATGGGGTGTTCATTAAAAATAACCCCCATAAAAAATTTAGCGTTTGCATAGTCTTGAGGAGTATATTTTTAATAAACGCCCCATCAGAAAATGGTCTTCCATGCCTAATAATATCTAAACTTTTTATGGCTTGCTGTCTCATATTTAAAATTTTTATTATTAGACATCTCTTCGTTACCTTCAGCTACAAGAAGCCAGTTCTTTAATATTTGCAAAAAGGTATTTTTACTGTTTTTAGATTAGAATGAAAGTTAAGAAAATGCCTTTTTAAAATATATTTACTATTATTTGCAAATGTTTTATAGCATAAGAGGCATTGAACATTGCCAAAAGCATTCACAAGCATGAAATATTTACCAACTTGCACCATTGTATTAAACCTGTAAATAAATGTTTGCTAGAAAAATTGTCTAAAAAAACGTGAAGACAAAACAACAATAGAAATGTAAAAAATATATAAGCATAATCGACGACTGAATAAAAGAGCATACAAATATGTGTGACAAATGCGTGTGAGTTCGTTTTGCACTTTTGTGCAAAGAATTTTGAATTTTGCGGAACATTGGTTTAGTTGTAGACTATACTTACAAAAAATATCAACTAAACGAAAGAAAAGAATAAAGTTAACGGTTGCTTTTTAAGCTATTGCACAGCTTCTATCGCGGACTTTGAGGCGACCGAATCAAGAAATTTTTAAACGTTTGTTTCTTTTGAAAAAATCTGTCATTTGTTTTTGAAACGAAAAACCTGGCACTAAGTTTGTTTCTTAAGTCTTTTGTGTTGTTCAGTATTCAAATCGCCCAATATATGTTAACCCCTAAAGTATGCTATTGATTAACATTAACATTTGATATAATTAACATACAGTATTGCCAGAATAACAAAGGAGTTATTAAACAAAACGTAATAATATAATTGCATAAGTTGATAAAAAATGCTGTGCAATAGCTTTACCGCGGCAGTCCCCGAGTGACACATGTCTTTTTTTATTTTTTTGTTGATATTATTTGGAATAACGACGCAGTTTTTTTCAACTCGTAAAAAAAATTGATGTTGAAGCCATTAACATTTATTCATGTACTGAGTGTGTGTACATGTAAATGAGTGAGAGAGTCAAAAGGCGAACTCTTGCACTACTTGTAGCTAGTGAAGTAGTTAGTCCATTTTTCGTTAGCGAAATAACTAACGATTTGTAGTCAATTTCTACTTTGAAAACTGGTGGGTTATTGTCACTATTTTGATATCATATTGATATCATTAACATACAGTATTGCCAGAATAACAAAGGAGTTATTAAGCAAAACGTAATAATATTGCATAAGTTGATAAAAAATGCTGTGCAATAGCTTTACCGCGGCAGTCCTCGAGTGCCACATGTCTTTTTTCTTTTGCATACATACATACATACTGAAAGCAAGTGGTTTAGTAAGAAAAATTGTGATCAATAATAATTGTAATAATATAACATACTAGATATACCCGGTGCGCTTCGCTACCCTCCTCGTTATAAAATAAAATTCCGTTTGTGAAAATTTAATGACGATCGGTCCAGTACTTAAGACTATATTACGATTTTTTTTCCGATAACTTTCCGTTTTTAGCAAGTGATCACATGAGTAAGGTATGCCAATATTCATTTTCGGAATCTGAATGTGCACAAAATATTACTTTAGGACGGACTAAAGCCAAGGCCATCATAAAAAACGTAATCGGAAGATACCAATTCCTTAACAATTGTGAGATATTTGGGGCTATTCTGCGTTTCGATTCGAATCGAAATTTTCTCCGTCTGGCAGCTTTGGTATTCTGCGTTTCGATTCCGCTCAGTTTCTTTCGATTATTGTATTCTGCATTACGATCGGAGCTCCGTTTTTCTCAGTTGTTTTTTGTTAACGGAGGGGTTTTCTGTATCTGTGTTTTTTAGTTAAAAAGTTTAAAATTGAAAAAAATGTAAGTAGAAAATGAGATAAAATGTTCAGAAAAGATTAAAAAAACACTTAAAATTATTTTTAATTAATTTATTTAATTAAATTAATTTTTTTTCTTTTAAATTGTTAATTTTTGTACCCGAATCTGATGTGTTTTTTTATGTATTACAGTTCAAATACAACAACACCCGAGCAGTATGAAAAATTGGCAAATTTAATGGCATATAAAGCAGACATTGCATGTGGATACCACCAGCGGTCAAAGGAAGAAGTAGCAGCGTTCTGGGAGGAAGTTGCAGGAATCCTCAATGCACTAGGTCCTCCAACAAAAAGCAGCCACAACTCGGTTAACCAGTGAAGAAGAAGTCAAAGAATTTAGCTGCACCTCATGAGCAAAAATGTCTAAAACATATTTGAACGCATCTTTGTTTAAACGAAAGTGCTTTTTAAATCTGTAAAAGTAAATTATTTTACAACATTTACATATTTCTTTCACAATAAAAATTACAATTGACAAACTTACAATTGATCGCTCATTTCAAATGGATTGCACCTGTCTCTAATTCTGAACTTTTCAACGCTTGCCTCTTTATTTCTCATGTTGTTCTCTTCTCTCACCAACAATAATGCAGCTGTTATAGACCCCATTCCTCCTTGAAATTTAAAAAATTAATTGCAAACACACTGAATTAATCCTCTACAATTTTTATTAAAGTGTTGTTTTGGTCTTTACATATTTCATCACAAAACTATTAATTTTTTCTAATTATGTACCTTTATCTTCACAAGATTCTTTGCACTGTAGTATGTTTATGAACAACTAAATTTAGTTTGTTTTTATATTATTTTATTTTATTTAACAATTTTTTTATTAAAATTTATCAAGAACTTATTTTTAATTATGTATACATACAATTTTGTATTAAATTTGACATTTGTTTATGAAAATAATAACAAACTTGCTAATTTTGCTATTTCAATTCCACATTCCATAGTGATGCTATTAATTTTGTAAACATTGTTGTCTTCTTCTTTATCTTTCGATTCCGTTTTTCTTCAGAATACCAATTGTTGATCGCAACGGAACTGAATGCGGAGACTTAATCGAAACGCAATTAAAAAATAATAAGTTTTCTTTGTACGTAGATGAATCTACAGATATTTCAAACAAAAAGTCCATATCGCACTTGTTCCTCAAAAGCGTGACAACTCAAAATTTTGAAATTTTCACTTTTTGCAAAAATCCAAACCACAGTGGTCATATCTACCCACTGTAAAAATTTTACATCATTTTCTCCACTCTTTCACCAAAAAAATACAGTTGCATCTCTCTTTGAGATAGAAGAGTAGTATTAAAAAAAAGAATAGAGGTGTCTTAGGACACCCGGTTAGAGCTATGCTCATTAGGTATGTACATATGTATGTCCATATATACTAGAGTTGTCATTTATTCGCCTTTCAACTTTGTTCGAATAATTCAAATAATAGTTTTTGTTCGTTCGATCAAACGATTAAAGCTAAAAGTTTATTCGATTAATCGATGAGAGCAACGAATAAAAAAATGATTAAAAATAATAAATGCAAAAAATAAATGTTTGTCATTAACACAAAAATGCATAAGTATATAATCAAAATAAATTAAAAATTAAATAGTTAATATTTTTATCAACTTTTATTTATTTATTGCGATTTATGAGATTTTCAATTTTCAATTAATACAAACAATGCTTCCAATGAATTGCATACAAACAAACTTAACTTATTAACTCAGTGGCACGTAGCAACTAGTAAAAGAGAGTATTTCTTATAAACATACCAGTACATTTTTTAATATATCTCAAAAAGTAGGAGGCATTCCACTCTGAAATTTTTAGGATGTTTAGAACACATATGTGGCATTTTATGCAAAAAATATAAAAATTTTAAAAAATGGGTTTTTTTCAAAAAATAAATTATAATTTTTTTTTTAAAAAAAAATTTTAAAAACTTAAAAAAAATAAATAAAAATAAATTTCTTAAACCTAAAAACTTCACTAATCCCACGCAAAAAGAATTTTTTCAATATCTTGCTCACAACAAAAGTTATGAAATTTTAAGTGTAGTGCCTACCCTGCAATTTTCAGTATTTCTAAGCTGCAGGGTTGCCACAGTTTTCGAAAACAAAAAAATTAAAAATCGCGTTGTGAACATACATACACTACTACACACATTCACCAAGTTTTATCAAAATCGGACACTACCGAAAATATGTTCGTTGAAATAAAATGGAATTGCTCAATACCAACATTTTCTACTTATATGATAAGATTTATATAAAGTAATTTTTTATACCCTTCACCAAAAATGGTAAGGGTATTTATAGGTTTGTCATTACGTGTGTAATTTCCACAATATTTATATGAGGTCCGTATAGTATATATATTCTGGATCCTTATAGATAAAAAAGTTAACTGTCTGTCCGTCTGTCGGCCGGTCCTACTGTCCGTCTGTCTGTACGTGAAATCCATTTTCTGAAGACACTAGAAGAGCTAGAGAATTGTTTCTTAAAGTAAAATGTAGGGATTTTTCTAAGGATGCTTCGTATTGAAAATCAGCAAAAATAAAAATATCGATTCTGAAATGGATATATATACAAATAAATGAAGAAATAAATTTATAAATACACTAGGTGCCTCAGTAGTATTGAATACGGGGTTAAGCGCATTGAATATGTGTCAGAGACAATAATTCAACACACGACCCATCGTGCTACTGAGGCTTGGTAGTTCTTTGTGTATATTACCTTAATAATAACTCAACGTATTTTTTCGTACAACCCCCTTTTTGTCACACATCTAAGCATGTGTGTATAAAAATACAAGGCATTTGCTTTTGAAAGATCAGCAGACTCAAATCGTTATTTGCTTTTACATACCAAGCAATATTCTACACACATAAAAAATTTCAATTTTTTTTTTCACCAAAGCACATTATAAACATAAATATGTATGTATGCACACAAACACTATACATACGTACCAGACAAGTAAACTCTGTGGAAAAAAATTTCACACACTGATGATTACAAATATACTCTGATGTATTTATATGTACTTATGTATGTTAAAAATGCTTTTGTATTTATCTTTTAAAATGTTGTATATTTGTCAATTTGTTTTTCATTTTAAAAATTGAAATATATGCATGTACATATGTAGGCTTGAAACTATATTTGAAAATAATAAACAGGTTATTTTATACATATATATATACATATATATATACATATGTATATACATAATTGAAATGAGCCGTCGCTAAAAAGTATTTTGTCACCAGTAAAATAACTTTTCCTTTTATGAGGTGTTTTTTGATACATATGTATGTATGTACAGACATAAGTACTTATGTAATAGGTCAATAACGAAGAATAAATAACTTACATAATTACTATTTGAAATAGCCCTACGTTAGAACAATGAATATTGTTTTAGCCTTCTCGAAATCGATAAACTGATACGTTCTGTTAGGCTGATTGGATAATCTAAGTAAGTACATATGTATGTACCTAATATGTATAATAGCTACATACATATGTATGTACATATGTATGTGTTTTGAAAAACCCCCTAGTAATTTGAATTTTCATCTAAGCAAGTAGGTATGTACTAAGCTTTAAGCTAACTCAAAATAGTGTTGACTTTTCAAATATCAAATTATTACCTACAGTTAAAATAATAGGTAATTATTTGTGTAACAAATAACAATATACATAATTATGTATGTAGGTACCTACATAGCAATTACATATATCAATATGTATAACAATATCAACTTTAAATCCGTGCTGAAATGAAAGTAACAAGCCAACATATGTAAGTATGTACATATGTATGTATATAAAAATGTGCGTATAAATATAAAACAAAGTTACCCATCAAACCAAAAACTTCGATTTTGTAACGAATTCGAAAGTTTCGATTTGTAAAAAAATGTCTTAACAATGTCGTTTAGACTATTCTTAATGTTTTCGTAATCATTTTTAATTGACTAAAGATCTGCACGTGATAAAACACTATTTATCTTGTAAATTTTATTAAATTTTTCTTGTTAATTATATTTATCTTTGACGCCCTATGTTCTTCGTGAACATTCTATTTAAATATTTTATGCTACAATTTGTATTTATATTATATTTAATTAAATAAAGGACATATATATATATATATATATACATATATATATATATATTTATCTATTGAACTAAAAATAATACAGTATTTTTCGGTTAATTGACCCTACGGTTAATTGGTTTCCACGCTTAATTGAACCACATGATCGGGCAAAAAAATATTGTATACGAAAACACATGTAAATTTCCTCGGATAATTGAACTCGGTTAATTGATTTTCGCGCTTAATTGGTTCCAAATTCATGTCATCAAAAATAAATTTCCTCTTACTTTTACCCGGTTAATTGCATTATTATTGAAAAATAATCTGGCATTTTTGCACATATGTACATATTTGACATCATTTGTGAAAAAATTTGTGTTTAAGTTTATGTTTTTTTTGTAAAACCAATATATGAATTGTTTTTTATTTAGTTTATAAATTTTATTTTTTTGTAAAACTCATGTGCACACAAATAGTGCATTTAATATTACATATGTACCTACAATAATAAATACCTGCGATACACATATATGTACATTTTTTTCTGTTACTTGCCTTTTTTTTGTTTAAGGTAAAAAAAAAAATTATTTTGAAAAACTTAAAGTGCACATATGCGATTTCTTTTAATTCATTAGTATGTAGTTGCAACTATGCGTGATTTCTGTAATTGAACAAATTGTTCAATTAAACGGGATTCTTGTAATTGAACGAATTGTTCAATTAAGCGGGTATCGGCTAATTGGTTCCCCGGTTAATTGAACAAAAAGTTGTGCAAATTTTGATGTGCAATTAACCGAAAAAGACTGTATTAACGAATTTTACCTAATTTTGCAATACTTACTTAATAATTAAATTTTTTAAAAAAATGTTTCTCTTCACAAACTCAATTTAAAACTTGTAAACATCAAATAGGTATAACTTCAGACATAATACAGAAATGTCATACAATAGAAAAAATAAATATTTTGTATTATTGCCCATGCGCCCAACCATACGTACAAATATATATTATATAATTATTTGTATGTATATATATATGTATGTATGCCTGAATGTTTTCATAAAAAGGGCATACCCTGCAGTTTTAAAAGTAGAATTTTAATCGAAATCGTTAAGTATTTCCCTAACGAAAATCCGACTAAATACTACAGTGGCCACAAGTAATGCAAGAGTTCGCCTTTGAATCTCTCACACATATACATGTAAAAAAAGTGTTTTTAAAGGTAAAATGAGCAGAAGTCAACTAAAACGTTGCATAAACAAAGAAAAAGAACAATTAATTGAATATTTTATAACTATTGAAAAAGAAATTTGATGAATAAACAAATATCAAAAAAAATTTAAATTTCTGTAGTATTTTCATTTATGAAATATCATTGTTGATCTAACTGGTACATTTTGACTAGAGAAATAGTTGGGAGTTGCTCACCAGTGATCTCATCGGTCTGATCGTGTCAAGTGATTACCGTCAATGTCATCCGTATGTTAAAATCGTCAGTCGAGTGCATTGCTAGTTGTTAGGCTGGTAGTTAGTGGAAATGGCTGGTAGCTCGCGAAATAGCTAGACATTCGCTAGCTACGCCGACTGCAGGGTATTTAAAATACTTGCAAACAATAATATTTATACACACAGAAGCAGAATTACATATATATGTATGTAAGTATTTGTGTTTGAAAATGTTAATGTTTGTTGAATTTTAAAGTTCTAACTAAGCTTGATGTTGATCTGATACATACATATATTTGAGCTCTCCATGAATAAATAATAAAAGCTGTCGATGGATGTTGAAAAAATTTTCAAATTTTTAAAAATTTTTTTTATGTATGTACCTACGTACTAGTAATGTTACGAATACTTGTATTCGATTTTTCGACTATTTGCTTATTTTAATATACTTTTATTCGTATTCGACAAGTAAGTATTTTGTTACATACCTACCAGAAATTAAACATTTTTCCTTTTATGGGATGTTTGTTTCATATAAATTAGATTATTTCTAAACAAAATATGTTTCAATCAGCAGGTTTTCTTTTAAGCAAATGCAAGCAAGTGCTTTGAGATTGATCAAAAATAATAAATAACAATTTTTATTTTCAATTAAGCGATTTTTACATATAAACAGTGCGTTCTTATCCGAATTCGACTTTATACACATATATTTACCGTGTAGTACCTACACCATACCATAGCGTTTTAATTTACTTTAGCAAAAATAAAATTTCGGTTCTGAGTTTTGATTACATATATACAATTTTATAAACCTTTCAAAAATAAATTTAAAATAAATACTCATGTGCTCCAGTATTGAACTGAGGAGTCGCTCACTATACTTCTACCCACTAACCATTGTGCTACAGAGGCTTGTTAGTGTTGAATGTATATTAACTTTCCCAGATTGATGACTAAGTATGTAGATGATCTGTTTTGCATTATTCCTGAATGTGAAATTGATAAGGTGCTTTTGACATTTAATGAATTTAATTCTAATATTAAATTTACTGTTGAAAAGGAATATAACTCAAGGATCAATTATCTAGATACTAGTATTATTAGAAAAGATAATAGATTATTGATAGATTGGTACCAGAAACCAACAGCATCGGGAAGGTTAATTAATTACTATTCTAAACATAGCAAACATATTATTATTAATACAGCTAGAAATTTCATAGAAAGAGTTTTAACTATAAGTGACAAACAGTTTCACAACAAGAATGAGAGGAAGATAAGAAGTATTTTGAGAGAGAATGATTACCCCAGTTCTTTAATTAATAAATTAATATATAGACACAAACATAAAATAATTAATAATATAGATAGTATTACAGAACAGAGAATATACAAGTCCTTAACGTATATTCCTGAGATTTCAGAGAGATTGACAAAATCAAAGATATTTGATACGAACAAATATAGAATAGCTCATAGAACCTATAACACATTAAATAAATTATTTAGTAGAACTAAGGACAAAATTGATAAATGGGATAGATCGAATGTAGTTTACAAAATACCTTGCAGGGGAAATGATGGAGAGAATTGTAACATGGTATATGTAGGTACTACCAAAAATAAATTAAAAACGAGAATAGCAGGTCATAAGTCAGATCAGAAATATAGGCATATCAATTCACAGAAGACAGCGTTGTCATCTCATTGTTCCAGATTAGTTCACTTTCCTAACTTTGAAAATGTTTCAATTCTGAATACAGAAAATAATTATAAACAGCGTTTGATGTTAGAAATGTTTTGAGATAATTAATACACCAGCAACACAAAGAATAAATTTCAAAGTAGATACAGAAAATTTAGCACAGAATTATAGATATTTAGTTAGTAAAAATCTAAATGTTAAATGATTGTTTCTTGTTTCACTATGAATTTTTGTTACTTTGTTTAATTACATATCTAATTATATTATGGTCCCACAGGAAAATAATCACATTATTGCTTCTTGGTTTTACCCCAATAATAACTTAATTTCCTGTAGGAATTTTATTATTCTTAACTTTTATAAAGCTTATAAAAATTTGAAAATAATTTTTGATGTTTATATTTAAAAAACAGCCTAGATACATACTACACATTTTAATGTTAATTGTTTTGATATATTGAATTCAATGTTAAATTTTTTTAAATACTATTTTTATAACATAACATTTTTAATAATTTTTTCTATGTTAAAAAACAACCTGGATACATACTATACATTTTAATGTTAATTTTGTTGATATATTAAATTCAATGTTAATTTTTTAAAAAAACTATTTTTATAACATAACATTTTTAATAATTTTTTCTATGTTAAAAAATTTTATATCTATCCAATACTTAACTCATTTTCAATAATTTTTTTATGTTAAAATTTGGAAACAATTTTTGTGATATTTCATACAAAAACCTTTTTATATACTGTAGTTAAATTTTCCTAGACTTTTTCCATAAAAAATTATTGAAAAAATTTTATGACACCCAATACACAAATCAATATTAAAATTTCAAATAATTTATAAAATTTCCTGAAGATGCTAACAAATTGTTAGCGAAATATCGAAAATAAATATAAACAACAATATATATGTATATATTAAAATAAAAAGACCTATAGCTTAAATAAACATTCTAATAAATATAAAGAAAAGGTCAAATAAAATAGAATATAAATACAAATAAGTGAAAAACATAACAAGAAACTTAAATTTAAACAAACTTTTTAAAGTGTTTATTTATTTAAAATAAGCAAGATTTGTACTTCAGAAAAATATGTAATTGTTTTACAAAATTTTTCTTTTAAATCAAAAAATCAATAGATTTACAATTCACAGTATTGAGATTAGAAATTATATACGAATTTTCAATTCATATCTTTGGCAGACCATAAATAATGGGCAACATTTTGATTTTTGCACAACTGTTTCGATTGGATAATATTGTTAATAGTTTTAAAATCAAGACTATTACGAAATTTGGCTTTGTTTAAATTAAGCTGTGAAAACATTCTTTCGGCTGCAGCAGAACTATGTGGCAATGATAATAAATTTTGTACAAAATAAAAAAGTTGTTCGAAAGTTTTTTCGTTCATCCCATTTTTGCTTTGAAAGTTGTCAGGTCTAGATAGATGTGAATCATTGAATATTTTTTGATAACACAGAGCAGATCATTTAGTAGTACGGAGAGGTGTTGACAGTGTTGGGACCCAATCGTACTATGAACAGGTAATTAAAAATTTTAAAAATTGCTTCAAAGTTTAACAAGTTATATATATAGTTAAAAAATATTCAAACGAAAAACAGTAAGCAAAATGAAAAAATATTCCCATCTCATATTGAAAAATAAAATTACCAATTTTGGTTAGAAATAACAAAAACCGGCAGCTCTGATACCAAGCACTGTTCTACACACATAAAAAATTTCAATTTCTTTTCACCAAAGCACGTTATAAACATAAATATGTATGTATGCACACACATCGTTTTTAGAACACTATACGTACTAGACAAGTAAACTCTGTGGAAAAAATGTCGCACACTGATGATTACAAATATACTCTAATGTATTTATATGTATGTATGTATGTTAAAAACGCTTTTGTATTTATCTTTTAAAATGTTGTATATTTGTCAATTTGTTTTTCATTTTAAAAATTGAAATATATGTATGTACATATGTAGGCTTGAAACTATATTTGAAAATAATAAACAGGTTATTTTATACATATGTATATATATACATATACATATATATATACATATGTATATACATAATTGAAATGAGCCGTCGCTAAAAAGTATTTTGTCACCAGTAAAATAACTTTTCCTTTTATGAGGTGTTTTTTGATACATATGTATGTATGTACAGACATAAGTACTTATGTAATAGGTCAATAACGAAGAATAAATAACTTACATAATTACTATTTGAAATAGCCCTACGTTAGAACAATGAATATTGTTTTAGCCTTCTCGAAATCGATAAACTGATACGTTCTGTTAGGCTGATTGGATAATATAAGTACATACATACATACATATGTACATTTGTACCTAATGTGTATAATAGCTACATATTTCTACATATTTCATTTACAAATATTTCTCGAATAATTTGCACAGAGTAGGTACATTTTCCAAAAAAAAAAAAAAAAATCATAAAAAAGTATTTATCTTTTCAATTAGTATTTTTTTTATTGTTTATTGGGAGGAATTATCTATTCTATTCTGCCCATTGGAGAACTCTGTCACATAAGTATATAGCTCTGAAGAAAATATGAAAGTGTGTCCAAGTATGCAGTTTTAACTTACTTTTTATACCTATTGTTTGAAATATTATATTTATATAACAAAGGATATACAGGCTTATTATATTCTGCGAATCACATACATATATGTATATGCATTGGTGAAGGGTATATAAGATTCGGCACAGCCGAATATAGCACTCTTACTTGTCTTTTTTGGCTTTTAGTGTATTTCTAACTTTTTCACCTGACAGTAAAAAACCCCATTCTTGAAAATTGTTTAACGTTTCATTTAAAACATAGCACGACTAGTACTACAAACATCCAAAGTAACATGTATTGGTTGATATAAAGTACTCGCTTTGTTTTAAATCATACAAACAAATTTAACACATTTTTTACGTATGCAAAAATATGTTCGATTAATTGACATAAATTAATCGATTTATTCGTTATTCGAAATTCGGCATTTTAAAATTATTCGAACAAGAATTTAGTTTTGTTTGATAGATTAATCGAATTATTCTTAATCGGTTGACAACTCTAATATATACCTACATAAAATAAATTTCATGAGTTAAATAACAATGCAATAAAATTATTTTTATTTTTAAAACTATTTCTTAATATATTTTTAAAAATACAAATGTCAACTTATTAAACTATTAAAGTAGGGTGACAGTTAAAGTATATACTAAAGGTGAGCGCAAGATGTTAAAAAGTGTACATTATTGCATATTTTTGAAGCGCAAATATTGATTGTATTTGTATGGGAATATGACTAAACAGTAAATACAGAGAACAAGAGAGCAAACAACGCAAAAATCATTGCACCTCATTTGAGTGGTCAGTTTTATCAAGTGTGCAAGAAATATGTTGTGCACTTCATATTGTTCAATAGTTCATTTTAATTAAACTTTTTTGAGAGTAAAATCTTTTATTTTTTAGAGAAAAATTTAAATTAGATTATTTTTATTCATTAATAAACGTAAAAAAATTCAAGCTACTACAGTTTCCTATTAAAGTTAAAAATGAAAACATAAAAATAAAATAAATATGATTTTCGCAACAAAAATATATTAACTCAATTTTTGTTAGTTTAAAATTAATTTTTTAAATTTATCATATGAATTTTCTCCTAATTCTACCAAAAAATGTTAAATTGGTAAATAATTTTATCTAAGGTGCGATATACATATGTAAGTATGTATGTATGTACATATGCATTTACTTATTATAATAATTAATACTTACATCTATATCCATAATGAAATAAAAATATACATACATGTACTTTCTAAATTAATTTTTTCTAATTTCAACCACTCAACGCGCGAATTAATATAAAATAACTAAAATGCAAACTACAAACCGTTGCTTTTAACATCATTCATTTACAAACATGTTGTCTCCTATGACAGTATTTCATATCAAGAGACACTATTGAAACATAAAATTCAGTACTGAAATTTGATTTTAAGCAACAATAAATATTGCATTGGTTGGAAGAAGAATAAATGCTATTGTATGTTTATAATTTAAGAGAACAGCAATATTTGTGTACTCATGAAATCAAGTGCAAAAAAAAGAGAACAATTCATCATTGAACATTATGAAGTTAGGCCAACAAGACGTTTTATGCTCACGTTTAGTATATACTTATGTACATATTAGTGATGTTACGAATATCAATTTTTAGTATTCGCGAATACGAATACGAATATTTGAAACAATATTCACCGAATACAAATACTACTTTTAAGATTTAGAGCCACATAATATATCAAATTTAATTCGAAAAAATCCCTCCCTTTGCGTCACTAACAATAAATTGAAAAAAAAAAACTGTGACACTACTTTAGGTATATATGTATCATTATTATGACATTGAGTAGGCGAATTGGAAGACCACTACTCAACATTTTTAAATTATTTTACCTACATATGTACATACATACTTTGAGATTTCGTTTTGCTTACTCTGCTTGCGCTTTTATTTAGTTTCAGTGTTGTTTGCGAGAACATATTTTCGCAGATTTATCGTTCATGAGCTTTGCATATGGCCTCATGCATTTAATGGTATGTAATTTATTTAAATTAATTAATAAAAACAAATTGTATATAAATAGAAAATTTTGTTTGTTTCTGGGTTACCTATTGTAATTTTTATTCTACACTTTCATTCCATTATCTTCTAAAATCCCCAAATTTGTTTTTTGAAAACAAATTCAAATATACGAAGAATATTGACTTTGTTAGAAATTTATATTGTTTACTAAAATAATATTTTTTAGTCATTAGAAAATATCTATCAATTAGGGTTAACTCAATACATACAATTTACATATATCTAAATACTTAGGGCTTCGAAATCTTAAAAAAAAAAACATTTTGATATAGAAATTTAAAAGATTGAGTATCCGATTAAATATACATACATATGTATGTATCTATATATATAAAAGAAAGTCGTGTTAGTTACTTCGCTTATAACTCAAGAACGGCTGAACCGATTTAGCTGAAAATTGGCAGGGAGGTAGTTTAGAGCCAGGAATAGGCTATAGGATACTTATGGGCGGGATTGGACAAAGGGGCGTGGTACCTCTCATACAAACCACAAATTAAAAATCTATTATTTCTGCTCCTGATAACGGTATTTAAACAAAATTTGGTATGTCGGTTTGGTGTAAATTTCTTAAGTGCTGCTGAAAATTTGGGCGGGATTGGACAAAGGGGCGTGGTACCTCTCATACAAACCACAAATTAAAAATCTATTATTTCTGCTCCTGATAACGGTATTTAAACAAAATTTGGTATGTCGGTTTGGTGTAAATTTTTTAAGTGCTGCTGCAAATATGGGTGGGATTGGACAAAGGGGCGTGGTACCTCTCATACAAACCACAAATTAAAAATCTATTATTTCTGCTCCTGATAACGGTATTTGAACAAAATTTGGTACGTCGGTTTAGTGTGCATTTTTTAAGTGCTGCTGCAAATATGGGTGGGATTGGACAAAGGGGCGTGGTACTTCTCATACAAACCACAAATTAAAAATCTATTATTTCTGCTCCTGATAACGGTATTTGAACAAAATTTGATACGTCGGTTTGGTGTGCATTTTTTAAGTGCTGCTGCAAATATGGGTGGGATTGGACAAAGGGGCGTGGTACTTCTCATACAAACCACAAATTAAAAATCTATTATTTCTGCTCCTGATAACGGTATTTGAACAAAATTTGGTACGTCGGTTTAGTGTGCATTTTTTAAGTGCTGCTGCAAATATGGGTGGGATTGGACAAAGGGGCGTGGTACCTCTCATACAAACCACAAATTAAAAATCTATTATTTCTGCTCCTGATAACGGTATTTAAACAAAATTTGGTATGTCGGTTTGGTGTAAATTTTTTAAGTGCTGCGGCAAATATGGGTGGGATTGGACAAAGGGGCGTGGTACCTCTCATACAAACCACAAATTAAAAATCTATTATTTCTGCTCCTGATAACGGTATTTGAACAAAATTTGGTACGTCGGTTTGGTGTGCATTTTTTAAGTGCTGCTGCAAATATGGGTGGGATTGGACAAAGGGGCGTGGTACCTCTCATAAAAACCACAAATTAAAAATCTATTATTGATAACGGTATTTGAACAAAATTTGGTACGTCGGTTTGGTGTGCATTTTTTAAGTGCTGCTGCAAATATGAACGGGATTGGACAAAGGGTTGTGGTACCTCTCATACAAACCACAAATTAAAAATCTATTATTTCTGCTCCTGATAACGGTATTTGAACACAATTTGGTACGTCGGTTTGGTGTGCATTTTTTAAGTGCTGCTGCAAATATGAACGGGATTGGACAAAGGGGTGTGGTACCTCTCATACAAACCACAAATTAAAAATCTATTATTTCTGCTCCTGATAACGGTATTTGAACAAAATTTGGTAAGTCGGTTTGGTGTGCATTTTTTAAGTGCTGCTGCAAATATGGGTGGGATTGGACAAAGGGGCGTGGTACCTCTCATACAAACCACAAATTAAAAATCTATTATTTCTGCTCCTGATAACGGTATTTGAACAAAATTTGGTAAGTCGGTTTGGTATGCATTTTTTTAGTGCTGCTGCAAATATGGGAGGGATTTGACAAAGGGGCGTGGCACCTCTCATACAAACCACAAATTAAAAATCTATTATTTCTGCTCCTGATAACGGTATTTGAACAAAATTTGGTACGTCGGTTTGGTGTGCATTTTTTAAGTGCTGCTGCAAATATGAACGGGATTGGACAAAGGGGTGTGGTACCTCTCATACAAACTACAAATTAAAAATCTATTATTTCTGCTCCTGATAACGGTATTTGAACAAAATTTGGTACGTCGGTTTGGTGTGCATTTTTTTAGTGCTGCTGCAAATATGGGCGGGATTGGACAAAGAGGCGTGGCACCACCCATATAACCCAAAAATTTAAATCGCCATATTTTGGGCATTTTTTGACCTACGTCGATGATATTTGGTACATATGGTATTGCCATAATTTGGAATACGTACCGGGAGAAAAGTGGATGGGACCACGCTTCTTTTTATTAAAATTAAAAATCGTAATATAGTCTTAACTACTGGACCGATCGTCACAATAGGATATATAAATACTTTTAATTTTATTTTATTACGAGGGGGGTAGCGAAGTACACCGGGATCAGCTAGTTTTTTATATAAGATAGATATGATAGATATGTATATGCCAAAAACTATATATTTTTTATGCAATAGCATTCAAAATATTTCCAAATTTACTCGACGCAAATTTTTCAAAGGATATACTTAGGTATTTAGGTTATAACATTTTGAGGCTAGCTAAAGCATTCATTAAAAATCAATATACATACATATGTAAATTTGATTTGTTTTCCAAAAAAAATTTAATGGACATTGCGTTTTAAAACATGTACATATTTCATAATTATTTTACTTTTTATGAACATTGCAAAAGTTGTATGTACAGAGTACAACTACAAAAAAAATTCCCAGTTTTTGGATATGGCCTTATAGATGGGAACATTAATACCTACATACATATGTACATACATATACTATAATTTGATATCTCTATTTCTCACTTTCTTTACAAAACAAATTTGATGTTGCCGATATATTGGGCCATGCAACTAAAGCGGTGCCACAGGATCAAATAAATGATAGTAATCCGCAATTAAAAAATTTATGTAAGTATGTATATGAATGTTTGACCATGACTAATGCTTCCCTACTGCAAGTATTTAAGATTTCTTTTTCAATACAACATTTTTATTGTTCTGTATTGAAAAAGAAAAACAAACTCAGATTAATAATAATCTACCAATTTAGTTATATAAGTTGTATGTGTAAATATTGCAAAATAATAAACAAAAATTATTTAAAGAAGTTTTGTTTATAATGTTAACATCGAAATAAACTTGTTAAATTTTTCGTTATACCTACATACTTACATACATATATATGTACTAGTGATGTTACGAATACTCGTATTCGTATTCGACTATTCGCCTGTTTTAAGATATTCGTATTCGCCAAATTCAAGCGAATATTTTTCGAATAATTTTCCCATACATTTTCCCAAAAAAAAAATCATACAAAAGTTTAAAAAAAGTACATAAAATGTGAAAAAAATATATTAATTTTTATTAAAAAAAGCCCATTGTATTTCACGCAGAGTAAGAAAAACGAAATCTGAAAGTATGTAAGTAAAATAATTAAAAAAATGTTCTGTAGAGGTTTTCAAATTCGGCATCTTAATGCAATAATAATGTTAAATCACTAAATTTTTTTTTCATTTATAGTTACTAACGCAAAGGCAGGGATTTTTTCCAATTAAATTTGAAATATAGACCTCAAAAGAAATATTCGTATTCGTATTCGGCGAATACTGTTTTAAATATTCGTATTCGTATTCGCGAATACTAAAAATTGATATTCGTAACATCACTAGTATGTACATATTATCAACAAGTCTAGTTCAAAGTAAATTTATACCAAGTATATGCAAGTCTACAAAAACAAAAAACTTCATGTATTTTGTTTGTGTAAAAATAATGGCTGAATGTCACAAACAGATGAGAACAACATGAAGAAAACAAAAACAATTTGTAGAATTATGTATAACAAAGCATAACAAACCAAAATGGCGTACGAAAATTGTAAACAGCTTTTGACAGTCAGACATTACCAATAAACGAGAAAAAAATTAATTAGCTGCTTAGATGCATATACTTGGTATAAATTTACTTTGGTCTAGTTATGAAATTGCAAGCGGCAAACCTGATTCGTACCATCTTTCATTTTGTTATCGATGAGACCAGCAAACAAATTGAATAAACATACTAACATATGTTTTAAATTTTATTTATTTGTTGCGGGTTAGCAATATCTAAATATATATTTCGTTGGTAGCCATACCAACTCATCAGTAGATGTGTTACCCTTTATGTTTAAAAAGTTTTAAAGCTCATCTATTTATACAAAAACTCACAAATATATTTTTGTGAATTACAAAGCATAAAAACAGCTTTCAAAATTGTTTAAACACATACAACAAATAATTTTCCATTATGAATGTGTTTACTTTTCTACACCTATACAATTATAAATACTTTTAATGGCAACCAGCGGTTGTCTAATAAAACATAAAAACATTTTTTTTTATTATGATCTAACCGTTGTTGGCAGGGTTCCCATTTTTTTGCAATTAAAGTACATTGGTTGTTAAAGGTTAGGAAAAAAAGTACACAGTATAAAAATAAAGTACAATTTATTTTTCTTTATTGTTATATTTGAAAACGTATTTTTTTTATTG
Organism: Lypha dubia; assembly: GCA_947311025.1. Taxonomy (NCBI): domain Eukaryota; kingdom Metazoa; phylum Arthropoda; class Insecta; order Diptera; family Tachinidae; genus Lypha; species Lypha dubia. Next base: position 99,198,751 of record OX371260.1, on the reverse strand, counting down.
CTTTTCGCAAGTTTTATCAAATAATTATCATATTTAAATTAAAGTAAATAATTAATTCATTTTTTATCAGATTCAGAGACGCTTTGTTTCTTTCGTCTCGCCATTTGCTCTTCATTACAGAAAAAACCCTCTCTGTGAATGCTGACGTGGCAGGAATAAAAATTAAAAATGAAATTACTTTATACAAATTTGATAAATTATCAATAGTCTTATTAAATAATAGCTGCCATTTACTTGCTGTAGATAATTCCGCAAAACCTTCAGAACTGTATATCTGATCATAAATTTTCGTTTATGCTAACAATATTATCAAATTCAACTTTGCTTTTTAAATTTTCATTGCTAATTGTAAATAACCAGTTTGTATTTTTAAAATCAAACCATTTATTCAGGTACTCTAAGGCTTTATCGATAAATAATAAAAAATTCATGTGAATTTCCCTGGTCAGTTCCGGTGCAGACAAAAGGATAATTTTTTGGCTTGTTTCATATCCAAATTGCCATGACATAGTCTTAAGAAAGAATCACCACTGTAAGAAAACGTCAACAAATGACTAATATAACCCGAATATATTTTGAATTGTGGATAAATCAAATGATGCGAAATAAAGTATTTTGGTGTACTTTATTGTTTCTATAAAGTATAGAGTAAAATTAATCAAAAAATATACAATACTTTATTATAAAGTACGGGTGGCAAGCCTAGTTGTAATGCTTTTGAGGAACAAGTGCCGTATGTTTTGTCGTAAGGGTGTGCATTGATTTCAAAACACAAGATCTTTTTTTTTGGATTGTTAGAAGTGAATCAATGTGACGCTAATAGTTTGTATAAATTAATTGTAAATCAATATCAAAGAAATATTATAAATTACAAACAAAACATGATAGGCTTCGCAGCCGATGGAGCCCCAGCTATGTCCGGGAAAACACATTTAGTTGCAAAGCTACTCAAAAATTACATTTCTGAGCTGGTTGTTATTAAATTTACGTGCCATTCCTTGGCATTATGTTCCTGGTACGCTTGCCTTAAGTTTCCCTCTTCTGTAGAAACGTTAACTAGAAACATACATATAAGTATAATTATTTGTTAAACAGACAAAAAGATGCCATCAATTTAACGACCTTCAGAAATTGTTAGAATTGAAGCCAAAAAATTTTGTTCCGAAACATTTTTGAAACACGATTCACTCATTTCGAACAATTTGTCTGGAAAATCAAAGCTACCGTATGAAATACATGTGTTTTATTAATTTTTCAGGGACAGATGAATTAAATTTGGTGTTTTATTTGTCAAACGCAGTTATTTTTAACTGTTTAATAAGAAAATTACATGTTAAAAAAATTAATAAAAGTCAGTTAGTTTTTTTTACTAGCAATTGAGCTTTTCTTTATTTTTATTTCACTGGATATAAGTTACTATGCGCTTTTATTATACATACTTATAACATTATATGGCAGCTCGTTTCAACTATGGCTGAGAAAATAAAATAGGTGGCAGCTTATTTCAACTTTGTCCGGACAAAATTTACAATTAAACCAATTCAACCAAAAAATGTTCCGAACAAATTTTGTTCTCTTTTTCTCTCACTATCACAATCTGTGATGCCATTAGGATACGAAAGATACTTTTTTCCTATCTTTTAATCACCCCTATCGCGAAAAACTCTGCAGTTACACGTTCAAGAAGTTGCTTTCAACACATTTACTGTTTGTCGAAATTTACGCTGCAATTACACATGCAAGGGAACAAATGCACTTTAGTGAAGTTGGCCCAAACAAAATAAAAATTAGCCTATGTGATAGAAAATTGAAAAATAAGAAGAAAATATTAAATAAAAAAGTTGGCGGCAACCCATATTTTCCGAGTTATGGGCCTTTGAAGTTTTCATATAAAAAGGAACAACGAATACATTTCTTAATGAATTCGGTCAAACACAAAAACAATATTGTAAAAAATTAATAATAAGAAAAAATATTAAACAACAAAATGGTGGCGATCCTTATTTGAAGAGCTATGTACATTTGAAATTTTATATAAAACAGTGGTTATACACTATATTTCTCTGCATAGCCGGCCTTTGGCCGGGCTTAATGATTTTCTCCACCATGGTATTTCCTGACGCGGCGGTATATAGAATAGAGTTTCTGCATAGCCGGCCTCTGGCCGGGCTTAACGATTTTCTCCACCATGTTATTTCCCGACACGGCGGTATATAGAATAGATTTTCTGCATAGCCGGCCTCCGACCGGGCTTAATAATTTACACCCAAACAATAATATAGAAAATATAACATTTATGGCAGCAGATTGTTCGCTGGAAAAAGTCTGACAGCAATTCACACTAATTTATTATATTTTAATATAACTAGGTACAATAAAAACAATATTTTTTTAAAATATCACTTAAATCTTTGGTATTTTAACAAATCCATTAAAATCTAGTCAAAAGCTTTCAAACGAAACCGAAATTGGCCTTATACGTTGAAAAATGCAAAGGAAAATCGCACATATATATGAAAACTTCAAAAGCCCATAACTCGGAAAATATGGGTTGCCGCCAACTTTTTTATTTAATATTTTCTTCTTATTTTCAATTTTTTATCACATAGGCTAATTTTTATTTTGTTTGGGCCAACTTCACTAAAGTGCATTTAAGCCCATGCAAGTAGTGGCATGCCATTGCTGTATACGTATTATCAACGAAAAAGTCGAATCTCTTGCAATTTGCTTTTGCGTTTACACATGCCATTGCCATTTAATTTTCATTGGGAAAAAATCCCCACACCTGGCTATATTGCATGCCATTTGATTTTCAAAATGTCGCCGAAGCGTTAACTTGAGTACATTCGTTTACTTGGGATTCACACGATCAAGTTTTGTTTCAAATTTTATTACTCTCTCATTTTTTTAGCAATACACTCATACTTTTAAAATATGATGGTAGCTTGCTTTCAAATTCTCTTTCAAATTATGCGTTTCAATTTGCTTTCAAGAAAGCAACTGATTGCCATTTTGATTATAAACTCTCGTTTGTTTTCATATACATACATTAGTACATTTATTCATTTTTTGTGTTCTTGACAGCACAGTCAAGCTTTCAATTTTTGTGAATTTTGAGGAGCAGTATGTGTAAATTTCTTGAAAGAGAATTGAAAGAAAACTTGAACGTGTGACTACAGTCCCAGCGGTAAAAATTGTCATTATTTAATCGCTGATGTAAGCAATATTTAGTAGCTATCAGTGATGATTCTGTCGCTTATATTACTACTTAAATTTAGCATAGGAGTGTCATAGGTCGTTTAATCGGTGCGCTTTCGCTTAAAGAGTAAGCAGCGATGTCAGTGATTCGCATTTCAATTGCGTTTACTTCATAAGCGAAGTCTTAAGCAACGTTAATGATACATTAATAAATCTTAGCAAGTTATGCTGTAATGCACGTTCATTACGGTTTAATTTGCATTTGTAAGCGAAGGCTAGAACATATGTAGTACCACTAATCCCAATGATTTTATATGTATGTAAATACCTTTTTAGAAATTTACTTGTGGTGTAAGCTTTATGTTCTGCGATCAACGATAAACTAACAAACAGAAAAAGAATTGAAACAATTTTTGTATTTTTTTTTTAATGCCACTATTACGGCATTTTTGTTTTTGCATTTTTTGTGTATTAAGAGTAGAAACATACATTAACCAACCCTTCGCTTATTTTGTAATAGAAGTTATAATGAGTGGATATTTTTTTGCATTTTTTGTGTACTAAAAGAAGACAAAAAAAATTCCTAAACATTTTTGCAAATATACTCAACTAACTCTTCGATTATATTGTAATTGAAGTTATAATGAGTGGAAAAAATTAATTAGATTACACATAGATAACATTTTAAGTACTTATATCGTTCGCTTAAAATGTCATCCTGATGTCATTGATTATTATCTAGGTAGTTCGTTCAATTTACCGCTGGGGTGTTACTTCTCAAATTAAAAAAAAAAATAACCAGAAAGAAAGAGAAGAGAACAGAGAGTTACCAAGTTTATCATATAGGCACATTTTTGGGGAAAGTGTTAACATTTATTCTTATTTGTATTATTATTATTATATTGTTATTAAATTATTAATGCGCTATAATTAACAATCATCCATTGTTTATGCGTATTTCAACAAATAAATCATAAAAATACATTTAAAAAATTAAAACTTCAATTAGAATTTTACAGCAATCCGGTAAAGTTGCATTAAATTTTGAACAGAGTAACATTGCTTATCGTTTTGACATTTAGTGGCATTCAAGTGTCAAATTTTCAGTGGCATGTAAAATCTGCTGCCACTGGAGCTGCCATTTCGAAAAATGTGTGTGTATTAGTAAAAAATCTTGAATGTATTGAGTTTTTCGAACTTTTAGTAATGTCCTGGTTGCAACGCGCAAATGACCGAGTAAAACTTGTAACCGGCAAACATAATCCTCAATAACTTTGAAGTTTTTTTTCTATTTTTTTTTAACTGTCATTGTTTGGTTTATTTTGTACTTTTTTCTACAGTTATTTGAGTTATATTATGGAATAATACAAGTCACCAATATACTGTCGATGATTAACGATGTGATTAAAATAAAGAAATAAATTTGGATTTTATTTTAAACAAATTGTTGAAATTCTTCAATTACGAATTTATTTTAAGGTCCAACTATAATGTGCTTAATGTAACTTAAGCTAGTGTCAAAACTCAACGAAAAGCATGTCAAATGCTTAAGTAAATTACTGAAGACTTTTAGGTGGCTATATTGTACTTATTGAGCTTAAAAACTTTCTACACTTAGTACTTTTGCAAAAACTATTTTCGTTTTTATTTCTTTAAAATGTAATATGTTTTACGAAATCTCATTTAATTTGTAAAAGTTATAAATATATTACCATAAACAAGTAAATCCATGTTTATCTTTTATTAATTTATAGAGTAAACGAAAACTAAAATAAAAAAGTACTAAAAAAAGCAACAGTGGTTGCATCTTTTAATTGTAAAAAATTGTATGTATCTATTATGTATATTGGAAAATTTTTATAATACAGCTGATGTGTCATTTGCTTAAGGAAGAGCGAAATTGACCGCACTTTCCTTAAGTAAATGACACTTGACGAAAAGTGTCTTAAGTACATTATAGTTATATACATTTGATTGTGTGTATTCGCACATTTGCTTAAGTTACATTAAGCACATTATAGTTGGGCCTTTAAACTCATTTTAGATACCTCAAAAAAATTCAGAAACAAGAGCTTTTGAGAGCTCTTCTTCATGAGCTCTTAAAGTCTACTTAAAGTCGACTTCTTAAGGAGGTCTTAAAGAAGTCATTCAGACGTAGGATCTGAAGTCCAAATCATAAATCTGAGCTCATAATGAATGACGTACATATGAGGTCATTTTGCTATCTGCGAAACTGAAAGTATGTTGTAAGTATGTATAAATGTTTTAATTTTTAAAATCCAGTTATAAGTAATATTATATTCTTAACTATATTTATTAAAAATCGTATGTTCTTGTAAAGGCCGTGCTTCGCTACCCTACACAATCATGCGATCTGCCAAATATGAGATGTGTACTGAAAAAGTATGGCAGTGTGGTGTGGTGAATTTGTAAGGGTTTATAATATTGAGGATTTGTAAGGTTTGTTAAAAAAAATGTTTAAGTATTATCTTAGCACTTCTGCCGATTCTACCGAGCATCAAAATGCCCCTTTTGAGAATGTGTAATAAAAAAACAATTCTTAGTTGTTAATCAAAACAAATTCTGAATTTTATTTACAAAATTAGTGGCTTATATACTAAAATTAATTCTAGTCAGCATAAGTTTGCAGTTCATGAATTCCCAAGAATTATGCTGACGCTTACACAATCAAAAATAAAAATATAAAATTGATTACGTCTACTTAACAATTAAAAGTTATTAATTTGTGTGTTATTGACTTCTGCACTGACAAGGTAAAGAATATTATATTTCAATACAGTGACGTGCAGAAGTGGACATACACTACACCCTTACCCTTTTTGGTTTTGGGTATTATTAAAAATAAAATGAACAAAAAATATACATAAGTATTAGAATAAAGATTCCTATTATCTAATTGTTTGTATTTATTATTGTATGTATTTACATATCTGTATGTTTACAAAAAAATTTTTTTTTGTATGATTTAAAATTTCTTAATCTCTAGTTATATTTATTTGAATGCTTATAAAATTCCTAAAGTATTTAAAATTTTAAAGTTATTAATATCTAATTATATTTATGTACTTATGTTTTAAATATTTTTTTTTTTTTATGATATAAACCTTTTTAAATTATTTTTGTGTATACTTTTAACTTTTGATTTATCTATTTCTATGGTTACATTTAAATCATCTATGTCTAGTATTTTATATGGACCTTTGTATGGGGGTTCTAGTTTTTTCCTATTCTTGGCTTTTACTAAAACTAGGTCTCCTATATTTAGTTCTATTTTATTCTGTTTCCTTTCAGAATCTAATTTTCTTTTATTTTTTACTTCTAAAATTATGTCTCTTGCTTTCTGTAATGAGTAGCGAAGTCTCATTTTAAGTTCACTTAAATAATTTTCAAGATTGTAAATTTTTTTAGGGACATATAATTCGTCACCTGGTAGTCTAGGAAGTTTTCCATATACTAGTTCAAATGGTGTGTAATTAGTATCTACGTTAGGGGTTGTGTTATAAGCGAAAGCAAAGTATGGTGTCCATTCGTGCCAATTGTTGTCTTCTACGAAGTTTAGGAAATATTCATTTAGAACACGGTGATTGCGTTCTAAAGTTCCTAAGGTTTCGTGATGGTATGGTGTTGAAAAATTTTGTTTTATTTTTAATAATGCACAAACCTCTCTCATAAGTTCATTAGTAAATTCTGTTCCTCGGTCCGTTTTGAGAACTTTAAATATACCGTACTTTAAAATTACTTGTTCCACAAGAGTCCTGGCTATTGTTTTTGAATCTTTTGATTCAATCGGACAAGCGATAACATATTTCGTCAGTTCGCATTGCATAGTGAGTATATATCTGAAGTTGCCTGACGGTCTTAGTGGTCCAACTGTGTCCATTACTACGATGTCGAAACTAGTTGATGGTGTATCAGTTATGTTAAAGGGTTCTTTTGTGTATCTCGTTAGTTTGTTCTTTTGGCATGAGTCGCATGTTCCTATATAGTTTTTAACCATTTTGTTCATATTTTTCCAAATAAATCGCTGTTTTAATTTTATTAATGTCTTTCTGACACCGAAATGTCCACTATGTGGTGAGTTATGGAATTCTTCTATTAGTCTGTATTGTTTTATATTATCATTTACTCTTTTTGGCATTTTGTATATAATTATATCGACGTCATTATTTTTTAATTTATTGTATTCTTCTTTCAATTTCTCTACCGGCATATATTTAAAAATTTCATCATTATCATATAGTACGTACTTTTTATTCTTCAATTTCTTTATTTTCAATAAAAGTTTCTCCATAAATTTTTCTGAAAACATTGGATTTTCGCTTCTATTGCATATCACACGTGTAATTTTATCATTATATTCATTCTGCAGATTATTATTATCATTATCATTATTTTCATATATAAATTTTATTCTTTGAAGCTTCTTTATATCATTCATTGATATACATTCCCACATATGAAGGTGATCAGTCTCCTGTTGAGATATGTAATTATTTTTCTTATTCTTAATTTCAATTTCATCGTTTTTCTTTTTAGTGTTTTTATTAAGCATGCTACGTGTTATTGCCAGAGTTTTTCTTTCTTTTTCATCAATACAGAGTGGAATCATTTCTTTCAATATGTTTGAATTTAATTCAATACGAGATAAAGCGTCTGCGTTAGTGTTATTTGCTCCCTTTTTATATATAATGTCAAAGTCATAATCTGATAGCTCAAGTCGAATTCTGGTCAGTTTTGAGGATGGATTCTTATGAGAAAATAGAGCAATGAGGGGTCTATGGTCTGTTACTACCGTGAATTTTCTGCCATATAGATATGGTCTAAAAAACTGTATGCCCCAATGAATTCCTAATAGTTCTTTCTCAATAACCGACTTATTTCTTTCGTGTTTATTTAAAGATTTGCTTGCATATGATATAGGCAAGTCGTTACCAATTTCGCCTTGTGAGAGTATTGCTCCTAAAGCTACGTTTGAGGCATCTGTGGTCAGTACAAACGGTTTCTCAAAATCAGGGTATTGTAATAGAGGTGGGTTCTTTAGTCTGTCTCTTAATGTGTCAAATGCTCTTTGGCAATCTTTTGTCCATTCGAATTTGACTTTTTTTTTCAATAAATTATTTAGACAATTTGCTATTTTAGCAAAATCCGGAATAAATCTTCTATAATAATTACAGAAGGCTATGAATCTTCTAACTTCGTCTGAATTTTTTGGAACGGGATACTGTTCAATAACCTTATATTTTGTTGGATCGGTTTTAATACCGTCTTTTGTAATAAGATGTCCTAAATATAGGACTTCTGGTTTTAAGAAGCAACATTTTTCTGCGTTTAATTTTAAATTGTAATGTTTTAGTCTTTCAAATACTCTTATGAGATTTTCGTTGTGGTGTTTAAGGCTGCATCCGAAAATAATTATATCGTCTACATATAGGAATGCTTTAGATTCCAAACCAGATAACGCTATGGTAAGCATTCTTTGAAAGCTGTTTGATGATATTTTAAGTCCAAAAGGTAGTCTATTGTACTGATAGTGACCGCTGTTAGTGGAAAATGCTGTAATTGGTCTTGACGCTGTATCTAGTTCTACCTGATGAAAAGAACTTGTCATATCAAGAGTTGAGAAAAATTTTGCTCGTCCTAGCCTGTCTAAAACATCTTCTAGTCTTGTTAGGGGGAATTTGTCGTTCACAACTTTATCATTTAGACGCCTGTAATCTACAACCAAACGCCATTTCTTTATTTCATCTTGTCCCTTTTTTGGAACCAATAACAAAGGGGAGTTGTATGGGCTAATTGAATGCTCTATTATATTTTCTTGTAATAGTTTTTGTACTTGTCTGTCTATTTCAGTCAATTGTGTTTGTGGTAACCGATAATTTTTTATGTATACCGGGGTGTTATCATTTAGCTCTATGGTTTGTTTGTAGAAATTGGTAGTTGTTAAGGGTTCTCCTTCTAGATGAAAAATTTTTTGATATTGTTTTAATATGTTGTATAATGCTTTCTGTTTCTCGTCGTCAAAATCTTTGAATTTGATTGTTTCTAGTAACTTCCGAAATCTTGTTTCTGAATAATATTCGTCATCCTGGTGAGTGGTTTTATAGATGTTATAATATTGTAAAGGTATTGCAGATAGTTTAAGTTGTGATAATCGTATGGGTGTTTCTAATGTATTTAGAATCTTAATGTGACGATTACCATTTTTTGGTATTATCGTATTTGCAACGAAAATTCCGTGTTCTATTTCTTTATTACATATGACACTATCTTCACCTATTTCAATATTGATTTTTACTATTTTTTCACTTCTTGGGGGTATAATAATACTTCTTACTTGTTTGGCATTAGTTTCTATAGGAATTGTGATAATATCTTCATTTATATAAACACTGATGGTTTGTGTGTCATAATTTATTATGCAATTGTATTTATAAAAAAAATCCATTCCCAAAATTCCGTCTGTGTTTATCGGAAAGTCGCTGTTTACCAGATAGAATTTATGTTTCAAGTATTGTTCTCCAAGTGCTACTTCTAATTCAGTCGATCCGAGAGTTTCTGTATGGTATTTGGTTATGCCATTCAACCTAAAAATATCTTGTTCAAATACATTATATCCGTGTATAACATTTTCCTTGTAAAGAGATATATCAGAGCCAGTATCTATCAAAAAAGTCAATTTATAAGTCAGGTTTTTGATAGATAAATATATAAAGTTCGACGTGTTGGGATTTATTGTGTGAATCTGTAATTTTCCCCTTCCAGAGATTCGTTCTGAATCTCCAGGGTTTCTCCGTTTCCCTGTCGATGTATTGTGCGTACGTTTGGGTGGTTATTCCTTTGATTGGTATGGTTGTTATTGTTATAGTTATTTCTATTATTTCTGTTGTAAGCATTATTTGTGTTATATCTACTGTTGGTATTAGTTCTATTCCTATTATAATTGTTAAAATTTCTACTGTTATTGCTGTTGTTATAGTTATTGTTGTGGTTTCTATTATTTCTTGTTGTCTTTCTTGAATGTTGTATCTATTATTGTTATCGTTGTAATTGTTATTGTTCCTACTGTATTGGCCATAAAAATTGTTTTGTCTTGAATATTTGTTGTTCCGAAATTCTATATTGTTTTTGTTATTTCTATTTATTTGTAGGGTTTTAAATGTATCTGATAGGTGTAATGATCTTTCTTGTGTGATAGCAATATCATAAGCCTGCGATAAAGTCTTTGGTTGGGCTGCTATAACTGCTATTCGTATATTTTCATACAGACCTTCCTGAAAGATTTCCAGTGCTAATTTTTCGTTCATTTGTTTTATTGTAGCGCGGGGTATTTCGTTTGTATTGTGTCCTAGTTCTGAAATTTGTGCTAACGTCAAGTCTGCAATTAATGAAGTTATTTTTTCTTTATAATTTAGTACGTTACCCTTCTGCCTAGTATTCTTCAGTTCAAAATAAATGCTACTTGCTGTCCTTGTAGATTTGAAATTTTTAGTCAGTGAAGTTCTTAATTCGCTCAATGTTGTCGGTGTTTGTTCTATTGTTAAAATATCTCTCACTCTATCATTCAGTTTCATTGCTATTACATATTTTATCAAATGTTTTTTTTCTTGTTCATTTAATTCATCGTAGACTAGTTCAACCATCGATAGGAATGTTTCAATGTGTTTTGCCTTTCCGTCAAATGTCGGAATTGTATCCGAAGCCTGTTTACCGTTGAAATTAGACATGGTCCTAGCTTCTACTGTTTCCTCATTAGACATGGTTCCTAATTCTAACGTTTCTTCTCTAAAGAACTCTTTACTATTTCTTATAATAGTATCAAGTGCTGTCTGCTTTAATTCTTTAAATTGATTAATTTTTTCTTCTCTCGCTATTTTTGGTAAAGTTGTAATTAATTTACCGTATTTTTTACTAAGTTGTTTAATTAATATTATTTTTTGGATAACAGTTTCTTTAGTGTATTTTCTACTACGTGATTTTTTTGCATTTGTAATTATTTTTTGCAACTCTCTGTTTATTTCTTCCATCTACAATAAGTATTTATTTTATTTTATATACATATATGTTATACCTTTTATTTCTTTCATCTACAATAAGTTTGTAATTTATTTTTCCTTATACTATACATTTTGTACTCTATTGCTAATAATTTCTCTTTTGATATAATTTCTTGTAAATTTCCATAATCCAAATACAATTAAAATAATTAAAAGTACTATTATTACTTCCTGGCTTATTGTAATTTTGTTGTCATTTATGGCGTATGCATTTGCATTGCCTTCTATTTTTGCATCATTTATTCCCATGGTTTGGTCTATATTTCGTAGAATTATATCGAGTCTATCTTCTTCCGTAAGTTCAAAATTGTTCATTAGTTAAAGTTTTTCCATCCTACTTTCTTTAGCTCTATTAGTTCTTTTGGGTACCTTGGCTGATGTCTATGACTCTTTGCAGGTCTCGGCAAGCTGCTTCAAATTTTCGTTTTTTTCCTCCTCTCTTATTTGTTATTGTGTATTTTGTTTCGGTTACTCTGGGGTTTCTGTTCTTTTCTTGCCTTGCCTTATACTGCTCGATGGTAATCCGTTTGGGGCCTGCTTCCTTTGGTGTTGGTATGTAAACCGGTGGTTGTTGTTGAGTGTTTTCCAAGGCAACTGGGACGTATTCTTGTGACTCGTTCACCAATTCTTCGTATTTTTTAAAAAGTGCATCTATTTCTTCCTTAGTACTCATTGAAATTACAGGATCAGCTTTTAAAACTTTTTTTTTTATAATTGTCTTAAAGGTTTAAATAATATTTTATAAAAATATTTTGCATGTACAAGAATTTCCGTTTTGAACAATAATAATTTTAAAATTTTCTTTTTCTTTGCAAATGTTTTTTTTTTGTTCTCCCCGTATAAAGGATTTGATCGTTAAAATTTAATGGCCAGTGGCGCCAAAACGCAGGATCGCCATGTGGTGAATTTGTAAGGGTTTATAATATTGAGGATTTGTAAGGTTTGTTAAAAAAAATGTTTAAGTATTATCTTAGCACTTCTGCCGATTCTACCGAGCATCAAAATGCCCCTTTTGAGAATGTGTAATAAAAAAAACAATTCTTAGTTGTTAATCAAAACAAATTCTGAATTTTATTTACAAAATTAGTGGCTTATATACTAAAATTAATTCTAGTCAGCATAAGTTTGCAGTTCATGAATTCCCACGAATTATGCTGACGCTTACACAATCAAAAATAAAAATATAAAATTGATTACGTCTACTTAACAATTAAAAGTTATTAATTTGTGTGTTATTGACTTCTGCACTGACAAGGTAAAGAATATTATATTTCAATACAGTGACGTGCAGAAGTGGACATACACTACAGTGGACTAAATATGCATCTTTGTGACAGATTTGTTGGCAAGTCGTGCGATTTATACAATTTTATGAAAATGTTCATAAAATGATAGTTTTCATGCAAAAAGAAGAGTATTTATTGTCAACGAGCTGGGAATATTAACTTTGTTATTATTCGTAACACTTTATTCTTTTTGTTTTATATAACAAAAGGGATGTAAATTTTCTTCTAATATAAATAAATTAATGGATGTCAAAATACTGTAAAAAGTTATATTTACACATGTTTTAAATATATGAAATTCCTAAAGATTGCTTATTTTTGCTTTCATAATTATAAAAACTTTATAAATACCTAGTCAATACATAGTTTCATATATGCCGATTTTCGAAATTAATGTACCGAAAATGCCGATTTATTAATTTTAAAATTTTTTGATCTGACTTTTAGCTTTTACAGAGAACTTACCATGCTTTTATTTGGTGTATACTTGAAAGCTGTCACTGATGAAATACGTAAGTTATGCTTCTTTAATGATGATTTTAAGAATTAAATGAGTTATTTAGAGCATTTTGGAATGATTCCTATGTCGTTTATATTCGTTCTATATTGTAGGACTTAAGATCAATAATATATTAAAGTTTTGAACCCCGTAACTGCAGAATCAAGAGAGAGCGCCGAAAAAATTACACAAAAATTTTTAGGTAAAACAGGGCTATTACCCTGTGAGATTTTTTAATCTTTAACAATGTTGGTATTTTTGACCCAAGTCAATATTCTATATAGCAATAAAGCTAATAAAAATTCTTGATGCATATATATTATAACATATAAATTTTGTAATTTTCTTTTTTTTTTTACAATAGAAAATATTTCTAATCACTAATTTGCTTTACATATTTTGTTATATTGTCAACACTGTTTTTGTTTTGTAGCCATCAGAAATAGAAATTAAGCTATGTACAGACGATTGGCAGATCTTGCAATATTGTCAGAAAAATGTTCAGAAAATGTCTCACAACCGTCTAAACTTACAATTTTTGTCTTGCAACGTTGCAAGAAAAAGCGTTGTCAGTTCATTGTAAGACAATAATATTGTCACACATCTGACAATCGTGAGAACACTCTACTTTGCCATTATCAGATAATTGTCAGACTCCTATAGTAACTAGCAGTGCATGTATTCCAGATCATCAATTCGGTTTTCGCAGTCAGCATAACACTATTGAACAAACTCACAGACTTGTGAATGTTATAAGATAAACTTTTGAAGAAAAGAAATATTGTTCAGCACTTATTGATGTCGCACAGGCTTTTGATAAAGTATGGCACGAAGGTCTTGTCCACAAATTAACACAAAATCTACCCGCAAACATCGTCAGGCTCTCAAAAAGCTCTCTAGAGGAACGAAAATTTGTAGTTAAGGAAGGCAATTTTTCAAACCCCCCGCCGTCGATTGAAGCCGGAGTCCCTCAAGGCAGTATCTTCGGTCCTTTACTTTATTTAATATATGCCTCTGACTTACCGTTAAGCAGTATCATTCACACGTTAACATTTGCTGATGATACGGCTTCTCAAATTGGAAACATGGCTAAAACAATGGCGGATAAAAGTGAATGAGCAGAAATGTGTACACGTTACTTTTACTTTACGCAGGGAAACATGCCCGCCTATACAAATCAACACCGATACTATACCGCAACTAGGGTTGCCAGACAGGCCTGATTTGGCCTGATTGTCAAGTTTTTTAATGCGCGTCAAGTGTCAAGTGAAAAAGTGATTTGTCAATGTTTTTTGTAAGTAATTTTTTTTCTCCAATTTATTCTAGCTACATATGTAATAATACTTAAAAAAAGTAAGTTTAAATTTCTATAAAACACATCGAAAGAGCATATTTTTAATATCAATACATTTAAGGACTAATATGATACATATATTTTTCTGTGCAATTATAATTTAAAAAAAATAGTTCTCTTTAGGTATGTACAATTATAATAAAAGTGTCAACACTGATATTTACCCCATTACTCAGATGGTAGAGTAATTCTGTATCTAAGAATACGAAATATATGTGGCAAAATAAATAGAACCTACATATATTTTTTTTCTTAAGATAGTACCTATATTTTTTTTTTTAAATAACGCCTAAGTTTTCTTTAAAATATGTAAAGACTGAATTTTTATTGTTATATTGTTTTTTGTTTCTTTTACATTGTTTCTGTTATATTTACTTTTTATGATATTTTTTTTTTATTCTAATAATTTTTATGAAAAAAAAAATAATAAAAAATTAAATAAAAACCAATAGTATGAGTGTATTTATTTGTCAAGTTTTTTTTTCAAAATCAAGTTTTTTTTGGTCAATGTCAAGCTTTTTGGCAAATTGGATCTGGCAAGCCTAACCGCAACACACTGTAGTAAAATATCTAGGCGTTCATCTTGATCGTCGTTTAACATGGAAATCACACATAGACGCGAAGTTGACACAAATGAAATTAAAAGCAGCCCAAATGAATTGGCTTATTGGAAGAAATTCTATATTAAGTCTTGACTGTAAACTTTTGTTATACAACGCGATCCTGAAACCAATATGGTCCTATGGAATCCAGCTATGGGGCACTGCCTCAGCATCAAGTGTAGAAAAAATTCAAAGGCGACAAAACAAAATTCTACGTACAATTACTGCAGCCCCCTGGTATATCCGAAATCAGCGAATTCACAAAGATCTTGATGTTCCGTTGGTGAAGACAGTATTTTCAAAACACGCAAAAAAATATATTGAAAAACTAGTATTGCACCCAAATCCACGCGCAACATTCTAAATTTTAGAGGCCACACCCGGTTGAGAAGGAGGGATACTCTTTCTCTCAGCCGTACACGAGAGATGTAAAACATCAAAAATCAACAGTTGGAATAAAAAATTTTGTTTAGCACTGGCTAAACATATATTAAAGTATTTTTAGATTTAAGATTTGAAAAACTTATTGATGTTTCAATTTATAATTGAAGATTCAATAAATAATTAAAACTACCACAAAAAAAAATTGGCAGATGTGTTTAAATTAATGCATCTGACAATGGCACCATTGTAAGATAATTTTTCTGTTGGCAAAGCTGTCCATAAATACTATTGGATTTGACAGTTCTGACAAAGCTTCACAATGCATCTGGCAATTTTTCCACACAACAAGCTGACAACGGTGTAAGCTGACAATTTTTGTTGGCAGATAAATTTATTGTCTGACAATTTTCTGACAATGAAATTGTAAGGTTTTCTTACAATCGTCTGAACTAACAATTTACCTTTTGGTAACAATTTTTCATTGTCAGTACGTTGTCAGCATATTGACATATCTTACAATATTGTAAGATCTGCCAATCGTCTGTACATAGCTTTAGTTGCATGAACAAAAACTTTTTGCGGTGTTGCCTTGCTGTCGTCAATATAATCATTCTCATATGCACACATGTGTTCTAAATTTGACAGATGGTGGTCGGTAGCCTGCTGTGGCGAATGTGTTTATACCTTCACTGATTTCAGTCTGCAACAGTGATGGGAAAGTTGGTACGATCGTAATTTTTTTTAACACTATTTGATAATGAAAAGTACCATGTTACTTCCACAAAAAATTGATACTCTCACACACATATTTAAATTTTGATATTTAAATTCGACCCATTCACTCGTCAACAAATGTAGAAAGGTTTTTATTTAACCAAAATTTGATAATAAGTAAAAAAAGAACAGGGGCCTAATTCTCACTCTCGTGATCGAAATTGCATTCGAATCGAAATTAATTTCGATGGTGTGAGAATTCCTAATGATGTTATTCGATACGAAACGAATCGAATTTTTGTTTCAGTGTGGGAAAAAACTGTATAAAAATGATTTTACAACACTGAATAAATTGTAAAGAAAAACATATATGTATTTATAGAAAAAAAAATGAATCAAAAAACTTAATATCAAATAAAAATTTTATTAAATATACATTTAACACTATATATTATATACATATGTATATTAAACAGTATGTTTCTCTGCATAGCCGGCCTTAATGAATGATTTTCTCCACCATGCTATTTCCTGACACGGCAGTATGTAGAATATTTTCTGCATAGCCGGCCTTTGGCCGGACCTAATGATTTTCTCCACCTTGATTGTACGCTGTTTTAGTTACCTTGCGCCACATTTTGGAATCCTTTATGGGAGGTCCAGAAGCATTCAGCTTGTTTGTTAGCTGCTCCTAAAGTTGGTTGGCTTTTGTTTTCCCCTGGGAACTGTTTGGCAAAATATTTTATGCTAACTCACTGTGTGCTGACATAAAGCTGACGAGAATTTCTTTTTGAGTATAGTTTATTTTCGACCTAAATTAATACAATTGTTATTTTATTTTATATACATGTAAGTATGTATGTACTTTTTAAAATAGAACTTACATTTTATATGTAAATAAATTGCTTCCAATTAATTGCACGTTCCTTTTTAGCTTTATTTTTATAATTTTTTAATATTAAATTGTATTTGTCACAGAATATGTTGGTATTTGTCACTATTAAATTTTATTTCGATTGAGTTTTTGGTGACGAGTAAAAACACGCATGGTTGCATCGAATGCTCGCTCGCTATCGAATGTTATCATTAGAGATTTCGATACACTTTATTCGATATCGAATAAGAGAATCCCAAAAGTGCAAAAACTCGCAAGTTCTAGTATGAACTCGCTCGTAAGCGAATGCGAGAATTAGCCCCCAGGCTTTATGTTCGAAAAGTGTCAAGTCTTATTCAGGTCAAAGATTTTTTGACAATATTATATTATTGCTGCTCCGAAAACATTTTGGTTGTCGTGCTATTTTCCACGAGTGCAGGACTTTAACACGTTGTGTGCTTTGTATTCCTTATATATTTTTTTTAACTGAATTTTATATAATATGGGATTTCAAAAGTATATACGTACATACTAGTGATTGCTAAGAATACTTGTATTCGTATTCGATTATTCGGCTATTTTAAGATATTCGTATTCGCCAAATTCAAGCGAATATTTCTCGAATAATTTGCACATATTTTCCAAAGAAAAAAATATATAAAGTTTAAAAAAGTACATAACATGTACACAGTACATGTATTAAAATACATTAATTTTTTAAAATTTTTAAATAAAGTTGAATATATTAGTGTAAGTAGCACAACTAATATATTTAAATGGGAATGTTTCCTTGGTGTTCTGAGAACGAATCATCAAATATGGATAGATGTTTGTATGTTGATTTCAGTAGTTAATATTTATTTCAAATTTTGGTAGAATAAATATTTAAATTAGGTAAGATATGTTACAATTTAGGTATGTAGGTATAATTAAATTTTATGAAGCAGGTATGTATGCCTTGCACGATGGCTAAATAATTAGTAATTAATGATGATATTTGCCGCCCTCGTCAAGACCATAAAAAAAACGGTTTTCACCTTCGGGGTGTTTTGACGTTTGGAAATATTCCAGTAGGTAGCAGATAGTATAAATCTTTTACAATATATTTCAGAGACGTAAAATCAAATGGTTTTGTTAGAGGTAAGTATACATAAGTGTGTGGTTAATAATAAAGGTAATTCAGTTCAATTCATAATATATGGATACTTAAGTATTGTCCAAGCTATTTTGGACATGGCGCCGGCCTTGCCTCAGGCAACATGTTGCTTGGCGCACAAAACGGTGGCGAGTGACTTAATAGCCTCCACTAAGATTTGTGTGTCCGGAGTGATAGCGGATGTAGATGGTGGTTGTAAAGATGATGAATTTTGTTGTGGTGGTGACCTTATTACAGTTGATGATGCTGATGGTTGACTTTTCCGTTGACTTTTCCGTTGACGCAAATCTGCGGTTCTTATGCCTCTTGGCGGCTTGGAGCGTTGCGTCCTTGGATGTAGTAGGGTGTGATGGTAGCTGTCACACTTTCTGCAGGTGTCCATCGAAGTACAGCCTCTTAGATCGTGGCTACGTGCTAAACAGTTGGCACAATAATTGTGCTTGTCCACCACTTTCTCTCGTTTGTTTACGTTCATCATTAGAAATTTGCTGCAAAATCTTAATGCGTGAAACTTATGGCACAAAGCGCATTTGTATAATTCTCGATCCCGATAGTTTCGACTCCTGCTGCTAACTTTTCCACGTTTACTTGCGGCAGCTCTAGCGTGATGATTGTTTCTAGACCAAGAAGACACAAATATTAATTAAAATGTATATGTAATGCGGGTATATGAAAGTAATGCTGAAATGAGAAGAGATAATATGAGTTTAAAGAGCATGATTAGTGAAGGGAAGAGGTTGAACCTGAAGGTTCATCATTCAGAAGAGGTAAATAACACAGTTTGACAATTGGCCGAGTTATGATTCCGGTGCAGATGCGGACATCCGCAGTACGTATGTTATTGTCAGAGCCAGAGAAGGTTCTTTCAATTCGGCCTAAACGCCATTCATGAGGTGGTTGCAAATCGTCCATTACGACTACTAAGTCCCCGACATGAAGGTTTGGAGCAGAATTCTTCCATTTGTAACGTTTATGTAGATTTTTGAGATAATCCTGTTTCCATCTTATTGAAAACTGATGGTGGAGTGCCTTGAGCTTCTCCCACCTGTTTATAAGGGACAAAGTTTCAAAATTTTGCTCCGGGAATGCCAGCAAGGGTGCCCCTCTGAGGAAGTGCCCTGGCGTTAATGCAGTTACATCTTCTGGATCTTCTGATAAAGCCGATATAGGTCTTGAATTGAGAACGCCTTCAATTCTGGCTAAAATGGTGGTAAACTCCTCAAACGTAAACCGCTGAGCACCGGCTACCCTCTTGAAATGGTATTTAAAACTTTTTACGGCTGCTTCCCATAAGCCGCCCATGTGAGGAGCATGCGGTGGAATGAACTTCCACTCAAACCCATGAGTAATATATTTTTGGGTTATATCTTGGGCGTTGGTTTCGACAAAGGTGGCGAATTCCTTTTCAAGTGCTCTGCTGGAGCCGAGAAAGTTTCTGCCGTTATCGGTTACTACCCTTTGGGGTAGACCTCGCCGCCCAACAAATCGAGCAAATGCGGCTTCAAATGCTGCAGAAGAAAGATCAGAACAGGGTTCTAGGTGCACAGCTTTTGTACTGAAACAAACAAAAATGCTAACATATCCTTTGATATAGGGAGAGTTTCGTAAGGACGACGTCTTAAGTTCAAATGGACCCGCAAAATCCACACCTGTTATTTGGAATGGCAAGGACAAGTTGCACCTTTCTGGTGGTAATGGGGCCATGATTTGATTAGTTGGCTGTTGCTTGTATATAATACAAGTTTTGCAGTGGTGTATTATTTTCTTTACACGCTGCTTGAGCCTCGAGATATAAAATTCAGTCTGAATCATTCTGCACATTAAAGCACAATCTGCATGGTGAAGAAGGGTATGCATGTGTACTAAATACAGTTGACATAGTCTTGATTTACCGGGCAGTATGACTGGATATCGCTCATTGTAAGGAAGAGCGGATTGGGATAGTCGACCATTGACCCGTAACAGAGAATTAGAACCCATAAAGGGATTGAGTGGTTTCAACGGGCTTTTATTAGTCACTTGTTTCGAGGTTTCTACTGATTTATATTCTTCTGGAAAGAACGATTTTTGAGCTAAACTGATAAGGCGTGACTTAACGAACCTCATTTCATGTTGCGTCAAATCACCTTGTGGGTTTCGATCACTTTTATTTCTTATCTTTTTTATGGCTCTGTTAAAGAATCTAAAAATGTAACATACAACCCTTAGGGCTCTGGAATATGATGAAAAGTTGGCTAACACATCCATTATCTCAATTTGGGTGCTTAGGGATATGGTTTCGGTCGGTGTCTTTGCCGTATGGTTGGGATTTCTTCTGGGCCACTCTGAATGAGGTTTTGTTAACCACGAGGGTCCATACCACCAGAGTAAGTTTTGAGCTATTTCTTGGGGGCTACATCCACGCGTTCCCAGATCTGCGGGATTGTCGTGAGTTGGGACATGTCGCCATGTAGCCTTGGGCATTACGTTGCGAATTTTTGAAATTCGATTCGCAATGTATGTTTCCCACGTTGACGGTGGCTTGGAGAGCCAACTTAAAGTTATAGACGAATCTGTCCATAGAATTATCTCACTGGGTTCAAATTTTAAGGACGAAATCACATAGTTGGCCAGATTTGCTAACAAAACCGCGCCATTGAGTTCCAAACGCGGAAGTGACACTGTTTGTACAGGCGCTACTTTACTTTTCGCTACTAGCAAGTTTGAGAATACATTATTTGTACCGGTTTGACACCGAATGTATATAGTAGCACAATATGCTGATTTTGACGCATCTGCGAAGCCATGAATTTGTAGCGAATCAGAAGGGAAATATTGAATCCACCGGGGAATGGAGATTTTTTCCACATGAGTTAAATCTTTAATGAGCTTGTCCCATTTATGTAATGAGTTTGGAGAAATTACTTCATCCCAACTTAACCCCTCCAACCATAGTTCTTGTATGAGAATTTTTGCTCTGATAATTATGGGGGCTAACCATCCTGCAGGATCGAATAATTTTGCTACAGATGAGAGAATCTGACGTTTTGTAACCTTTGCGGATGGATCTATTGGAGAAATGCTGTATGAAAATGTGTCAGTAAGCGCATTCCACTTAATTCCAAGGGTTTTGGTGGAGCTAGTGTCGTGGAACTGAAGAAACTCTGAATCGTATAAATCGTCTTTATTTACGTGAGCAAGTAACTGGGGATCGTTTGCTGTGATCTTTTTTAACGGAAGTCCCGCCGATCTCAATGCACAAAGAAGCTGAGTTTGGGCCGAAATAGTGTCCTCTAATGAATAACCGCCGGAGAGGATGTCGTCGACATAAGTTTCGGAGCGCAAAATTGATGCAGCTTTAGGATATTCAATTTCTGTGTCTGATGCCAACTGAAGTAGTGTCCGAATTGCTAGATAAGGAGCACAGTTTACTCCAAAGGTTACCGTTTTTAGCTGGTAATCTTTTATAGGACCATCTACTTGGGGCTGATATAAAATCCTTTGAAAGGGTCTATCAGCAGGATGCACTAGGATTTGACGGTACATTTTTTGAATGTCGCCACTAAAAACGTATTTGTACTTTCTCCAGTTTAACACTATAGAGATTAGGTTATTTTGGAGCGTGGGGCCCGTGCACAAAACATCATTAAGCGAGAAATTAGATTTTGTTTTCCTGGAGGCATTGAACACAACTCTAACCTTTGTTGTTTTGTGCTCCGGACGTACTACAGCATGATGTGGTAAATAAAATGAGTAATATTTACCTTGGGAAACTATTTCACATGACGAGGTTTCTTTCATGTAATCCATAGTTATGTACTCATTGAGAACATCATTATACTGTTTTTTAAGACAAGGATCTTTGGACAGTTTTTTTTCCATGCTTGCATATTGAGCTACAGCTATAAATCTGGACGAACCTAGATAGACTTTGTGGGGATGTTCAACCTTGAATGGTAGTCGTACAACGTATCTACCATCATCATTACGCGTGGTTGTTTGAGTGTAAAATTTTTCACAAAATTCTTCTTCAGACGATTTTGTTTCAGATACAGGGACTTCTTCCAACTCCCAAAATTTCTTTAGTAGACTAAAGAAAGACTAGACAGTCTCGGATTGGGCAACTGATGTTGTGAAGGACTGTATGGATTGAGTTTTTATCGGGCCGCTGAGTACCCACCCAAATATCGTGTTATATGCCGATGTTTGGCCACAAACATTTTTCTTTATACCTTCTATGTTGAGACAATGTTCGTAATCGTTGCCTAGTATAAGGTCAATTTGCGACGACTTATTGAAGGTAGGGTCTGCTAGGTCTAATTTTCCAAGTTCTGATAAGTTTGGGAATTCTGTGCATGTTTCAAACTTATTTTCTGCTTCTTGCCTTACTTCGGGGGTAATTGATCGAGTTTTTGACAATATTATACCTTCATAGGACGCTTCTGCTCTGTCCCACTTTCCTTCCAAGTCTTTCAGTTTAACTTCTAACAGGGATTCTGTCTGCTGCTCCCCTTTGGAATTTTGGAATCGTTCACAAAACGCAATTAAGCGATCAGAATCAAAATGAAAGTGCTCTTCGGCGGTAGGGATGTTATCGTTTAAGGTTGAAGCGGGCATTTTGCTAATTGATTTTCAATTGTAGCACTAAGCAATGACCTTACAGTAAGTTCTCTTAGTCAACTTATTTTATCTAGTACCTTTTAGGGTCGGGGCTAATGGATAGCAAAAAAAATTTTTTTTTTTTTTTTTTTTTTTGAAGTGTAACCTAGATAGAATAATTGGACTTGGGTTGAGACAGCGCGTTAGAAACTCTGCATGGCCAAATTACTTATCTGTGCAACAGTTTGTATAGTAGCAATACAAATATGTATTGATTTTTTTTTCTTATATATTAGTGTAAGGGGCACAACTAATATATTTAATATATATATTTATGTTAAATATATATATATATATATTATATTTTTAATATATTCAAAAAAATCAATTTGAGTATAAACCAAGTAGCAAATGGTGTGATATTTATGTCACTAGGGTTTGAAGTGGTAAAGGTTTGTTTCCACTTAATTAGCCAAAGCCAAAGAAACTATATTTTGAATCATAAATCGTTTCTTAACTAAATATTGATTGTTTTACATCTTGCACAATCTGCCCGATGCATTTCATGCCAATTTTGAGTACGGGATTGGTCCTATTAATTATAAGTCAAATAAGGCATGCATTTTTGACAAACGATTAAAACTTTTAGGGAATTATAAACTCTTCATTAGGTTTTGATACAATTGTGAAGAATTAAGTTTATAATCACAATTATTTATTTAATAAAGCTTTTAAAGAGAAGTGTTGTTAGGTCATATTTCTTTTCGGGTGACGATATGCGTGTATTAATGTATGTGTTTTATAATAATTTGCTTGGCATAAGAACAAAAAATTTTTTCATTAAACAACTAATATTTATATTTTCAAAATTAATTGATTTATTATATAAATTTAATTTAATGTTATTATAATTTTAATTATGTTTTTTGTATATATACATATACATATATGTAGTTGTTTTTATACTAGTTCTTGTTTTTTTTTTTTTTTTTTTTGATTTATTACAACTTTATTTAATTAGTATCTCTTGATTTCGAATAGTGCTGAAGCTCCCGTCTCTGCTTCTGTTTTTAATATATATAACAACATTGAACATATGTTATTATTTTTTATATGGTCATTGATCTTCAGCTTTAACTACTTTAAGAGATTGACTTTAACTAAGAGCGCCACTTGTTAATTTGATTCTTTACATTTGTTTGGAGTGCACACATACATAAAGAAATTGAGTCTATTAGCTTTATATGTATGTATATGTAAGTATGTAATTTTTGTTTATTTTTCTGTGGACTGTATATTTTAACGTTTTATTCCCTCTTTACTGCTGAGACAATTTTATTTACTTTTGTGTAAATTATGATTTTTATTTGAATGTGAATGTGTATGAACGAGTAATTATGATAACTACGTGAGAGTGAGAATGATCAAGAGCGCACAATATACGCTTTAAGAGTCTCGCCACTTTTTTAAATTTGGTGCAGTGTTACCGTTGACCCGCCTTTTGCGACTTTTTAATTTTTTACTTTTAATTTGCAGTATATTAAATTTTCCTTTCTTTTTAATCTTTTTCATACGACAGCCAAACTTAAGTAAATTTGTTCAGTGTACGTGAAATATGTATAGAAGCATATATAATGCATCTGTATATGTTATAAGTTATGCTTTTATTACTAAAACCACGTTAAAAGAGATGTGCAACTTTTACATTTATAAAACGACCTTTTGTGCGACTTTTCAAATTCCGAACGGTAACCCTGATTTGGTGGTTGAAATTTTAACTTTTCTCTTTTGTAGCTATTATGTACATGTGTATGTATTATATACATCTGTTTGTATACAGGTAGTTACCTATATATACATACATATATATATAATGTATATGCACATATATGTATGTACATATATTTTTATAAATTCTGTTATTATAAAGTTCCGTTTAACCTTTTTTTGGACAATGTTATACGTACATACTTATGTATGTATGTATGTATGTACGAAAATTTTAAATTATGTGTTGTTAGAAAATGTGGGTGAATTTGTTTTAATTATGTATGTACATACATACCTATATTTGTATATACATATGTATGTATGTATGTATGTTTCTTTTATTTTCCACATACATACCTTTTTTCCATTTTGTTGTAGATGTATTTTATAAATTGTTGTCTGGAATCCACTGTTTTCGAAATTAATTTTTCGTTTTGTACCTATGTATGTAAGTATGTATGTAAGTCTGTACAACTTATGTGTTGTATTTGTTGGTGTTATTTTTGCTGTAGATGTTGTTTTAAATTTAGATTTTTGGCGTGGTACATTCATACATATGTATGTATGTGCTTAAAACCACTTGAGGGTTTTTATTTAATAATTTGTTATACATATGTATGTATTAGAATTTGTTAATGCCTTTGTAATTTATTCTTTTTCATTTACTTTTTTAATAATTTTACACTATTCAAGTTTTACTTTGTACTAATAAGGGATTTGGTTTTATGTAGTATATTAATAAGCATGAACGTACTTACATCCCGACGTTTTATACAATACTTGTGCTTTTATTCTTTTGTTTTTCTTCTTTACCTCATTCTTCTCTTGTCACAGTAGTTATGTATGGTTAACAATATGAGAGAACAATGTCAGCTTGTTTTTTCACCGGTAGAGGAGGACCATGAATATATTAGTGTAAGTAGCACAACTAATATATTTAAATGGGAATGTTTCCTTGGTGTTCTGAGAACGAATCATCAAATATGGATAGATGTTTGTATGTTGATTTCAGTAGTTAATATTTATTTCAAATTTTGGTAGAATAAATATTTAAATTAGGTAAGATATGTTACAATTTAGGTATGTAGGTATAATTAAATTTTATGAAGCAGGTATGTATGCCTTGCACGATGGCTAAATAATTAGTAATTAATGATGATATTTGCCGCCCTCGTCAAGACCATAAAAAAACGGTTTTCACCTTCGGGGTGTTTTGACTTTTACAATATATTTCAGAGACGTAAAATCAAATGGTTTTGTTAGAGGTAAGTATACATAAGTGTGTGGTTAATAATAAAGGTAATTCAGTTAAATTCATAATATATGGATACTTAAGTATTGTCCAAGCTATTTTGGACAAAAGTAAACCCTTTATCTTTGATGCAAGATAATAACCTTCTTTAAAAACAGACACAAATAAATATATATTTTTCAACTAGCATTTAAAAGTTAGATTTCAATTCTCAGTAGACAGGTGGCTGCGCCATATGCCCAAACAGCACTGAATTACTAATTAAAAGTGCAAACAGAATAAGAAAAACGTAATTTGAAAGTATGTGAGTAAAATAATTTAAATATGTTCAGTAGTGGTCTTCAAATTCGGCACCTCAATGTCATAATATTAATAAATACCTTAAGTAGTGTGACAGTTTTGTTTTTCAATTTATTGTTGCTGAAACAAAGGGATGGATTTTTTCCAATTAAATTTGATATATTAAGTGACCCTAAACCTAAAAATATATTCGTATTCGCGAATACTAAAAATTTATATATTCGTAACATCACTAGAACATAAATACAATTACGGACAAAAATTTGGTACCATCACTGGTATGATTTTTTTCTCTCTCAGCTCGAAAACTAAAAGAGCTCTCTCAGTATCGCAATTCGCCACAAAATGTTTGTTCAAAAGTCTGTTATCTTCTCGCAGGTCGAAATAAAAGCTCTTTCCCTACAAAAATTTTTGGAGTACAAGGTCCATTTCAGATAAAAAAGAGTAGTTTTTGGACTACTCGTATGTAATGCAGCCGTGGACCATTTCATTTGTACGCACATTTAAAGTTAAATACCATTTGGCAACACTAAAAATGTTTGGAGTTAAATTGAAACTGTGGCAGCTCCCCTGTTGGAAGCTTAAAGAAACACAAGTTAGCTCGTGTTTTTTCAATTTCTGAATTTTATTTTGTATTTTCTTTATATAATGTAATGCAAGGGCCAAAATAGCCAATTGGATTTAATATTAATTGCGCTTTATTCCTTGATAAATTATGACTGGTTTATTGTATAAAAAAAAATGATCTTAAAGTTAATGATGTGAAAAGGAAAAATACCATTGAGCAAAAAAAAAAAAAAAATACACTCTCCTTGAGTTAAAATAAAAATATAGCTAAAGTAGGTGAATAAAAATAATGCAAATTTTAGTATTGCAATGATAAACTCTCCTTGAGTTGAATAAAAATTACAAATTAAATTATTGAGATAATAATGAATCAATTCGGAGAAAACAACAAAAATTATAAAGCACTCAGTTAGGTTGAACACAGTTCAACATATTCCCGGCCGAGGATGTGATTTGCAGCGACAGCCATTCCACTGGCCATAAATGACCCATCCAAAAATAGTTTGTTGGGCCCGTGGCTCGTCGGGGTAAGGTCGGTAGATGTGTGGGATCAAAATTTTGTTGAACGTTTCTGTTCCTAGCACTCCGTCCACCTTCCGGCAGGTTGGAAAGGCTGAATGTGCCAGGGGTTGTAGGGTCTGAAAATGTTCTTTCACCAATGGGTCACGAACTGGCGCTGGCAAAAAATCGAATGCTTCTCTTTTGGGTGGTGTCGTCTCGCTTAGAAGAAACATGTGAGGGAACTTCTTGGCTACCAGGCGTAGAATAAATGATTCCTGATAGTTTTTGTCCAGCAGGAAGGTAAGGGGTAGAACGTGGCCCTAATAGTTGATCTGCACTTTAAAAAGTGGGGGCAGGTACGCTAAATTTGGAGACAGAAAGTCGTTTTCCATTTTTTGGCCCGAGGAGAGCTGGAGGTCTTCCCCATAACTTGAGGATGACAAGTTTCCCAGTTGTGGGCTTCTGTGGATCATGGTGTGGTGTTTCGCACCACAAATGCTACATCGATTGACAGACCCACACCAATACCGGTTGTGGGTTTGTGAAAAGCAGTTGAGGCAGTAGCCTGTTTTCAGCACCGACGCCCGTCGCTGGGCAGGTTCCATTGCCATAAAAATGCGGCAGTATTTTAACGGATGGTTACGGGAGCACAGGTGACACCGGGGCTTGTTAAGCATGATGTTTCTAAAGAAAAGGAAGAAAGAAGGTAAATATGTACTGTGGGATTAGCCTATGTATTACGCAACAAATTTCTTTTATTTAATTTTGTCTTTTAGATTAACTTTGTTCTGGTGGTTTGTCGGACGACGGTAGCAGGCAAAGCTTAACGATAGGGCGTGTGACGGTGCCGTCTCGAACCCTTACTTCAGCGACCCTAACGTGGCCATCTTTCCCTGGCAGAACTTTAGTGACGCGTCCAAGGCGCCACTCTGTCGGGGGTAGGGAATCTTCTTTAATAATAACTAAATCATGAATTTTAAGGTTATCCTTTTGCTTTTTCCACTTAAATCTGCGTTGCATTTCAGTAATGTATTCGTTTTTCCAACGTTGGGTAAAAATATGTTGGATAACTTTCAGCCGATTCCACCGTTTAATTACCGTTAGGCCTTCCAGTTTAAAATCCGGTTCTTCTCGAACCTCAGGAGGGGCAATAAGTGGAGCTCCTCTTATAAGATGTCCAGGAGTCAGTGGAAGGAGTTCATTAGGATTCTCTGTTAGCGGGGATAATGGCCTGGAATTTAGTATGGCCTCGATTTTGATGAGTAGTGTTGCAAATTCAAATGGGACTTCATACCCTTCTCTGCTGCCTCCCATAGCCCACCCATGTGTGGCGCATAGGGTGGTATAAAGGACCAGGAAAACCCGTGGGTGCCATACTTTTCTGCTAGCGATTTCTCTGCTTTCTTGAGGAACATGTTATGATTTTTCAACAATTTCAGGCTTGCCCCTAAAAAGTTTCGACCGTTGTCCGAAAACATGGTTTTGGGAAGTCCTCGTCGGCCTGTAAATCTGGCGAAACATGCCAGGAAGCAATCAGTAGACAAATCCGAACAAACTTCTAAGTGTACGGCCTTTGTCGAAAAACATACAAACACGGCAGCATATCCCTTGATGAGTTTTGCATTTCGTAAATTCGATGATTTGATTGAAAATGGTCCCGCGAAATCTACGCCAGTGTACGTGAACGGTAGGGAAAAGTTTACTCTTTCGGGAGGAAGTGCTGCCATCATCTGGTGCTGAAACTTTCGTTTATAAATAGCGCATTTAGTACAGTCGCGTATACACTTTCGAATGAGATTCCGCAAGCGTAGGATATAAAAGCCTTGTCTTATAGCTCGAAGCATAAGGTGGTGTTCGGCATGCAGAATTATTTTATGGGTGTAGTCCACCAACAGCGCTGCCAAGCGAGAATTTTCAGGTATTATTACGGGATGCCGTTCGTCGTAGCTTAATCCTGAATTACTGAGCCGTCCTCCGACTCGAAGTAGATCATTCTTGTCTACGAATGGAGACAACGTAAGCAGTCTGCTTTTGCGGTCTAGAGGACGTTTATTGTAAAGTCGTTCCCATTCATCTGGAAAGTGCGATCTCTGTGCAATCAAGATCAGGCGGTTTTTCGATCGGATAATTTCTTCGGCGGTGATAAATGGATCAGGGGGAACGTGACTCTTGCGATCCCGATTGATGAAACGAAAAAGGTAGCTGATAACTCTAAGAGCCCTGGCATACGAGGAGAAATTTTCTAATATATCGTTGATTTCCGAGTGTTTGGAACATACTTTTAGGTGAGCGTTTATAATCGGCTTCGTTTCTATATCTACTGGGTCAAACACACGGGGTTTGGGCCAGACGTCGACTGATTGAGTTAGCCACGGGGGGCCATTCCACCATAACTGGTTGTGAGCGAGGTCTTGCGGAGAGGCACCTCTAGTACCCAGGTCCGCGGGGTTGTCTCCCGTCTTAACATGCTTCCAATGATTGTTGTCAGCAAGGTGGAGGATTTCTGCAACCCGGTTTGCTACAAATTGCTTTAAGGTTTGGAGCGGTTTTTGTAACCATCCGAGTATGATGGACGAATCCGTCCATAAAAAGAGTTGATAATCGAATGTGTAACCATTCAGTAAGCTGGTGAGTAATTTCGCAAGTAGTAAAGCTCCACAAAGTTCAAGTTTTGGTATATAGATTCTTTTAATTGGTGCTATTTTGGTTTTTGCTACGAGCAAGTTATAATGGAATTTTCCGTCCTCACTAATCACTCTCATATAAACGGCGCCACAATAAGCCCGTTCCGAGGCGTCACAGAACCCGTGAATTTGAATCTGGTACTTCGGGGAAAATTCTACCCATCGAGGAATTTTTAGTTTCGAGATCTGCGGTAAATTTTTTACAAACAACTTCCATTTTTCTAGCAAATTTAATGGCACAGCTTTATCCCAATCTACTTTGCATTCCCATAGATCTTGCATCAAGATTTTCGCCGTTACTACAATCGGGCTGAGCCATCCTAGCGGGTCGAACAATTTCGCTATAACCGACAAAATCTGTCTCTTAGTATACCACGGTTGCATTTGCATTGGGCTTACGTCGTAGTAAAATGAGTCCGACATTGCGTTCCAGCGAATCCCCAACGTGGTCACCGTGCTGGATGTGACCAGTTTTAAAAAATCTTCGTCTAGAAGATCCTCGCGGGCCAAATTTTCCAAGATTATACTATTATTTGACGTTATTTTCTTCAAGGGGAAGCCAGCCGACTTTAACGCGTCATAAAGCTGTTTCTGCTTTATCTTTGCTTCTTCAACCGTGTGACCTCCTGACAAAATATCGTCGACATACACTTCCTTTTTTAAAATCGTTGAAGCTTCTGGAAACATGTGTTTACAGTCATCACTCAGCTTAAGAAGGGTTCTGATGGCTAAGAACGGAGCACAATTTAAGCCAAATGTGACCGTTTTTAATTGGTATGTTTTGCCAAACTTATCATTTAGCTGCGGAATAATATTTGCTGGTACGGACGGTCCATTTCATGCTCTAATATCTGGCGGTACATCTTCTGGATGTCCCCTGTAAAGACATACTTGTAATTTCGCCATCCAAGAATGATCTGCATTAAATTTGTTTGTAGTGTTGGGCCTTGATGAAGCACGTCGTTCAGGGAGAAACCGCTTTCAGTTATCTTCGAGGCGTTAAACACTACTCGAACCTTTGTTGATTTGCTTTCAGGGCGAAACACTGGATGGTGTGGTAAACAAAATGAAAATTGCTTTGTAGCGTTGGGTTCTTTTGAATCTACTTGTTCCATATGTTGTAGATCCAGATATTCTTTTTATTCATATATTCCGTTTTTAGCTCTGGTGTTTTACTCAGCGTGTTTTCCATTCGGCAGTATTGCGCAAGCGCGGATTTGCGCGAAGGCCCCAAAAAAATCTCGGTTGGGAATCCTTCTTTGAAAGGTAGTCGAACTACGTATCGACCATTTTGTTGTCTACTAGTAGTAGTCTTGTATAGATGCTCACAATATCTATCCACCTCTGTCACTTGAATGTCCTTTTCAACCTCCTCTAATTCCCAAAATTTCTTTATTTGTTCATGGAGAATCATATTATTAGAGGTGAATACCGTTGTAGTAAACATATTTATGGTCTCCGTGTGGAGTGGGCCCGATAGATATCAACCGAAGTGGGACTCCCTAGCCTCAAACCCGTTTTTGACTTTACTCCTTCAAGATTAATAAAGGGTAAATAATCACTACCAATAATCATATCTATGGCGGCCGGTTTAAAAAAGTATGGGTCTGCTAGAGGCAGGTTTTGAATATCTTCTATGTTTTTTATTTTAAATCCTTGTGAAGGTAGCGATTTTGTTAGATTGGGGACCACTATAACGTTAATGTTGATTTAGAAAAAGGATATTCTCGATTTCACCGTGACTCGACATATTCCTTTCGAGTTTCCGACTATAGTTCCGCCCAATCCTGCTATTTGAGATCTATGGGGCTCTAATGGTATTGAAAGACTCTGTTGAATTCGTGACGAAATAAAGCTTTTTTCTGATCCTGCGTCTAGAAGAGCTCTAATTGTCCATCTTTCTCCTCTATATTGTATGTGAATTAAAGCAGTCGGCAAGACTTATTCTGAATAAAAAATGCCTGAATATCTTCCGGCTGCTCCGACGCTCGCGTCGAGGAGCTGCTTACTTGAGTGTTAAACGCGTGATTACCCGTTTTACTAGAATATGACGATTGGTCATCAGTATTGATCTGTAATTGCCTATTGGCAGAATTGCGTGGATTCGCTTTCGAATTTTGCTCTAGATGCAACATTGTATGGTGTTTTTTATTACATATGTTACACGAGTGTATGCTATTGCATTTTGCCTTAAAATGTGCTCTTGATAAGCAGTTAATACAATACTTGTTTTCGAATACGTATTTTATTCGATCACTTGGGGATAAAGATTTGAAATGTTTGCACCAATTTAAGGGATGCGCTTGTTTACATTTCTTGCAGAAATTATTTTTTTTTTCTCTAGCTCGGCTTGAGAGTGAAAAGTTTGAGATTTTGAAAATGGAGGATCTCTCGTCATTGGCCTTTTCAAATCTGACATTGTCTCCAAAATCTCAATTCTACCAGAAAGAAACTCATTTAATTTGCTCCATGAAGGCAAATCTCGATGATTTTTTATTGTGGCCTCCCAATGCTCTTAAAGTTTCTTCCGGAAGTTTTGACGCAACTAAGTGCATCAAAAAGGGATCGCCATCGGAAACGTTGACCTCGTACGTATTTAAAATAGACAGACAATCATTAATAGCATTTTGTATTGCCCTGATAGATTTCAGTGTTTCAGCTTGAGTTGGTTGAATTCCGAATAATTTTTTCATTTGGTCGCTCACTAATAACACTAGGTCACAAATAACAAACTTTTGTCTGTTATTTGTTTCTAGCATACTTTTTCTCATGGATTTGGACCTACTGAACACGAAAATGAATTTTAAAAATTTTTCTGTCGATTGGTTTGCGAGATACAAATTTTTTAATTTTTTTTTTTTAATTTTTGGAGGTACACTTACTATTTTGAGCATATCTTTAGTCTTCTTTGACCTATTTTATCCTACTACTACTCAAATTAAAGATTTTCAAATCGGGTTAGTAGTTTTGATGTTGGCGGCTTAAAAAGGTTAAAAAACTGCGTTTTTTTTAGTAAAAATGTGGCTGAAAAATTCATATAAAAATTCATAGAAAATATAAAACGCGATGTTAACAGCGATTTTAATTTTTTTACGTATAGCTGACACTTTTCCAAAGAAAATAAGCCCTTACTTAACAAAATCTGATGACAAATGGCCGACTTATTATTTTTTTGGTAAACGACCGAAATTCCGCTATTTCACGATTTTTTGATTTTCATTATTTGCACAGCTTACCTACCCAACGCAAACGAATAAATACATTTGAACTTAATTTAAAATAAACAAATTAGTCTTCGTATATTATTTTTTAATTTATTTACAGTAAAACAAAGATATAAGTGTACATTTTATGCCATGTGGAAAAACTGCTGACTTCTTCTTTGTTTTTTGTATTCGCTGCAATCGGTCTCACGTATTAGGGTCCAAATATAGTCACCCATCATAGCCGTGTCATAGATGCCCTGATAGCGTCGTTCCATAGCCTTCAATTCCTGATGAAAGCGCTCGCCGTGTTCGTCGCTCACGTCTCCTAAATTCTCAGGGAAAAAATCCAAATGAGAATGCAGAAAGTGTATTTTAAGTGACATGTGCACTCCCATGGCTTCATAGTTCTTTACCAGATCCTCAACTATGTCCTTATAATTCGGGCTTTTGTTGTTTCCTAAAAAGTTTTCCACAACAAGCCTGAAGGAATTCCATGCTGCGGCTTCGATGGGTGATAACAGCTTTGGGAATTTTTCATCTTTCAACATTTTTTTTATCTCGGGTCCTGCGAAGACTCCTTCTTTAATTTTTGGCAGCGAAAGGTAAGGGAAAATTGACCGTAAATAGGCAAAAGCTTCACCTTCTTTGTCTAATTTTTTGACAAAATTTTTAATCAAACCCAATTTTATGTGCAGCGGCGGAAGTATTATATTTTCACGGTTCTCTATTAGTGGTTTGCGCTGAACATTCGCTTCTCCAACTACAGGTTTCGTTCGTACCGGCCATTTTTTTTTTTATATAATGCTGATCATCAGCGCGGCTATTCCAAAGGCACAGAAAACAGCAATGTCGCGTATAGCCTCCTTGGAGTCCACACAGGATGGCCACAACTTTAAGGTCGGCGCATATTTTCCAATTGTATTTCCTATACTCTATGCATTTCAGCAAAATGTCCATAGTTTCATAGTTCTCCTTTGAATGAACCGCATGAGCAATAGGAACAGATGGCTTTTCATTCCCATTATGTAAGAGAACTGCCTTCAAGCTCTCTTTGTTGCTGTCAATAAACAACCTCCATTCGTTGGGGTTGTGAATTTGGTTAAGCTCTTGGAACAAGCCTGAAATGTCGCTGCAAAAACATATTTGGTCTTTCTTTGTATAAAATTTTGCATACTCCTTGTGACGGTTTCTGTACGCTGATACTTTCACTTCTGAAGCCGCAAATCCACACTGTATCATCCGAGACGCAAAAAGTTCGGATTTCTCCTTAGTGAGACCAAAATCGCGCACCCAATCGTTTAGTTCGGCCTGTGACAGTAATTTTCGCTTTGCACCCGGCTCAAATTCGCTTGCATTTGACTCGGACTCTTCTTCTGACGATTCTGCTTTTTGAAGAGATGCACCAGGGCACACTGGATATGGCACATCATGCGAATGTGGTACTGGAAGCGCAAACGATCCCACTTGAGCGTAGTTCCATTTAAAAAATCTTCCTACCCCACTGTTTGTGGTGAGGCAAAAATAACAGTCTGTGGAATGGCATAGCGGCTTTTTCCACATCATTGGTGTATCGAATTTCATATGGCGGCTAAAATTAAAATAAATTACTATATTCGCTATGTATAATGTGTTTAAATAAAAATTCTTACCTTCCGCCAGCTGCCCAGTTGGTTAAGATTATATAGCAAAGATCACACAGCGACTTAGGTGTCCATGGTTCTGTGATATTTGGTGAAATACCAAAATAATTCAAATAGTGCAATTGTACTGCTGGAGTAAACTTGTGTGCGTGATTTTTTTTTATAAACTGGCCACAAACATTGCAGAAATTGTCTGGATCGTTCAAACACTCGAACACACGTAGTCTTTTACTCATTGTCTTCCTTGCGTTTTCTAAATATTAACTTCTTTACACTTTCACAGACAGTTTTGAAATGCAATTGATAACCGTGTCTCCTTATGTTTAAATATGTATGAGCATGTAGTGCTGTAAATAAATTAAAAAATAATATACGAAGACTAATTTGTTTATTTTAAATTAAGTTCAAATGTATTTATTCGTTTGCGTTGGGTAGGTAAGCTGTGCAAATAATGAAAATCAAAAAATCGTGAAATAGCGGAATTTCGGTCGTTTACCAAAAAATAATAAGTCGGCCATTTGTCATCAGATTTTGTTAAGTAAGGGCTTATTTTCTTTGGAAAAGTGTCAGCTATACGTAAAAAAATTAAAATCGCTGTTAACATCGCGTTTTATATTTTCTATGAATTTTTATATGAATTTTTCAGCCACATTTTTACTAAAAAAACGCAGTTTTTTAACCTTTTTAAGCCGCCAACATCAAAACTACTAACCCGATTTGAAAATTTTCTGAGAATAAGTTGTAGACGGCTCAATTGTCTTTAATTTGAGTAGTAGTAGGATAAAATAGGTCAAAGAAGACTAAAGATATGCTCAAAATAGTAAGTGTACCTCCAAAAATTAAAAAAAAAATATTAAAAAATTTGTATCTCGCAAACCAATCGACAGAAAAATTTTTAAAATTCATTTTCGTGTTCAGTAGGTCCAAATCCATGAGAAAAAGTATGCTAGAACCAAATAACAAAATGGCTGTTGCCTAGTGTAATCGTTTATTTTCAAATCTATTTTTTAATGCTTCCCACGCCAATTCAAAATTATCCCCTACCAGATCGAAATCCTTTATTATTTTTAAGGCTTCACCCCCAATTTTACTACGCAAGTAATACAGCTTTTCGGCTGGTTCTATTGAAGACTCTTTCCCTCCAACGGCGTGAAACATATCCCTAAAAGCGGGCCATTTTGAGTAATCTCCTTCAAATGTTTGGATTTCTACTGGTGGTAGTCTTAGAGCAGACCTCCGTGTTGCTACAGCCACAGGCTGTAAATCATTTTCTAAAGCCTGATTAATTTGTGCTTTTAGTTCTCTGTAATATTTGTATGCCTCCTCATATTTTATGGGAATCTCCTTGTCTTCTTCTGCGCTGAGCAATTTTCCACCCTCTTCTGTCCGGCTAGTGTCTGCGGTCATATAGTCTTCATAAGACGTATTTAACTTTCCCCATCTTCTTTCTAATTCATCTAAATTTACCTTTAGAAATGCTTTTGTTTTTACTTCCTTTGAAATTTCAGCAAAACTTCCACAGAAAGTGATTAATTGTTTCATATCAAATTTGCATTTTCTTTTCGCTGTCATGATTCAATTTTTTATTTGTTTCGAGTGTATGAAATAATTATTTAAAAAAAATGTTCCTTTTTATTTCACGGAGAATTTGTCTTAACCTCTGTATTATTATTCAACTTGCACTTTAAAATGTCTATCTGCCAATTTAGTTTCTTTAATTTCAATGTCCGCAGAACCACCCTTTGTTTTGTTTCTCTTAATCCACCAGATTATGCATGTGATATTTAAATAATGTATTATTACTCACCAATTTCCTTTTTGTTTGATGAATTTGTTGCCTCGTACTGGAGCTTCTTCGTTTGTTTGGCAAATTTAACTTTATGTTGGTGTTCGGTGCTTACGCAAAAAAAATTATTCTTTATGGAAAAGGTTTGTTTTGTGTTATTAATTTAAAAAATTTTTTTTTGATTATTAATGCGCTGGTTATGTGTTTTTTGTTTCAGTTTTTTTACTTTATTTGTGTTTATGTTTAACTATTTTCTTATTTTTGTACTGATTTCAATTTTGTTAATTGTTGTACTTGTATATATTTTATTTATACCTATGTATGTAGGTATTCTTATTTTCGTGTCTTCACTATGCTTACTCACTTGCTACTGATTTTCATATCAATGCTTCTATATAATTTTTGTTTTGACTGTCAGCTTTTTACTTTTGCATTTGATGTGTGTGTATATGTATGTATGTAAGTGAGACCTTGACATTGAAACAGAAACCAGTTCTGAGTAGGCTATTGATGGCAAATGTACTTTTTGATTTTCGTTGTTGTTTTAATTTATCCCGTGGAATATATTTTTTTTGTAAGTCTGGACTGCTTGTGAAATGTTGTAGAAATTTTATTTTAGACAATGTTGGCAGTGATTTGCTTGTTTTTTAATAATTTGGTTTTGTAATAAGTGTATTTTACCCCTTTTGTCTGGCGACTGTTTAACTGTATAAAAATCTATGATACATATCAAGAATGTTATTTCAAGGTTATTTATGTACACATGTCTGTACATTTACCTACATACATATTCTCCGAGAAATTTCACTGTTGCACAACACAAACCAATTACCCAGCACATACATACCCTTGTTTTCCCTTTGTGTTATGCTGCACAAATGTATCCTTCATAGACTTTCGGATTTTCTTCCAATGTAGCCGCTGACCTTTCATCCGTCGTATGCCCCTCTATTGATGAACTTCCTCCCAGGTACGTTTCTAATGAACCTGTTATACACCCGACCCTTTGTTTGCCTGATGTTAGCGAATTGGTTGTTCCTTTGGAGCACTATATATAATTTTGCAGTTATTAGTGGACGCAATATCACTAATTTTATCCAGCCCTAGCCTTTTCTAGGACTTCTCGAAGGACCAATGTTGAGTCGTCTGTTTCTCTCAAAGATTAAATAGCCAAAATTGGATTTAATATTAATTGCGCTTTATTGACTTTAAAGTTTCCTTGATAAATTATGACTGGTTTATTGTATCAAAAAAAATGATCTTAAAGTTAATGATGTGAAAAGGAAAAATACCATTGAGCAAAAAAAAAAAAAAAAATACACTCTCCTTGAGTTAAAATAAAAGTATAGCTAAAGTAGGTGAATAAAAATAATGCAAATTTTAGTATTGCAATGATAAACTCTCCTTGAGTTGAATAAAAATTACAAATTAAATTATTGAGATAATAATGAATCAATTAGGAGAAAACAACAAAAATTATAAAGCACTCAGTTAGGTTGAACACAGTTCAACACACACATTTGCATGTACTTAAAATTATCATTCAAATGTATATTGAAAAAGAGTAAAAAAATATTTAAAAAAAAAAACACGCGAACAATAAAGTTTTGTTAATTAATTTTATTTTTTATTTATTTTAAATAATGTGTACTTCCGCCTTTCGACAAAATTAAAAAAGCTTTTTACTTGTGTTGTTGTGTTTTTTGTGTGATTTGGTATTATCCCATATTTTCTATAAGACAATAAGAACTTTACTTGGGGGTCACACGATCAAGTTTTCATTCAACTTTTAAAATTTGCTGAGAATTTACTTTCAAATTTTCGTTCAATTGAGTGTTTCAAATTGCTTTCAAGAAAGCAGCTGATTGCCATTTTGATTATAAACTCTCGTTTGTTTTCATATACATACATTAGTACATATATTCTGCCGCCATAATTTTTTGTGTTCTTGAAAGCAAATTGCTTTGAAATTGTGTACCAGCCTACGTCCCAGCTTTAATTTTTTGTGAATTTTGAGAAGAAGTTTGTGTAAATTTCTTGAAAGAGAATTGAATAAAAACTTGAACGTCTGACTGCAGAGTAAGTCTCTGTTGTTGGTTTATTAGTCTTTTTGTTTCATTGCAGTACTCCTTCAATGTTTTGCAAGTTTCGTTGTTATATTTAGGAGTGATATGTTGGATAAACCCCTTCAGATTGTTTATTAATTGGTGTTTTTATTTTAAAAATATCAAGATGTACATATGGAAAGTAATATTATCAGGCTCAAGTTCAGTTTTATTGAATTAATGAAAATTCAAAATTACTAAGAGTTTTTTTTGTGTTTGGAAAATATTATTATTTATATCCAATCAGTTTTTAGCAGAACCTATCAGTACTGATTTCAAGGCCGCTACACCTCTCATCAGCGTTCAATTGTCCATCTTTACAAATTTCGTAAAGTGGATACTAATTGAGAAGAATATCAACTATTTAACCAGTTTTCAACAGAAATAGAATATGAGAATTAATTTTTAATTCAATTTTTATTCTACAATGAAACAGTGCTGGTTAGTACGAAATTCCCTCATTACTGTTTGGAACTAATAATCAACACAAACTCATAGTCCGATATCATCAAAGTATTCTACTTTGTATTTTAACGTTTTTGTTGTTTTTACTCTATATTAGGGAAATTCACATATTACTGTGACCCCTGTTATTAGGGTATTTATAGCTCGTGCCCAAGCGGATTATTATTTTTATATTATTATTATTACGAATAAACGTAATTATTATTTGAACTTATATTGATGTATATGTGAAAAGTAATATTGCCAGGCTCAAGTTCAGTTTTATTGAATTAATGAAAATTCAAAATTACTAATAGTGCATTTACATTGTCTCGAAATCTAGTGGATTAGATTTTAAATCTCTCTCAAAATCTAGCTCATTTACATTGCATGTTTTTGACATTAGTTAGATTTTATATTCTTAACAAAAACAGCTGACTAAAATGTAAAAGAAAAATTGTTATACATATGTATATTCAAATTGTATTTGATAATAAACAACAATGAAAAATATAGAACATTTATTAGTATTTTGTTCATCCAGAGCGAAAAAATCCAATCGGAAATTATGTTGTTGCGTAAAAAGAAGCGCCAGCATCTGTTAAATATAAAATTTCAGAAAACAATTCAAATGTATGTATTGCTACACACAATTGTTAAACAGCAGAATGAAATGGGTACATGTAATTACATACTGACAATAACATACAGTTTTTTCTTTCTTTTTTGTACAGCGTAGTATTTTTTGGTACAATTTGGAAAGAAACCATAGTTGCATCACTAAGTACTACTAGATTTAGGTAGATTTCGTCGAAATCAAGTGACATAGTAGATTTCATTTTGTATGGGAAATCTAGTAAAAAAAACTAGATTTAGCTCGAAATCTCGTAAGTACTAGATTTCGAGACAATGTAAATGCACTATAAGAGTTTTTTTTTATGTTCGAAAATATTATTATTTATATCCAATCAGTTCAATTGTCCATCTTTACAATTTTCGTAAAGTGGATACTAATTGAGAAGAATATCAACTATTTAACCAGTTTTCAAGAGAAATAGAATATGAGAATTAATTTTTAATTCATTTTTTATTCTACCTTGAAACAGTGCTGGTTTAATTAATTTAAGTTGGTTTTCACTGATCGTTTGTATTTTATCACTATAATATCTGCAAAATATCAGAATTTATCAAGTATGTATGTGTGTATGTAAGTTAAAAACCACCACCATTTGGCAAATTTCCAGCATATATGTACGTATGTATATAAATTTAATATACTGAGTATATAAGCACACACTAAATTGTTTTATCACTTTATTTTCGAATTATATGCCGTAAATACTTAATATTATTACATTTTATTAAATTTAAGCGTGCTTTCATGTTGCATTTTCCACTAAAAACTGAACTTTATTTTGCTTTTCGGTTTGTTTACTTTCATAACAAACACACTAATGTTGTCTTTTTCACGATGCCGGGTTATGACAAATAAAATATGATCCAAGTCCAATTTTTTTTTTCGTCATATCTGGTTATCTGTGGTACCGACTCTAGCCCATCTCTGGGCCTCCAGACCTATTAAAATAAAACGGGCAAAAAAAATCGCACAATTACAACTTGCAGATCCATACTTTTTCAAGCCATCGCATATTGACATTATAATTGGCAGCGATTATTTACCAAGTATCAACCTAGCGGGTGTAAAACTAAATATAGCTGATGTACTCGAGGCGAGAGAATCTAGATTTGGATGGTATCACTCTGGCTCTGTAGTCAATAATGAAATTAATACATTTTGGGAGCTAGAAGAAGTCGAAATATTACCTGTTAAATCAGACAACGACAATTTTTGCGAAACCTTCTACCAAAAGACAATAACGCGAAATCTGGACGGTAGATACATTGTTCGTCTTCCCTTCAAATAGGAATTTCCTCAAGAAAAGTACTTGGGCCCCTCCCGAAACATATTTCTATTATGCCTCGGATACAATAGAAAGTCAAGCTGCCAAAACGAAGAGGAAAATATATTCGGTAATTTTAATATTGTTTGATCCTTTAGGATGGGTCAGCCCCATTCTAATAATTGCCAAATTTATGATGCAGGAGTTATGGGCTAAAAAATCTGACTGGGATGAAGAGGTACCCCCACAGATTTCGGATAGATGGAGTTGACTCCTACAAACTTTGCCAAACATCTGGAATATTAGAATCCCAAGATGGAGCAATTTTTCTCCTTCATACCGCACGCAACTTTATGGGTTCTGCAACTCCTCCAAGAAGGCCTATTGTGCCGTAGTTTTTATGCGGACTGAAACCCTAGAAGGTAATATTAACAGTAATTTATTAATGGCAAAATGCAAAGTCGCACCTCTGAAGGCAACCACTATGCCAAAACTTGAATTGTGTGGAGCCCTGCTACTGCGGAGTATGTTAGATGAAGCATAATT
This sequence comes from Lypha dubia, assembly GCA_947311025.1. Taxonomy (NCBI): domain Eukaryota; kingdom Metazoa; phylum Arthropoda; class Insecta; order Diptera; family Tachinidae; genus Lypha; species Lypha dubia. The sequence continues at coordinate 99,157,329 of OX371260.1, read as the reverse complement.
CTTGTACGAGCTGTTTCTGTAAGTCATTGTAATTTACATTTCCTCATCTTTATTGATATCGATAACTACTTTAATTAACATATGTTTGTAATAAGTCAATAATGACATACATATTTACAAATGTCAACTTTTGTAACTTCCTTTCTTTCTTTTCTTTTTGACCTTCCTTCTTATTATATTAGCCTTGTGAACAACATACATAAAATAAAGGTCTCTGTATTATATATTAAAATAAAATAAATAAATCATAATCTTTTACATTAATAAAAGGTGTATTCATTGAAATATAATCAACGCTTCGATCTTATCCTCTAACATAGGTTATGGGCCCAGTGATTGGCAAGATTTTAACAGATTAAATTTTTTTTAACAATCAAGAAATATGGCTGATCTAGTACATGCAAATTATCAAACGCCAAAATTAACATCCACTAATTATTTTAATTGGCGTTTCAAAATTGAAATGCTTTTAAAACGTGAAAATTTATGGGCGGCTATAGTCACTGATAGACCAGACGTAGACTTTGCCACATGGGATAAAACAGATCAAAAGGCCCACGCCACAATTGCCCTGTGTATCGGAGATGACCAAATTCATCATATACGAAACAAAGCCAACGCAAAACAAGCTTGGAACGCGCTAAAGGAATTTTATGAACGTGATTCTCCAGGTGTAAAAGTTAGGTTGTTGCGTGAAGTTATGGCAAAAAGAGCACACGACGACACTGACATGGAGGCTCATGTTAGCCAGATGAACGAAATATTTCAAAAGCTCGTGGCGTTCGGCAGTTCAATAACGTGGGAATTTCTATTGACAGCTACCATGTTAGGTTCACTCCCAAGTAGTTATGATGGGCTGATTACGGCAATGGAGGCACATAAGGAAAAGAGTTTAACACCATCTTTAGTGAGTGCAAAAATTATTGAAGAGTTCCGGCGTAGGCAAGAGCGAGATAGAGTCGCATCAACGATCGAAGGCGGAGATGCACTACGTGTCACAAATTTTAAACGCATGAGTGGGAGCAGCATTACTTGTTTCTTTTGTAAAAAGAAAGGTCATGTACGAAGTAAATGCGCAGAATATTCTGCGTGGAAGGCTAATAAGGTAAATAAAGAACAACAACAAAACAAATCAAAAGCCAACGTTATAGAGCATGATGAATATGCTGAACATTTATTTTTTGTTGGTACAAGCAGTGATGCCAGGAGATTTTTTCTGAAATCCCTACGCTTATGAAAAAAAATCCCTTTTTTTCCCTACACCCGCTTTTTTTTCCCCTACATTTTTCCCTACACTACTTTTTTCAATTTTTTAAAAAATAAAATTTTATCTTTAATTTGTACATTTTCAATTCAGGTACATAAATTCAGGTTTATTTAAAAATAATACAAAAACAACATAAAAACGAATAAAAATAACGTAAAAAGTAACATAAGAATAACATAAAAATAATATAAAAAAAAGGAATACAAAACTTATTTATATAGTTCTGTATAATTCATTTTTTTGAAATGACTAGATGTGCATTCAAAATTTACACAATTAATTGCATTAGCTTGTAAATTAGATCTAATAATGCAAATAGAATTTAACATTTCATGGCTTAATTTTTTTCTTTTTTTCGTACGTACGTCAGTAACAACAGAAAAAATCCTTTCGGCGTCAGCATTGGCATGTGGCAAACTTAATAAAATTTTTATTATTTTTGCGAAATTTGGAAAAATCAAATTGTCATTAAAATTTTTTGATTTGCAGATTTTGGACCAAAATGCTTCAACATCTAATTTTTCTAAATTTTCTAAAATTAATTATGTTTTAATTTATAATGTTTTAATGTTATTTATTACTTACAAACTATCTTATTAAAAAGATCGAAGAGACGAGACCGGCAAAGATGGCGTACGTATGTATAAAAAAAATCCGCAAAACAAGTAAACTGCACAAAACAAAACAAGTGTTTACCTGTCATTATTATTAAAGATGCCACATATTTACTTACTTCATATTATAGAGATATTACCAGATTTACCAATTTCTAATGATACACTTAAAAAAAAAGTATATATTTTTTAATTTTAAAGTTTACAATTGGAAAATATATAATTTTTATTTGTTTTAAAAAAAAAAGTTGCAATTGAAAAAAATCCCTACAATTCGACAAAAGTAAGAAATCTTTCCCATTTTCCCTACATGTCAAATTTTTTAAAAAAATCCCTACAAAAAGGGAAAAATCCCTACACTTGGCATCACTGGGTACAAGAAACAGTAGCGATTGGATAATTGACTCTGGGGCTACATGCCATATTGCGAGTAAACGTGATTTGTTTGATGGGTCGTATAGAGAAAATGTCTCGGTGGCGAATGGTGAAATGATAGCTGCATCCGGCAAAGGTAGTATTGTTTTACAATTACTAAATGGTAATGGAAGCTGCAACAATGTTCACATCGATAATGTGTTATACGTTCCTCAAATTGGTGGTAATTTGATTTCTGTGAAGAAATTAGCTGAAAAGGGTATAAAAATGACGTTTTATCAAAACACGTGTGAAATACGATCGCCAGAAGAAAAAGAAATAGGGTTTGCTGATTCAATAAATAATCTGTACAGGTTGAGGGTGAAAAATTCCATAAATAGTTTAACAACCGACAATAATTATTGTATTCATGACTGGCATCGCATTTTGGGTCATCGCAGCATGGATGCAATTCGTAATATCGAGAAGGAAAATATTGCAACTGGTATAAAATTGGCAGACTGCAGAAAAAGTTGTAAAAATTTTGAAAATTGTGATGTCTGTATCAAAGGAAAATTAACTCGCTTACCATTTCCAAAGGAGTCCAAGTATCGATCAACAGAAAACTTACAGCTGATTCATAGCGATCTGTGCGGGCCAATGCAGACAACAACACCATCAGGTAAGCGCTATGTATTAACGTTTATCGATGACTTTTCACGTTTCACCTGAACAGACTTGATTGATTCACAAGTTTGTGGTAACGCAATTTTCTTAAATCATGCGTAAGAAATTGCGCATGTAACCTTACTGTGAATAAATAAGGTACATGTAGGGTTAGGATCGGTTGCGTGGGATGAGCAATCGATATTAGGGTTAGATTCCTCTATGCGGCTTCCTTTTAATAAATTAAGTCAATACCCAAACGAGTTCAGTTAAAGAACATGACAATTTATTAGTTGAAGTTCAATTGGCTCGTAGTGTATATGTATATTAATAATAAATTATGTACAAGTTGATGGTTGAGTATATATATATGTAGTAGTTGTTCGCACTGCTGATCTTTGAGGAATGATGATGAAAATTTATGACGTGGTTTTTAAAACAGTTCGGTTCTGGAAGAACTGACTGTGACAGTTGGAAAATTTGGAAAATATGGAAGTTATCAGTGCGACCAGCTTTACATAATTTAAAATAACGTAGGTAGGTACATAAAGGATACAATAGATAAAAATAATTCATGGAGATACAGGTAAGTATAATTTTATAAATATAGGTATAAATTCATAAAGGTAAATAAAAGTTCATAGAAATAGTAAATATATGTAAAATTAACGTGATCTCTAATGATTTTTTAAGACTCAAAATAAGAATAAGGATATTGTCCAAATGAGTTTGGACATGCCGCCGCCCTTGGCATTAGGCAATAGATGCCGGATTGGTATTGGAGCACAAGATGTTAGCCAGTGATTTGATTGCTTCAAGGATGGCAGTTGTTGTCGATGACGTTCTGGCTGCTGTTGATGTTATTGTTGATGATGTTTTGGCTGCTGTTGATGTTATTGTTGATGATGTGGCTGCTGTTGTAGATTTTCTTCTTCTTTTTGGCGGTCGTGGTATGTTGCGATGTAGCAAGGTGTGGTGTTGTTTGCTGCATTTCCTGCATGCGTCGAACGAGGACCACTCCCGTAACTTATGGCTTTTGGCAAGGCAATTAGTACACAGCCGATGCCTTTTGACGACTTCTTCCCGCTTCTCAACGGACATGTTTAGGAATTTGGAACATATTCTGAGCCCATGAAACCTTTGACATAGCACACATTTGTATAGATCAGGGTTTCTCCTTTTGAAGTAGTTAGAGCGACGTTCCACGGGTCGGGTGGCGGTTAATCGACGGTTTGTTCTAAGTTTTCAAGAAAAAGAGATACAAGAAATTAGCAATGTAAATACGACTTGTTATGGAGTATGAATGATAATAATGAGCCAACAAATTATTAGTGAATGAGTAGGTTGAGCTAAAGTAATTAAAAGAAATGAAATTTTAATGGGAAATGAAATTAAATACTGTGGATTACGGATTTTCAATTTTGAGAAAAGGTAGGAAGCATAATTTGACTATGGGGCGAGTTACTACTCCGGAGGCGATGCGTACGTCAGCAGTACGGACGTTTCCGTCTGCGCCGGGATGCGTTTTTTCCACTCGTCCTAGACGCCATTCATGTGGGGGTAGTAAATCGTCCATAACTATAACTAGATCGTTAATTTGAAGATTGGGCTTGGACTCCTTCCATTTATACCGTTTGTGTAACGATTTTAAATAATCTTCCCTCCATCTTATTGAGAATTGATGGTGTAATGCCTTTATTTTCTCCCAACGGTTGACAACTGAAATGGTTTGGAATTCTGGCTCAGGAAAGGCCATAATCGGAGCTCCTCGTAGAAAGTGTCCAGGCGTGAGTGCGGTCAAATCGGAGGGATCTTCTGACAGCGCAGAGATGGGGCGTGAATTAAGAATTCCTTCTATTCTCGCTAAAAGAGTAGAGAACTCTTCAAAATTGAACCGATGAGCTCCAGCTATTCTCTTGAAATGGAATTTAAAACTCTTTACGGCGGCTTCCCATAAGCCGCCCATGTGAGGTGCGTACGGGGGAATGAAATTCCACTCAAATCCATGGGTCACATATTTTTGGCTAATGTCTTGGGCTGAGCTTTTGATGAATTTAGAGAATTCCCGCTCCAATGTGCGACTAGCACCTAAAAAGTTTCTGCCATTATCAGATGTAACCCTTTGGGGGAGCCCCCGCCTCCCGACAAAGCGAGCGAATGCGGCTTGGAAGGCGTTTGATGATAAATCAGAGCATGCTTCGAGGTGTATTGCTTTCGTGCTGAAACATACGAAAACACTTACATACCCTTTAATTATCGTGGCTTTTCGCAAGTTTGAGGCTTTTAGTTCGAAAGGGCCAGCAAAGTCGATGCCAGTTGTGTGAAATGGTGGGGATAGAGTACATCTTTCAGAGGGTAAGGGTGCCATTATCTGCTTGCATGGTTGTTGTTTTTGAATTATACAAACCTTGCAGTGGTTAATGATTGATTTTACTCTAGGTTTAAGTCTAAAAACGTAAAATTCTGTTTGTACTATTCGACATATTTGGTTACAACCAGCATGAGCGAGGAATGTGTGTAAGTAACCCAGATACAAATGACAGAATCGTGAGTTTCCAGGCAGTATTATGGGATAGCGTTCGTTGTATGGGAGATCCGACTGAACTAGTCTGCCGTTTACACGCTAAATTGAATTCAAATCACAAAATGGATTTAAATTGCCTAATGAGCTTTTGTTGCTGAGAGCTTGCGAATTACTAATTTTTTGATAGTCGTCTTTGTAAAATTTTTTCTGAGCTATCATAATAAGACGCATTTTTGCAAATTTCATTTCGCTTTGGGTTAGGATTAAGCTAGAGGACTGGTTCACGTTTGACCTTAATGCTTTGCATTTGTTAAAAAATCGAAATATGTAACACACAACACGTAGCGCTCTGCTATATGACGAGAAATTGCAGAGAATGTCATTTTCTAGAACTTCTGTGTGTAGGGCTTGAGTTTCCTTTTCAACTATTTCAATAATTTTTAGCGGGTTTTTCTTTGGCCACTCTGAGGAAGGTTTATGCAGCCATGACGGTCCATGCCACCAGATAGAACTATTCGCCAGATCTTGAGGTCTAGAGCCGCGTGTGCCTAGGTCCGCTGGATTATCGTGAGTCGGGACATGTCGCCATATTGCGTTAGGGACTAATCGGTGAATCTGAGCAATTCGATTTGCCACGTAAGTTTCCCATGAAGAGGGGGGTTTCGAGAGCCAACCTAAAACTATTGACGAATCGGTCCACAGATTTATTACGCTGACCTTGAGCTTGAGTGATGAAAGAATATGATTAACGAGATTTGCTAGTAATACTGCGCCGTTAAGTTCTAAGCGCGGGAGACAAACTGTCTTTATTGGTGCCACTTTGGTTTTAGCGGCTACCAAGTTGGTGAATGTATTGTGAGTATTGGTTTCACATCTGATATAGAGCGTGGCGCAGTATGCTACCTTCGATGCGTCAGAGAATCCATGAATTTGAACTGTATCTGAAGGGGAGTACTGCAACCAACGTGGGATTGAAATTGTTTCTATATGCGAAAAATCTTGCACGAGATTGTTCCATTTTTTCAGAGAATCGGATGAAACATCTTCGTCCCAATCTAGCCCTTCTAGCCATAGTTGTTGCATTAGAATTTTTGCTCTGATGACTACAGGAGCTAGCCACCCGGCGGGGTCGAAGAGCTTGGCGACGGATGAAAGAATTTGTCGTTTTGTGATTTTTTCGGATTGCTCAATTGGGGAAAAATTGTATGTGAATGAGTCTTTGAGCGCATTCCACTTTATCCCCAGGGTTTTGGTAGAACTTCTATCATGGAAGCGCAGAAACTCTGAATCATACAGATCTTCTTTCGGGATTTGGGCAAGTAACCGCGTATCGTTTGCAGTTATCTTCTTTAAAGGAAATCCAGCTGACTTCAACGTAGTTATAATCTGAGTTTGTGCAGACATAGCTTCGTCTATTGAATGACCTCCAGCTAGTATATCATCCACGTATGTTTCTGTGCGCAGAATCGAAGCTGCTTTAGGGAATTCGGATTCGGAATCGAAAACGAGTTTTAGAAGGGTCCGAATCGCAAGATATGGGGCACAGTTAACGCCGAAAGTTACAGTTTTTAGCTGGTAATCTTTTATCGGGCTGTCGGGCTTGGGTTGAAATAGAATTCGCTGAAACGTTTGGTCAGCTGGGTGTACCCGTATTTGGCGATACATTTTCTGTATATCACCATTAAAGACATACTGATATTTCCTCCAATTGATTATAATCGACATTAAATCGTTTTGTAACGTAGGGCCCGTGTATAGAACATCATTGAGCGAGAACTGGGATTTTGTTTTCCTAGAGGCATTGAAAACGACTCTGACTTTTGTCGTTTTATGTTCTGGGCGGACGACAGCGTGGTGTGGTAAATAATATGAGCCATATTTACCGTGAGAAACTATTTCATTTGAGGACGTTTCTTCCATGTGGCCAAGGGCCAGATACTCGTTTAAAACTTCATTATATTGAGACTGAAGTTCGGGGTTTTTTAATAAAATTCGTTCTAAACTTGAAAATTGGGCTAAGGCAGTGAATCTAGACGAGCCGAGAAAAATTTGCTCTGGGAATTCTTCCTTAAATGGAAGTTTAACGATGTACCTGCCATCATTGTCACGGGTTGTGGTTTGGGTATACAGTTTTTCACAAAAGTCATCTTCCCTTGATTTGGGTCGAGCATTTGGAATTTCTTCCTGTTCCCAAAACTGTTTCAACACGTTTGTGAGCTCTGCAGTTTCTGATATGGAAACAGAAGTAGAGAAAGTGTGAACTGTATGGGTTTGTATTGGACCACTAAGAACCCATCCAAAAACTGTATTGTAGGCTGACGTTTGACCACAAATATTTTTCTTAATTCCATCAATATTGAGAAAATGTTCACAGTCATTTCCCAGAATAAGATCGATTTGAGACGCTTTGTTAAATGTTGGGTCGGCTAGATCCAATTCATCGAGTTTATTTGAAACTGGTAGTTCAAAACTGGAAGCCGGAAGCCGTTTCGTTACTTTGGGTAGTACTATGGCTTTAATTGGAATGCGCAAATTATACCTTTTGGCATACAAAACGAACTCACATTCTTTATTTGAGGATTGTTTTTGACCACCAATGCCTATAATGTCGAAATGTGATGTTTTGTAGGGAAGTTGCAGACGAGCTCTAATTTTTTCTGTTAAGAACGTGCGCTGAGAACCGGGATCAATGAGAGCTCTGACTGTGAAAAGTTCACCTCTGTGCTCTATTTGAGTTATTGCTGTTCGCAATAAAATGTTCTCACTACTTGTAGAAACATTTGCCTGAGTTTGAGTAGAGGTACAAGGAAGTTCTTCTGCCGTGCCCTCTTTAAGTGCCTGCGAGGTATTGGAGTAGGCCTTTTCTACAACTCTAGGATTTTCATTCGCTCTATTACTTCGGAATTTTTCTGAGCTGGGCATGAATGTTTGAGGTGACTGTGACATATGCAAGAGAGTGTGGTGATTCTTTTTGCAATGTAGACATTTGTGTTTGCTTCCACAGTTTGATTTGAGATGAGATGTGGCCAAACAATTATTGCAAAATTTATTTTTGAACACAAAGTCTACTCGTTGTTGAACACTGAACGCTTTGAATTTGGGACATGTTCTTAACGAGTGATTTTCAGTGCATAATTTGCACATTGCACTTAAATTCTCTTGCGATACGAACGTTTGTATATTGGAGGGATTGGGTTTCCTGAGAGTAAAGCTATCCTTGTACTTTTTTATGCTTGTTACGCGTTCTACAGCTTCGTATCTGTCTACTAAAAATTGAGACATTTGCGACCACGTTGGTAATTCACGGGGACGTGCTAGAGATTGTTCCCATAGAGCTAAAGTGGAATCTGGCAATTTTGTTGAAATCAGCCGAATGAGTATCGGATCCCAGCTTTCTACTTGAATATCAAGGCTTCTAAGCGTTGCTAACGAATCATTTACAGCTGACTGTATTCTTCTAATTGATTCACTATCTTCACTTTTTGCTGCTGGGATATCAAAAAGAATTTTGATTTGATTATCAACTAGCACGCGCTTATTTTCATAACGTGATTTTAATGCATCCCATGCTAGGTTAAAGTTATCATGTGTGAGTGGGTATCTTTTGACTATTGCTCCAGCTTCACCCCTCGTTTTATTACGCAGATGGTATAGTTTTGTGACTGGATTGAGCTTAGAATGATTAATGTAAACGGCTGTGAACATGTCACGAAACGAGGGCCATTGTTCATAACTGCCGTTGAATACTTCGGTATCACAGGGCGGTAGCTTAATGCAATCACTAGAATTACTCTGCAGAAATGTCTGGTTGGGTTCATTAGGAGCTAGGGAATAGCGAGAAGTTGACTGAAACTGTGGGTTGCCTGGAGGTTCTACTCGAAAACTTTTTAGGAGCCCGAGTATTTTGGCTGAACACTCATAATACTCATCGGTACATAGCTCAAACTTTTCGTGAGCTTCTCTTCTTACATCCTCATTTAATCTTGTATCATTGGACAACATGATTTCTTCATGTGATATATTTGCTCTGTCCCATCGGGCATCTAAGTCTCGTAGCTTGACTTCAAGGACACTTTCCGTGTGATCACCGACTGGGGTTTCTTTAAATCTTTCGCAAAATGCAAGAAGGTGATCACAATCAAAATGAAAATGTTCCTTGATCGAAGGGTTTGAGGCTCGGGATGTTGAAGGCATTTTGGAGGAGGATACTTATAATGGAACTATTAAGTCTACTCTATATCAATAATATTATTTTGGCAGTTTGATGAGAATAACTTCGATTCACGCTTTTTACTTTTATGGCTTGGGTATGAGTTGTCAACCGATAATAATTTTGTGTACCTATCGGTATAACACGAATTTAGATACGGCCCTTTATGGGTTAAAAAGGCTTCGTTCTTGGAACCTCAGAGAATAGTGGTAGGTACAATGCAGCCTTTTATGGGTTGAAAAAGCTTTGTACTTATTACCTTAGAGATTGTTTAATAAGCCTTATTTGAACAAAGTTCGAAAGTGAGCTTAATGTGAATTGATTTTGATTTTCTCATAAACTGCATAGAATTTCGTTTAATTTATTTTGAAAAATTTGTAAATGCAATAAACTTCAAATTTATTTTGAGAAAGTTTTGTGAAATTTACAATCTATTTTGAGAAAATTGTAAATAAGTAAATTTTCACCTTTATTTTGAGAGAATTTGGTAAGCTTTAAATTTTATTTTGAAAATAAATTTGAATAAATTAAATTACAAATTTATTTTGAGAAAAATTTGTGAAATTTTAAATTTATTTTGAGGATTTATTTTCGGGTTATATAATTGTATAGTTAAATAGTTAATTTTCGCGTAATGAGTGAATCAAATAAATAAATGTCTAATTATAAGTGGTAGGTATCGAATTTTCCATCCCTGCTTTACTTATTTTGGGTTAATATAATTTCTATTTTGTGGGTTTAATTGAATGTGAGACAATTTTTATTTATCGTTTTTGTAAATAGAATTAAAGAATTGGGTTTTCATTATTAAACATCATTAATTGCTTTTATTTTGAATTTTATGTATAAGGTTGTTTTGAAAGTGTTAGCAAATTTTAATTTTAATTAAAGGCACTAATGTTTTCAGCTCTGGTAAGTAATTTTATTTACTTACATATGATCCCTATATGCCAACGAATTAATGCATATATATGTTCGTTGACTTTTGTTTCATATATAAGAACAACAGTAAGAGAAAATTTAAGAGAGTTGGTTTTTCACCTCAGAAGTTCAGATTGTTCAAAGTATTTTGAGATTGTGCTTGCGTACTTGTATGTACATGTGTATGTATGTTGTTAATCTTGGAGGTGTGATACACACTTGGTTGTATGTAGACTTAAAAAATTGGGGTTTTGATACCTATGTATATACCTTGAACTTGAACTTGTTTCTTTTAACGTAAATAAGTACATATACATACATATAGGCAGATATATACATACATATATATATATATATATATATAGATGGAAGGGTATATGTATGTACATTCAACTATATGAAATTTTAGTTGGTGAATATGTATGTATGTATGTATATAGTTTAATTTCAGATTATTGAAATTAACCTTGAGTTTAATATTTGTGATGTTTGAGAATTAATATATGTATATAACGATACCTGTTTGCCATTTTTCTTCCTGTATTTCTTCTAGGTCTCCCTTGTGTGATTGCGCACTTCTTGTTGTTTTAAGTTTTCTTTCTTTTAACTTTTTGATTTTTAAATTTGACTTTTATTAAAAAAAATTTTTTTTTTTCTTAAATTTTTGATTTTGATTTAAATCTTTGTTTTAACTTTTCTTATAATTTTGCCTTTTGTTTACCTTTATGTTAAATATTGAGTTTTCGGAAAATTTTGGTTACATTTCTTTTTAAATTCCGTTTCGGGTTTAATTTTTTGTGTAAATGTTTTAAATATTTCCCGTTTAATTTATATGTATGTACATATGTACGTATTATTTGTTAAGGCACTTTTCTGATTTCAGCTTTTTAATGTATGTTGTGTTACAAACCGGTTCGGTTTAGCTCTTTTGATATATGTACATATGTATGTATGTATGTATGTATGTATGTATGTACCTTCGTACGTTGCTTTCAATATCCTTTTGCATATATGCAAAACTGGTTTATTCTATGTACATACAGATATATATATATATATATATATATATATACTTATGTGAACCGTTGGTTTTCACCGGTTAGGAACTGTATAAACTTATTTTAATTTTGTTGTATTGGATGAAAATTATTGTTGTTGGTTTTATTTTAGTTGTTAGCACAAGAAAATAACGATTCAATTAATTTTAATTTTCGATTTCGTAAATTGTAGTTGCTTTATGAAGCAAAATCATTTGTTATTTGTGTGTATGTAGGTGTGTAATTTTCTTTAAAAATTTTTGTAATTTTATAGATCATATACATATGTACATGCATTCATTTAATTTGTTTTTAGGCACTTACATATGTATGTACATGGACATAGTTATTTATTTTGAAATTTTCACTTAAATTTTTGACCGCTTTCAAATTTAATTTTTACTTTATATTTTTGGGTTGGTTTGTATGAAATGAGCTAAGCTAACAAGCCAACCACCTTCTGCTCGACGAATGTGTTTGCTTGTATATAATTGGTGGTGAATTGCTTTAGGTATGGGTGTGCGTGTTGTGTTTGTTCTTGATGAAGAGCAACACTAACACTCCGCTTGAATGAAATAGGGGTAATGCTATGGAGGATAGGAAAAATATTATTTTATATATGGATACATACTTTTACCTAGTTTAAGTTATGAGCTTGGGAAGGTAATATATCCGGTTCGAAGGACCATGTTTTTTTTTTTTTTTTTTTTTTTTTTTTTTTTTCAGTCTTTACAATTATGTTTTATAAATATTTAAAAATACAACTGTAAACTGTATATAATTACTTTGAAAATAAATTCGGTTAAGCAACAATGAAACATTCACAGCAAAACCAATATTATTTCACGGGTACGATGCAAAAAGATGAAGAGTGGCCATTGACATCCAAAATATCTTCTTAAAGGAATAGAACAGAATAATTTTAAATTATCTCTGGCACTCTGTGGCAGCTTTTGTTCGCGGTCAAAGCCGATAAATCACCACAACAAGAACAAAATTGTGCCCAATTTGAAACAAGAACGCTAATTAGCCAGGAAAGACATCGAGACATCGCAAATACTGAAGATGATTTGGAACATTTGTGAATCACTTCTACTTAAGAAAGATTTTTCCGGAAACCGGCAACACCAGCACATGCATATACCAATTGAACTTGGTCTCTATATAAGAAATAAGGAAAGGCATCATAAAACAGTTTACTGCAACAGTTTTTTGTTCATGATAACAGCCAAAACTACAATTTAGGAATGGCGGCATTGCTCTGAAGTACAGTTCCCACAACCACATAATACCTGTATCAACTAAAATTAAAGACATGGCCCATGATGTTACAAATAAGGAAAGGCAGCATACAGTTTCCTCAGGAAGGAAACAATTTTCCGATATCGTTGTTTTGCCCACAGAAAAAAACTTGTGAACATTTCGATTCCAGTCTATCAGTGAGGAAAGTTTAATTTTTCTATACAAAACCACAACTTTCACCGGATGAATTGGATTTGGTGGAAGCCATTCTAAGTTTTTGTACAAAAATAATCGATGGAAAACTGATTTTTTAAACAGACATTTTCAAATCGAACAGTTACAAGCCTTTTGTCGGCAACGTTTAGGGAAAAATTTGATGTTTTAACTTTGAATGTTGATTGATTCACAAGTTTGTGGTAACGCAATTTTCTTAAATCATGCGTAAGAAATTGCGCATGTAACCTTACTGTGAATAAATAAGGTACATGTAGGGTTAGGATCGGTTGCGTGGGATGAGCAATCGATATTAGGGTTAGATTCCTCTATGCGGCTTCCTTTTAATAAATTAAGTCAATACCCAAACGAGTTCAGTTAAAGAACATGACAATTTATTAGTTGAACTTCAATTGGCTCGTAGTGTATATGTATATTAATAATAAATTATGTACAAGTTGATGGTTGAGTATATATATATGTAGTAGTTGTTCGCACTGCTGATCTTTGAGGAATGATGATGAAAATTTATGACGTGGTTTTTAAAACAGTTCGGTTCTGGAAGAACTGACTGTGACAGTTGGAAAATTTGGAAAATATGGAAGTTATCAGTGCGACCAGCTTTACATAATTTAAAATAACGTAGGTAGGTACATAAAGGATACAATAGATAAAAATAATTCATGGAGATACAGGTAAGTATAATTTTATAAATATAGGTATAAATTCATAAAGGTAAATAAAAGTTCATAGAAATAGTAAATATATGTAAAATTAACGTGATCTCTAATGATTTTTTAAGACTCAAAATAAGAATAAGGATATTGTCCAAATGAGTTTGGACACACCACTATTTACTTGCTTAAAGAGAAATCAGAGACGTTCCAGAAATTTAAAGAATTCTATGAGACTACAGCAAAAAAATTTGGTCATAAAATCAAATGTCTACGATCAGATCGTGGTGGCGAATATATTGATAAAAATTTCGTAGATTATCTCAACATGAAAGGCGTTACCATCCAGCGTACTGCACCATATACGCCTCAACAGAATGGTGTCGCAGAGCGCAAAAACCGAACACTAATTGAGATGACGCGCTGTATGTTATTAGACGCCGGGTTAGAAAATAAATTTTGGGGTGAAGCGGTTATGACTGCGAACAACTTGCAGAACTTGTTACCATGGAAATCAATAAACGGAACACAATTTGAAATCTGGCATGGCCGAAAACCGTTCTATGGCAATTTGAGACGTTTTGGTTCAAAGTGTTTTCTTCGAATTCAAGATTGTAAGCGTCGTAAGCTAGACCCAAAGGCAGAAGAAGCCATATTCATTGGTTTCGATTTGCAGTCAAAAGCATATAGATGTTTTTTACCGGAAAAGGGAAAAGTTGTTGTTTCCCGTGATGTAAAATTTGTAAACTACATAAATGGTACAAAATTCTCAAATGGTAATTGTGACGTTCAGGTTGAACGTGATATATTTAACAATCATAATTGCGATACAGATGATGATATCGTTGACAATGATGTCGTTGACGGTAATGTCGTGAATGTCAATCAACCAAATGAAAACGCAGAGCCTTTACGAAGATCTGAACGGCCCAATAAAGGTATTGCTCCTTTGCGTTTTATAGAAGAAATTGGTGTTGTTATCAATGGCGAGCCATCCAATTATAACGAAGCTGTAAAGTGTGATAATGGGAGTCATTGGATTGCTGCCATGGAGGAGGAGTATAGCTCACTTCTTGAAAATAATACATGGAAATTAGTAAATTTACCTGATGGCAAAAACTTAGTCGGGTGCAAATGGGTGTATAAGGTAAAGACAAACGCAGATGGTAAAGTCAACAAATATAAAGCTCGTCTAGTCGCCCAGGGCTTTAGCCAAAAATATGGGGTCGATTATGACCAAGTATTTGCTCCCGTCGCTAAACATGCTACATTTTGAATTCTTCTTTCCATCGCCGCTATAAAGAAAATGGATGTTTATCATTTCGATGCGAAAACTGCTTTCTTAAACGGCGAACTAGAAGAAGAGATTTATATGAGGCAGCCGCCTGGTTTCATTGATGACAAAAATCCCAATAAGGCATGTTTACTAAAAAGAAGTATTTATGGACTAAAGCAGTCCGCACGAGTATGGAAGCAAACATTACATAATGTGCTTATTAAAGCAAACTTAAAACAAAGTAAGGCTGATAATTGCCTGTATACCCTTGAGAACAGTTTGTTCATTTTAATCTATGTCGATGACATATTGATTATTTCGAGCGACAAAAATTATGTCAATCGAATTCAAAATATTTTAAACACAAATTTTCACATTGATAATTTAGGCCTGATATCTAATTACTTAGGTATTAGAGTTATAAAAGAAAACAACATTTACTTAATCGATCAAACAAAATACATTTTAGAAGTAGTCAAGAAATTTGACTTACAAAATTCTAAAGATTCGATTATACCTATAAGCCCTACCTATCACAAACAACCGGAGGGTGAAAAATTACCAACTAATGAGAAATATCGAGCCGCTATCGGATGCTTATTATATATTTCAACAAACACACGACCTGATATTTCAGCAGCGGTAAGCATACTTTCTCAAAAGGTTGAAAATCCAACCCAGGCAGACTGGGACGAAGTGAAGAAGCTAATAAGATACCTTAAAGGAACATCTACTTTAAAATTAAAGCTTGGAGAAAAATCATCGACTAGTGAACTTATCGGATATGCCGACGCCAATTGGGCTGAAGACCGTCTAACACGCAAGTCAAACTCCGGCTATATTTTTCTATTTAATGGTGTCATAAACTGGTCTTGTAAACGCCAAGATTGCGTTGCACTTTCATCCACTGAGGCAGAATTTATAGCACTGTCTGAAGCTTGTAAGGAAGCCATGTGGATACAGCGAGTCCTTAAGGATCTCAATTGGAACTGCAGCCAGCCTACAACAATATACGAGGACAACCAAAGCGCAATAAAATTGATAGCTGACGAAAAGCTAAGCAATCGTTCAAAGCACATCGACACCAAAACTTACTTCGTGAAAGACTACGTAGAAAAGAAATTAGTTCAAGTGCAATTCTGTCCAACAGAAGAAATGTTAGCCGATTTATTTACTAAAGGTCTACCTAAAGAAAAGTTTATTATGTTTAGAAACAAATTAAATTTAAAGTAAATTAAAATTGTAAATTAAGGAGGAGTTTGTAAGTCATTGTAATTTACATTTCCTCATCTTTATTGATATCGATAACTACTTTAATTAACATATGTTTGTAATAAGTCAATAATGACATACATATTTACAAATGTCAACTTTTGTAACTTCCTTTCTTTCTTTTCTTTTTGACCTTCCTTCTTATTATATTAGCCTTGTGAACAACATACATAAAATAAAGGTCTCTGTATTATATATTAAAATAAAATAAATAAATCATAATCTTTCACATTAATAAAAGGTGTATTCATTGAAATATAATCAACGCTTCGATCTTATCCTCTAACAGTTTCGACCGATTGTGCTTGGCTGGCTAAAAAGGATCCGCACACGCTCAAACCCTTCGTGGGAAATCCAGTTACTCAAATTCTCAGCCTCATCAGCACAAATCAGTGGAAACATGTGAAGACGGACCCAGCAGACTTAGGAAGTCGTGGCTGCACCCCACAAGAACTCGCCTTTAGGTCACTCTGGTGGAATGGCCCCCCTTGGCTAAAGAAACCAACGGCTGATTGGCCAACTCAACGTACCTTTGATCCCTCTGATTTGGAAACAAAAACCAGTAAAAGCGCCGTCAGAAATCCCAATTGTCTGGTGCACAATTACGCAAATTTTCATTTGAAACAAAACCAAGTACAGGCTGAACCTAATTTAGAAAACTTGCAAGAAACTGATATTCTACAAGAATATTCATCGCTGGATTGAGCGCTACGAGTCCTCAGTTATGAACTACGATTTATTCGCCGCTTGAAAAATAAAGGAATTTCGACAGAGAATTATATAACGACCGACGAAATTTAATTCACAAAAAATCGGTTTATATATGTGGCTCAACAACTTTATTTCGGCCCCAAGCACACATGCTTAACCGAGAAGAAACCATTGTCGCGCAAAAGCAGATTATTATCTGTAAACCCTTTCCTCGATGAAAATTATGAGAGTTCGCGGACGATTACCTAATGCTGACCTTAGCTACAACGAGCAACATCCAATGATTCTACCGGAAAAATCACCTTTAGCAAGACTTTTTGTCGATTATACACATCGAATTTTGTTACATGCAGAACATCACTTTATGTTACGAGCCATTCGACAAGGTTTTTAACTCCCCAGGCTGAAAAATCTTGTAAGCAAATGTATTCGAAAGTGTACGACATGTACTATCTAAAAACAACGGTTCCAGCAGCAAACCCTTGCGGCACTCCCTCCAGAGAGAGTAAACTTTTCTCAACCATTCACGTACACCCGAGTTGATTTTGTTGGTCCCTCTAATTAACATCAAAACTTCCAACTTAATAAATGCAAATATTTTAAAAGCCTACGCCGCAGTCTTCGTATATTTTTCTACTCGAGCAGTTCATCTGAATACCTGCTCTGATCTATCAACCGACGACTTTCTTGCCTGCTTCATTCGCTTTACCTGACGAAGAGGTCTCCCAAAAACCGTATTTTCCGATAACGGAAGAAACTTTGTTGGAGCTAATTATGCACTGCTCAAAATTCATAGCGAATTCTCAACATTAATTCAATAAAACTGAACTTGAGCCTGATAATATTACTTTCATATGTACATCAATATAAATTCGAATAATAATTACGTTTATTCGTAATAATAATAATATAAAAAATATTAATTCCGCTTGGGCACGAGCTATAAATACCCTAATACAAGGGTCACAGTAATATGTAAATTTCCATAATATAGAGTAAAAACAACAAAAACGTTAAATTACAAAGTAGAATAGTTTGATGATAACGGACTATAAGTTTTTGTTGATTATTAGTAAGTTCCAAACAGTGATGAGGGAATTTCGTACTAACCAGCACTGTTTCAATGTATAATAAAATAATGAATTAAAAATTAATTCTCGTATTCTATTTCTGTTGAAAACTGGTTAAATAGTTGATATACATACATACTTCTCAATTAGTATCCACTTTAAGAAAATTGTAAAGATAGACAATTGAACGCTGATGAGAGGAGTAGCGGCCTTGAAATCAGTACTGATATGTTCTGCTAAAAACTGATTGGATATAAATAATAATATTTTTCAACATAAAAAAAAACTCTTAGTAATTTTGAATTTTCATTAATTCAATAAAACTGAACTTGAGCCTGATAATATTATTTTTCATATGTACATAAATATAAGTTCGAATAATAATTACGTTTATTCGTAATAATAATAATATAAAAATATAAATAAAAAATTTTATTGTGCTATAGGCGCGACTCCCAAGCCGTTTTTTTATTGAATTTTTCTATAAAATTACAAAAAAACACAATCAATTTAAAAATGTTTGCAAACAATAGAAAATTATATGGTAGTATTCATAGCAGTTCTCTTAAAAAAAATAAATTTTGGCACTTCTTATTGAATGATTTTTTTTTCTTTTGTTGGGAAAGAAATTGATACGAAACATTTGTGATTGTCCATTAGATGAGTTTTATATATGTACATATGTATGTGTAGAGTAAACGAATTTATTTTTACGTTTCTTTTTGTATGGCAACATTTGTACACTTTTTATTAAATTAAGCTAGGATATAGAAAAGAAAACAGAATTCCTGAAAAAATTCCAGTTATCAACATTGCAGCCGCAAACATTCCTGCTGTGATTTGATACTTTGGCAACACCATCTGAGGGGCATACATCATGCCTAAAGAACTATAAATGTATTATTATTAATATTTTATATTAAAAAAAAACTTAGCAATAAAATACTATACCTTAAATAGCCAGAACTAAATGACATAGCAATTGATATTGCCCAATAAGCCCACTCATTAGTAATTAACACAGGAAGCGACCTCACCGTACTCTTTGGTAAGTAATTGCAGAATAAGAATAGCGGTAAAAACACAGTACGTAGTAAAACTAGTTTATAAAGTGAATTTGCTTTAGGCCATTGAATCCACGATGTTGTTAAACTTCCTAACATGGCAAATAAATTGAATGTTAAAAAGCAAGTAATCGACGTAAAAAGTTCATTTGGAATAAAAAAATCATCGGAAAGCGGTTTGATATCTGAAATGTATAAATAAAAAATTCATAATATTATTATGATAAACGGTTTATAAATTTATTATGCTGTGTGAAAAAAAAATACCAATACCTAGGAACTGATACTATTTTTCTGATGTTTTTGTCGAGTTCCGCTTTTAAATTTGCCAAGCAAAAGAAATACATGAATTACGTTTTCTCTTACACTTTAAGCAATTAAAAGCTAGTAACCATGGAAGAATAATATAAAACAAGTGTCTACAAACGGTCCACCCAATCGACCGTATTCGAGTCATATAAAGAAAAATCATAAAAACCCCCTTATAAAATTCATAAAACAACCAAAACTACAACTATTTAATGATACATTTGTATGAATTCACAAAAATTAAAAAAAAAAACGTTAAATACAACAACAAAATACCTTCCATTGAGATAAATCAATTTACTCAACTCTCTCATCTTTTTTCCTACAATTCTTCAAAATGTTATTATGTATAGATATCTTTTTGATATTTTTCTCTTTCAATCTAAATGTGAAAAACACATGTATGCAGTGTTACCAAAATATATATTCAAAATTACACCTCGTAGGAGCCAAAATTACCCGATTTAATGGAATTACACCTACTATTAAAATAAATATTTGACATATTTCAAAAATCGCGTTTAAGGTCTACTTATGAGTTGGTATCAGTCTCAATGAAATGCAACATATTTACCAGCTGAACACACAACAAACAATACGGTTTTGATAACTATTTTATTTCATAAAAGTCTATTACAAACAGCAAATAAACAGATTAAAAGTAATTCAATATTTGTTATACTATACAGTGATTAAAGAGAAATATACGAAAAATGTATGTATGTACATAATAAAAAGCATCATAAAAATCTTAAATTAATAGTCATTGAAACTTTAATTTTTGTTACTATAGTTGAGGAGAGGTTCAAAATTATTATTGCCGTTTTTCTGTATACCTTCTTTAGTAAATAAAATTGCAGCAACGGTATCAGACGATAGTTTGTTTCTTATATCAGTTTTACAATTATTAAGATTACTACATATCTTTTCCGCAGAAGTTTGTGAAAATGGCAAAATAAAAATAAAGTTTATTACTTTTTCTAATGTGGGAAATAAACAAAAAAAAAAATATATATATATATATATATATACGAGTATATATATAAAATAGTGTTATAAAACACGCGCTACACATGTACATAAAAATTACACCTGATTCGGGTAATTACCCGCGATTCGGCAACACCGCATGTATGTGTTGTTTGTTTGGTTTTAACTTACATGCATAAGTAATACGTGTGAATGAAGTAGTAGGCACTTTAAACGGTTATAGCTCCCAAAATACTGAACTCACAAAAAACCATAATACCTCGTTCACTTCTGTGAAAAAAAAAATGTCTTTAATTTGGTAGACAATTTTGTAAAAATATGTTGTATAATAGGTGGATAAAGAGCAGCACAAAATAAACCAATTATCTATTAATTATGTAGATACTAGCTGCATCCGGTGCGCCTCGCTGCCCAAATTTGTTGTAAAATAAAAGCAGCTCTTACAGTAAGTATAATTAAATGATTATTTCATCCGTTTTGTGAAATTTCATTACAACTTAAGAAAATACACTTTAAAGACATTCTCTGCTTTAGTTGCACAGATATATGAATATTAATATTTTACTTCATTGGGAAGTGCCCGTTCCCCTCGTCCTACCGCCACTAGATATTGCTGGAAGTTCAATTTTGTTCTTTTAATAACGCACATAATTTCAAGGTATTCTGCGCTTTAGTTACACAGATATATGAATTTAATATTTTTTTGTATGGGGGTACCCGTTCCCTTCGCCCTAAGGCCCCAATATTTTGGTGAAAAATGTGTTTTATTCTAAAAGTAACACACACCTACATAGATTCCGTGCTTTACTTGTACAGATATATAATATTATTATTTTACTTATAGGGAGGTGCCCCTCCCCGCTCGAATTAAAATAAAATAGCCTATTTGACTTTCCCTAACATCAGTAATATGGTTCCGAAATTTCAAGACGATCGATCTTACCGTGTGGCTTCCTATAACGTAAATACAACCAAACAACCATACAAACTAAATTAATTTATATATATACATACATATATGTATATGTATATGAGTTTTGTTCAAAAGAAAAGGTGAATTTTTAATTTTCGCAGGCTGTGTACATTCCATTATCGATTTTTTTTTCGTTATGTTGGTAAACATGTGTTGGCATTATCAGCCCATTTGGATTAGTAGTTTGTTGTTGACAACTGAAAAGGTTAGTCACTTTTTTGTGTGTTCTTCGATTTTTGACTTTTGAAAAAAATGGATCAAAGACTATGTATAAAATTTTGCGTTAAAAATGGAATAAAGTGGTCCAAGGCACTTCAAATGTTGACTGTGGCATTCGGCGAGTCCACATTGTTTCAAAAAAGCGTTTTTAAGAAAGCCGAGAAGATGTTGATGACGATGAGCGTTAAACACACCAAATTCGATCAAATGCGAAGGTTTTGCTCACTGTGTGCTTCGAATACAAAGGCGTGGTGTATCATGAGTTCTTGCCAACAGGTCGTACGGTTAATAAGGAATACTACAACGATGTTATGCAACCTTTGCGGGAAGCAATACGGCTTAAACGATCGGAATTGTGGAGATACAAATCATGGATTCTGCATCACGATAATGCACCACATCACACACCATCCTAATCATCCGTCAACCACCTTATTCACCTAAACATGGTAATTAAATTTAATTCAAATACTATATATGACAGTCCGAACGGTACAAATGAATTGGATGACACTGAGGTTTATAATCTCTTAGATGCATATACACATATACATATATGCACATATGAATGTAAAAAATTATCAGAAAAAACACAATTTTAGTTCATGTTTATTTTTTAATTGAATATTGAATTCTGATAAATGAATTTAATTAATAAAAACAAATACTTTCAAAAAAACCACTAAAAAAATTTTTTTGGCGACATCATTTCACTGTAAAAAGCCTAAAAATTTATTTTTGGCGATTTTTTACTATCGTTTTGGCGACGGAGGTGAAAAAATATCTGACAACCCTTTCTATAGTATTTGCGAATTAAATAGAGTTGAACTAACAAAGTCACACGAAGTTTCTGGAAGTACAGGTATGCACAAATTGTCTGTTTCATACACTAACTATGCTACGAAATTTAGCTGTCTAATCTTGCCCGGTCACTTGCAAGAAACGTTATTATAGCCAAATTACGAAGCTATTTTAGAATTAGTGGGTACAATTTCTACGACAGCATGGATCCTCGAGGTACAGCTTGTGGTGGCTCAGGAATTCTAATAAAACACTACCTGTTAAGTGATATTTGCGATCCTTCAAGCAACAAAGATCTGTATTGAAAATTTTTATCAAAAGGTTGAGACATCATCTGTTTATGCTCCTTCCAGGTTTTCAGCCCTGAAATTGAATTTATTCGCGTTTTTATTAGAATTCTCAAGCCACCACAAGCTTTACCTCGAGGATCCTTGCTGTCGTAGAAATTGTACCCACTAATTCTAAAATAGCTTCGAGACGTCAGATGAGTTACTGAGATAAGCATAACATCGATCTGATTATCCAGAAGAAAATATTCTATTTCATTTTTATGTTGGCAGATGTCGTTTGCGTTCCAAAAATAGATTTTTAACTTCATGGTTTCTTCAATACAGCCTGCAACTAGGTAGACTACATTTTCAACATTTCCTGCACCATACAGGACATGTTGAGAGTTGTTGTATCTTCAAACTACATGGCAACCTGGCTGTACTAAATAATCTTTTGTCGTTTCCCTTTTGATTTTGTCTTTTTAGAATATAGATACCAACCTTTTTAGCATACGCATTAAAACACATGTTTCCTTTATATATATACATATACATATGTATATAATAAAATGAATTGAATTACTTCGTTAAATATTAAAATACGTGTGCATTTATTTATCGACAAATTATAATAAATTGGCGACGAAGAGAAAAAGAATCGAGTACCAAAACATCAACTAAATCAACAAATCAATTCTCAAACAGCAGAAAACTAAAATATCTATTTCTTTTTTTTTTTTGTCAAGAAAAAAATAAAACAAGATGGATGCTAAACAATTCGAGTAGTTTATGGCGGTGCAACAACAAATATTACAAAAAATGTCGGCCAACACTTCAAAAGGTGGTGGTTCATCGAACAACATAAGCACGAGTATGTCGTTAATTCCAAATTTTGAGATTTTGGACACAACAAAGGAGTCATTCCGGAAGTACAAATCAAGATTCGAAAATTATACACAGATGAAGGGCATACAAGCCAATAAACAACACTGTGCAAATTTATTGTTAAATTCAATTGGTTCCAAGAATTATTCTATTGTGACTGTTCTTGCAGCACCCGATAATCCGAACAGTCTGTCATACGAAGCGCTGATGGAACTGCTACTGAAGCATTTGTCCCCACAACAGAATGCGTTAGTCGCTCAACATAAGTTTTTGTCTAAATATCAATTGGAAAATCAATCTATATCAGAATATGTTGCTATGTATATTCAGGATGGATATTGGGGATTGTGAATTTTATTGTCCATGTAAAAAATCAGTTGCTAACATTTTCCTGTAACCATGTTCTGTAACTTTAGTGAGAAGTTCTTGTGGCGAAAATATGTGAAACAAATTATTCCATCGTTTCTCGAAAAGTGAGAAAAAAATGAGTCTGTAACTCATGTCGAAAACTTCCAAAAATGCTTATGTACGTCGTTACGTTAGAAATGTCAGAAAATATAGCTCAATGTCGATACTTAATTAAAGGCGATAAGAATGCTAGCCAAAACAATCTTCGACGGCGACCAAAATACACTAAAGGTAGAATTAGCCGAACGTCCACGTCCCCTAACGAAACAGCTGATCCGTTTTACTATTTGAAAACAATGCAAATGCTTACCGAATTTAAATGTCACGTTGATGGAACGTCTCAATCTATATAAAATAGAATTTCATTTGAACGTTACGTGACATTTGTAAGCCAGTGATGGGCTGTTATTTTGTTTTATACTAAGGGGGTATTTTCGCTCTTCTCTTTGGTACTTTTTAATAATGATATCTGTAAACTATGATTGAAAAACTGAAAATAATATGTGTACATATCCATGTAACTGCATAAACATGTATGTACATATATGTATATATATGTACATGCTTAGATGTATAAAATAAACCAATAAATAATTATAAATAATAATAATAAATAAAACAACGGCTGCAAAAACATTTTTTATGTATGCACATATCGAGCCTTTGCTGCAATAGAGTCATAACTCAAAAAAGTAGTTATGCAGAAAGCGAGTTTAAAGTTGCGCATTCGCTAGCAACTTAATGGTAAACGAAAATGTAATATTTGTCTCAAAAGTTTAGTATGCAAAATATTTCATATATACATACATACATGTATGTATATTTTTATACCATTTATATATCTTAGGTACTTTTTCTTCACAACAGTAACAATTTGAAAATTTTTAATGCCCATCACTGTGTTGTAAACAGCTGTTAATTTTTCATAAATTATTTATTTATTTTATATATACTACCCAGCAAACCATTTCATACGCAAAATGTAAATCGTATAATAAACTTATAACAGATTTACTACAACTTTTAATAAGCATGATATTTATAAACTTTTTATATAAAAAATGCAGTTTTCAAATACTTTACAATTTTTATACACTTACTTGTTTATATAACAATTTAACACATACATATATTCGCAAATGAGTCATGCTATAGTTTTGTGTTTGTTGTTTTGTTACCGGAAAGAGCAAAAAGTTGAAAAGTTATTTAAAAAAGAAAAAGAGTGTGCGTAGCCTGAGTGCAAATGGAGCTATAGAAATAAAGTATGTTTTTCATAAAATATGCATATCAAATGGCATAACCATTTCCTTTTAAAATTTTTCAGATGTTTTAAATTCAATTGGAGTAGGAGAAAACGAACTTAAGTTAAAAAGAATACCGCATGAAACAAGTTTGTAACACAAGAATAAATTTACTCAATTAAATAAAGAAAAGTAAATTATATATGTCTATTGTAATTATGTTATTTTTAAATAAACCAAATGACAAATCCTGATGAAAATTATTTTTTATCTAAGCTTACAAAATTATTAGGAATCTAATAAAAATCGTGTATGTTTTTTATAAACAACAATGGTGGAAAAGGATAGGTGCAAGATGATCTCATTTTAAAACAAAAAAGCTATTAATTATATTGCTCGTGGAGTGTTTTCCAAAAGTTTGAAAAATAATTTGTCTCGGTGTCATTGTAATTTTAAGTATGCAAAGCAAAGAAGTGTTTCTAATGATAATTTATTTGATTTACAGAGCTGTAAAATAAAATTGCTTGATTTTAACACTGCTTTGACGTCGCATAAAGACGTTTAGGAAGGCAGCGCTTGTTACAAGGAATTTCTAAACCGTTTTGGTTTGTTGGGTAATTCTGTTTTGTTTATGTATAGTCAAACACATTTTTAAATATTCTATAAGTACACCAACGGGCTAACAGTACGGTGCAGTACGGGTACGGTAGAGCAGCGCTCGGCTAACGGAGCCTTAAAGTAGAAGAATATAAACGGCGGCGTCAAATATACTACCGTCGGCTATACAAAATAATGTGTAGTGCGCAGCGTTGCCATTTTGGTGCTTTTCGGGAATTTTTTGGTGCTTTTTTACTCAAGCAATACCCGAAATTTTGTTAAATACCCGTTTTTGAAAAGCGGGTATTTATAGTGTTTTTAACAATTTCTCACAGTGCTTTTAAATAATCAACATTTCTGGCACTGAACAATTTTCCTACTATATTTTAAACACACCTAATACTTTTTTTAACAAACTGCGTATTATTTGCATGAATATTTCGAGTAGTACTCGCAAGCTTTTAAGAGTTTGAATTCTACAATTTTGTTCATAATTGTATTATTTTTGTTTGTTGTACAATTTTGTAAATTTATTAATTTTTAGTTTTCATTCTTTTCCATAAAGTGGAGCAATTCTTTTGTAGATCATGCATTTTTTTTATTTTTATTTGTCTTGTTCATAAAATTGTAATACAATACTTAGAATGCAATTTTATTAGTTTCATTTATTATATATTTGTTTGTAATTGACGATTGTTTATTATGCAGTTTTTATTTTTGTGTACTGTTTATGTAGTGCGTTCACCTATATCCACAAAATTGCATTCTAGGTATTTTTTGGTCGTCTCATGTTCATGGCCACACAGCCAGTGAACTTTAATTTAAAAATGTCAAGTATGTAAAATTAATAAGAATGAATATTGTATAAAAGAAGTAAAATTTAAATAAAGATCGCCTTTTTTATGTTTGAACATTGAAGAGTGTGCCTCAATCATTTCTTTTGGAAAACAACTCGGTTTCAAGTGCCGCTTGTTGTTTTAATAATTATAACCTTAATCCAGTTTATGTGCTGTGATTAAAATCTATAACAAATTAATAAAAGAGTTATCTAAATTGGGGAAAACAACTCGGTTTCAAGTGCCGCTTGTTGTTTTAGCAATTTTAAGTTTAATCCAGTTTATGTGCTGTGATTAACATCTAGAACAAATTAACAAACGAGTTAATTTACATTTTGGTGACCCCGACGTGATTCTGTGACAAGGCACAGGATCCTCTTTCAAATTCGCATACAAGGACATCATCATTCCTTACAACAGGACATCAACAATCCTAGAGCCAAATCAACTTTTTGCAAATTCTTCAGCCCGGTATCAGGACATCAGTCCGAAGGGTACAACAGACCACATTTGGTGCGAATTCCCAGAAGCCAACTAATCGAGATCAGCAACTATGGCAACATTTGAAGAACTGATCATTAAACAAAAGGCCATCGGTGAAAGAATTGAGACGGTCATCCGAAATTACAAGAAGGACCCGTCATCAAGGAAAACAACTAGAAGTTATTTTCAAGAGCGAGTGAAAAGGTTGGAGGACGAGTGGTCGGCATTTGAGGCTAACGAAAACGAAATCCGTTTTTTAAAAGCTCCACCGTTAGATCATGAGTATTTCGTCAATGAATACTACGAAGCTATACGAAATATCGTTCAGCAGTACAAGGAAGTACTACAACAAGCAATGTTGAAGATTACACAAACAGCAGGCAAACCGCTAGGACAAGAGGCTCATGCAGCAGGTACAGAATCAGCATCAACAGAAGCTAGTGGGATTCAAGCAAAGGTTTCTAGTGGAATAACAAAACTAATTCGTAGACAGGGTGCGATGATGGGAGCTCTCGAGCGCTTATTGACGGATGAGTTTACAGAAAAAGATGTCTCCACTGCCACTACATTGTGGCAAAATAATGAAAACGTATATTTACAGATTGTCGAATTGTGCGATGATCCAACAGACCATGCATATAATATGGAACGATTCATAGAACTGGAAACCAATCTAAGGAAAGCGGTGAGAAAGGTAACCAGCAGGTCCACAACACAACCATCAGAGTTCGTTCATCATCAGGCAGAAACTATTCCAATGCCAAAAATCACTATACCCAAATTTGATGGAAATCAGTTAAAATGGCAGGAGTTTCATGATTTGTTTTCATCACTGGTCGTCAACCAGCCGATCACAAGAGTACAAAAAATTTGGTACCTAAAAACGCACTTGGTAGGAGAGGCAGCAAACTTGATAAAACATTTTGCAGCAACGGAAGAAAATTTTGAAGCCGCATGGAAGATGGTCGTAGACCGCTACAACAACAAGCGGCTACTAGTCAGCAGACTAGTTCATGAATTGGTCGATGATTCAGATGATAGACTGAATGACAACTTTAAAGAGCTTCATGACAAGACTCAAGAGTGCCTTTTAGCACTACACAACCTTCAAATTGATACAACATCTTGGGACCCGCTTCTGCTGCACTTATTACTGAAACGATTAGACCAAGTCACACGATTGGGCTTTGAACAATCGCTATCACAACCACGAGAAGTTCCAACAATTAAGGAATTTTTGAAGTTTTTGGAAAGACACTTTCAGTCGATGGAAGCAATGAGAGCCAAAAAGAAACGCCCAATTTCACAACCGAAAGTTTTCACTTCCGTGGTAACTCAAGACCAAGCTTGTGTCATGTGCAAAAACGATAAACACCCATTATTTTCTTGCAAGATGTTCCTTCAACTATCACCGTCAGCTCGCATTCAATTGGTTCAAAAGAAAAAATATTGCTTTAATTGCTTAAAAACGGGCCATAACGTAAAGAATTGCATTTCTAGAAGCTGCATGAAGTGCAACAAAAGGCACAACACACTTCTTCACCTACAAACCTCAGAACAAAACAGAAGCAACTTGGCTTCAAAAACAATTCGGGCATCTAAAGGAAGCCTAACTCTTGCAGCACAAGAAGCTGCATCATTAACCACAGCAAAAAGTTTCAGTTCAAGCAATTACATTCTTCTCAGCACAGCATTGATCATCGTTAAAGCAAGCGGAAAAGAAATACAATGCCGAGCAATTCTCGACTCAGGATCTCAACTAAATTTTGTCAGCGAACGATTAGTTAAGCGCTTAGGCCTTTCAACAAAGCCAGCTTCGATCTGTATAAGCGGCATTGGAGCAAGCAACACTAAGGTTCGGCACAGAGTCAATATCGCATTACATTAGAGGCTCAACAACTTCACTACGCAAATTGAAGCAGCTGTTCTTCCTCAAATAATCTCCTCACAGCCTTCACAAATAATTGACATTCATAATTGGCCAATTCCCAAAAATATCAAACTTGCAGACCCGGAGTTCAATCGCCCTGATAAAATAGATGCGCTTCTAGGTGCAGAATTCTATCATCAATTATTGTCAATCGGACAAATAAAATTGGGTAATGAGTTGCCGACTTTGCAAAATACGGTATTAGGATGGGTCCTTTCAGGAAGGGTTGGTGAAAGTCAGCTATCATCGGCAACCTGTGGGATCTGTACTGAAGAAGAAATCAATCTAGAAGAAAGCATTACTCAACTATGGGAACTAGAAAAGGTGGAAGCAGCAGACAAGACGCTTTCTCCTTCAGAAAAGCTTTGTGAAAATCATTTCGCAAATAATTATACAATTGATCAAAATGGAAGATTTGTGGTTAGACTACAATTTTGCAGTAATCCTGAGGAACTAGGGGAGTCTCAGGGTATAGCCTTCAACAGATTTCTTGCATTAGAGCGCCGACTTGCAAAAGCACCAGAAACTAAAAAGCAATACATACGATTCATGGAAGAGTATGAGTCACTAGGTCATATGACCAAAATAGATGTCAATTCCTTAGTTAAACCTAACTACTTCATTCCTCACCACTGTATACTCAAGCCTGAAAGTTCGACAACAAAATTAAGAGTAGTATTTGATGCCTCGGCTAAGACCTCTACTGGGATATCATTGAACGACTTAATGTATACTGGTCCAACAATTCAAAGTGAACTGTTTTCAATCATACTCCGTTTTCGACTACCACGCTTTGTTTTCACCACGGACGTCGAAAAAATGTATCGACAAATGTTTATACACCCGGAAGACAGGAAATTTCAAACTGTTATTTGGAGAGAGAATCCAACTGCAGCAATCAAGTATTATCAATTGAACACAATAACCTACGGTACACGAGCTGCACCGTACCTCGCAACTAAATGTCTACAGAAAATTGCAAATAAGAATATAGGACGGTACCCTCTTGGAGCCAAATTTCTACTCAATAATTTTTACGTCGATGACGGAATGGGAGGAGATGATAGTTTGAGCACAACAATCGCAATTCAGCAAGAATTAAAGCACATATTGAACCAGCATGGTCTAAATTTACAAAAGTGGAGTGCAAATCATCACCAACTACTTCAAAACGTCTCAACAAGAGAATAAGTAAACATTGATTTTAACAACGAAAACCATCAAACAGTCAAAACTCTGGGATTGACATGGATACCAAAGGTTGATGAGTTCTGTGTAAAGGTACGTTTGGGGGATACAAGTCGTGTTACTAAACGAACAGTAGTCTCAGATTTGGCTCGACTATTCGACCCGCTGGGAATTGTGTCTCCAATCGTAGTGACAGCAAAGATGTTCATTCAGGAATTGTGGCAGTTGAAACTTGTATGGGATGAAGCCTTGCCAGCAGAGCTACATACTAGATGGATGAATTTTCGGAACGACTTAAAACACATAGACAACCTGAAGTTTTCGAGACATATTTTTTAAGGCCAGGTTGCATCAGGAATACAAATTCATGCATTTGTTGATGCCTCGGAGAGGGCATATGGGGCACCAATATACATAAGGTCAGTTATAAAAAATGGTCAAAAAATAGTAAGACTATTATGCGCAAAATCACGAGTAGCACCTTTAAAAAAACAAAGTCTTCCCCGTCTGGAGCTCTGCGCAGCACACTTGGGTGCTCAACTAACTGCCAGGATTAAAAGAGATTTAAAACTTGAGGATACTCCTACTTTCCTTTGCACAGACCCAATGATTGTTTTGGCCTGGATCAATTCACAGTCATCATCATATCAAACGTTTGTAGCCAATCGAATATCCGCAATTCAGGAGTTGACAATGCCCGAACAATGGCGACATGTAAGTTCAAAGAAAAATCCTGCGACCATCATATCCCGAGGACTATCTCCGAAAGCATTACCAGCATGCAATCTATGGTTTTATGGGCCTATCTTCCTACATGGGCATGAAGCAGCTTGGCCACAAAAATACTCAAGGGCCACAGAAGTACTTGAAAACAACAAGGAGCGAAAGAAAACAGCTGCCGTTCTTGCAATTGAAAATGCAACAACAATTATCTACAACATCAACCACAAAGGATCTTTTCGAACATTACAAAGAATTGTAGCATACATGCTACGATTTATCAACAACACAAGAAAAATAAATGAGAAACGTGCGGAAATCTCTTTAACAGTAATGGAACTAGAACAAGCTCTGGTAGTTATCGTACGAGCAATGCAGTCAGATTTTGAGAAATAATGAAGTAAATAAGTCAAGTCCATTCAACAACCTTAGCCCATTCTTGGATTCGAACGGTATAATTAGAGTAGGAGGACGATTAAGCACATCTTTGCTTTCATATGATGCCAAACATCCAATGCTGCTTCCCTACAATGACCCAATTTCAAAATTACTCATGCAAATGGTGCATGACCAAAATAGACACTGCGGCCCCCAAGCACTCCTTTCACATATGAGACAGAGATATTGGCCAATCAAGGGAAAGGCAGCAGCCAGATCTATTGTACAACATTGTGTTCGATGCGCCAAGTGCAAGCCAAGATTACTCAATCAGATCATGGGCAATTTACCAGCTGCGCGTGTCACACCAGCTCGACCATTCATCAACTCTGGGGTTGACTTTTGTGGACCGTTTTGGGTTCATTACAAAGTGAGAGGGAAGAAGCCTCAAAAGGTGTACATCGCAGTGTTTTGCTGCTTTGCTACTAAGGCAGTACACTTGGAGCTAGTTAGTGATCTTACCACCGAAGCCTTTATAGGATCATTAAAAAGATTTATAAGTAGGCGAGGTCAGTGCCGGAATCTCTATTGTGACAATGCTACCAATTTTGTAGGGGCAAAAAATCAGTTAACAGAACTATCAGAAACTATCCATTCTGGCTCAGCTCAAGACATAATTAACAGAGAATGTACATCGCGAGGAATAACATTTCATTTTATACCCCCAAGAGCACCACATTTCGGTGGCTTATGGGAAGCCGCTGTAAAGTCAGCAAAACATCTTCTTGTCCGAAGTGCCACAACAGCATCGCTCACTTATGAAGAGCTGGACACAGTAGTAATTGAAATTGAAGGAATTCTCAATTCAAGGCCAATCAGCCCGATGTCAGAAAACCCGAATGATTTAGCAGCGTTAACTCCGGGACATTTCTTGATTGGGGAACCCCTAAATGCTCAAGTTGACGCAAATTGCACACAAGAACGAGGTAACTTACTGACCAGGTGGAAATTAGTAACTCATCTAAAAAACGAGTTTTGGAGGCGATGGTCGCGGGAATATTTAAATGAACTACAATATCGACACAAATGGAAAACTCAAGCAATCAATATTAAACCCGGGGACATGGTAATAATCAAAGAAGACAACACAGCTCCGCTACAGTGGCCCTTGGGCAGAGTCATAAAGGTACATCAAGGAGATGAAGATCTCGTCCGGGTAGCCGACGTTAAAACCTCAACCGGCTGCTACAGAAGGCCAATTACACGTTTAGCCCCGTTACCAATAAGTAGTGAAGACGTTAACGACTTATCTGCACAAGATCAATTAATTGAATCAAACATGCACCAAAACAATAATGAATCTGAAAGTCCCACGAAAAGGAGACGCACGTCCAATCATCAATTCAACCTTCCTACGGATGAATCGTGGTCCATTTAATCATCAAAGGAAAATGTAACTTCAAACCAACACCAACTCCAGCTCCTCGTAACCTGCAAACAACATCGGATTTCACAGTAGTTATTTAAACAAGAAGATTTTTTTTACCCGGCACTTCAACTCAGAATATCATAAACTGCCACCACCAGCATCTTAAACACAGGCTTTTGAGCTGCGCTCAACGGGGGGAGGATGTTCATAATTGTATTATTTTTGTTTGTTGTACAATTTTGTAAATTTATTAATTTTTAGTTTTCATTCTTTTCCATAAAGTGGAGCAATTCTTTTGTAGATCATGCATTTTTTTTATTTTTATTTGTCTTGTTCATAAAATTGTAATACAATACTTAGAATGCAATTTTATTAGTTTCATTTATTATATATTTGTTTGTAATTGACGATTGTTTATTATGCAGTTTTTATTTTTGTGTACTGTTTATGTAGTGCGTTCACCTATATCCACAAAATTGCATTCTAGGTATTTTTTGGTTGTCTCATGTTCATGGCCACACAGCCAATGAACTTAAATTTAAATATGCCAAGTATGTAAAATTAATAAGAATGAATATTGTATAAAAGAAGTAAAATTTAAATAAAGATCGCCTTTTTTATGTTTGAACATTGAAGAGTGTGCCTCAATCATTTCTTTTGGAAAACAACTCGGTTTCAAGTGCCGCTTGTTGTTTTAATAATTTCAACCTTAATCCAGTTTATGTGCTGTGATTAAAATCTATAACAAATTAATAAAAGAGTTAATCTAAATTTTGGAAAACAACTCGGTTTCAAGTGCCGCTTGTTGTTTTAGCAATTTTAAGTTTAATCCAGTTTATGTGCTGTGATTAACATCTAGAACAAATTAACAAACGAGTTAATTTACAAATTTCTCAAGCATTTTTTTTTAAATTCGTGCAGAAATTGTTATCATTTATTTGTTTAGAAGTGATCTTACTTTTAATATTAGTACATATCCTTTGATTTGTTTGTAGTGCATATTTAAACAAGAAAGTGCCTTGGTTATTATCAAGCTGAACAGTTATTAAAAGAAAGTTCTTCATTGATTTTATATGTGTTAAAGTTCATCATCTAACAAAAACAAATATATAGAAAAGCTGTGGAGAATGATACAGCTTTTAAAAGGTGGCTTAGAAGCAAAAGATGAACTAAAAGCGTATTGCATTTGTTGTAATTGTGAAATAAATTCACGATAAAGCGATTTACTTCGACAGAGTCGCACAAAAAACATGAAAAACCAATGATGATTGTTGTTTGCAAAATAGTTTTGGAAGCACTTTCTATTAAAAACATTTTTAATCATTTTTCTAATATTATAAAAATAAAATAATAATTAAACAATTAGTTAACCTTGAAATACCAATTTTTTCATTAATTTTATTTCGAATAACATTGTTAAGATGTTAACTCACCGCGTTTTTTGTTGTGAGTATATTTGACAGTTGAAAGTGAGAACTTTTTCCGCAAAAGTTTTAGAGACACAGTATTTCTGTAAATTTGCGAGAAATTTTCTTACGTGACAGTTGTTACTCACAAAAAAACTTACAGGTTCAGTTTACTGAGAAAATCAACTGTTTGTTTCAATTTATGACATTTTTGCTTCATTTTGCACGTTTCAATGGAAAGGTTTCTCGTAGCGGGAGTTACAGAACATGGGTACTGCGTGCACAATTTATTCGTGGTATCAAAGACAGTGGCATTCGTGAGCAACTGGTACAATCACAAAAAGCAATATCAGAATTTCAGAACATTGTGGCAAAGGCTCTAACGTTGGAAGCAGCAAAAAGCGATTCAAAGGAACTCGCTAATAAAACAATGCAACCAACGTCAAATGAAATAAACAAAATTTCAGAAAAAAAATACAATCACAGGAAAAATGGTAATTTGAAGCTAAATAAGCAAAAACGTGAAACGTATAATGTTGATTTTAAGGCGTTAGGTCTTGATGGTCTCTGTTTAAGATGTGGCAAAAATAGCCATTATGTCGGATTGTCCCTGCAATAAGAATAATTTAAAATTTTCAGAATGCAAAAGGATTGGTCATGTTATTAAAGTTTGTATAAAGGCACGCATAAAGGAAGGTAAAAGTAATCAGAATAACACAAATCAAATTGAAGATATTCACCAGTATGGTGTTTTGAGCGTAATCGACGTACACCAAAATGATTCAAGAAATTTCGATAGATTTTTCATAACAGTTAATGTTCAAGGTAAGCCTGTAAAATTTGAAATCGATACAGGGTTAGCATAAACGTTTTTTCCAAGAGATCAATTTGCTAGGTTAGATCTCAAAGTACCATTTTTACC
The DNA here is from genome assembly GCA_947311025.1 of Lypha dubia. Classification (NCBI taxonomy): domain Eukaryota; kingdom Metazoa; phylum Arthropoda; class Insecta; order Diptera; family Tachinidae; genus Lypha; species Lypha dubia. The sequence continues at coordinate 99,122,230 of OX371260.1, read as the reverse complement.
AACAAATATGGCATTCCGATCGTATACTAAAGACGTTTTTACCCCTGATGGGAAAATTGAAGTTGAAGGTGAATATGATGGTAAGAAAATAAGATGAAATATACGTTGTTCCAGAGGAGTATTCAGCTCTTCTTGGTCGTAATTGGATTCGAAAATTTAATAATTTAAACGAGGTCAACTCTGTGTACACCTGCTGATGAAAATGAAATCGATTCAATATATAGAAAATTTGAAAAAATTTTCAAGCCCAAATTGGGTGCGTGAAGCAATATACAATTTCGCTTAAATTACGCGATGATGTCAAATACCGTATGCGTGGACACACAAAGTCAATCATGAATTAGATCAAAGAGAAACAGCTGGTGTTATTTCAAAAACTGAAATCAGTGATTGGGGTTCCCCAATTGTTGAGATACCTAAATCTGACAAGGGGTACGATTGTGTTGGGGGTAAACGAAAGGCTCGTAGACGCCCATAGCACAATTAGGAAAGTTGAAGATATTTTTAATTGCTTACGTAATTCAAAATATTTTTGGAGATAAGATTTATACAAGGCGTATTTGCATATTCCTGTGGACGAAGATTCAAGTAAAATTCAAACAATGTCTACACTAGTGATGTTACGAATACTCGTATTCGTATTCGACTATTCGCCTGTTTTAAGATATTCGTATTCGTATTCGCCAAATTCAAGCGAATATTTTTCGCTGATGGGGAACTTTCAAAACTTTTACAAAATCTTCAACACAATCGAGTAGAAGACTCAATGTTCACTATTAACAACGGCATCATTTTTAGAGGTCATCGTGTAGTAATACCCGGTACGTTACAAAACGCAGTTTTAACAGAACTTCACCAAACATCAAAGATGAAGCAATTAGATCGCAGGTACGTGTACCGGAAATCGATTGATAAGGATATTGAACGCTTACTAAAAGAGTGTTTATCCTGTGGTATTGTCAAATCAAGTCCCCCCAAAAGCAAAGCTACACACTTGGGAGGAACCAGAACATAACTGGCAGCGTATTTATATATCAAAATCAGTTCAACTCTCGCAGTGTACAGACGCGTTTTATAATCGTCGCAACTGAATATTAAAATTATTTAAAATTTAAAGTCACAAAAAATACAAAAACAAAACATTTGTTAAAAAGTTATTATACTGGTTTTATTTTATTTTTTTTTTGCTTGTGTATACATAAATATTTGCATACACAAACTCTTATAAGTGAAAAAAAAAAAAAAAAGAGAACTCTAAATGAGTTCATCTTCTGGCAACAACAACAATAAACAATAAACCCACAAGCAGTAGAAATGCTTATTTAACTTTTGTTGCTGATGACGACAATAAAAAAATTGAATTAAACACAAAACACAACTATTCGTGCGCGATCATGCTCTCCGTACATGTTAAATAGTGATCAAGAAGCAACAACAATTGCACCCATCAGCAAACTTGTCAGCTTAGCTGTACAATCAAACAAACAAACAATAAATACCCAGGTGACCAACGTGCACAAAATGAATAAAATTATGGATAAAGTAAGTGAAAATAGTGATAATAAAATTCAAACAAGTATGGATAGATACATAACTGTGTTAAAAAGGGGAAGAAGTCCCAAATCTGCTCAAATTGCGTCAACGGCAAAAGTTCCCTAAGATGGGAAAAAATAAAAAATTCCGAAAATCGTTTCGCGATTTTATCTGAACAAGGTGATGAAGACACAACTAATACAAGTTTGAGTAAACCACCACCGACTTATTTAAGAGAACAGAACTCCAACTTTCTGATAAAAAGCCTTATCTCTTTAATTGGAGAAAATAAGTTTTACGTAACTCCAATCAAGCGTGGGAAAATGAAAAAAAATTCAGGTATCTAAAGAAAATAATTATAGAAAAATAGTCTCAGACTTTGAGACTAAAAATAAAAATTTTTATACATATCAGCTTAAGAGTGCTAAAAGTCTAACCGTTGTAATAAAAGGTATAGATTCTAGCGTGGATCCAGAAGAGGTCAAGTCTGGCCTTGAAAATGGTGGATTCAAGGTGAAAAATGTTTCAAACATCAAAAATAGAGAAAAAATCCCCCAACCAATATTTAGAGTCGAGTTACAGCCAGGTGACTTGAAAATTAAAAAAAATGAATCCCATCCAATTTACGATCTATAGTATTTGTTGCACCGGAGAGTTACCGTTGAGCAGCCACATAAAAGAGCTGGACCTATCCAATGCCTGAACTGCCAAGAATTTGGGCACACGAAAAGTTATTGCAAGTTGCCTACAGTCTGCGTTGTATGTGGGGAGCTACACAGTACCGCTAACTGTGACAAAACAAAAGGTGATACCAAGGCGAAAAAATGTGGCAATTGCGGCGGAAATCACACTGCCAACTATAGAGGCTGCCCTCTTTACTCGTTTTTTAAACGCTCCTCGCACAAACAAGAAAATATTATCCCCGCTCAGCCCATCACACTTTTAAGCTACCCTCAGTTACCTCAACCGTCTACCAGTCAGCAACAATATTCAAACGTATTGAAATCAAACGCGACTATTGCTCAGCAACAACCTTATTTTCATACGCTAACATTTTAAAAAGTATCCACAATACAGCGCAAAAACCGGTACCAGTAAACGAAGCTCCAGGGTCTAATTTTAGCCGTATTGAAGCCTCAATTGAGAGCTTAATAAATACTTTTACTCTCAACATGTCCTGTATGATGCAGGAAATGTTGAAAATGCAGTCTACTTTGTTGCAGGCTGTATTAAGCAAACCATGAACTTGAAAATATGTTTTTGGAACGCAAACGGCATCTGCCAACATAAAAATGAAATAGAATATTTTCTTCTGGATAAACAAGTCGATGTTATGCTTATCTCAGAAACTCATTTGACGTCTCGAAGCTATTTTAGAATTAGTGGATATAATTTCTACGACACCAAGGATCCTCGAGGTAGAGCTTGTGGTGGCTCGGGAATTCTAATAAAAACGCGAATAAAACACTACCTGTTAAATGAATTTTGTGAAGATTACCTTCAAGCAACAAACATCTGCATTGAAAATTTTTATCAAAAACTTGTGATATCATCTGTTTATTCTCCTTCCAGGTTTTCAATTTCAGATAGTCAATATACCGCATTTTATACAACACTGGGTTCCCGTTTTCTAGCAGCTGGCGACTACAATGGTAAACACACATTTTGGCGTTCACGTTTAATCAGTCCCAAGGGCCCAGCGAAATGATTGAAGTTGAAGCATCATTGGATTTAACTTCAGATCACTCGCCTACTATTATCACTATTTACTCACACACAACTGCAACATCAATATGCGATTTACCGCTGACATCTGCACGTATTAACTGGCTGAAATACAAAAAATATTTGAGTGCTCATTGCACGGAAAATATGCTGTTGAGAACACCTACTGACATATAAAATTCTATTAGGTTGTTTGAAGCACATGTCAATCAAGTTGCTCTTAATGCTTCTTCAAATCAACCAAATCAACAAGTAAGATTCAACAACATTTCTTCTGTAGATATTGAAAGGCTATTGACTGAAAAACGGAGAGCGCGACGAGAATGGCAACGTTACAGATCCCCCCAGCTAAAGTTAAGGCTAAAGGAATGCACCAAACAGCTCAGAAAAGTTTTACAAACACAAAAAATAGCTTCGCTGCAAAAATTTCTTCAAGAACTCGATGCAACACCACAAACAGATTATTCGCTATGGCGTGCAGCCAGAGGACTTAAAAGGCCAGTGATTTTATTATAACTTTTGGCAACCATGCAACACATTATTACTGTGGCAACATTGTTTCCTTGTAACTACTTACTTAGTACTTCACTTTTTTACTCTCTGTTTTCTGATCGACATGTAATTTTGAAGAACACGTTTTTTGTATAATATTAATAAAAAGATTGAATTTAATGAATTGTATTTTCTTGCGTTTTTATTGGAAACTCCAGACAGAATAAGGGTATTACTGATTTGTAAACCTCCGTTACGAGATTCGAATGTTGACTGGGCAAGAACTGATGATGAAAAAGGTGCTCTTTTTGTTAAGCACTTAGAAAAAGTATTTACACCGAATTTTTCTACTGATATTGTTGAACTGCCACCAGTCATCTCTTTACCAGAAATACCGTTAAGATTTAACATTGTGGAGATTGAAAAGGCCATCACTAGTCTTAAGACCAAAAAAGCCCCAGGTGTTGACAAAATAAGCAACAAAATGCTTCAACAACTGCCTCATATTGTAAATAGAATTATATTATTCATTTTTAATAGTATTCTACGGCTGCACTACTATCCTGCAGAATGGAAGGTTTCGATGATTATTATGATACCAAAGCCCGGCAAGGATCATACGAAGGTTGAATCCTATCGGCCTATTAGTTTATTGCCCAACATTTCAAAAATATTTGAAAAGCTGTATATGAGAAAGCTGATGCCTATAGTGACTAGAAGTAGATTCATTCCAGATCATCAATTCGGTTTTCGCAGACAACATAACACAATTGAACAAACTCACAGACTTGTGAATGTTATCAGAGACACTTTCGAAAAGAAGAAATATTGCTCTGCGCTCTTTATAGATGTTTCTCAAGCTTTCGATAAAGTATGGCACGAAGGTCTTATACATAAATTAACGCAAAATCTACCCGCAAACATTGTTAGGCTTTTAATAAGCTACCTAATGGAACGAAAATTTGTAGTTAGGGAAGGCAATTTTTTAAGCCCACCGCAGTCGATCGAAGCCGGAGTTCCCCAAGGCAGTATCTTCGGTCCATTACTTTATTTAATATATGCCTCTGACTTACCGTTAAGCAATAACATTCATACCTCAACATTTGCCGATGATACAGCTTTTCTAAGCGTTCACGAAAATCCTGTAGAAGCTTCCCGCAATTTACAAGGGTATATATCCAAATTGCAAAATTGGCTCAAACAATGGCGTATTAACGTTAACGAGCAGAAATGTGTACACGTAACTTTTACGTTGCGCAAGGAAACATGCCCGCCTATAAAAATTAACACCGAGACCATACCGCAACACACTGTTGTCAAATATCTAGGCGTTCATCTTGATCGTCGTTTAACATGGAAATCGCATATAGACGCAAAGTTAATACAAATGAAATTAAAAGCAGCCCAAATGAATTGGCTTATTGGAAGAAATTCTATACTAAGCCTAGACTGTAAGCTACTATTATACAACGCGATCCTGAAACCAATATGGTTCTATGGAATCCCGTTATGGGGCACTGCCTCAGCATCAAATGTCGAAAAAATTCAAAGGCGACAGAATAAAATTCTACGTACAATTACAGCAGCCCTCTGGTATGTCAGAAATCACCGAATTCATAAAGATCTAGATGTTCCGTTGGTGAAGACAGTATTTTCAAAAAACGCTAAAAAATATATAAAAAAACTTGAGGTGCACCCAAATGTACTTGCGCGCAATATTTTAAATTATAGAGGCCACTCCCGGCTGAAAAGGAGGGATACTCTTTTTCTCAGCCGTACACGAGAGATGTAAAACAACATAAATTAACCGTTGAAATTAAAAATTTTGTTTAGCATTGGCTAAACTTATATTTAATATTTTTTAGATATAAGATTTGAAACACTTATTGATAATTTAATCTATAATTGAAGATTCAATAAATAATAAAATTTATCAAAAAAAAAAAAAAAAAAAATTATATAGATTTATATATATATGTATATATATATATATAAATATAGATTTATAGATTTATATAGATTACGCTGGTGTTTTCCAAGGCTATTATTATCTGGTGGTAATGTACACAAAGTCGAAGTGGGCCGAAATTGGTATAACGCCAACTTCTCCAACATCTAGCTCCACAATAGAACTTATTTGCGCGACATGGGTATACAGATGTAATCGTGTCCGACAACGCCACAATATTTACCAGTGATGAGTTTCAATTATTTTGTAGAGGTCGCGGTATTTTCCATAAATTTATCGCTCCGGGCCATCCGGCAACGAACGGGTTGGCCGAACGAAATGTTCAAACCCTAAAACATCGACTGAAATCTATGATAAATGATCATCGCCCTATAAGGGAAAAAGTAAGAGAAATACTTTTTCGATACCGAGCAACACCACTGTTAAATGGTAAGACTCCATCTGAGCAATACCTAAACCGGCAAATACGGATTCAATTAGATGCTTTAAAACGTCCTCAGATTAATAATCAAGGTCACATGGATCGTTGCAAGGCTCGCCAATTATGCGAGGGAGAGAGGGTGCAAGCTCGATATTATACGAATAATAAGAATCTGTGGAAGCTGGGTACAATTTTAAAGAAAATGGGTTATTTACATTATTTGGTTAAATTAGATAATGGTCATGTCTTTAAACGACACATAAACCAACTAAGATAAACAGGAGTTCAACAAGCTGAAGAACCAGAACTTGTTGAGACACCACAACAGGATGTGAATCCTATGATTTATAACCCAGAGTTACAAGAGTTTATAGAACTTCCAAATAACGTAGAACACCGTACAGATGAAAACGCAGAAGACTCAAACGTTGAAGGTCAGAACACTCGAGATGCAGTTCGTCAACAACAACCATTACGTAGAACCACTCGAGTACGCAAGGCACCAGCCTATTTGGATAACTATATTGCTGAAGCCTAAAGCTGTCCTATATATATATATATATATATATATATATATATATATATATATAATAAAATGAATTGAATTACTTCGTTAAATCTTAAGATACGTGTGCATTTATTTATCGTGTGAGGCTAGTTTTTCTTTTATTTGGCTCTGTATCTGGTTTGCGAGACTACCTTTTTATTTGGCTCCAACTGTAATAAACTTTACAACATATTTTTAGGTTTAATTTCATCAGGTTGGCGGGGGTTTAATTTCAAATATTATATGATATAAAAATTTTTTTTTATTATTTCATTTTTAAATTTGTGTGAAAGAAATAATTTAATAATTTTATAAAAAAAAAAAATAAAAAATTTTTTTGAGGAGAAAGAAAAGGAAATTATTTTTTTAAGAAAATCTCCAAAAGACAGATACGAAACATTTCTAGTTGTTTAAATTGCTGAATTTAACAAATAATTATTGCAGTTATTGCCAGGTAAGAAAGATTGATTGATTTCATTTGTGAGACATTGTTGCTACGAATTGCTATATTTTGCCTATAGGTTTTTTTGGTGAATGTTGAGCACGTAATTCTTAAGTGGTAACGGCTCATTTACAGAAAGCCGTCTTGATAAGTTGTTATCAATCTTTGGAGCAATACATATGTATACATTTCGATTTTCACAAAAACAAAACATTTGTATTAACATTAACGCTAATCTTTGTCATCTCAGGATTAGTAATCCTAGGATTGCTAACTTCAGAAATTCTATACTCGATGTACCCACAAATTTTTTTTTTATTGGACATAAATGGTCATTAATAATCAGCTATTATATATATTATATATTAACGTTCTTGCAATTTAAAGTTTTTTTTTTTTTATTTCATGCTACTAATATAATTTAGTAATTCAATTACATACCTCATTATTATTTTTTTTTCATACACACTCATACATAACACAATCTATCAAGTGAGTGAAATTTATAAATAATACCAGGAATATAGAAAACACCAGATCCAATTGATTCGGGCCCGAAGTTCAAGAAGACAACAAATGTGTGGTGAGTTAAGAAATGTTAACATCTTAATATCTTATCTATTGTTTATATTCTTCACTCTTATATAAAAAAAAAAAAAAATATAATAATTCTTCATACAATACACTATAAACATACATTTTTTTTTGTCTTAAAACATTTTTTTTTTTTTTTCGAAATTTAAAATTTTTAAAGTTGCTAATTCGTAATAAACAATCATTGCTGTAATTTATTTTTTTTTAAATAGTTTTCCTTTTGCTCGGTACATTTTGTTATGTTAATTTTTGTTAAATTCAAACCAAATTTTAATTGGACATTACGGTATTTGTTAATATTTATCACATTTAATACCTTATTATAATTTTTATATTATTTTTCTTGTCTCTTAAATAGTTGTATACATACATATATCCAATTTTAATTTAATTTGTTATATATTTGAAATTTTAACCTAATTTATTTGAATAATTATGTTGATGGATTTAAGAAAGAAATAAAATTTTTTTTGTTAGCATTATGATTTGTTAAATTTTGTCTAAATTTTAAATTCATGAAAGGTTAAGGTGCTTTGTTAGATAGTTCATTTTGGGCTATTTTGATTGTTTTTAGAATAGCATTGGATGGGTGGGTAAAGACATAGAGAAGGGGATTTTCCATCTATACCTCTTCAACAAAGCTTCAGTATTATTTTCTTTTCATTTCCGTTTCGATTTATTTGATTACATTTAATTTTTTTTTTCTTTCTTTTAATTTGGTCGAATTGGCGTAGTAGCTACCTAACATTAAAATATTTTGTGGCGAACGGTAAACTAACTTGACAGGGGCAAGGACCACCCCATTTTCCATGAGCACGGCCGGTATTAGTAGGTAGCAAAGCTCCTGAATGTTAGGACTTCAGCTGTTTGGTTCGTTACAATCGACAAATTATAATAAGAGTTAAAGTATTTACTGTTTGTATTAAACTCTCTATTGAGGCTTTAAAACGACTAAAATAAGATCACGAATCTTCATTTACTGTTACGGTTTTTAGAGCTATGCTCTTTATGGCGCGATGGGGGTTGAATTTTATTTTTCGTAACATAATAAACGACACTATTACAGTTATATTTTTCTTTTTGTTTTGATTTGCTTGTCCTTTAAAAGCGACTTTGTTGTTGTTGCCGAGCTACCCACCAATCAAAATGTCAAGCGTTTGAACTATTATGCTTTGATGAATGGAGTACATATTAGCTCAACAAAATTAATTGAAAATAATTTTTTGTTTTTTCAATTAAGGCTGGTACTCTGTTCATAATTTCGTGCGAAATGCTGTCAAACTGCATATAAAAGTATTTCGTATGATATATTTGTGAAGTTATGTTGCATTAGTAGTACTGTGTTCTTATAGCGGAAAACATGCGAAATGTATCTGTTAGTATGAAACATGTTTCTAGCAACTTTTTTTTCAGCTGCGAAACAACATGGCCATTGCTTTTTTCGTACGAAATTTTAGTCAACAGCTAACAAATGTATAAATTGTAATCAAGGCACGACAATAAGTACAACAATGCAAAAACAACATGTATTTTGTTTCTATAAAGTATTGGGTTTTTATCAAAACACAAATAATTTAACACATTTTCCTACGAATGCTTTCAAAACCATAACAGTTATTCATGTATGCTTTTAAACTGTATCAGTTTGTATGAATATAAAGTTAGAATAATATAAAGCGAATTGAGTCAGCTGTACTAGAAAGCTCACCTTTTGGATATGCCCTTGAATAATACATATGAGTTCTGTGTCAAAATTTTCGTACGAAATAATCAATGTAGCTGAACATTTTTCACAAATTCGAACAGAGTACCAGGCTTTAAATAAATATTGTATTATTTAAAAACTTAACTAAAATTTTTAAAATATGTATTAAATTAATTAAAACAATGTCATGTTAAATCTTCACACGTGCAAACTAAACATAGTTTATTAAAACATAATTGGCATGTAGAACTTATTTCAATTTTATTTTTATTTTATTTCTATTTTATGGTACATTGATTTAAAAACTGTTGATAATAAAAGAAAATAAATTCATTGATTATGTACATATGTAAGTATGTTTATTCAATTTGTTTGCTGGTCTCATCGATAACCAAATGAAAGAGGGTACGAATCAGTGGTGCCGCTTGCAATGTCATAACTAGACTTGTTGATAATATGTACATACATACTTATGTAGGTATAACGAAAAAGTTAACAAGTTTATTTCGATGTTAACATTATAAACAAAACTTCTTTAAATAATTATTGTTTATTATTTTGCAATATTTACACATACAACTTATAAAACTAAATTGTTAGATTATTATTAATCTGAGTTTGTTTTTCTATTACAATACAATAGACAATAAAAATGTTGTAATGAAAAAGAAATCTTAAATACTTTCAGTAGGGAAGCATTAGTCATGGTCAAACATTCATATATGTAAATTTTTTAATTGCGGATTACCATCATTTATTTGAACCTGTGGCACTGCTTTAGTTGCATGACCCAATATATCGGCAACTTCGAGTAAATCTTTACAAAATGATTGTATACCAAAAATTTTAGCATCGGCAATTTGTTTGTTTAAACATACTTTCAAGTTTTCACTGTCTGCCAAAGATCTACGATATTTCTCTAATAATTCAATGTTTTTCTTCTTCAATTCTAAGACTTCTTTGCTTAAAGATTCCACATCGCTGGCCAATTTTTTATATCTCCACTTTCGCCGGTAGCTGTATGTTCTATATTGTTTTATTTTATTTTTATTCAATTTAATTTTATTATCACTTGAATGTTTTCACAACCACAATCAGATTAAAACATAATCCATTTTTGACAGTACCGTAGTTAAGTAGCCATTTATATTATGTACAGCTGATCAAAGCGAATGCTAATAAGGCCACCCATGCAGCGTTACAGTTCGATTTTTTCAAAAAGTACCAAAAAAAAGGCATTTCTTTGAAACTCAAATTCAGTATACCAAATTATGTTTTTTCATATATTTTGTTAAATTTATTTTATATAGAATAATTTTGGAAAACATAATTTCTCAAATATCTACATACATATGTATGTGTGTATACAAATTTAAGATATTCAGCCATGTCACAGAGTACAATTCTGTTCGGAAACATTATTCCGAACGGAATGAGTGACACGGCTGATTATATATTTTTATAACGACTTCTATACTTTCGTAAAAGTTCTTCGCTTGGAAAAAAGTAAAAGGTATCAATAAAGTAGAAAGAACTACAGAAAGTATCACATTTGGGTGCAATTTATAAAAGTGGCAAAATAGTATCCAGTCATTCGAAAAAGTGGCAAATTGCTACTTTAGTAGCACCAACGGTAACGCTGCACCCATGATCCAATAACAATAAGGTCTGCTTAAGACTACAACAATAACACAATAGAAAAAATAACATGCATTTTGTTTTTGTAAAACGAACTCAATATTGTCAAAAAAGGCTGTCTACAAAACAAAACAAAATTTGGTTTGTATGTTTTTAGTGGTTATGAAAAAACAAAAAGCATAACGTAAACAAAAATATTCATGATGGCGGCCAAAAATGTAAACAACTTTTGGCAAGACCATGAGACTTACCATTTTTGTGCAGATTATTTAACGGTTAAAACACACCCCTGCAAAAAAACCATATTGTGTCTTGTGCAGACCTTATTATTATTGGATTATCAGGCCGCCTAGTATTTAATTCGCCTTGAACTTCACTAACACGACCAAGGCGAATTAACTATCAGGTGGGAGCAGTGATGTTAATTGTACGGTAATTACCGTACTGTAGGGTAATTTGGACCTCCAAAACGTAGGCAGGTAATTTCAATATTTGTACTGTAATTTTATAAAGCTTTAATATTTAATCAAATCATAAAACCCACGGTTTTCCTAAAACATTGTAAAAATGTCGATTGTGGCTAAATGCTAAAAATCTCTCTTATGGAGTATTTATACAGGTACTCGCATTAGCTAAAATGTTGTTTTTTGTTTGGGTGACAAACTAGAAGCAATGGGCTGGCCTGTGGTGGTTTTTTAGATGTAAAAAAATTAACTTGCATTTTTTTAATAACCGATTTTATTTAACTTATTAGTTATTAACTGCCACAAAAGCTAAATATGTAAATAATAATAAATTGATGCTTGAAGGTCGTAAACCGGTTGTATTTCGTTTACAATTTCAGCATTATCGATCGATCGACATCGCGGGGTGGGCCGAAAATATATAAAATCTTTGATTAATCTATGAATAACACTTTTAATCTCAGCTTTAAATAATTAAAAATAATTTATATACTCATCTATGTATGTATACACATATGTCTGTATATAGCCTTTAAGGCAAATGTGATTGAATGTTTAAGTTTTAATTCTAATATTTTACTAAAGCTAATTGTTTCTTAAATTTTTGTTGTCTTTTAAATACATACATATGTATATACTTATGTATATTAATTAAAAAATATAACCTATTTAATAGTAAAATATTACTACTTCTGTACAACGTATTACCCGTACAGTAATTTTACCTAAAAAACGGTAATTTTTTCAAGGCTGTACGGAAATTGGGAAAAATTAGTTAACATCATTGGGTGGGAGCCAGAATAAAACAAATACAAATAGGGTGGTGTTGGCTGAAGTGGTTAGCGCGTTGACTACTAAGCAAACAATGACGTGGGGCCTGGGTTCAAACCCTGGCCAGAGCAAATCAATCAACATCATTAATTTCTCTAATGTACATTGGTGAGACATTGTTATTAATTGTTGTCGGACTATTTAAGTGATGAAGACATAGCACTGGTCACTAAAATATTGTTCCGACAGCGATTGATGATGTTCCAAGCTAATGTACACAACATCGCCCTCCTTTGTCGGTTAGCAGAAACATCGGCGAAGTAAAACAATTAATAAAATGCCTGCTAATATAGATTAACAAAGTTAATGCGTCTACCTAACACCGGAGGCGCCTCAACCCTTCTATAAAAATTAACATAACGCGCAAAGCAGAGTTGTAAAAGAGTTAAGCCTTCTACATTTTCAACATCTATCTTCTCTACTCTATCCCTCTCTCTGAGTTCCGGCACAATGCACTGCATACGTAGGGGTCATCCCTTGAGTGCTGGTCCTAATTAAAAAAAAAAAAAAAAAAAAAAAAAAAAACAATAACTTCATAACTTTGCTCCTCTTTATCATAATAGAATGAAACTTGAAACATAAGGTCTCCCCAGAGGTGACCTCACAGGTTAAATTTGAAAGTTCTACTAAAAAATCTTCCCGAGATATTAAGGTGTGAAAAGTCCATATTTTAGTACATATTCACTGACTCACTGACTCATCAATATTATTGAGCACTTCCAGTAAAGCTAGAGAGCTGAAACTTGGTACACAGGTAGGTCTTGGTGAGAAAATAACCAGAAAAATCTTAAAACGGGCACTTTCCACCCGAGGGGGACTAGGGTTCCCCTTCTATGTATGGGGCACTTCCAGTATAGCTAGAAAGCTGAAATTTGGTACAAAGGCAGGTAGTGATGAGAAATAACCGAAAATGATTTTTTAACGGGCACGTTTCATGTGGGGGACATTCATACCCCTTCTTTTTATGGGCCACTTCTAGTATAGCTAGAAAGCTGAAATTTCCTACACAGGTAGGTAGTGATGAGAAATTACCGCAAATGATTTTTTAACGGGCACTTTTTATCTGGGAGGACAATCATGCCCCTTCTTTGTATGGGACACTTCTAGTTGAGCTAGAAAGCTTAAATTTCGTACACAGGTAGGTCCTGATGAGAAATTACAAAAATAAAAGTGCTTGTTTACACTTTTCACCTGGGGGGACTAGGGTTGTCTTACTATGGAACAGATGGACCAGACCTCAGTACCGAAGCGAATAAATTTATTGAAGGGTGCATGTTGGCGAAGGATAAACTAGGGGAAACAGGTGATTTGGTCGACATAATTAGGTGTATAAAAACGAGGCTGTTTGAAAATGCATACAAATACTTACACAATAGGAATTCGCAACAGTAGAAGCGCTATGCATGGCTTTCCGAGAAAAATTTATGAAAACCAGATCATTAACAGAGTTACAGGAATTAATTTTTAATAGTAAGCAAAGTTCAACGGAAAGCGCGTATGAATTCGGAGAGAGGTTAGAGGCACTCCTTAGTAATGCAACAGATCTAATTGCATCACAGTGGCAAGACGTTTCCCATCGAAAATCCATGATAGACCATTATAACCAATCAGCTGTGAGAAGTTACATAAGAGGCTTACGAGATCCCTGCTAAAAATACCCAAGAATGCTCAAAATCTGTTGGATACTAGCATGTATTTTCCAAACGTCACAACAGTGCAAGGCAAGGAACCTTTACACGAAACGGTTAAACAAGTGGTAAGAGAAGGGCGACAACTATCCCTGAATAACATAACATTTAGCCACTCCATACCGAACAATAATATACAGAGGAACCCCACAAAATATTGCAGTTTTTGCAATAGACAAGGTCATCCATTGAGCGAATGTTTTAACAAAAGAAACAGCACCCACTATAATCACGGTAGACGGCAGGAGTATGCTGGTTACAACTTTAGATCCAACCCGCAGAATTTTCCGTTAACACAAAACAGAACTCGTATGCTGCAATCAACAGGGACATATTTCGTCCAATTGCCCTGGAAATAGTAATAACAGCAGCAGAAATGACAATAATAATAATAGAAGCAATAATAACGGCAATTGAAACAACTACATGCATAGAAACTATCGGAATGATTCGGGAAACTGCGAACGCCCCATTCAAAATTAACTGACTTGAACGTCAATAAAGACAGAGATAACACCAGTACTAAACAGAAAGAAAATAGAACGCCACACTTGGTAGCCGCTCACGAAAAACAAAATCAGACATTCAACATTACAAATTTGGATATCAATAGAATAGATATATCAGAAGGACCAGAGAACAGGAACCCGGATACGGAAACAACCCAAACCAACAAAGCAACGAAAGAGAAGAAACGTTGCAGTTCACCAAGAAAGCCACGTCGGAGGAAAAAATACTCGCATCACCTTGTTGTATGACCCACACAGGATCGACATGTCACGTAAGTAGGGACATTTTAGAGAAAGTCCTGAATTGTATGGCAACGATGTTACATTACCTAATGGTGATATGGAATAATATGAAAATAATAAAATATAATATAAATGAAAAGTTAAAAGGAAAATCGATCTGCCGAGCTAGTAGGGAAATTTTAAATAAATTCTTGAATTATATGGCAAATATGTTACACCACGTAAATGTGGCATGGAGTAACATAAAAATCATAAAATATGATATAAAAGACGAGGTAAAGGGAAAAAGGAACTTCCTACGATATCATGCACACCACACAGAATCCAAAATAGAACGGAGACGGAAGAGCTGTAGTAACGGAGAACGGGGGGCCCGATGATGCCTACTTAACTTTTCCTTGTAGAGAAGCAAGAAAAGAAACATTACTATTGTTGGTGGACTCGGGAGCAGATACTACACTTGTAAAGAATGAGGCCTTAGCACCACACATAAAAATTAACAAAAATGAGCGGAAGACGTTGTTATGAGCATTTGGAGGGAACATAAGTACAGAGGGAACCATAACGGAAAATCATAGAAGCATAGACACACTTTCTTTAAAAATGCACGTAGTACCAAAGGGTAGCAACTTGCCGGCAGATGAGCTACTGGGCAGAGATGTGATGTAGAATAAATCAATAATGGACACAATCACCCCTATCGTGAATAATTTTCCACGTGAAATTTTTTCACTTTTCACGTATTTGCAATCGTGAACAACTCGCATGAACAAATTTTATTCAGTCCAGAATAACAACGTGAAAAATGTTCACTGAAAAAAATTCCCCTTATCGTGAATAAATATTTCCCTCGGAATTTTTTCACTTCTCACATTGATATTTTCACTTTATTTTTGATGGGGAATAGAACAGAAATTCTATGTATTTCTTCTTATAACTCGAATATTAAAGCTTAAAAAGTTTATTTTAATGAAAAGTTCTGATAATAAGGCACAAACTGATGTATTCCTCAACAAAATGCAAAAAAACAGGTCGATTGCCTGCAGATTTGTGAAACTTTAATTTGTTGGTATTTTTTCGTTTTGTTGGCTTTCCAAAAAGTAGCCGAATAATTTTACCACATAAAAGTTAGAATGCAATAAACAAACGGAGCAATCAAACTAAATATGTCCGTGTATATTTTTGAACAAAAAGTTGTATGATTTTATATTTTTTTAATCTTCTTCCCTTTTTTACATTCACTAACAACTGATAGCGGGAATAATTTTTCACGGGAGATTCACGATAGCATTTTTCCCTTCGAGTGGAATTAAAATTTCACGTGAACAAAAATTTCACTTCTTATTCACGATAGGGGTGAATTACAAAAAACGTGAAATTTTTGAGCGCCAGTAAGAGATAGCTTCCCTACCACTTATTCCGGAACCACCACAGTTTTATATAGCAGAAAAAACTGCTATCAAGGGTCGCTGCCAGGGAGTTGTATCAGCAATAACAACAGCCAAGGGAAAAATAATAGTAAAAAAAGCAGAAATCATGGGAGGGATCTTTGTGGGGGAAACCCTAACATCCATCAAAGAGGGAACAGCATTCATTCCTATTCTGAAAACCAACGATTTTACGGTAAACACAGACCACAAAATTAAACTGAATTATGAGAGCCCCGAAAACTTCAGAAGAGAATCAACTGCAACCATAAATACCGCAGGTACCACGGACAATACGGCGAGAACACAATTACTATTGAAAACAGTACAGCTAAGCCCAGATTTGAACCTAGAAGAGCGGGACTCGATCGAGAACATCTTGAAATCATACGACGACGTGTTCCATCTATCCGGGGATAACCTAACGTACACAAATGTAGTCAGCCATAAGATACCAACCGACCCCAGGCAACCTCCAATTAATACTAAGCAATATAGGCTGCCTGAGGTCCACCGAAATGAAATTAATAGACAAGTAAGACAGATGTATTTCACTTTGGAATTGCCCAATTCTGTTAGTACCCAAGAAGGCAGAAAAGGACGGAGAGAATAAATAAACAAGTATTCCCCATACCGAGGATTGATGAAATCCTAGATCAACTAGGGCAACTAATAAACCAACATTTGGAGGTGATTGACGCTAACGGGCACCAAATCATCGAACAGTCAAACCTACAGTTCCAAATAACCAAGAGATTCAATACGTCAATTAACCAGATGGTGGAAGCAATAAATGAGAATAGGAAGACTCTGAACAGCTTGACTCAGATCAAACAGGAAGCAGAGTTCCAGCACCACCACGACATTGCGATTTTCCTGCTTTTCAAACTCATGGAGATGAAAAGCCAAGGGAAAACCGTACGAGTCTATCGCACTAGCGAAAATGAAAATTTTCAACCCAGCACTATTGACCATTGAAGAAATCCAGGAGTACAAAATATATGTGGAAACTATACAAGACATACAGATGGGAGTAGCATTACATAGGCATAGCAGCCTGATGTTCATAATCAGATTGCCCATCGAAACCATGAGTTAAAAAAAATCCCTGATAATACCCAACCAATCGGTCTAGCCATAACAAAAATTTTATTTTAGACTCATTAGCGTGCTCCTCTCCACGGAAATCTTTAGTAAAAGGCGAAAGATTTATTCGACAACTGAAGAGAAGCCAGAGTGAAAGAGATTTCAAAAGCTTAAGACAACCGAAGATCTGCGTTTTCAGAGGAAAGTGCAACCTAATCCTACAAGAAGCAGAAACCGTGGAGCTAATAGAAGAAGGTACGATCATAGTCAGCAATGCATACAAAACCCCAATGTCAACAAACTGCGACGACCGACGTTTAAACCTCACTGGAACCACCTGTTTTAGTTTTTCAATTGCAGCATAACAATAGGTGACCAAACCTTCGTTAGCAATGTCATATATGTAACCCAGAAATTTCTGTTAGTAAGAGGCAACAGCAATGTGGCCACGGAAATTATACCTACCGTGGAGAATCTACACATAAAGCAGATCAGCAACATCAACACGATCCGGGAACTGAAATTCCAAAAGAATGTTTTGATTAACATTACGTATACAACAATAATCGTTATTACGACAGCAGCAATCAAAATCATATGGGTGTTGTAGAAACGACATAATCAAATAAGGATCAAAATAAACAATGAATTCTTGGAACGTGGCCCAGAGTTGAATAGAATTGTGGGAAAACATTTACATGACCAGAATCCCACCACTTTTGAAGTATCCAAATACACGTACCAGCATCAAGACCAACAACTACAACAACAGCAACAAGCTCCAATAGATTTAATCTCAGAATAGACCAATTACATTTAAGATTTAGAATAAAAATCTTCTGACCCAAGGAAAACCATACATTGAGAAAACATCTATAATTAGATGTTTTCTTCCTCAAAGGGGGAGGAATGTTATGAGTCATACCTAATCAACCCTCCTACATGAACATTTCGCAACTTGTTAACACAAACAGTCACCAGTGCATTGACTTGATCAGTGCATGGACTTGACCAGGGGCCAAATTACGGCATTCGATATCGATCGAAATTTACATTTAAATTGTATTGAAATTTCGATCGATATCGAGTGCCGTAATTTGGGCCTAGTTGTGCAACTGTTTGCGTTGATAAATTGCGAAATGCCCAAAAGCTTACTAAGCTATTTTTATTAAATACAAACTGGGTCAGAAGAATACTAATAAATAGCTGAGTAAGAATAATTGTGCAATATTTATTGTGCAATATTAAAATAGAATAATTATTGAATAGTAATTAAGTATAAATAAGCTAGGTTTAAGAAATAGAATAAGAGTTGTAAAAGCGAAGTCAATATTTATAGCCATATAATTGGAGTTTTGTAATAATAAAGTTGACAGATAACAGAAAAATAATAGTGTATTAATTTTAAACATAACACTACTTAAGACAAACTTTTTTGGTTTGATTTTTAAACTTAAGTATATCTTTGATTAATGTTCGTTTTGAACATATAATTAGCACATGCCCTTGCTTTGTTTTTGTATATGAATATTAATTATAATTTTTTAAATTACTACGAACTGTTTATTATTAATATTTCATTTTGGTCCTTCGAGAAAATTCTAGGAAGGGCTAGAATAGGAAAAATCAGTAAAAATTTTCCATGAGTCATCGATCATAATAACCTAAAATTCATTTTGGTTACACAAGTTGCAGTGTACAAGTACAACATCGCATAAGAAGTATTTGTTCCACCGTAGCAGCTATATTTATCATCATCAGCCTAGAAGACTGTGTCCGTGTTCCTAATTATAGTTGGCGGGACATCATTATCAGCGTGGAAATTGCTACAAGCACAAGACAAACCACATTAGTGTCAACACGAATTATCATTATCACCATTGTAGAAGCAATTTACAACACCAACAACAAGGGCATCCATCAATATCCAGAAGGGAAATTATTGGGTATGTACAGAGATTTAATTTATTTAGTGCGATTGGTAGGTGTTTTTATTGAAAAAGTGTGAAATTTTATTTAAATAATGGTTAAAACATCATAATTAACAATTTTCAACTTAATCATCGTAAAATTGTAACATAACCTAACATTTACATAAAGCAAATTCAGTAAAATCGTACTACAAGTATCAGCACTGATGTTAACTAAAAGAAAAACACACATTCATATATATACATGAATATAACTACATACATGTTAATATTAATTAACAAAAGACAATAGCGCAACTGCTCATATATATAAGTCAAATCAGTTTAATACAAAAAGCGAAAAAAAAGAAGACATACTGCCTGGTCCACGATTTCGACCGATATCGCTCGCTTGCTTTTGTGACGACAAACAGCTGATTTGCGCCCCACTAAGAGTTTTCCGCACGACAAGTCGATCGACAATCAAAGCGAGCGA
This sequence comes from Lypha dubia, assembly GCA_947311025.1. Classification (NCBI taxonomy): domain Eukaryota; kingdom Metazoa; phylum Arthropoda; class Insecta; order Diptera; family Tachinidae; genus Lypha; species Lypha dubia. The sequence continues at coordinate 99,102,510 of OX371260.1, read as the reverse complement.
TAACGTAAGCATTCTTGTACAAATTTGCGGCCCACTAAGAAATATTGTACGACAACAACTGTCAAAATCAGTCACTTGCTTTTTGGTTGTCGACTGAGAAATTAATTTGACAAAATATATAAAAAATTGGTTATTTTATAAATAATTTTAGAAATTTCATGATGGAAAATTGATATGTAGGTATTCATGTACATATATAAATATGTATTTTGATAAAAATATTCTTGTACAGCTAATAATTATTTATTACCAACAACATTTTTCAGCCTTAAAAAGGCAAATCTGAAGCAGAGGCAGGTTCTAGTTGAATTTGTAAAATATACACAATATCAAAAAATTATTTTGCTATAAGTTATTTTTCACAAAATTGATTTATTGAAAACATATGTTTTGTGTTTACATTTGAAGCAAAGCATATTCAAGAGGTGAGCTGACTAGCACAGCTGACTCAGATAGCTTTAGATCAAATTTGCATACTAACTGATACAGTTTTATAGCATACGCAAATAATTGTTACAGTTTGTAAAGCATTTTTAAGAAATTGTTAAATTTATTTGATTGTTTTAATAAAAAAGCGAGTATTTTATACCAACAATATACTAGTTCTTTTTTGTTTGTTGCACTTGTTATCGAAGTGTGCATACCTGGTAGTTGTGCCACGTTCAAATGGCCATATTTATGGCTCAACTAACATGGAATATTTGATGTGGCAACATAGTCATTTGACAATGATTACGTTAAACACCTAAAGCCAGACGACCGACAAGTTGATTTTTAGTGGGGCGCTTAAGCGATCGATAGTGAGTGACTTGCTGTCACTCGCTTAACAGCCATACCTAAACAAGAGCGGCAAGCGTTTTTTAGCTGTCAAAAGTTCTCATGCCCATACATTTTGTATGGAGCATCCTGAAATAACGCCGCGGCAACATTTTGCAATTGGAAAATCCGATTTTGACAGCGCGTTTAATAGTGAGTTAGCTGCAAAAGACAAGCACTCATGATACAATGACTATAAGGTAGTCTTACAAGCCCAGCTGACAATTCTTGTAAATTACTTGTTTTTTATTTCAAGTCTTAAATTTTGATTTGTATTTATTTTTTCGTATTTGAATGAATAATTTTTATTTATATTTTTGTCACAGGTTGAAACATACACACATACACATTTATACTTTTGACTTCTGAGGAATTTTTTGTTGTGTTTGTTGTAGAGATGCATGTATTATTAGGTTATGAGTATACTATTATAATCAGAGTTGTTATATATTTTGTAATAACCCTGTTTTAATGACAAAGCGTTGACGCTCTTGTTTAGGTATGATATTTCAGCGTTAACGCTAGGCGGTAGCAAACGTTCCGCTTTCCGCTCTTGTTTAGGTATGGCTGTAAGTTGTCGATCGACATCGTGGACCAGGCAATAAATAAAGATCTACAATCAAAGTAAGCACTTGTTAGAGCAAAGGCGTTTTAAGTGTGGTGGAAAATTAAAAAGTAAAGAAATAACAATATATAAAAGAAAAAATAGAGCGTGAATAAAGATAAATAAAGTTGTGGTTATTGTAAAAAAAAGCACAATAAACAACAGAAACAAAATAAACCACCATCATCAACAAGTGGACGAATTCCGACGCGAACAACTTATAAACGCAAGACTCCCACTATGCCTGGAAACAAGGGAAGCGAATATAAATTTGGCCCTAAGTATACGGTGAGTGCAAAAATATTATTTAAACAGATACAAAGGGAAATTTGTTCAGCGTGTGTTATTAAAGAATAATTAAATAGGAAAATTTATTAAACATCCAATATTAGGAAAATTTTGGAACTTCAAAAAAAATATTTCTGCTGCGAAAAACAAAGTTGAATGTGTTAAGATCCTGAAAAAAAATAAGAGAGATATTTAAGATGTATTAAATAACAAAGTATTTTACACATATTGGAAACAATCATTAAAGGGCATACATAATAGGGTGTCCACTGCGGATTAGTGATTGGTGTTATAAAAGACAATTTGTTAGACCTACACAAAATTTGTGTGAATTTGGCCTACCGTTGTTATCGAAAGATTAACCTTTGATACACCTACGCAAATTTTGTGTGAATTTGGCCTGCCGTTGCCATCGAAAGCTTAACCGTTGCCACTAAAAGTGTAATCTTAATACACTTTAGAAAATTTATAAGACTAGTTGCCAATAGTAAGGAAAAACTTCTCCAGCAAGTAATTCCGATTTTCCGAGGCGAAATAATTTCAAGTTGGTCATTATAATTTTGTTTAATTATTTTGAGCCTTAAATTGAAAAATGGTCTCAAAGAGAAAGTGTAAAGCTGACAATAAGCAAGTGATAAGTTTTTGCGCAGCTTTTGCAAAACTTTCTACCGGGAATTTCACAAATGAGCTTTTAGAGGTGAAGCAAATAGAACTACAGCGCAGATGGTCCAAGATGTTAGAAACTTTTGACGATTTCAGCGCGGAAGAAGAGGGGGTAAAAGAAGAAGGAGAGAGTTTAGAGGAGATGACAACCTATTACGAAGAGGCTTGCGAGCAGTACCAGCTGGTTAAGGCAAAAATTGTGCACATGTTGAACGGAAATGCTCCTGAACCGAAAGCAACAGTGGATCGTCGGTCACCTCTCAAACTCCCTGTGGTCGAAATAAAAACTTTTGAAGGAGGTTTCGATAAATGGCCAGCATTCAGGGATATGTTTATGGCGGTAGTGGGAAATGAGCCTACAATTGCTCCAGCCCACAAATTTTACTATTTGCACAGCAAAACCAGGGGGAGGCCTACCAGCTCATTAAAGATTATGAGTTGGTAGATTATAACTTTGAGTTGGCTTGGAGAGAATCTATGGTGTGCAGGGTCCTCAGAATGAAGCATTGAAATTTTTGCGAATGCTTCAAAATACAGTCAACGATGGTTTATCGATTATTAAAGCATTTAAAGTAGAAGTTGCTAGTAATGACCCTTTCCTTATGCATATTTGCACATCAAAGCTCCCTGAAGAGACTTCGCGTTATTGGGAAGACTCACTTACAAATCACAAGGAATTACCTACTAGGGAACAGTTAAATAAATTTTTATCTGATCGAATTGAAACATTAGAGACATGTAATAACTTAAGGAAGCCGTCCGGCCGGGACAATCATAATTCGAAATCCCATGTTTTTTTTTTCTACGACGGAATCAGAAAATAAAAAGATAATCTGTAAGAAATGCAAGCAAAGCCATCCTTTGCGGTTTTGTAAACATTTCAAGGGTTTAGCCAACCCAAAACCATCTGTGTCTGGAACGCAACGCAACGCCAATTCATCGAATAACACCTTGATGAGGGGTGCTAGTACCAGCGGGAATGAAGTCGAGTCAGTGCAGGTCAAGTTGATTCAATATAGCGGAACAATTATTTTGCCCACAGCTATGGTGCATATAGTGCACTTAGGTGAAAGATTTACTGCACGCGAGTTACATATACGACCCCTGATAAATTTGACAAATTTATAGAAGCAATAAGCAAATAAAAACAAGTGTAAATCTGTTGCATAAGCAAATTTAAAACAATTGGACTTCCGGTCACACAATTAATTTTATTAAGAATTGTTTACCCATAAATTGCAATTTGGCAATTTATATGAGTTGAATAACTTCAGTGTTTTTAGCCAATAAAATGGTTTTAAAATAAAATAATGCAAAGCCTGCATTATTTTATTAATACAAATTTTAATACTTTTAGCCAATCAACTTTATGCTTATGCAACAGGTATCATAAAGACAATGTTACATTTTAAGTAAGGAATAATGATAAAATTAGTCTTGTTTCTCCATTCAAAGCGTTCACTATTAATAAAGTCAATTAAAATTAAAAAGTTGTGTTTTTTTTTATTTTGTATCGCAATATCAATATCTATTTGACGCAGTCGGTAGGATCCTTTCATAATAAAAAGGATCCAGTGAAACGTACCTAAATAAATAAAAATAAATAAATAAATCCTGCGAATCTCACGAGTCCCTCCAGGATTATAAAATAAAAAGAAAGGATAATAACCTTAAAACCAATATTAGTGCAGTGAACATTTAAAACAAGTGAACACCACTAAAACCAATATTAGTGCAGTGAACATTTAAAGAAAGTGAACACCACTAAAACAAACATTAGTGCAGTGAACATTTAATACAAGTGAACGCCACTAAAAATAGTCCAGATATACGAAAAATAGCAGTGAACACTTTTAAATAGAAGTTATAATTCAAAGATAAAAGTAAACAATCTTTATTCATTTGGCAGTCCTACACAAAAAAAATTATTTAAAGTGTAAAGGACCCAAAAATAACAGGCAAAATTGATAAAAAGAGACAAATTAAAAACAAACGCTTCGACGCACTAAGACCAATAATGGAGGAACAAGCTCATATCGCATCCGTTAGCGTAGCCGAAGAACTTGCTAGAGAGGACCAACAACTTGAACGTTTACAACAAGCATATATGAATTTGCAACAACAAACGCAACAATTACAACAGCAACAACAAGCAAATGCAGCTTTATACGATGAGCAAACCAACAGTGGAAGGAACAATATTTTGAAAACAATAAATCATCTGCCCATTTTTACTGGAACCAGAGATGTTACGGTAAACAGCTTTTTTAGTAGTACGGAATACTTGTTGTCAACAATAGAAGATGAGAGAATAAGGAAGGAGGCCATCAGAACCATATTCTACAAAATAATCCAAGGACAGGCGAAGGACACCATCATAAACATCCCCAACCCAGACAACTGGCAACAAATCAAGGAGACATTGAAGCTGAGATACAGGCCGAGCGTAGAACCACATCAACTATATAGGATGATAGCCAATCTTAAAGTAAACACGACTTGGTGGATCATTCTATTGATCATGGTGCGGATACCATATAACAACGCACATTTAAACATGACGGAAATAAAGGACCAAATGGGTTTTGTGGACTTTAAAACAGGAAATAGTTAAAGATACAGATATAGTTATACATATGATTAACATTGAACAAATTGAAGAAATTATAAACGAAATGACAGATAATATTATTTTGTTGAGAATAAGGAATACGATTAAAGATATTCTCCAGAGAGAACTACTAGACACAAGAAATAAGCTATTAACGTTAATACCGAGGAACAACAGACACAAACGTGGACTGATAAATGCAATAGGTAGTATGTCAAACTGGTTATTTGGAACAATGGACGATACGGACAGACAGGACATACAGAATCATCTATTAAAAATGACGCAAATATTAGTCAACGAATTTAAGTAAATGAGTATTTTAATACATCATTAGAACAACTTAAAAATATTGTTAAAAATGATAGAAAAAATATAGAAAATGCAATAAATACCATTAATAAATTTAATGAAAAAGAAAGAGAACAAAGTTTGTATTTAGAACAATGATCAAAAATACAAATGTTGAGAGATAAAATCGAACATATACAGGATAATGTAGTATCAGCAAAATATGGAATAATTCATCCTAATATTTTAACAAGCACAGAAATAATAAAATATGAAATAGATTATAATAAATTAAATATTTACAATTAGGAACTGCAATTTTTAATGATACATATTTAATATTTTGCATAAAAGTAACAAAAACATTTATACATGTAAACATTAGATTTATCATACCTATACCAAATAAAGAAAATAATGAAATAGAGGAAAAAATTGAAAAAATATTTAATTATGAAAACAAAACATATGAATATAAAGAGAATAAACACTTAAGGGAGTTAAAAACAACTACCCATTGCGTTATAAAATCAAATTGTAAACTCATAAAAAACACAGAGTTTGAAATAATTCCAATTAATGTAAGAACAATAATTATTAAGAATGCTATTAACTTACCAATTAATCAAACTTGTACTAAAAATGAGACGATTGTTAATGGAAACTACATAATCCAATACAGTAATTGTTCAATTAAAATTAAAGATTCCTATTTTTCAAATCTTATGGAAATAGCAGATGAAAATAATAACATTTTTAAAATAGAATATGATAACATTCAGAATTTTACAAAGAAAAAAAAATAACTTTTGAGGAAATTATAGAACATAATAAAGTAAACAGCGAAAATATTTTTAATTTCAAATACCACAGTTTGTTTCAACTCTCGTAGTGAACAGACGCGTTTTTATAATCGTCGCAACTAAATATAAAAAAATATAACAGAAGAAAAAAATTTTCAAGTCACAAAATATATAAAAAAAACAAAACATTTATTGAACAGTTATTTTACTGGTTTTATTTGCTTGTGTGCAATACACATAAATATTTGCATACACAAACTAATATAATGGGTCGATTATGGATGGCAACCGAATTCCAGTTGCGTTATCAGTTGCTTACAATTGTATTACGGATGGCAACTGGCAACCGATAGGTTCAAGTTTGAGTTGCTATTTAGTGCTTTTCTGGCAACCACAAATTTTCAGTTGCCGGCTGGCAACGCAACTGAAGTGCGGTTGCTATCCGTAATCCAACCATAAGTGAAAATAAAAAAAAGAGAACTCTGATGAGTTCATCTTCTGATAAAAACAACAATAATCCTACAAGCAGTAGGAATGTACAATATATAACTTTAGTTGCTGATGACGACAATAAAAAAATGAATTAAACAAAAACCAAATAGCTTCAACAGCGAAAGTTCCCAGAGATGGAAAAAACAAAATAAAAAATTCCGAAAATCGTTTCGCGGTTTTATCAGAACAAGACAATGAAGACACAACTACAACAAGGTCGAGTAAACCTCCACCGATATATTTAAGAGAGCAGAACTCTAGTTTTTTGGTAAAAAGCCTTATCTCCTTAATTGGAGGAAATGAGTTCTATGTAACTCCAATTAAGCGCGGAAATATTAACGAAACAAAAATCCAGGTAGTGCAAGAAAGTAATTACCGAAAAATTGTTTCTGACCTTGAGTCAAAAAACAAAAATTTTTATACGTACCAATTAAAGAGTGCTAAAGGTCTAACCGTCGTAATAAAAGGTATAGGCTCTAGGTTGGATCCAGAAGAGGTTAAGTCTAGCCTTGAAAATAATGGCTTCAAAGTTAAAAATGTTTCTAACATCAAAAATAGGGATAAAACCCCCAACCTATTTTAAGAGTCGAGCTACAGCCAGGTGACTTGAAAATTAAAAAAAAATTAATCGCACCCAATCTATAATCTAAAGTACGGCTGACTTCCAAAACGTTCGTATACAAAGTTTGTATACAATATTGCTACTGTATTTAAATCACATACATATGCAAAGTTCGGAAGCAATGCAACAACTATAAAACCGATGCCTTGTTTGCTCTCTTACTGCGTTAAAAATACTATGCGGCGGCGTTTTGAAATGGTATACATTGTATAACTATTGTACTGCGGCGTTATGAAATGTGATGCTTTGTTCAAACACAAAGCAATTGACGTTTTGGAAGTCAGCCTACTTGTTACACAGAAGAGTTACAGTTGAAATGCCACATAAAAAAATGGACCTATCCAATGCATGAACTGACAAGAATTTGGCCATACCAAAACTTATTGCAAGTTGCCTACCGTTTGCGTTGTATGTGGTGAGTTGCACAGTACCGCTAACTGTGACAAAATAAAAGGTGATACCAAGGCAAAAAAATGCGGCAATTGCAGTGGACACCACACTGCTAACTATAGAGGCTGCCCTCTTTACTCGTTTTTTAAACGCTCCTCGCACAAACAAGAAAATATTATCCCCGCTCAGCCCATCACACTTTTAAGCTACCCTCAGTTACCTCAACCGTCTACCAGTCAGCAACAATATTCAAACGTATTGAAATCAAACGCGACTATTGCTCAGCAACAACCTTATTTTCATACGCTAACATTTTAAAAAGTATCCACAATACAGCGCAAAAACCGGTACCAGTAAACGAAGCTCCAGGGTCTAATTTTAGCCGTATTGAAGCCTCAATTGAGAGCTTAATAAATACTTTTACTCTCAACATGTCCTGTATGATGCAGGAAATGTTGAAAATGCAGTCTACTTTGTTGCAGGCTGTATTAAGCAAACCATGAATTTGAAAATATGTTTTTGGAACGCAAACGGCATCTGCCAACATAAAAATTAAATAGAATATTTTCTTCTGGATAAACAAATCGATGTTATGCTTATCTCAAAAACTCATTTGACGTCTCGAAGCTATTTTAAAATTAGTGGATATAATTTCTACGACACCAAGGATCCTCAAGGTAGAGCTTGTGGTGGCTCTGGAATCCTAATAAAAACTCGAATAAAACACTACCTACTAAATGACCTTCGTGAAGAATATCTTCAAGCAACGAACATCTGCATTGAAAATTTTTATCAAAAGCTTGTGATATCATCTGTTTACTCTCCTCCCAGGTTTTCAATTTCAGAGAGTCAATATACCGCATTTTATACAACACTGGGGTCCCGTTTTCTAGCAGCTGGCGACTACAATGCTAAACACACTTTTTGTGGTTCACGTTTAATCAGTCCTAAGGGTCGTGTTTTGTTTGACACAATTTCAAAAATGGGTTTGAATGTAGTTTCAAGTGGTCAGCCAACATATTGGCCAACGGATCGACAAAAAATTCCTGATGTTATCGACTTTGGAATCTCGAAAGGTGTGCCCAGCGAAATGATGGAAGTAGAAGCATCTTTGGATTTGTCTTCAGATCATTCGGCTACTATTATCACTATTTACTCACACACAACCGCAAGACCAACATGTGATTTACCGCTGATATCCGCACGTATTAACTGGCTGAAGTACAAAAAATATTTGAGTGCTCATTGCACGGAAAATATGCCATTGAGAACACCTACTGACATAGAAAATTCTATTAGGTTGTTTGAAGCACATGCTAAACAAGCTGCTCTTAATGCTTCTTCAATTCAACCAAATACACAAGCGAGATTTAACAATATTTTTTGTGCAGATATAGAAAGGCAATTGACTGAAAAACGGAGAGCTCGACGAGAATGGCAACGATACAGATCGCCTCAGCTAAAATTAAGGCTTAAGGAGTGTACCAAGCAGCTTAGAAAAGTTTTGTAAACACAAAAAAAAGGTTCGCTGCAAAAATTTCTGCAAGAACTTGATGCAACATCATCAACAGATTATTTGCTGTGGCGTGCAGCCAGAGGACTTAAAAGGCCGGTGATATGTAAACCTTCATTACGAGCTTCATATGTTGACTGGGCAAGAACTGATGCTGAAAAAGGTGCTCTTTTTGTTAAACACTTAGAAAAAGTATTTTCTCCAAATATTTCTGCTGATATTATTGAACTGCCACCAGTCGTCGCTTTACCAGAAATTCCGCTAAGATTTAATATTGTGGAGATTGAAAAGGCTATTACAAGTCTAAACTCAAAAAAAAGCCCCAGGTATTGATGAAATAAGTAACAAAATGCTGCAAGAATTGCCTTTCATTGCAAAACGAGTAATACTATTCATCTTTAATAGTATTTTACGACTGCAATACTATCCGGCAGAATGGAAGGTTTCGATGATTACTATGATACCAAAGCCCAATAAGGATCATACAAAGGTTGAATCCTATCGGCCTATTAGTTTATTGTCCAATATTTCGAAACTTTTTGAAAAACTGTACATGAGCAAGCTGACTCTTATTGTAACTAGCAGTGCATGTATTCCAGATCCTCAATTCGGTTTTCGTAGTCAGCATAACACTATTGAACAAACTCACAAACTTGTGAATGTTATAAGAGAAACTTTTAAAAAAAAAGAAATATTGTTCAGCGCTTTTTATTGATGTCGCACAGGCCTTTGATAAAGTATGGCACGAAGGTCTTGTCCACAAATTAACACAAAATCTACCCGCAAACATCGTCAGGCTCTTAAAAAGCTATCTAGAGGAACGAAAATTTGTAGTTAGAGAAGGGAATTTTTCAAGCCCCCCGCAGTCGATTGAAGCCGGAGTCCCTCAAGGCCGTTTCTTCGGTCCTTTACTTTATTTAATATATGCCTGTGACTTACCGTTAAGCAGTATCATTGACACGTCATCATTTGCTGATGATACGGCTTTTCTAAGCGTTCATGAAAATCCTGTAGAAGCTTCCCGGAATCTACAAGGGTACATCTCAAAATTGGAAACATGGCTAAAACAATGGCGGATAAAAGTGAATGAGCAGAAATGTGTACACGTTACTTTTACTTTACGCAGGGAAACATGCCCGCCTATACAAATCAACACCGAGACTATACCACAACACACTGTAGTAAAATATCTAGGCGTTCATCTTGATTGTCGTTTAACATGTAAATCGCATATAGACGCAAAGTTGACACAAATGAAATTAAAAGCAGCCCAAATGAATTGGCTTATTGGAAGAAATTCTATATTAAGTCTTGACTGTAAACTTTTGTTATACAACGCGATGCTGAAACCAATATGGGCCTATGGAATCCAGTTATGGGGCACTGCCTCAGCATCAAGTGTAGAAAAAATTCAAAGGCGACAAAACAAAATTCTTCGTACAATTACTGCAGCCCCCTGGTATATCCGAAATCAGCGAATTCACAAAGATCTTGATGTTGGTGAAGACAGTATTTTCAAAACACGCAAAAAAATATATTGAAAAACTAGTATTGCACCCAAATCCACTTGCGCGCAACATTCTAAATTATAGAGGCCACACCCGGTTGAGAAGGAGGGATACTCTTTCTCTCAGCCATACACGAGAGATGTAAAACATCAAAAATCAACAGTTGGAATTAAAACATATATTATTGTATTTTTAGATTTAAGATTTGAAAAACTTATTGATGTTTCAATATATAATTGAAGATTCAATAAATAATAAAACTACCACAAAAAAAAAAAAAAATACCACAGTAAATTCACTTACGGATGCCATTTGTTGATCATTATTTTGATAATAATTCTATGTAGAATTTTTTGTGTTAAACATAAATACATAAAAAGTAAATTAAACAACAGAATTCAGGAGAATTCTAATTTAAGGGGGGGAGTAGTTACATATACTACCCCTGATAAATTTGACAAATTTATAGAAGCAATAAGCAAATAAAAACAAGTGTAAATCTGTTGCATAAGCAAATTTAAAACAATTGGACTTCCGGTCACACAATTAATTTTATTAAGAATTGTTTACCAATAAATTGCAATTTGGCAATTTATATGAGTTGAATAACTTCAGTGTTTTTAGCCAATAAAATGGTTTTAAAATAAAATAATGCAAAGCCTGCATTATTTTATTAATACAAATTTTAATACTTTTAGCCAATAAAATTTATGCTTATGCAACAGGTATCATAAAGACAATGTTACATTTTAAGTAAGGAATAATGATAAAATTAGTCTTGTTTTTCCATTCAAAGCGTTTACTATTAATAAAGTCAATTAAAATTAAAAAGTTGTGTTTTTTTTATTTTTTATCGTAATATCAATATGTATTTCGCGCGTTAATCGACACAGGGTCGACAAGAAGTTTTCTACTGAAACGAGTTCAACAAAATTTGTCGATTCCTTTAGAGCCTTACCGAAGCGAAATCTCAGGATTTGGTGACACGGTAGTCGGCAGCTCCAAGGGAAGATGCTGCATAACAGTCAAATCCATAACTTCAAATTTCGAGATAAGAATGCTATTGTGGTGCCGTCGCTGGCAAACTTTATGCCTTCTCGACCTATCTCAATAAATACCCCGGTGAATGGCCCGGTGAACACATTTCAATTAAAGACGGTAACGTTTGGAGTCAATTGTGCCCCATATTTGGCGATAAGAACGCTACTCGAGTTGGGCGAAGACTGCCGATACCGGTTGCCGAAGGCATCAACAATTTTGAAGACCGAGGTGTACGTCGACGACATCCTGTCGGGTGGACACACTATTGAAGATGCTAAGCTCAAACAAAGTGAGGGGGCTTTGAAATCTTCCGGATTTCCCCTAAAGAAAATGACAGCGAAACACCCGATGCTGTTAAACAATTTGCCCCGGGAGGATCTTCTTGACGAAGACTTTTTGAAGTTCAACGATTCCAGTACCGTTAAAACTTTGGGAATACGCTGGAACGCTTTAGCAGACAATTTTTATTATGCCGTAGAGCCAATTGAGATTACCCATCTGCAACAAAAAGAAAAGTCTTGTCCGTAATCGCAAGGTTATTTGACCCACTTGTTTGGGTAGGCCCAATTATAATAGTAGCTAAAACTCTCATGCAGGAACTGTGGGAGGAAAAATCCGACTGGGACGCAGGGGTGTCTCCACTTGCACTCATAAAATGGAACTCGTTTTTGAAGAACTTGCCATTTATATCCCACATACGAATCCCTAGATGGGTAAATTACTCCCCAACTCATCGCATCCAGATACACGGCTTTTGCGACGCCTCAGAGAAGGCGTATTGTGGCGCTATCTACATTAGAACCGAAAATGAAGATGCTCAAATAAATAGCCATTTGCTGGTGGCTAAGACGAAGGCGGCTCCAATTAAGCGTACTACAGTACCTAAGCTCGAGTTGTGCGGAGCGTTGTTGGTCACAAAACTCATCCGATGGGTAATCACGAATTGTCAATTCTCCTACGAATTATATATGTCGACAGATTCATCTATTTTCTTAGGGTGGCTACAGAAACCCTCACACACACTCAAAACTTTTGTCGCACATCGCGTGACGCAGATAATTAGCATTGCCAGTCCTAATCATTGGAAACACGTCAAAACCGAAGAAAATCCTGCTGATATGGGCACGCGCGGCTGCACTTCTCAGGAACTAGATGATAAGCTATGGTGGCATGGGCCTACCTGGCTACAACTTTCTACGTCCCTTTGGCCGACACCAAGGACCTTTGATCCCACAGATTTGGAAACAAAAAACGTATCTAATTTTCATCTTGACGTAAATTGCACAGATGTACTCGAAGAGTTCTCATCTTTCCCAAGAGCTTTACGCGTCCTCTGTTATGGAATGCGTTTCATCAACCGTATATTGAAAAGGCCATTTTCTACAGAAAAATTCATCACTGCGCAAGAAATACCTTCTATGAAAATACGACTCTTTTCGCTAGCTCAAAGGACACATTCGCTGACACAAAGGAAGCCAATTAATCACAAAAGCCGTCTTCTCAACCTGACCCCTTTTATCGACAAGGATCATCTTCTACGAGTCCGTGGCAGGCTAGTAAATTCAGGTTTGAGCTATGAAGAGAGGCACCCGATTATAATTCCGGATAGTTCTCATCTCGCGAAACTCCTAGTAAATTTTACCAATCTGATTCTCTGCACTCTGAGCACCATATCATGCTGCGAGCTATCCGACAAGGATTCTATATTGCTCGCCTAAAAAACCTTGTGCGAAAATGCATACGAGAATGCAAGGCGTGTACGATTTACAAGCACCGATTCCATCACCAAGTCATGGCCGCACTTCCACCCGAGCGCGTAAACTTCTCTTTGCCCTTCACATACACGGGAGACGACTTCGCTGGTCCTTACAACGTTAAAGCCTCGTCTATAAGAAATGCCAAAGTATTTAAAGGTTATGCAGCAGTGTTCGTCTGCTTCTCCACCAGAGCAGTGCATTTGGAGTCGTGCTCGGACCTCTCTACCGATGCCTTTCTTGCCTGTTTCGACCGGTTCACAGGGCGAAGAGGGCTTCCTAAGACCATGTACTCGGATAACGGCCGCAATTTCCTAGGCGCAAAATGCGGACTGCTAAAAACCCCTAATGAATTTTTAAAGTCAGCAGAAAGGGCTTTGGTCGACAAGTACGGCACGTTTGGGTTTACATGGTCTTTCATCCCACCGTATGCGCCCCACATGGGCGGCCTCTAGGAGGCTGCTGTCCGAAGCATGAAATCTCATTTAAAAAAAAATTCCCTCAAACATGTCATTTACTTTTGAGGAGTTCACTACACTTCTCGTACGCATCGAGGCTGTTCTCAACTCGAGACCTCTCTCACTGAAAATCCAAATGAACTCTTACCTCTGACGCCTGGTCATCTTTTGCGAGGAGCCGCCATAACTGCTTCACCAGAAGCGCCTGTAGAAACTCCACCCGAAGAAATCCAGTATTTAAAACGCTGGGAGCGACTGAAGGCGTTACAGCACGTTTTTGCACGCCGCTGGAAAACCGAGTATATAACAGAGCTTCAACGTCGGTTTAAATCGAAAATTGAACGAGACAATCTAAAGCGGAACGATATTGTTATAATTAAAGATGATGCATTACCTCCAACAGCATGGCTTCTCCGTAGAGTCAGCAACGTGATCTATGGACGGGACAGCAAAGTACGAGTCGCCGAATTACAAACCAAAAGGGGCATTATTATCCGACCGGTGGTAAGTTATGTTTGTTGCCTACCGACAATCACACCCCAGCTGAAAAACCATATAAAACGATCAAATAAGTCACTTTAAAACCTAATGTCTAAATTTCCCTCAACCAAAGGCAAATTTATATATTACCAGTCGCACTGGATATTTTTTTTTCTGTATGTATTTCTTTATTTCTTTTCTCCAATCTAGCCCACTGGAAAATCAAAATGTCACTTCTGCGGAAAAAACCATCCGTTAAAATATTGCAAGGTGCTCCAGTCATTCGGTGTAAACGCCAAGAGAGCGAGTATTAGCAACAATTAATTGCTTGTCTAATGAAAATGACAGACACTGGTGCTACTCATATAAGCGCTGTGAGGTGGAGGTCGCACCAAACAAGCGTTGCAACGCTCGACATCACTCACTTCTCCATCGGGACACAAGAGATCCATATTCATCGAGTTTTGAGGACGAAATCCCGCCATGGGACGACTATGATGATGTAGTACCTGATGACGAACCATCCGAATCGTCTGACCATTTAGACGATCAGCCCGCCGCACAACCATTGGATGCGTATCGCCCTCTACCTGAGGCCCCAATCGCAGAACATTTGACTGCGGACAGCCCTCCAAATGAGGCCCTTGCCGCAATCCAATTGAATATCGACTGTTCTATACCTGAGCAGCAACCAGAATTAGTGGCAGGTACTCGGCCCACTTGGCCAATTCTGCCTCCGATTGTACGCGTCAACCTGAATTACAGAGGTCACAAAATGCTCACTACCTTCTTTGTTGACCCGAACGCTGAGCAATCATACTTACTGAATACCGTGGCTCAATGGCTACCTGAGTTCAGAATAGAGGTCAACACGGCTGGTGAGCCCTGTGCACGGTTCACCTTAGAGCCAACGTTTTCACATACACCAAATGATGAGCCCTTGGTCAATCTGGCTATCCGAGAAAGGTTGGATATTAAGATTCCCGCCGCCATATCAGACCCGGCTACTATGGTACATTTTGAGCAGTTCCAACCACTTGCTCATTCAAGTTTTAATACCAGCCGACAAATTGATGGGGTACTTGGTGGCGTTACGGCCGAACGAATTCTGGAAGGGTTGCTCATGCCATCCTCGCCCGGGAGAATGTTGAAGCGACTTCAACTATTTTGTGTTTAAATAACTTTTTAAATTTTTTTTTTTTTTTATTCATTTATTCATTCCTTTATTCTACTTCCATTTTGTTTTGTTTTCTATTCCATATATTTCTCTCTGTGTATTGAAAAACCATTATTTTTAAACCTAAATTAGAGCTTTCACTCTTTTCCTCACAATGAGTATGTTTCTCATTATTTTTTCACCACAATTCGGGTGTATGTACATTTTATTTTAATTAATTTTGATAACTTACTCACTCTAAGAAAAACCTTGAATTGATCAAAACGGCAAGAAGCCGCTCTTAAAGTTAGATTTTAAAAAACAGCAAGAAGCTGTATAATAAATTTGTTAGTTCTAAGAAGAACATTCTGCCTTTTTTTTACTCTTACTAAAAGGGATAAACCTGGGCTAATAAACGAGCCCACATTTATACAGGCTAAAGTTCGTAAATGTTTATAATCAGAGAAATATATGGTAGACATTGTTAACATATGTATATCTGTTTTTTTTTGTATTTCCTTGTTAAGCTAATACGGCCTAAAATCTTTAATGTAATTAAAAACACAATTTTAATATATTTTTTTCCCGACGTTTCGTCGATTTTTTGTCGACTTCTTCTGGGGATACGTCTATTTAATAAAAACATAACATTTATTAACAAAATTTTTTACCAAATAACATTGAAAACTTAGATTTTTTATATTATTACATCAAAATGACAAAATTTACATTTAACATATATAACGTAACAACATAAAACATTGAGTTATGTTTAAAAAACATATTTCTATAACAAAACTTATTTTATGGCGACTCGGTAACTTGCACAAATGTTGTTCGTATCTTCTTTTAGATTCATCGTATTCGTTATGTTTTGTTGGATCTTTAGTAAATCGTTTCCTTGTAGAGTCTTCTCTGTCTAATATTCTTATTTGTTTGAAATCTGGTACATGTTGAGATTCAATCATATGCATAGCTAATGCTGTGGTCTCCTTCTGTTTTGCAATGTCCATTTTATGTTCTCCGATCCTTATAGATAACGCCCTCTTTGTTGTTCCAATGTATATTTGATTACATTGTTCTTTGTCATTTCCCTTACACCTGATTTCATAAACAACATTACTTTGATGTTGTTTTTCCACTGGCGCTTTTATTTTCGTAAATATTGCACTTGTTGTTTTGTTAGGTTTGTACGCAAAACATATGTTATTTTGTTTCAGTGTTTCTCTCATGTTTCTATTGTCAGTAAGGCCAGGGATGTATTGTACACTGTAAAATTTCCTTTTTTTTAACCGCCTATTGACGTCTTCAATTAAAGATTTAATTAATTTTTTTGGGAAACTGTTTTGTGTTAATATTTCATAAATTTTATTTATGTTTTTATGACGACGAACTTCTGATTTTCAATACCCTCTCTATAAAGTTTTTCGCTGTATTAATGATTTGACTCCTGGGTTGTGTAGCGTTGAAATTCATGAGTCTACCTGAGGCTGTTTCCTTAGAGTACCAATTAAAAACAATTGTGGTCTTACTTCTGCGTAGTTTTGCGTCAAGATATGCTATTTCATTGTTTTCTTCTAATTCAAGGGTGAATTTGATTTTTTGATGGTGTGAATTAAAAGTTTTAAGAATTTCATCTTTATCGTCTTTATTAATTATAGCAAAAATGTCGTCTACATATTTTGCTATGTATTTAATATTAATATTTTTGCTTTTTAATTCTAATATTGCATCGTCCAACAAATTGTCAAGAACAATATCAGCTATTGTTGGCGAGAGCGGGTTGCCCATTGGCATTCCAAAAATTTGATTTATTACCTTTCTACCATAAACAAAGTAATTATTATCTGTCAAACAGAATTTCAAAATTTCTAAAAACTTTGGTCTTGGGATATTAGTGAACTGTTTGATTGTCGGCCATTTTTCCATAATATTTTTGATTGCTGTGTGTACAGGTATTTTTGTAAATAGTGAGATAACATCAAAGGAAACTAATATGTCATGTTTCTCAAGTTTTATATTAACCAAATGATTCTTTAATTCAATAGAATTTTTAATATTGTATTCCCTAGAAATAATGTTGTTGAGAATTGTTCCCAAATATTTGGACAGGCTATAACATGGCACTTGTACTGACAACACAATTGGCCTAAGAGGAACGTCCGGCTTATGGATTTTTGGTAACCCGTAAATTCTGGGTGCAGTAGCCGCATGACAAATAAGTTTACGCTTTTGCCACATATCAATGAATCCATTTTTTTCTAACTCCGAAATAATGTTGTTGTTTTGTTTTTGAAGCTCATGGGTAGGATCAGTTCGTATTGTTCTATAAGTGTTTCTATCTTCTAAAATATTTTCCATCTTTTGTTCATATTCTTGTTTATACATGGCTACCGTTTTGTTACCCTTATCTGCTTTTATTATTATCAAATCTTGATGTTTTTTCAAAAATTTTTTAGTTTTTTCGAAAACTGTTGAAATAAATTTTTCTTTAGGTGTATTTCTAAATTTTCTTTTAAACGAACTTATACCATTTGCTAGTTTAGTTCTAGCAATATCTTTTTCCTTGTCAGAATTTTCATCTAAGTATGTCTTGGATACATTGTTCAATATCCGCAATTATGTTAATCGGAGAAAAATTCTTTTGATTTACCGGCAACGCAAATTTTTTCCCTAACGAAAGAATCCATTTACATTCCATAGGTATATTTACTTTAGTTTTATTTTCAAACCAATGATTGTCGAAAATTAGTCCATATGATTTAAATTGTTTTTCTTTCAGTGTAGTTAATTTAATCAGCTGTTTTGTTTTTACTTTTTCTCTTGTTTCATTCTGTCGTTTTGTTTGCTAATAAAATTTTTATTTTAGGCCGTATTAGCTTAACAAGGAAATACAAATGAATTTAAAAATTGTCCAAATAGAAAAACAACAAAAATATTTCTATTTTTGTTGGCGACAATATACAGTAAAGTGTAGTCAATGCAATAAACGATGTAAAATAAATGAATGTTTAAAAATATTTATTTTGCAGAACGAAAACAGTAAAAATTTAATATATTATTGTTATTTATTAAAAGATTTAAGTGAATTTTATAAAAGTTACTTTATTTATTTAGGTACGTGCATATGAATTTCCAAGTATTTTTTATATAAAAAATACTCTAATTGATGACAAAAACATAGTTAAATATCATAGAACTGTTAGTATATGATGTTGTAGTGGCCAAACAACTACATATTATTTGGTGTGTCACACATTACTGCAATAATAATTGCTGTTGAGATATACCGCAATATATATTTTTAATTTTAATGACACAAACAACTTACGCTACCGTCAAAAAAAAATTACAAGCAGCAATTGTAGTCGTGTGTTCATGTAGCCCGCTGTGCTGAATGTGTTTAATTGCGACGCATTAGGATTAGTGCGACGCATTAGGATTAGTGCGACGCATTAGGATTAGTAATTTATTAAAGTGAATGAAAGATAGAATAACCTACCAAACCAAAAAGTCAAACGTTTGATATAGAATGCAAGATTATAATTCCTCAGGAAATATTTTATCTCATTTTATAAATAGTTTAAACTATTTCTTATTATTTTCAATTTCTAGAAACTGTCCTTTTAATTTCTGTAAAAAAGTTTTTTTATATTTTTTAAAAAGGCATTGTTTTTCTTTAAATGAAAGGTTTCAAAATGCTTTTTTAAGTTATATTCTTTTTCATTGTAAAATGCTTTGTAAAATAATAGACACTGCATATTGCCAAAAGCATTTAATATCATAAAATATTTTTCAGACTGCATAATTCGTTTTTTTCTAAAAATTTTATATGGCATTGACGAATAAATGAGAGTGCATAATACGTGCGGTTTGAAGGTATAAACACATTAGCCACAGCAGGCTACCGACTACCATCTCTCAAAATTAGAATACAAGTGTACATATGAGAATGAATATATTGACGACAGCAAGGCAACACGCAAAAGGTTTTTGTCCAAGCTACTTTTGTCGTGTAGTCAAATTAAAGTAGTTTCTGATGGCTAAAAAACCAAAACAGTGTTGACAATATAACAAAATATGTAAGCAAACTACTGATTAGAAATATTTTTTATTATTTTTTATATTATTATTCGAACTTATATTGATGTACATATGAAAAGTTATATTATCAGGCTCAAGTTCAGTTTTATTGAATTAATGAAAATTCAAAATTACTAAGAGTTTTCTTTTTATGTTGAAAAATATTATTATTTATATCCAATCAGTCTTTTTAGCAGAACGTATCAGTACTGATTTCAAGGCCGCTACACCTCTCATCAGCGTTCAATTGTCCATCTTTACAATTTTCGTAAAGTGGATACTAATTGAGAAGAATATCAACTATTTAACTAGTTTACAACAGAAACAGAATACGAGAATTAATTTTTAATTCATTTTTTTATTCTACATATTGAAACAATTCTGGTTAGTACGAAATTCCCTCATCACTGTTTGGAAATTACTAATAATTAGGGTTGAGATTTTCATGCATTAAAAATCGAAAATATGCGCTTAAAATATGCACTAAAAAGTAAAAAATATGCACTCAAAAAATAAAATATATGCAGTAAAACTTAAAAAATGTCAATCAAAAATCATTGTTTTTTATTTTATTAAAATAAAAAATTCAGCCTATTGTTATTCAAAGGAACAACATATTTTAAAAACTTAAATAACTAATTTAAATTTTTGTTTGTATAAACAAATAAAATACTTTTTTATATTATCAAAAGTAAAACTTTGTCATTTCGGACGTAAAAAACTTTTGCGCATAGAAAATGATCTCTCAACGTCAACCGAAGTTATATGAGCATACTTGAAGGAAGCCAATTAATTTGGAGAATATTCATTTAGGATCAAAAATATTTGAAATTTGTTTTATTTTTTGAAATCCTTCATTTTTTTGCAAAACACTTTGTATTTTTGTTTTAATATGTTGGGCTGTTCTTCCTTCCACATAGTTAATTTTACTTTCTGCAATATCAATTAATTTGACTTGAGTATTAAGTGAACTAAATCCCTCCAATTTTGTTATTGTCTAACCAATATATCCGTAGTTGGAAAATCCAAATGGTAATTGACTTTTGATGTTATTTAAATTTAATCCGGTATGTTCTACGTTAAGAGTGAAATTTTCACTTCTAAATTGTTCAAATAAAAATTTACAGCAACAATGCTTTGACAATTCAGAAGTGAAAGTTTCACTCGGAATGTAGAACAGACCGGAATATTTGTTTTACTTTTTTAATTGCATACGAATCGGTATCAACAAGCTCTTCAATAACATTCTTAAATTGCTCAAAGTTTTTGGAATTCTATTCCATAGCATCTATCCAAGTTCCCCATCTTGTTCATACTGGCTACGGTGGAAGGGGAATCAAGGGATACATTTCTTTAAAAATTGCTACTCGTGAAGGAGCTTTTAAAAATATTTTTTTCCCGTATGTAATCAATATTATCGAATTTGCTTCTAATTTCCTCTGCAACGCGGTGTAGCCCATGTGCCATGCAGGTAACATGTAACAGTTTTGGATAAAATATTTTAAGGCTATTGGCAGCCTTAACCATGTAAGGTGCTGCATCGGTTAAAAATAGAAGGATCTGCTTTTTGTCAAAATCTTGACCCAATAAATTTATTGAGTCATGGAAAGCACGAGCTATCGTAGCATGATTATTTTTTTCCAATTCCACAACGTTAAGCAAGAATTTATTTTTAGAAACTACTACATCTTTATCCAAAACTCCGACAATAACATTTGCAACGTAACGCCCTTCTAATCGTACATCAGTTGTTTCGTCCGTCGACACCCATAAATATTTGCTTTTCAAAAAGGAACAGATTTTTTCTAGTTTGGAGTCATATATTTTGTCCACATAATTTTTTCTAAGAGTAGACTGGCAAGGGATACTCTCATTTATGTATGTTTTAAAGAAATTTCTTAAATTTTAGTTACTTAATTTGTTTAAGGGTATGTCAGCGGAAATAAATGCTTCACATAAGTCCATACAAAATTATTTGTTATCTCTGTATGTTTAAGCAGCGATTGGGAAGACTTTTCTGTAACACGCTCGAGCAGCTCCGTGTGTTTATAACTTTTTAAGTGTTGCTCAAGCAAAAACTTCCTTTCGTGACTCACGGATTTATTGCAAACTTTTCAATAAAGTATTCTCTTTTCTATTTTTATATTATTATTATTACGAATGAACGTAATTATTATTTGAACTTATATTGGTTTTTACATATGGAAAGTAATATTATCAGGCTCAAGTTCAGTTTTATTGAATTAATGAAAATTCAAAATTACTAAGAGTTTTTTTTGTGTTGGAAAATATTATTATTTATATCCAATCAGTTTTTAGCAGAACGTATCAGTACTGATTTCAAGGCCGCTACACCTCTCATCAGCGTTCAAATGTCCATCTTTACAATTTTCGTAAAGTGGATACTAAGTGAGAAGAATATCAACTATTTAACCAGTTTTCAACAGAAATAGAATATGAGAATTAATTTTTAATTCAATTTTTATTCTACAATGAAACAGTGCTGGTTAGTACGAAATTCCCTCATTACTGTTTGGAACTAATAATCAACACAAACTCATAGTCCGTTATCATCAAAGTATTCTACTTTGTATTTTAACGTTTTTGTTGTTTTTACTCTATATTAGGGAAATTCACATATTACTGTGACCCCTGTTATTAGGGTATTTATAGCTCGTGCCCAAGCGGAATTAATATTTTTATATTATTATTATTACGAATGAACGTAATTATTATTTGAACTTATATTGGTTTTTACATATGGAAAGTAATATTATCAGGCTCAAGTTCAGTTTTATTGAATTAATGAAAATTCAAAATTACTAAGAGTTTTTTTTGTGTTGGAAAATATTATTTTTTATATCCAATCAGTTTTTAGCAGAACGTATCAGTACTGATTTCAAGGCCGCTACACCTCTCATCAGCGTTCAAATGTCCATCTTTACAATTTTCGTAAAGTGGATACTAAGTGAGAAGAATATCAACTATTTAACCAGTTTTCAACAGAAATAGAATATGAGAATTAATTTTTAATTCAATTTTTATTCTACAATGAAACAGTGCTGGTTAGTACGAAATTCCCTCATTACTGTTTGGAACTAATAATCAACACAAACTCATAGTCCGTTATCATCAAAGTATTCTACTTTGTATTTTAACGTTTTTGTTGTTTTTACTCTATATTAGGGAAATTCACATATTACTGTGACCCCTGTTATTAGGGTATTTATAGCTCGTGCCCAAGCGGATTATTATTTTTATATTATTATTATTACGAATAAACGTAATTATTATTTGAACTTATATTGATTTACATATGAAAAGTAATATTATCAGGCTCAAGTTCAGTTTTATTGAATTAATGAAAATTCAAAATTACTAAGAGTTTTTTTTTGTGTTGGAAAATATTATTATTTATATCCAATCAGTTTTTAGCAGAACGTATCAGTACTGATTTCAAGGCCGCTACACCTCTCATCAGCGTTCAAATGTCCATCTTTACAATTTTCGTAAAGTGGATACTAAGTGAGAAGAATATCAACTATTTAACCAGTTTTCAACAGAAATAGAATATGAGAATTAATTTTTAATTCAATTTTTATTCTACAATGAAACAGTGCTGGTTAGTACGAAATTCCCTCATTACTGTTTGGAACTAATAATCAACACAAACTCATAGTCCGTTATCATCAAAGTATTCTACTTTGTATTTTAACGTTTTTGTTGTTTTTACTCTATATTAGGGAAATTCACATATTACTGTGACCCCTGTTATAAGGGTATTTATAGCTCGTGCCCAAGCGGATTATTATTTTTATATTATTATTATTACGAATAAACGTAATTATTATTTGATTTTATATTGATTTACATATGAAAAGTAATATTATCAGGCTCAAGTTCAGTTTTATTGAATTAATGAAAATTCAAAATTCCTAAGATTTTTTTTATGTTGAAAAATATTATTATTTATATCCAATCAGTTTTTAGCAGAACGTATCAGTACTGATTTCAAGGCCGCTACACCTCTCATCAGCGTTCAATTGTCCATCTTTACAGTTTTCGTAAAGTGGATACTAATTGAGAAGAATATCAACTATTTAACCAGTTTTCAACAGAAATAGAATACGAGAAAAAAAAATACGAGAGCTAAAAACTGACTGGATATAAATAATAATATTTTTTAACATAAAAAACTCTTAGGAATTTTGAATTTTCATTAATTCAATAAACCTGAACTTGAGCCTGATAATATTACTTTTCCTATGTACGTCAATATAAGTTCGAATAATAATTACGTTTATTCATAATAATAATAATAATATAAAAATAAAAAAAAAAATTTTAGGTAAAAAATTGTAGCCCTGTGAGTTTTTTTAATTTTTAACAATGTTGGTATTTTTGACTCAAGTCAATATTCTATATAACAATAAAGCTAATAAAAATTCTTGATGCATATATCTTATAACATTTCAATTTTGAAATTTTCTCTTTTATTTTACAATAAAAAATATTTCTAATCACTAATTTGCTTTACAAATTTTGTTATATTGTCAACACTGTTTTGGTTTTGTGGCCATCAGAAATAGAAATTAGTTTAATTCGACTACACGACATAATTAGCATGGACAAAAACCTGTTGCCGTGTTGCCTTGCTGTCTTCAATATAATCATTCTCATATGCACACATGAATTCTAATTTTGACAGGTGGTAGTCGGTAGCCTGCTGTGGCGAATGTGTTTAATGCTTAAGAGTTAGATATTGGGTGGCTGGCCTGCTGGTAAGACATCAAGTTTGCGCGGAATTTATAATTTCCGCAAATAAAATATCTTGCTCCACGTTTAACTCCAAGCGTAGCGAATATTTCCTTGGTAGGTCGCTTATCAGCAATTTATAATTCTAGGAATTTATATTTCCACAAGCAATTTGCCTTGTCGACTTTTCGTATACTTGCGGCCATTTACAGTGCCTTACTGTGAGAGCCTGCGTTTGTCCAGGAATTTACAATTCCTGCAAACCATTGTTTTGGCTTTGGGGTTTCACTCATAGTGCCGTGAATATTGCCCTGGGAGGTCGCTTATCAGGAATTTATAATTCCAGGAATTTATAATTCCACAAGCAATTTGCTTGGTCCACTTTTCGTACACATGCGGCCATTAAGAGTGCCTTACTGTGAGAGCCTAAGTTTGCCCAGGAATTTGAAATTCCGGCAAACCACTGTTTTTGCTTTTGGGTTTTGCTCCTAGTGTCGTGAATATTACCTTGATCGCTTAACAGGAATTTAAAATTCCACAAGCAATTTTCCTTATTTTGCCGCCGGCTACCCTATCAGTAGCTCAGGTCATTTAGTGGTTACCAACCATTCTGGTTCCCTAAACTTAGGAATAAGTTATCCTTAGTATAAGTGTAAATAAATATCTCTTTATAACCAGAAATAGTGTGAGCTTAATTGAAAGAAGAAGAAGAAATTAACAACTCTGGACTACGCTGAGCTATCCCAGTAACCAGCGTAAAAGTGTCGTTACAGTATGCATATGAGATTGATTATATTGACGACAGCAAGGCAGCACGGCGACCGGTGTTTGTTCATGCTGATTTTGTCGTTGCTGTCGTTAAATTAATTTCTATATTTGTTTGCGACAATAAACAGTAAAGTGATGTCAATGCAAAGAACCATGTTAAATAAATGACTGTTAAAAAATCTTTTAATCTGATGAAAACAATAGTAAAAATTTTAATTAATATTGTGTTATTTATTAATAATAATATTATGTTATTTATTACATATATGAAATTAAAATGTTTTTTATGTAGACTCTATTAGTACTTGCTATTCATATCTAACAAGTAGTGAAAGCATATGAACATGAATACGGACGAGGTTTAGTGGCTTCTACCGAAAACAACGTTTGTTCTATTCAGCCAGCGCTATTGAAAAATCTACAAAAGGGATGTATAAAAATTAAATTTTTCCGTTGTTGCTCGAAATATGTTAATGTCTACCTAATATTTCTCTGATTATAAACATTTACGAACTTTAGCCTGTATAAATATTAACAAAAATTTCTATGATTTCTTAATTTTTTACTCTTCTTTCCTATTTTACATTCACTGCGAACTGATAGCGAGAATAATTTTTCACGGGAGATTCACGATACTATTATTCCCTTAGAGGGGAATAAAAATTTCACGTGAACAAAAATTTCACTGCTTATTCACGATAGGGGTGTTTGTTGAATCTCACTTGTTGATTTGTTTGATTTGAAGTAGCATTAAGAGTAGCGTGTTTAACGTGTGCTTCAAACTACCTAATAGATTCATCTATGTCAGAAGGTGTTCTCAACGGCATATTTTCCGAGCAATGTGCACTCAAATATTTTAAGTATTTGAACCACTAAATATGTGCAGATGACATAGGTAAATAACATGTAGTTGTTGAAGTTTTGTGTGAGAAGTAGTGACAATAGTAGGCAAGTGATCTGAAGATAAATCCAAAGATGCTTCAACTACAATCATTTCGCTGGGCACACCTTTCAATATTCCAAAGTCAATAACATGAGGAATTTTTTGATCATCTGTTGGCGAATATGTTGGCTGACCACTTGAAACTACGTTCAGACCCATTTTAGAAATTGTGTCAAACAACTCTCGACCCTTAGAAGTGATTAATCGTCAACCCCAGAATATGTGATTAGCATTGTAGTCGCCAGCTGCTAGAAAACGGGACCCCAGGGTTGTATAAAATGCAGTACATTGGCTCTCCGTAATTGAAAACCTGGGAGTGGAATAGACAAATGATATCCAAGTTTTTGATTATAATTTCCAATACCAATATTTGTTTCTTGAAGATATTCTTCGCAACATATCGCTCCTTTATTGCCACATAGTCATATCTCATATGATATCAGATATGAGAATATGACTATGTTGCAATAAAGGAGCGATATATTCTTCATTGAACAGTTAGTTTTTTATTCGCGTTTTTATTAGGATTCCAGAGCCACCACAAGCTCTACCTCGAGGACCATTCGTGTCGTAGAAATTATATACAAAAATTTTAAAATAGCTACAAAATTTAAAATGAGTTTCTGAGATAAGCATAACATCGATATTTCGATCCATTAGGAAATATTCTATTTCATTTATATGTTCGCTGAGGCCGTTTGCGTTTCAAAAACAGATTTTTAAGTTCATGGTTGGTTCAATACAGCCTGCAGCAAGGTAGACTCTATTTTCAACATTTCCTGCATCATACACGAGAGTTGAGAGAAAAAGTATTTACTGTTTGTATTAAGCTCTCAATTGAGGCTTCAATACGGCTAAAATTAGACCCTGGAGCTCCGTTTACTGGTACCGAATTTTGCGCTGTATTCTGGTTTTTTTTTTAAATGTTAGCGTATGAAAATTTACTATTAGGTTGTTGCTGAGCAACAGTCGCGTTTGATTTCAATACGTTTGAATATTATTGCGGACTGGTAGACGGTTGAGGTAACTGAGGATAGCTTAAAAGTGTGATAGGCTGAGCGGGGATATTATTTTCTTTTTTGTGCGAGGAGCGTTTAAAAAATGAGTAAAGAGGGCAGCCACTATAGTTGGCAGTGTGATTTCCGCCGCAGTTGCCACATTTTTTCGCCTTGGGATCACCTTTTGTTTCGTAACAGTTAGCGGTACTGTGTAAATCACCACATACAACGCAAACGGTAGGCAACTTGCAATAAGTTTTGGTATGGCCAAATTCTTGGCAGTTCATGCATTGGATACGTCCAGTTTTTTTCTATGTGGCAGCTTAACGGTAACTCTTCTGTGAAATAAGTACTTTCAATTATAGATTGGGTGCGACTCATTTTTTTTAATTTTCAAGTCACCAGGCTGTAGTAGCTCGACTCTAAATATAGGTTGGGGGATTTTTTCCCTATTTTTAATGTTTGAAACATTTTTCACTTTGAAGACACTATTTTCAAGGCACAACTAATGTTAGGCCTTTAGCACTCTTTAGTTGATATGTAAAAAATTTTTATTTTTAGATTCAGTCTGAAACTATTTTCCGTATTTGTTTTCTTGTGTTTTCTGAAATTTTGTTTCGTTGATTTTGCTGCGCTTAATTGGAGTTACATAGAACTAATTTTCTCCAATTAATGAGATAAGGCTTTTAACCAACACTCTGGAATTCTGTTCTCTTAAGTATTTGGGTAGTGGTTTACTCGACCTTTTTGAATTTGTGTCTTCGTCGCCTTGTTCAATCAAAATCACGAAACTATTTTCAGAATTTTTAATATTATTTTTTCCATCTTTAGGCCCTGGAAACCTCACCTAACCTAACCTAGGCATTTTCGCCGTTGACGCTATTTGAGCAGATTTGGGATTTCTTCCCCTTTTTAGCACGGTTATTTCACTCACTGCATTTACAATTATTTGCACGTCATTGTTATTTATTGCTTGTTTGTTTGTTTTTACAGCTAAGCTGACAAGTTTGCTAATGGGTGCAATTGTTATTGCTTCTTGATCACTATTTAACATGTATGGAGAGCATGATCGCGCACGAGTATTAGTGTTTTGTGTTAGGTTTAAGTTATTGTTTAAATTATTTTTTGTGTTGTCCTCTGCAGCAACCAAGGTTAAATACAAATTCCTACTGCTTGTAGGTTTATTTTTGTTGTTGTCAGAAGTTGAACTCATTAAGAGTTCTCTTTTTTCTTGTGTTCACTATATAAGTTTATGTATGCAAATATTTATGTATATTACACGCAAGCAAAAAATAAAATAAAACCCGTAATATAACTGTTTAATCAATGTTTTGTTTTTTTTTTGTGATTTTAACTTTCAACAGTTTTTAATATTCAGTTGCGACGATTATAAAAACGTGTCTGTACACTACTACGAGAGTAGAAACTGAATGACAAATATCACAATAAACCACAATTAACAATAGAAAAAGAGATCAACGGGAAAATAGCTTACCTAGATATGAAAATAATTAAAACAACCAAAATCTGCAAACAAATTGTTATACAAAACCAACGACATCAGGAAGAGTAATAAATTTTTCATTCAACCCAACCTTTCCAAATAAAAATAAATACTGCAACCAATATGATTGAAAAGGTATTAAACATAAGTGACAAAATATACAATAGCAACAACATCAACAAAATAAGAAACATATTACTTAAAAACTGTTACCCTATATTTATAATTAACTAGCTGATCCCGGTGTGCTTCGCTACCCCCTCGTTATAAAATAAAATTAAAAGTATTTATATATCCTATTGTGAAAATTTAATGACGATCGGTCCAGTAGTTAAGAATATATTACGATTTTTAATTTTCCTAAAAAGAAGCGTGGTCCCACCCACTTTTCTCCTGGTACGTATTCCAAATTATGCCATATGTACAAA
Source organism: Lypha dubia (assembly GCA_947311025.1). NCBI lineage: Eukaryota > Metazoa > Arthropoda > Insecta > Diptera > Tachinidae > Lypha > Lypha dubia. Next base: position 99,073,541 of record OX371260.1, on the reverse strand, counting down.
ATATCATCGACGTAGGTCAAAAAATTCCCAAAATATAGCGATTTAAATTTTTGGGTTATATGGGCAGTGCCACGCCTCTTTGTTCAATCAAAACTTCATATAGCCTATTATTCCTTCCAAAGTCACAGTAACATGGTGTGAAAATTTCAGGAAGATCGGTCCAAGGGTGTGGCCTCCTATAAAGCACAAACAAACAAACAGACATATATATATATTTATATATATTTATAAATATATATGTTTATGTTATATTTATATATATATATATATATATATATATATATATATAAAATTACAAAAAACAAAAAAATACCAAAAACACAAACTTTGACAAATTATTATAGTAAACAATTTCTACCAAAATTGACTGAGATGGCCACCTTAAAAGCCAATAGACCAAGCGAAAAAACAACATTTGCATATAAATCAAACAAAACACTCACACACATATTTACAAACAACAAAACAAAAACGGACAAATTTAAGATCGATAACGTTGTTTACGAAGTTAAATGCGAAGGCAATAAAACAGAGAAATGCGATATTGTTTACATTGGAACAACTAAAAGAAAATTGGGGACGCGTATAAAGGAGCATAAAACAGATATCGAAAAACAAAAAGAAGCGACGGGACTTTCTCTCCACCCAAAAGAGCGAAACCACAAAATTTATTTTGAGGATGTTAAAATATTAAATAGAGAGAAAAAAGAGTATAAACGATATGTGATTGAGATCCTACGAATAAGAGAAAAAGTAAACAAAACAATGAACACAAAAGAGGACAAGGATAACACTAAGCTCCAATAATCGGTAGCTAAAAATTAATTAGTTAAAGTTCTGTGATATTAGTAATAATTGATTCTGTGTTGTGTTGTACTACTTTACATTTTTATTTAATTATTATAAAAATCTGTGTCGTGAAGTCCAGTTTTTTTAGAATAATTAATATTTATTATTTGGACATGAAAAGGTAAGTTTTTTCCACTGTGAAATTATACTTAGAAGACAATTTAATAATAAAATAATTACACAGGTCAACAGCAAAAACGGGCTTGAATAACCCCTATATAGATTTGATGCATCATGGATACCTAAGTACAAAAATGGTCAAATTTTTCAATTCTATGGATAGGTTTTTTTTATAAAATTTGGGATTTTCGAAGGGGCTGATTTACCAATTTTATCATAACTATGGAACGACTTGTTCAATTTTGTCACAAAAATAATAAAAAGCTTGAAATGAAATTACTTTTAAGCCATGCTAATATTATTTTTTTATAAACTCAACGGTTTCGGAATTATTTAGACTGCAATGATTATTATTATTATTTTATTATTATTTATTAATAGATTAAAAAATATTATACAATATTATTTTATAATCTATATTGGCTTAACTTATAGTTGTCAGCCAGATTGACAAAAGTAAATTATATTATATTATTTATTAGTGTCACATTTTAGTCTTCAATAAGGTATTTGTAATTTATATTAAAGCTATACATTAAATTCATTTATAATTAACTTTCGATAATTTAAGGACAATTCAATATATTTGTATAAAGAGTGGAAATCTGCTCCATTAAGTATACGAACAACTTCATCAAAACTAAGATAGATTGTATCAAAAAAGAGTTTTCTTATTTCTTTATATAAGGGACAAACTCCTATAAAATGGTAAGTATTCTCCTCCTCATGCAGATTACAAAGTGTACACATGCCGGACGTGTTGTTGCTATAAAGTCTAGCATTTAAGCCAAGTAGACCACATCTCGCTTTTATTATTAGACAAGTGGCGCGTGATGTGAGATCTATAGCAAGACTTGGAGTAACATTGAAATTAAGTATAGAATACAAATCATGATGAGAGTTAGCAGCACTATTTAAATATTCTGCATACTCTTTTGCCTGTAGTGAGCTTAATATGGTTTTCCAATGTGTGCAGAGATGTCGATTATTGTCTTGAGGTGTGAAATGCAACCTATGACAGATATTAGTCCATTCTTTAGCCCAGTAAATGTTTTGTGCTATGACAGCTTTAGCCAGTATATGTGGCAGTCTTAGCGGACTCATATTTAGAATTTTATTTATATAACTAAAGTGTAGCTTCAGAGATGAGATATATAGCGAGTCTAAACCAGTTTCCAGATGTAACATATAGTTCGGCGTGGTAGCTGGTAAATATAGCATTTTTTTAATAAAAAATCTGAACAGTTTTTCAACAAAATCATATTTAACATAGCCCCACACTTGGGCAGCATAAAACATTATGGACCGAGCAGCCGCATGAAATATCTGAAGTTTGTTATGTTTTGAGATTTGAGGATGATTGATATATTTCGTCCAGGTCGAATTAATGGCTAATTTAGATTCAGAGAGTTTATTTTTTAAATGGTTATTAAAGGACAGGTTGTAGGCGATAAGGACACCCAGATACTTATAGCTGTGCACGATTTCAATATTTTCAGTACCAAAATGCCAATTTAATGTCCTTGAGAAACGTGTGGCAGAACGGAAAATTATTATCTTTGATTTATTTAGATTAGCGGTTAAGTTCCATAGCTGGCAATATCTATGTAAAGAATCTATCATTTTTTGTAGACCTTCAGGGCAGTCAGATAGGATTACAATATCATCTGCATAGAGAAGGACTTTAATCGTTGTATCAGCAACCTTTACACCACATGGAAGTTCATCTGCTAGATCGTTTAAATATAACGAAAATAATATTGGACTCAAAATGCAGCCTTGTTTTACACCCATATCAAAAACGAAATGATCGGAGAAAGAAGTACCGTCCCAGATACGACATCTTGTGTTTTCATGCAAACTTTGTAATACTCTTATTAATACTCTTATTAATTAAAAAAAAAATATTTTTAATCATTGCAGTCTAAATAATTCCGAAACCGTTGACTTTATAAAAAAATAATATTAACATGGCTTAAAAGTAATTTCATTTCAAGCTTTTTAGTATTTTTTTGTGACAAAATTGAACAAGTCGTTCCATAGTTATGATAAAATTGGTAAATCAGCCCCTTCGAAAATCCCAAATTTTATAAAAAAAAACCTATCCTTAGAATTGAAAAATTTTACCATTTTTGTACTTAGGTATCCATGATGCATCAAATCTATATAGGGGTTATTCAAGCCTTAAAAATTTTTTCGATTTTGGCTTGTGTTATGCTTGCTAGGTTTTTTTAATAAAAACAACAACAAAAAATAAAATTGATCAAATTCGTTTCATTTTATTTATAATTGGAAACAAATAGTTGACCATAAATAGCCCGCAGGTAAAACCTATTAATAATTATAATGTATAAATATTATAAAAAAATAAAAATAAATATTAGCTTCTATGCCTTTTCTAAAACTCGGCTTAAGAAATTGTCTTGGCAACTCTAAAAAATAAACTAAATAAAAATAAACCGCAATGGAAGAAAAATTAAGTTTGACCTTTGACAACATTTTGAAACTAAAATTTCCGTTTCATTAAAACTTTCAAGACATTTTTATGAAATTATGTTATTCGTTTTGAATTTTTCATTGATAATACATATAGGGAACTTTCACTACGCTTTCATTTTATAGTATCAATCGAATATAATCTATATATATATAAAAGAAAGTCGTGTTAGTTACGCTATTTATAACTCAAGAACGGCTGAACTGATTTGCTGAAAATTGCTGGGAAGTTAGCTTAGCACCAGGAGAAGGACATAGGATACTAAGGTAAGGGTGCCCCTTCTTTGTATGGGGCACTTCCAGTATAGCTAGAAAGCTGAAATTTGGTACACAGGTAGGTCCTGGCGAGCAATTAACTAAAATGACTTTCAAACGGGAGCTTTTTACCTGGGGGACTAGAGTGTCTCTTCTTTGTATGGGGCACTTCCAGTATAGCTAAAAAGCTGAAATTTGGTACACAGGTAGTTCCTGAAAAGCAATTAACAACAATTATTTTTAAAAGGGCCTTTTCCAGCTGGGGCGACTATGGTGCCCTTTCTTTGTATAGGGCACTTCCAGTTTAGCTAGAACGCTTAAATACCGTACACAGGTAGGTCCCGATGAGCAATTAACGAAAATGATTTTCAAACGGGCATTTTCCATCTAGGGGGACTAGGGTTTTTCATAGGTACAATACCATCTCATTTCTAGGCAACCAGTAAGCTTGCCAATATTTTTCCAAGAATTCTTTCCCATATTAGAAAAGCAAAAAATATTGCCAAGCTTACAGGATGCCTAGAAATTAGATGGTATTGTACCTATCAAGAACTTGGTCCTTATTTTGATCTCAGTACTTTTAACGGCCGAAATTTTTTGGATAGGAACTTGGCCTTATTTTCACATTTGTGTTTTTGTGCGGATAAATTTTACAAAATACATAAGTTCATACAATGTATTATAATAGTTTAATTTTATATATCAACAGGATCACAATGTTATGCATAAGCAAATATTTAGCCTTTCTTACTTATGTAGTATGAATTTTGTCCATAAAGTCGCTATTTTTGTTCGTGAAAGTCGTGATGTGCTTTGATTAGGTAAATCGAAATTTATAAAAGTAAATAGCTTCCGTGCGAAGCCGGGGCGCACAGCTAGTTATTATATAAGAAATATTTGCCAATCAAAAAAGAGAATTACGTGGTTTGTGTTTGTTTGTGATATATATCTTTGCTATACAATTGTGATAAAAAATTTACATATTATTCGACGAAAATTTTTCAAAGGATATATGCAACATTTAATGGCTAGCTGAAGCATTCATTAAAAAGCAATATAAATGTGATGTGTTTTAAAAAAAATTTTATGAACATGTTATATTAAAATATGTATGTTTATATTTCAAAATTATTTTATATTTTATGAACACTGCAAAAGTTGAATAGAGTACATTTTTAATCCCAATTACAAAAACAAATATCCCCAGCTTTTCGATATGCCCTTATAGATGAGAGCACTAGTATATAATTTCATTTGAATGACCACATTTTTCTTAATTTTGTTGACCATTATGGAAAAATGTTGTGATACATAAGAACAGTTTGCAAATTAGATTTATCCTTATGGAAAAAAATAATGTATTACAATTAAAATATTTTTCTCATTAGATTGATCCTTATGGAAAAATACATTGCCATATTTTTATAATTATAATAATTATACTACTAGTAGAAAAAATAATCAATTAATTAAAATATTTCAAATGAAAAGCGCACTTTATAGAAAAATATTAACATTTTGTAATGCAAAAAACTACTTACCAGAATGAATGGCTGGAAAAATAGCAAGAGTCACAAAAAAAGTAAAAAATATATTGAAAAGTTGTGGGAAAGCTTCCTTAAAAATTTTTAAAAATGGAATTTCTGTTACATCCGATCTACGTAAAGGTTTTTCTTCGCTTGCCCTTACCAATTCATGGTATCTATAAAACTTCTGAAAATATACACAAAAATATATTTATCGTTACAAAATTCAACAAATGTAAATCGTACAATGTGTTTTGAAGTATAAGTGATTAAAAGCATAATGTTGATATTGGAGGGCAACGAGTATGTTTCTGTTTAAATACATTCCTTCAGAGTGTAAATGTGTTTTACTTTACTTTTCATTTTTATTGCTTTTTCTGCTTTTGAATAATAAAGACGTGTTTAGCTTTATTTAAGGAGATTCGTATTTTAACTACAAAGAACAAGAATAATAAATTAAATTAAATTAACTTAAAATTATGGTCCCAGAGAACGTAATCTTTAATTAAAGTGAAATTTATTTTTAAAAAGTAAAAATATATATACATTAGGGCGGGTCTATTTGTATGGAGGCAAAAAAATCGCTCAAATTACAAGGAAAATCGTATTCTAGGGATCAAAATAAGAAACTTTGCCGAAGCAACCATACCTCTACAATATATTGTGATGTCCCGACTTTTGACCAGAAGGGTCAAATTTTGAAAAATCTCACTTTGACCCGGTTAGAGTGCCTCAATCGAGTCAAAATGTATGACCGACCCCCAATAACTTTGAAGGGTCGACCCACCTATGCCAGTGGCACACCCCTTGGAACCACCCCTGGGGGGTTCCCCACACAAACATTTAAAAAAATTACCATTTCTGGCACTTTAAAAGAAAAAAATCAGCGAAGTGGCTATGTTTTTTTTTATTAAGTTAAAATCAACATCCCGATGATTCAACATACGCACCGCCATCGGTTCAAAAAGATATGGATACAAGCACAAGTTCACAATACTCAGAAAGATACGATTGTTTTAACTTTGCCTTGATATGTGGCACATTTGGTGTGCCTGATAGAGTAGTATCAGCATTAGGAACTGCTCTTTTCCAAGATTTAAAAATGAAAGATAAGCATGGCGAACCTCATCATGGATAAATCGAAAGTTCTCAGATAAGAAGAGAAATGCAGACAAGAAGTACTTCGCAAACGGTTAGATGATACCAATTTGTTAGCGTTTTCATTCGATGACAGAAAAGATGATACTTTAACGAGTCATAAAATTTATGAGAAGTATCATACTAGGATGGTAAAAGAACCTCATATTGTTATTTTGAGAGAACCGAATTCTGAATTGATTGGTTACGTAAGACTGGAACATGAAACCACTGAATACAAAACAACCAAATTAAATGATTTTTTCAACGATAAAAAATATATCACTGGATGCATTAATTGGCATATGCACTGACGGTGAGCCAACAAACACTGGCCCACACGTTGGAATTCGATTGCTGTTAAAAAGACCATTGAATTGGTTCGTTTGCCTTCTACACTTCAACGAACTTCCGTTTCGGCATTTGTTTGAAGCTTTGGATAAATCAACCAGCACTGGACCAAGATCGGCAAGCGGAAAATTGAGCCGTCAAATTGAAACTTGTGAAACTCTTCCGGTAAGTTATTGCTATCACTCATTTACTATAATTGTCAACCGTTTTTAATTATTTTATTATAATATATTTCAGGTGGTGGACAGCTTTCAGAAAATTGAGTTGATAAATACGCCCCCTGCTCCAGAAAAAATTTAATTTTCCACCGATTCGAAGTACTTATACGACATGGCTCATGCAATTTCTAGCGGCGTTGTTTCGGTGGATCTGGCTAACATCAAACCAGGGAAAATTGTACATTCTCGCTGGCTTACCAGCGACGGTAGATTATTACGATTGTATGCGGCAACGGAAAATCCATCCGAAAATTTACGGATTCTCGTTGAATTTATAATTAATTTATTTGCCAATGTACTTCAATATCAAGTATTACAGCTCTGTCGTGTACGGTAGTGCATTATTTCTCAAGTTCATTAGTTGGTCACGGTTTCTACAACCTCATTTACGTAGTGTTGTCTATAAAGTAATTAAAGATAATTCATATTATGCGCATTCGGAAAATATCTTCCTATCAATGTTGTTTGATGATAGGAAAGAAAAGCGAGACTGTGCTATAAAGAAAATTCTACGCTATCGAACTGGTGTTGAAGACCCAACGGAAGTTAGAGTTTATAAAAAACCATATATAAACTTTAATTGCACAAGTTACACGGACATGAGCAATTTGAATGAAATAAATAATGTATTTGAACCACCATTCACGCGAAGCATTCCGTACGATACATTGAAGGAATATTTAAATAAAGATGATCCACCGTTTTTGATCCGACACGTTTAATTGCTAGCAAGCGTTTCCAAACGAGTTATTCAGGGAAATATAGACTGTTATGGCGACGACATTAGAGGGCCGTGCGAAATTACCCAGACTTGAAAGCAAAAACGACTTCTAACAATAATTTTTTTTTTTTATTTTCTTTTCTACTACTAGGTAAAATTCATCTTTTCATTTCATTCTGACTAAATCAATTTCTAAAGAGAAAAATAAACTCCAAAAATAAAAAAAAACATTGCCATTTCGCTGATTTTTTTCTTGTAAAGTGCCACCCCTAGGGGTGGTTCCAAGGGTTGTGCCACTGGCATAGGTGGGTCGGCCCTCCAAAGTTAGTGGGGGTCTGCCATACGTTTTGACTCGATTGAGGCACTCTAAATGGGTGAAAGTGAGTTTTTTCAAAATTTGACCCTTTGGGTCAAAAGTCGAATCATCAAAATACCTTGTATAGGTATGGTTCCTTCGGCAAAGTTTCTTAATTTGATCCCTAGAATACGATTTTCCTTGTAATTTGTGCGATTTTTAAATCGACCCGCCCTAATATACATATATATATATATATATTTATGAAAAATGAATAATTCATTTCAAATGGAAAATTTGGATGAGTCCAACTACGAAACGTGGGCGATTCAAGTGAAGAGTAGTGCTGGCAAATTCTACTATTTTTCATTACTCAATAATACTCAATACTTTTCATTTGGGTACTCAATACTACTCGATACTTTTAACGGATTTTTTGAATTTGTAACGCATAGTTTTTATCTGCAAATTGAAGTAGTTTCTTCAAAAATTAAAAATGGATATTCACTATTATTGGTTTTGTGTGTCTTTTATTATTAAATCAAAAATAAATGTAAAGCTAACTTTTAATTCAACGTTAACAACTTAAGTAATAATTTAATTGTTCTCAAAAAAATGTAGTTATGCATATAAAGGTTCTTTGGAAAATTAATACTTTTTTATGGTTGTTCTATTTTATTGACAGCTTTATTTCGGCGGTTGGTTTAATTTTTTAGCTTACACATTGTTGTCTTTCTGTACAGTGATGTATTTTTATACACTATTTTAGCCACTCAACTGCTTAAAAATACAACTCTGAAAGTATCAAGTAACTACTCAATACTTTGCCAGCAATAGTGAAGAATGTGCTTGTCCATAGTGGTTTCCGGAACGTGGTGTCTGGTAAATGGAATCAGAAGCAAATGATGCGGCGAAAGCAAAGTGGAATTCAGATGACGAGAACGCACTGGCGTTAAAGCAGCACAACTAGGTTACATAAAGAGTGCCAAAAAATCATCCGAAGCATGGGAGAAACTAAAAACAACCTATCAACTCAAAGGGCCAATGCAAAAGGTATCATTGTACAAACGTTGTATTCGTCTCCGAATGAAAGAAGATGCCAACGTCCAGCTTCACTTACACTTCTAACATTAAATTTTCTTAAGCAAAAACTACTTGAGAACGCGGAGCGCCATTCAAGGGCAAATGTTTCAACTGTAACGTAACGGGACATGCTAGTCAATGCGATCAAAAGCAGAAAGAGCAACAAGCTCAGTCGATGTCAGCAGCAGCAGACCCGAAAGTAAAGAAAAGTGTTCGGTATATCGACAGCGGCGCTACAGCGCATACGAGTATGTGCAACAACAAAAACATTTTTGTGCGGTTTAAAGAACATAACGAACAAATAGCAGTGGCTGGCAACAAGTTTATAACAGCAACTGGAAAAGGTGATATATGCTTTGAATATAACAACATGAATATTACTGCGGAAAATGTATTGTATTCTCCTGAGCTGCAAAGCAATTATTTCAGTGAGTAAAATAGTAGAAAGAGGTCTTACGGTGAAGTTTGATGCTAAGATGGCAACAGTCAGAAGATTAAACGGTGAGGTTGTATTTCGTGCAAAGAGAAGTGACAACCTTTTTGCTGTACACAACAAGACAGTTACAGCATTTCCTATGCATGACGTGAACAATGTTTGGCACAACCGGTTTGGCCATTTAAATTACAAGAGCTTAAGCGAACTATGTAGGGCTGGTATTGTACCTGACCCTACACGAAATGGTTGACCGAAACTAATACACAGAAAATATTTTCACTAACACACTTGCAGAAATTTTATTTGAGCGAACATATGATTGTCATTGTTGGTGGAGTTATCCATCATCGTTGAAGAAATTATGTTGCAGTTTAATTTTTGACATAAAGTTTTGAAGTTAAACATGAAAAGTTTGCATTAAGCATTTGCGTGTTTTTAATGTTTCTTTTTTTTTCCCCAAAAAAAAAATAAGAGTTTTTTATTTTAAAAGTGTGAACAAAATATTAAAAGGTACGTCGAAAGGTACTCATATTTAAACTTTTTGTAGCTTTTTTTATTTCAACAATTTCTGCGAATTTCAGATGTTTTTCAACAGCAAGGTGTCCATGAATTGGAAAAATACTTGAAGAAGGCAATGCAGCATGTTCACTACAGATTACAAATATCGTATTATTAAATTTTGTCTTAAAATTAATTTACATACCTATATTTAATTTTTTTTTTAATAAAATTATAAGGAATTGAATACAAATAAATCGTGTTTTATTTTTACTACTTTCTGCGTCAACAGTGACGATTATAGCCATCATGCTTGATAAGTCAACTCTGACCAATGAATTCATCATCTTTGATTAGTCAAATGTGACTGCTAAATCCGTCAATTTTGATTAATCAAATGTGACCAATATTTCTACCAACGCTGACTCACATGTACACAAGAGTTTCCATCACATTCTTCATATTGGCCTTAAGAATGTGATAGAAACTTTGTTCTACGCGATGATATTTCTGTCAGCAATGACAGTCAAATGACCGTCACTGTTGTAGGGGAAATAAATACAAACAACATTTCCTGTAGAACAGGTATGATGTGAAAAATACATGTTTTACCTTTTCCATCAAAAAGTGAACATACATCATCAAAATTGTTAGAACTGGTTCATTCAGACGTATGTGGACCATTCAGAACTGAATATGTGGGCGCAGCAAAGTATTTCATAACCTTCTTCGCGAAGAGTTTTTGTTTATTTTATAAAGACAAAAGTTGAAGTATTAACAAAATTTAAAAAATTTAAATTACAAGTTGAGAACGAAACGGGTTGCAAAATAATGACACTACGCACCGACAATGGCAAGGAGTATGTAAAGAAAGAGTTTGAACTATTCTTGCAGTAACAGGGTATACAACGTCAGCTTACAGTGCCGTATACACCTCAACAGAATGGTGTTCCTGAACGCTGTAACAGAACGCTGATTGAGATGAGTCGATCTATGTTGTTTCATTCTGGCATACAACAAAGTCTATGGGCTGCGGCTGTAAATACCGCAGCATATAGTCGCAACAGGTGGTAAAAAGCCATTTGAAGTATGGCATGGCAGGCAACCTGCAGTTAAACATCTACGTACATTTGGTTCGTTTGCGGTTGCATTGAACAAAACTAAAATATTTGAGCCGAAGGGTGAAGAATTTGTGATGGTCGGGTACTCTGGCAAAGGCATATAGATTGTTTGACAAGAAATCACGACGAATAATTGAGCACACAGTCGTTTTGTTTGATGAGACAGATTTTGATGGTACCAACAACAACAGCAGTACTGATGATCAACAGCAAAAGGTATGTAAGCCAGAAGATTATTTTACATTAAATGTAGAAAATTAACAAAATGGTAATGACGTCACAAGTATGTATGAGCAACAAGAAGAAGAAAATGTTAGCAGTGATATAGAATAGATGATGGAGAGTACAATACGGCTGATGGCGACAGTTCCATTGATACCCAGGAAGATTTTGAAGGATTTGAAGAAAACCCTAAATTTATTCGTGGAGGTAGGCCTAAGATTTTAAGAATTGGATGCAGAATTGCAGAAAATGTATTGAATATCAAAAAACAAATATGTGGAGAATTTGACGTGTCCGAAAAAGGATCGTTTCATCACTTTCTGGGCATTGAGATAGATAGAACTGGCGAGACAGGTGAAATCAAGTTTGTTCAAACGCAATATATTAAAGATATGCTGAAGAAATTTAATATGGATGGGTGCAAACCGGTATCGGTGCCACCTGATGCAGGTTATCAGTCACAGTGTACAAATAATTGTATAAAGGTAGATCAGCAATTATACCAGTCTTTAATTGGACGCTAAAGTATTTAGCTATTACAACGCAGCCAGATACTTTGCATTCGGTTTCTAAACTCGCTCAGCGCAATTCTGATTAATTTCCAATTCTTAATTAATTTCCAATAACTAGTTAGCCATTCTATTTGTCTTTCCATGCTAATTTCTTGTTCAGGAGTAGAATAGTATCGGTATGGGGAATTTCCCCTATTTCTATGTTTTCTATCCATTATAAAGGACCGTATATATGTATATATTTATTATTTTTTTTTTTTTTTTAAATGCTTAATTTATTATTATATAAAAAGACTAGATGTGCTGGCAAACGTTGTTTTGCCATACAAAATATTTCTAGTACATATTTTGGGTGTAACCACTGGGCCTCCGTTTTCTAGTTATCGACTTTGGAATTGTGAGTAGTGTGCCCAGCCAGATGGTTCAAGTTGAAGCATCTTTGGAATTATCTTCAGACCACTCGCCTACAATTCTCATTATTTACTCACACACAACTGTAACACCAACAAGTGATTTACCGATGATATCTGCACGTATTAACTGGTTGCAATACAAAAAATATTTGAGCGCCAATAGCTCGGAAAATATGCCGCTGACAACACCTTCTGCCATAGATAACTCTATTAGATTGCTTGAAGCACATGTTACACAAGCTGCTCTTAATGCTTCTTCAAATCAAACAAATCAACAAGTGAGATTTAACAATATTTTTTGTGTGGATATAGCAAGGTTATTGACTAAAAAACGTAGAGCTCGACGAGAATGGCAACGTAACAGATAGCCCCAACTAAAATTAAGGCTTTTACAAACACAAAAAACAGCTTCCCTCCAAAAATTTATTCAAGAACTAGATGCAACACCTCAAACAGATTATTCGCTGTGGCGTGCAGCCAGAGGTCTTAAGAGGCCGGTGATATGCAAACCTCCATTAGGAGCCTCTAATGGTGACTGGGCAAGAACTGATGCTGAAAAAGAAAGGTGCTCTTTTTGTTAAACACTTAGATAAAGTATTTACCCCAAATATTTCTGCTGATATTGTTGAACTGCCACCAGCCGTCACTTTACCAGAAATATCGCTAAAATTGAAAAGGTCATTACTAATCTTAACACTAAAAAAGCCCCTGGCCTCAACAAAATAAGCAATAAAATGCTTCAAGAATTAGCATATATTGCAAAAAGAATAATACTATTCGGTTTAAATGGTATTTTACGGCTGCAATACTATCCGGCAGAATGAAAGGTTTCGATGATTATTATGATACTAAAGCCTGAAAGGATCATACGAAGGTTGAATGCTATCGGCCTATTAGCTTATTGCCCAACATTTCAAAACTATTAGAAAAGCTGTATATGAGCAAGCTGATGCCTATAGTGACTAGTAATGGATGCATTCCAGATCATCAATTCGGTTTTCGCAGTCAACATAGCACTATTGAACAAACGCACAGACTTGTGAATGTTGTTAGAGACACTTTTGAAAAAAAGAAATATTGCTCCGCACTCTTCCTTGATGTTGCACAAGCCTTCGACAAAGTATGGCACGAAGGTCTAATACACAAATTAACACAAAATCTACCCGCAAACATCGTCAAGCTTTTAAGAAGCTATCTAATGGAACGAAAATTTATAGTTCGAGAAGGTAACTTTGTAAGCCCTCCGCAGTCGATCGAAGCCGGAGTCCCTCAAGGCAGCATCTTCGGTCCTTTACTTTTTTTAATATATGCCTCTGACTTACCGTTAAGCAGTAACATTCACACGTTAACATTTGCTGATGATACAGCTTTTCTAAGCGTTCATGAAATTCCTGTAGAAGCTTCCCGGAATTTGCAAGGGTAAGTATCAAAACTGGAAACATGGCTAAAACAATGGCGGATAAAAGTTAATGACCAGAAATGTGTACACGTCACTTCTACATTGCGCAGAGAAACATGCCCGCCTATACAAATCAACATCGAGACTATACCGCAACTCACTATAGTAAAATATCTAGGCATTCATCTTGATCGTCGTTTGACGTGGAAACCGCATATAGACGCAAAGTTGACACAAATGAAATTAAAAGCAGCCCAAATGAATTGACTTATTGGAAGGAATTCTATACTAAGCCTAGACTGTAAACTACTATTATCCAGTTATGGGGCACTGCCTCAGCATCGAGTGTAGAAAAAATTCAAAGGCGACAAAATAAAATTCTACGTGCAATTACAGCAGCCCCCTGGAATGTCAGAAATCATCGAATTCATAAAGATCTTTATGTTCCGTTGGTGAAGACAGTATTTTTAAAACACGCGGTAAAATATGTAAAAAAACTTGAGTTGCAACCAAATCCAATTGCGTGGCCACACCGGCTGAGGAGGAGGGATACTCTTTCTCTCAGCCGTACACGAGAGATGTAAGTCAACAAAAATCAACCGTTGAAATTAAAAATTTTGTTTAGTATTGGCTAAACATATATTTAACAATTTTATTATTTAGATTTAAGTTTTGAACAACTTATTGATGTTTCAATTTATAATTGAAGATTCAATAAATAATAAAATTGAAAAAAAAACACCATAACTCACTCTGGCGAAAGTAAAGCGGTGGTTCTAGATATTTCCAAGGCATTTGATAGATTGTTGCATTGAGCACTTTGGTCAAAACTAAATGCTTTTGGTGTCGGTGATGGCTTCACTCGATTTGTATCGAGCTTTCTCAGAGACCGCACTACACGAAGAAGCGAAAAAGGTTATCGGTGACTAGGGTGTATTCACTGTTCTATCGCTACTACAACGGAACTTGTTCCCGAAACCCGTAATTTTGCACGTACAACACGCTCTTCATGAAGAGCACATCCCTTTGTGGTCGACATGCCATTGAATTCTTACTTTAGCCAAACTGTTCACATGTGAAATAAACTGCCTCAGAGGTCTTCAATGTCACTCTGAGGTAAGTGAAAATGATAATACCAAACATTCTGACATCCGGTTTGTTATTTTAGAATGTGAATTATATGGAGAAAAAAATGTAATAAGATCGATTTATTTAAGAGATCACATTCGAATTGCTTGTAAAGTGCCTCATCTCATTAATTAAACATGGAAAAGTTAACGAGATCAATTATATTTATTAGAATGTTTATTTAAGCTATAGGTCTTTTTATTTTAATATATATATTGTTGTTTATTTTCGATATTTCGCTAACAATTTGTTAGCATCTTCAGGAAAATTTTTGTTTTTTAAATTATTTGAAATTTTAATATTGATTTGTGTATTGGGTGTCATAAAATTTTTTTCAATAATTTTTTATGGAAAAAGTCTAGGAAAATTTAACTACAGTATATAAAAAGGTTTTTGTATGAAATGTCACAAAAATTGTTTCCGAATTTTAACATAAAAAAAATTATTGAAAATGAGTTAAGTATTGGATAGATATAAAATTTTTAACATAGAAAAAATTATTAAAAATATTATGTTATAAAAATAGTGTTAAAAAATTAACATTGAATTTAATATATCAACACAATTAACATCAAAATGTATAGTATGTAGTATGTATTTTTAATAATTTTTTCTATGTTAAAAAACAGCCTGGATACATACTATACATTTTGATGTTAATTGTGTTGATATATTAAATTCAATGTTAATTTTTTAACACTATTTTTATAACATAATATTTTTAATAATTTTTTCTATGTTAAAAATTTTATATCTATCCAATACTTAACTCATTTTCAATAATTTTTTTTATGTTAAAATTCGGAAACAATTTTTGTGACATTTCATACAAAAACCTTTTTATATACTGTAGTTAAATTTTCCTAGACTTTTTCCATAAAAAATTATTGAAAAAAATTTTATGACACCCAATACACAAATCAATATTAAAATTTCAAATAATTTAAAAAACAAAAATTTTCCTGAAGATGCTAACAAATTGTTAGCGAAATATCGAAAATAAACAACAATATATATATTAAAATAAAAAGACCTATAGCTTAAATAAACATTCTAATAAATATAAAGAAAAGGTCAAATAAAATAGAATATAAATAGAGATCAATTATAGGTAATTCAAGAAACTTATTATGGGAAACATGTTGAGTTTAAGTCCAAATGAAAAAAAAAACTACACATACCAGCAGAAGGGTGCTAAAGAGGTAATAGTCATTGTAAAAGGTATTGAATACTGCGTAGATCAACACGAGATGAAGTTTGGTAATGAAATCAGTGTAAAAGTGTTAAAATCGTTAAAAATATAGCAAGATTATCCCAGCGTGTATTAAGAGTTGAATTTCGGCCAGGTAACATAAGATTTAAAAACATTGAAACCATTCGAATATACAATATTAAATATTTTATGACCGAAGATTTAACGTGGAGAAGCAAGATAAAATACCTTGACAAATCTAATGTCTAAGCTACCAAGAATTTTTCCACACCGAGATTTATTGCAAATTGCCTACCGTTTGTTTTGTGTGATATGAGCTAGAATAGTCATCAGAAGCGGAAACAAATTTTGGCCCTAATTTTGTAAAACGCATCACCGAAGTAACTTTTATATGGAAAGCAAAAACAAAAAATTAAATTCAAATATTTAAAAATTAGCAAAATCAAGTGATTTAATACGCCAAAAATAATAACCACAAAAAAAAGTAATACAATTTAATTTAGATACATACTCGTATAAGTATGTATGTATATTAAAAATATTGTGTACACATCAATTAAGTTATTCGAATAGAGACTGGGAAGAACTGTAGCTGAAAAAGACCTTTGTTCGGCATTCTCCAGGATCTAGATATCCCGATAGTATAGATGGTGTTTTCACAACATAAGAACATATATCAATAAACTTAGGTTGCAAGGAAATCTACTAGTGCGAACTAAATCCGCTTGGCCGATCCGTACACGAAAGACGTGAGAAATCTACAGAATTAATCATTAGATTAACTTTTTTTATAGTTAAAACTGAGTATTAAATGTTAGTTCAATTTATAATTGAAGATCAAATATACATTAAATAAAAGTGTTGATAACTGTCTCTAACATCTCAAACAACCCAAATTGATAAATTTATTTTCTAAAGTTTCGCTGGAAATTTGAAATATTTAGTGGTATTCTTACCCAACTTGCACGTACCAACATTTATAGGAATTTGCAATTTTAAAAAGTGTAATAAAAGAATAGCATTAAAATTAACCTTTATTAATTATATAGAATGATAAAAAATAATATATACTTACATTTAAGGGAAGCGCAAAGTATGTATCAAAACATATTAGTAAAACAAGCATCGCTGTTAAAAAATAATAAATCGCTGATGTTCGATAAGAAGAAAACATATAGGTACTGCATATTTGTACTATTGCAGCAAACAGTCCACTAATGTTAGATCCCAGCACAACAGCACCTGTATACTTAACAGGTAGTGTTGCAACCATCCCATATATTGTGTTTTGATATATGCCATTAGCCACTTTATAAAAATAAATTGTAAGAGCAAAAATTTACTAAATTTATTTTGAAATATTCTTATAAATAAATTATTGGAAATTGTTATATGTTAAAGGTTAATCTAAGTAATAAACATATGTAAATAGATTTTTAGTTCATAAATAAATATGTTTAGCCAGTTATGACTAAGGCCCAAATTCACAGTCATTAGTTAGCTAATAGTAATAGTTTAACTAATAATATTTGATTCATAGCTTCTAGTTTAACATTAGTTAAACCATCAAACGTCATTGGTTAACTAATAGTTAGACAACAGCTGATTCGTTGGAATTTATTATTAGTATTTTTGTTTTACGAAAAATTGTAGATATGCCATGTGAAATTGAAAACGCGGAGTCAGATATTGAAAGTGACACTGATACTGATAATACGCGAAATATTGTTGCTGAGCGTCGCCAACGTAATCTAAAAAGATTTTATGGGTAGAATCCGTCTTAGCAAGTAGGTGACGTGGCAAGTTCTTGAATGTATACGCCATTTTTTAAGAAATAATAAATCAAATGTAAACAAAACCCATATGCTGTAACAGAATTGCCAGTACTGAAAGTTAATAGTTTGATAGGGTTACCATTTTTTGTTCATATTAAGAGTGTTGGTTAAATAATACACTGTGAATATGAAGTGTTAGTTAAACAATAGTTATCATTTTAGTTTACTAATAGCTAACTAATTACTGTAAATTTGGCCCTAAATGAATTATAATTATGAATTATAGCATAAGTAATAAATATTTTTATATTATTATTATTACGAATAAACGTAATTATTATTTGAACTTATATTGATTTACATATGAAAAGTAATATTATCAGGCTCAAGTTCAGTTTTATTGAATTAATGAAAATTCAAAATTACTAAGAGTTTTTTTGTGTTGGAAAATATTATTATTTATATCCAATCAGTTTTTAGCAGAACGTATCAGTACTGATTTCAAGGCCGCTACACCTCTCATCAGCGTTCAATTGTCCATCTTTACAATAATCGTAAAGTGGATACTAATGGAGAAGAATATCAACTATTTAACCAGTTTTCAACAGAAATAGAATATGAGAATTAATTTTTAATTCAATTTGTATTCTACAATGAAACAGTGCTGGTTAGTACGAAATTCCCTCATTACTGTTTGGAACTAATAATCAACACAAACTCATAGTCCGTTATCATCATTAATTCAATAAAACTGAACTTGAGCCTGATAATATTACTTTTCATATGTAAATAAGTAATAAATTTTTAAAACTTGACAAACATTGTGATTTAAAGATCGGTTTAGCACTAGCGAAATGATTGCAATTTTAATTTAAGTAAAACTTTTACTCCATAACAATTGTTGTCAAATGGGGTCCCAAAACAACATCATGTATATTTTACTTTCCCAATATAAAAATTTTACATGTGAATTTTAATTATTTCGAACTGCTATTAACCTGCTAATGTTCGTAACGTACTGATCAGGGAGAATAACAAATTATTAATATTTCAAGAATCAAAGAAAAAATTTAATATCCACCATAGACAAAAAATAATTAGACTGCACATCATAACCCTATTATGTATATTCAATTACACTTTGTACTTTTTACGTTTTGTTGTATTTTCTCTCTATAGTAGAGAATTCACATCAATTTCATCAATGTTGACCCTAATATTAGGAAGTAACTCGTGCCCAAGCTGAATTAATATTTTTATATTATTACGAATAAACGTAATTATTATTTGAATTATGTATATTAATGTATAAAAGATAAATTAATATTATTAGGATTAAGTTCAGTTTTATTGAATTAATTAAAATTCAAATTCAAATTATATACAATCAGACAGTCATAGCCCGTTATATTTAAAGTAGTCTACTTTGCAATTTTAACGTATTGTTGTTTTTTAGGGTCAACATCGATGAAATTGATGTGAATCCCTACTATAGAAATAAAATACAAGAAAACGTAAAAATTACATAGTACACTACTTTGAATATAACGGGCTATGATTGTTTGTTGAATATTAGCAATAAAAAATGGGGAATTTCTTTCTAACCAAATGTTGTTTTAACATTTAAAAATCGAATTATAATAATTCTGCTATTCTATTTCTGTTGAAAACTTGGTTAAATAGTTGATATTCTTTCCTAATTAGTATCCTCTTTACATAAATTGTAAAAATTTACGACCGAACGCTGATGAGTAAATTAATATATGTACATAGTTCAAATAATAATTAAGTTTATTCGTAACAATAATATAAAAATATTAAAACTATATTTATAATTTTATAAAAAAAATTGAAAAATATGTCTCTACTTACTGTTTAGTACAACAACACTTATCATCGTGACCCAGAAAAACACGTCCTGCCAATTCGAAGAATCCACAATTGCAAGTAACACAGTGATTATAAAAATCAATAACTCCAGCAAAATACTATACACTATTCGTTTAGTAAGGTCACCCCTAAAAATAAAAATGTTATATATGTATGTATGTATATAGGGGATTCAAATGGTAGTTAAAGTCTTAATATAATAACACGATCAAATATGACTACTGTAAATACCTGTAATAATTTAGATTCTTATTTCATAATTTTACCCAGGGTTTAAAATTAGTTTTTTATTTTTATTTATTATACTGCCGACTACTGAGAAAATATCACCAGTTTCCATTTTTGATAGTAGTGAAACTATAACAACCTGATAACAAATACATTTACAGTTTTCAAAAAAAAAATTTATACTTGCAAACTATGTAAATAAAATATTAAGTAGCTTACACGCCAGAAATATTTGCATAGTAAAGTTTTATAATAGCACACAAAATTCTCTATAATATATTGCTTATGTATTATGTTGATCATGCGGATTCCCACACATATTTAGTATGTGTTAGTATAAGCTATTCAATGTTTAAGCTTAGTTAAGATTGAGTAAGAATTAATAATTAAGTACATAATTGTCGCTCCAACTCGACAGTCGCACGAGCTGCTGTCCAGAACATAATAAAACACAGTTTAAGAATGTGAATCAAAGTGAACAGTCGTAATAAATAATATAATCATTTATTTAAACAAAGACTTGTAAATTTATTCATATAATAGTATATTTACAATGTACCAATACAGTATTAATACCAAGTTGATAATAATACTTTGCAACCCTGAAATTTCTTAAGAACATATATGTATTTGCAAGGTATCATTCATAATAAAGCGAAAAATGGCGGAAGAGTATATTTTATTGAAAATATTTTTGATTTGTGCGATCAAGGAAACTCCAGCTCCCATAGTGCTTTAAACATTGTTAAAAGAAAACATAAACGACTTGCTGCCTTGCAAAAAGAAACACGGGTAACAAAAAAAATACCAAAACAAAACGCTTTGTACAAATAATTGATTAAATGCAATAAAATGTTGCGTTTGTCCCGTGAAAATGGGAACGTGTCATCTATGGACTTTATATTTTGCAAAACACGCTCCTATAGTACAACGCGCTTCTTTTTTTTTTTTTACGAAATTCCTCTTCCATATGGAGTCTTGCATTAATTAATAGGTTTTTATATATATTAGCCGTTTTCACAATCTTGTGCATTTGATATTGCAAATTTATGCAATTGCACATTTATTCTATCGATTGTGAATGATATCTTTGGGTTAGGTTGCAATGCTTGATGCAAAACACAAAATTCACAGCTGATTGATAAATAAAAAAATTTTTTTCCACTGAAGTTTTGGCCTAAAAATACATATCAGAAATTACTCAAGTATCAAAACATTCAAATAATTCTAATTTTTATTATAAAAATAAGGATTAATTTGTTAGTTAGTCAGGATTTTAAATAATATGTAAATTTAAATAATTGAATAATTTGATTTGAGATGTTTTGCGTTTTGCTAATGTTTGCTTTTTGTTATTAAAATTTTTTATTTCAATAATTAAGTTATGCATTTTTTTATTTCATTAATTTTTGTTTCTCTGGTTAATTTCCTTATGCTTGAAATATTTTTGTGTTATAATTTTGAATAAAATTATTAATATTTGAATAAGCAAAATCGGCTTAGCTCACTGCGTATCACCTGTCGTTTTGCAATTAAGTGTTGCATAAGTAGAGTAAATATATGCTATTAGTTTTTGGTGTTGCTTATTTGCAAAGATATAGCGTGTGCATTTCTCTGTATTTTGTTAGTGTAGAGTAAAAATATCCATTTTGCAAATGCAATGATGCAATACCATTTGCACAAGATTGTGCAATAGGGCTTTTATATATTATAAGTGAGCGGTTTCACTTATCTTCCTGTGTCGCCATTGTGCTGAGTGTTGTATGTATTTTGCATTTAAATCTATTGGGATACCTTTCTTGCTTTTTCTTGCGTATTAACTCAAACAGTGTTGCAAATGGGAACAAAATACATTGCTAAAATTTTCAGGGTTGCACTTATGAACGCACTACAATGTATTACTACAAAGCAACATGCATTTAGGAAGTTAGCCTAGCTATCTACACAAATATGCAAAAAACACATACACAAAATTATTCTTTAAAAAAATATGCTGCTATAAAAATAGAAAACAACAAAATATATGCCATTCCAACCAAACACAACTTTGACTATTATGACAAACATGGCGATCTTAAAATGAGTAATATTTAAAAATGTTTCTCTTTGCATCAACAAATATCAAACCTGAAAATTAGTCCCCGTCCAGATTTGCAATTTTATTGGCTGCAATTCTTTAAAATTCTGCTTTGAAATTGCATAAGTGTCCACATTATAAAAATCTAATTTTGCAATTTTTGTATTTACACCACCACAGAAAAATTTATTTTCAATATTTTTAACTTAAAAAACTTAATGCATCACATATTAATTTAATTTTCGTTTTATTTTGTTTTTCATATAATTGAAGAAATACAATAAAACGTCAAATACACATAGAACCCAGTGCGAATTGCAAGGCAAAAGAGAATTGCCGAGCACATGAAACTCTGTACCCCTCCCCAAGCTTCTTACCTCTCTCACCTAAAAAACCAAGAATTGCAACTAATAAAATTGCAAGTCTGGACAGGGACTTACTAAAAATATTCTTTGATTCAAGAAAAAAAAATTAACGGCAAAAATAATGTACATACGAGTATGTTGAAAAAAGCAGATTCCAAGAATTTTTAACGACTGCACGTTCATAAAGCAAAAAGCAGTTGTGTGTCATTTTTATGTGTAAGTTAAAAGAAAATAAACTAATCTTCTTTTGAGTCGTTTTAAGACTGAATTTTTATTTTTTACCAAATGATTTTATAAAGTACAAAATTACAAATTTTGCTTACAACTAAGAATACAAAATATTATAACAATAATGTTTAGATAAACAGAAAGAAGTTTTCAAATAAAAGCCAACAATAATTAGGTCAACTTAAGTGGATGAAAGCATTTCTGAGTTCAATAATCCAAAGCAACACTTAATAAGAAAACCAATAGTAAGCACTTTAAAATTCTACAATCCAATAGTTTGTTGTACTCACAAAAGAAACAACAAAGGGGAAGTATGGCAATAAAATACAAAGTAATATAAAATAGAAAGTAATGAAAATTAAAAGAAATATTTTTGTTGTTAACTTGTATAATGAAAAGCGTGTTTGAGATTTTATGTATTTATGTATGTATGTTTATATATTTGTATTTATGTAGGTTAGTGTATCAACTTTTGTATACCTACATACATAGTATGTACAATGTAGAGATGTACGAGTATGTACGAGTATGTACTCGTATATACATATTTCAAACTTAGAACCAGCGTTGCCAGAAGCTTTGGGAAGAAAAATCATATGCAGAAAAAAAAATCATATTTTCATGACGACGAAAATGAAAACCTGAATTCTACACAACACACAACAACTCGTGCGCGATCTTGCTATCCAAACCTAAATATTGATCGAGAAGCAACAACAATTGCACCTATTAGCAAACTTGTCAGCTTAGCTGTACAATCAAACAAATAAACAATAAATACCCAGGTGACCAACGTGCACAAAATAAATAAAATTATAGATGCAGTAAGTGAAAATAGTGATAATAAAATTCAAACAGGTATGGATAGATACATTACCGTGCTGAAAAGGGGAAGAAGTCCCAAATCTGCTTAAATAGCGCCAACGGCAAAAGTTCCAAGAGATGGAAAAAATATTAAAAATTCCGAAAATCGTTTCGCGATTTTAACTGAACAAGGCGATGAAGACACAACAACAACAAGGTCGTGTAAGCCACCACCCATATATTTAAGAGAACAGAATTCCAATTTGTTGGTTAAAAGCCTTATCTCATTAATTGGAGAAAATGAGTTTTACGTAACTCCAATTAAGCGCGGAAAAATCAACGAAACAAAAATTCAGCTAACCAAAGAAAATCATTATCGAAAAATAGTTTCCGATTTCGAGTCAAAAAATAAACAATTTTACACATACCAACTAAAGAGTGCTAAAGGCCTAACAGTCGTTATAAAAGGTATAGACTCTAGTGTTGATCCTGAAGAGGTTAAGTCAGGCCTTGAAAATAGTGGCTTTAAAATAAAATATGTTTCAAACATTAAAAATAGGGAAAAAATCCCCCAACCTATTTTTAGAGCCGAGCTACAGCGAGGTGACTTGAAAATAAAAAAAAAATGAATCGCACCCTATCTACAATTTAAAGTACTTGTTGCATCGAAGAGTTACCGTTGAGCTTCCACATAAAAGAGCTGGACCTGTTCAATGCCTGAACTGCCAAGAATTTGGCCACACTAAAGCATATTGTAAGTTGCCTACCGTTTGCGTTCTATGTGGTGAGTTACACAGTGCCGCTAACTGCAACAAATTGAAAGGGAAAAAAATGTGACAATTGCGGCTGAAACCACACTGCTCACTACAGGGGCTGCCCTCTATATTCGATTTTTAAGAGCTCGTGAAACAAAAAAACTAATGTTACTCCCGCTCAGCCTAAAACCCTTTTTAACTACCCACAGCTACCTCAACCGTCTACTAGCCAGAACCAATATTCAAATCTTTTGAAGACTAACACAACTATTACCCAACAACAACCTTACGGACAATTCTCATACGCTAATATCTTAAAAACTAACCAGACTACGGCGCAAAAAACTGCTCCAGCAAATGAAGATACAGGTTCTAATTTTAGTCGAATTCAAACAGTAAATACTTTTACTCTAAACAAGTCCTGTATGATGCAGGAAATGCTGAAAATGCAGTCTACCTTGTTACAGGCAGTATTAAGCAAACCATGAACTTAGAAATCTGTTTTTGGAACGCAAACGGCATCTGCCAACATAAAAATTAAATAGAATATTTCCTACTGAATCAACAAATCGATGTAATCCTCATTTCTGAGACTCACTTGACGTCTCGCAGCTATTTTAAAATTAGTGGATATAATTTCTACGACACCAAGAACCCTCGAGGTAGAGCTTGTGGTGGCTCGGGAATTCTAATAAAATCGCGAATAAAACACTACACTACATGATTTTTGTGAAGAATATCTTCAAGCAACAAATATTTGTATTGATAATTATTATCAAAAACTTGTAATATCATCTGTCTATTCCCCCCCAAGGTTTTCAATTACCGAGAGCCAATATATGGATTTTTATAACTTACTGGGCCCCCGTTTTCTAGCAGCTGATGACTACAATGCTAAACAACACACATTCTGGGGTTCACGTTTAATCACACCTAAGGGACGAATTTTATTCGACACAATATCTAAAATGGGTTTGAATGTAGTTTCAAGTGGACAGCCAACATATTGGCCAACAGATCGACAAAAAATTCCAGACGTTATCGACTTTGGAATAGTGAAAGGTGTGGCCAGCGAAATGATTAAAGCTGAAGCATCTCTGGATTTATCTTCAGATCACTCACCTACTATTGTTACTATATTCTCACACAAAGCTTCAACACCTACAAGTGATTTACCGATGATAGCTGCATATATTAACTGGTTGCAATACAAAAAATATTTGAACGCCCATTGCTCGGAAAATATGCCGTTGACAACACCTTCTGACATAGATAACTCTATTAGGTTGCTTGCAGCACATGTTAAACAAGCTGCTCTTAGTGCTTCTTCCAATCAACCAAATCAACAAGTAAGATTAAACAATATTTTTTGTGTGGATATAAAAAGGCTTTTGACAGAAAAACGTAGAGCTCGACGAGAATGGCAACGTTACAGATCGCCTCAGCTAAAATTAAGGCTTAAGGAGTGTACCAAGCAGCTTAGAAAAGTTTTGTAAACACAAAAAAAAGGTTCGCTGCAAAAATTTCTGCAAGAACTTGATGCAACATCATCAACAGATTATTTGCTGTGGCGTGCAGCCAGAGGACTTAAAAGGCCGGTGATATGTAAACCTTCATTACGAGCTTCATATGTTGACTGGGCAAGAACTGATGCTGAAAAAGGTGCTCTATTTGTTAAGCATTTAGAAAAAGTATTCACTCCGAATATTTCTGCTGATATTGTTGAACATCCACCAGCCGTCTCTTTACCAGAAATATCGCTAAAATTCAACATTGTGGAGATTGAAAAGGCCATTACACTAAAAAAGCCCCAGGAGTCGACAAAATAAGCAACAAAATGCTTCAAGAATTACCATATATTGCAAAAAGAATAATTCTATTCATTTTTAATGGCATTTTACAGCTGCAATATTATCCTGCAGAATTGAAGGTTTCGATGATTATTATGATACCAAAGCCCGGCAAGGATCATACTAAGGTTGAATCCTATCGGCCTATTAGTTTATTGCCCAACATTTCAAAACTATTTGAAAAGCTGTATATGAGCAAGCTGATGCATATATATATATATATATATATATATATATATATATATATATGTTCCTCTAACTCCCATTGGAGCATAATGCGCCTATTAACGATTCGTTAGCAATTTGTGATTCGGGAATGTGGGCTCTAACCCTAGTCCCCTAGATTGGTGATAGGGCTGCTATCTACGTGTCCAATCCCGCGATGCAACCATGTTTCAGCGGTTATAGCCTACTTTCCTGAGACGTCCTTTCGACCATTCAGGATACATGGTTGTGGCGCCTTCTAACTCTGGCTAGCCTTAAAGCGGATGCTACAAAGCCATTGCCCGGGGGGTACTTGGTCTAAGACCGGAAGTAGTTAGCTGCTTGGGCAGTTCAACAAAGGAATCGTCCTGGCCACTCCCAAGTGAGTGGCAATTCAGAGACTTTCCACCTCTGCGAAAAGTCCCACGCCCCCCAGAAATATCGCTAAAATTGAAAAGGTCATTACTAATCTTAACACTAAAAAAGCCCCTGGTCTCAACAAAATAAGCAATAAAATGCTTCAAGAATTAGCATATATTGCAAAAAGAATAATACTATTCGGTTTTAATGGTATTTTACGGCTGCAATACTATCCGGCAGAATGGAAGGTTTCGATGATTATTATGATACTAAAGCCCGAAAGGATCATACGAAGGTTGAATCCTATCGGCCTATTAGTTTATTGCCCAACATTTCAAAACTATTAGAAAAGCTGTATATGAGCAAGCTGATGCCTATAGTGACTAGTAATGGATGCATTCCAGATCATCAATTCGGTTTTCGCAGACAACATAGCACTATTGAACAAACGCACAGACTTGTGAATGTTGTTAGAGACACTTTTGATAAAAATAAATATTGCTCCGCACTCTTCCTTGATGTTGCACAAGCCTTCGACAAAGTATGGCACGAAGGTCTAATACACAAATTAACACAAAATCTACCCGCAAACATCGTCAAGCTTTTAAGAAGCTATCTAATGGAACGAAAATTTATAGTTCGAGAAGGTAACTTTGTAAGCCCTCCGCAGTCGATCGAAGCCGGAGTCCCTCAAGGCAGCATCTTCGGTCCTTTACTTTTTTTAATATATGCCTCTGACTTACCGTTAAGCAGTAACATTCACACGTTAACATTTGCTGATGATACAGCTTTTCTAAGCGTTCATGAAATTCCTGTAGAAGCTTCCCGGAATTTGCAAGGGTAAGTATCAAAACTGGAAACATGGCTAAAACAATGGCGGATAAAAGTTAATGACCAGAAATGTGTACACGTCACTTCTACATTGCGCAGACAAACATGCCCGCCTATACAAATCAACATCGAGACTATACCGCAACTCACTATAGTAAAATATCTAGGCATTCATCTTGATCGTCGTTTGACGTGGAAACCGCATATAGACGCAAAGTTGACACAAATGAAATTAAAAGCAGCCCAAATGAATTGACTTATTGGAAGGAATTCTATACTAAGCCTAGACTGTAAACTACTATTATCCAGTTATGGGGCACTGCCTCAGCATCGAGTGTAGAAAAAATTCAAAGGCGACAAAATAAAATTCTACGTGCAATTACAGCAGCCCCCTGGAATGTCAGAAATCATCGAATTCATAAAGATCTTGATGTTCCGTTGGTGAAGACAGTATTTTTAAAAACGCGGTAAAATTAGTAAAAAAAAAACTTGAATTGCACCCAAATCCACTAGCGCGCAATATCTACAGTATAGTGGTCACACCCGGCTGAGAAGGAGGGATACTCTTTCTCTCAGCCGTACACGAGAGATGTAAATCAACAAAAATCAACCGTTGAAATTAAAAATTTTGTTTAGTATTGGCTAAACATATATTTAACATTTTTATTATTTAGATTTAGATTTGAACAACTTATTGATGTTTCAATTTATAATTGAAGATTCAATAAATAATAAAATTGGAAAAAAAAAATATTTTATGGAAAAAAATCATCAATATTTTTTTAATACAAAATTTTATTTATTTATTTTATTTATTTAATTTATTTGTAATATTTGTAGCCTATTGGCCAATATGATATATTACACAAAAAATATCTAATGACAATGAGATCATTTGTTTTATACATATAATTTCTTCTTAAGAAAAGTGGATTTACTATAATATATTATAACATCCTTAACAAATACAAAAACTATATTAAATTTATTAAAAGGCAAGAGTAATACCAATTCGGTAATTTATACAAAAGATATTAGCGGTTGTTATCAAAGAACTCGAGGAGTTTACGTTTAAATAGCATGACTTCCCATCAAGCTGACCGGATTTTGATATTTAACAAGTCTGAAAAGATAAATTAATAGTCTAAACTTAAGGTAATCATCAAAACTAATGCTCAAGTATTCATATACATAACTAGAAACATGTGTTCTAATTCTAAGTCCATAGACAAATCTCACAACTTTATGAACCAGGGATTTAATTCTGTTCCTGTTTCCAAAATTGTAACCGGAGTAGACCTCTAAACAATAGTTCAATTGTGACATTAGAAGGGCATTAGCCATTGACACTTGAACATGTAAGGGCAAGATCAAGTTGAGTCAGTATAGCCTTCGCAGAGTTAGAAACACCCTAGTCAAAAGATTATCAATATGGGATTGGAACGACAGTTTATCGTCAAGTACTAGGACAAGGCACCTCAATGTAGAGACTATTTCAATAGTTGTATTAGAAATCTTTAGTTCATCCGTAAGGCTAGAAGACCTAGTCGCCTTAAAAAACATTGCTTTCGTCTTATCAGGATTAATACCAAGCAAACATGAACAGCAGCTAGGTCATGATTAACAACAGAATGAAATGGAGTAGTTCTAATAGTTTCTATTCCATAATAGCTGGATGTCATCAGCAAAGGCAAAAGCTTTACAGTCGTAAACCCCCAGAAAGACAAAAAAGTCGTATAGATAAATGGAAAATAATATTGGTCCGAGCACCGATCCTTGTGGAACACCTGATCGAATGGTTTTTAGGGTAGAAGATGTGCTGTTCAGTTCAACGTACTGTTTACGATCACTTAGATATGATAACAGATGACAAGCAGAGCTAGAAAATCTGTAAATATTACTTAGTTTACTGACAGAGTGATTCACCTGATCGAATGCTTTCGAGAGATCAATAGACTAGAAGACTATACATACCTTTGTTAAAGTTACTCGTAATCATATCCGTGAGCTAAGTTAACAACATATTTGTATTACATCCAGACCGAAAGCCATATTGTCATACGCTTAACATACTATTTCTTTCAAAAAAATTTACCATTTGCAACTTCATGATATTCTCAACCACCTTAGACAACGTAGACAAGATAGTAATGGGCCTCATGTTGGTAATTGCCATAATGCCTTTTGGATGAAATAAATATAAAATTGATAAAGTGAAGAAGATATCTATTAATATATGGATACAGTATTCTCAGTAATTTTATGGAGAGACCATCCGCACCTACCGACGTAGACTTGATACTGCTGACAGACAAGGCTAATTCACCCTCAGTAATGTTGGAAAAAGAGAAATTATTTGTAACATTAGAGTTGCTTTCAAAGATAGGCTCAATATTTTTCACACTTAGCTGATTGCTTAAAAAGAAATCATTAAGATCATTAACATCAATATCCATGGGAGATTAGCTGTGTCCTCAATGACACCAACATTCCGTAATCTATTCCACATAAGCCTTGTGTTGCACCCTTGAAATGCGGGTCTACCATATTCAAATTTAGCTTTCCTTATTAGTGACTTAGTGCGATTACGAAGGAGTCTATAGACCTCCCACTTCCTATCACACCTTTGCTTGTAGTAATCCTTTATTGCAATGCCCGTCAAGGATCAATAATAATTGATATGATTCGAAAATCTGATTACGTTATGGCGGTTTGAGAGGGTAACACGTTTCACAGGAGCGAATTCCAAGGCATCATTAAAAATCTGATTAAGAAATCCTAACATTTCATTACTGTCATTAGTCATGTATAAAGAAGAAAAATCAATATTCGGTATGTACCCCGCCAACCCTATATGATCAAAATTATTATAATCTCTAACATATCTAACATTAGACGCTCTTACAATGGGAGCAAGAAAAGAGGAACAAATCAGGGAATGGCGAGAAACAAAAGGCAAGTGGAACTGAGCCGACTTAACAGAAACAATGTTATGACTAAGAAAAAAGTATTCAATAAGTGAAGTAGATCCATGCTGTAAATCAAAGTTGTGATGACATCTCAACGCAAGTCTCCTCCGCAACATATGAACTCTATAGGCTTTACTAAGGTCAAACATGTCAAGAGAATAATCATTATTAATTTGCCCTAGATTTATGGAACTCATAACAGATAATATAATAAATTGAATTTAGTAGGGATGTTAATGTAATAACTAATTCGTATAAAAATTGGTATGATATAAAATATAAGGAAAATGAAGCGTTAAAAAATTCAATAAAATTTCAATATAATTTCACTGGCTACGTTTAGATACATAGTAAATAAAAAATCTATAGCCATGACTAGTATATGTTGTTAATAATAAGTTTTTATTGAATAATAATTTTACATGAAAAAACGAATATATATAAAAGACGTTATATACAAAGTTTCTATATAGAGAAAAATACAAGTCAGTGTTTTTTACTACTAGTACATATGTATGTACAGAGTTCAGAAGGAACACTTTCACGATGTGCTATATATAATAGCAACACCTCTTCTCAATATTACAAACATTATATTATAATACAATATTGATTTATGTACATACTAACATGTAATTGTACAAACATTAATGATTTTAAATTAAACCAATTGATTTTACAAATTTAGAAATTTTAATCCTCTGAAGAGGCTTAGTTAAAATATCAGCTAACATTGAATCTGTAGGACAGTATATAAATGAAACTTTTTTAGATCTATATAAACCACGAACAAAATAGTACTTGACATCAATATGTTTGCTTCTAGGGGATATCTTCTCACCTTCAAGCATTTTCAAACAACTTTGGTTATCCTCATGAATTGTAGGATTCAATACATCAATACGAAATTCTCTTAGCAGTTGAATAATCCATACTAGTTCTTGGGATGCTTCCGCAAGAGCCACAAATTCGGCCTCGGTTGATGATAAAGAGACATTTGCTTGTTTTCTACTAGCATAACTGATAACTGCATTGCCCAGCTTGAAGATGAAACCACTTGTAGATTTGCGAACATTTATGTCCCAAGCCCAGTCAGCATCAGCAAATCCTTTCAGCTCTAAAGTAGACTTGGAACCCACACACAATCTTAAATTTTTAGTGCCTTTCAAATATTTGAAAACTCGCTTCACTTCCGTCCAATCTTCATCACTTGGGTTGCTTATTTTTCGGGATAGTATAGACACAGCTACAGCAATATCGGGTCGAGTATTGTTTGATATATAAAGCAATGATCCAATTGCCTTACGATACATGTTATTGTCTGCAAGTAAATTTGTTGGGTTTTGCTTCAAATATCCGGGATCCATTGGTATATGTGATACTTTTGCATCATGGATACTAAATTCTTTTAATATTTTGTTAATGTATTGCTCCTGACACAAATAGTATAAACCAGACTCCAAACTCACTTCAATTCCCAAATAAATCTTTAAATCGCCAAACTCAGTTATTTCAAAATGTGATTTAAGTGTTTGTACAACGTTTTGGATTTGTTCATCTGATTTTGAGGCCACAATGATATCATCCACATAAATTAAGATATATGTCATTAAGTCACCATCACACTTTGTATATAAGCAAGGTTCAACTTTACCCCTTCTGAGCCCCGAATCTACTAAAACTTTGTTTATTCGGAGATTCCAACAACGTGCTGATTGTTTCAAGCCGTACAAACTGTGATTCAATTTACAAACAAGACCCTCCTTTCCCGGCATAATAAAACCCTCGGGTTGTTTAATGTAAATATCTGAATCTAACTCACCGTATAAGAACGCAGTCTTAACATCAACATGGCATACTCTCATCTTTTTATTACTTGCAATTGCCAGTAAAGTTCGAAATGGCGTCTGTTTTACGACAGGTGCAAAAACCTCATCATAATTTTCACCATATTTTTGCGAGAAACCTTTCGCAACCAATCTAGCCCTGTACTTTCTTACACCATCAGCAGTATGTTTAGTTTTGAAAACCCATTTGCAACCAATTAATTTGCAACCTCGGGGTAACTCAACCAAGTCCCATGTATGGTTATTTTTCAATGCTTTCATTTCCTCATTCATAGCATTTAGACAGTCTTTGTTATCAGGTCTTGATACAGCCTCATTGTAATTTTCTGGATCTTTATTAACATCAACATATACATTGTTTCCGTACTTTTTGGGAGGTTTACCTTTGTTAGGCCTTGAAGAAACTCTTTGATGAATTTTCAATTCGTCCTGAACGTCAGAACTAGATGATGATAACGACTCTTCGGCTGATTCAAATCCATTTAACTCGTCCGAGCTATTCATATCTGATTCTTCTGGTGTTGGCGGCAAAACAACATCTGGCTCAATATTTGAGAATTCAACATTTACCATCTCTGTATCTAAAGAATCATTGTTTATGCGAACGTTCGATGAAAAAGATTCCAATATCTTCACATCACGACTAATAATTATTTTATTAGAATTATCTAACAGTCGAAAGGCTTTAGACTCATCAGAATATCCAACTAAACGACATTTTACTGCAACTTCATCCAGCTTTCTACGCCTTCGTTTATTTACATGCGCATATGCAACAGCACCAAAAACGTGAATGTGTTTCAAATTCGGAGGCTTCCCATACCATAACTCGAAAGGTGTTACATCTACTGCAGATGACAACATGCGATTCTGAATATAGTTTGCATTACTTACAGCTTCAGCCCAAAACTTTATATTCATATCTGCATCATATAACATGCACCTGGCCATATCCATTAAGCTGCGGTTCTTCCTCTCTGCCACGCCATTTTGCTCAGGCGTATAAGAACAAGTTAGTTGCTGAACGATTCCTTTGGATTTAAAATAATTCTGAGCCCTTTTATTTAAAAATTCTCCACCACGGTCGCTTCTGATTATTTTGATTCGTTTTCCAAAAAAATTTTCCGATTGCGCTACAAATTCTTTTATCTTTTCGAATGCTAAATCTTTCGACGGAATAAAATAAACTGTACAAAAACGACTGTAGTCATCAATCATTGTTAAGAAATATCGGTTTCCACTTGGAGTTTGATTTTGCATAGGGCCGCATAAATCACAATGAATTAGATCTAAAATCTCCTTTTCTCTGGACTCTGATACTTTCGGGAATGGTCTACGTGTTAATTTAGCCCTCAGACATACTTCACAAGTTATTGCACAACTACATTCATCAATATTAATACCATTTACCAATTTCTTACTTACGGCAGATCTTATAGCATTAATATTCCTGTGGCCAAAACGTCGATGCCAAACGTGAACGCAATTTTTACTGCAATTCAAAATTTTATTTGCTCTCTGACTGTTGTTTAGCACAAATAAACCATTTTTCAAGGATGCGCTTGCGTAAACTAAACCATCTTTAAAAATCGAACATTCACTTGCTTTAAAACAAACATCAAAGCCTTCAACAGTTAATTTTTGAACAGAAAGCAAACTTCCATCTAGTTCAGGTACATAAAGCACATTACGAACACGAAATTCACTATTGTTACATAATAGTCTGCAATCACCCATGCCTTTTGACTTTAGTTTAGTGCCATCAGCCAAATAAATAATTTCATTTTGTTGTTTATTTATATTTAAAAAATATGCTTCTTCACAGCTCATATGACACGTCGCCGCGGAATCAACAAACCAATCGCCATTTGATTTTTCTTTCGTGACTCCAAAACAAACATTAATATTGCCATCCTTGACGACATTAGCACGATTATTATTTGCTCTTTGGTGTTTCTGTGACTTATAATTTGGACAGTTTCTTTTGAAATGACCAGGTTTGCCACACGCAAAACATTTCGGTACAAAATTTTTCTTATGTATTTTAAATGCACTTTCTGCGTCTCCCTCGCAACCAGATTTTCGCTTAAACTCCTGAAGCAATTTCTCCTTTACTAAATCCATAGTCAGTTCAGCTTCAGAGCGCATTTCCAATGATGTTATTAATGGATTGTAGATTTCCGGCACTGTGCCCAATAAAAACGCAACAGCTTTATGCTCTTCTATTGTCTCACCCAAATCTCGTAAACGATCGACAATTATTAAAAATTCAGTTATGTGGTCTTCCATGGATTTCCCATTCACAAGTCGCATTGATGACATCTGTCTCAAAAGACTTACCTTGTTGCTAATATTTGACTTTACGTGATGCCTTTTTAAGGTGTCCCAAAACTGTTTTGCAGTTTTTAGTTGCTTTATTAGAACCTTCTGTGATTCCTACACAGCCAATCCAATAGCAGCCCTAGCCTTACCATCACGGGAAAGCCACTTAATATCCTGCTCCTCAGGAACAGCTACAACAACATCCCACAGCTCTCTCTCTCCAACAGCAGCAACTCCATATTAAATCCATGCATGGTAATTGCAATTTGACAATTTTGGAAATTGTGCATAAGCTGCATTCATTTTAATAATTCCCTAATTCAAAGCTATTCAACTAAACTTAAAAAAAAAATTTTAATCACGCGGTACTGGGCCCATAACCTGTTGTTAATAATAAGTTTTTATTGAATAATAATTTTACACGAAAAAACGAATATATATAAAAGACGTTATATACAAAGTTTCTATATAGAGAAAAATACAAGTCAAGGAACAGTATAATGAGGTTAAAGCATAAGCACAATGGCGAAGAGCAGCATGAGCTCATGATAAAACGTAAAAAATATGTAAACAATATAGAATAAAGGAAAGTAATCTGCCAATTCAACCCTTGTGCTTATGTATATACAAAAGTTACTGAATTCAATAAGGAATTAATACCTCAATATACATACATACATGACTACTATATATGAAACTTACAAGATATAGAAAAGGCTAATCAAAAAGAATAATCACATATACTACTTCACGTTATAAATCCAGACATTGCAGGTAGTTCCACGTATACTCAGTCCCACCCATCAGCTTCAATTTACACAGGGGAACATCTCTGTTTAGCAATCGGTACCATTAGATTTTTCTTTCCTTTTTCAGCTTAGGGCAAAGAGTTTGAAGTCGAATACATGCCGGAGTGAGGTTGTCATTTAGCAAGACTCTAGAGGAAACATTCATTTCCAACACATCACACAATTTCAAGTAGGGTGCTTTGAAGTACTCTCATCAGCTCATCTCTTAAAGTAACGTTGTTAAATTTACACAAAATTTATTTCTTCCTTTGTACATAAACACAATGTTTTATGTCTCTATTGTCAATTTTCATACGGTAGTGCGCACAGATCGATATTACTGGGTTACTTACGCAACTAATACCGGCTGGCAATCCCGAAATAATGATATCAGGACGATTCATCTTCCTCAGTATTTTGTTATCTTCAATATCCAAATTACCAATCTTCGCCAACATGTCATCTTTCAATGCAGCCAAGTTCCTTGTGTTAGTGTCTACATCTGCTTGAACCTTAGATATAGAATCACTGAACTCCGAACTAATTACCGCAACTGAAGCCTCAATTGAACTTTTCCAGCTCTGTTGTTCCGATTTAATTTCCGCAACAAAGGAATTCATAGTTTTGGTAATTCTTTGATCTAGGGAATTGAAGTTATCCGTCAACCTTTTATCGAGCTTCATAATACAGTCTGACAAATTTTTCTCCACAGGGTTATCTAGACATCTTGAACAGTTAAAGGTCAAGTTGTTGTTCGTACCCAATAGCAAATAAAACTCATTCGGAATTCCCACACAATGAATATGAAACCATAATTTATATGATTCACATTCAACAGCATAATGCGTTTTTGTAACATTTTTCGCACAGTTGTTGCATTTATGCGAGGGCGCCATTTTATAATTCAGTAGAAAAAGTATGTAAGGAAATATAGGTCATGTGTTACCCGTATTCCACACACTGGAGAAGAATATCACCCAAGACTACAAAACACGGTACAAACGATGAGCCAGGTAGGACAGCAGTTCAAATATTGTTTGTCAGAGTTTGTACTAAGCAGCAACACGTACAACAGGAAAAGAACGTTAGTATGTATTGTAGGTTAGGAATATGCACCGATAGCAGCAGCAAAAAAAATAATAGACGTCCTCCAACCCCAAGCACAATATGAAAGCTGAGCCGATATTGTGTGCAATTTAATTTAATGATTAATTAGTTTGTCGTAAATAAAGCAGAAGAAAGGCACATATGTATGTATGTATGCAAGTAATGTAGGTTATGAATTGCACCAGACACCAACCACAAAAATGAAAAGAAAGTTATCCAACTCCTACGTACAATAACAGCAGCCCCCTGGTATATCCGAAACCAGCGAATTCACAAAGATCTTGATGTTCCGTCGGTGAAGACAGTATTTTCAAAACACGCTAAAAAATATATAAAAAAACTTGAGTTGCACCCAAATGTACTTGCACGCAAAATTCTACATTATATTGGTCACACCCGGCTGAAAAGGAGGGATACTCTTTTCCTCAGCCGAACACGAGAGATGTAAAACTACAAAAATTAAATGCTGAAACTAATAAATTTTGTTTAGCATTGGCTAAACATATATTAAACTTTATTTTTATTTTTTAGATATAAGATTTGAACAATTTATTGATGTTTCAATTTATAATTGAAGATTCAATAAATAATATAATTGTCAAAAAAAATCCAACTCCAAACACAGTATAATTGCAAATCCGATAATAGTATGCAATTAATTTAATTTTCCAATTATTTCCTCGTGAATATAATCGCTTAACAAAAAATTTTTCTAAGTATCAAACGCAGCCAATAAAAAACACGTCTATCTCGTCATAGCATTGCCAGATTATTTTATTATTTTATTTAAAAATTATAATTAAAATATATTTACATATGAGTGTTCGTATTTCAATTATTGTTTAAAGCATTTATAGCGAAACGTGTACTTGTGTGAGCTTATATGGTGACAAACCATATTTTCGCTGGTTTTGTCGTCATTGCTACGACAAAATCAGTGAAAATAAGCAAAATTAAATTTTTAATCAAACATTCACCAACCACCCAACAAACAGAAAACTTAGAAAACCACGCAACTGATTTCATTAGAACATTAACAGTATGTATTTAAATAAATAAATATTTACTTATTTAAGAAAGCTTAACGAAAAATAAATTCAGATTATAAAGTACATGTACTATGAAAAAGTTTTATGAAGAACTATACTATAATATATACAAGGTTTCATATTTTTAATAATATATTGGTCTGTTTTTAAAAAATTAGAAATTTACTTTCAAAGTA
This sequence comes from Lypha dubia, assembly GCA_947311025.1. NCBI lineage: Eukaryota > Metazoa > Arthropoda > Insecta > Diptera > Tachinidae > Lypha > Lypha dubia. Next base: position 99,035,923 of record OX371260.1, on the reverse strand, counting down.
CCTACATATGTACATATATAAGTTTATATAAGGCAAATTAATTTAAATAACTTTATCTTACTTTATCATCTTCAACCCTAATTTCTTCGTTTTCTGCTTCACGAGAATTGTAATTACCATCTAAAAGTGAAAGTAAATAAATGGATTATAGATGCAAGCAATTTATAGTAGAAATATTAATTTTACCTTTTCGTATTAAATACTTGTACATTGGTTTTTTATTTTTCCTATTTCTTGAGCAAGAATATAATTTGTACTTCCCACGAAACCAACAGATATGCACAGATGCTCTTTAAAGTCTTTATTTTCAAAACAATGTTGCATTTTTATGCACGTACATACATGTGTTTGTTACGGGGTAACAAGTTTAAAGTAAATAAAAGCAACCAACAACAAACTGACACATAACTTAACTTCACTTTGCAGTACAATTACAATGAAAGTAGTACACAGTTGAAATAAAAAAATCACAATTTTTATAAATTAGAAATCATTATTTAAGAAAAAAAATCATCAAATCATATTTTGATTCAAAAATCATCAAAATAATGATAAAATCATCATTTTGGCAACGCTGCTCAGAACATCAAAAAATTAAAAATCTTTGGAAATGTGCAATGTTTTCCAATTAAGTCAATACCGAAGTTAGGCCGTATACTCGGTAGCAGAGTTGCTATTTTTGGGTATTTTATGACGCTTTTTTGTTCTTGTTATCCTTTTATTTTTTCTAAATACCCTTTTTTAAAAAAGTGTATTTTTTGACGCTTTTTGCATTTTTTGTGGCGCTTTTGGTGCTTTTTGTTACAACCATGTTTGTTTTGTAGCCTTACCACTTTTGTTTGCAGCAATGGAATGTTTATTATTTTCCAATATAAATTCATAACAGGTAAAGTTAAAAACACAGCTGATCTCCTTTTTTTCTCGCATAATGGAGGCGGATAGGGGTTGTTGTAATGTAGTGTTTGTTGTAGCATTAACACCACATGTAAAGTGTATTCGCCTTGGGTCAATAAAGTATACATAATTAGATACATATGTAAGTTAGCGACACTGCCTGGCCATTAAACTTGCTGAATGCACTAAATTCCCAACACTTCAACATTAAGTGCAACTCACAAGCGTATCAAATGACATCTTGCGAAATATTTGAATCAACACTTCCCAGACACGCGTAGACGTAACCCGACACCATATCAGGTTACCACATGCGAATTAAGTTGGTCAGCAGTTTCCACGGTTTGAACTAAAAAACAACAGCGAGCGCAGCGACAGAGCAGAGAGTATAAAATGGGAAGTTAACAACTGGTCAGGCAGTCTTAGCCACGGAGCCATCGCGTTGTGTGTTAAAATAAATGTTTATTGAATATTTTAATATTGTAATGTTTTAAATTACTTCAATCATTTTAATAAAGCAAATATTTAATCTTTTAATAAAATTAATAGTAAAGTGTTTGATTAGCAGACCGCCGTTGAGGTCTGCAAAATATATTTTTTTACTATTCGTGAATATAAATTTGTTAACTGGCGCCCGAGCAGGGACCGGTATAAAAACAGTGAAGAAAATCTTGCCGCAGTAGGAAGCAGCGGTAGCGAATTTGACAACTACCAGTGTTGCTTCTAAAAAGGACTAACAGGATCCTTCCGGTACCGGTCGTCGCGAACGTTCCGTGTGCTGAGGCTCAAAACTAGCCTTAAGAAAAAGTTAAAATAAAGAAATAAATTTAAAAAGAAAATTTTTGTGAGAAATTAAAAAGGAAAAAATTCCAAATAAAGAAGAAAATCTAGAAAGGAAATTTTTGTGAGAAATTAAAAGGAAAAAATTCCATACATTATTTTTAAATAAAATCTAAAAAGAAAATTTTTGTGAGAAATTAAAAAGGAAAAAATTCCATACATTATTTTTAAGGAAAAAAGAATCCTTACAAAAAATTTTTTTTTGAAAATAAATTTTTTTTTATTGAGAAAAGTCAAAGAATAAATAAAATAATAAATCCTAAGAATAAATAAAATCAAAAATTCTAAAGATAAAAAAGAGAAAAAAATAAAGAATAAAAAGAAAATTTTTTACTAAGAAGGTTCAGTGAAAAAAGTTAACAAAATTTTTTGTGGAAATTTTAATTTGTGGTTGTGTGTGTGTTTTCTGCAGCCTCGAACGGATTATGCTTAGCGTATTTTTTCTGTAAGTAGACAACCCTTTCTTTTTTTATATACATAAAATATTTGTTTGAAATGGAGGATTTAAAAAAATCTGTGACAGAATTGTCGGGTGCTGTAAATGCCCTGATAAACAATATCAGGAGCGTAGAGGTGCGCCTGGGTAGTATTGAACAATCAAATGGGCAAAACACTCAAGCCTTGAATACGCTCAATAGTGGAGTCGCCAGTATGTCACAACGAGTGGAGGGAATAGAAGAAAGGATCGTTGCATTAGAGGTATCACCTTGTGATGCTATGACGACATCCCCTCCAGTACGGACAAGGGCTCCATCGACAGAAGAAGAATTAACAGCGATCACCCGATTGCCAGACACTGTGAAGGAGCTCCAGGTTTTCGAAGGTGACCCAACTGAATATGTATCCTGGATCCAAAACGTCCAAGATATATTAGCGGATTACCAGATTATAGAGGGTAAACCACTGTATCGCGCAATTTTGAAAAGCATTCGTAACAAGGTGCGAGGGGGTGCAAACGCGGCACTAGTTTCTTACAACGTATCTACCTATGATTGGCCAGGAATAAAGAGGTGTCTATCATTGCACTACGCCGATAAGCGTGACGTAAGGACACTCGACCATCAGCTGGGACAACTAGCACAAAGGGGCCGCACGGTGGATGCATTCTACGCAATTTGCCCTGATCGTAAATAAGTTACAGACAGAAACTTACTCGACCGAAACTGTAGAGGCTCTAATAGAAACCTATAGGAACAAGGCGCTGGATGTGTTCATCCGGGGACTGGATGGAGGACTTTCAACTCTGTTGCTGGTCTAAAAGCCAAGCACCTTGCCAGAAGCATATAAAGCTTGTTTAACTCTTCAAAATATGACTGTCAGGGCACAGTCTATCCATACGGTAACCGCACCAAATATGATTCCTGTTCCAGTGAATCACATGCCAAAATTATACGCAACAGCAAGGCCCACACCCCAGGCAAATAATTATATAAATTACCCGCATCCCATTAGGGAAACATTCGTACCTAGGGGGGGCAAAATTTTGTTAGGGGCGGGAGCCATCAATTCCGCCAAAATATGCCACCACCGCGTCCAACCGCTCCAAAACCTCAGGAAAGGATGGAGGTTGACCCATCTGATCAATCGAGGCAAGTGAATTACATGAACAGGCAACCGCAGCGGAACAATAACTTCAAGAGGCGTGCGAATTCGGAGAACCTGCCAAGAAAGCAGCAGCGTCTATATCACATGCAGCATCCCGAAGTTACAGATGAGGATGAGCAACCATTTACGACGGAAATCCAACCGGGCTTGTCTAGTGAAGTGGCGGAACTGGAAGAAACAAATATGTCTCCAAATTTTATGGCAGATGCCTCTCCGGCGTTCCTTATATAAAATACATAACAAAGGAGGGCAAATGCCTACGGTTCCTCGTAGATACGGGGGCCAACAAAAATTTTATTTCTCCACAATTTATAGATCAAGCATCAAAACTTGAAAACACCCTTATCGTCCAATCCCCTGGTGGTAATCTTTCAATAGATAAACAAATTTCTGGAAAATTTTTTAAAGAATGCAAAATCAATAACAATATTACCTTCTATGTACTGCCAAAACTTTTCGACTTCGACGGCATCATAGGAGACGACACCCTACGCCAGATTGGAGCAGTAGTAGACAGACGAGATAATATCCTTATTTTGGGCAATGATACCCGCATACCCCTTTACACTTGGCAAATGGAAGTGGTAAGTCACACGATTGGCGAAGCAATTTCAGATAGCACAAAGAAAAACCTAGAGAAAATCCTGAGGAAATATAAGCCTTTGTTTGGAGATGTCGTCGGAAATGAAATAGCAAGAAGCAGCATTAGAGGAGAGATTAGAACAACCACGGATGAGCCAATTTACACCAAGAGCTATCCTTACCCAGTAAACATGCGTGATGAGGTGAACAAGCAAATGCAGGAGCTCCTAGACAACGGCATAATCAGGCCATCGAAGAGCCCCTATAATTCACCCTTATGGATCGTCCCCAAGAAGGCAAAAGCAAATGGGGAAAAACAATATCGAGTGGTGATCGATTACAAAAGGCTGAATGCGGTCACCATAGCAGACACTTATCCCATACCCGATATTTCTTCAACCCTAGCCAGCCTCGGAAACGCCGCTTTTTTACAACACTCGACCTTACTTCTGGATTCCACCAAATCGCCATGAAGCAGAGCGACATTCCGAAAACAGCTTTTTCTACGATGAATGGTAAGTTCGAATTTTTGAGACTCCCATTTGGTCTCAAAAATGCACCAGCTGTATTCCAGCGAATGATTGACGACGTATTAAGAGAGCACATAGGTAAAAGGTGTTATGTGTATATCGACGACATCATCATTTTCGGGAAAGATGAAGCCGACCATTTGAAAAACGTAGAAATTATTTTCCAAACCCTCATGGATGCAAATGTCAGAGTAAATCTAGAAAAAACGCATTTTATGAGGACCGAAGTGGAATTCTTAGGGTACATTGTAGGAACGGAAGGAATAAAGCCCGATCCGAAAAAGGTGGACGCGATCAAAAGACTCATGCCGCCCACCAATCTCAAGGAATTAAAGAGCTTCTTGGGTATGACCTCATATTACCGCAGGTTCATCAGAGACTATGCTAAGGTAGCAAAACCTCTAACCAACCTCACTCGCGGGGAAAATGCGCAGATCAAGGCTAGCCAATCCAGAAAAGTGGCAGTAACACTTGATAAAGAGGCCTTAAAAGCATTTGAAGATTTAAAAATGATGCTAACCACCGCTGAGATTTTATGTTTCCCTGACTTCGATAAACCCTTCAATCTTACCACTGATGCCTCGAACTACGCCATTTGTGCTGTGCTATCGCAAGGGGAGATTGGGAAAGACAGACCCATTGCATTCATTTCCAGATCGTTGAGCAAAACCGAAGAAAACTACGCTACCAACGAAAAAGAAATGTTGGCTATCGTTTGGGCACTAGACAATCTCCGAAATTATCTTTATGGCGCAAAAAAGATTAAAAGTTATACAGACCATCAACCGCTTACCTATGCTTTAGGTAATCGGAATTTCAACGCAAAATTGAAAAGATGGAAGGCTCGCATTGAAGAATATAGCCACGAATTGATTTATAAGCCAGGTAAATCAAATTATGTGGCTGATGCACTATCACGTCTGAAGACCCAAATCAACCATCTAACTTCAGGCACGGATACTGCTAGCGAGGGTGCCGACTCAAAAACCGAGACCGCATCGGAAGGAGTTGCGAGCAATTCGGCAACAGAATCCGCATTCGAGGGTCGCGACGAGGAACGGGCAATTGATAACGAACCAAGGGATAGCGGTACTGTAGCAACAATGCATAGCGCGGAAGAGGATAGTTCGGAATTTGTACCACACGTAGAAGCCCCCATTAACGTCTTTCGAAACCAACTGGTGTTTAGCGGAAGCACACACGCCTATGAAGATCCGCATCCTGGATACACACGCCACTACATCCCCGTCAGTAGCCTTTCCAGGGAGCAGCTGACAGAAATACTGAAGGAGAAACTAAGACCAAACATACTTAACGCGGTTAAAATGCCCGAGGAAAAACTCGCACTTTTTCAAGATGTGTTTCGCGATCATTTTTCAAAGTACAAAGCAAGAATTACACAAAGATCTCAGGAATGTTGACAATATTCTAGAGATAATAGCCAAAGAACATAGAAGAGCTCACCGAAATATCGCCGAAAACAGGCAGCAAATTTTGGAAAAATACTATTTTCCCAGAATGAGCAGCCTGATCCGGAAATTCGTGGCATCCATCCGTACCTCTGTTACAAGCAACCCCGATACCGTCATACCCCTGCGAAATCCTTCATATCGACATTTTCGAAATTCAGGGTGAGAAGTTCATTTCATGTTTAGACAAATTTTCTAAATTCGCCAAAAAAATTATAAAACTACTGCATTATTTCACAGCTCCAAAAGTTATAGTTACAGATAATGAAAGTGCTTTTCTGAGTCCAATAATTCAAAACTTTATTAAAATTTTGGGAATCCAGCTGTACCGCACACCATCGCAACGCAGCGAGGTGAACGGTCAGGTAGAAAGATTCCATTCAACAGTTTTGGAAATTTATCGCTGTCTTAAAGCTGAGTATAAAGATCTCAAGCTGAGAGAGCTGTTAAATATTGCAGTGGATCGATACAATAACACAATACATACAGCCACCAAAAAATAACCAAATGACGTATTTTTTAATAGATCCGAAAGGATAAACTTTCAAAAACTCTTAAATTTCAAGCAAAAGATCAATATGAGACCTCTCCTTGAAGTTAAAAAGAGTACAAAAACTCCAACTAGAGCGACACAATGCTAACCGCAAAAGCCCAAAAAAAATCAGAAAGGGGCAAACGGTTTATGTAGCTTGCAAGCAGAGGAAGGGTAAACAGAGGCCTCTTTACGTAAAAGAGAGGATTTTAAGAGATAATAGGGTCACTGTGTCAACCGAAAGTGGCCGAAGAATTCATAAAAATCATATTAGAAATGAAATTTTGCCGAGCTCTTCTAGCTAAAACAGAATATGAAATTTACAATAGAACAAACTTTTGTTTTCTCTCCTCTTTCACTGAATCTGACAACTAGAAATTAGGAATGCGCCCGAAAGTGAACTAAAAGCCTCTGCAAATAATGGCAATGTCAAAGCTTGGGCAGCTCAGCAATGGCATAAGGCTGAGGGGCATCAGTAGTGACATTGCACATTTAAGACAAGCTTTGTGGGAAGTACGGTGACATTACTCAAAAAATCATAAAAAAGAAAAAAAAAAACGAAATAAAAAAAAAAAAAAAAAATCCCTTTTCACATGAGAAAAAGATGAAGTTAATTTTTTATGAAAATATTAAATGAATAAAATACTAACCCCTAGAATTAAAGAAAATAAAAGCGTTTAGCCAGTGGCGGCGTTTCATCTTAAAATTACTAACAAACAAGAAAAAATAAGTAAAATTTTTTTTTTAGAATTAAAACGTTCAGCCAACAAGCGACGTTCTATCTACTAATATAATTTTTTTTTTTTTTTTTTTTTTTTTTTAACAAAAAACTAACACTGACTCTATTAAACTAATAATACTAACTAACTAACCCCTAAGAAATAAAAAAAAACATGTATTAACGGACTAATTTCAGATTAACGCTGTTATCAGCAATAGACGCCATGCGCCTTTTTAAATATACAGCTCCCATTATCTCCATTAAGGAAGGTAGAGGCTCCATAGTGGACGGTCACTTCAAGATGATGCATGCGGCAAACCTGACGGAGTATGAGTCGGTACTGGACGAAACACTTACAGCTGCAGCGATACTCAAAGACGCAGATAGGCGCCAAATTATCAAGTTTCATCTACAACAAGTGGCAGTACAAATCCGCATTCTGAAAGGCAGCACCCTAAGGGAAAGGCGAGCTATCGAATGGTTAGGCTCTGGAGTTCAATCGTAGACAACAATAACCAGCAACACTATGTGAACAAGAAAATTATCAGCCTAACAAACACTATAGCTAATCGCATGAACCAAATTGTACAAGGAAGGGCAAACGAATCTGATGAAGTCGGAGATGAAAGGATAAGCTCGAACCTGCTGAGCAAGGTGCTAGTGCTAAAGGAAGAAGGCCACGAGTATAATTAATACCAACCTTCTCGACAGTGAAGAATTAAAGCGAGCAATAGCAGAGGTTGCAACCTTACCATACGTCAACGACATCGAGGCTTTGGAATACAGCATGCCTTCTGTTTATACAAATGGATCCATGCTGCTGTACGTCATATCCATACCGAAAATTAGAGACGAAATCTACAACATGTTAATCGTGAGGCCGTCTATCCAGGATGGCAAGAGAATCGACCTGCCGTTTAAAAAGCTGTTGGTAAACGAAGCCGAAACATATGGTGTCACGGGTGATTGCAGTACGTTTAGCAATTTAACAGTCTGCCAACAAGAAGCCTTAGTAGAACTAGAAAGGGAGGAATGTATCCCAAAGCTGTTAAGAGGCGGACAAGCTGAATGCATCTACGAGACGAAAACAGGGAACCTGGTTGAACTCTTAGAGGAAAGTACGCTATTTGTCACGAACTTCAATGGTAGCCTTACATGGGCTGGAGGAAAAGAATACCTAACCGGGACTTACGTGATACAGTTAAACAACGAAACTGTAACACTGAACAACCGTACCTACACAAGTGTAACTTTACGCACACATTTGGAGGCGCTGCCCGCAGTCCTGTCAAACATAACGAGTGCCAATCATAAAGTTAACCTGGAATACGTTCATCAACCTAGTCTACAAAACATTAAGACACTTGTCCATCTTAATACAAACTTTCATATTTCAATGTTTACTGGAACGATTGTCGTTGTCATCCTAATCACTGCCGTCATCGTCCTAGGCCGAAAAATTTTTTCTCGGACGACTCTACCCCCCATCAGGCCAGCCTTAATTGGGGACAGCAAACAGTCTCCAGAGAATTGGTCCACCACCAACACCAAGAGTCACCAGCTTAATTCCGTATCAATGACGAATCTGCGTGACGCAGATGCTTAAGAGGGGAGGAGTTAGCGACACTGCCTGGCCATTAAACTTGCTGAATGCACTAAATTCCCAACACTTCAACATTAAGTGCAACTCACAAGCGTATCAAATGACATCTTGCGAAATATTTGAATCCAGACACGCGTAGACGTAACCCGACACCATATCAGGTTACCACATGCGAATTAAGTTGGTCAGCAGTTTCCACGGTTTGAACTAAAAAACAACAGCGAGCGCAGCGACAGAGCCGAGAGTATAAAATGGGAAGTTAACAACTGGTCAGGCAGTCTTAGCCACGGAGCCGTCGCTTTGTGTGTTAAAATAAATGTTTATTGAATATTTTAATATTGTAATGTTTTAAATTACTTCAATCATTTTAATAAAGCAAATATTTAATCTTTTAATAAAATTAATAGTAAAGTGTTTGATTAGCAGACCGCCGTTGAGGTCTGCAAAATATATTTTTTTACTATTCGTGAATATAAATTTGTTAACTTGTATATTATTATATTTTATACAGCATTAAAGTAAAATACACGCAATACAAAAACTATAATTGTAATTACTTTATTATTGTATTACTTTACAACCAGAAATAAGTTTTAATAAAAAGGAGCCAACTAATAATTAAAAAGCCCAAGGAATGCTAAACATAGCAGTTCACACATCTTTTGAACATTTATCTGAAGTATGTACATACATATCTGAAGTCGTTGAAAATTATTGAAATCTGCTATTATCAACGCATATTTTGAAAAATTTTTGGGTTGCTGGTTCTTGATTCAAGGAGAAAAATTTTTAAATACTAGTCATTGTAAGATCGGCATGTTTGTCAACTAGTCGAAGTTGTGTTTGGTTGGATTGGCATATATTTTATTGTTTGGTATTTTTGATAGCGGCATATTGTATGAAAAGAATATTTTGTATATGTGTGTTTTTGCATTTTTGTGTGGATGGCTAATTTTCATTGACAAGAAATTGTTGCTGAACAATATATTACAGAGAATTTATTTTCATTTTGTGTGCTAGTAAAAAATTTTACTAGTTGTCAGGTACAAAATTTTGTTTAGAAAACTGGAAATTTATTTGTTATCAGGTAAATATTTTTCTAGTTTTCACATAAAATTATCTAATATGAGGGGAACTTTTACTAAATATATTAGTTTTTTTAAACCCTGATTATGATGCCATTGAGATGCCGAAGTTGAAGACCACTACGGAAGATTTTTAAATTATTTTATTTACTTAAACTTTTTGTATGATCATATAATATAGTTTTTGTTCAGCCTTTATTAACTTATGTTAAATAAAAAGAAGACGAATTTTCGAGCTTGAGGCCACTTTTAATGTGATGTTTTTTATTTATTTATTTTTGCGATATTTCGATATCCATCGGATATCATCATCAGGCAAGCTACAAAATTTACAAATAAAAACAGGAAAAAGGATATACATACATACTACATACATAGGTCGCCAATGTAATTACAAGTCAATATAACAAATAATAAACTTACATGCAGTAACAATGTACATACATACATACATATATATAAAAAACATGTCAAACGACTTAAAAGTTGAATTTTATACTGTTTACATGTTTACTTATTATATGCCTAAAGCTGTTAGCGCAATTCTCTATGTCTGTTTTGTAATTGATTCTTTTCTCTTTGTTAGTGTTAATTATGTGAAGCATTTCCAATGTATACCGCTTGTGATATTTATTTTCTCTCTGCAGTATTTTTACATGCTCCAAATCTGGTTTGTGTGTTTCTTGTGCACAGTGGGCCACTAATTCATTTTTTGTTGTCAAATTTTTGTTAATGTTTTTTATGTCAGATCTGTGTCCGGCTATTCTTGTTTTTAGCTTGTTACCAGTTGTTCAAACATATATGTATGTACTTTGTCACAACTCTCGTTTTCATTTCCTTTGCAATTAATTTTATATATAACGTTAGCGTTTTCCATATTGTCCAATTTAGATTTTGTTTTAGAAAATAGTTGTTTTAATGTGTGTGCGATTTTGATTTTTGCACTGTTGTATATACCTGCGTTTTTACTCTTTCCGTGATTTATGAAATATAGGTCAAGGGTTTGTATATAATCGTCGTATTATCTGGTAATGTTTTCTTTAAATGTTTATAATTAGTTCATCATTTGTTAACTAAATTTGTAGGAACATTGGTTTTTTGCAGAATATCTCTTATTTTTCTAATATTTTGCTGATGATAAACTAAAAATCCATAAGGAAGGATACCCATACCCAATATGTGTATCGGGTAATTCACGATCCAGTGGATTATGTAAGCTGGTGACAAATATTTAAAAAAACTAACAGAGAACTCTGTCTACAATACAAGAGATGCGGTGCAATTCAAAGATAAAAAAAATTGGCGAATACGAATATCTTAAAATAGGCGAATATTCGAATAATCGAAACGAGTATTCGTAACATCACTAATACTTGGTAACAATATATTTTTTCGACATCATGAAAATTTCTAAAGAATTTCCGCTTAATTTTTCGCAAAAAATCGGATTTATATAAATTCAATCTTACGCTAGCATCAGGTAGATGTACAGTATGTTTTCTTACCCTAAGTGAACAAAAATATTTAGCCAGTTGAATATTAAATTGGGTATCTGTGAAGCGAATCCAATATACTGCATGAAATTGTTTGCATAAGCAGACGTCTCATTCCCGCCATTTGAAACCAGTTTGAAGTCAACAAAGTACTAAAAATATAAATTTTTTTAGATATTATCAGAAATTAATTATGTATTTAAAAAAAGAGTATTTGTTGGGAGCAAAAGTCTACATTTCGTTAGTACTGTGCCAACTAAATTAAAAATTTTTTGCAAATTTAATACATAGAATTTGATTATTTTTTGGGTAATTAACAATTTATTACATTGCAATAAGTATGTAAAAAGTTAATACATTCAATGCAGTTCTCTAAAGTTTTGTTTTAATTTTTCAATTAGTTACTATATTTAACTATATTAAAACTGATTATTGAGCGGTATTAGGTAGTCCAGGGGGTCGATTTTTCACGTTTTCATTTTGCTTCTGATTCTCGTTCTGAGAAGAAATGAAACTTAAAATGTTTTCTCAATGACAGAAACAAATAGAATGTAACATTTTTTTCTCAGTTTCACAGCAAGACTCAAGGCAAATTTATAACAGGTAAAATAAATACTACAACAAAGTACAAACGATAAAAAACATATACATATCGGCCCATATGCTTGCATGTAAAAATTTTGACATGTCGGCCACCATTATGCAAGAAAAAAGTAGATCAAGGCGTCAATTCTCGTTCTGCGATAACGTGAAATGAAAACATTTTTCTCGTATACAAAAACAAACATACAAAATAATCAATGATGATCCGACAGACAAACTACAAAAACTAACAACACCTGAACTGTACGGTAGAGCTGTGCCAAATCGTTCCTTTTGGTGAGCGCTCCTTTTCGTTCAATTCAGAGGAACGGACCCGTTCGTTCATTTCGTTCCATCACTCTTTTCCATAAATCTATTAAATAAAATGCTATAATATTCTAGTTAAAGTATTTTTTTGTTTACAATAGCCCAATTCACGATCCACTGCATTTGGTCTAGCATCGTAGCATTTGTAAATGGGTATAGGATATTTATGCTATATACTACCAAAATGTACACAAATGCATATGCTACAGCATTGCATATATGCTACACTTTTAACCGTAGTTTATACATCCTATGATTTTGCAACACTTAAATGCAAACTGGCGAAGTCAAGTCAAAATTATCAGCGGCGGTGATTATATACACATAGCTTTTTATTTATCAATTTGGTTTTAAAGAAACATACATACATAAATATCAATGAAATAATTTTACTTATTTCAATCAATCAGCTGTAGTTTTGTTTTGCAATCAGTGTTGCAAACTCAAGTGAAAAAGGCTGCTCAAAATAACTGAAAAATTTTTGCTATTGCATATATTAGCAATCAAAATGCACAAAACTCTGAATTGGGCTAATGTGTTCATACACATACATGTGTTTATAAATGTATATTGTAAATCCGTAGCTTATCGCCAATAAAGCTGCAACAATTAAAGCTGCTCTAAGACAAAAAGATATATCAAATAAAAAAACTATTTTATTACATGGCGATCCTGCCAGTCTTCTTCAGCGAGTGCTATTAAACTGCACCCTGAAGAAGCAAGAGCATCCTGCCAGTTTTCTAGGAGTGCTACTAGATTTGCACCCAGAAACAAGAGCAAAAAAAAGAGAGGGTCCGCCTAGCCAAAAGGCACCCTAACATGGGCCTTTGTAAAAAAATAAAGGTCCGCCTGGCCAAGAGGCACCAAAAATAAAAGAGGGAAGAACGCCAGCCCAAATGATCTGACAAAAGGAGCCCAACAAAAACAACATCAAAATTTTTGTTATATGTATTTATAACTTTTACATTTTTCCTTTTTTTAAAAGATGTGTATAAATTGCTGTGCACTCTCAGGTCGGTAGGCGTTAACCGCCGTTGACAAACTTTTTTTAATTGTGAATTACAAAAAGCTGAAATCTTTTAAGAGCATTTTATTTACAAAAACGCCAAAAGGCATAGAAATTAAATAAGACAAAAGTAACACTTAAATAATATTTTTAATTTTTCAAAAAAAAAATGTTGAACTTTATAATGAAAAAAAAAAAATTTTTTTTAACTTATTTAAAGATAATAAAATTGTAAAACTAAATTCAATTTTAATAATTAGAATAAAATAATGCAAGTAAATTAACTGCCTATTTCACTATGTCGAAAGAAAATTTCCATATGTTTTCATTCGTATAATTACATTTGAAGCAAAAACAAATTCTAAAATTTTGTTTTTGTATCAAATGTATTTGTACGAATGAAAATAAAATTCAAAATTCTTTCGACATCGTGAAATCGGCAGTAATAATTACATTTTACTTTTTAATAATTTTAAGACAAATAATATACATACAAATATTATTAAAATGGAGAAAGAACAGTCGAAAATTGAAAAACTAAATGCTAACGTTGTAAACGAAGTAGTTGTAGAGGATAATATCTCCGGTTTATTTGAAATCCGAATATATTTACTTCTTACTTTACTTTTTTTTACTAAAAAAAAAAAAAATTTAACATGCCAAAACTAAGATATAAGGCACAAATATACAGCCAAGGCTTTAATCGCCTAATACTATGTTCACACGACAAGATGAAGCACTTGCCTCGATTTCTGAAGCATGTTTATGAATCTTGCTGTTCACACGACTCATGTACTTGCTTCAATTTGACAGTTATCTTTTTAATAACAAATAAAATCTAAAATGAACAAAAAAATATAAGTTAAAATTATTACGCATTTTTAAAAATGCACAAACATATTTTTTGTTTCCATTGTTGTTTTATCTTTATAGTGTTAGTTCAATATTTCACTTTTAATTAAAGTTTTTGTTGTGTTTTTTGCATCTAGTTCAGATAAACTTTCGATAAATTCCGATAAAATTTAGAGAAGACAGCAATTTTTCATGCTTCGCTCATGATTGGGGTGTGAAGCATGAGTAGAGAGCGAAGCATGTTACGTGTGAACGTAGTATAATGATAAAATCTGTTATTCATCAAATAATAATGTTAAAAATTTAATGTCACCATAAATAAACATACAACCCATTTTCGTGGCAGTAAAAGATACAAAAATTAATACAATATTAAAAATCACAAGCAGATCTATGGCATATGAAAAGAAAGAACAAACTAATATCGAAAATATTCAGCATCAAATTAAAAATAATGATAAAAAGCCCGATATGACGTCAGAAGAAAACTGTTTACTAAAGGGAATCTTGACTAAGGACAAGTTTTCCCTAGGCTTGAAAAAGTGGCCGGTAAATTATATATAATGTTCATTAATGGGAATATTGACTTAGGAAAATTTTACCCAAGGCTTGAGAAAGTGGCCGGTGAACAAATAGGCACCTAACGAGAAAATTTTAGAATTTATCTCAATTAAATAATTTATAAATAAAAGGGCATAAAAGTAGCGCTACTACTTAATGAGGTGACCAATATAAATGATTAGAATGCTCAGGAAATTCTTGATCTAATGCTGAAATACCACGATGAGCCGATAGAGGGAGGACATTGTGGAATATATCGAACAATAGAAACAATAAAGAGGTATTACTTTTGGAAAAATATGATGACAGACTAACAAAATATGTTAAATTATGTCCAAAATGCCAGAAATCAAAAATAATAATAGAAAAATAATAAACCATAATTGATTAGAAAAATGCTAAAGCCTTTCAAATTATTGTACACATTGAAAACTCTCAATATAACTTGGAGAAGTCTATTGATACACATTTTATTACTGCCATAAAATACAAAATTCTTTAAAGGTTGACAATATAAATACAAAAAAAAAGGATTATGTTTGGTCCACTCAACAATTTTTGGGTAAGAATCATTTAAAACTGTTGTATTCTTGCCTAAAAGTCTAAGAGTATAAACACAATGTTTGTGGTGCGGTGCGCTTTCTCGTTGCGGGAGAGAGAAGTAAACATAATACAACGGAAGACGGCGATGGCAATAAATTTACATTTTTATTAATTTATATGTGTATACATTCAAACTAGAGATGTGCAAGTGTCGTGAATTTTTCGTGTGCCTCGTGACTCACGCGTGAATCACGTCATTCGTGATTACAAATTGATAAAATCACGCGTGTGTGCGTGATGGTGATTCAAAAATATAACACCGTGCGTGATCATGCGTGATTTTTTATTACAATTTTCACGCACTCAAAACAGTTCTATATGTTAAAATTTCCGTTACAAATGCAGACATTCTCTACATACATACATATCCATGTACGTACATACATATGTAGATATGAAAGTCCTTTTTGTTTTCACTTAAGTAGCTTTTTAAAAGCTTGACAATGTTTACAGGTAGATTTTGTGTTAATTTGTGTATTAGACCTTCGTACCATACTTTGTCGAAGGCTTGTGCAACATCAAAAGTGTCTCTAACAACATTCACAAGTCTGTGCGTTTGTTCAATAGTGCTATGTTGACTGCGAAAACCGAATTGATCATCTGGAATGCATCCACTTCTACTCACTTTAGGCATCAGCTTGCTCATAAACAGCTTTTCAAATAGTTTCGAAATATTGGGCAATAAACTAATAGGCCGATAGGATTCAACCTTCTTATGATCCTTGCTGGGCTTTGGTATCATAATAATCATCGAAACCTTCCATTCTGCAGGATAGTATTGCAGCCGTAAAATACCATTAGAAATGAATAGAATTATTCTTTTTGCAATATATGGTAATTCTTGAAGCATTTTGTTGCTTATTTTGTCGACACCTGGGGCTTTTTTTAGTATTAAGACTAGTAATGGCCCTTTCAATCTCCTCAGTGTTGAAGTGTTAGCGATATTTCTGGTAAAGAGACGACTGGTGCCAGTTCAACAATATCAGCAGAAATATTCGGAGTGAATACTTTTTCTAGGTGTTTAACAAAAAGAGTACCTTTTTCAGCATCAGTTCTTGCCCAGTCACCATTTGAGGCTCGTAATGGAGGTTTGCATATCACCGCCCTTTAAAGTCCTCTGGCTGCACGCCACAGTGAATAATCTGTTTGAGGTGTTGCATCTAGTTCTTGGAAAAATTTTTGGAGGGAAGCTGTTTTTTGTGTTTGTAAAACTTTTCTAAGTTGCTTGGTACATTCCTTAAGCCTTAATTTTACCTGGGGCGATCTGTAACGTTGCCATTCTCGTCGAGCTCTACGTTTTTCTGTCAAAAGCCTTTCTATATCCACACAAAATATATTGTTTAATCTCACTTGTTGATTTGGTTGATTGGAAGAGGCACAAGGAGCAGCGAACGAAAATAAATACAGCAACCAATATGATTGAAAAGGTATTAAACATAAGTGACAAAATATACAATAGAAACAACATCGAAAAAATTAGGAACATATTACAAAAAAAACGCTTACCCTATATTTATAATGAATAAATTAATAAACAAGACCCTAAAAAATTACAAGAAACAAAAAACATTAAACAAACAAACTTTGACAAATTATTATAGTGTACCATTTATACCAAAATTGACTGAGATGGCCACTCAAAACACTCACACACATATTTACAAACAACAAAACAAAAACGGACAAATTTAAGATCGATAACGTTCGAAGTTAAATGCGAAGGCAATAAAAGAGATGCGATATGGTTTACATTGGAACAACTAAAAGAAAGTTGGGGACGTGTAGTGACAGCACTGACGGCCTACAACAACCCCGCAGATACTACCTAATTTAAACAACTATGTATAAGAACAATAACTAGCTAATAAGCAAAGAGAAGAGTTTTAATAAAATCACTCACTACACACAACTCAAAGCGTTCAGTTCTTTAATTTATTCTGCAAGTCAACATGGCGACCGTGAAAGTGAGCCAAAGATACAAATGGACGACGGTGAGAAAAAAAAGAAGCTATAGCGCAAATCTCTGAAGATGGCAAAGAAATTAATATCATCCATAAAACTAATGTTGATGAGGATTTAATAAAGAGATTTGGTGTAATTTTAAACACAATGGCATGTGGCTTTGCTATTAACGTGAATGCATTTCGTACGTATGACATGGATACAGCCACAAAGTCATCATTCATGGTGCAGATATTATCCAATATGCAGCACTTCCTATAGGAATGTTGTCGGAAGAAGCATGGGATTCTCGAAACAAAGACTACCGATATATACGAGTAAGTCACACCCAACAAATGTACCGCGAAAAACCAATGCATGATCTTTTTCACTGTCTCCTCTTATCTTCAGATCCTCTTCTTTCTTCTTTTTCAACAAAGGCTTCTATTTATTCTCGCAGTACAGAGCCTTTGGGCGAAGAAGTTATTGCGTTACTTTCAGATGCTTCTATACCAGAGTCGTTCCTCGATTTGTTGTAATTGTTCGCCACAGGCCACTGTTTTTAATAATTTTCAGTTGTCTTTCATTTGCCTTTACAATTCACTTGCCTTTAACATTTTGAATATTTAGATTAAATATATATTCATATTTCATTGCAGTGAAAGCATTCACCCCTATCGTGAAAAAACTTTCCCTCGTAATTTTTTCCGTTTTCCCTTAGTTGCAATCGTGAACAACTCCCATGAAAAAATTTTATTCCGTGAATAATTTTTTCCCATGAAGTTTTTCACTTTATTTTTGATAGGGAACAGAACAGAACATGGATGTAGTTCTTCTTATAATTTGAATATTAAACCTTACAAAGTTTATTTTAAGAAAAATGTCTGATAATAATGCACAAGCTGATGTATTGTTCAGCAAAATGCAAGACAACAGGTTAATTGCCTGCGGATTTGATAAGCTTTAATTGGTTAAAATTATTTAGTTTTGTTGGCTTTCCAAATAGGAGCCGAATTATTTTAACACATAAAAGTAAGAAAGCAATAAACAAACGAACTATCGCTCCAACACTGAAAATTTAGTTTTCCTTTTTCAAGTTTTCTTTAAAATATATATGCCCGAGTATATTTTTGAACAAAAATTTCTTTTATTTTTTTTAATCATCTTCCGTATTTTATATTCACTACGATTTGATAGCGGGAACAAGCGTTCCCATGAAATTCACGATACCAAATTTCCCTTCATGGGGAATGAAAATTTCGTAGGAACAAAAAATTTCATATTTTGTTAACGATAGCTCCTATTAATGTAGATTAAAATTTGTAATAAAAATTCGAAATTTTAGATAAATAAGTAAATAATGTTTTACATACAATATTGTATACATATAATAGTATATTATTTGTTTTTATTTATTTAACAAAAAATCTGGCACGACCATTTTACAGATTGCGCCCATTTTTATTTAGTGGTTTTATTGATAAAATCTATAAACGTGCAAAGTTTCATGTCAATTCGGATTTTCAAAAGCGAGTTATGACTTTCTTCCGACTAGCTTGAGCATGTGGACCACTGTGCGGCGTATACTTAACATTTTGGCGATGGGTTCCATAAGCATCCTCTTTATAAAAACTTTTCAATAAAATATATTTATAATATTCACCAATTCTATAAATTAAATTTATTATATCCATTTCCAATTTTTTTTTAGCTGTTAACTTTTTATTTTCAACTTTTTCCCACATTTAAAACAATTTTATATAAATAAACGTTAAAATGTATTATTGTACGGTTAAAGTAATGAGTATTAAGCTAAGATCCCACTATCGGCGCAAACAGCACAATCTGCGACAATTTTTATCGTGCTATATCCGCACACATGTAAAAACATTGCACAATTAATTTTTGGCGGTCCCATTATCGTCGCATATTGCCACAGTTTTTTTCGGCTCATATCGGCCAAATCTCAATTGCGACAATAATTGGTACAATGCGATCCCACTATCGTGCATTATTGGGCAAATTAAATCATGTATGTATTGTATGTACGAGTATGTATGTACGTATATGTATATGCGTTTGTTTATTTGCTTGTTGGCAGATACAGTTTAATTCTCGGCATTTATTACAATGAAAAAGAGAAAACTGCTTTGGCCGTATATATTGTGTATATAATTAATATAGATATTAATATGTATATAATAATAAAAAATTAATGAATTTTAATTGAATATACTACTACGCAGCACGTACTTCTATTCTTGTTATTTTGTAAACAGATGTTTTCAGGGATGGTAAAATCGTTTTTTTTTTTCTGTTCAACAGTACAAATGTTATATTAAATGTTTTAATATATATATAAAATATAACATTTTATTCGCACAAATACTTAGAAATATATGTTTTTAAAATATTATTACTTGTTATGGGTTAGCTAATTTACATATGTGCATTTCGTTGGTAGTTAAATATCAACTCATCAGTTGATCTTTACTAAAAACATGATTACTTGAGTAAAAGGTTATATTTTGTAAAAGGGAAGTTTGTTTTTCTTTTGCCTTATAAAAACTTTTATTGCCAACAAAAGGTTGTGTAACTGTATAAAAGTTATAACAAAAGTAAACAGATTTATATCGAATGAAAAAAAATTATTTGTGTGATGTTTTTAAAGTTTTTTAAAAGCAATTTTGCGTATGCTTTAGTAATTCGCAAACTTATTATTGCGAGTTTATGTATGAGAAGATGAGTTTTGGAACTTTTTAAACATGAATAGTAAATATCTACTGATGAGTTGGTATTAAGCTAACAACGAAATGCATATACATAGATTACCTACCCCATAACAATTTTTTAACAATATATGAATAAAATATAACATTTATTCGAGCAAATACTCAAGAATTTGATTTTAAAATTTTTATTAATTTTTTGCGTATATGTAGATTTGCTAACCCACAACAAATAAATAAAATTTAAATGCATAAAAGATAATAAAAAATTAATTTTGGTACAACTAAGCTTAAAAAAAATAGTTTTACAAGGTGTGCAATTTCAAAATTCGGTTTTCCAGCCCGTGTATCGGCACTGGTTGTCGACTGTGATCGGCGCACGAGTGGCCGACAAAAATCGGCGCATTTTTTACAAATTGATAGCTTAACATTGTGCAATAGTGGGTTCACATTATCGGCGCATCAAGGTTGATTTGGATTGTCCATACTCAGCACAATTTCGGCGCAGATTGTCGCATTTTGAAAAATTGTGTGCGGTCACACTATCGGCACATGAATTGCGACGAAAATTGGTGCATTGCGCCGATAGTGGGATCTTAGCTTTATAAAAAATTTAAAACATCGTTATGAAAACTTTCATAGCCTAATAAACATTTATGAATATTCTTTTTTCGACTTTTGCTTGTGAACCTCTTATGAAGCTGATAACGTGCGTTTATGAATTAAAATGTAAGTATATATATACATATGTATTTACAAAAATACATACATACATATGTATATAAAAGAGTGAAAACAAAAATAAGATAACACTAAATGAGATACTTAGTGTAAACAACAATAAACATGCAGCATGCTGAAGAGGACAAGAAATTTAAATCTATATTTATAAAAGACAAAGGCTGACTTCCAAAACGTCAATTGCTTTGTGGTTAAACAAAGCATCACATTTCATAACGCCGCAGTACAATAGTTATACAATGTATACCATTTCAAAACGCCGTCGCCAAGTTTTTTTAACGCAGTAAGAAAGCAAACAAGATATCGGTTTTATAATTGATGCATTGTTTCGGAACTTTGTATATGTAAGTGGTTTAAATACAGTAGCAATACTGTATACAAACTTTGTATATGAACGTTTAGGAAGTCAGCCAAACTGTTCATGTATGTCATAGCATCACGTGAAAACGGCTGGATCGATTTGTCTGATTTTTTTTTATTTGGTTTGGAATTTTCAGGAGATAGTTTGTATACAAAAAAGTTAGGAGAAAACTTTCGGGAAAACTCGAAAAATTAAATTTTCTTTTGTTGATAATGATATTTTTCCAATCTTTAAGCTAATAAGGCCTAACGTAGTTAATGTTAATATTATTACATTTTTTACCCAACGTTTCGTCAATTGTTTGTTGACTTCTTCAGGGGTTTCGTCTATTTAAAAAACATTATATGTGTATTTTGAAAAAGTTTTTTCTCCGTACATTATTTACTTACAATAATACAAATGTTGAATTAAAAAGAATTGCAATATAAAATTGTTTTTCACGAAAAAATTTTTTAAAAAATTAATAAATAAAATTATACTGTAAAAACACAGTTGGGCTGACTTCCAAAACGTCAATTGCTTTGTGTTTGAACAAAGCTTCATATTTCATAACGCCGCAGTACAATAGTTATACAATGTATACCATTTCAAAACGCCGCCGCAAAGTATTTTTAACGCAGTAAGAGGGCAAACTACGCATCGGGTTTATAGTTGTTGCATTGTTTTCGAACTTTGCATATGTATGTGATTTAAATACAGTAGCAATACTGTATACAAACATTGTATACGAACGTTTTGGAAGTCAGCCTTGGTGTTGTTATTTGATTGCAACAATATAACTAGCGCTGATATTGTCGGTGTCCTCTTTTATGTTCATCGTTCTCTCTATGTTCTTTTGTATGCGCAAGCTCTCAATTGTGTATCTTTTTCTCTCTATATTTGCTCGGTCTAAAATTCTTACATTATCAAAATCAACTGTATGTTTTTGTTAGTGATAGATTCTATTTGAGTTTTCATTGAGGTCAGACGTGTTTTTGTCTCTTCAAAACTATATTCATAGAATTTATTTTCAAATAAAAAAAAAAATAATAATAATAATTAATATATGTATATACAAATAAAAAGGAAATTAATAAATTTTGCTGCCTGTTGGAAAAATGGATTACAACCCAACACCCTGGCAGGTTGAATTGCCTCCTGATAAAGACGCATTAGCTCCGGACAAACAGCAACAAAAGACTGCTTCAAATAAAGGAAAATCAAAATCAAAAAAAGGAAATATTTCTCAGAAAAAATCCGAATTGAAGGCATTAGATGGAAATTCCAATAATAGATTTGATGATTAACGATGATTCAATTAATGCTAAGGATTTGTCGCAGATTTCAATCTCTTCAATTCAAGATGTTCAGAGCAAAGTTCAATATTCACAAGACAATGATGTTCTTTTAAAGTCAATGGAATACGAAGACTCTTCTTCTGATGATAACGATTTTCAAAGAGTGCAAAAACGCAAACGTAAGAATAATGATGAGGTAGTTATATCTAATAGTCAAGAATATAATAACCAAACTACGTTAAATGGTAGTACACAAAATACCCAAAACAGATACGCTATCTTAGGTGAATTAGATATTCAAGAAGATAGAAATAACACAAGGAAAGTAAATTTACCTAAAGAAAATTATGATACACCAAATACAGGAAAATCATTTTGTCCACCTATTTTCCTCTTTAACGTAAATATTGAAGATTTATTAAATCAACTTAAAGATAAAAAAGTAGAATTTAAAATTATTAACAAGAATAGACAAAGAAGCAAACTTTTTTTAAAGGATGCATCAGTCCATTCGGAAATGATGCAAATACTTAGAAATAAAAACATTGAATCATATTCGTACACTCCGCTTGATCAGAAACGCTCAAGTTTGGTTTTGAGAGGTTTATATTATAAAACTGATATATGTACAAATAATTCGAAAAGAAATTGAACTACTGATTCCTAATATTATAGATTCTGTTTCAAAATTCTCTACTGCTTATTCACGAAAAAATAATTTTGATACAGGTTTATATTTAGTCACTCTGTTGCCAGGCAAACCTCGTAATGAATTATCCAATATAAAATTTATATTAAATCAAAGAGTTTCATTTTAGTCCCCCAAGAGGAACTCGAAGGAAATCCAGTGCTGGCGTTGTCAACATTGGGGACATATGTCACGAAATTGTAACAGGCCATTTGCTTGTGTGAAATGTGAGGAAATCCATGGACCAGGGGAATACAAATTTGTGTCAGATAAGGATAATTTACCCTTTTGTACTAACTGTAAGCAACATGGACATCCTTCTTATTTTAAAGGTTGTTCTTTTTATAAAAAATATATTGAAATGAAAAGAAAAATTTCGCTTGTAGCAGAAAATAGAAACAAAAAGGCCGCTTTCAATGTGGTGTCGTGATAGAGGTGTAGTATTTTAGTGAATTTGAATTTCCTGCCTAATAAAGTTTGCCGGCGCTTAAGAACGCCACTGGCAATAAAATTTAAAAGGCAGTTGAATGCCTGTATTTTAAATAAATGAAAAGCCGATTTGAGGCTGAGTAATGATTGATTTATTATTTCGAAAACAAGGACTTAAATACTAACTTAGCGGTACCTTAAAAGCTACAAAATTTATTTATCAATTAACAATTGTTGTTGTCCTAAGCTACAAACATTCCAATTTTAATTCCAAGGAATGTGCAAAGGAATTTGCATTAGGGTGGTACTTAAAACATAAAATAATAATATAATATAAAATAACATATTTTAATAATGTATAAAATATAGAGTACACTACACCCTACCCCTTAAGAAATATTTTACAATTTTGAGGTTTAAAATTTTAAAATTTTCTATAAATTAAAGTTTTAAATTTTTTTTTTTTTTACGATTTTTATGAATTAAAGTTTTAAAATTCATTATTAACGTTTTGACAATTAATATGGCAGAATTTATATATACAGATTTTAAATATTTGTGTGACAGATTTTAAATATTTGTGTGACAGATTTTAAATATTTGTGTGACAGGTTTTATTCCTTTTTAAACTATTCTTTGAATTTTAGTTTACGCGTTTTTGAACATTGAAAGTTTAGTTATTTGTTTTACTCTTTTGCTTTAAAATTTCAAATCTTTGCTCTTTCTCTTTTAATTATCGTTACTCTTCTTCTTCTAATTATTTTTTTTTCAATTATCTTTACTCTTCTTCTTCTTCTAATTATCTTTACTCTTCTTCTAATTATCTTTACTCTTCTTCTAATTATCTTTACTCTTCTTCTAATTATCTTTACTCTTCTTCTAATTATCTTTACTCTTCTTCTAATTATGTTTCCTTAAGAACCCGTTTGTAGCATAAAATTTATCGATAGTATTCTTGATAGTAGTTTCTCCAAATGCATCTGTGTGCTAGATGGATTATCGCTACATCTCACTATCTCCAAATTGCGCGATACTACGTGTGCTATAGAAGTTCATTCCCAAATGAAAGTTCATGACGCTTTCCCTTAAGAATGAAATTTTCTTTCTTAATTTCCTTTCTTTAATTTTCTTTCTTTCTTAATTTTCTTTCGTTAATTTTCTCTCTTTCTTAATATTCTTTCTTTAATTTTCTTTCTTTCTTAATCTTCTTTCTTAAATTTTCTTTCTTTCTTAATTTGTTTTCTTCCTTAATTTTCTTTCTTTAATTTTCTCTCTTTAATTTTCTTTCTTTCTTAATCTTCTTTCTTTACTTTTCGCGATTATATTTTTTTTTGATTTTTAATGGTAAAGGAATAAATTCTGTCTTTATGATTATTTAAGTTATTACATCTTTTTTTTTTTTTGAAATATAAGTACAAATTGTTGCTTGTAAAAATTTTCTTGGCAACGTTGAGTTTAAAATTTTCTTATCGCCCTGTCTGTGAAAAATTTATCTATGTATAAAAATGCTGGCAACGCTTAATTTACTTTTAACATTTTATATCTTCCAGCTTCTATATATCTTTTGTTATAATTGTTTAATATGGCAACTCTTAAAATTCTGACATTTTCTTTTCTATCTTCTGTGTCTTTTCAGTATTTCTTTCATTTTAATAGATTGTTCTTTTTTTTTATAATTTTATTTTTAAATTAAGTTTTAAATTCAGTGAATTAATTAATTAATTAAGTTTTTACATTTAGTATAAAGTGTATTTGTGTTTTTCTTGTTGTAAATTCAATAATTTTTTTTCTTTGTTTTTATAAAATTTCTATATTTTTTTTTTTCAATAAATATTTTTAAAAATTCAAAGTTTTGTTGTATTATTTTAAAGGTGGCTTTATTTATTCTTATTTAAAAATGTGCTTTGTAAAGCCTCTAGTGCTGCTATCTGCAACCATAGCTCGGAGGCTACTTCCCAGGACGGTGGTCTGGTCGCCAAGGTTTGGCAGGATCGCCATGTCGTGATTGTGGTGTAGTATTTTAGTGAATTTGAATTTCCTGCCTAATAATGTTTGCCGGCGCTTAAGAACGCCACTGGCAATAAAATTTAAAAGGCAGTTGAATGCCTGTATTTTAAATAAATGAAAAGCCGATTTGAGGCTGAGTAATGATTGATTTATTATTTCGAAAACAAGGACTTAAATACTAACTTAGCGGTACCTTAAAAGCTACAAAATTTATTTATCAATTAACAATTGTTGTTGTCCTAAGCTACAAACATTCCAATTTTAATTCCAAGGAATGTGCAAAGGAATTTGCATTAGGGTGGTACTTAAAACATAAAATAATAATATAATATAATATAACATATTTTAATAATGTATAAAATATAGAGTACACTACAGTGGCTTATACCTTAAAAAAAAATAACACCGTAGTTAGATAAGTCTTTTGCGAGTCTTTTCCATTCTTCGAACGGTATAGTAGATTCCAATCATGTTTCTCCTATAATTAGGGAATTTTTAAAAATTGCTAAAGAGATTTGTGAACCAGAAACTCTAACCTTAGAAGAAAAAATTCGCAAATTTGTTGTGAACTACAAAAAAATTTCATTGGAGGAGGCTAAACAACAATGTCGTGGTCTTCTATCTAATATACGAAATACTTATGATCCTTAATGAATTAAATTTACTTTCATTTAATGTTAGATCGCTCATAGAGTTCAGTCGAAGAGTAGAGTAGTACATTAGTTTCTAATAATATTGACATTGCTTTTGTGCAAGAGACTCATCTGAGAGACAGACATAAAGTAATCCTGCCAAATTACAATTTTTATAGGGATTTTAGCTCTCAAGGAGTAGCAATAGCTTTGAAGAAATCTTTTAAACATAAGAAAGTTAATGTAATGGGCTTAGAGTTTCCAAATATATTTTTGTGTATTGAACTTTTTTGCAACGGTTCCATAAAAACTATTCTTTTTGGATCGATATGGGATATAACCATGCAATTTTAACTCGGCAAAAATAACAAATGGATTATCGATTATAAGTAATATCTCTCAAAATTTTGATGGTTCGTTTTTAGGAGGGGATTTCAATTCCAAACATATTACTTGGGGTGATTCACTCTGCAATTCTAATGGAAATTTATTTTTTAATTTCTTGCAACAAAATGCTTTGTACTTTAAAAGAGTTTCTCATACAACACGAACGTATCCAAACGGTTCTTCCTTTCTGGATCATTTCTTGATTAGCAAAAATTATATTGACATATTGAACCCAAATTTTACAACTTCTTGTTTGCCCACCTTTTCGGATCATTTCCCCCTTAAAATTCAAATTAAATTACCAGCGTTTGAAATTATCCTGAATCCACCATGTACATTCATATCCTATAGAAGGCCAAATTGGAACGGCTTCAGAAATGATATTAGAAACGGAATTTTAGATCATTATCCAGATGCTAATAGAAATCTTTCCAATATTGAAATTGATAACTATATCGAAAAGTTTGCTAACACTGTTAAAAGTGCTAACAACATTCATTCGGACAAAATTGAATGCAAGAATAAAAAATTTATAGTTTCTGACAAAATTAAAAAATTGTTTAAAACTAAATATGGTTGGCAAAAACAACTAAAAAGAATTTATCACCGAAATTGTTCTCGTATTAATCCCGATTACTTACTTTTATCAAAACAGATACAATTACTAAATGTTATCATTAAAAGACAGGTTGAAAAGGAACAATCCTTGTTATTTAGCAAAAAGCTGCAGCAGATCAAACCAGGGCCAAATGCACATCGACAAATTTATAATATAATAGGATTTTAAAGAAACAGAAATTTGAAGAGTTTATCGGTTAATGGAGATATATTGGAAGATAAGGCATTAATTTTATGTGAATTAAGGAACCACTTTTCAAATATCTACTCAGGTTCAATGCCAATAAGGAACAATTCGACAATCTCAAATACTGTCAGAAATACTGTTACTGTACTTTCTGAAGTACAAATATTTTCTACCCATTTTCATTCAACGAACACACAAAATTGTGAAAGAGTATCTTTTAATTATTTTTAATAATTGTTTAAGCAACTGTTATTTCCCAGATGCTTGGAAAATTTCTAAAATTATTCCCATACAAAAGAAACCAAATATCATTGATATAAATAATGTGCGACCCATATCTTTACTTTCAAATTTGGGGAAACTTTTCGAGATAACAATTCGAGATAAAATGAACATTGCGTTTAATGGTTCATATATACCAAACTTCCACTTCGGCTTTAAAAAAGGTCATTCTACTCTTGATGCCTTGTTAAAGTTTCAGAATGATGTAATCTCTCACCTTCGTAATAGCTTTTGTACCATAGCAGTTTCTTTAGATGTCGAAAAGGCTTTTGATCAGGCGTTCCATGATGGAATTCTTTTTAAGTTGATTGAAATTGGGTTTAGTGCAAACATAGTTAAAATCTTGCAAAGCTTTTTCTTTAACAGGAAATTCTGTGTACAATTTGGTAAAGATTTATCAGATTTCGGAAATGTTAACTGTGGTGTATCTCAAGGTTCAATTTTGGCGCCACATCTTTACAACATTTTTATGTATGATTTTCCTCCCATTTTTCCTAATTCAACTGGCCTGCTATATGCAGATGATTCCCTTCTCTATTCGCATAGTGAATCCCCATTGCATGCTCTTAGTCAAGTTTCGAACCATCTTCAATGTGTTAAACAATTTTATGATTATTGGGGTGTCAAAATAAATATTTCAAAATGTGAAGCAATTTGTATTCGGAATGCATCTGGCAAATGTAAATATACGGTTGTTCCAGAAAGCAAAAGGCTTAAGCTGTTTCTTGATGGCATTGAGATTCCTTTTGTTGATAGGCTTAAATATCTTGGAGTTACTTTTAATAATCTTTTCAAATTTAAGGAACATGCAAGATCGGTTTTAAAGAAATCGTTTCAGGTAATGGGTGCATTTTCGAAAATTTTTTATAATACCAGCCTCTCAAAGGATACTAAACTTCTTATATATAAGACTAGTATTAAACCAATTTTCATATACGGATTTTCAATATGGTTTAGTGTTTCACCTATTATTATCAAAGATATGGAAATATTTGAACGGAAAGTATTAAGGTGTTGTATTCAAAAAAATTTCGAGTCATTAAATAGACGTTACTCAAACTGGTTTATTTATTGCAACTCGAAAATAACGCCAATCGGTTTATATTAATGTGATATAATGAAAAAATTTGTAAATAGATTAGAGACGCATCAAAATGATATAATGAGGGAAATTTATAATGAGCAGAGAGTTTTCACTTGGAGTAACACGAACTATCTCTCGCCGATAGGTATCTTTAATAAAGAACATATTAATTTCGATATGAATACTAACATAAGACACCGATTTTTCACGAAAACTACACCAGGTACTCATAGATGATAGTATCTTTTTCGGGAATTTTGTGTTTCAATTATCATTTTATATTTCTTCATTATAATTTTGTTATTTGTTTTTTTTTTTTTATTTTATTTTAAATTGTATTTTAAGTTATATTTAGAGTTAAGTATATTTTAAGAGACCTCCTCTTCTGCTATGTTAGCCCCGGGAGCAAGGGCATTTCAACTCCTAATCATACTGTTTTTTCATATTAATTTCTTATGTCAGTGTTAAAGCTTGATGCTGTTAAGTTTTTAATGTTTTTAAGATAATACATTATAGTCTTAAGGATTCTTTATATCGCTTTCTTTATAAAAAAAAAACTTATTGTTAAAAAAAAGGCTCAATAAATTTTAATTTGAATTTGTTGTTGATGATATGTGTTGACAAAGCTGTTGATGTTTTTTAATATCACTTCTGTGTTCTGCCATTCTGGTCTCTAAGTTTCTTTTAGTTGTGCCAATATATATAAGGTTGCATTGTTCTTCGCTGTTTCCCTTACATTGCAGTTCGTAAACTACGTTACATTGTTGTTGTTTATCAGTTTGCGCTTTTACTCTTGCAAAAAGTTTGTTTATTGTTGTGTTTGATTTATATGCAAATTTTATATTATTTGTTTCAAAAGCTGTTTTTATTTTTTTTTTGTCCGTCAAACCAAGAATAAATGATACACTGTAACATTTTGTTGTGTTATTATTTCCTTCGATATGTGCTCTTAGGTTAGTGTTACTTTTTAATTTTATTTTAACGTCATTTATTAAGGAATTTACTAATTTGGTAGGAAAGCTGTATTTTTTTAGTATTATTATAATTTTTTGTATGTTTTTTATGTGAAATTGTTTGTCACTCATGTTGAGAACTCTGAATATAAGACTTTTGGCGGTATTTATAATTTGACTTTTAGGCTGTGTTGCATTGAATTTAATTATTCTGCCCGATGAAATTTCTTTCGAATACCAATCTAGTAAAGAAAGAAACTTAGAGAACAGAATGGCAGAACACAGAAGTGATATTGAAAAACAAAAAACATTAACATCTTTGTCAACACATATCATCAACAACAAACATACAGTTGATTTTGATAATGTAAGAATTTTAGACAGAGAAAATATAGAGAGAAAAAGATACACAATTGAAAGCTTGCGCATACAAAAGAACATAGAGAGAACGATGAACATAAAAGAGGACACCGACAATGTCAGCGCTAGTTATTTTGTTGCAATCAAATAACAACACCAACTGTGTTTTTACAGTATAATTTTATTTATTAATTTTTTAAAAAAATTTTTCGGCATTAAAAAATGTCAAAAACAATTTTATATTGCAATTCTTTTTAATTCAACATTTGTATTATTGTAAGTAAATAATAGGTGCGTTTGTTTACTTTTACAGTAAAATGCAGTAAATGAGTAATAACTAAGTAAAGAGCAGAATTTACTCTCCCAAAAAATGTTTCCACAAAAAAGTACGCGAACGGAAAATTTGTAAAAATTCGTAAGATTTAGGCAACAGCTGATGGAAAATAAATGTAGTGCTGAAAAATTTTTACATCTTTGGATATTTAAGCAATTTATTCATCGGTACTCGATTAAATACTTTTTATAACACAAATATTGTAATAAAATATAAACAATTTAATTTATGTAATATTTCCCATTTCTTATTTTTTTATTTAATTCGATTGTGCATATTTGTGCGTGGTTAAATTTATTCAAAGTACATGAATATTTGTTTTTGCTACTGACTAACGTAAAAAGATGTGCATTACTAAGTACACAAGTACTTTAGAAATTCACAACTCCAAAGAATTAAAATAACAACTCCACAAAACTAAAATAATTTTTATTTTCCATTCAAAGGCATGCAGGTAATTGTTTCACAAACAAGTTCAATTTAATGTTAATGTACTTTTAGTTTTGTTTTATTTTTAGTTTGATTAATATTTTAGTCACAAATTGCACACTTTTTGTTTGTTTACATTTTGAATCATATGTTTTCTTGTTTTACTAAACTTTACTGCGAAAAATTTCTGCAGTAAAAATTTGCAAGTTCTCAATTTAGAACTGTCACTTTACGCTCTCAATTTGTGTTCTCATTTACTGTATTTTGTGTAAACGAACGCAATTTAGTAAAATGCAGTAAAGATCAGTAAAAAATAGTAAAAACTTTTGCGTACTCGAACACACTTAATGTACGGTGGAAAAACTTTTTCAAAATACATATACATACATATAATGTTTTTAAAATTTTAAATAGACGAAACCCCTGAAGAAGTCAACAAAGCTGTATTATTAACATTAACTACGCTAGGCCTTATTAGCTTAAAGATTGGAAAAATATCATTATCAACAAAATTGCATAATTGGCCAAATAATTCCTACAACACATAAATTTTCTTTTCTTCAACTAACTTATACACAAAAAAGTTGTACACCCGACGACATGTTCGAATAGTTTTTGGACGACTGCAACTTTTATTAAATACGGAACTTAAAAATGTAAGGAAGTTGTGTGTGATTTTCTTTTAATTTTGCTATATGATTTTGTATATGTATATACATATGTACTTGAATAGTTATAGGGGGTTTTCCAATAGGTATTGACAATTTTGAATTTAATTTGTGAACGCACTATTTCACTGATCATCTAACTGTTACTTTCCTTTTATACTAATAATATTCATAAATGTCCGCCACCTGGTTAACTATCTTGTCGCGATGTGGTGGCTTAAGTGTCGGCTGTGTTTTCTATTCCAATCCAGGCTCTGTCCACGCTTCTGCACAAACAGGACCTGTCTTGGAATATGGAAATAAAAAGGCCTTCATAACTAAAGGTTAACCACTCCTCCTTCCCATTTCCCATTTCCTGATAATCTCCTTCATCAACCTTTATCCCTCTCCCAATTATCCCTTCACTCCCCCACTTGTAAGGTCAAGGTGGAAGGTAGCTGTGCCGAGGACCTGAATGGCTAGTTAGTGGTTAAAGAGGACTAGTCCCTAACAACTCCCCTCCGGTGCCAGGACACGGACCGGTTGTAATTATTTTGTCTAGTTCACGCACGCCGTCACTGCGTGGATGGTCTCTCCCCTTACTGGCCTACTCGTGGGACCAACATGTATTCAACAACACAAAACAACAACAACAAAAACACCAACAACAAGAACAACAACAACAAAAAACAACAGAGAAGGGAAGACATCACTTCAGAGGACGACCTTCTTGCCTCCAGCCAGGAGACAGTAGTCGGCCTCTCGGATGGTGAGGGTAAAATCCAAAGTACCCCTCTATCTGCACAACAAAACACAAAAACCCTCAAAAGCCCAACACCGATAGTCGAGCCTGATAACCGGCCAAAGGGCAAACCTAAGAAAAGGAATCAGAAAGACCTCCTTAAGTCCCGCTACTCCAAAGCCGTCTTCATTCTAGACAAGATTGCCAAGAATGAAGCGAATGGAGTTACGCATGAGCTTGATGCTGGGGACAAGGTGCCGTGGTAGACGAATACCATAAGTTTATGGATTCGCTACCAAGTACGTCCAAAAAGGCACCGCTCTCCCAGCAAGAAGTTAAAAGCTCCAAAAGAAACCGCTCTCAGACAGAAAGCGGTCAGTCACCCAAAAAAAGGAAGGTCGCACCAAAGGGGTCCCCTCCTCAACAACTTACGTCGTCATCCATCCGAAGACCCTTTAACGAGGTAGTCAAGGATCAACTTCTGATGGCTCTGGCGAACCATAAAAACGGCAGATTAATCCCTGTAACAACGGAGTGGGGTGCCGTCGAATCCAAATTGGCTGAGCTCGTAATGGACTACGTCCTCATCAATAAGGATAAGCCTTCACCTCGCTTCGACTCCAGTGAGATGCACCGGGGTTACAGGGTAATCAAGTGCTTGGACGCGTTCTCAAAGGAGTTCCTCAGCGTTAGTATTGCTAAGATTAGTGACACTTGGGATGGGCTAAGCCTTAAGCTTATCCCTGCGGAGGAAATTCCGATGAGACCGCGAGCAAGAGTTTGGTTGCCTCAATTGGGCAAGAACGGTGGCAGAATGCTGGAGTGTCTGAAGCTTCAGAACCCCAGCATTCCAATGGATGACTGGTCGGTTATCCGCACCGAGGACCACGGCAGCAGTGGTACTTGCCTGATGCTGTCCATAACGGAGCAAGGAGCAGTGGCGCTAGAGAAAGCGGGCTCCAAATTGTTCTTCGGGGTGAGAGACGCCAAGGTCAAGGTGTTGCGCCCAAGCGGTTCTGATGCCGACGCTGTCGAGGCTGCAAACAACCTTCTGGTTGGAATGCAGCTATCAGAACCGCAATAAAGAAAAACGAAGAACACTCCGCCATGGCGATAAAGGTTGTTCAAATAAACCTCAAGCACTCGAAGTGTGCAACAGACAACCTAAAGGTTCTCTTAGCCGAAGAGAACCTCGATATCTGCGCGGTACAGGAGCCGTGGGTAGCAAACTCCGAGGTTAAGGGGTTCCCGAGGTCCCTGTACAACGTACTAAATGCTAAAGGAAATGGTAAGCCAAGATCATGTCTAATAGCCAAAAAACATATTATTTTTCTTTGTACTCAGTTTAGCTCAGAGGACCTTACAGTTGCGAGGGTCGAGTTGTCAGATGGTAAGAGCTTCCTTATCGCATCATGCTATATGGCATACGACAAAGAAGCACCGCCAGCCGAAGTGAAAGCTGTCGTGTCATCCATTGGCGCCAATGAAGACATCATCCTCTGTTGTGATGCCAATGCCAGGCATACAATATGGGGTAGCAGTGAGATCAATGACAGAGGTGAGCATGTCTTAGATTTCATTAACCTTAATAAACTAACTATATGTAATTTCGGCACTTCGACGACTTTTATCTTTCCGAGTTCGGATCGATTTAGCGGGTGGGAAGAGGTTCTCGACATTACTCTCATTAATGACAAATTCAAGCTTTCAATTGACAAGTGGAGGGTATCCAATAAGAGATCCTTCTCCGATCACAATTGGATACTCTTTGAGGTCATATTACAAAACAAAGAAAAACAATGCTTTAGAAACCAGAGGAGAACCGATTGGAACAGGTTCAACGGGATTTTGAAACAAAAATTAAAGAGTTCCAGAAATCGACAATACGATTGGACTTGAACACAATGTGGAGGTCTTCAACAAGGCTATTAGCAAAGCCTTCGAGATTTCCTGCCCCTTAACGAAAGCTAAGAAGAGTTACCATCCATGGTGGAGCTCGGAACTCTCTAAGCTACGCAAGGAGGTACGTAGAGCCTTCAACACTTGCTACGAGAACAAAATCTGGCAACCATATCGCGAAAGGCTAGCAGCGTATAAAAGAGCTATAAAAATCGCCAAAAGAAAGTCATGGAGGAATTTCTGTGAGTCAATAGATAACACTAGAGACTCTGCAAGGCTCAGTAGGGCTCAGTCCATGAGCCATTCCTGTCCAACCTTCGTCAAAAGGGCGGACGGCTCCTGGTCAGACTCCTCTGCAGAGTCACTAGATATCCTCTTTAACACCCACTTCCCGGGCTGTACGGACACGACTAGGTCAGACAGTCCCTCTAGTGGGCAACAATATGCTGTCAATGAGAATATTTTATCCCCGGAGAGAATCTCATGGGCAATCGACAGTTTTTCTCCATTCAAATCGCCGGGTCCTGATGGCATTACGCCAAAGATGTTACAGAGCGCGAAAAGCTCTATTATACCCTGGCTTTTTAGGTTCTACAAACTTTGTCTCTCTCTAAACTACGTTCCAACCAGCTGGAGGAAGGTCAGAGTAGTTTTCATTCCCAAGATTGGCAAGAGAAGTCACGAGAATTCAAAAGACTTCAGACCAATCAGCCTTTCATCTTTCTTGGTCAAGACGCTGGAAAGATTAATAGATTCTCACATTAGACATCGACTTGCTGGGTCGTCAACTCTCTCAGAAAGTCAGCATGCCTACCTTAAGGGACGCTCTACTGAAACAGCACTAGATGAGGTGGTAAGGTTCATAGAGAGATCCCTTGAAAATAAACAATATACTTTGGCTGCCTTCCTAGACATAGAAGGCGCCTTTAACAATGTATCAGTGACAGCCATTCAACAGTCTCTCCAGGATGCCGATGTAGAAGAATACATTAGCAACTGGATCATCACCATGTTGAAGGCAAGAAACGTCACCGCAAAACTAGGAAACAGCGAGAAGTCAAAATGGGCATGCAGAGGAACACCACAGGGCGGGGTGATCTCCCCACTGCTATGGCTTCTCGTTGTTAACACAATTCTTCTCAGACTGAACACTGCGGGAGTGAAAGCTGTGGCTTATGCGGACGATGTAGTAATAATGGTATCAGGGATGTTCACGGACGTGATAAGCGATATCATGTCCAGTGCCTTGGGTACACTCAGCAAATGGGCTACAGGTTGTGGTCTAAGTGTGAACCCTAGCAAGACGGAACTGGTACTTTTTACTACTAAGACCAAAGTCCAGAGCTTTAGACTCCCTCGGCTACATAATCTGGAACTGTCTCTATCGGACAATGCAAAATATCTAGGAGTCATCCTGGACACAAAACTATCGTGGAAACAAAATGTGCAACACAGGGTCAAAAAGGCCACAGTTGCCTATTACTCCTGTCGGAGGATGCTCGGCTCCAAATGGGGCCTAACCCCTAACATGCTTAAATGGATGTACGCGGCAATTGTACGTCCTATATTAACTTACGGATCGGTAGTATGGTGGCCCGCCACAAATAAGAAATATGTGGTAGACCAACTATACAGAATACAGAGATCTGCTTGCATCGGGATTACTGGATGTTTACGTACTAGTCCTTCAGAGGCTCTGAATGCTATGCTAAATCTGATTCCGATCGACCATCATGTATTGGCGGCATCCTCAACCAGTGCGGCAAGACTAGCGGCATCTGGGAGGTGGAGATCAAGGACCTATGGCCATGCCAAAATCCTAGATCAGCTACCACCGACACTGAGGAAACCCACCGATTACATGGTACCTCATCTGGACTATGACAGTACGTTCAAAGTTCTTATTCCATCCAGACGGGAGTGGAAGGTGGGAAACATAGAAAAAGACTTTAACTTCAGGACGTATACTGATGGATCAAGAATGATCTGCGGTGTGGGCTCTGGAGTATTTTCGAGTGACCTTGGAATAAAACTCTCATTCCGACTTCCTGATGAAGCTAGTGTATTTCAGGCGGAAATATTGGCCATAAGGGAGGCGTGTAGGGTTTTGATTGACAGGGGTGTCCAAGGAAGAGTCGGCATCTTTGTCGATAGCCAAGCGGCACTTCTGTCTCTAAGGTCACACACTACTTTTTCAATCTTAGTTAGCCAGTGCAAGGACGCGTTATCCAGACTAGGTAGTCAGACTGACGTCACCCTCATCTGGGTTCCCGCACATAGCAACTTCCAAGGCAACGAACAGGCGGATGAACTGGCCAGGGCTGGATCTGCCATGGACGTCTCCACTGCTGAATCGGTAGCCATGCCATTTGGCAGTATTAAAAATCTCATTCTCAACCATTTCAGGCAGAAAGCTGAAGACAGGTGGCGCAGGTTGAGCACGTGCAAGGTGGCTAAGAAAATGTGGCCTTGCTACAACGTTAAGCGCACAACACAACTAACCAACAGGAACCGTAGGGACATCTCGAGGCTCGTCGCAGTATTGACGGGGCACTGGGTTATCGGGAGACACGCTAACAGGATGGGCCTTTCCTACAATGCGTTCTGCCGTAGTTGCCGGGATCAAAGCAAAGAGGAAACAGTCTTCCACTTTCTTTGCGAATGCCCGGCCTTACACCATTCGAGACTCAAATTTCTAGGCAACAGCATAATAGACGATCTCTCGGAGGTATCAGGGATAGGTCTAGGTGACCTCATTAGATACCTTAATTCGACGGGATGGATCTAGAATCTTACTCCGAATCTGAGGCCTGGATTCGGACCTAAATCAGGTTGACACTGACGAGTGGAGTGGTCTGTCAAAACGGAATCTCATTGATTCTACTTGAATGCTTGCGCGTAGCAGGCAGCCACGTAAACCAACCAACCAACCATTCATAAATGTTTTGATTGTATTTCAAGTCGATTATTATGTTATAATATCTTATAATATCTATGGCGTATGGTAGTGTATTTGCTTCTTTTTTTTTCCAACGTTTATTTAAAGAAATTTTTTTTATTATAATTACTACAAATAAACAAAATAATAGTATAAATAGCATATAAGTATACACTGTCCCTCTAGTATAACACATATCGGTATAAATATGTACATATATACAATATATACATTTTTTAAAATTAATTATTTTTTTATACAAAATATATACAAGGTTATATCTGTTTTATTAGCGAATGTGTCGTAATGAAAAATTATTCAAAAAACATTACAATTACAATTATTATAATAAAAAAAAA
This sequence comes from Lypha dubia, assembly GCA_947311025.1. Lineage (NCBI taxonomy): Eukaryota > Metazoa > Arthropoda > Insecta > Diptera > Tachinidae > Lypha > Lypha dubia. Next base: position 98,998,614 of record OX371260.1, on the reverse strand, counting down.
AGTCAGGAATTAAAAGAAAAAATTACGGCATTTAACTTAGCCACCAGTATTAACTAATATTTAAATTTGGAAATATGTTCTTATCCTCACGAAAAAAGTTCGTATCGAACCTTCTATTCTCAGCTGTCAGGTAGTGGATTTGCTAAGTTAGTTATAATGTTATGCTTAGCCACAGCAAGTTTTAATTCTTCTAAGCACTGTTGAAGGTGCCCAGCTAGAATAGTGAGAACTCGTTTATTTGTGTATAAAAGATATTCCGATTTTTATTTATAAATCTTACAGCTATTTATACTAATTTCTAGTTCTTAATAATAAAATATTTGTTCTTAATAATACTCCAACTACTGTGTGGTCTTTTCAAGTATTTAATTTATTGCTTAGACTTATTACTCAAGTAGGTCAGCAATTGCAATGTGTTATGTTACCGTTTGTTTGTTGGTCAATCAAAAGTGTTATTCGAACCGTTTTGCATTTTTTGACAAACATGCTACATTGTACAGACTGATATAATATGTTATTGTAAACACATGGCAAACACACTACACGATCATAAAGTTTTGGAAATATCTAAAATGGTTTGCGTTTTACATAAGTATATAAAGATGAAGTAAAGTTGACTGCGACTGTTTTAAAAGAAGAATCATTATCAACAGGTTGGTTGTCTTTGGCCAGTGACAATTTAAGAAGTCAAGGAAGTAGTTTACATTTAATACTAATTTGCGGTATTCTAGTTTTGTTTTGTGAGTTTATTTGTTTGTGTGGTATGTATGTACATGTTTACGCGTGTACTGTGATTAAAAAAAATTAGTTTTCTTTATTTTCTGGTAAGTATAGTTGCAAATTAACAGTATTTTATAAACAAAATAAAAACAGATCATAACAGTAAAAGCTGGATAATCCGGATAATAGATTGTAGACAAAATAAAAAGATATCATTACAGTAAAAGCTTGATAGTCTGGATAATAGATTGTAGACCCTAAGCGGATTATCAAATTATCCATGTTACCGAATAAAAATTTTAAAACCATATTTTTGCATTAAAAATGCTTTTTACAATACTAAAGAACGTTGAAGTATTCAAAACGAATTTAATAATTTTTAACAAAATTGTTTGTGTTTTGGATATTTACACACATAACAACACAACTTAATTCAATTCTCCAAACTTTTTAGGAGAGCAAAACTACGAAAATATGGAATTAAAAATTTAATGTTCACATTTAAACAAAAGTAAAAATTTAATTTTTGTATGCCATATATTTTTGAATTTTGGTTTTCGTCAAAATTTTTATTTAGTTCATAAAAAAAGAAGAAAAAAATTATTACATAAAAACAATTGATTTTCTAAATAATTTTACAAAAAAATTTTGACAATAAATCTCTATGAAAATTTTCCAATATGTTGAATAATGTTGCTTTTTTTTTCCCTGAAAATTGTTTTCAATAAAATCAATTATTTCAATTAAATTGCAGTGCATTTCAGGAACCATACTTCGTAGAGTGTCCTAAGTCGACTTAAGATTTTTTATATATGACAATTTTTTTTTCGAGTCGGAAAAAGAAATTAAAAGCTCATTGAAAGAAGAGCTGTAAAAGAATGAGTCAAATCTGATTTTTAATTCACAATGATTTAGAGAAAATATAATTAATAAATTTTGCTCAAAATGTGAATTAAATTGAAACACAAAAGCATTCCTAATGAATTAAAAATTTTTGCATGCATTAAAATCACTTAAAAAATTACTTGAATATTGGCGGCGAAAAATAAAGATGTCGAGGATCTCAATGCGACCATTCAGAATTTTCTTCCGGGGCAGTTGGTTTCTTTCAAATCAGTCGAAACCGTTATGAAGCAGGATGACGTACTCAACTATCCCACGGAGTTTTTAAATTCACTGGAATTGCCTGGATTATTACCTCACAATTTGCATTTAAAAGTACGATCAGTTGTCATCATGTTGCGTAACATTAATCAACCTCGACTTTCCAATGGAACAAGACTGGCTGTGAAAAAGGTGATGAATATCGTCATTGAGGCAACAATCATAAAAGGAAAATACAAAGGAGAGGATGTCTTCATCCCGCGTATATCGGTGATTTCAACGGATTTACCATTCGATTTTAAACGTTTACACTTTCCAGTACGTCTGTCCCATGCAATGACCATAAATAAACCGCAAGGCCAGTCGTTGGTAAGTTTGCGTAATCAACTTGGAGTTTCCTTGTTTCGCGCATAGACAATTATACGTCGCGTGTTCGCGCGTTGGAAAACCGTCATCTTTGTTTATTTATCCACCACAAAACAATACCAAAAATATAGTTTATCAGAAAGCTTTAGATTGATTAACAGACTGTGTCATAATTGTGTGTGTCTGTTAATATCAAATTAAAACCTTATAAATAGCCAGTATTTCAGGAAAATTCTGTTTTGTAAGTAAGCAACATCATGTGTAATTAACCGAAAATAATAATAAAACTTCATTCATACCGAGCATTTTTTTATTAATTATGGATTTAAGTTTATTTCATACAAAAGTTTAGGTCTTTTATTTATCGATTGAGGCAGTACGAAGTCTGCCGAGTTAGATAGTTAATTAAATATATGTAAAACAATCCACATAAAAGAACTAAAACAACACAATTTTTAAACTGCTTGCAATCCGGCAAGTTGCACTCATTTTGCGTTGTGTGTGGTAAGGTACATAGTAGTGATGTTACTAATATCAATTTTTAGTATTCGCGAGTATTATTTTTAAGGCTTAGAGCCAGATAATATTTCAAATGTGATTGGAAAAAATCCCTCCCTTTGAGTCAGTAACAATAAATTGAAAAAAACTGTCACACTAATTTAGGCATTTATCATTATTATGACATTGAGATGCCGCACAGAGAAAACAGTGCCTAATAAATACCTAATAAAATATGTAGAACAAAATTAATAAATTTTTTTCAAGAAGGAAGTCTTATTCTTTTAATAAGGAAAACCTTATTGAAAAAATCAAAAAGGAAACTTATGGTTTTTATTAGGTATTCTTATTAATTTTTTTAATAAGGTTTTCTTCTTGATTTTATTAGGTATTCTTATTGTTTTTTTCAAAAAGGTTTTCCTTATTAAAATAATAAGACTTCCTTCTTGAAAAAAGTTCGTAGAGATATCTTATTAATTTTGTTCTATTTTATTAAGTATTTATTAGGCAATGTTTTCTCTGTTGTGATGTTAGGAAATACAAATTTGATGTCGTCAGAACGTCATGGTACGTCCGGAATGTTTATTTACAACATGTATTTGTATTATCTGGATGGAGGGTTGATGAAAACATTTTTATAAAACTTACGTATTCAGGGAGTTGAACCAAGGAACTTCGGTTTAGTAGATTGGCACTCTAACCACCTTACTACTACACCTTACTATAGTATACATGTTAGCAGCCAGTTTAAGAAGATGATTTATTGTAGCAAAAAAAAATTATTAAAAAAATTTTTCCTAAAGCTACGTTCACTTTTATCAAATATTTGTGCAAAAAAAAGTAACCACTAGTTTTGCTTCGTGATAGTGTCACTTAACTTGGTTTTTACATTTCAAAATAAAACTAATCATTCTACAAAAAAGAATTTTTATACAGCTTTTAATAAATGCGAACCCATAATTAAAAAAATATTGGAATTAAAGGAAATAAATTATTAGTTTCTTTCTTGGTTACGTTTTTTTCGACAAATATTTCAAGTGGTCAGCCAACATATTGGCCAACGGATCGTCAAAAAATTCCTGATGTTATCGACTTTGGGATTATGAAAGGCGTGCCCAGCGAAATGATTGAAGTAGAAGCGTCTTTGGATTTGTCTTCAGATCACTCGCCTACTATTATCACTATTTACTCACACACAACTGCAACACATACATGTGATTTACCGCTGACACCTGCACGTATTAACTGGCTGAAATACAAAAAATATTTGAGTGCTCATTGCACGGAAAATATGCCATTGAGAACACCTGCTGACATAGAAAACTCTATTAGGTTGTTTGAAGCACATGCTAAACAAGCTGCTCTTAATGCTTCTTCAATTCAACCAAATCAACAAGCGAGATTTAACAATATTTTTTGTGCAGACATAGAAAGGCTATTGACTGAAAAACGGAGAGCTCGACGAGAATGGCAACGTTACAGATCGCCTCAGCTAAAATTACGGCTTAAGGAGTGTACCAAACAGCTAAGAAAAGTTTTACAATCACAAAAAAAAGCTTCGCTGCAAAAATTTCTGCAAGAACTCGATGCAACACCATCAACAGATTATTCGCTGTGGCGTGCAGCCAGAGGACTTAAAAGGCCAGTGATTTGCAAACCACCATTACGAGCCTCTAATGGTGACTGGGCAAGAACTGATGCTGAAAAAGGTGATCTATTTGTCAAGCACCTAGAAAAAGTATTTACCCCGAATATTTCTGCTGATATTGTTGAACTGCCACCAGTCGTCTCTTTACCAGAAATACCACTAAGATTTAGCATTGTGGAGATTGAAAAGGCCATTACTAGTCTTAACACCAAAAAAGCCCCAGGTGTCGACAAAATAAGCAACAAAATGCTTCAACAACTGCCTTATATTGCAAAAAGAATTATACTATTCATTTTTAATAGTATTCTACGGCTGCAATACTATCCTGCAGAATGGAAGGTTTCGATGATTATTATGATACCAAAGCCCGGCAAGGATCATACGAAGGTTGAATCCTATCGGCCTATTAGTTTATTGCCCAACATTTCAAAACTATTTGAAAAGCTGTATATGAGCAAGCTGATGCCTATAGTGACTAGAAGTGGATGCATTCCAGATCATCAATTCGGTTTTCGCAGACAACATAGCACAATTGAACAAACTCACAGACTTGTGAAAAGAAGAAATATTGCTCTGCGCTCTTTATAGATGTTTCTCAAGCTTTCGATAAAGTATGGCACGAAGGTCTTATACATAAATTAACGCAAAATCTACCCGCAAATATTGTTAGGCTTTTAATAAGCTACCTAATTGAACGAAAATTTGTAGTTAGAGAAGGCAATATTTTAAGCCCACCGCAGTCGATCGAAGCCGGAGTTCCCCAAGGCAGTATCTTCGGTCCATTACTTTATTTAATATATGCCTCTGACTTACCGTTAAGCAGTAACATTCACACGTCAACATTTGCTGACGATACAGCTTTTCTAAGCGTTCACGAAAATCCTGTAGAAGCTTCCCGCAATTTACAAGAATATATATCCAAACTGGAAAAATGGCTCAAACAATGGCGTATTAAAGTTAACGAGCAGAAATGTGTACACGTCACTTTTACGTTGCGAAGGGAAACATGCCCGCCTATACAAATCAACACCGAGACTATTCCGCAACATACTGTAGTCAAATATCTAGGCGTTCACCTTGACCGCCGTTTAACATGGAAATCGCATATAGACGCAAAGTTGATGCAAATGAAATTAAAAGCAGCCCAAATGAATTGGCTTATGGGTAGAAATTCAATACTGAGCCTAGACTGTAAACTTCTACTATACAACGCGATCCTGAAACCAATATGGTGCTATGGAATCCAGCTATGGGGCACTGCCTCAGCATCGAATGTAGAAAAAATTCAGAGGCGACAAAATAAAATTCTACGTACAATAACTGCAGCCCCCTGGTATGTCAGAAACCATAGAATTCATAAAGATCTAGACGTTCCGTTGGTAAAGACAGTATTTTCGAAACACGCGAAAAAATACATTAAAAAACTTGAGTTGCACCCAAACCCACTTGCGCGCAATATTCTTCATTATAGAGGCCACACCCGGCTGAAAAGAAGGGATACTCTTTTTCTCAGCCGTCCACGAGAGATGTAAATCAACAAAAATTAACCGTTGAAATTAAAAATTTTCTTTAGCATTGGCTAAACTTATATTTAATATTTTTTAGATTTAAGATTTGAAAAACTTATTGATAATTTAATTAATAATTAAAGATTCAATAAATAATAAAATTATCAAAAAAAAAAAAAAAAAAAAAAAAAAAAATATTTGATAAATGTGAAGGTAGCTTAAGTTGTTTTATATGTATGAAATAACAAGCAAGCTAATATAATCAAGAAGATATTCTTATTAAAAAAATTAAGAAGATGATTTACACATGACCATACAGGAACCTAATAAAATCAAGAAGAAAACCTTTTTGAAAAAAACAATAAGATGGCCTAATGAAATCAAGAAGATATTCTTATTAAAAAAATTAAGAAGATGATTTACACATGATCATACAGGAACCTAATAAAATCAAAAAGAAAACCTTTTTGAAAAAAACAATAACATGGCCTAATAAAATCAATAAGAAAACCTTAAAAAAAAACAATAAGATGGCCTAATGAAATCAATAAGAAATCCCTTTTATTTACAATTCATATGAAAACCTAATAGAATCAAAAAGTTTTTCTCTATGGATTGTTTTTTTGGTGCCAAAAATAACGGAAATTAGGTTAAAAAAATTGTAAAAAACAAGTTTTCTTCTTGATTTTATGTGTTTTCCTTATTGAAAAAATTAATAAGATTTACCACATAAAAACAATAAGGGATATCTTGGAAAAAATCTTCGCTTCTTTCTGCTGGGATACCCCTTAGCCTAAAAGCGTTTCATAGAGAAAATCTTCTTGATTCTATTATGCAGTTTTGGCTCTGTGCGAATTCGAAGACCACTACTGAACATTTTTAAATTATTTTACTTACATACTTTCAGATTTCGTTTTTCTTACTCTGTTTGCACTTTTAATTAGTAATTTAGTGCTGTTTGGCCAGAAGGCGCCGATTTTACGATATTGAAAGAAGTTTGAATTTTTTTTTCTTTCGTAAAAATACATTTGATACAAAAACAAAATTTTAGAATTTGTTTTTGCTTCAAATGTAATTATACGAACGAAAACATATGGACAAATTATTTCGGCATAGTGAAATAAGAAGTAAATTTTAGTTCTCGAATTTTTTAACTCCAACATTTCTCTACTGAGAACTAGTAATTTAACATGACATGAATATATAAGACTTTAATTTTAAAATGCTGATTGAAAATATATAATTGTGTCTGTTTTTAAAGAAGGTTATTATCTTGCGGCAAAGATAAATGGTTTTCTTTAAATAAAAATTATTAAAAATTAATATATTTTTCTACATTTTATGTGCTTTTTTAAACTATATATATATTTTTTTCTTTGGAAAGTATGTGCAAATTATTCGAGAAATATTTGCTTGAATTTGGCGCTTACGAATATCTTGAAATAGGTGAATAGTCGAATAATCAAATACGAGTATTCGTAACAGCACTAATACATAGTACCGCCAACTTTGACAAACCAATGTTAAAATATGCGGCCTCTAAATGTTTTTTAACCAGAAAAGTAAATTTCACTTCTGCTCAACCAATTATTATACGCTAATATTTTAAAGTCTAACCAGAGAGTAAGAGTGCAATATTCGGCTGTGACGTAAATATATGTATATAATTCATAGAAACATGCTTTCTGTCCTTATATGCATATAACATGTCAAATAATTATGTAAGCTCAAGTTTTATTTACTTATATATAAACATATGTATAAACATGGTATATGGGAAAGTTAAGCAGTTTTCGTTCTATTCTATTCTATTGCCTTCTATTCTTATATATATGTACACATTAAATGTCAAATAATTATGTAAATTAAAGTGATATTTACATACATATTATATGGGAAATTTAAGCAGTTTTCGTTTAACACATATACATACATACATATCTATGTTATAACTTTATGCGTCAGTTTTGTTTTTATTTATTTTTCTATTTCTTGATCATTTTGACATACATATGTACTTATATACTTATATACGTACTTACATATGGCGATTTTAGCTATTGATATACTTATATTTTATTTATTTGTTGAGGGTTAGCAATATCTAGATATATATTTCGTTGGTAGCTATACCAATTCATCAGTAGATGTTTTACCCTTTATGTTTAAAAAAATTTTAAAGCTCATCTATTTATACAAAAACTCACATATATATTTTTGTGAATTACAAAGCATAAAAATAGCCTTTAAAAAATTTCTCAAACACACACAACAATAATTTTCCATTATGAATGTGTTTACTTTTCTACACCTATACAATTAGACAACCGCTGGTTGCCATTAAAAGTATTTTATAAGGCAAAAATGAAAAGCAAATCTCCCCGTTACAAAATTTTTACATTTATTTGAGCATGTACTCAAGTATTTATGTTTTATATTTTATTTATTTGTTGAGGGTTAGCAATATCTAGATATATATTTCGTTGGTAGCTATACCAATTCATCAGTATACCAATTCATCAGTAGTAGTAGATGAATTGGTATAGCTACCAACGAAATATATATCTAGATATTGCTAACCCTCAACAAATAAATAAAATATAAAACATAAATACTTGAGTACATGCTCAAATAAATGTAAAAATATTGATATACTTACATACATACTTATGTAAGTATCTACACAATCATCATTTAACTAAAAAATTTTGTGCATCTCTGGCTTCAAGATAATTTGTTTGAAATATATGTACTGTAAAGGTTGGTGTCTGGCAGGATCGCCATGTAAAGGTTGGTGTCTGGCAGGATCGCCATGTAAAGGTTGGAGTCTGGCAGGATCGCCATGTAAAGGTTTGGTGTCTGAGTAGTATTTTTTATTGTATTGGAAATTTGCCGGCGCTAATAAACGCCTCTGGCAAATATAAATATATGGCAGATGAATGCCAATATTAACATGCCGATTTAAGGCAAGAATAAAAATTTAAATGTTTATGAATTAGTAATGCCGATGGAAGGCAAAGTATTAATTAATTTTATTTTCAAAAATTTGTTCCTTATATTCTAAACTAACTGTATTCTAAAACTACAAAATTTCTTATTCACTAAATATAGTTGTAGTTTGAGAAAAAAATATAAAATATATTAAACATAATTGTTGTATAGCAATAACAAACATTTCAGTATTGAACAATACAATTGTTGTAATATAAAAAAGAACAATTGTATTAAAGGTATAAATGTTTGTTCTAAAAATGGTAGTAATATTAATAGGGTGCCGTGTGCAAAAGTAATAATAAGGACAGTATGTGTAACAAATATAATAATAGATTAATAGAGTGCCGTGTGCAAAAGTTATAATAAGAACAGTATGTATAATAAGTATACTTACATATAAAATAATAATAAATATAATAATAGATTATTTAGGATGCACTACACCCTTTTCCTTAAAAAAAATTTTACAATTTTTAGGATTAAAATTTAAAATTTGTTTGTTTTTGTTTTGTATTTTTATTTATATTCTATTTTATTTGACCTTTTCTTTATATTTATTAGAATGTTTGTTTAAGCAATAGGTCTTTTGATTTAATATATATATATATTGTTGTTTTATTTATATTTATTTTCGATATTTCGCTAACAATTTGTTAGCATCTTCAGGAAAATTTTTTTAACGAGGAATATTTCGAACATTTTCAATAAGGATAGACTACCCAGGATTCAACAACAAATTTCAAAATATACACAGGATATACAGAACAGAGTTTTAAGGATAACAATAAGAGAAAAACACGAATTATTGAAACATTTTCAAAGGGAAAGAGAAATAATTATTGGTGAATTGAAGAAACATTTCACTCTGGAGGAAATGGTTGAGTTTTTATATTTTGAGGAGAATTTAACGGTTACATATATGAAGAAGGTAAATATTATACATAAGAAGAAATTTGATAATCTTAAAATATTACAATTAGAAGAGTTAAATATTAGGTATAATGAGAAATGGTTTGTTAATAAAACCAATTGTGATATACCTAGCGATGTTCAGTGGATTCTTTCACTCGGGAAAAAACATGCTTTACCAGTAAAAGCAAACGGTTTTCCTATTTTAAAAATAATTTCTGAAGGAGAAGAGTTAGTTAGAACTTTTAGTAGAAAAGAACAACAAGAAATAGCTAGAAATAGATTAACAGCAGTTATTGATAATCATTTAAATAAAAATAGATTATCTAATAGAGATAGGTTTATGATAGATAAGGTAAATATAGCTGATAGATTTTTAAAAAAACACAGGGATATATTTATTGTTAATTCAGATAAAGGTAATACTACTGTAGCAATTAATAGACATGATTATAATTCTAGGATTAATGATATTATAGGAGATACTAGAGAATATACTTCATTAAATAGAGACCCAACTAGCAAGTTACAAAAAGTTAACAATAATATAGTTGAAGAATTATATAGGAAGGAAATAGTATCTTCTACTGAGAAAAATAGGCTTAAAACTAACGTTGCAATTGCACCGCGTTTATATGGATTACCAAAGATCCATAAGGAAGGTTTTCCATTAAGGCCTATATGTTCTTTTATTAATTCTCCATCATATGAGTTATGTAAATACATAACAAATATTTTACGGAATATTACGAAGAACTCTAGATATAATATCAAGAATTCTGTAGAGTTTAAAAACAGGATAAAAGATCAACAGATATCAAATGATGAAATATTGATTTCTTTTGATGTTGTGTCTTTATTTCCCAGTATACCTGTTGATGTTGCGATAAATACCATTGAAGAAAAATGGGATACGATTAAGGATTATACAAATATAGATAAGGATTTATTTTTACGTATTTTAAAATTTTGCATAGAGGATAACAGATATTTTCAATATAATGGAAATATATTTATGCAACAAAATGGTCTTCCAATGGGATCTCCAGCATCTCCAATTGTTGCAGATATAGTTATGGAGAAATTATTGGATTTATCTATTCAAAAACTGAATGCGATTCCCAGATTGATGACTAAGTATGTAGATGATCTGTTTTGCATTATTCCTGAATGTGAAATTGATAAGGTGCTTTTGACATTTAATGAATTTAATTCTAATATTAAATTTACTGTTGAAAAGGAATATAACTCAAGGATCAATTATCTAGATACTAGTATTATTAGAAAAGATAATAGATTATTGATAGATTGGTACCAGAAACCAACAGCATCGGGAAGGTTAATTAATTACTATTCTAAACATAGCAAACATATTATTATTAATACAGCTAGAAATTTCATAGAAAGAGTTTTAACTATAAGTGACAAACAGTTTCACAACAAGAATGAGAGGAAGATAAGAAGTATTTTGAGAGAGAATGATTACCCCAGTTCTTTAATTAATAAATTAATATATAGACACAAACATAAAATAATTAATAATATAGATAGTAATACAGAACAGAGAATATACAAATCCTTAACGTATATTCCTGAGATTTCAGAGAGATTGACAAAATCAAAGATTTTTGATACGAACAAATATAGAATAGCTCATAGAACCTATAACACATTAAATAAATTATTTAGTAGAACTAAGGACAAAATTGATAAATGGGATAGATCGAATGTAGTTTACAAAATACCTTGCAAGGGAAATGATGGAGAGAATTGTAACATGGTATATGTAGGTACTACCAAAAATAAATTAAAAACGAGAATAGCAGGTCATAAGTCAGATCAGAAATATAGGCATATCAATTCACAGAAGACAGCGTTGTCATCTCATTGTTCCAGATTAGTTCACTTTCCTAACTTTGAAAATGTTTCAATTCTGAATACAGAAAATAATTATAAACAGCGTTTGATGTTAGAAATGTTAGAGATAATTAATACACCAGCAACACAAAGAATAAATTTCAAAGTAGATACAGAAAATTTAGCACAGAATTATAGATATTTAGTTAGTAAAAATCTAAATGTCAAATGATTGTTTCTTGTTTCACTATGAATTTTTTGTTACTTTGTTTAATTACATATCTAATTATATTATGGTCCCACAGGAAAATAATCACATTATTGCTTCTTGGTTTTACACCAATAATAACTTAATTTCCTGTAGGATTTTTATTATTCTTAACTTTTATAAAGCTTATAAAAATTTGTAAATAATTTTTTGATATCTATATTTAAAAAACAGCCTAGATACATACTACACATTTTAATGTTAATTGTTTTGATATATTGAATTCAATGTTAAAAAATTTTTTTAAATACTATTTTTATAACATAACATTTTTAATAATTTTTTCTATGTTAAAAAACAGCCTGAATACATACTATACATTTTAATGTTAATTGTGTTGATATATTAAATTCAATGTTAATTTTTTAACACTATTTTTATAACATAACATTTTTAATAATTTTTTCTATGTTAAAAATTTTATATCTATCGAATACTTAACTCATTTTCAATAATTTTTTTATGTTAAAATTTGGAAACAATTTTTGTGACATTTCATACAAAAACCTTTTTATATACTGTAGTTAAATTTTCCTAGACTTTTTCCATAAAAAATTATTGAAAAAAATTTTATGACACCCAATACACAAATCAATATTAAAATTTCAAATAATTTAAAAAAATTTTCCTGAAGATGCTAACAAATTGTTAGCGAAATATCGAAAATAAATATAAATAAAACAACAATATATATATATATTAAATCAAAAGACCTATTGCTTAAACAAACATTCTAATAAAAATTAAAAAAATTAAGTTGAGATAAGATATTATGGCTTATGTATTATTTTCCAAAAAGAATTAACTTAAAATATAATCGCGTATAGTTTTATTAAAAATTACATTTTATACTTGAAATTTAGCTGAGTGATAGATCTTGAAGAGAAGATTTAGAATATGTAATAAAATGAAAAAGCACTTATGTCAACTTAAGCCATTATTATTTAATGCCACAGATATATTATTTTAATATACTTCATTCGTAAATTATATGTGTATGTATGCATACATGTGTAAAAAAGATTTCATTATTTATTTACATATATTAAAAAATTTAATTTGTAAAAAAAATATAGTGAAAAAAAATCTATTTGTGTTTGTGTTGTTCCATCTCGGCTTCAAGTCGGCCGATTTGTGTCCATATTTCGGATGCAATGTCCCAGGATGGTGCTTCAGCTTCAGATGCTCCTTCGGATAATTTGTGGTCGCCAATGTTTGGCAGGATCGCCATGTAAAGGTTGGTGTCTGGCAGGATCGCCATGTAAAGGTTGGTGTCTGGCAGGATCGCCATGTAAAGGTTTGGTGTCTGAGTAGTATTTTTTATTGTATTGGAAATTTGCCGGCGCTAATAAACGCCTCTGGCAAATATAAATATATGGCAGATGAATGCCAATATTAACATGCCGATTTAAGGCAAGAATAAAAATTTAAATGTTTATGAATTAGTAATGCCGATGGAAGGCAAAGTATTAATTAATTTTATTTTCAAAAATTTGTTCCTTATATTCTAAACTAACTGTATTCTAAAACTACAAAATTTCTTATTCACTAAATATAATTGTAGTTTGAGAAAAAAATATAAAATATATTAAACATAATTGTTGTATAGCAATAACAAACATTTCAGTATTGAACAATACAATTGTTGTAATATAAAAAAGAACAATTGTATTAAAGGTATAAATGTTTGTTCTAAAAATGGTAGTAATATTAATAGGGTGCCGTGTGCAAAAGTAATAATAAGGACAGTATGTGTAACAAATATAATAATAGATTAATAGAGTGCCGTGTGCAAAAGTTATAATAAGAACAGTATGTGTAATAAGTATACTTACATATAAAATAATAATAAATATAATAATAGATTATTTAGGATGCACTACAGTACATTAGAGTGGCATAGTGGAAATTTTTTCGAAAAGTTAAATTTTTCACACTGAAAAATATGAGGTTGGGGATAAAAATAATTATGCATATTTAAAATTTTTTTTTCCGAGTACCTCCGGGTTGAGCCTTAAGTTTTATTATATCACCCATTCATCACAATTTTTGTTCCTGTTTATATTTTAATAACAACAAAACCTGACTGTATGTACCCAACTGAATTTCTTCGATACCTATAATAAATACCTTTCCAACGAGCCGCAATAGTCTGAAGATAAACTACGGATAAACTTGCCCGGAATACCCTAAAACAAAAGTTCCAAAAAATAGGTGAATTTTTAATTTTTTTTTTTTTTATTGTTGATAATATTATACTAATGAAGTTTTTTGTGGGATGAAAAGTTTTTTCTGTAGCGCTCCACAACTTGAAGCAAATACTTCTTATCCTCTTCGTATTATGTCAATGCCCGATTGAAATCTGTAATTAGTTTTATTGCTCTTTCTGCCGGGTCATTTACAACGGTTAAGTGTTGCCATAATTGTTTTGCGGTGTAGTATTCTTCTTGATGCTTCCAAATTGATGGATCCAATTAAAAAAATGTCACATCGATTTGTAAACGATGGAAAAAAAGCTTGGTGCGAGGAGTGAAGAAAGAACTTACATCCTTATTTTCAAACGATTTCACTTGTTCCAGCGTTTAAGTTAATCTTTTCGGAATAACTTCGTCATTTTCGTCATCATGATTGCCAAGAGCTTCAACCATTTTCCGCTTCACTTCAATAGATATAATTTCATCGAAAAATCCAAGAGCAACCGCCTTTTCGGATATATACCATAAATGGTTTTTGATTTTTGACAATAAGGCATTTGAAATATTTAGATCGAAATTTGAAATAGCGTCTTTAATGAATTGTAAATCTTGGCGCGGTGCAGATACAGCGTTAACGCATCCGAACCAATACGAAACATAAATACGCGTCAAGAAAATGCAAATGTTTTGAATGCCTTTCAGTTCGGAGGATGTCATCTTGAATTGTTCGCGAAGCAACAAAATCTTATAGCAGTATGTAACTTTGGACATAAACCTTGCATGAATTGTTGCACCAGGCAACCAAGAAAAATGAGCGAAAGTTGCAACAACTCCTTATAGTCGGCTCGCACTTAATGAGATTTCAACGTCTCAAGGCAAAAGTTCTTGATCGTCTCTATTTCGGCTGTTGTTAAGTTTTTTTGCACTACTTCATCCAATACTCCACTCTTGAAAATATTGATATTCATATTTTTCCAGTTTTAAAGAGAGTGACTTCTGGTGCTGGTGTGTTTCCGAAATTTAACTCAAACACAGCTGTAATAAGCAATTCGTTGATATGATGGGCGACACGGTAGAAAAAATAAATCGCGACCCAATTTACTTTCAAGCAAATATGCTGAGCCTTTTTCAATACCAGTGTTTGTAGATGTTGTGCCAAAAGCCATAATTTGCACCAAATTATCAATCTTCCATTTGCGTAGGAATTTTTCAATGCCTTCAGCAATATTTTCACCACAAGATTCTTCAAGTTTCGCAATGTTATTATGTTAATTACCTTCAAGATATTTATTTATATTTAATTATTAATTATGTACCTTGAATTCATCTATGATCTGTGTCGCTTGTCTACGGCGATATTCCTTTCGCATTGTTTGAAACGATGTTCGGTTAAAGACGAAATCTTCCACTTTTATGTCCTTCAAGTCAAGTTTCATTTCCTGCAACTTCCGCAAGACGGCTGTAATTGTAGCAGATGTTGTTAAATGGATTGCATCGCGATCACTGATGCGGCATTTATCCGTGCTTGCTAACATTGGATCATCAACGAAATGGATATTTTTCCGCGAGATCCCTGGATTCCTTGATGTTGGTCCATCAGAAAATCAACTTCCGGAGCTGAATTGTCCATTTCTACGCCTTCGTATACAATACTTTCTGAGGTATCTGTATCAGACGCAACCTCATCTTTGAGCAACAAGCAATAATTAAAAATAACAATAAAAAAAGACATTATATTGACCAACACATACCTTGAAAATCTTGTGACCCTTCTTGATATTTTCGCTTGCGCTTTTCTGCTTCTTCCAGTAGCTTCGCTTTGCGTTCTTGTTTGCGTTCTTGTTTAAATCCTGGCCTGACATACAACCTGGCCGACCCTTTTCTCTTTGCAACAGAAGGAATTCTTTGTCCTCTTCAATAGTCATCGTTTCAAGTGCATCCGCAGCTGCGATATCAAATATATAACTTTCGATCTTTTCACAGAATTCTATCTCATCGTTTCTATATTTTTTATATTTGCCAAATCTGTTCTTGGACAAATTTTTCCATTCGGCATAAAGTAAATTAAATATTTTCACGCAGTTGAATACGGACATTGTTGGAATATTTGATTGTTGCCAAAATTCAAGAGTAGAATGTATTGTATTTTTTATGCTTGCCTTCACAGGGAGTTTTTGCACTCCGGTTTTATAAGAAAATAATTGAAGAACTTGCTTCATATTAGGCAACTTTGCGCCTTTCAGTTCACTTGCGCATTTTCCCACCAAAAAAATATCATTAACCGATTAGATGAGCTAACTAACTGTTTATTGTTTTATTTTATTTAATTTTTCCTTACTTATTATTCACTGCCCACTTGTTTCTCTTATCACTTTTACTTTAAAACTGCAAAATTTTCACTAATTTAGTATCAAATATTAAAACTTCTTAATAATTAACAACAACGCATTTAATCCGAAGATCGTATTGACACCGTATTTACGCAGTAAAGCAACAGAAGTATCATGTAATGTTCAACAGTTTAATGTGTTTTTTATTCACAAAATGTCATTTCAAAAAACATCAAACACCGTTAGATCACTTTGTCTTGTGGTCGCTAATAGCACAAAAGTTTTAGAAAAGGCAATCAATCGGTAATATAATAAAACTTTGGGCTCAACCCGGAGGTACTCGGAACTAAAAAAAAATTTTTAATATGCATAATTATTGTTATCCCCAACCTCATATTTTTCAGTGCGAAAACTTTTGGATTTAACATTTTTTAATTTTTCTATATACCGCTATGGCCAGTCCAATGTACGTCAGCTGTAAATGAAACAAAGTACTTAGACAATAATTAGTGACGTTGGCATGACGTTTTAAGCGAACAATCTAAGTACTTAGAATTTAATGCATCTTTAATCCAAGTTGTCATAGACAACAAGTCAGGGCCCAAATCGTTCCATCCGTGAACGTACAACTCGTCAATTGAAGAACTTAATGGGATATTACGAAGGTTGTAGCGGCCTTGCAATCGGTATACTGATACGTTCTGCTAAAACTGATTGGATATAATATGTAAATACGTTAATGGAATGGCCAAAGAGTCTGCACAATTGTTTAAAATACTACTCGGAATACCATCTGGTCCAGCCTCAAAAGAGGTTTTTAGGCATTTAAGATATTTCAATACGGTTGAGACATCAAAGGAGGAAATATGAATTGATATACAATGTATTGTAATTGTAATTTTTTTTTTTTTAATTACTACGAACTGTTTATTATTAATATTTGTTAATATTTGTAGAGGCTAAACTTCGTAAATGTTTATAATCAGAGAAATATTACGTAGACATTGTTAACATATTTCGAGCAAGAAAAATTTAATATTTATACATCATTTTTGTAGATTTTTCAACAGCACTGGCTGAATAGAAACAAACGTTGTTTTTCGGTAAAAGCCACTAAACCTCATCAGTATTCATGTGCAAATGCTTTTTCACTACTTGTTAGGTAGCTTCGTTGAACGTCATTACATACTCTATTTACACACAATTACAAAGACAAATAGAATACTGGATGCTAGCTGGGGAATTTTTTTTTTTTTGTTATTATATATTAAACATTACAGGGCTGACAGCGAATTATGTCCTACAATGCCAAATCTCCTGATTTTTTGTTTTACTAAAGAAAATCTTTTTTGGATTGATTTTTAAACTTAAGTATATTTTTGATTAATGTCCTTGCTGTATTTGTATATGTATAATATATTATAAATTCTAGCAAAAGAAATAATGGAGTACTTAATTAATTTGTCTTTAACATGGAGTACCGACTTGTTTTTTATGAAAAAATTTACTGAATTTTCAAAAGTTTTTCAATGGGCGTAATAAATCTTTCGCCTTTAACCTCTATGATGTCGATATGAAGGATTTCCGATGGATATGATGGAATAGGCGTTGGCTGAAGTTCGGGTTTTTCAGGATGACGGTCATATTTTTTTTGAAAAGCAGATTTCGCGAGTATTTGCATATTGTTTAATTAGTTTGGCCATCTTTGGAAAATATTACTTCTCCAAAATTTGTTCTCAGTTTTCTTTTGGGCTTCTATGGGCACGTTTATGTCACGTCTTGAATTATTTTCCATTGAATTTCCTCATGTCAGTTACAACTCTCTGTGTTATTCTTGCTTTAAATTTCGAAAAGTTTTCCTTAAATATTTCCTGCAGTAGGGGAAGATGCAATTCATGTATTCTAATTCCATTTAATATGTTTGGGTTTAAGTTTTCTTTCAATATGTTTGTTGAAACGTCTTTACTTAATTCGGGTACCTGTATGAAATGTCTGTGAAGGCCAGTATGCAGATTCTCGTAGCAGCTAATTTCGATACCCTCAGACAGTAAGAGATGATTTTTGAAAACATGGATTGGTGCTTCACCATGTGGTACAACCTCAGTGCTATCTTCATCAGCGCTATGCTGTGAACTAGATGATGTTAGAGTATTCACTTCAACTGGTAATCTTGAGAGTGCGTTCGCTACTAAGTTGTTCCTTTCTGGCTTATAAACCAACTCATATTTAAGTTCTTCTATTCTCGCTTTCCACCTTTTAAGCTTTGCATTGTTATTTCTGTTGCTGAGTGGTCAGTTAAAATTTTAATTTTCCTACCTCCGCAGAGGTACGTGCTAAGCTTGTCAAAACTCCATACGATGGCTAGCATCTCCTTCTCAATCGTTAATTAACTTTTTTCGTTTGATTAGGAGATCTTGATATAAACGTGATTGGTCTGTTCTTTTCAGAGTGTTGCGTATAGTCTAGGTGTTAATTTGTATTGGCGGGCATGTTTACCTGCGCAACGTAAAAGTGCCGTGTACACTAGGCTTTTGCACTAAGTACATTTAAATTCAAAAACATTTGTTTTTTTTAAAATTCTCAGAGTAATTCTAAGTACAAAAGGGGATCAAAGCAAGTAAGTACAAAACAAAAAACAAACAAAACATTTATTCTCTTTATACGCTCAGAGTATTTGTATTTACTCATTCTTATTCACTATAAGTAGAGTAAAGTAAACATTTTTTTTGCTAATATTCTGTAAGTATTTTGCAAGGTTCTTATTTTACGATGTGGGTATTTTAAGTATTTCCTTGGTTTTTATTTTTAGCATTAGTTTACCAGTTCATTTTATGGAATATACTTAAGTATACTTAAATATAAAATAATAAAATACTTAAGTATTTTAGTAAATAGTTTAAGTACTGCTTGTCTTAACTTAATGTGCTTGGTTCTTATTATGCTTACTTCTTACATCCTTTATTTATTTGGTACAGAAACAGTATTGTGGTGAGTGTGTGTTTTTAAGTGTGAAGTATTTACTAAGCTCTGCAGCCGCTTTTCTTCAGCACCAGAAGTGCCGATTTCATTTTTGAGAAAATAATAGACTTCAATTTGATTGATTGTCAAATTAATTCTAAAGTTTATTAATTTTGTTTCAGCTTATATACTAAAGTTTATTCTAAATTATTACCTATGTCAGCACTATCCCACAAAATCAATTTTGTTTAAAAATCCCAATAAGTTAATGAACTCCGTGAAACTTGCTGACAGTACGCTTATTCATTCAAGGCCAATAAAAGAATGGTTGTTTACTTTATTAAATAGTTCATATTACAACTGCACGACAAACAGCAGTGTACACAAATTTAGCACATAGTGATGTACATACACTACAGTATTTATTGTGTTTGTTTCTTATAATAGAGAAAATAAGAAGGTATAGTAAAGAGAAGGTATAATAAAACAAATACACGAAAAAAAGGGAATGTATTTAAGTATTTGTTTTTTGTACTTTTGCAAAAGCCTAGTGTACACATTTCTGCTCGTTAACTTTAATACGCCATTGCCTTAGCCATTTTTCCAATTTGGATATATACCCTTGTAAGTTGCGGAAAGCTTCTACTGGATTTTCATGGACGCTTAGAAAAGCCGTATCATCCAAATGTTGATGTATGAATGTTATTGCTTAACGGTAAGTCATTTGAGGGTGGTGTTGGCTGAGGTGGTTAGCGCGTTGACTACTAAGCAAACAATGACTTGGGGCCTGGGTTCAAACCCTGGCCAGAGCAAGTCAATTAACATCATTAATTTTTCTAATGTACATTGGTGAGACATTGTTATTAATTGTTGTCGGACTATTTAAGTGATGAAGGCATAGCACTGGTCACTAAAAAACTGTTCCGACAGCGATTGATGCTGTTTCAAACTAATGTACACAACATCGCCCTCCTTCGTCGGTTAGCAGAAACATCGGCGAAGTAAAACAATTAATATAATGCCTGCTAATACAGCTTAACAAAGTTAATGCGTCTACTTAACACCAGATGCGCCTCAACACTGCTAAAAAAATCAACATAACGCGCAAAGCAGAGTTGTAAAAGAGTTAAGCCTTCTAAATTTTCAACCTCTATCTTAGCTGCCCTATCCCTCTCCCTGAGTTCCGGCACAATGCATTGCATACGTAGGGGTCATCCCCTGAGTGCTGGTCCTAATTAAAAAAAAAAAAACGGTAAGTCATAGGCATATATTAAGTACATCAAGGGACCGAAGACGCTGCTTTGGGAAACTCCGGCTTCAATCGACTGCGGCGGGCTTAAAAAATTGCCTTCCCTAATTACAAATTTACGTTCCTTTAAAAAGTTTTTTAAAAGCCTGACGATGTTTGCAGGTAGATTTTGCGTTAATTAGTGTATAAGACCTTCGTGCCATACTTTATTGAAAGCTTGTGAGACATCGTTAAAGAGCGCAGAGCAATATTTCTTTTTTTCAAAAGTGTCTCTAACAACATTTACAAGTCTGTGAGTTTGATCAATATGTTGTCTGCGAAAACCGAATTGATGATCTGGAATGCATCCACTTCTAGTCACTATAGGCATCATCTTGCTCTTATACAGCTTTTCAAATAGTTTTGAAATGTTGGGCAATAAACTAATAGGCCGATAGGATTCTACCTTTGCATGGTCCTTGCCGGTCTTTGGTATCATAGTAATTATCGAAACCTTCCATTCAGTTGGATAGTATTACAGCCGTATAATACCATTAAAAATTAATAGTATGAGGCAATTCTTGAAGCATTTTGTTGCATATTTTGTTGACACCTGGGGCTTTTTTTGTAATGGCCTTTTCAATCTCCACAATGGTAAATCGTAGCGGTATTTCTGGTAAAGAGACGACTGGTGGCAGTTCAACAAATCAGCAGAAATATTTGGAGAAAATACTTTTTCTAAGTGTTAAACAAAAAGAGCACCTCTTGCCCAGTCAGCATTCGAAGGGAGCGTTGCATATAAGTGCCCTTTAAAGACCCCTGGGTGCACGCTACAGCGAATAATCTGTTTGTGGTGTTGCATCGAGTTCTTGAAGTTGTTTTTTATGTTCGTAAAAGTTTTCTGAGCTGTTTGGTACATTCCTTA
Source organism: Lypha dubia (assembly GCA_947311025.1). Taxonomy (NCBI): domain Eukaryota; kingdom Metazoa; phylum Arthropoda; class Insecta; order Diptera; family Tachinidae; genus Lypha; species Lypha dubia. The sequence continues at coordinate 98,977,106 of OX371260.1, read as the reverse complement.
AGTCTTAATTTTATCTGAGGCGATCTGTAACGTTGCCATTCTCGTCGAGGACTCCGTTTTTCAGTCAATAGCTTTTATATATCCACACAAAAATTTGTTGTTAAATCTCACTTATTGATTTGGTTAATTTGAAGGAGCATTAAGAGCATCTTGTTTAACATGTGCTTCAAACAACCTAATAGAATTTTCTATGTCAACAGGTGTTCTCAATGGCATATTTTCCGTGCAATGAGCACTCAAATATTTTATTTTTTTATTTATTAGTATTTCAGCCAGTGTGTCGCTGGGCACACCTTTCACAATTCCAAAGTCGATAACTTCAGGAATTTTTTGTCTATCCGTTGGCCAATATGTTGGCTGACCACTTGAAACAACATTCAAATCCATTTTAGAAATTGGGTAAAACAAAACACGACCATTAGTTCTGATTAAATGTGAACCCCAAAAAGTGTGTTTTCCTTGTAGTCGCCAGCTGCAAGAAAACGGGACCCCAGTGTTTTATTAAAAGCGGTATATTGACTCTCTGAAATTGAAAAGCTGGAAGGAGAATAAACAGATGATATCACAAGCTTTTGATAAAAATTTTCAATACAGATATTTGTTACTTGAAGATATACTTCACGAAGATCATTTAAGAAGTAATGCTTTATTCGTGTTTTATTAGGGTTCGAGAGCCACCACAAGCTCTACCTCGAGGATCCTTTCTGTCGTAGAAATTATAGCCACTAATTCTGAAATAGCTTCGAGAGGTGAAATGAGTTTCTGAGATAAGCATAGCATCGACTTGTTTATCTAGAAGAAAATATACTATTTCATTTTTATGTTGGCAGATACCGTTTGTGCTCCAAAAACAGATTTTTAAGTTCATGGTTTGTTCAATACAGCCTGCAGCAAGGTAGATTGCATTTTCAACATTTCATGCATCATACATACGGTGACCATCCGTCCTTTTTTTAAAAGGACAGTCCTCTTTTTTGACACAACGTCCTTTGAAATTTAACAAAATAAACTGTCCTTTTTTAATTGAATTGTCCTTTATATTTGATGGCTAATGTTCTTCTTTAGTTTCTAAAATTAAAAGTTTTAATTTCTCAAAATACCAAAATTTTAAACTCAATACAATATAAATTTATAACCACCCAAGACAGGAATTGCTTGGCAACGCTGAAAAGTGTATGTTCAATATGTCAAGTTTTCTGTCGGCTTTCAAATGGACTGTGCGGAATTTAAATTGTTTTTATCAAATAACATTGATATAATAAAAAAATACATTCTTCAGAAAAATATCAATAATAGATAATTATCTATTAGGATTATAATTCTTAAACTATTGTTTTTATTTATTGAATTTTTGTATTATTGGCTACATTTAATTTCTTTGTTAATTTTGATTAATTAATTAATTTTTTGTTTTAACGACGTGTGAATTTCTAGGCATAATTAATTTCTGTTTAAAACTTAAAATAAGTACATACATATGTATGTAACTACTTGTACTAGTCACTAATATTATATTGTTTGAATTATATTTTTATTTTATTGATATAAAATATATCTATGTAATTAAGTTAATACCAATAATTTTTATTTAATTTTGAGTGTCCTTTTTTTTTAGTCGAAAAATACGAGTATGGTCACCGTAAGCATACAGGACATGTTGAGATTAAAAGTATTTGCTGTTTGTATTAAGCTTTCGATCAAGGCTTCGTTACGACTAAAATTAGCCCCTGATTCTTCATTTGCTGGTACTTTTTTTTTGCGCCGTATTCTGGTTACTTTTCAAAATATTAGCGTATGAAAATTGACTATTAGGTTTTTGTTGAGCACTAGTCGTGTTAGACTTGAAAACGTTTGAATATTGATTCTGGTTGGTAGACGGTTGAGGTAACTGTGGGTTGATAAAAGTGGTTTTAGGCTGAGCGGGAGTAGCATTAGTTTTTTTGTTGGATGAATTACAAAAAAAACGAATAAAGAGGCCGGCCCCTATTGTTAGCAGTGTGGTTTCCGCCGCAATTGCCACTTTTTTTTTTGCCATGGAATCACCTTTTATTTTGTTACAAGTAGCGGTACTGTGTAACTCACCACATACAACGCAAACGGTAGGCAACTTGCAATAAGTTTTGGTATGGCCAAATTCTTGGCAGTTCATGCATTGGATAGGTCCAGTTTTTTTATGTGGCAGCTTTTGTTTTGTGCAACAAGAACTTTAAATTTTAGATTGGGTGAGATTCATTTTTTTATTGTTAAGTCACCTGGCTGTAGCTCGACTCTAAAAATAGGTTGGGGGATTTTTCCCTATTTTTAATGTTTGAAACATTTTTACTTTGAAGGCACTATTTTCAAGGCCAGACTTTACTTCTTCTGGATCCACACTGGAATCTATGCCTTTTATAACTACTGTTAGGCCTTTAGCACTCTTTAGTTGATATGTATAAAAGTTTTTATTTTTTTATTCAAAGTCTGAAACTATTTTTCGGTAATTATTTGCTTGAGTTACCTGACTTTTTGTTTCGTTGACTTTGGCGCGCTCAATTGGAGTTACATAGAACTCATTTTCTCCAATTAATGAGGTAAGGCTTTTAACCAACAAACTGGAATTGTGTTCTCTTAAGTATATGGGTGGTGGTTTACTCGACCTCTTTGTAGATGTGTCTTCATCGCCTTGTTCAGTTAAGATCGCGAAACGATTTTCGGAATTTTTAATATTTTTTCCATCTCTAGGAAATTTTGCCGATGACGCTATTTGAGCAGATTTGGGACTTCTTCCCCTTTTCAGCACGGTTATGTATCTATCCATACCTGTTAGAATTTTATTATCACTATTTTCACTCACTACATCTATATTTATGTGCACGTTGGTCACCTTGTTATTTATTCTTTGTTTGTACAGCTAAGCTGACAAGTTTGCTAATGGGTGCAATTGTTCTAGTTTCCTGATCACTATATAACATGTTCGGAGAGCATGACCGCGCACGAGTTTTGTGTAAGGTTTAAGTTTGTGTTTAAATTATTTTTTTTGTTGCCCTCATGAACAACCAAGTTTAAATACACATTTCTACTGCTTGTAGGTTTATTGTTGTTGTTGTCAGAAGATGAACTCACTTAGAGTTCTCTTTTCTTTGTGTTCACTATATGAGTTTATGTATGCACGCAAGCAAAAAATAATATAAAACCAGTAAAATAACTGTTTAATCAATGTTTTGTTTTTGTAGTTTTTGGGATTTTAACATTCAGTTGCGACGATTATAAAAACGCGTCTGTACACTACGAGAGTTGAAACTTTTTATGAAAAAAGGCTGGGACATTTTTAAGGCCAAAAGGAAGGCTCAAAAATTCGTATTTTCTATTAGTGGTTGAAAATACTGTCTTTTCATATTACGGTCCTTCACTCTAACTTAATGACATCCGGATATGAGATCTAACGTAGTGAAAATTCCAAATCCCTCAAGCTAGCGAGAGTATTAGTGACAACCGGCATTGGATAAGCACCGGGTATTGTTATGGCGTTCTCTTAAAGTCCACGGCTAGTCTATACTGTTTTTCACCCGCCGAGTTTTCCTTCTTTGGAACGATTCAAAGTGGAGAATTGTAGGGGCTTCGGGAATGCCTAATAATTCCGTCTTTTTATATTTGCGACACTTGTCTTTTTTGGTTCCTCCGTTGTAGTCGGAATTTCAGCTCTAATTTTGTTATCTATAGTTCCGCTGTAGCAGACCGGTCCAAAACGAAAGCCGTATCTTTCCACGATATTACGGAGATAAGGTCTTCAGGTATTTGATCTATATTGTTTACTTGTTTAGACCCTTTAGCTTTTAGTTTTAGTTTAACTCCTGATAATAACTCTAAAATCTGATTTTTCCTATCTATACTGCCTCTAATTCGCGAAGGGTATCATCGCCAATTATACCATCGAATGATGATAGTCCTGGTAAAAATCAATATTGTTGTTAACTCCTACACTTTTAAGAATGGTCCTGTTACTTTAATTGTGATAGTTAATTGTCATGCTGGTGATTGAATTTGGAATTTTGTCTTAATTGGTTTTGAATTATAGCCTAAGTTTTCGCTAATGAAATTTTTATTAGCTCCTGTATCGATAAGAAATTTATAGGGTTATCCGGTTTTAGAGAAATATTCTAGGTATGGTACGCTAGAGAAGCGTCTGTTGTAAAATTTACTTCGTTTGAGTTCCATTTGCTGCTTTCAAAATATTCTTTTTCTGCTTCTTTTGAATCGCCTGTTGTTTCTAAATTAAACAATCTTTGCTGTTTCCGAGGTATATTTGATGACTAATTGGAATGTCCCAGTTTCACATTATGTCTGTTCATATAATTATATAATAATATAATTATAATTTATTATGCGTGACCTAAGAGAGCTGGGCTGAACAGGTCTTGGAGGTGGTTTCTGATTTTTAAATGTTTGGTTGATAGGTCCATAATTATAAATTTTGTTCTGCTCTTGTTAGGTATTTGTCTCAGTGCAGGTCTGGGTTTAAATATTAATCTCTATTTTTCTAATTCAAAGTTCTATTAAAATAAGTTTGCCATTGTCCTTTCTATTTTGTTCAGGTAGAATGATATTTAAGTGGTTTCTAAGGTAAATTTACTAGCAATTTTGGTACGATTAATTTTTTTATAATTTTTCAGTATTTTTATTAAAATAAAAAAAAGTGTTGTACAGGCGGGTTGTGGCTAGTGCAAAAGTATATACAGTCTTAATGAAGACAGCTTTTTCCGGGTGGTTACGGTTTTTTTTTAACCCTTTTGACCTTCAATCAAACTTACTAAACTTAAAATTTTACGAAAATATGGGGATTACAATTTATTAACATGCAGCTTCAATAACAAAAATGTTATAAACATTCAGTTTCAACCAGTTTTTTAACTCAAAGGTTTGCTTCATGCTGATGGTAGACATATAAATTATTAAATATTACTTACACTTTTAGCTGTTATGAACATATTCCAAGGCATAAGCGTTCCTAGTCCATGTATTAAAAATATAAAGTAAACTATCTTTAGTTTGTCTTTGGGTGCTCGAGAGCACACATTAAGCTTTTCCATTGTTTTTTCTAAAAATAAAAAAAATTATGTAGCACCATATTACTTAAAGCACTAATGAAATAATTAATATACTTGTATACACACATATATCGCTACCTTAATATATAAAGACTCATTTTTAAATTGCGTATTTATCATATTTCGATATAGCAAAACAAGTCGCAATTTCAAAAATTACACGTATTAGTCTTTCTATATTAAGGTAAGGATACCTACATACATACAGTTGCTCACAGCTTATTTCAACCACCCTCTTAAAAAAAGAAAAAGTCGATATAACTTTTGAATGAAACAATATATTGGAAAAATTCAAGTAGGATTTAATAAAACACTTTCTTATCTTCAAAACAAATATATTTTTTAATTTAAAACTAACATCTTTATAATCTTAAAACCTAAAAATAAGAAAACGAATGTATTTTTGTAGTCACAGCTTATTTCAACCAGCTTATTGAAAGACCTATTTAATTGACATCACTCATCACGTAACGGTAAATTTCCAATAACTATTGTTTGTAGTTATATTTTCAATTATTTAGATAAGCTTTTAGTGTGATTTTTACAGCTGGTTGATTCGGAGATACATTTTTAAATAATGGGACGACGCACTACAATTGAACAAAGAGAATTAGTTATTCGCCGTTATAAAAATGGCCATTCTCGTCGAAAAATTGCTGAAATGGTTTGTCTAAGTGATTCGACAGTGCAAAGTATTATTTATAGATTCAGGCACGAAAACAGAGTAGGCGATAAGGGCAGAAAAGCCCCAAACAAAATATTTAATGAAGCAGATGAGCGTTACATATTGAGAAAAATAAAAAAAAACCTGAAGCTATCTGCTCCAAAATTAGTTGCAGAAGTTAAAAATTACTCGAACAAAACTTGCAGTGCAGAAACAATTCGCAGTGTCCTAAGAAACCACTACTTTAACGGTAGAGTAGCCCGAAAAAAAACATTTATAAATAAAAAAAAAATCAAGCTGCACGACTAAAATTCGCTAAAGATCACATTACAAACGACTTAAGATTTTGGGAGCATGTGATTTTTGCGGATGAATCAAAATTTAACATCTTCGGCTCTGATGGTCAAACTTACGTATGGCAGAAACCAAATACAGAGCTTTTGATTGATCCGCAAAAAGCACATGCTGCCAATATCTTAAGTCGTTTGTAATGTGATCTTTAGCGCAATATTCTAGAGTATAGAGGCCACACCCGGCTTAGGAGGAGGGATACTCTTTCTATCAGCCGTACACGAGAGACGTAAAAACAACGAAAATCAACCGTTGAAACTAAAAATTTTGTTTAGCATTGGCTAAACATATATGTATCTTTTTAGATTTAAGATTTGAACAACTTATTGATGTTTCAATTAAATTGAAGATTCAATAAATAATAAAATTTATCATAAAAAAAAAAAAAAAACTTCGTGAGTGCTCAGTTGGCCTAAAAGCCCTTCATGTTCACCCATCATTACACTTGCACCGTCGGTACACAAATGATAAGTTGGTACAGATCATTTATATCGGTGCTTTCGTAGACACAAAATGAAAAATATTGGCAATTTAATAATTTTTCTTTAATAGCGGATTCCATATATGCTCATATTTGTAAAATTTGGCGGACAACACTGGGACGTGACAAAGGAAGAGATTCAATTAAGGTAGTTTGGAAATTAAGTTTTCCGAAAGCCTTCAATAAAATATTTTTTACATATTCCCCATCAGTAAAAGGTCTTCCCTTCTTAATTATATCCAAAGTAACCAAATTCGCTAATTCTAATCTATGTTTTTGATCTACTACCCTTTCTCCTTTCCTTCTTTTACCCCGTTTATACGCATTTCTTATTTGCAAATAAATCTATTTGCAAAAACTTAACTCACTGTTTATACCACAGGGTACCCAGAGATGACAAAAAAAAAATTGGACTTCGATCATATTTTATTTATCATAACTCGGCATCGTGAAAAAGAGACATCATTAGTGTGTTTGTTATGAAGATAAACAAAACGAAAAGCAAAAAAAAAGTTCAGTTTTTAGTGGAAAATGCAACATGAAAGCACGCTTAAATTTAATAAAATGTAATAATATTAAGTATTTACGGCATATAATTCGAAAATAAAGTGATAAAACAATTTAGTGTGTGCTTATATACTCAGTATATTAAATTTATATACATACGTACATATATGCTGGAAATTTGCCAAATGGTGGTGGTTTTTAACTTACATACACACATACATACTTGATAAATTCTGATATTTAGCAGATATTATAGTGATAAAATACAAACGATCAGTGAAAACCAACTTAAATTAATTAATTAATAATATTTTTAATGTGAATTAGAGAAATATATGGATATTTAATTAGTTTTGCGATTTATAATTTTAATTTGGATAGAAAGACAGCACAAAGAAAAAAACCAAAACCCGCGATTGTATGAGTGTATACAAACAAGTATGCAAAATCTTCCGTCTCGTGTCATCTCTGGTTACCCTGTGGTTTATACGCTAATAGCATTCAGAAATATTGTTATATTTTTTGTAATGACACGCAGTAAATATATAGTCATCTGGTAGCATCACACATCTTATTTGCAAATAGCTTGTTATTTGCAAATAGTTTTCGAAACATTTTAAGTTACAATAAAAAAGTAATACGGCAACGCTTTCCACTCTTATTTGCAAATAAGAAGTGCGTATAAACGGGGTATTTTTCATACCTCGTTTTTATTTTCTCAAAAAAAAAAAATTTTTTGGAATTTTAAATTTCAATTGCTTTTTTTTTCTCATATTTTTTTTAATTCAATATAATAAGTGTCATAATGATATTTTAATGAGAATTCTCTATTTGTTTGTTTTGTAACATACATACAATACATTGTATGCAGTTAAAAGCATTCTGTAACATAAAATATTTCCATACATTGTATAAAAATAATTAAATAATTCTGAACAATAACACCCGCTAGGCATGTGCATTCGTCGCAGTTTCAGTGAAGACACAGATAACCAGAGATGACAAAAAAAAAAAAAATGGATTTGGATCATATTTTATTTGTCATAAGTAAGCATCGTGAAAAAGAGATAACATTAGTGTGTTTGTTATGAAATTAAACAAAGGGAAAAGCAAAAAAAAGTTCAGTTTTTAGTGGAAAATCCTACATGAAAGCGCGCTTAAATTTAATAAAATGTGATAATATTAAGTATTTACGGCATATAATTCGAAAATAAAGTGATAAAAAATTTAGTGTGTGCTTATATGTACATATTATATTCTGTATATTAAATTTATATACATACGTACATATATGAGGTAAATTTGCCAAATGGTGGTGGTTTTTTACTTACACACATACATACATACATACATACATACGTGATAAAATACGTTTGGGAAAATTAGGAATAAGGTAAGCAAAAATTTGTCTCAGATAAGGCTAAACGAAAGAGAATAAGAATACATGTGAATTCTATATGCAAAAATTTGCTTCCTGATGTTCAGCATTGCTCTAATCCCGCGGTGCCCGCAAGTTCCTTAAGCTATAAACACATTCGCCACAGCAGACTACACGAACACAAGACTACAAATGCTGCTAGCTAACGATGTAGCCGTTTAGCCAGCTTCTTAATTATTTTGGAAACGACAAATACACAGTAAACAGCTGATCCTGAATTGTTGCAACGATTCATTCATGGTATAATAAATAAGGTAGTCTTGTCCCTAAAACAAATACAACGTCACAAAAACAACAGGCATTTTGTTAGTGTAATAACTTGGCTGTTGTCAAAATGTGATGTGTAAACAAAACAAAAATTAAATTAAAAAAAATCAATTGCATAAAATGAAAATAAAAGTTAAAATTATTTACAATACAGGATGTGTCTTTTATTTGGGTGTTGGAACAAGTTTCCTTCCCCCTTTGCAAATTTTTTTTGCAGACACTACATACACGTATTTTAACCGATATTTTTAATTTTAATTAAATATTAAAAATTTTTCACGCTTGTTTTTTCACTTTTTTAAATTTTAATTAAATAAAAAAATATGTCACAATATTTTTATAAAAACATAACAAAGTTTTGACAACAAAAAGTTAATCAGCTGATGTCAATTTTAGCTAATGCGACTACCTTATAATTAATATACCTTGGATTCATTTATGTATATTACAGTGGTGATATTTAGCGCTTTTACTTCTTTAAAGTTTGCAGGGGCGAATTGAATTCGCCACTCACATCACTTTGTACGGATTGGCTTTGACCGAAAAAAAATCATCTCATGGATCTCTTTTGGCTACGGAGATACTGGGTTCAAAACTTATTTTTTAGCGGCCATAACTCCTAGAATATGGAACGGATATAAGCGATGTTTATATCACTCTAAACTTCTGTAAAATACCTTTTATACTAATATTCAAATTTTTTAAAACAATTTACCCATTGCGAGTGAAATTCAATTTTAAAATTTTTTATCTGACTTTTCACTTTTACAGAGAGCTTACCATGCTTTTATTTGGTGTATACTTGAAAGCTGTCACCGATGAAATACGTAAGTTATGCTTCTTTAATGATGAAATTAAGAATTAAATGAGTTATTTAGAGAATTTGAAATGATACCTATGTCGTTTATATTCGTTCTATACTGTAGGACTTATGATCAATAATATATTAAAGTTTTGAACCTGGAAACTGCAGAATCAAAAGAGAGCGCCGAAAAAATTACACAAAAATTTTTAGGTAAAAAAGGGCTATTACCCTGTCAGTTTTTTTTAAAACTTTAACAATGTTGGTATTTTTGACTCAAGTCAATATTCTATATAACAATAAAGCTAACAAAAATTCTTGATGCATATATATTATAACATTTAAATTTTGTAATTTTCTTTTTTATTTTACAATGAAAAGTATTTCTAATCACTAATTTGCTTTACAATTTTGTTATATTGTCAACACTGTTTTGGTTTTGTGGCCATCAGAAATAGAAATTAGTTTAATTCAACTACACGACAAAAGTAGCATGGACAAAAACCTTTTGCCGTGTTGCCTTGCTGTCTTCAATATAATCATTCTCATATGCACACATGTATTTTAATTTTGACAGCTTGTAGTCCGTAGCCTGCTGTGGCGAATGTGTTTACACCTTTATGGAAGAGCAAACACCAATACATTTAAAGAAAAACAAATTTTTATTCAAAATTTTTTGTTGTAAAAACAAATACTTGCAAAGAAAACACAAAAAATATATATTTCATATCATACGTTTAACAAAAACAAAATGTACATTGATGATCGCTGTCGTCAATGTTTACCAGAAAAGCATAAGAAAGTGTTGTTGCTTTGCTCTTGCGAGTATACAGTGAAGAACGATAAAAAAAAACTAATAAGACAAAGTTGTTTGTGTATTTCTCATTGAGGTTGCTGAAAGATGTATGAGTATATTAAAACACACAGCCTATAGGTATAAACACATTCGCCACAGCAGCACAGATACCCAGAGATTACAAAAAAAAAAATCTCTGGTTATCTGTGACAGCAGACTACACGAATACAAGAGCACAAATGCTGCTAGCTACCGTTGTAGCCGTTTAGCAGCTACTTAATTATTTTGGATACGACAGATACACAGTAAACAGCTGATCCTGAATTGTTGCAACGATTCATTTATGTATATTACAGTGGTGCATATTTAGCGCTTTTACTTTTTTAAAATTCGTTGGGGCGAATTGTATACGGCGTATTGAATTCGCCACTCACATTAATTTGTATGGATTCGCTTTGACATAAACAGAAAAAAATTCATCTCATGGATCTCTTTTGGCTCCGGAGTTACGGGTTCAAAACTTATTTTTTATTGGCCATAACTCCTAGAATATGGAACGGATATAAGCGATGTGGATATCAATCTTCTCCAAAATACCTTTATACTGTTATACAAATTTTTTAAAACAACACATTGCGAGTGAAATTCAATTTTAAAATTTTTTTATCTGACTTTTCACGTTTACAGAGAACTTACCATGCTTTTATTTGGTGTATACTTGAAAGCTGTCACCGATGATATACATAAGTTATGCTTCTTTAATAATGATTTTAAGAATTAAATGAGTTACTTAGAGCATTTTGAAATGCCACCTATGTCGTTTATATTCGTTCTATATTGTAGGACTTATGATCAATAATATATTAAAGTTTTGAACCCCGTAACTGCAGAATCAAGAGAGAGCGTCGAAAAAATTACTCAAAAATTTTTAGGTAAAAAATGGCTATTACCCTGTGAGTTTTTTTTAATCTTTAACAATGTTGGTATTTTTGACTCAAGTCAATATTCTATATAACAATAACTGCCTGGTCCACGATGTCGACCGCTATCGCTCGCTTGCTTTTATGACGAGAAACAGCTGATTTGCGCCCCACTAAGAGTTTTCAGCACGACAAGTCGATCGACAATCAAAGCGAGCGATAACGTAAGCATTCTTGTACAAATTTGCGCCCCTCTAAAGGCAGTGCTTCACTATCCTACACAATCGTACGATTCATTCACAGGAAAATCTTGCAAAAATCTGACCGACTTTAAAAAATCTTTTTAAAATGGTGTTGTAGCTGCCACACTATCATACAAATCTGATGCCAAAACATCTGGTTGACAATAAATACTCCTCTGATCGCATGAAAACTATCATTTTATAAAAATTTTTATAAAATTTTACAAATCGCACAACTTGCCAAAAAATCTGTCACACAGTTGCATTTTTAGTCCACACTACCATACATTTTTAGCACTTATGTCATATTTTTTAAATCGCGCGACTGTGTAGGATAGTGCGGCACGGCCTTAAGAAATATTGTACAACAACAACTGTCAAAATCAGTCACTTGCTTTTTGGTTGTCGACTGAGAAATTAATTTGACAAAATATATAAAAAATTGGTTATTTTATAAATAACTAGCTGATCCCGGTGTACTTCGCTACCCCCCTCGTTATAAAATAAAATTAAAAGTATTTATATATCCTATTGTGACGATCGGTTCAGTAGTTAAGACTATATTACGATTTTTAATTTTAATAAAAAGGAGCGTGGTCCCATCCACTTTTCTCCCGGTACGTATTCCAAATTATGCCAATACCATATGTACCAAATATCATCGACGTAGGTAAAAAAATGCCCAAAATATGGCGATTTAAATTTTTGGGTTATATGGGTGGTGCCACGCCTTTTTGTCCAATCCCGCCCATATTTGCAGCAGCACTAAAAAAATGCACACCAAACCGACGTACCAAATTTTGTTCAAATACCGTTATCAGGAGCAGAAATAATAGATTTTTAATTTGTGGTTTGTATGAGAGGTACCACACCCCTTTGTCCAATCCCGTTCATATTTGCAGCAGCACTTAAAAAATGCACACCAAACCGACGTACCAAATTTTGTTCAAATACCGTTATCAGGAGCAGAAATAATAGATTTTTAATTTGTGGTTTGTATGAGAGGTACCACGCCCCTTTGTCAAATTCCTCCCATATTTGCAGCAGCACTAAAAAAATGCATACCAAACCGGCTTACCAAATTTTGTTCAAATACCGTTATCAGGAGCAGAAATAATAGATTTTTAATTTGTGGTTTGTATGAGACGTACCACGCCCCTTTGTCCAATCCCGCCCATATTTGCAGCAGCACTTAAGAAATTTACACCAAACCGACATACCAAATTTTGTTTAAATACCGTTATCAGGAGCAGAAATGATAGATTTTTAATTTGTGGTTTGTATGAGAGGTACCACGCCCCTTTGTCCAATCCCGCCCATATTTGCAGCAGCACTTAAGAAATTTACACCAAACCGACATACCAAATTTTGTTCAAATACCGTTATCAGGAGCAGAAATAATAGATTTTTAATTTGTGGTTTGTATGAGAGGTACCACGCCCCTTTGTCCAATCCCACCCATATTTGCAGCAGCACTTAAAAAATGCACACCAAACCGACGTACCAAATTTTGTTCAAATATTGTTATCAGGAGCAGAAATAATAGATTTTTAATTTGTGGTTTGTATGAGAGGTACCTCGCCCCTTTGTCCAATCCCGCCCAAATTTGCAGCAGCACTTAAGAAATTTACACCAAACCGACATACCAAATTTTGTTCAAATACCGTTATCAGGAGCAGAAATAATAGATTTTTAATTTGTGGTTTGTATGAGACGTGCCACGCCCCTTTGTCCAATCCCACCCATATTTGCAGCAGCACTTAAAAAATGCACACCAAACCGACGTACCAAATTTTGTTCAAATATTGTTATCAGGAGCAGAAATAATAGATTTTTAATTTGTGGTTTGTATGAGAGGTACCTCGCCCCTTTGTCCAATCCCGCCAATATTTGCAGCAGCACTTAAGAAATTTACACCAAACCGACATACCAAATTTTGTTCAAATACCGTTATCAGAGCAGAAATAAAAGATTTTTAATTTGTGGTTTGTATGAGAGGTACCACGCCCCTTTGTCCAATCCCACCCATATTTGCAGCAGCACTTAAAAAATGCACACCAAACCGACGTACCAAATTTTGTTCAAATATTGTTATCAGGAGCAGAAATAATAGATTTTTAATTTGTGGTTTGTATGAGAGGTACCTCGCCCCTTTGTCCAATCCCGCCCATATTTGCAGCAGCACTTAAGAAATTTACACCAAACCGACATACCAAATTTTGTTCAAATACCGTTATCAGGAGCAGAAATAATAGATTTTTAATTTGTGGTTTGTATGAGACGTACCACGCCCCTTTGTCCAATCCCACCCATATTTGCAGCAGCACTTAAAAAATGCACACCAAACCGACGTACCAAATTTGCAGCAGCACTTAAAAAATGCACACCAAACCGACGTACCAAATTTTGTTCAAATACCGTTATCAGGAGCAGAAATAATAGATTTTTAATTTGTGGTTTGTATGAGAGGTACCACGCCCCTTTGTCCAATCCCACCCATATTTGCAGCAGCACTTAAGAAATTTACACCAAACCGACATACCAAATTTTGTTTAAATACCGTTATCAGGAGCAGAAATAATAGATTTTTAATTTGTGGTTTGTATGAGAGGTACCACGCCCCTTTGTCCAATCCCGCCCATATTTGCAGCAGCACTTAAGAAATTTACACCAAACCGACATACCAAATTTTGTTCAAATACCGTTATCAGGAGCAGAAATAATAGATTTTTAATTTGTGGTTTGTATGAGAGGTACCACGCCCCTTTGTCCAATCCCGCCCATATTTGCAGCAGCACTTAAAAAATGCACACCAAACCGACGTACCAAATTTTGTTCAAATATTGTTATCAGGAGCAGAAATAATAGATTTTTAATTTGTGGTTTGTATGAGAGGTACCTCGCCCCTTTGTCCAATCCCGCCAATATTTGCAGCAGCACTTAAGAAATTTACACCAAACCGACATACCAAATTTTGTTCAAATACCGTTATCAGAGCAGAAATAAAAGATTTTTAATTTGTGGTTTGTATGAGAGGTACCACGCCCCTTTGTCCAATCCCACCCATATTTGCAGCAGCACTTAAAAAATGCACACCAAACCGACGTACCAAATAAACAAAACGAAAAGCAAAAAAAAAGTTCAGTTTTTAGTGGAAAATGCAACATGAAAGCACGCTTAAATTTAATAAAATGTAATAATATTAAGTATTTACGGCATATAATTCGAAAATAAAGTGATAAAACAATTTAGTGTGTGCTTATATACTCAGTATATTAAATTTATATACATACGTACATATATGCTGGAAATTTGCCAAATGGTGGTGGTTTTTAACTTACATACACACATACATACTTGATAAATTCTGATATTTAGCAGATATTATAGTGATAAAATACAAACGATCAGTGAAAACCAACTTAAATTAATTAATTAATAATATTTTTAATGTGAATTAGAGAAATATATGGATATTTAATTAGTTTTGCGATTTATAATTTTAATTTGGATAGAAAGACAGCACAAAGAAAAAAACCAAAACCCGCGATTGTATGAGTGTATACAAACAAGTATGCAAAATCTTCCGTCTCGTGTCATCTCTGGTTACCCTGTGGTTTATACGCTAATAGCATTCAGAAATATTGTTATATTTTTTGTAATGACACGCAGTAAATATATAGTCATCTGGTAGCATCACACATCTTATTTGCAAATAGCTTGTTATTTGCAAATAGTTTTCGAAACATTTTAAGTTACAATAAAAAAGTAATACGGCAACGCTTTCCACTCTTATTTGCAAATAAGAAGTGCGTATAAACGGGGTATTTTTCATACCTCGTTTTTATTTTCTCAAAAAAAAAAAATTTTTTGGAATTTTAAATTTCAATTGCTTTTTTTTTCTCATATTTTTTTTAATTCAATATGATAAGTGTCATAATGATATTTTAATGAGAATTCTCTATTTGTTTGTTTTGTAACATACATACAATACATTGTATGCAGTTAAAAGCATTCTGTAACATAAAATATTTCCATACATTGTATAAAAATAATTAAATAATTCTGAACAATAACACCCGCTAGGCATGTGCATTCGTCGCAGTTTCAGTGAAGACACAGATAACCAGAGATGACAAAAAAAAAAAAATGGATTTGGATCATATTTTATTTGTCATAAGTAAGCATCGTGAAAAAGAGATAACATTAGTGTGTTTGTTATGAAATTAAACAAAGGGAAAAGCAAAAAAAAGTTCAGTTTTTAGTGGAAAATCCTACATGAAAGCGCGCTTAAATTTAATAAAATGTGATAATATTAAGTATTTACGGCATATAATTCGAAAATAAAGTGATAAAAAATTTAGTGTGTGCTTATATGTACATATTATATTCTGTATATTAAATTTATATACATACGTACATATATGAGGTAAATTTGCCAAATGGTGGTGGTTTTTTACTTACACACATACATACATACATACATACATACGTGATAAAATACGTTTGGGAAAATTAGGAATAAGGTAAGCAAAAATTTGTCTCAGATAAGGCTAAACGAAAGAGAATAAGAATACATGTGAATTCTATATGCAAAAATTTGCTTCCTGATGTTCAGCATTGCTCTAATCCCGCGGTGCCCGCAAGTTCCTTAAGCTATAAACACATTCGCCACAGCAGACTACACGAACACAAGACTACAAATGCTGCTAGCTAACGATGTAGCCGTTTAGCCAGCTACTTAATTATTTTGGAAACGACAAATACACAGTAAACAGCTGATCCTGAATTGTTGCAACGATTCATTCATGGTATAATAAATAAGGTAGTCTTGTCCCTAAAACAAATACAACGTCACAAAAACAACAGGCATTTTGTTAGTGTAATAACTTGGCTGTTGTCAAAATGTGATGTGTAAACAAAACAAAAATTAAATAAAAAAAAATCAATTGCATAAAATGAAAATAAAAGTTAAAATTATTTACAATACAGGATGTGTCTTTTATTTGGGTGTTGGAACAAGTTTCCTTCCCCCTTTGCAAATTTTTTTTGCAGACACTACATACACGTATTTTAACCGATATTTTTAATTTTAATTAAATATTAAAAATTTTTCACGCTTGTTTTTTCACTTTTTTAAATTTTAATTAAATAAAAAAATATGTCACAATATTTTTATAAAAACATAACAAAGTTTTGACAACAAAAAGTTAATCAGCTGATGTCAATTTTAGCTAATGCGACTACCTTATAATTAATATACCTTGGATTCATTTATGTATATTACAGTGGTGATATTTAGCGCTTTTACTTCTTTAAAGTTTGCAGGGGCGAATTGAATTCGCCACTCACATCACTTTGTACGGATTGGCTTTGACCGAAAAAAAATCATCTCATGGATCTCTTTTGGCTACGGAGATACTGGGTTCAAAACTTATTTTTTAGCGGCCATAACTCCTAGAATATGGAACGGATATAAGCGATGTTTATATCACTCTAAACTTCTGTAAAATACCTTTTATACTAATATTCAAATTTTTTAAAACAATTTACCCATTGAAATTCAATTTTAAAATTTTTTATCTGACTTTTCACTTTTACAGAGAGCTTACCATGCTTTTATTTGGTGTATACTTGAAAGCTGTCACCGATGAAATACGTAAGTTATGCTTCTTTAATGATGAAATTAAGAATTAAATGAGTTATTTAGAGAATTTGAAATGATACCTATGTCGTTTATATTCGTTCTATACTGTAGGACTTATGATCAATAATATATTAAAGTTTTGAACCTGGAAACTGCAGAATCAAAAGAGAGCGCCGAAAAAATTACACAAAAATTTTTAGGTAAAAAAGGGCTATTACCCTGTCAGTTTTTTTTAAAACTTTAACAATGTTGGTATTTTTGACTCAAGTCAATATTCTATATAACAATAAAGCTAACAAAAATTCTTGATGCATATATATTATAACATTTAAATTTTGTAATTTTCTTTTTTATTTTACAATGAAAAGTATTTCTAATCACTAATTTGCTTTACAAATTTTGTTATATTGTCAACACTGTTTTGGTTTTGTGGCCATCAGAAATAGAAATTAGTTTAATTCAACTACACGACAAAAGTAGCATGGACAAAAACCTTTTGCCGTGTTGCCTTGCTGTCTTCAATATAATCATTCTCATATGCACACATGTATTTTAATTTTGACAGCTTGTAGTCCGTAGCCTGCTGTGGCGAATGTGTTTACACCTTTATGGAAGAGCAAACACCAATACATTTAAAGAAAAACAAATTTTTATTCAAAATTTTTTGTTGTAAAAACAAATACTTGCAAAGAAAACACAAAAAATATATATTTCATATCATACGTTTAACAAAAACAAAATGTACATTGATGATCGCTGTCGTCAATGTTTACCAGAAAAGCATAAGAAAGTGTTGTTGCTTTGCTCTTGCGAGTATACAGTGAAGAACGATAAAAAAAAACTAATAAGACAAAGTTGTTTGTGTATTTCTCATTGAGGTTGCTGAAAGATGTATGAGTATATTAAAACACACAGCCTATAGGTATAAACACATTCGCCACAGCAGCACAGATACCCAGAGATTACAAAAAAAAAATCTCTGGTTATCTGTGACAGCAGACTACACGAATACAAGAGCACAAATGCTGCTAGCTACCGTTGTAGCCGTTTAGCAGCTACTTAATTATTTTGGATACGACAGATACACAGTAAACAGCTGATCCTGAATTGTTGCAACGATTCATTTATGTATATTACAGTGGTGCATATTTAGCGCTTTTACTTTTTTAAAATTCGTTGGGGCGAATTGTATACGGCGTATTGAATTCGCCACTCACATTAATTTGTATGGATTCGCTTTGACATAAACAGAAAAAAATTCATCTCATGGATCTCTTTTGGCTCCGGAGTTACGGGTTCAAAACTTATTTTTTATTGGCCATAACTCCTAGAATATGGAACGGATATAAGCGATGTGGATATCAATCTTCTCCAAAATACCTTTATACTGTTATACAAATTTTTTAAAACAACACATTGCGAGTGAAATTCAATTTTAAAATTTTTTTATCTGACTTTTCACGTTTACAGAGAACTTACCATGCTTTTATTTGGTGTATACTTGAAAGCTGTCACCGATGATATACATAAGTTATGCTTCTTTAATAATGATTTTAAGAATTAAATGAGTTACTTAGAGCATTTTGAAATGCCACCTATGTCGTTTATATTCGTTCTATATTGTAGGACTTATGATCAATAATATATTAAAGTTTTGAACCCCGTAACTGCAGAATCAAGAGAGAGCGTCGAAAAAATTACTCAAAAATTTTTAGGTAAAAAATGGCTATTACCCTGTGAGTTTTTTTTAATCTTTAACAATGTTGGTATTTTTGACTCAAGTCAATATTCTATATAACAATAACTGCCTGGTCCACGATGTCGACCGCTATCGCTCGCTTGCTTTTATGACGAGAAACAGCTGATTTGCGCCCCACTAAGAGTTTTCAGCACGACAAGTCGATCGACAATCAAAGCGAGCGATAACGTAAGCATTCTTGTACAAATTTGCGCCCCTCTAAAGGCAGTGCTTCACTATCCTACACAATCGTACGATTCATTCACAGGAAAATCTTGCAAAAATCTGACCGACTTTAAAAAATCTTTTTAAAATGGTGTTGTAGCTGCCACACTATCATACAAATCTGATGCCAAAACATCTGGTTGACAATAAATACTCCTCTGATCGCATGAAAACTATCATTTTATAAAAATTTTTATAAAATTTTACAAATCGCACAACTTGCCAAAAAATCTGTCACACAGTTGCATTTTTAGTCCACACTACCATACATTTTTAGCACTTATGTCATATTTTTTAAATCGCGCGACTGTGTAGGATAGTGCGGCACGGCCTTAAGAAATATTGTACAACAACAACTGTCAAAATCAGTCACTTGCTTTTTGGTTGTCGACTGAGAAATTAATTTGACAAAATATATAAAAAATTGGTTATTTTATAAATAACTAGCTGATCCCGGTGTACTTCGCTACCCCCCTCGTTATAAAATAAAATTAAAAGTATTTATATATCCTATTGTGACGATCGGTTCAGTAGTTAAGACTATATTACGATTTTTAATTTTAATAAAAAGGAGCGTGGTCCCATCCACTTTTCTCCCGGTACGTATTCCAAATTATGCCAATACCATATGTACCAAATATCATCGACGTAGGTAAAAGAATGCCCAAAATATGGCGATTTAAATTTTTGGGTTATATGGGTGGTGCCACGCCTTTTTGTCCAATCCCGCCCATATTTGCAGCAGCACTAAAAAAATGCACACCAAACCGACGTACCAAATTTTGTTCAAATACCGTTATCAGGAGCAGAAATAATAGATTTTTAATTTGTGGTTTGTATGAGAGGTACCACACCCCTTTGTCCAATCCCGTTCATATTTGCAGCAGCACTTAAAAAATGCACACCAAACCGACGTACCAAATTTTGTTCAAATACCGTTATCAGGAGCAGAAATAATAGATTTTTAATTTGTGGTTTGTATGAGAGGTACCACGCCCCTTTGTCAAATTCCTCCCATATTTGCAGCAGCACTAAAAAAATGCATACCAAACCGGCTTACCAAATTTTGTTCAAATACCGTTATCAGGAGCAGAAATAATAGATTTTTAATTTGTGGTTTGTATGAGACGTACCACGCCCCTTTGTCCAATCCCGCCCATATTTGCAGCAGCACTTAAGAAATTTACACCAAACCGACATACCAAATTTTGTTTAAATACCGTTATCAGGAGCAGAAATGATAGATTTTTAATTTGTGGTTTGTATGAGAGGTACCACGCCCCTTTGTCCAATCCCGCCCATATTTGCAGCAGCACTTAAGAAATTTACACCAAACCGACATACCAAATTTTGTTCAAATACCGTTATCAGGAGCAGAAATAATAGATTTTTAATTTGTGGTTTGTATGAGAGGTACCACACCCCTTTGTCCAATCCCGTTCATATTTGCAGCAGCACTTAAAAAATGCACACCAAACCGACGTACCAAATTTTGTTCAAATACCGTTATCAGGAGCAGAAATAATAGATTTTTAATTTGTGGTTTGTATGAGAGGTACCACGCCCCTTTGTCAAATTCCTCCCATATTTGCAGCAGCACTAAAAAAATGCATACCAAACCGGCTTACCAAATTTTGTTCAAATACCGTTATCAGGAGCAGAAATAATAGATTTTTAATTTGTGGTTTGTATGAGACGTACCACGCCCCTTTGTCCAATCCCGCCCATATTTGCAGCAGCACTTAAGAAATTTACACCAAACCGACATACCAAATTTTGTTTAAATACCGTTATCAGGAGCAGAAATGATAGATTTTTAATTTGTGGTTTGTATGAGAGGTACCACGCCCCTTTGTCCAATCCCGCGCATATTTGCAGCAGCACTTAAGAAATTTACACCAAACCGACATACCAAATTTTGTTCAAATACCGTTATCAGGAGCAGAAATAATAGATTTTTAATTTGTGGTTTGTATGAGAGGTACCACGCCCCTTTGTCCAATCCCACCCATATTTGCAGCAGCACTTAAAAAATGCACACCAAACCGACGTACCAAATTTTGTTCAAATATTGTTATCAGGAGCAGAAATAATAGATTTTTAATTTGTGGTTTGTATGAGAGGTACCTCGCCCCTTTGTCCAATCCCGCCCAAATTTGCAGCAGCACTTAAGAAATTTACACCAAACCGACATACCAAATTTTGTTCAAATACCGTTATCAGGAGCAGAAATAATAGATTTTTAATTTGTGGTTTGTATGAGACGTGCCACGCCCCTTTGTCCAATCCCACCCATATTTGCAGCAGCACTTAAAAAATGCACACCAAACTGACGTACCAAATTTTGTTCAAATATTGTTATCAGGAGCAGAAATAATAGATTTTTAATTTGTGGTTTGTATGAGAGGTACCTCGCCCCTTTGTCCAATCCCGCCAATATTTGCAGCAGCACTTAAGAAATTTACACCAAACCGACATACCAAATTTTGTTCAAATACCGTTATCAGAGCAGAAATAAAAGATTTTTAATTTGTGGTTTGTATGAGAGGTACCACGCCCCTTTGTCCAATCCCACCCATATTTGCAGCAGCACTTAAAAAATGCACACCAAACCGACGTACCAAATTTTGTTCAAATATTGTTATCAGGAGCAGAAATAATAGATTTTTAATTTGTGGTTTGTATGAGAGGTACCTCGCCCCTTTGTCCAATCCCGCCCATATTTGCAGCAGCACTTAAGAAATTTACACCAAACCGACATACCAAATTTTGTTCAAATACCGTTATCAGGAGCAGAAATAATAGATTTTTAATTTGTGGTTTGTATGAGACGTACCACGCCCCTTTGTCCAATCCCACCCATATTTGCAGCAGCACTTAAAAAATGCACACCAAACCGACGTACCAAATTTGCAGCAGCACTTAAAAAATGCACACCAAACCGACGTACCAAATTTTGTTCAAATACCGTTATCAGGAGCAGAAATAATAGATTTTTAATTTGTGGTTTGTATGAGAGGTACCACGCCCCTTTGTCCAATCCCACCCATATTTGCAGCAGCACTTAAGAAATTTACACCAAACCGACATACCAAATTTTGTTTAAATACCGTTATCAGGAGCAGAAATAATAGATTTTTAATTTGTGGTTTGTATGAGAGGTACCACGCCCCTTTGTCCAATCCCGCCCATATTTGCAGCAGCACTTAAGAAATTTACACCAAACCGACATACCAAATTTTGTTCAAATACCGTTATCAGGAGCAGAAATAATAGATTTTTAATTTGTGGTTTGTATGAGAGGTACCACGCCCCTTTGTCCAATCCCGCCCATATTTGCAGCAGCACTTAAGAAATTTACACCAAACCGACATACCAAATTTTGTTCAAATACCGTTATCAGGAGCAGAAATAATAGATTTTTAATTTGTGGTTTGTATGAGAGGTACCACGCCCCTTTGTCCAATCCCACCCATATTTGCAGCAGCACTTAAAAAATGCACACCAAACCGACGTACCAAATTTTGTTCAAATATTGTTATCAGGAGCAGAAATAATAGATTTTTAATTTGTGGTTTTTATGAGAGGTACCTCGCCCCTTTGTCCAATCCCGCCCAAATTTGCAGCAGCACTTAAGAAATTTACACCAAACCGACATACCAAATTTTGTTCAAATACCGTTATCAGGAGCAGAAATAATAGATTTTTAATTTGTGGTTTGTATGAGACGTGCCACGCCCCTTTGTCCAATCCCACCCATATTTGCAGCAGCACTTAAAAAATGCACACCAAACCGACGTACCAAATTTTGTTCAAATATTGTTATCAGGAGCAGAAATAATAGATTTTTAATTTGTGGTTTGTATGAGAGGTACCTCGCCCCTTTGTCCAATCCCGCCCATATTTGCAGCAGCACTTAAGAAATTTACACCAAACCGACATACCAAATTTTGTTCAAGTACCGTTATCAGGAGCAGAAATAATAGATTTTTAATTTGTGGTTTGTATGAGAGGTACCACGCCCCTTTGTCCAATCCCACCCATATTTGCAGCAGCACTTAAAAAATGCACACCAAACCGACGTACCAAATTTTGTTCAAATATTGTTATCAGGAGCAGAAATAATAGATTTTTAATTTGTGGTTTTTATGAGAGGTACCTCGCCCCTTTGTCCAATCCCGCCCAAATTTGCAGCAGCACTTAAGAAATTTACACCAAACCGACATACCAAATTTTGTTCAAATACCGTTATCAGGAGCAGAAATAATAGATTTTTAATTTGTGGTTTGTATGAGACGTGCCACGCCCCTTTGTCCAATCCCACCCATATTTGCAGCAGCACTTAAAAAATGCACACCAAACCGACGTACCAAATTTTGTTCAAATATTGTTATCAGGAGCAGAAATAATAGATTTTTAATTTGTGGTTTTTATGAGAGGTACCTCGCCCCTTTGTCCAATCCCGCCCAAATTTGCAGCAGCACTTAAGAAATTTACACCAAACCGACATACCAAATTTTGTTCAAGTACCGTTATCAGGAGCAGAAATAATAGATTTTTAATTTGTGGTTTGTATGAGACGTACCACGCCCCTTTGTCCAATCCCACCCATATTTGCAGCAGCACTTAAAAAATGCACACCAAACCGACGTACCAAATTTGCAGCAGCACTTAAAAAATGCACACCAAACCGACGTACCAAATTTTGTTCAAATACCGTTATCAGGAACAGAAATAATAGATTTTTAATTTGTGGTTTGTATGAGAGGTACCACGCCCCTTTGTCCAATCCCGCCCATATTTGCAGCAGCACTTAAGAAATTTACACCAAACCGACATACCAAATTTTGTTCAAATACCGTTATCAGGAGCAGAAATAATAGATTTTTAATTTGTGGTTTGTATGAGAGGTACCACGCCCCTTTGTCCAATCCCGCCCATATTTGCAGCAGCACTTAAGAAATTTACACCAAACCGACATACCAAATTTTGTTCAAATACCGTTATCAGGAGCAGAAATAATAGATTTTTAATTTGTGGTTTGTATGAGAGGTACCACGCCCCTTTGTCCAATCCCGCCCAAAAGTATCCTATAGCCTATTCCTGGCTCTAAACTACCTCCCTGCCAATTTTCAGCTAAATTATTTCAGCCGTTCTTGAGTTATAAGCGAAGTAACTAACACGACTTTCTTTTATATACATATATAGATTTTAGAAATTTCATGATGGAAAATTGATATGTAGGTATTCATGTATATAAATATGTATTTTGATAAAAATATTCTTGTACAACTAATAATTATTTATTACCAACAACATTTTTCAGCCTTAAGAAGGCAAATCTGAAGCAGATGCAGGTTATAGTTGAATTTGTAAAATATACACAATATCAAAAAATTATTATGCTATAAGTTATTTTTCACAAAATTGATTTATTGAAAACATATGTTTTGTGTTTACATTTGAAGCAAGGCATATTCAAGAGGTGAGCTGACTAGTGTAAAGAGATAATAAGTATTTTTTGTTAAATGTTTCTTTATTTGAATATTATTTTAGTTCTGGACAGCCGCTTGTGCGACTGTCCAGTTTGGTGCACAATTATGAACTTAATTATTATTTCTTAATCAATCTAAATAATGCTACAATATTCTATGTCTTAAAACTAACCCATACACAAAGTATGTGTGGGAATATGCATGATCAGCATAATACATTCTGATCATACAATTGGAATGTGGACAATAACAAAAGTGTTATGTTTCACTTGCTGCATGCAGACGGCATGCAGTAGTGGTTAGTCAAACACACTACACTAGCACTGCTGACTCAGATAGCTTTAGATCAAATTTGCATACTAACTGATACAGTTTTACAGCATACACAAATAATTGTTACAGTTTGTAAAGCATTTTTAAGAAATTGTTAAATTTATTTGACTGTTTCAATAAAAAAGCGATAATTTTATACCTACAATATACTAGTTGTTTTTTGTTTGTTGTACTTGTTATCGAAGTGTGCATACCTGGTAGTTGTGCCACGTTCAAATGGCCATATTTATGGCTCAACTAACATGGAATATTTGATGTGGCAATATAGTCATTTGACAATGATTACGTTAAACACGTAAAGCCAGACGACCGACAAGTCGATATTTAGTGGGGCGCTTAAGCGATCGATAGTGAGTGACTTGCTGTCGCTCGCTTAAGTTGTCGATCGACATCGTGGACCAGGCAGTAAAGCTAATAAAATTTCTTGATGCATACTTATTATAACATTTAAATTTTGTAATTTTCTTTTTTATTATACAATAAAAAATATTTCTAGTCACTAATTTGCTTTACATATTTTGTTATATTGTCAACACTGTTGTGGTTTTGTAGCCATCAGAAATAGAAATTAGTTTAATTTGACTACACGACAAAAGTAGCATGGACAAAAACCTTTTGCCGTGTTGCCTTGCTGTCATCAATGTAATCATTCTCATATGCACACATGTATTCTAATTTTGACAGATGGTAGTCGGTACCCTGCTGTGGCGAATGTGTTTATACCTTATACGAGTAGCTAGGAGTATTACAAAAACAAATGAGCATGAAGAGCATAGGGCCTGGGCACCAATGCTCTAATCCAACAAATATGGAATTTGCTGATTCTCCATTAAGGGCTAACTATAATGTGCTTAAGCTAGCTTAAGCAAATGTGCGAATACACACAACCAAATGTTGACAACTATAATGTACTTAAGAACTTTTCGTCAAGTTTCGTCAAATTTCATTTGCTTAACTCGCAGTCTACATTAGCTTATTATTTGTTATAACATTAACATAGCGCCAGCAGAATAACAGTACTAAATTTGCTCATTTTTTTCTATGTGGGGAATATTAGTAAATGTTCATGTGCTGTTTTACCACAATTTTAAGGTGGAGTGGCAGAAACAGCAAATAGCTTTTGTTTGTTGTCTCAATTTTCATATTGGAAAATGACATTTGATGGTTGAACATGGTTGTACGAACAAATGTTCTGACAACGCTGTTTGACCATAAACAAAACATGAACAACAGTGGTCTACATTAGCTAAAATAATGTGGGAACAACCATTTGTTCATTGGCTGAACAAATCGATGGCTAATGTAGACTGCGAGTAAGCAAAAATCGAAACCAATCGTACGTTGCTTAAGCAAACAGCTGCTTATACGTTTATTTATTGAAAATAGTTGAAACTGTTGCATTTGTTGGTACTTTTTTATTTGTGAATGTTTTCATTTCATTTCTAACATAACAAAAATTTAAATAAATTGTTTGTTTATGGTTTTAGATTAATTAGACGTAGACTTAAAATCATTTTTTGGAAAAATAAAAAGAAAATAGTTTTTGAATAGTACATATATTTGCAACTCAGCGAAGAAGATCTTCAAGTCAAATAAGTACAATATAGCCACACAAAAGTCGTCAATAATTTCCTTAAGCATTTGACATGCTTTTCGTTGATTTCTGACAGTAGCTTAAGCAGATTATAGTTAGCCCTTTACATAAGCGATTAAGAGAAGTCTCACAACCATCGTTAGCTGATAATACACCCAAATCTGGTCGTTTTTCTAATATTCATTCTGCTCGTCTATCAAATATTGAATCTCCTTTCAAATTCATTCAAATGATAGATCGTAGGTTTGATAAATTAACCGAGCAACTGCAATCCGCAATAAAAAATATGTTTCATTAGTATGAGGAACGTCTTCCGAATGAAATAAATAAGAAGTTTGATATTGCCAAAAGAGAATTGGATAACTTAGAAGAAAGTGTGGTTTTTTTAGAAACCAGTATTAATGATATCAGGAATACCAGAAGAACTAAAAGAAAACCTTTGTGGTATATTTTACAAAATTTGCGAAAATGTCAACATCCGCCCTCCTGAGTTAGAACCAAGCGAAACTTCCGAGAAGACAAAAATGTTGATAATATAAAGCCCAAGTCAGACCCCGCGATTGTTGTCAATGAACTGGTGACTGTTTGTGTTAACAAGTTGCGAAATGTTCATGTAGGAGGGTTGATCAGGTCTGACTCATAACACTACAAAATCAAATTAAAAACTAGAATGTCTGGGCATAAATCGGATCAGCGTTCACGAACAAACAACAGGTTGCAAAAAACAGCTTTAGCGACCCATTCTGCACTCAACAATCACACTCCTGATTTCGAGAGAACAAAGATTTTACAGATCGAGAACAATTACAGACGTCGATATATGCTGGAAATGCTACATATTATAAACATTCCAGCAGAAAAGAGAATAAACTACAAAGCTGATACAGAAAATTGCGCTCAGATATATAGGCACTTAATCAACAAGATAAAAACATAAGCAATCAATATGAACATACAGTGCTTTATTATGCTTTCTTTTTAGTGTTATTTTTGACGATCACTCAAACACATGGACGTTAAAATATTGGTTTAAGTGTGTGTGAATTACTCAATGTAAGCTCTGTTGTTGTTACAGTACTGTTAATGTTAATGTTAGTTAATACATTTTTGATTGCTTTCTTTGTTATTCTGATTTGTTTACAAAATATTGATGTACATATATACATATACGAGGGCGGTTCGGAAACTTCTTAGCCTAGCACAAAAAGCGCGGTATAAACAGAAAAAAGTTAAATATTTTGGAAACTTCCATCTCTGCTATGAACACATGTCAAATTTTGTTTCGATCTGGCAACTCCGTCATATAGAAACAGGTGTTCACAAAAGACGCATCCGCGATTTTTTTACAATGGAAAAATTATAAATGCGTGGTGTCATTAACCCTAGAATGGTAAACATATTTTTTAGCTCTTTAATGGTAAACATCGCCTGTGAGGCGGCTTTTATAAAAAACACATATTTTATTTAAAAATAAACAAAATTTTATTAAAACAAAAACAAAAACATATTTATTCAATGTTTAGTAACAAAAATAAACAAACACCAGTTCATTTAATAAATATCTTAAACCTATGCCGTACTTTTTTTGTTCACATATTTTAATCTCTAATTCCAAGAGATCGTTTAAAAAAAATAAAAAATAAATAAAAAAAGCTCCATTCGAGATAAGAAAACCTATTGTATCTTATTGTCCTGAGATCAAATTAGCATTTAAAAAAATAATATAAAGATTTTAAGGGGAAAAACACTGTCCACACCAAAATGATTTTTGTAGTTTTTCAAACTATTTTTTGCGACACATTGCCAACAGTTTGGCGATATAATACTATGTTCACACTTATGTGTTTAACGTCTCATTCGTGTTTAAGAGCTTAAACACTTCGATTTTGATATGTTTTACCATACATTGACTTCTTTTGTTAAACATCTCAAATGACAAGTTTTAGATTTAAACATCTCGCTAAACACGCAAAAGGCAGGGTTACAAATATATTTGGAGTATGTTCAGAGCGTTTTTTGACAACTCTGTAATGTTTGTATTGCTATTAAATGGCGCCACGTCAAAAATTTTCACCAACTCTGTCATTTTGCCATGCTATTATATGACGTCACATTAAAAATATAAAAATTCCATATGCATATAACATATATTTCACCTTTTAATAGGCTAGCAATTTTACTAATTTCATGAGAAAGAAAATAATAATATAAATAATAGTTTTTTACTGATATTTCTTTCCAGTTGTAATATAATATTAGTTTCTCAAACGCGCAATATTACAAAAACACAATAATCAGCTGACGAAACGTTAAACTTAAACATCTCAAATGTAATGTGAACGGTTGTGTTTAGATTCTAAAACATTTGCCTTAAACACGTTTAAAAACACAAGTGTGAACTTAGTATAAGCTCTAAACAGAATGTTTTCTTTCATTTTGCACAGAAATATACTCTCATACGCTTTGATTTCGAAGGACAGAAATCACATTTTGATCTTTTGCCCTTTTTTATGCCTGGTTCGTCTGCATAATCGTCAGTGTTATGACCAATATTATGTCCAAAAAATTCACCTTTATTGGTAAACTTCGCCACACAGGCGACTCACATATGTATTATTCGGCAACGGAGCGAATCAAAACAACTGAGTTGTACAACAGTGAGTGAGTACAACACTCAACTGAGTTGGCACGAGCGCATGCTTAAGTAGGTGTAAGCGATCAGAAAATATCGTTAAAAAAAAATATTGCTTCGCCTCACAGGCGATGTTTACCATTCTAGGGTTAAATATTTACATAAAAAAGGTTTATCGTGACAAGAAATTCATAATGATATGGTGAATGTGTTAGGTGAAAGTGCTCCTTCATATGCAACAGTAAAAAATTGGGTTGCTGAATTTAAGCGTGGTCGTCCAAGCATGGAAGATGAACCACGTAGTGGACGTCCAAAAACAGCAACAACAACATAAATTGTAGCCAAAGTGCATGATATGGTATTAAATGATCGACGAATAAAAGTGCGTGAAATAGCTAATATCATGGCCATCTCAAATGATCGAGTGCATTTAATTTTGCATGAAGAACTACAGATGAAAAAGCTTTCTGCAAGATGGGTGCCGCATTTGTTAACAGTCGACCAAAAACGCATAAGAATGAACATTTCTCAAGCTTTTTTGGATCGTTTTAAGCGAAATAAAATGGATTTTAAGCGTCGTTTCATAACTGTTGATGAGACATGGATCCACCACTATACTCCAGAGACAATCCAAACAATGGACTGAAGCTGGAGGAAGTGTCCCAAAGAAGGCAAAAACAATTCAATCGGCTGGTAAGGCAACGGTTTTTTGGGACTTCAAAGGTATTTTATTGATTGACTATCTGCAAAAGGGTAAAACAATAAATTCAGAGTACTTTTGCAACCTTTTGGATCAATTAAATGTACAAATTCGAGAAAAACGTCCTGGCTTACAACACAAACAAATTATTTTTCCTCAAGACAACGCACCAGCGCACAAGAGTGTTTTAAAAATGGCTAAAATCAACGAATTAAAGTACGAGTTGCTTGACCACCCACCTTATTCTCCTGATTTAGCTCCCAGTGACTTTCACCTGCTCACAAATCTAAAAAAATTCCTTGCTGGCAAGCGTTTTACCTCAAATGAAGATGCAATTACAGTTGTAAACCACTATTTTGAAGACCTTGAGGAAAACTATTTTAATCAAGGGATAGAATTGCTAGAAAAGCGTTGGACTAAGTGTATTGAAGTTTCAGGAGATTATATTGAAAGATAAAAATATTTTTGAAAAACTAACTATTCTCTTTCATTGATAGGCCAAGAAGTTTCCGAACCGCCCTCGTAAGCCATGATATTGCTACTCGAAGTTTGTAGCGAAATATTGTCATAAGTGAATAATAAAAAAGATTATCACCAAAACTTGACCTAGAGCTTGAAACAAAAATTTTGTCGTTTTAATTAAATAAATATTTACTTTTTTATGAAAGCTTAACAAAAAATAAATTCAGATTAAAAAGTACATGTACTATGAAAGTTTTATGAAGAAATATTACTATAATATATGTACAAGGTTTCATATTTTTAATAATATCTTGGTACCTTTTTAAAAAAATTAGAAATTTATTTTCAAAGTACCTACATATGTATGTAAGTTTGTATAAGGCAAATAAATTAATTGAATTAAAAATTAATTCTCATATTCTATTTCTGTTAAAAACTGGTTAAATAGTTCATATTCTTCTCAATTAGTATCCACTTTACGAAAATTATAAAGATGGACAATTGAACGCTGATGAGAGGTGCAGCGGCCTTGGAATCAGTACTGATACGTTCTGCTAAAAACTGATTGGATATAAATAATAATAATTTCCAACATAAAAAAACTCTTAGTAATTTTGAATTTTCATTAATTCAATCAAAACTGAACTTGAGCCTGATAATATTACTTTTCATATCGCACAGCCTAAACGCCTGAAGGCAAAAACTTGGAATTTGGACCAGGGCTTGGTCTCTCCCCAAATCGATCCACTAAGACGGGATTTTTGGAAATTCGAATGTTTAGGGGGTAAAAAAGGGCAAAAACAGTAACCTTATATCTCTAAAACTAAAAGAGATACAAAAAAAATTTAATGCTTATCGTTGTTCTTTAGAAAAATAAGCGGACAGGTGTCTGGTACTTTTTGGAAATTCAGACCTTTAACGGAGTAAACGGGTAAAACCTGCATTTTGGTATTGATTTGTCACCCCATCTATCTTTTAAACCCATAAACATAGAAATAAGGTTTATATCACATTTGAAACTTATTTAAAAAATCCAAATACATATTTGGTACTTTTTCGAAATTCGGACGTTTAAGGGGTAAAAAGCGTAGCTATTTTTGTAAAAAATCCTTTTTAGTTTTAATATAAAAAGTTTAGTATTTATTTAATTATAAAAAGACAGGTATAAAAATAAGTTTATTCAAAGTTCGATATGATCAGCGTTCAAATATAAATAGACATTTCTCGTCAACGTTCGCGCACAGACTGTCTGGCTGTTCTGTTCGTTAGTTTTTATTTCGCCTGTGTTGTTTACTCTCTCTCGGCTCTAATCCCACAATTCGGCCATCCTGCGCTGAATTCGCCTCGAATTCATCATCTACATTGGAATACCACGGCTTAATGTACTCGGCACAAGTTGTTGTAATTCTGGGACCTTCGGACAAACCAACTTTCGTAACATCATAGGTGTCATTCTTCTTCACTGCGGTAATTTCGTATGGACCAAGATACTTTGCTTTCAATTTAAGTCCAGGACCAAATTGTGTACGTTTGATAGCAATTAGGCCTCCTTTTTGATACTTCTTCGGCATCTTGCGTCGTAGGTTGTAACTTTTACGATTCTCATCTTGAATTTTCGCTATCTGTTGTTTCGCTTCTTGTCGCAGCTCATTACGCTTATTACTGAATGTTTGAATAATTTCTTCTTCAATGATTTTCACGATATCTTGTTGTTGCTTACTGCGCATCTTCACACCAACCATTAACTCGAATGGAGTAGTGTTTGTACTTCTGGAATGTGTTGAGTTTATTATTTGTTGGACATCGTTAACGTATCGATACCATTTTGCAGGATCATCTGCTGAAAGCTTTGATGGTAAGCCTGTGGTTATTAGAGAATGTCGGATACCTTCATTCTGGCAATATTTCTTAAAATCTTCGGAAGTAAAGGCAGTACCTCTATCGGAAATGATTTGTACAGGGTTTCCGAAAACCACGCTCTGATTCGTTAGACGTGTGATGACCTCATTGGCTGCAGTGGTTCGTGTTGGATACAACCAGCAAAACTTTGTAAATCCGTCAATAACTGCAAAAATATGTTTATATTTCTTACTCGTCGTCTCAAGCGGTCCAAGATGATCGATATGATAGGTTTGTAGAGGTTCGTCGTTTTTTGGAATCGGATGTAATTCACCTTCCTGTTTTCCTCGTTTTCTATTGCTGAGTATACACTGTATACAATTCGCTATGTGAAACTGGATTTTTTCTTCAAGCTTCGGGATATAATAATCACGTTGAATAAAGTCCTTGACTTTCTTTACTGCAAAGTGACCTTGCTCGTGGGCAGTTCTTATAATTTCACGTTGCATGCCCTTTGGGACGACCAAAACTTCATTGTCGTTCACCATCTTGTATAATAATTCACCTTTCAGAAAGTAATCATCATGGGCTTCATCTTGTCGAAGTTTATCTTTAATTGCAACTATATCTTCGTCTTGTTCTTGCGCTTTTTTGAGTCTTATCAGGGTGTTCTCCTCATCGATAATCATAATTGGGTATCGGGATAGCGAATCAACGTGTCGCATTTTTGTTCCTGCTCTGTGCTCGACCTCATAATCAAATTCTTGTAGTAGCAAAACCCAACGAGCTACTCTTGTACACAAATCTTTCTTGTCCATCGTTTTAGTAAAGGCGTTACAGTCCGAGACAATTTTAAAATGAAGTCCAAGCAAGTATACACGGAATTTCTTCAAAGCTTCAACCACAGCAAGAATTTCTAGCTCATAGCTTGAATACTTCTTTTCGGCATCGGTTGTCTTCTTACTCATATAGTAGATTGGATGAAATTTGCCGTCGTCGGGAGATTTTTGAAATAGTATAGCTCCATAGCCATCACCAGATGCATCCGTATGTACCTCAGTTTCATAGCGTTGATTAAAAATGCTAAGTACTGGTTTGTCACTCAGCGTCTTTTTAAGCATTTTAAAGGCAATCATTTGTTCCTCGTTGAATTTGAATTTAGCATTCGACTTCGTCAGATCACTAAGCGGCTTTGCAATCATTGAGAATTGTGGTATAAATTTACGGAAGTAACCCGCGAGTCCCAAGAAACTTTGTAGTTGTCGCAAATTCGTTGGTGCAGGGAACTTCAAAACAGCTTCAATCTTTGATTGAGAGGGAAACACCTTTTCGTCTTCAATAATATGACCTAGGAACTCTACTCTTCTTTTCAGGAATGCACATTTCTTAAAGTTCAGCTCTAGACCAAAGTCTCTACAAATATTTATAACCTCTTGTAAATTTCTGACAGCGTCTTCTTCGCTACTGCTTGGTATGATGATATCATCCACGTATGGAAGAGCTATGCCTCTTCTAGTCAAATCCCGGAAAATAGTGTTGACGTATCGTTGGAAAACAGCTGGAGAGTTTGACAGCCCAAATGGTACTTTACAAAATTGATACTGTCCACTGTGTGTCACAAAGGAAGTATATTTACGACTTGCTGGTGCTACGTCAACGTGGAAAAACCCATTTTTAAGATCAATCGTGCTAAATATCTTCGCGCCTTGCAGCCTATCTAACTGATCTTCAATTAAAGGCAGTGGATAACGATCTTTTAGTATGACTTTGTTGATTCTTCTATAGTCCACGCATAGTCTTAATGATCCGTCTTTCTTTTTTACCATTACAATCGGACTACTGAATTCCGACTCTGAGTGTTCGACTATTCCGTCTTTAAGCCATTGGTCTACTTGCTCTTCTACTGCTGCACGTTCAGTCATTGGTAACCGGCGCGGTCTGGAAAATATTGGCGTTTCGTCTTTTAAGATGATGGTCATTTCAACATTTGTCGATTTCGTTTTTTCTGGCACGTAGTCCTGGATTAATTCTAAAACTTGACGTTTCGCCTTCGGTGTTGCGGTTTCATCTAAATCAATAGCATCGGATATGGATGTAGTATCTGTATTGATCATCATCATATTGTGCATTTCTTCATCTTCAGTTTTTCTTATTTTAGAAAATTTTAGTTCATCTGGTGTGATTGTTGCGTGTACATAGGCACAAAACTCTTTACCGAGTACAACGTCTACATCTAGTGAACTGTTCTGTACAACATGAAAAATTAAATTGTACATTTCGTCGTCTACATCGACCTCATAAGAAAAATTACCAAGAGGTTTAACTTTGTTGCCACTGGCGTTCTTGCCGAAACCAATCAGGTAGAAATCTGATCGTTTGAGCTTAGGTTTATTTAGTGAAATGAAAACTTTTTCACTTACGACATTATATTTACTACCTGTGTCGAATAATGCTACATATTGTTGTTCAGAAAATTTGATAGTTTTCTTCATTACATCATCAACCATTAAACGCCGTAAATTCGATTTTTCCTGTTTCTGCGGACATTGCTTGGAAATATGACCAAAATTATTGCAACTAAAGCATTTTGCACCTTTTTCCTTGTTGTGGCAATTTTGCGACTTGTGTCCTTTTTCCCCGCAATTAAAACACGATTCCTTCTTTTTGTCGTTCTGCACAAATGTCTTATCTGGTTGTTGTATCTTGAAATCATTCTTGAACTTACACTTTTCTTGCATAATTTGGTAACATTTCAGTTTATCTTTGAAGTCTTTTAAATTTGAAGCGCCGTACAATATAGATTTGTTAACATTCAGATCACGTATCCCATCAATAATATACTGCATCAAAGCATCATCTTCAATGTGTCCACGAGAAGCAAGTTCTTTCATTTTCAAAAAATATTCTTGATAGCTTTCATCTTTACGCATTTTCCGTTCAACCAGCATCTTATGCAGCTGTGCACTGTTCGTTGCCGTTTCGTTCACCTGCTATAAATAATTTTGCAAGACCTTTCAATGACCGTTTGGCGAAAATGCATTTCTGGAAATCATCCCAACCCATTATGGAAGAAGTTTCTTCAAATTCTTCAACCCAAACATTCACCGGAAGATTACCATTACCATCGAAGATTCTAACTGACTCTTCAATATCACGAAAATTTAATGTAAACTTGGGTGCTTGATTATTAAATTGTTGCATCGAATAAGAATAATCTTGTCTTACGTTTACATCCTCATTATCCATCCTATAATTAGTGTCGTTGCTACTTTGCTTCGTTTCTTTTTTATGTGACGTGGGTGTAGCGCTTACAAAACTGGAGTTACTGGGTACTCTTACAATGCCTACTTTGCGTTGCTCATCGTCGCTTTTGATTTCTGCGTCATCTAGATTATCATTTTCGTCGTCTTCATTTTCAATATTTTTCAGCATTGTTCCCTTTCGAAGGTTATTAAAAATATGTAAAAATAAATCATTTACCTCGTAACTTATGCCCAACACGTTGCAAATTGAAGTTAAATCACCTGTGGTTAAATGTTCTGCAACATACGCTACTTTAACTTTAAAGCATTCACTTTTATCGTCATAATCAAAACCGTCGAACTCACGTAACCGTTTTCTATTGTTGCGATCCCCATCGTCTTCGTAAATAAATTTGTGCATGGCAACCACAACCGATTTTTTAACAGTTTTTAAGCCATTGCTTACCGATGCAAAATCTCCAAGGGATAGCATTTTTATTTTATTTTACGGTCAATGTATAAGTGTATGTTTACTCTACAATTGTTCTCGTTAAATCACACAATAAATCGCGTACGTCTTTCTGTTTTATTTATTAACGAATAGCAATTTTCTGACGTCTTAGTTTCTTCTCTTAAAATTTTAAAACGACCCCGCGCGTTTTGCTTATTAACGTCTTAATTGTCTTCTCTTATTATTTATCAACGAACGTTCACTTTCTCTTCAGTTGTTTATTCACGTCTTAGTTCTTTTTTTTTTTTTATGTTTGTATCAACAAATGTTAGCGTTTAATGTTAAAATATACACCCGCGTATTTCTTAGTTCTCTTTTCTTATGTATTAACAAACAAACGATCGAATCAATGTTTTTTCTTTTATTTTTCTTCTTTTATAAAAACAAAATCGTTACAGCTTTGATACACAAACTCTTTAGTGCAGCAAAACAAAATTGTATACACAAACACACGTCGTTATTATTTACTCCACGGCGTCGTCAAGTGAGGCAATAAGATTGTATGCATATACTCGTCGTTTTCTTTGTTTTTATGTACGTCTTATTGTGGCATACAAGAATTTATACACCCGTCGTTTTCAGCATAAAAAAGTTTAGTTCGTTTTTACAATAATACACACGCGTCGTCTTTTCTCTTCTTTATTTTAAATACAAACTTTGTTTAACCGTCGTTTTTATTTTATTTATTCATGACAAAAATCTTTTGCGTCGTTAAGAATAACACCAATACACACGCGAGTCTTCAAATGTATTTTTCAAGATTTTTACACACTTTATTGCTCATGTGTGAGTCTTTTTTGTTCTGGTTTAAGTTAATTCTTTTCATTAACACTCCTTTGCAAAACACAATTTTTCACTTTTATTTATATTTAGAACTGCTGACACATCCCGGTTGAGCCCCCAAAATATGTAGAAAATCCTTTTTAGTTTTAATATAAAAAGTTTAGTATTTATTTAATTATAAAAAGAAAGGTATAAAAATAAGTTTATTCAAAGTTCGATATGATCAGCGTTCAAATATAAATAGACATTTCTCGTCAACGTTCGCGCACAGACTGTCTGGCTGTTCTGTTCGTTGGTTTTTATTTCGCCTGTGTTGTTTACTCTCTTTCTCTCGGCTCTAATCCCACATTTTTGGTACTTTTTTTATAAAACATTTTTTTATTTATTGACATAAACGTATTAAATTATGGGCTCCCACTATAATAATTAAATTTTTCGTGCTTCAATGGGGAGAAAAAAGTACCAAAAGGGGAAATACGGAAAATTTAATTTCTTACTTTAGTTTTTGTTCCACAACTGCCAATTTATTTTAATTATCGTTAATATTGGACCTAGAAACATAAACTTTAACATGCAATGTCCTGAGTAGATAACAACCAAGAAAAAATAGAAGTTTTTAAACATAATAAAATATCTTTTGAAAGACATATAAGGTCTATAATTAAATACGATGAGGCGAAAAATATAAATGAGAATGTCATGGTAATGGATAATGCATTCACAGACACTGTTAAAAAATTTACATACGCAAAGAAAACAGAAATTGAAATCTGAGCTAACAAATGGTTCAATAATGAATTAAGAATAATAAAAATGGAAAAAATAAATATATATCACACTGCGAAGATAGAAAATACAAATGAATCGTGGTTAAATTATACAACAATTAGAAATCTATATAAAGTGAAAATTGAAAATGAAAAGGCTAAATATATAAATAATCAAATAAATAATGCAACAGATCAAAATACAGATGTGGAAAAATATAAAAAAATTAGTACTTAAAGAAAACAAAGATGTGATAAACTCTGTGATATTTAAACAAGTAGAAATTAAGGATAATAAAGAAATAGTTAGTCATTTTAATAATTATTTCGTAGACAGTATTAGTATCATAAGAGATTAAATTGAGAATGTGCAATATAAAAACATAATACCTGTGATAAATAAACTATTCAAATTACGTTCAATAAATATATTAGAACTTAAAAAAAATAAAGGAGTTAAAGAACAAATCTGATTTTAACAAAATATCAACAAAAATAATTCTTGACAGCTGGCATGTAATAGGCAATATTATTTTAAAAATAGTAAATAAGTCGCTTGAGACTTGGGTTTTTCCAGATAATTGGAAAGAAACCATGGTAACACCAATTGCAAAGATTCCAAAAACAAGGAAATTTGAAGAATTCCGACCGATTAATACACTGAAAACGTGTGAAAAAATTTTGGAGAAAATCGTAAAAGAACAATTATACCAATACATTGAAAACAACAATATTCTTTCAAAATACGTCAGGCTTCAGAAAAAAACATTCCTGCGAAACAGCCGTAAGCTATGTGGTGAATCGATGGCAATGTAAAGAAAGAAACAACAAAATAATGGCAGTTTTTCTAGATTTTAAGAGAGCTTTTGAAACAATCGACAGGCAAATAATGATATATAAACTAAAAATATATAGTATAAAAGAAAAAGAATTAAACTGGTTTCAATCGTATCTTGAAAACAGAACAGAAGTTACTAAAGTTAATGCTAACACTTCAACACCAATAAGGATCTATTTTAGGTGCTCTTTTATTTATAATATATATTAATGACATACCGAGAGTACAGGAGAAATGTGAAATAGTTTTGCATGCTGATGACACATTAATATTCACGGAAGCGTGTTCAGAAGAACATTGTAGGGAAAACATGAAAAATGGCATCAGCAATATAAATATCTGGCTAAAAATGAATAAATTAAAGCTAAACGAAAAAGAAAACAAAAATAATGGAAATCAATATGACTAGCAATGAAACATTTCGAATAAACAATGAAAATATAGAAAAAGTAGAATGCATAAAATATCTTGGTTTCGTAATTGACGAAAAGTTAAAATTCAAAGAACGCATAGACTACATCTGCAAAAAAAATCGGGTTTTTCAAAAGAATCAGAAATAACATATCAATACTAACTGCAATAAACATATACAATACAATAATAAAACCACATTTTGAATACGGGTCGACTATATTTCATATGCACATGCTGCGTAGAAGAATAGTTAAACAGATTACAAAAATTACAAAACAAGACGATGACTATTCTAAAATGTAATAGATACACTCCTATTTATGTATATAATGCTTGATATGCTTAAATGGCTTAACATAAAACAGAGACTACAACTTAACACGTTCACTTTTATAAAGAAAATGGCAAACGGAGATGCACCGGGGTATATATGCAACCAGATAAATTATGTTGGTGAAATGCAGCCATACAGGTTACGAAATTCGCTGGATTTCCATATTACAAGGGTCAGAACAACACATATGCAGAGATCACTGTTTTACAAAGGGCTTCAAATGTATAATGAAATTCCAAATAATCTTAAAACTGAAAATAATTTGAATATATTTAAAAGAAAATGTGTAAATTTAATCAGAAATAGTATTAATTTTCCAGATCTTCTTAACAATGTATATTAAATTTTATAAATTAAAAATGGTTTAAGCTCTGAAGAGTATTTTAAATACTAATTAATTAATAATAAAAAAAAAATATATGTTTATAATACAATAATAAAACCTCTTTTCGAATTCGGTTCGACCATTTTGTACTCATGCTGCACGGCACGCCAAATTGAACGACTACAAAAATTACAAAACAAAGCAATGCGAACAATATTAAAGCTTAGTAGATACACGTCGATAAACCTTAAACTAGAAGCACTAAAATGGCTTAATATAAAACAAAAGGTGTGATCCCGTACTCAACATTGGGAGCCCGCGGGACCCCAATTTGCACGAAAACTGTTCCCGTACACAAAGTTCGTGCAAGTGAGAGAGATTTTTAGAGAGAAATATTCTTCTTCTTCCTACACGAAACAGCCCGTACTTTTTCTTCGGGCTAGTTTGTGCAAGTAGTAATCAATCAGCTGTTTATGAAATTGTAGCATGTGGCCAACAGTGTGTAGTATGCATTGCGATTCAATAGTACCGCAACATGCAAGCATTGACAAACTGCAAGCAAGATTTTTTGTGTGTCGGTAATTTGACACTTGTACGGTTAATCAAGTGCAGCAGCACAATGCACTTAAATGAATCACATTTATTAACTGCATTTGTTTGATTGTTAATATAAGCAACACAAAGTATCTGTTGCTTTTAAGTATGCACTCGTTGGACTTTAAACACATGCCATACATAAATAGTTGGAAGCTAAATAAGCCAATGTCATTTAGTTTATAAAACAATTAATAAATCAACAGTCTTAGGAGCTCCAATAATAAAAGCTCTAAGACCAAAATTAAATAAAATAAAAACAATTTTATTACATGGCGATCCTGCCAGTCTTCTTCAGCGAGTGCACTAAACTGCACCCTGAAGAAGCAAGAGCAGCCTGCCAGTTTTCTTGGAGTGCTACTAGATTTGCACCTAGAAACAAGAGCAGAAGGAGAGGGTCCGCCTAGCCAAAAGGCACCGCAACAGAGAAAATAAAGGTCTGCCTGGCCAAGAGGCTACCAAAGAAGGATGACCGCCTAGCTAAGGGGCTTTGAGCTAGCCAACATCTTCCACTAAAATACCACCACCAAAAATAAAAGAAGGAAGACTGCCACCACAGACAACAATACAACAAAAATACAATAATAACAAAAACAATAGATATTTTTTTATATTTATGACCTTTATATTAAAAGTGGTGCGCTAAAGTCGCACACTAGCGCCAGTAAGCGTTAACCGCTCGTGGCAAACATTTTTTTTTTTTTCATTATTGTGGATTTCTACATAACTCGTGGCTAAAATCTTTTATTAAAAGAGCCTCATAATATTAAAATAAATAAAATGTTACTTAAATAAAAATTAAATAAGACAAAAAGTAACACTTAAAGAATATTTTTAAATTTTTCAAGAAAATTATAACTTTATAATAGATTAAAGATAATAAAATTAAATTTAATTTTAACAATTAGAATAAAATAATTAAAGTTAATTTAACTTTTTAATGTCTTAAGACAAAATAATATACATACAAATAATATTATAAAAATATGGGCAAAACAGAATCAAAATTAGAAAAGAAACAATAACAAATAAGAAATTTGAATTTTACCTAAAAAGAATAATGATGAAATAACTGTTACTTTTGCAAAACGCAAAGCAAAATATGTATGTTTGGATATACAAACATAGATATGTATGTGTGTACTAAATAAAATCTCTTAAAAAGTGAAATACTAATCAAAAACAGTATTTATTTTTTTTTGTTTACTTTCACAGTAATTGCATACAAACTTTTGGGATAAAAATGTGGTTTTTAGTGTTCCCGTACTTTTGTGCGTTTTTGTCTCTAATTGAGAGAAATTCTTGTTTGCTCTCATTTTACCGGATTTTGCCCAAAAAGTACGGGATCAAACCTAAT
Source organism: Lypha dubia (assembly GCA_947311025.1). Lineage (NCBI taxonomy): Eukaryota > Metazoa > Arthropoda > Insecta > Diptera > Tachinidae > Lypha > Lypha dubia. Next base: position 98,935,724 of record OX371260.1, on the reverse strand, counting down.
GACTTGAACTAAACACTATAAACTTCATACAGAAAATCAAAAGAGAAATAGCACCAGAATATTTAACAGAGCAAATAACATATGTGAGAGATGTACATCCTTACCAACTAATACTACGTTCACACGGAACATGCTTCACTCTCTATTCATGCTTCACACCCCAATCATGAGCGAAGCAACATGCTTCGCCATACAAAATTTTGAGAGCGAAGCATGTAGATTCATATTGAATCTACTTGCGAAGCATGAAAAATTGCTGTCTTCTCTAAATTTTATCGTAATTTATCGGAAGTTTATCTGAACTAGATGCAAAAAACACAACAAAAACTTTAATTAAAAGTGAAAAATTGAATTAAAACTATAAAGATAAAACAACAATGGAAGCAAAAAATATGTTTGTGCATTTTTAAAAATGCGTAATAATTTTAACTTATTTTTTTTGTCTATTTGAGATTTTATTTGTTATTAAAAAGAGAACTATCAACTCGAAGCAAGAACATGAGTCGTGTGAACAGCTAGATTCATAAACATGCTTCAGAGAGCGAAGCAAGTGCTTCATCTTCTCGTGTGAACATAGTATAAGAAACGCTGATCATTTTAGAATCGAAAGGGTATCAACGAGTACAATGCAACGATCACTGTTTTATAACGGATTACAATTATACAACTCTTTGCCTGATAATATTAAAGTTGATACGTACAACAATTGCTGGTAATTTTCATATAAAAAGGAAATACACAATTACACTTTTATTTCATATGTTTTGCAAAAATCGTATTTCATACCAGTGATGGAATTTGAGTTTTTTGGTTTTGGGCCAAATTGACAATTTTAAAGGGCCAAAATAGCTTCGAGAGGGCCAATATATTTGATAACACGCTTTTTATTTAAATAAAAACAATAGTACAGTACACACAGTATAAAACTAATACAGTATATGTGTTTTATTTTATTTAGAACAAAAATTAAAGACGAAAATTCACATTGTTTAAAAGTGTTTTTTTAAGGTTATATTTAAAGCAAATACATATTTTAATATGTAGTTAAAAAAAATATTGTAGTTAAAAAACATATTTTCTATGTAATTCTAATTTTATTATATATAATCCCCAAGATTTTAGTTCAAAGTTCCTCAATGGTGATATTACTGTTTGTAACATTTTTCTTTGTTATAAGTTTTAAAATATCTTTATCATAACAATTACCACAATTATATTTAATTAAATCTTTCGATTGCATTAAAGATGATACGGTATTTACATGAAGACGATTCCTTATATTGGTTTTAATCATATTTTGGGTAGAAAAAATTATTTTTACACATGCTGAGGAGTGTAGAATGTCAAGAAACAAATAGTGTATTTTAACATTCGACAATGATGAAAAAGCTAAAAACAAGTTAACAGGTGTGCTTACAAGTTCACCTGAAAGGATTCGCCTTGGGTACTGGCACAAGACAGGTTTGCAAATAAAAGAAAGGAGTTTTTTTCTTGACAAACAAAACAATGTTGTATATAAAAGTATGGTTCGAAACAGTACATTTCAAACCGCTCGAACGATTTGAATCAGTTAGTTGAATTTTGAGCTGAAAGGGCCAAAATAAATTAGAAAGTACCACAGGGCCATCAAACACTCAAAAGTGCCACAAATGGCACAATTGTGCCACATTTTCCATCATTGTTTCATACAATACTCAGAGAGTATATGTATGTATATACTCTAAGAGAGTATTTGTATGGTGCTTGTTCTTCTTTCGTCCATCAATACAAGATTCAAGCCGATACAATATGCACTAGGTGTTCACAAACATATAAACAAACTTGTATTTGATACAAGATAGACGATACAAATTGTTGTGAATTCAGCAAATGTATTTAGAAAATATGTCGTATATTTTGCAAAACAAAATTTGTAAATTATATAAGAAAATTGTTTTTTAAAAGTATTATAAATAATACTACTACTACTACTACTACTCATAGCTGCCAGATTTTTATACCCTTCACCAAAAATGGTAAGGGTATTTATAGGTTTGTCATTACGTGTGTAATTTCCACAATATTTATATGAGGTCCATATAGTATATATATACTGGATCCTTATAATTAAAAAAATTTAACTGAGCCCTGTCCGTCTGTCCGTCTATCCGTCTGTCTGTACGTGAAATCCATTTTCTGAAGACACAAGAAGAGCTAGAGAATTGTTTCTTAAAGTAAAATGTAGGGATTTTTCTAAGGATGCTTCGTATTGAAAATCAGCAAAAATAAAAGTATCGATTCTGAAATGGATATATATACAAATAAATGAAGATATATATATATATTCATTGCAGAAATAAATTTATAAATACACTAGGTGCCTCAGTAGTATTGAATACGGGGTCACGCGCATTGAATATGTGTCAGAGACAATAATTCAACACACGACCCATCGTGCTACTGAGGCTTGTTAGTTCTTTGTGTATATTACCTTAATAATAACTCAACGTATTTTTTCGTACAACCCCCTTTTTGTCACACATCTAAGCATGTGTGTATAAAAATACAAGGCATTTGCTTTTGAAAGATCACACACATTCAAATCGTTATTTGCTTTTACATACCAAGCAATATTCTACACACATAAAAATTTCAATTTTTTTTTCACCAAAGCACATTATAAACATAAACATGTATGTATGCACACAAACACTATACATACGTACCAGACAAGTAAACTCTGTGGAAAAAAATGTCGCACACTGATGATTACAAATATACTCTGATGTATTTATATGTATGTTAAAAATGCTTCTGTATTTATCTTTTAAAATGTTATATATTTGTCAATTTGTTTTTCATTTTAAAAATTGAAATATATGTATGTACATAGGCTTGTAACTATATTTGAAAATAATAAACAGGTTATTTTATACATATATATATATATATACATATACATAATTGAAATGAGCCGTCGCTAAAAAGTATTTTGTCACCAGTAAAATAACTTTCCCTTTTATGAGGTGTTTTTTGAAATGTATGTACATACATACATAAGTACCTATGTAATAGGTCAATAACGAAGAATAAATAACTTACATAATTACTATTTGAAATAGCCCTACGTTAGAACAATGAATATTGTTTTAGCCTTCTCGAAATCGATAAACTGATACGTTCTGTTAGGCTGATTGGATAATCTAAGTAAGTACATAAGTATGTATGTAACTAATATGTATAATAGCTACATACATATGTATGTACATATGTATGTGTTTTTAAAAACCCCCTAGTAATTTGAATTTTCATCTAAGCAAGTAGGTATGTACATATGTACCTACTAAGCTTTAAGCTAACTCAAAATAGTGTTGACTTTTCAAATATCAAATTATTACCTACAGTTAAAATAATAGGTAATTATGTGTGTAACAAATAACAATATACATACATACATATGTAGGTACCTACATAGCAATTATATCAATATGTACATATAACAATATCAACTTTAAATCCGTGCTGAAATGAAAGTAACAAGCCAACATAAGGCAAACATATGTATGTACATATGTATGTAAAAATGTGCGTATAAATATAAAACAAAGTTACCCATCAAACCAAAAACTTCGATTTTGTAACGAATTTGAAAGTTTCGATTTGTAAAAATATGTTTTAACAATGTCGTTTAGACTATTCTTAATGTTTTCGTAATCATTTTTAATTGACTAAAGATCTGCACGTGATAAAACACTATTTATCTTGTAAATTTTATTAAATTTTTCATGTTAATTATATTTATCTATTGAACTAAAAATAATACAGTATTTTTCGGTTAATTGACCCTACGGTTAATTGGTTTCCACGCTTAATTGAACCACATGATCGGGCAAAAAAATATTGCATACGAAAACACATGTAAATTTCCTCGGATAATTGAACTCGGTTAATTGATTTTCCCGCTTAATTGGTTCAAAATTCATGTAATCAAAAATAAATTTCCTCTTACTTTTACCCGGTTAATTGCATTATTATTGAAAAATAATCTGGCATTTTTGCACATACATTATTGACATCATTTGTGAAAAAATTTGTGTTCAAGTTTATGTTTTTTTTGTAAAACCAATATATGAATTGTTTTTTATTTAGTTTATAAATTTAATTTTTTTGTAAAACTCATGTGCACACAAATAGTGCATTTAATAGTACATAGTATGTACCTACAATAATAAATACCTGCGATACACATATATGTACATTTGTAGTTCCAATTATGCGTGATTTCTGTAATTGAACAAATTGTTCAATTAAACGGGATTCTTGTAATTGAACGAATTGTTCAATTAAGCGAGTATCGGCTAATTGGTTCCCCGGTTAATTGAACAAAAAGTTGTGCAAATTTTGATGTGCAATTAACCGAAAAAGACTGTATTAACGAAGTTTACCTGATTTTGCAATACTTACTTAATAATTAAATTTTTTAAAAAAATGTTTCTCTTCACAAACTCAATTTAAAACTTGTAAACATCAAATAGGTATAACTTCAGACATAATACAGAAATGTCTTACGGTAGAAAAACAAAATAAATATTTTGTATTATTGCCCATGCGCCCAACCATACGTACAAATATATATTATATAATTATATGTATGTATATATATATGTATGTATGCCTGAATGTTTTCATAAAAAGGGCATACCCTGCATTTTTAAAAGTAGAATTTTAATCGAAATCGTTAAGTATTTCCCTAACGAAAATCCGACTAAATACTACAGTGGCCACAAGTAATGCAAGAGTTCGCCTTTGACTCTCTCACACATATACATGTAAAAAAAGTGTTTTTAAAGGTAAAATGAGCAGAAGTCAACTAAAACGTTGCATAAACAAAGAAAAAGAACAATTAATTGAATATTTTATAACTATTGAAAAAGAAATTTGATGAATAAACAAATATCAAAAAAAATTTAAATTTCTGTAGTATTTTCATTTAGGAAATATCATTGTTGATCTAACTGGTACATTTTGACTAGAGAAATAGTTGGGAGTTGCTCACCAGTGATCTCATCGGTCTGATCGTGTCAAGTGATTACCGTCAATGTCATCCGTATGTTCAAATCGTCAGTCGAGTGCATTGCTAGTTGTTAGGCTGGTAGTTAGAGGAAATGACTGGTAGCTCGCGAAATAGCTAGACATTCGCTAGCTACGCCGACTGCAGGGTATTTAAAATACTTGCAAACAATAATATTTATACACACAGAAGCAGCATTACATATATATGTAAGTATTTGTGTTGAAAATGTTAATGTTTGTTGAATTTTAAAGTTCTAACTAAGCTTGATGTTGATCTAATAAATATATTTGAGCTATCCATGAATAAATAATAGAAGCTGTCGATGGATGTTGAAAAAATTTCCATTATCTTTATTTTATGTATGTACCTACGTACTAGTAATGTTACGAATACTCGTATTCGATTTTTCGACTATTTGCTTATTTTAATATACTTTTATTCGTATTCGACAAGTAAGTATTTTGTTACCAGAAATTAAACATTTTTCCTTTTATGGGATGTTTGTTTCATATAAATTAGATCATTTCTAAACAAAATATGTTTCAATCAGCAGGTTTTCTTTTAAGCAAATGCAAGCAAGTGCTTTGAGATTGATCAAAAATAATAAATATAAATAACAATTTTTATTTTCAATTAAGCGTTTTTTACATATAAACAGTGCGTTCTTATCCGAATTCGACTTTATACACATATATTTACCGTGTAGTACCTACACCATACCATAGCGTTTTAATTTACTTTAGCAAAAATAAAATTTCGGTTCTGAGTTTTGATTACATATATACAATTTTATAAACCTTTCAAAAATAAATTTAAAATAGATACTTTGTGCTCCAGTATTGAACTAAGGAGTCGCTCACTATAATTCTACCCACTAACCATTGTGCTACAGAGGCTTGTTAGTGTTGAATGTATATTAACTTAATTATAACTTTACGCATTTTTTCGTACAAACCCCTTTTTGTCACACATCTAAGCATGTGTGTATAAAAATACAAGGCATTTGCTTTTGAAAGATCAACACATTCAAATCGTTATTTGCTTTTAACATACCAAGCAGTGCTGCCACGACCAAAAAAATATTACAACCAAATATTTTGAAAAAGTTACCAAATGTGAAAAAATAACCAAATTTAAAATGCATATTTTATTAACAAAAAATATTTAAATTTATTTAAAGTAGCATTACATACAGTTTATTTGCATTTTATACATAGTTAAATAATAATTGCAAAACAAGAAAACAAAAAAAAAAAAATCATACTAATAGTAAATGAAAAGGAGAAACTTAAATTGAAATCAGTTTTTGTTTATTTGAGCCCTTATTCGTAAAAATAGTTTTTTTTTTTATAAGAGTTAAACCTGCCAAATGTTTATACAAAATTCATTTGATTGAAAGTTTATAAATTAAAATTTTTTTTGGATAGGATCATTACAATAAACAAAATTTGTACTGCACATTTATAAATAATAAGAAAGGAAAAAAAGAAATTGTTTTTACATATTAATAAATTTCTTATTAATAAGTGAAAAACATAACAAGAAACTTAAATTTAAACAAACTTTTTAAAGTGTTTATTTATTTAAAATAAACAATATTTGTACTTCAGGAAAAAAGTGTAATTGTTTTACAAAATTTTTCTTTTAAATCAAAAAATTAATAGATTTACAATTCACAGTATTGAGATTAGAAATTATATACGAATTTTCAATTCATATCTTTGGCAGACCGTAAATAATGGGCAACATTTTGATTTTTGCACAAATATTTCGATTGGATAATATTGTTAATAGTTTTAAAATCAAGACTATTACGAAATTTGGTTTTGTTTAAATTAAGCTGTGAAAACATTCTTTCGGCTGCAGCAGAACTATGTGGCAATGATAATAAATTTTGTACGAAATAAAAAAGTTGTTCAAAAGTTTTTTCGTTCGTCCCATTTTTGTTTTGAAAGTTGTCAGGTCTAGCTAGATGTGAATCATTGAATATTTTTTAATAACACAGAGCAGATCATTTAGTAGTACGGATAGGTGTTGACAGTGTTGTGACCCAATCGTACTATGAACAGGTAATTAAAAATTTTCAAAAATTGTTTTCAAATCTTAACAAGTTATATATATATAGTTAAAAAATATTCAAACGAAAAAAACTAACCAAAATGAAAAAATATTCGCATCTCACATTGAAAAATAAAATTACCAATTTTTGTTAGAAATAACAAAAAACGGCAGCTCTGATACCAAGCACTATTCTACACACATAAAAAATTTCAATTTTTTTTTCACCAAAGCACATTATAAACATAAATATGTATGTATGCACACAAATCGCCCTGTCGGAAACTAAGTTAACTTTAAACTAACTTTAAGCTAACTATTTCGCAACTAGTGGCGACTGACACTTGGATTACTTTATATGTAATTAACTAACTATTTTAACATTGCGATGTCCTAGGAAGTAGTCAATTGCCCGACTCTGCACTACTTGTAGCTAACTTTAAGTTAGTTGGAATAAGTCAACCGGTAGTTAGTTAGTATACATATATAAAAAAAAATATGTTTCATATTTATTTTATTTTCTCCATTCTATATTCAGTAGTTTTATATTAACATTGCAATAATAAATTTGTTTTCGAATTTAATTTTCCAACAGATGCTGTGCTGGGACTCGAACCACAGGTCATTGGATTAACAGTCAACGCGCATACCACTCAGCTAAGTTACCACTTAAATATTGACGGCAAGAAGTTATGAAATACTTGAAATAATTTTAAGAGTTCCTAAATGAGTAAATTTGTTGGCGCTCACCATATTCAATTATAAATGAGAGTATAATATATATATACTCAACCTACTAATTGATTTTGATTACATTCTGCATTGTATTGTAGTTAGCTTTAAGTTAGTCTAGAAAAATCAATTTAAAAGTTAGCTTTTCTTGTAGCTAGCTACACATTTGACGACAGGGCGTTTTTAGAACACTATACATACGTACCAGACAAGTAAACTCTGTGGAAAAAAATGTCGCACACTGATGATTACATATATACTCTGATGTATTTATATGTATGTTAAAAATGCTTCTGTATTTATCTTTTAAAATGTTGTATATTTGTCAATTTGTTTTTCATTTTAAAAATTGAAATATATGTACATAGGCTTGTAACTATTTTTGAAAATAATAAACAGGTTATTTTATACATATATATATATATATATATATATATTTTTAAATTAATATACACAAAGAACTATCTAGCCTCAGTAGCACGATGGGTCGTGTGTTGGATTATTGTGAGCGATTCCTCAGTTCAATACTGGAGTATTTATTTATTTTAAATTTATTTCTGAAAGGGTTATAAAATTGTATATATGTATGTAATCAAAAATCAGAACCGAAATTTTATTTTTGCTAAAGTAAATTAAAACGCTATGGTATGATACAGGTGTAGGTACTACACGCTAAATATACATTTGTGTATATATATATACATAGGTATATATGTATTTTTCGGTTAATTGCACATCAAAATTTGCACAACTTTTTGTTCAATTAACCGGGGAACCAATTAGCCGATACCCGCTTAATTCAACAAATCGTTCAATTACAAGAATCCGCATAATTGGAACTACTAATGAATTAAAAGAAATCGCATATGTGTACTTTAAGTTTTTCAAAATAATTTTTTTTTTACCTTAAACGAAAAAAATGCAAGTAACAGAAAAAAATGTACATATATGTGTATACGCAGGTATTTATTATTGTAGGTACATACTATGTACTATTAAATGCACTATTTGTGTGCACATGAGTTTTACAAAAAAATTAAATTTATAAACTAAAAAACAATTCATTTGCAATTAACCGGGTAAAAGTAAGAGGAAATTTATTTTTGATGACATGAATTTTGAACCAATTAAGCGGGAAAATCAATTAACCGGGTTCAATTATCCGAGGAAATTTACATGTGTTTTCGTATGCAATATTTTTTTGCCCGATTATGTGGTTCAATTAAGCGTGGAAACCAATTAACCGTAGGGTCAATTAACCGAAAAATACTGTATACATAATTGAAATGAGCCGTCGCTAAAAAGTATTTTGTCACCAGTAAAATAACTTTCCCTTCTATGAGGTGTTTTTTGATATGTACATACATACATAAGTACCTATGTAATAGGTCAATAACGAAGAATAAATAACTTACATAATTACTATTTGAACTAGCCCTACGTTAGAACAATGAATATTGTTTTAGCCTCTCGAAATCGATAAACTGATACGTTCTGTTAGGCTGATTGGATAATATAAGTACATACATACATATGTACCTAATATGTATAATAGCTACATATTTCTACATATTTCATTTAAAAATATTTCTCGAATAATTTGCACAGACAATTTGCAAAAACATATTAATTTATATATATATGTATGTACATATATGTGTGTATGTTAAAAATGCATTTGTATTTAGAAGTAAAAAATATGTGATTTGTTTTTCATTTTAGATTCCTTTTAAACTCAGTGAGAAAAAAAGTAATGATAAAACATGCACACATACTGCTTACAGTATTATCAAAGGATATTAACAAAGGATATACAGGCTTATTATATTCTGCGAATCATATATATATGCATTGGTGAAGGGTATATAAGATTCGGCACAGCCGAATATAGCACTCTTACTTGTTTTAGGTAATATCGTCATATTTTTGGGCAAAAATCGTCATTATCGTCAATATAGCTTATTGAAATCGTCATAAAAACGTCAAATGAAAAAAACCGTTTTTTTTTTCAACAAAACATATTTTATTAGAGCCAAAACATAACAAAACTCTTAAATAAACAAATCTGATTAATAAAACAATATTCTTTTGAATACAGAGATCATATACTTCAATTAGAATTGACGATAAAATCACATGTAAGTAGATTCCATGTTTTTCAATACTTTGAAAACATGCATGGAAAAAGTATTGTATGGACAAAAATAAAAAATCCCAATCCTTTAGTTATTTTTACTTCAATTTAGTAAAATATGATTTTAAATTTCATTTTTGGAAACACAGTTTCTAAAAATGTATAAAAACTAAAATATAATTTATACAATAAATATATAATAAATATATGTAAAGGAGAGATTTACTTTTCATTTTTTGCCTTATAAATACTTTTATGGCAACCAGCGGTTGTCTAATTGCATAGGTGTAGAAAAGTTAACACATTCATAATGGAAAATTATTTGTTGTATGCGTTTAAATAATTTAGAAAGCTGTTTTTATGATTTGTAATTCACAAAAATATATTTGTGAGTTTTTGTATAAATAGATGAGCTTTAAAACTTTTAAAACATAAAGGGTAAAACATCTACTGATGAGTTGGTATAGCTACCAACGAAATATATAACTAGATATTGCTAACCCGCAACAAATAAATAAAATTTTAAACATAAATATATAATTGTTAAAGAAAATAGACTTGTATATATATACATACATACATACATACATACATACATATATGTATAATATATTTTACAAATACATATATATTGCAGTTAAACATATTGATCAATTCAGGTACAACTGTTAAATCATAGTAGCTTTAAATAATCTTTTGTATATAATATTGCTTCCAAATACGACTTTTTCAATGAATTTTTACTTTAGTCTTATTTATGTTTACCTGACTAAATATTATTTCCACATTTGCTGGGCATAGTGGTAAAACTAGATTTTTTGTAATAAATTTAGTCAAAACCGGAAACAAAAGACTAGAATCCCTTGTTTGCCTCTCTGATATTTTTTTCCAAAAATCCAATATTTATTTGTTTTTATCAGTGCAATAATTTTAATTGTCTGAAATCAGTTTCTAGCTCTTGGCTTTTAAAAATAGGAAAATTCTGTTATAATTTCAGAAAACCAACTTTTTTCTACATTAATAATATTAAATGGATTAATTTGGCCAAGAGCTTTATATATTTATTTTGAAAATCAAATCTGGATAATATCTGATCACAAAGCTCTATATAAAAATTATCACAATTATTATTTTTCTTTTGCACTTATTTGTGCTTCTTCAATTTCATCTCTGAAAAATATTCCTAAATAAATGTCTTCAAAATTTAAAAAAATGTTTTTGTTTTTATAATCAACTAGCTGAGCGTCCGGCTTCGCACGGAAGCTATTTACTTTTATAAATTTCGATTTACCTAATCAAATCACATCACAACTTTCACAAAAGTCATAACTCACGAACGCGTCGACCGATTTCGATAAACCATCTACACTACCATACGAACAAACCCTAAAAATTTAATCGAATTCGGTTTGACCGTTCGTGAGTTATAAAGTCACAACACACTTGCAACAATTTTTTTTATATATATTTACATTAAATAAAAGTTTACAGTTTTAAGCAAACTAGTTTTTAAAAAGCTGCTCATTAAAATTTTTAGCAGTTCAGTTGCTTTAATAGTACAAATAAATGTTGCAAACTTGAATTATTTAAAATCGTCAAAATTAGGGTATAAATCGTCCCGTTGTCACTATGTCATTTTTAGGACCCAAAATCGTCAAAATGACGATAAATCGTCAAATCTGGCAGCTATGCTACTACTACTAGAAGCTCAAACGTAGCAATACTCAAGTGTGTATGGATATGGCGAATACTTGAGCATAATGCAAGGAACACAATTGGGACGAACGACGAATTTTTCGTTGCGAATATTCGTCGTCAAAAATAGAACACATGCATTCATATAAAAGTGAACACAGCACCGACGTCGACGTAATTCGTCGTACGTGACGAATTCTCTGATAGATTTATTTCTATTTCATACGCCGACGAACGACGAAGAAATCAGTACAGCGTTACCATGTTTTTTTAGTTTTAAAATATATTAGTAAATAATGTTAATTTATACTTTAATAAGTTGTTCTTTTTGTGATATAGAGCATTTTAGTTAAATATACATAATTATTAATGATGAAATTTGTTTTTAATAGTTTTTTTTTAATGTTTAATTTTATAAAGGAATTATTTTCCTTATATGGTAACACTATTGTTGTTATGTTTGTATGTATATAAAAACAAATTTGTAATAAAAAATACACACAATTTTTTGGCTTATTCTTCGTCACAGTTGTGCGCCACACGACGAATTTACGCAACGAACTTTTGCCAACGAATTCGTCGTGCTAGACGAAATTCGGCGTTCGTCCCAATTGTGTTCCCAGCATAAGTAATGCAGTGGCGATCACACCGCAACCTCATTTAAGACGAGCATACCTAATCACAAAAACCACTGATCGTGCAGCTCTCTGGTACAGATTCTCTGCATTTTCTGATCTTCTAAAAAGTTTTTATATGATATTAATATCAATACACCTTATATGTTGTAATCACAATTTTGTACAGGAACTTCAGAGGCCCATAACTCGGACAATTTTTTATTTAATATTTATTTCTTATTTTGTGATTCTCTATGGGAAAGGGTAAATTTTTTTATTTTTAACAATGTAGATAAGAAAAAAACAAACTAAATATGTATATTGTCGGCGATGCTTACATATATGTATATATTCAGAGTTATGGGCCTCTGAATTTCCAGTACATATGTACATACATATGTACATAAGTATGTAATTGCGATTGTGTGGTGTATTTATGTATACGAATGGCTAGGTTATGGAATACCCTACCCAGAAACCTTCGCTCATTCTCCATGTCAGTCATGTTATTTAAACGTAAACTCCTCGAGTTCCTTAACAATAATCGCTAATATCTTAGTTATAATTACCAAATTGTACTGCTCTGCCTCGTTAAATTTGAATTTTAATTTAATATTATTTTTGTATTTGATAAGGATGTTATAGTACATTATAATACATTATAGTAAATCCACTTTTCTTAAGAAGTATTTATATGAATAAAACAATTGATCTCTTTGTCATTTATATTTTTGTGTAATATATCATATTGGCCAATATTACAAATATTACAAATGAATTAAATAAATAAATAAATAATTAAATGTGGTCAATATTGGTATCATTTAAGTTTTTGACAAGATCGGTAATAATTTAGTCAAATTTGTAATTAATTCGATAACTCATTGACTTTCTATATCATGGTATTTCCCGATACGGAGGTATTTGGTACATATTCCCTGCAATAAAGATTATCTCCATTTACATATGCATGCCGGATAATGGCTTTGTTTCAGCTACCGAATTGTCGGTCTGCACAGCCAGTTAGACAAACATCTAAAACAATGGGCCTGTTCGGAAATGCATCGCTGCGCCGCATCTGATGCGAATGTGTGATTTGTTTGCACAGCTGATACAAAACAGCATATGCAGTGCTACCAGCCGTTGATTTTTAGAACATACAACGCATCAGATGCGGTGCAGTGATGCATTTCCGAACAGGCCCAATATTTACATATGTATGTATGTATGTACATATGCAAGACTTTCATATTGCCCTTAAAAAAATTAAATTAACGTTATGATTGACGATTAATTCATGAAATTATCAGCTATTTAATACATTTTTGTTGACTTAAAGTACTGGAGAGTAAATTCAGCAACAAACTTACGAGGAAACACACATCCATATGTATGTACATGCATAAGTATGGATGGATGTATGTACACACTTATTTACTTATATATATATCACATAGGCTAATTTTTATTTTCTTTGGCCAACTTCACTAAAGTGCATTTGTTCCAAAAATTTTAACAATTGTAGACTATTGGTTTATTAATAATGAATAAATATTCAATAATCGCAATATTAACACTTACACACTTGGCAAATTTTAGTCAAATCATTAAATATCAACTGCTGATAAAATGCTATCAAGGAACAACCATAGACTAGAGCAGGGATGGCATCGGGAATTTTATAATTGTACCAAATAACTTGAAAATTGTACTTATTTTACTCTAATTGTACTAAAACAAATTTTTTTTTTTAATTTTATATTATTTTTATTTAGATTTATTAAGAATATAACAAAAAATGGAACGAATCTAGTTTAGTGACGCAACTCCAAATGAAAAAAAATTACACAATACGCTAGAGGAAGAGTTTGACAGATATCCACAATAATCTATTATATTTTAATATATGTAAGTTAGCAGGTTGCTGGAAATTAGATTCCTGCCCACTTGGGTCCAAAAACAATAATTTTTTTTTAAATATCACTAAAATCTTCTGCATTTTAACAAATTCATATAGATCTAGTCAAAAGGTTTCAAATGATACCAAAATTGGCCTTATACGTTGAGAAATGCAAAGGGAAATTTCACATATATACACAAACTTCAGAGGCCAATAACTCGAAAACTATGCGTTTCCGAGAAAGTTACCACATGATATTTTCATCTTATTTTTCGATTTTCTATAGCCCTATGTATTTTTTTTTTTCATTTGGAGCTGTTTCACTAATACTACGTTCACACGGAACATGCTTCGCTCTCTATTCATGCTTCACCCCCCAATCATGAGCGAAGCAACATGCTTCGCCATACAAAATTTTGCGAGCGAAGCATGTAGATTCATATTGAATCTACTTGCGAAGCATGAAAAATTGCTGTCTTCTCTAAATTTTATCGTAATTTATCGGAAGTTTCTCTGAACTAGATGCAAAAAACACAACAAAAACTTTGATTAAAAGTGAAAAATTGAATTAAAACTATAAAGATAAAACAAAAATGGAAACAAAAAATATGTTTGTGCATTTTTAAAAATGCGTAATAATTTTAACTTATTTCTTTTTTCCATTTTAGATTTTATTTGTTATTAAAAAAAGAACTGTCAAATCGAAGCAAGTACATGAGTCGTGTGAACAGCTACATAGATTCATAAACATGCTTCAGAAAGCGAAGCAAGTGCTTCATCATGTCGTGTGAACATAGTATAAGCTAGATTTAAGCCCAAAAAAGGTACATTAAATTTCATTTGTACTATAATATTACAAAAAGCAATTCAGCATGGAATATGTATAAATCATTTACACATGGAGAAAATTAAAGTAATACGTATTAGCTTTGATACTTGATATATTTATAACATAACAATTCCCATATTTTGAATTCAGAAAATCCTTTGTTTGGATTAAGCCGCAAATAGTTGCAGTTTGTAATCTGTTTCTCTCTTTGGTTTTAATTATATTTTGGTAAGAAAATATTCTTGCCACACTTGCTGATGAATGTGGAACTCATAATATTCCTCTAACAATTTTTGAAAGTTCTGGAAACATGAATTCATTTGCCTCAAGAGCTCTAAGATGCGAATTTATGATATAAAAATTTTGGTACTTGTTTGGAAACAATTTTACTAATCGTGGTACTATACTATTAGTTTTTCCACTGATTACGTTTTCTGGGTTAAATTTACCGAACCATTTTAATGTAAAATGACTGCAATGACGAGTTGCCATATAAAATTACTAAAAATGGGTAGGTTCCTTAAGCTACGTACAGATCTTACAATATTGTAAGATATGTCAATATGCTGACAATGAAAAATTTTTACCAAAAGGTAAATTATTAGTTCAGACGATTGTAAGAAAACCTTACAATTTCATTGTCAGACAATAAATTTATCTGTCAAAAAAATTGTCAGTTTACACGGTTGTCAGCTTGATGTGTGGAAAAATTGCCAGATGCGTTGTTAAGCTTTGTCAGGACTGTCAAATCCAATAGTATTTATGGACAACATTGCCAACAGAAAAATTATCTTACAATGGTGCCATTGTCAGATGCATTAATTTAAACACATCTGTCAAATAAAACAAGAGATTACAATGTCTGACAATTATCTGAAAATGGCAAAGTAGAGTGTTCTCACGATTGTCAGATGTCTGACAATATTATTGTCTTACAATGAACTGACAATGCTTTTTCTTGCAACGTGTCAAGACAAAAATTGTAAGTTCAGACGGTCGTCTGACATTATCTGAACATTTTTCTGACAATATTGTAAGATCTTCCAATCGTCTGTATATAGCCTTATAGGCTTTTGCAAAAGTTCAAAAAGCAAATACTTAAATACATTCTCTTTTCTTCGTGTATTTGTTTTATTATACCCTCTCTTTACTATACCTTCTTCTGTTCTCTATTATAAGAAACAAACATAATAAATACTGTTTCTGTACGAAACAAATACAGCAAGTATTAAAGCATGTAAGAACTAAGCATAATAAGAACCAAGCACATTAAGTAAAGACAAGCACTACTTAAACTATTTACTAAAATACTTAAGTATTTTTGTAAGTTTTATTTGGTTTGTATGAAATTTCGCTTTTATTTAATTTTATGTTAAGATCAAATTATCAACACATCAATAGTTATATACTACTTAGATAGGTATGTGCATATGTATATTCCATAAAATTAACTGCTAAATTAATGCTAAATATAAAAACCTAGAATATGCTTAAAATACCCACATGGTAAAATAAGAACCTTGCAAAATACTTACAGAATATTAGCAAAAAAATGTTTACTTTACTCTACTTATAGTGAATAAGAATGAGTAAATACAAATACTCTGAGCGTATAAAGAGAATAAATGTTTTGTTTTTTTTTTTTTTTTTTTTTTTTTGTATTTACTTGCTTTGATGCTCTTTTGTACTTGGAATTACTCTGAGAATTTTTAAGAAAGCAAATGTTTTTGAATTTAAATGTACTTAGTGCAAAAGCCTAGTTCCTTAATTGTACTAAATTAGCCATTGTACACATTGTACTTTTCGAGTATGAATTGTACCAACTTTTCCATCCCTGTACTAGAGCCACAAAATACATGTGCTAGAGCTGTGTAGTTCCGTACCGAACGGGTTCAAAGGAACGAATCACTGAAGTGAACGAAGGGAGCCGGTTACTTTACGACATGAACCAGTGATGGAAAATGTGGCACAATTGGGCCCTTTGTGGCACTTTTGAATGTTTCATGGGCCTGTGGTACTATCTAATCTATTTTAGCCCTTTCAGCTCATTATTCAACTAATAGCCCGTTCAGCGTGACGCGAAATTAAAGGGCTAACTATAATGTGCTTAAGCTAGCTTAAGCAAATGTGCGAATACACACAACCAAATGTTGATAACTATAATGTACTTAAGAACTTTTCGTCAAGATTCGTCAAATTTCATTTGCTTAAGCAAACCTCAAAACCAATCGTGCCTTGCTTAAGCATACAGCTGCTTATAAGTTTATTTATTGAAAATAGTTAAAACTGTTGCATTTGTTGGTACTTTTTTATTTGTGAATGTTTTTATTTGATTTCTAACATAACAAAAACTTAAATAAATTGTTTGTTTATGGTTTTAGATTAATAAGACGTAGACTTAAAATCATTTTTTGGAAAAATAAGAAGAAAATAGTTTTTGAATAGTACATATATTATCAACTCAGCGAAGAAGATCTTTAAGTCAAATAAGTACAATATAGCCACACAAAAGTCGTCAATAATTTGCTTAAGCATTTGACATGCTTTCGTTGATTTGTGACAGTAGCTTAAGCACATTATAGTTAGCCCTTAAGTAATTTCAAATTTGAATTACGAACGAAATCTGAGGTGCTGGTACATTTGGCACATGAGTTAATTTCAAGAACAGCTGATAATATTATGCGTAGGTATTTATGCATGTACTTACTTTGCCATTGTAATATATACATATGTATACACTATTAAATTTCAAAAAACAAACAACTAATAAAAAAATTTCAGTTTTAAATATTTAATTCAATATATTTTTTAAACAAACGTCACTTTTTTCTCGGTAAACACGGTTGTACGTTAGAGCACGGTTGGAACAAAAAGGGATTTTATCACAAAAACAGGGTTGATTATTGTAATTTCAAGTTGATTTCTAACTGCTTCAAAACGTTCGAAGAGTTTAAAATGTACTGAAAGCGTTCGGTACATTTTCAATGTAATTTTCTCCCTGTTTAGAACCCTATATTTGTTTGCAACATTGTTTTGTTTGTCAAGAAAAAAAACCTTACTTTTATTTGCAAACTTGTCTTGCGGTACTACCCAAGGCGAATTCATTGCAGGTAAACTTGTTAATACATACATATTTACGTACATAAGTATGTATGTAGTAATAATTTTGTCAAGTTTATTTTGTTGTTGTTTTTGAAACATTTTTGTTTCTTTTAACTCTACTAGAAATTATTTTCCAGAGAAATTATGTTTTTTTTTTGTTGTTTACACATATAAATGATGCTCATTAAGAAATGTGTTTGTGTGTGTGTCATATTTCTTGTGCAAAGCACATTCAATAACAATATTAACAACTAAAAGCAGTTTCTTGTTTTCATATAAATCATGTGCAAATAAACTGTGCAAAAAAATGCGACCGATTCCTATGGCTGTAAGGTAAAATTACGTTTTTTGTTATTGTACTATTGCATTTATGTTGATTCGCACCGAACTATGTATACTCATTTGTTTTATTAAATCTTTTATTTTAGAATTATCAATTGTATATGTAGTTAGAATATCTATGTATGTACATACATATGTATATGCATAAATCAAATAAAACGTGCGCTTACCTGAGTTCGAAAACCATAAAATTTATTATTTTGTTTACAAAACTATTATAAAATTTATTAAAATCTTTTTAATAAGTGATAACTAGCACAAGAAATGTAATTATTTTTGGTGATTGGTACATATTTAATAATTTTCTGGATTGAGCATATGTTTTATTCTTTGAAAATTTTAAGTTTTTCTGCGCTCGTTAATTTGTATTTGTATGTTTTCCACGAGGAATGCTTTCGTAAAAGTGTAAGAATTAATAAATTTAGCATCTCCATTCTGTGCTTATAGCATACGTTGTTTTCTTGAAACCAAAAGGAATATATTGTATTTTTGGTGCAATTTACACATTGCTCAACTATAGTTTTTTTTACGTTTTTTATTTCTTTGGATTCATAAAAAATTTTTTCGAAAACTTTTATATGAATCTTACATACTGCAAAAAATAAGTCTGATGGAGCACACAAACTTCCAAAATCTGAATTTTTATCATAATTTTTTGCATGTACAAACATTTCTGATGAATATGACAAAATTTGCGCGGGTTTTATTATATCCATACGGCAGCGAGCACAAGATATCCGTTGAGCTAG
Organism: Lypha dubia; assembly: GCA_947311025.1. NCBI lineage: Eukaryota > Metazoa > Arthropoda > Insecta > Diptera > Tachinidae > Lypha > Lypha dubia. The sequence goes on along the minus strand of OX371260.1, from coordinate 98,916,513 downwards.
CAGAGTTATTAACAGATTTCCAAAAATAAATTTATGAGACCCAACTGCAGGCAGCACCTTTCAAACAAAACAATAATTTTGAAAATCTGTTTATAAATGACTAGGTTATTCAAAAAGCAATTTTTTCTATTTCAAATTCAAAATAATACATACATACATATATAGCCTATATTTCAAGTTATACACTGTTAACATATCTGCGCGAAATTTCATTTAAATCGGTCCAGTAGTTTCGGAGATTAGCGAGAACAAACGTCGTGACACTTTATTTTTATATATGTATGTACATAGATATACATAGTTATATAAATTTCCAATTTTAAATAATATTAAATTCGGTGCGAATCGATGTTCTTGCAATAGTACAACAATAAAATACATACATATATATGCCATTCAAATAAGAATCAGCGACATTACTTTACGTATCTTATGTCCACATATATTGTGCGAACACAAAACGAGCCTTTGCTTCAAAAGCGTCATAATTCAAAATATGTCATTTTTGAGCTAATATGTATACTTATAACTAATCGCGATATCAATTTTTATATTGTGCAAAATTTTCATACAAATATGAAAGATATTTGTATTTTATTATTCTCTTGGGAGAAGAATATTTTACCATTGATTTATAGGTATATTCTAGACTTTAAATTCGTTTCCTGCCAAACAAGATTTTTTGAATTATGACTCTATTGCAGCAAAGGCTCGAAAAGTTTATTTGTTTGTTTATATGGAATCTTTCGTTTGTTTATTAAATGTACACACATGCACACATACTTGTGAATGCAAAGACACAAACGTATGAACACATGTATACATATCTAAATGAATAGTAGAGACATGGGAATAATAAATTCTCTGAGAAAATAAATGACTCTCTTGAAAAAAGTGGTTTTACTACTAAAACCACCAGCAAATTAAGCATTTCCCGTACAATGTTCTACGTGCAATATCTTTATATATTTATAGTCTTTGATATGACACTACGCGCAATCGAATGAGGTTGAAAATACGCATCGATTGTGGTTTCAACTATTTTCCCGGAGGTTTTCTGAGAAAAGTTATATACTTATCAACATTTTTTTTACAAAAAAAAAAACTTTTAGTAATTTGCAAATAACTCATAAAGTAGAAAGGGTGCGCATATGACACTACACGCAATCGAATGGAGTTGAAAATACGCATCGATTGTGATTTTTTTTACAAAAAAATCCGAAAAAAACACTTTTAGTAATTTGCAAATAACTTATAAAGAAGAAGGGGTGCGCCTATGACACTACACGCAATCGAATTGAGTTGAAAATACGCATCGATTGTGATTTCAACTATTTTCCAGGAGATTTTCTGAGAAAAGTTATATACTTATCAACATTTTTTTTACAAAAAAAAGACACTTTTAGTAATTTGCAAATAACTCATAAAGTGGAAGGGGTGCGCATATGACGCTACGCGCAATCGAATGAGGTTGAAAATACGCATCGATTGTGGTTTCAACTATTTTCCCAGAGGTTTTCTGAGAAAAGTTATATACTTATCAACATTTTTTTTACAAAAAAAAAACTTTTAGTAATTTGCAAATATGTAACTCATAAAGTAGAAAGGGTGCGCATATGACACTACATGCAATCGAATGAGGCTTAAAATACGCATCGATTGACTTAGATGTGGACGGCGCACCAAATTTATGTCACATGCATTTGGTACATGTAAAATCGAAGAAAACATCTCCTGGCTTGCTGGAATGTTTTAGGAATTTAATATGCACATCCCCACCACAGTTTCCACAATGTAGATAATGGTCATCTGCTACATCAAGATAGCAATAGGAGCATTGCAATTTTGACATTTCTTCACCAATGTCTGAATTTCAAATTCTTTAACTTTTGCAAACAATATTAATATTAATAAATAGTAATTTTTTAACAATATCAAGCGCGTGTATATCGCACGCTAAATACAAAAGGGTCACAACTCAAAATTTTCCAAAACTGACTTTTTTCCATAAATTAATTCAGCGTACACATCTCTAACTACTGCGAAAATTTCTTTCATATCAGTATCTTCTTTAACTGGAAAAATACAGTTATGTCTATTTTTATGTTAAGTGGTTGCTTCTGCACGAAAACAGTTTTTTTGTCTCCTGAAAATTTTATTATTTTGAATTGTGATCCTTTTGTATTTAGGGTGCGATATATTTTGCTTACAAGTGCTGCCAAGTCAATATGTTAACTCAGTAAAAAACGTGTTCGCTAAAATATTGAACAGTGCTGCCCAATGGGATCAAACCAAAAAATAATTTTCTGATTTTCATATTTTTGATGGAATATAACTTTTCTCAGAAAACCTCCGGAAAAATAGTTGAAACCACAATCGATGCGTATTTTAAACCTCATTCGTTTGTGTGTAGTGTCATATGCGCACCCTTTCTACTTTATGAGTTATTTGAAAATTACTAAAAGTGTTTTTTTTTTTGTAATAAAAATGTTGATGAGAATATAACTTTTCTCAAAAAACCTCCGGGAAAATAGTTGAAACCACAATCGATGCGTATTTTCAACCTCATTCGATTGCGTGTAGTGTCATATGCGCACCCTCTCTAGTTTCTGAGATATCAATGAAATAGTGTTTTGAAAATTGTTCGAAGAAACCTCCGGATATATTCGTTATTATTAAAATGTCCATAATGACAGCCATAAAATCTGATACTAGAGGACTTTTGCTATATATTCTCATTTTTATATTTTTAATTTATTAAAATATTACTTTAAAATTCTTGCATTCAAAGTCGTAATTTATTTCACTCTTTGTTTACATTTTTCATAAAAAAACAAAAAAACGGTTTGATAACTCCATGTGTTTTTCTTTACACGCGTTTTTTTATTACTTTTTATTTTCTACTTATTTTTATCAACCGTTTCATATTCATAATAAATTCACCTTGCATAAAATATTAAAGGGCTTTTAGACACGCATAGTTGGCATACTTTGCGTTTTGCTATTACACTATCGATCGCTGACGGCATACTTCAGTACACATAAGTATATGTTGTGTGTATGTTGTTGTGCGACAGATATCAGAAAATCAAATATTTTTGAAAACCAACAGACATGTCTGACGTACTCGACATACGTGCTATTAGACAGTGAGTTGTGGTATGCCATCATACATGTCTGCAGACAAGTATGTGTGTCTATTAGCCCTTTTACATAAAAACGGCACCGGAAAATATGTACCAAATATGACACTGTGGGAAATGGATTAATTCGCCCGAATTCTTTACTGCATCCACCTGGTAATGAATTCGCCTTGGTTAAATGCTTTGTTTAAGGCCGTGTTTCACTATCCTACACAATCGTACGATTCATTCACAGAAAAATCTTGCAAAAATCTGACCGACTTTAAAAAATCGTTTGAAAATGGAGTTGTAGGTGCCTCACTATCATACAAATCTGAAGAAAAAACATCTCGTTGAAAATAAATATTCCTCTGATCACGTGGAAACTATCATTTTATGAAAATTTTCATAAAATTTTTCAAATCGCACGACTTGCCAAAAAATCTGTCACACAGTTGCATTTTTAGTCCACACTACCATATATTTTTAGCACACATATCATATTTGGTGTATCGCGCGACTGTGTAGGATAGTGCGGCACGGCCTTTACTAAATTTTCAGTACATTTTTTGACAAAGTAAGTGCAAGGCGAATTCGCCTTGACTAAGTAGTTGTTTTTCCAAGAAAATTGAGCCGTGTCCACCTGTTATGAATTTGCCTTGAACCTCAAGATATGTATTAAAAAATTTTTATTTCAATCATTTGTAGAATTTTTTACAGTTTTTTAACAATTATTACAAATCCTTGAAGAAGCTACCCATTTTGGTAGCGAAATTTTGGAATAATATATAATTACTAAAATTAGAGTACGCAAACACTGTCAAAATGCTTGACATCAAGCATGGGTATGTGTGCTTGACATCTAGCATACCCAATGTCCAAAGTAAATTTATAGCAAGTAGATGCATCTAAGTAGCTGATTAATTTTTTTCTCGTTTAGTGGTAATGTCTGACTGTCAAAAGCTGTTTACAATTTTCGTACGCCATTTTTGTTTGTTATGCTTTGTTATACATAATTCTACAAATTGTTTTTGTTTTCTTCATGTTGTTCTCAACTGTTTTAACATTCAGCCATTATTTTTACACAAACAAAATACATGAGGTTTTTTGTTTTTGTAGACTTGCATATACTTGGTATAAATTTACTTTGCCAATGTCTATATGTGATTTTTCATCAAGCTTCAAGGTGCCACACATACAAACAAATTTTCATATGTGCAACTTTATATGCTTGATGTGATTTAAGTTCCAAGCATATAACGTTGGGAAAATTGAATTCCTACAGAACACAATATTAAATTTTTTGCCACTTTTATTTTGAAAACACCTTTTTTTCACTTTTCGAAATTTTTCAATGGTAACGCTATCGCCGACTTATAAATGGATTCGCCGGCGGAACAGATCATTGTTAATACGGCGACACAACTTTGTTATCTTTAGATAAGAGTTTTACCTGTATCTTATCACCCAAATTTATTCTTAAAACTGTTAATATACATATGTACATATTTATGTTTTTTAAAGGACGCAATGAAAGACACAACCGATATATTATATAAATTACGCAAGTTGTTGCAAAATCCAGTTTCAAATACGCAAATATCATTAGCTGCTTATATAGTACCATCCGATGATGCACATCAGAGTGAATATATTTCTCAACATGATGACCGTAGAAGCTATATATCTGGCTTTGATGGATCCTCTGGAACAGCTGTTGTTACAATAGATAAAGCGCTTCTTTGGACAGACGGACGGTATTATCAACAAGCTCTAAAGCAGTTGGATAAAAATTGGTGTCTTATGAAGGATGGCTTACCTACAACTCCAACCATTGGAAATTGGCTTGCAAAAAATATCCATAAAGGAGGTACTGTGGGTGTGGATCCCAAATTACTGTCCTACCGAGCTTGGAAACCTATCGAAAAAGATCTGTTAGCCGCAGGTATGCATATAGCAAATAAAAACCTGTCAGAAAAATACAAATTGCAAAAACTACGCAAGTACGATATATGTACTTACATATAAGAAATATAAATAGCGCAGAGTCTTGTAATTACAGTTGTGCTTTCAATTTAAATTTTTAATTCAAATTAGCTAAACACGTTCATTGCATAAAAAAAATAAAGGATCGTATCCGACAAAAAATTATATCGGCGAGCCTCAAGCCACGATTATGGTTACAATTGTTTCAGTAAGACCGCATTTAGACAGGCAAAGTTTAATTTGCAAAGTCTTGAGATAATGGTTGAGATTTGGAAAGAGGGTGACTGGGAGTTCAGACTTTGAACAACGAATATGAATAGTATAGAATATGCAGCATGTAAAAGCAAAATTTATTATGGCGGCTTGTACCATTACGATCCCCTCTTATACATATATGCCCCTATTACGGTTTACAACTGAACCCAGTTGAGTTGTAATTGAAACAACTCAACTTTAAAACAACTTTACTAATTTTTGGTGTTATGAATTACAATTCATTCTAGTTGAGGTTGTATTGATGTTGCCAGCCTCAAAAGCAGATGATAGTATTTCTTGAGGCAAAAATTCAAAAAAAATTTGGTTTCTTGTTAAAGTGTGCTGGTTGTTTTCTTTAATAAATAATAAAATTACACTAAGTGAAAAAATGGATATCTCTTATGAAAGTGTTGATGCTAACATTGATGAGTTGCGCAACGAAAAAATCTTCGTGATCACTCCAATCCCTTGGAACTTCCCGATACTACATATGTAAGAATGGATTTTTAATATATATGTAGATAAATGTTTTCAGATTTAAAAATTTCTTTCGTTTAAATAAAGAAGAATTTTGCTTTCTGTTAAATGAGCTGAAGGAACTTTTCCAGAAGCTATACGGCTATACCTCATATAGTAAAACTATGTGAAACTCTTAGGTTCCTTGCTGACGGCAGTTATCAAAAAAGCTGTGTGTTGTGATTCACAATTGAACTACCCTCCTACATTGCACTTATTTGTTAATGCAACAACAGTTCATTCACTTAAGTATTAATTGAAATGGAATGGCACAGCCTACAATATGTGTAGTGATTAAAGAAGTTTTAAATATCTTCTAGCAATATGTTTGTGCAAAATGGATAATAACAGAAATGATTGAAGAAGTGCAAATCGTTCTGTTGTCTCGTTGTAAATCAATTTTTTCTATAAATAACTTATCAATAAATTCATGTAAGGCATTTAAAAAAAAACTTGACTTACCCCCTTTCCCTTTTTTTTTCCTTATGATTTTTTTAAACAATTGCTACTGAGCAGTTGTAATTTCTTGGCATTTTTGTCAACCTCACTAACACTGAGTTGTAATCGATAATACTACAAAAAAGTTGTAATGCGAAATAATTTCAACTTTTACATATTTGACAGGTTGAGTTGTAATCGATAATACCGATTTGAAAAATTTCAACTGAATTACAGTTGAGTTGTAAACCGTAATAGGGGCAATAATTTTGCAAAGATTGGGTAGTTTGTTTATTCATATTTTTTTTTTGAGGAATTTTGTTTGGTTTTTATTTAATAATCTTACTTGCAAATGAAATAAATTTAGTTACATTAAGAATACATGATACAATGAATATAAGGTATGTACATATGTATGTACCCTACAATAAATGAGACTAGTCCATACAGGTAGAACTACTCCACAATAAAGTAATACTACTACAAAACTATATTTAGTGAACGGACTTGAACAAATTATGAACGAATTCACTAGAATAAAAAAGAACTCAAAAACATAGACTACATTATCACAAATAATAAAAATATTACTGCCAAAGTGAATAACGAAAATAAAATCTCTGATCATAAATCGATTGATATACTAATAAATAATGCCAAATGTTATCATAAGCACAACACGCCTAAAGAAGTTAAACTGTTTAAATATAATCGAAATAAATATAATAGACAAATAATAAATATAAGTATATTCATTGTAAGGCCTAAATCTAGTTAATTGACGCAGCTCCAAATGAAAACAAAAATTACATAGGGCGATGTAAAATCGAAAAATAAGACGAAAATTTCATGTGGTAACTTTCTCGGAAACGCATAGTTTTCGAGTTATTGGCCTCTGAAGTTTGCATATATATGTGCGATTTCCCTTTGCATTTCTCAACGTATAAGGCCAATTTTGCTATCATTTGAAACCTTTTGACTAGATCTATATGAATTTGTTAAAATACAGAAGATTTTAGTGATATTAAAAAAAAATTGGAACAAATCTAGATTAGTGAGGCACTCCAAATGAAAAAAAAAAAACAATTACATAGGGCGATAGAAAATCGAAAAATAAGACGAAAATTTAATGTGGTAACTTTCTCGAAAACGCATAGTTTTCGAGGTATTGCCCTCTGATGTTTTTATATATACATATGTGCGATTTCCCTTTGCATTTTTTGTTTGTTTATTTCAGTCTATAGACAAAAAAGTCCTTACAGACTAAGATAATATAATATGTATAATATAATATAAATAAATAAAATTATGGTTATCTAGCAACAAAATTTAAATCAATATAAAATAAAATAAATAAGAAAGAACAAATAAAATCACAATAAACATAATCACAGTAGATGTAAATATAAAAATAATTTTTGTTTATTTGTTTGTTTATTTCAGTCTATAGACAAAAAAGTCCTTACAGACTAAGATAATATAATATGTATAATATAATATAAATAAATAAAATTATGGTTATCTAGCAATAAAATTTAAATCAATATAAAATAAAATAAATAAGAAAGAACAAATAAAATCACACCAAACATAATCACAGTAGATGTAAATATAAAAATAATACTTAAGTGTGCATATACATAACTCTTTTATTAAGACGATTTGAGCCAAACTATTTTAATACACTAAAAAGTAACAATTTAAACTCAATTTTACCAGTGCTGAATTCGATAAATGAGTTAGAGTCTCTTTGCAAATTAAAATTTAAGTCATTTAAAAGACCAAACGCGCGGGTTAGGGTACCATTACGTGCATAATCAGTACGACGAAACGGAACATCGAATAGCTTAGCTAACCTTAGATTCCTCGGCGGAATATAGAACCGTATAGCGTTAAGCAAATCTGGGCAATCAATAGAGCCATTGATAATGTCGTACAGCAGCAGGGCAGATTGAACTTTTCTACGTGATTCCAAAGTACGCAAACCAATAAATAAACATTTTGACTCATATGGAACCGCAGACAAATAAGATAGCGAGCGCGTAGCAAACTTAACAAAAATACGTTGAATTCTCTCCAAACGAGTGATAAGATTAGCTACGTGAGGACTCCAAATAACAGAAGCATATTCCAACTTAGACCTAACAAATGACGTATAAACATACTTAAGAGTGTATGGGTCAGCAAACTCAGAACAAGTTCTTTTCAGAAAACCCAGCATCTTATAGGCTTTCGGAACTATGTATTCCACATGAGCAACAAACGACAAGGAATTATCAAACAATACGCCTAGGTCAAGTTTAGAATTAGATTTATTCAACATAACTCCATCAATATAAAATTCCACCGCAGTAGGGGCAAGAGACCTATGAAAAGAGACATGTACACATTTATTAATGTTCAAACACAAACCATTAAGACGACACCATTCACTTAACTTATTGAGCTCCATTTGCATAATCTGCGCATCATGTATAGAAACTAGTTTACCATAAAACTTTAAATCATCAGCATATAAAAGATGGTTAGATTTAACGAAACAATTACTAATATCGTTTATGAAAAGGTTAAACAACAACGGGCCTAGTATACTACCCTGAGGTACACCTGACGTTTGCAAATAAGTGACAGAACTAAACCCTTCAATTGTAACTGAGCATAATCTATTGGACAAATAGGAATTAATCCAAACTAGGATTTTAGTAGGAAATCCCATTAACTTCAATTTAGATACCAACACCGCGTGTGATACCTTATCGAACGCTTTCGAAAAATCAGTGTAAATCACCTCAACTTGATATCCATTCACCAAGGCATCTAAACAAAATTCATTAAAGAGAACCAAATTCGTTACAGTAGACCTACCAGCATAGAAGCCATGTTGATAAGGGGTTATCCAGCTCTTAGTAACAAAAAACATCTTCTTATGAATAATGTGTTCAAAAATTTTAGAAACACATGATAATTTAGATATAGGCCTGTAGCATCTAACATTGTCTCTCTTCCCATCCTTAAAAACGGGAGTGACGGTCGCATATTTCCATCTATCAATAAATTTACCCTCATCAAGTGACAACTTGAAAATATAAGTCAGTGCCGGAATAAAAGCCGAGGCAGCTTTCTTCAATAAGTACGTACATAGGCCATCAACATCAGATTTCGTCGAGATCTTAGCCTGAGCGGTTGCTTCAGCTACATCATCCTCCAACAAAACAAAGGATCCCAGATTTAAGTTAGCAAGAACCCCCGAAATAGGAAAATTAATGCATCCAGCTGGCTCAAAGTTAGATTTGAAAAAGGAAGCGAACATATTAACAGCCTCATCACAAGAGCTAGAAACTTTACCATCAAGACAACCTATCGATGGAATATCAGATGATCTTTTCTTTGATTTTATGAAAGACCAGAAGGCCTTGGGATTACTTTCTATCTCTTGTTCCTTGGACAAGAGAAACTGCTTATAAAGAAATTTATTCAGAAAGTTAAATTCCCGGCGGTAATGAATAACTTTTGCTTCAGATTCAGAGTCACCAACATCTAAGAACTTCTTATGATATTTGTTTCGCAAATTCTTTAGCTTTTTTAAACCTCTGGTATACCACGGAAGCATGGTTTACGTGGCTGCCTGCTACGCGCAAGCATTCAAGTATAATCAATGAGATTCCGTTTTGACAGCCACGGAAGCATAAAAGGCTTAACGCACTTAAAAGGAATATTACTACGGCAGATATCACACACTTTCTGTACAAATACATCGTAGCACTCAACGTATAAGCACAATTTTGGTATCATTTGAAAGCTTTTGACTAGATCTATATGAATTTGCAAGTTTTCTATTTAAATTTTGAAATCTTTAGGTGTAAAAGAAGTTTTTTAGATTTTCTGCATAATCGGCCTTCGGTCGGGCTTAGCTATTTTCTCCATCATGGTATATCCCGACACGGCGGTATATAGAATATATTTTCTGCATAACCGGACTTCGGTCGGGCTTAGCTATTTTCTCCACGATGGTATATCCCGACACGGCGGTATATAGGATATATTTTCTGTATAGCCGGCCTTCGGTCGGGCTTAGTGCTTTTCTCCACCATGGTATATCCCGACACGGCGGTATATAGAATATATTTTCTGCATAAACGGCCTTTGGCCGGGCTTAGTGATTTCCTCTACCATTTTATATCCCGATACGGCGGTATATAGAATATATTTCTGCATAGCCGGCCTTTGGCCGGGCTTATCTATTTTCTCCACCATGATATATCCCGACACGGCGGTATATTGAATATATTTTCTGCATAAACGCCCTTCGGTTGAGCTTAGCTATTTTCTCCACCATGGTATATCCCGACACGGTGGTATATAGAATATATTTTCTGCATAAACGGCCTTTGGCCGGGCTTAGTGATTTTCTCCACCATGGTATATCCCGACACGGCGGTATATAGAATATATTTCTGCATAGCCGGCCTTTGGCCGGGCTTAGCTATTTTCTCCACCATGATATATCCCGACACGGCGGTATATAGAATATATTTTCTGCATAAACGGCCTTTGGCCGGGCTTAGTGATTTCCTCTACCATTTCATATCCCGACACAGCGGTATATAGAATATATTTTCTGCATAACCGGCCTTCGGTTGAGCTTAGCTATTTTCTCCACCATGGTATATCCCGACACGGCGGTATATAGAATATATTTTCTGCATAAACGGCCGTCGGCCGGGCTTAGTGATTTCCTCTACCATTTCATATCCCGATACGGCGGTATATAGAATATATTTCTGCATAGCCGACCTTCGGTCGAGCTTAGCTATTTTCTCCACCATGGTATATCCAGACACGGCGGTATATGGAATATATTTTCTGCATAAACGGCCTTTGGCCGGGCTTAGTGATTTCCTCTACCATTTCATATCCCGACACAGCGGTATATAGAATATATTTTCTGCATAACCGGCCTTCGGTTGAGCTTAGCTATTTTCTCCACCATGGTATATCCCGACACGGCGGTATATAGAATATATTTTCTGCATAAACGGCATTCGGCCGGGCTTAGTTATTTTCTCTATTTGGAACTCATCACTTAATAGCTCTGGAAGATAAGAACCCCTACAAGAACAATGACGGTCATTTGATGCATCATCTGATGGGCATTGCTGATGGGTATACCCATCAGCATTCTCTATCATTTTATTAAGGGCAATATGAAAAAACTGATGTAAACATTCGTGTACGTGAGATTTTGTTTCTCTTTCATACTTGTGGATTTCGTGAACTATAGTAAAACATATATCTGAACTCTGCTCACTCCACAGTATTTTACTAATCAGATCTGATGTAAACATAGTCATAGATGCAAGAGTGTTAGTAAATAAGTTTTGTGTGTGTTAGTTTCCATCAGCAATTTCTTGTAGGGACCTTACTGATCTTTTGTGTAGTGGTTAATTGCTTTTTTCACCCTACTGTTAGAGATGTCAAATTTGAAAAAAAATAGTTTTCCGTTGAAACAATTAATAATGTCAAAAAAGAAGTAATTGTAATTGGAAGGAGACATGAGCAAGAGGGGGAAAATGAAAATGATGTTGCTGTGCCTACAACGAAAAGTATTTCTGATCAAAATATTCATATATCAAGTATTGAAAATTTAGATAACAATGGTTTACCTTCTATAAACAATACCTGTGATTTTACTGATGATGAAGATCCAAATTTCTCTCAAGATGTCCCTTCTGAATCAACTATTTCAGTTCGTCGAAGTAGTAGAGAAAGGCATTTGCCTAGAAAACTGCTAAATTATATAACTGGACTAGGAGCTTGCACTTCAAGTAAAATTATTCCTTAAAATTATAACGATATCGTATCCCTTGATGATGCTAATAAGTGGTTTAAACTTTAAAACAATAAATGATGAACTCAGATAATTTGACAAAAATAAAGTATGGGAAATTGTAAAGGTCCCTAAGAACGAAAAACTTATAAAACCTAAGTGGGTTTTCCGTATCAAGGAAGATGAAAATGGTAATCCTACAAAATATAAGGCTCGACTTGTAGCTAAAGGATTTCAGCAAAAACAGGGAGTCAAATTCTTTGAGACTTATGCTCCTGTTGCCAAATTGACAACAATTCGAGTTGTTTTAGCGGTTGGCTTGTATCGTAAATACATGTTTCATCAAATTGATGTAAAGACAGCATTTTTACACGGTAATCTAAAAGAGAACGTGCATATGACAATACCAGAGGGAGTGAAATTAACTGATTGAATGGCTTGCAAATTAAACAAATCTTTATACGGCTTAAAACAAGCACCACGGTGCTGGAACAATAAATTTAACGATTTTCTTCCTTCACTGGGATTTAAAAGATCAAGACATGATTACTGTCTTTATACAAAACTATCTTCAAATATTAACAATGACCTTATTCTTGTTATTTATGTTGATGACTTACTAATTGCTGGTAATAAACTGACTAGTATACAAAAATTAAAGCAAGATTTATCAAATCATTTTGAGATACCTGATTGTGGAGTATTAAAATATTTCCTTGGTATGAAAATTGAGCAAAATTATAATGAAATTTTAATTTCCCAAGAAACAAATATAGATAAATTATCAAAATTTGGTATGTTTGACTGCAATGCTATTAAAATTCCAATGGAAAAAGGATTGCAATTGAAACAAGATTTAGAGTCACAATGTAGTCAGCCGTACCGTGAACTACTTGGAGGTTTAATGTATTTAATGTTGTGCTCAAAACCTGACATTTGTTATCCAGTCGGTTATATGGGTAGATACCAACAAAATCCTTCTGAAATACATTGGCAGCATTTAAAACGAATTATAAGATATTTAAGAGGAACATCATCATTAAAATTAAATTTTCAAGTTTCAAGTGATAAACCAATTGTTGGGTACGTTGATGCAGACTGGGCTTCAGACATAACTGACCAAAAATCTGTCAGTGGATTTGTTTTGGTTAAAAGGTCTACTAAACGATTTAAATGTTTTACCTGAAGATGAGCCAGTTACTATATTTGAAGACAATCGTGGTTGTATTGGAATGGCTACAAATTTGGAAAGTAAACGTGCAAGACATATTGATGTTATGTACACATCATTTTGTTCGTGATAGTGTAGCTAATAATAAAATGAAAATCGAACATATTGGAACTAATGGAACAGTTAGCTGATATATTTACAAAGTCTACTGACCTAACCAGATTCCAGAATTTCAGAAGGCTACTGGGATTATCTGATTGAGAGAGGGTGTTGAAGAACAAAGCAATTAGGAAATTTGGGTTTGAATGTTTGTCGTAAATTTTCTATTAAAAATTTATTAATTTGAAAATATTGTTAAAAGCTGTTTGTTTTTTTCTTTAAATAAAATTAAAGATTTTTATAATCCTTCTGCCAATTAATTGATTTTAATTACGAGATTACAAAAAAAGAAAACAATAAAATTCCTGTAAATTTTCTAAAATATCCATCATCAATTAAAATTTTAAATTTTTTTTATCTATACGAACTTGGTGAAATAAATATAATCGAAAGCAGCTGTTGCCGGTAACATGAGCTGAACTATTTTTTTGGACAGCGGCAAGTGGAAAAACGTTCACAAGCTGCCTGGCAGATCAGTAAGACAAACACATATTTTCATTCAAGTTGGAATTTTTTATGCATCGAGAATTTTGACAGCGTAGGCAATGAATTCGCCGTTTACACAAACAAAATGCCTGTTGTTTGCTTTATTGTTGAATTAATGTAGTCGTGATGAATTTGCCTTTTGCATGAAAATTACATTCATATCTATTCCAGAAAACGCGTCGAAGAAGTGAATATTTACATGGAAGCAAAAACAAAATTTCAAGAATTGTTTTTGCTTTTCATACATTTCTTAAATTAAATATACGCGAGAAATTTAACGCGTTTCTCTCTCTATGAAAAGCGGTAAAATTTAATTGATAAACAAAAACAAATTCTTTAAATGTATTCAATTTTGTTTTTGCTTTCCATGTAAATTTTCACTTCTTCGACGCTTTTTCTGGAATAGACATCATTAAAATGGCGCGGGAAAATATGAAACGAATATGACTGTGTAGGTAATGTATAAATTCGCGTGAATTCGCCACTGCATCCACCTTATAATTAATTCGCCTTGGTCATTAGCAGGTGCTAATGATTTTGCCTTGTTTTCATTCTTAGGGCCAATAATTCAGTGCTGATTTATATGTCATTTAAGTTTAAATGTTATTTATATGCAAAATTGAGTTTTTCACTGCAAAATTAAGTCAACATTTAATAGCCAACATTGTGCATTTAAATACTACATAAGTTTTACGAATTTCCATATGTTTTTGACTGCTTGTTCTTCTTATTTAAAACAAAGCAAATAAAAAAATTTGTGGCTGCTGACAAGTTGCATCCAACTTTCGTTTGTTTTGTTCTAGTCAGCTGTTCTGAAAGGAAAATTGTGGGAAATTAAAATTAAGAAAATTTCTCAACTGAATTCAACAAATAAACATTCTAAATAAACGAAGTAAATGAAGAAAATTTCTCCTGAAATTCTGATACAAAATGTGAAATTCTTTGCTTTTACACCTATGTGTTTCAGCACTGAATTATTTCACCGTTTAAAAAAGGATTATGAGGATTTGAATTGATTCAAATCAAAAGAAAAAAATCTGTTTTTAAGACTTCTAATCAAGGAAGTTTTATATTTCACGAAATTACTTCATGATATTATTTTAAAATTAGAACAATCATAAATCAAAATTTAATTTAACTCAAAATAAACCAATTAATATTTTAAATCTCTTTAACCATTCGAGTTTGTCCTTCATACAGTTGTTTACATATACAAAATCAAGTTTACAATAGTTTTACTTATATTTAAGTTTACACAACTGTATGAGTATTAGTATGTCCCTTTTTATGTCATGGGTCGTATTAGTTATAAAAAAAAATTGGTACATATGTCTAAGTTTCAGCACTCTGTATACTCTGTATACCGAGGACCGGTCATCAGACATATATCGATCAGAACCAATTACTGATCGAAACGGTTACCCTTATATAATAGAATACATACATCAACTGGAGGGACTCGTGAGTTTCTCAGTGATGCATATTATTGACAATTTTGTTTAATTTATGCTTGATATTATCGACTGGAGGGACTCGTGAGTTTCTCAGTGATTAATCAAAATTATTAAAGTTTTTGTTAGTTTCACAATCATAAAAAAATTTTTTTTTATTCAAAACATTCAATAATGTTACTTTTATAAATTCAATAATGTTATCTTCATACAAAAATTTACATTGAAAAGTTCAAAATTGAACAAAATGTAGAAAATCTTTAATTCAACAGTATTAATTTTTCTTTTTCTTCTTTTTCAAAATTATAATCATTTCATTTCATTCTTTAACTTTTTATCCTTTCTTCCCTTTTATTAAGAAAATTTCAATTCACAAAAAAACATTTCCCTTTCTTTTAGGAAATAAAAAAATTAATTCTCTTCTCTTGTATTCAATAAAACCAATTTCACAACATTCAATTTACAGATAAGAAATAATTTTTTTCTTTTCCTTTTGTTTTTTCTTAAAAAAAAAAAAATTAACAATAAACCCTTTACCGAATCCCGAAATGTTGTTAACTTCATACGGCTTGGGGTATGTGTTTTCCTTTTTGCTGTAATTATGTAATTTATGAAAGAATACTAAAGCTGAGCATATAAGTAATGCAATCCAAAACCAGATCAATTCACGGAAGAAGACCAGAGTTGAGCATATGAGCAATGCAATCCAAGATTAGATCAATTCATCGCACATTAAACTGCACCAGCAGATCCATGTTGCACTGCCTCACTGCACTCTTGGATATTCTTTTATTATCACTTTTGTAGGAATTTATCCTTTATTTAATTTATCATTCATTTCTTCTTTTTTTACATTTTAATATTTTATTATTTCGCCAGTTTAATTTTTTTTCATTGGCAGGATCGCCATGTTATAGATAATAATTTTATTCTTTATTTCATTAATTTGCAAACAGCCGCTTGTGCGACTGTTCGATTTATGTTTCTTTATTAACTCTTTAATGCATTCTTCAGTATCTTAAGTCTAACTTAAACATTCTAATACATACACAGAGTATGTCTGGGAATATGCATGATCAGCATAATACATTCTGTATACTCTGATCATGCAGTCATAGCATGGACAAATATTTAAACAATATCAAAAGTGTTATGTTTCACTTGCTGCATGCAGACGGCATGCAGTAGTGGTTAGTCAAACACACTACACCAAGTTCTCAATACAATTAAATAAGAACAATTAAATACGACTGAAAAACAGAAGTAGCACTTAAATGCAACATAAATTTAAATGAAAATTAGCTAAATGAGTATTTAAATACGAAGTCAATTATTGGCCCTTAGTTTATTTAAAAGTAGCGGCGGCTTATAAATATTATCGCCAGCTCGAATAAGGAGTTTAATCTGATCGACTAAGAATTCTACTGTTATTTTATGACAAACCATAAAAATAGCTCAAAATGTCTTATTATTATATGACTTTTTTGTTTGAAGCACAACAACAATTTTTTTAAACTATTGTAAAATAATAAGACATTATGACAATATGACTGATATGACAACAGTGTGAACACCCCAACTATTTAAATTTAATGAAATTGCTTGTAAGCCATTTTTATTGTGCTTGTGCAGCTCTTTAGTTAGTACGAAATTCCCTATTGGAAATTACTAATAATCAACACAAACTCATACTCCTTTATCTTCAAAGTATTCTACTTTGTAATTTAACTTTTTTTTGTTGTTGGTTTTACTCTATATTAGGGATATTCACATATTACTGTGACCCTTGTTATTAGGGTATGTACCTCGTGCCCAAGCTGAGTTAATATTTTTTTTTATATTATTACTCATAAACGTAATTATTATTCGAACTTATATTGATGTAGATATCGCTCCTTTATTGCAACATAGTCATATCTCATATGATATGAGATATGAGAATATGACTATATTGCAATAAAGGAGCGATATGAAAAGTAATTTTATCAGGCTCAAGTTCAGTTTTGAGTGAAAACATGTCAAACCATCATGCCGTTCGGATACAACACCTCTGATTTCAATGAAATTCACCACAACTGTTGTATGTTATTGGACTTTAACAAAACATAAATCTTCAGACCCCAGATACTTACGTTTTCCGAAATATGACGTCATAAAAGTTGTAAGAAATGTTAAAAAATGACAAAAGTCTCCTTACAAAAAGCGATAGAACTTTTGAACTATGCCAGATAATTTAGTTTTTTCGGTATCGTTTTAAAGGTCAAAGTGCACCCTTTAAAATTATATGCATATTGTGTTTTTAAGAAAAAGGTCATTTTGGGGGTCTTGAGTTCAACGGTCCATATCTGAAAAAGTATATTTTTTAAAATTCTTCTACATTTGCAGACAATTTAAAGGTGGACACTCGATTGGTGTCAGAGTTATAGACCAGAACGTGATCCAAAGTATGTTTTGTTTTCATTCAATACAAACCTTTTATGTTGGTTTTTTAATATGACAATTTTTTTTTTTCATAGGTAGATACATACATGAATTTTAAGCTTAAAGAATATATGGTTGCATTATTTAGGCAGTTCGATTTCAGCACCTGACCTAGAAAGAATAGCTAAATCAGACAAAATTAAAACTTGTATAGTAAGTAATGCCATACACACATATATAGCTGTGTTATTAATTTTTTTTTTATATATTTCCGATCTTGTTTATATTTTATTTGTTTAGAGTTTTAATTTTTTATACTGATATATTTAATTTAATTTAATTTAATTTATTCCTTCTTATTTACGAAACTGAGCTTAAAAGCCATATTTGGTTTCACTAAAGCTACTACATGAGTTTTTTTTTATTAATATTAACAATATATATAATATATAAAATAAGCAATAAATTTAAATATAATTAAAAAAATAAGCAAAATAGGCCAAAATAGTGAGAAGAAACACACCAGAGGAAAATACTAAACTGGGGGGTTACCTGGGGCCAAATTACGGCATTCGATATCGATCGAAATTTACATGTAAATTGTATTGAAATTTCGATCGATATCGAGTGCCGTAATTCGGCCCCTGTACACAAAGCACATAATAACTTATTCTTATACGTGGAAACCGAAAAATCAAATGTTCTCATATTTGCTGGCAACATATTATAATCCCTTGCAACTCTTACAAAATATGATATCTCCAGCAAGCTAATTAACTTTGGAATAATAAGCTGCCTATTCCTATTGGATCTAGTAAATGCAAATAGATCAACAAGGTATAGTGGTGATTGTAATTTATATATCCTGTAAAACTGCAGTAAATTTATAAATTTAAGAAAATCAGAGAAGGTCACACCTAAAAATTTTAAAACATAACGTGATACATGCCGCCGTAATTTTAAAGAGTATACGTATCTCTTGATTCTATTAAATGCAAGCCTAACTTTCCTAACCAGGTAACCAAAAGTCCCTGAATAAACTTCCAGAGCATATAGGAAAACAGGCATAATTAGAGCATGAACAATCTTCGCTTTAACATGAAAGGGAAGCAGCAAATTTAAACTATACAATCTACGCAATATTAAGCTAACTTTCGAGATAACAGAGTTAATATGACTTTCAAAACACAACTTAGCATCGATGGTGACACCAAGACACCTAATTTCATCCACGAATTCAATCACCTCACCACCAAATACAACAGAAAAGTTAAATCTAAAACTATTACAAAATAATATTGTTTTAGTCTTGGAAAGATTAACAGAAAGTTTGTTGTCAATCATCTATTTATAAAGCAAATCAACCTTGTAATCGATCATGTTATGCAAAACATCAGGAAATTCGGAATTACCTTTAAATAATAATTGTATGTCACCAGCAAAAGAAAAAACCTGGCACATGTTATCAGTTAACGTTCCAAATAAATCATTGACATGAAGAATAAAAAGCAGGGCGCCAAGAACAGATCCCTGAGGTACTCCACTTAAGACAGAGAACATGTTAGAGCTCCCATTAGCAGTAAAAACATATTGTGCTCTATCTAAAAGATAGGACGAGATCAGTCTGCAGGCTGACCTGGAAAATCCAAAAAGATTATACAGCTTTTTCACCAAAATTGATTTATTAACCTTATCAAAAGCTTTCGACAAGTCTAAGGATAATAACACACATACACCCGTAACAGATAAGGTCTTCCTAATACTGTCCGTTAAACCAATTAGTAATGACGTAGTACTTCTATTACACCTCAAACCGGATTGACAATCATGCAACAATTATGCATTTCGTTGGTTGTTAAATACCAACTCATTTGGTTAAAAAATATTACCAATTGTGGAGTATGTAAGAAAAAGTGCATACACACATACATAGTAAATTTTTGGAAGTGTTTCGATAGCTTTGCAATTCTTTTTGACATTGCTTTATACAATATTCAAATCTTAGCGTGCGTTTGTTTACGTGGACGGGCGGAATTGTGACAAAAATTTTCATGTTTCATTTAATATATTTTAAAAGTAAAGCGTAAATAAAATAAAATTAATTATTTATATTCATAAAAATAAATAAATAATTATCATTCAGTGGTTTGTGTTTGGTACATAAACTATTAACCAAATTATTATTACATACGTGTGCATATACATTTTTGGTGTTTGTCAGTTTTCTTTTACTTACAATTTGAACCCTACCGTCGGTCAGTTTGACTATAATTTTGCTCAGTGAAAAATTATTATTGATTTTTATTTTAAATATACTTTATGTTTAAATTTAAAATTTTTTTTTTTTTTTTTTTTTTTTTTTTTTTACATATGAAAAGTAATATTATCAGGCTCAAGTTCAGTTTTTTTTTTTTCAATAAAACTGAACTTGAGCCTGATAATATTACTTTTCATATGTAAATCAATATAAGTTCAAATAATAATTACGTTTATTCGTAATAATAATAATTTAAAATTTTGTTTAATTAAACATAACTTGATTGAAATTAAAAAGCAATCACCCCTATTCTGCGTTACGATCGAATCGAAATTTTCTCCGTTTGGCAACTTTGGTATTCTGTGTTCCGTTCCTCGTGTCATTTCGATTTGCTTTTCGATTGTATGTATTCTGCGTTACGATCGTAGCTACGTTTTTCTAAGTGGTTTGTTTGCTAACGGAGATTTTTTCGATTTTTGTTTGTGTAGCTAAAAAAGTGTATAATTAAATAAAATGTAAGTACAAAATGCTATAAATTTATTTTGTAATAGTTTTTTTATATTCTTTCAAATTTTAAAAGTTAATTTAATATATTGCAGGTCGAAAACAACAACACCTGAGCAATATGAAAAGTTGGCGAATATAATGGCAACGAAGTCTGATATTGCGTGTGGGTATCATAAGCGTCCCAAGGAAGAAGTGCAGACATTATGGGATGAAGTTGCAAGAACGCTTAATGCAATAGGGCCACCGATAAAAACTGACGCTGCATGGAAGAAGGTATAAAATTTTAATAATACGTTTGATATGTACAAATGTATGTTTATCAATTATATTTCTTAAGGTGTGGATTGACTGGAAAAGCTACATAAAAAAAAATTGACAACAAACAAAAAAGAAATGATGAGCACCGGAGGGGGCTACTGTCGCTTACAGCGCATTAGTCCACTTGAAGAAAAAGTTATTCAGCTGACGGGCCTGGTAACAAACACAAGTGGCATTGGCGGTACAGTGGATTTTGGTGTGGGCAGCGAGATAGCAGATGATGCACGACCTTCCGAAATGGACATTTCTGCTCGCTCAGAAGACCTAGCTGATGTAGCTACCACTTCAAAAAGACGTAGCATAAAAGAAAGTACTTCGTCTTTGCTGAAAGAGCAAATAACTGCCCAGAAAGACTTCCACAATGATGTCAAGAAGTTCAATGACACCATTTTAAAAAGGTATGACGAGATGTCTACCCATTTACGGCGTATGAATCCATCTTTGGAAAAACTCTCTGACATTGCAGCACAGCAGATAGAAGAAGAACGTCGCCACAACAAAATTAAAGAGGAGTTGCTAAGGAAAAAGGTGGAAATCAAGATTAAAATGTTGAAACTGGGGCATCCATCAATTGATTTAGATTCCGATTAGTGGGTATCATCTTGGCTTTTAGCAAAATTACTATAGTATTTTATTTTAAATAAAAATAGCATAAGTTTTTTTAAGTTCCCTTGTTTTTTAATGTAAGAATATGACTGATGAATAAGCTTTATTTTTGATATTAAACATAAGATGAATAAAAAATACACATATCGTCACAGAAAATGCATAAAGCTTTACCTAACATTTTGAAAGTTTTACTGGAGAAACATAAAACTTGTTTAAATGAAAAATAATTGACAATTAGTGCAAATGTGTACAATATAAGTCAAAAAAGGACAAAGAAATGTATATATTTGTAAAATTTACTACTAATTGTTGACGTAGTGCTGTCAAGCTCGATATTTTGTGAACTCTAGAATGAGGACAGTATGTTATTCCGAATACTACGTGCTACGGAAGCGTAATCAGATTCGTTGCTTTCGTCTTCTTCCTCTTCTATAGAATTTTCGAATTCGGTTTCATGCGTTTCATAATCTTCAACCCTATAGTATACGCATATGTTGTGGAGGGCACAAACAACATATATAATTTGGCTGGATTTCTGTGGGGAGTAATGAAGTTCTCGAGCACCCAATAAACAACGAAACCGGTTCTTCAACACCCCAATCGTCCTCTCAACAATGTTTCTCGTCTTTGAGTGCCGCATGTTGTAGTTACTTTCCCGGCTGCCTTCATTTGTAGATCTATAAGGCGTCATTAGCCAGGGTTCAAGGGGGTATCCCGCATCACCTATTAAAAATTTTATTACTTCATTATATTTACACACAGTGTTACGCGAATAAATACCCAATAGCCAGGTGTTTCTTTCTCCATCTCGATATTTGCGTTCCAATTCAGATCGCGCTTTACTTAAACTCCATATATGTGCGTCGTGGTTGCATCCGGGATATCTTGCGTCAATGCATCTTATACGCATTTTGCTATCGCACACCTAAGTAAAATATATAAAATTTACGAGCACTGTAATCGTTAAAAAAATACTCACCACCATGGCATTGATGCTAAAAAATCCTTTTCTATTATAATAAAGGAAATCCTCTTCGGACGGTTTTATAATTTTTATATGTGTTCCGTCAACACACATAGTTACCCCTGGAAAGCCAGCCTTCGCATAAAACTCTTGCTTTGCTTGCGTCTTTTCCTCCTCAGTCTGGTCAAACTTTATCCACTGAGGGCAAAGCTTTGCCTGCATTACTTCAACGAAAGACGATAGCGACTTTGACACTGTGGATTGAGCCATCCCGACATTATAATCTGCACCCACTCCGTGCTGGTAGTTTCCTTCAGCAAAGAATCTCAAGGCAGCTACAACTCGGTTAAGAGGTGATAATGATGCTAACGTCTTCGACTGTGCTTTGTGTGCATAAGTGTCTAATACATATTTAAACGCTTCTTTATTTAGGCGAAAGTTTTTTTTGAAATCTATAAATTGAAACACATTATTTCACACACATTTAAAACAAATATCTTACAATTTATCACTCATCTCGAATGGATTGCAATTGTCTCTCAATTTCCGCCTTTCAATTCTTGACTCTGCATTCTGGAGCACGTAGTTCTCCTCTTCCAATAACAACGCCGCTGCTATCGATTCCATTTCTGCTCCAAATTAAAATAAATTTTACTTTTCTTTTACAATGATGTGTAGAAAATAAAAATATCACCTCCGGCGCTACAGGATTCTTCACACTGGAATAGTTTGGCCACAAATAAAGTCTGTTTTTTTTCTTTCTTTCTGCACTTAACTGGTGCGTTTATTTATTTATATTTATCACAATAGTTAGTTTTTATGTATATATCACTGTTTTTTCCACTAAATTTAACTTTTTACAATTTAACAATTACAATGTTTACAAAATTTCTTGTTTTTCTGTTTCTATTTCATACGTTTCATAGCAAAAGCAGCTGGTTTAAACATACTCTTCTCTTCTTCTTTTTCTTTCGATTAGGTTTTTTTTCAGAATAGCATTTTTCGATTCGAGCGTAACGGAATGCGGAGACTTAATCGAAACGCAGAATAGGGGTGAATTTGATTAACTGAAAGCAGAGTTCGGCATTGCGCATATTGAGCGGCGCATTGCGCATGCTCTTTTTTATGATAACAGTGGTTCGTTTGAGTTTATTCATTGCTGCCACGAAAAAAAGTCTTTGCAGCCAAAATCTTTAAAAAATTTAACTAAATAAGAATAAAAGTAACCAGAATATTTTTTTAATGTTTATTAAAATGGTGTGTTTTATTTTTGAGTAAAATATCAATCATATTTGGCCTTTAAGGATTTATTCTTAATCCGTATATTATATGTATAAAAATGATCTGATTGCATGATTCAATGGGGTTCCGCACACGAGATGAATTTTTAAGCCGCACAATTTTTGTTCTTTTTTTTTACACACGAGACTAATTCATCTGGCATAAAATGTATACGTGTACTCAGCTTTGTGTGTTTTAGTGTTTTTTGTATTCATTTGATGTATGGCTTGTGTATGTATTAGTTTTGCTTGTGCGGGTATGAGGCTGGTTGAAAAATTGTTCGAACGAAAAACCGCTCTCTTCACCCCTCTCGCCTAAAAACTCTCATGTTATGCCAGCATAATTAGACTCGTGTGCGGAACACCAATGACTATAAGGTAGTCTTAGAAGCCCAGCTGACAATTCTTGCAAACCACTTGTTTTTAATTTCAGGTGTAGAATTTTTATTTGTATTTATTTATTAAATTTAAATTAAAAAATTTTTATTTAAAAAGAAAACTGTAAAATTTCTTAAAATGAATACGAAATAAATATGAGTTTGTATTTGAGCAAAATAGATGTGATATGTACAAAAGATTAGAGCTATTGGAAATGAACCTTTTTTAAAGCTCCCAAAAATCAAATCAAACTAAAATCGTGGAAAGAAGTCTTCACAAAAAATTTCATATGTGAAGCGCAAAATAGAAAGGGACCTAAGGGTAAAAACCGGTTTAGTTCAGGAGAGCCATTTTAAAGATTTAAATACGTGTATTTAATACCTGACTTCACTTTCATAAAACGCGCATATCTCTGGGAGGGAACACTTTTGGGGCATGGGATCGGTCTCATTCGATGATGTTGTCCACATAAAAAAAAAAAAAAGTGAAAATTGATTTTTTACCCTTAGGTCCCTTTCTCTATGCGCTGTCACATATGCAAATATTTTTTTAGAAATTTCAGTTTAAATAAGAAATATCCACAACAAATACATTTAGGTATGTTTTGTATGTAACTCTTCTCATGTACGTTTATAACAAGAAGGCGACGAAAATTCTAAAAATAGACGCACTTGAATACTTTCCTGAGTAATTTTTTTAATATTTTGTTGTATGTACATACATATGTATGTTCCTAGAAGACAAGCCCGAAAACACTGTAGTGAACCTGATGATGACATTTACATCATCTGTAGGTATGAATGAATGTACATTCTCAAAAAATATTTAAAAATATTTGGCCTGCTTACCCTTTCTGTGGTTTCGCAAGCAAATATTCTTATGACTTTTTTCAATTTTTGAGCAGTTTGGGTTTTTCCAACATTTTATGTGTATGTTTCTTACAAGTAACGAAATGTGTATAAAACCCATCATTAACAAGATTTTTTGAAATCCAAGAAAAGATTTTTTTTAAATTACTTTGAGAGACATACAATGTGAGTATGTATAATTGTATAAGGGACAGATTTTTTAACCTAAAACTTTTTTTTCGTTTTAAAATTGTATGGAAAAATTTTGTTTTGAAATGAATTTTTGTTATTTTTCATACAAATTTAAAACGTTTAGAAACGATTTTTTTTACAAAATCTGCCTATAAGTAAAAAACCAATTATCAAGGTATTTATAAACATGTATAGATATGTATATATTGTCCTTGATAATGTGGTGTTGTATTTTTTAAAGATGATTATTCTTGATGTAAAAATCTATTATTTCCTTTACTAACATTTTTTACCACTGTAAATGCGCTATGCGCATTTCTTGCTCTTTTGGCTCTTTTTGCGCATTGCGCAAAAATATGCGCAGCGCAAAAAAAGCGCAAATAAAATTGCTCTTTTTTGCGCTTGCTCTTTTTATGCGCAGCGCAAAAATAAATGCGCGGAGCAAGCGCAATAATAAATTGGCTCCGCTCTTTGCGTAAAGAGCGAAAAAGAGCAAAAAGAGCGGTGCTGCGCTGCGTTTTTTCGTACACTGACTGAAAGTGAAGTTAAACTGTCAAAATAAAACTGTCAATAAAATATAATTCTAAATTATTATTTTTAAAACTTGTTAGTGAATTTAATATAAATAATGTCGACTGAAGGGGGAAATTTATTAGAGCTGCGGATGCTCTTGTCGCTTTAGAGGCTTGTTTTAACAACATTAAGCATGAAACTCATACAGTGTTCACACTACAGCTTCATGCTGAAGAAATAAATTTTATGGCAGAAAGTTAATACCACGCATGAAAAGTGTTTAGACACTATAAAAGCTTCAAAAAGTACAGAAGATTCTTAGTCTGCGGAAATCAGTACTATTACTAGTAAATATAGTACAACTTTACTGCTTTTGTCACTTGTATAAGATTTATAAATAAGAAAATGGGTGAATTTAAGGTGGATGAGAAAGCAAATTTGTATGTGAACAGTTCTCGACCTAGTAACATTGAGCAATGATGTCATTTGCTACGTAAAACTAGTGGAAACGCAAAATAAATAGTCTCGAAGTGTCGTCTGTCCAATCAAGGTTTCGACATAGCGTGGAAAAACTTGCGAGATGTTTATGAAAATCCGCGCATGTTAGTAAATAATTAGCTTAAGATTCTTTTTGGTCTACCTGTACTAGACGGGTCATAAATAGTTGTTTGTCTGCGTTATCAATATATGAGGTTTCAACTGAAAATTGGGATCCAATGATTGTTTTTATGTGTATCCAGCTGCTTCCAGACTGTACTGTTACGTTATGGGAACAGAGCATCCAGGACAAATTTGTTTTGTCAAAATGGAAAGATTTGGATGCTTTTTTGACTGAAAGGATCCAAACTTTGGAATGTCAGAGAATCCCCACACGACAAAAAGAAATCAGTTGAAAAAGTAAAGACCCTATCACGTTAATTCATCCATTTCAAATTCTTGTGTAAAAATCAAAATCATTTCTTGAGAGATTGCAAACGATTTAAAAGATTTTCAACAGTCAAACAATTTCATTGCTGTGTTAATTGTTTGTCGCGCACACATGAAGTTGAAGACTGTACTAGCGTTCTTAATTGTATCAATTGTAATAAAAGGCATCACACGATGCTACATAGAAACATAACTAATGTTGATAATTATGTTAGGCCTTCTTTATCTTCTAATTTAGGTGCTAATTCGAGTAGTACTTCACAGCAAAACAATCGAAAGACCAGTAGAGTCAGAATTACCCTCCACTTCTCGTGGTATTAGTTCGTCGGCACCCTTGAATCGTCAAGTATTTCATGTGTCACGAACTATATTATTAGGGACAGCAATGGTGAATATTCGTCACCAGGGTATTACGTACCCAGCTCGCGCCCTTAATGATCCTGCTTCAGAAACTTCCTTTATTTCTGAACGATTGCAGAGCCGTTTGAAAATTTCTGCGCATTCTACGAATTCCAAAATTTCTGGTGTAAACCAGCCAGTCTCTGCTACTTCGCGAAAAATTTGTGGAATTGAAATAGGCTCTCTTTTGGATTCTTCGGTTATGCTGAGGACTGCTGCACTTATTTTACGCAATATTTCTGGTAATTTACTATCATATATTCTAAGTGATGAACTCCGAAAGGACTTGCCAAATATACGTTTGGCAGACCCGCAATTTTTCGATTGTAGGCCAGTAGATTTGCTCCTAGGTGCTGATTTGTATCCAAGCAAAATTATGCCGGATATTAGAAAAAATGTTATAGTTCATTATTAGCTCAAAAGTCTGTCTTCGGGTGGCTTATTACGGGCCCTATGGAGCAATATTCGTTGCATGCTTACTAGAGTTGTCAACCGATTAAGAATAATTCGATTAATCGATCAACCAAAACGAAACACTTGTTCGAATAATTTTAAAATGCCGATTTTCGAATAACGAATAAATCAAATAATTAATGTCATTTAATCGAACAAATTTTTTTCAGTTTGAAATGCATAAGTAAAAATTTTTTAAACTTGTTATTTTGGATGTTTGTAGTTGTTGTCGAATTGCGTATACCTAGAAGTCGTGCTATGTTTTGAATGGAACGTTAAAAAAATTTCAAGAATGGGGTTTTTTCACTCTCAGGTGAATAAGTTAGAAATACACTTAAGCCAAAAAATTGAGCTCGGCTTGGAAGTATTTTTCCAAGAACAAATGAAAAAAAAAAAAAAAAACAAAGTCACATGTAACAAGTGTTCTAAAGTATACAAAATTGTTGGATTATCAACAAAAAAATTAATAATTCTTTTGCAACAGATTTACTAAAACGTATTAAAATAAGAATAAATGAGAGAGGTATAAAATTTTTAAATACGTTAATATTTTTAAATTCTGAAAATTTTTCGAGCAATTAGTTTTTTGAAATATTCTTGTAACCACAGTAATTCAGATGACAGTAATAATATAGAATATGTTACAAGTAATGAAAATAACAATCTTTTATGCGAATTAAATAATTATATTAAAAGTATTAAAAATTCAAAATATAAAAAAGACTTCAGCGGTATATTAGACGATAAGGTATATTTGGAAAAATCTAAAAAAAGAAGAAACAAATTAGATAAACTATTTTATGCTCTGCTTACAATATCACCTACCTCGAAAATTAGCGAAAGAGTTTGTTTAAAATTTAATTTAATAAAAACTAAAACCAAAAATCGTTTGAAAGCTACAAAAATTGAGTAAACTTTTATTTGTAAAAGATTATTTCTTAAGAACAACCCAAATTGTCTGATTTTACAAAAAAAAAAAAACATTTGATATTTTTTGACTGAATATGCTTCATTTGAATTAATAGTTTTTGTATATTTTTGTTAATAGAAATATTAACTATTTTATATTAAATTTTTTGTATGAAATTTTTATTTCTTGTTAATAAATTTTTTTAATCATTTTTTATTCGTTCGTTTTATTCGTTTTATTCGATTAATCGAATAATTTTTCAGCTTCGAACAAAGTTGAAAGGCGAATAATTGACAACTCTAATGTTTACTCTACCAGGGTTGAGTTTTCTGAAGAAGATGCTTTGAATCGCAATCTACTTCGATTTTAGGAGCTAGAGAAAACACCACAACGACAAATAATGTCTAAATTTGATCTGCTTTGTGAGGTTAATTTTAAAAATACGACTCGTCGAGGAGCTGATGGAACCTACTAGAGTTGTCAACCGATTAAGAATAATTCGATTAATCGATCAAACAAAACGAAACTCTTGTTCGAATAATTAATCGAACAAATTTTTGCATACGTAAAAAATATGTTAAACTTCTTAGTGTGATTTGAAACAAAGCGAATACTTTATATCAACCAAATACATGTTATTTTGGATGTTCGTAGTTGTTGTAGAACTGCACATACCTAGTAGTCGTGCTATGTTGTAAATGAAACGTTAAACAATTTTCAAGAATGAGGTTTTTTTTCACTCTCAGGTGAATAAGTTAGAAATACACTAAAAGCCAAAAAAGAAGCAATTGCTTTATATAAATCTTATCATGTAAGTAGAAAATGTTGGTATTGTATTCTATTTTTTTTAATTACATAATTATCTTTCAGAATGAGCTTGCTTTGGAAGTACTTTTCCAAGAACAAATAAAAAAAAAAAAAAAACAAAGTCACATGTAACAAGTGTCCTAAAGTATACAAAATTGTTGGATCAACAACAAAAAAATTAATAATTATTTTGCAACAGATTTACTAAAACGCATTAAAATAAGAATAAATAAGAGACGTATAAAACTTTAAAATACGTTAATAATATTTTTAAATTCTGGAACTTTTCCAAACAATGAAAGTTTTTAAAATATTCTTCAAAAATTTAAACTAAAGAATATCCGAATGAATTATACTCTAGATTATTTTATATTGAAAGTAACCACATTAATTCAGGTAAAAGTACTGACATAGAAGAACTTATTAGTAATAAAAATAACGAACTAAAAAATTACACTAAAAATACTAAGACCACAATTTTTCAAAGTTTTACGTTTTTGTCTTGAAGATAACAATTACTTTATGTATGATAAATTATTATACAAACAAACTTATGGAATGCCTATGGGGAACCCTTTATCGCCCACAATAGCTGATATAGTATTGGACAAATTACTTAAAGTAACACTAGAGGATTTAAATAGACAAAATATAAAAATTAGGTTTTTAACTAAATACGTTGACGATTTATTTGCCATAATCAAAAAATATGACGAAGAAACAATATTAAAAACATTCAACAATTACCATAAAAAACTAAAATTTACAATTGAAAAAGAGCAAAACAACGCACTACCATTTTTGGATGTGAAGCTACTGTAGTGAATCTTACTTTGATTATTATATTTGTAATTTTAGAACTGCCCTCGTAACCTTAGTTTTAAGTAAATTCCTTTATTAACAATACACAACAACAATGCTATGCTAAAATTAAGCAAATTCCTGTAATGTAAAAATACAACAACTAGTATACCTTATTTTAATTGTTATTTTACACAACAACTTTTGCTACTTTTATTATACATTTCATTGTTAGTGTATACCACTAATTATATTATTAAATAAGGAATTTTTGTAGTTTTAAGGTACTGTTATTTTAGTATATAAGGAACAAATTTTTAGAAAATAAATCAATCATTATTTAGCCTTAAAATCGGCTTTATCTCTTGGAGCATTAAACTGCTTCTTTCTAAACAGGCATCCAACTGCCTTAAATATATTTAGGCCAGTGGCGTTCTTAAGCGCCGGCACCTTAATAGGCAGGTCTATTTTAAAAACCCCTGAATAACCTATTAAATATACATCCACACATTACATGGCGATCCTGCCCAACGAACTAAAGAAAAATATTATACCTGTCGAGGAGTACGTGCCAGCAAACAAAGAAGAGGTAGATCAGATATTGCGCACGAACCCTACATGGCACCAATAAACCAGGCATATGGAAGAATACATCCCAACTGGCAGCCAAAAAGAAGCACCGAAATAAATGGCCACTCCAATAAATGAAGGCCCCAAACACAAATAAAAAGCATTTTTTACATTATTTTTAAATTTTCTTTTAAATGCAAGAAGCACAAAATTTTTTTGCACAAATTAAACAAATTCATTATCATTTTTATGATGAAAAAAAGAACAAAAATTTATAAACATGAGAATTTAAAATAGAAAAAAAAAAACACTAAAAGCAATAGAAATGAAATAAGAATTTCACAAAGAAATATAAAATGTTAGAAAAATAAATTAAAAAGAGTTGCCAGCATTTTAAAATATAAAAATAAAATTTAAATTATATATATTAAATTTTAAATGGAAATAGTACACGAATATTGTATTGAATTAGATAAACTAGAGAAAAATTTAAAAAAGAGTAAAGACAGAATTTACACCTCTGCGTATAAATTAGAAAAATTATCGCGTTTGTCGCATATTAAAGAAGAAGTAGAGAGTATTGGTGAACATTTTGAAGAAAAAGAGACTAAGTCAGTTATATTAAAATTTAGAGAATTATACACAAAGGTTGAGAAATTGATCAATTGTATGGTCATAAAAGAAACTAAAGAATTACCAAGAGATACACTTAAAGAAAAAATTGTCAATATGGCACATTTTGACATAAATGTCGTAGGTAAAAACCTACATGTTTTTAAGGGTTCATATGAAGTGTTGGAAGATTTTATAGTGCAAACAGAATTGTTACATGATATTTTGAGAACAGAAGACCGAGAGATATTCATTAAGTACGTCTATAACTTCAAACTAGCTGCGCATGTCCGAGGTGTCTTAGGGCGTTCCAACAGACCAACTACGTTTGCGGAGTTGAAGAAGTTGTTAATTGATGCGTACCCAAACCCTAGAACTTTGCAACAAGTCTTAAATGAGTTAGGCACAATGAAACAAGGAAACATGAGTATTTTAGCTTACAGGGAAAAAGTTGCATTACTGTCAGAGCAATTGAGTAGTTTTGAAATAAAAGCGATAGAAAATCCGTCAACAGAGACTAAAAACGCGATTTATAAAATGAGCGAAAATATGGCGTTAAATGTATTTACAAAAGGTGTTAATATAGAATACCAAAACGTATTAGTGGCAAGTAGTCCCAAAACGCTTAGCGAAGCAGTAGAAAAATGTGTAACTATAGAGAGATCGTTACAAATAGATAATAATAATAATAGCATTTTCAGAATAAACAGGCGTGAAAATGAACGCATTAATAACTACAATTCACAGAGAAATAATAGAAATTACACAGGGTACAGAAATCAAGGGTATTATAATCAAAATAATAATAGAAATTATAATAACCATAATAATAATTTTAATCATGCTGAAACAAACTATTACAATCGTAATGGATACGGAAATAACAATAATAACAATAACCCTGATAGACATAGAAATAATAACAATGGTGCAAATAGAAGTAGTGCAGCAAGAAGTAATAATCCATTTAATAATAACAATAGAAACAGCTTCTCGAATAGATCTGGCAACAATAATCAGGGAAACTAACAAACCCGGATAACAAAGTTTGTTATCCAGAAGGGCAAAAATGTTTCAAAATTTCAAACAATACAGATAATTATATAGCAATTAATTGTAACACAATTAATAAAGAGCTCAAATTTTTAATAGATACTGGAGCCGATATTTCAATTTGCAAACAAGATAATATAATATAGATGTACGTGATATATCATCACTGAGTGGTATTACTGCAGGTACTATAGAAAGTCTTGGTACTGCAAGATTAACTCTAAAATTAGATAACAAACGTATTATACACAAGTTTCACATAGTTGAAGATAATTTTCCAATTAATACTAATGGAATTATTGGTAGGGATATTTTAGAAAAATATGGATGTAAAATTGATTTCGAAACTTATACAACGTCTTTCAATATAGATAATGAAGAAGTTATTCTACCGATAACCCCTAAACGCGTTTATAAAACTGAAATCTGTATACCAGCGCGATCAGAACTAATAGCACCAGTTAATATATGTACCGATGAGGAAAGCATCGTTTTAAATCAGGAAATAAGTCCTGGAATTTTCGTAGGAAATAGTGTGATACCAGCCGTGGGAATAAAACACGTGAAATTATTAAATACTACTGACAAAGATGTAGTTTTGAATCAGTTAAAATTAGAAACTAAACCGTTATCGAAGTACAAGATTTATAGTTTCAACAAAATAGCTGATAAAAACAAAGAGCGAGTACATAAAGTTTTGCAAGATTTAAAAATAGAATCAATAGATCCGTCAGCAAGACAATCTTTGAAAGATATAATTGCAAAATATAGCGATGTCTTCCACCTTGATGGTGACAAGTTAACTGTTAATAATTTTTATAGTCAAAAAATTGAGATGGCCGATTCGGCACCGGTTTATATAAAACCATATAGGCTCGCTGAGTCACAAATGAGCGAGATAAACAAACAAGTAAATACATTGCTAGAAGATGGCATAATTGAACCGTCCGTGAGTCCGTACAACTCTCCATTGTTGGTAGTACCAAAAAAATCAGCAGATGACACGAAGAGATGGAGATTAGTAGTTGATTTCCGAAAGATAAATGAAAAAATCATAAGTGATAAGTTTCCATTAACTAGAATTGAAGACGTATTGGACAAGCTAGGTAGAGCTAAATATTTTTCTACGCTAGACATGACTAGTTCCTTCCATCAAATCAGTTTAGATAAAGATTCTAGACCAGTAACATCATTTTCTACTAGAAATGGTCATTTTCAATTTACTCGTTTACCCTTTGGATTAAAAATATCATCCAATAGTTTTCAGAGAATGCTCACAATTGCATTGAGTGGATTAGATGCCGAAGCATTTTTATATGTCGATGACATTATTGTGTTTGGTTGTAGTATACAACACCATCATGATAATTTAGTAAAGGTTTTTGAAAAGTTGAGAAAATATAATTTAAAATTAAATACAAATAAATGTTGTTTCTTAAAGACAGAAGTAGTCTATCTAGGTCATCTGATAACTGATAAGGGAATATGTACAGACCCTGCAAAGCATGATGTAATAAAAAACTATCCAGTTCCTAAGAATGTTGATGAAGTCAGACGTTTTGTTGCGTTCTGTAATTACTACAGACGTTTTGTTAAAAATTTTGCAGAAATAGCGAAAGATTTGAATACTTTGTTAAAAAAAGATAAAATTTTTAAGTGGGATGAAAATTGTCAAAAGTCTTTTGAGACATTAAAATCAAAATTAATTAAACCTCCAATACTCCAATATCCTGATTTTAGGAAACCTTTTATATTAACAACAGATGCATCCAATTTTGCACTAGGAGCAGTATTGTCGCAAGGTGAAATTGGGACAGATTTACCAATATCATATGCGAGCAAATCGTTAAATAAACACGATATAAATAAACCTGTTATAGAAAAAGAATTGCTAGCCATACATTGGGCAATAAATTTTTTCCGGCCATACCTCTACGGTAGAAAGTTCTACGTAATTACTGATCATAGACCCTTAGTATCATTATTTTCTCACAGAAATCCATCATCGAAGATGACTAGAATAAGATTTTATTTATGTGACTACGATTTCGAAATATCGTATAAAAAAGGTAAAATGAATACCAATGCCGATGCATTATCTAGAATAGTTATAAACAGCGAATCGTTGAAAACGTTAATTCCTACCGAAAGTGAAAGTGAACATACACGTAAAGACATATTAGTCGTAACCAGAAACATGAAGAATAAATTAAATGCGCGAAAAGATAAAAAACATATAGTTAATACTTCCAGTAAAGAGACTGATGAAGATTATATTTGGGAATGCACTTCAATCTCTGATATTAAAGGGATGAAGAAACTTAGATTTGAAATAATAAAAAAATGTAAATTAATACAAGTAGAAATACACGATTTGGAAATAGTAGTGAGATGTGGTGATAATCCAACTAACACACAGATGTATTTGGAGAAGCTATTATCAAAAATACTATTAAAGAACGTGAAAGAATTAGCATTAAATGCTAATGATGAAATTTTTAAAGTAATGTCAAAAGAACAGTTTAAAGGAATATTTAAAGAAGTAAGAAGTAAAAGTAAATCAATTTTGAAAATTCTGATATATAAAGAACCAGAAAGAATAACAAATAGAGAAGTACAGAATAGTCTCATTAGTGAGTACCATAGTTCAACGATAGGAGGACATTTAGGTGTCAGAAAAACAACATTAAAGCTTAAACAAAAATATGTATGGAAGAATATGAATAGGATGATTAAACAATATATATTAAATTGTAAAGAGTGCAAAATCAATAAACAAACAAAGCACATTAAAGAGAAATTAACCATAACAGATACGCCAGGGACAAGTTTTGAAACAGTGTCAATAGACACAGTAGGCCCGCTTAGATTTTCGAATAACTATAGATACGTGCTAACTATACAGTGCGATTTAACAAAATATATTATAGCATGCCCCATTGAAACGAAAGAAGCTAAGACTATTGCAAAGGCTCTAGTAGAAAATTTGATTTTAAGGTACGGGCACTTCAAAGTTCTCAAATCAGACAAAGGTACTGAATTCGTAAACGAGTTGATGTCGGAAGTATGCCAATTATTAGAAATAAAACAAGTTTTTAGTACACCATACCACCATGAAACTCTTGGTTCAGTTGAAAGGAGTCATAGAGTGCTAAATGAATTTCTTTTAGGCTTCTGTAAAGATAATGAATGGTACCATTGGATACCTTATTTTTGTTTCGCGTACAACACAACACCACATATGGATACTAATTACACTCCATATGAATTAATATTTGGTAGATTACCAAATTTGCCTAATGACAAAATATTAACTTTCGAACCGGTATATAATATTGATAATTATTCGAAAGAACTAAAAGCAAGGTTAAAATTTTCATTGCAAAAAGCAAAAGAGTTATTAGAAATATCTAAAATCAAACGCGTCGACCAGTGTGTAAAGTTCAATAAATTAAATTTAAATATAGGAGACATGGTCTTAGTAAAAAACTTTAATAGAAAAAAGAATCAGCCACCTTACCATGGCCCGTATAAAATTGTTGAAACGAAAGGGGTAAACTCTGTCATAGATATAAGAGGCAAAACAAAAGAACTACATAATAATAATTTAAAAAAATATTAATTGTTAAAATATTAGTAAGAAATTTTAAAATTTTAATCCTCAAAATTGTAAAATTTTTCTTAAGGGGTAGGGTGTAGTGAATCTTACTTTGATTATTATATTTGTAATTTTAGAACTGCCCTCGTAACCTTAGTTTTAAGTAAATTCCTTTATTAACAATACACAACAACAATGCTATGCTAAAATTAAGCAAATTCCTGTAATGTAAAAATACAACAACTAGTATACCTTATTTTAATTGTTATTTTACACAACAACTTTTGCTACTTTTATTATACATTTCATTGTTAGTGTATACCACTAATTATATTATTAAATAAGGAATTTTTGTAGTTTTAAGGTACTGTTATTTTAGTATATAAGGAACAAATTTTTAGAAAATAAATCAATCATTATTTAGCCTTAAAATCGGCTTTATCTCTTGGAGCATTAAACTGCTTCTTTCTAAACAGGCATCCAACTGCCTTAAATATATTTAGGCCAGTGGCGTTCTTAAGCGCCGGCACCTTAATAGG
The DNA here is from genome assembly GCA_947311025.1 of Lypha dubia. NCBI lineage: Eukaryota > Metazoa > Arthropoda > Insecta > Diptera > Tachinidae > Lypha > Lypha dubia. Next base: position 98,880,146 of record OX371260.1, on the reverse strand, counting down.
CAGGTCTATTTTAAAAACCCCTGAATAACCTATTAAATATACATCCACACATTACACTACAAAGAGATGGGAATAAAATTATTACAGATTGGTATGCAAAAGCTATAGCATCTGGACGCATAATTAACTATAATTCCACACAACCAACCCAACAAAAGATAAATACAGCACTTAGTCTTATCATAAGAGTTCGCAAACTAAGTGACGACAAATTTATTAATAAAAATATAGAGAAAATAAAGGAAATTTTAACGAAAAATTGTTATCCGGCATACATCATTAATAATCTAATAAAAAAATCTACCAATACAAAACTCGGGAAGAATGAAAACAACACATCTTGTAACACCAAAAAATATTACAGCATCTCTTACATTCCTAACTTAACTGAAAACAAGAAATTACAAGAAATAACAAATGATAAACAAATTATTTGGTCACATACTGCAAATAAAACAATACAATCATTATTTACAAAAACTAAATCTAAAATAGAAATATAACGAACAAAGTAATGTTGTATACGAAATAAAATGTATGGACAATGCAATAGAAAACTGTGGGAAAGTATACGTAGGAACAACGAAGAGAAGTTTAAACACAAGAAAAACAGAACATGAAAATGATATAAAAAAGAACAAACAAACAAGTGCCTTATCACAACATTGTTTAGAAGGAGAGGAAAGAGAACAAGAGATACACAATCGAAAGTTTACGTATACAACAAAGAACAACCAATACAATAAATAGAAAGGAAAACAAGGACAACATCAGCGCTAACTATTTAATAGCAATTAATTAATTTTTAGTTGTTTCTACTTATTTAATTTTTACTGTGATATTAGCTTTACTGTGATATTTACTTATTTTACTGTGATATTTATTTTGTTTGTTTTTACATTTATTTAAATAATTAATGTTTTTATGTCGTGGTGTATAAAAGCTTATATTGTTCAAAATTTATTGTGAAAATTGACAAAAGACTACGAGTATATGTAAGTAAAATGAGTTTGTATACATTAAATGATCATGTAAACATATATATGTTTTTGTTTATACCACTTAAAAAATTTGTTAAAAAAATTTTTTCATACCGTTGCCAGATTCAATGAAAAATTATCCCTGAAGAAGTTGGAAAATACCAGCGAAACGTCGGATAAAACGATGTAATAATAGTTTTTTATTTACATTAGTTTGAACATATTAATGACCTTGAAAGCCTGTATAGTTTAATCTATTACTTAACAAATAACAATCTTTTATGCGAATTAAATACATAATTCTATTCTTCTATTTTTTGTACCAATAAAATTCAGAAAATAAAAAAGAATTTAGCGATATATTAGACGATATGGTATATTTGGAAAAATCTAAAAAATAACAAAAAAATTAGATATGTAAACTATTTTATGCTCTTCTCACTATATCGTGGATCGACAATTAGCGAGAGTTTTTTTTCAAAATCTAATTTAATAAAAACAAAAACCAAAAATCGTTTGAAAGCAAAAAATATTGTTTTTAAAAGATTATTTCTTAAGAACAACCTAAATTGTCTAATATAACAAAAAAAAAAAAAAAAATCATTTGATATATTTTGACTGAGTAAAACATGTGTATTTGAAGTATTTTTTTTTTTGTTAATAAAAATATTAACTATTTTATATATAATTTATTTTGGTTATATATGCATTTTTGTGTTAACAGCAAACATTTAGTTATTGTCGATAAATAATTTTTAAGCATTTTTTTATTCGTTGTTCTCATCGATTAATCGAATAATTTTTTAGCTCTATTATTCGAATTATTCGAACAAATTTGAAAGGCGAATAATTGACAACTCTAGTGGCTACCAACTATAACATAATAAATTCTTACCCACAAAATTGTGTTTTTCATGTACATATGAAGCAATATTTTATATTTACAATTTAAATAAACATATGTAGTAAAAAAAAAGAAAAATGTTACATGTGTATTGTATTTTGAACTGCAATGAGCAGTTGGCTGTTACATCAAAACATATCTCCGCTTTTATCGGAAGTTATTCACTCATAATAGAAAAGATTATAGCGTAATCTTTGTTTCAATTTAGGGACTATTTTAACTTAATTTTATATTCTAAGGGTCAATAATGGACTTTAAAACATAACGCCAATAGTGTATATTTAAATTCTATTTACATAAGTTTTATAAAAACACCACATGTTTATGTGCGTATTGAAAACATATGCATGTATGAACTGTTTATTCTCTTGAATTATAGGCATACGAGTATATTTACTATATTTGTAATAAATACATATATATGGCTCCATGAAAAATGGCCCCAAACCAAAAATGAAAAATGGCGCCAAACTTTTGTATTGAAAACAACAACACGAACTTTGGGGCCATTTTTCCTATTTTTTGGGGCCATTTTTTATTTTTAAGTTTGGGGCCATTTTTCCTAAAGTTTGGGGCCATTTTTCATTTTTGGTTTGGGGCCATTTTTCATTTAACGAAAAATGAAAAATGGCCCCAAACCAATAATGAAAAATGGCCCCAAAATAGTGTGAATGATATAAATACCACAAAAAACTCTTAACATCAAATAATGCGTTTTCAAAATTAGTATTGTTATTAAACAGCGACGTTGCTCGAAATTATATGGAGTAGAGTTACCTTGAGCCCCGCCGAGGAGCCTAGAATGCAAAAAGCCGTTAGTAAGCTGTGGTCGCTGTGAGCCAACATGGAGAAAAAAGTGGCTGCGCCCAACAATTGCCCAAATAATTTAAGTCCCCAGATTTGCTGCATTGCATTGGGGTGCTAGGTCAAAATAAAATTAGGTACGTAATGCAATGCCGAAAATCTTTACTAAATATCGCCGTGTCGGAAAATACTATGGTGGAAAATTCCTAAGCCCGACCGCAGGCCGGCTACGCGGAAAAACTTTAGTAATAAAATTCAAATATTTTAAAATATTAGATTATTTTCAAAAAATTGAGTTGCTTACTATAGATCCCCTGCATAAGCCTAATTTGGGGCCATTTTTCATTTTTCAGTTTGGGACCATTTTTAATTTTTTAGTTTGGGGCCATTTTTCATTGGGGACATTTTTCATGGAGCCCATATATATAGGTGTCTATTCCAGAAAACGCGTCGAAGAAGTGAAAATTTACATGTAAAACAAAAACAAAATTGAATACATTTAAAAAATTTGTTTTTGTTTATCAAATAAATTTTACTGCTTTTCATAGAGAGAGAAACGCGTTAAATTTCTCACGTATATTTAATTTAAGAAATGTATGAGAAGCAAAAACAATTCTTGAATTTTTGTTTTTGTTTCCATGTAAATATTCACTTCTTCGACGCGTTTTCTGGAATAGACACCATTGTTTCAGGTGCATTTTTATTTTATTACGTGTGTTTTTAGTGCTTAAATTTTATCCCCACGAAATTTTCTTAATTACATATATATATTAATAATCACAAAAAATTTAAAAACATTTAGGCGCACAGACTTTGCAACCTTTACAAGTCACGAATTACGTCATCAAGAGAGAAAACATGCGCATGGCGTAATCTTTATTTCTATCATTCTTGAATTTTCTTTTAATTTTGCTGAGCAGAGTTTCAAAGGAATGATTAAAATTTGATTTTTAATTCAAAATTACTTACAAAAAGTTTAATTGATTAATTTTACACAAAGTGTGAAATGAATTAAAACACGAATGCATTTCTCATGAATTAAAAATTCTCGCATGCATACATATCACTAAAAAGATTAATTGAATTAAAGTTTGAGTGAATTCGTTGGTGATTTAAAGAAAATTAATTTTTTAATTCACTGTTTTCACTAGGATTAGGGTGGATCATTATTAAAAACTCTTGAATGTTTTAACAAAAATTTCAAAAGCGTTTATGATTCGTAGATTCTTTCAAAAAGGAATCATTCCTTTACAGCTCTGCTACTGAGCTAATTTTGAAAATTGTAAATTTATTTTACACAAACGAAAAGCCTGGGCCCAAATCGTTACATCCGTGAACGTACAACTCGTCACGTAATTACTGTATAATTGGATGGGAAATTACGTGACGAGTTGCACGTTAACGGATGTAACGATTTGTGCCCTGTTGTTTTTTTTATGTTATTGCCGAGATGCATGTACTTGGTATTGATATACTTTGTTTTGTAATTTAAAATTTTTCAGCTTTTCATTGTTTTGCTTTTGTTATAATTAATTTCCCTCGTTGACGTTTCGTTTACATTTGACACTTAATTACTGGAAATATTCCAGTAAGAACAAAATCAGAGCTGCCTGTTTTCGCATTCAAATACAGAAACACTTTTTTTTCTCACAAATCGAGGAACGATGGAATTTTTTTTGTTTCACTTCAAAAGAAGATGAATAACACTGTTAAAATATACAGAAATAACCCATGAAGAAGTGTATTTATATGTAATTAATGAAACAGCGGAAAATTTTGTTATTATATATTTAATTACGTGGAAATATTGGCCTTGTATAAAGAATCAAAATAAATATAAAGATAAACATATAAATATAAACAAAATAAAAAAGTGATACCAGGAAAGCACTTAAATTGTAGGATTTGTTATCCGTCGGCATAAAAATAAAAGTATGAATATACATATTTATTATAGCTTATAATATGATTAGCCGATTTCATATATTGGCCTTGGTAGTACTTTTAACTTTCTATAGATCTTTAATTTAAAATTTTTTATATTAAATGAATTGGTTTCACTTATTTTTTGGACCGACTAATATTTGCCCAGAAGGATAGAATATTAATATAAGAATAATACATTATCTCAATTCCATTGCCACAGTACAAATTAAAATAAATATTTTTTTTCATTATTAGATTGCTCACTTATACCAATTGAGGAGAATCTTGTTGACATAGTTTGGGGAACAGATCAACCAAACCTTACTTCGAATCCTATTGTAACATTGGACTTAATATTTTCTGGTGAAACTGTCGCAGATAAATGGACTAAAGTAAGGAAACAAATGAGCGAAAGGAGTTGTGAAGCTTTGGTTTTGAGCGCATTGGATGAAATTGCATGTACGTATGTATTGTTATGTTTGCAATTAAATAAGTAAGTATGTATATACATATGTACATAATCGTATGTATGCTTTTTAGCATGTGTCAATTGTTCTTATCAATCGAAGTATAGTAAAAACATTATCTACCACACATTCTAAGGAAAACCTCCAGGAAACCATGCATCTAAATTCAAAACCTGCACCCGACAAATATTATATAAAAAATGAGTTAGAAGCAAAAATTTTATTCAAATAGAAGCACATTGTAAACCTAATAAAATGTTGTTCTAAACAATCTGACCAATAATACTTATGTGTTCCATTACATCTATGCACTTTTCTTTAATAGCAAAAATATAAATCATTGTGAATTTGTTGTACCATATTGTTTAGCTATTAGGGCTTTTAATGATAATAAAAAAAACATTATATATTTCATATTGTCCCGACGTTTCGTGAATTTGTTGTTCACTTTCTAGAGGAATGTCGTCTATTTTATTTAAAATGAAAAACAATAACAATATTCTTGTTTAACAAACAGAATTTTTCCCAAAAAATAGCATAACTTACTTCAATATAATATAGTATGTATTTAAATAGATTTAATTACAAAGCTTTAGTTGATCCATTTTTTAAAAATAGTTAATTTGAAAATTTTTCCCGCTTTTAATGGCGATCCTTTATAATATTAAGTGTGTTCGAGTACGCAAAACTTTTTACTATTTTTTACTGAACTTTACTGCATTTTACTAAATTGCGTTCGTTTACACAAAATACAGTAAATGAGAATACAAATTGAGAGCGTAAAGTGACAGTTCTTAATTGAGAGCTTGCAAATTTTTACTGCAGAAATTTTTCGCAGTAAAGTTTAGTAAAACAAGAAAACATATGATTCAAAAGGTAAACAAACAAAAAGTGTGCAATTTGTGACTAAAATATTTATCAAACTAAATTTTTAAGTAAAAATAAAACAAAACTAAAAGTAAATTAACATTAAATTGAACTTGTTTGTGAAACAATGACCTACATGCCTTTCAATGGAAAATAAAAGTTATTTTAGTGTTGTGGAGTTGTTATATTAATTCTTTGGAGTTGTGAAATTCTAAAGTATTTGGGTACTTAGTACTGCACTTCTTTTTACGATAGTCAGTTGCAAAAACAAATATTCATGTACTTTGAATAAATTTAACCACACAAATAAGCAAAACCAAATAAAATAAAAAAAGAAGAAATGGGAAAGATGACATAAATTAAATTCATTATATTTTATTAAAATATTTGTGTTATAAAAAGTATTTAATCGAGTACCGATGATTAAATTATTCAAATATCCAATAATATAAAAATTTTTCAACACTACATTTATTTTCCATCAGCTGTTGCCTAAATCTTACGAATTTTTACAATTTTTCCGTTCGCGTACTTTTTTGGGCAAACACTTTTTTGGAGAGTAAATTCTGCTGTTTACTTATTTATTACTCATTTACTGCATTTTACTGTAAAAGTAAATAAACGGACCTATTGCTATTTTGTAATTTGCGCTCAAATTATCCGTGTCCTCTTTAATGTTTCTTGTTTTGTTTACTTCTTGTTGGATTCTTAGGCTTTCAGTTACGTATCTCTTTTGTTCGTTGTGTACTTTGTCAAGTATTTTTATAGTGTCAAAGTCTGGTGTTCGTTATGTGTTGTGATAATGCAGTATACTCCTTGTTCCTTAACTCTTGTTTCTAAACTTGTATTTGTTGCACCAATGTAAACAAGATTACAGCTGTTTACTGCATCTCCTTTACATGTAATTTTATATACAAAATTATTTTGTTGTAGTTTTTCTATCGGTGTTTTTGTTTTTGTAAATACTGTATTTAATGTTTTATTTGGTTTATAAGCAAAAATAATGTTACTTTTATCTATTGTTGTTTTTATAAAGAGCCTTCAATATGGAATTGACAACTTTTTTTTAAATAAAACGCAAACCACACATTTTGCCCGTAACGGCCGCTATTTCGCGTTCAATGTTGGATCTGAGTTCTTCCAACATCGTCGGCTTGTTGGCATATGGTTTGACGTAGACCCAAAAAAAAGTCTACCGGCGCCCAATGCAGAGCCCAATCAGAGAACGTACGTCGCGTCAAATAGTCCATCGGCTTCAATTCTTAAGTCAGTTACGGATATCAGCGAATTCTCTCCGTCTGAGTATTTGCGTTATACGCTGCTCCGTGCTCCATCACTACGGATATCAGTGAACTCTTTCCGTCTGAGTATTTGCGTTGTACGCTGCTCCATCACTACGGATATCAGCGAACTCTGTCCGCCTGACACGAATGATCGACGTTGTGCGTTACCCAAGTTCGACAGAAACAATCGCCTCAGCGCGTGCTCTCATCATTTTCATCTCATCACTGTCACAAAACCCAGCCGATGACAACCGACAATAATACCAATACTCTCACCAAGAGATAGTGTGTAAAGAAATATATAGAATAAGAGACTTTAATAAAATAAAGATTACAACGTATTTGAAGAAAACTAAGTGTAATAATTCTTCATTCCACTGCTTTTACTTAAATATAAATTTTTGTAACAACCCTGGACGTCGCAAGTCTCCTCCCCGGCAACCACCGAAAACGTTTCGTTACAAGTTGCGGTCCTCGACTCCGTAGTTCTTTTTTTAAATTTGCATACTTTGTTCGTTGGTGATAAAAATGTTGAGTTTACTGAAAAAAAGGAAAGTAACAGTCAGATGATCAGTGAAATAGTGCGTTCACAAATTAAATTCACAGTTGTCAAGTACCTATTGGAAAACCCTTTATTATTGTTGTCGGTAAGACTGGGTATATACATATTTAAAACTGCAGAATTTTTTTCAGCGTTTGATTTTGTGTGGGTTTGTAGGATGATATGCAGGATTTTATTACATTTGGTGGAAGCCGTTGTTTTTAAGAATGGTGGTAATTTTTTCTATATTCCGTTCGTGAAATTGATCATATCTGATGTCCGAGAACCTACGTAAAAAGTTTTTGACGGTATTAATAATTTGTGTTTTTCGTTGCGTTGAATAAAAATTAATTATTCTTCCTGATGACGTTTCTTTTATTTTATATTTCCATTGTGAATATAATTTTTGGGTGATATTCGTAAAATTTTTTAATAGTTAGTCTTTGTGATTGATATTTATAATCGCTAATAGGTCGTCTACATATTTAGCTATATATTTTATGCTTTTAGTTTTAACCCTTAGAGAACGGAGTGGGGGACTTTAGGTCCCCCAATGCTAGTTTTTCTTAAATAACTTCGCAAATATTTTTTTCTGTCTTTTTCCCTTTCGGTAATCTAATATTATTTTGAATACTATATAAAAACTTATAAGTGGCATTTAAATATTATTTCGTTTGTAATTAGAAGGTAAGTTCTTCGTTTGGGGTACCCAAGGTACCCCACGTCGTACTTTATGTTAAAAATTTTCGTTGTAGTATTTATGTAAGTGAAGATAGTGAAACGGAAGACGAGATTGAAGAAGAAGAACAAGCAGAAGATGTTCTTCCGGATATTGATGTTAATGAAAATGATGTATCTTTACCTTTGAATGCAGAATATTACACCGCTGAGTCTGGCAGAGTTTGGTCTTCGAAGCCATTTCCGCAAAGGCGTAGGTTAGCATGCAATATTGTGAATGTTACCCCTGGAGTAACTAGTTACATGAGTGACGCTAGCGAAATTGATGATATATTCAACTATCTTATAACACCAACAACAACAATGAAAAAGAAAATCTGTCTTCATACTAACGAAGAAGCCAAGAGAGTGTTTGAAAAGTATAATAAAAAATATCCCCAGAGGCAAAAAAAATTGCAAACCGGTAACTGAATATGAATTGGATGCAGTTTTTGGAGTACTTATAACAGCTGGAGCGCTACATTGTAAGAGAAAATGTAAAAGAAATGTGGAGTACTGACGAATCCATTCGGAGAAATATAGTTACTGCGTCTATGTCTCGGGATAGATTTATGGCATATTGTCTAAGAGACTGCTAAGCTAGCTGCGATTAGAGAAGTTTGGGATTCTTTTGTAGATAATTGCTGAAAGTAATTCAACCCTTTTGGTGAAATAAGTATCGACGAACAATTAGTAACATTTCGCGGCAAATGCCCATTTCGGCAATACATAAAATCTAAGCCAGGAAGATATGGAATTAAAATTTGGGCAGCCGCTGATGTGAACACATCATATTTGTACAATCTGCAGGTGTGGTGGAAATGTAGAAAAAAAATCAAGGTGCACGAGTGGTTAAAGATCTCGCTGAGCCTTTGTTTGGATCCGGCATGGGAATAACTACTGATAATTTTTTTACAAGTTATGAATTAGCGGCGTTCCTTCTTACAAAAAATATGACGCTTTTAGGGACTGTGAGAAAAAACAAAACGGACACACCCAACGAATTAAAATTATCAAAATATCGGCAGGAGTATTCTTCGATATTTTGTTTCACAAAGAACATATCCATGGTATCATATATTCCTAAAAAGAACCGAATGGTACATCTTCTGTCTTCCCAAAATGCAGATAATTCAATTTCTAATGAAGCTAAACCATACATATATTATTATGAACTTTAATCGAACTAAGGGAGCAGTAGACAATAGCGATAAACTTATAAGAGAATACTCCTGTGGCAGGCGAACTGAACTTTGGCCATTTAGAATTTTTATGAATATGGTAGACATAGCTGCACTGAATGCATTTATCATTTTTATACAGAAGAACCCCGAATGAAATCTTTCAAACTCAGCACGAAGAAAGAAATTTCTATTAGATCTTGGAAAAGAACTAGCTGAGACGCGCTTTGTCGGCTTGTGGTTTGCAGTTGAAATTGAAAAAAATTGTGAAAATTGAATAACAAGAGATGGAACAAAACGTGGTCGTTGCTTCCTGTGTCTTAGGAATAGAGGTATTCGATGCTGAGGCAGTGCCCCATAACTGGATTCCATAGGATCATATTCGTTTCAGAATCCCGTTGTGTAATAGAAGTTTACAGTTTAGGCTTATTATAGAGTTTCTTCCAATAAGCGAATTCATTTGGGCTGCTTTTAATTTCATTTGGAACAACTTTCCGTCCATGTGCGATTTTCATGCTAAACGAAGATCAAGATGAAAGCCTAAATATTTTACTTCAGTTTGTGGGGGTATAGTCTCCGTGTTGATTTGTACAGGCGGGCATGTTTCCCTTCGCTTTGTAAAAGTGACGTGTACACATTTCTGCTCGTTAACTTTTATACGCCATTGTTTGATTCATTTTTCCAATTTGGATACATACCCTTGTAAGTTGCTGGTAGCTTTTACTGGATTTTCATGGACCCTTAAAAAAGCTGTATCATCAGCAAATGTTGATGTATGAATGTTATTGCTTAACGGTAAGTCATATATTAAATAAAGTAAGGGACCGAAGATGCGTCCCTGGGGAACTCCGGCCTCAATCAACTGCGGTGGACTTAAAAAATTGCCTTCCCTAACTACAAATTTTCATTTAGATAGCTTTTTAATAGCCTGATGATGTTTGCGGGTAGATTTTGCGTTAATTTGTGTACTTTATCGTGCCATACTTTATCGAAAGCCTGCGATAAATGAGTAAAGAACGCAGAGCAAGTATTTCTAACTACATTCACAAGTCTTCTGTGAGTCTGCCAAAATCGAATTGATGATCTGAAATACATCTATTGATGGTTACTATAGGTATCAGCTTGCTCATATATAGCTTTTCAAATAGTTTTGACATATTGTGATGCCAAAAGTCAACAGCTCTCGTTTTTGGCCCACACAACGCAAATTATTAAAATACATTTGTTGTTTTATACCTTTGCTTGTATATGAACCTTGTTTTACATCACCTTTTTTTATTTCATCAAAATTAATTATTCTTATATTTTATGTACCTATTTTTACTAATGTATTATTTAATTGTTATTATACTACAACTTCAGCACGAAGTAATAGTGTGTAAGTTTGTATAGAAACTTAAATGGTGGATGGTTTCGTAGTGCCGCCATCTATGTGTCAAGAGAATTGTGCTATCATTGTTCGCACAGTTGCCTAACACTGACAACTGCACACAGACAGCATGTGCTTACTACACAAAGCTAACAGATGCTGACGTATACTGCCGTATGAGTGTGTTTGTGCATCGGTAGGCATGCTGTCTGAAAGTATAAAAGGCAACACATTAGCAACAAACAGGCAGTTGGCGTATAGCCGAGCTACGGGTAAGATCATAATTTGAAGTTCGTTTCGCTTTTCAAATTACTCTTATTTGTGGTTAAATAGCAATTGGAAGGTACCACAATACAACAGGCTGCTTCAGTCTACCGTATTGACCTAGTGGGGAAGAAACATCGGACGACACGGGCATTACTCGGTCGGACGATCTTTTCTTTTGTTACGTCGGCTCTTCGGGACATATTCCAGCTGTGGGCCTCAAGTACTGTCCTATACAGTCAAATTGAAGTTGTGAGTGTTGTCGGAAGTTCGTTTCGCTTTTCCGAACACTCGTGCCGACAGTACAGTATTGAGAGGTGGGAGTTCCAATACACCAGGCTGTTCCAGTCTACTGTGTCGGGAATCCTCCCTGTTACTATATCGGCGTAGATGGAGTGACAAGACCCGCCTCCAGCTGGTGGACTTATCAGCCAACCACCAACACGGACGCCGTCCATTAGAAGATAAGGGATTGAAATTTATACCTGTACTTTAAGAACAATAAAAACCAGATAAATTGATTTTACCACGCAAACTTGCATTTGATTTATGGAACGAGAAAACACAGGCTTCCACTGAACTACCTCAGCAACCAGCGGAATCGTGTCGTTACATTGGCGTCCGAGCAGGGACACTTTGTTAGTGTCCAACAACAACAACAAAAAACAACAACACCAACAATAACAACAACACCAACAAAACATTTATAAAAAAAAACGGCCAATTACGTTGGAAAAATTTTCGGGCAACATGAGCAACGTTGGGAAAATACCCAACCATATGGCAACCATATGTTGGCGGCCGGCCCATCACCTACAATAAACGAAAGAACTTTCGTTAATGATATCGCCCGAAGGTGGGGGTAAAATATGACGGTGGTAAAGATCCGCTGGGCTTCATCGAGCGCATCAAAGAGCTGGCCGAGATGTATAGTGTGAACGTGGACCACCTCCAACATATCATACCGGTGATATTAAGCGAAAAGGCACTGACCTGGTTTCGCAATAATAACAAGCAGTGGACCCGCTGGAAAAGTTTTAAAACAGATTTTAATAATTTCTTCCTACCACCTAGATATTTCGACGAATTGGATGATGAAATCCGCAAACGTACCCAGCGACCGCGGGAAACATACAAGGACTACGTGCTGGCCCTACAAAACCTCATGCGGCCCACCAACCTCACGGAAGAACAAAAATTGGAGAGGATGTTCCGCAACGCGGCATCCGACTACCATCCGGCGGAGAGATTTTACAAACCTAGAAGACCTCGCTCAATTGGCAGATGACTTGGAGAGTACACCTACCACCACCCTACGCAGTCGTGGAGATCACCACCACATGATGCAGCAAAATGCCCTACGAAGCAGTAGCATAAGACGTCAGTCAACTTCCAGTGGTCACGGTTGTGTCGATTCCGGTCGCACCACAAGTAATCAAAAAGTTCACAGTTCTAACTCTGATAATATGAATACTCTGATGTAAGTTCAACAAATTCTTCGGATCCCGAGGCCGGTGAACTAGACTCAGATGCGTCGCTGTGTAAACAATGCAACTGTGGTGTAATATTGGGCGCGTTCAGCAGAAAAACCTGCTACTGAACAGTTTAGATGTAGCCGCTTTTGATTTGATTAATTTTTCTGAACGGTCTGCTCACTTTTTTGTCAAAAATATCAAGAAATTTGACTTTCCAATAAAAATTATTGAATTTTATTTTGTAAAAATATTTCATAATATTGATTTGTGAATTTAAATTAATTAAAATTTAAAAATATTTTATGAAATTTGAATCAAAAATCAAACTGAACTGAAATTTCGTATTTTGATGAAATGTAGCGTACTTTTTCTTTGCTACCAAAACCAGTGAGCGCTCACTCAATATGTTCGCTCATCGCTCAGTAATCAAAGCGTTCAGCAGATTGTTGAGCAACAGTTGTGTATCAAACTGTGTCTGCTGAACTCACCCATTGTTTATCGAATGTTATGGCAGGATCGCCATATGGAGAGTGATAAGTTTAGCAGGATCGCCATGTGGTGTAATAAGTTTGGCAGGATCGCCATGTGTAGTAATAGTATGTTTAAATTTTGTTTCCCTATAGCCCTTGATTTATTTTAAACAGCTGGAAGGTTCCAGCTGGTAATTAGGCGTTCAAAAGAACTGCCAGAATATTTTTGAAACTCAAATAAAAACAAAGGCAAGCAAGTGCCGAATTATGTTGATAGTTTAAGTCTGATTTTATTTACAAAATATTCTAGCTTAAATACTACTTATGAGAATCTATATGATAATCTAGAATTGAGTGATTTGTAAATCACTCAATTTATTAATAAAGAATAATAAAATAAAATAAAATTAAATTAATTTGTGAAGTTTTTATTCGAACTGAGTGATGTTTAATCAAAGAAATTTTTAATTTTTCAGGCTTAAGTTCGTTTTCTCTAAATTTAATTTTATTATAAATTAAATTATTATTTAAATTAGAAAGAAAGACAAATCTAGTGGCTTTTAATACTTGAAAACATCAAAGAAAAAGTTTTTTGACTGCGCGGAGGGTTGAACTGACATCGATGTTTCGAGACTAACCACAGTCTCATCATCAGAGTTGTCTACCGCTTAGACCTCACTGCCACCACGGCAGCTGCAATCAAACCAGTTAAAGATCCTCTACAAAATTAAATTAAATTTTCATGTGTCATCAGCTTGCACACAGTAATTTCTGTAATTCAATATTTGTTCCAAATCACACTTCAACATGTGTAACATTATCGCTTGTTGCGCTACACAGTTGAAGTTGGTATGTACCTAATGTGCATGTTGTATGACATATGTACACTATACCCTTACCATTAAGAGAAAAATTTGGGAAGGAATTTTTCTACTCTTTTCATAGAATTGTTACAAAATTTCTTATAAATATTTATATTAATATATATGTCTTATTTTTATGTATGTGTATTTATATGAATTTATAGCAATATTTTTATTCTATAATGTTTTAAATGTGTATATATATATAAGCAATTATAATAAGATTTTTGTTCTATAATGATTTAAATTGTTTTAAATGTGATATATTTATATAAGCAATTATAATAAGATTTTTGTTCTATAAAGATTTAAATGTGTAATATTTATATAATAAGTTTTTTATGCTATAATGTATTAAATGGTTTTAAATTATTATTATGGTATGTTTTTTCTATCCTGTTGTAGTCTATCGTGGTGTTTACACCATCCCTACTTATTATTTTAAATGGTCCTTTGTATGGACTTTGATATTTTCTTCTATTTTCTATTTTAACTTATACTAAATCTCCTGTATTTAAATTTAGTTTGTTTTTATATTTATATTTATCATTCATAATTCTTTTGTCTTTTGCTTTTATTAATAATTCTTTTGCCTTATTTAGAGCATATTGTAGCCTAACTGTGAGCTCTTGTGCATAGTCGTCGTAATTGTAGAATTTTTGGTTGTTTTCTGTGTTGTCCGAGGGTAAACATGGTAACTTTCCGTAAATCAATTCAAAAGGAGTGTAGCCTGTTTCTACATGAGGTGCCGTATTGTAAGCAAAAGTGAAATATGGAATACATTTATCCCATTCATAGACATTTACAGTTGTTAATAAGAACTCATTGAGAACCCTATGGTTCCTTTCTAGTGAACCTAATGTTTCATGGTGGTATGGTGTGGAAAATGTTTGTCTGATTTGTAATAATGAGCATATGTTTTTCATAAGTTCATTTGTAAATTCTGTCCCTCTGTCGGATTTAAGTACTTTAAATTGACCATACTTCAAAATAAATTGTTCGACCAATGTTTTTGCTGTTACAAGTGCATCTTTTGTTGACATTGGATAGGCAACGACAAATTTTGTTAGTTCGCATTGCATTGTCAAAATGAAATCTGAAGAGGACCTACAGTGTCTATTGAAAGGACTTCAAAACTATTGCTCGATGTGTCTGTTTGTGTAAGTGGTTCTTTTATGTGTTTTGTTTGTTTATTTTTGTTACAATTGTCGCAATGTGATATAAATTTCTTAACCATCTTGTTCATGTTTTTCCAAATGTATCGCTGTTTTAGTTTAATAATTGTTTTTCTTATTTCGAAGTGGCCTGCATTTTTTTTTTGTTTTGTAACTTTATTATTTATTGAATCTTCAATTATGAATTGAAACATCAATAAGTTATTCAAAGCTTAATCTAAAAATGTTAAATATATGTTTAGCTAATGCTATACAAAATTTTTAATTTCAACGGTTGATTATTGTAGATTTACATTTCTCGTGCCCGACTGAGAAAAAGAGTATCCCTCCTTCTCAACCTGGTGTGGCCTCTATAATTTAGAATATTGCGCGCAAGTGGATTTGGGTGCAACTGAAGTTTTTTTATGTATTTTTTTCGCGTGTTTTGAAAATACTGTCTTCAGCAACGGAACATCAAGGTCTTTGGGGATTCGCTGATTTCGGATGTACCAGGACGTACGTAGAACTTTGTTTTGTCGCCTTTGAATTTTTTCTACATTCGATGCTGAGGCAGTGCCCCATAACTGGATTCCATAGGACCATATTGGTTTCAGGATCGCGTTGTATAAAAGAAGTTTACAGTCTAGGCTTAGTATAGAATTTCTTCCAATAAGCCAATTCATTTGGATCAACTTTGCGTCTATGTGCGATTTCCAGGTTAAACGAAGATCAAGATGAACGCCTAGATATTTCACTACAGTGTGTTGCGGTATAGTCTCGGTGTTGATTTCTATAGGCGGGCATGTTTCCCTGCGTAACGTAAAAGTGACGTGTACACATTTCTGCTCATTAACTTTTATCCGCCATTGTTTTAGCCATGTTTCCAGTTTTGATATGGACCCTTGTAAATTTCGGGAAGCTTCTACAGGATTTTCATGAACGCTTAGAAAAGCTGTATCATCAGCAAATGTTGACGTGTGAATGTTACTGCTTAACGGTAGGTCAGAGGCATATATTAGATAAAGTAAAGGACACTACGGAGTGCTTATAAAATTGCCTTCCCTTATTACAAATTTTCTTTCTATTAAATAGCTTTTTAATAGCTTGACGATATTTGAGGGTAGATTTTGTGTTAATTTGTAGATAAGTCCTTCGTGCCATACTTTATCTGAGGCTTGTGCAACATCAATGAAGAGTGCGGAGCAATATTTCTATTTTTCAAAAGTGTCTCTAACTACGTTCACAAGCCTGTGATTGTGTTCAATGGTGTTATGCTGTCTGCGAAAACCGAATTGATGATCTGGAATACATCCTTTACTAGTCACTATAGGCATCAGCTTGCTCATATATAGCTTCTCAATATTTTTGAAATGTTAGATAATAAACTAATAGGCCGATAGGATTCCACCCTTGTATGATCCTTGCCGGGCTTTGGTATCATAATAATCATCGAAACCTTCCATTCTTTTGGATAGTATTGCAGCCGTAAAACACCATTAAAAATTAATAGTATTATTCTTTTTGCAATATAAGGCAATTCTTGAAGCATTTTGTTACTTATTTTATCGACACCTGGGCATTTGGCATTTTCAATTTCCGTGTTTAAAAAAAAGAGCATCTTTTTCAGCATCAGTTCTTGCCCAGTCACCGTTCGAAGCTCGTAATGGAGGTTTGCAAATCACCGGCCTTTTATGTTCTCTGGCTGCACGCCATAGCGAGTAATCTGTTTGTAGCATTGCATCGATTTCTTGAAGAAATTTCTGCAGAGAAGTTGTTTTTTGTGTTTGCAAAAGTTTTCTGAGCTGTTTTCCTTTAGTTTTAATTTTAGCTGAGGCGATCTGTAACGTTGCCATTCTCGTCGAGCTCTCCGTTTTTCAGTCAATAGCCTTTCTATATCTGCACAAAAAATATTGTTAAATCTCGCTTGTTGATTTGGTGGAATTGAAGAAGCATTAAGAGCAGCTTACTTAGCATGTGCTTCAAACAAGCTAATATAATTTTCTATGTCAGTAGGTGTTCTCAATGGCATATTTTCCGTGCAAAGAGCACTCAATATTTTTTGTATTTCAGTTAATACGTGCAGATGTCAGCGGTAAATCACATGCTGGTGTTGCAGTTTTGTGAAAGTGAATAGTGACAATTGTAGGCGAGGGGTCTAAAGATAAAGCCAAAGATGCTTCAACTTCGTTCATTTCGCAGGAATTTTTTGTTTATCTGATGCCCAATATGTTGACCACTTAAAGCTACATTCAAACACATTTTAGAAATTGTGTCAAACAAAACGCGACCTTTAGGACTGATTAAACGTGAACCCCAAATGTGTGTTTAGCATTCTAGTCGCCAGCTGCGGTATATTGACTTTCTGTAATTGAAAACCTGGGAGAGGAATAAACGGATGAGATCACAAGCATCTGATAAAAATGTTTAATAAAGATATTTGTTGCTTGAAGATATTCTTCACAAAGATCGTTTAACAGGTAGGGTTTTATTCGCGTGTTTATTAGGATTCCCGAGCCACCACAAGCTCTACCTCGAAGATCCTTTGTGTCGTGGAAATTATATTCACTAATTCTGAAATAGCTTCGAGATGTCCAATGAGTTTCTGAGATAAGCATAACATCGAAGAAGAATATATTCTATTTCATGTTGGCCGATGCTGTTTGGGTTCCATAAATATATTTTTAAGTTCATGGTTTGTTTAATATAGCCTGCAACAAGATAGACTGCATTTTCAACATTTCCTTCATCTATAGAAGTTTTAATACGACTAAAATTAAACCCTGATTCTTCATTTGCTGGTACTGGTTTTGCGCCGAAGTCTGGTTATTTTTAAGATATTAGCGTATGAAAATTGACTATTAGGTTTTTGTAGAGCAAGAGTCATGTTAGACTTTAAAACGTTTTGTAATGACACGTTTCCGCTGGTAGTTATTTGAATGTCGGACGTTAAAAAAATTATTAGAAAATATAGAATATAAGTTATATACAAAAAAAAATACTAAATTAAGAAATATCAGAACCTAACAATGATTTAAAACTAATAAAAGGAGAATACATCAACTCAGATTAGGTACGAGTATTAAAAATTTTGTTACTGCAAAAGATTTAAAAAAATTTATTACAAACCAAACAGATAGAGCTAAAGATATAAAGATGAAAACCAAACAGAAGCAAATTGGAAAACTAAATACACTAAAGGAAATACAATTTAAAAAAAGGACTATCATATAATGAGAACTGGTTTGAAAGCATTACGGATATAAAAATATCTTGGGAATGCAAATGGCTACTATCTTTAGGAAAAAAATTTGCCTTGCCTTTTAATAAACAAAGTTTCTCGCCGATCAAAGTCATAGCAGATGTAGAAGGATGTAAACAAAAATCGAAGGACACCAACTACAAAATATACAAATAGGCAAAAATTACACATTAATATCACTATGTAGTTTCACTGTTCACAACCATTCCAGTTAACACTGCAATTGACAACATAATCAATAAATGGGATAAAATAAAAACAGTAACTATATTCCTAAGACTAAATTCTTAGAGATTTTAAAATTTTTTTTGTATAACAATGACTATTTCATGTACAAAACACAATGTACAACCAAACATTTGGTATGCCTATGGGCAACCCACTCTTACCCACCATTGTGTTATATATACGGTGACCATCCGTCCTTTTTTAATAACGGCGGTCCTCTTTTTTGACACAACGTCCTTTTAAATTTAAAACAAAATAAATTGTCCTTTTTTTAATTGAATTGTCCTTTTTTGTCCTTTCTTTTTGATGGCTAATGTGCTTCTTTAGTTTCCAAAATTAAAAGTTTTAGTATCTCAAAACTCAATACAATACAAAGACAGGAATTGCATGGCAACACTGAAAAGTGTATGTTCAATGTGTCAAGTTTTCTGTCGGCTTTCAAATGGACTGTGCAGAATTTAAATTGTTTTTATCAAATAACATTGATATAATAAAAAAAATCCATTCTTTAGAAAAATATTAATAATAGATAATCCTTAAACTATTGTTTTTAGTTATTTTTATTTATTGAATTTTGTTATTTTTGTATTATTGGCTAAATTTTATTTCTTTGTTAATTTTGATTAATTAATTAATTTTTTGTTTTAACGACGCACAGAGGGTTGAAATGTACCAAAAGTGAGGATTAATTCAAAAGCTGAACTTTATCCTACACATTCGTGTGTGGTACTGGGTGAAAGGTAATTAAAATCTACATCACTAGTTGCCAAAAACTTTTGTTTTGAGTAAATTACTCTATCGACTGTGAGCTGTCAAAGTCAAATAATTTTTCAAAATTTTTCGTGCCGTGCCTAAAATTGAAAATTGAGATATTTTGGGTGCTGATAATTCTTATTAAGCGTTCTAAAAGTAATTTTATTAAAATGGAACCATCAACTTCCGGTATTTGGCTACATAATTGCATTAATGCTTTTTAGATAAATGTTTTGCAAATATTTTTAATATTTTTTTAAAAAGTGCTCCATATTTGGGGTATTTTCGATATATACACAGAGTTTCAACAAATTACTTGTTGCGATCCAGCAAATTTTATTAAGTGATATTTTAATATAGACAGTATTTTAGCTTATATATTCCACACCAAACTTTTGAAGTGGCACCGCGTTTTTTTATTTATTAAAATTTTTGTGAAAGAACTCCAGTTGATAAATACTTAATCTGAAAAAACAAACAACAAATCAACTTGTTTGTTTTTAACTCTCTTTTGTCTTTATTTTCGGTATTAAATTTATTGTTATAAATGAGTTTGGTTTCATCAGAGACGGTTGCGTGAGTTAATTTTGACTCACGCTCACTTACAAAAAATAATTTCTGATTTCAACTGTATTGATGAAATGAAGTATGAACAAGGATACATTTCAGTTCGGTTTATCTATTCTCCATGGCTGGATTAGGTTTTTTGAGTGCCTTCTTCATGTGGCATATAAATTACCACTTAAAAAGTGGCAAGCTAGGTCAGATCATGACAAACAAGTTGTTAAAGATATAAAAACAAGAATTCAAAAAGAGTTCAAAGAAAAAACTGCATTAATCATTGACCAACCAAAACCAGGCTTTGGCAACACAAATGATGGCAATACCGCGAAAAGGTTTTTTAAGAATGCAGAAGTTTCCTCAGAAATAACAAAAATTGATCTAGATTTAATAAACAGAATGCATATAATACTTATTGTCGTGTCATGTGGCCACGAGGTCAATAGCAAGAGGCTAGAAACAAAGACTTTAAAAACTATAGGGAATACTTTGCGCTTAAATGCAGCCGGGAAAAAACTAATGAAGACATATTTAACAGATTTCTGCTTTCTTCAGATCCATATATTTCCAGCATGAGTAAAACTAATATAAAAAATACACACAAAATACCGCAGGTGGCTTTGGAATTATTAATTCTTCCCGAAGAAGGCGACAATGATGATGAGGATTCTGATCATGATAATGATGATTATGATCATGATGATAATGATCATTATAATGATAATGATGATTATGGTGATGATGTTGAAGATATCTAAAGCTATTATCACAATAATACCCAAAATGGATTTAAATGCATATATATGTACATATAATTTTTCTCTTCTTTTTTAAATAAAAAAATATTTTCCATCAGTTCTTTTTTCAAAAACCTTATTTTTTCACTAAATAATGTACAGTTATTCCAAAAAAAAATTTTATATCAACAATAATTGGCTTCCCTGAATTAATCCTCAGTTTACCTATGTTTCAACCCACTGTGCGACGTACATGTAAACTTCTGGGCATATTTAATTGCTGTTTTAAACATTAAAATAAGTACATACATATGTAACTACTTGTACTAGTCACTAATATTACATTGTTTGAATTGTATTCTTATTTTATTGGTATAAAATATATCTATGTAACTAAGTTAATACCAATAATTTTTATTTAATTTTGAGTGTCCTTTTTTTTGTCGAAAAAAATTGTCACCGTAGTTAGATATATCATTTGCTGGACGTAGCAATAACTAATTTAAAAACATAAAATATATAGCTAAATATATAGACGACCTATTAGGGATTATAAATATCAATCACAAAGACGAATATCATCCAAAAATTAAATTCAATATGGAAATATAAAATAAAAGAGAAATTGCGTACTTTGATACCAAATTGTACAGAAATAATAGAAAGGTAAATTTTGATTGGTGTACAAAAGAAACGTCATCAGGCAGAATAATTAATTTTTATTCAACGCAACCAAAAACTCAAAGCATTCTTAAAACAACGGCATCCACCCCACCAAAAAGTAATAAAATCCTGCATATTAACCTACAAACGCACACAAAATTAAACACGCAAACCTTATCGCTGAGAAAAAATTCTGCAGTATTAAATATACACTCCTCGCCACTTGAATAGGACGCCCTAATAGTTTTCCTAAAAAGTTGCTTAAGAATAAAAGCGTATATTTTTTTCTAAGTTTTTTTTGTTCTCTCATTCGGTGAATTACACTTGTTCTCTCTGGGAGCTTTTTTTCAAGTTTTTTTGAAGTACCGTTGCTTTTTTTAGGTTTTCTTTTATAGATGATCCAAAGCGGAAAAAATAAAAATACAAATTTTTAATGATTCCGGTAAATCTGTTAACCAAATCGCCAAAGAAATTGGTAGAAGTCGCTTTGTCGTTTCTAATTTTATAAAAAAAAAAATAATGAAAACTGCTGAAAAAATATGAAAGGCCGTACAAAAAGCGTATTTTCACCTGCTGATAAGCGAACAATTCTTAGATTAGCCTTTTAATTCCCAAGATACTGTATCCCAACTAAGAGTATAAACACAATGTTTGCGGTGCGGTGCGATTTCTCGTTGCTGGATTGAATCACGTGATTCGTGATTACAAATTGATAAAATCACGCGTGTGTTCGTGATCGTGATTCAAAAATATAATACCGTGCGTGACCATGTGTGATTTTTTATTACAATTTTCACGCACTCAAAACAGTTCTATATGTTAACATTTCCGTTAAAAATGCAGACATTCATCTTGTAGTGTATGTACATCACTATGTGCTAAATTTTTGTACACTGCTGTTTGTCGTGCAGTTGTAATATGAACTATTTAATAAAGTAAACAAACATTCTTTTATTGGCCTTGAATGAATAAGCGTACTGTCAGCAAGTTTCACGGAGTTCATTAACGTATTGGGATTTTAAAAAAAAATTGATTTCGTGGGATAGTGCTGACATAGGTAATAATTTAGAATAAACTTTAGTATATAAGCTGAAACAAAATTCAATAAACTTTAGAATTAATTTGACAATCAAAATTGAAGTCTATTATTTTCCCAAAACGAAATCGGCACTTCTGGTGCTGAAGAAAAGCGGCTGCAGAGCTCAGTAAATACTTCACCGTTTAAACCCACACTCACAACATGGCGATCCTGCCAAACAAAATTTGCGTTCTTGTAAAATAATATTTTTTTAGAAAACAAAAATTTTTTTTTTATCCTGCTAAAACAATATTTTATTGAAAAAATTTTTTATCCTGCCAATCTAAATGAGTCCTGGAGAATCCACACAAAAAAAAAAAAAATAAATTTTTGAGATCCTGTTTGTTTTCCTTTTTTAAATTTATTTTTCTAAATGACTCAAAAAGAAGTCAACGAAATTTTCGAACGCTGGCAAAAAGTTCTACAAGAGGAGTACGTTCCAGAAGGAACACCAGTTGAGGAACCACCAACCTATACACCAACCCCAAAGACTGCTGGCCCTAAGCCAATCACGATAGAACAATATCAGGCTAATCAAAAAAATTACAGACTCCAACTACAAAACTTCAGGAACCAAGCAGAAAACAAAAAGAAGAAAGGAGGAAAAAAGGTGAAATTTCAAAGAACCTGCAAGGACCTGCAGCGCATAATAGGCATTAGTCAAGGAGACCAAAAACAGAAATTAATAAAGCAACTGATAGAACTTAGAAGAACCGGTTGGAGAAACTAATCATCAACAATAATATTTTTTTTTTCAGTTCAATTCAAAAAATTTTTTTCCTTAAATTTTATATTATGTATGCTAAAATTTTACATATTCTAAATAAATTAATATAAGTAAATGTAACATTAGGATATACTTTAAAGATTTTATATAGGATACAATATTACAAATAAGAAAATTTGTCTTTCTACACCAATGTTAAATTTTAATGTAATGAATCTAGACCTACATACTTTTCAGTTAACCGAGGAAGATAGAATAAAATATACATTACAAAACTTAAAAATGGGCATCGCAGATGCAAAAGTAGAGGGCCATGCAAGTGTCAATGCCATAAATACAAATAAGATAACAATAGATCAAGAAATGATAATAATTTTATTGATAATTTTCAATAATAGCCAATAGTAGCCATATTTAAATTCTTGCAGCATTATATAAAGAAACAGGTTGTAAGAAACTCCGTACAAAATGCATAAATAACAAAACAAAATTTAGAAAAATTAAATAAAAACTTTTTTATCTCATACTACAGAAATAAGTATAATTAATGGAACAGATTTTTGAAGAATTACAAAAATTAATTGTAAATGCTAGAAAATCCATAACAAAGAAATATACAAAAGAAACTATACAAGAAAAATTAAAGTCAATAGAACAGTTTAGTGAAAGATTCGGGAAACTTGTAGGGCATTTAGCGAATCCCTTAAGAGATGAAAAAATTACTCAATTCAAAGATTTGAGAGAAACAGCAATTCAGTTGTTGATGGAACATAAAGGAGAAAAATTAGAAATAGAGCATGATTTTGAAAATCCTAAAATCATGTCGAACTTTGACAGTAAAAAGGCTTCGGATATAATTCCAGTCTTCGACGGAAAGCCAAAACATGTTGATATTTTCCTTTCAATGATAGAAATGGTTCATTCTGAACTAAATGAGCAAGGAAAAAAGCACCTAATAAAGTATGTATTGGCAATAAAAGTAGTAGACAGAGTCAGGGATATTTTGATTATAGAAAATAGACCTGAAACTTTCGAAGAACTTAAAACAGTTCTAACAAAACATTTCAAATCCACAAGAACGGCAAGCAGCATACATTTTGATTTAAAGAATACCAAGCAAAAAGGAAATGTACTTAATTACAAAGAACGGATTAACACTTTGATAGCGGACTTGACATTAGTACAAATTTCAGAGCTAGAGGACAGTTCAAATCAAGTAGCTCGCTCTACGATTAAGACTATGAACGAAAAACTGGCTTTAGAGATTTTTCAAGAGGGTTTATACAAAGACATTAGAACCGCTGTAATAGCTGCACAACCCAAGACTTTGGCACAAGCCTATGACATTGCAAGTACACAGGAAAGATCATTACAACTACCAGATACAGTTACAGCCTTACAAATAAATAATAATAAACGAAACTATTACAATAACACAAATAGAAATAATTCAGGATTTAGAAATAACAGAGACAGAAATTATCTCAATCCACAGATGGATAGAAATTTTAACATAAATAGGAATAACAGAAACAATAACAATATCAACAGAAACTATAACAATAACAACAGAAACAATAACAGAAATTATAACAATAAAAGACATTATAACGACTACAACAATAAATACAATGGCTATAACAACAACGATACATCCAACAGAGGTAATAGATACAATAATAACACAAGGGGAAGAGGCCACTCCAATATTCATACAATACAACAACAGGGAAACGTACAAACCCTGGAGACTCATTACGAATCTCCAAATAGGGAAAATTAAGGATTTATACACTACATATTGGAACATCAAATTTTATCTTTTTATCAGTAAAAAACATTAACTATAAATTAACATTTTTAATAGACACAGGTTCAGAGATATCACTCTGTAAAGAAAATGTAATATACAACTATTACAAAAATACTGACAATATTTGTCAATTGACTGGCATTACAAATGAATGCAAAGAAACAGTAGGTTCTGCTGATTTGAAGATGGTGTTAGGAGAACAAACATTAACACACAGATTTCAATTAGTGGACAAAGAATTTCCAATCATTACTGATGGAATTTTAGGAATAGATTTTTTCTGCAAATACAACTGTCAGATTGACTATGAAACACTGACTTTAAATACTTGCATAGAGGGAGAGAAAATAACAATACCAATAGAGATTAACACAAAAAGAATACATAATATAACTATACCTCCAAGAACAGAGAAGATAGTACCTATAAACATTGACATAAAAGAAGATAGTGTTACATGTAGTAAAGATATAATAAATGGAATATTTTTAGCAAACACTATAATACCCAAAGATGGCCAACGCTATGTAAAAATTTTGAATACATTAGAGGAACCACTGCGCCTAGAAAAGTTGGGAGTCACTACAATACCATTAAAAAATTATACAATTTATAAAACTAACATGCGCAATAACAATAAACATTCAGAGCAAAGATTTAATAAATTATTAGAGAAACTAGATTTCAAGAACATTGAAGAAGAAAATAAAAAAGTCATATGTGATATTCTAAGACAATATCCAGAAGTATTTCATCTTGAAGATGAACCATTAACTGTAAACAATTTTTATAAACAAAGTATTTAATTAAAAGATAACACGCCCACTTACATAAAAAACTACAGACTGCCACAAACACAATTAGACGAAATAAGTAAACAAGTACAAGAGTTATTAGAAGAAGACATAGTAGAACCATCTTTTAGTACATATAATTCTCCATTATTACTAGTACCAAAAAAAGGACAAAACGACACAAAAAAATGGCGTTTGGTTGTAGATTTCAGACGTTTAAATGATAAGATAGTAAATGAGAAATTCCCTTTAACCAGACTTGAAGATGTATTGGACAGATTGGGTAGAGCTAAATATTTTTCCACTTTAGACATGACAAGCTCATTTCACAAAATAGAACTCGAACCACAATCACGACCACTAACAGCATTTTCAACACCAAACGGTCACTTTCAATATACAAGATTACCATTTGGTTTAAAAATATCATCTAACAGTTTCCAAAGAATGTTGACAATAGCATTATCTGGGTTAGAATCACAAGCATTTTTGTATGTCGATGACATCATTATTTTCGGATGCAGTTTGAAGCACCACAATGAGAACCTCATAAGAGTGTTACAAAGACTAAAACAATACAATTTGAAGCTGAATCCAGCAAAATTTTGTTTCTTAAAACCAGAAGTTTTGTATTTAGGACATTTGATTACTAAAAATGGTATAAAAACCGACCCGACGAAATACAAAGTAATTGAACAATATCCTGTTCCAAAGAACTCAGACGACGTTAGACGATTTATAGCTTTCTGCAATTATTACAGAAGATTCATTCCAGACTTCGCCAAAACGGCAACTTGTCTTAATAATTTATTAAGAAAGAAAGTAACTTTCAATTGGACAGAAGATTGCCAAATAGCATTTGAGACACTAAGAGACAAATTAAAAAACCCGCCTATATTACGATATCAGAACTTTGACGAAACATTCATTTTAACGACAGACGCTTCAAATGTAGCTCTGGGAGCAGTCCTTTCACAGGGTGAAATCGGAAACGATTTACCCATATCATATGCAAGTAGAACATTAAATAAACATGAGAAAAATAAATCAGTAATTGAAAAAGAATTATTAGGTATTCATTGGGGAATACAATTTTTTAGACCATATCTTTATGGTAGAAAATTTACCGTAGTCACAGACCATAGACCTCTTATTGCTTTGTTTACCCATAAGAACCCGTCTTCAAAATTGACCAGGATTAGACTTGAATTATCAGATTATGAGTTTGATATAAAATATAAGAAGGGAGCGAATAATACAAACGCAGACGCTCTATCGCGTGTAGAAATAAACTCACAAATATTAAAAGACATGATTCCAATCTATGTTGATGAAAAAGAAAAGAAAACCTTGGCAATAACAAGAAATATGTTTAACAACGAAATGAAAAATAAAATTAATAACGAAATGAAAAATAAATATGATGAAAATAAAAAGAACGACTGCATATCTCGAAAGGAGACTGATCACCTCCATATGTGGGAATGTACGTCAATAAATAATATTAAGGGTACCCAAAAGATTGAATTTATATATGATAATAAGCTGCAGCAAGAATTAAAAAATAAACTAAAAGAGAAGAATGATAGAATAACGCGCATAATATGCAATAAAAGCGAAAATCCTATGTTTTCAGGAACATTTATGGAGAAACTTTTATTGAGATTGAGGAAATTGAAATTTAAAAAGTACGTACTATATGATAATGATGAAATATTTAAATATATAACGGCCGAAGAATTGAAGGAAAAGTATAACAATATAAAGAAAAACGATATCGAAATAATTATATACAGAATGCCAAGAGACATAAAAGATAATATAACACAATATAGATTGATAGAAGAATTTCATGACTCACCACATGGAGGACATTTTGGAATTAGGAAAACACTTTCCAAACTAAAACAAAGATATATATGGAAAAATATGAACAAAATGGTTAGAAAATACATAACAACATGTGATTCATGCCAAAAACATAAACAGATAAGAAACACAAAAGAACCCTTTACTATAACAGATACACCATCACACGGTTTCGATACTGTTGTAATGGACACAGTTGGACCATTAAGACCATCCGGACAATTTAGATACATACTTACAATGCAGTGCGAACTGACAAAATATGTTGTTGCTTGTCCGATTGAATCTAAAGATGCCAAAACAGTCGCGAAAGCTTTAATAGAACATATTGTATTAAAATACGGTTTATTTAACATTCTCAAAACAGATAGAGGAACTGAATTTACCAACGAAATAATGAGAGAGATTTGTGTATTATTAAAAATAAAACAAAATTTCTCAACACCTTACCATCATGAAAGTTTAGGTACAATAGAACGAAATCATCGCGTTCTAAATGAATATTTTCTAAATTTTGTAGATGACAATAGTTGGCATGAGTGGATACCATATTATACTTTTGCTTTTAATACGACACCAAATGTCGATACAGACTATTCTCCGTTTGAACTAATTTTTGGTAGACTTCCTAGACTGCCAAACGACACTTTAAGTGATACTAGAAAGATTTATAATACTGACAACTATTTAAATGAACTAAAGATTAGACTTCACAACTCATTACAAAGAGCAAGAGAGATAATTCTCGAAGTAAAAAGAAAATTAGAATCTGAAAAGAAGCAAAATAGAATAGATCTTAGAATAGGAGATTTAGTTTTAGTTAAAGTTTTAAATAGAAAAAAGTATGAACCTCCATACAAAGGCCCATACAAAGTATTAGATATAGAAGATTTAAATATACTTATAGAAATTGATAATAAAACAAAATTAGTACATAAGAACAATCTAAAAAAATATTTGAAGTGACAAACAACAATATATATATATATATATATAAGAACTTAAAATTTATTTTTGTAGACACATACATAAGTATAATTATATATACATAAGCAAAATATCAAAACATTTTTTACGTTTATAAAGTTTAATATTACATCAACAATTGTTAATTTCTTTCTATAAAATTAAAATTTTTTTTAGTTATTAATATTTAAGATATAGTACATAACGTCTTGTTCAGCCAAAGTATTTGTTTTTCTTGTTTCATTTTTAATAATACCCAAAACCAATAAGGGTGAGGGTGTAGTGTATGTACATCACTATGTGCTAAATTTTTGTACACTGCTGTTTGTCGTGCAGTTGTAATATGAACTATTTAATAAAGTAAACAAACATTCTTTTATTGGCCTTGAATGAATAAGCGTACTGTCAGCAAGTTTCACGGAGTTCATTAACGTATTGGGATTTTTAAAAAAAATTGATTTCGTGGGATAGTGCTGACATAGGTAATAATTTAGAATAAACTTTAGTATATAAGCTGAAACAAAATTCAATAAACTTTAGAATTAATTTGACAATCAAAATTGAAGTCTATTATTTTCTCAAAACGAAATCGGCACTTCTGGTGCTGAAGAAAAGCGGCTGCAGAGCTCAGTAAATACTTCACCGTTTAAACCCACACTCACAACAATCTACATACATACATATCCATGTACGTACATACATATGTAGATATGAAAGTCCATTTTGTTTTCTGTATGTTTAACCAGATAATGATAATATGTAATGTGATATTTTATCTCATTGGTGTTATGTATGTATGTACATATCAATAAAACACTATCTTGAACCGTAGTATGTAGTATCTACATACATACATACACCTTTGGAAATCTTACTTTAAGCTAAACCTAACAACACTAGTACTCCTTTTGAATTCCTATACATATAAGTAATAAATTTAAATAACCTGCCTTGGCAGACAGTGCTAGATTTTTTATATTAAGTTTATCCTTTGTATCGCTAATTTTGCGAGCTTTTCATTAATTTTTTTTTTATTTAATTGAGATCTTGAAGTAAATAAAGAAATTAATTACAAAATAAAATTTTTTAGCATATGCTAAATCTTTTATTGCAAAATTTGTATTTCACCGTGAGCGTGCGTGAAAAATTATTCCCGTCGTCCGTGAAAGTACGTGATTAAACATATTGCGTTCGTGAGCGTGCGTGAAAAATATTTATGTTTCGTGAGCGTAATTTTACTCACGCGCACAACTCTAATTCAAACATACTTCAAAAACATTTCTTTTGTTTACTTTTTTAAAAAACTATGGCAACATCAGAAAGAGAAAGAGTAGCAAAAATTGAAAGAATAAGAAAGTCCGCAATGAAAATAAAATAGATTTTAATTTTATACCGTTACGCACTGCGGTTTTTTACTTCAAAATCGTATGAAAAACCGCACCGTAATAAAATATCGTTACATTGTGTTCAGACTCTAAGAGCTAAATCGGGTGTTTCCGCTAATGTGAGAACTGTACAGCGTGTTATTTCCAAAGTTAGACATTTGAAGCGACTAAAATTAAAGAAAAAACCACCACTAACAGGGGTCCGCAAGGAAATACGCTTGTCGTACTGTCGCATTCATATGACATGGAGTAATGAGTGGTACCGTGTCGTCCTTTCTGACGAAAAAATGTTTAACCTGGAGGGTCCAGATGGATTTAATTATTATTTTCACGACTTCACACGCGGAAAGAAGAATATAATTTGAATCGCCTACATAGTCGGGAAGGGGGTGTTATAGTCCCTGGCAGTATCTCTTATTATGGTACCTGTGAGTTGCAATTTTTCACCACTAAAATTAATGCGAATTGCTACAAGGGTGTACTGCAGCGGGCTTTTCCATTCTTCAGCGAGCTTTTTGGAAACCTGCAGTGAACGTTTCAACATGACAACGCTCCTAATCACACCGCCAGAGCAGTGAAGTCATGGATTTGTGACCAGAATGTAAGAACGCTTGAATGGCCACCATACTCCCCAGACCTGAATATTATACAAAATGTTTGGGGTTGGCTCGCTCGAAAGGTTTACGCTTCCGGTAAGCAGTACGATACCAAGGAGGAACTTATTGAAACGATCAAAGCTGCTTGGTCTTCAATTTCGATTATTTGAAATCCTTATACGACTCCATTCCAAATCGTATTTACGAAGTAATCCTTAAAAAAGGTGGATCAACACATTATTATTATAGCTTTAGAACATTTAGAATTTAATAAAATGTAAATAAAAATATTTAAATTTGTTCAAAATTGAGAAAAAATCTTTTTTTCTAGGGGGTGTTCTATTCAAGTGGCGCAAAATCTTAAGAACTTTTTTTCATATTCAATAACAAAAATAATTTTTGGCTCGATACGAGGCAAGAAAAAAATTATGATTGATAATTAAAAATAAGATACTGGGTCTAATTCTTCATTCCGTTCCGCAAGTGCGGAAACGTTTTTTCGTACGGAAACAAAATTTGCAATTATTCACTTCGTTGCTGCGGTATCTTTTCGTTCTTGCAGTATCATATCTGTCGTCGCGGTATTGACATATTATTGGTTCCGCAATGTAGTTATTTCTTCATTTTACTTACGCCAACATTTTATGACGAAAAGCTAACGGAAAGAACAAAAATGTAAGAAAAAGTAAAAATTTCAACAAAAGAAAATTTGGATTGGGCTACATTGATATTAAAATCCTTGCCAACACTGTGCTGGTAGCTTACCTTCTGCAAAAAACCTCAAACAAGCACACAGTTTATCTTTTGCAGAAAGTGCTCCTTCATAACAGCTTACTGAACTTGCACACTCCAGCTCGGACAATATATATTTAAATGCAACCTTATTTAAGCGAAAATTTTTTTAAAACTGTAAAATTTAATAATGATTTATGCCACAAATGTGTTTATAATTTTATTTATTCAAACATACTCTCTTTCATTCATCTGCAAAACATCTTCTTTTTTGTAGCGCAAAGCTCTTCTTTCTAGCCGTATATTTAAGCACTCATCGTCACTACTATCCTCAAAAAAGGATATTGTGACCATATTATAATTTTATATTTTCTGCGTTTATATATTTTACTTATAAAAATTGTATTTGCGCTTACAAATTTTAATATATTTATCAAATGTTTTTTAACAGCTGGCACAATACCAACTCATAGTTACTTAAAACAGGGATGTTAAATCTACTCTGCGGAAAACTTATATCGCAGGAATGAATAATTACAATTTGCATATCGGTCGACATTTCTTTCCGTTAAATTTTTTTTTTCGTGCGGAACTAATAATACCACCCACTATCTTTTTTAGTTTAGAATTTATAATGCATAAATTAATAGAAAAAGGGATGTCCTTTTCATGTGGCGAGGAGTGTATACACACCGACAACAACAATATAAACACAACAATAACATATTTTTTGCTTATAAACCAAATAAAACAATAAATACCGTATTTACAAAAACAACGATACAAAAACTACAACGCTATTCACGCTTCATACGCGTATTTAAATTCAAATAACATGTGCAACGCTTTTTACGCGCTAATAGTTTTGTTTTAATCAGCTGCGGTGTAAATATTTTCATAAAAAAAATTATTATTAGTACAAAAAATAGAAGAAATTAATCCACGAAACAAACATATTTATCGATAACATTGAAAGTATAATATAATTTGTCATCCTTGGCTATCCAAAACAGCTGTCATTTTATCATGGCGCGAGCGACGCGTACAAAAGTAGAAAGTAAACTTACTTTACGCGTCGTACGCGCTTAAGCGTTCTACGCGTTGTGATGTGTAACTTGTCACATACAATTACACTGATTCTACTTTTTTGACAGCCTGGTATGGACCTCCAGCTTAAGAATACAACAAAATATAAACAAAACAATAAACATTCACCCCTATTCGGACTTTCGAATCGAAATTTTCTCCGTTTGGTAACTTTGGTATTCAGAGTTTCGATTCCGCTCCGTTTCTTTCGATTGTAGGTATTCTGTATTACGATCGTATTTACGTTTTTCTACGCTTACATTTTAGCAGCGGAATTTTTTTCGATTGCTCTTTTTATAAACTTAAAAAGTGTTTAATTTATAAAATGTAAGTATAAAATGTTTAAAAAGTGATTTATATAAATTTTTGTTGTACGGCCAATCATTTCTTTTTTTTCCAGGTCAAAAACAACGACACCAGAGCAATACGAAAAGCTGGTAAGTTTAATGTCAACAAAACAAGATATTGCTTGCGGCTACCATAAACGGTCCAAGGAGGAAGTTCAGGTGTTTTGGCAGGAGGTTACACAAACCCTTAATGCATTAGGACCACCAACAAAAAGTGACACCGCATGGAAAAAGGTATTTTTGGCTTATTATAAATATGTCGCATGTACTTATTATCCTATGTAGGTATGGATTGATTGGAAGTGCTACATAAAGCGGAAACTTTCGGCAAATAAAAAAGAATTAATGAGCACTGGAGGAGGAAACTGTCGCTTGCAGCACATATTCCCATTAGAAGAAAAAGTAATCCACTTGACGGGGCTTGAAACAAACACAAGTGGTATTAGGGGTGCAGTAGATTTTGGAGTGGCGAGTGAGGTGCAGGATGAAGTGTCTGAAATGGATATTTCCTGTCGCTCGGAACACCCTTCGGACGTACCTACCACTTCAAAAAAACGTCCAAGTCCAAAAGAGAACACCTTGTCTTTGCTGCAACAGCAAATAGATGCCCAGAAAGAGTTTTATGAAGAATCTAAAAACTTCCAAGAAAACTGTTTGAAAAAGTTTGACGAGGTGTCTACACATTTAAGGCGAATAAACCGATCTCTTGAAAAAATGGCCGAAACCGCAGCGAAACAGTTGCAAGAAGAGCAGCGGCATAATAAATTAAAGGAGGAATTATTGCAAAAGAAAATTGAAATTAAACTTAAAATGCTTAAGCTGGAGCACCCATCCTTTGATTCTGATTAAACTATGGAATAATAAGTACACGATTTTTAATCAAATGAATGTGATTTATTTTTTTTTATTACGTACAAGTTTTTTTTGTTGCTACTGAAGTTAAATTTAGTTTTTAATTCTTTTTATATCAAATATACCAAAAAACTGAATACGCTTTAATTTTTATTAAATATAAAATGAATTTATTTACTGTATAAAATAATAAAAAAAATATACAAAAATTAAAAAGCAAAAGCGTCTTCTTATTGATACGTTTAGTTGAGATGGTTAAAGATCACTTAAAAAGAAGAAAGAATATTATCCCGAATACTTTGTGCTATAGATAGATAATTAGAATCTGTTTTCTTCTTCTCTATCTTCTTGTGAACTTTCAAATTGATATTCGTTAATGTCCAAATCTTCCACCCGGTAGTATATACAAATGTTGTGTAGAGCACAAACAACATTTATAATTTGGCTGACTTTCTGTGGGGAGTAATGCAGTTCTCTAGCACCCAATAAACAACGAAATCGGTTTTTTAAAACTCCAATAGTTCTCTCAACTATGTTCCTCGTTTTTGAATGCCGAATGTTATAATTACTTTCCTGGCTTCCTGCACTTGGTGATCGGTATGGTCTCATAAGCCAGGGTTCCAGGGGATAACCTGCATCACCTGTTAATAATGCGATTAGTTTATTAAATTATTACATATATTTGTACACAAATAAATACCTAATAGCCAAGTGTTTCTCTCTCCTTCACGATATTTTAGTTCTAAATGAGTTCTCGCTTTACTTAGGTTCCATATATGCGAATCGTGGTTGCACCCGGGATATCTTGCATCAATGCACCTTATGCGCATTTTGTTATCGCACACCTACAAATATTAATTCAATTTAAGCGCATTATAATCATTAAAACAAAACGCTTACCACCATAGCATTAATACTAAAAAATCCTTTTCTATTGTAGTAAAGGAACGCCTCTTCTGATGGTTTTATAATCTTTATATGTGTGCCATCAACACACATGATGACACCTGGGAAGCCGGCCTTCGCATAAAATTGTTGTTTAGCTTGAATCTTTTCCTCCACACTTGCATCAAATTGTATCCACTGACGGCAAAGCTTTGTCTGCATTATATCGAGAAAACACGATAGTGATTTTGACACTGTCGATTGAGACATTCCAACATTATGATCAGCGCCAACTCCATGTTGATAGCCTCCTTCGGCAAAGAATCTTAAAGCCGTCATAACATGGTTAAGCGGTGATGAAGATTTTAATGAACAGGGTCGTGCTTCTTGTGCAAATGTATCTAATACATATTTAAACGCGTCTTTATTTAAACGAAAGTTCCTTTTAAACCTGTAAAAGTTAAATTAAAAAATTAAATTATATTTATTTTATTATATATGTATAATTACTTACAACTGATCAGTCATCTAGAATGGATTGCAGCTGTCCCTCAGTTTTCGCTTTTCAAGCCTTACCTCTGTGTTCTGACTCATGTTGTTCTCCTCTTCCACCAATAAAGCCACTGCTATGGATTCCATTTCTCCTTCAAATACAAAAATTAAAAATACCACCTCCGGCTTGCCAGGATTTTTAGCACTTAAATATTTTGCAAACAAATATCTTGACAGAATTCTTAGCACTTAAATATCTTGCAAACAAAAATGATTACCTTTTTATTATTTTAATAATAATAATCACAAGTCTTTTGTATTATTTTATTATTATTAATCGCACAATTTTTTTTTATTTTGCTATTTTTATTGTTTGTTGTGACTTTTGTTTATTAAAATAGTAACAAACTTGCTCATTTCTTTGTTTCTATTCCACATTTCATAGTAAACAAATTGGTTTTTTAACATTGTTGTCTTCTTCTTGTTCTTTCGATTCAGTTTTTGTTTGGAATACCAATTTTCGATCGTAACGTAACTGAATGCGGAGACGTAATCGAAAGTCCGAATAGGGGTGATTAAACAGGACACGGATAATTTGAGCGCAAATTACAAAATGGCAATATTATAAAGGATCGCCATTAAAAGCGTTAAAAAAATTTAAAATTAACTTTTTTTAAAAATTTTATCAAAGAAAGTTTTGTAATTAAATCTATTTAAATGTTTATTTAAAAATACATACTAATATATTGAAGTAAGTTATGATATTTTTGAAAAAATTCTGTTTGTTAAACAAGAATATTGTTATTGTTTTTTTTTATATAAAATAGGCGACATCCCTTGAGAAAGTGAAGAAAAAATTTACGAAACTTCGGGACAATATGAAATAAATAATTGTATATTTATTTTCATAAAAAGAACTCTGTAGGCATAATAGCTAAACAATATGGTACAACAAAGTGATTTAATAAATCATTGTGTTTGTAAGCAGAAGCTTAGGTTTACTTCCGGACGACTATTTACTTGGTGTAAATTTGATTGTATTTTGTTCAGATTTAATTTTTGCTATACGCCTTTCGTTACGAATACTCTTATTCGAACATTCGCCTAATTTATGTTATTCGTATTCGCCAAATTTAAGCGAATATTTCACGAATAATTTGCACATACTTTCCAAAGAAAAAAAATACATAAAGTTTAAAAAAGTACATAAAATGTACAAAAATATATTAATTTTTTTTTTAAAGAAAACCCTTTGCCTTTGACGCATGATAATAACCTTCTTTATAAACAGACACAAATATATATTTTGCAACTAGCATTTAAAAGTTAAAGTTTTATATGTATATTCATATCATGTACATATATTCAGATCATCATAAATCTGAAAGTATGTAAGTAAAATAATTTAAAAATCTTCAGTAGTGGTCTTCAAATTCGGCATCTCAATGTAATAATAATGATAAATACCTTAAGTAGTGTAGCAGTTTTTTTTTCCATTTATATGTAGTTACTGACGCAAGGGAAGATGTTTTTCCAATTAAATTTTAAATATTACTTGGCTCTAAACCAGTTAAGTGCGATTTTTAAAATGCTAAGCACCAGCGTTGTCAACTTGGTGCGTTTCGAACCTTTTTTGGTGCTTTTCTAAATGTTTTGTGCGAAAAATATCTGAGTTGGTGCGTGGTGCCCTTTTTTTTAATTTTGGTGTGTTTTTTTAATTTTGGGTGGCTCCAAAACATATTAAAACACAATGTTTTGTTTCAGTATGAGAAAAAAGAATTTTGTACAAAAAATACAACTGTTTCAATACCATTTCATTCAATTGTGTACAATTTTTAAATTCAATTTTACAGACCATAATAAGAGCAACCATTAATGATGTTTGAGAGGTACTAAAACACATTCACGAAAAATATAAGAAATTTGTTTTCCCTTTTAGATTTTCAGACTACATAATTGTTTGTTGTCGTAAAAGTTGCTGTCAATTGTGTTAAAGAGCTTAGCAAAAACAAAGTATTCTCGAGACTAGCGATCATTGTTTGATTTTTATAAAATGCATAAAAAATGCGTTTATATAAAGTGTTGTAACACTAAAATTAATAAAATTTCTATTTACTAAAAGAAATATTTAAAGTTAGTGTCAATAATGGAGTCTAAAAAAGGAGATCATAAGCGAAATACAAAAAGATTTGGGAATCACAATGTGAGTTTAAGCAATGGATTCGGCCTTGACCAAATAATAACACAAAAGCAAGTTGTTTATATTGCAAATGCGATATCACGCCTAAATATCCAACCTTGTTCGGCATGCTGGAACACGGAAACATATTACAGCTTTAAGCCCATTTAGCTATAAACGACATCAAGAATCAACATTGTACAAAATTTTTGTTTTTGCTTCTTGAGATTCACTTAAATAAAAAACATGTGTAGTTTTTACCAATCTATATATTTCGAACCATTTGGTTCATCTTCAGGATCTATAAAAAATACACAATATGTTTTTTATTTTTCATTACATAAAAATTAATTAAAATTAAATTAAATTTAAAATTACCTATGTATGTAGCTTGACTGTTTTTGTTAAACAATAAATTTTTTTTTTTTTTTTTTTTCCAAACTATCAAAATAATCACCCCTATCGCGAATATTATGGGAGTAAGTTGTTTGGGAGAAAAATTGTATTCCCATCCCAAACAAATTGCTATCGCGAATATTTTGGGAGTGTAAGTCTCTATTGTGAATTACTTGGGAATAAAAGTTTTTATTTTGAATTGTTTGTTTTGATTTAACAAATAATTTTTGCGGGATTTATTTTGTGGTGTATGAATAAAAGAAATTAAAGCTAATAAGGTAAAAATTATGAATAGCGTTTATTTGCGTTTTCTGTTGCTGGAAAAGGAAAATCAATCCATAGAACGACTGCAGCGAAGACAAATACGTGATGAATCTGATCCGCTTTGTTTTGTTGCGGTTTTTTTGTTTTCAGTCAGTTTTTTTCTTATGTTCCGTTTTTGGTCGATCCTCACCTATGCATGAAAAACTTAAGTTACGCTTATTAAACTAATAATTCACACCATTTACAAAAGCTTAACTCGTTTCAAAATTTACCCACGTCCTCTTTTTTATCCTTTTGGAAACCTTTGCCATAGTCTTTATTCGCATACATTGCATCAACCAGACAATTAATTTGTTCTTTATGAAAACTCCTGTGTTAATAAATAAGAGAAAAAACTGATTACATGAAGTTCTGGATTAAAAAACAAATTGCTACTTACATGTTCACTTCTTGTTCCCACTTTCAATTGTTGTGAATAATTTTAGTCAAATTATTCGCGGGATTAAACATTTGCGATGCCATATTTGTAAGGTATGGGAATTCATTCCCAAAAAAAATTTATGGGAATCATTCACGATAGTAAAAAAAAAAATTTGGGAGTTTTTTCATGGGAATGTTTATTCGCGATAGGGGTGAATTTATGAATAAAATTAAAATGAATACTATAATTAATTAATATTAGATATTAAATTACAATAAGTATTAATATAATTTTTCTTATCACTTTTCTCATTGCATGTACATTTTTCATACTTGACAATCTGGTTAACTTCATGTACTTGCAATTTAAATTTGTTCTGTTCAGTTTTTAGTATTTTAGCATTTTCAAAATCAAATTGATGTGTATTTGATTTTGCATGTTTGGCCAATGCTGATAAATTAACCTTTGTATTAGAAGTTTTGCAATCATATTCATGTTGTTTAAGTCTTTTAGCAAGTTTTTGTGTTGTTTCGCCAATATAAACTGCACTACAATCTTTACAATCAACTTTATAAACAACATCAGATTTTTGTCCTTTTCTTAAGTGTTGTTTTAAATTTTCAAAAAATTTATTACTGGACTTTAGCATTTGTCTCATAGCTAATTTAACATTCGGTGTAAAATATCGAAAAGCTTTAGATAATTTTTCAGATAATTCAGGAACATAAGTCATAGATGCATAATTTATTTGTGATGTTATTATAGAATTATTATTTCCTGTATTTGACAAAACAGGATAACTCAACTGTGTTACATTCATATTCTTATCTCCATTTTTTTGTCGTTGAACGAAAAAAACTAAGCGTTTGATTACTTTTTTTTGGAAAATTATTCTTATCAAGAATCTGTATAATACGTTTCAAATTTTCAGACCAAAATATTTTATGTGACACACTAAAAACTTTATTGATGAAATTTTTCGCTGTGTTTTCTTTCATGTGCGAAGGATGTGCAGAATAATAATTTAAAATTCGGTTAGATGATATTTCTTTATGGTACCAATTAGTTATTATTTTTCCATTATCTTTGCGATAAATTGTTGTACATATATAGGTAATTCAATTGTTTATTTTCTTCAATTTCTATTGTAAATTTAATCTTCTCATCATACTCATTTAATATATTTAATACTTGTTGTATATTGTCAGTAGGAATTGCAGTAATATGATCATCCACATATGAGTACCAAAAAATGAAAAATGTACATGCAATGAGAAAAGTGATAAGAAAAATTATATTAATACTTATTGTAATTCAATATCTAATATTAATTAATTATAGTATTCATTTTAATTTTATTCATAAATTATTTTGATAGTTTGAAAAAAAATTTTTATTGTTTAACATAAACAGTCAAGCTACATACATAGGTAATTTTAAATTTAATTTAATTTTAATTAATTTTTATGTAATGAAAAATAAAAAAACATATTGTGTAATTTTTATAGATCCTGAAGATGAACCAAATGGTTCGAAATATATAGATTGGAAAAAACTACACATGTTTTTTATTTAAGTGAATCTCAAGAAGCAAAAACAAAACTTATTATAATAATTTGAAAGATTCAGCAATACAAAATTTGATTTATTTTATAAATCATCACATAATTGTACAAAATGTTTTATCCCATTACAAATATGTTTTCATGCCATTAGAAGTATAATTTGAATCCGATGTCGAAACATTATCTAGTATTGAAAAAGGGTGAATGATTCACTTCATGCAATGGCACAATATTGTATCAACAATAGAATTTTGGACTAAAGTTAAATGTTGTAAAGGCGCAAAATTAATTCAATAAAAATTTTCAATACAAAAAAAAAAATTCTGAACTTGGTGCGTTTTTTGTTAAATGGCGCGTTTTTTTCTCCATTTTGGTGCCTTTTGAAATTTCAAAGTTGACAACGCTGCTAAGCACGCGTGCTTAGCAAGCATCTTCGTGTAGCTTATTAGAATTAACGTTCGGTTGTTGCTTTGTTATCATTTCGTCAAAGTAAATCAAACCAGTCGCTAACCAGCACTTGTTTGAGTAAGACCTAGCTTTACAATTTTTTGTTACACTCAAATCAAAATGTTGAATGAAGAATGGGAAAATGATTTTTTTTTTATAAATTTGTTTTTATTCGAATTTTTTATTTTAATTATCGAATTTAACAAATTATCAAGCTTGAGGGCTTCGTTTTTAATAAATTTTATTTTTATTTACTATGTTTTCTCGATATTTGTTGACTTACTAAATATTATATTTTATTTCATTCGTTGTGTAACTAGTTTATTATTAAATGAATATTGTTTTCGTTATTATTATATTAACATAAAAAGTATTATTGAAAAAAAAATTCTAATCAAATAAAATTACTAAAAGGCAAGAAATGTATTTTACTTTTGGCAACAGAAAAATTTTTCGAGTGTATTATTATTGACGGTCGTTCGTTTTTTGCTGCTTCCCATACCAAAACATATGAGCGAGTATGTGTGCGCCCTACACTGCTCTAAACCTTAAAAGTAATATTCGTATTCGGCGAATATTGTTTCAAACATTTGTATTCGCGAATACTAAAAATTTATATTCGTAACAACACTAGTATGTACATAAAACACTAGGTTTTTTTGGGGTATTCCTTTATAAAATCTTTGTGAATCAACCAAACGTAATAAATTTTTTATTTATATTTTCTTAAAGGGTTTCTCAATCTGCGTGGCTCCGACATTATCTACAATCCTGTTTTTTTTGCTTATTTAATAATAAGTAAATCTAATCTTCTATTCTTTGTTGATGAGTCTAAGATACCAACTAATTTCCATTCACATCAAATTGATAACGGAATTGAAATTTTCATTTATCCATATGAATCAATCGCAGTACAGCTGAATTCTATTGTAAGTTTAAAAAATATAATTTTGTTTTCTTTTGTATATACTTCTATTTAGTTTAATAAGTTTATTCTGTAACTTCTGAATATCTTCTATAGAATTTGGGGAAGTCCGATAGGAGAATTCTGTGGAAAACAAAATGTTTCGAAAATAATTTCTGATTGGAAAGTAAAGTTTTATTCTGTAATTCATTCGATGATGCAGAGTTGTTTGTGCTAAAAAACAGTTAAACGAAATTGATGCCTAGTTTTGTATCCCATAGTAGTGTTAATTTGCTTTTCTAACACATCAAGATACTGCATGAAATGAATTACAGTATTAAAATCCGATCTGTTATCTAAAAACTTAAATAATATGAGTTAGTTTTTAAGTAGCACAAGAGAGTATTCCACTTCTGTTTAACCTAAAATTTATTTAAACTATCCAAAGTTAGCAGAACCATGAACCATAATCAATATGCAAACGTTTTGAAACGATGACAGCTAAAATTTCACTATCGTCGGGAACGATAATTTCTTAAAATTACACAAATATGAACAACAAAATTAAAGTTTAATGCGAAAGTACCTTAAAAGTCCTTTAAAAAGCAAAATTATATTAAATTGTTTCCATTCATATATAGGAACCATTTAGCATTTTTAAAATTTTTTGCAAGTTGTCGTCTTTGATTCATTTATTAAACTATGTAGAAGAAAAATGTAACTTTCTAATAAACGTTAGTGAAAAATGTTCAACATAAGTATTTTGAACATAGCGGAAAGAGCCAAATCCGATGTTTACCGTTCGCAGGGCGAAGTAAAAAAACTGTGGTGGGAGATTTACAAGATATTGAAGAGTATGGAAAGAATTACACTGCGAGGATTCCAAATACTTTAACTCCAATAGAAAAGAGAAAAACAATGAGAATAGCATTTAAGTCTCTCTAAGCACCAAAAACCAGGTGTCATGCCGGTACCCATGCAAGTATCTCAACGATAAAAAAGAGCCTTTGCAAGCTGCAAATAACTGAAATTGAAAAAAAAAAACTGAAGAAAAAAATATTCGCTGAATAATTTACGTAAAGAAAACCGATTGCAGTTTGCAGCATTGGATAACGTCAATATTCCAAAGGTGTTGTAGTCTTACGATAAACATATGGGAGGAGTAGATGAATTGTAGCAGTGAATTTCACACTACAGAATTGCCATTCGTTGTAAGAAATGGTGGTGAGTATTGTTTACCTATATAATAGATATGACCATCGCGAACGCTTGGAGATTATATGTAATGAGTCATAGCGATGGCATGGATCGCCTTTTATTCCGACATTATTGCAAGCTCCCAGCAAACAATTATTATGTTTCTGGAAGCAGTAACAAAATTTCATGCTTTCGAGATGCGCAGTTTTGAAGCGCTTCCGAGGCTGCACAAAAAGAAGGCAGAGAGATCGCTCAACTTATTTTTAAGCACGTTGAAGTTGGTCGGCATTTTACATTTAGTAAAATTTCATTTATATGCTCTGTGCCTCTCTCTCTCTCTTATTTAATTATATAGAGAACTCTAAATGAGTTCATCTTCTACCAACAACAACAATAATAAACCTACAAGCAGTAAGAATTTTTACTTAACTTTGGTTCATGACGACGAAAATGAAAACCGGAATTCTACACAACAAACAATTACTCTTGCGCGATCTTGCTCTCCAAACCTAAATATTGATCGAGAAGCAATAACAATTGCACCTATTAACAAACTTGTCAGCTTAGCTGTACAATCAAACAAATAAACAATAAATACCCAGGTGACCAACGTGCACAAAATAAATAAAATTATAGATGCAGTAAGTGAAAATAGTGATAATAATATTTTTTTCTTTTTTATATTATTATTATTACGAATAAACGTAATTATTATTTGAACTTATATTGATGTATATATGAAAAGTAATATTATCAGGCTCAAGTTCAGTTTTTATTGAATTAATGAAAATTCAAAATTACTAAAAGTTTTTTTA
This sequence comes from Lypha dubia, assembly GCA_947311025.1. Classification (NCBI taxonomy): domain Eukaryota; kingdom Metazoa; phylum Arthropoda; class Insecta; order Diptera; family Tachinidae; genus Lypha; species Lypha dubia. The sequence goes on along the minus strand of OX371260.1, from coordinate 98,836,870 downwards.
TGTTAGAAAATATTATTATTTATATCCAATCAGTTTTTAGCAGAACGTATCAGTACTGATTTCAAGGCCGCTACACCTCTCATCAGCGTTCAATTGTCCATCTTTACAATTTTCGTAAAGTGGTTACTAATTGAGAAGAATATCAACTATTTAACCAGTTTTCAAGAGAAATAGAATATGAGAATTAATTTTTAATTCATTTTTTATTCTACCTTGAAACAGTTCTGGTTAGTACGAAATTCCCTCATTACTGTTTGGAAAGTACTAATAACACTGTGATAGTTTTTGACTCGAAAAAAATGAACTTCGATGAATCCTTTTCGAACTATTAGGGGGTCCCCTGAGTGCGAAAGTACATTTGGAAGTGTCAGATTGGCTCTAGTTTTTGAGAAATCGGTATATATCAATTTTTCGCACTCAGGGGACTCCCCCCTAATAGTTCGATAAGGATTCATCGAAGTTAATTTTTTTTCGGGTCAAAAACTATCACAGTGTAATTAACTTTTGTATGTCATAAAACCAAAAAAGAAAAACTTGTGTGTATTCCTTACAATTTTATAACACTTAACAGACAACTTTCATAAATAACACTGTGATAGACGAAAAATGAACTTCGATGAATTCTTTTCGAACTATTAGGGGGGAGTCCCCTGAGTGCGAAAGTACATTTGGAAGTGTCAGATTGGCTCCAGTTTTTGAGAAATGGGTATATACCCATGAAAAATGGTAAAAAGCCTTATATAATTAAGTGGACAAAATGAGTTCTCCAATTAAGCGTGGGAAAATCAATGAAACAAAAATTCAGGTATCTAAAGAAAATAATTACAGAAAAATAGTCTCAGACTTTGAGACAAAAAATAAAAATTTTTACACATTTCAGTTTAAGAGTTCTAAAGGTCTAAACGTTGTAATAAAAGGTATAGATTCTAGCGTGGAACCAGAAGAGATGAACTCTGAAGTCTGGAAAATAGTGGCTTCAAGGTGAAAAATGTTTCAAACATAAAAAATAGAGAAAAAAATCCCCCAACCAATATTTAGAGTCGAGTTACAGCCAGCTGATATAACGATAAAAAATGAATCCCATCCTATTTATGATTTAAAGTATCTGTTGCACCGGAGATTTACCATTGAGCAGCCACATAAAAGAGCTGGACCTATCCAATGCCTGAACTGCCAAGAATTCGGGCACACGAAGTCTTATTGCAAGTTGCCTACAGTCTGCGTTGTATGTGGTGAGTTACACAGTACTGCTAACTGTGATAAAATAAAAGGTGATACCAAGGCGAAAAAATGTGGCAATTGCGTCGGAAATCACACTGCCAACTATAGAGGCTGCCCTCTTTACTCGTTTTTTAAGAATTCATCAAACAAAAAAACTACTGCTACTCCCGCTCAGCCTAAAACCCCTATTTACTACGCACAGTTACCTCAACCGTCCAACAGCCAGAATCAATATTCAAACGATTTTAAGTCTAACGCGACTAGTGCTCAACAACAAGCTAATAATAAATTTTCGTACGCTAGTATTTTAAAAAGCAACCAGAATACGGCGCTAAAAACCGTAACAGTAAATGAAGATTCCGGTTCTAATTTTAGTCGTATTGAAGCCTCAATTTAGAACTTAATTCAAACAGTAAATACTTTTACTCTCAACAGGTCCTGTATGATGCAGGAAATGTTGAAAATGCAATCTACCTTGTTGCAGGCTGTATTGAACAAACCATGAACTTAAGAATCTGTTTTTGGAACGCAAACGGCATCTGCCAACAGAAAAACGAAATAGAATACTTTCTTCTGGATAAACAAATCGTTGTTATGTTTATCTCAGAAACTCATTTGACCTCTCGAAGCTATTTTAGATCTAGTGGATATAATTTCTACGACACCAAGGATCCTCGAGGTAGAGCTTGTGGTGGCTTCGGAATTCTAATAAAAACTCGAATAAAACACTACCTGCTAAATGACCTTCGTGAAGAATATCTTCAAGCAACAAACATCTGCATTGAAAATTTTTATCAAAAACTTGTGATATCATCTGTTTATTCTCCTCCCAGGTTTTCAATTTCAGAGAGTCAATATACCGCATTTTATACAACACTGGGTTCCCGTTTTCTAGCAGCTGGCGACTACAATGCTAAACACACATTTTGGGGATCACGTTTAATCACAAAATGGGTTTGAATGTAGTTTCAAGTGGTCAGCCAACATATTGGCCTGATATTATCGACTTTGGAATAGCGAAAGGTGTACCCAGCGAGATGGTTGAAGTTGAAGCATCTTTGGACTTATCTTCAGACCACTCGCCTACAATTGTCACTATTTAATAAATATATAAAAAAACTTGAGTTGCACCCAAATGTACTTGCATGCAAAATTCTACATTATAGAGGCCACACCCCGCTGAATAGGAGGGATACTCTTTCTCAGCCGAACACGAGAGATGTAAAACTACAAAAATTAACCTGAAACTAATAAATTTTGTTTAGCAAAACACAAAATCAAAACTAAAGAAAGAAGAAAAATGCAATGACAAATGTAACGGTGATGGTTCGGGCATATGCAACAAAACATACGTTGGAACAACCAAAACAAAAATTAAAACTAGATAGCATCTCACAAATCGGATTTAAGAACTAACAAACCTTTGGAGCAAAAAACTGCACTGGCGGCCCATTGTGCAAAGACAAATCACTTACCCAACTGATGATGTAAAAATATTACAAGAAGAGAAAAATTATGCGAGGAGATTTACTTTAGAAATGTTACACATAATTGACGTTCCTTCAGAAAAGAGACTAAATTATAAACAAGATACTGAGAAATGCGCTCAAATTTAAAGGAGTATAATTAATAAACAGAGAAACTAATATCAGTAAATACGTTTTTGCTGTTAATGACGGTTAAACTTTTAAGAATGTTTACATAATAATTATTATTTGTGTTGAATTTACATGTAATGTATTATACCTATAATTATAAAAACGTTTGTTTAAAAATATGTTTTAATAATTGTCTATTATATATTTTTAACAGTGCTTTCCCCTGAAGATGAAAAGCGAAGCTATTCAAAATATTGGGATAAGAATAAAATTTAACAAAAATTAAAAATGAAAAATCGTTTAATTTTTATTAAAAATATGACCTGTAGCCGAACAATCCATACATAGAGTATAAATAATTATATATTTTTTTAAATAAATAATTCATAAATAAATAACTTATAATATATAAATTCAAGCTACAGCCAGGTGACTAGAAAATAAAAAAAAGAATCGCACCCAATCTATAATGTAAAGTACTTGTTGCACAGAAGAGTTACTGTTGAGCTCCCACATAAAAAAACTGGACCTATCCAATGCATGAACTGCCAAAAATTTGGCCGTACCAAAACTTATTGCAAGTTTTCTTCCGTCTGTGTTGTTTGTGGTGAGCTGCACAATACCGCTAACTGTGACAAATTAAAGGATGATCCCAAGGCAAAAAAATGTGGCAAGTGCGGCAGAAAGCACACTGCTAACTACAGGGGCTGCCCTCTTTATTCGTTTTTTAAGAGTTCGTCAAACAAAAAAACTAATGCTACTCCCGCTCAGCCTAAAACCCAAAACTCAAATGTTTTGAAGTCTAACACGACTATTGCTCAACAATAACCTTATGATCAATTTTCATACGCTATTTCAGAATTAGAAAATATAATTTCTACGCCATAAAGGATCATCGAGGTAGAGCTTGTGGTGCCTCGGGAATCCTAATAAAAACGCGAATAAAACACTACCTATTAAATAATTTTTGTGAAAATTATCTTCAAGCAACAAACATCTGCATTGAATATTATTATCAAAAACGTGTGATGTCATCTGTCTATTCCCGCCAAAGATTTTCAATTACCGAGAGTCAATATAAGGCTTTTTACAAATCACTAGGCTCCCGTTTCCTAACGGTTGGCGACTACAATGCTAAACACACTTTCTGGGGCTAACGTCTAATTACTCCTAAGGTTTAAGTTTTGTTTAATACAGTTTCTAAAATGGGTTTGAACGTAATGTCAAGTGGTCAGCCAACATATTGGCCATCAGATCGACAGAAAATTCCTAATGTTATTGACTTTGGAATAGCGAAAGGTGTGCCCAAGGACATGATTGAAGTTGAAGCATCTTTAGATTTATCCTTACACCACTCGCCTACAATTAATTGTTACTATTTACTCTTATAAAACTGCAACACCAAAATATGATTTATCGATGACATCTGCACGTATTAACTGGCTGAAATACAAAAAAAAAATATTTAAGTGCTCATTGCTCGGAAAGAATGCCGCTGAGAACACCTTCTGATATAGACGATTCTCTCAGGTTGTTGGAAGCACATGTTAAACAAATAAAACAAATCAACAAATGAAATTCAACAATATTTTTTCTGCAGATATAGAAAAACTATTGACTCAAAAACGGAGAGATCGACGAGAATGGCAACGCTACAGATCGCCTCAGCTGAAATTAAGGCTTAAGGAGTGTACTAAACAGCTTAGAAAAGTTTTGCAAACACAAAAAACATATTCCCTTCAACAATTTCTTTAAGAGCTAGATGCAACACCACAAACAGATTATTCGCTGTGGCGTGTAGGCAGAGGACTTAAAAGGCCGGTGATATCCAAACCTCCCTTACGAGCTTCGAATGGTGACTTGGCAAGAACTGATGCTCAAAAAGGTGCTGTTTTTGCCAAACACTTAGAAAAAGTATTTACTCCAAATATTTCTGCTCATATTGTTAAACCGCCACCAGTCATCTCTTTACCAGAAATACCGCTGAGATTTAACATTGTGGAGATTCAAAATGCTATAACTAGTCTTAATACCGAAAAAGTCCCAGGTGTCGATAAAATATGCAACAAAATGATTCAAGAATTGCCTTACATTGCAAAAAGAATAATAATAATCATCTTTAATAGTGTTTTACAACTGGAATACTATCCAACAGAATGGAAGGTTTCGATAATTACTATGATACCAAAGCCCGGCAAGGATAATATGAAGGTAGAATCGTATAGGCCTATTAGCTTATTGCCTAATATGTCAAAACTATTTGAAAAACTATATATGAGTAAGCTGATCCCTATAGTAACCAGCAATAGATGAATATCAGATCATCAATTTGGTTTTGGCAGACAACAAAGCACTATCGGAGAAAAAGGAGAAAAATTGAAAACCAAAATATAATGCTACAAAATTAAAACAAAAAGAACACAAAATAAAAGACCAGACTGTAAAAGTTAAATTAAAACAGCACCGTTAGAATATATATGTAAAAAGAAAACAAAATCCGGTATTTTACAAAAAAGAACACACAAAAAAAACCTAAAAAGAATACGAAAAATGTAAAGTGAAAACAAAAACAGTTGAACAGAAAAAAGTCCACTTAGTAACAAGAATAAAAACAAAAAAAAAAAAAAACAAACTGAAAAGAAAACTGAAAAAAACGACATGAAAAATGAAACACTAAAAGAGAAATGAGACATACAAAAGAAAATAGAGAAAACGAAATGAAATAAAAATGAAATAAAAAAAATGAAAATGAAAAGAAACTAAATGGAAATGAAAAGAAACTAAATGGAAAATAAAAATATTTTTTTTTTGGTGGTAGTTTTATTATTTATTGAATCTTCAATTATAAATTGAAACATCAACAAGTTTTTCAAATCTTAAATCTAAAAATACATAAATATATGTTTAGCCAGTGCTAAACAAAATTTTTAATTCCAACTGTTGATTTTTGATGTTTTACATCTCTCGTGTACGGCTGAGAGAAAGAGTATCCCTCCTTCTCAACCGGGTGTGGCCTCTATAATTTAGAATGTTGCGCGCAAGTGGATTTGGGTGCAATACTAGTTTTTCAATATATTTTTTAGCGTGTTTTGAAAATACTGTCTTCACCAACGGAACATCAAGATCTTTGTGAATTCGCTGATTTCGGATATACCAGGGGGCTGCAGTAATTGTACGTAGAATTTTGTTTTGTCGCCTTTGAATTTTTTCTACACTTGATGCTGAGGCAGTGCCCCATAACTGGATTCCATAGGCCCATATTGGTTTCAGGATCGCGTTGTATAACAAAAGTTTACAGTCAAGACTTAATATAGAATTTCTTCCAATAAGCCAATTCATTTGGGCTGCTTTTAATTTAATTTGTGTTAGCTTTGCGTCTATATGCGATTTCCATGTTAAACGACGTTCAAGATGAACGCCTAGATATTTTACTACAGTGTGTTGCGGTATAGTCTCGGAGTTGATTTGTATAGGCGGGCATGTTTCCCTGCGTAAAGTAAAAGTAACGTGTACACATTTCTGCTCATTCACTTTTATCCGCCATTGTTTTAGCCATGTTTCCAATTTTGAGATGTACCCTTGTAGATTCCGGGAAGCTTCTACAGGATTTTCATGAACGCTTAGAAAAGCCGTATCATCAGCAAATGTTGACGTGTGAATGATACTGCTTAACGGTAAGTCAGAGGCATATATTAAATAAAGTAAAGGACCGAAGATACTGCCTTGAGGGACTCCGGCTTCAATCGACTGCGGGGGCTTAAAAAATTGCCTTCCTTAACTACAAATTTTCGTTCTCTAGATAGCTTTTTAAGAGGGTAGATTTTGTGTTAATTTGTGGACAAGACCTTCGTGCCATACTTTATCAAAGGCCTGTGCGACATCAATAAAAAGCGCTGAACATTATTTCTTTTTTTCAAAAGTTTCTCTAATGACATTCACAAGTCTGTGAGTTTGTTCAATAGTGTTATGCTGACTGCGAAAACCGAATTGATGATCTGGAATACATGCACTGCTAGTTACTATAGGAGTCAGCTTGCTCATGTACAGTTTTTCAAAAAGTTTCGACATATTGGACAATAGACTGATAGGCCGATAGGATTCAACCTTTGTATGATCCTTACCGGGCTTTGGTATCATAGTAATCATCGAAACCTTCCATTCTGCCGGATAGTATTGCAGTCGTAAAATGATATTAAAGATGAATAGTATTATTCGTTTTGCAATGAAAGGCAATTCTTGCAGCATTTTGTTACTTATTCTATCAATACCTGGGGCTTTTTTTGAGTTTAGACTTGTAATAGCCTTTTATATTATATTATATTAAACTTTTTTTATAATATAAAATGGAGGTATAGTGCCATCCACGATTAAACATATGATTATTGTAATAACGCCATATGTAAGAACGTTTTTATTCGTAGCGATGTACGAATAACAACGTAATAGATAGAGATAGTCATCAGTCATTGTTGAATCGTAAAGCTAAGATCCCACTATCGGCGCAAACATCACAATCTGCGACAACTTTTATCGTGTATATCGCCACAGATATAAAAACATTGCAGAATTAATTTTTGTGTGGTTGGGCTTGTTGCAACAATTTTTTTCGGCTAATATCGGCGAAATCTCAATTGCGACAATTATCGGTACAATCGGACTATCGAGTATTATTGGGCAAATTTAATCATGTATGTTCGAACATTAATATAATTCTCGTATTCTATTTCTGTTGAAAACATGGTTAAATAGGTATTCTTCCCAATTAGTATCCACTTTACGAAAATTGTAAATATGGACAATTGAACGCTGATGAGAGGTGAAGCGGCCTTGACATCGGTACTGATACGTTCTGCTAAACTGATTGGATATAAATAATAATATTTTTCAACATAAAAAAATAACTCTTAGTAATTTGAATTTTCATTAATTCAATAATACTGAACTTGAGCCTGATAAATTTATTTTTCATATGTACATAAATATAAGTTCGAATAATAATTACGTTTATTCGTAATAATATAAAAAAATTATAAAATTTAATGATTTGTAACTGTAGTGTGTTTTATATAATTAGTAATAATTATATATTTATTTTATCTACCAATAATTAGCGCTACCCTAATGTAATAGTTTATTTAATTTTTCAACAAATTCCCTTAATATAAATACAAAAATATTGGAATAATTATTGGAATTATCCTGAATTTCATTCAGTTTCAACTTTCATAGTGAACAGACGCGTTTTTATAATCGTCGCAACTGAATATAAAAAAAATATAAAAAAAATAATTTTTCAAGTCACAAAATATATAAAAAAAACAAAACATTTATTGAACAGTTATTTTACTGGTTTTATTTTATTTTTTGCTTGTGTGCAATATACATAAATATTTGCATACACAAACTAATATAAGTGAAAATATAAAAAAGAGAACTCTGATGAGTTCATCTTCTGATAAAAACAACAATAATCCTACAAGCAGCAGGAATGTACAATATATAACTTTAGTTGCTGATGACAATAAAAAAAATGAATTAAACAAAAACCTGAATTTAACAGAAAACACAAATACTCGTGCGCGATCATTGTCTCTGAACATGTTAAATAGTGATCAAGAAGCAACAACAATTGCACCCATCAGCAAACTTGTCAGCTTAGCTGTACAAACAAACAAACAAACAATAAGTAACAAGGTGACCAACGTGCACAAAATGGTAGATGCGGTGAGTACAATAAATGATAATAAAATTCAAACAGGAATGGACAGATACATAACCGTGTTAAAAAGGGGAAGAAGTCGAAAATCAGCTCAAATAGCTTCAACAGCGAAAGTTCCCAGAGATGGAAAAAACAAAACAAAAAATTCCGAAAATCGTTTCGCGATTTTATCTGAACAAGACAATGAAGACACAACTACAACAAGGTCGAGTAAACCTCCACCGATATATTTAAGAGAGCAGAACTCTAGTTTGTTGGTAAAAGCCTTATCTCCTTAATTGGAGAAAATGAGTTCTATGTAATTCCAATTAAGCGCGGAAATATTAACGAAACAAAAATCCAGGTAGTGCAAGAAAGTAATTACCGAAAAATAGTTTCTGACCTTGAGTCAAAAAACAAAAATTTTTATACGTACCAATTAAAGAGTGCTAAAGGTCTAACCATCGTAATAAAAGGTATAGACTCTAGTGTGGATCCAGAAGAGGTTAAGTCTGGCCTTGAAAATAATGACTTCAAAGTTAAAAATGTTTCTAACATTAAAAATAGAGAAAAAATCCCCAAACCTACATTCAGAGTCGAGCTACAGCCAGGTGACGTGAACATCTACTGACATAGAAAATTCTATTAGATTGTTTGAAGCACACGCTAAACAAGCTGCTCTTAATGCTTCTACAATTCAACCAAATCAACAAGCGAGATTTAACAATAATTTTTGTGCAGATATAGAAAGGCTATTGACTGAAAAACGGAGAGCTCGACGAGAATGGCAACGTTACAGATCGCCTCAGCTAAAATTAAGGCTTAAGGAGTGTACCAAGCAGCTTAGGAAAGTTTTGCAAACATAAAAAACATGTAGTGTATGTCCACTTCTGCACGTCACTGTATTGAAATATAATATTCTTTACCTTGTCAGTGCAGAAGTCAATAACACACAAATTAATAACTTTTAATTGTTAAGTAGACGTAATCAATTTTATATTTTTATTTTTGATTGTGTAAGCGTCAGCATAATTCGTGGGAATTCATGAACTGCAAACTTATGCTGACTAGAATTAATTTTAGTATATAAGCCACTAATTTTGTAAATAAAATTCAGAATTTGTTTTGATTAACAACTAAGAATTGTTTTTTTTATTACACATTCTCAAAAGGGGCATTTTGATGCTCGGTAGAATCGGCAGAAGTGCTAAGATAATACTTAAACATCTTTTTTAACAAACCTTACAAATCCTCAATATTATAAACCCTTACAAATTCACCACATGGCGATCCTGCGTTTTGGCGCCACTGGCCAATTTTAACGATCAAATCCTTTATACGGGAAAAAAAAAAAAAAAAAAAACATTTGCAAAGAAAAAGAAAATTTTAAAATTATTATTGTTCAAAACGGAAATTCTTGTACATGCAAAATATTTTTATAAAATATTATTTAAACCTTTAAGACAATTATAAAAAAAAAAGTTTTAAAAGCTGATCCTGTAATTTCAATGAGTACTAAGGAAGAAATAGATGCACTTTTTAAAAAATACGAAGAATTGGTGAACGAGTCACAAGAATACGTCCCAGTTGCCTTGGAAAACACTCAACAACAACCACCGGTTTACATACCAACACCAAAGGAAGCAGGCCCCAAACGGATTACCATCGAGCAGTATAAGGCAAGGCAAGAAAAGAACAGAAACCCCAGAGTAACCGAAACAAAATACACAATAACAAAAAAGGGAGGAGAAAAAAAACGAAAATTTGAAGCAGCTTGCCGAGACCTGCAAAGAGTCATAGACATCAGCCAAGGTACCCAAAAGAAGAGTCTAATAAAACAACTAATAGAGCTAAAGAAAGTAAGATGGAAAAACTTTAACTAATGAACAATTTTGAACTTACGGAAGAAGATAGACTCGATATAATTCTACGAAATATAGACCAAACCATGGGAATAAATGATGCAAAAATAGAAGGCAATGCAAACGCATACGCCATAAATGACAACAAAATTACAATAAGCCAGGAAGTAATAATAGTACTTTTACTTATTTTAATTGTATTTGGATTATGGAAATTAACAAGAAATTATATCAAAAGAGAAATTATTAGCAATAGAGTACAAAATGTATAGTATAAAGAAAAATAAATTCCAAACTTATTGTAGATGAAAGAAATAAAAGGTATAACATATATGTATATAAAATAAAATAAATACTTATTGTAGATGGAAGAAATAAACAGAGAGTTGCAAAAAATAATTACAAATGCAAAAAAATCAGGTAGTAGAAAATACACTAAAGAAACTGTTATCCAAAAAATAATATTAATTAAACAACTTAGTAAAAAATACGGTAAATTAATTGCAACTTTACCAAAAATAGCGAGAGAAGAAAAAATTAATCAATTTAAAGAATTAAAACAGACAGCACTTGATACTATTATAAGAAATAGTAAAGAGTTCTTTAGAGAAGAAACGTTAGAATTAGGAACCATGTCTAATGAGGAAACAGTAGAAGCTAGAACCATGTCTAATTTCAACGGTAAACAGGCTTCGGATACAATTCCGACATTTGACGGAAAGGCAAAACACATTGAAACATTCCTATCGATGGTTGAACTAGTCTACGATGAATTAAATAAACAAGGGAAAAAACATTTGATAAAATATGTAATAGCAATGAAACTGAATGATAGAGTGAGAGATATTTTAACAATAGAACAAACACCGACAACATTGAGCGAATTAAGAACTTCACTGACTAAAAATTTCAAATCTACAAGGACAGCAAGTAGCATTTATTTTGAACTGAAGAATACTAGGCAGAAGGGTAACGTACTAAATTATAAAGAAAAAATAACTTCATTAATTGCAGACTTGACGTTAGCACAAATTTCGGAACTAGGACACAATAAAAACGAAATACCCCGCGCTACAATAAAACAAATGAACGAAAAATTAGCACTGGAAATCTTTCAGGAAGGTCTGTATGAAAATATACGAATAGCAGTTATAGCAGCCCAACCAAAGACTTTATCGCAGGCTTATGATATTGCTATCACACAAGAAAGATCATTACACCTACCAGATACATTTAAAACCCTACAAATAAATAGAAATAACAAAAACAATATAGAATTTCGGAACAACAAATATTCAAGACAAAACAATTTTTATGGCCAATACAGTAGGAACAATAACAATTACAACGATAACAATAATAGATACAACATTCAAGAAAGACAAGATTTTAACACTAATCGCAACAGAAATAATAGAAACCACAACAATAACTATAACAACAGCAATAACAGTAGAAATTTTAACAATTATAATAGGAATAGAACTAATACCAACAGTAGATATAACACAAATAATGCTTACAACAGAAATAATAGAAATAACTATAACAATAACAACCATACCAATCAAAGGAATAACCACCCAAACGTACGCACAATACATCGACAGGGAAACGGAGAAACCCTGGAGATTCAGAACGAATCTCTGGAAGGGGAAAATTACAGATTCACACAATAAATCCCAACACGTCGAACTTTATATATTTATCTATCAAAAACCTGACTTATAAATTGACTTTTTTGATAGATACTGGCTCTGATATATCTCTTTACAAGGAAAATGTTATACACGGATATAATGTATTTGAACAAGATATTTTTAGGTTGAATGGCATAACCAAATACCATACAGAAACTCTCGGATCGACTGAATTAGAAGTAGCACTTGGAGAACAATACTTGAAACATAAATTCTATCTGGTAAACAGCGACTTTCCGATAAACACAGACGGAATTTTGGGAATGGATTTTTTTTATAAATACAATTGCATAATAAATTATGACACACAAACCATCAGTGTTTATATAAATGAAGATATTATCACAATTCCTATAGAAACTAATGCCAAACAAGTAAGAAGTATTATTATACCCCCAAGAAGTGAAAAAATAGTAAAAATCAATATTGAAATAGGTGAAGATAGTGTCATATGTAATAAAGAAATAGAACACGGAATTTTCGTTGCAAATACGATAATACCAAAAAATGGTAATCGTCACATTAAGATTCTAAATACATTAGAAACACCCATACAACTTAAACTATCTGCAATACCTTTACAATATTATAACATCTATAAAACCACTCACCAGGATGACGAATATTATTCAGAAACAAGATTTCGGAAGTTACTAGAAACAATCAAATTCAAAGATTTTGACGACGAGAAACAGAAAGCATTATACAACATATTAAAACAATATCAAAAAATTTTTCATCTAGAAGGAGAACCCTTAACAACTACCAATTTCTACAAACAAACCATAGAGCTAAATGATAACACCCCGGTATACATAAAAAATTATCGGTTACCACAAACACAATTGACTGAAATAGACAGACAAGTACAAAAACTATTACAAGAAAATATAATAGAGCATTCAATTAGCCCATACAACTCCCCTTTGTTATTGGTTCCAAAAAAGGGACAAGATGAAATAAAGAAATGGCTTTTGGTTGTAGATTACAGGCGTCTAAATGATAAAGTTGTGAACGACAAATTCCCCCTAACAAGACTAGAAGATGTTTTAGACAGGCTAGGACGAGCAAAATTTTTCTCAACTCTTGATATGACAAGTTCTTTTCATCAGGTAGAACTAGATACAGCGTCAAGACCAATTACAGCATTTTCCACTAACAGCGGTCACTATCAGTACAATAGACTACCTTTTGGACTTAAAATATCATCAAACAGCTTTCAAAGAATGCTTACCATAGCGTTATCTGGTTTGGAATCTAAAGCATTCCTATATGTAGACGATATAATTATTTTCGGATGCAGCCTTAAACACCACAACGAAAATCTCATAAGAGTATTTGAAAGACTAAAACATTACAATTTAAAATTAAACGCAGAAAAATGTTGTTTCTTAAAACCAGAAGTCCTATATTTAGGACATCTTATTACAAAAGACGGTATTAAAACCGATCCAACAAAATATAAGGTTATTGAACAGTATCCCGTTCCAAAAAATTCAGACGAAGTTAGAAGATTCATAGCCTTCTGTAATTATTATAGAAGATTTATTCCGGATTTTGCTAAAATAGCAAATTGTCTAAATAATTTATTGAAAAAAAAAGTCAAATTCGAATGGACAAAAGATTGCCAAAGAGCATTTGACACATTAAGAGACAGACTAAAGAACCCACCTCTATTACAATACCCTGATTTTGAGAAACCGTTTGTACTGACCACAGATGCCTCAAACGTAGCTTTAGGAGCAATACTCTCACAAGGCGAAATTGGTAACGACTTGCCTATATCATATGCAAGCAAATCTTTAAATAAACACGAAAGAAATAAGTCGGTTATTGAGAAAGAACTATTAGGAATTCATTGGGGCATACAGTTTTTTAGACCATATCTATATGGCAGAAAATTCACGGTAGTAACAGACCATAGACCCCTCATTGCTCTATTTTCTCATAAGAATCCATCCTCAAAACTGACCAGAATTCGACTTGAGCTATCAGATTATGACTTTGACATTATATATAAAAAGGGAGCAAATAACACTAACGCAGACGCTTTATCTCGTATTGAATTAAATTCAAACATATTGAAAGAAATGATTCCACTCTGTATTGATGAAAAAGAAAGAAAAACTCTGGCAATAACACGTAGCATGCTTAATAAAAACACTAAAAAGAAAAACGATGAAATTGAAATTAAGAATAAGAAAAATAATTACATATCTCAACAGGAGACTGATCACCTTCATATGTGGGAATGTATATCAATGAATGATATAAAGAAGCTTCAAAGAATAAAATTTATATATGAAAATAATGATAATGATAATAATAATCTGCAGAATGAATATAATGATAAAATTACACGTGTGATATGCAATAGAAGCGAAAATCCAATGTTTTCAGAAAAATTTATGGAGAAACTTTTATTGAAAATAAAGAAATTGAAGAATAAAAAGTACGTACTATATGATAATGATGAAATTTTTAAATATATGCCGGTAGAGAAATTGAAAGAAGAATACAATAAATTAAAAAATAATGACGTCGATATAATTATATACAAAATGCCAAAAAGAGTAAATGATAATATAAAACAATACAGACTAATAGAAGAATTCCATAACTCACCACATAGTGGACATTTCGGTGTCAGAAAGACATTAATAAAATTAAAACAGCGATTTATTTGGAAAAATATGAACAAAATGGTTAAAAACTATATAGGAACATGCGACTCATGCCAAAAGAACAAACTAACGAGATACACAAAAGAACCCTTTAACATAACTGATACACCATCAACTAGTTTCGACATCGTAGTAATGGACACAGTTGGACCACTAAGACCGTCAGGCAACTTCAGATATATACTCACTATGCAATGCGAACTGACGAAATATGTTATCGCTTGTCCGATTGAATCAAAAGATTCAAAAACAATAGCTAGGACTCTTGTGGAACAAGTAATGTTAAAGTACGGTATATTTAAAGTTCTCAAAACGGACCGAGGAACAGAATTTACTAATGAACTTATGAGAGAGGTTTGTGCATTATTAAAAATAAAACAAAATTTTTCAACACCATACCATCACGAAACCTTAGGAACTTTAGAACGCAATCACCGTGTTCTAAATGAATATTTCCTAAACTTCGTAGAAGACAACAATTGGCACGAATGGACACCATACTTTGCTTTCGCTTATAACACAACCCCTAACGTAGATACTAATTACACACCATTTGAACTAGTATATGGAAAACTTCCTAGACTACCAGGTGACGAATTATATGTCCCTAAAAAAATTTACAATCTTGAAAATTATTTAAGTGAACTTAAAATGAGACTTCGCTACTCATTACAGAAAGCAAGAGACATAATTTTAGAAGTAAAAAATAAAAGAAAATTAGATTCTGAAAGGAAACAGAATAAAATAGAACTAAATATAGGAGACCTAGTTTTAGTAAAAGCCGAGAATAGGAAAAAACTAGAACCCCCATACAAAGGTCCATATAAAATACTAGACATAGATGATTTAAATGTAACCATAGAAATAGATAAATCAAAAGTTAAAAGTATACACAAAAATAATTTAAAAAGGTTTATATCATAAAAAAAAAAAAAAAAAAAAAAAAATTTTAAAAACATAACTACATAAATATAATTAGATATTAATAACTTTAAAATTTCAAATACTTTAGGAATTTTATAAGCATTCAAATAAATATAACTAGAGATTAAGAAATTTTAAATCATACAAAAAAAAATTTTTGTAAACATAGAGATATGTAAATACATACAATAATAAATACAAACAATTAGATAATAGGAATCTTTATTCTAATACTTATGTATATTTTTTGTTCATTTTATTTTTAATAATACCCAAAACCAAAAAGGGTAAGGGTGTAGTGTATGTCCACTTCTGCACGTCACTGTATTGAAATATAATATTCTTTACCTTGTCAGTGCAGAAGTCAATAACACACAAATTAATAACTTTTAATTGTTAAGTAGACGTAATCAATTTTATATTTTTATTTTTGATTGTGTAAGCGTCAGCATAATTCGTGGGAATTCATGAACTGCAAACTTATGCTGACTAGAATTAATTTTAGTATATAAGCCACTAATTTTGTAAATAAAATTCAGAATTTGTTTTGATTAACAACTAAGAATTGTTTTTTTTATTACACATTCTCAAAAGGGGCATTTTGATGCTCGGTAGAATCGGCAGAAGTGCTAAGATAATACTTAAACATTTTTTTTAACAAACCTTACAAATCCTCAATATTATAAACCCTTACAAATTCACCACAAACAGCTTCGCTGCAAAAATTTCTGCAAGAACTCGATGCAACACCATCAACAGATTATTCGCTGTGGCGTGCAGCCAGAGGACTTAAAAGGCCGGTGATATGTAAACCTCCATTACGAGCTTCAAATGGTGACTGGGCAAGAACTGATGCTGAAAAAGGTGATCTATTTGTTAAGCACCTACAAAAAGTATTTACTCCGAATATTTCTGCTGATATTGTTGAACTGCCGCCAGTCGTCGCTTTAACAGAAATACCGCTAAGATTTAATATTGTGGAGATTGAAAAGGCTATTACAAGTCTAAACTCAAAAAAAAGCCCCAGGTATTGATAAAATAAGCAACAAAATGCTGCAAGAATTGCCTTTCATTGCAAAACGAATAATACTATTCATCTTTAATATCATTTTATCATAATACTATCCGGCAGAATGGAAGGTTTCGATGATTACTATGATACCAAAGCCCGGTAAGGATCATACAAAGGTTGAATCCTATCGGCCTATCAGTCTATTGTCCAATATGTCGAAACTTTTTGAAAAACTGTACATGAGCAAGCTGACTCCTATAGTAACTAGCAGTGCATGTATTCCAGATCATCAATTCGGTTTTCGCAGTCAGCATAACACTATTGAACAAACTCACAGACTTGTGAATGTCATTAGAGAATCTTTTGAAAAAAAGAAATATTGTTCAGCGCTTTTTATTGATGTCGCACAGGCCTTTGATAAAGTATGGCACGAAGGTCTTGTCCACAAATTAACACAAAATCTACCCTCTTAAAAAGCTATCTAGAGGAACGAAAATTTGTAGTTAAGGAAGGCAATTTTTTAAGCCCCCCGCAGTCGATTGAAGCCCTCAAGGCAGTATCTTCGGTCCTTTATTTAATATATGCCTCTGACTTACCGTTAAGCAGTATCATTCGCACGTCAACATTTGCTGATGATACGGCTTTTCTAAGCGTTCATGAAAATCCTGTAGAAGCTTCCCGGAATCTACAAGGTTACATCTCAAAATTGGAAACATGGCTAAAACAATGGCGGATAAAAGTGAATGAGCAGAAATGTGTACACGTTACTTTTACTTTACGCAGGGAAACATGCCCGCCTATACAAATCAGCACCGAGACTATACCGCAACACACTGTAGTAAAATATCTAGGCGTTCATCTTGATCGTCGTTTAACATGGAAATCGCATATAGACGCAAAGTTGACACAAATGAAATTAAAAGCAGCCCAAATGAAATGGCTTATTGGAAGAAATTCTATATTAAGTCTTGACTGTAAACTTTTGTTATACAACGCGATCCTGAAACCAATATGGGCCTATGGAATCCAGTTATGGGGCACTGCCTCAGCATCAAGTGTAGAAAAAATTCAAAGGCGACAAAACAAAATTCTACGTACAATTACTGCAGCCCCCTGGTATATCCGAAATCAGCGAATTCACAAAGATCTTGATGTTCCGTTGGTGAAGACAGTATTTTTAAAACACGCTAAAAAATATATTGAAAAACTAGTATTGCATCCAAATCCACTTGCGCGCAACATTCTAAATTATAGAGGCCACACCCGGTTGAGAAGGAGGGATACTCTTTCTCTCAGCCGTACACGAGAGATGTAAAACATCAAAAATCAACAGTTGGAATTAAAAATTTTGTTTAGCACTGGCATATATTTATGTATTTTTAGAATTAAGATTTGAAAAACTTATTGATGTTTCAATTTATAATTGAAGATTCAATAAATAATAAAACTACCACCAAAAAAAAAAAAAATCCTGAATTTGTTAGCTTATAAGAATACTGTTATCTTTGTATATAAAGACCGAAATTTCAAAATAAAACACATTCTTTAATCAGCCTAAAATCGGCTTAAGCATTCAACTGTTATTTTAAAAGATACTGCTATCATCTGCCAAAGATTACATTTAGTCCAGTGGCGTTCTTAAGCGCCGCACATCACTAGACAGGTTGCTTCATTATCTTTCAAAAAATATACAAAGTTTTCCTCTGCTCCCTGCAAACGTCGCAATAGTTATATATACTCTTTCGAGAACGGGTAGTGATAACTGAGAATTTCTTGCGGACATTTCAGCCAGAAGTTTAGCTTTATCAACCGGGTCAGTGAATAAATGGTAGTCCTTTAAAAGATGTGGAATTGAGGAACTAGCACCATCCTTGACTCTTTTAACGAATGACAAAGCTCTTGTTACCCCGTTGGGCATCAACTTTAGTGAAAAGGCGCTGCTCGTGTTAAGGTTTTTCGCGCCTAGTACTCTGGCACACGAAGATCTCACCTTTTTGAGCAGCGAATTAGTTTTGGCGTTTTTATTTTTACGCCAGATATTAAATGCTTCCTCTCTGGCTGTGACAGTATTTCTGCACGTCTGATTTAACCAAGATTTAACTTTTGATTTAATGAAAATTTCTTTAGATGGAAAGTTTTCATTCCCAGCAAAATTATATTTTCTACCATTTTCGCCATTGCATTGACGTTATTGTTTAGAAACCATAACTTCCAATTGAAATACCGGAAAAATTCGTTGAGCGCAGCCCAACGCGGCTTTTAGTACATATAATTTAAGCATATCGTAGCTAATTGGGAGACGTTGCGATGATTGGAAAACGGAAAGGTGGTGGAAATGTTAAATTGATCCGAGTTACCAAATGGTGCATTAACACTCACGTCGTTCTTTTGAGGGTGCGAAATGAGAAAAAGGTCGAGAGTGTTGGAAACAATTTTTTGTGACATTACATGCAAAAACCTTTATATGTATATACTTTGAAAAATTTTTCCTAGAATTTATAATATAATATACATATACAAATTAAGCACGGACATTAATCAAAAATATACTTAAGTCCAAAAATCAATCCAAAAAAAAAAAAGATTTTCTTTAGTAGAACAAAAAAATCAGGAGATTGGGCATTGTAGGATATCATTCACTGGCAACACTATAATGTTTAACATATGGTAAAAAATAAAAAGTCACCATCTAACATGAAATTACTATTGCGAAGTCTCCTATTCTATTTGCCTTCGAGATGTGTATAGATTGTATGTATATGTAATCACGTTCAACAGACCAATCTAACAAGTAGTGAAATCATTTGCTCATGAATACTGACGAGGTTTAGTGGCTTTTACCGAAAACAACGTTTGTTCTTTTCGGCCAGTGTAGTTGAAGATATTACATTAAGGAAGTTAATATATTACATTATCCTTTGTTGCTCGAAATATGTTAGCGATGTCTATTTAATATTTCTCTGATTATTAATATTTATGAACTTTAGCCTGTATAAATATTAACAAGAAAATATTCCGTTTTTATATTGGCGGATGCCGTTTGGGTTCCAAAAACTGATTTTAAAACTCATGGTTTTTTTTAATACAGTATATTGCATTGTGAAGTTGTGTAATAATATAATCTGAATTAAGTATTTTTATTTCTTATATATCATAATAGACTATTTTTATTTCACTACCCGAGTATGTAATCTAGTACAAATTTATTGTGATACTATTTATTAAAAGTGGCTAATGTTTCTAATTAAAATTTTTAGGTAAATCAAAATTCTGGAAAAATATGGATATCCCCCAATTCTAGTTATTACCTCACAGCACTTATTCCAAAAAAACAACGACACCAGGAGGTCTGTATAAAACCTATATGCATTATAATTATTTTCGATTAAAGTATTCTTGAATTCTTCGCGAAATTCAGAAGAAATAAAACATAAACATCAGTTAACTTACACTACTTACACTACACTACTTATTTTTTAACAGAGTTAAAATAAATAAAACGTATCAACCAGTTATTCCTCGCTCTTCCATACTTGATATTGACATAAATCATATTTCGTAAAAACTATATTTTCACAAAAATGTGTGTTTCCTTTCTCTCTATTGTCGATAATTCTAAAGCTGCGAGTCTTGAAATGTCAATTAAAAAAACACGCAAGTTCAATTAAAGTTGCCTGTAAAAAAATGTTGCGGCGATTCGGTCATTGGCGAAACTCTTAAAAATTAGTTAAGGCCGAGGCATATAGAATCCGGCATACGTTATACGTCGCCTCTTTCAACTGACAGCTAAGTGTAAATACAAGTTTTCTTATGAGCGTTGTCGTATTCCGTACGTATCCGTTAACGGTACGTACAAAAGAAGGTAAACTTTTAGCGTACATTGAGTACTGTAGTGCATCCTAAATAATCTATTATTATATTTATTATTATTTTATATGTAAGTAAACTTATTACACTTACTGTTCTTATTATTACTTTTGCACACGGCACTCTATTAATCTATTATTATATTTGTTACACATACTGTCCTTATTATTACTTTTGCACACGGCACCCTATTAATATTACTACCATTTTTACAACAAACATTTATACATTTAATACAATTGTTCTTTTTTATATTACAACAATTGAAGCACAGCCGCGAATAACGTTTCAAATGCCATTTTTTGCAAAACATGTTTTTTTGCATATTACCGTTAACATTACTCTCTTACATTACTCAAACACCAAATTAGCCAAAATTATGCTCCTTATCGCTATCGAAATGCAATTAGAAAAAGACAGTCAGTGGAAGAACGTTGTAAGTTACATTCAAAATGATGCGAACGGAATTATCGAAAGTAATTGATAAGTGGAACAGAGGTACAAAAAGGAAAGTTGATGTTGAAAATTGGAAAGACAATAAAATTATAAGGTTGAGAAATAGTGGAAATGCGTATATAACAAGAAAAAATAAAAGTATACCTAAAAAAAATGCTCCAGAGCAGGTAACATGGAAGAACGTTTTAAGTCCGCAACATTTTATTTTTTATATTAATTTTTGTTATATAGGTTTGTGATTGCCAATGCTACTTAATTTGTAAAAAAAATTAGCATAAGTCAAATACAGCAACATTTTTATCATTTCTATGAAAAAAATACAATGAACAAACAGGTTTTTTATCGTCTTTAATCGAATTAATTTTCGAATTTAATTTTCTTGATACAAATTTTTGTTTTGATGTTGAAATAATTTTTATTTGTTATAAATATATAAAATTTTATATTTTATCCTTTATTTAAAGAATATAAATCAATTAAACAAAATTGTCTTTAATAGGAATGTTTTCTTTGCGACAATAACATTTTGCAACGTGGAATAACGTTTTAAAAGCCATTTTCCATGATGCTTGCTGTAGTGGAATAACGTTTTAACTGACATCGCGCTTTGGATATAAAACGTTTTTCCACTAAAAAAATGTTTAAACAGTAAATTAACATGTAATTTCAAATTAAAATTTCATGATTTTTTGAATATAAGTTTTTATTATTATCATTTTTGAGAAGGTAAAAAAAAAATTTAAAAAATATATAATTTTGCCTTGAAAAAAGGTTTTTTTACTCTCCTGAACAATTTGCAATTTGTCACTTACAACGTTATTCGCGGCTGTGCTTCAATTGTATTGTTCAATACTGAAATGTTTGTTATTGCTATACAACAATTATGTTTAATGTATTTTATATTTTTTTCTCAAACTACAATTATATTTAGTGAATTTGAAATTTTGTAGTTTTAGAATACAGTTAGTTTAGAATATATGGAACAAATTTTTGAAAATAAAATTAATTAATACTTTGCCTTCAATCGGCATTACTAATTCATAAACATTTAAATTTTTATCTTTGCCTTAAATCGGCAAGTGGATACTGGCATTCATCTGCCATTTACTTTTATTTGCCAGTGGCGTTTATTAGCGCCGGCAATTTAAATACTTCCAAATACAATAAAATACTACCCAAACACCAACCTTTACATGGCGATCCAGCCAGACACCAAACCTTTTCATGGCGATCCTGCCAGACACCAACCTTTACAGTACTTTCACTGTTTTTGTTTTGTGTGACAGCAAATATAGAAATAAATAAACAAATTTATTTGTTGTCGTCGTTAACCGAAAATAAAATCTGATGCAGATTTCTTTCTAAGTTTTGCAACGTTTTTGCATCGAATGAGACTTTTTCTGATCATTTTACGAGTTGTATCATAATCCCTAAATGAGTATCGTACGGTTCTTCTAATTATTAAAATTTAATTTAATTTTACAATTTTATTATCCTTATATAAGTTCAATTTTATTTTTATCCATTATAAAGTTATATTTTTTTTTAAATTTAAAAATAATTAAAAATATTCTTTAATTGTTACTTTTTCTCTTATTTAATTTTTATTTAAGTAACATTTTAAATATTTTAATTTTCTGAATGCCTTTATGGCGTTTTTGTAAATAAAATGTTTTTTTAATAAAAGATTTCAGCTACGAGCTATTTTGTAATTCATAATTATGTAAAAAGAAAATTTGTCAACGGCGCACAGTGGGGATTTGTTCATACAAGCTTGGAAAAAACTATAAGGAGTGCTCGTAGAATGTTGAAATTTTTTTCTGAGCCTTTGGTTAGGTCAATTAAGAAAAATATAAAGTTTCATCAAAATTGGGCACGCCCACCTCCCACCGCCCATACAACCTGAAATTTATTTTTGGCCCAAACTGTTTGAAATTTGGCACAGAGCATTATATTACCTTAATTAAGAAAAATATAAAGTTTCATCAAAATTGGTCACGCCCACCTCCCACCGCCCATTGAACCCGAAATTTATTTTTGGCCCAAACTTTTTGAAATTTGGCACAGAGAATTATATTACCTTAATTAAGAAAAATATAAAGTTTCATCAAAATAAAAAACAGATGAAAGTAATTGTAATTCTTGATTTTTCTAAATTCGTTTAAGCAAAATCCGACTTGTGGTTCTTGAGTTATGTTAAACAAATTGACAGGTGGCACCTGGTGGCACTTGAAATTGATTAAAAATGTAAAAAGAGATATGAGACAATGTATTAGAAGTGATTTCGAACTGTGAGAAAGTATGGCCAAAACTGCAGGTCCAAATATTTGGAGAAAAAAGCGATTTTTGTTATATATTCATAAAAATAAACAACAAAAAAAAAACTTAAGTCTCTGCAGAGTTTATTTTTTCAATTTTAGTATATTGAAATATCCTACTTTAAATAAAAAATAAAAAGAAAAACGTTAGCTCACATAATAAAATAATATTCGTCTTGAAATTCTTAGGTTTAAATTAAGTTGTTTCGGTAAAACATACAAGTACTGAGTTTGAGACGGCTATAAAAAAAACTAGCAGTCAGATCGGAGTAATTATTTTTAATTTGATTGTACTATTTAGTCTAAAATTTCAAAATATCACTGCATATTGCATGCATATTGACAATTTGACTTTTTTCCGCGAAATCCCCAGTGTGCAGCGGTTAACGCCTATCGACCCGAGAGTGCACAGCAATTTATGCACTTCTTTTTTTTTAAGTTATTTACATACATATTTTATTTAGTTTTTCCCTTATAAGCTGCTCCAGTTTTCAATTCCTTATGCAGGTGAGGGTTTCTTGCAGGTTTGCCTTCTGTTTTTCATTGCAATATTAAATCAACATTAAATAGCCAACGTTGTGTATTTAAACTTGGTTTAAGTTATGCAAATTGAACATATGTTTTCGACTGCTTGTTCTTCTTGTTAGAAAAAAAGCAAATAAAATATTTGTGGCTGCAGACAAGTTGCATAAAATTTTGGCATCTTTTTTCGCTATTACCCTTTTAATCGTTCTGAAAGTTGCTCTTATTCTTTTAAAACATTTCAACTGTTCTTAATTATTCTTATTTATAGCTAAAATAATAATATATATTTTTTTTATATTTTTCTTTATTTGCTCTAGTCAGCTGTTTTTTTTTTGGGGAAATTTGTGGGAAATTTTTTGTATTACGTAGTGCTACCATATTTTCATCGTAATACAATAAGAATTTTAAGTTTGACTGAAAAAATGAAAGTGTGTTTAAACGAATTTTAAATTTTTATGAAAATTAACTAAAACTATAATTAAATATCCACTCATTTATTGGCCATAACTATGAGAAGAATTCTGGGGTACCTTAACTTAAGAGGAAAAAAAATCATTTCCTTTAGTTTCCCACGGTGGACGTGCGGCGTGTGTCCCATCGGTAATTTATAAAAATAAACCAGCGCATACATGTGAGCAAGAGATATTTTGTAATGTTTATATTTATAAACAAGTGCATGTGGTATTTTATCCGACGCCCCTTTGATCAAACTCATGGGTGTCAAGTGACCGACACACAAAATATTTTGGTTGTAGTTTGTCAATGCAATTTGACACACTGCATGTATGCGGCAATGTTGGTTTTGGGTATAGTGGCAGTTTGACCACGCTATTTAAATTACTACCTGCAACCGCGGCGTCGCTCGCCCGGCACTAATTTTTGATTTACTTCTTATAAAATGCCTTGGAGACGACAAAAACCACGTCAAGCACTGCATACATATGTGTGAGTATCGTGTTTTTGTCGTTTAAAGGGAGACGTACAAATACAATCGTCAACATTATTTTTTTGTGACTTCGCGGCGTTCGTTTGTGAACATATCTTTGGATGATGGATTATTATTAATAGCGTCTTGTTCAATTTTATCAAAAAATAAAAATACATGGGTTTGACACTGTTTAAACTAGGGATGTAACGATACGCCATTTCGGCGATCCGATACCGATACTCAAAAATAAATATCGCCGATACCGTTTCCGATACCGATACGCATATTGAAATTGAGCTCAAGTAAAAATTAACAAAACTCAAGTAGAGTAATTCTTCTATTATACAAAATAACAGTGTTTATTAATGAGCCATTCAAATCATCAAAATTTTCACTATATTTTAGTTTCTAAAATTCAAATTTTCAAACTACAAAACGTCTGCAATATTTGTGATTTTACTGTTCTCAAATTTTGCGGAGATAGATGATTTTTCAAATCCGTTTGAAGTAGAGCTGCAGTGGAAAATAGTCTCTCAGATGCGACAGAACTCATTTGAAAACTTAAGTATTTCTGCGCCATTTTCTTTAATTTTGGGTAGGATATGTCATTGCGCCAGTAAACAAGAGGGTCTGCGTCTCTAGGAATATTAGGAGATCTAAGGTATCTCTCGACTTCTTCGTTAGCAGAACCACAGCTTAGGATGAATAGAGGCTCATCCTCCTCGGATTCTCTTATAATTTTTTCACATACGCTCCAAAGGCGAGTACTTCTCGTAGACTTATCAGAACTTTTGCGAGGTGTAGGGAGGACTGTGTCTTCAACACTTTCGGAATGTAGAGTCATGTTAAGCAGCTCAATAAGACGTTTTTTCGATAGGATTGAAGTCGATTGTCTTTGAAATATTCGAGCTTTGTATCGAGGGTCAAGAATTGTAGATAAATAATAGGTTGTACCAACTTTTACATCGCTGAACTAAATCATCGCATGCATAAATGAATAAAAGAAAATCAAGACGTATTAAAACTGGTGATGTAATAAGCACAGTTTTTATTCTTTTTTGGCGCAAATTAGAGGTTCGTATGTCAAAATTTGTACATGTTGACATAGGGGCTGAGATGTCAGTTGTTATTTGAAGTTGTAATTGTTGTAGAATTACCACCACTTGTATTAATGCGCCTTAAAAAAATCTTAAAACATACAAACACATACAAGATTTAGCATTAAGAGAACACTTTAGAAAAGTTCGAGATTTTTCTTTAATCTAGTACTTGGCGTAGTCGAAATACGCCACCCTAAATCAGGCTGAATATCTGTGGTTATATACATACGAGTATGTACATCTATATATCTGTGGCATTAAATAATAATGGCTTAAGTTGACATAAGTGCTTTTTCATTTTATTACATATTCTAACACCCAATTCACACCATGAAATAAAACTCACGATTTTTCTTTAGTTCTCTTCAAAAGTTGCTTCTAAAAACTTTACAGATTCATACGATGATTTTTTCCCATGATTTAAATGTTGATTTTTTTCTCCGTAATCGGTTATTCTTCTTTACTTTATTATTTGTATAAAAACAATCTCACATATGTATGTATGTATGTACATCAATTTGTTATTTCCGTACAAACTTCGTGCAAACGAATATGCGTATTGCCACATGAAAATGAAATATGAAATAAAGTAAAATAACAAAAAACGAATATGTGTAATGAAAAATATAAGAAAAACTCACGGAGAACTGAAAATGTGAATTTTTTGTTACCCCTTTTGCTTCTCTACCCCGTTCGCCAACAAACACAAAATATCTCGAAATAAAATTCATGTTAAATTTCATGGTGTGAATTGGGTGTAAATCTTCTCTTCAAGATCTATCACTCAACTAAATTTCAAGTATAAAATGTAATTTTTAATAAAACTATACGCGATTATATTTTAAGTTAATTCTTTTTGGAAAATAATACATAAGCCATAATATCTTATCTCAACTTAATTTTTTTTTAAGGTAGCTACATAAATATTAAAATGTTTGAGCTTTAAAACTTGTATACATTTAATCTGAATAAATAACAGTCCATTCAAATTATTCTTCTAATAAAAAAAGACCTTACATTTAACTAAGCTTTTATAAAACGAGAGATTTTCAGTTTTTCACATTTTTCAATTTAAACTAAAGCACTTGTCTCGACTTACTGCCAATAAAAATTATTTCGCCTTTCAATATAATATCTTAAGATCACTTTAGTGTTTTTTTTCTGCCAATGGATTTTTTCATAACATCTTAATTAAAAAACAAAGAATAATAACTTATAAAACTCATTTTTTTTTTATAAAATTAACAGTTTTGTTCTAAATGAATGTGCATCTTTTACTTTGGCTAAAAATTTTATATAAAAACCAAACACAATTTATTTTAGACAAAACCCTTAATATCTCAAAACATGAAATTTCGACTTAAGCCATTATTATTTATTGCCACAGATATATATTTGTTCCTTTTAACTCCTACAAGGGGCATAATGCCGTATCTGCGATTATACACTGTTAATAAAATTGCCTAGTTATGTACATAGGTAGCAGCCTGCGGCCTGGTTCAGACAATTTCTTCACCACCGCTAATTTGTTTATTTAATATTTTCTATTTTTTTTCAATTTTCTATAGCATAAGCTATCCCAACCAACATATTGGCAAGCGTTTTGTAAATTGAGATTGCAGCAAGCTTGCATAAATAAAAGTTTTGCGAATGTCGTTGACAATTTGCTTGCCTATGCAAGTGTTTTGCGAACGACGTTGACAATTTGCTTGCAAATGCAAGTGTTATTTAAGCAAAACGTATCATTCTCGCCATTAAAAATTGTGTTAATAAGTGGTGTTAATAAATTGTGTTTAATTGTTGTTGAATTAAGTGCGTTTGATACTTTTAATTATCATTTGCTATTAAAAAAAGGTAATTATCCACTTATTTAATGTCTGCAGCAAAAAAGAAGAAAAGTGTTGTGCGCAGCAGCACCGAAACTTAATATTAAAAATTATTTTTTAAATGTATCAATAAAAAACATAGTAAATGTTTAAAACGCTTACTAATTTCATTAAAAATACGTGTTTTTTAAGCATTTATAAAACCTGTAATTACGTTACTTAAAAAACATGTTTTGCAATTGTCTTTTTAACGCTTATAAAGTTGGGTGCTTTTCGATTATAAACCCCTTGCTTTGATGTCTTTTGTAAAGGTCTTTTGTAAAGGTTTTGCTTACATTTGAACGCTTACAAAACGCTTATTTTTATATGTAAATGCTGGCTGGGTATATTAAGTTATACATATGTATATGTTGAAAAATCAAATTCAAAATTTCAACGAAGAATATATGCATGTTGTAAAATCGGCTAAGGCAAGTAAAATAAATTTGCATGCGGCCTTGTGCCGCATCGATGTTGTTTAACTCCGTTCTCTGTGTATGACATTTCAAGTTGAATAACATGGATATAAAGTTACACTGCAACAAGCGGGAATCGCATTTTGTGCAATTGCGAAAAGATATTGTGCAAAGTTGTAATTCGATCGCAAATGAAACCTTCTTTTTCATTTCATGTTATCGCAGAACGAGAATTGACAACCAGGTTCGGGATCAGGGAACACAATTTAAGTCTAAATTATTTACAGAACTTTCCACAATATTCGGAACCCACAAAATTACTACTTCTTCATACCAACCGCAAGGAAACGGTATGGTTGAAAGATATCACCGTCAATTAAAAACAACTATTTTAGGCAGTAATAAAGCAAAAAATTTCTCTGATGGCTCTCTTAGGTTTGAGTTCAATTTTCAAAGCAAACCTAAAATAATCACCAGAAAAAATGGTCTATGGAATGAGTTTACGTTTACCAGGGGATGAACAGATATCGTTAGATTTCTTAAAAAAAATTGAAGATGTATTTCAAAACCATACATTCCAAAGTATCTCATCATGTCGACCTAGACAACGTATGTTCCAAAAGAACTTTATAGTTGCAAATATGCTTTCATTGGAATTGAGCAGAAACGGCCAGAACAACATCCATATCAAGGACCGTACAAAATTATTAAAAAGAATAAAAATCGAATGAAAAAAAAAACATGTTACATTTTTAATAATATTTTTCAGGCTCAATGTTACACAATTTATTTAAATAAAACTCTTTTTTATTTTATTAAATTTTGTAATATTATTTATTTTATATTTCATATTATTATTACGAATAAAAGTAATTATTATTTGAACTGTAATAATGTATAGATAATAAATTAATATTATTAGGCTTAAGTTCAGTTTTATTAAATTGTTTCAATATGTAAAAATGGAATAAAAGGAATTATGACTATTCTCGTATTCTATTTCTGTTGAAAACTTGGTTAAATAGTTGATATTATTCCCAATTAGTATCCACTTTACGAAAATTGTAAAAATGGACAAATGAACGCTGATGAGAGGTGTAGCGGCCTTGAAATCGGTATACTGATACGTTCTGCTAATTTGATTGGACATGCTAATGTTTTTCATAAATAAAAAACTCATAGTAATTTGAATTTTTATTAATTCAATAAAACTGAACTTAAGCCTAATAATAATAATTTCTCATATATACATTATTTATTTTATTCTTTTCGATTATTCGAACACCTTCTTCTACAATAATTTGTGAAAGCAACAAATCTCCTGACTGCATCTCTTTCCTTTGGAGTTGGATAGTTTTTAACTGTATTTATTTTAGAGTCATCAGCAGCTATATTCTGTAACTCGCTAAAGCTAAATCTCCATCGCTAAAAATGTCTAAAATCGTTTTAGAGAATTTTAGCTACATATTGAATTCTGTAATTCGTATTGCTAAATTAGGCAATGTCATAAAAATTAAATTCGCCGCAATTTTGGCGTTTGCTCTGAGAGCAAACAATGCTCTCTCATCGCTAAAATGTTATAAATTTGTATTCTCTAAGCACATTTAAGCAACTTTTCTAGCCAGAAACGCTAAAATTTAAGCAACGATATTTTGAAGGCGCTAAAAAGAAATTTACGCAAAATATTTTTATATCATCGTTGTTTAGCCTTTTTTTTGAAAAATAATGTAGGAAACTACAAAAAGGATAAAAAAGGGCAAAAATATATGCTAATTTAGTATTTGGAATAGCATAAAGAGTTTGCCCATGATAGGTTGAAATGTTTTAGCTGTTATGAGTAGTTTAATTTAAATAAAACTCAAATACTAAAGTTAAAGTTATAAAAATGTATTTAATAAAAACAAAAAGATTTTTACAATATTATAAAATTAATCAAAACTCTGTACACAAATTTTAAATTTATTATGATAAAAACATTTTTGTACAACTAAATACTTTCAAATAACTACGCCACAGTACCGCCAGCAAATACCACATAGAAAAAATTTCAATTGTTTACTGAAATTATTTCTTAACAGTGATGCCATCTCTTATAAATGTTCCCATAACTTTCGGACATAATGCTTTCTTGAGAAATTACTACGCAAAAAACATGCGCTTTACAATTTTCAAAATGCATGTGCTGCAAAAAAACAATAATTTTGGACTAGAACTTTGTGAAATAGCTTTAAAAAATAGACGTTTTAAAACATATTTTAAAAATTTTTTTAACAAAAATACAATCATTGTTACGGAGTATAAAGTATAATGTAAGGTAACACTAATATAAAATGCCAAATATACACGCATATATATTTGTCTCTTTTCAAAATTATATTATCAAATAAGAAAGAAAGGAATGGTCTAATGATAGCAACTTAGCTACGGCGAAAAGAGTAAATTTTAGCTAAGCGATTAGAGTTAGAGAATACCTTTTTAGCAAAATCGCTAAAATTTTCGCCCTAAAAATTTTAGCGATCGAGATTTAGCTTTAGCTACGAGAATTACAGAATATAGCTGCAGGTAATAGACCACTGAAAAGTTGCACTTGTATGGGTTAATCCTTAGATTGAATTCTTTGAAAATCTCGAAAATATTCTCCAAGTTTTTTAGGTGGTGTTGCACACTGCAATCAATAACGATGATATCATCCACGTATAGGAATGCCTGATTTGGTGGTAAACCTAAAAAAGCTATATGCATCATTCGAGAGAAGGAATTCGGTGCTTTGTTTAATCCGAATGGTAAAGCTTTCCATCGGTAGCAAACTGAGCTTGTACTAAAGGAAGTAATGTCTCTTGAATCTGGATGTATGGGTATTTGATGAAATCCTGAGAACAGAGATAATATCGAAAATTGTGCCTCAAGCTAAAATATTCCATTGCAATTACCTGACAAGTAAAGTTCTGTGATATTAATTTCTAACACCCAATTTACACTGTGATTAAAAATTCATGAATTTTTTCATCTTATCTTTGGAAGTATCTTCGTAAATCCTCTTGCATTTATACTAGGATTTTTAAGCATGCTTAATTTCTCTTGAAGTGTTGAGTTTTTAGCGTATAATCGCTCAATCTTCTTTGAAAGTAGAAAAAGAATAAAACATAATAACAAAAACCGAAACAAAAGTAAAAGGAAATAAAAAAAAATGCATGGAAAACAGAAAATGTGATTATTTTTCTGCCCCTCTTTCTTCTCTACCCCGCTCTCCGCCAAAAAAAAATGTCATGATATTTAGTCATGACAAAAAATCACCGTGTAATTGGGTGTAAGTTTCATCTGTGATATTTTCTATTATTTAAATTATACAATTAATTGTTCGTGCAGTCCAGTTTTTATAATTTACTTAATGTAAACTGAGAATTGTAAGTAAACACAAAAATAAATATTACATATGTATCTACTTGTATTTAACAAAAACAAAATTTCGTTGCTAGAAATAAAATATAAATAAAAACTTCTCCTAAAGTCGTTTGAAAAAAGCTGACGAAACGTTAAGACAAGCGATGAAATACGTACATTTGTTTTATTTGCATTACAAAAATAAAGAAAAATGACAATAAATAGCCTAGTTAAAAGCAATAACATAAATAATTATTTACTTTTTTCCTTTAATACACACCTATCGCAACATGTTCCTATAGTATTTACACATCTTTAAAAGGATTTGTGATTTCCGATTCAAATCTAAACATATTTTCCCGATTCAAACTGAAATTAAGTAAATGTACCCAATAGGCGGATCAACATTAACATTCTCAGCAATGTATCAGAGGTGTTGGATGTTATTAGTAGAACAACCACCACTTTAGGTTTATTATGGTTTCAACATTGTTTAGTTTTAATATTATTGTAATGATTTCTTGTGCTTATATTTTCTAAATTAAATTAACTACAAATTTTTCTGCACAATTGGTGTAACTTTTGGTATTAACATTGGAAAACAAAAACCCAGTTTAGGAATTAATTTTTACTCTTGTATGTACATATGCACTATAAAATTACTTTGTTGTTTATTTAGGCGTTTTATCACTCAACCAATTATTGAACTTTTGTGTTATATTCTAGCTTAAAGAATTATTTTCTTTTCCACAGTTGAGGTTTGGCTGACATTCAGCAATGGATTTTTTTCTTTTGTTCTTAGCTTCATAACTGCGTTTATATAAAAACCCACCCTGTTCTCGAGCTTAGTTGCTGAACTCTTTATCGGTGTAGTAGGGTTTTCAATGTAAATTGCAGCCTTTTGTTGTGGGTTTCTGTTTAGGTTCCCGTTTCCATGAAAATATATCTAAAGAGGTGGTTTCTTAGACGCAACCTGACACCAAGTACGAGTACATTTAAAAAAAGGTCAGTCTAGAATAATCATACATGAAGTCCCAAGAATGATCTGTGAATTACTAAAGCACAATCAAAATAGTTTTTCAATACGCTCATATGCACATAAATTATGCTGTTTTATAAAACTTATTTAAATACATTTTAACTATTGGCGTTGATCGACCATAATAATTTTTAAGGCAAGCTAATATATTAAATAAATTTTGATCTTTATTTAATAAAATCGAGTTGACTTTTTATTTAAAGTAAAGTTTAGTGGGAAGGATTTAGTAGTGTTTTTGAGAAAAATACGTCTTGCTCAATTAGTATGTCTCCACAAATGTCTTTTTATTACAAGTTTTTCTTATCTTCATGTAATTTGGTTTCATTTAGCAATACAGTTATGTAGTACAAGAATTTGATTCCAGGCAATAATTAGTATTAATATAAGTACATAATGAAGTTCATTTACTTAATATAGCGTTAATTCCGGTTATGTTTTTATATTATTAGTTAGGTGTATAAGTATATTCGACAAGTAAATAGAAATACAGTAAGTTCAGTAAATGATAACTAATTCATGCTAACAATAATAAGGTTCATATTAATAAATGATGAAAAAAAGTAAATATATGAAAAACCAATGTATGTGGACGAAACCTCAATTGTCTTAGACCTTCATGCTCCAGCAGGCGTTATGTTTCAAATGTGTTAATTAAATTAAATTACATGTACTAAACAGAAGTCCCATTTTATTAAGAAGTCCATTATTGACTCTTAGGATATAAAACTGAGATTTATTTAGGTTCTGAAAATGGTCCCAAAATTGAAACAAAGATTAAGCTATAATCTTTTCTATCATGAGAGAAAAACTTCCTAGAATACAGCAGAGGAATTTTTTGATGTTACAGGACACAGCTCTTTAATGAACGTTAAAGTCCGAATCAAATGTTGTCCCAAAACTATTTTATTAACTGATAGCAAATTCCTTTGCCATCATTTGTGAGCAAATAAAGTGAAGAAAATAAAATATTTTATTAACATTAAAGTTTTTGCCCTGTCTTGTATTTTATTTGTAAATTGTATTTAAATTGTAAACTATGAAAAATTGGTTCAAATATGAAAAACACAATTTTGTCAACAACAATATATTATGTTTTTTTTTATTAGTACCAACACTTAGGGAGAGGGATAGGATAGAGAAGATAGATGTTTAAAATTTAGAAGGCTTAAGTCTTTTCCAACTCTGCTTTGCGCGTTATATTAATTTTTATAGCAGTGTTGAGGCGCCTCCGGTTTTAATAGGCACTAACTTTGTTAAGCTGTACTAGCAGGCATTTTATTAATTCTTTTACTTCGCCGATGTTTCTGCTAACCGATGAAGGAGGGCGATGTTGTGTACTTTTAGCTTTGGATAGCATCAATCGCTGTCGCGACAGTTTTTTAGTGACCATTTCCTTCATTTCCTAAATAGTCCGACAAGAATTAATACAATGTCTCACTAATGTACATTAGAGAAATTAATGTTCTTGATTGACTTGCTCTGGCCAGGGTTTGAACCCAGGCACCAAGTCATTATTTGCTTAGTAGTCAACGCGCTAACCACTTTAGCCAACACCACCCTCAAATTTATTATGTTATATGTATATAGTTACCATACAGCTAAAATTATTTTGACACTTCTCTTTTTATAAATTAGCATTAAATTACATAAATAAACCAATTAACTTCGTTTTAAACTACATAATATATTTATTTAAGTGCTTAAGAAGTTGCAAAGCCAAGAAAAATATTGAAAAAAAAACATAACATAAAGAAGAAGTGTGCAGTGGGCAAATGCAAACAAAATAATAGTAAAAACTTAAGTGAGGGTAACGGAATACTGAAATTTTTGTGTGGTTAATGAAAATATTAGTGTTATCGCTACAGGTAGTGGAAAGTCGTTATCTTTTTATAGTTTCCCATAAGATGCAGCATATTACTTAATATTTTGCAATCGGATCAATGCGGTAAATGCTCAAAAGGAGAGTTTGTGCTTTGCATTTTAAACAGAAGGATTTCAAAATGAATTTAAAATTGTACATATGAAAAGTAATTTTATCACGCTCAAGTTCAGTTTTATTGAATTAATGAAAATTCAAATTACTAAGAGTTATTTTTTTTATGTTGAAAAATATTATTATATTCAATCAGTTTAGCAGAACGTATCAGTACCGATTTCAAGGCCGCTACACCTCTCATCAGCGTTCAATTGTCAATCTTTACAATTTTCGTAAAGTGGATACTAATTTTTTTGCAGAAAAGAATGCTCAACTCTGCTATTGTACGTTTTGTTAATTTTTAGAGCTGTGTTGCAGTGCATCTGGAGTTCAAAAAATATATTTTTTTGCTTCTACTGAAAATTTTAAAATTTTGAGTTAATACCCTCTTGCGATATATTCAATGCCGTCATACAGAACGAAAAATATTTTTTGTTTTAATTTTTCAGAAGAGAGAAAAAGTTTATTAAACTACAAGCGATAGTAGTTACGCTGTGACTAAAATATCATAAAGCATGACATCGGAAGTGTATGGGAGTGGGGTTAGCCGGAGGAATTAATTCAACCCCAGATTTTAATTTTTTTTTTTAATTTAAATTGGTTTTCTTCATATGACGATATTCTGTTTTATATTTTTCAACTTCATTCAATAGCTGATATCGAAAGGTGTTTGATTTATTTAGATATTACATTCCCTGAATAATTTGGTTAAAGAGTTGATGTGAATATTTGATTTTTTTTTCTTGTTTTTATAGATAACAGCTATTGCTATTAATAAAGCTATCAAAAATGAAACTGAAGTGAAAGGTTTTATAGAATGTCATGTCCGAGATGGTGTTGCTTTGTGTCGATATTTTGCTTGGTTAGAAAAAATGGTACTAAACAAACAGTACGTTGACGAAATTTCAGGAGCAGCTAAACTTGAAGAATTCAGATCGTAATTATGGAAAACATTTAATAACACGATTTTTTAATAATACTAACGAATGCTTTGTATATTTTCCTCTAGGAAAAACTTGCATTTTATGGGTTTGAGTTTTCCGACTATTAGTGCATCTGGACCAAATGGATCCGTTATACACTACCACCCCGAAAGCGAAACAAATCGCCAAATTAATGACAAGGAAATTTATTTATGTGACTCTGGAGCTCAGTACTTGTAGGCTTATTTAATTATTTATCAATAAATATCTTATTATCTATATATGTTTGTATTATTTAAGGGACGGTACGACAGATGTCACCCGTACATTGCATTTTGGAACTCCATCTAATTATGAAAGGGAATGCTACACACGAGTATTAAAAGGTCAACTTACATTGGGATCTACAGTGTTTCCCAAAAAAGTCAAGGTAAATACAGTATGTGTATCACTTTAACCGTTGATATTAAAAATTTTGCTTAGCATTGGCTAAACTTATATTCAATATTTTTTTTTAGATTTAAGATTTCAAAAACTTATTGATAATTTAATCTATAATTGAAGATTCAATAAATAATAAAATTTATCAAAAAAAAAAAAAAGAAACTTTATACGTTGTACATGGATTTCAGTGTTTCATTAGGAAATGCCAAGTAGCCTATGTGTTCAAGAATGATAGAAAAAAAGATGACGCCATCCTGCGCGTAAAATTTAAAACTTCTGCGCATGAAGTGCAAACGATGTCACGCCAACTGTTTTCCAATTGGCTGATAATTTTCAGTTGCCAAAATCAAAATATTTGTGTAAAAATAACATTTCTTGAAAAAAATTTATAGCTAATAATTATGTGTTTTTATATACTTACGTACATATTACTAGTAAAAATTGCTGGTAAAAATCGAGATCGTTAACTTGAATATAGGGCTTTGATTCCTTCCATTTATAGCGTTTTGTTAACGATTTTAAATTATCTTCTATCCATCGTTTTGAAAATTGATGGTGTACCTCCTTTCTTTTCTCCCATTGCTGAACAACGACATATGTTTTGGACTTCGTCCTCCGGAAGGCTATAATCGGAGAACGCCTAAAAAGTGTTCAGGCGTGAATACTGTCAAATCTGAAATATCTTCTGACAGCGCACAGATTGGGCGAGAATGAATAATCCTCTATTCGATCTAAAATGGTACAAAACTGGAAACCATGAAATTGAATCCATGAGCTCCGGCTGTTCTCTTGAAATGAAATTTAAAACTTTTCACCACGGCTTCCTATAACCCGCCCATGTAAGGTGCATACGGGAGAATGAAGTCCAATTAAATCCATGGGTCACATATTTTTGGCTAATGTTTTGAGCTGATCATTTGATAAACTAGGAGAATTCCCGCACCAGTGAACGACTAGCCTTAAAAGTTTCTGCCATTATCTGATGTAACCCTTTATGGGAACACCCTGCTGCCAACAAAGCAACCAAATGTGGCTCGGAAGGGATTTGAGGATAAATCAGAGCATACTTCTAAATGTATTGCGTTCGTGCTGAAACACACGAACACACTTACATACCCTTTAATAATGGTTGATTTTCGAAAGTTTGAGGCTTTCAGTTCGAAAGGGCCAGCAAAGTCAATGTCAGTACAATTCTATACATTACAACTAGCATGAACTAGAAAACTGTGTAAATAGACCAGACATAAATGGCAGAATCGTGAGTTTCCATGCATTACTAGATACATTAGGATAGCCGATTAAACTAATCTGCCATTTACACGCAAAATTGAATTCGAATCTCAAAATGAATTCAGATTTCCTAATAAACATTGGTTGCTCAGCGCTTGCGAGTTACATATCCTTGGGTATTCCTCGTGGTAAAATTTTTTCTGAATCATCATAATAAGACGCATTTTTCCAAATTTCATTTCGCTTTGTGTTAAGGATTTACTAAACGAGTAGCTCACTATTGACTTCGAGGCTTTCAAACGTTTGTTGAAAAATCGAAAGATGTAACACCCAACACAGAACAGAGCTCTGCTATATGACGAGAAACTACAGAGAATGTCGTTTTGTAAGTAGGGATTGAGTTTCTCTTTCACTTTTTTTAAACTATTTTAACCGGATTTCTCTTTGGCTACTCTGCGGTAGGCCTACGTCTATAGCTAAGATCCCACTATCGGCGCAATGCACCAATTTTCGTCGCAATTCAAGTGCCGATAATGTGACCGCACACAATTTTTCAAAATGCGACAATCTGCGCCGAAATTGTGCTGAGTATGGACAATCAAAATCAACCTTGATGCGCCGATAATGTGAACCCACTATTGCACAATGTTAAGCAATCAATTTGTAAAAAATGCGCCGATTTTTGTCGGCCACTCGTGCGCCGATCACAGTCGACAACCAGTGCCGATACACGGGCTGGAAAACCGAATTTTGAAATTGCACACCTTGTAAAACTATTTTTTTTAAGCTTAGTTGTACCAAAATTAATTTTTTATTATCTTTTATGCATTTAAATTTTATTTATTTGTTGTGGGTTAGCAAATCTACATATATGCAAAAAATTATTAAAAATTTTAAAATCAAATTCTTGAGTATTTGCTCGAATAAATGTTATATTTTATTCATATATTGTTAAAAAATTGTTATGGGGTAGGTAATCTATGTATATGCATTTCGTTGTTAGCTTAATACCAACTCATTAGTAGATATTTACTATTCATGTTTAAAAAGTTCCAAAACTCATCTTCTCATACATAAACTCGCAATAATAAGTTTGCGAATTACTAAAGCATACGCAAAATTGCTTTTAAAAAACTTTAAAAACATCACACAAAAATTAATTTTTTCATTCGATATAAATCTGTTTACTTTTCTCATAACTTTTATACAGTTACACAACCTGTTGTTGGCAATAAAAGTTTTTATAAGGCAAAATAAAAACAAACTTCCCTTTTACAAAATATAACCTTTTACTCAAGTATTCATGTTTTTAGTAAAGATCAACTGATGAGTTGATATTTAACTACCAACGAAATGCACATATGTATGTAAATTAGCTAACCCATAACAAGTAATATTTTAAAAACATATATTCTTAAGTATTTGTGCGAATAAAATGTTATATTTTATATATATATATTAAAACATTTAATATAACATTTG
Organism: Lypha dubia; assembly: GCA_947311025.1. Lineage (NCBI taxonomy): Eukaryota > Metazoa > Arthropoda > Insecta > Diptera > Tachinidae > Lypha > Lypha dubia. The sequence continues at coordinate 98,798,222 of OX371260.1, read as the reverse complement.
TACTGTTGAACAGAAAAAAAAAACGATTTTACCATCCCTGAAAACATCTGTTTACAAAATAACAAGAATAGAAGTACGTGCTGCGTAGTAGTAAATTCAATTAAAATTCATTAATTTTTTATTATTATATACATATTAATACTCCTATATTAATTATATACACAATATATATGGCCAAAGCAGTTTTCTCTTTTTCATTGTAATAAATGCCGAAAATTAAACTGTATCTGCCAACAAGCAAATAAACAAACGCATATACATATACGTACATACATACTCGTATATACAATACATACATGATTTAATTTGCCCAATAATGCACGATAGTGTATTCGCATTGTACCGATTATTGTCGCAATTGAGATTTGTCCGATATGAGCCGAAAAATATTGTCGCAATATGCGACGATAGTGGGACCGCCCAAAAATTAATTGTGCAATGTTTTTACATGTGTGCCGATATAGCACGATAAAAATTGTCGCAGATTATGCTGTTTGCGCCGATAGTGGGATCTTAGCTTATGCCTACGTCTGCTGGGTTGTTATGAGTTGCGACATGTCGCCATATTACATTAGGAACTAAACTGTTCATCTGAGAAATTCGGTTTTTGCCACATAGGTTTCCCATGACGCGGGAGGTTTCGAATTCTAATACTGTTAACGAATTGGTCCACGACTTATTACACTGACATTGAGCTTGAAGCTAAGATCCCACTATCGGCGCAAACAGCACAATCTGCGACAATTTTTATCGTGCTATATCGGCACACATGTAAAAACATTGCACAATTAATTTTTGGGCGGTCCCATTATCGTCGCATATCGCGACAATATTTTTCGGCTCATATCGGACAAATCTCAATTGCGACAATAATCGGTACAATGCGATTACACTATCGTGCATTATTGGGCAAATTAAATCATGTATGTATTGTATGTACGAGTATGTATGTACGTATATGTATATGCGTTTGTTTATTTGCTTGTTGGCAGATACAGTTTAATTTTCGGCATTTATTACAATGAAAAAGAGAAAACTGCTTTGGCCATATATATTGTGTATATAATTAATATAGGAGTATTAATATGTATATAATAATAAAAAATTAATGAATTTTAATTGAATTTACTACTACGCAGCACGTACTTCTATTCTTGTTATTTTGTAAACAGATGTTTTCAGGGATGGTAAAATCGTTTTTTTTTCTGTTCAACAGTACAAATGTTATATTAAATGTTTTAATATATATATAAAATATAACATTTTATTCGCACAAATACTTAGGAATATATGTTTTTAAAATATTATTACTTCTTATGGGTTAGCTAATTTACATATGTGCATTTCGTTGGTAGTTAAATATCAACTCATCAGTTCATCTTTACTAAAAACATAAATACTTGAGTAAAAGGTTATATTTTGTAAAAGGGAAGTTTGTTTTTATTTTGCCTTATAAATACTTTTATTGCCAACAAAAGGTTGTGTAACTGTATAAAAGTTATAAGAGAAGTAAACAGATTTATATCGAATGAAAAAAATTATTTGTGTGATATTTTTAAAGTTTTTTAAAAGCAATTTTGCGTATGCTTTAGTAATTCGCAAACTTATTATTGCAAGTTTATGTATGAGAAGATGAGTTTTGGAACTTTTTAAACATGAATGGTCAATATCTAGCGATGAATTGGTATTAAGCTAACAACGAAATGCATATATATAGATTACCTAACCCATAACAATTTTTTAACAATATATGAATAAAATATACCATTTATTCGAGCAAATACTCAAGAATTTGATTTTAAAATTTTTATTAATTTTTTGCATATATGTAGATTTGCTAACCCACAACAAATAAATAAAATTTAAATGCATAAAAGATAATAAAAAATTAATTTTGGTACAACTAAGCTTAAAAAAAAAATTTTTTACAAGGTGGTGCAATTTCAAAATTCGGTTTTCCAGCCCGTGTATCGGCACTGGTTGTCGACTGTGATCGGCGCACGAGTGGCCGACAAAAATCGGCGCATTTTTTACAAATTGATTGCTTAACATTGTGCAATAGTGGGTTCACATTATCGGCGCATCAAGGTTGATTTTGATTGTCCATACTCAGCACAATTTCGGCGCAGATTGTCGCATTTTGAAAAATTGTGTGCGGTCACACTATCGGCACATGAATTGCGACGAAAATTGGTGCATTGCGCCGATAGTGGGATCTTAGCTTGAGAGATGAGATGGCACAATTGATGAAATTTGCTAGTAACACTGCGCTATTAAGTTCTAAGCGTAGGAGGAAAACTGTTCATATTGGTGAGACTTTACTTTTAGCGGCTAGCAAAATTGTAAATACCATGAATTTCAATTGTATCTGAAGGAGAGTACTGCAACCACTCTGGGATGGAAATTATTTCTATGTGCAAGAAATCCTGCACAAGACTGTGCCATTTTTTCAGAACACCGGATAAAATGTCTTAGTCCCAAAGTAGCCATAGTTGCTGCATCAAACGGGGTTGAAAAGTTTGGTGGCTGAAGAGAGAATTTGTCGCTTCGTAATTGTTTCGTATTGCTAAATTGAAGAAAAATTGTATTTGAATGCGTCTGCGAGTGCATTCCACGTTATACCTAGGGTTTTGTACAGCTTGTGTGGTGGAAGCGCATAAACTCTGAATCATAGAGATCCTCTTTCGGGATTTGGGCAAGTAACCCCATATCGTTTACAGTTATTTTCTTTCATGGAAATCTAGCTGACTCCAACGTAACTATATAGCTTCTAGCAGACATAGCTTTTTATATTGAGTGACCTCCAGCTAATATATCGTCGACATATGTTTGTGTGTGCAGAATCGAAGCTGCTTTAGGGAATGATGATTTGAAAACAGAAGCGAGCTGTAGAAGTGTCCGAATCGCAAGATATGGGGCACAGTTAACGCCGAAAGACACATTTTTTAACTGGTGATCTTTAACGGCTGGTTGGGGTTGGAATAAAATTCACTAAAACGTTCAGTCAGCTGGGTGCACCAGTATTTGGCGATACATTTTCTATGTGTCTCCATTAAAGACATAATGATATTTCCTCCAATTAATTATAACGGACATTAAATTGTTTTGTAGTGTAGGTCCCGTGTGTAGAACATTATTGATTGAAACATCAATAAGTATTCAAATCTTAAATCTAAAAATGTTAAATATTTTTAGCCACTGCTAAGCAAAATTTTTAATTTCAACAGTTGATTTTTTTGTTTTACAACTCTCATGTACGGCTATACTTTTTTGGGGTTTTTTAAAAATATTGTTTTTACCAACGGATCATATAGATCTTTATGAATTCGATAATTTGTAAAATACCAGGGGGCTGCTGTAATTGTACGTAGAATTTTATTCTGTCGCCTTTGAATTTTTTCTACATTCGATGCTGAGGCAGTGCCCCATAACTGGATTCCAATAGGACCATATTGGTTTTAGGATCGCGCTGTATAACAGAAGTTTACAGTCTAGGCTTAGTATAGAGTTTATTTCAATGAGCCAATTCATTTCGGCTGCTTTTAAGTTCATTTGGATCAACTTTGCGTCTATGTCTGATTTCCATATTAAACGACGATCAAGATGAAAGCCTAGATATTTCACTTCAGTGTGTTGCGGTATAGTCTCGGTGTTGATTTGTATAGGCGGGCATTTTTCCCTGCGCAGCGTAAATGTGTCGTGTACACATTTTTGCTTGTTAACTTTAATACGCCATTGAAAACTATATTATTGTTCATTAATATTATTTTACTTATATTGAATAATTTTTTATTATTAAAGAAACGCTTGATTAAAAAGTCATATTCCACGCGTGTTTTATTGAAAAGTTTAGGTTTTTCAATCGCAATTTTCAACAGGTTATGGGCCCAGACTCGAAAAATGGAGCGGGTTTTGGAGATTGAAAAATTAAACGGAAGGGAAAATTATCATTTTTGGCGTGTTGCAGTGGAGCATGCCTTAAAGCTTCAGGGCTATTGGAAATCAGTTCTTGGCACTGAAACCAATGCTGACATAAATGAAAAGGCGATGTCGATACCTATTTTATATATTTCATCGCAATTATATATACACATACAAGGCATAGCAACGGCTTAGGAAGTATGGCAGAAATTGAAGACAACATATGACGATTCAGGGCTGACTAGAAGATGTGGTTTGCTTCGAAAATTGACAACAACATATTTGGTAAACTGCAATACCATTTGTGAATATGTGGACACAATTGTAGCCACGGCGCAAAAGTTGAACGAGATCGGGATGAATATTAGTGATGAATGGGTAGGAAGCAGTGGATTACCGGAATATTTTGCACCGATGATAATGGCGATAGAAAGCAGCGGCACAGTCATTACCGCTGACTCCATTAAAACTAAATTCATTAAAGGCTTCGACAATTATAATAATACAGCAGCGTCTAAATCAACTAACGAAGCTGCAATGTATAGCAAGCAAAAATCAACAAAAGCAGTATATAACAACAATAAAAAGAAAACCATAATATGCTACAAATGTAAAAATGAGGGTGTAACGACACGTTTTTCCGCTTTGAAGCTGGGGTAGGCTCAGCGTTGTCCAGGGTCGTTAACAGATTTGTTTATTTCCAGAAATAAGAGAAAACGCAGGAAAGTGTTTCTTGTACGTTATAATTCGTATCACTTTATTTCTCTTATTTTGAATTCGTATCTAACTTATACGGTTTGTTTGTTTATCTTAGTGATAATTATGTTGTCTCTTAAGAGTAAGAGAGCAGTGTCTAGATTTATCTTGGTGTCGGACCAGCACACACACCACTATACAATCTCATTCACTAAATTCGGTTGTAGCCGGACCAGCACACACCACAACAGAATTCAGTTCGCACAAATAAATGTTATAATTGCTCTTATTAAACAAGTTTAACAAGAGGTCTTAGCGCATTAGCAGCTGCCAAACAACTCCACTCGATCAATTCATGTGTCGCCTTTTATAGCTAAATGCTGGCACACACAATATACACACACAACCGTACTCATACATTGTGCATACGTTGTGTGCGTGACCGGCTGTTCGATGGCTGGGTTGTGCACCGCTGTTTGTAAGGGTAAGTTACTATTTATATCATATCTACCATGTGATGGCAGTTTACTTATCCGTTAACTTTAAATGATTAGTTTGAATTCATTTAAAATAGATAGTGGGGTTAATTCTAATACTTATATATATTATTTTATGGTTAGGTACAAAATTATATAATTCACAAAAATATGAAAATACCATAAAATAAAAATGAAGAAAAATAATAAAATAAAATAAAATAACAATTCATAAATATGATGACGATGGTGTTGTTGCGGCAAGAACGACGCTCAGGACTTTTGTCGTCGCACGGCCTCTCCTCTCGCGGGGTTTAGGATCGCAACCACAGAATCTGGCAAAGCCCGTCTCTAAAAAGGGTAATCCGGAAACGCAGATTATTACTGCTGCGAAGTAACCTCTCCCGTGGAGGTCGAAGTGGACGTGCCATTCGCTCTTGCAGCTCTCTCTGTAAGTCCTCAGGAAGTTGATCGCGCGTGATGTCGAGGGCTTCAGTCGGTAGGGGTGGTGTTTTAGGTGGTGAGACTATTTCCGGCAGACATATACTGGCCTTCGATTTTGCTGATTCTGACGATTTGGTTGCTACGCTAGAGGTTGACGAGGAAGATGACGAAGTTGTGGAGGCCGAGGATGAAGAGGTTGTTAGCGAGATTTTATTGAGATTTTCTGCTTAGATCTACGAAGAAAGAAGAATTTGTTACTATGTTTGTTTATGAAATGGTTTCAGCTCGCTAATGTGCACAGTGCGCAGATTGTTAATTTCTACACTACGAATTTCTAGTATTACTGGGGAGACGTATTTCTCTATCACCCATGGCCCCCCATATTTTGGTGCTAATTTGGCTGCAAAGTTATCTATAGCCTTAGACAACGGATGCTGTTTAACCAAAACATAGTCTCCAATCTTAGGTACCCAGTTAAATTGTAGTGAAGTAAAATAATAAAATAGAAAATAAAATAATAATTCATAAATATAGGAAATTCATTTATACTTATACTATGATGATCTCAGGGATGGTGTTGTTGCGGCAAAAACGACGCTTAGGACTTTTGTCGTCACAAGGGGCATATTGCAAGCAATTGTAAATCACCACTCACACATGAATGCGACAACTTTAACATCATCGTTTGAATCGCAGTATAATTCCAATGGAAATCATTGGTTAATCGATTCGGGGTCTACGACTCATATGACTAAAAATAAGAAATTATTTAAAAGTTTTATGAATTTTACAAGAAACGAAACAGTAATGATGGCTTTAGGTACGGGTGATGTTGTGATAAATCTAAGGGTAAACGGAATTTTAGTAAAGGCAACAATTGAGAATGTCTTGTACGTACCTGAAATTTGTACAAACTTATTATCCGTAAGTCAATTAATTAAAAAGGGCTATGCGGTGCAATTTGCAAATAAAAGATGCATAATTAAGAACAAAAAGAAGGTCATAGCCAGCGCTAGCTTATATGGAGATGTTTATAGGTTAGACGAACATTTATCAAAAGGCGATTTTGCTGGAGTTACGAGAGAACTTCTGCACAAGCGTTTGGGTCATGCTATGAACATTGATAAAAACTGGTTAAATGACTGTACTGAGTTGAATACTTCCGAAGATGAAAAGTGTTTTCCTTGTTTACAAGGTAAGCAAACGAATTCGCGTCATAAGTTATCAGCAAGTAAATCCTATGGGATTTTAGATTTGATCCATGCGGATGTTTGTGGTCCTATGGAGGAACCATCAAAGGGTGGTGCCATATATTTTCTTTTATTCCTAGATGACTATTCTAAAAAATATTCATTTACGTATTTAAAAGAAAATCAGAGGTACCAGAAAAATTTAAAATTTTTAAAAAAGTTGGTGGAAAATCAAAATAAGAGAAAAATAAAAGTTTTGCGTACAGATAATGGTCTAGAGTTCTACAACAAACAAATGAAGACAATTTGTGAACTAGATAGTATTATACATCAGACATCAGCCCCTTACACCCCGCAACAAAACGGAAAAGCGGAACGGATGAATCGAACTGTTGTAGAAAAGGCTCGTACCATGCTGCATGATGCAGTTTTAGAAAAATTTTATTGGGCCGAAACAATAAACACAGCAGCGTATCTACTGAACAGGTCTCCTATAAAAAGGTTAGGAGGAAAATCTTCGCAGGAGATTTGACAAGGCCATGAACAAAATTTAGATTTTCTGAAAGTTTTCGACTGTATCGCAATGGTAATGGTACCAAAACAATTGCGTAAGAAATGGGATGCAAGATCCAGTAAATGTATTATGCTTGGATATTGCGAGAATTCAAAGGCATGTAGGTTATATGATCCTATTTTAAAGAAGATGTATATAAGTAGAAATGTTGTATTCATCGAAAATAGAATGTATTTTTCGAAAGATGAAAATTGTAAGTTTGACACAATTGAGAAACGAAAATCAATTGGAAAATTTGATTCGATAAATGATAAGAATTTAGTGAGGATCATACTTGATGAAAATTCCAATCATAATGATAAAAATCCAAAAGACTAGGAAGGACTAAATTTGTCCAATTACGGATCTGATCACAGAGATAATGAATTGCTAGGTTATAAGTCCAGAGAAATTACACCAGTCAGTGAGGAAATTGATGAACCACAAACGGTTCGTCGTTCAAGCAGAGTAACACATCCAACGAATATGAACGATTATATAACATATGCAGCAATTTGTAATGATATGGAACCGCAAAATTATTTTCAAGCAATCAACGGTAGTAATCAGGAGTGTTGGAGAAGGGCAATAATAGAAGAAATCGTCTCATTGATCTAAAACAATACCTGGAGTATTATTGATAACGACGAAACCAAAAAGAAAAGGCTGTCGACCAAGTGGGCTTTGAAATTGAAACATGATGAGAATGGTGAGGTTATTTGTTACAAGGCTAGGCTGGTAGCACGAGGCTGTGCTCAGCGATCAAAAATTGATTATCATGAAACATACTCGCCGGTTATGAGATACACTTCATTACGATATTTGTTCTCAATGGCAGTTCAATTCAATCTGAAAGTAAACCATTTAGATGTCTACACTGCATTTCTGCAGGGCGATTTAGACGAAGAAATTTATATAGGTGCACCTGAAGGTTTTAAGATTCCTGATGGCAAATTACTGAAATTAAATAGGCCTATATATGGATTGAAGCAATCGTCACGAATGTGGAACAGGAAATTGAGCGAAGTTTTAAGAAGCCTTGATCTCATTCAACTTAAAAGTGATTCCAAGATTACCGATGAAAGTATTTTGATAATAGCAGTTTATGTTGATGACATATTGGTTTTTTGGAATAATGAAAAACAGAAGTCGTGTTTAATAGAAAATTAAAAAAAAAAAATTCAAACTCAGAGATATGGGAATGCCGAAATCGTTTCTTGGACTTAGAATACAACAAACAGAAGGCGTTTTGATAATCGATCAGACAGCATATATTCAAAAGATGCTGGATCGATTCGAAATGTCTACATGTAACTCCGTATCAACTCCAATGGACGTGAATGTGAAATTAAGTACGATACAAGCACCAAAAGATGAAAGCGAAAAGTCTAAAATGTTAAAGTATTCTTACCAAGAGCTCATTGGGAGTTTACTATTTGCAGCACAGCTTACAAGACCCGACATAGGCTACGCACAGCATTGGCAAGCAGCAAAGCGAATACTGCGTTATTTAAAAGGCACCATAAATCATAAATTACGTTTTACAAGGGTCGAAGACTCGAGGCTAGAAGGATACTGCGATGCAGATTATGCAGGTGACCTAGATCAAAGAAAATCGGTTAGTGGTTTCGTTTTCATGATGCAAGGTGCAGCAATATCTTGGGGTTCTAAAAAGCAGGCTACAACAGCGCTGTCTACCTGTGAAGCAGAGTATATGGCGATGGGTGTTGCTGTACAAAAAGGGCTATGGTTAAAAAGTTTTGAAGAAGAATAGTTGTTAAAGAAAACCGAGCCTATCAAGATATATTGTGACAGTAATTCAGCAATACAACTTGCAATATATGAATCATATCATCCACGCACTAAACATATAGATGTTCGTCATCATTTGATAAGAGATTTATTGACTGATAACAAAATTGTTTTGGAAAAGGTTTCATCAGAGAATATGTTAGCGGACAATCTCACCAAGCCATTGGTAAACATGAAACTTTAGTGCTGTATTAAGGAACTTGGAGTAATTCATTATTTAACTTAGTGAGGATGTTGAAAATGGAAATTTAAATACTTGGCTTGATTAAAATTGAAAACTGTATTATTATTCATAAATATTATTTTACTTATATTTAATATTTTTTTATTATTAAAGAAACGCTTGATTAAAAAGTCATATTCCACGCGTGTTTTATTGAAAAGTTTAGGTTTTTCAATCGTAATTTTCAACAGGACCGAAGATGCTACCTTGAGGATTCTGGCTTCAATCGACTGCGGGGGCTTAAAAATTGCCTTCCCTAACTACAAATTTTCGTTCCTTTAAATAGATTTTTAAAAGCCTGAATATGTTTGCGGGTAGATTTTGCGTTAATTTGCGTACTAGACCTTCGTGCCATACTTTATCGAAAGCCTCCGATAAATGAATAAAGAGCGCAGAACAAGTATTTCTAACTACATTCACATGTCTGTGAGTTTGTTCGATAGTGCTTTGTTGTCTGCCAAAACCGAGTTAATGATCTGAAATACATCTATTAATGGTTACTCTGGGGTCAGCTTGCTCATATATAGCTTTTCAAATAGTTTGACATATTAGGCAATAAGCTAATAGGCCTATACGATTGTACCTTCTTATGATCCTTGCCGGGCTTTGGTATCATAGTAATCATCGAAACCTTCCATTCTGTTGGATAGTATTGCAGTCGTATCACACTATTAAAGATGAATAGTATTATTCTTTTTGCAATGTAAGGCAATTCTTGAATCATTTTGTTGCTTATTTTATCGACACCTGGGACTTTTTTGGTATTAAGACTAGTTATACATTTTGAATCTTTACAATGTTAAATCTTAGCGGTATTTCTGTTAAAGAGACGAATGGTGGCTGTTCAACAATATCAGCAGAAATATTTGGAGTAAATACTTTTTCTAAGTGTTTAGCAATAAGAGCAGCTTTTTCAGCGTCAGTTCTTGCCCAGTCACCATTCGAAGCTCGTAAGGGAGGTTTGAAGGGAATCTGTTTTTTGTGTTTTCCAAACTTTTCTAATCATATTTTGTTGTTGCAGTTTTATGAGAGTAAATAGTGACAATTGTAGGCGAGTGGTTTGAAGATAAATCTAAAGATGCTTCAACTTCATCATGTCGTTGGGCACACCTTTCGAGATTCCAAAGTCGATAACATCAGGAATTTTTTGTCGATCCGTTGGCCAATATGTTGGCTGACCACTTGAAACTACATTCAAACTCATTTTTGAAATGGTGTCAAACAAAACACGACCCTTAGGACTGATTAAACGTGAACCCCAAAAAGTGTGTTTAGCATTGTAGACGCCAGCTGCTAGAAAACGGGACCCCAGTGTTGTATAAAATGCGGTATATTGACTCTCTGAAATTGAAAACCTGGGAGGAGAATAAACAGATGATATCACAAGCTTTTGATAAAAATTTTCAATACAGATATTTGTTGCTTGAAGATATTCTTACGAAGGTCATTTGGCAGGTAGTGTTTTATTCAAGTTTTTATTAGGATTCCAGAGCCACCACAAGCTCTACCTCGAGAATCCTTTGTGTCGTAGAAATTATATCCACTAATTCTAAAATAGCTTCGAGAGGTCAAATAAGTTTCTGAGGTAAGCATATAATCGATTTGTTTATTTCGTTTTTATGTTGGCAGATGCCGTTTGCGTTCCAGAAACATATTTTCAAGTTCATGGTTTGTTTAGTACAGTGTGCAACAAAGTAGACTGCGTTTTCAACATTTCCATGTCCACATGTTGAGAGTAAAAGTATTTCCTGTTTGTATTAAGCTCTCAATTGAGGCTTCAATGTATATATATATGTATGTTTTTATTTGTAGAAAAGCTGATTCCGTACGGAATGTCCGTTCAGTGTGGTACTTTGCTTAAGCAAATGATGTTTCGTAAAACTTAAACAAAAGTTACCTTAAGTTCATTATAGTTGCCCGCATACGTTTTACATGTATTCACACATTTGCTTATTAGGATTAGAACTCAGGGGATGACCCCTATGTATACAGTGCATTTTGCCGGAACTAGGAAACTTTGATGTGGGAAAAAGGATATAGGGAGTATTTGTCGATATTCGATTTGAACGCACTGAAGGCCACAAGAAAGGCCTTTGCCGGAGCGTCAATCGAGTTGGCTACCCTACTGTCACCGATAAGCTTCTTCGCTCTATCTATCTATCTATCTATCTCGCCGAAAAGCACTATACACAAGATCAGTGTTGGAATGCCATCTGACCAAGTAGACTTATTTATGTTTAGCTTCGCTAAAACCTTTTTAACTGCAAGCGAACCAAAAAATATTTTGGACTTAGTTACTGATATTCTTTCGAGAAAGGGTTGTGGTTGACTGCTTTCCGCAAGTGGGAATTTCTCGCGAACATTTCAGGTAGAAGGTGGTTCTTCTAAAGATGAGAAATTAAGGAACTAGAATTATCCTTGACTCTTTTACCGAATAACTAAAAGCTCTTCTACCTCGTGAGGCATTAAAAACTTTAATGCGAAAATCTTTTTCGCGCCTTAGTACTCTGACACACGCAAGTCTCGACTTTTTGCGCAGCGAATTAATATTGGCTTTTTTATTATTACGTCAGATATTAAATTCTTCCTCCCTGGATCTGACTGCATTTCTGCACGTGTGATTGAACCAAGATTTAACTTTCGGTTTAATCAAAATTTGCTTTGATGGATTGAAAGTTTTCACTCCCAGCAAAATTATATTTTCTACCAGTTACGACATGGCGTTGACGTTTTGGTTTAAAAAGCATAGTTTCCAATTGGAATGAAAAATTTGTTGAGCTCATTTTTTTGTACATATATATTTAGCGTCTCGTTGCTAATTGGGAGACGTTGCGAATATTGGAGAACGAAACGATAGCGGAAATGGTACAATGATTTAAGTTACCAAGAGGTGTATTAACACTCACTTCGTACTTTGTAAAAGTTTTCTAAGCTGCTTGGTACATTCCTTTAGCCTTAACTTTAACTGATGGGATCTGCAATGTTGCCATTCTCGTTGAGCTTCCCTTATTTAACACGATACCTTTTCTATATCTACAGAAAAAAATAGAGTTGAATATTAATTGTTGATTTGTTTTATTTGAAGTAGCACTCAGAGCGTCATGTTTAAAGTGTGCCTAATGGAATCATCTATCATAATGCGATATGAAACTAAACAGCGTGAATCAAACCAAACACTTGAATTTTTATTGCACTGAGCTTTGTTTCTTGAGATCCTGTCTAGTCGTCAAGCACTTGGAACCTGCAAATTAGAGGATTTGTTTTCAAGCACTTGGAACTTAAAGGTTTAAAGAAATTTATCTTCAAGCACTTGGAACTTGAAAATTAGAGTGTTCGAGTAATTAAAACAAAAGATTTTACACTACTGACCCAATTTGTATACTTTATTAAATTATTTATATATAAAATTATGCCACCTTGCAATATAATAAAATGTAAAATTAGGTGTCTTAACCAATAACAAAAAAGGGAACTTAGAATTATGCAAACTTACAAAATACAACATAAAATTTACTGTGTCTTAACCAATGAGGAAAGAAAAACTACAAAAATGTAATTTAAAATAATAAAACAGAATTTCACATTGTGGTGACTGATTGCAATTTGAACTGTTTGACATTAGGGCGATCCATACAATAAAAAATAATTATAAGAAAATTTTGTTTAATATGAAAATTACTAGAGAATTTATTTAATATAACTTATTTTTACGGATATAATTATGACTTAACATTCTTCCCCGCGTTGGACGGATGTTCAACAAAGATGAGATTACCAGTTCCGGCGATAAAGTTAGACATCTATGGTAAATTTGCGTACTTGTTGACGTGGCGCTGGTGTTGGCATCATGTTAATATTTTAGAGCTCAATATTTGCTTCAGCATTTTCAGTAACCGTTTCTTTACGGTTTTTACAAGTCTTATATTTAAAAATTATTGTGGAGATTGCCACCAGACTTAGTAAAAGCGATAGATATCTAACTGCATGACTGTGTTGATCATAGGATTTAAATTTGTTGGGAAGATCCTTAATGTTTTGTTCTTGTAATGATCTTTGTAGAGTTGATAGCTCATTGATTTGTTTTTCATAGCCGTTTTGGTACTGGTGTGAACTTGACTGATTACTGTTCATGAAGTCTGTAACATTCTTCTTTATTGATAAGTCCAATATCTTGCCAAGGCTTGTATATGAAAATTCCACCATGCTTGATATATCTTGGTGGCCATTACCATGAAGGCCTCGTGTTTGAGTATGCATTCTGGATCAGGTATGATCACCCTAGAGCCTTTTAATGAATTATGGATAATTTCCTTGTTGCAAACAGCGGTGGCACGTGAAGATGATGAAGTTGCGTAGATCCATTGATTTTGTGTATGTAGAGGAATCCATCTAGTGTTGTTTTTTCCAACATTGCATGTTGGTGACCTCGTGTTGTTTTTTAAGTCGACTTCACATGCGCACTTCTCTGAACCGTAAACGTATCCAATTTGCACATTGTGGCAAAGGAACATGTTTGGACTTATTATTGTTTCACAAGAGCTAAATTCTGAATTCAAGAGTATGATGTATTGTTTTCGAGCTGCGGAAATGCCTGAGAAATTGGTACATGGTTTAATTGCAAGTAGTGAGTTATCCATCATGTTGGGTACAGGTGTCAAGTAGAACATTTTAACCTGTTCATGATTGCCAATAGTAGAGTTACCTTGAAGACAGCATGCTGCTGCGTGAACCTGCCCTTAACCTTCATCAGTTTGAACAACGGCAACAATTCATCTTTCCTATGACTGGAAGAGTTACTGAAGATGGCAAGTGAAGTTTTATCTGATTGATAGCCTGTTGTAATTGATCTGGTGATAGAAGCAATGGACTGATTTTGCAACGATGTGAGTCGATGAGCGTGTTGAGGATTGCATCATGTATCTTTTGAATATTTTTTGCAATTAGTGTTAATTCTAGAACCGCTGAATTAAATATTTGATTAAGTTGAATTTGTGCTAAACCTTTGTTGGTGTGGTGGAACTCCTCTGAATAAAATTATATTTCTTGCTCTAAAGTTTCAAATCTTTCCCTTGATGTTATTTGACTCTTATGATGTTAATTGTCGAGTCGATAATTGAGTAGTCTCAACAAATACGAGTAGTTATACAACAAAAAATACATAGGACAATGAACACAAAAGAAAATAAAGACAATACCAAGCTACAATATTCTGCTGCAATAATTTAATTATTTAAAAAAGTACTGTGATATTAGTGTTAAGTTTGACAAAATAAATTTGTGTTGTATTGTTTTTATTTTATTTATTTATTTATTTTATTTATACAAATTAGGTGTCGTGCAGTCCAGTTTTCATATATTATTTAAATATAAATTATTAAATTTATGTGTTTTGTTGCTAGATTAAGCTAATAAAAAATACCCCTGAAGAAGTTTGAAACAAACAAACGAAACGTTGGGTGCTTGAAATAAAATGAATTAGTTTCGTTTTATTTAATTTTTGGAATGACCATTACTAGCCCGAAGGTAACACCTATCAATAAACATTAATTATATATTACGCTCGCAAAATAAAAGAGCGTAAGCGTACATGTGAGTTTTGTTTCCACAATTGTGTATGACACTGACATAAATGGTTCAAAGCACTGTTGCACTAACCTACCTTTGTTTTGGGTCTGGAGGATGAAAAGACCTCCTTAGCTGCGCTGAAAAACTTGCATTTGGATCTATTGCTTTTTCATGTTATTTTGTGCGACTTTGTCGGAATAAATCCCTTTATCGTGCATTTATTTAATACAATTAAAACAAATGCAATATGCTTTTAGTTCATCTTTTGCTGGTCTAAGCCACCTTATAAAAGCTGGATCATTCTCCCAAGGTTTTCTATATTTTTATTTTTCCATCTAAAGATGATGAACTTTAACACATATAAAATCAATGAAGAACTTACTTTCAATAACTGTTCAGCTTTATATTAACCATATAGCATATAGACGCAAAGTTAACACAAATGAAACTAAAAGCAGCCCAAATGAATTGGCTTATTGGAAGATACTCTATACTAAGCCTTGACTGTAAACTTCTCTTATACAACGCGATCCTAAACCAATATGGTCCTATGGAATCCAGTTATGGAGCACTGCCTCAGCATCGAATGTCGAAAGAATTCAAAGGCGACAGAATAAAATCCTACGTACAATAACAGCAGCCCCCTGGTATGTCAGAAACCATCGAATTAATAAAGATCTAGACGTTCCGTTGCTGAAGACAGTATTTTCAAAACACGTGAAAAAATATATAAAAAAACTTGAGTTGCACCCAAATCCACTCGCGCGCAATATTCTTCATTATAGAGGCCACACCCGGCTGACAAGAAGGGATACTCTTTTTTAGCCGTTCACGAGAGATGTAAAACAACAAAAATTAACCGTTGAAATTAAAAATTTTGTTTAGCATTGGCTAAACTTACATTTAATATTTTTTAGATTTAAGATTTGAAAAACTTATTGATAATTTAATTTATAATTATAGATTCAATAAATAATAAAATTATCAAAAAAAAAAAATATTAACATATGTAACATACATATGTACTTATGTGATGCTTTATAAAATAAATCAAATTTTGTATTGCTGAATCTTTCAAATTAATATAATAAGTTTTGTTTTTGCTTCTTGAGATTCACTTAAATAAAAAACATGTGTAGTTTTTTCCAATCTATATATTTCGAACCATTTGGTTCATCTTCAGGATCTATAAAAATTACACAATATGTTTTTTATTACATAAAAATTAATTAAAATTAAATTAAATTTAAAATTACCTATGTATGTAGCTTGACTGTTTATGTTAAACAATAAAAATTTTTTTTCAAACTATCAAAATAATTTATGAATAAAATTAAAATGAATACTATAATTAATTAATATTAGATATTAAATTACAATAAGTATTAATATAATTTTTCTTATCACTTTTCTCATTGCATGTACATTTTTCATACTTGACAATCTGGTTAACTTCATGTACTTGCAATTTAAATTTGTTCTGTTCAGTTTTTAGTATTTTAGCATTTTCAAAATCAAATTGATGTGTATTTGATTTCGCATGTTTGGCCAATGCTGATAAATTAACCTTTGTATTAGAAGTTTTGCAATCATATTCATGTTGTTTAAGTCTTTTAGCAAGTTTTTGTGTTGTTTCGCCAATATAAACTGCACTACAATCTTTACAATCAACTTTATAAACAACATCAGATTTTTGTCCTCTTCTTAAGTGTTGTTTTAAATTTTCAAAAAATTTATTACTGGACTTTAGCGTTGGTCTCATAGCTAATTTAACATTCGGTGTAAAATATCGACAAGCTTTAGATAATTTTTCAGATAATTCAGGAACATAAGTCATAGATGCATAATTTATTTGTGATGTTATTATAGAATTATTATTTCCTGTATTTGACAAAACAGGATAACTCAACTGTGTTACATTCATATTCTTATCTCCATTTTTTTGTCGTTGAACGGAAAAAACTAAGCGTTTTATTACTTTTTTTGGAAAATTATTCTTATCAAGAATCTGTATAATACGTTTCAAATTTCCAGACCAAAATATTTTATGTGACACACTAAAAACTTTATTGATGAAATTTTTCGCTGTGTTTTCTTTCATGTGCGAAGGATGTGCAGAATAATAATTTAAAATTCGGTTTGATGATATTTCTTTATGGTACCAATTAGTTATTATTTTTCCATTATCTTTGCGATAAATTGTTGTATCTAGATAATTCAATTGTTTATTTTCTTCAATTTCTATTGTAAATTTAATCTTCTCATCATACTCATTTAATATATTTAATACTTGTTGTATATTGTCAGTAGGAATTGCAGTAATATGATCATCTACATATGAGTACCAAAAAATGAAAAATGTACATGCAATGAGAAAAGTGATAAGAAAAATTATATTAATACTTATTGTAATTCAATATCTAATATTAATTAATTATAGTATTCATTTTAATTTTATTCATAAATTATTTTGATAGTTTGAAAAAAAATTTTTATTGTTTAACATAAACAGTCAAGCTACATACATAGGTAATTTTAAATTTAATTTAATTTTAATTAATTTTTATGTAATAAAAAACATATTGTGTAATTTTTATAGATCCTGAAGATGAACCAAATGGTTCGAAATATATAGATTGGAAAAAACTACACATGTTTTTTATTTAAGTGAATCTCAAGAAGCAAAAACAAAACTTATTATAATAATTTGAAAGATTCAGCAATACAAAATTTGATTTATTTTATAAATCATCACATAATTAATTCAGTCAACTTCAAATTATTGACTTTTATACATATAATGATCAACAATCAAAGACCAAATGTAGCTGTGAATAGTAGCATAAAAAAATTTGCACAACAGAAAGCAAGACTTGTTTTTCTTCTTAAATGTCGTCGTATGAAAATTATCCCAAATTTTATTAAGAGGAAAACACAAAGAATATCAATAAATTTTACGTCACAATGTGAAAAGGCCGTTAAAACTATCAATAATGCTGTAAATGATATAAATATACGAATGCTAAACGCAGAAATCCATGATTATAATTTCTTAATTAAGCATATAACAATGGAACTTAATAAACAATCAATTGACATTTATAATAATATTGAATACCAGCAACTATTAAAAATTAACAATCAAAGATTATATTCGAAACTAGTGACATTAAAAGATACAACTCCATTTCTAGATATTAAATATGATGAATCATTAATTAAAAATATATCTGGTATTGATTTACCAAAACATATGATGATTTTGTTAGGACTTGGTCCAAAATTTGCATTACCTGTTGAAGAAATACCTGTACTGGATTTAATAGCTGATATTGAATTTATTATAACACGTTTTACAAATGAACATATAAGACAAGCTATGCGATCTAATCTGACATATTTAATTACGCATCATTCAAAGAATAGAAAACAACTTAATCGAATTCAAAGATTCTTAATTACAGCATCAAAAATTACATCTAAACTTTTAAAAGAACACCCAGAAATATATGTCTCACATAGTGATAAAGGTAATATTACAATTGTTGCAAAAAAATCAGAATATCAGCAAAAAATGGATGAATTTCTTAATAACACAAAAGTTTTTGAACAATTAAATTCTGATCCAACATCATCTTTGGAATTGAAGCATAATAAATTAATTAAACGTTTATATGAAAGAAATAACCCGCAAATTGAAATTATCACGGTAAGACAAAAACAATTTTTAACTAATTACACATCAATTCCGCCACGGATTTATGGACAGCTAAAAATACATAAGGATAATAGACCAATTCGACCTATTGTATCAACAATTAAATCAGTTGCATATAATTTATCTCGTTTCTTGGCATCAATTTTAAGAAAATCTTTTAAGCCTAAGTACTCGGTTAAAAACTCTAAACAATTTGTGAAAAAAGTTATAAAGATAAATATTCCAGAAAGTTTTTCATTGGTATCTTTTGATGTAGTGAATTGTTTCACAAATATTTCAACTGATATTGCATTAAAAATTATAGAAAGAGACTTCAACACATATATCAGTAAAAATACAAACATTCCAAAGGATTTATTTATGGACTTGATTAATTTTTGCCTTAATGAATGTAATTATTTTTGTTATGAAGAAAAATTCTTTCGTATGAAGACCGGTCTTTTTATGGGTTCGAGCTTGGCACCAATTTTAGTAGAAAGAGTTCTTGAGGATGTTATTGATGACATGATATCAAAACTTTCATTTTCTCCTTTATTTTGGTACTCATATGTGGATGATCATATTACTGCAATTCCTACTGACAATATACAACAAGTATTAAATATATTAAATGATTATGATGAGAAGATTAAATTTACAATAGAAATTGAAGAAAATAAACAATTGAATTACCTATATATGTACAACAATTTATCGCAAAGATAATGGAAAAATAATAACTAATTGGTACCATAAAGAAATATCATCAAACCGAATTTTAAATTATTATTCTGCACATCCTTCGCACATGAAAGAAAACACAGCGAAAAATTTCATCAATAAAGTTTTTAGTGTGTCACATAAAATATTTTGGTCTGGAAATTTGAAACGTATTATACAGATTCTTGATAAGAATAATTTTCCAAAAAAAGTAATAAAACGCTTAGTTTTTTCCGTTCAACGACAAAAAAATGGAGATAAGAATATGAATGTAACACAGTTGAGTTATCCTGTTTTGTCACATACAGGAAATAATAATTCTATAATAACATCACAAATAAATTATGCATCTATGACTTATGTTCCTGAATTATCTGAAAAATTATCTAAAGTTTGTCGATATTTTACACCGAATGTTAAATTAGCTATGAGACCAACGCTAAAGTCCAGTAATAAATTTTTTGAAAATTTAAAACAACACTTAAGAAGAGGACAAAAATCTGATGTTGTTTATAAAGTTGATTGTAAAGATTGTAGTGCAGTTTATATTGGCGAAACAACACAAAAACTTGCTAAAAGACTTAAACAACATGAATATGATTGCAAAACTTCTAATACAAAGGTTAATTTATCAGCATTGGCCAAACATGCAAAATCAAATACACATCAATTTGATTTTGAAAATGCTAAAATACTAAAAACTGAACAGAACAAATTTAAATTGCAAGTACATGAAGTTAACCAGATTGTCAAGTATGAAAAATGTACATGCAATGAGAAAAGTGATAAGAAAAATTATATTAATACTTATTGTAATTTAATATCTAATATTAATTAATTATAGTATTCATTTTAATTTTATTCATAAATTATTTTGATAGTTTGAAAAAAAATTTTTATTGTTTAACATAAACAGTCAAGCTACATACATAGGTAATTTTAAATTTAATTTAATTTTAATTAATTTTTATGTAATAAAAAACATATTGTGTAATTTTTATAGATCCTGAAGATGAACCAAATGGTTCGAAATATATAGATTGGAAAAAACTACACATGTTTTTTATTTAAGTGAATCTCAAGAAGCAAAAACAAAACTTATTATAATATGTACTTATATTAAAAGTAAAATCATTGCTGAACAAATAAATCATAAAAATTTATGCACGAATTTAAATAAAAATATGCTTGAGGAATTTTTGAATTCAACAGTTTGCGAGTACTACTCAAAATAAAGATGTAGGAAATAGAAAAATGGTTTAGTGCCAAAAATGTTCATTATTTAAAATGCACTTAAAACCACTGTGAGAAAGTGTTAAAACCACTATAAATACCCGCTTTTAAAAAACGGGTATTTAACAAAATTTCGGGTATTGCTTAAGTAAAAAAGCTCCAAAAAATACGCGAAAAGCACCAAAATGGCAACGCTGGTTGTGCTTGTGTTGTTGTTTATTTTGTTTGATGTGTTTGCCGAAAAGTAGTCGGAAAACTTCGTACCGCAGAACACATTTTGCCCAGCGTTACCGTTGTGCCCCTAACTGACTGCTTAGCCCCTTTTTCGGCCCCTTTATTTTAAACCCCCTTTTGGGGATTACCAAAAATTGTGTAGGGAAATTTTGTCAAGAATTAATATTAACGACAAAAGACTGTGTGTATTGAAGTATTTAGATCCGGTTTTTTATCAAATCTGTTGAGGACATTAACTACTTTGAAATTGTTTCTGTTTTTAGTGATATAATTACTGAACCAGACGAATTTGTAACTGAGTTCAAGCTATTAGAAAGCAAAACGAATGTCAAAAGCTATGAAGCATTTTTAAAAATATCTTAGCCTGAAATCTTTTGACATGAAATAGGAAATTTAAAAAACTGTTTGGACGACAAATTATATCTAAACTTGTATAAATTTTCGTCATATACATATATTTACTTTGCCATATAGTAATGCTTCTGCTGAGCGTGTTTTTTTGAACTTAGCATTGTAACGACACGATTTCGCTGGGTGCTGGGGTAGAACTCAGCGGGGCTCAGGGTCGTTGCAAAAATAATGAAAACACAAATATTTTCTTATAAATCTTTTCTTTTTTTCATCAATAATAATTTTATTTAAACAATTTGTCTTTAAGTTTCAACAATAATGAAAACACAAATATTTTCTTATAAATCTTTCCTTTTCATTAATAATAAATTTATTTAAACAATTTGTCTTTAAGTTTCTACGGTAAATGGTACGGTACTCTTCTGGTACCGTTGTAAAAAAAAAATTCTTCTTTTAAATATTAGTATATAGAAAGTCAAAAGAAATATCTACGATATAAATTACGTACGAGGTAGCGACTGTACAAACCAAACTATGGTTTAACACGAAAATTTGGGAGAGAAGGGGAGCACAAATTTTAGTAGTGGTTCCAGCTACTAATACTTGTTCGAACTCAAACCGACCGCGAGAAAAAGGGTTGGCTTTACCAACTAGAGGGGGACAAGTGTTTGTAGTGTATCCAGCTACTAGTACTTGTTTTACCCTCAAACCGTCCGCGAGAAAAGGTTGGCTCTATAAATTAAGGGGAATAAGTAATAGCAGTGCACCCAGCTACTAACACTTATTCGAGCCTTCAAACCGTTCGCGAGAAAATGATGGCTCTCAAAATTAAGGAGAATAAGTAATAGCAGTGCATCCAGCTACTAATACTTATTCGAGCCTTCAAACCGTTCGCGAGAAAATGTTGGCTCTCAAAATCAAAGAGAATAAGTAATAGCAGTGCATCCAGCTACTAATACTTATTCGAACCTTCAAACCGTTCGCGAGAAAATGTTGGCTCTCAAAATCAAAGAGAATAAGTAATAGCAGTGTATCCAGCTACTAATACTTATTCGAGCCTTACTACAACGACAATATTGTTTGCACGTCGCCACCAATATTTTATATGAGTCCGTTTGCGAGTCGCACGAAGAAATGGTAATGAAGCGCAGTTACCAGTGGTTGTTCTACCTTGCGATCCGCAGACTAACTGACTCTTCATGTTCTGTGTTCAGCCTTTTATAGCAAAACTGCCTGTACGAACAATACACACACGCATGTGCCATCATATGCTGTGTCAAACATATTACTCACCGTGTGTGTCTGTGTGCACAGGCAGCGAACATGTGTTTTCTCTCAAATTCTCAATGCGTTGTACTAAAATAAATATCAGTAGGTATGTGTAAAAGAATAAGAAATCAGGGGTATAAATTCCTTATATATAATTATGTGCAGACAATAATAACAAATGAAACAGTATAACTTCATTGTATATAAAGAAATGCAGAACTAATATATAAGAAACAATAATATTAATCAGGGGTATAATTATGTATGAATAAGATAAGAGATAAAAATATTAATGTAATTTTAATAATATTTGTGTATAATAAGATAAGAAATAAAATTATTAATTCAATTTTAAGAATATTTGTATATAATAAGATAAGAATAAAAATAGTAATTCAATTTTAACCACGTACGATGAACCAAAAACGAGGACCGACTTTTGGTTGTTACATCTACCTCCCCTCTCCACCGGATGCGGCATATGTTTTTAATTCGCTAATATGTGCGGTCCGCACATCGCTACTGTCTACTTTATTAATTTCTACAATGACAGGGGACACAAATCCCTTAATGACATAAGGTCCCCCATATTTAGGTGCCAATTTGGCGGCAAATTTGTCTGCCGCGTTCGAGAGCGGATGCTGGCGTACCAGCACCTGGTCTCCAACTTTAGGTTGCCAGTCGCGCCGTCGTAAGTCGTAATAACGTTTCTGACGTTGGGACGCTTTTGCCAAGTTGCCTCGAACAATCTTGAAGATTTCCTGAAGTTCTCTCGCTCGTCCCTCCGGCTCATCATTCCGAGCCCCGGTCCCTACAGTGACCTCATCGTAGAGCGCTCTGGGTAATCTTGGCTCACGCCCTTGGGTCAAATAGGCGGGCGAATAGCCGGTTGATTCCGATACGCTGGTGTTTACCGCTAACATGACTTCTGGTAATATGTCGTCCCAAGTAGTATGGTTCTGTCTCGCGTACTGAGCCATGATGGTTTTGACGGTGCGATTAACTCTTTCGGTTGGGTTCTCTTGTGGAGAATATGGGGCGGTAAATTGCTGGCGTATGCCCATTTCTTTCAGGCGTTTCTGTAGGATGCGGGCTGTAAACTGTGGACCATTGTCCGTCAGCAACACCTTTGGAACACCAAACCGGGCTATGATTCGCTCTCGTAGTGCTTTGATCACTCCCTCTGCTGTCGCTCTTCGCATGGGTACCAGTTCACACCACTTGGAAAATTTGTCGAAGAAAACTAGCAGCATACTGTTGCCATGTCGTGTTCGAGGTAAAGGTCCGACAAAATCGGCACATAAACACGACCATGGTTCATTTGGAATTTGGGTGAGCATTTTTCCGGCAGGCATTCGCTGAGTTATTTTATACCGCTGGCAGATTTCACAGCTGTGGACGTAACGGTGGATATCGCGGGACATGCCCGGCCAATAATACCGACTGGCGATCTTGTGTAACGTTTTTCGCGCACCGAAATGACCCCCGGCAACTTCGTCGTGATTTTCTTCGAGTACCTTGTTTCGTAACTCGGTGGAGACACAAAGTTTCCACGGGTTACTTTCTTCGTCGTTATTATCCCTTTGAAAATGGCGGTACAATTGTCCGTTTACGATGGCATAGTCGGGGTATTTACCGGGATTTTCTCTGACCTCGGCCATGCGCTTAGATAGCCAGCAGTGGGTGGTGGAGGGATCTGTTTGCATTAGATTTACTTCTTCTGGTAGCTGCCTGGATAGCGTGTCGGCGATGATATTGTGTTTGCCCTTTCGGTACGAGATGGTAAATTGGTATTGTTGTAATTCCAGCGCCCATCTCGCCAGCCGACCCGTGGGGCTCTCGATCGAGTTCAGCCATTTTAGCGCTAGATGGTCTGTAACTACCATGAACGGATATCCCTCAAGGAAATGTCGTAGTTTACGTATGCCCCAGACTATGGCTAAACACTCCTTTTCGGTGGTAGAATAGTTCTTTTCAGCTGGATTTAGGTGACGACTCACGTATGCTATAACGTGTTCCTCTTCCTGTAGCTCTTGAGTCAGCACGGCGCCAAGCCCAAATTCGCTGGCATCGGTTTGGAGCACGAAGGGTTTAGAAAAATCGGGGCAGGCTAAAACTGGCGCTTGTGTGAGTTTACTCTGCAGAGTCTCGAAGGCTTTTTGTTGCTCCTCGCCCCACTTCCAGTGCTTGCCTTTCTTGAGGAGTTGAGTCAAAGGCTGTGACAGTTCCGCGAAGTTTGGCACGAAACGGCGATACCATGAAGTCACACCCAGGAAACGTCGAACGTCCTTTACACACTTGGGGGGTATCATCTGTGTTATAGCTGATACCTTGTCCGGGTCAGTTTTGATGCCGTGTTTAGTCACAACGTGGCCTAGGTATTTCAACTCGTCCTTAAAAAATTCGCACTTATCGATATTGATTTTTAGGTTTGCCTGGCGGAGCCGACGGAAAACTTCCTTCAGATTCTTTAAGTGTTCTTCGAACGTAGTGCCGATAACGATGATGTCGTCTAGGTACGCAAAAGCATGGGGTTCCATCTCTGGCCCTATGACGTTATCGAGTGCCCTTTGGAAGGTGGCCGGTGCGGAATGCAAGCCAAATGGCATAACCTTCCATTGAAACAGACCTCTACCTGCGACTGCAAAAGCGGTGTACTGCTTACTTTGCTTGTCCATGGGGATTTGCCAATACCCGTCCTTGAGGTCCAGGCTGCTGATGAACTTAGCATTCCGAAGCCTGTTTAAGATTGCATCTATTCTTGGCAGCGGGTACGCATCTGGAACTGATCTGGCGTTTAGCTGTCGGAAATCCATGCAGGTGCGCCAAGACCCATTTTTCTTACGTACCAAGGTGATCGGGAAGCTGTAGGGACTACGTGATGGCTCGATACATCCCTTTTCTATCAGCTTATCCACTTCTTCATCGATGATCTTCTGCATCGCTGGATTACGCTGGGCGTAGCGGATCTTTATGGGACGGGTGTCCTTCATGACAATACGGTGTGTAGCTACAGTAGAGAGTTCGCGAATTTCTTGAAATTTTGGTAGTTCCCTTTTTAGAAATTCATCGATTGCCCGTTGTTGGTCAGCTTGGCTGTGATGTGCCATAGAGATTGCTAGAACGGGAGTTTTATTTCGTCTTTGTTTGCTTACCTTTTCAGTGCTTGCCCGCGGTCCCGGTTTTTCTCTATCTGATGCGCCCGATGTCACAGTAAGGTTTGCACAGCTAAACGTAGCCTTGAAGGCGTGCAGTATGTCTAGTCCTATGACCAGATCGACCGTAGCCTGTTGCATAACTAAAAATTGGCACGTGGACATCATATTCCCCAGGGTAACACCGAGGTTTACTCCCTTTGTGATGATACTTTTGGAGCCGTCGGCCAGAACAACATCAATGTCTACGTTTATGAAGGTGGGGTGCCGCACTAAATGTTTCACCATCTTTGGCGAAATGAAACTCTTGGTGGCCCCTGTATCGATGAGCGCATTGCATAGTTTATTCTCA
This sequence comes from Lypha dubia, assembly GCA_947311025.1. Taxonomy (NCBI): domain Eukaryota; kingdom Metazoa; phylum Arthropoda; class Insecta; order Diptera; family Tachinidae; genus Lypha; species Lypha dubia. Next base: position 98,772,331 of record OX371260.1, on the reverse strand, counting down.
ACCAAAATTGTTGCGCTGAGTTTATCGTCCCACGACAACCGGGTGAGATTAGTTGGTTTCTTGTGAGACACCGGGACACTTTTAGGTTTTGATCCGCTTGTGGTCGGCTCTTCTTGTAATATCATGCGGTGTTGTTCCCCCCGGCCTGGGTGGGAGTTTGTAGGGATACATTCCAAATCAGCCGCCAGGTGAATTAAGTCGTCAAGCGTTTCGAAGTCTTTCCGGCGAATATACCACTGGTAGTCGGGCAAGGCGTTGCGAAATATTCTTTCGAGCTTCTGGTCGGCATCGAGGGTCGAGTGTCGCATCAGATTTTGTAGGCCCAAAACATAGTCCTTGAAAGGTTCACGCTGTCGCTGGGTCCGCTTTCGGATTTCATCATCCAGCTTCTCAAAGTATCTGGGAGGAAGAAAAAAATCGTAAAAATCGGACTTGAACTGATCCCATCGTGCCCAGTGTTTATGATTATTCCGCAGCCAGATAAGCGCTCTGTCTCGGAACAGCTCCGTCATCGACCTCAACACATCGTTCAGTTCTAAGGCGTACATTTCGCTTAACTCTTCTACCCTCTCGATGAAACCCAAGGGGTCTTTCCCACCATCATACTTCAGACCCCATTTGCGGACTGTTTCTATGGCGAGGCCTCGTGTTTCCGCTTCTGCTTTAGCTGTCGTCGTAGACCTTTCTCTGACTTCAGGTTTCGGCGATGATGCTGTTTGGCTCTCGGCACTCTTTCCCGGTATTTGGAGGCCTGGCGCGGATGAGGCAGACGCTTGGTGGTCATGTGTTGTCTGGATGTCCAACAGGGTTTTGAGTTGTTCGTCATCGTGCACAGAGGCAATGAATTTGGCGAATCGCTTTCTCAGCTCTTCGACTGTTCCACTGGTAGTCTGTTCAAACATCCCCAGGTAATTTACTAGTTCCTCCTTCTTCAGGAGATAAACCCAGGAGGATCGTAACATATTTCCGGTCGAAGTCATAGCACACCACGGTAAGAACCAAGTCTTCTTATATTTCTTTTAGTTTTATTTTTTTTTCAAAAAAAACTGGATGAGGTTGAATAGCAGCGTATATGGAGGTGAATATCAGTGGTTTTAGTATGTCTTAAAATTCCATAAAATACTAAATCAACAATTTGTTTTTTTTTTTTTTGTCAATAATATTATAAAAAAAAAAATTCTTTTTTGTTTGTTTGATTTTGGACAATTGTCCCTGCTCGGGCGCCAATGTAACGACACGATTTCGCTGAGTTCTACCCCAGCACCCAGCGAAATCGTGTCGTTACAGCATTACTAAAAAATAGTAACCAAATAGACTGAAAGTAGACACTTGTCAGTCCATGGTATCCGCCTTAAATTTGTTTCAAAGTGACTTGGAAGATTGAATTCCTTGTGATGAACTTATTCACAAATACAGAAGTGCAGTTTCAAAAAAATGGGTATTGAGTGCAAAACTATATGACTAACATGTATTTTAATTTGCTTATATCTTTTGAAATAATAAGGAGATGTATAGAAAATTTACACAATTGTCTTTCTCTTGCAAATCGTATGTTTCATTTGTTATCAACACTAAATGCTCTTCCTCTAAGAAAATAAATTTATCTGTGTCTTATCCTTCAGAAAAATTAAGTACGTTTACATTGTTACCATAAACTACTATATTTTATTTTTCGTAGCTAAATTTTTTTTCATAAAATGAATACATATATTTTCGAATTTTACATTTATTTTTGTTTTAAATTTATGTACGTACTTTTTACAATTATTTGAGCATGTGCTCAAGTATTTATGTTATATATTTTATTTATTTGTTGCGGGTTAGCAATATCTAGATATATATTTCGTTGGTAGCTATACCAATTCATCAGTAGATGTTTTACCCTTTATGTTTAAAAAAATTCCAAAGCTCATCTATTTATACAAAAACTCACAAATATATTTTTGTGAATTACAAAGCATAAAAATAGCCTTTAAAAAATTTTTCAAACACACACAACAATAATTTTCCATTATGAATGTGTTTACTTTTCTACACCTATACAATAAGACAACCGCTGGTGCGCATGCTTAAATAAATGTAAAAATTTTGTAACGGGGAGATTTGCTTTTCATTTTTGCCTTATAAAATACTTTTAATGGCAACCAGCGGTTGTCTTATTGTATAGGTGTAGAAAAGTAAACACATTCATAATGGAAAATTATTGTTGTGTGTGTTTGAAAAAATTTTTAAAGGCTATTTTTATGCTTTGTAATTCACAAAAATATATTTGTGAGTTTTTGTATAAATAGATGAGCTTTGGAATTTTTTTAAACATAAAGGGTAAAACATCTACTGATGAATTGGTATAGCTACCAACGAAATATATATCTAGATATTGCTAACCCGCAACAAATAAATAAAATTTATGTACGTACCATATGAGAAATTTGTTTTCTCTTGCTTGTTTTGTAGCATGTGGCCAACAGTGTGTGGTATGCATTGCGATTCAATAGTACCGCAACATGCAAGCATTGACAAACTGCAAGCAAGATATTTTGTGTGTGTCGGTAATTTGACACTTGTATAGTTAATTAAGTGCAGCAGCACAATGCACTTAAATGAATCACATTTATTAACTGTATTTGTTTGATTGTAGATATAAGCTACACAAAGTATCTGTTGCTTTTAAGTATGCACTCGTTGAACTTTAAAACTGTTGAACACATGCCATACATAAATAGTTGGAAGCTAAATATGCTTACCCAACAATACTATATATATTTCTATTCTTTTACTCTTTTGTTAAGGTACCCCTAAGAATTATTCTCATAATTAGTATATAAGCCAATGTCAATTAGTTTAAGGAATCAATTAATACTTTGCCTTCAATCGGCATTACTAATTCATACTGGCATTCATCTGCCTTTTACTTTTATTTGCCAGTGGCGTTCTTAAGCGCCGGCACTATTATTTATTTTCTTAAACTCTTCTCATCATCAATCCTCCACAATAAATTGAGAGCTCCTAGAGAGCACCAGAATAACCAAATTGTTTTAATCATATTACAGTTTTTCGTTATAAGTATGTACATACATGTATTTTATCAAAATACTTTTCATAAAAATGTTTGTTAAACTTTGTTTTTAAAAGTTAAACGTATATATTTGCTTTAGGTTTTCTTGTTTTTGAAGATGCCCCTTTTTTTCATAGAAATCCCCCTTTTTTGCCCTTTTTTTGGAAAATCCCCTTTTTGTGCCCCTTTTTGAAAATTCCCAACGGTAACGCTGATTTTGCCTAAGTCTGCTTTAGAAACACTACAGATGGTAACACAAGTTACATTAATATTAAAATTAGGCATTAGGTTAATTTAGGTTTAAACACATTAAATTTTCTGCAACAGATTATCTTCAATGTTTGTACTCGTATTTGTGAGTTTCTGTATACAAAAAATTGCCACACATAAGTTGTTTATAAACTATTTATTTGTTAATTGAAGATTCTTAGAGTATATGTATTCAAATTTTGCTTGTTTTTCTTTGCATAGATAATATAAATAATAATTCTGAATTAATATTGTTTTCTTTGACCAGGGACAAGTTTTAGATACTTTAGCCCGGAAATACCTGTGGGATGTTGGCCTTGATTATGGACACGGTACAGGACATGGAGTTGGTCATTTTCTTAACGTTCATGAAGGCCCTATGGGTGTAGGTGTTCGCCTCATGCCAGACGACCCAGGATTGCAGGAAAATATGATCATTTCCAATGGTAAGAATAATTTAATCTTGATACAAATTTAAGTACATTTCGTTAAAGAAATATTTATTTTATTTATTTATTTAACTATGTATCTATATTACAAATTAACCGAGCTCATAGAGCCATATATGGTCAAAAAATTCTACTCAAATAATTACAATATTCATAAAAGAAATTCAGAGTTACATAAATTAAAACAGAAACAAAAGTAAAATCAAATATAAATATAATTGGTAGTGTTTGTTTGTGGCTATAGTAATTTTACTCCAAGCACATAAACTTGGATTGATACTATTTTGTTTGCCGGGATGTCCTTCAAGCACTTGAACTTGAAAAACCGTTGAGAAGATCAATCAATAAAACATTTTAAATGCCTTAAGAAGATTGATAAATTCTTTATTTTTATTCTTGCTTTTATACCAAATTAAAATAATAACAACAAAGAATAAAATGCTTAACTTAAATTAATAATAACAAGAATAAAATGCAACGAGTAATTTTATTATTGACATATTTTTAATTATTGGTTTTAAGTTAATAATAGCAAAGTTGATGTAATTTGATAAATGGCATAATTTTAATGCGGAAATAAAATGACCTAGTTTTCACGTTAAAGCAAAATTGCCTTTTGGCAAAATTAGTAATTATTAAAATGTATGTTAACAAAATGAGTTACAGTGACAAACAAACTTATATTAATATTTAAAATATATGCAATAATATGTTGGCCTAAGTGTCAACATTCTCCCCCGCATTGACCAATGGTCGATGGTTCATGTGTCTCCGACATCGATGTTGATGGCCCTTGGTGGTGGAACTGGCTGAGAAGTGGTTTGGTTGCATCTGGGATTGCTGTTGTTTTGCTGGTTTGAATAAAATTTGAAGAGTAAGATGGCAATTAATACGGATGGTACAAGTGCAGAGTAGCTGACTGCATGATGGTGAAAACTATTGGACTTGATGAGTGCTGGTATGTGAACAACGGTTGATTCGTTTAGTTGTCTTTTCAGTGCGCTTAGTTGTTTCAGATGGATTTCAATCTGGTTGTTAGTGCTGTTAAATATTTTAGTTATCTCTTGTGGTGTGCTAATATTGTCTATGGGCCGCAGTTGAGCATATGATGTGTGTAGTGTGTTAGATAAACCAAAATGACCTTGGATTGTGATAGACGTGCCTTTAATTGTACAGCTTGGTTCGATCTCTATTATTCTGGTGCCGTTTATTGTATATTGGGTATGTTCGGAACCGCAAACTGCCGATATTTCTAAATTTGCGGTGGTAGCGAAGATCCATTTATTTGGATCCTTTAGTTGTGCCCAGGTCGAGTTGCCTATCAACCGAATGAGTTTGCATTTAGTTGTTTGGCGGCTGTTGAAAATTTTGATTTCACAGGAATCACTCCACTCATTTTTTCTAATGGGGGTTTATAGCTAGGAGTGACTCTTCTGGGTTGATTGATATTAAACTATTGTCCTTTATGGTTGGAACCGGTATTATGTGGAAGAGTTGTAAGAATTGATGGTCGACTAGAGGCAACAATACTTCGAATAAGACTTCGCTCCTTGGGCCTTCATTAACTTGTATAGTTGTATTAAATTATCGTTTTCAATTGGAAGTGTTCGTCGTGTTGGAAGATGGGCCTTTATTACCTTTAATTCGTTCCTTAGTTGTGTTGGGGACAATAAAAGTGGACAAATTTTTCCATGGTGGGTATCAGTTAGTACGTCAATAATCTCCCTTTCGACTCCTTGTAAGTTTATTGCTGTCAACGTCAACTGATTGGCTAGGAGTGAGATTAATTGCATTTGGTTGATTTGGTCCTCCTGTTTGGTTATGGCATTCTCTTGCTCATTAACCTTGTTAATTATATCCATTATTTGTTTCTGAGTAATTAGTTCATCTTGCTTGATGATGTTGATGGTCGAATCAATAATAGATGTTTGATTTTTAAGCAGTTGAAAAAAATAGTTTGATACTTCCTTAGCATTCTTGATGGTGGTTGTCATTTCATTTGCATAATGGGAGTCAAGAACGACAAACAAAGATCGTGCAACGTTTCCAATAATGTTGAAAGCTACTCTTTTTTTACTCTATTGCTGGAGAATAGCTCCTTCTCTTGAATCAATTCGTTGCTTATTTGATTGAAGTTGGTTGTCAAAATGTTGCAAGTTAGTTGAACATAGCTGCTGTAGGATTGTTATTCCTGACTGGAAGGCCTTCAACTCGGAAGTAAATGGTGCTAAGTCATAGTATATCAGTAGTCTCCATTCAACCGTTATTAGTTTTACATTCCCAATTCCCTCAAAGTATAATCCCGGGTTACCATGAAAGTTTTTTATTTTGACATTGCTGCTCATTGCTACTGGAATTAAAAATAGTGTTGTTATTATAGTAAGTAGCATTGAAGTGGACATAGGCCTAGATTTTTTTGATGGGGGACTGTCTGTTTCATCAACTGCTGTTGGGCGGGTGAGATGGGATACTTCATTTGCGAGTGGTTCTTTCTGCTGCAGTAGCGGCGCTAATCTATGAATAGGTCTTCGCTTTATTCCGGAGACTGTTTTTATATCTGCCACCCTAACCTTGCCGTCGATTCCCTCATAAGTTTTCAGGATTCTACCCAGTGGCCATTCCATTATGGGCAAATTGTCCTCTTTTACTATGACTAGATTTCCTTCTTTCGCATTTTGAGATGAAGTCTTCCATTTCTGTTTTTCTTGTATTCTACTGACCATCTTTTCTAAAAATCATGTTTGAGCTCCGACACAAGGTGCCATCTCCTTACCATTGAGCAAGTTGGGTTAGGGGCTTGAGTCTCCACTTGTGCCGTCAGTGGTTCTCCGATTAAGAAGTGACCTGGAGTTAAAGCCGTTAAATCGTTTGGATCACTTGATAACGGAGTAATGGGTCACGAGTTCAGAATGGCCTCAATTTCAATGATGACTGTTTCTAATTCCTCATGCGTTAGCGAAGCCGTCGATATACTGCGTAAAAGTAATTGTTTGGCTGACTTAACAGCTGCCTCCCATAATCCACCGAAATGAGGAGTCCTTGGAGGCATAAACTTGAATTCTATTCCGTTATTACTGCAACTTCGAGTCATCGCATCTTGTGAGTGTTTGGAAAATATGGCGTTCTTTAGTTCATCGAGCTGGTTTCGTGCCCCAACGAAGTTTGTAGCGTTATCTGAATAGATAGTTTAACAACGTCCTCGTCGTGCGATGAACCTCTTGAGGGCTCCAATGAATGCATCTGTAGTGAGGTCAGTTACCACTTCTAAGTGTACTGCTCTTGTTGAGAAGCATACGAAAACTGCAATGTACACCTTGTGCGGTCTTTTACCTCTTATTTTGTAGTGTACAGACAGTGGGCCACAGTAGGTCAACGCCTGATATTAAAAATGGCCGAGTCGGAGTCACTCTGGAGGCAAGAAGGTCTCCCATAATTTGTTGCATTAGCCTTGGCTTTGCCCTGGTACATCGGATGCAAGTTTGAACTATGTGTCTGGCAATTGACTTCCCCTTTATTATCCAATATTGTTGCCTTGAGATGGATAATAGTGTTTGTGGGCCGCAATGATGATTGTCGTCATGTCACATTCTCATTATTAATTTTGAAATGGGATCATTGTAGGGCAGAACCATTGGGTGTTTAGCATTGTATGAGATATTTGAAGCCTTTAACCTTCCGCCGACGCGTAGTATATTATTTTCGTCAAGAAAGGGTGACAATCCACATATAGGACTTGCCTTATCGAGCTCCTTCCCTTTGTTTAATGCAATTATTTCATTTTTGAATTCTGATCATTGCATGGCTCTGACTATAAGATGCTTAGCTGAAGTGAGTTCTAGTGGGCTTAGTGCATCGCTAGTCGGTCGTTCAGTCTTTGCTAATTTGGTGTTTTGGATGAAGCGTTGCATATATGCTACTATCCTTTGAAGCGTCTTGAATGAATTGCGGTTGTTGACCTTATATATAATGTCTTCCAATGAGGTTGAAGTTGCAGATATGGCACTGACTGGATTCGATTTGATTTCTTCAGTGGAGGATGGTTTCTGATTTTTGTTGAATTCCCTTGGCCAATGACTCTCGTTTCCGTGTAAAAACATTGGCCCAAAAAACCAAAGGTTACATTGTGATAGTTTTTCTGGATTCAAACCTCTTGAGATGAGGTCAGTTGGGTTTTGTTTTGAACTGACGTGCCGCCATTGAACACTTATGGTTTGTTCTTGAATCTTACTTACTCTATTTGCGACAAAGGTACGAAGAGAGGATGATGTTGCATTGATCCAATGCAGTACTATCTCAGAATCTGACCATAAATACGTAGGAATGTTTTCAGATTGTAGTTCCTTTTTTTACTCTTGTGGTAAGTTGAGCCCCAAGAAGAGCTGCACATAGCTCTAGTCTTGGTAAAGTTATCTTTTTCTAGGGGCAATGCGTGATTTGGCACATAAGAGTCTCACCACGAGTCGTCCATCTTGTAGCTAGGATCGTATGTATACTGTGGCGCCATACGCCTTTTCAGACGCATCTACAAAAGTGTGTATCTGTGTGTCCCTTGTAATTTGACTATCAAAAATGTGCCTTTTGATGCTTAAATTGTTAAGGTGTTTTAAATTTTGACGAAACATTACCCATTGGTTGTTAAGATCTGCTGGTAGTGGGTTGTCCCATGAGAGTTGTAATTGCCATAGTTGTTGTATGAATATTTTAGCAGCGACGACTACAGGTCCGGCGATTCCTAATGGATCAAATATTCGCGCTATATCCGATATTATAGACCGATTGGTGATTTTGTTGTTGTCTTGAATGTCTGCTCTGAGACAAAAATTATCCGCCTTGGGATTCCATGTTAATCCCAAAATTTTATTGATTGATTATCAAAATCTAGATTGAGTTCTACATCTTCAGGAGGAATACCAGATAATAGCTTTGAATGATTAGCGCACCACTTTCTTAGTTTGAAACCAGCGCCTTGTAACAAGCTTGTCAACTGTTGTTGCATTACAATTGCTGTTGTGAGGCTGTCATATCTATCCACTCATACCGTCGTCCACATAAAAATCGTCTCTTAATGTTGCTGCACCTAATGGATATTTTATTATGTTGTTGTCTGCTAACTGCTGCAAACATTTTGTTGCCAAGTAAGGGGCTGCAGAAGTTCCATGTGTCACAGTGTTTAGTTTGTAGGTTTCCACTGCTTCATTTGGATTATTTCTCCAATATATTAGTTGCATTACGGTCTGCTGAGTGAACAAGAATTTGACGATACATTTTTTCAATGTCTGTACAGAAGACAAATCGTGGCATTCGAAACCGTAGTAGCATTCCAAAGAGATCTCCTTGTGTCTGAGGACCTACGCACAATATGTCATTGAGAGCTATTCCTGTTGAGGATTTTGCTGATGCATCAAGCACTACGCGAAGTTTAGTGGTTTTACTTTCGGGTTTGATTACGCAGTGATGTGGAATGTAGAAATGAGGGCTTACTACTTCTGAGTTATTTATGCGGGTCATGTGACCCAATTCTTCATATTGCTTCATAAAATCAACATATTGTTGTCTAAGATCTTTGTTCATCGATAAACGCCTTTCTAAGGCCATGAATCTTGAGAATGCTAACCTTTTTGTCTCTCCTAGACAGCTTGGGCTTTGTGAAAAGGGGAGTCGCACTACAAATCGACCCTCAGCGTTTCTTGTCGTTGTTTGGATGAAATGTTGTTCACACCTTTTCTTTTCAGCAGTGAACGAGTTGATTGACTCGAATTCGTCCAGTTTCCAGAATCTTTGCCAGACGCATGGGTTTACCATACAACGAATACTGCTTCAGCTGCAACGACGAGGAGGAAGATGAAAGCATAACACACCTTCTATGCCGCTGCCCAGCTATGGAGGATTACCGCCTTCGCTTTCTAGGCAACAGATCCTTCAGTACCCTCTCCGAGCTTTCAGTTACGGAACTTGGCTGTCTCAGCTCATTTATCAGGAGCAGTGGATGGTTCACCCAATAGTGGGCTGACATCCTGCCTGTTACACTGCAAAATTCACCCTTTGCCTCAACTTTTCCCACCTGTTCTTCTCTTGCTCTTCTCTGTCCCTCTCTTTGCCTATTCTTCTTCTGACTCTTCTAATCTCCCTTTACTACTCCCTCTATTACTCTCCTTCATTACAGGTAGCACAATGGGACCACGTAAGGACCCAAGTGAGCTGGAATATAATCTTCCCTTTACCAGCAACCTGCTAACCTAACCTAACCTTCCACTTACAATCCAACCCAGCCTTGTGTTTTTTAAAATTGGTAATTCTGGTGAGAGGTGAATTTTACCGGTTGTCAACAACTCGAAGTAATATTCGGCGCCTAGCAAAACGTCAATATTAACGGTGATAAGCGATTTAGTAGCCGGTTAGTCACAATGTTGATTTGTGATCCTGAGTCTAAAATTGCCTTGAAGACTCCAGATCGTCCGTTATTGCCTGTAATCTTTACCTGAGCTGTGGCTAACAGCACGTAACCTTCCCTCATCCCAGCACAATGAGCTGAGGCTACCGTTGAAGTTGAACCCTTACCTTCAGTGGAAGAGATGTTCGATGGTACAGTTAAGGTGTCCTTCTCCAAATGTGCGAGTGTGTTGTGGGTTTTCTTACATTTCCTACAGGAACTTGATGTGCAATGTTTTGACATGTGGTTGCCCTTGAAGCAGTTAACACAGAGTTTTTGTTGCTGTATCCACCTTAGTCGGTTAGGTACCGACATCGATAAAAACTTGTTGCAATAATACAAATGATGACTTCCATTGCTGCATAGTTTGCAATTGTTGTTTTCCTGGGGTGTGGTTGCTGCAACTAAGGTTCTTTTTGGCGTTGTTTGTAATCGTCCTACTGCTTCTAATGTTTGAAATCTGCTTTCCAAGAAGCCCATCAGCTCTTCGAATGTTGGCAAAGATCTTGGTTGTTGTATTGATTGCTCGTATAAAATGTGTGTGCCTTGATCTAGTTTTTTGATCAATATATTGACAAACATGGGGTCTCATGTTGATGTGTTAATATTCAAATTGCTTAGTGCTGAAATGCACTCGCGTGTTGTGTCATGTAACCCTTTTATGGCTACAGCAGAGGGACTATCAGCTATTTTTGGTTGGGCCAATAGTCTATTTATGATGCTATTTGTCAATATTCGTGGATTACTGAAGCGGTCTTGAAGAGTTTTCCAGGCCGTTTCATAGTTGGTTTCGGTTAAGGATAAATATTGCATTAGCCTTGCGGCCTCACCTGTTATGTTTGTTTTCAAAAACCACATCTTTTGTATGGCCGGCATAGTTTTCTTGTGAATCATTTCATTAAACATATCGTAAAATGGTTGCCAACTCAGATAATCCCCATTGAATTTCGGTATCGTTACCTTTGGGAGAGGCAATGGGTTAAGTATAGCTGAAGTGCTTCCCAATTTTGATTCATTATTTATAGGCTGTTTGTGTTGATCTGCGTGAACAGCGAGTTTAACTAACTGTTCGTGGACTGAGTCTTCGAGGTTGTTGTAATCATCTTGATGTAAACCTTGGCTTGATGGAACTTCGATTTGTTGCCACACGTCGTCATATAAATTTTGAACTTGAGACCATAATTTTTTTATATTCTCTGATTTTAGTTCATAAAATTTTTTTGGCTCCTCTTCTGTTAGTGTTTCCAAACCTTGCAACAAACGTCTTAATGCTGTCATACGCGCAGTCCTGGTGTTCGTGTTTCTTCGGGATTGTACTGGTTGACTGAATCATTTACTGATGGTACAGGTTTGGTAGATGGTGTCGTGCAGTTTTTTAGTTGGCACTCAATATATTCAATTGTTGCACTATATTGTTCGCCAATAGATTTGTAAAGGTCCCTCGTGATATATGGATCCTCCTCTGACAAGGTGGCATCATTCCGAATTTTATTTTCGAATTTTTCGAAGGATTGCCATATGCTAATTAATTCATTTTGCCTTGTAAAATACCTCTGTTCTTCTTTCTAGCGGAGCTTTTCTTATGGTTGAAATGATTCTTTCAATCTCGCTTGCACTCGCCTTCTGTTGTTGCATAAGTTCTTGTACTGATGACATCTTGAGTAGTTTTTCGTGTTGCGTTTGATGAAGAGTGTTGAGTTTTCAATGTAAAACAGTAGCCCTGTGCTATTGTTTGTAGTTTCTTATGAGTTTTCAGTCGTAGCCCTGTGCTACTGTTTGCACTCTTTGGAAGTTGAGATTGTAGCCCTGTGCTACCGTTTTGTGGGTTCTGTTGTATTTTTGCTGTGCGAACTGATGATCAACACGTGGTTGCGTGTTTGTTTATTTTCTCAAAATTCTAAAGAATTCCTTACCACTGGTGGGGGGAATATCAGTGAATTTAAAAAAAATTAGGGGTCACCAATGTTTGTTTGTGGCTATAGTAATTTCACTCCAAGCACATAAACTTGGATTGATACTATTTTGTTTGCCGGGATGTTCTTCAAGCACTTGAACTTGAAAAACCGTTGATAAGATCAATCAATAAAACACTTTAAATGCCTTAAGAAGATTGATAAATTCTTTATTTTTATTCTTGCTTTTATACCAAATTAAAATAATAACAACAAAGAATAAAATGCTTAACTTAACTTAATAATAACAAGAATAAAATGCAACGAGTAATTTTATTATTGACATATTTTTAATTATTGGTTTTAAGTTAATAATAGCAAAGTTGATGTAATTTGATAAATGGCATAATTTTAATGCGGAAATAAAATGACCTACTTTTCATGTTAAAGCAAAATTGCCTTTTGGCAAAATTAGTAATTATTAAAATGTATGTTAACAAAATGAGTTACAGTGACAAACAAACTTATATTAATATTTAAAATTTATAATTTATGCAATAATATGTTGGCCTAAGTGTCAACAGGTAGTATTCATAAAAAGTAAATTGGACCACAAATGTGTTTTAGTACAAAATTTCAATAAAAATTATCTTAAAACTGATCTCAAATCCATTTAAAATTTTCTGAATTAGGGGAAAAGTGTTTATTAAATACATACTAGATCCTAAAATAATAGGGCTGTAAGTGTAAGAAAAAAATATATATACCAACATGGATCTCAGATGCAGACAAAAAGAGAAAGAACATTCAAAGGCAGAAGCTAGAAATTAAGACATGAGATATGATACAAAAGAAGCACAGGTGTTAAAAAAATAAATCACTTGTGAAAGGCGTGCCCAGCGATATGGTTGAAGTTGAAGCATCTTTGGACTTATCTTCAGACCACTCGCCTACAATTGTCACTATTTACTCACACACAATATGTGATTTAGCGACGACATCTGCACGTATTAACTGGCTGAAATACAGAAAATATCTGAGTGCTCATTGCTCGGAAAAAATGCCGCTGAGAACACCTTCAGACATAGACGATTCTCTCAGGTTGTTTGAAGCGCATGTTAAACAAGCTGCTTTTAATGCTACTTCAAATGAAATAAACCAACCAGTGAGATTTAACAATATTTTTTCTGTAGATATAGAAAGGCTATTGACTGAAAAACGGAGAGCTCGACGAGAATGACAGCGCTACAGATCGCCCCAGCTAAAATTAAGGCTTAAGGAGTGTACCAAGCAGCTTAGGAAAGTTTTGCAAACTCAAAAAACAGCTTCCCTTCAAAAATACCTTCAAGAGCTAGATGCAACACCACAAACAGATTATTCACTGTGGCGTGCAGCCAGAGGTTTAAAAAGGCCGGGGATATGCAAACCCCCATTACGAGCCCCAAATGGTGACTGGACAAAAACTGATGCTGAAAAAGGTGCACTTTTTGTTAAACACTTAGAAAAAGTTTTCACTCCGAATATTTCTGCTGATATTGTTGAACTGCCACCAGTCGTCTCTTTACCAGAAATACCGATGAGATTTAACATGACGGAGATTGAAAATACTATTACTAGTCTTAACACCAGAAAAGCCCCAGGTGTCGACAAAATAAGCAACAAAATGCTTCAAGAATTGCCTTACACTGCAAAAAGAATAATACTATTCATTTTTAACAGTATTCTACGCCTAGAACACTATCCTAAAGAATGGAAGGTTTCGCTAATTACTATGATACCAAAGCCCGGCAAGGATCATACAAAGGTTGAATCCTATCGGCCTATTAGTTTACTGTCTAACATTTCAAAACTATTTGAAAAGCTGTATATGAGCAAGCTGATGCCTATAGTGACTAGTAATGGATGTATTCCAGATCATCAATTCGGTTTTCGCAGACAATATAGCACTATTGAACAAACGCACAGACTTGTGAATGTTGTTAGAGACACTTTTGAAAAAAAGAAATATTTCTCCGCACTCTTCCTTGATGTTGCACAAGCCTTCGACAAAGTATGGCACGAAGGTCTAATACACAAATTAACACAAAATCTACCAGCAAACATCGTAAAGCTTTTAAAAAGCTACCTAATGGAACGAAAATTTGTAGTTAAGGAAGGCAATTTTTATATCCAAATTGCAAAATTGGCTCAAACAATGGCGTATTAAAGTTAACGAGCAGAAATGTGCACACGTCACTTTTACGTTGCGCAGGGAAACATGCCCGCCTATAAAAATTAACACCGAGACTATACCACAACACACTGTAGTCAAATATATCTAGGCGTTCATCTTGATCGTCGTTTAACATGGAAATGGCATATAGACGCAAAGTTAACACAAATGAAACTAAAAGCAGCCCAAATGAATTGGCTTATTGGAAGAAACTCTATACTAAGTCTTGACTGCAAGCTTCTCTTATACAACGCTATCCTGAAACCAATATGGTCCTATGGAATCCAGTTATGGGGCACTGCCTCAGCATCGAATGTCGAAAGAATTCAAAAGCGACAGAATAATATCCTACGTACAATAACAGCAGCCCCCTGGTATGTCAGAAACCATCGAATTCATAAAGACCTAGACGTTCCGTTGGTGAAGACAGTATTTTCAAAACACGCGAAAAAATATATAAAAAAGCTTGAGTTGCACCCAAATCCACTTGGGCGCAATATTCTTCATTATAGAGGCCACACCCGGCTGAAAAGAAGGGATACTCTTTTTCTCAGACGTTCACGAGAGATGTAAAACAACAAAAATTAACCGTTGAAATTAAAAATTTTGTTTAGCATTGGCTAAACTTATATGTAATAATTTTTTAGATTTAAGATTTGAAAAACTTATTGATAATAATTGATAATTGATAAGTTTTTGCAAATAGTTTTATTTGCAAAGAAGAAATGCGTATAAACGGGGTATATCATTACAGATACTGAGTTAATCCTACAAGTTGAATAAGGAATAAATATATATATATTTGTATATATAATCGGAGATATTATTTAATGTCTTATTGACAAAAAAATATAATCGAAAAATAGTGTATAATCCCACTTTTATACTATAATTTCAGATGGTAAAAACTCTGAAAATAAAAGTCGATAGTTTAAAAATATCGAAAATATAGATAGGTATAAATATCGGTATCGATAATATTTAAAAACAGTTTTGAACCGTTCCTTTAGTTTAATTCTATTTATTTGTATGCATGTTGCAAAGAGCAACAAATTTTTAAACGGGATTAATTCTAGATGTTTAAAAAATGTTTTATTTAACCTTTCTCTTGTGCACTCTGGAGACGATAAAAAACACATCAACGTTCTAAGTGTGTGCGTGCAGTCGTTATTTTTCGCGTACACGTATACGTTGTCGGTTCTGAGTGATGAAAACCATAATCTTGTGATATATTATTTTAATAGTCTCCAATTGTGATTGAGAAAGAAAATGTCAGTTGTTTTGTATCGAAGTGTAATGAGTAAAAAAGATGGCAGCACACGCATACTTGTTAATTTTATGCTCTATTATTTATTTTTGTGTATAAACAGTGTCAAACGCATGTATTTTTTTTTTTTTTTGTTTTTTGACAAAATTGCACAAGACGCCGCGAAGTCACAACAAAAATGATGATTGATGATTTTATTTGTACGTCTCCCTTTAAGCGACAAAAACACGATACTCACACATTTGCACTGATTGACGAGTTTCTTTGATCGTACCCAGGGCACTTTAAAAGTAGTAAATCAAAACTTAGTGCCGAGCGGGCGACGCCGCGGTTGCAGGTAGTAATTTAAATAAAGTAATAACAACAAATTGCCTGAATAGTTATAATTAGGTAAAATTTTCTTACATAAGTACAAACATTCAATCGATAGTAAAATCGGAAATATCAATAGCAGAAAAAATAGCACTAAGTCGAATATAATTTTTTTTTTAATTATTTCTATTTATTGATACATTTTCCATAACATATGCTAATTGCTTTCTAGTTTTGGCCCGAGTTTATTCAAATGTGTTAGATATTCAATTTTATGCGCTTCCGAGACTTTTACTGCATAATAAGTTTTTCTTACTTTTCGATTTTCTATCGCCTTATATATTTTTTAAGCAGCCGGCTCCAAAATAAGTTTAAGCCGCCTCTTAGTTAATTTTTTTTTAAGCCGACACCAACTTTCTCTCTGCTTGGGTCTCTATAATTGTCAAACAACAAAAATAAATTACGTTGTACATTGGGATAAATGTATAAAAGTTGAAAATGTATGCATTAAATCTGTAAATACATATACATATGTATGTATGTATGTACATACGCATGTATACATAAATCAATTATTCAAATGTTTTTTTTTATTTTTGAACTCTATACATATGTATGTATGTATCTACATACTTACATACTTATCGTTTGCAATATCGACATTTATGTTCTAAAAATTAATAATAATTCTTTTTGATTTATGCTTGTGCGCATGCCTTTTGCTCCTTTTCCATTTTCGCTGAAAAATTTTAAGTGAAAAAAAAAACGCGTCATATGAAAAGGTTTTGACATTTGTTTTCGCAGTTACATAAAACGAGAATCAGATTTGCTGTGAAACTGAGAAAAAAATTGTTTCATTCCATTTGTTTCTCTCATTGTGAAAATATTTTAATTTGTTTTAATTTCTTCACAGAACGGGAATCAGAAACAAAATGTAAACGAGAAATATGTTTACATTGCACGTTATCGCAGAACCAGAATCTACCCCCTGTTCTCTTAAATATATGGCGGTGGTTTACTCGACCTTGTTGTTGTTGTGTCTTCATCGCCTTGTTCAGTTAAAATCGCAAAACGATTTTCGGAATTTTTAATATTTTTTCCATCTCTTGGAACTTTTGCCGTTGGCGCTATTTGAGCAGATTTGGGACTTCTTCCCCTTTTCAGCACGGTAATGTATCTATCCATACCTGTTTCAATTTTATTATCAGTATTTTCACTTTCTATAATTTTATTAATTTTGTGCATGTTGGTCACCTGGGTATTCATTGTTTGTTTGTTTGATTGTACAGCTAAGCTGACAAGTTTGCTAATAGGTGCAATTGTTGTTGCTTCTCGATCAATATTTAGGTTTGGAGAGCAAGATCGCGCACGAGTATTTGTGTGTTGTGTAGTATTCAGGTTTTCATTTTTGTCGTCATGAACCAAAGTTAAATAAACACTTTTACTGCTTGTAGGTTTATTATTGTTGTTGTTGGTAGAAGATGAACTCATTTAGAGTTCTCTTTTTTTGTGTTCACTATATGAGTTTGTATTGCAAATATATATGTATGTATATTATACGCAAGCAAAAAAATAAAATAAAACCAGTTTAATCAATGTTTTGTTTTAATTTTTTGTGATTCTAACTTTAAAAAATTTTTAGTATTCAGTTGCGACGATTATAAAAACGCGGTTGTACACTGCGAGAGTTAAAACTGAATGAGAAATAGTGGTAATATAAAAAAATAAAGTGAATTTTACACCAAAAATCGTTTAACTTTTTCATTTGTTTTAATATCAGTCGTATTAAAACAGATGGATAAAAGTTAAATACTTTAAAGCTGAAATGCTAAATGTCGGTTGCTAAAAACAATTATTCAAAAATAAAAAAAATCTTTGTATTTCAGAATTAATTTAAACCTTTTTATTAGAGATGTGAAAATGTCGTGAATTTTTCGTGTCACGCGTGACTCACGCGTGAATCACGTGATTCATGATTACAAAACGCGTGTGTGCGTGATCGTGATTCAAAAATATAATACCGTGCGTGATCGTGCGTGATTTTTTACATTAAGTTTATCCTTTGTATTGTAACTTTTCGACCTTTTCCTCAATTTTTTTTTATTTAATTGATGATCTTGAAGTAAATAAAGAAATTAATTACAAAATAAAATTTTTTAGCTAAATCTTTTATTGCAAAATTTGTATTTCAACGTGAGCGTGCGTGCAAAATTATTCCCGTTGTGCGTGAAAGTACGTGATTAAACATATTGCGTTCATGAGCGTGTGTTATCGTGAAAGTTTTGAATCATGCCGTGCGTGAGCGTGCGTGAAAAATATTTATGTTACGTGATCGTGAGCGTAATTTTACACATGCGCACATCTCTACTTTTTATTGAAAAAATTTTCCAACAATTCCTCACGAAACTTTACAAAGAACGAGCGAAATATCGAATTTGTACAAAATAAACATTGCAAATTGTTAATTTTTACAAGTTCGCATTATTTGCATAAGAAAATCAATAAATAATAGAAATCAAAGAAAATTCATCAATATTTAAACCCATTTATTTAATAATGACAAAAACATAATTTCAACATAAAAATAAAAAAATAAACTCAAAACTAATTAATTAGGATAAAATATTATATTAATATTTCAATTTATCAAACATTTTTAAGCTATTGCACAGCTTCTATCGCGGGCTTTGAGGCGACCGAATCAAGAAATTTTGAAAAGTTTGTTTCTTAAGTCTTTTGTTTTTGAAACGAAAAAACCTGGAACTAAGTTTGTTTCTTAAGTCTTTTGTTTTTTGAAGTGAAAACTACGTTTTTGTATAGTCTATGTATGATGAATATACAGTGTTGCCGCTTTGGAAATTTTTTAGATTTCCAGTGTTGCCACTTTTCCCGAAACATTTTCAGGTATTTTGAGGGAATTTTTGACCAAATTTTTTGAAATTCCCGTCCAGTGTTGCCACCTTTTCCCGGGAAATTTTATATAGAAGAAAGTCGTGTTAGTTACACTATTTATAACTCAAGAACGGCTGAACAGATTTGGCTGAAAATTAAAAACAGTATTAAATTATGGTTTGTTTATTAATTCTCTCTACACGAACAAACTTGTTGGAGATACAAGTTTGCGCTATAGCAATTTCCTTAAGTTTGTCTTAGCGAAACTTATGCACGAATTTACTTTAAGTTGAATAAATTTCTTGTAGGGTAAGCTATCCTTTGCACGATTTGAGCAATCCATGCTTGAGGATAGTTTCCTCATTGCAGCTAACTTATCTCAAAAGATTAGTTGGTACCAAGGATATTTTCGTGTAAACAAAATGAGTTTTTGATTTTATTCAAACGAATCTAAGTGTACAGGTTGACCGCTATGTTGGAGTTGTTCGCAGTAATGATAATTGAAGAATGTAAAATAAAGTTATGTAATTTTAAAATTACAGTTCGGGTTTGGAAGAACCGACCTTAACATTTTGAAATTTTCATTAAGTTACCAGTGTAACCAACTTTACATCTTTCGAGTATAATTTAAATGAAATTCAGGTAGAAAATGTTTAATAAATACTTGTAACTTAAATATAACATGAAAGTATATGTAAGTGTAAGGAATTTTTATAATAATAATTTTAATAAATTATAGTATAATTCATTAGTGCGAAATTCATAATAAAAAAAATTATATTGGGACAGATCCTTACAATTTACAGACCATTGTAGTTTATGCAAATGTAGATCCCAATCTGTAGTAGTTGTTCGTAGGTAATTTCATTTGATTTGGTTTGCTCGCTCGACTTGACCATTTGCCCTTGGAGTCCTTACTGCCTTTTTCACATGTTGAATAAAATTTTTTGGACAATAATTTTCAAACGAATTTGCGGTAAAGGCAGTGCCGCGGTCAGATATTATTCTCTTAGGCAAACCAAAATAGCTAGTAAGTTCATTATAAACATTTAGTACAGGTGAGGTTTTAGTGTTTCTCAACAGCTTTTACGACGAGGAATTTTGTAAATCCATCTGACATAGCGATAATGTGTGTGTTACCTCTTTGATTCCACAGAAAGGTAGCGGCTCTAATGCATTAAAATGGAGAGCACCCTCCGATTTTCCTCCTACCGACTTGTTGTAACAGCACACCATGCATGTCGCGATATATTCCTTAACGTACTTACGCATTCGGTCAAACCAAAAACCAGAGTTTGGCAATCCGCTACCTAGTGGAATAAGGAACCACAAACTTTGGCTCAGTATCGGTTTTTCTATAAAGGCGATAATTTTGTTGAACATAATCGGACTTTGTTGCTTATCTTGTTCAAAATTCAATGAGCCATTAAAAACTCGTATCAGGGTGCGTAATTTTTCATCTCATAGCTGCGTAGTGTGTAACCAACCAATCGTCGCCGTTTACTTCAAAACTCATAACAAATCCAGCCAGCACTGGTTCGCTAGGTGGCTGGTCCGGACATCAGCTAAGGACATCTACATGAGCCATGCGGGAACTAGCCCGATGAAAAAACTCACAGTCATATTCTAAAATCTTCATTCAGTTTCAACTCTCGCATTTTTATAATCCTCGCAACTGAATATTAAAAATTATTGAAAGTTAAAATCACAACAAAAAAAAAAAACAAAAACAAAACATTGATTAAACAGTTATTATACTGGTTTTATTTTATTTTTTTGCTTGCGTGTAAATACATAAATATTAGCATACACAAACTCATATAGTAAACACAAAAAAAAGGGAGCTCTAAATGAGTTCATCTTCTGACAACAACAACAATAAACCTACAAGCAGTAGGAATTTGTATTTAACCTTGGTAGCTGATGAGGACAACGAAAAAATAATTTAAACACAAACTTAAACTTTACACAAAACACAACTACTCGTGCGCGACAATGCTCTCCGTAAATAGTGATCAAGAAGCACCAACAATTGCACCCATAAGCAAACTCTTCAGCTTAGCTGTACAAACAAGCAAACAAACAATGGATGCAGTGAGTGAAAATATTGATAATAAAATCCAAACTGGTATGGACAGGTACATGACCGTGCTAAAAAGGGGAAGAAGTCCCAAATCAGCTCAAATAGCGTCAACGGAGAAAATGCCCAAAGATGGGAAAAATAATATTAAACATTCTGGAAATCGTTTCGCGATTTTGAATTAAAGAGTCGATGAAGTAACAAATACAACAAGTCCCAGTAAACCTCCGCTGATATATTTAAGAGAACAGAACTCCAACTTTCTGGTAAAAAGCCTTATCTCATTAATTGGAGAAAATGAGTTCTATGTTACTCCAATTAATCGCGGCAAAACCAACCAAGTAAGTGAAATAACTGATAACAAAATTTAAACAGGTGTTAAAAAGGGGAAGAAGTCCCAAAGCTGCTCAAATTGCGTCAACGGTAAAAGTTCTCAAAGATGCAACAAATATTAAAATTTCCGAAAATCGTTTCGCGATTTTAACTGAACAAGGTGATGAAGACACAACTACTACAAGTTCGAGTAAACTACCACCGATATACTTAAGAGAACAGAACTCCAACTTTCTGGTAAAAAGCCTTATCTCGTTAGCTGGAGAAAATTAGTTCTACGTAACTCCAATCAAACGTGGGGGAACATCAACAAGACAAAAATTCAGGTAACTCATGAAAATAATTACCGAAAAATAGTTTCAAATCTTGAATCTAAAAATAAATAATGTTATACATATCAACTGATGAGTGCTAAAGGCCTTGAAAACATTGGCTTCAAAGTCAAAAATGTTTTAAACATTAAAAATAGAGAAAAAAAATCCCCCAACCAATATTTAGAGTCGAGTTACAGCCAGGCGACTTTAAAATAAAAAAAAAATGAAGCGCATCCAATATATGAATTAAAGTATTTGTTGCACCGGATAGTTACCGTTGAGCAGCCACATAAAAAAACTGGACCTATGCAATGCATGAACTGCTAAGAATTTGGCCATACCAAAACTTATTGCATGTTTCCTACAGTCTGCGTTGTATTTAGTGAGTTACACAGTACCGCTAACTGTAACAAAATAAAAGGTTATCCCAAGGCGAAAAAATGTGGCAATTGTGGCGGAAATCACACTGCCAACTATAGAGTTTGCCCCCTTTACCAGTTTTTTTTGAATTCATCCAACAAAAAAACTAATGCTACTCCCGCTCAGCTTAAAACCCCTTTTATCAACCCACAGTTACCTCAACCGTCTACCAACCAGAATCAATATTCAAACGTTTTCAAGTATAACACGACTACTGCTCAACAAAAAACTAATAGTCAATTTTCATACGCTAATATTTTAAAAAGTAACCAGACTACGGCGCAAAAAACTGTTCCAGCAAATGAAGAATAAGGGCCTAATTTTAGTCGTATTGAAGCCTCGATAGAGAGCCTAATACAAACAGTAAATAGTTTTTCTCTTAACATGTCCTGTAAGATGCAGGAAATGTTGAAAATGCAGTCTACCTTGCTACAGGCTGTATTGAACAAACCATGAACTTAAGAATCTGTTTTTGGAACGCAAACGGCATCTGCCTACATCAAAATTAAATAGAATACTTTCTTCTGGATAAACAAATCGATGTTATGCTTATCTCAGAAACTCATTTGACGTGTCGAAGCTATTTTAGAATTAGTGGATATAATTTCTACGACACCAAGAATCCTCCAGGTAGAGCTTGTGGAGGCTCTGGAATGCTAATAAAAACTCGAATAAAACATTACCTGCTAAGTGACCTTCGTGAAGAATATCTTCAAGCAACAAATATCTGTATTGAAAATTTTTATCAAAAGCTTGTGATATCATCTGTTTATTCAGGTTTTCAATTTCAGAGAGTCAATATACCGCATTTTATACAACACTGGGGTCCCGTTTTCTAGCAGCTGGCGACTAAAATGCTAAACACATTTTTTGGGGTTCAGTCCTAAGGGTCGTGTTTTGTTTGACACAATCTCAAAAATGGGTTTGAATGTAGTTTCAAGTGACCAGCCAACATATTGG
The DNA here is from genome assembly GCA_947311025.1 of Lypha dubia. Taxonomy (NCBI): domain Eukaryota; kingdom Metazoa; phylum Arthropoda; class Insecta; order Diptera; family Tachinidae; genus Lypha; species Lypha dubia. The sequence continues at coordinate 98,749,466 of OX371260.1, read as the reverse complement.
CCAACCGATCGACAAAAAATTCATGATGTTATCGACTTTGGAATTATGAAGCATCTTTGGATTTATCTTCAGATCACTCTCCTACTATTATCACTATATACTCACACACAACTGTATCACAAACATGTGATTTACCTTTGACACCTGCACGTATTAACTGGCTGAAATACAAAAAATATTTTATCGCTCATTGCACCGAAAATATGCCGTTGAGAACACCTTCTGACATAGATAATTCTATTAGGTAGTTTGAAGCAGATGTTAACTAAGCTGCTCTTAATGCTTCTTCAAATCAACCAAATCAACAAGTGAGGTTAAACAATATTTCTTGTGTGGATATAGAAAGGCTATTGACTGAAAAACGGAGAGCTCGAAGAAAATGGCAACGTTACAGATCACCTCAGATAAAAATAAGACTTAACCCGCCAATGGTGACCTATTAGTCTGTGAGACCGGGTGTGGTTAAAAATTCATATAACTTTATTCTCTGTTATTCTTTTTTGTTCCGATTTCAGAACAAATAAGTTCACGACGAAACTGCTTAGTGAGCACAATTTCTGTACTATTTTTACTAACCTGCTTTGTGAGACCGTATATGGAAGTAAAATAATCAAGGATTTTGCATATAAATGATGTACCTGGGACATCGGGTCCTTCCAGAACTGGTCGGTGATATGAGTGTTGCTGGAAAAAAAAACAGAAAACCCAAGTACTGTACCAAAAATGCAAACAATATTTGTGTCTTCAACACGTAGTGCCATATTGCAGCAGTTTACCGGAAGAAATTTAGTTTTTGAGATGTATATATATTTGTTATTTTTTATGGAAGGATACCAATTTTTGTTCATTTTATAAAAGTTCCAAATGCCGAAAGACTAATTAACGTTATTTTCCTTAATGAATATGTATTTTTTTTATATTTTTCTTAATTTTTAAAACTGTATTGCTAAAACATTGTTATTTTTAATGCTCCATTTAAAAAACATTTTGTGAATTTTAATATTGAAATAAAAGACCTTAAATTGATTGAATATCTTTGTTTTATCGTCAAAGTGCACAAATAAAAAAAAAATTACTATGAGTAATACATTTCGAAAAATCTTCAGTTGAAAACCCGGTTGTTGAGACCGGCGTCACCATTAATCAAAGTCAAATTTGCGTCACCATTGGCGGGTTGAGGAATGTACCAAACAGCTCAGGAAAGTTTTACAAACACAAAAAACAGCTTCGCTGCAAAAATTTCTTCAAGAACTCGATGCAAGGCCACAAACAGATTATTCGCTACGGCGTACAGCCAGAGCACTTTAAAGGCCGGTGATTTGCAAACCTCCATTACAAGCTTCAAATGGTGACTGGGCAAGAACTAATGCTGAAAAAGGTGCTCTCTTTGTCAAACACTTAGAAAAAGCATTTACTCCGAACTACGAATATTTCTGCTGACATTGTTGAACTGCCACCAGTCATCTCATTGTCTTTACCGTCAAAAAGTATATGTTGGTACGACAAAAACAAATTAAAAACGCGACTATCAGCACACAAGTCAAACATGAAAACAACTGACAAATGTTTAATGCCAAAAACATCTTTTTCAGCCCACTGTGCTGCAACTGGTCATAAACCAGATTTAAATAAAGTGAAAATACTTGAAAGAGAAAAAAGCTACACAAAGAGATACATGCAAGAGATGCTACATATAATAAATATCCCAACAGAGAAAAGAATTAATTATAAGACGGACACAGGCAATTGCGCACACATATATAAACATACGATAAACAAACACAGAACTGAACAAAAGAAAACATATGTAAACAGTAGTAGAAAAACATTAAAAGTGTAAACAACGACAAATTAAAATGTAATTATACATTCACCCCTATCGTGAATAAGAAGTGAAATATTTGTTCACGTGAAATTTTAATTCCACTCGAAGGGAAAAATGGTATCGTGAATCTTCCCTGAAAAATTATTCCCGCTATCAGTTCTTAGTGAATATAAAAAAGGTAAGAAGATTAAAAAAATAAAACATCATAGAACTTTTTGTTCAAAAATATACACGGACATATTTATTTTAAAGAAAACATCAAAAATCAAACTTAAATATTCAGTGATGGAGCTTTAGTTTGGTTGCTCCGTTTGTTTATTGCATTATAACTTTTATGTGGAAAAATAATTCGGCTACTTTTTGGAAAGCCAACAAAACGAAAAAATGCCAACAAATTAAAGCTTCACGAATCTGCTGGCAATCGGCCTGTAGAAGTAAAAAAAAATATAATTGCGGAAAGTAAGAGAAGTTTAATAACTGAGATTGAACAAAAATTTAAGGATTTAAAAAATGAAATTATAAACGATGTGAAAAGAGAAGTAACAGAGTTACATGATAGGGTAAATAAATTAGAGACGGCTAATGCGGAAATTGACAAACTAAAATCTGATTTTGAGAGTTTAAGAATTAAATGCTTAAATCAAGAAAATGTACGTATCACTGGGATACCATTTTATAATAATAAAAATTTAAGTGAAATTTTTGACAATTTTTGCAATACCCTTTACATTACTCCTCTATCCTTTAAATCTATTTTCCGCGTAAAAAATTATAAAAACCGCCGTAACGTTGACAATCCACCCATTGTAATCAAATTTAACACTCCGTATGAAAAAAACTATTTCCTAAATAGTGTTGCAGCCCATCGTCGCAAATTTAAATCGCCGTTACGTTTATCTCATGCAGGGTTTCAAAGTGATATGCCTTTTTATATTAATAAAAATCTTACACCACACAACTATGGAATTTTTAAAACACAGCTTGGACTAAAGAAGGATATGCTTTTGAAGTCAGTATACACTCTACGGAGCCTTGTCTACATTAAGCCAGGTGAAAATGATGATCCATTAACATTATTTTTCCAGAGCAACTAAAAGAGTTTTTTCGCTCAGCTGAATAACTTTTATTTCAATTTTGTTCTTTCAACTTTTTGTTTGCTTTTATCCTTGTTTAATACTTTTTCAATTGTTCTTACACTTTTTAATTACTGTATGACCTTAAGTCTTTTAAAATGGATTATATTTGTTCACTTTTTTCATGTTATGATAATAATAATCTTATATTTAGTACTTTTTATAAATTTTGTTTCTATTAGCATTGCACACTTTCATGACTTTTAACAGTGATGGACGTGGAAGACCCAATGACTTAACAATGAACATGGTCAGGATCTTGGCCAAGTGTAAAAAAGGTTTTAAAATAGTTCATATAAACGCCCAAAGCCGAAATAATAAACTTGATGAATTTAAATTAGTCTTCGAAAACCTCTTGATATGTTTGATTTTCAAGGTTTGTTACTCCGAATAGATTTTTAAGCAAATCGAATACCTCGCTTCTGCACCATGATAAGAAAAATGATTTTTGCTTATCCACTGTCGCTACTGAATAGGCCACAAAATGTTGTTGCAATTGTTGCAAATATGAATCCCACTGTTGCTGTTCTTTGTTGAACTTTTGCAACGCTGGTACCATCAATTGTTTGGTGGAAGATTGCGATCCGGAAGGAACATCAGGTTTTTTTCCAGAATCGATTGCATCCACTGTTGTTGCTGTGTCAACAGGGTTGTTGTAAATTCCTGTTGTTGCTGTAACAGCGCTTCTATGCTTCTTAAGTTGCTTGTTGCCATTTTTCTTATTAAAATAAAAATTTTAGGTATGTTTGTGTCTTATAATTTTAGTACGTACGTACACACATACATACATACATGTACTACGTACGTTTTTTTATATTTATTTTTCAAGAGGCACACACGAATTGAAATTAAATACCCGCGCAACTTATTTAATTTCTTTATTTTTTTTACTTGTTTTTCCTCGTCGTCAAATGTAAAGTTTCGTTAATTTTAGAAATGAGTACCGAACGTTTTTAAGGCATAGAATACATAGAAGTGACTCGAGACGGAAGATTTTGCATACTAGTTTGTATACACTCATACAGTCTCTAGTTTTCGTTTTTTTCTTTGTGCTTTATTTCTATCCAAATTAAAATTATAAATCGCAAAACTAATTAAATATCCATATATTTCTCTAATTCACATTAAAAATATTATTAATTAATTAATTTAAGTTGGTTTTCACTGATCGTTTGTATTTTATCACTATAATATCTGCAAAATATCAGAATTTATCAAGTATGTATGTATGCATGTGTGTATGTAAGTTAAAAACCACCACCATTTGGCAAATTTCCAGCATATATGTACGTATGTATATTTTGCTTTTCGTTTTGTTTATCTTCATAACAAACACACTAATGTTGTCTCTTTTTCACGGTGTCTCGTTATGACAAATAAAATATGATCCAAGTCCAATTTTTTTTGTTTTCTTCATATCTGGTTACCTGTGTTTAAGGCTATAGTAAAACTGAATATTCTTTTTATTTCATTATCATGTTCTATTTACAAGGTTGCAATTCATTGTACTATAAGTAAGTGTTGAATTTTTTAGGATTAAGTATTATAATATTGTTTAGTTAAGTAGTAAATATATTACATATCCCTAACAGTTTTATATACCACACATAATAATCTTGCTTCTGAATATGCTGATATAGTTATCACTGGTGATTTTAATTCAAATATTTTGGCCGAGATGAGTATTGCTGATGACATGTTATCGTTTGGTCTTTATCCAGTTAACATGACATGCCCTACGCACCATACATCCACAACAAGCACGCTTATTGACCTTTTCTTCGTTTCTAACACTGCTAGCATCATTTCGTATGATCAGATATCGGCTCCTTGTTTTTCTAAACATGCCCTGATCTTTTAACGTACAGCTTTCAAGTCCAACAAATAGAAAAATTTTTCAGTTATCGTGATTTCAAACAAATAGATTTCAATCAAATCTGTGAATACTCATCATTTATTCCGTGGAGTAACATTTATTCTCTGTCCTCCGTTGATGAGCAATCTTTATTTTTAGGGACTTAGCATACGCCAGATGGAAAAGATATAAAACGTCGGAGTTTAAATTACAATACGGCGTTGCCAGGAAAAATGTTAATTATCAAATAAAACATGACAAAACCGAATATTATTCTAATCGGTGCAGTAATGCTATCAATTCCCAACAAACTTGGAATGCTATTCGTGAAATAAGAATAGGCAATGCAAATGACAATGTTAGCTGCCTTGTTGATGCAAATACGCTTAACACAACGTTTATTAACATCCCCGTAATTCAAGCAAATCCCAATTACTTAAATTTTTCCTCAGGTACGGTAAATGCCAATGCTGATGCAACAGGTGATCATTTCAATCAAAGTGCTCTTTATTAAAGTCGAACGCAGTGGGAAGTGATAACACCCTAAGTTTATAAGAATACTTTTGCCCTTAATTCTCACGTATGTTACGCATCTGTTTAACTCTATTATAATGTCTGGTATGTATCCGATTAATTGGAAACATGCAAAAATTATTCCATTACCTAAATCGAATGGAGAATATAGACCCATTGCTATTTTGTGTTTTCTATCAAAAGTTTTAGAAAAGCTATTATACAAAAAATTATCACATATGTAAATGCTCATAGTCTACTTTCCATTTACCAATCAGGTTTTGGCCATAGTCATAGCTGCGTTAAGGCTCTTGTGGAAGTCACTGAAAATATACGGCAGGGATTGGAGAATGGGTATATTAACTTTTTATTGCTTCTAGATCATTCTAAAGCGTTCGATACGGTAGATCCTGGTATACTCATTAAAAAGCTACAATTTTTTTTCTAAATTCTCGAACATGTCAACGAAACTTATATCATCACATGTTTCAAATCGCACTCGATCGGTATTAGTAAAAGATGTCTGGTCAGATAACTTGTCCCTAAATAGGGTGTGCCTCAGGGTTCTATCTTAGGACCACTTTTATTTTCGCTATATGCAAATGATTTGCCAATACAACTATCTAAATGCAAAATTCATTTATATGCAGACGACGTACAACTTACATTAAGTATCCCAGTTCAAAATATTTCTACAGGTATATCCCATCTAAACGCGGACTTAAACAAAACTTACCTCTGGGCTAGTGCATACGCACTCTGCCTAAATCCGCGCAAATCTAAATGCATTGTAATATGTAAAAAACGCTACCGACGACATAGTTCTTATTGGCGAAAAAATTGAAATTGTTAACACAGCGAAAAATCTTGGTATAGTATTCAACAGCAACTTGACATGGTATGATCACATAAATTCTCTGGTTGGTCAAACTTACATAAAGTTAAGAGCTCTCTGGTCCACGCAATATTTCACTCCTTTAAGAATAAGGATTTTGATTGCCAAGACGTACCTGATTCTTTCCCTACTATATGGGTGTGAATTATTTGTAAACTGAGTCAGTTAGTAAAAGAAAACTAAATTTCTTATATAACAACATCGTAAGATACGTGTATAGATTGAGAGGATTTGACCATGTGTCCTCCGTTTCAAATAATCTTTATGGATTCTCTCTTGAAAGCTTATTCAAAATTCGCACTCTTATATTTTTACATAAAATCATATACACTCAAACACCGAAATATATATCGACATCAATGCCAAGTTTCTGAATGGCAGTTTTATGTACATGCTGCTCGTCTTTGGAACAATCTTCCACAAAATCAACAATTTAATAGCAATGCTAATAGTTTCAAAACATTTCTATTTCAATTCTTTACATAATGTGTTTTTGTTTATAAACATTATGATGCTTATTTATATTAAGTTATTTTATTTATTAACCATAAAATTTTTTGTTACGTTATGTGTTCCTGTACTGTAAATATAAGACTCAATCTTGTTGTACAGGAAATGAAATTAAAAATAAATAAAATGCATAGATTGGATAATATTACGATCATTGACTTTTTCCTAAACCATCTGGCAACGTTGTCCTAAGTATTAATACGATTGACGAATGCTGTGAGTAAACGCTTATTGTCCTGGAGACGATCAAAAAAACACATCAACGTTCTAAGTGTGTGCGTGCAGTTGTGCTTTTTTGGGTACACGTATACGCTGTAGCCTTGATTGATGAAAATCAAAATATTTTGATATTTTATTTTGACTTATAATTTTTTGATAGTTTCCAATTGTGATTGACGATAACATCGAAGTAGAAAGGTTGCAGTAAAGGGACACTTATTAATTTTATGCTTTGGTAGTTTTGTGTATAAAAAGTGTCAAACGCATGAGTGTTTTTGGTTTTTTTTACAGGCATTTTCTAATTTTGTTATTATTATCTTTATCCTGTCACCTACTGTACTTATTAAACAATAGTTTGTAAAGGCCTATTTAGCCGACGGTTGAAATCGTAGATGTAAGCTAAATGTTGATGTAATGTAAGAGCCAACGTTTTTGTAGTTATAGAATGCTTAAAAACGTGTCACGTGACACATGAATGTGCAGACATGCATATGGATGTACATACATACATAAAAAGAACAAAAATTCTTATTAAACATATTAAATCATATTTTTCTGTTCTTCTTCGAAATCTTGTGCCCCGGAGAATTCTTATTGTTCATTTTCCTTCACCAGTAGTATTAATTTCTTGTCGTCCATTGCAACTTTTTATCACTTTGAAAATTATAAATAAAATACGAAACAGCTGTTCCAAACGTTGATGGAAGTTCCAAATGTTTACAATATTTGTGATTGTTCGCAAATCTATACATATATATAATTCTACTGTACGTGCGTTGTAACTGAACTCCTCCTAAACGGCTGGACCGATTTGCATAATTTTTTTCTATGCGTTTGGGTGGCGCCCCGGGTGGTTTAGATTTACAATTCGGTCCAATTGGGCAAAGGGGCGTGGTACCTCCCATACAAACCACATATTAAAAATCTATTATTTCTGCTCCTGATAACGGTATTTGAACAAAATTTGGCACGTCGGTTTGCTGTGCATTTTTTAAGTGCTGCTGCAAATATGGGCGGGATTGGACAAAGGGGCGTGGTACCTCTCATACAAACCACAAATTAAAAATCTATTATTTCTGCTCCTGATAACGGCATTTGAACAAAATTTGGTATGTCGGTTTGGTGTGCATTTCTTAAGTGCTGCTGCAAATATGGGCGGGATTGGACAAAGGGGCGTGGTACCTCTCATACAAACCACAAATTAAAACTCTATTATTTCTGCTCCTGATAACGGTATTTGAACAAAATTTGGTAAGTCGGTTTGGTATGCATTTTTTTAGTGCTGCTGCAAATATGGGCGGGATTGGACAAAGGGGCGTGGTACCGCCCATATAACCCAAAAATTTAAATCGCCATATTTTGGGCATTTTTTGACCTACGTCGCTGATATTTGGTACATATGGTATTGGCATAATTTGGAATACGTACCAGGAGAAAAGTGGGTGGGACCACGCCCCTTCTTTAGGAAAACCAAACCCTTGGACCGATCTTCCTGAAATTTTCACAGCACTCTAGAAGGAATAATAGGCTATATGAAGTTTTGATTGGACAAAGAAGCGTGGCACCGCCCATATAACCCAAAAATTTAAATCACAATTTTTTGGGCATTTTTTGACCTACGTCGATGATATTTGGTACATATGGTATTGGCATAATTTGGAATACGTACCAGGAGAAAAGTGGGTGGGACCACCCCACTTTTTAGGAAAATTAAAAATCGTAATATAGTCTTAACTACTGGACCGATCGTCATTAAATTTTCACAATAGGATATATAAATACTTTTATTTTTATTTTATAACGAGGGGGGGTAGTGTACATATGTATGTACATAAATTGATATGCTTACTTTGTAATTTCATATACATATATTGTGCTTATGTACATACATATGTGCATACATACATACATTCAAGTATACAAAAAAAATCTTTTAAATAATAAGTAACACTAATAATCAAAACTATGATGTACATACTTACATACATAGATGTGAATGTTAAACTATAATTTAAACAATTATCAAATTCATTACAATAAAATATATAAGCACAAACGATCGGTGCAGTCTCTTGCTAGATATTAAAAAAAAATTATTTAGAAAACTTTCTTTACTCAATAAAGCATGCATGTGTACATATTTAACAACTAAAACTAGTCAAAACAAAAAAAAGTACCAACAAAGGACTTCTGTTCCTCATTGCAATTCAAAATACAACCATCCCATCACTGTCTACAATTGTCACGTAACGTCGTAATGAAATTCTATTTTCTGCAGGTTGGTACGTTACGGCAACATTTCATTTCAGTCAAGTAAGTATTTTCATAGCTTTTGCATATAACAGAAGCAATCAGCTGACACATCAGAATTTACATTTCTAGAGTAACGTTCGGCTAAAGCAGCCTTAATTGTAGTGATGGATAGATGTACGGACGAACATGTTTATAAACGGCCGCGGCGAAGTCAAAATACAAATGATGATTGCCGATTTTATTTGTGCGTCTCCCTTTAAACGACAAAAACACGACACTCACACATATGTACTAATTGACGTCTCTAGGGCACTTATGAACTCTGACAACTACATATAACTCTTGCTGATAATGTTCGTGTGTGTATTCAAGCTCTTACACAAACTAAAGGGCTGCAACGAGCAACAGCCATACCTAAACAAGAGCGGCAAGCGTTTTTTAGCTGTCAAAAGTTCTCATGCCCATACAATTTGTATGGAGCATCCCGAAATAACGCGGCGGCAACATTTTGCAATTGGAAAATCCGATTTTGACAGCGCGTTTAATAGTGAAATTACATAGCTGCAAAAGACAAGCACTCAACAAAAACCTAATAGTCAATCTTCATACGCTAATATTTTAAAGAGTAACCAAATTCCGGCGCAAAAAACTGTACCAGTAAATGAAGAATTAGGGCATAATTTTAGTCGTATTGAAGCCTCGACAGAGATCCTAATACAAACAGTAAATACATTTACTCTCAACATGTCCTGTATGATGCAGGAAATGTTGAAAATGCAGTCTACCTTGTTGCAGGCTGTATTGAAAAAACCATGAACTTAAGAACGCAAACTGCATCTGATAACATAAAAATGAAATTGAATATTTTCTTCTGGATAAACAAATCGATGTTATACTTATCTCAAAAACTCACTTGACGTCCCGAAGCTATTTTCGAATTAGTGGATATAATTTCTACGACACCAAGGATCCTCAAGGTAAAGCTTGTGGTGGTTCGGTAATTCTAATAAAGACGCGAATAAAACACTTCCTGTTGAATGATTTTTGTGAAGATTATCTTCAAGCAACGAACATCTGCATCGAAAGTTACTATCAAAAACTTGTAATATGATCTGTCTATTCGCCCCCCAGATTTTCAATTACCGAGAGTCAATATACGGCTTTTTATAAATCACTGGGCCCCCGTTTTCTAGCTGCTGGCGACTACAATGATAAACACACATTCTTGGGTTCTCGTTTAATCACTCCTAAGGGACGAGTTTTGTTTGACGTCGTTTCTAAAATGGGTTTGAATGTAGTATCAAGTGGTCAGCCAACATATTGGCCAACAGATCGACAAAAAATTCCTGATGTTATTGACTTTAGAATAGCGAAAGGTGTGCATAACGACATGCTTGAAGTTAAAGCCTACAATTGTCACTATTTACTCTCATAAAACTACATCACCAACATATGGTTTACCGATGTCATCTGCACGTATTAACTGGCTGAAATACAAAAAATATTTGAATGCTCATTGCTCGGATGCCGCTGAGAACACCTTCTGACATAGACGATTCTCGCAGGTGGTTTGAAGCACACGTTAAAGAAGCTGCCTTTAATGCTTTTTCAAATAAAACAAATCAAAAGGTGAGATTTAACAATATATTTTCTGTAGATATAGAAAGGCTATCAACGAGAATGGAAACGCTACAGATCGCCTCAGCTAAAATTAATGCTTAACGAATGCAGCAAACATATCAGAAAACTTTTACAAACACAAAAAACAGCTTCGCTGCAAAAATTTCTTCAAGAACTCAATGTAACACCACAAACAGATTATTCGCAGTGGCGTGCAGCCAGAGGATTTAAAAAGCCAGTGCTATGCAAACCTCCGTTACGAGCTTCGAATGGTGACTGTGCCAGAACTGATGCTGAAAAAAGTGCTATTTTTGTTAAACACTTAGAAAAAGCCCGGTAAGGATCATACGAAGGTTGCACCGAATATACCTATTAGTGTAGTCACTAGTAATGGATGCATTCCAATTATCAATTCGGTTTTCGCAGCCAACATACCACTATAGAACAAACTCACAGACTTTTGAATGTTGTTAGATACACTTTTGGAAAACAGAAATATTGCTCAGCGGTCTTTATTGATGTCGCAAAGGCTTTTGATAAAGTTTGGAACGAAGGCCCGCAAACATCGTCAGGCTTTTAAAAAGCTATTTAATAGAACGAAAATTTGTAGATAGGGAAGGCAATTTTGTAAGCCTTCCGCAGACGATTGAAGCCGGAGTCCCTCAAGGCAGTATATTCGGTCCTTTAGTTTATTTAATATATGCCTCTGACTTACCGTTAAGCAGTAACATTCACACGTCAACATTTGCATTTTACGTTGCGCAGGGAAACATAATCGCTTATACAAATTAATACCGAAACTATACCGTAACACACTGCAGTAAAATATCTACGCGTTTCTCTTGATCGTCGTTTAACATGGAAATCGCATATAGACGCAAAGTTGACAAAAATGAGATAAAAAGCAGCCCAAATGAATTGGCTTATTGGAGGAAATTCTATACCAAGCCTAGACTGTAAACTTCTATTATACAACGCAATCCTAAACCAATATGGTCCTATCGAATCCAGTTATGGGGCACTTCCTCAGCATCAAATGTCGAAAAAATTCAAAGGCGACAGAATAAAATTCTACGTACAATTACAGCAGCCCCCTGGTATGTCAGAAATTATCGAATTCATAAAGATCTTGATGTTCCGTTGGTGAAGACAGTATTTCCAAAAAACGCTAAAAATATTTAAAAAAACTTGAGGTGCACCCAAATGTACTTGCACGCAATATTTTATATTATAGAGGCCACACCCGGTTGAAAAGGAGGGATACTCTTTTTCTCAGCCGTACACGAGAGATGTTAAACTACAAAAATAAACCGTTGAAACTAAAAAATTTTGTTTAGCAATGGCAACATATATTTTACATTTTTCATTTTTTAGATTTAAGATTTGAACAACTTATTGATGTTTCACTTTATAATTAAAGATTCAATAAATAATAAAATTATCGAAAACAAAACATAAAAGATCAAAAAGCTTTTTTCATCAGATACAATAGTATCAATAAAATTGATATTACCTCTGCATGCAATGCGTCGAGTTTTTTGCCTTTTTACCGTTTTTCCATGGGCATTGTGGTTTGGTGAAACCCTTCTCCTTGCTCATCGGATTTGGTAGGGTGTTGTTTGATAAAATCGTCAAAATGAAAATGAAGAAAATCCAACTTTAATGTCATCAACGTGCCGATTTTCTCAAAATAATACAGCATTTCTTTCACCCGTTCTCTTGCTTCCGGTTCCGTTTCGATCCCCTCCCAAGATTCTGAAGGTAAATCCTTGCCATTGAATGATTTTCATCACGCGATGAATCAAAGTTGCTCTTGAATAGCTTTCAGAGTACGTCTGTTAAATGAAGACAAAAAATAAACACAGAAAAGAAAACATTAACATAGTGTAAATAGTACAATGAGGTGAACAAAAAGATATATAGATAAATGTTTGCAGATTTAAAAGTTTCTTAAATAAAGAAGAATTTTGCTTTCTGTTAAATGAGCTGAAGGAACATTTCCAGAAGCCTCTACCTCATATAGTAAAAATTTGTGCAACTTTTAGGTTTCTTGCTGACGGCAGTTATCAAAAAAGCCTACAATATGTTTAGTGATTAAAGAAGTTTTAAATATCTTCGAGCAATATGTTTGTGCAAAATGGATAATAACAGAAATGATTGAAGAAGCGCAAATCGTTCTGTTGTAACTCTATTTTTTCTATAAATAACTTATCAATCGTTAGTAAGGCATTTAAAAAAACTTGACTTACCTCCTATCCATTTTATTTTCTTATGATTTTTAAAACAACTGCTCAGTAGCAATTTCAGGAATTTCATGGCATTTTTGTCAACCTCACTAACACTGAGTTGTAATCGATAATACCACAAAAAAGTTGTAATATGAAATAATTTCAAATTTTACATTTTTGACAGGTTGAGTTGTAATCGATTTGAAAAATTTCAACTGAATTACAGTTGAGTTGTAAACCGTAATAGGGGCATTAATTGTGCTTATGAATAGTGTAATTTAACTTAGTTATTAATTAAAAAATTAAATTAATTATTCTTCTAATTAAGTATTTTGATACAGTTTTTAATAAATGCAAACCCATAAAAAAAAAAAATATTATAATTAAAGGAAATACATTATTATTTTGTTTCCCTGTTACGTTTGTTTTCGATAAATATTTGCTTAAGTAGTCTTTTGAGGTAATGTTAAATTTTTGTGTAATATAAAAAAAAATATGTTTTTGAAAAATTAGCAATGTATGTATTTAGGTACATATAAAAGAAAAAATTTTATATAATGCTTACAAATTTTTATTTATTTGTTCTGGGTTAGCAAATGTATGTCCATTTTGTTGGTTGCTAAATACCATTTGGTTGTAGATGTTTACCATTTATGTTTGAAAAGTTCTTTGGCTAGCCACCGATAATTGTTTTACAGTAAGAACTTCTAAGGCGTATTTTATTTTGTTAGGGCCTGAAATCTGTAACTTTATTCGCCTAGATGTTTCTTCATTTCGCCCCATATTTCCTGTTCACTTTAAGCATAGAAGTTCATGTTCACCGTACAAATTTAAATCGTTAAAACTACTTTCTTCAATAAATAACTATCAGTAATATATATGTGGCCATAAGGAAAAAGGGCTTATGTCGTATTTTATAGTGGTTTTGTAGAAAAGCACTTTTAATGGTTGGAGTGTGTTTTCATAATATTTTTCCCATTGTACTTTAATTTGATCAGTAGTTTTTCGATTCTTGTGATTTACTAACACATGGTTCTGCCCATCATAAGAAAAGTATTGAATTTGAAATGAATATGTTCATCTTAAGCCCTTTTTCCTTTTTGCCACAGATTTTAAACAAGCCATTGTCGCTGTTGTGTGTATATTTTCTTTCTTATTTTGATCTTCTTGAATAGCTTTTGCTTCTCTGTTATCAACGGTCGTGTTACGTAAAAGTGTGTTATGACGAAGTGTGTATAACCACATGAAATGTTAGTTTTACATGAATTGTAATGTCGTCTTAAACAAAGTTTACAGAGATTAAACTTTCTTATTAAAGTCCACCTCTCATTTCTATCGGCTGCTGAGAACTTTTTACACTTTTCAATACTGTTGCAATGTTCATTACATATTATGCAATTTTTTTTATTCTGGATTTCGTGAAACGAAACTGTATTTTAAACTGTAAAAGGATGTCGGAGTACGGACCAATCTAGAATGTGTCATGTGAACACATAGTTTCGCTATCGCGGTTCATGCAGCGAACCTAGTGTTTCAGTTCGTCGTGTGAACATAGGATTACCGAATACCAAATTCGATCAATTTTAAATTTAAAATTACTGAATCGCACCATAGGTACTGACGATTTTGCCCTCAGATTCCTTGCCGACATCCAATATTGCCACTTTAGACAAGGATCGCTAGTAAATGTTGTTTGCAGTTTTTACCTTCACTCTTCTAACTTGACCATCCTTAGCTGTTGTAGTTTCGATGATGACACGTGTTTTTGGGAAGATTTTCGTCTATCAGTACTATAATGTCTCCTACCGAAGCAGTTTTTTGCTTGTTATACCATTTACCACGTCGTAGTAAATTAATTATCTCTTCCAAAAGTAGACACCAAACTTCTGTTTTTGTCCCCAGCGATCTCTCAGATTATTGTCAGAGCAGATGATTTTATAACCGGATGAAGATCACAGAAGAAGATGCTGTGGCGTTGAAAGTTCATCGTAGTTCGCATCTAGCGAAACAAATGTTAGGGGCCGGGAATTAATTAAAAATTCAGCTTCCAAAAGCGCGCTTCTGAAACTTTCGTCGTTTAATTTAAAGGTTACTTATGTATCTTAATATATAAATTAGAAATTTATTATTATTAGCTTTAAGTTCAGTTTTTTTTATTTAATTAATGAAAATTCAAATTACTAAGAGATATTTTTAGACTAGCAGAACGTATCAGTATACCGATTTCAAGTCCGCTCATCAGCGTTCGTTTTTCCATTTTTACAATTAATGCAAAGTGGATATCTACTAATTAATTAATTCAATAAAAACTGAACTTAATTAAGCCTAATAATAAAAATTTCTCATTTATACATTGTTGTTCTTCCTTAAATACTTCGGATGTGGCTTTGAAATTCGTGCCATTGTCCGTAAATATTTCTCTTGGCATACCTCTACGATGTCTAAATTTGGCAATGCAAATAATGCACGAGCTTGTGTCCATACTGTGTGCGATTTCAATGTGCACCGCTTGTAGTGTCAGGCACGTGAATTTTACGCCCCATCTTTTTTTTCCGTATATCTGCCGACGATTACTTGATATGGTCCGAAGAAATCTATGCCCGCAAACTTGAAAGGGCGCTCGAAACAGGACAGTCTAGCTTTTGGTAGTGATGACATTTGCGGAATCAGAGGTGAGCTGGAACTATTTCGACAATGTTGACATTCTTTTCGTATGGTTTTATATAGCATACGTAGACGTGGTATATACAATTTTGACCGAATGTGGCTTTAGCATATTCGTGGAAACTGTGATGATACTCCTCGTGATAGTAGCGTACAATAAGGAATGTAATTACGGCTGATTTGTGTTGAGCTATTCTAACGTTTAGCGTCTTACCTGTTGTGCCAACATGTACTTGATCACAACTCTCTTTTTCATATTACTTATAATTAATTTTATAGCGTTAGCGTTTTCCATGTTGTCAAATTTTGGTTTAGTTATAAACAACAATTGTTTTATGTGTACGATTTTAATTTTTGTATTGTTGCACATGGCTGCCTTTTTAATTCTTTGTAACATTTGTACGTCAAGGATTTGTATATATTCATCGTATTGTTTTCTTTTCTTGTTTATAATTATTTAATAAACTGTTAGTAAAATTTGTAGAAAAATATTTTTTTTCCAGAATATATTTATTTCTTTCAAATTTTTTAGTCATGAAAAATTTTGATACCTATTAGTTGTTATTTCATTTACGGTTCTCACCACAAGACTTTTCTCCCAATATAAAATTTACTGTAGAAGAAGAAAATACCGGAAGATTGATACAGTTTGATACCATTCTGTTTAATTTTTGTAAAATATTGTCATATTTAGCTTAAAAATAAAAAGAGAAATTTGTGGATAACACTGTGATAGCGAAATATTGGAAGTAATTCGGTCATACATCAGTGCCCAAACAGGAATCGGCTCTAATGAGAATTAAAATCAACTCACTCAGAGATTTTTAAATATCGTAGATTTTACGGTACTTCGGAGTTCACTTCGAACTGATCATTCGTTGGATATCGATTGTGTTCGGACGTGTTTTTTCAGAGCTCTGCAGTTTTTTCGCAATAAAATAATTTATCTTCTACCAACCTAAACTTGAAAAATAATAAAATTGTTAACTGATCAATAATTCAACTAATTGTTATCAATTTATTTATATTTGAAATCACTTGTAATTTATTTATATATAAAATCACTTTCAATTATTATCAAAATACACACGCAATAAATACAATAAATACATATGTACATATGTATGTACTTAAATAAAAAATCTTAAAAGAACCTGTTCTTGGGCAACAACTAACACTTAAACTGCATTGCATATACATTCTTAAAATAAAACAAAGCAAAACAATAACAATTAAAAGAACTAAGAAATAAACATAAACAAACAAAAACAACAACAAAAAGGTCATAACTTTTATTTTGTAAAGTACTCCATGTATAATTTAAGAAAGAAAAGTAAAATAAATTCAAAAGCTACAAAAAGCATTAAATCTAAAAGCCGCAAAAATACTAACAACGATATGCAAGGTTCATCGAACATGGATACAAACACAACATTACTCCCTACAACAAACACATCTAAAACATCTCTCGGAACTCCCGTACATAATCGTGTGAGAGAAAATCTAAAAAATTCCCAGTTCGATACTTCGCGCTCTACAAATATAAACTCACCTTTTAAAATTATTAATATAATGGATAAGCGCTTCGAACGGCTCACGGAGCAAATCGAAAGTGTTAAGGCCTATTTAGCCGACGGTTGAAATCGTAGATGTAAGCTAAATGTTGATGTAATGTAAGAGCCAACATTTTTGTAGTTATAGAATGCTTAAAAACGTGTCACGTGACACATGAATGTGCAGACATGCATATGTATGTACATACATACATAAAAAAACAAAAATTCTTATTAAACATATTAAATCATATTTTTCTGTTCTTCTTCGAAATCTTGTGCCCCGGAGAATTCTTATTGTTCATTTTCCATCACCAGTAGTATTAATTTCTTGTCGTCCATTGCAACTTTTTATCACTTTGTAAATTATAAATAAAATACAAAACAGCTGTTCCAAACGTTGATGGAAGTTCCAAATGTTTACAATATTTGTGATTGTTCGCAAATACTACGATATAATTTAAAAGGTACCGAATCATATTATTACACATTTTATTGTAATGAATTTGATAATTGTTTAAATTATAGTTTATCATTCATATATCTGTATGTATGTATGTACATCATAGTTTTGATTATTAGTGTTACTTATTATTTAAAAGATTTTTTTTGTATACTTGAATGTATGTATGTATGCACATCAGTATGTATGCACATATGTATGTACATAAGTACAATATATGTATGTATATGAAATTACAAAGTAAGCATATCAATTTATGTACATACATATGTACATACATACATACATTCAAGTATACAAAAAAAAAATCTTTAAATAATAAGTAACACTAATAATCAAAACAATGATGTACATACATACATATATAGATATGAATGTTAAACAATAATTTAACCAATTATCAAATTCATTACAATAAAATATATAAGCACAAACGATCGGTACAGTCTCTTGCTAGATATTGAAAAAAAATATTTAGAAAACTTTCTTTACTTACATAGCGTTTACACATGAAAGTAATTGCAAGAAAGTCGCAATACACTCACACTTTTTCACTAACACACTTAAACGTTTTCTACTTTCCACTCAGCTTTCAACGAATTTTTCAAGATAGTAATTTTCTGACACTTTCTGAAAGTAAAATGACAGAAGGGAAACAGTGTTGCCCACTAAACAGACTTGTACACAGTTACAGGATTGTGTTAAACGGATAATTCAACATTTTAGTTATTTTGTACATATATATGAATATAATTACTGTATTTTTCTTTATATATACAAAAGTAAGCCATTTCATTTGTTTTGTAATAATAAATTCATTAAAAAATTATCAATTGTAATTATTTCCAACTATTGCCCTATTGATGTCTATGTGTATGTTGACAACTCTTTTTATGTAGTAATTTTAGCAACCTTTCTCATCGACGACATATTTAAAATGAACTTTCACTTTCCTGTGTAAACAGACAAGAAATTTTCAAGAAAGTCGTCTATTTCATCACAATTTTTATTTATAATACGTATACAGAAATTTCATGAAACTACTTTCATGTGTAAAGGCAGCGTTAATAAAGCATGCATGTGTACATATTTAACAACTAAAACTAGTCAAATCAAAAAAAAATTCCCAACAAAGAACTTCTGTGCCCCATTGCAATTCAAAATACAACCATCCCATCACTGTCTACAAATGTCACGTAACCTCGTAATGAAATTCTATTTTCTGCAGGTTGGTACGTTACGGCAACATTTCATTTCAGTCAAGTAAGTATTTTCATAGCATTTGCATATAACAGAAGCAATCAGCTGACACATCAGCATTTACATTTCTAGAGTTACGGTCGGCTAAAGCAGCCTTTATGATAAAAAAACTCACTGAGTACAAAAATGATCTCTTAAACGATTTGGATAAGAGATTCAATATAATGAAGAGTGATCTACTTAATATATCTGAAAGAGTGTCAACTTTAGAAGCAGTCGCGCTTGATTTTAAAAGCACAAAAAATGAAATTACATCTTTAAAAGCGCAAATAAAAATTCAGGAAAACTTAGCTACAGAAATTAAAAACACGGTTATGAAAGAATTAGAAGCTTTAAAAAGCGAAAATACTACGCTTAAAGAAGAAACTGAACATCTAAAATATTGCTCTAAAAAACAAGAATACTCGATAGTGTCCTGTGATATTCGTATTAACGGTGTACCTTCAGAATCTAATGAAAATCTCTTTAATATATACAGAAAGATTTGCGAAACGATACAAATTCGTCCTCCTGACGTTAAACAAGCTTATCGCGTTAGAATCAATAGAACTAATGACTTAATTAATAAAAGAAGAGACTTTAATAAAACTACAGATGCTGCCATAATTATTAAATTTACTTGCCCCTATGACAGAAATAATGTGCTTAGATCTGTAAAAAACTATGTTAAGGCACAAAAGAATCCTCTACGTCTGAATGCAATTGGTTTCAACAGTACTTCACCATTCTATATTAATGAAAATTTAACCCCTGAAAATCACAGAATCTTCTTGTGTGCGCATTGATTGAAGAAATCCAACTTAATAACAGATGCCTTTACGAATCGTGGAACCGTTTACATAAAATACCGCCAAAGTGATGAGCCTATACGCATTAATGAGCTACGTTCATTGAACCATTTTTTTCGGTCGGAAGAACATATTGATAATGAATAATGTTTTAATTTATATTTTGGTTTATACTTTATTAAAAATGTTCATGCCCATAATATGTAAACCTAAAAATGTTATTATTAAAAAAATTTTTAACTTTAATCTTAAATTACATTCTATTTATAAAAAAACTGATGACTCTTTAAAACAATTTTTTCCTGCTTGCATTGCAAAAACAGTTACAAAACTTTTTTATGACTCTAAACTTTGATAATATGAGGGTTGGCTCTAAAGAAAATCTAACAGCTATGATCAGAATACTTTCTAAGAATTGTTCTGGTCTTAAAATCTGCCACATAAATGCCCAGAGCTTAAATAATAAAATGGACGAATTCCAACTTGTTTTTGAAAATTCCAATGTTGATGTAATATGCGTCTCAGAATCATGATTTTACACTGATGTTAGCAGTAATATATACAATTTAAATGACTACACTCTATTTCGCTCTGACAGGTCAACAAATGGTGGTGGTGTTGCCATTTATGTAAGATCCGGCATTCCCTGCAAGGTTAAATTTAAAAATTTGGTTGGAGACAGCGTTGAATATATTTTAGTTGAGCTAATCAATAACAGTGAGAGATTGCTTATTGGGAATGTTTATAGACCTAATAAACATATTAATATGGACTATTTGCTTGAGAAACTCAGTACATTTACTCTTGGCTACAATGATGTAGTAATAACTGGTGACTTCAATGCAAACATCTTGGAAGATTGTAGTTTAATGGAAGATATGAGTTCTATTGGTCTCTACCTCGTAAATGATAAAGTACCTACTCACTTTACAGCCACCTCAAGTACATTGATAGACCTGTGCTTTGTCAACGACAATTCTCATCTCCAATTATTTGAACAACTGTCTGCATCAATGTTCTCTAAGCATGATTTATTGTTTCTATCTTATGACTTTAATACTTTATCTAAAGCGCAACCCAAAGTACTAGAGTACAGGGACTTTAAGAACATTGACTACCTATCACTTTATGACGACTTATCAAATATAAACTGTAGTACTGTTTTTTACTTGCCTTATGTTGATGAGCAGTTGAATTTCCTACATCACAGCCTATGCTACCTTTATGAAAAACATGTTCGTCTAAAAAGAAAAGTTATACGTAATGAAAAGCCTTGGTTTACAGCTGAGATAAAAATTTTAATTGAAGCTAGAAATCAAGCATATAAGAGGTGGAAACGCTTTAGAACTCAGGAGCTATACGAGATTTTTAAAAATGCAAGGGCTAATGTTAATTCAAAAATTAGAATGGCAAAGACAACCTTTTATAATAACAAGTTCCAAACAGCTGTGGATTCAAGGAGCAAATGGAGGGAGATCCGAAAAATGGGTATTGTAAGTAGTAATGCTACACAGAACAATGCAATTGACGTCAATGAATTAAATCAAGCTTTTGCAAGCATACCAATGCCACAAATTGATATTAATTTTTACAATAACACCTATAACATGGGCAGCTCAAATCATCAACAACTACAGTGTTTTAACTTCAATCGCTTTACTCAGAACGATGTACTTAAGTCTTTTTGTGAAATAAAATCTAATTCAGTCGGACACGATGGAATGCACCCGAAATTTGTTAAACTTACCCTTCCATACTCTTTGCCGTATTTTACACATTTGTTTAATACAATTATTACAACATCTACGTATCCATCTATGTGGAGACATGCAAAATTATTCCAATTCCTAAAGCTGACAAGAGCTATCGCCCCATTGCAATATTGCCTTTTTTGTCCAAAGTGTTCGAAAAAATTACACATATACAAATAAGCTCCTATTTACATAACAATTCTTTACTTACTACTAGACAGTCAGGGTTTAGGCCAAAGCATAGCTGCATATCAACTTTGATTGACGTCTCGGAGGAAATCAGAAGTCAAATAGACAATCGCAATATATCTTTTCTTATACTACTTGATCACTCTAAGGCCTTCGATACTGTTCATCATAATATTCTCTGTCTCAAACTCAAATACATATGTAATTTTTCAGCAGCAGCCTTAAAGCCTCATACCTTAGTGGTCGTAGTCAATCAGTGTCACATGGATTAAATATTTCCGCTTCCTGCAAAATGTCTAGGGGAGTGCCACAGGGATCGATACTTGGTCCGTTGTTATACTCTATATACGCAAATGATCTACCTCAACAACAGCAAAATTCAAATGTATGCGGATGATGTGCAACTCTATATTAACTGCAACGCATCAGATGCCGTCAATTGCATAAACCTGATAAATGAAGACTTAAATCGAATTCATATATGGGCATCTGCTAATGGACTTAGCTTGAATCCTAAAAAATCGGTGGCTATGGTTATTGGAAACTCGAAGAATTTGCCAGCCTTTTTACCTCCATTAAAAATAAATAATGATGTAATTAATTATGTCGATACAGCAAAAAACCTAGGCGTAATATTTAACAAACAATTGGATTGGTCCGACCATATTAAAACAAGCTGCGGTAAGACATTTGCGATGTTGAGAAACCTTTGGATGTCGCAATGCTATACTCCACCTCATATTCGAATGTTACTAGCAAAAACTTACTTACTGCCAAGCCTCATGTATGGCTGCGAACTTTTTTCCAGTTGCGATAGTGTGAGTAAACGAAGACTTAACGTTGCATACAACAATATTGCCAGATACATCTTTGGGATTAAAAGAAACTGCAGCATTTCAAGATATGCAACACAAATATATAATATGACGTTTGATAATTTACTAAAATGTCGAGTTCTTGTTTTGCTGCATAAAATTATATATAACAAACAGCCTGATTACCTTTACCAAAGACTCTCTTTCTCAAGATCAAGCAGAGGGAAAAAAATAAATATCACAAAACACAATAAGGCCATTTCTCAGCAACATTTCTTTATAAATGCTATACGTCTTTGGGGCCAACTACCCCCTCAAATGCAAGTAATAAGCAATGCAAGCCAATTCAAATCAGCTATTTCTGTATTTTATAATAATCAGTTTTCATGACATTTTCTAATATCTTTTTAATATTTTTTTAATAAATGTATGTACAAAATTCTCATTTATTTTTAATATATATGTAATTGTATTTGATTCTTATTTTAATTTTACTTTATTATTTATACATATATAATATGTTTTGTTATGTTATTTATGCCAAAATATTTATTCCAAATCTCTACCCAATACTGTAATATAAGACTTGTTCTTGTTGTATTGTATTTTATTGAAATAAATAAATAAATATTAATATTAAATATTAATATTAAGTTATTCTTTTTTTATAAAAGACTTGGTGCTTGAACAATTATATAATATATCGGGTGATTCTTTAGCTGCATGAGAACATAAAATAATAATACTCGACAAAAATATTGTTGGAATGACTTTTTTTTAATTATAACACAGTGAGACAAAAAAAAAATACTTGGGACGTCATGCTATTTTTCTTGTAGGTTTTGTGGAGTACAAAAAAACCACGTTTTCGGAATTTGCGAAACACCCCCAAAATCGGAAGTTACGGGTAAAAAACCGGTTTTCGTCCCTCTACGCACTTATAAGCCTGTAACTTACTGGAATACTAACCGATTTTAAATTTCTAAAGAGGATTAGAAAGAAAACACTCAGGCCTTTCTTATATTATATATACGGCCTGTTTCACACTGTCGACAAGTCGATGTCGTTCTCTTATTTATATTGAAAACAAAAACAAAATATTTAAATTGTTTTTGTTTTTAATATAAATAAGAGAACGACATCGACTTGTCGACAGTGTGAAACAGGCCGATAATAAATATTTTTTTATATTATTACGAATAAACGTAATTATTATTCGAACTTATATTGAAGTACAATGAAAAGTAATATTATCAAGCTCAAGTTCAGTTTTATTGAATTAATGAAAATTCAAGTTACTAAGAGTTTTTTATGTTGAAATATATTATTATTATATTCAATCAGTTTAGCAGAACGTATCAGTACTGATTTCAAGGCCGCAACAACTCTCATCAGCGTTCAATTGTCCATCTTCACAATTTTCGTAAAGTGGATACTAATTGGGAAGAATATCAACTATTTAACCAGTTTTCAACAGGAATAGAATACGAGAATTAATATAATAGAATGTGTATCAATATGTAAAAATAGAATAAAATGAATTAAAATTAATTCTATTCTATTACTAATAAAATAGTGTGCAAAAACATGCGCAAATTTTAAATTTTCTAAAAAAAAGTAAAAAAAACAGTTTTTATTGCGAAATTATACCCTGATTTCTCAAAACAATTAGTATATTATATATATTATTCGAAAGAACTGAATGTTTCCTTAAAATTCCTTTAAAGCCGTTTGGAAATTCAAAATCGGTTTGTATTCCATTGAGTTATTCGCTTATAAGGGCGTAGAGGCACGAAAACCGGTTTTTACCCGTAACTTCCGATTTTGGAGGTGTTTCGCAAATTAAAAAAAAGTATTTTTATTGTACCCGACAAAACCTACAAAAAAAAAGTCCCAGATATATCGACTTCATTCTTTTTTGTAACACTGTGTAATCTGATAGATAATAATGGATTGAATATTGGCTGGTTTGTCGGCATAGTCCTATGACTTAGCATATCGTAATAAAACGTAGTCCACATGCTTAAATAACACGAAGGAGGGGGCCAAATATAACACCCGATTCACATGATGACTTTTGCGACATCGCTTTTCCGACGTCTCTTTTTGCTTGTTGGTGAGCGGTGTAAGGAAGAAAGAGGGGTAAACAAAAAGGCTTGATTTGTGTTTTCAAGACTTTTCTTCCATTTCTCTTTGTTACTTTTCATTATTTTTCTTACTTTTGTTATTTATCTTTGTTACTTACATTGTTTCAAAACAAAAATGGGAGAAAAGACATGAAACTAAAAGACATCGTCTGAACACACAAAGATTTTAGTAGCAACTTCAAACGGGAATTCAGTAAAAACGACGTCGCAAAAGTCATCATGTGAATTGGGTGTAAAGTTGCCATAAAATTGATTTTGCAATAAATCGATTGCTTAGTGCGCTTATGGCAAGTTGAGCTATCTTATTGGAGCCAAATGCCGTTTATGTTTATCTAATTCATTTTTGCAAACAAAAACACAATCCGCATGCGCCGATAGATCTCACCATTAACCGTAACAACAGCGCGTGAACCGCACTAAACACTAAATTTTAATTGATATAATGGTGATTCGTTAACGGCTTGGGCGTTGTTTTCGTTGCAAATATGTCAATTAATTGACGTAGACATTTCAGCAGAAATGAGCTTCATAGCTAAACACAGTAAAATTTACGAAGTGTTCTATGAAATTCGAGAACAGAATTCTTTTTTATTTTTTAACAGTAAGTTTTTACAATATAAAAGCGCTGTTTTGGCGTTAAACGATTCATGATGACTTGCTAAATCTTACTTAACAGAAATATCAACACAGTTTGACATTCTCAGTTATCGATATCGATAGTTCTAATGCAGCTAAAAAAAGTCTTTAAATACCTGTCCCTTTTAAAACTAATTTAATTTTTTTTTAGAGCCAGGATATTATCAAGATGGAGAATTTGGTATCCGCATCGAAGATATTGTACAAATTGTCCCAGCTAATTCTACGAGCAATTTCAACGGACGTGGGGCCTTGACATTTAAAACCATCACGCTTTGTCCAAAACAAATTAAAATGATAAAAAAGGAACTTTTGACTGAAAATGAGGTTTGTAAAAATTAAGTACATGCAAGAACATACGATTTTATGTATTTGATACTTCATTTGGAGTTCTGTGTACACAATATATCATTAGTGAATAAAAAACGAAGGTACCCAAAAATGGTTTACACCTACGTATATTAATAAGAGAATTTCATTAAAATTTTATTTCAATTACTCAATTCACAAGCCTATAAATGTTATCCATTTTTGGAAAAAAGTTTGAACTTCGTGGTGTTAATGAATCGTAAAATATAATCAACAATTAATCAACAAAATAACATTTGTTTATTACTATTCTGGTAGCTTTGTTATCAACACTGAAATTCACTTTTATAAAATTTTGTATAAGGTTGTACTTTCTGCAATCTTTAATGAACTTTATGACTTCTTTTAATGTTGCAATTTTCTTTCTTAAGTTTGTGAAATTGTTCAATAGGGGCTTACAGTGTTATTCAGAAAAAAATATAATATCGGTATCATCTGCAAGTTAGTAAATTTTAAATTTACGCTCAATAAATGGTTATTAAAATTTCTTATTCAAAAAAGCTTATTAACTAAATAGTAATTTAAGAACTTTTTTTTAATTTAAGACTGGAAACATTATTTCATTTACATGTCACTTAAATTCTAAAGATAAAACAGGCATGAATACTTTGTATCATTAATCGCAACTGTTCAGTTGTTTTATTTATCAAATAATATGAAATGTTTTTTAGTAAGAAAATATTTTGAAAAACACTCTCACCAAAAGATTTTGACTCAGAAAATATTTTTTTTTTTTTTTTCAAAAATAACGACTGAAGAAGTTGCATACGATTGACAGCTTTTTGACTAGCCAAGTTTTGAGAACACAAAAAATATATGGTCACAATAAATTTTAAATAATCTTTTATTATTCTCATATGCAAAATGTGATCTTGTAGCAGCGAAAATACTTTTTTATACATTAAATTTTTATTAGACGAAAATGTAATTTTACTTTAATTTAGGTTTAAAGTAGAGGTCAACACTTAATAAGGTGTTAAAGTCTGCAAATTAAGCTAATAATAATTTGTGAATAATACTTTAAGGAATTTTGCTTAATAGTTACGGTGACCATCCGACCTTTTTTAAAAGGTCAGTCCTCTTTTTTGACACAACGTCCTTTTAAATTTAAACAAAATAAATTATCCCTTTTTTTTAATTGAATTGTCCTTTTTTGTCCTTTCTTTTTGATGGCTAATGTTCTTCTTTAGTTTCCAAAATTAAACGTTTTATTTTCTCAAAATACCGAAATTTTAAACTCAATACAATATAAATTTATAACCACCCAAGACAGGAATTGCCTGGCAACACTGAAAAGTGTCTGTTTAATTTGTCAAATTTTCTGTCGGCTTTCAAATGGACTGTGCAGAATTTAAATTGTTTTTATCAAATAACATTGATAATAATAAAAAAAACTACATTCTTCAGAAAAATATCAATAATAGATATTTATCTATTGGGATTATAATTCTTAAACTATTGTTTTTAGTTATTTTTATTTATTAAATTTTGTTATTTTTGTATTATTGGATAAATTTAATTCCTTTTTTTACATATGAAAAGTAATATTATCAGGCTCAAGTTCAGTTTTATTGAATTAATGAAAATTCAAAATTACTAAGAGTTTTTTTTTTTGTTGGAAAATATTATTATTTATATCCAATCAGTTTTTAGCAGAACGTATCAGTACTGATTTCAAGGCCGCTACACCTCTCATCAGCGTTCAATTGTCCATCTTTACAATTTTCGTAAAGTGGATACTAATTGAGAAGAATATCAACTATTTAACCAGTTTTCAACAGAAATAGAATATGAGAATTAATTTTTAATTCAATTTTTATTCTACAATGAAACAGTGCTGGTTAGTACGAAATTCCCTCATTACTGTTTGGAACTAATAATCAACACACACTCATAGTCCGTTATCATCAAAGTATTTTACTTTGTATTTTAACGTTTTTGTTGTTTTTACTCTATATTAGGGAAATTCACATATTACTGTGACCCCTGTTATTAGGGTATTTATAGCTCGTGCCCAAGCGGAATTAATATTTTTATATTATTATTATTACGAATAAACGTAATTATTATTTGAACTTATATTGATTTACATATGAAAAGTAATATTATCAGGCTCAAGTTCAGTTTTATTGAATTAATGAAATTTCAAAATTACTAAGAGTTTTTTTTTTGTGTTGGAAAATATTATTATTTATATCCAATCAGTTTTTAGCAGAACGTATCAGTACTGATTTCAAGGCCGCTACACCTCTCATCAGCGTTCAATTGTCCATCTTTACAATTTTCGTAAAGTTCCTTTTTTTAAAAATTAATTTTTTGTTTTAACGACGTGTGAACTTCTAGGCATATGTTATTTCTGTTTTAAACATTAAATATTATTATTTAAAAGTTATTTTTTAAACAGAAAGCAATACGTGCAAATTAATAATTCGAAAAGCTTTATTGGTTCTGTGGATTATGGAGTTCCGCAAGGAAGTGGATTGGGACCATTATTATTTCCAATTTACTTAAATGACTTAAAAAATCTAAATTTAACTGGCCAACTTTTTATGTTTGCGGATGACGTATGCTTATTCTATCCTTTTAAACATGATTTGGTTTTGAAAACATACGTTGAGAGAGATGCAGCTTTAGTATTTGAATTTGCACGCTTAAATCGTTTAATTATTAATCCTGACAAAACAAAACTTATCCGCTTTAGACCCAATGCGTCCAGTCTTAGTAATGACTTCAACGTGTATATTGATGGAAAATTATTAAATGAAACCCACTCCGTAAAATATCTAGGAATCACATTACAAAGCAATTTGTCCTGGGATCTACATATAAGTGATGTTAAGAATAAAATAGCACCTGCAATTCGAATTTTGTACAAGCTGAAAAATAAGTTGAGTGAGAAGTCTAAACTGATGATATTTCAGTCATTAATACAGTCACATTTGAGATATATGGGAATAATCTATGTTTATAACAAAAGTAACAATAATTTAAAATCGCTCCAATGTATGCAAAATAAGGCATTGAAAATTATATATAATTTACCAATAACTTATTCGACTTTTTCATTGTACAAAGATATTTCCAAAACAATTTTACCAATAATTTAAATTCAAATTTTAAACTTATTTTTTGTTAATATTACATGTAATTATTTTCATATGTACATTTAACAAGTAATATATCTTGCCAGCTAGCTCCAATAATGCCTATAGGCGCTGGGGCCATAATTAAAATGAATTTATACTATTTATGTACAATAAAATAAAAAAAAAAAAAAAAAAAAAAAAATAAAATAAGTACATACATATGTAACTACTTGTACTAGTCACTAATATTACATTGTTTGAATTATATTTTTATTTTATTGATATAAAATATATCTACATACATATATAATTAAGTTAATACCAATAAATTTTATTTAATTTTGAGTGTCCTTTTTTTTTGTCGAAAAATATGGTCACCGTATGAATAGTGGATAGTAAACCTACTTTAAGTTTTTCTGAATAACACTGTTAGTTGTCTTTGTACTATTTATTAAGGTGGGTCATTAATTGTGGATTAAATTTTACATTTCACAAGCTTAGTTGAATCGCTTATTATTGTAAATGAAAAGACAAATTAAAACAAAAACAACTTTAAAACAATTCATTTATGTTGACAGAAATTTTGTTTGAGATTGCCTTCGCATATACAACAATAAGCGATACAATTGGGGTATTCACACTGTAGTCATAAGTCATATGTCATAAAATAATAGCACACCAAAATATGACAAGTGTGAACACCCCGTCATAAATAAGTGTGCTATGCCATAATTGTGCCAGCTGATAAACATTTAACAACACTCCATTTTTAGTCGGATTATTGCGCAAACGTTTGCATTTTGGCTTAAATGTAAATGTTTTTTAATTGTTAATAAAGAAAACAATAAATTGCCTGTAAATTTTCTAAAATCAATTAAAATTAAAATTTTTTTTATCTATACGAAATAAATGTAATCAAAAACAGCTTTTGCCGGTAACATGAGCTGAACTATTTTTTTGGACGGCGGCAAGTGGAAAAACGTTCACAAGCTGCCAGGCGGATCAGTTACACAAACACATATTTTCATTCAAGGCGAATTAATTGGATGCAGTGGCGAATTCATGCAAATTTATCATTACCTACACTGTCAAATTTTTTACAAATTTTCTTGCGCCATTTTAATGTCATTTTTTATGCATGGAGAATTTTGACAGCGTAGGTAATGAATTCGCCGTTTACACCAACAAAATGCCTGTTGTTTGCTTTGTTGTTGAATTATTGTAGTCGTAATGAATTTGCCTTTTGCACGAAAATTACATTAAAATGCTTTTTGCAGTCTAACACAAGCTAGTTTTTCCAGCGTTTGCTGCAAATATGTGTGAATAAAAACTAGTAAGTACTAAAAATTACTAGTTTTAACTTGAATTTTTGTAAGCATGTCATTGAGGTGCTGGAAATAAGTTTATTGTTGGTTTATTCGTCAAAAAGTGCATTTTCGGTTGTTTTTATTTAAATATAATGGCTGCATTAATAAATTATGATCATTCCTCATGTTTTGAATTTGTTTTCTCAATTGACCAATTGTAATTTCCTGGCCAAACTGTTCCAAATACCCTTCATAGAGTGAAAACAAGGCATTATTTTTTGCCACTCTCACTGACGGCACTTGCGAGTTTTTAAATATACTTTTATGCTTTTGGAGCATATCAAAAAATTTCGCGCTATTTTTGTCGCCCATCGTGATAATAAATAATCAAAACAAATTTATAGTGTTGCCAAAATGTTTTACCACAAGTTTTGCTTAGAACTTATAAGAAAAATAGCTTTTGTTTTAAACAGAGGCAACTCCCAAACAGTTTCTATCAGCTGATTTTTCAGCCGCATATCTTTTAATTTTCCAGTACTAGCTATCACTTTTCAGTACTAGCTACGTAGTACTAGCAAAGATTTATTCACACTTTTTGTAGTTTATACTTTTCAACATAGATAGAACTGAAAAGTTAAAGCTAGTGCTAGTACTTAGTACTATGTAGTATAAACTACCATTTTATTCACACTGCCCAAGGGGCTGTGCACATATTACATAACGCTCCAGGGGGAGGGGGGTTAAAGATTTGTTACGGATTGGAAATTTTGCACTGAAAAATTTGTAAAAAGCGTTACGAAGGGGGGGTGAGGGTATAAAATCTCTGAAAACAGCGTTACTTAATATGTGCACAGCCCCCAATGTATAAATTCGCGTGAATTCGCCACTGCATTAACCTTATAATTAATTCGCCTTGGTCGTGCATATGAATTTGCCTTGTTTTCATTCTTGTGTTATATAAAAGTAGCGGCGGCTTGTCAAATTAATAGCCGGCTCGAATAAGGAGTTGCAGATGCTCGACTAAGATTTCTACTGTTATTATAACAAACCATAAACATACCTCAAAATGTCTTATTATTATATGACTTATTTGCTTGAAGCACAACAACAATTTTTTTAAACTATTGTAAAATAATAAGACATTATGACAATATGACTGATATGACAACAGTGTGAACACCCCAAATGTGTTTTTTGTTGTAAAAAATTTTTAAAAATGCAGTTCACATTGAATATGATATTTGTTAACTTATTTAAATTGGAAAACTTTCGTGTTTCAAAAATCATTTTCTTATACGTATCGTTATGTATAACTATTCATATTGGCTGACTTCCAAAACGTTGGTATACAAAGTTTGTATTCAGTATTGCTACTGTATTTAAATCACATACACATGAAAAGTTCCGAAACAATGCATCAACTATAAAACCGATGCCTTGTTTGTTTTCTTACTGCGTTAAAAAACTTGGCGGCGGCGTTTTGAAATGGTATACATTTTATAATTATTGTACTGCGGCGTTATGAAATGTGATGCTTTGTTCAAACACAAAGCAATCGACGTTTTGGAAGTCATCCATTATTATGAAAATATTACTAATGACTCAATTATGGATAGCAACCGAACTTCAGTCGGCAACTCAAAATTTGTGGTTGCCAGAATAGCACTAAATAGCAACTGAAACTGGGACCTCTCAGTTGCCAGTTGCCATCCGTAATACAATTGTCAGCAACTGACAACGCAACTGGAGTTCGGTTGCTATCCATAAGCGACCCATAATGCTCCTTAATAACATTTTCCAACGCCTTTTTAATGTTTGATGAATTGCGCATTATCAAAGACATTGGTTATTATAAAATATTTTCTTAGATCTTAAATGAATCATCATTTATTTTATGCATTGTATTTGAAAAAAGTATTAGCGCAGCTGCTAACGATGTTCACATCGTTGTCTTATAGTGAAAGGCCAATGTAAGCGACACGCGGCAGCGGGTGGTGACAGTATTGAAAACAGAAAAAAATTACACAAATTTTGACATTTTAAATTTAGTGATCGGCCGAGCGGAAATGTTGAATTTAGTTCAAATTTTCCTTTTGCCGCTTACATTTGTCAAACCAAAAAGTAAAAAAAAAATAAAACATATGTTAAAAGCTCTGTTCATTTTATTATCGTTATTTTTCGGTTTAAAAATTATTATTATTTATTTATTTCTTTAAGAGTGTCGTAGAAATTATATCCATTAATTTTAAAATAGCTTCGAGACGTCAAGTGAGTCTCAGAAATGAGCATTACATCGATTTGTTGATTCAGTAGGAAATATTCTATTTCATTTTTATGTTGGCAGATGCCGTTTGCGTTCCAAAAACAGATTTTTAAGTTCATGGTTTGCTTAATACTGCATGTAACAAGGTAGATTGCATTTTCAGCATTTCCTGCATCATACAGGACATGTTCAGAGTAAAAGTATTTACTGTTTGAATTAAGGTCTCTATTGAGGCTTCAATTCGACTAAAATTAGAACCTATATCTTCATTTGCTGGAGCAGTTTTTTGCGCCGTAGTCTGGTTACTTTTTAAGATATTAGCGTATGAAAATTGTCCGTAAGGTTGTTGTTGGGCAGTAGTTGTGTTATACTATGTTCACACGGACAGAAATTATAGAGGTTCGCGCTCTCATTCTTGGTTCGCTGGCCAACCTTGATCGAACCTACATGTTTCGCCATACAAAATTTTGAGAGCGAACCTACGTGTTTCATTTTGAACCTTGTTGCGAACCCGTATAATTTACTATCATCTCTAATTTTGATAACAAATTATCGCTAGTTTATCTGAACTAGTTGTGCAAAATTATTTTAACAAAGAAAAACAATTGATAAGTGCTAAAATTTAATAAAAACATTGAACAAATATAAAGCATATATTTATATTTATGTAAATAATTAAATAAAATGAAAAAGCAATAAATAGTAAATTATATTTTAAACAATAAAAGAATGTTGAAGTACGAACCAACATAGAATATGTCGTGAGAACACATGGGTTCGCCATCGAGGTTCACGGAGCGAACCTAGTGTTTCAGTTTGTCGTGTGAACATAGTATTAGACTTCAAAACATTTGAATATTGGTTCTGGCTAGTAGACGGTTTAGGTAGCTGTGGGTAATTAAAAAGGGTTTTAGGCTGAGCGGGAGTAACATTAGTTTTTTTGTTTGACGAGCTCTTAAAAATCGAATATAGAGGGCAGCCCCTATAGTTAGCAGTGTGGTTTCCGCCGCAATTGCCACATTTTTTTGCCTTGGGATCACCTTTCAATTTGTTGCAGTTAGCTGTACTGTGTAACTCACCACATACGACGCAAACGGTAGGCAACTTACAATATGCTTTAGTGTGGCCAAATTCTTGGCAGTTCAGGCATTGAACAGGTCCAGCTCTTTTATGTGGAAGCTCAACGGTAACTCTTCGATGCAACAAGTACTTTAAATTGTAGATAGGGTGCGATTCATTTTTTTTTTTATTTTCAAGTCACCTCGCTGTAGATCGGCTCTAAAAATAGGTTGGGGGATTTTTTTCCCTATTTTTAATGTTTGAAACATATTTTATTTTAAAGCCACTATTTTCAAGGCCTGACTTAACCTCTTCAGGATCAACAGTAGAGTCTATACCTTTTATAACGACTGTTAGGCCTTTAGCACTCTTTAGTTGGTATGTGCAAAATTGTTTATTTTTTGACTCGAATTCGGAAACTATTTTTGGATAATGATTTTCTTTGGTTACCTGAATTTTTGTTTCGTTGATTTTGCCGCGCTTAATTGGAGTTACGTAGAACTCATTTTCTCCAATTAATGAAATAAGGCTTTTAACCAACAAATTGGAATTCTGGGGGTAGATTCTGGTTCTGCGATAACGTGAAATGTAAAAAAATGTTTCATTTTCGTTTTCATTACAACTTTACACAATATCTTTTCGCAATTGCACAAAATGCGATTCCCGTTTATAATATGAAAAAGTGTTTCATTCCATCTGTTGCAGTGTAACTTTATATCCATGTTATTCAACTTGAAATGTCATACACAGAGAACGAAGTTGAACTACTTCGATGCGGTGCAAGGCCGCATGCAAATATATATTTGCTTTTGCGTCTTTTACAACATGCATATATTCTTCATTGAAATTTTGAAGTTGATTTTACAACATATATTACATAATACGAGTATATGTACATAGCTTATGTTATAGAAAATTTAATAAAAATTAAAAAATATTAAATAAACAAATTAGCGGTGGTGAAGAAATTGTATGAATTACATAAGAAGGCAATTTTATTAATGGTCTATCATTACAGATACTTAGTTAATCCTACAAGTTGAATAAGGAATAAATATATATATATATTTGTATATATAATCGGAGATATTATTTAATGTCTTATTGACAAAAAAATATAATAGAAAAATAGTGTATAATCACACTTTTATACTATAATTTCGGATGGTAAAAACTCTGAAAATAAAAGTCGATAGTTTAAAAATATCGAAAATATATGTAGATAGGTATAAATATCGGTATCGATACTATTTAAAATACAGTTTTGAACCGTTCCTTTAGTTTAATTCTATTTACTTTTTATTTTTTTTTTTTAATAAAATGATATGTTTTCAAATTACATACTCGTATGTATGCATGTTGCGAAGAGTAACAAATTTTTAAACGAGATTAATGCTAGATGTTTTAAAAATGTTTTATTTAACCTTTCTTTTGTGCCCTCTGGAGACGATAAAAAATACATCAACGTACACGTATACGTTGTCGGCTCTGATTGATGAAAACCATAATCTTGTGATATATTATTTTGATAGTCTCCAATTGTGATTGACAAAGAAAATGTCAGTTGTTTTGCATCGAAGTGTAATGAGTAAAAAGATGGCAGCACACGCATACTTGTTAATTTTATGATCTGGTATTTTTGTGTATAAACAGTGTCAAACACATGTATTTTTTTTGTTTTTTGACAAAATTGCACAAGACGCCGCGAAGTCACAACAAAAATTATGATTGATGATTTTATTTATACGTCTCCCTTTAAACGACAAAAACAGGATACTCACACATTTGCACTGATTGACGAGTTTCTTTGATCGTACCCAGGGCACTTTAAAAGTAGTAAATCAAAACTTAGTGCCGAGCGGGCGACGCCGCGGTTGCAGGTAGTAATTTAAATAAAGTAATAACAACAAATTGCCTGAATAGTTATAATTAGGTAAAATTTTCTTACATAAGTACAAACATTCAATCGATAGTAAAATCGGAAATATCAATAGCAGAAAAAATAGCACTAAGTCGAATATAATTTTTTTTTTAATTATTTCTATTTATTGATACATTTTCCATAACATATGCTAATTGCTTTCTAGTTTTGGCCCGAGTTTATTCAAATGTGTTAGATATTCAATTTTATGCGCTTCCGAGACTTTTACTGCATAATAAGTTTTTCTTACTTTTCGATTTTCTATCGCCTTATATATTTTTTAAGCAGCCGGCTCCAAAATAAGTTTAAGCCGCCTCTTAGTTAATTTTTTTTTAAGCCGACACCAACTTTCTCTCTGCTTGGGTCTCTATAATTGTCAAACAACAAAAATAAATTACGTTGTACATTGGGATAAATGTATAAAAGTTGAAAATGTATGCATTAAATCTGTAAATACATATACATATGTATGTATGTATGTACATACGCATGTATACATAAATCAATTATTCAAATGTTTTTTTTTATTTTTGAACTCTATACATATGTATGTATGTATCTACATACTTACATACTTATCGTTTGCAATATCGACATTTATGTTCTAAAAATTAATAATAATTCTTTTTGATTTATGCTTGTGCGCATGCCTTTTGCTCCTTTTCCATTTTCGCTGAAAAATTTTAAGTGAAAAAAAAAACGCGTCATATGAAAAGGTTTTGACATTTGTTTTCGCAGTTACATAAAACGAGAATCAGATTTGCTGTGAAACTGAGAAAAAAATTGTTTCATTCCATTTGTTTCTCTCATTGTGAAAATATTTTAATTTGTTTTAATTTCTTCACAGAACGGGAATCAGAAACAAAATGTAAACGAGAAATATGTTTACATTGCACGTTATCGCAGAACCAGAATCTACCCCCTGTTCTCTTAAATATATGGCGGTGGTTTACTCGACCTTGTTGTTGTTGTGTCTTCATCGCCTTGTTCAGTTAAAATCGCAAAACGATTTTCGGAATTTTTAATATTTTTTCCATCTCTTGGAACTTTTGCCGTTGGCGCTATTTGAGCAGATTTGGGACTTCTTCCCCTTTTCAGCACGGTAATGTATCTATCCATACCTGTTTCAATTTTATTATCAGTATTTTCACTTTCTATAATTTTATTAATTTTGTGCATGTTGGTCACCTGGGTATTCATTGTTTGTTTGTTTGATTGTACAGCTAAGCTGACAAGTTTGCTAATAGGTGCAATTGTTGTTGCTTCTCGATCAATATTTAGGTTTGGAGAGCAAGATCGCGCACGAGTATTTGTGTGTTGTGTAGTATTCAGGTTTTCATTTTTGTCGTCATGAACCAAAGTTAAATAAACACTTTTACTGCTTGTAGGTTTATTATTGTTGTTGTTGGTAGAAGATGAACTCATTTAGAGTTCTCTTTTTTTGTGTTCACTATATGAGTTTGTATTGCAAATATATATGTATGTATATTATACGCAAGCAAAAAAATAAAATAAAACCAGTTTAATCAATGTTTTGTTTTAATTTTTTGTGATTCTAACTTTAAAAAATTTTTAGTATTCAGTTGCGACGATTATAAAAACGCGGTTGTACACTGCGAGAGTTAAAACTGAATGAGAAATAGTGGTAATATAAAAAAATAAAGTGAATTTTACACCAAAAATCGTTTAACTTTTTCATTTGTTTTAATATCAGTCGTATTAAAACAGATGGATAAAAGTTAAATACTTTAAAGCTGAAATGCTAAATGTCGGTTGCTAAAAACAATTATTCAAAAATAAAAAAAATCTTTGTATTTCAGAATTAATTTAAACCTTTTTATTAGAGATGTGAAAATGTCGTGAATTTTTCGTGTCACGCGTGACTCACGCGTGAATCACGTGATTCATGATTACAAAACGCGTGTGTGCGTGATCGTGATTCAAAAATATAATACCGTGCGTGATCGTGCGTGATTTTTTACATTAAGTTTATCCTTTGTATTGTAACTTTTCGACCTTTTCCTCAATTTTTTTTTATTTAATTGATGATCTTGAAGTAAATAAAGAAATTAATTACAAAATAAAATTTTTTAGCTAAATCTTTTATTGCAAAATTTGTATTTCAACGTGAGCGTGCGTGCAAAATTATTCCCGTTGTGCGTGAAAGTACGTGATTAAACATATTGCGTTCATGAGCGTGTGTTATCGTGAAAGTTTTGAATCATGCCGTGCGTGAGCGTGCGTGAAAAATATTTATGTTACGTGATCGTGAGCGTAATTTTACACATGCGCACATCTCTACTTTTTATTGAAAAAATTTTCCAACAATTCCTCACGAAACTTTACAAAGAACGAGCGAAATATCGAATTTGTACAAAATAAACATTGCAAATTGTTAATTTTTACAAGTTCGCATTATTTGCATAAGAAAATCAATAAATAATAGAAATCAAAGAAAATTCATCAATATTTAAACCCATTTATTTAATAATGACAAAAACATAATTTCAACATAAAAATAAAAAAATAAACTCAAAACTAATTAATTAGGATAAAATATTATATTAATATTTCAATTTATCAAACATTTTTAAGCTATTGCACAGCTTCTATCGCGGGCTTTGAGGCGACCGAATCAAGAAATTTTGAAAAGTTTGTTTCTTAAGTCTTTTGTTTTTGAAACGAAAAAACCTGGAACTAAGTTTGTTTCTTAAGTCTTTTGTTTTTTGAAGTGAAAACTACGTTTTTGTATAGTCTATGTATGATGAATATACAGTGTTGCCGCTTTGGAAATTTTTTAGATTTCCAGTGTTGCCACTTTTCCCGAAACATTTTCAGGTATTTTGAGGGAATTTTTGACCAAATTTTTTGAAATTCCCGTCCAGTGTTGCCACCTTTTCCCGGGAAATTTTATATAGAAGAAAGTCGTGTTAGTTACACTATTTATAACTCAAGAACGGCTGAACAGATTTGGCTGAAAATTAAAAACAGTATTAAATTATGGTTTGTTTATTAATTCTCTCTACACGAACAAACTTGTTGGAGATACAAGTTTGCGCTATAGCAATTTCCTTAAGTTTGTCTTAGCGAAACTTATGCACGAATTTACTTTAAGTTGAATAAATTTCTTGTAGGGTAAGCTATCCTTTGCACGATTTGAGCAATCCATGCTTGAGGATAGTTTCCTCATTGCAGCTAACTTATCTCAAAAGATTAGTTGGTACCAAGGATATTTTCGTGTAAACAAAATGAGTTTTTGATTTTATTCAAACGAATCTAAGTGTACAGGTTGACCGCTATGTTGGAGTTGTTCGCAGTAATGATAATTGAAGAATGTAAAATAAAGTTATGTAATTTTAAAATTACAGTTCGGGTTTGGAAGAACCGACCTTAACATTTTGAAATTTTCATTAAGTTACCAGTGTAACCAACTTTACATCTTTCGAGTATAATTTAAATGAAATTCAGGTAGAAAATGTTTAATAAATACTTGTAACTTAAATATAACATGAAAGTATATGTAAGTGTAAGGAATTTTTATAATAATAATTTTAATAAATTATAGTATAATTCATTAGTGCGAAATTCATAATAAAAAAAATTATATTGGGACAGATCCTTACAATTTACAGACCATTGTAGTTTATGCAAATGTAGATCCCAATCTGTAGTAGTTGTTCGTAGGTAATTTCATTTGATTTGGTTTGCTCGCTCGACTTGACCATTTGCCCTTGGAGTCCTTACTGCCTTTTTCACATGTTGAATAAAATTTTTTGGACAATAATTTTCAAACGAATTTGCGGTAAAGGCAGTGCCGCGGTCAGATATTATTCTCTTAGGCAAACCAAAATAGCTAGTAAGTTCATTATAAACATTTAGTACAGGTGAGGTTTTAGTGTTTCTCAACAGCTTTTACGACGAGGAATTTTGTAAATCCATCTGACATAGCGATAATGTGTGTGTTACCTCTTTGATTCCACAGAAAGGTAGCGGCTCTAATGCATTAAAATGGAGAGCACCCTCCGATTTTCCTCCTACCGACTTGTTGTAACAGCACACCATGCATGTCGCGATATATTCCTTAACGTACTTACGCATTCGGTCAAACCAAAAACCAGAGTTTGGCAATCCGCTACCTAGTGGAATAAGGAACCACAAACTTTGGCTCAGTATCGGTTTTTCTATAAAGGCGATAATTTTGTTGAACATAATCGGACTTTGTTGCTTATCTTGTTCAAAATTCAATGAGCCATTAAAAACTCGTATCAGGGTGCGTAATTTTTCATCTCATAGCTGCGTAGTGTGTAACCAACCAATCGTCGCCGTTTACTTCAAAACTCATAACAAATCCAGCCAGCACTGGTTCGCTAGGTGGCTGGTCCGGACATCAGCTAAGGACATCTACATGAGCCATGCGGGAACTAGCCCGATGAAAAAACTCACAGTCATATTCTAAAATCTTCATTCAGTTTCAACTCTCGCATTTTTATAATCCTCGCAACTGAATATTAAAAATTATTGAAAGTTAAAATCACAACAAAAAAAAAAAACAAAAACAAAACATTGATTAAACAGTTATTATACTGGTTTTATTTTATTTTTTTGCTTGCGTGTAAATACATAAATATTAGCATACACAAACTCATATAGTAAACACAAAAAAAAGGGAGCTCTAAATGAGTTCATCTTCTGACAACAACAACAATAAACCTACAAGCAGTAGGAATTTGTATTTAACCTTGGTAGCTGATGAGGACAACGAAAAAATAATTTAAACACAAACTTAAACTTTACACAAAACACAACTACTCGTGCGCGACAATGCTCTCCGTAAATAGTGATCAAGAAGCACCAACAATTGCACCCATAAGCAAACTCTTCAGCTTAGCTGTACAAACAAGCAAACAAACAATGGATGCAGTGAGTGAAAATATTGATAATAAAATCCAAACTGGTATGGACAGGTACATGACCGTGCTAAAAAGGGGAAGAAGTCCCAAATCAGCTCAAATAGCGTCAACGGAGAAAATGCCCAAAGATGGGAAAAATAATATTAAACATTCTGGAAATCGTTTCGCGATTTTGAATTAAAGAGTCGATGAAGTAACAAATACAACAAGTCCCAGTAAACCTCCGCTGATATATTTAAGAGAACAGAACTCCAACTTTCTGGTAAAAAGCCTTATCTCATTAATTGGAGAAAATGAGTTCTATGTTACTCCAATTAATCGCGGCAAAACCAACCAAGTAAGTGAAATAACTGATAACAAAATTTAAACAGGTGTTAAAAAGGGGAAGAAGTCCCAAAGCTGCTCAAATTGCGTCAACGGTAAAAGTTCTCAAAGATGCAACAAATATTAAAATTTCCGAAAATCGTTTCGCGATTTTAACTGAACAAGGTGATGAAGACACAACTACTACAAGTTCGAGTAAACTACCACCGATATACTTAAGAGAACAGAACTCCAACTTTCTGGTAAAAAGCCTTATCTCGTTAGCTGGAGAAAATTAGTTCTACGTAACTCCAATCAAACGTGGGGGAACATCAACAAGACAAAAATTCAGGTAACTCATGAAAATAATTACCGAAAAATAGTTTCAAATCTTGAATCTAAAAATAAATAATGTTATACATATCAACTGATGAGTGCTAAAGGCCTTGAAAACATTGGCTTCAAAGTCAAAAATGTTTTAAACATTAAAAATAGAGAAAAAAAATCCCCCAACCAATATTTAGAGTCGAGTTACAGCCAGGCGACTTTAAAATAAAAAAAAAATGAAGCGCATCCAATATATGAATTAAAGTATTTGTTGCACCGGATAGTTACCGTTGAGCAGCCACATAAAAAAACTGGACCTATGCAATGCATGAACTGCTAAGAATTTGGCCATACCAAAACTTATTGCATGTTTCCTACAGTCTGCGTTGTATTTAGTGAGTTACACAGTACCGCTAACTGTAACAAAATAAAAGGTTATCCCAAGGCGAAAAAATGTGGCAATTGTGGCGGAAATCACACTGCCAACTATAGAGTTTGCCCCCTTTACCAGTTTTTTTTGAATTCATCCAACAAAAAAACTAATGCTACTCCCGCTCAGCTTAAAACCCCTTTTATCAACCCACAGTTACCTCAACCGTCTACCAACCAGAATCAATATTCAAACGTTTTCAAGTATAACACGACTACTGCTCAACAAAAAACTAATAGTCAATTTTCATACGCTAATATTTTAAAAAGTAACCAGACTACGGCGCAAAAAACTGTTCCAGCAAATGAAGAATAAGGGCCTAATTTTAGTCGTATTGAAGCCTCGATAGAGAGCCTAATACAAACAGTAAATAGTTTTTCTCTTAACATGTCCTGTAAGATGCAGGAAATGTTGAAAATGCAGTCTACCTTGCTACAGGCTGTATTGAACAAACCATGAACTTAAGAATCTGTTTTTGGAACGCAAACGGCATCTGCCTACATCAAAATTAAATAGAATACTTTCTTCTGGATAAACAAATCGATGTTATGCTTATCTCAGAAACTCATTTGACGTGTCGAAGCTATTTTAGAATTAGTGGATATAATTTCTACGACACCAAGAATCCTCCAGGTAGAGCTTGTGGAGGCTCTGGAATGCTAATAAAAACTCGAATAAAACATTACCTGCTAAGTGACCTTCGTGAAGAATATCTTCAAGCAACAAATATCTGTATTGAAAATTTTTATCAAAAGCTTGTGATATCATCTGTTTATTCAGGTTTTCAATTTCAGAGAGTCAATATACCGCATTTTATACAACACTGGGGTCCCGTTTTCTAGCAGCTGGCGACTAAAATGCTAAACACATTTTTTGGGGTTCAGTCCTAAGGGTCGTGTTTTGTTTGACACAATCTCAAAAATGGGTTTGAATGTAGTTTCAAGTGACCAGCCAACATATTGGCCAACCGATCGACAAAAAATTCATGATGTTATCGACTTTGGAATTATGAAGCATCTTTGGATTTATCTTCAGATCACTCTCCTACTATTATCACTATATACTCACACACAACTGTATCACAAACATGTGATTTACCTTTGACACCTGCACGTATTAACTGGCTGAAATACAAAAAATATTTTATCGCTCATTGCACCGAAAATATGCCGTTGAGAACACCTTCTGACATAGATAATTCTATTAGGTAGTTTGAAGCAGATGTTAACTAAGCTGCTCTTAATGCTTCTTCAAATCAACCAAATCAACAAGTGAGGTTAAACAATATTTCTTGTGTGGATATAGAAAGGCTATTGACTGAAAAACGGAGAGCTCGAAGAAAATGGCAACGTTACAGATCACCTCAGATAAAAATAAGACTTAACCCGCCAATGGTGACCTATTAGTCTGTGAGACCGGGTGTGGTTAAAAATTCATATAACTTTATTCTCTGTTATTCTTTTTTGTTCCGATTTCAGAACAAATAAGTTCACGACGAAACTGCTTAGTGAGCACAATTTCTGTACTATTTTTACTAACCTGCTTTGTGAGACCGTATATGGAAGTAAAATAATCAAGGATTTTGCATATAAATGATGTACCTGGGACATCGGGTCCTTCCAGAACTGGTCGGTGATATGAGTGTTGCTGGAAAAAAAAACAGAAAACCCAAGTACTGTACCAAAAATGCAAACAATATTTGTGTCTTCAACACGTAGTGCCATATTGCAGCAGTTTACCGGAAGAAATTTAGTTTTTGAGATGTATATATATTTGTTATTTTTTATGGAAGGATACCAATTTTTGTTCATTTTATAAAAGTTCCAAATGCCGAAAGACTAATTAACGTTATTTTCCTTAATGAATATGTATTTTTTTTATATTTTTCTTAATTTTTAAAACTGTATTGCTAAAACATTGTTATTTTTAATGCTCCATTTAAAAAACATTTTGTGAATTTTAATATTGAAATAAAAGACCTTAAATTGATTGAATATCTTTGTTTTATCGTCAAAGTGCACAAATAAAAAAAAAATTACTATGAGTAATACATTTCGAAAAATCTTCAGTTGAAAACCCGGTTGTTGAGACCGGCGTCACCATTAATCAAAGTCAAATTTGCGTCACCATTGGCGGGTTGAGGAATGTACCAAACAGCTCAGGAAAGTTTTACAAACACAAAAAACAGCTTCGCTGCAAAAATTTCTTCAAGAACTCGATGCAAGGCCACAAACAGATTATTCGCTACGGCGTACAGCCAGAGCACTTTAAAGGCCGGTGATTTGCAAACCTCCATTACAAGCTTCAAATGGTGACTGGGCAAGAACTAATGCTGAAAAAGGTGCTCTCTTTGTCAAACACTTAGAAAAAGCATTTACTCCGAACTACGAATATTTCTGCTGACATTGTTGAACTGCCACCAGTCATCTCATTGTCTTTACCGTCAAAAAGTATATGTTGGTACGACAAAAACAAATTAAAAACGCGACTATCAGCACACAAGTCAAACATGAAAACAACTGACAAATGTTTAATGCCAAAAACATCTTTTTCAGCCCACTGTGCTGCAACTGGTCATAAACCAGATTTAAATAAAGTGAAAATACTTGAAAGAGAAAAAAGCTACACAAAGAGATACATGCAAGAGATGCTACATATAATAAATATCCCAACAGAGAAAAGAATTAATTATAAGACGGACACAGGCAATTGCGCACACATATATAAACATACGATAAACAAACACAGAACTGAACAAAAGAAAACATATGTAAACAGTAGTAGAAAAACATTAAAAGTGTAAACAACGACAAATTAAAATGTAATTATACATTCACCCCTATCGTGAATAAGAAGTGAAATATTTGTTCACGTGAAATTTTAATTCCACTCGAAGGGAAAAATGGTATCGTGAATCTTCCCTGAAAAATTATTCCCGCTATCAGTTCTTAGTGAATATAAAAAAGGTAAGAAGATTAAAAAAATAAAACATCATAGAACTTTTTGTTCAAAAATATACACGGACATATTTATTTTAAAGAAAACATCAAAAATCAAACTTAAATATTCAGTGATGGAGCTTTAGTTTGGTTGCTCCGTTTGTTTATTGCATTATAACTTTTATGTGGAAAAATAATTCGGCTACTTTTTGGAAAGCCAACAAAACGAAAAAA
This sequence comes from Lypha dubia, assembly GCA_947311025.1. Taxonomy (NCBI): domain Eukaryota; kingdom Metazoa; phylum Arthropoda; class Insecta; order Diptera; family Tachinidae; genus Lypha; species Lypha dubia. The sequence goes on along the minus strand of OX371260.1, from coordinate 98,705,001 downwards.
TGCCAACAAATTAAAGCTTCACGAATCTGCTGGCAATCGGCCTGTAGAAGTAAAAAAAAATATAATTGCGGAAAGTAAGAGAAGTTTAATAACTGAGATTGAACAAAAATTTAAGGATTTAAAAAATGAAATTATAAACGATGTGAAAAGAGAAGTAACAGAGTTACATGATAGGGTAAATAAATTAGAGACGGCTAATGCGGAAATTGACAAACTAAAATCTGATTTTGAGAGTTTAAGAATTAAATGCTTAAATCAAGAAAATGTACGTATCACTGGGATACCATTTTATAATAATAAAAATTTAAGTGAAATTTTTGACAATTTTTGCAATACCCTTTACATTACTCCTCTATCCTTTAAATCTATTTTCCGCGTAAAAAATTATAAAAACCGCCGTAACGTTGACAATCCACCCATTGTAATCAAATTTAACACTCCGTATGAAAAAAACTATTTCCTAAATAGTGTTGCAGCCCATCGTCGCAAATTTAAATCGCCGTTACGTTTATCTCATGCAGGGTTTCAAAGTGATATGCCTTTTTATATTAATAAAAATCTTACACCACACAACTATGGAATTTTTAAAACACAGCTTGGACTAAAGAAGGATATGCTTTTGAAGTCAGTATACACTCTACGGAGCCTTGTCTACATTAAGCCAGGTGAAAATGATGATCCATTAACATTATTTTTCCAGAGCAACTAAAAGAGTTTTTTCGCTCAGCTGAATAACTTTTATTTCAATTTTGTTCTTTCAACTTTTTGTTTGCTTTTATCCTTGTTTAATACTTTTTCAATTGTTCTTACACTTTTTAATTACTGTATGACCTTAAGTCTTTTAAAATGGATTATATTTGTTCACTTTTTTCATGTTATGATAATAATAATCTTATATTTAGTACTTTTTATAAATTTTGTTTCTATTAGCATTGCACACTTTCATGACTTTTAACAGTGATGGACGTGGAAGACCCAATGACTTAACAATGAACATGGTCAGGATCTTGGCCAAGTGTAAAAAAGGTTTTAAAATAGTTCATATAAACGCCCAAAGCCGAAATAATAAACTTGATGAATTTAAATTAGTCTTCGAAAACCTCTTGATATGTTTGATTTTCAAGGTTTGTTACTCCGAATAGATTTTTAAGCAAATCGAATACCTCGCTTCTGCACCATGATAAGAAAAATGATTTTTGCTTATCCACTGTCGCTACTGAATAGGCCACAAAATGTTGTTGCAATTGTTGCAAATATGAATCCCACTGTTGCTGTTCTTTGTTGAACTTTTGCAACGCTGGTACCATCAATTGTTTGGTGGAAGATTGCGATCCGGAAGGAACATCAGGTTTTTTTCCAGAATCGATTGCATCCACTGTTGTTGCTGTGTCAACAGGGTTGTTGTAAATTCCTGTTGTTGCTGTAACAGCGCTTCTATGCTTCTTAAGTTGCTTGTTGCCATTTTTCTTATTAAAATAAAAATTTTAGGTATGTTTGTGTCTTATAATTTTAGTACGTACGTACACACATACATACATACATGTACTACGTACGTTTTTTTATATTTATTTTTCAAGAGGCACACACGAATTGAAATTAAATACCCGCGCAACTTATTTAATTTCTTTATTTTTTTTACTTGTTTTTCCTCGTCGTCAAATGTAAAGTTTCGTTAATTTTAGAAATGAGTACCGAACGTTTTTAAGGCATAGAATACATAGAAGTGACTCGAGACGGAAGATTTTGCATACTAGTTTGTATACACTCATACAGTCTCTAGTTTTCGTTTTTTTCTTTGTGCTTTATTTCTATCCAAATTAAAATTATAAATCGCAAAACTAATTAAATATCCATATATTTCTCTAATTCACATTAAAAATATTATTAATTAATTAATTTAAGTTGGTTTTCACTGATCGTTTGTATTTTATCACTATAATATCTGCAAAATATCAGAATTTATCAAGTATGTATGTATGCATGTGTGTATGTAAGTTAAAAACCACCACCATTTGGCAAATTTCCAGCATATATGTACGTATGTATATTTTGCTTTTCGTTTTGTTTATCTTCATAACAAACACACTAATGTTGTCTCTTTTTCACGGTGTCTCGTTATGACAAATAAAATATGATCCAAGTCCAATTTTTTTTGTTTTCTTCATATCTGGTTACCTGTGTTTAAGGCTATAGTAAAACTGAATATTCTTTTTATTTCATTATCATGTTCTATTTACAAGGTTGCAATTCATTGTACTATAAGTAAGTGTTGAATTTTTTAGGATTAAGTATTATAATATTGTTTAGTTAAGTAGTAAATATATTACATATCCCTAACAGTTTTATATACCACACATAATAATCTTGCTTCTGAATATGCTGATATAGTTATCACTGGTGATTTTAATTCAAATATTTTGGCCGAGATGAGTATTGCTGATGACATGTTATCGTTTGGTCTTTATCCAGTTAACATGACATGCCCTACGCACCATACATCCACAACAAGCACGCTTATTGACCTTTTCTTCGTTTCTAACACTGCTAGCATCATTTCGTATGATCAGATATCGGCTCCTTGTTTTTCTAAACATGCCCTGATCTTTTAACGTACAGCTTTCAAGTCCAACAAATAGAAAAATTTTTCAGTTATCGTGATTTCAAACAAATAGATTTCAATCAAATCTGTGAATACTCATCATTTATTCCGTGGAGTAACATTTATTCTCTGTCCTCCGTTGATGAGCAATCTTTATTTTTAGGGACTTAGCATACGCCAGATGGAAAAGATATAAAACGTCGGAGTTTAAATTACAATACGGCGTTGCCAGGAAAAATGTTAATTATCAAATAAAACATGACAAAACCGAATATTATTCTAATCGGTGCAGTAATGCTATCAATTCCCAACAAACTTGGAATGCTATTCGTGAAATAAGAATAGGCAATGCAAATGACAATGTTAGCTGCCTTGTTGATGCAAATACGCTTAACACAACGTTTATTAACATCCCCGTAATTCAAGCAAATCCCAATTACTTAAATTTTTCCTCAGGTACGGTAAATGCCAATGCTGATGCAACAGGTGATCATTTCAATCAAAGTGCTCTTTATTAAAGTCGAACGCAGTGGGAAGTGATAACACCCTAAGTTTATAAGAATACTTTTGCCCTTAATTCTCACGTATGTTACGCATCTGTTTAACTCTATTATAATGTCTGGTATGTATCCGATTAATTGGAAACATGCAAAAATTATTCCATTACCTAAATCGAATGGAGAATATAGACCCATTGCTATTTTGTGTTTTCTATCAAAAGTTTTAGAAAAGCTATTATACAAAAAATTATCACATATGTAAATGCTCATAGTCTACTTTCCATTTACCAATCAGGTTTTGGCCATAGTCATAGCTGCGTTAAGGCTCTTGTGGAAGTCACTGAAAATATACGGCAGGGATTGGAGAATGGGTATATTAACTTTTTATTGCTTCTAGATCATTCTAAAGCGTTCGATACGGTAGATCCTGGTATACTCATTAAAAAGCTACAATTTTTTTTCTAAATTCTCGAACATGTCAACGAAACTTATATCATCACATGTTTCAAATCGCACTCGATCGGTATTAGTAAAAGATGTCTGGTCAGATAACTTGTCCCTAAATAGGGTGTGCCTCAGGGTTCTATCTTAGGACCACTTTTATTTTCGCTATATGCAAATGATTTGCCAATACAACTATCTAAATGCAAAATTCATTTATATGCAGACGACGTACAACTTACATTAAGTATCCCAGTTCAAAATATTTCTACAGGTATATCCCATCTAAACGCGGACTTAAACAAAACTTACCTCTGGGCTAGTGCATACGCACTCTGCCTAAATCCGCGCAAATCTAAATGCATTGTAATATGTAAAAAACGCTACCGACGACATAGTTCTTATTGGCGAAAAAATTGAAATTGTTAACACAGCGAAAAATCTTGGTATAGTATTCAACAGCAACTTGACATGGTATGATCACATAAATTCTCTGGTTGGTCAAACTTACATAAAGTTAAGAGCTCTCTGGTCCACGCAATATTTCACTCCTTTAAGAATAAGGATTTTGATTGCCAAGACGTACCTGATTCTTTCCCTACTATATGGGTGTGAATTATTTGTAAACTGAGTCAGTTAGTAAAAGAAAACTAAATTTCTTATATAACAACATCGTAAGATACGTGTATAGATTGAGAGGATTTGACCATGTGTCCTCCGTTTCAAATAATCTTTATGGATTCTCTCTTGAAAGCTTATTCAAAATTCGCACTCTTATATTTTTACATAAAATCATATACACTCAAACACCGAAATATATATCGACATCAATGCCAAGTTTCTGAATGGCAGTTTTATGTACATGCTGCTCGTCTTTGGAACAATCTTCCACAAAATCAACAATTTAATAGCAATGCTAATAGTTTCAAAACATTTCTATTTCAATTCTTTACATAATGTGTTTTTGTTTATAAACATTATGATGCTTATTTATATTAAGTTATTTTATTTATTAACCATAAAATTTTTTGTTACGTTATGTGTTCCTGTACTGTAAATATAAGACTCAATCTTGTTGTACAGGAAATGAAATTAAAAATAAATAAAATGCATAGATTGGATAATATTACGATCATTGACTTTTTCCTAAACCATCTGGCAACGTTGTCCTAAGTATTAATACGATTGACGAATGCTGTGAGTAAACGCTTATTGTCCTGGAGACGATCAAAAAAACACATCAACGTTCTAAGTGTGTGCGTGCAGTTGTGCTTTTTTGGGTACACGTATACGCTGTAGCCTTGATTGATGAAAATCAAAATATTTTGATATTTTATTTTGACTTATAATTTTTTGATAGTTTCCAATTGTGATTGACGATAACATCGAAGTAGAAAGGTTGCAGTAAAGGGACACTTATTAATTTTATGCTTTGGTAGTTTTGTGTATAAAAAGTGTCAAACGCATGAGTGTTTTTGGTTTTTTTTACAGGCATTTTCTAATTTTGTTATTATTATCTTTATCCTGTCACCTACTGTACTTATTAAACAATAGTTTGTAAAGGCCTATTTAGCCGACGGTTGAAATCGTAGATGTAAGCTAAATGTTGATGTAATGTAAGAGCCAACGTTTTTGTAGTTATAGAATGCTTAAAAACGTGTCACGTGACACATGAATGTGCAGACATGCATATGGATGTACATACATACATAAAAAGAACAAAAATTCTTATTAAACATATTAAATCATATTTTTCTGTTCTTCTTCGAAATCTTGTGCCCCGGAGAATTCTTATTGTTCATTTTCCTTCACCAGTAGTATTAATTTCTTGTCGTCCATTGCAACTTTTTATCACTTTGAAAATTATAAATAAAATACGAAACAGCTGTTCCAAACGTTGATGGAAGTTCCAAATGTTTACAATATTTGTGATTGTTCGCAAATCTATACATATATATAATTCTACTGTACGTGCGTTGTAACTGAACTCCTCCTAAACGGCTGGACCGATTTGCATAATTTTTTTCTATGCGTTTGGGTGGCGCCCCGGGTGGTTTAGATTTACAATTCGGTCCAATTGGGCAAAGGGGCGTGGTACCTCCCATACAAACCACATATTAAAAATCTATTATTTCTGCTCCTGATAACGGTATTTGAACAAAATTTGGCACGTCGGTTTGCTGTGCATTTTTTAAGTGCTGCTGCAAATATGGGCGGGATTGGACAAAGGGGCGTGGTACCTCTCATACAAACCACAAATTAAAAATCTATTATTTCTGCTCCTGATAACGGCATTTGAACAAAATTTGGTATGTCGGTTTGGTGTGCATTTCTTAAGTGCTGCTGCAAATATGGGCGGGATTGGACAAAGGGGCGTGGTACCTCTCATACAAACCACAAATTAAAACTCTATTATTTCTGCTCCTGATAACGGTATTTGAACAAAATTTGGTAAGTCGGTTTGGTATGCATTTTTTTAGTGCTGCTGCAAATATGGGCGGGATTGGACAAAGGGGCGTGGTACCGCCCATATAACCCAAAAATTTAAATCGCCATATTTTGGGCATTTTTTGACCTACGTCGCTGATATTTGGTACATATGGTATTGGCATAATTTGGAATACGTACCAGGAGAAAAGTGGGTGGGACCACGCCCCTTCTTTAGGAAAACCAAACCCTTGGACCGATCTTCCTGAAATTTTCACAGCACTCTAGAAGGAATAATAGGCTATATGAAGTTTTGATTGGACAAAGAAGCGTGGCACCGCCCATATAACCCAAAAATTTAAATCACAATTTTTTGGGCATTTTTTGACCTACGTCGATGATATTTGGTACATATGGTATTGGCATAATTTGGAATACGTACCAGGAGAAAAGTGGGTGGGACCACCCCACTTTTTAGGAAAATTAAAAATCGTAATATAGTCTTAACTACTGGACCGATCGTCATTAAATTTTCACAATAGGATATATAAATACTTTTATTTTTATTTTATAACGAGGGGGGGTAGTGTACATATGTATGTACATAAATTGATATGCTTACTTTGTAATTTCATATACATATATTGTGCTTATGTACATACATATGTGCATACATACATACATTCAAGTATACAAAAAAAATCTTTTAAATAATAAGTAACACTAATAATCAAAACTATGATGTACATACTTACATACATAGATGTGAATGTTAAACTATAATTTAAACAATTATCAAATTCATTACAATAAAATATATAAGCACAAACGATCGGTGCAGTCTCTTGCTAGATATTAAAAAAAAATTATTTAGAAAACTTTCTTTACTCAATAAAGCATGCATGTGTACATATTTAACAACTAAAACTAGTCAAAACAAAAAAAAGTACCAACAAAGGACTTCTGTTCCTCATTGCAATTCAAAATACAACCATCCCATCACTGTCTACAATTGTCACGTAACGTCGTAATGAAATTCTATTTTCTGCAGGTTGGTACGTTACGGCAACATTTCATTTCAGTCAAGTAAGTATTTTCATAGCTTTTGCATATAACAGAAGCAATCAGCTGACACATCAGAATTTACATTTCTAGAGTAACGTTCGGCTAAAGCAGCCTTAATTGTAGTGATGGATAGATGTACGGACGAACATGTTTATAAACGGCCGCGGCGAAGTCAAAATACAAATGATGATTGCCGATTTTATTTGTGCGTCTCCCTTTAAACGACAAAAACACGACACTCACACATATGTACTAATTGACGTCTCTAGGGCACTTATGAACTCTGACAACTACATATAACTCTTGCTGATAATGTTCGTGTGTGTATTCAAGCTCTTACACAAACTAAAGGGCTGCAACGAGCAACAGCCATACCTAAACAAGAGCGGCAAGCGTTTTTTAGCTGTCAAAAGTTCTCATGCCCATACAATTTGTATGGAGCATCCCGAAATAACGCGGCGGCAACATTTTGCAATTGGAAAATCCGATTTTGACAGCGCGTTTAATAGTGAAATTACATAGCTGCAAAAGACAAGCACTCATGATACAATGACTATAAGATAGTCTTACAAGCCCAGCTGACAATTGTTGTAAATCACTTATATTTTATTTCAGGTGTTAAATTTTGATTTGTATTTATTTTTTCGTATTTGAATGAATAATTTTTATTTATATTTTTGTCACGATTTGTCGATTGAAGCCGGAGTCCCTCAAGGCAGTATCTTCGGTCCTTTACTTTATTTAATATATGCCTCTGACTAACCGTTAAGCAGTATCATTCACACGTCAACATTTGCTGATGATACGGATTTTCTAAGCGATGAAAGTCCTGTAGAAGCTTCCCGGAATCTACAAGGGTACATCTCAAAATTGGAAACATGGCTAAAACAATGGCGGATAAAAGTGAATGAGCAGAAATGTGTACACGTTACTTTTACTTTACGCAGGGAAACATGCCCGCCTATACAAATCAACACCGAGACTATACCGCAACACACTGTAGTAAAATATCTAGGCGTTCATCTTGATCGTCGTTTAACATGGAAATCGCATATAGACGCAAAGCTAACACAAATTAAATTAAAAGCAGCCCAAATGAATTGGCTTATTGGAAGAAATTCTATATTAAGTCTTGACTGTAAACTTTTGTTATACAACGCGATCCTGAAACCAATATGGGCCTATGGAATCCAGTTATGGGGCACTGCCTCAGCATCAAGTGTAGAAAAAATTCAAAGGCGACAAAACAAAATTCTACGTACAATTACTGCAGCCCCCTGGTATATCCGAAATCAGCGAATTCACAAAGATCTTGATGTTCCGTTGGTGAAGACAGTATTTTCAAAACACGCAAAAAAATATATTGAAAAATTAGTATTGCACCCAAATCCACTTGCGCGCAACATTCTAAATTATAGAGGCCACACCCGGTTGAGAAGGAGGGATACTCTTTCTCTCAGCCGTACACGAGAGATGTAAAACATCAAAAATCAACAGTTGGAATTAAAAAATTTAGCTTAGCACTGGCTAAACATATATTAATGTATTTTTAGATTTAAGATTTGAAAAACTTATTGATGTTTCAATATATAATTGAAGATTCAATAAATAATAAAACTACCACAAAAAAAAAAAAAAATATTTTTGTCACAGTTTGAAACATATACTTTTGACTTCCGAGGAATTTTTTTGTTGCGTTTGTTGTAGAGATGCATGTATTATTCGGTTATGAGTATACTATTATAATCAGGGTTGTTATATATTTTGATATAACCCTGTTTTTATGACAAAGCGTTGACGCTCTTGTTTAGGTATGGTATTTCAGCGTTCCGCTTTCCGCTCTTGTTTAGGTATGGCTGTAAGTGTTCATGCTTTGGTAATAATACTAAACAAACAACGCGTATAAATTTCGTTGTGTTTGTTACAGGTTCGTATATTGAGAGCACAAATTCTTGCGAGTATGCCGAGCAGATACAAAAGCAATATGCTGTATTAACTACATCGCAAAAATTTGACAAAATTAAATAAAACTACAGAAGGTGCCCACAATCACAAAAAAAAAATGTTTCCTAATTTTTAGCTTTGGAATTGATGTAGTTTTAGATTTAAGATTTGAAAAACTTATTGATGTTTCAATTTATAATTGAAGATTCAATAAATAATAAAGTTAAAAAAAAAAAAAAAAATGGAAGCTTAAAGAATCACAAGTTAGCTCGTGTTTTTTCAATTTCTAAATTTTATTTTGTTTATTTTTTATATAATGTAATGTAAGGGCTAAATTCACACATTTGTATGTACTTAGAATATCATTCAATTATATTGTGAAATTTTTAGCGGAGTAACCCTGTGGGTACTCCATGGAGTAGCAAAATATAGTAGTTTCGAAATTAATTCCTGTGGGTACCCCTTGGATTAGTAACATATAGTGGTTTTTGGGTTACGTGATCCAGTCCCAGGACATCGCAATGTAAATTGGACCATGTTTTTCCCATACATTTGAATTAGTTTTTTGTAGGAATAACGCACAAATATACAGCCAAGGCACTAATCGCCTAATGTTAAAATCTTTAGTTTGTCAAATAATAATATTTAAAATAAAATGTCACCGTAAATAAACATACAACCCATTTTGTGGCAGTGATATATATGTAAATACAAAAATTTCAAATGCCATAATGTAACCCTATAAAAATTATTGGAGTACATGGTTCATTTTAGATAAAAGGAGTAGTTTTTGGACTACTCCTTTGTAATGCAGCCGTTGACCATTTCATTTGTACACAAACATTTTTAGTTAAATACATTTTGGCAACACTAAAAATGTTTTGAATTAAATTGAAACTGTTACAGCTCCCCTGTTTAAATTAAAACAAATTCATGGAAGCTTAAAGAAACACAGAAAACTTTTGTATCAATAGGAATTCAATTTGATAGACTTGTATGATAGATTTGATAGACTTGTGAGTTCGTAATATACATATCGATGGCTTAATATAAGAAAGGCGTAACTCGATTGTTTTTCCTTTAAGTTTGAACTACAAATCGCAATAAAATCCGTAAATTTTAAAGTACATTTAAACATTTTTTAGTGCAATTTTTATAAAAAAAAGTCAACAATTCTTATGCTTCAATTTGTTTCATTTTGAAAGTATTTGACATTTATCTAACAGAATAGGCAAAAACGCTTTTTGAAAAAAATCGAGTTACGCCTTTTTTATATTAAGCCATCGATATGTATGTAGGTATTGAATGATTTCGAAATTAACCCTTGTGAGTGCTCTATGGAGTAGGAAAATAGAGTAGTTTCGAAACTAATACCTGTAGATTAGTAACATGGAGTAGTTTTTGGGTTACGTGGTCCAGCCCTAGGACATCGCAATGTAAATTCTACCATGTTTTTCCCATACATTTGGATTAGTTTTGGAGTAGTCTATACACGCATGTATGAACTAGTCTCATTTTATGTAGGGAGCTTCCCTGCATTAATCAAAATAATAATAAGCCCAAAATATTTTTACCATTAAACAATACTGACATCAGAAAATGTTTGCAAATTTAAGCTTGTTTCCGGAAGAAGTAACTTCAAAAGAGGAAAATCAATAATTGCATTGGTACAATTAATAATTTATTTTCTAACGGTAATTTTGACTTAGGACAAGTTTTCCCTTGGCTCGAAAAAGTGGCCGGTAAATAATATATAATATTAAACAAAAGTTCATTAATGGGAATTGACTTAGGACAATTATCCGTAGGCTCAATGAAATAGCCGGTGAACAAATAGGCACCTAACGAGAACATTTTCAAATTTATCTCAGTTAAATAATTTTTAAATAAAAGGGCAAGTAGCGTTATTCCTTACTAATTTAGGTGACCATAATTGATTAGAAAAATGCTAAAGCTTTTTAAAGTATTGTACACATTAAAAACTTTTAATAAAACTAAGAGCAGTCTATTAAGACACATTTTATATACTGCCATAGCATTACAAAAATCTAACTAAGGTTAAAGGTTGACAATATAACAAAAAAAATTATAATTTTTATGTCCACTCATATAAAACATTGCCTAAAAGTCTAATGAAGACGTTAAATTTCATTAAACGTACAGAATGAACTTTATTTGAATTGCAAATGAGTTTAATAACATACAATTTATGAATATACAATTTATATTTCTAATTAACATCTTATTTTTTTTTTTTTTTTTTTTTTGTGGTAGTTTTATTATTTATTGAATCTTCAATTATATATTGAAACATCAATAAGTTTTTCAAATCTTAAATCTAAAAATACTTTAATATATGTTTAGCCAGTGCTAAACAAAATTTTTAATTCCATCTTATTGTTAAAAAAAACCCCAAAATATATGAATTAACAAATAACACCTTACGGTGCTCTAAGAACTTAATTAATAAAAACACCAGTCTTAGGAGCTTCAAATTAGAAGCTCTAAAACAATAAAAACAAATAAATCGTTTTTATTGCACAACTATTAAGAAGTATAATATTATTATTTGGTAATTTAAGTAAGTACATAACTTACGCTTATTCACATTTAATTTATTTGCATCTCCAGGTTTTGACTACGTTTCGTTACCAATTTTAATAATATATATATATGGGTTAGCTAATTTATATTCATTTCGTTGGTAGCTAAATAACAACTCATCATTAGATCTGCTGATACAGATTAGCTAACTCATAACAAATAATTTTTGAAATCATAAATTGTTGAGCATTTGCGCTTATAAAATTTATATTTTATATATGTAAACTCTTGTAGCCAACACTTTAAAAATTAAATAAAAAAAAAATTATATCGTGTATTCTTTTGTGCTAAATTTACAAAGATATTTGATATTGTTGATTTTTAGTAGTTGCATATCAATAATAAACCAATTTAAAACTTTTCATATTTGACATGATCCAAACAGTGCAAGCTTCAAATAAATGAAATAATATTTAAGGCATAAAATATATTTATCTCATAAGTTCGCTAATCAGTTATGGGGCCATTCACATATTACGTAATGCTGTTTTCTGAGATTTTTATACCCTCCTTTGTAAAGTTGTTTACACATTTTTCAGTGTAAAATGTCTAATCCGTAACAAATCTTTAACATCCTCCCCCGTCCTTTGCACGTAATATGTGCACAGCCCCTATGCTACATATATTGGCGAAGATAAACATACATATTTGCAGCTTTAATAATAAATATCATTATTTTTCTAGGTTCAATTACTTAATGACTATCATCAGTGTGTATGGAACACCATTTCTCCAGTTTTAAAAGATCAATGTGATGACCTGACGCTATCCTGGTTAGAACGAGAAACACAAGCAATATAAACATTTAATTATTTTTGTAATTGTATATTGTATATATGTATGTACGTATATACAGGGTTTTTCAACAAGAACTTTGTTTTCTAAAACAAAATAAAAGAAAAAATTTAGATGAAGATGATTCAAATTTTTATTGTATGTATTACGAAGAGAAAAGTTCGGCAATTATGAATGAAAAATGATATCTGGCAAATGTCCACCACGAGCACGCTGACAGGTGCCGGTTCTTTCATCAAAGTTTTGAATAACTTTTTAGCAAAAACCGGCGGGTTTTTCCTGAATGAATTAAGCGAATCTACGGCGATGTGTTTGGTCGGTCGGCTTCAATTTTTGCAGCAGTTGAACCTTGTAAGGCCATGTGTTGGTTATGGATAACCCCAATTGTTGAAAACGTCGATGAATTGACAAATTTGGATCTGTTTCAACACTGTGACTCACGGCTACGATGTTTTCAGTTGAACGACCAGGCCGAACACGCGTTGGTGTTGGCACATTTTGTATCGATCCTGTCGACTCAAATTTAACAACCAAATTCTTAATAGCGGTCTCAGAACGAAGGATGATTATGTTGTCCTAAAATATCACGATTTTTAGGAAATGTAACTTTAACGTAACCACCATTTTTATAGTGGATTTTAATTATTTTATTGCAATTTGCGAGCGAAATTGAATTCATTGTAACAATTGCCAATGCAACTACTACAAATAAGCCAAAAAACTAAATGCCAAAACTACCAATTCTTGGAAAAATATTGCCAAGCTTACAGGTTGCCTAGAAATGAGATGGAATTGTACCTATCAAGAACTTGGTCCTTATTTTGATCTCAGTACTTTTTACGGCCGAAATATTTTGGATAGGAACTTGGCCTTATTTTCACATTTGTGTTTTTGTGTGGATCTCACTTCTTTTTTCTAAGTTGTTTTTGTATAAATATTTATATGTATTGCTTATCTCGGCCTAGCTGTGTACGAAAATTCTATACTCGAAGTGGCCTATACAAAGAAGGGGCAACATAGTCGCCCCAGATGAAAAGTGCCCGTTTAAAAATTATTTTCGTTAAAATCTCATCAGGACCTACCTGTGTACGAAATTTAAGCTTTCTAGCTCTACTGAAAGTGCCCCATACAAAGAAGGGGCACCCTGTCCCGCCGGGTGGGAAGTGCCCGTTTTCAGATTTCTCTGGTTATTTTCTCACCAAGACCTACTTGTGTACCAAGTTTAAGCTCTCTAGCTTTACTGGAAGTGCCCAATAATATTGATGAGTGAGTGAGTGAATATGTACTAAAATATGGACTTTTCACACCTTAATATCTCAGGAGGCTTTAACGGTAGAACTTTCAAATTTAACCTGTGAGGTCAACTCTGTGGGTAGACCTTATGTTTCAAGTTTCATTCTATTATGATCAAGAGGAGCAAAGTTATGAGGGGGGTAAAACAGCTCGAATGGTTTCGTGTAAATATACACACTGTGTGGCCGAACTTGGCCTGGCGCACTACCGTGCTCCTAGATGTTGACAATGGCAATGCCATTATTGAGCCGTCGAAGTTACATGAGACAACAATGACATTCATAATAGGGGTGATTATGAAATTTGATTCAAAAGTCAAACCGAACCGAAATATCGTAAGTTGATGAAATGTATGGCACTTTTTCTTTGCTACCTAAAACAGTGAGCGATCACTCAACAAGTTCGCTCATCGCTCAGTAATCAAAGTTTTTTTTTTTTTAAACTTTTATTATTTATTGAATCTTCAGATATAGATTGAAACATCAAAGTTTTTCAAATCTTAAATCTAACAATGATAAATATATGTTGCCATTGCTAAACAAAATTTTTTAGTTTCAACGGTTTATTTTTGTAGTTTAACATCTCTCGTGTACGGCTGAGAAAAAGAGTATCCCTCCTTTTCAACCGGGTGTGGCCTCTATAATATAAAATATTGCGTGCAAGTACATTTGGGTGCACCTCAAGTTTTTTAAAATATTTTTTAGCGTTTTTTGAAAATACTGTCTTCACCAACGGAACATCAAGATCTTTATGAATTCGATGATTTCTGACATACCAGGGGGCTGCTGTAATTGTACGTACAATTTTATTCTGTCGCCTTTGAATTTTTTCGACATTCGATGCTGAGGCAGTGCCCCATAACTGGATTCCATAGAACCATATTGGTTTCAGGATCGCGTTGTATAATAGTAGTTTACAGTCTAGGCTTAGTATAGAATTTCTTCCAATAAGCCAATTCATTTGGGCTGCTTTTAATTTAATTTGTGTTAGCTTTGCGTCTATGTATATGCGATTTCCATGTTAAACGACGATCAAGAGGAACGCCGAGATATTTGACTACAGTGTACTGAGGTATGGTCTCGGTGTTAATTTGTATAGGCAGGCATGTTTCCCTGCGCAACGTAAAAGTGACGTGTACACATTTCCGCTCGTTAACTTTTATACGCCATTGCTTGAGCCATTTTTCCAATTTGGATATATACCTTTGTAAGTTGCGGGAAGCTTCTACAGGACTTTCATGAACGCTTAGAAAAGCTGTATCATCAGCAAATGTTACTGCTTAACGGTAAGTCAGAGGTTATATTAAATAAAGTAAGGGACCGAAGATACTGCCTTGAGGGACTCCGGCTTCAATCGACTGCGGATGGCTTAAAAAATTACCTTCCCTAAATACAAATTTTCGTTCCTTGAGATAGCTTTCTAAGAGCCTGACGATGTTTGCGGGTAAATTTTGTGTTAAATTGTTTATTAGACCTTCGTGCCATACTCTATCGAAAGCCTGAGAAACATATATAAAGAGCGCAGAGCAATATTTCTTTTTTTCAAAAGTGTCTCTAACAACATTCACAAGTCTGTGCGTTTGTTCAATAGTGCTATTGTTTGGTGGGAAAGGGGGTTGATGAAATTTCTTAAATCTTTGGGGTTTTATAGCACTTATGTTTTCACTTAGTAATAAGCACCACCTTAATTGTAGACACTTGTACGTATATGTGAATTGCTTAGTGCAATTCGGTTTCCACTGTGGCTTCCAATTAATGTAAAACACTTTATTCTTTTAGTTTTAATGCTTATATTCATTTAATTATTCTTTTCTCTTATTTTACTATATATATGTATATGTATATAAATCTATATATTAAAATATGCAATAAATATGTATATTAGGTATGCATATGTAGGTACCATTTTTCTTGCGTTTCTTTTTCTTTTTTCTGATTGGATTTTATTTGTTTAATTGTATGTTTATTTAAATGAATTTTGTTAATATATTTTCACTTATTTGTTTGTTTTGGTTTTTAAGGGTTTTAATTTCTTTTAAGTTTTTCTCGAAATCATATATTAAGTTTCTTCATTTAATAAATTTTGATTTTTTCTTTTTACTTGGTATTTTTTATCTTTGCACTACTGTTCTGCTTTACACTCAACACCGGTCTTGAAACAACTGAACTGAGTTGATCAGTTTCTTTTTGTTCTTTTGCTTTGTTTAGAGATGACGGGTTTATTAATATTTGGTAATCATAAAAAAAGGTACAAGGTTACCATTTGCGCGTAAACATCCCGGCCCCCTTGCTATACTGCAAGTACAGCAAAGGATCGAGGTTTCAAAAAAAGGTGCAGAACGATAGTGCAGAAAAATCAAGTGTTTTATAATTCGTTTACAATTGCTAAGTATATACAAATTAATTAGGATTTCAATAGATTATATGTATAATTATAGGTATAATTTCAATATAAAAGGTAAGTATAATTTCAGTATAAAAGGTAAGTATAATTTCAATCAAAAAAAAGGTAAGTGTAATTTCAGTATAAAAAGATAAGTATACTGCGATATAAATTGATGTTTAAGTTGAGTATAAAAAGGATGCATTAAATGTCAATATAAAGTTCTTTTGACAATAATCATGTTGTGGTGTAAATATTCAGAGGCCGAACTTGCCGATGATTACCCATCCTAGTAGGGTGTCTTGCGCCATAGGTGAGGTAAGTGAAGACAGTTGAATGCCTGGCCGTATTAATTGCGGGTAGATATCGGCCCCCAGGACGATGTTGATAGCTCCGTTGATGAAAAAATCAGGATCAGCGAGACGGAGATTTTGATATTGATCCGATACTCTGTCATCGAGGCTTTTTCTTGATTGCAGTGTCGGCAAACTTTTGCTGACTCTAGCTGTAAAGGAGAACGTAGGTCCGTCTTCGAAACGTGATCGAAAAGAAATCACACACCATTGCTTGTCGTCGTGGGTTTCGGTCGGAATTTTGTACCGGTCCACCAGATATGTGGCAATGGAGCTTGCTCCCACACAGGGATTCAGCACTCCTCGTACCTTACTCCATTCACCATCAAGTTTAATAGAAATGATGACGGTTGGTATAACAGTTGCGGAACCGTTCATGCAAAATTGAATGCCGCCGTTGTTAGTGTTCGGGAGGCTTTCATGGTAATGGAGCAAGGTGTGATGTTTGGAGCCACAGTGTTTGCAACGGGAGTTGTTAACACATTTAGAGATTGGATGTGAGTGGGCCAGACAGTATTCGCAATACTGAAAACGCTTAACGATACGTAATCTATCTGATACGTTCATCTTGTTGAATCGGTTACACTTCCGGAGAGGATGGTTTTGTTTACAGAGCCGGCAGTCATAATGATTAGATTGATTCCTTTTTTCTGGCTGCTAAGACGGATATCTTTCGATGGTGGAAGAACGGCGATGTCTGCGACTAGACATGATGACTCTAAGGGATAAAAAAAGGGTTTAATTATTGTAGTTATGGTTGGGGGAGTAGAACAAGTTTGGTAATAGGTCGTGTCACAGTGCCGTTAGCAGTCCGTATTTCTGCGACTCGTACGCGGTTGTCAGAGCCGAGAAAGACCTTTTCGATTCGTCCTAGTCGCCATTGCGTGGGGGGTAGATTATCTTGGCGGATAATAACGAGGTCGTCGACCGCATAGTTTTTGTTCGGGAATTTCCATCTAGTCCGTTTATGGAGCTCGGTGAGGTATTCTTCTTTCCATCTTCTGGCTAGTTGATGGTGAAGAATTTTCAGTTTTTGCCAACGATTAACGTAACTCAATGAATGAGTGGTCAAGTCGGGCTCAGGAGGTGATATGAGCGGAGCGCCTATCAGAAAGTGGCCTGGTGTTAGCGCACACAGGTTGTTGGGGTCATGGTTCATGGCGGTGAGGGGTCTGGAATTTAGACATGCTTCAATCCGGGCCAGCATGGTGCTAAACTCTTCGAATGTGAAGCTTTGACTGTGACAGAGTTTTTTGAAATGCGACTTGAAACTTTTCACGCCTGCCCCCCAAAAGTCCGCCCATATGCGGAGCACCTGGAGGTATAAAATGCCATTCGACGGGGGCAAGACTGTTCTGCGTCAAGAGACCCTTGCGAATCAAGGTTAGAAAATTGGATTTCTCCTCGTTGAGGTTGTTGGAGGCACCTACGAAAGCCGTGCCGTTATCGGAGTACATGGCATTAGGGGTCCCTCGGCGAGAGAAAAACCGTGCGAAAGCCGCTAGGAAGGCTTGCGTTGAAATTTCGCTGGTACCTTCTAAGTGAATTGCCTTCGTGGCGAAACATATGAATACAAGGACATATCCTTTGGTGATCTTACATCCTCGTCCGGCATATGATTTTAGGTCGAAAGGGCCCGCAAAATCCACTCCTGTAGTATAAAACGGGCGCGAAATATTGACGCGTTCAGGGGGTAGAGCCGCCATACTTTGTTGGCCAGTGAGGCGTTTTTGCTTAACGCAAATCAGGCATTTGGCTATGGTGGTTTTGATAAGTGTCTTGAGCCGGGGCACATAGTAATGTGATCGCATGAGTCGATATAGAAGCGAGTTCTGACCATGCAATGAGTATTTATGAAGATAGTTCAATAATAATTTTGTGAAACAGGCATGATAAGGCAATAAAATGGGATATCGTTCATCATGTGTGAACGTGGGGGAGTTTACCAATCGGCCATTTATCCTCATGATTCCGTTGGAATCTAAATAAGGGTTAAAAGTTAACAAGCGACTTTTTCGATACAGCGGCAGGCCGTCTACGAGCTGATCATACTCTTCAGAAAAGTGAAATCTTTGACTGGCTATTATTAAACGGTGTTTGACATGGTTAATTTCTGCAGAGGAGAGGTCCTTTGAAACTTGATTTTCAGGAGTCTGGCGCTGTTTCAGTCGAATATAAAAACGCATTACGTAGCACATTACTCGTAATGCACGCGCGAGATCGGAAAAATCTTGCAGGATATCGGTTTCTATGGTTATAGCAAGAACTTTGATGGCCTTGGCTTCATCGTTGGTGGAAAAATCAACATTTCGTGAAGGCCATTCGGAATGAGGACGGGTTAACCACAGTGGTCCATGCCACCATAAATCATTTGCTAATAGTGGCGCTACAGTAAGACCGCGAGATGCTAGGTCTGCTGGGTTGCATTTTGACTCAACGTGGGACCAGGTCTCATTTCCTACCTTTTCGATGATGGATGAGATTCTATTTTCTACAAATGTTTTCCATTTGTGAGGGGGTTTTCTCAGCCAAGCCAAAACGATGGTGGAATCTGTCCATAGAAAAAGTTTAGGATCTCTGAGATTAAGTTCATTTTGGATAGACTGAGTCATAGTGGCTAATAGTTCCGCTCCACACAATTCTTTGCGTGGTAGGGAAACAAATTTTACGGGGGCAACTTTAGTCTTGGCCACCAGAAGGTGCGAGGAAATAACTCCATTGAATTCAGAGCGAAGGTACAGAGCCGCTGCATAAGCGTCACAGAATCCGTGAAGCTCACTCGAATATGCAGGGTTAAAATTTATAAAGCGGGGGATTTTAATATTTTCTATCTCGGGATAGTCATCCACTAACTCGTACCGTCTTTGTAAAGTGGGGTATTGCAGATCCTCATCCCAATCAGTGCCATCTTTCCAGACTTGTTGCATAATCATTTTTGCCACAATGATTTTGGGGGCTAGCCAACCGGCAGGGTCAAATAGCTTAGCGACTTCGGATAAGATCGATCTTTTCGTCGTCTTATTTCGATCAGGGAGATTTTTTAGTTGGAAATAGAAATAATCATGTCCGGCGTTCCAGCGAAGGCCCAGGGTTTTCGTGACGCTTGAGTCTGTCAGCTTTAAAAATTCGGCGCCGAGCAGATGATTTGATGGAAGGTCCTTAAGTAATTGGTCATTATTCGCAGTCCATTTTCGGAGCACAAGTCCAGCAGATGGTAGTACCGTGATCATAATTCTTTAAAATATCCGCGATATGGGGAAAATTATCTTCAGCCTCTTTGGCGATTTCCAGCAGAGTCCTGATTGCTAAATAGGGAGCAGCGTTGACACCAAATGTAACGGTGTTTAGTTCATAATCGAGAGGCTGTTCTGCAGGGGATTCTCGAAAGATAAGTCGCTGGAATCGTGCATGATAGGGATGAATGCGAATTTGGCGGTACATTTTCTCAATGTCCGCATTAAAAACATAACGGAAGAGTCTCCACCGTAAAACGAGAATGGTTAGATCAGCTTGTAAAATTGGGCCTGGGTGTAAGAGATCGTTAAGACTTATTCCGTTGGAGGATGGACTCGAGGCGTTAAACACTACGCGTAGTTTGGTAGTGGTGCTGTCTGGTTTGATCACAGCATGATGGGGTAAATAGTACGTACCGTTGGTACTGCTTTCGGGGTTTGTTTTGGTCATATGACCCAAAATCGAATATTCGGTTATCACACGATCATATTCAGACTTGAGTGCGGGGGTTTTTGTCAGTTTTGTCTCATTTCGGAGAAATTGAGACAAAGCTATATGACGGGACTGGCCTATGTTTATATTTTCGGGGAATTCTCGTCTAAAGGGGAGAGATACCACAAAACGTCCATCAGTGTCCTTATACGTTGTGTTCCGATATAGCTGTTCACAATAAGCATCCTCGGGAGATGGTTTGGGAACCTTTGGGATATCTTCAAGCTCCCAAAAGCGACGCAATTGGTCGGCGAGACCGAGCTCATTGTAAAAGGAGAGAACGGGGGATTCGTTTGAATCAGATTTGAAGCGGCCGGTGATTATCCAACCGAACACAGTTTTTTGTGCTACCAGAGATTGATCTTTGTTCCATTGTAGACCGTCCTGAATAATTTTTGGGTATACATCACCGCCTGGCAGGAGGTCTATTTCGACAGTTTTCTGTTGATATGTATCGGCCATTTGAAGATGAGATAAGTTGTTTTGTCTTAGAACAGATTTGGGGTAACATGGCAAAGAACTAGTCAGTTTGTTGACGACGAACGCATCAGCAGACATCTCGAAAATATGATCTAGGGGGGAGCCAATGTTTATATGACATAGGTGATTTGACGTTGCCGTTAAAGCTTCATTCAAACCTCGTACTTCTGCTTGAGAAGATCTGATAGGTAAATTCAGTTTTCTTTGCAGTCTTTAAGACACAAAGGTAGCTTCTGATGCTGAATCTATCAGCGCTCGGACAGTACATGTGATGTCGTTTACATGGACATTCACTAGGGCGGTGCCCAGTACAACAGAACGTGATTCCGACGGTGACACGTTCTGTGAAGGGGGTTTCAAACAATTCTGATTGTTAGAGTTATGAGAAAATGGGGTGTTAGATGGGGGGTTGTTGCCTGTATTATTTAGCGGTGTTGCAGATGTGTTAACTTTAAAACGGTGTAATAAGGAATGGTGTTTTGTCTTGCAAATATTACACACAAAACGACTTTTGCATCTTCGGTAGTCGTGTGAAGTTCCCAGACAGTTCATGCAAAGTTTTCGACTTCTCACGATATTGGTACGTTCGGCTAATCGCATCTTGAGAAATGATGGGCAAAGCCAGATGGTATGCGCCTGTGAGCAAAGAGGGCAATTTCCTGTGTTCTCATTTGATAGATTATTATTGTAACTGTTAAGCTTGCTTTGCTCAATGGGGCCTTGTTTTCGAAGCGAAGTTTGTTTAGGGGGGTTAGAAATATTTTTATGGGTCGGCGTAAATGTGGAACGAATTCTAGCGTCTGAAACCGGGAGGTCAGAAAAGCATCAATTTCCTTTCAGCTTGGCAACTCGGTATTGTGGGGCAGAGAATGTTCCCATAAATGAAGAGTGGTGTCTGGCAGACATGTAGAGCACACATAAACAAATATTGGGTCCCAATTATTTGTGTCTACCTTCAGAAGCTTCAGATTTGTAACGCAATCATTTATTACTCGTTGTAATCGACGGATCTGTGGGCCAGTTTCCTTGGGGAGGGGGTTTGTATTGAACAGTTGTTTTAATTGGGCATTAATTAAAACTCGTGTATTTTCGTACCGACGGACAAGGTTTTGCAACGCCAGGTCGAAACCGTCGTTAGTGATTGGGCAGGTTTTTATGACTTCTCTAGCCTCACCCTGCGTCTTTTTTAATAAATGGCACATTTTCTCGACTGGTGACAATCTCTTGTTGTTGCCATACAGGGCCGTGAACATAGCACGGAAAGTCGGCCATGACTTGTAGTCACCGTGAAAAATTTCGGTATCGCAAGGGGGTAAAGAAATATGAGGGCTTAGATAAGACTGATTGTCTGAAGACCGTGGCTCCGGGCTAGACCTGCTACGGAGCGTGTCTATAGTTTCATTAATGTGGGATAATATTGCAACATGGGCCTCAAAAGAAGAGAAGAATCGAGATTTTAGAGTTTCCATGTCGATATCCTTTTTGATTTCATCAAATTTTTCGTTGGCTTCTTCATAGCAGGATCTGAAATCGGACCACAAATGATTGATTTCGTCCTTGAAAATCTCTAAGATGTGTACAGTATCTTTGTCGTCACGCTCGTCCAGATGGGTTTGAAGCTCAACTATGCGGTCGGCAGCGCGAATTAGCGTTGTTACTAGCTTCATTACGAGGGGTTAAAAATCAGACACACGGGGGTTCAAATGAAAGTTATAAAAAATTGGATATAAAAAATTTTTAATAAATTTTAAGTTATGCCTCGGAGAAGTAACAATGATAAATTCCCTTTTTTTTTTTAGAAAAAGGACAAAATAAACTATTCTCGAAGAGAGGTAGTATTTAAAAAATTTTTAATAAATTTTAAGTTGTGCTTCGGAGAAGCGACAATGATAAATTCCTTTTTTTTAGAAAAAGGGCAAAATAAACTATTCTCGCAGAGAAGTAGTATATAAAAAAATTTTTTAATAAATTTTAAGTTGTGCCTCGTAGAAGCCACAATGATAAATTCCTTTTTTAGAAAAAGGGCAAAGTAAACTATTCTCTAAGAGAAGTACTATTTAAAAAATTTTATAATAAATTTTAAGTTGTGCCTCGTAGAAGCGACAATGATACATTCCTTTTTTAGAAAAAGGGCAAAATAAACTATTCTCGAAGAGAAGTAATATTTAAAAAATTTTTAATAAATTTTATGTTGTGCCTCGTAGAAGCGACAATGATAAAATTTATACGGGGGTTAGTATTAATATGAAATTAAGGTTTAAATCTAGTTTAGTGACGCAGCTCCAAATGAAAAAAATTACATAGGGCGATAGAAAATCGAAAAATAAGACGAACATATTATGTGGTAACTTTCTCGGAAACGCATAGTTTTCGAGTTATTGGCCTCTGAAGTTTGTATATGTATATATACATATGTGCGATTTCCCTTTGCATTTCTCAACGTATAAGGCCAATTTTGGCATCATTTGAAAGCTTTTGACTATATCTATATGAATTTGTTAAAATACAGAAGATTTTGGTGATATTTAAAAAAAAATATTGTTTTTGGACCCAAGTGGGCTAGAATCTAATTTCCAGCAACCTGCTAACCTATATTAAAATAAATTAGTGTGGATAATATCTGTCAAACACTTCCTCCAGCGTACAATCTGATGTCATAAATATTATATTTTCTATATCATTGTGTTGGTGTACAAGGTGGAGAAAATCAATAGTCCCGGCCAAAGGCCGGCTATAAAGAACATCTATTCTATATACCACCGTGTCGGGAAATACCATAGCCAGGCCGAAGGCCGGCTATGCAGATAATCTATTCTATATACCGCCGTGTCGGGATATACCATGGTGGAGAAAATCACTAAGCCCGGCCGAAGGCCGGCTATGCAGAAAATCTATTCTATGTACCGCCGTGTCGGGATATACCATGGTGGAGAAAATCATTAAGCCCGGCCGAAGGCCGGCGATGCAGACAATGTAAAAAACTGCTTTGACACCTAAAGATTTTAAAATTTAAATAGAAAATTTGCAAATTCATATAGATCTAGTCAAAAGCTTTCAAATGATACCAAAATTGTCCTTATACGTTGAGAAATGCAAAGGGAAATCGCACATATATATACAAACTTCAGAGGCCAATAACTCGAAAACTATGCGTTTCCGAGAAAGTTACCACATTAAATTTTCGTCTTATTTTTCGATTTTCTATCGCCCTATGTAATTTTTTTTTCATTTGGAGGTGCGTCACTAAACTAGATTTGTTCCGAAATTAATATTATTAAAATACGTTTGGTATAATTAGATAATTGGTCACTATTCACTGGAGACTTTTGAAGTGACCCTCGTACCAGTATGAGCAGAGCAACAAAAAAAAAACAATTGTATTATGGAGTTAATACGTCACTGTTTGCGCAAAACAAGAATGCGAAAATTTTGAACATACATAAGTTACATCATACATAAGCGAACGTAAGTACATACATACCCTTTTGTTGTTGTTTTAATTTTTGTATAAGCAAGTGTTTTTTTTTTTGTAAAGGAATGTCACCAGAAAAAACTTGACTTATATTGGTCGCGTTGTTACCGGTACGTAAATATATTTATATGTATATATATATGTATATATGTATGTACGTACTTAGTCCCTTCTCTTCTTATTTGTCTCTTCAACTTTATTTTTCAGCAACAGTAGGCATGTACATAAGTATGCATGTCTGTAACTATGTATATGTAAAAAACAGGTTTGAGGAATTTTATACATATGTATGTATGTATATAACGTATGTATTTTGTACAGTTGACCGGTATATATAGTATAAGATTTTAACGGAATTTATATATATATATATATGTAGGTGTAAGATTTGGTACAGTTGACGGCAAAAAACGTAGGGTCGTTCTAAGTTGTTTTCGATTTTTTTTCCAATAATAGGTAGGTCTGTAAATTAAGCAATTTTTTAAAGTGTGTATGAACGTTGTTCATACAACGTCGTGAGTACTTGGGGGTTGATATTATAATATATGTAAAAAGGGGTTTGTACTTACATAGGTTATATTAGTGGATATAATTTCTACGACACCAAGGATCTTCAAGGTATAACTTGTGGTGGCTCTGGAATCCTAATAAAAAATCGAATAAAACACTACCTACTAAACGACCTTCGTGAAGAATATCTTCAAGCAACGAACATCTGCATTGAAAATTTTTATCAAAAGCTTGTGATATCATCTGTTTACTCTCCTCCCAGGTTTTCAATTTCAGAGAGTCAATATACCACATTTTATACAACACTGGGGTCCCGTTTTCTAGCAGCTGGCGACTACAATGCTAAACACACTTTTTGGGGCTCACGTTTAATCAGTCCCAAGGGTCGTGTTTTGTTTGACACAATTTCAAAAATGGGTTTGAATGTAGTTTCAAGTAGTCAGCCAACATATTGGCCAACGGATCGTCAAAAAATTCCTGATGTTATCGACTTTGGAATCTCGAAAGGTGTGCCCAGCGAAATGATTGAAGTAGAAGCATCTTTGGATTTGTCTTCAGATCACTCGCCTACTATTATCACTATTTACTTACACACAACTACAACACCAACATGTGATTTACCGCTGACACCTGCACGTATTAACTGCCTGAAATACAAAAAATATTTGAGTGCTCATTGCACGGAAAATATGCCATTGAGAACACCTGCTGACATAGAAAATTCTATTAGGTTGTTTGAAGCACATGCTAAACAAGCTGCTCTTAATGCTTCTTCAATTCAACCAAATCAACAAGCGAGATTTAACAATATTTTTTGTGCAGATATAGAAAGGCTATTGACTGAAAAACGGAGAGCTCGACGAGAATGGCAACGTTACAGATCGCCTCAGCTAAAATTAAGGCTTAAGGAGTGTACCAAACAGCTAAGAAATGTTTTACAATCACAAAAAACAGCTTCGCTGCAAAAATTTCTACAAGAACTCGATGCAACACCATCAACAGATTATTCGCTGTGGCGTGCAGCCAGAGGACTTAAAAGGCCAGTGATTTGCAAACCACCATTACGAGCCTCTAATGGTGACTGGGCAAGAACTGATGCTGAAAAAGGTGATCTATTTGTTAAGCACTTAGAAAAAGTATTTACCCCGAATATTTCTGCTGATATTGTTGAACTGCCACCAGTCGTCTCTTTATCAGAAATACCGATGAGATTTAACATGACGGAGATTGAAAATACTATTACTAGTCTTAACACCAGAAAAGCCCCAGGTGTCGACAAAATAAGCAACAAAATGCTTCAACAACTGCCTTATACTGCAAAAAGAGTTATACTCTTCATTTTTAATAGTATTCTACGGCTGCAATACTATCCTGCAGAATGGAAGGTTTCGATGATTATTATGATACCAAAGCCCGACAAGGATCATACGAAGGTTGAATCCTATCGGCCTATTAGCTTATTGCCCAACATTTCAAAACTATTTGAAAAGCTGTATATGAGCAAGCTGATGCCTATAGTGGCTAGAAGTGGATGCATTCCAGATCATCAATTCGGTTTTCGCAGACAACATAGCACAATTGAACAAACTCACAGACTTGTGAACGTAGTTAGAGACACCTTTGAAAAAAAGAAATTTTGCTCTGCGCTCTTTATAGATGTCTCTCAAGCTTTCGATAAAGTATGGCACGAAGGTCTTATCCACAAATTAACACGCAATCTCCCCGCAAACATCTTCAAGCTTTTAAAAAGCTATCTAAAGGAACGAAAATTTGTAGTTAGGGAAGGAAATTTTTTAAGCCCTCCGCAGTCGATCGAAGCCGGAGTTCCCCAAGGCAGCATCTTCGGTCCCTTACTTTATTTAATTTATGCCTCTGACTTACCGTTAAGCAATAACATTCATACATCAACATTTGCTGATGATACAGCTTTTTTAAGCGTCCATGAAAATCCAGTAGAAGCTTCCATCAACTTACAAGGGTATATATCCAAATTGGAAAAATTGCTTAAACAATGGCGTATAAAAGTTAACGAGCAGAAATGTGTACACGTCACTTTTACGTTGCGAAGGGAAACATGCCCGTCTATACAAATCAACACCGAGACTATTCCGCAACATACTGTAGTCAAATATCTAGGCGTTCACCTTGATCGCCGTTTAACATGGAAATCGCATATAGACGCAAAGTTGATGCAAATGAAATTAAAAACTGGCCAAATTAATTGGCTTATGGGATGAAATTCTATACTGAGCCTAGACTGTAAAATTCTACTATACAACGCGATCCTGAAACCAATATGGTCCTATGGAATCCAGTTATGGGGCACTGCCTCAGCATCGAATGTCGAAAGAATTCAAAGGCGACAGAATAAAATCCTACGTACAATAACAGCAGCCCCCTGGTATGTCAGAAACTATCGAATTCATAAAGACCTAGACGTTCCGTTGGTGAAGACAGTATTTTCAAAACATGCGAAAAAATATATAAAAAAACTTGAGTTGCACCCAAATCCATTTGCGCGCAATATTCTTCATTATAGAGGCCACACCCGGCTGAAAAGAAGGTATACTCTTTTTCTCAGCCGTTCACGACAGATGTAAAACAACAAAAATTAACCGTTGAAATTAAAAATTTTGTTTAGCATTGGCTAAACTTATATTTAATATTTTTTTAGATTTAAGATTTGAAAAGCTTATTGATAATTTAATATAAATAATTAAAGATTCAATAAATAATAAAATTATCAAAAAAAAAAAAAAAATAAATAAAAAAGGTACAAGGTTACCATTTGCGCGTAAACAGCTATGTTGTCTGCGAAAACCGAATTAATGATCTGGAATGCATCAACTTCTAGCCACTATAGGCATCAGCTTGCTCATATACAGCTTTTCAAATAGTTTTGAAATGTTGGGCAATAAACTAATAGGCCGATAGGATTCAACCTTCATCATAGTAATCATCGAAACCTTCCATTCTGACAATAGTATTGCAGCCGTAAAATACCATTAAAAATTAATAGTATTATTCCTTTTGCAATATATGGTAATTCTTGAAGCATTTTGTTGCTTATTTTGTCGACACCTGGGGCTTTTTTGGTGTTAAGACTAGCAATAGCCTTTTCAATCTCCACAATATTAAATTTTAGCGGTGTTTCTGGTAAAGAGACGACTGGCGGCAGTAATCAGCAGAAATGTTCGGGGTAAATACTTTTTCTAAGTGCTTAAAAAAGAGCACATTTTTCAGCATCAGTTCTTGCTCAGTCACCATTCGTAGCTCGTAACGAAGGTTTGCAAATCACTGGCCTTTTAAATCCTCTGGCTGCACGACACAGCGAATAATCTGTTTGTAAAGTAGCTTTTAAAGGGGAGCTGTTTTTTGAGTTTGCAAAACTTTCCTAAGCTGCGTGGTACACTCCTTAAGCCTTCACTTTAGCTGGGGCGATCTGTAGCGTTGCCTTTCTCGTCGAGCTCTCCGTTTTTCAGTCAATAGCCTTTCTATATCTACAGAAAAAATATTGCTAAAACTCACTTGTTGATTTGTTTTATTTGAAGAAGCAGCTTGTTTAACGTGCGCTTCAAACAACCTGAGGGAATCGTCTATGTCAGAAGGTGTTCTTAGCGGCATTCTTTCTGAGCAATGAGCAATCAGATATTTTCTGTATTTCAGCCAGTTAATACGTGCAGACGTCATCGGTAAATCACATGTTGGTGTTACAGTTGTGTGTGAGTAAATAGTGACAATTGTAGGCGAGTGATCTGCAGATAAATCCAAAGATGCTTCAACTTCAACCATCTTGCTGGGTACACCTTTTGCTATTCCAAAGTCAATAACATCAGGAATTTTTTGTCGATCTGTTGGCCAATATGTTGAACGACGTCAAACAAAACTCGTCCCTTAGGAGTGATTAAACGTAAACCTCAGAATTTGTGTTTAGCATTGTAGTCGCCAGCTGCTAGAAAACGGGAGACCAGTGATTTATAAAAAGCCGTATATTAGCTCTCGGTAATTGAAAATCCGGGGGCGAATAGACAGATGATATTACAAGTTTTTGATAGTAATTTTCAATGCTGATGTTCGTTGCTTGAAGATAACTTCAAATAAATCATTGAACAGGTAGTGTTTTAATCGCGTTTTTATAGAATTCGCGAGCCAGCACAATGTAGCATGTGGCCAACAGTGTGTAGTATGCATTGCGATTCAATAGTACCGCAGCATGCAAGCATTGACAAACTGCAAGCAAGATATTTTGTGTGTGTCGGTAATTTGACACTTGTACGGTTAATCAAGTGCAGCAGAACAATGCACTTAAATGAATCACATTTATTAACTGTATTTGTTTGATTGTAAATATAAGCTACACAAAGTATCTGTTGCTTTTAAGTATGCACTCGTTGAACTTTAAAACTGTTGAACACATGCCATACATAAATAGTTGGAAGCTAAATATGCTTACCCAACAATAATATATATTTCAATTCTTTTACTCTTATGTTAAGGTACCCCTAAGAATTATTCTCATAATTAGTATATAAGCCAATGTCATTTAGTTTATAATTAAATTAATAAATCAACAGTCTTAGGAGCTCCAATAATACAAGCTCTAAGACAAAAATAAATAAATAAAAACTTTTTTATTACAACAAGCTCTACCTCGAGGATCCTTTGTGTCGTAAAAATTATATCCACTAATTCTGAAATAGTTTCGAGACGTCAAATGAGTTTCTGAGATAAGCATAACATCGATTTGTTTATCCAGAAGAAAATACTCTATTTCGTTTTTATGTTGGCAGATGCCGTTTGCATTCCAAAAACATATTTTTAAGTTCATGGCTTGTTTAAAACAGCCTGCAACAAGGTAGACTTTATTTTCAACATTTCCTGCATCATACAGGTCATGTTGAGAGTAAATGTATTCCCTGTTTGTATTAAGCTCTCAATTGAGGCTTCAATACGACAAAAATTAGACCCCGAATCTTCATTTACATTTACGGTTTTTTTGCGCCGTACTCTGGTTGCTTGTAGCATGTGGCCAACAGTGTGTAGTATGCATTGCGATTCAATAGTACCGCAACATGCAAGCATTGACAAACTGCAAGCAAGATATTTTGTGTGACTGTAATTTGACACTTGTACGTTTAATCAAGTGCAGCTGCACAATGCACCTAAATGAATCACATTTATTAACTGCATTTGTTTGATTGTAGATATAAGCAAAGAGTATGAAAACATATAGAGTGTGCATGATAGGCTAAAATATTTAATTTTTCTTTCGTGTTTATTGTTGCGGGGAGGAAGCATGTGAAGGGGACACGCACAGCTAAAATACGAACGATTTTGTGCTCTGCTTGTAAATTTTTTTCGTGTTTGTGCTTATGACTGTTTTATTGTGTTTGTTGTTTTTTAGTAATTTTTTTGTTGTTGTTTTCGGCAACGTTGCATATGAGAGGAAATGAGCGACGAGAACAAAACAAAAACTAAATAAGCAAGAACTCAAAAAAGAAAAAAACTAAATTCCAACAATGACAGCCTGCAAAAAAAGAGGGAATAACAAAAACCAAAATAACATGTTAATAAGTTTATATTATGATTGTATTTATTTCAGAAAAAGTATAATAATAAAAAAAAATTAAAATATGTTCACGTTTTATAAAGTAATAAAAATTAAATTGATAAATATTATTATTTAAGTATTTTCAACTTTCTCTTGCCAGATCCACCCTTTGAAATAGCCCAAGAGCAGTGTTTTCGCAGCGAAACTGTTGTCATAAAATTTAAAATTTGTTCCCGATGCTGTTGACAATCGTCGGTAAACCACTCAGGTGTTGCTTCTTTGCAGCATGTCAAAATGTAGGCTTTTATACCGCTTATGTGGGGTTTTGTTTGGAAAATGTTGTGAAAAATTATTATGTGCTTCTTGCTGACCTCCAGGAAAGCATCAGATGGAGCAAGAAGGTTTCCGAAATCAGATATTGTTTTGTAGTTTTTATGGAAGATAAAGACTTCACTTGGACAGGTCAAAACTTCATCTTCCTTTCTCAATTCCTGCATACATTTTTCGCAATTTAACTTTGGGATGGTTTTAAAAACAACATAACCAGCAAAGTATCGCATTGAAACTAATTCCAGATTAATTTTTGAACTGTTTTCGAAGACATCTTCCAAAAATAAGTCTGAATAAATTTCCTCCTCAAAATCAATAGGAACAGTGCTGACCGATGATTCCTCCGTTATTGGTGTTTCTTTTTGTTCGAAAATAAGTTCTTCTATTTCTGTATCTTCGTCGCAGTTACTGGAGGAACTTGCCTGGATAATTTTTGTAGTCATTATTCTGGCTAACAAATTGTTTACCTCCGCTACAGACGGGTTATTATTGTTGCCACCTTTCTGTCGCAGAACAGCAAATGTATTTTCTAGTTTATCCTGATTTAAACTTTTTGTCATAATGTAAAATTTTTCTGAACTGTTACTTAAAACATCATTGACCAACAAAAGTACGGCTTCCAAAGAGAGCTTCATGCCGTCCAAAAAATACACTTTTTTGCCTGCGTCGCTAAACTTGACATTATTTAAATAATTCCAAAAATATTTGATGAATTCGTGTGAATCGTTCCCTTGTCGAATAGCACAACGATATTTGTTTGCCGAATACAAGGATCCACTATTCATAGAATCGAATATTTTATCTACTTTATCTATAAAATTGGCTGTAGATATCGCAACGTTTTTAGGACATGTTTCGAATCCAACGGTGTCATTTACAGTTTTAATGGCAGCTTGCACTGTCCGACTGAACACCTGAACAGCAAACTTAACTCTCATTTTTTCAAAAGAGTTAGGGAAAATATGTTGTCTAGTGAGTTTCAAGCACATTTTCGTTCTAGCACTCTGTTCCTTTTCCCACAACTCTTTTACAATTTTGAAACTTGCTTTACCGTCAGGAGTTTCCAAGTCTGACTGCAGCCAACCATTTCTTAATGACTTGACTAAATGAGGGAAGTCGTACATACAATATACTTTATAGTTGTCAAATGTAAAATATGGATTCTCAATTGACACTCCGAGCAAAGAAAAACATTTCCGATTCGACGAACCCTGATCGCATACTACAGCACGTACCCTTATTCCGAAAGTAGCCAAATTTTTTAAATTTTCTTTTATAATTTTTAATAATTTTTCAGCACATAAACCATTTTTGGATACAAAATAATTTAATATCATTGACCAGTTTGAAAACAAACCTTTTAATAAAAATACACAAACTTGACCCCCAATATTATTAGCTCTTTCCCAACCATCATCTTGAAACCCATCTATAACATCTAATTGCGAATTGTATTTTAAATCCTTTCGAATTGTCATTTCGTCCATCAACAACACCATGTTATTAGCATCTTCAGCTTGTAATTCGGAAACCTTTTTTTTTAGAACTTCTAGTGCGCTATTTTTAATTCCGGGTTGCAAATTTTTTATAGGAGCCCACCTATTTAGTGTTGTTTGATTTAAATTTATTTTCAATTTATTTCTTAGAAAAGAATACGTGCTGGGCGATATGAAATATATATTAAGAGCCAGATTTTTTATCTCTTCTGGGTACTGCTTTGGCCTATGGCTCAAAAGTAGCTTACAAAATAATTTTGTGCTTGGCTCTACATGAGGCAGAGCGTCTATAGAATTTTTGATAGATTTTTCATTGGGACGACTCGAAAAAACGCGATTTTTAGTGCGTTTTTCTGTTTTAAATAAATTTCTAAGGCGATTATATTTTTTTTGCAAATTATTATATTTTTTTTTATAGAAATTACATGCATTAACTTGCTTTTCGCAATTAGAACACGTGAATTCGAGCAAACATGGCTTTTTGGGAGAGGGAGGGATAATAAAGTCTTCTTCAGCATCCTCATTGCTTTTTAAATTAAGAGTCGGAATTGCTTCCCGTTTCAAACGCTTTTTACCTATATAGGCGCTTGAAAAGTGCCTCTCACAAATAAAAAGACGTTTTTCACATGATTCTGAGTTAATTTGACATTTTTCTCGCCAAATTTGACCAAGGATCATATCCGCTGCAGGAAATTTAAAAAATTTCAAGTTTGGACAACTTCTTTTAGAAGCTCTGCAAATTGTTACAGAACATTTTATGCCTGATTTCAATAAATTCTTTTTTTTTATAATCTTGCCACTTGAACTCATTGCAACCTTACTATCAATATTTTAAATCAAATAGATATTTTCTTCCAAGAAACAAGCAGTTTTAATAAGCAGCTCAAAAAAAAAACAAGTACGTAGAAAAAAAATAAAAAACAAAAGCAAAACAAAAAATGGGAGAGCAATCAAGCAATGCGAGAGCTAGAATAAAATATGTATGTACGCAAGGAACAGTAAATAATGAACGTAGTCTTACTTTCATCACAGTCAAACTTCGACTGATTTAAAGTAAATTTTTGTGAGTATTCGCGCTTGAATAAAGAAAACGAAAAAAATTGGCAGCGCAGCTTCCAGCATTGACGGTTTTAATGAAGGCACCCGCCATAAGAAATTTTTGTTTGTATGACATGCACACTCTATATGTTTTCATACTCTTTGATATAAGCTACACAAAGTATCTGTTGCTTTTAAGTATGCACTCGTTTAACTTTAAAACTGTTGAACACATGCCATACATAAATAGTTGGAAGCTAAATATGCTTACCCAACAATAATATATATTTCTCTTCTTTTACTCTTATGTTAAGGTACCCCCTAAGAATTATTCTCATAATTAGTATATAAGCCAATGTTAATTAGTTAAGCAATCAATTAATACTTTGCCTTCAATCGGCATTACTAATTCATACTGGCATTCATCTGCCTTTTACTTTTATTTGCCAGTGGCGTTTATTAGCGCCGGCACTATTATTTATTTACTTAAACTCTTCATCATCAATCCTCCACAATAAATTGATAGCTCCTAGAGAGCACCAGAATAACTAAATTGTTTTAATCATATTACATGCTTTTTAAAATACTAGCGTAGGAAAATTTATTGTTAGCTTGTTGTTGAGCACTAGTCGCGTTGGACTTGAAGACGTTAGCGTGTTGATTCTGGCTGGTGGACGGTTGAGGTAACTGTGGGTAGTTAAAAGAGGGTTTAGGCTGAGCGGGAGTAGCATTAGTTTTTTTTGTTTGTTGAATTCTTGAAAAACGAGTAAAGGGGGCAGCCTCTATAGTTGGCAGTGTGATTTCCGCCGCAATTGCCACATTTTTTCGCCTTGGGATCACCTTTAATTTTGTTACAGTTAGCGGTACTATGTAGCTCACCACATACAACGCAGACTGTAGGCAACTTGCAATAAGACTTTGTGTGCCCAAATTCTTGGCAGTTCAGGCATTGAACAGGTCCAGCTCCTTTATGTGGAAGCTCAACGGTAATGCCTAGAAGTTCACACGTTGTTAAAACAAAAAGTTAATTAATTAATTAAAATTAACAAAGAAATTAAATTTAGCCAATAATACAAAAATAACAATATTCAATAAATAAAAATAACTAAAAACAATAGTTTAAGAATTATAATCCTAATAGATAATTATCTATTATTGATATTTTTCTGAAGAATGTATTTTTTTTTATTATATTATATTTTATTTGATAACAAGAATTTAAATTCTGCACAGTTCATTTGGAAGACAGAAAATTCCTGTCTTGGGTGGTTATAAATTTATATTGTATCGAGTTTAAAATTTCGGTATTTTGAGAAAATAAAACTTTTAATTTTGGAAACTTAAGGAGAATATTAGCCATCAAAAATAAAGGAAAATTCAATTAAAAAAAGGACAATTTATTTTGTTTAAATTTTAAAGGACGTTGTGTCAAAAAAGATAACTGTCCTTTTAAAAAAAGGGCGGATGGTCACCGTAAGCATAAATAAATTAATACGATAGTTAGAGACTTGCAGCTTTATTCATAACCGATTTATAATATTAAAGTGCAGAATACAAAATTTGTAGGCTAAGGCCGCAATATCATTAATAAGATCTTTAAATTGGTTTATGAAAATAATGATTTTAATGAATTTTGAGTTAACATTAATTCTGCCGTACGATGCGAAATGTAGATAATTGTTTAAGGGAAGAGTTCCAGTTATCTACAAACTAATATCTAATTGTTATAACTTTTCAATAAAAAAAACAACAAAGAATGAAACTCACAAAATATATCTGTGGGCTTTTGACAAAAGCACTTAAGTCGAGTTATGAAAATTCGCCAGATTTTTTATCATATGTGTAACTTTTCAATACGCATCGGCATGTTTCTACGATATGAAGTTCCAGAAATATTGTATACGAAAAATAGTTAAGAGACAAGTGAAATTAAGTTTGTGTGTTCACTTATGCAAGAGCGTACAAACATTTACAAATGTGAAACCGAACATGTCTTGAATAAATAAATATCAATAAAGTTCATGCAAAAACAATATGCTTTTAAAGATCACTGATGCCAGTTGTAGGAAAAAGGAAAATCATTTAAGAAATACGTTAAACATACACAATAAACTAAATCGCAAAAAAAGAAGTCAAAAAACTCTAAAATATTTACAGCTTAATCATTAATGATTTATTTCATTTAGTAAAATATCTCATTTAGATAAAATATTTATTCCATAGTACCTCTCGCTATTATGAAATCTTTTTATAATAGTTAATGTACATGAGTATAATTATTGCAATGTTATCGCATATTATGAAATGCAAATAACAAACTAAAATACATATTGAATTTAATTTACTACTAGTGCTCGTAATATTTCGTTTTCGTATATATTATTTACGTATAAAAGTCTACATAATAGTTTCATACAGACTTTAGTGACAAGAAATACAAGATTATTTATGATATAGTAGAAATTAACAATTTAGGAAAATTATAATATTACGTTTGATAACATTTAAACTTAAAGAATAATCAATAAGTTGATATAATTCAGTAAAATTAACACAGATTCTTCTTAGCGGATCAGCATTAGCATAGTTAGTACGAAATTCTTGATTGCAAGAGGATGAAGGTAACGTGTTGGACGGTTGGGGACATTGAATATTGAATGATATGCTCGTATTATTTAAGTTATTAATCAGATTGCACACCTCCATTAATGACATTCATCAAGAACGAAACGTTTAGCACAGTCCTGCGGCTTTTAGGAGTAGGCAATTTAATAAGCGCTAATCTTTGATGATAAGGAGGTAGATTTAATGCTGGATTCCAGCGCAAGCTTCGCAAGCAAAACAGAAGAAATTGCTTTTGAATAGACTCAATGTGATCGATATGCACATTGTAAATTGGATCCCAAACAGCTGAACCATATTAAAGTATAGGTCTTACTAAGGATGTGTATAAAATCTTAGTAATATACGGGTCAATAAATTCCTTTGCCCATCTCTTGATAAAAGCAAGCACGCCTCTAGCCTTGTTAACAATCATATTAATGTGAGGAATAAAACTAAGTTTAGCATCAAGCATAACACCAAGATCAAGGATAGAGTTTACTATAGAGGTTGTCCACCCAGTAAGAAGTTGACGTGGACAAAGTTGCTCCTGAAAAATCTCATGTGTTTGCATTTGGTCGCGTTAAGTTCCATCAGGGTTATACTGCACCACGTGTAGAAATTATCAATATCATGTTGTAAATGTAATTGATAAGGCTTTCTATCGTATGTAAGGAAAATTTTTACATCATCAGCAACCAATAATATGTTGGAATAATTTAATACTTCAGGCAGATCATTTATAAACAATGAGAAAATAAGTGGTCTAAGGTGGCTGCCTTGTGGCACTCCAGAAAGAACATTTATGGACTTGGATGTGCAGTTTTTAAAAATCACATTTTGTTCTCTACCAGTTAGAAATGATTTAATCCAATTTATACTATTTGGAGAAAAGTCCAACATGTGTAGCTTAATAAGGAGGAGTTTGTGATTGACTTTATCAAACGCCTTGCTAAAATCCGTATATATAGCATTAATTTGTTGATTATTTACAAATCCACTATTAATTAAAGTCGTTAACTGTAAAAGGTTGGTAGTGGTTGAGCATCCTTTTCTAAAACCATGTTGATGCTGTGACAATAACTGTCATATATTGTTTATAGTTAAGTTTGAAGCAATTTTATACGGGTAACAACTGGTGCAATCATATTTGGCATCAGAATCATTTGACGATTTATCGTCATTTTGACGATTTTGTTTCCTAAATATGACATAGTGACGATGGGACGATTTATACCCTAATTTTGACGATTTTAAATAATTCAAGATTACAATATATATTTGTACTGTTAGAGCAACCTTGAACTCCTGAATATTGTAATGAGAAACTTTTTAAAAACTAGTTTGCTTAAAACTGAAAACTTTTATTTAACTGATTATAAAAACAAAAACAATTTTTTAAATTTTGAAGACATTTATTTATTTAGGAATATTTGCCAGAGACGTATTGGAAAAATCACAAATAAATGCAAAAGAAAAATATGATAGTAGTAATAATTGTGTTAATTTTTATAGAGCTTTGTGATCAGATATTACCAAGATTTGATTTTGAAAATATATATAAAGCTCTTGGCCAAATTAATCCATTTAATATTATTAATGAAGAAAAAAAGTTGGTTGTCTGAAATTTTAAAATAATTTT
Source organism: Lypha dubia (assembly GCA_947311025.1). NCBI lineage: Eukaryota > Metazoa > Arthropoda > Insecta > Diptera > Tachinidae > Lypha > Lypha dubia. Next base: position 98,667,752 of record OX371260.1, on the reverse strand, counting down.
CTATTTTGTTGAAGAAAATGAAAACCAAGAGCTAGAAACAGAGTTCTGGCAATTGCAATTATTGTCCTGATAAAAACATATAACTTTTGGATTTTTGGAAAGAGATGCAAACGCGGGGTTGCAGTCTTTTGTTTCCGATTTTGACTAAATTTATTACAAAAATTCTAGTTTTACCACATTATTAAGAAAATATGGAAAGAATATTTAGTCAGGTAAACGTAAATAAGACTAAAATAGGAAATTGAAAAAGTCGTCTTTGGAGGCAATAATATATTCAAAAGATTATTTAAAGCTAAACAAATGTACCTGCTATGATCTGACAGTTATACCTGAAGTAATCAATATCTTTAATTGCAATATATATTTGTAAAATATATTATACATATACATATGTATATGTCTATTTTCTTAAAAAATTATATTTTTATTGTATAAATTTTATTGTAGATTTTATACATTTTTAGAAAAAGTGTTTCTAAAAATGAAATTTAAAATGCATATTTTACTAAATTGAAAAAGAAAAATTACTAAAGGATTTGGATTTATTTTTTTCCATACAATATATAAGTAAATATATTTCAAAGTTTTGAAAAACATGATATCTATTTACATGTGATTTTATTGTGAATTCTAAGTGAAGTATTTGATCTCTGTATTTTAAATAATTTAATAAGATTTGTTGATTTAAGAGTTTTGTTATGTTTTGCCGCTAATAAAAATATGTTTTCTTTTTTTAATAATAATATCAAGCACAAGGTCTTTTTATAAAAGTAACAATAGCAATAACAAAAAACAAATTGTTTTTTAAAAAAAAATTGTCATTGTCGAAGAAAATATATTCCCTGAAGAAGCTATCCATTGAGATAGCGAAATATCAGAAAAATAAAATAAAAAGGTCGAAGAAATTTAATAAATCTTTAATATGTTTTGTTGGTAAAAAAAAGCGGTTTTTTCATTTGACGTTTTTATGACGATTTCAAAAACCTATTGACGATAATGACGATTTTTGCTCAAAAATATGACGATATTACCTCAAAAAATCTGACAGCTATGATCAGAATACGTTGTCGCAAAAAAGTCAGCAAACATGTTGACAATAAGAGTGTTATCATCCGATTCGTAATCTTGATATTTCATAACAGGTGGGAACTCACGAGATTTTCGTTTGGAGTTAACGAAATTAAAGAATGATTTTGGGTTATTTTTAAAATTTGTTTTGATTTTGTTAACATAATTATTATAAAGAGATGTATTTATCCGATTATATTCAGCTCGACAAATAGCGTATTTACCGTAGTCAGTAATAGTATTAGTTTTCCTGTATTTTTTATAGAGTTTATTCTTTTTATTTTTTAGGCACGAAAGTTGTTTAGAACTCCAAGGAGGACGTGAGATTTTGTGGACAATACGTTTTGGTATTTTACATAACAGAATAATTTATTAACATTGACTATTGCTAATGATCTTATTTTCAATTTCAATCAATGCATAATTTTTTCTGGTTGTCCATACAACAGTTTTAATGTTGAGATTGCTGCCGGAACACAGGATGTGTGGATAAGGATGTGCTGAACGGACTTCAGGGCATCTCCTCGCAACGCCCTTTGCAGTCGTGTTAAATTTTGGGCATTGGTTAAGCCACAAACTGTCGTCGTTGAACAATCGTAGATGGAACTAAAAAGCGGGCACTCCTCTGGATTGCCCATAAATATTGGTAATTCTTTAGGAACCATCTGCCTCGCATTTATTTGCTGATGTTTTAGATTTGCGGTCGTGCTGCAGTGTGGCACTGGCGATAAAGATGGACGAAAAGTAGAGTTAGCTGGTGCTTGCCGAGAAACAGCAGATTGTTCATTTGTTGTTTGTGTTGGTGCAGATGCTGTTTTATTTATGAAAGTAGTTATAGTATCATATGATGTTGAATTAAAAGAAACGTGTGGTGGTTTATTCTGAAAGTTTATATGTGTATTATCTATTGGGGCATTTTGCGAAATTTGAGTTGTTGCATTATGATTTAGATTTTGTGAATTCGTTGTATTACACGGTGGTACAGAAATGAGTTTTTGGTACGTTTGGCGGATTAACTTGAGTGTTTAGCCATTCACGTGCGAAGTTCATAGCCACAGAGCTTCGATCATCAATTTCTTCCTTGGCTTCTTTTAGCAGTTGGTATTTTTGTTTTAAAAATTCGTCGTCTCGTTCTTTTGCTAGTTGCCTCTCTTCCTCAAGCCTCTGGTACTTATTACAAGATATCGATTGATTGGTACCTAAATATACGCACTTACTTGATAAAACTCGTGAAATCTATATCAAAAATTAAAAATCTTTAAAATCATATATTTATCTATTTTTTAAGGATTTAGGTCACTATTTTTTTATAAAAAACTTTAATAATGTTTATTATATTTCCAATATTTCGCCACTTCCTTGTGTGGCTTCTTCAGGGATATACAGTTTCGCCAGTTGTGGCTGATATTGTAATGGAAAAACTACTTGATGAATGTATTGAAAAAGTTTTAACTAAATATGTTGATGACTTATTTTGCATTATTTCAGAAAGTGAAATAAAAACATTATTATCAACATTTAATTCATTTCATCCTGACATTCAATTTACAATTGAGAAGGAATATGATTTCAGACTTCCATATCTAGATATAGTAGTAATAAGACAAAATAATAATTTATTTACAGATTGGTATCAGAAGCCAACATCCTCAGGAAGAATAATTAACTTTTTTTCTAAGCATCCAAAGAAAATGATTATTAATACGGCTAAAAATCTTATTGATAAAATATTATCAGTAAGTGATAGTGTTTTTCATAAGAAAAACGAAAGGATAATTATGAATATTTTAAATGAGAATAGTTTTCCTAATCACCTATCTTGTAAATTAATAAGGCAATACAGATATATAAAAAGAGGTTCAAATGTTTCTTTTGAACCTAAAATTTATAAATCTTTAATATATGTACCTGGAATGTCGGAAAGATTACAAAGATCTAAAATTTATGATAACAATAAATATAGTATAGCACATAGAATTAATGATACAGTAGGAAAATTATTTAGTAAGACTAAAGATAAAATACAGACTCTAGATAAATCTAATTTAGTTTACCAGATACCATGTAATGGTAATGTTATAGAAAATTGTAATAAGATATATGTAGGTACAACTAAGAATAAATTAAAAACTAGAATGGCTGGTCATAGATCAGATCAAAAGTATAGAAATATTTCTTCACAAAAAACAGCATTAGTTTCACATTGTTTTAATTCTAATCATAACCCTGATTTTAATAATGTAAAAGTTTTGAACATAGAAAATAACTATAAACGTAGATTTATGTTAGAGATGTTACAAATTATTAATGTTCCAAGACATAAGAGAATTAATTTTAAGGCAGATACAGATTCTGTTGCTCATGCTTATAGGTATTTATTATATAAAAACGGAAACCGGAATTGAATTTATATTACTTATAAGAATAATATTTTTTTATGATTGTGTACATAAGTAGTTTTTAAAGTTGTTAAATTTTTTAAAAATTTTCATTTTGACAAATATTGTTTGTTTTTTCAATTTGTTAAATGTTATTACAATAATTTTACACCAAAATTTGTATATCCCTGAAGAAGCCACACAAGGAAGTGGCGAAATATTGGAAATATAATAAACATTATTAAAGTTTTTTATAAAAAAATAGTGACCTAAATCCTTAAAAAATAGATAAATATAAAATTAAATAAGGTCAAAAAAATAGAAGAATAATTTTAAAAACGTTGGGACCGTCATAACGTTTTAAAAAATGAATAATAACATAAACAACAACTTTAGAGGACAATTCAGAGAAGATTTTCAATACACTAATTTAAAAAGATTGGGTAAAAACAGATTACATAGAAAGAATAACAGTTCAAGAGATTATGGTGCATTTAAGAAAAATGAAGAAGGAAGAAAAACTATCAATAGGTATAAGTCTATAAGGGATAAAATAATTAAGTGTAAGGCCTCGATAACATTTTTAATTCGATGTCGAAACGCAGGTATTATTCCTAAATTTATAAAAAATTCAACTAAAAATATTTTTCAAATTTTTCATGTGAATGGTATTTCAACAATTGAGCAAACTTTTTTGAGGAAAATACAATGCTTTCAATGCAAACTTCTCAAGATGGCTATAAAACAGAAGCACGAAAATTTAAAACAATTTGAAGCGGAGTTAATTTGGATCAATAATATTTTAAGACAATTTTTCAATTATGAAGAAATGAACAAATTTATAGAATACAACAATAAATTAACACTCGCGTTGATTAAGAAAACAAAACAGGTACATATAAATAAATTTAATTGCCTTATTAGTTTACAAAGAAAAGAATTGGGTATTACATTTAATAATAAATGTTTTGTTAATAAATCAGATGTAGTTTTTCCAGTAGATGTACAATACATACTTTCATTAGGAAGCAAATTTGCGTTACCTATTAAGAAAGATAAATATCCCATCATGAAAATAATTTCAGATGGAGAAAATCTTGTTCAAACTCTACAGGATAGAGAAGAACAAGACATTGCCAGATCAAGATTAACAACAATTATTGATAGTCACATTAACAAAAATACTTTGACAATTAGAGATAAATATTTGATAGATAAAGTAGATCTTAGTGAGAGATTTTTAAAACGTAATAGGAACTTAATTATTGTAAACGCAGATAAAGGTAATACTACAGTTGCTATGAATAAGAATGATTATGATTGTAGAATTAGTGATATAGTGGGAGATGTTACTACATATAAAGGAATAAATAAGGATCCTACCACTAGATTGCAGAGATTAAATAATGAGTTGGTAGATAAACTATTTAACGAAAAAATAATTAATAATTTAGATAAAAATAGACTTAAGACTAGTATAGCGATAGCTCCAAGATTATATGGATTACCTAAGATACATAAGGATAATTTTCCATTAAGACCAATTTGTTCTTCAATTAATTCACCATCGTACGAACTATCTAAATATGTCACTAATATTTTGAAAAAATTAACTATTAATTCTAAATACAATGTTATTAATTCATTAGAATTTAAGAAAAGGATAAAGAATTTAACATTAGATACTAATGAAAAATTGTTTTCTCTTGATGTTGTTTCACTATTTCCCAGTATTCCAGTAGATCTTGCTATTGAAATAATAGATGAAAAATGGGAATTAATCAAACAACTCACAAATATTGAAAGGGCATTATTTTTGCGCATAATTAGGTTTTGTATAATTGAAAATAGATATTTTCAATACAATAACAAAACATATTTACAACAGAAGGGACTTCCGATGGGTTCTCCAGTTTCGCCAGTTGTGGCTGATATTGTAATGGAAAAACTACTTGATGAATGTATTGAAAAATTGATTATTAAACCTAAAGTTTTAACTAAATATGTTGATGACTTATTTTGCATTATTTCAGAAAGTGAAATAAAAACATTATTATCAACATTTAATTCATTTCATCCTGACATTCAATTTACAATTGAGAAGGAATATGATTTCAGACTTCCATATCTAGATATAGTAGTAATAAGACAAAATAATAATTTATTTACAGATTGGTATCAGAAACCAACATCCTCAGGAAGAATAATTAACTTTTTTTCTAAGCATCCAAAGAAAATGATTATTAATACGGCTAAAAATCTTATTGATAAAATATTATCAGTAAGTGATAGTGTTTTTCATAAGAAAAACGAAAGGATAATTATGAATATTTTAAATGAGAATAGTTTTCCTAATCACCTATCTTGTAAATTAATAAGGCAATACAGATATATAAAAAGAGGTTCAAATGTTTCTTTTGAACCTAAAATTTATAAATCTTTAATATATGTACCTGGAATGTCGGAAAGATTACAAAGATCTAAAATTTATGATAACAATAAATATAGTATAGCACATAGAATTAATGATACAGTAGGAAAATTATTTAGTAAGACTAAAGATAAAATACAGACTCTAGATAAATCTAATTTAGTTTACCAGATACCATGTAATGGTAATGTTATAGAAAATTGTAATAAGATATATGTAGGTACAACTAAGAATAAATTAAAAACTAGAATGGCTGGTCATAGATCAGATCAAAAGTATAGAAATATTTCTTCACAAAAAACAGCATTAGTTTCACATTGTTTTAATTCTAATCATAACCCTGATTTTAATAATGTAAAAGTTTTGAACATAGAAAATAACTATAAACGTAGATTTATGTTAGAGATGTTACAAATTATTAATGTTCCAAGACATAAGAGAATTAATTTTAAGGCAGATACAGATTCTGTTGCTCATGCTTATAGGTATTTATTATATAAAAACGGAAACCGGAATTGAATTTATATTACTTATAAGAATAATATTTTTTTATGATTGTGTACATAAGTAGTTTTTAAAGTTGTTAAATTTTTTAAAAATTTTCATTTTGACAAATATTGTTTGTTTTTTCAATTTGTTAAATGTTATTACAATAATTTTACACCAAAATTTGTATATCCCTGAAGAAGCCACACAAGGAAGTGGCGAAATATTGGAAATATAATAAACATTATTAAAGTTTTTTATAAAAAAATAGTGACCTAAATCCTTAAAAAATAGATAAATATAAAATTAAATAAGGTCAAAAAAATAGAAGAATAATTTTAAAAACGTTGGGACCGTCATAACGTTTTAAAAAATGAATAATAACATAAACAACAACTTTAGAGGACAATTCAGAGAAGATTTTCAATACACTAATTTAAAAAGATTGGGTAAAAACAGATTACATAGAAAGAATAACAGTTCAAGAGATTATGGTGCATTTAAGAAAAATGAAGAAGGAAGAAAAACTATCAATAGGTATAAGTCTATAAGGGATAAAATAATTAAGTGTAAGGCCTCGATAACATTTTTAATTCGATGTCGAAACGCAGGTATTATTCCTAAATTTATAAAAAATTCAACTAAAAATATTTTTCAAATTTTTCATGTGAATGGTATTTCAACAATTGAGCAAACTTTTTTGAGGAAAATACAATGCTTTCAATGCAAACTTCTCAAGATGGCTATAAAACAGAAGCACGAAAATTTAAAACAATTTGAAGCGGAGTTAATTTGGATCAATAATATTTTAAGACAATTTTTCAATTATGAAGAAATGAACAAATTTATAGAATACAACAATAAATTAACACTCGCGTTGATTAAGAAAACAAAACAGGTACATATAAATAAATTTAATTGCCTTATTAGTTTACAAAGAAAAGAATTGGGTATTACATTTAATAATAAATGTTTTGTTAATAAATCAGATGTAGTTTTTCCAGTAGATGTACAATACATACTTTCATTAGGAAGCAAATTTGCGTTACCTATTAAGAAAGATAAATATCCCATCATGAAAATAATTTCAGATGGAGAAAATCTTGTTCAAACTCTACAGGATAGAGAAGAACAAGACATTGCCAGATCAAGATTAACAACAATTATTGATAGTCACATTAACAAAAATACTTTGACAATTAGAGATAAATATTTGATAGATAAAGTAGATCTTAGTGAGAGATTTTTAAAACGTAATAGGAACTTAATTATTGTAAACGCAGATAAAGGTAATACTACAGTTGCTATGAATAAGAATGATTATGATTGTAGAATTAGTGATATAGTGGGAGATGTTACTACATATAAAGGAATAAATAAGGATCCTACCACTAGATTGCAGAGATTAAATAATGAGTTGGTAGATAAACTATTTAACGAAAAAATAATTAATAATTTAGATAAAAATAGACTTAAGACTAGTATAGCGATAGCTCCAAGATTATATGGATTACCTAAGATACATAAGGATAATTTTCCATTAAGACCAATTTGTTCTTCAATTAATTCACCATCGTACGAACTATCTAAATATGTCACTAATATTTTGAAAAAATTAACTATTAATTCTAAATACAATGTTATTAATTCATTAGAATTTAAGAAAAGGATAAAGAATTTAACATTAGATACTAATGAAAAATTGTTTTCTCTTGATGTTGTTTCACTATTTCCCAGTATTCCAGTAGATCTTGCTATTGAAATAATAGATGAAAAATGGGAATTAATCAAACAACTCACAAATATTGAAAGGGCATTATTTTTGCGCATAATTAGGTTTTGTATAATTGAAAATAGATATTTTCAATACAATAACAAAACATATTTACAACAGAAGGGACTTCCGATGGGTTCTCCAGTTTCGCCAGTTGTGGCTGATATTGTAATGGAAAAACTACTTGATGAATGTATTGAAAAATTGATTATTAAACCTAAAGTTTTAACTAAATATGTTGATGACTTATTTTGCATTATTTCAGAAAGTGAAATAAAAACATTATTATCAACATTTAATTCATTTCATCCTGACATTCAATTTACAATTGAGAAGGAATATGATTTCAGACTTCCATATCTAGATATAGTAGTAATAAGACAAAATAATAATTTATTTACAGATTGGTATCAGAAACCAACATCCTCAGGAAGAATAATTAACTTTTTTTCTAAGCATCCAAAGAAAATGATTATTAATACGGCTAAAAATCTTATTGATAAAATATTATCAGTAAGTGATAGTGTTTTTCATAAGAAAAACGAAAGGATAATTATGAATATTTTAAATGAGAATAGTTTTCCTAATCACCTATCTTGTAAATTAATAAGGCAATACAGATATATAAAAAGAGGTTCAAATGTTTCTTTTGAACCTAAAATTTATAAATCTTTAATATATGTACCTGGAATGTCGGAAAGATTACAAAGATCTAAAATTTATGATAACAATAAATATAGTATAGCACATAGAATGAATGATACAGTAGGAAAATTATTCAGTAAGACTAAAGATAAAATACAGACTCTAGATAAATCTAATTTAGTTTACCAGATACCATGTAATGGTAATGTTATAGAAAATTGTAATAAGATATATGTAGGTACAACTAAGAATAAATTAAAAACTAGAATGGCTGGTCATAGATCAGATCAAAAGTATAGAAATATTTCTTCACAAAAAACAGCATTAGTTTCACATTGTTTTAATTCTAATCATAACCCTGATTTTAATAATGTAAAAGTTTTGAACATAGAAAATAACTATAAACGTAGATTTATGTTAGAGATGTTACAAATTATTAATGTTCCAAGACATAAGAGAATTAATTTTAAGGCAGATACAGATTCTGTTGCTCATGCTTATAGGTATTTATTATATAAAAACGGAAACCGGAATTGAATTTATATTACTTATAAGAATAATATTTTTTTATGATTGTGTACATAAGTAGTTTTTAAAGTTGTTAAATTTTTTAAAAATTTTCATTTTGACAAATATTGTTTGTTTTTTCAATTTGTTAAATGTTATTACAATAATTTTACACCAAAATTTGTATATCCCTGAAGAAGCCACACAAGGAAGTGGCGAAATATTGGAAATATAATAAACATTATTAAAGTTTTTTATAAAAAAATAGTGACCTAAATCCTTAAAAAATAGATAAATATAAAATTAAATAAGGTCAAAAAAATAGAAGAATAATTTTAAAAACGTTGGGACCGTCATAACGTTTTAAAAAATGAATAATAACATAAACAACAACTTTAGAGGACAATTCAGAGAAGATTTTCAATACACTAATTTAAAAAGATTGGGTAAAAACAGATTACATAGAAAGAATAACAGTTCAAGAGATTATGGTGCATTTAAGAAAAATGAAGAAGGAAGAAAAACTATCAATAGGTATAAGTCTATAAGGGATAAAATAATTAAGTGTAAGGCCTCGATAACATTTTTAATTCGATGTCGAAACGCAGGTATTATTCCTAAATTTATAAAAAATTCAACTAAAAATATTTTTCAAATTTTTCATGTGAATGGTATTTCAACAATTGAGCAAACTTTTTTGAGGAAAATACAATGCTTTCAATGCAAACTTCTCAAGATGGCTATAAAACAGAAGCACGAAAATTTAAAACAATTTGAAGCGGAGTTAATTTGGATCAATAATATTTTAAGACAATTTTTCAATTATGAAGAAATGAACAAATTTATAGAATACAACAATAAATTAACACTCGCGTTGATTAAGAAAACAAAACAGGTACATATAAATAAATTTAATTGCCTTATTAGTTTACAAAGAAAAGAATTGGGTATTACATTTAATAATAAATGTTTTGTTAATAAATCAGATGTAGTTTTTCCAGTAGATGTACAATACATACTTTCATTAGGAAGCAAATTTGCGTTACCTATTAAGAAAGATAAATATCCCATCATGAAAATAATTTCAGATGGAGAAAATCTTGTTCAAACTCTACAGGATAGAGAAGAACAAGACATTGCCAGATCAAGATTAACAACAATTATTGATAGTCACATTAACAAAAATACTTTGACAATTAGAGATAAATATTTGATAGATAAAGTAGATCTTAGTGAGAGATTTTTAAAACGTAATAGGAACTTAATTATTGTAAACGCAGATAAAGGTAATACTACAGTTGCTATGAATAAGAATGATTATGATTGTAGAATTAGTGATATAGTGGGAGATGTTACTACATATAAAGGAATAAATAAGGATCCTACCACTAGATTGCAGAGATTAAATAATGAGTTGGTAGATAAACTATTTAACGAAAAAATAATTAATAATTTAGATAAAAATAGACTTAAGACTAGTATAGCGATAGCTCCAAGATTATATGGATTACCTAAGATACATAAGGATAATTTTCCATTAAGACCAATTTGTTCTTCAATTAATTCACCATCGTACGAACTATCTAAATATGTCACTAATATTTTGAAAAAATTAACTATTAATTCTAAATACAATGTTATTAATTCATTAGAATTTAAGAAAAGGATAAAGAATTTAACATTAGATACTAATGAAAAATTGTTTTCTCTTGATGTTGTTTCACTATTTCCCAGTATTCCAGTAGATCTTGCTATTGAAATAATAGATGAAAAATGGGAATTAATCAAACAACACACAAATATTGAAAGGGCATTATTTTTGCGCATAATTAGGTTTTGTATAATTGAAAATAGATATTTTCAATACAATAACAAAACATATTTACAACAGAAGGGACTTCCGATGGGTTCTCCAGTTTCGCCAGTTGTGGCTGATATTGTAATGGAAAAACTACTTGATGAATGTATTGAAAAATTGATTATTAAACCTAAAGTTTTAACTAAATATGTTGATGACTTATTTTGCATTATTTCAGAAAGTGAAATAAAAACATTATTATCAACATTTAATTCATTTCATCCTGACATTCAATTTACAATTGAGAAGGAATATGATTTCAGACTTCCATATCTAGATATAGTAGTAATAAGACAAAATAATAATTTATTTACAGATTGGTATCAGAAACCAACATCCTCAGGAAGAATAATTAACTTTTTTTCTAAGCATCCAAAGAAAATGATTATTAATACGGCTAAAAATCTTATTGATAAAATATTATCAGTAAGTGATAGTGTTTTTCATAAGAAAAACGAAAGGATAATTATGAATATTTTAAATGAGAATAGTTTTCCTAATCACCTATCTTGTAAATTAATAAGGCAATACAGATATATAAAAAGAGGTTCAAATGTTTCTTTTGAACCTAAAATTTATAAATCTTTAATATATGTACCTGGAATGTCGGAAAGATTACAAAGATCTAAAATTTATGATAACAATAAATATAGTATAGCACATAGAATGAATGATACAGTAGGAAAATTATTTAGTAAGACTAAAGATAAAATACAGACTCTAGATAAATCTAATTTAGTTTACCAGATACCATGTAATGGTAATGTTATAGAAAATTGTAATAAGATATACATATGTAGGTACAACTAAGAATAAATTAAAAACTAGAATGGCTGGTCATAGATCAGATCAAAAGTATAGAAATATTTCTTCACAAAAAACAGCATTAGTTTCACATTGTTTTAATTCTAATCATAACCCTGATTTTAATAATGTAAAAGTTTTGAACATAGAAAATAACTATAAACGTAGATTTATGTTAGAGATGTTACAAATTATTAATGTTCCAACACATAAGAGAATTAATTTTAAGGCAGATACAGATTCTGTTGCTCATGCTTATAGGTATTTATTATATAAAAACGGAAACCGGAATTGAATTTATATTACTTATAAGAATAATATTTTTTTATGATTGTGTACATAAGTAGTTTTTAAAGTTGTTAATTTTTTAAAAATTTTCATTTTGACAAATATTGTTTGTTTTTTCAATTTGTTAAATGTTATTACAATAATTTTACACCAAAATTTGTATATCCCTGAAGAAGCCACACAAGGAAGTGGCGAAATATTGGAAATATAATAAACATTATTAAAGTTTTTTATAAAAAAATAGTGACCTAAATCCTTAAAAAATAGATAAATATAAAATTAAATAAGGTCAAAAAAATAGAAGAATAATCTTTAAAATCGTTTGTGTAATAATAAAATAATTAAATTCATTTCTTGTAAATTTCGCTCGGTTTTTGCACTGAAAAAGTATGTAACTTGTATTCAACTGAAATGTGTAGTGTTTGTGTGTGTGTTAAAATCATTCCCTATAGCCCTTGGTTATTTTTAGTCTCTATTGGAAAATTGTCATCTATTAGATGGAAATTGTATTTGCATGTTTGGTCTGCTAATGAAAGTTCAAGTTCAGTTGTCCCTAATGAATATATTTCTTCATTAGTGATGCCTGTTAATTTGCATCTGTTTTCTATATTTAGTGGTTCATCATCAAAAATTGTTCTAGTGCGACATAACGATATGTCGGCTCCTGTGTCGACAAGAAAAGTTAATTCTTTATTTTTGTATTTAGCGATTATGTAATTTGTGTTATTATTTGAAACTTTAAATACTCTTAATTTTGGCTGTCCGGAATATCCCCGTATTCCGAGCCTTCCTCATTTCCCTCGTCTTGTATCGTACGTATATATCTTCTGTTGTTGTTACTGTTATTATTGTTGTTACTGTTTGTGTTATTTCTGTAGTTTCTATTGTTGTTATTGTTTCTAGTAGTGCTGGCAAAGTATTGAGTAGTGGGTACCGAGTATCGAGTATTTGCCCTTTTTTTGGATACTCAATACTCAAAAGTAGTTACTCGATACTTTCAGAGTTGTATTTTTAAGCAGTTGAGTGGCTAAAATAGTGTATAAAAATACATCACTGTACAGAAAGACAACAATGTGTAAGCTAAAAAATTAAACCAACCGCCGAAATAAAGCTGTCAATAAAATAGAACAACCATAAAAAAGTATTAATTTTCCAAAGAACCCTTATATGCATAACTACATCTTTTTGAGAACAATTAAATTATTTCTTAAGTTGTTAACGTTGCAATAAAAGTTAGCTTTACATTTATTTTTGATTTAATAATAAAAGTCACACAAAACCAATAATAGTGAAGATCTATTTTTAATTTTTGAAGAAACTACTTCAATTTGCAGATAAAAACTATGCGTTACAAATTCAAAAAATCCGTTAAAAGTATCGAGTAGTATTGAGTACCCAAATGAAAAGTATTGACTATTATTGAGTAATGAAAAATAGTAGAATTTGCCAGCACTAGTTTTTAGGTGTATTGTTATTACGATTGTTGTTTGTAAAATGATTGTTGTTCCTAAGAGAATTATTGTTGTTGAAATTGTCATTCCTAGAGTAATTGGTGCCTCTGTTGAAATTTGTGTTGTTGCCATTATACCTATTAGGAAAATTATTGTTCCTATTATTGCTAAAATTGTTGCTGTTATTTCTACTACGAGAGTTGTTGTTATTTTCAAAATTATTTCTTTCGTGGAAATTGCTATTGTTATGCCTGGTTTGATTATTATTATGTTGTTGCTTTTGTATGCACATTAGCGCATTATTGTTTAATTTATTCTCATTTTCTAGTTCTAGTGCTAGTTCTACCGCGTCTTGTAAAGCCTTTGGACGAGCTGCGAAAATGGCTGTCTATAAACTGTCATTAATACCTCTTTTAAAAGTATCTAGAGAAAGCTTTGAGTTTAATTTGATAATAACATTTTTCTCTGCTTCTGTGGCGTCATTACCAAGTTCTTCAACTCCTAACTTGTTCATGTTGTCTATTGTCGTCATTATTCTTTCTTTGAATGTATTAACAGACATTTTCCCTTCGTAAATAGTGCTTAGTTTTGATTGTAACTCTGGAATTGTCTTTGTACTTTTGTACCTCTGTTGTAACAATTTTTTTAATGCATTGAAATTTTCTGGTTTCGCATAGCTACCTATTGCCGTTCTTACCCCTGAAGTCAATTTTGCATGGTATACGCATTGTAAGAAATCTTGTTTTGCTGTTTCAGCAAGAGTTTTCTCAATGAGTTCTGCTGTTATCAAAAAACTTTCTAGTTCTTCCTGGTTTCCAGCAAAAAGTGGAAGTGCTTTAGACACTGTTCCTAAACTAAATGCTGCCATTTTGATGTCTATGTTTTCTATCTTAGTAATGTTCTGGACTAAAGATTCTTTAATTTTCTTTATTATATTATTAAATTCTAATTTAAGCGCGATGCTTTTTCCTCGTCTTTTTCTTCAACTTGTGCTATCTCAAACTCTCTTGTTATGGTTTTTATTTCTTCTAATTTAAGGTTAATTGTCTTTTCAGTATATGTCCTTCCTGGACTTTTCTTTAAATTTTTTAATATATCCGTTAATTTCTGGAGATTCTTCTCCATCTAACAATCTTTCGCATTAATATTGAATATTTGTTAAAATATATATTTTTTTATACTTCTGTTATTTTATTGCCATCATTGTTTTTGCTATTGTTTTTGTTTTTACAATTGTTAATAAATCTATACATGATATGTAATATAAATAGGATTAAAATAATAATTACTAAGGTATTTTGAACAACATTAATAATATTTTTAACTGTACCGAGAATTTTTGTTTTTCTTTGTATATTAATATTATTGGGTATAATTATCTTTATAAATAGTATCAAATCTTTTTCTTTTTATCGTCTGTTACTAAATATTGCATACATTAGTCTTACGACGTAGGCAATTACTAATAATGCTAATGTAATTATCATAACTATTTCGAAAGTGTTTAAATTTTCCTCTTTATTTTTATCTTGTACTCTTATAGTATTCATATATTCTATAAGCTGTTCATTATTTTGACCGTTTTAGTTATTTCCATTCTTTCCTACTTCGTATCCCGCAATAACTAGTGGGATCGCTTTTAGAATGTTCTTCCACAAAGTCATCTCGAAAAGTCTCTGAATGCGTTTATTCTCCTATTGCAATCTTTTTATCTCCTTCCTTATTAACATTTGCTGTTTCTTCTCCGTTGCGAGGTTCAAGTTCTTATATAGCACTGCCAATGTCTTTCTCTTCTGGTATTGCTTACCAGCTCTCTTCTTCTTTTGCTGTTTTATTGGGGCAGTCTCTACTGGTTTCTGTTGGCGCTTCCTATATTCATCTAGCATGATAGCTTTTGGACCCGCACAGATCGGTAGTGGCTCGTAAGGAGGTGCTGCGTAACCTGTCGGTTCGGGCTCGTACTCTTCTTCTTTGTTGTATTCTAGGCACGCCGACCAACGTGCGAAGATTTCATCTATTTCTTTGGACATCAGTTCGGTAGGATTATTAATTTAATATGGTCCGAGTTGGCAGGATCGCCATGAAATGTGTAGTGTTTGTGTGTGTATTAAAATCTTTCCCTATAGCCCTTGGTTATTTTTAGTAGCTGTCAGGGTTTCAGCTGATTTGTAAGGCGTTCAAAGGAACTGCCGAATTAATTTGAGTCTTGGAATAAAACATAGGCAAGTTACTGCCGAATTCGTTTTGTGATTTCAAGTCTGGTTTTATTAAATTTTGTATTGCCTTATATACTATGTATGAGACATACATTTAGCCTTTCTTACTTATTCTACTTATCGATAAAGTTCTATTTTCTTTGTCGATATTATGGACATATGAATAATCACTCTGATTACAATTATTCTGACCAATAGGAATGTTTGTGATTATACTCATTCCTATTTGTCACTCAATTTACAATCCTTATTGAGTAGAATTTATTGTTTGTGTTATCATATTCATACCCCAATTAACTTGCATTCCAATCGATGTGCGTCACTTGGTAAATTCCGTTATTTGATCTTGCACAATTACCCTACTCTATTTAGGTTGGTATGTATAGATTTAGGAGTAGTTTAAGGATATGCGGTGGCAACTTATGAGGTACACTACACCACTCATTTTTATATTTTAAATAACTTGAATATTTTTGTGATATAATTCCTATATTATATATACATTCAAATATAGAACTTACATCACTTGAAATTGTTTAGTTTGTATTTTGTGTTGACAATCTGGTAAAAATTTAGCGATTGGGACATTCCCGCAACAAAATTAAAATTATTTTTTAAAGTACATATGAAAAGTAATTTTATCAGGCTCAAGTTCAGTTTTATTGAATTAATGAAAATTCAATTAAGAGTTATTTTTTATGTTAAAAAATATTATTTGTATATTCAATCAGCTTAGCAGAACGTATCAGTACCGATTTCAAGGCCCCAACACCTCTCATCAGCATTCAATTGTCCATCTTTACAATTTTCGTAAAATGGATACTAATTGGGAAGAATATCAACTATTGAACCAAGTTTTCAACAGAAATATAATACGAGAATTAATTTAATTAATTTTTATTCTATTTTTACACATTGAAAACAACTTTGGTTAGTATGAAATTCTCTATTGGAAATTACTAATAATCAACACAAACTCATAGTCCGTTATCTTGGACATTCACATATTACTGTGACCCTTGTTATTAGGGTATGTAGATCGTGCCCAAGCTGAGTCCAGGCGAATTAAAGACTAGGTGGCCTCGTTAGCTAAAACAGAGATCAGCTGTGAATCTTAAGTTTCAAAAAATTATTATGTTTAAAAGTTGGGTTAGCTTTTGCTTTTTTGTTTTGTAAACAACAAAAAGGTCCCTGATGATGGTCAGCAAAGTTGAACGAAATATTGGACAAAAATAAAAATTGATGTGATACATACATATACATGTACGAAAACATAATATATGTATATGTGTTGAATTAATTTTTTCATATGATCCAAGGCGAATTTATATAAGGTGGTAACCAGAATAAAAAAAATACAATACGAAAAACAACAGGCATTTTGTTTGTGTAAATTTCCAAACGATTGTCAATTTGTTTTGTAAAGAAAGTGAGAAATAAAGAAATGAAATTATGTATTAGTGCTCCCATCTATAAGGCCATATCCAAAAACTGGGGATATTTTTTTGTAGTTGGGATTAAAAAATGTACTCTATACATACAACTTTCATAAAAACATATAAAGTTAAATAATTTGAAATATGTACATGTTTTAATACAAAATGTCCATTGAAATTTTTTTGTAAAACAAATCAAATTTATATTGATTTTTAATGAATACTTCAGCTAGCATCTAAATGTTACATACCTCTCTATATCCTTTGAAAAATTTTCGTCGATTAAATTTAGAAATATTTTGAATGGTATTGCATAACAAATAAATAGTTTACAAACAAACATATGTAAACATATGTATATGTATGTACATATTTCTTATATAAAAAATACATATATTTAATCGGATACTCAATTCATCTTTTAAAATTCCACATCAAAATGTTTTTGTTTTGAAGATTTCGATGTCCTAAGTATTTAGATATATGTAAGTTGTGTGTATTGAGTTTACCCTAATAGGAATTTTCTAATGACTAAAAAATATTATTTTAGTAAACAATATAAATTTCTAACAAAGTCAATATTCTTCATACCTATTATTGAATTTGTTTTCAAAAAACAAATTTGGGGATTTTAGAAGATAATGGAATGAAAGTGTAGAATAAAAATTAAAAAAGGTAACCCAGAAACAAATAAAATTTTCTATTTATATACAATTTGTTTTTATTAATTAATTTATATCAATTACATAAAATTAAATGCATGAGGCCAAGTGCAAGGCTCATGAACGATAAATTACATTTAAGCACTAATATAAAATATATCATCAGTCATTCTATCCACGGGAACCCTGCGTTTCAGTGACTTCTGGTGGCCTTGAAATACAAAGATTTAGTTTGTGATTCTTCAGAATGTTTCCAATTATATAAATCTTACCTGAACTTTGAATTCCATATCCTTTTTCGCTTTTTCACGTTTGCTTCCTTTTTTCACAATTATTTTCTTTTTTGCATACACTTTTTTTAATTCATATAAAAATTTTAGCTTTAAAAATTTTAATTTACAAAAAATATCAAATTTGTTTGTAAACAAAGAATTTAATAGAAAAGGAAATACTACAAAATTTGACAACCGTTTGGAAATGGCGAATTTTTGAATTCTCCATTGCTCCCACCTTGTATAGATTCGCCTTGATATGATCTTAAGCCGAATATATATATAATACATCAATATTTTATTTCAATATACACTGTATGTGTGTATGTGCATACTTTTTTTATTCATGATTTGTGTATTTAGTAGCCACGTGAATTCGCCTTGGAAAGAATATTCTAGAAACAAAATGGTAATTTAACAGAGATGTTTTGTAGGATTTTACATGCACTGAAGCAAGACAACAATAGTCACTAGAATGTGTAAAAGGAGCAAAAATAGATTGGTCAAACCAAAAGAAAGTTGGCTACATTAAATAAAAAGAATTAAGTCTGCAAAATATATCAATCATGCAGTCTGTTCGTGTTAAGTAGTAGAGTTGTGGTTTTCAGCTCAGTTGAGTGAGCCCTCTTTTCCGCTCAGCTCAGTTAACTGAGTAAGTTCGCTCTTTTATATGGCGTTCACACCTATGTGTTTTAGAGCTCATTTGTGTTTTAGAGCCAAAACACGTCGCTTTCGAAATGTTTTACCATACATTTACTTGTTTTGTAAAACACTTCAAAATGACATGTTTTAGATGAAAACACTTTACAAAACGCGTAAATGGCAAGGCTGCATTTAATTTTGAGATGTGTTTAGTATTTTTTTGACGTTTCAATGTTGGCAGCACAGGCTGTGGTTGGCAGCAAGTGAAACAAATTACACATTAACAAAAAATAAAGAAGAATTTTAATTGCAAATAAAATATTTAAAATAGTGGTGCAAAAAATAAAATAATGAGTGCTAACATGCTTAAACGCCCAGTGGAAATGAGGAAGAGAAAAAGGCTATGGACACCTCAGGAGGAAGAATTGCTAGTGGAAATCTGGGCTGACAGAATTTGTGAGTTAAGAGGTGCGCGGAAAAATGGCCATGTATTTGAGGACATGAGAAGTGACCTCAACAAACATGGATGCAATGTATCCGTAGTGGAGATTAAAGGCAAACTACACAATCTAACAAGCAAATATAGGTGAGTAATATACATATGTATAATATTCAAAATAATATATAATCAGCAAAATTGGTCCATACGTGGCTGAGATATGACCAAAAAACGAAAACTGCCTTTAATTTTTCATACATTTATTATGTTATTGTTTTTTATTTTGTTTGAAATGTATGTCCCACTGTCCCTTTTGGTTTATCCTAAAAATTCAATTCATATGTCCGTCGAAAAATTTATATACATACATATCGAAATATAAAAAAATTAATAAAAATTTCACCTGTGTATGTATATAATTTAATATTTTCTTAAAATTAAATTGTTTTTAATTTTAATTTAATTCGAATATTTATAATATTTCTTTCAGAAAGGAAAAATCATTAATTGGCCCATCTGGAGGTTCACCTTCCACTTGGAACCTTTATTACAAAATCCATAACTTCTTGGGAACTTTCAAAATCAATAATGTGGAGAATTTAGTGGAAGAAAGTGTACAAGGTATATAGCAAATTTTAAAACAATTTATTGGAAAAGTAATTTTAAATTAAATATACATATATATGTTTGCATTTTATTGGTTTTTTTTTTTAATTGAAGATGAGAGCAGCATGGTTGAGATTGAGTTTTTTGATGATTATGATGGGTTGAATTTAGATTACAATGACTCCAGCGTATCATCTCCAGCTTCAAAGTCATCACAATCCATTCCGGTTTCACTTCCAAGAACACCATCTGCTCCAAGTCCAGTTGCTGAAAAGAAAAATAAAACAAATAATTTTCAAACCGAGCTATTGAAAAGATTGGACAATATTGATGATAAAATTAATCAACAAGGAGAAGAGTTGAAAGAAATGGACAAAAAAATGTACCTCATAGAAGTGAAGAGAACTGAACTAATGGAAAGGCTTGTGAAAAGTTCAGAGGAATATAAAAATGCTTTTATAAATTTCTTAAATAAATAATTTTTCAATTTATACTTAAAAAACCAATCAAAATGAATTAATAAGAAATTTTTGGTTTTTGATCTCAATTTTTATGTTTTTTATCTCAATTTTTATGTTTTTGATATCAATTTTTATATTTTGGATCTCTGTTTTTGTTATATAGTATGTATGTACATTTATGTAAAACGTTATAAATAGATAAATAAATAAATAATTAAAAATGAATTTATAATAAATGAAAAACTTACCAATATATGAAGCAATTGCGTTTCTTATTTCGTCTCCATTACCGCTTCCATTCATAAATGTTGTATGTTGAGGTTTCTGTGTACTTTGGACTTCCTGCAGCCATTGTTGATTAATATGATCATTACTTTCGTTTAGATAGTTGTGTAGCACACAACCTGCCTTTACAATATCGTTTACATATTTTAAATTGTTGTCCACTCCTTTACCAATCCTTCGAAAGCGAGCTTTTAATTGGCCAAAAGCGTTTTCTACAACTCTTCTGCTCTTTGGCAATACGTAATTATATTGTTTCTTGACATCATTATTATCAGCATTGAAAGGATATGGTTTCATTACCGTGTTTGATAATCGAAAAGCAGAATCTCCTACGATTGTCACTGGAACTTCTACCCCACATAAACTTTTGGACATTTCTTTCAACAATTGATTTTCTTCAAGATGTTTTTTAAGCAATGACTTTTCAAAAATCTGGGAATCGTTGCACCGACCTGGACTGCCAATATTGATGTATAAAAAACGGTATCTGTAATTGATTTCATTATACATATACAAGAATATATACAAGACTAAAATTTTTATATACACACCTGTAGTCAACCAAGGCAAAAAGTATCGTAGAATACCATCCTTTATAATTAAAGTAATCAGTAGCATCGGAGTTATTGGGATGAACTTCAATATGACATCCATCTAAATATAAACAATATGATGAATGCGTGTACAATCTGTATGTATATCCGTATTTAAATCAATATATACATACATACATATATATGTATGTACTTACCAATTGCTCCCAAACATTGAGGAAATCCCAAAGTTTCAAACCCATTTACGCATTCTTCTATCCTATCTCTGCATAATGGAATATGATTTAAATATTGGGGTCGTAATATGGCCCAAACAGCTTTGCAAAATTGCAACAAAATTACGCAAACGGTAGACTTCCCAATACCAAACAAGTTGGCTATGCTTCTGTATTCAGCGGAGGATCCTAACGCATAAACTGCAATAGCAACTCTTTTCTCCAACGGTATTGATGGTCTGAAACTGGTTTGCTCCTTTTGTAAACATCTCAACTTGTTGCAGAGTACTTCAAACGTATGGCGATTCATCCGAAAGTTGTTTTTGAAACCTTCATCATTAAGCATTTGACAATTGGCTTCCCAAAATGAGTTTGTGCGATCCTAGGCATAAGATTAATCATATTTATAATAGTAATTAACATCTGAATACAAATCTTACCAATTTCCATAATCTTTTTTCATAATTTAGTTCATTGGAATGCGTGACCAGTACCAATATAGTTTGCAACTGCTCCTTTCTCAAATTAATTAAGTTTTCCTCTATGGCGCGACGTCGTCTGTTGTATTCTCTCTTTTCTTGCTTAAACAACTCGTCAATGTTTATAACTGCATCATTAATATAATTTAAATAACTTCCCGATAATTTTACAATATAATTTTTATCCATTATAATCTTTTCTTTATTCTTTAATATAAACTTCTTGTCAAACCAGCTGATAAAACGTCAAACAAAAACACTATAATTAAAGTGTAAACACTTGTGTTTAATTTCGTAAACCACTTGTTTTTGAACGCTAAAACACATAGGTGTGAACGCCATATTAGTTCAACAGCACACTTTAGTTCAATAACCAGTGATGGAAAAATGAAAAATTGAAATAGAACTGTCCGACAACAGAAAGACTACTTTTTTCAACATTATGGTACTTTTTATGAAAAATATATTTTTATTCAAAAATAAAATTAAGCAGAAGCAGACTCCATATTTTGGAAAGCTTTAAATCACTATTTTATTTTAATTTTAAATTCTAGGACAAAAAGTGCTTTATTTCTTAGTGGTGTGCAAAATATATATGTTTAGTGACTAGTAATGTGTAAAGTAGCATGTTATCGAAACCATGTACATATGTACATACTTAGTTAAAACCCATTAGAATTGGTTGCTTGAATAGTCCAATTTACACGAGATTAATTCTGCTGGCATAACATGGCAGCTTGTTGGTATTTTTGGTGAAGAGAGTCGTTTTTGGTTGGCATAATTTTTCAAGCAGGTTCAACCCCGCAATAGCAGAACAAAACCAATACATGTACATTAAAAAATAAATGTGTGCAAAATACACTAATACACAAAGCTCTGTATATGTATACAATTTTATGCCAGATTAATTAGTCTCGTGTGTTTTCGAAAGAACAAAAGTTTTGCGAACTAAAAATTAAATTAAAAAATTAAAATTAACGTGTAAATTGGAGCAATAACATTAACAACTTTTGTAAAAACACACACTAACAACAACATGAATAACGAATTTGTGCATTCCTTATGTTCTTGTTTTGAATGACAATGGGCGCGTTCATAAGACGTAACAGTTGTACAACTGTTGAGCTCAACTGTTGGCAACTGTTGAGCTCAACAGCTACGTCTTAGAGACGCTATCAATTGCGCTACCAAATGAGCAGCTTTTAAATGTAAACAATTAAAAAAAAATTCAAGATACATACATACATATGTACATAAGCATGTTATAAAGAATGTGCGAAGAATTTGTTCATTACCTTCATTTGCATCAACGACCGCAACAAACTCCGGATTAGCTGTATATTCATTCATTTTCCTTTGTGTATGTACATATGTAAATATATTTCTTAACAAAACAACGAAACGAACACTTATTGCAATGCCGATAGTGTTTCCAATTCAACGCTTTGCGCCGCCGTGTTCAAATTAAATCGTTCAACGTAATAATAAATTAAATAGTATATAATTAAAAGTATACACTGAAATAAGTATATATATATGGAGTCTAATAAGTATATATTAATTTTATTTATTTATTAAATTTGTTTTACCACTTTTTATATAAACTTCAACAAATCAGCTTATGGCGGCCTACTGACGTTAAATTTATTATAAGCGGCACAAATTTTTCGATCAGCTGATCACAACATGTTGAGTAAAAGTAGCGAAAAAAATTTATGATGGCAAAAATGGTTTCAAACACTCAACTGTTGAGCTGAGCGAAACTACTCAACAATGCGTTTCTAAGACAAATACTCAACAGTTGTGCAACTGTTACGTCTTATAAACGCGGCCAATGATTATAAAAATAACGCAGATTTCTAAACAGGGAACAAAGCAAAACAAAAAAGTAGTACTAAATATGACGTGGCGGTACTGTGGTATTTTTGTTGTGAAAAAGTACTGAATTTTCTATCAGTGTCAATAACTCACTTTAGTTCAATAGCTCAATAGTTCAGTACAATACATTAGCTTCATTTGTTTTCAGATGAGTTTATCTTTGTTACGAAAGTAAACAAAACGAAAACAAAAAGTTTTTCAATTGTTAGTAGAAAAAATTAAAGTTCTATATCAGCGTTACCTTAACGTTTTTATTTTTAAACTACTAATTTGGAATACAACTAAATTTTAATTATATAAAAATAAGCTACAATATACAGCTTATTTCATATATTTTTTATTATATATCTCTATATATATAAAAGAAAGTCGTGTTAGTTACTTCGCTTATAATAAGGTGACCAACTATACTCATTTACTGAGTTTTGTACTCTTTTTTCGCAAACCGTACTCTTTTCAAATACTGTACTCTGAAAGTACTCATTTGTATAATTTTATACTCATTTGTTTTTCTAAAACATTTTTTCATTTTTACCTTATTTCCATGGGCTCACATGGCATGATGTAATAAACAAGGTGGCAGCAGGAGAAAACAAGAACTTGGCAGCACGAGAAAAAGTAACGGCTAGCTAACTTAAGCTGTCAAAAATATAACCAGAAAAACAGCTCTTTGACATTTGAAGCGACCTAATAAGTAGAGCCAAAAATAGTAAGCTTTCGTAGCGCTGCCATCTTGTTTATTACATCATGCACATTACTTTTGATGTTTTCAGAGTTGGCATCACTGCTACGGCATGCCTGACAGCCTTGACGTATGCGTAGTATGTACGGAAAAGTTTTATGGGAATTCCCTTTCTGTTTAATTAATTTGAAGTTAGAGAAAACCATGGTCTAATAATCAGGTCTGCGCAAGAAGGAATATGGTTTTTGTAGGGTTGTGTTTTGACCGTTAAATAATCTGCAAAAAATGGTAAACTGCGCAATCTTGTCAAAAGTTGCTTACATTTTTGGCCGGCATCTTGAATATTTTTGTTTACGTTATGCTTTTTGTTTTTGCATAACCAATAAATACATACATATGTACAAACCACATTTTATTTTAGGGAATGATTATTGGAGCAGTGAGAAGTCGCAACTGTAAAAACATTATCTGCCGTCTTAACAGTCAAATTTAATATGCAAAATGAAAGTTGTTCGGATGTGGCTACATTATTAGACGAACATCCTCATTTAACAAAAAAAATCCACTCCGAAGAAAAATATGTTTTTAAAAGAAAATAAAGTTTTTATCGTTTTTTCATCTATGAAATACTTGCAAAGTGTACTCTTTTTGAATAAAAAATAGTTGGTCACCTTACTTATAACTCAAGAACGGCTGAACCGATTTAGCTGAAAATTGGCAGGGAGGTACTTTAGAGCCAGGAATAGGCTATAGGATACTTATGGGCGGCATTGGACAAAGGGGCGTGGTACCTCTTATACAAACCACAAATTAAAAATCTATTATTTCTGCTCCTGATAACGGTATTTGAACAAAATTTGGTACGTCGGTTTGGTGTGCATTTTTTAAGTGCTGCTGAAAATATGGGTGGGATTGGACAAAGGGGCGTGGTACCTCTCATACAAACCACAAATTAAAAATCTATTATTTCTGCTCCTGATAACGGTATTTAAACTAAATTTTGTATGTCGGTTTGGTGTAAATTTCTTAAGTGCTGCTGCAAATATGGGCGGGATTCGACAAAGGGGCGTGGTACCTCTCATACAAACCACAAATTAAAAATCTATTATTTCTGCTCCTGATAACGGTATTTAAACAAAATTTAGTATGTCGGTTTGGTGTAAGTTTCTTAAGTGCTGCTGCAAATATGGGCGGGATTGGACAAAGGGGCGTGGTACCTCTCATACAAACCACAAATTAAAAATCTATTATTTCTGCTCCTGATAGCGGTATTTGAACAAAATTTGGTACGTCGGTTTGGTGTGCATTTTTTAAGTGCTGCTGCAAATATGGGTGGGATTGGACAAAGGGGCGTGGTACCTCTTATACAAACCACAAATTAAAAATCTATTATTTCTGCTCCTGATAACGGTATTTGAACAAAATTTGGTATGTCGGTTTGGTGTAAATTTCTTAAGTGCTGCTGCAAATATGGGCGGGATTGGACAAAGGGGCGTGGTACCTCTCATACAAACCACAAATTAAAAATCTATTATTTCTGCTCCTGATAACGGTATTTGAACAAAATTTGGTAAGTCGGTTTGGTATGCATTTTTTTTTAGTGCTGCTGCAAATATGGGAGGGATTTGACAAAGGGGCGTGGTACCTCTCATACAAACCACAAATTAAAAATCTATTATTTCTGCTCCTGATAACGGTATTTAAACAAAATTTGGTATGTCGGTTTGGTGTAAATTTCTTAAGTGCTGCTGCAAACATGGGCGGGATTGGACAAAGGGGCGTGGTACCTCTCATACAAACCACAAATTAAAAATCTATTATTTCTGCTCCTGATAACGGTATTTAAACAAAATTTGGTATGTCGGTTTGGTGTAAATTTCTTAAGTGCTGCTGCAAATATGGGCGGGATTGGACAAAGGGGCGTGGTACCTCTCATACAAACCACAAATTAAAAATCTATTATTTCTGCTCCTTATAACGGTATTTGAACAAAATTTTATACGTCGGTTTGGTGTGCATTTTTTAAGTGCTGCTGCAAATATGGGTGGGATTGGACAAAGGGGCGTGGTACCTCTCATACAAACCACAAATTAAAAATCTATTATTTCTGCTCCTGATAACGGTATTTGAACAAAATTTGGTATGTCGGTTTGGTGTAAATTTCTTAAGTGCTGCTGCAAGTATGGGCGGGATTGGACAAAGGGGCGTGGTACCTTTCATACAAACCACAAATTAAAAATCTATTATTTCT
Organism: Lypha dubia; assembly: GCA_947311025.1. Classification (NCBI taxonomy): domain Eukaryota; kingdom Metazoa; phylum Arthropoda; class Insecta; order Diptera; family Tachinidae; genus Lypha; species Lypha dubia. The sequence goes on along the minus strand of OX371260.1, from coordinate 98,640,984 downwards.
GCTCCTGATAACGGTATTTAAACAAAATTTAGTATGTCGGTTTGGTGTAAATTTCTTAAGTGCTGCTACAAATATGGGCGGGATTGGACAAAGGGGCGTAGTACCTCTCATACAAACCACAAATTAAAAATCTATTATTTCTGCTCCTGATAACGGTATTTGAACAAAATTTGGTACGTCGGTTTGGTGTGCATTTTTTAAGTGGTGCTGCAAATATGGGTGGGATTGGACAAAGGGGCGTGGTACCTCTTATACAAACCACAAATTAAAAATCTATTATTTCTGCTCCTGATAACGGTATTTGAACAAAATTTGGTATGTCGGTTTGGTGTAAATTTCTTAAGTGCTGCTGCAAATATGGGCGGGATTGGACAAAGGGGCGTGGTACCTCTCATACAAACCACAAATTAAAAATCTATTATTTCTGCTCCTCATAACGGTATTTGAACAAAACTTGGTAAGTCGGTTTGGTATGCATTTTTTTAGTGCTGCTGCAAATATGGGAGGGATTTGACAAAGGGGCGTGGTACCTCTCATACAAACCACAAATTAAAAATCTATTATTTCTGCTCCTGATAACGGTATTTAAACAAAATTTGGTATGTCGGTTTGGTGTAAATTTCTTAAGTGCTGCTGCAAATATGGGCGGGATTGGACAAAGGGGCGTGGTACTTCTCATACAAACCACAAATTAAAAATCTATTATTTCTGCTCCTGATAACGGTATTTAAACAAAATTTGGTATGTCGGTTTGGTGTAAATTTCTTAAGTGCTGCTGCAAATATGGGCGGGATTGGACAAAGGGGCGTGGTACCTCTCATACAAACCACAAATTAAAAATCTATTATTTCTGCTCCTTATAACGGTATTTGAACAAAATTTGGTACGACGGTTTGGTGTGCATTTTTTAAGTGGTGCTGCAAATATGGGTGGGATTGGACAAAGGGGCGTGGTACCTCTTATACAAACCACAAATTAAAAATCTATTATTTCTGCTCCTGATAACGGTATTTGAACAAAATTTGGTATGTCGGTTTGGTGTAAATTTCTTAAGTGCTGCTGCAAATATGGGCGGGATTGGACAAAGGGGCGTGGTACCTCTCATACAAACCACAAATTAAAAATCTATTATTTCTGCTCCTGATAACGGTATTTGAACAAAACTTGGTAAGTCGGTTTGGTATGCATTTTTTTAGTGCTGCTGCAAATATGGGAGGGATTTGACAAAGGGGCGTGGTACCTCTCATACAAACCACAAATTAAAAATCTATTATTTCTGCTCCTGATAACGGTATTTGAACAAAATTTGGTATGTCGGTTTGGTGTGCATTTTTTAAGTGCTGCTGCAAATATGGGTGGGATTGGACAAAAGGGGCGTGGTACCTCTCATACAAACCACAAATTAAAAATCTATTATTTCTGCTCCTGATAACGGTATTTGAACAAAATTTGGTAAGTCGGTTTGGTATGCATTTTTTTAGTGCTGCTGCAAATATGGGAGGGATTTGACAAAGGGGCGTGGTACCACACATATAACCCAAAAATTTAAATCGCCATATTTTGGGCATTTTTTGACCTACGTCGATGATATTTGGTACATATGGTATTGCCATAATTTGGAATACGTACCGGGAGAAAAGTGGATGGGACCACGCTCCTTTTTATTAAAAATCGTAATATAGTCTTAACTACTGGACCGATCGTCACAATAGGATATATAAATACTTTTAATTTTATTTTATAACGAGGGGGGTAGCCAAGTACACCGGGATCAGCTAGTTTTTTATTAAGACATAGCCTAACATAGCTGTCACACGATCAAGATTTGCTATCATTTTTTTTACACATACTGCTCGTAAAAATTCAAAATAGTGATAGCTGTCTCGTTGGCTGCACGCAATTTGAAAGCAATTTGCTTTCAAGATGTCATCAAGAAAACAACTTGAAATGGTTGCTGCAAAATTTATATCAAATTGATAGTAAATTTTTAATTGTGTGAGTTTATTAGTAAATGGAAACAAATCTTCATCGAGTGATACCCATGTAAGAGAACAAATATAAGAAAAATTCATAATTATTAATTTATATAAAAATATTGTGAAAAAAATGTTCATGCATCAAAAAGTTTTAAAAATGAGTGATTTTTTTTGAAAATTTTTTCCAATTGGCATAAAAATTTTCTTTGCCCCAAACATATTTTTAAGTTTCTATTATTTGAGAATAATGACACTAAATTTAAAGTTGTTCATATAATTGGTATTCCAATAATTCTCTTCCCAAATCTTGTCAATAATTTTTTTTTTAATAATTCGTTAAACGTAATGAGCATCAGTCATCATCATCTGTTTCGTGATTTAAAACCGCGGTGCCCACAAGTTCCTTATGGAAGAGCAAACACCAATCCATTTAAAGAAAAACAAATTTTTATTCAAAATTTTTTGTTGTAAAAACAAATACATGCAAAGAAAACACAAAAAATGTATTTCATATCATACGTTAAACAAAAACAAAATGTACATTGATGATCGCTGTCGTCAATGCTTAGCAGCAAAGCATACGAAAGTGTAGTTGCTTTGCTCTTGCGTGTATACAGTGAAGAACAACAAAAAAAAAACTAATAAGACAAAGTTGTTTGTGTATTTCGCGTTGAGGTTGCTGAGTGCTGTATGAGTATATTAAAACACACAGCCTATAGCTAAGAGTATTGTAAAAATAAATGAGCATGAATGAGGGCCTGGGCACCAATGATTTAAAATCTTTTCTACTACGTTTGGCATCAAATGACTTAATTAAAGAACACTTTGGTTGGTATTCTTCCCAATATTAGCAGGTATAAAGAAGTAAGATTTAACCAAAGACTATAAATATATAAAGATATTGCACGTAGAACATTGTACGGCAAATGCTTAATTTGCTGGTGGTTTTAGTAGTAAAACCACTTTTTTCAAGAGAGTCATTTATTTTCTCAGAGAATTTATTATTCTCATGTCTCTACTATTCATTTAGATATGTATACATGTGTTCATACGTTTGTGTCTTTGCATACACAAGTATGTGTGCATGTGTGTACATTTAATAAACAAACGAAAGATTCCATATAAACAAACAAAAAAACTTTTCGAGCCTTTGCTGCAATAGAGTCATAATTCAAAAAATTTTGTTTGGCAGGAAACGAATTTAAAGTCTAGAATTTACCTATAAATCAATGGTAAAATATTCTTCTCCCAAGAGAATAATAAAATACAAATATCTTTCATATTTGTATGAAAATTTTGCACAATATAAAAATTTATATCGCGATAAGTTATATACATTGTAGCGTATGTGTGCGGTTATCTTTGTTGAATGTTTATGCGGCACTGCAATTGATAGGTGTGTTTAGCGTGCAAATGAAAATGAAGGAGGAAGGTTAATGACAAAAGAAGAATAAGATGAGATGGAATATAAAATAAAAATAAAGATCAAAACAAAGAGAAAAATAAGATTTTAGTGATGAAGATCACTTGCTGTTTTTTATGATGACCTAGTAGTAGGCCAAATCTATGTTTTTGTATAACCCAGTTTGTTTGACCGAAATAGCTGTCTTAGTGAGTTGTGGGTTATTATTTAGCATAGCATAGTTGTCCCCATTTAATGTTGTTTTTAAAATGTATGTACATAAATAAAAAAATTCTTTAAATTTTTGTTTAAAATACGTCACTAAGTTCAGGGTCATAATGGCGGAGTTCATTAGCCTAATGTTGTGGATGTTAGTATATGTAGGTGTGAGTGTAAATAATTGCAACCATTAGATACCTTGCATAAGTAGTAAAGGAAATGTCCGTTTAATTAGAGAGAAAAGGTAAAAGATAGATACGACATAACTACAAATTGTGAGGCGAATTCATGAGAGATAGGTAGCTCTAGGTTGAAGACAAAAAAATTGGAGATTGATTTGAAAACAGCGAAAGAAAGAAGTTGGGTTTGGCCATTAAATAAAATACATATAACCAAATACATATACATATATCCAAAAAGGAAGCCGGGAAAGATTTTTATGTCATCAGAGCCAAGAGGATAGACACTCTGAAGTACAGGGCAGAATCTGAGAAGTCCGGAAAATTTCTTGAAGATAGCCTATCGAGTGGAGGAATATATTATAATACTAATTTATCAGCCAGAGGTGATTGTCTGCAAATATATAAACATCTAAATATTTATTCCTGGTTAGCTAAGGCGCCAGTAAAGTGGTGAGTCCACAAATTTTATATTGAATTTTGTCTTGGCGTTTATGTTGGCCAATTTTCATAAAAAAATATAAAGATTTATTTTATGAAGATATCCCAGTGGGAAAGATTAAAATACAAAGTGTGAAGAAATTTTTAATTTGAAAGAAAAGAAGAAAATTAAAATACGTATATAATAGAGTAAAATCTTGAAGAAATAAAATCAGTATAAATTAAAAATATTCAAGTTATACATACCGTAACATTTTTGAAAATAGTAAGAAAATAAAATAACGTTAAAATAATTGTGAAGAAATTTAAAGATTTTAAATATCAAAAAAAAAAAATTAAGGAATTTCTAAATCTAACGGAAGATAATTAAAAGCTTCCGTTACTTGAATAAAACAATATAATAAAATAATTTATGAAAAGATTTAAAGAAATTAGTGAATAGTAATTATTTGGTTAATGTTAGTGAATAGTTTAGTGTTAGTAAAATAGATATAATGTTAGCCCAAAACTGCCAGGTCATAATTAAAGCAGAGATATATATATATAATAAATTCAAATAAATAAACCATTTTTTGGAAAGGAATTAATATTTAGAATTCTTTTGTTGTTCGCGTATCCTGTTTGAGGTGAAAATCCAGGAAACATAAAGTATTTTTGGGACAGTCTAGTTAAGAATTTATTGTCATTAGTGTAAATTTGATTTAATCATTTTTTTTGTGCATTTTAATAATTAGCCGTTACTTTTTGTATATATATGATATTTTTATAAACATTAAAATTCACATTATTCAAGATATTTTTTTGATTTAATAAAACTTTTACATTTTATTATTATAACGTAAAAACCTAAAATATTATATTTTTTCTCTTGTCGGCGAATAAATTATCGATAATTTTTTTTTTTTTTTTTTTTTTTTTTGATAATTTTATTATTTATTGAATCTTTAATTATTAAAATTGAATTATCAATAAGTTTTTCAAATCTTAAATCTAAAAAAATATTAAATATAAGTTTAGCCAATGCTAAACAAAATTTTTAATTTCAACGGTTAATTTATGTTGTTTTACATCTCTCGTGTACGGCTGAGAAAAAGAGTATCCCTCCTTTTCAGCCGGGTGTGGCCTCTATAATTTAAAATATTGCGCGCAAGTACATTTGGGTGCACCTCAAGTTTTTTTATATATTTTTTAGCGTTTATTGAAAATACTGTCTTCACCAACGGAACATCTAGATCTTTATGAATCCGATGATTTCTGACATACCAGGGAGCTGCTGTAATTGTACGTAGAATTTTATTTTGTCGCCTTTGAATTTTTTCGACATTTGATGCTGAGGCAGTGCCCCATAACTGGATTCCATAGAACCATATTGGTTTCAGGATCGCGTTGTATAATAGTAGTTTACAGTCTAGGCTTAGTATAGAATTTCTTCCAATAAGCCAATTCATTTGGGCTGCTTTTAATTTCATTTGTATTAACTTTGCGTCTATATGCGATTTCCATGTTAAACGACGATCAAGATGAACGCCTAGATATTTGACAACAGTGTGTTGCGGTATGGTCTCGGTGTTAATTTTTATAGGCGGGCATGTTTCCTTGCGCAACGTAAAAGTTACGTGCACACATTTCTGCTCGTTAACTTTAATACGCCATTGTTTGTGCCAATTTTGCAATTTGGATATATACCCTTGTAAATTGCGGGAAGCTTCTACAGGATTTTCGTGAACGCTTAGAAAAGCTGTATCATCGGCAAATGTTGATGTATGAATGTTATTGCTTAACGGTAAGTCAGAGGCATATATTAAATAAAGTAATGGACCGAAGATACTGCCTTGGGGAACTCTGGCTTCGATCGACTGCGGTGGGCTTAAGAAATTGCCTTCCCTAACTACAAATTTTCGTTCACTTAGGTAGCTTATTAAAAGCCTAACAATGTTTGCGGGTAGATTTTGCGTTAATTTATGTATAAGACCTTCGTGCCATACTTTATCGAAAGCTTGAGAAACATCTATAAAGAGCGCAGAGCAATATTTCTTCTTTTCGAAAGTGTCTCTGATAACATTCACAAGTCTGTGAGTTTGTTCAATTGTGTTATGTTGTCTGCGAAAACCGAATTGATGATCTGGAATGCATCCACTTCTAGTCACTATAGGCATCAGCTTGCTCATATACAGCTTTTCAAATAGTTTTGAAATGTTGGGCAATAAACTAATAGGCCGATAGGATTCAACCTTCGTATGATCCTTGCCGGGCTTTGGTATCATAATAATCATCGAAACCTTCCATTCTGCAGGATAGTATTGCAGCCGTAGAATGCTATTAAAAATGAATAGTATAATTCTTTTTGCAATATAAGGCAGTTGTTGAAGCATTTTGTTGCTTATTTTGTCGACACCTGGGGCTTTTTTGGTGTTAAGACTAGTGATGGCCTTTTCAATCTCCACAATGTTAAATCTTAACGGTATTTCTGGTAAAGAGATGACTGGTGGCAGATCAACAATATCAGTAGAAATATTCGGTGTAAATACATTTCCTAAGTGCTTAACAAAAAGAGCACCTTTTTCAGCATCAGTTCTTGCCCAGTCACCATTCGAATCTCGTAACGGAGGTTTGCAAATCACTGGCCTTTTAAGTCCTCTAGCTGCACGCCATAGCGAATAATCTGTTTGTGGTGTTGCATCGAGTTATTGAAGAAATTTTTGCAGCGAAGCTGTTTTTTGTGTTTGTAAAACTTTTCTGAGCTGTTTGGTGCATTCCTTTAGCCTTAACTTTAGCTGGGGGGATCTGTAACGTTGCCATTCTCGTCGCGCTCTCCGTTTTTCAGTCAATAGCCTTTCTATATCTACAGAAGAAATGTTGTTGAATCTTACTTGTTGATTTGGTTGATTTGAAGAAGCATTAAGAGCAGCTTGATTAACATGTGCTTCAAACAACCTAATAGAATTTTCTATGTCAGTAGGTGTTCTCAACAGCATATTTTCCGTGCAATGAGCACTCAAATATTTTTTGTATTTCAGCCAGTTAATACGTGCAGATGTCAGCGGTAAATCGCATGTTGATGTTGCAGTTGTGTGTGAGTAAATAGTGATAATAGTAGGCGAGTGATCTGAAGATAAATCCAATGATGCTTCAACTTCAATCATTTCGCTGGGCACACCTTTCATAACTCCAAAGTCGATAATATCAGGAATTTTTTGTCGATCCGTTGGCCAATATGTTGGCTGACCACTTGAAACTACATTAAAGCCCATTTTTGAAATTGTGTCAAACAAAACACGACCCTTGGGACTGATTAAACGTGAACCCCAAAATGTGTGTTTAGCATTGTAGTCGCCAGCTGCTAGAAAACGGGACCCCAGTGTTGAATAAAATGCGGTATATTGACTCTCTGAAATTGAAAACCTGGAAGGAGAATAAACAGATGATATCACAAGTTTTTGATAAAAATTTTCAATGCAGATGTTTGTTGCTTGAAGGTAATCTTCACAAAATTCATTTAACAGGTAGTGTTTTATTCGCGTTTTTATTAGAATTCCCGAGCCACCACAAGCTCTACCTCGAGGATCCTTGGTGTCGTAGAAATTATATCCACTAATTCTAAAATAGCTTCGAGACGTCAAATGAGTTTCTGAGATAAGCATAACATCGACTTGTTTATCCAGAAGAAAATATTCTATTTCATTTTTATGTTGGCAGATGCCGTTTGCGTTCCAAAAACATATTTTCAAGTTCATGGTTTGCTTAATACAGCCTGCAGCAAAGTAGACTGCATTTTCAACATTTCCTGCATCATACAGGACATGTTGAGAGTAAAAGTATTTACTGTTTGTATTAAGCTCTCAATTGAGGCTTCAATACGGCTAAAATTAGACCCTGGAGCTTCGCTTACTGGTACCGGTTTTTGCGCTGTATTGTGGTTACTTTTTAAAATGTTAGCGTATGAAAATTTATTATTAGGTTGTTGCTGAGCAATAGTCGCGTTTGATTTCAATACGTTTGAATATTGTTGCTGACTGGTAGACGGTTGAGGTAACTGAGGGTAGCTTAAAAGTGTGATAGGCTGAGCGGGGATAATATTTTCTTTTTTGTGCGAGGAGCGTTTAAAAAACGAGTAAAGAGGGCAGCCTCTATAGTTGGCAGTGTGATTTCCGCCGCAATTGCCACAATTTTTCGCCTTGGGATCACCTTTTGTTTTGTCACAGGTAGCGGTACTGTGTAGCTCACCACATACAACGCAGACTGTAGGCAACTTGCAATAAGTTTTCGTGTGCCCAAATTCTTGGCAGTTCAGGCATTGGATAGGTCCAGCTCTTTTATGTGGCTGCTCAACGGTAACTCTCCGGTGTAACAAATACTTTAGATCATAGATTGGATGGGATTCATTTTTTTTATCTTTATGTCACCTGGCTGTAACTCGACTCTAAATATTGGTTGGGGGATTTTTTCTCTATTTTTGATGTTTGAAACATTTTTCACCTTGAATCCACTATTTTCAAGGCCAGACTTGACCTCTTCTGGATCCACACTAGAATCTATACCTTTTATTACAACGGTTAGACCTTTAGCACTCTTAAGCTGATATGTATAAAAATTTTTATTTTTAGTCTCAAAGTCTGAGACTATTTTTCTGTAATTATTTTCTTTAGATACCTGAATTTTTGTTTCATTAATTTTCCCACGCTTGATTGGAGTTACGTAAAACTCATTTTCTCCAATTAACGAGATAAGGCTTTTTACCAGAAAGCTGGAGTTCTGTTCTCTTAAATAAATCGGTGGTGGTTTAATCAAACTTGTATTAGTTGTGTCTTCATCACCTTGTTCAGTTAAAATCGCGAAACGATTTTCGGAATTTTTTATATTTTTCCCATCTTTGGGAACTTTTGCCGTTGACGCAATTTGAGCAGATTTGGGACTTCTTCCCCTTTTTAACACAGTTATGTATCTATCCATACCTGTTTGAATTTTATTATCACTATTTTCACTTACTTTATCCATAATTTTATTCATTTTGTGCACGTTGGTCACCTGGGTATTTATTGTTTGTTTGTTTGCTTGTACAGCTAAGCTGACAAGTTTGCTAATAGGTGCAATTGTTGTTGTTTCTTGATCACTATTTAACATGTATGGAGAGCATGATCGCGCACGAATAGTTGTGTTTTGTGTAGAATTCAGGTTTGTGCTTATTTCAATTTTTTTATTGTCGTCATCAGAAACAAAAGTTAAATAAGCATTTCTACTGCTTGTGGGTTTATTGTTGTTGCTGTTGCCAGAAGATGAACTCATTTAGAGTTCTCTTGTTTTTTTCACTTATAAGAGTTTGTGTATGCAAATATTTATGTATACACAAGCAAAAAAAAAAATAAAATTAAACCAGTATAATAACTGTTTAATAAATGTTTTGTTTTTGTATTTTTTGTGACTTTAAATTTTTTATAATTTTAATATTCAGTTGCGACGATTATAAAACGCGTCTGTACACTGCGAGAGTTGAAACTGAATTATCGATAATGTCTGGCTAAATTAAATGGTGTGGTGTGTAGCGTAAGTATGTAGTAAGTGACCAAATATTCCGCGTTAAGTGGGATAACAAAATGCATTTATGTTGTTATCAAGGTAGGGAGGGCAACTAGTCCAGACAAATTTCCACCTTGTGTCTGGTTATCATCACATTTCTGTTTGTAGTTTATTTCTGTTTTCATTTGTAGTCTAATTTCTGTTTTGATTTCGTTTTTCTATTTAATATAAATTTTTATTGTCAATCCCTGTCTTGCAAGTCGCGGGTCTTACCTCCCCTGACATCCGCGAGCTAGTTGGAAGATGGTTAGCGACTTGACAAGATGTGAGCGAAGGGTTTCGTGACAATAATGGCGCCCAAGGAAAAGGGCCCGAAAGGGTTCATAAATAAACAAATAAAAATGTTGTGATAACAACTAACACAGAAAATTGGCGACCATTTGTACGTTGTACAATAATGGCGCCCAATTAAAGGCCCAAAAAGGCAAGAAAAAATATAATGGTTGTAATAAAACCTAATGCAACAAAATAGCTGTCATATGTACTTGTTACAATAGTGGCATCTAAATGGAAATAAGAAAATTTAAATTGATTAAAAATCTAATAAATCTGATTGCGTAGTCAATACTCCCATATAATTTAAATCTTAAAATAGAATAATCATGTCTTTTGTTGACCTATTCAGTGTCATGGCTTGGTCGTTATAAAAAAATAAACCGACCAACTGCATGATGGCGGAGAAACCAACAAAAAGACAAATTTATTAGTGTCTGTTAGAATATTTTTTTTTATTTACATGTTAGTTCGGAAAATCCCATAAATAAAATACATATCGTTTATATAAATTTTAAAATCATAATAAAATGAATAACATATTGAGGCATATGGCTAAAAAAATCAGACCATATTTGCTCAATATGTCTATTTTGTTTAAATTAATAAAATTAAGTCATATGGCTAAGAACTAGACCATATATGCTTAATTTTGATAATTTCTGCCATCTATGAAATGTAAATAATTTCTGTTATTGATTTAGTGACCTGATGATTATACATACATTACATCAGCTGCATTGAAGTTAATAAAGAAATAAAAGTGCAATATAGTATTTAAGGGAATTGACTAATTGTGTAAATATACTGTGATATAGGTACAATAGTATTTAATAGAATTTACTACTTAACAAACTGTGATATAAATAGGAAACTAGGATTAAACGTTAATTTTAAGATTTCGTTTAAATAATTTTAATTTGGTCACTGAAATGCTTATAACTACACACCTACAAGATAAGCTACAAATTTTTAAAATAATATAAACATAAATATACATACAGCAATTATAAATAATTCTTATTAATAAGTAATTTTCATATTTAAATAAAACGTTGAATTCAGCATAAGATGACTGATAAACGGGACAAGAGTAGACGGACACTAGAGTTTGATCAAAATAGGCCAACCTTTTCAGGTCGAGTAACTCATACTCCACCTCAGGGTGCAATTTATCATTGTCCAGTACTATTAGGGCAAACAATCCAAGTAATGTAGAGAACACAAATAATAATAATCAGAATTTAATACACTTACCGGCTGAACCAAGTGCTCCGAATATTGATCAGTCAGCGGCTCCAATAGACGGTCAGATAGCAGCTGGCAACAATGAAAGGAACCTTAGGGAATCACTTAGGGAAATGTCTGAAATGATTCAGGTGGCACTAAAAAAGGGATTTAAAAATATAATGCAGGAAGTACATAAAACAATTAAACCACCTGCAGCTTCAAGCGATGAAGGTCCAAATCCCCATTATGCTGGTTCAAACAAAAGTAGTTTAGAAGGTCCTATACAAAGTCAGAATTCGAATAGAAGTCCCATAAATAAAGAACAAAACTCAAATTTACCATCAGATCGTTTTGGAACAATTAATCAGCCATCATTTAATAAACCTGAAAATATACAATATGAAAATAAGAAACAGTATGTTCAAAATGAATATTTTAAAAAACCTCGTCTAGGTCATAAATTTGTTAATATGTTATCTAATGGTCCAAATTTTTATTCGTCTGATAAATGTTTGAATGTTCGTCCAGTTGAAGGTCAGATTAGAGTAGACAAATGGGATCTTTATTTTGAAGGCGGTGGTAGTGGAGTGTCCATTGACGATTTTGTGTTTAGGGTAGAATTGTTACAAGCTAATTATTTGATTCCTTGGGAAGAAGTCCTTAGGGATTTTCACAGGTTGCTAAAAGGCCAAGCAAAAGAGTGGTATTGGCTGTACTTGAAAACACAAAACGGTGTAGCAGATTGGTCTACGTTACGCTACAGTCTCCTTAATCAATTTCAAGCAAATCGTAGCGATTTTGAAATTATGCAGGAGATTGTAGAAAGACGTCAGCAGCAAAACGAGTCACTGGATGAGTATTTCCATGCCATGCTTAAGCTTAGGTCCAAGCTTCGTGCTCCAATACCCGAGTACGAAATGATTAAGGTTTTAAAACGCAACGTAAAAGAACACATTGCAAAATTAGTTTACCCAATGCCCATATATAATATTGAACAACTGCGAGAGGAATGTAAGGAGATTGAAAAAAGATTCCCAAGGCGCGAAGTTAGATTCAATGCTCCGAACAATTCGATGCGTTATAAACCACGTCACAATACCAACGAAATAGTTAAAGAAGATGAACAAATTGTTATGTATGATGAATATCAAAACTCTGTAGAGGTAGAAGAAGTAGCCTACAAAGAAAAGAGGCAATTTATTTGTTGGAATTGCAGGCTAGGTGGTCATACATACATGGATTGTGAGTCAGAGGTCCGGAACATATTTTGTTACAGATGTGGGAAGGAAAATACAATTACCCCAAAATGTCCAAACTGCACCAAACAGGGAAACCGAAGAGCGAGTATGGCCAAAGCGGACGAGCCACGCTCAATTCAAACGTCCGCGAAACAAAAGGACTAACTTCCCACGCCAGCCCGAAAGTAAATAAAATTTTAGAAAATAACCCTGAACAAAATAATTATGAACATAAAACCGATAAATCGCCGTGGTATAGAAAAACATATTCAGAACGCTTACAAAATTATATATCAACTCGCAACCGGATTTTTTCTACAAATAATGAGTCAATATCACAAGTTTCATCCAGAATTAAGAAAGCTCGAGAAAGATTTAATAATAGAAAATTAGTAAGGGAAGAAATAGATTAATCTTTGGAAGCTATCTCAAACGGAGACCCTAGAATATTTGCTGATGTTTACATAGGTGACTTTTTAGTAAGAGGATTACTAGATACTGGTGCATCAGTGAGTATTCTCGGAAAAGATTGCAAGGAATTTCTGGAAAAATTAGGAGTAGAAGTATCTAGTATCTATCTAGTAATAGTAATGTTACAACAGCTTCTGGGCAAGCGCACAAAATTTGTGGTAAAGTAATATTACCTGTCACATATAAAGATGATGTTCAGATAATTAAATTTTATTTATGCCCATCATTGGAACAAAAATTATACCTAGGGATTGATTTCTGGCGCATATTTAACTTAATCCCAGAAAGACTAAACATTAGTGAAATAGATTTTGAAAAATTAAAAGAAAGTACAGAACCCCTTCACAATCAATGTCCTGAACAACACCATTTATCCTTGAGACAAAGAGAAGAATTGGAGAAAGTAAAAAAATTATTTAAAACTTATGAAAATGATGGTTTAGGGAAAACCCACCTAGAACAGCATACTATACAAGTGATACCCGATTCAGTACCGTTCAAGGAAAGACATTACCCTGTTTCTCCCAAAGTGCAAGACTTGTTATACGAAGAGGTCGATAAAATGTTAGAACTAGGTGTAATTGAGGAAAGCGAAAGTCCTTATAATAGTCGTGTAACACTCGTTCGAAAACCAGGGAAAAATCGTCTGTGCTTAGATGCCAGAAAATTAAATAATTTAACAATAAAAGATGCTTATCCAATCCAAAATATCGAAGGTATTTTAAGTAGAATTGAGGAAACAATATATATCAGTAGTGTTGATTTGAAGTTTGCATTTTGGCAGATCAACTTGGATCCAAAATGTCGTGGCTTTACAGCCTTTACAGTACCAGGCAGACCACATTACCAGTACACAGTAATGCCATTCGGTCTCTGTAATGCGGCCCAACGCCTTTGCCGACTAATGGATAAGGTTATCCCTCAGAGGCTAAAAAACAATGTATATATATATTTAGACGACCTACTGATCATTTCAAAAGATTTTGATAGCCACATGCAATTATTAAAAGAAGTTGCAAAATGTCTGTCAGAAGCCAACTTAACAATAGGGATGTCGAAAAGTGTTTTTTGTTTTAAAGAGTTGAGGTATCTAGGTTTTATAATATGTGGTGGTAAATTAAAAACTGATCATGATAAAGTAAAAGCGATCGAACAAATTCCGATACCAAAAACGCCTAGACAAGTAAGGAGCTTTTTAGGAACTGCCGAATGGTATCGGCGCTTTATTAAAGATTTCGCCATAATAGCAGCACCTTTAAGCGATACATTAAAAAAGGGTACTAAATTCACCATGCCTGAAGAAGCAAAGAATGCATTTCATAAGCTGAAAACATCACTTACGACAGCACCAGTTCTAGTACACCCTGATTTCCGGAGACCATTTTTTATCCAGTGTGATGCGTCACATGTGGGCGTTGGAGCCGTACTATTCCAGAAGGACGACAACAACAATGATAGGCCAATAGCATTCTTTTCACAAAAGCTTAGCTGCCGTGCTAGCTGTGAAAAGGTTTAGACCATACGTAGAACTCATGCAGTTTACCATTATCACCGACCACGCAAGTCTCAAATGGCTAATGAGTCTCAAAGACCTAAGTGGCAGATTAGCTCGATGGTCATTACAGCTACAGGCATTTAATTTTAAAATTGAACATCGAAAGGGTTCAGAAAATGTCGTAGCAGATATGCTTTCCAGATCCCTAGATGATTTCAAGTTAGAGGAACTCGAAATATTAGATTTTGAGACCACAGAGTTCGAATCACCGGAGTACATAGAGCTTATTAAAACAATAGAACAAAATAGAGAGAAATTACCAGATCTAAAAATCGATGAGGGAATGATTTTTAAGAAAACTCATTTTGCTAAGGACGATAGTGGAGTAGAATGGAAGCTATGGATACCAGAAAACCTAATAAAAACGATAATTGAAAAGGCCCACGATCCAGAAATAGTATCCCATGGCGGGATTTCAAAAACATTAAATCGATTAAGACGTTTTTACTATTGGCCGAAAATGGTAACATATGTAAGAAATTATATTAAAAACTGCCAAAAGTGCAAAGAAATTAAACCAACAAATACCGAAACACGACCACGAATGGGAGACGAAATGAAAACGTATCGTCCATTTCAGAAAATATACATAGATTTTCTAGGAAAATATCCGCGGTCGAAAAATGGAAAGGCTTATGTTTTTATAGTACTAGACCATTTCAGCAAATTTTTATTTTTGAAGCCCATGAAAAAAGCCACAACGAAATTAGTAGTAGAATATTTAGTGCAGAATATATTCCACATGTTCGGGGTACCAGAAATTATCCATTCCGATAATGGAAAACCATTTGTGTCCCAAGAATTTCAACAACTCGTTGAAACGTATAAAATCAACCACCTCAGGACTCCAGCATATGCACCGCAATCAAATGCCTCAGAAAGAGTCAACCAATCTTTTCTGGCAGGCGTAAGAGCTTATTTGAGGGGTGATCATAGAGACTGGGACACAAATATCACCGAGATTGAATGTGCTATACGTTCAGCTAAACATGAAGCTATTGGAACTAGCCCATATAGAGCACTATTCGGTCAACAAATGCTAACATCGGGAACAGAATATACGCTTTTAAAAAAATTAAAATCTTTAGAGGATTGTGAATTTGATATTCTCGAAAGAAAGGATGAATTAAAAATTATTCGAGAGGAAACAATTAAAAACTTACATGACGCGTATGAAAGGACTAAAAAACAATATGATAAGCGAAGTAGGGACATACGTTTCACTGTTGGGCAGGAAGTATTCGTGAGAAATTTTGTGCAAAGTGATTTTAGTAAAAACTTAAATGCAAAATTCGCACCTAAATTTAAGAAATGCAGGGTACTTAAAGTTATTGGAAATAATACGTATGAATTGGGAACGCTTCAAGGAAGAAGTCTAGGGATGTTTCATGCCAAAGACATTAAGCAATAATCTGTGATAATTAGATTTTAATTAGGACTGAGAAAATGTGCAATATTACTTAAGGTTAATATATTTTCATGTTTGTATAGTCCAGTTTTAAATTTTGATTATTTAACAGATTATTTTACCTTATTTTCCAGTTAGTGATGTCCCGTTTTAAGTAATTGACAATTCTTTTGATGATAAATTTTCATAATTTTAAGTACATCTGTGATATTTTTCCCCTAACTGATCCATTCAGTGATCCATATGTACCTGAAAAGAAAAGAGTAAACAAACTTTTAAACAAAGTACCATATTCGAAAAAAAATCAACTAAAATTACTTCCCGTAAAACAACAACAATTGAACCAATAGTAATAGCAGTACTTGGGAGTATTTGTTTTAGTCTCCGAGCATCCTCTTAGCCAAAATTGGGGAAAACAAACAACTAGACAGCAAAATAAAGAAAAATCATTAATAGAGTGTAAATAAAATTAATGATAGATAGGTAAAGCAGAAACATCGAACAAAAAAAAAAAAAATAATAATCGGCAGTGTGTTTTGGGAAAGTGAAGATTTTTCGTTTTGTTACTTATTTTTTTTAAACTAAATTTTCCAAAAATAGCAAATATAAATTTGTTGTATATTTATGTTAAATATATACATACATAATTTAACTACATTAATTGAATAATTTCTATTAATTTTAAATTGGTTAAAGCCTTAAAATA
This sequence comes from Lypha dubia, assembly GCA_947311025.1. Taxonomy (NCBI): domain Eukaryota; kingdom Metazoa; phylum Arthropoda; class Insecta; order Diptera; family Tachinidae; genus Lypha; species Lypha dubia. The sequence goes on along the minus strand of OX371260.1, from coordinate 98,624,312 downwards.
TACTTCGTCAATTTTGTTAAGATGTTAAAGCTAAAAAGTGTAGTAAACAATTGCAACACCACTGCATTGCGTGTCATTTCTACAACAGCATCTTTAAATGATGCAGATTCTTGGTTCTCCAAATTACTGGTGCGTAAAATTGAACCTACTAAAGAGCCACATAGTCGTATGCTAAGTGATAAAGACATCATCTATGCCTTGCATACACACAACGTTAGACCTGATTCAATGGCTGAGTATTTAAATAACTATAAAAATACTGTTCAATTAATAAAAGATAAGAAAGCCAACTTATCATGTGATTTAGCGGCCTCTTGGACCGTCCATGTTGGTGATATGGATCAATGTTTGCATTTATGGAAATATACAGGAGGTTTCGAGAAAATTGATATAGCCAAAGAAGATTTGTGGAATGATACTGACTATGTATATGGTCCTTTCGAAGGAACGTTCAAAAATTTTAAGATCTCGACATTTGCAATACTTATTGGCCTTTAGTTATTGGCCACAAATTGAAATGCGCAGAGGTAAAAATACTTACGAAATGCGTTCTTATCGCCTAAAACCCGGCACCAGGATTGAATGGGGTAATAATTGGGCTCGAGCTATAAATTTCCGTACACATAATAATGAAGCTTTTGCCGGATTCTTTTCGCAAATCGGCCGCCTGTATAATGTTCATCATATCTGGTGTTACAAATCATTGAACGAACGTAAAGAAACACGTGAAGCCTCTTGGCGTTCTCCTGGCTGGGATGAATGTGTTGCTTATACTGTGCCCTTAATTAGAGAAATGCACTGTTGCATTTTGGCTCCTACTGAATTTTCACCAACTCAGTAGCCGTTCTTTGAAATATTATTTGAAATATTTGTTTTGAGAAGTTTATCCATTATAAAAAAATAATGAATTTATTGCAATTATTAAGTGATCTTAGCTTCAACGAAACGCACATTATTATATTTTTTATCCATATATGTACATACATTCGTTAGAAATTTTAATGAAATATAATTTGCATTCAACGTATAAAAATATTTTTAGGAAATAATAACCTAATGGGAAAAATACAGAACCTCACATTTATTCTAAAAAAAAAATTCTTGCGTAAATGCCTTAGCTTCAGATCTGGCTGTATATGTATGTATTAAGGAACAGAGTTATATTATACAAAAAGAAAGGTAGATACGAGTTAAACAAAATAAACAAAGCTATCGACAAGGTGCAGGTGATGCCAGATGTTTACTCGCATAATAGCGATTTTCATCAGCAGCCCGACTAGACAGTCAGCGTAGCATGAGTATCTCAGGGGTGGGCGTTTGCCTACGTTGGGCGATAAAATACGGGATAAAATAAATACGCTCTTTAGTTTTTCGGCCGACAGGCATTGAAAACCGAAAGATTTGTAGCGTATGTGTGCGGTTATCTTTGTTGAATGTTTATGCGGCACTGCAATTAATAGGTGTGTTTAGCGTGCAAATGAAAATGAAGGAGGAAGATTAATGACAAAAGAAGAATAAGATGAGATGGAATATAAAATAAAAATAAAGATCAAAACAAAGAGAAAAATAAGATTTTAGTGATGAAGATCACTTGCTGTTTTTTATGATGACCTAGTAGTAGGCCAAGTCTATGTTTTTGTATAACCCAGTTTGTTTGACCGAAATAGCTGTCTTAACGAGTTGTGGGTTATTATTTAGCATAGCATAGTTGTCCCCATTTAATGTTGTTTTTAAAATGTATGTACATAAATAAAAAAATTCTTTAAATTTTTGTTTAAAATACGTGACTAAGTTCAGGGTCATAATGGCGGAGTTCATTAGCCTAATGTTGTGGATGTTAGTATATGTAGGTGTGAGTGTAAATAATGGCAACCATTAGATACCTTGCATAAGTAGTAAAGGAAATGTCCGTTTAATTAGAGAGAAAAGGTAAAAGATAGATACGACATAACTACAAATTGTGAGGCGAATTCATGAGAGATAGGTAGCTCTAAGTTGAAGACAAAAAAATTGGAGATTGATTTGAAAACAGCGAAAGAAAGAAGTTGGGTTTGGCCATTAAATAAAATACATATAACCAAATACATATACATATATCCAAAAAGGAAGCCGGGAAAGATTTTTATGTCATCAGAGCCAAGAGGATAGACACTCTGAAGTACAGGGCAGAATCTGAGAAGTCCGGAAAATTTCTTGAAGATAGCCTATCGAGTGGAGGAATATATTATAATTCTAATTTATCAGCCAGAGGTGATTGTCTGCAAATATATAAACATCTAAATATTTATTCCTGGTTAGCTAAGGCGCCAGTAAAGTGGTGAGTCCACAAATTTTATATTGAATTTTGTCTTGGCGTTTATGTTGGCCAATTTTCATAAAAAAATATAAAGATTTATTTTATGAAGATATCCCAGCGGGAAAGATTAAAATACAAAGTGTGAAGAAATTTTTAATTTGAAAGAAAAGAAGAAAATTAAAATACGTATATAATAGAGTAAAATCTTGAAGAAATAAAATCAGTATAAATTAAAAATATTCAAGTTATACATACCGTAACATTTTTGAAAATAGTAAGAAAATAAAATAATGTTAAAATAATTGTGAAGAAATTTAAAGAATTTAAATATCAAAAAAAAATTAAGGAATTTCTAAATCTAACGGAAGATAATTAAAAGCTTCCGTTACTTGAATAAAACAATATAATAAAATAATTTATGAAAAGATTTAAAGAAATTACTGAATAGTAATTATTTGGTTAATGTTAGTGAATAGTTTAGTGTTAGTAAAATAGATATAATGTTAGCCCAAAACTGCCAGGTCATAATTAAAGCAGAGATATATATATATATATATATAATAAATTCAAATAAATAAACCATTTTTTGGAAAGGAATTAATATTTAGAATTCTTTTGTTGTTCGCGTATCCTGTTTGAGGTGAAAATCCAGGAAACATAAAGTATTTTTGGGACAGTCTAGTTAAGAATTTATTGTCATTAGTGTAAATTTGATTTAATCATTTTTTTGTGCATTTTAATAATTAGCCGTTACTTTTTGTATATATATGATATTTTTATAAACATTAAAATTCACATTATTCAAGATATTTTTTTGATTTAATAAAACTTTTACATTTTATTATTATAACGTAAAAACCTAAAATATTATATTTTTTCTCTTGTCGGCGAATAAATTATCGATAATGTCTGGCTAAATTAAATGGTGTGGTGTGTAGCGTAAGTATGTAGTAAGTGACCAAATATTCCGCGTTAAGTGGGATAACAAAATGCATTTATGTTGTTATCAAGGTAGGGAGGGCAACTAGTCCAGACAAATTTCCACCTTGTGTCTGGTTATCATCACATTTCTGTTTGTAGTTTATTTCTGTTTTCATTTGTAGTCTAATTTCTGTTTTGATTTCGTTTTTCTATTTAATATAAATTTTTATTGTCAATCCCTGTCTTGCAAGTCGCGGGTCTTACCTCCCCTGACATCCGCGAGCTAGTTGGGAGATGGTTAGCGACTTGACAAGATGTGAGCGAAGGGTTTCGTGACAACATATTAGCTCAAAAATGACATATTTTGAATTATGACGCTTTTGAAGCAAAGGCTCGTTTTGTGTTCGCACAATATATGTGGACATAAGATACGTAAAGCTTACAGTACACGGAATGTCAAAAGCCACATTCGCATGTGGCTCTGACGTAATTTTGACGTCACCATGAAGCTAAATTGGCAACATGTCGTGTACTTCCACTTTTTGTGACACTCACATGCAGCACACATTGTTATGTGGGCCACATGTTCCTTTGTAGAGACATGCAAACATGCGTATTTTAGACATGTCGTGTAATAGCTTGGTACATTTGAATTTTGACATTTGTAATATTTTTACATGCGCATGTAGCAGTCCCAAACATGTGGCAGCAAACATTTTTGACACAACATTTTTCAATAGTATGTAGCTAATGGCACTCTTGCCAATGTTGATTTTCTCCAACAATATGTGGTAGGAATTTAATGACGAAAATTTTTTTTTATTATTATTACTCACACGATAACTGAGATTCATGATAATTTTTTTGGTTTACGAAGAAGGGTTAGAAAAATGTTCATATTTTCTCTTTTCCATGCATTTATTTGTATTTCTCTTAGCTTTGAGGTTTTGGGTTTATTAATTAATATCTTAATTAACAGCTTAATGAGTTTGGGTTTTTGTTATTATTTCTCGTTCTTGTTCTAAACCATGCGAAAGATACTTTCAAAGCTAAGATGAAAAAATTCATGTATAAATAGTAAATTTATTCAATAATTAATAAAACAACTGTGATCGCCAATTGTTGCGTTGTTTTTGTGTCAGTGCAGTATTATTTAATTTTTTTCACCATTTTATTGTTCATGGGAATTATTTGACGATAAAAGTGAATTTATTTTACTTTTCATCAGATGTTGTTTTATTTCTTCTTTCTCTTCGACATTTTATAAATTTGACTTCACACAAAATTTTAAAAATTAATCAAGCGCCATAAACATATGACTGTTGGACATGTTAATATGAAAAATGTGTACGTATGTTACATGCGGTGTACTGACAATACATACATATGTAGCCAATCAAAAGTTCACACATATGCTGCCATTGCAAATGTGTACGCTTCGGCTACATTTGTCACATATAAATTTTGGGACAAAACAACATTTCATGTACTACCAAAATTTTGAAGCATGTAGACACTTCTGCATGTTTAGTAAATGTAAACAAAATGCTGCGAATTCTCGTGACGTCAGAGCCACATGCGAATGTGGCTTTTGACATGCCGTGTACTGTAGGCTTAAAGCTAATGTCGCTGATTCTTATTTGAATGGCAAATAAGTATGTATATGTATTTTATTGTTGTACTATTGTAAGAACATCGATTCGCACCGAATTTAATATTATTTAAAATTGGAAATTTATATAACTATGTATATCTACATATATAAAAATAAAGTGTCACGACGTTTGTTCTCGCTAATCTCCGAAACTACTGGACCAATTTAAATGAAATTTCGCGCAGATACCTATGTTAACAGTGTATAACTTGAAATATAGGCTATATATGTATGTATTATTTTGAATTTGAAATAGAAAAAATTGCTTTTTGAATAACCTGGGCATTTATAAACAGATTTTCAAAATTATTGTTTTGTTTGAAAGGTGTTGCCTGCAGTTGGGTCTCATAAATTTATTTTTGGAAATCTGTTAATAACTCTGCTAGCTCAACGGATATCTTGTGCTCGCTGTCGTATGGATATAATAAAACCCGCGCAAATTTTGTCATATCCATCAGCAATGTTTGTACATGCAAAAAATTATGATAAAAATTCAGATTTTGGAAGTTTGTGTGCTCCATCAGACTTATTTTTTGCAGTATGTAAGATTCATATAAAAGTTTTCGAAAAAATTTTTTATGAATCCAAAGAAATAAAAAACGAAAAAAAAACTATAGTTGAGCAATGTGTAAATTGCACCGAAAATACAATATATTCCTTTTGGTTTCAAGAAAACAACGTATGCTATAAGCACAGAATGGAGATGCTAAATTTATTAATTCTTACACTTTTACGAAAGCATTCCTCGTGGAAAACATACAAATACAAATTAACGATCGCAGACAAACTTAAAATTTTGAAACAATAAAACATATGTATGTATGCTCAATCCAGAAAATTATTAAATATGTACCAATCACCAAAAATAATTACATTTCTTGTGCTAGTTATCACTTATTAAAAAGATTTTAATAAATTTTATAATAGTTTTGTAAACAAAATAATAAATTTTTTATATTATTATTATTACGAATAAACGTAATTATTATTTGAACTTATATTGGCTTACATATGGAAAGTAATATTATCAGGCTCAAGTTCAGTTTTATTGAATTAATGAAAATTCAAAATTACTAAGAGTTTTTTTGTGTTGGAAAATATTATTATTTATATCCAATCAGTTTTTAGCAGAACGTATCAGTACTGATTTCAAGGCCGCTACACCTCTCATCAGCGTTCAATCGTCCATCTTTACAAATTTCGTAAAGTGGATACTAATTGAGAAGAACATCAACTATTTAACCAGTTTTCAACAGAAATAGAATATGAGAATTAATTTTTAATTCAATTTTTATTCTACATTGAAACAGTGCTGGTTAGTACGAAATTCCCTCATTACTGTTTGGAACTAATAATCAACACAAACTCATAGTCCGTTATCATCAAAGTATTCTACTTTGTATTTTAACGTTTTTGTTGTTTTTACTCTATATTAGGGAAATTCACATATTACTGTGACCCCTGTTATTAGGGTATTTATAGCTCGTGCCCAAGCGGTAATATTTTTATATTATTATTATTACGAATAAACGTAATTATTATTTGAACTTATATTGGCTTACATATGGAAAGTAATATTATCAGGCTCAAGTTCAGTTTTATTGAATTAATGAAAATTCAAAATTACTAAGAGTTTTTTTGTGTTGGAAAATATTATTATTTATATCCAATCAGTTTTTAGCAGAACGTATCAGTACTGATTTCAAGGCCGCTACACCTCTCATCAGCGTTCAATCGTCCATCTTTACAAATTTCGTAAAGTGGATACTAATTGAGAAGAACATCAACTATTTAACCAGTTTTCAACAGAAATAGAATATGAGAATTAATTATTAATTCAATTTTTATTCTACATTGAAACAGTGCTGGTTAGTACGAAATTCCCTCATTACTGTTTGGAACTAATAATCAACACAAACTCATAGTCCGTTATCATCAAAGTATTCTACTTTGTATTTTAACGTTTTTGTTGTTTTTACTCTATATTAGGGAAATTCACATATTACTGTGACCCCTGTTATTAGGGTATTTATAGCTCGTGCCCAAGCGGTAATATTTTTATATTATTATTATTACGAATAAACGTAATTATTATTTGAACTTATATTGGCTTACATATGGAAAGTAATATTATCAGGCTCAAGTTCAGTTTTATTGAATTAATGAAAATTCAAAATTACTAAGAGTTTTTTTGTGTTGGAAAATATTATTATTTATATCCAATCAGTTTTTAGCAGAACGTATCAGTACTGATTTCAAGGCCGCTACACCTCTCATCAGCGTTCAATCGTCCATCTTTACAAATTTCGTAAAGTGGATACTAATTGAGAAGAACATCAACTATTTAACCAGTTTTCAACAGAAATAGAATATGAGAATTAATTTTTAATTCAATTTTTATTCTACATTGAAACAGTGCTGGTTAGTACGAAATTCCCTCATTACTGTTTGGAACTAATAATCAACACAAACTCATAGTCCGTTATCATCAAAGTATTCTACTTTGTATTTTAACGTTTTTGTTGTTTTTACTCTATATTAGGGAAATTCACATATTACTGTGACCCCTGTTATTAGGGTATTTATAGCTCGTGCCCAAGCGGTAATATTTTTATATTATTATTATTACGAATAAACGTAATTATTATTTGAACTTATATTGGCTTACATATGGAAAGTAATATTATCAGGCTCAAGTTCAGTTTTATTGAATTAATGAAAATTCAAAATTACTAAGAGTTTTTTTGTGTTGGAAAATATTATTATTTATATCCAATCAGTTTTTAGCAGAACGTATCAGTACTGATTTCAAGGCCGCTACACCTCTCATCAGCGTTCAATCGTCCATCTTTACAAATTTCGTAAAGTGGATACTAATTGAGAAGAACATCAACTATTTAACCAGTTTTCAACAGAAATAGAATATGAGAATTAATTTTTAATTCAATTTTTATTCTACATTGAAACAGTGCTGGTTAGTACGAAATTCCCTCATTACTGTTTGGAACTAATAATCAACACAAACTCATAGTCCGTTATCATCAAAGTATTCTACTTTGTATTTTAACGTTTTTGTTGTTTTTACTCTATATTAGGGAAATTCACATATTACTGTGACCCCTGTTATTAGGGTATTTATAGCTCGTGCCCAAGCGGTAATATTTTTATATTATTATTATTACGAATAAACGTAATTATTATTTGAACTTATATTGGCTTACATATGGAAAGTAATATTATCAGGCTCAAGTTCAGTTTTATTGAATTAATGAAAATTCAAAATTACTAAGAGTTTTTTTGTGTTGGAAAATATTATTATTTATATCCAATCAGTTTTTAGCAGAACGTATCAGTACTGATTTCAAGGCCGCTACACCTCTCATCAGCGTTCAATCGTCCATCTTTACAAATTTCGTAAAGTGGATACTAATTGAGAAGAACATCAACTATTTAACCAGTTTTCAACAGAAATAGAATATGAGAATTAATTTTTAATTCAATTTTTATTCTACATTGAAACAGTGCTGGTTAGTACGAAATTCCCTCATTACTGTTTGGAACTAATAATCAACACAAACTCATAGTCCGTTATCATCAAAGTATTCTACTTTGTATTTTAACGTTTTTGTTGTTTTTACTCTATATTAGGGAAATTCACATATTACTGTGACCCCTGTTATTAGGGTATTTATAGCTCGTGCCCAAGCGGTAATATTTTTATATTATTATTATTACGAATAAACGTAATTATTATTTGAACTTATATTGGCTTACATATGGAAAGTAATATTATCAGGCTCAAGTTCAGTTTTATTGAATTAATGAAAATTCAAAATTACTAAGAGTTTTTTTGTGTTGGAAAATATTATTATTTATATCCAATCAGTTTTTAGCAGAACGTATCAGTACTGATTTCAAGGCCGCTACACCTCTCATCAGCGTTCAATCGTCCATCTTTACAAATTTCGTAAAGTGGATACTAATTGAGAAGAACATCAACTATTTAACCAGTTTTCAACAGAAATAGAATATGAGAATTAATTTTTAATTCAATTTTTATTCTACATTGAAACAGTGCTGGTTAGTACGAAATTCCCTCATTACTGTTTGGAACTAATAATCAACACAAACTCATAGTCCGTTATCATCAAAGTATTCTACTTTGTATTTTAACGTTTTTGTTGTTTTTACTCTATATTAGGGAAATTCACATATTACTGTGACCCCTGTTATTAGGGTATTTATAGCTCGTGCCCAAGCGGTAATATTTTTATATTATTATTATAACGAATAAACGTAATTATTATTTGAACTTATATTGGCTTACATATGGAAAGTAATATTATCAGGCTCAAGTTCAGTTTTATTGAATTAATGAAAATTCAAAATTACTAAGAGTTTTTTTGTGTTGGAAAATATTATTATTTATATCCAATCAGTTTTTAGCAGAACGTATCAGTACTGATTTCAAGGCCGCTACACCTCTCATCAGCGTTCAATCGTCCATCTTTACAAATTTCGTAAAGTGGATACTAATTGAGAAGAACATCAACTATTTAACCAGTTTTCAACAGAAATAGAATATGAGAATTAATTTTTAATTCAATTTTTATTCTACATTGAAACAGTGCTGGTTAGTACGAAATTCCCTCATTACTGTTTGGAACTAATAATCAACACAAACTCATAGTCCGTTATCATCAATGTATTCTACTTTGTATTTTAACGTTTTTGTTGTTTTTACTCTATATTAGGGAAATTCACATATTACTGTGACCCCTGTTATTAGGGTATTTATAGCTCGTGCCCAAGCGGTAATATTTTTATATTATTATTATAACGAATAAACGTAATTATTATTTGAACTTATATTGGCTTACATATGGAAAGTAATATTATCAGGCTCAAGTTCAGTTTTATTGAATTAATGAAAATTCAAAATTACTAAGAGTTTTTTTGTGTTGGAAAATATTATTATTTATATCCAATCAGTTTTTAGCAGAACGTATCAGTACTGATTTCAAGGCCGCTACACCTCTCATCAGCGTTCAATCGTCCATCTTTACAAATTTCGTAAAGTGGATACTAATTGAGAAGAACATCAACTATTTAACCAGTTTTCAACAGAAATAGAATATGAGAATTAATTTTTAATTCAATTTTTATTCTACATTGAAACAGTGCTGGTTAGTACGAAATTCCCTCATTACTGTTTGGAACTAATAATCAACACAAACTCATAGTCCGTTATCATCAAAGTATTCTACTTTGTATTTTAACGTTTTTGTTGTTTTTACTCTATATTAGGGAAATTCACATATTACTGTGACCCCTGTTATTAGGGTATTTATAGCTCGTGCCCAAGCGGTAATATTTTTATATTATTATTATTACGAATAAACGTAATTATTATTTGAACTTATATTGGCTTACATATGGAAAGTAATATTATCAGGCTCAAGTTCAGTTTTATTGAATTAATGAAAATTCAAAATTACTAAGAGTTTTTTTGTGTTGGAAAATATTATTATTTATATCCAATCAGTTTTTAGCAGAACGTATCAGTACTGATTTCAAGGCCGCTACACCTCTCATCAGCGTTCAATCGTCCATCTTTACAAATTTCGTAAAGTGGATACTAATTGAGAAGAACATCAACTATTTAACCAGTTTTCAACAGAAATAGAATATGAGAATTAATTTTTAATTCAATTTTTATTCTACATTGAAACAGTGCTGGTTAGTACGAAATTCCCTCATTACTGTTTGGAACTAATAATCAACACAAACTCATAGTCCGTTATCATCAAAGTATTCTACTTTGTATTTTAACGTTTTTGTTGTTTTTACTCTATATTAGGGAAATTCACATATTACTGTGACCCCTGTTATTAGGGTATTTATAGCTCGTGCCCAAGCGGTAATATTTTTATATTATTATTATAACGAATAAACGTAATTATTATTTGAACTTATATTGGCTTACATATGGAAAGTAATATTATCAGGCTCAAGTTCAGTTTTATTGAATTAATGAAAATTCAAAATTACTAAGAGTTTTTTTGTGTTGGAAAATATTATTATTTATATCCAATCAGTTTTTAGCAGAACGTATCAGTACTGATTTCAAGGCCGCTACACCTCTCATCAGCGTTCAATCGTCCATCTTTACAAATTTCGTAAAGTGGATACTAATTGAGAAGAACATCAACTATTTAACCAGTTTTCAACAGAAATAGAATATGAGAATTAATTTTTAATTCAATTTTTATTCTACATTGAAACAGTGCTGGTTAGTACGAAATTCCCTCATTACTGTTTGGAACTAATAATCAACACAAACTCATAGTCCGTTATCATCAAAGTATTCTACTTTGTATTTTAACGTTTTTGTTGTTTTCACTCTATATTAGGGATATTCACATATTACTGTGACCCCTGTTATTAGGGTATTTATAGCTCGTGCCCAAGCGGTAATATTTTTATATTATTATTATTACGAATAAACGTAATTATTATTTGAACTTATATTGGCTTACATATGGAAAGTAATATTATCAGGCTCAAGTTCAGTTTTATTGAATTAATGAAAATTCAAAATTACTAAGAGTTTTTTTGTGTTGGAAAATATTATTATTTATATCCAATCAGTTTTTAGCAGAACGTATCAGTACTGATTTCAAGGCCGCTACACCTCTCATCAGCGTTCAATCGTCCATCTTTACAAATTTCGTAAAGTGGATACTAATTGAGAAGAACATCAACTATTTAACCAGTTTTCAACAGAAATAGAATATGAGAATTAATTTTTAATTCAATTTTTATTCTACATTGAAACAGTGCTGGTTAGTACGAAATTCCCTCATTACTGTTTGGAACTAATAATCAACACAAACTCATAGTCCGTTATCATCAAAGTATTCTACTTTGTATTTTAACGTTTTTGTTGTTTTTACTCTATATTAGGGAAATTCACATATTACTGTGACCCCTGTTATTAGGGTATTTATAGCTCGTGCCCAAGCGGTAATATTTTTATATTATTATTATTACGAATAAACGTAATTATTATTTGAACTTATATTGGCTTACATATGGAAAGTAATATTATCAGGCTCAAGTTCAGTTTTATTGAATTAATGAAAATTCAAAATTACTAAGAGTTTTTTTGTGTTGGAAAATATTATTATTTATATCCAATCAGTTTTTAGCAGAACGTATCAGTACTGATTTCAAGGCCGCTACACGTCTCATCAGCGTTCAATCGTCCATCTTTTCAAATTTCGTAAAGTGGATACTAATTGAGAAGAACATCAACTATTTAACCAGTTTCCAACACAAAAAAACTCTTAGTAATTTTGAATTTTCATTAATTCAATAAAACTGAACTTGAGCCTGATAATATTACTTTCCATATGTAAGCCAATATAAGTTCAAATAATAATTACGTTTATTCGTTATAATAATAATATAAAAATATTACCGCTTGGGCACGAGCTATAAATACCCTAATAACAGGGGTCACAGTAATATGTGAATTTCCCTAATATAGAGTAAAAACAACAAAAACGTTAAAATACAAAGTAGAATACATTGATGATAACGGACTATGAGTTTGTGTTGATTATTAGTTCCAAACAGTAATGAGGGAATTTCGTACTAACCAGCACTGTTTCAATGTAGAATAAAAATTGAATTAAAAATTAATTCTCATATTCTATTTCTGTTGAAAACTGGTTAAATAGTTGATGTTCTTCTCAATTAGTATCCACTTTACGAAATTTGTAAAGATGGACGATTGAACGCTGATGAGAGGTGTAGCGGCCTTGAAATCAGTACTGATACGTTCTGCTAAAAACTGATTGGATATAAATAATAATATTTTCCAACACAAAAAAACTCTTAGTAATTTTGAATTTTCATTAATTCAATAAAACTGAACTTGAGCCTGATAATATTACTTTCCATATGTAAGCCAATATAAGTTCAAATAATAATTACGTTTATTCGTTATAATAATAATATAAAAATATTACCGCTTGGGCACGAGCTATAAATACCCTAATAACAGGGGTCACAGTAATATGTGAATTTCCCTAATATAGAGTAAAAACAACAAAAACGTTAAAATACAAAGTAGAATACTTTGATGATAACGGACTATGAGTTTGTGTTGATTATTAGTTCCAAACAGTAATGAGGGAATTTCGTACTAACCAGCACTGTTTCAATGTAGAATAAAAATTGAATTAAAAATTAATTCTCATATTCTATTTCTGTTGAAAACTGGTTAAATAGTTGATGTTCTTCTCAATTAGTATCCACTTTACGAAATTTGTAAAGATGGACGATTGAACGCTGATGAGAGGTGTAGCGGCCTTGAAATCAGTACTGATACGTTCTGCTAAAAACTGATTGGATATAAATAATAATATTTTCCAACACAAAAAAACTCTTAGTAATTTTGAATTTTCATTAATTCAATAAAACTGAACTTGAGCCTGATAATATTACTTTCCATATGTAAGCCAATATAAGTTCAAATAATAATTACGTTTATTCGTAATAATAATAATATAAAAATATTACCGCTTGGGCACGAGCTATAAATACCCTAATAACAGGGGTCACAGTAATATGTGAATTTCCCTAATATAGAGTAAAAACAACAAAAACGTTAAAATACAAAGTAGAATACTTTGATGATAACGGACTATGAGTTTGTGTTGATTATTAGTTCCAAACAGTAATGAGGGAATTTCGTACTAACCAGCACTGTTTCAATGTAGAATAAAAATTGAATTAAAAATTAATTCTCATATTCTATTTCTGTTGAAAACTGGTTAAATAGTTGATGTTCTTCTCAATTAGTATCCACTTTACGAAATTTGTAAAGATGGACGATTGAACGCTGATGAGAGGTGTAGCGGCCTTGAAATCAGTACTGATACGTTCTGCTAAAAACTGATTGGATATAAATAATAATATTTTCCAACACAAAAAAACTCTTAGTAATTTTGAATTTTCATTAATTCAATAAAACTGAACTTGAGCCTGATAATATTACTTTCCATATGTAAGCCAATATAAGTTCAAATAATAATTACGTTTATTCGTAATAATAATAATATAAAAATATTACCGCTTGGGCACGAGCTATAAATACCCTAATAACAGGGGTCACAGTAATATGTGAATTTCCCTAATATAGAGTAAAAACAACAAAAACGTTAAAATACAAAGTAGAATACTTTGATGATAACGGACTATGAGTTTGTGTTGATTATTAGTTCCAAACAGTAATGAGGGAATTTCGTACTAACCAGCACTGTTTCAATGTAGAATAAAAATTGAATTAAAAATTAATTCTCATATTCTATTTCTGTTGAAAACTGGTTAAATAGTTGATGTTCTTCTCAATTAGTATCCACTTTACGAAATTTGTAAAGATGGACGATTGAACGCTGATGAGAGGTGTAGCGGCCTTGAAATCAGTACTGATACGTTCTGCTAAAAACTGATTGGATATAAATAATAATATTTTCCAACACAAAAAAACTCTTAGTAATTTTGAATTTTCATTAATTCAATAAAACTGAACTTGAGCCTGATAATATTACTTTCCATATGTAAGCCAATATAAGTTCAAATAATAATTACGTTTATTCGTTATAATAATAATATAAAAATATTACCGCTTGGGCACGAGCTATAAATACCCTAATAACAGGGGTCACAGTAATATGTGAATTTCCCTAATATAGAGTAAAAACAACAAAAACGTTAAAATACAAAGTAGAATACTTTGATGATAACGGACTATGAGTTTGTGTTGATTATTAGTTCCAAACAGTAATGAGGGAATTTCGTACTAACCAGCACTGTTTCAATGTAGAATAAAAATTGAATTAATAATTAATTCTCATATTCTATTTCTGTTGAAAACTGGTTAAATAGTTGATGTTCTTCTCAATTAGTATCCACTTTACGAAATTTGTAAAGATGGACGATTGAACGCTGATGAGAGGTGTAGCGGCCTTGAAATCAGTACTGATACGTTCTGCTAAAAACTGATTGGATATAAATAATAATATTTTCCAACACAAAAAAACTCTTAGTAATTTTGAATTTTCATTAATTCAATAAAACTGAACTTGAGCCTGATAATATTACTTTCCATATGTAAGCCAATATAAGTTCAAATAATAATTACGTTTATTCGTAATAATAATAATATAAAAATATTACCGCTTGGGCACGAGCTATAAATACCCTAATAACAGGGGTCACAGTAATATGTGAATTTCCCTAATATAGAGTAAAAACAACAAAAACGTTAAAATACAAAGTAGAATACTTTGATGATAACGGACTATGAGTTTGTGTTGATTATTAGTTCCAAACAGTAATGAGGGAATTTCGTACTAACCAGCACTGTTTCAATGTAGAATAAAAATTGAATTAAAAATTAATTCTCATATTCTATTTCTGTTGAAAACTGGTTAAATAGTTGATGTTCTTCTCAATTAGTATCCACTTTACGAAATTTGTAAAGATGGACGATTGAACGCTGATGAGAGGTGTAGCGGCCTTGAAATCAGTACTGATACGTTCTGCTAAAAACTGATTGGATATAAATAATAATATTTTCCAACACAAAAAAACTCTTAGTAATTTTGAATTTTCATTAATTCAATAAAACTGAACTTGAGCCTGATAATATTACTTTCCATATGTAAGCCAATATAAGTTCAAATAATAATTACGTTTATTCGTAATAATAATAATATAAAAATATTACCGCTTGGGCACGAGCTATAAATAC
The DNA here is from genome assembly GCA_947311025.1 of Lypha dubia. Classification (NCBI taxonomy): domain Eukaryota; kingdom Metazoa; phylum Arthropoda; class Insecta; order Diptera; family Tachinidae; genus Lypha; species Lypha dubia. Next base: position 98,608,616 of record OX371260.1, on the reverse strand, counting down.
CCTAATAACAGGGGTCACAGTAATATGTGAATTTCCCTAATATAGAGTAAAAACAACAAAAACGTTAAAATACAAAGTAGAATACTTTGATGATAACGGACTATGAGTTTGTGTTGATTATTAGTTCCAAACAGTAATGAGGGAATTTCGTACTAACCAGCACTGTTTCAATGTAGAATAAAAATTGAATTAAAAATTAATTCTCATATTCTATTTCTGTTGAAAACTGGTTAAATAGTTGATGTTCTTCTCAATTAGTATCCACTTTACGAAATTTGTAAAGATGGACGATTGAACGCTGATGAGAGGTGTAGCGGCCTTGAAATCAGTACTGATACGTTCTGCTAAAAACTGATTGGATATAAATAATAATATTTTCCAACACAAAAAAACTCTTAGTAATTTTGAATTTTCATTAATTCAATAAAACTGAACTTGAGCCTGATAATATTACTTTCCATATGTAAGCCAATATAAGTTCAAATAATAATTACGTTTATTCGTAATAATAATAATATAAAAATATTACCGCTTGGGCACGAGCTATAAATACCCTAATAACAGGGGTCACAGTAATATGTGAATTTCCCTAATATAGAGTAAAAACAACAAAAACGTTAAAATACAAAGTAGAATACTTTGATGATAACGGACTATGAGTTTGTGTTGATTATTAGTTCCAAACAGTAATGAGGGAATTTCGTACTAACCAGCACTGTTTCAATGTAGAATAAAAATTGAATTAAAAATTAATTCTCATATTCTATTTCTGTTGAAAACTGGTTAAATAGTTGATGTTCTTCTCAATTAGTATCCACTTTACGAAATTTGTAAAGATGGACGATTGAACGCTGATGAGAGGTGTAGCGGCCTTGAAATCAGTACTGATACGTTCTGCTAAAAACTGATTGGATATAAATAATAATATTTTCCAACACAAAAAAACTCTTAGTAATTTTGAATTTTCATTAATTCAATAAAACTGAACTTGAGCCTGATAATATTACTTTCCATATGTAAGCCAATATAAGTTCAAATAATAATTACGTTTATTCGTTATAATAATAATATAAAAATATTACCGCTTGGGCACGAGCTATAAATACCCTAATAACAGGGGTCACAGTAATATGTGAATATCCCTAATATAGAGTAAAAACAACAAAAACGTTAAAATACAAAGTAGAATACATTGATGATAACGGACTATGAGTTTGTGTTGATTATTAGTTCCAAACAGTAATGAGGGAATTTCGTACTAACCAGCACTGTTTCAATGTAGAATAAAAATTGAATTAAAAATTAATTCTCATATTCTATTTCTGTTGAAAACTGGTTAAATAGTTGATGTTCTTCTCAATTAGTATCCACTTTACGAAATTTGTAAAGATGGACGATTGAACGCTGATGAGAGGTGTAGCGGCCTTGAAATCAGTACTGATACGTTCTGCTAAAAACTGATTGGATATAAATAATAATATTTTCCAACACAAAAAAACTCTTAGTAATTTTGAATTTTCATTAATTCAATAAAACTGAACTTGAGCCTGATAATATTACTTTCCATATGTAAGCCAATATAAGTTCAAATAATAATTACGTTTATTCGTTATAATAATAATATAAAAATATTACCGCTTGGGCACGAGCTATAAATACCCTAATAACAGGGGTCACAGTAATATGTGAATTTCCCTAATATAGAGTAAAAACAACAAAAACGTTAAAATACAAAGTAGAATACTTTGATGATAACGGACTATGAGTTTGTGTTGATTATTAGTTCCAAACAGTAATGAGGGAATTTCGTACTAACCAGCACTGTTTCAATGTAGAATAAAAATTGAATTAAAAATTAATTCTCATATTCTATTTCTGTTGAAAACTGGTTAAATAGTTGATGTTCTTCTCAATTAGTATCCACTTTACGAAATTTGTAAAGATGGACGATTGAACGCTGATGAGAGGTGTAGCGGCCTTGAAATCAGTACTGATACGTTCTGCTAAAAACTGATTGGATATAAATAATAATATTTTCCAACACAAAAAAACTCTTAGTAATTTTGAATTTTCATTAATTCAATAAAACTGAACTTGAGCCTGATAATATTACTTTCCATATGTAAGCCAATATAAGTTCAAATAATAATTACGTTTATTCGTAATAATAATAATATAAAAATATTACCGCTTGGGCACGAGCTATAAATACCCTAATAACAGGGGTCACAGTAATATGTGAATTTCCCTAATATAGAGTAAAAACAACAAAAACGTTAAAATACAAAGTAGAATACTTTGATGATAACGGACTATGAGTTTGTGTTGATTATTAGTTCCAAACAGTAATGAGGGAATTTCGTACTAACCAGCACTGTTTCAATGTAGAATAAAAATTGAATTAAAAATTAATTCTCATATTCTATTTCTGTTGAAAACTGGTTAAATAGTTGATGTTCTTCTCAATTAGTATCCACTTTACGAAATTTGTAAAGATGGACGATTGAACGCTGATGAGAGGTGTAGCGGCCTTGAAATCAGTACTGATACGTTCTGCTAAAAACTGATTGGATATAAATAATAATATTTTCCAACACAAAAAAACTCTTAGTAATTTTGAATTTTCATTAATTCAATAAAACTGAACTTGAGCCTGATAATATTACTTTCCATATGTAAGCCAATATAAGTTCAAATAATAATTACGTTTATTCGTTATAATAATAATATAAAAATATTACCGCTTGGGCACGAGCTATAAATACCCTAATAACAGGGGTCACAGTAATATGTGAATTTCCCTAATATAGAGTAAAAACAACAAAAACGTTAAAATACAAAGTAGAATACTTTGATGATAACGGACTATGAGTTTGTGTTGATTATTAGTTCCAAACAGTAATGAGGGAATTTCGTACTAACCAGCACTGTTTCAATGTAGAATAAAAATTGAATTAAAAATTAATTCTCATATTCTATTTCTGTTGAAAACTGGTTAAATAGTTGATGTTCTTCTCAATTAGTATCCACTTTACGAAATTTGTAAAGATGGACGATTGAACGCTGATGAGAGTTGTAGCGGCCTTGAAATCAGTACTGATACGTTCTGCTAAAAACTGATTGGATATAAATAATAATATTTTCCAACACAAAAAAACTCTTAGTAATTTTGAATTTTCATTAATTCAATAAAACTGAACTTGAGCCTGATAATATTACTTTCCATATGTAAGCCAATATAAGTTCAAATAATAATTACGTTTATTCGTAATAATAATAATATAAAAATATTACCGCTTGGGCACGAGCTATAAATACCCTAATAACAGGGGTCACAGTAATATGTGAATTTCCCTAATATAGAGTAAAAACAACAAAAACGTTAAAATACAAAGTAGAATACTTTGATGATAACGGACTATGAGTTTGTGTTGATTATTAGTTCCAAACAGTAATGAGGGAATTTCGTACTAACCAGCACTGTTTCAATGTAGAATAAAAATTGAATTAAAAATTAATTCTCATATTCTATTTCTGTTGAAAACTGGTTAAATAGTTGATGTTCTTCTCAATTAGTATCCACTTTACGAAATTTGTAAAGATGGACGATTGAACGCTGATGAGAGGTGTAGCGGCCTTGAAATCAGTACTGATACGTTCTGCTAAAAACTGATTGGATATAAATAATAATATTTTCCAACACAAAAAAACTCTTAGTAATTTTGAATTTTCATTAATTCAATAAAACTGAACTTGAGCCTGATAATATTACTTTCCATATGTAAGCCAATATAAGTTCAAATAATAATTACGTTTATTCGTAATAATAATAATATAAAAATATTACCGCTTGGGCACGAGCTATAAATACCCTAATAACAGGGGTAACAGTAATATGTGAATTTCCCTAATATAGAGTAAAAACAACAAAAACGTTAAAATACAAAGTAGAATACTTTGATGATAACGGACTATGAGTTTGTGTTGATTATTAGTTCCAAACAGTAATGAGGGAATTTCGTACTAACCAGCACTGTTTCAATGTAGAATAAAAATTGAATTAAAAATTAATTCTCATATTCTATTTCTGTTGAAAACTGGTTAAATAGTTGATGTTCTTCTCAATTAGTATCCACTTTACGAAATTTGTAAAGATGGACGATTGAACGCTGATGAGAGGTGTAGCGGCCTTGAAATCAGTACTGATACGTTCTGCTAAAAACTGATTGGATATAAATAATAATATTTTCCAACACAAAAAAACTCTTAGTAATTTTGAATTTTCATTAATTCAATAAAACTGAACTTGAGCCTGATAATATTACTTTCCATATGTAAGCCAATATAAGTTCAAATAATAATTACGTTTATTCGTTATAATAATAATATAAAAATATTACCGCTTGGGCACGAGCTATAAATACCCTAATAACAGGGGTCACAGTAATATGTGAATTTCCCTAATATAGAGTAAAAACAACAAAAACGTTAAAATACAAAGTAGAATACATTGATGATAACGGACTATGAGTTTGTGTTGATTATTAGTTCCAAACAGTAATGAGGGAATTTCGTACTAACCAGCACTGTTTCAATGTAGAATAAAAATTGAATTAAAAATTAATTCTCATATTCTATTTCTGTTGAAAACTGGTTAAATAGTTGATGTTCTTCTCAATTAGTATCCACTTTACGAAATTTGTAAAGATGGACGATTGAACGCTGATGAGAGGTGTAGCGGCCTTGAAATCAGTACTGATACGTTCTGCTAAAAACTGATTGGATATAAATAATAATATTTTCCAACACAAAAAAACTCTTAGTAATTTTGAATTTTCATTAATTCAATAAAACTGAACTTGAGCCTGATAATATTACTTTCCATATGTAAGCCAATATAAGTTCAAATAATAATTACGTTTATTCGTAATAATAATAATATAAAAATATTACCGCTTGGGCACGAGCTATAAATACCCTAATAACAGGGGTCACAGTAATATGTGAATTTCCCTAATATAGAGTAAAAACAACAAAAACGTTAAAATACAAAGTAGAATACTTTGATGATAACGGACTATGAGTTTGTGTTGATTATTAGTTCCAAACAGTAATGAGGGAATTTCGTACTAACCAGCACTGTTTCAATGTAGAATAAAAATTGAATTAAAATTTAATTCTCATATTCTATTTCTGTTGAAAACTGGTTAAATAGTTGATGTTCTTCTCAATTAGTATCCACTTTACGAAATTTGTAAAGATGGACGATTGAACGCTGATGAGAGGTGTAGCGGCCTTGAAATCAGTACTGATACGTTCTGCTAAAAACTGATTGGATATAAATAATAATATTTTCCAACACAAAAAAACTCTTAGTAATTTTGAATTTTCATTAATTCAATAAAACTGAACTTGAGCCTGATAATATTACTTTCCATATGTAAGCCAATATAAGTTCAAATAATAATTACGTTTATTCGTTATAATAATAATATAAAAATATTACCGCTTGGGCACGAGCTATAAATACCCTAATAACAGGGGTCACAGTAATATGTGAATTTCCCTAATATAGAGTAAAAACAACAAAAACGTTAAAATACAAAGTAGAATACTTTGATGATAACGGACTATGAGTTTGTGTTGATTATTAGTTCCAAACAGTAATGAGGGAATTTCGTACTAACCAGCACTGTTTCAATGTAGAATAAAAATTGAATTAAAAATTAATTCTCATATTCTATTTCTGTTGAAAACTGGTTAAATAGTTGATGTTCTTCTCAATTAGTATCCACTTTACGAAATTTGTAAAGATGGACGATTGAACGCTGATGAGAGGTGTAGCGGCCTTGAAATCAGTACTGATACGTTCTGCTAAAAACTGATTGGATATAAATAATAATATTTTCCAACACAAAAAAACTCTTAGTAATTTTGAATTTTCATTAATTCAATAAAACTGAACTTGAGCCTGATAATATTACTTTCCATATGTAAGCCAATATAAGTTCAAATAATAATTACGTTTATTCGTAATAATAATAATATAAAAATATTACCGCTTGGGCACGAGCTATAAATACCCTAATAACAGGGGTCACAGTAATATGTTAATTTCCCTAATATAGAGTAAAAACAACAAAAACGTTAAAATACAAAGTAGAATACTTTGATGATAACGGACTATGAGTTTGTGTTGATTATTAGTTCCAAACAGTAATGAGGGAATTTCGTACTAACCAGCACTGTTTCAATGTAGAATAAAAATTGAATTAAAAATTAATTCTCATATTCTATTTCTGTTGAAAACTGGTTAAATAGTTGATGTTCTTCTCAATTAGTATCCACTTTACGAAATTTGTAAAGATGGACGATTGAACGCTGATGAGAGGTGTAGCGGCCTTGAAATCAGTACTGATACGTTCTGCTAAAAACTGATTGGATATAAATAATAATATTTTCCAACACAAAAAAACTCTTAGTAATTTTGAATTTTCATTAATTCAATAAAACTGAACTTGAGCCTGATAATATTACTTTCCATATGTAAGCCAATATAAGTTCAAATAATAATTACGTTTATTCGTAATAATAATAATATAAAAATATTACCGCTTGGGCACGAGCTATAAATACCCTAATAACAGGGGTCACAGTAATATGTGAATTTCCCTAATATAGAGTAAAAACAACAAAAACGTTAAAATACAAAGTAGAATACTTTGATGATAACGGACTATGAGTTTGTGTTGATTATTAGTTCCAAACAGTAATGAGGGAATTTCGTACTAACCAGCACTGTTTCAATGTAGAATAAAAATTGAATTAAAAATTAATTCTCATATTCTATTTCTGTTGAAAACTGGTTAAATAGTTGATGTTCTTCTCAATTAGTATCCACTTTACGAAATTTGTAAAGATGGACGATTGAACGCTGATGAGAGGTGTAGCGGCCTTGAAATCAGTACTGATACGTTCTGCTAAAAACTGATTGGATATAAATAATAATATTTTCCAACACAAAAAAACTCTTAGTAATTTTGAATTTTCATTAATTCAATAAAACTGAACTTGAGCCTGATAATATTACTTTCCATATGTAAGCCAATATAAGTTCAAATAATAATTACGTTTATTCGTTATAATAATAATATAAAAATATTACCGCTTGGGCACGAGCTATAAATACCCTAATAACAGGGGTCACAGTAATATGTTAATTTCCCTAATATAGAGTAAAAACAACAAAAACGTTAAAATACAAAGTAGAATACATTGATGATAACGGACTATGAGTTTGTGTTGATTATTAGTTCCAAACAGTAATGAGGGAATTTCGTACTAACCAGCACTGTTTCAATGTAGAATAAAAATTGAATTAAAATTTAATTCTCATATTCTATTTCTGTTGAAAACTGGTTAAATAGTTGATGTTCTTCTCAATTAGTATCCACTTTACGAAATTTGTAAAGATGGACGATTGAACGCTGATGAGAGGTGTAGCGGCCTTGAAATCAGTACTGATACGTTCTGCTAAAAACTGATTGGATATAAATAATAATATTTTCCAACACAAAAAAACTCTTAGTAATTTTGAATTTTCATTAATTCAATAAAACTGAACTTGAGCCTGATAATATTACTTTCCATATGTAAGCCAATATAAGTTCAAATAATAATTACGTTTATTCGTAATAATAATAATATAAAAATATTACCGCTTGGGCACGAGCTATAAATACCCTAATAACAGGGGTCACAGTAATATGTGAATTTCCCTAATATAGAGTAAAAACAACAAAAACGTTAAAATACAAAGTAGAATACTTTGATGATAACGGACTATGAGTTTGTGTTGATTATTAGTTCCAAACAGTAATGAGGGAATTTCGTACTAACCAGCACTGTTTCAATGTAGAATAAAAATTGAATTAAAAATTAATTCTCATATTCTATTTCTGTTGAAAACTGGTTAAATAGTTGATGTTCTTCTCAATTAGTATCCACTTTACGAAATTTGTAAAGATGGACGATTGAACGCTGATGAGAGGTGTAGCGGCCTTGAAATCAGTACTGATACGTTCTGCTAAAAACTGATTGGATATAAATAATAATATTTTCCAACACAAAAAAACTCTTAGTAATTTTGAATTTTCATTAATTCAATAAAACTGAACTTGAGCCTGATAATATTACTTTCCATATGTAAGCCAATATAAGTTCAAATAATAATTACGTTTATTCGTAATAATAATAATATAAAAATATTACCGCTTGGGCACGAGCTATAAATACCCTAATAACAGGGGTCACAGTAATATGTGAATTTCCCTAATATAGAGTAAAAACAACAAAAACGTTAAAATACAAAGTAGAATACTTTGATGATAACGGACTATGAGTTTGTGTTGATTATTAGTTCCAAACAGTAATGAGGGAATTTCGTACTAACCAGCACTGTTTCAATGTAGAATAAAAATTGAATTAAAAATTAATTCTCATATTCTATTTCTGTTGAAAACTGGTTAAATAGTTGATGTTCTTCTCAATTAGTATCCACTTTACGAAATTTGTAAAGATGGACGATTGAACGCTGATGAGAGGTGTAGCGGCCTTGAAATTAGTACTGATACGTTCTGCTAAAAACTGATTGGTATAAATAATAATATTTTCCAACACAAAAAAACTCTTAGTAATTTTGAATTTTCATTAATTCAATAAAACTGAACTTGAGCCTGATAATATTACTTTCCATATGTAAGCCAATATAAGTTCAAATAATAATTACGTTTATTCGTAATAATAATAATATAAAAATATTACCGCTTGGGCACGAGCTATAAATACCCTAATAACAGGGGTCACAGTAATATGTTAATTTCCCTAATATAGAGTAAAAACAACAAAAACGTTAAAATACAAAGTAGAATACTTTGATGATAACGGACTATGAGTTTGTGTTGATTATTAGTTCCAAACAGTAATGAGGGAATTTCGTACTAACCAGCACTGTTTCAATGTAGAATAAAAATTGAATTAAAAATTAATTCTCATATTCTATTTCTGTTGAAAACTGGTTAAATAGTTGATGTTCTTCTCAATTAGTATCCACTTTACGAAATTTGTAAAGATGGACGATTGAACGCTGATGAGAGGTGTAGCGGCCTTGAAATCAGTACTGATACGTTCTGCTAAAAACTGATTGGATATAAATAATAATATTTTCAAACACAAAAAAACTCTTAATAATTTTGAATTTTCATTAATTCAATAAAACTGATCTTGAGCCTGATAATATTACTTTCCATATGTAAGCCAATATAAGTTCAAATAATAATTACGTTTATTCGTAATAATAATAATATAAAAATATTACCGCTTGGGCACGAGCTATAAATACCCTAATAACAGGGGTCACAGTAATATGTGAATTTCCCTAATATAGAGTAAAAACAACAAAAACGTTAAAATACAAAGTAGAATACTTTGATGATAACGGACTATGAGTTTGTGTTGATTATTAGTTCCAAACAGTAATGAGGGAATTTCGTACTAACCAGCACTGTTTCAATGTAGAATAAAAATTGAATTAAAAATTAATTCTCATATTCTATTTCTGTTGAAAACTGGTTAAATAGTTGATGTTCTTCTCAATTAGTATCCACTTTACGAAATTTGTAAAGATGGACGATTGAACGCTGATGAGAGGTGTAGCGGCCTTGAAATCAGTACTGATACGTTCTGCTAAAAACTGATTGGATATAAATAATAATATTTTCCAACACAAAAAAACTCTTAGTAATTTTGAATTTTCATTAATTCAATAAAACTGAACTTGAGCCTGATAATATTACTTTCCATATGTAAGCCAATATATGTAAGTTCAAATAATAATTACGTTTATTCGTAATAATAATAATATAAAAATATTACCGCTTGGGCACGAGCTATAAATACCCTAATAACAGGGGTCACAGTAATATGTGAATTTCCCTAATATAGAGTAAAAACAACAAAAACGTTAAAATACAAAGTAGAATACTTTGATGATAACGGACTATGAGTTTGTGTTGATTATTAGTTCCAAACAGTAATGAGGGAATTTCGTACTAACCAGCACTGTTTCAATGTAGAATAAAAATTGAATTAAAATTTAATTCTCATATTCTATTTCTGTTGAAAACTGGTTAAATAGTTGATGTTCTTCTCAATTAGTATCCACTTTACGAAATTTGTAAAGATGGACGATTGAACGCTGATGAGAGGTGTAGCGGCCTTGAAATCAGTACTGATACGTTCTGCTAAAAACTGATTGGATATAAATAATAATATTTTCCAACACAAAAAAACTCTTAGTAATTTTGAATTTTCATTAATTCAATAAAACTGAACTTGAGCCTGATAATATTACTTTCCATATGTAAGCCAATATAAGTTCAAATAATAATTACGTTTATTCGTAATAATAATAATATAAAAATATTACCGCTTGGGCACGAGCTATAAATACCCTAATAACAGGGGTCACAGTAATATGTGAATTTCCCTAATATAGAGTAAAAACAACAAAAACGTTAAAATACAAAGTAGAATACATTGATGATAACGGACTATGAGTTTGTGTTGATTATTAGTTCCAAACAGTAATGAGGGAATTTCGTACTAACCAGCACTGTTTCAATGTAGAATAAAAATTGAATTAAAAATTAATTCTCATATTCTATTTCTGTTGAAAACTGGTTAAATAGTTGATGTTCTTCTCAATTAGTATCCACTTTACGAAATTTGTAAAGATGGACGATTGAACGCTGATGAGAGGTGTAGCGGCCTTGAAATCAGTACTGATACGTTCTGCTAAAAACTGATTGGATATAAATAATAATATTTTCCAACACAAAAAAACTCTTAGTAATTTTGAATTTTCATTAATTCAATAAAACTGAACTTGAGCCTGATAATATTACTTTCCATATGTAAGCCAATATAAGTTCAAATAATAATTACGTTTATTCGTAATAATAATAATATAAAAATATTACCGCTTGGGCACGAGCTATAAATACCCTAATAACAGGGGTCACAGTAATATGTGAATTTCCCTAATATAGAGTAAAAACAACAAAAACGTTAAAATACAAAGTAGAATACTTTGATGATAACGGACTATGAGTTTGTGTTGATTATTAGTTCCAAACAGTAATGAGGGAATTTCGTACTAACCAGCACTGTTTCAATGTAGAATAAAAATTGAATTAAAAATTAATTCTCATATTCTATTTCTGTTGAAAACTGGTTAAATAGTTGATGTTCTTCTCAATTAGTATCCACTTTACGAAATTTGTAAAGATGGACGATTGAACGCTGATGAGAGGTGTAGCGGCCTTGAAATCAGTACTGATACGTTCTGCTAAAAACTGATTGGATATAAATAATAATATTTTCCAACACAAAAAAACTCTTAGTAATTTTGAATTTTCATTAATTCAATAAAACTGAACTTGAGCCTGATAATATTACTTTCCATATGTAAGCCAATATAAGTTCAAATAATAATTACGTTTATTCGTAATAATAATAATATAAAAATATTACCGCTTGGGCACGAGCTATAAATACCCTAATAACAGGGGTCACAGTAATATGTTAATTTCCCTAATATAGAGTAAAAACAACAAAAACGTTAAAATACAAAGTAGAATACTTTGATGATAACGGACTATGAGTTTGTGTTGATTATTAGTTCCAAACAGTAATGAGGGAATTTCGTACTAACCAGCACTGTTTCAATGTAGAATAAAAATTGAATTAAAAATTAATTCTCATATTCTATTTCTGTTGAAAACTGGTTAAATAGTTGATGTTCTTCTCAATTAGTATCCACTTTACGAAATTTGTAAAGATGGACGATTGAACGCTGATGAGAGGTGTAGCGGCCTTGAAATCAGTACTGATACGTTCTGCTAAAAACTGATTGGATATAAATAATAATATTTTCCAACACAAAAAAACTCTTAGTAATTTTGAATTTTCATTAATTCAATAAAACTGAACTTGAGCCTGATAATATTACTTTCCATATGTAAGCCAATATAAGTTCAAATAATAATTACGTTTATTCGTAATAATAATAATATAAAAATATTACCGCTTGGGCACGAGCTATAAATACCCTAATAACAGGGGTCACAGTAATATGTGAATTTCCCTAATATAGAGTAAAAACAACAAAAACGTTAAAATACAAAGTAGAATACTTTGATGATAACGGACTATGAGTTTGTGTTGATTATTAGTTCCAAACAGTAATGAGGGAATTTCGTACTAACCAGCACTGTTTCAATGTAGAATAAAAATTGAATTAAAAATTAATTCTCATATTCTATTTCTGTTGAAAACTGGTTAAATAGTTGATGTTCTTCTCAATTAGTATCCACTTTACGAAATTTGTAAAGATGGACGATTGAACGCTGATGAGAGGTGTAGCGGCCTTGAAATCAGTACTGATACGTTCTGCTAAAAACTGATTGGATATAAATAATAATATTTTCCAACACAAAAAAACTCTTAGTAATTTTGAATTTTCATTAATTCAATAAAACTGAACTTGAGCCTGATAATATTACTTTCCATATGTAAGCCAATATATGTAAGTTCAAATAATAATTACGTTTATTCGTAATAATAATAATATAAAAATATTACCGCTTGGGCACGAGCTATAAATACCCTAATAACAGGGGTCACAGTAATATGTGAATTTCCCTAATATAGAGTAAAAACAACAAAAACGTTAAAATACAAAGTAGAATACTTTGATGATAACGGACTATGAGTTTGTGTTGATTATTAGTTCCAAACAGTAATGAGGGAATTTCGTACTAACCAGCACTGTTTCAATGTAGAATAAAAATTGAATTAAAATTTAATTCTCATATTCTATTTCTGTTGAAAACTGGTTAAATAGTTGATGTTCTTCTCAATTAGTATCCACTTTACGAAATTTGTAAAGATGGACGATTGAACGCTGATGAGAGGTGTAGCGGCCTTGAAATCAGTACTGATACGTTCTGCTAAAAACTGATTGGATATAAATAATAATATTTTCCAACACAAAAAAACTCTTAGTAATTTTGAATTTTCATTAATTCAATAAAACTGAACTTGAGCCTGATAATATTACTTTCCATATGTAAGCCAATATAAGTTCAAATAATAATTACGTTTATTCGTAATAATAATAATATAAAAATATTACCGCTTGGGCACGAGCTATAAATACCCTAATAACAGGGGTCACAGTAATATGTGAATTTCCCTAATATAGAGTAAAAACAACAAAAACGTTAAAATACAAAGTAGAATACATTGATGATAACGGACTATGAGTTTGTGTTGATTATTAGTTCCAAACAGTAATGAGGGAATTTCGTACTAACCAGCACTGTTTCAATGTAGAATAAAAATTGAATTAAAAATTAATTCTCATATTCTATTTCTGTTGAAAACTGGTTAAATAGTTGATGTTCTTCTCAATTAGTATCCACTTTACGAAATTTGTAAAGATGGACGATTGAACGCTGATGAGAGGTGTAGCGGCCTTGAAATCAGTACTGATACGTTCTGCTAAAAACTGATTGGATATAAATAATAATATTTTCCAACACAAAAAAACTCTTAGTAATTTTGAATTTTCATTAATTCAATAAAACTGAACTTGAGCCTGATAATATTACTTTCCATATGTAAGCCAATATAAGTTCAAATAATAATTACGTTTATTCGTAATAATAATAATATAAAAATATTACCGCTTGGGCACGAGCTATAAATACCCTAATAACAGGGGTCACAGTAATATGTGAATTTCCCTAATATAGAGTAAAAACAACAAAAACGTTAAAATACAAAGTAGAATACTTTGATGATAACGGACTATGAGTTTGTGTTGATTATTAGTTCCAAACAGTAATGAGGGAATTTCGTACTAACCAGCACTGTTTCAATGTAGAATAAAAATTGAATTAAAAATTAATTCTCATATTCTATTTCTGTTGAAAACTGGTTAAATAGTTGATGTTCTTCTCAATTAGTATCCACTTTACGAAATTTGTAAAGATGGACGATTGAACGCTGATGAGAGGTGTAGCGGCCTTGAAATCAGTACTGATACGTTCTGCTAAAAACTGATTGGATATAAATAATAATATTTTCCAACACAAAAAAACTCTTAGTAATTTTGAATTTTCATTAATTCAATAAAACTGAACTTGAGCCTGATAATATTACTTTCCATATGTAAGCCAATATAAGTTCAAATAATAATTACGTTTATTCGTAATAATAATAATATAAAAATATTACCGCTTGGGCACGAGCTATAAATACCCTAATAACAGGGGTCACAGTAATATGTTAATTTCCCTAATATAGAGTAAAAACAACAAAAACGTTAAAATACAAAGTAGAATACTTTGATGATAACGGACTATGAGTTTGTGTTGATTATTAGTTCCAAACAGTAATGAGGGAATTTCGTACTAACCAGCACTGTTTCAATGTAGAATAAAAATTGAATTAAAAATTAATTCTCATATTCTATTTCTGTTGAAAACTGGTTAAATAGTTGATGTTCTTCTCAATTAGTATCCACTTTACGAAATTTGTAAAGATGGACGATTGAACGCTGATGAGAGGTGTAGCGGCCTTGAAATCAGTACTGATACGTTCTGCTAAAAACTGATTGGATATAAATAATAATATTTTCCAACACAAAAAAACTCTTAGTAATTTTGAATTTTCATTAATTCAATAAAACTGAACTTGAGCCTGATAATATTACTTTCCATATGTAAGCCAATATAAGTTCAAATAATAATTACGTTTATTCGTAATAATAATAATATAAAAATATTACCGCTTGGGCACGAGCTATAAATACCCTAATAACAGGGGTCACAGTAATATGTGAATTTCCCTAATATAGAGTAAAAACAACAAAAACGTTAAAATACAAAGTAGAATACTTTGATGATAACGGACTATGAGTTTGTGTTGATTATTAGTTCCAAACAGTAATGAGGGAATTTCGTACTAACCAGCACTGTTTCAATGTAGAATAAAAATTGAATTAAAAATTAATTCTCATATTCTATTTCTGTTGAAAACTGGTTAAATAGTTGATGTTCTTCTCAATTAGTATCCACTTTACGAAATTTGTAAAGATGGACGATTGAACGCTGATGAGAGGTGTAGCGGCCTTGAAATCAGTACTGATACGTTCTGCTAAAAACTGATTGGATATAAATAATAATATTTTCCAACACAAAAAAACTCTTAGTAATTTTGAATTTTCATTAATTCAATAAAACTGAACTTGAGCCTGATAATATTACTTTCCATATGTAAGCCAATATAAGTTCAAATAATAATTACGTTTATTCGTAATAATAATAATATAAAAATATTACCGCTTGGGCACGAGCTATAAATACCCTAATAACAGGGGTCACAGTAATATGTGAATTTCCCTAATATAGAGTAAAAACAACAAAAACGTTAAAATACAAAGTAGAATACTTTGATGATAACGGACTATGAGTTTGTGTTGATTATTAGTTCCAAACAGTAATGAGGGAATTTCGTACTAACCAGCACTGTTTCAATGTAGAATAAAAATTGAATTAAAATTTAATTCTCATATTCTATTTCTGTTGAAAACTGGTTAAATAGTTGATGTTCTTCTCAATTAGTATCCACTTTACGAAATTTGTAAAGATGGACGATTGAACGCTGATGAGAGGTGTAGCGGCCTTGAAATCAGTACTGATACGTTCTGCTAAAAACTGATTGGATATAAATAATAATATTTTCCAACACAAAAAAACTCTTAGTAATTTTGAATTTTCATTAATTCAATAAAACTGAACTTGAGCCTGATAATATTACTTTCCATATGTAAGCCAATATAAGTTCAAATAATAATTACGTTTATTCGTTATAATAATAATATAAAAATATTACCGCTTGGGCACGAGCTATAAATACCCTAATAACAGGGGTCACAGTAATATGTTAATTTCCCTAATATAGAGTAAAAACAACAAAAACGTTAAAATACAAAGTAGAATACATTGATGATAACGGACTATGAGTTTGTGTTGATTATTAGTTCCAAACAGTAATGAGGGAATTTCGTACTAACCAGCACTGTTTCAATGTAGAATAAAAATTGAATTAAAAATTAATTCTCATATTCTATTTCTGTTGAAAACTGGTTAAATAGTTGATGTTCTTCTCAATTAGTATCCACTTTACGAAATTTGTAAAGATGGACGATTGAACGCTGATGAGAGGTGTAGCGGCCTTGAAATCAGTACTGATACGTTCTGCTAAAAACTGATTGGATATAAATAATAATATTTTCCAACACAAAAAAACTCTTAGTAATTTTGAATTTTCATTAATTCAATAAAACTGAACTTGAGCCTGATAATATTACTTTCCATATGTAAAACAAAATAATAAATTTTATGGTTTTCGAACTCAGGTAAGCGCACGTTTTATTTGATTTATGCATATACATATGTACATACATAGATATTGTAACTACATATACAATTGAAAATTCTAAAATAAAATATTTAATAAAACAAATGTGTATACATACATAGTTCGGTGCGAATCAACATAAATGCAATAGTACAATAACAAAAAACTTAATTTTACCCTACAGCCATAGGAATCGGTCGCATTTCTTTGCACTGTTTATTTGCACATGATTTATATGAAAACAAGAAACTGCTTTTAGTTGTTAATATTGTTATTGAATATGCTTTGCACAAGAAATATGACACACACACAAACACATTTCTCAATGAGCATCATTTATATGTGTAAACAACAAAAAAAACCATAATTTCTCTGGAAAATAATTTCTAGTAGAGTTAAAAGAAACAAAAATGTTTCAAAAACAACAACAAAATAAACTTGACAAAATTATTACTACATACATACATACTTATGTACGTACATATGTATGTATGCCTAAAATTTTTGTGGTCTTTTCTCTTGCTACTTCCCCCCACAGCATCAACAAACGCAAACAATTTTTGTTTTTATTCAATGTTCTACGTGCAATATCTTTATAGTCTTTGCCCTGCAGTGCGCTGGACCGGTCCCAAATTGGTACTTTCACCTATCACTAAGGGACACTGTTAGTCTTTTTACCGGTAAAACGACCGGAGATTTTAACATGTGGTTGTCGTAGAAACAGTCAATTGACCCCCCTATAGATAACTATGGGACAGTCTGTTTACCGGTGCCACAGTATCAATCCCGTGGTTGATGCCATCGTACCAGTTAATTAACTGGTTAATGGTAGTCGGAGAAACAGTCAATTGACCCCCCTATAGATAACTATGGGACAGTCTGTTTACCGGTGCCACAGTATCAATCCCGTGGTTGATGCCATCGTACCAGTTAATTAACTGGTTAATTCGGTCTGTTAAAATAAATAGTTCCAAAGTACTTTACATCTAATTTTCCTTGATAAGCCAGTGATTACTTATTAACATGTAAGAATAATACACAATATAACCAGGTTTTAATTTTAACATTGTTATTAATATATTTATATACTCGTGTAAAAGGAAATCAAATCAAAAGGCAATTCATTACTATAAATTAAATAAAAGTTAAATTAATTCATTAGGTTCAATACTTCAATTATATATAATAGTTCAAACTATTTTTTACAACTTTTTTGTTTTAAAAATTTTTTTTTTTGCAGAAATATGGCCTGGCGTAATTGGTGTTCTGCTGAACCCGATTCACTTGATATACCAATTGCGTCTGAAAGTGGAAATTATTGTAAAGATTTTACTCAGGTAAATAATTATTATATTATTACCTAACAGTACATGGAAAAACTTGTCCACTCGCTTCAAACCCTTCTTTCCGTGGTTACCATCGACATTGTATTGGTCCACTAGTTCCGAGCTTAACACGTATTTCAGATTTTTTTTCACCCCTTGGGGTTGTAAATATGATCTTATTGTGTTGACCTTACAAAATAAAATAAAAAAAATATAAAAATATAATTTGGAATATATTCAATATTTACATATAGCACACGGTTTTCGGAGGATATTTTAGTATTAAGAGAAAGAAGATCCTCCTCAGTCTCTATGGGGAAAACACTGCGAGCATCCTTTACCGTCTGATCTCCATGCTTCAAAAGATTTCTTAAAAATATATTTTGCTCCGCCTGTGCCTCCACCATAACCTTCATTTGTCCTGTAGAAAAAATAGAGTAAATTGTTTGATTTGTTTTGTAAGTATGTATGTACTATATATAACATTGATAACACTGTGAATACCTTCAAGTCTGTTGAGTTTCCTGTCCATTGAAGCTTTGAATAGAAAAATGAGTTTTGGTAAAAAAATAGGTATTTAAAAATTAAATAAGCAATAAGATTACCTCTAAGTTCATCAATTTTTTTCTCACATCTGCATCTACATTTTTTATCTGAAACAAAATAAAATGTACTTATTTGTTTAGATGAAATGAAAACTGCACTTACCTTTATTTTCGTTGTTGTTGTTCGTTTTATTGTTGAACGAATGTAGTTGTAGTATTGGGGAACTGTCGGATCCAGACATTTTCGCAAAATTACCGTAATATGAGCTAACATAAAAAAAAAACAAAAAAAAAAAATCAACAAAAAACTAATGGAAAATCTAATCGAACTATTTACTTTATATTAATAACATGAATGAAGCATTGGTATAAGTAAAAGTTCGTTGTTATATTGAAGTCCTACTGCCTTGCACTCCAAATCTTTAAGATCAACGCTTTCTTCTACACTATAATCCGTCGGGTCTGTTAAATATATTCCCAAAGTGACTGAATTGCAAGGATCAGCATAAAAATTTCGTAAATTTAAAAACCTGTGCCCGAAAATAACACCACCATGTTCTTGGGAAAATGATTTAATTTTGAAGGGTACGTAACCTTTAATATAACAGTAGTTATCTGGACTATTTGTATATAAGGCGCACCCACGAAATAGGCATATATTTTTTTTTGTGAACTTAGGACCATTTTGTCTTTGTGGAATTGAATACGTTTGTTCTTTTAAATTTCTGTTTATCTGTTCCAATATTTTATTTGGTTTTTTTACCATTTTCTTTATAGCCTGCAAATAATTTTCAAACCCGTATGAAGAACCCGCAGTAGGATTACCCACCAGCTCGACAGACTCTTTTACATGTAGTAAGCTGTGCACATTGTAAGAAATGCTATTTTCTCCAAACAACTTTGAAAAATTTTGAACAAAGAGGTTGAGCAATGTTTGTGCTGTCTCTAAATTAGAAAAGTGTTGCTTTGGACAGCAAAGGAGTCTATAAGCAACATGTAACAAAGTGAACTCGTAATACAAGTCATCATGAATTTCGTTTCTCAGTGCGACTATTCCTGTGTACAATAGAAACTGTCTATACTCTGTGGCTTTCCAATACATCAAATCATCCAATGATCTTGGCTTACGTGCAAACTCTTTAGGGACACTATTGCGCATATGCGTGAGTTTATCTGATATATTAATTTTATTTTGATTCGCAACTCTATGACATAACTTATTTTGCATAATGCGCAATAAAAACTTCCTCATCACGCCTAAATCTATTAAGTGCATTAAATCTAATGGGATTTGTGTTACCATCGACAAACTGATATTTTCTAATGGAAATTTTTGCTGAAGGTATTTAATTGAATGGTGTTCCGGATACTTTCGATTAGCAAAATCGGCATTAGTAATAGGATCCCCCGATTCACTCGCATAAGTCAGTACTTTGTCGATCTTCCTTGCCACTTGCGTACACTTTGCGCACCCATATTTCGAAGTATGGGAGGGTGTGCCACTAATAAATGCTCTGGCAGGTGCATCACAAAGCACTGCCCTGACTTCAATACGGACAATTTTTCCATCTATTTCAAAACCATTTTCTTTCAAAAGTGATAGTTCTTACCAACACTGGATGTATCTTTAACCTCATGCCCTACATTCATAAATTTTTCGAAAAGTTTTTCTTTTTCTAGTTTTATTTCGCGCTGTAATTGCCTTTTACTCATATTATTTACTTACCTTTTGTTTAAAAAATTGGTATTAAATTTGTCACACTTTAACTTTTCACTTTATTTGATGTCAAACGCCAGAACAATAACTGAAGCATATATTATGTGCACAACTCACCAAATAAATGAATAACGGATTATTTTTTTTTAATACACATTTACCTTACATAGCAACAAAATTCAACTTTCATTGACAATGCTGCTGAGTACAGGCATAACTTTAAATTAACACCTCTTCGATAACAAAGGGACAGAAAAGTGTGAATTGACACCTCTTCGATAACAAAGGGACAGAAAAGTGTGAATTGACACCTCTTCGATAACAAAGGGACAGAAAAGTGTGAATTGACACTTATTCGATAACAAAGGGACAGAAAAGTGTGAATTGACATCGCGAAAGACAACGTTGAGTCAGAAAAATAACCGAAAAATGGGTCAATTGACAAAATAATACTGCAGGGTGGTTTAACGTTTATTGTAAATGTGTTTTGGTACCTCTTACACATCATTAATGGTTGCTCTTATTATGGTCTGTAAAATTGAATGTTAAAATTGTACACAATTGAATGAAATGGTATTGAAACAGTTGTATTTTTTGTAAAAAATTATTTTTTCTCATACTGAAACAAAAAATTATGTTTAATATGCTTTGGAGCCACCCAAAATTAAAAAAACGCACAAAAATTAAAAAAAAGCGCACCACGCACCAACTCTGATATTTTACGCACAAAACATTTAGAAAAGCACCAAAAAAAGGTGCGAAACGCACCAAGTTGACAACGTTGGTTATTTTACTGGTGACAAAATACTTTTTAGCGACGGCTCATTTCAATTATGTACATATACACATATACATATGTATATCTATATATGTAAGTACATATGTATATAAATTGTAACGTTACTGACTGATTAAGATTCATCATCGCACAGCCTAAACGCCTGAAGGCAAAATCTTGAAATTTGGACCAGGGCTTGGTCTCTCCCCAAATCGATCCACTAAGACGGGATTTTTGGAAATTCGAATGTTTAGGGGGTAAAAAAGGGCAAAAACGGTAACCTTATATCTCTAAAACTAAAAGAGATACAAAAAAAATTTAATGCTTATCGTTGTTCTTTAGAAAAATAAGCGGACAGGTAGGTATCTGGTACTTTTTGGAAATTCAGACCTTTAACGGATTAAACGGGTAAAACCTGCATTTTGGTATTGATTTGTCACCCCATCTATCTTTTAAACCCATAAACATAGAAATAATGTTTATATCACATTTAAAACTTATTTAAAAAATCCAAATACATATTTTGTACTTTTTCGAAATTCGACGTTTAAGGGGTAAAAAGCGTAACTATTTTTGGTACTTTTTTTATAAAACATTTTTTTTTATTTATTGACATAAACGTATTAAATTATGGGCTCCCACTACAATAATTAAATTTTTCGTGCTTCAATGGGGAGAAAAAAGTACCAAAAAGGGGAAATACGGAAAATTTAATTTCTTACTTTATTTTTATTTTATTGATGAGCTTGAGGTCAATTTTTTTATAAAAAACGTTATAAAATTTTATTTATCGATATTTTGCTACTCGTTTGTGTAGCTTCTTCAGGATTAGATTTGTAAGTAAAAAAAAAAAAAATAACAACAATATTTTAAACAAAACAATATTCGTTTTAAATTGAATTTTTTTTTTCCGGTTTTTGAAATAAATTAAAAATTGTTTTTTATAATTAATTTGTGAAGTTTTTATTCGAACTGAGTGATGTTTAATCAAAGAAATTTTTTATTTTTCAGGCTTAAGTTCGTTTTCTCTAAATTTAATTTTATTATAAATTAAATTATTATTTAAATTAGAAAGAAAGACAAATCTAGTGGCTCTTAATACTTGAAACAGACAAAGAAAAAGTTTTTTGACTGCGCGGAGGGTTGAACTGACATCGATGTTTCGAGACTAACCACAGTCTCATCATCAGAGTTGTCTACCGCTTAGACCTCACTGCCACCACAGCAGCTGCAATCAGACCAGTTAAAGATCCTCTACATCAGAGTTCGGATTTGCGCACTCCTTTTGCTCTTTACGCTTTGCGCATTTCTTAAAAGCGTATTAAAAATGCGCACAAGCGCAAAGAGCGGAGCGAAAAAAAAGGAGCAATTGGTATGCGCAGCGCAAGCGCATTCGATTTATTAGCGCCGCTCTTTGCGCAATGCGCATTTAAATTTTTTGTCTAGCGCTTTGCGCTGCGCATTGCGCATATTGAGCGGCGCATTGCGCATGCTCTGTTTATGATAACAGTGGTTCGTTTGAATTTATTCATTGCTGCCACGAAAAAAAGTCTTTGCAGCCAAAATCTTTAAAAAATGTAACTAAATAAGAATAAAAGTAACCAGAATACTTTTTTAATGTTTATTAAAATGGTGTGTTTTATTTTTGAGTAAAATATCAATCATATTTGGCCTTTAAGGATTTATTCTTAATCCGTATATTATATGTATGTATAAAAATGATCTGATTGCATGATTCAATGACTATAAGGTAGTCTTAGAAGCCCAGCTGACAATTCTTGCAAACCATTTGTTTTTAATTTCAGGTGTCGAATTTTTATTTGTATTTATTTATTAAATTTAAATTAAAAAATTTGTATTTAAAAAGAAAATTGTAAAATTTCTTAAAATGAATACGAAATAAATATGAGTTTGTATTTGAGCAAAATAGATGTGATATGTACAAAAGATTAGAGCTATTGGAAATGAACCTTTTTTAAAGCTCCCAAAAATCAAATCAAACTAAAATCGTGGAAAGAAGTCTTCACAAAAAATTTCATATGTGAAGCGCAAAATAGAAAGGGACCTAAGGGTAAAAACCGGTTTAGTTCAGGAGAGCCATTTTAAAGATTTAAATACGTGTATTTAATACGTGAGTTCACTTTCATAAAACGCGTATATCTCTGGGAGGGAACACTTTTGGGGCATGGGATCGGTCTCATTCGATGCTCAGATGTTGTCCACATAAAAAAAAAAGTGAAAATTGATTTTTTACCCTTAGGTCCCTTTCTCTATGCGCTGTCACATATGCAAATTTTTTTTAGAAATTGCAGTTTAAATAAGAAATATCCACAACAAATACATTTAGGTATGTTTTGTATGTAACTCTTCTCATGTACGTTTATAACAAGAAGGCGACGAAAATTCTAAAAATAGACGCACTTGAATATTTTCCTGAGTAATTTTTTTAATATTTTGTTGTATGTACATATGTATGTTCCTAGAAGACAAGCCCATTTACATCATCTGTAGGTATGAATGAATGTACATTCACAAAAAATATTTAAAAATATTTGGCCTGCTTACCCTTTCTGTGGTTTCGCAAGCAAATATTTTTATGACTTTTTTAAATTTTTGAGCAGTTTGGGTTTTTCCAACATTTTATGTGTATGTTTCTTACAAGTAACGAAATGTGTATAAAACCCATCATTAACAAGATTTTTTGAAATCCAAGAAAAGATTTTTTTTAAATAACTTTGAGAGACATACAATGTGAGTATGTATAATTGTATAAGGGGCAGATTTTTTAACCTAAAACGTTTTTTTCGTTTTGAAATTGTATGGAAAAATTTTGTTTTGAAATGAATTTTTGTTATTTTTCATACAAATTTAAAACGTTTAGAAACGATTTTTTTTTACAAAATCTGCCTATAAGTAAAAAACCAATTATCATGGTATTTATAAACATGTATAGATATGTATATATTGTCCTTGATAATGTGGTGTTGTATTTTTTAAAGATGATTATTGATGTAAAAATCTATTATTTCCTTTACTAACATTTTTTACCACTGTAATTAATTTTGCTGTAATTTAATTTTGCTCTTTTGGCTCTTTTTGCGCATTGCGCAAAAAAATGCGCAGCGCAAAAAAAGCGCAAATAAAATGGCTCTTTTTTGCGCTTGCTCTTTTTATGCGCAGCGCAAAAATAAATGCGCGGAGCAAGCGCAATAATAAATTGGCTCCGCTCTTTGCGAAAAGAGCGAAAAAGAGCAAAAAGAGCGGCGCTGCGCTGCGTTTTTTCGTACTCTGCTCTACATTAATTAAATCTGCTGAATTACATGTAAGTTTTACACTACAGCTTTTTATAATTTTTAATGGGTTGGAACTTTACTATACTTTTTTCAAAGTCTATCTTGTTCAAGTTGAGCTTTATTCTAGTGTCTCTTATTTCATTCCCAGGTGGCAGCCTTCGGCTACCAATACTCTAGGGGTTTTTATTTGGAATGCGCTGAAGCGCCGAAGGCTGCCACCTGGGAATGAAATAAGAGACACTAGAATAAAGCTCAACTTGAACAAGATAGACTTTGAAAAAAGTATAGTAAAGTTCCAACCCATTAAAAATTATAAAAAGCTGTAGTGTAAAACTTACATGTAATTCAGCAGATTTAATTAATGTAGAGGATCTTTAACTGGTCTGATTGCAGCTGCCGTGGTGGCAGTGAGGTCTAAGCGGTAGACAACTCTGATGATGAGACTGTGGTTAGTCTCGAAACATCGATGTCAGTTCAACCCTCCGCGCAGTCAAAAAACTTTTTCTTTGTCTGTTTCAAGTATTAAGAGCCACTAGATTTGTCTTTCTTTCTAATTTAAATAATAATTTAATTTATAATAAAATTAAATTTAGAGAAAACGAACTTAAGCCTGAAAAATAAAAAATGTCTTTGATTAAACATCACTCAGTTCGAATAAAAACTTCACAAATTAATTATAAAAAACAATTTTTAATTTATTTCAAAAACCGGAAAAAAAAAATTCAATTTAAAACGAATATTGTTTTGTTTAAAATATTGTTGTTATTTTTTTTTTTTTTTACTTACAAATCTAATCCTGAAGAAGCTACACAAAGGAGTAGCAAAATATCGATAAATAAAATTTTATAACGTTTTTTATAAAAAAATTGACCTCAAGCTCATCAATAAAATAAAAATAAAGTAAGAAATTAAATTTTCCGTATTTCCCCTTTTTGGTACTTTTTTCTCCCCATTGAAGCACGAAAAATTTAATTATTGAAGTGGGAGCCCATAATTTAATACGTTTATGTCAATAAATAAAAAAAAATGTTTTATAAAAAAAGTACCAAAAATAGTTACGCTTTTTGCCCCTTAAATGTCGAATTTCGAAAAAGTACAAAATATGTATTTGGATTTTTTAAATAAGTTTTAAATGTGATATAAACCTTATTTCTATGTTTATGGGTTTAAAAGATAGATGGGGTGACAAATCAATACCAAAATGCAGGTTTTACCCGTTTAATCCGTTAAAGGTCTGAATTTCCAAAAAGTACCAGATACTTGTCCGCTTATTTTTCTAAAGAACAACGATAAGCATTAAATTTTTTTTGTATCTCTTTTAGTTTTAGAGATATAAGGTTACCGTTTTTGCCCTTTTTTACCCCCTAAACATTCTAATTTCCAAAAATCCCGTCTTAGTGGATCGATTTGGGGAGAGACCAAGCCCTGGTCCAAATTTCAAGATTTTGCCTTCAGGCGTTTAGGCTGTGCGATGATGAATCTTAATCAGTCAGTAACGTTACAATTTATATACATATGTACTTACATATATAGATATACATATGTATATGTGTATATGTACATAATTGAAATGAGCCGTCGCTAAAAAGTATTTTGTCACCAGTAAAATAACCAACGTTGTCAACTTGGTGCGTTTCGCACCTTTTTTTGGTGCTTTTCTAAATGTTTTGTGCGTAAAATATCAGAGTTGGTGCGTGGTACGCTTTTTTTTAATTTTTGTGCGTTTTTTTAATTTTGGGTGGCTCCAAAGCATATTAAACATAATTTTTTGTTTCAGTATGAGAAAAAATAATTTTTTACAAAAAATACAACTGTTTCAATACCATTTCATTCAATTGTGTACAATTTTAACATTCAATTTTACAGACCATAATAAGAGCAACCATTAATGATGTGTAAGAGGTACCAAAACACATTTACAATAAACGTTAAACCAAAGACTATAAATATATAAAGATATTGCACGTAGAACATTGAATAAAAACAAAAATTGTTTGCGTTTGTTGATGCTGTGGGGGGAAGTAGCAAGAGAAAAGACCACAAAAATTTTAGGCATACATACATATGTACGTACATAAGTATGTATGTAGTAATAATTTTGTCAAGTTTATTTTGTTGTTGTTTTTGAAACATTTTTGTTTCTTTTAACTCTACAAGAAATTATTTTCCAGAGAAATTATGGTTTTTTTTTGTTGTTTACACATATAAATGATGCTCATTGAGAAATGTGTTTGTGTGTGTGTCATATTTCTTGTGCAAAGCATATTCAATAACAATAAGGGTAATCACGATGGTGATTGTGCGAATATGCATTTTGCAAATTTGCTGTGCATATTAGTGTACTTCGTGAGCGTACTTTTAAATTTATTGCATTTTTGTGAAGAGCATGCAATTTTGTTCACAAAAATGTGGCAGCCCATCAAAAATTCTGGCAGCACTGACCTCAGGTGTCAAGTTACAAATGCATAAATTACTATTAAATTAAAAAAAGAAGACTACAACTTTTTAAATTAAATTAAAATTAGTTACAAAAGTAAATTTTCTTTTTCTAAACATAAAATTATGATAGTCTGTATGTCACAAGTTATTGTTTATTTTCGTTTGCAATTGATAAAATATGCACTACTATCTTTGCTCATGGTTTTTTTAGTGCAAACGAAGCAAAATTAAGCAAATTGCAAATACATACATTTTGTTGTTATGTTGTGCAAATGTGTGTATATTTGCACACATTTGCATCGTTTGTACACTTTGCACTATTCATCGTGATTACCCTTAATATTAACAACTAAAAGCAGTTTCTTGTTGTCATATAAATCATGTGCAAATAAACAGTGCAAAGGCAGTGCGACCGATTTCTATGGCTGTAGGGTAAAATTACGTTTTTTGTTATTGTACTATTGCATTTATGTATGTTGATTCGCACCGAACTATGTATACACATTTGTTTTATTAAATATTTTATTTTAGAATTTTCAATTGTATATGTAGTTAGAATATCTACATAAGTACATATGTATGTATATATGTAAGTATATGCATAAATCAAATAAAACGTGCGCTTACCTGAGTTCGAAAACCATAAAATTTATTATTTTGTTTACAAAACTATTATAAAATTTATTAAAATCTTTTTAATAAGTGATAACTAGCACAAGAAATGTAATTATTTTTGGTGATTGGTACATACATATTTAGTAATTTTCTGGATTGAGCATATGTTTTATTGTTTCAAAATTTTAAGTTTTTCTGTGCTCGTTAATTTGTATTTGTATGTTTCCCACGAGGAATGCTTTCGTAAAAGTGTAAGAATTAATAAATTTAGCATCTCCATTCTGTGCTTATAGCATACGTTGTTTTCTTGAAAACAAAAGGAATATATTGTATTTTTGGTGCAATTTACACATTGCTCAACAATAGTTTTTTTTATGTTTTTTATTTCTTTGGATTCATAAAAAATTTTTTCGAAAACTTTTATATGAATCTTACATACTGCAAAAAATAAATCTGATGGAGCACACAAACTTCCAAAATCTGAATTTTTATCATAATTTTTTGCATGTATGTAGGTACAAACATTTCTGATGGATATGACAAAATTTGCGCGGGTTTTATTATATCCATACGGCAGCGAGCACAAGATATCCGTTGAGCTAGCAGAGTTATTTGTAATATGATTAAAACAATTTAGTTATTCTTAGTGTTTGGGTAGTATTTTTATTGTACTTGGAAGTATTTAAATTGCCGGCGCTAATAAACGCCACTGGCAAATAAAAGTAAAAGGCAGATGAATGCCAGTATGAATTAGTAATGCCGATTGAAGGCAAAGTATTAATTGATTGCTTAACTAATTAACATTGGCTTATATACTAATTATGAGAATAATTCTTAGGGGGTACCTTAACATAAGAGTAAAAGAATAGAAATATATATTATTGTTGGGTAAGCATATTTAGCTTCCAACTATTTATGTATGGCATGTGTTCAACAGTTTTAAAGTTAAACGAGTGCATACTTAAAAGCAACAGATACTTTGGGTTGCTTATATTTACAATTAAACAAATGCAGTAAATAAATGTTATTCATTTAAGTGCATTGTGCAGCTGCACTTGATTAAACGTACAAGTGTCAAATTACAGTCACACAAAATATCTTGCTTGCAGTTTGTCAATGCTTGCATGTTGCGGTACTATTGAATCGCAATGCATACTACACACTGTTGGCCACATGCTACACCTCCACCCTTTACAAGAATGTTCATATAACGTTAGTTTTATGGACATTCTTTTACATTTAGTTTTTAATTAGTCTAAGTATAAGTGTAATATAATATTTATTTTGTTTTTAAAGAAAAAAAAATTATAATATTTAGATGTACTTATTTTCTAATTTTATAGTAGTCGTATGGCCATACAATAATATTAAATGTTAGTTATTATTATATATCTTAAGTCTATTTTTATGAACTACTTGTTGTTTATTAGTTTTCTTATCAACTATGGTAACATTATTTCTTAAATCTATTTTCTTAATTTTATACGGACCAATAAAACTTAAATCAATATAAAGGATTTTCTGATTAATTTTCTTCTATTATATTTTTATCTTAATTACAATTTTGTTTTACTTTTTCTTTATTTTGGGTCATTTTCTTGAATAATAAAATTTTAATTAGAAAAATATATGTATGTGTATATTCATAAATTTTATGTTATTAAACTAGTTTGAAAATCAAATAACTTTTCACTCTGTACCTTTGACTAAATTGAACGTCTTCATTAGACTTTTAGGCAAGAATAAAACAGTTTTAAATGATTATTACCCAAAAATTGTTGTAATAATTTTATATTGTCAACCTTTAACCCTTTTTTGAATTTTGAATTTTATGGCAGTAGTGAAATGTGTCTCAATAGACTTCTCCAAGTTATATTGAGAGTTTTAAATGTGTACAACAATTTGAAAAGCTTTAGCATATTTCTAATCAATTTTTACATTAGTAATACCTGTTTATTTTTCTATTGTTCGATATATTCCACAATGTCCTCCATCTATCGGATCATCGTGGTATTCCAGCATTAGATCAAGAATTGCATTAGCATTCTTATCATTTATATAGGTCACCTCATTAATTAGTAGCGCTACTTTTATGCCCTTTTATTTATAAATTATTTAATTGAGATAAATTCTAAAATTTTCTCGTTTGGTGCCTATTTGTTCACCGGCCACTTTCTCAAGCCTTGGGAAAAATTGTCCTAAGTCAATATTCCCATTAATGAACATTATATATAATTTACCGGCCACTTTTTCAAGCCTAGGGAAAACTTGTCCTAAGTCAATATTCCCTTTAGTAAATAGTTTTCTTCTGACGTCATATTGGGCTTTTTATCATTATTTTAAATTTGATGCTGAATATTTTCGATATTACTTTGTTGTTAATATGCCATAGATTTTGTTGCAATTTTTAATATTGTATTAGTTTTTGTATTTATATCTTTTACTGCCATAAAATTGGGTTGTCTGTTTATTTATGTTGACATTTTATTTCTAATATTATTATTTGATGAACTACAGATTTTAGCATCAGGCTATTAATGCCTTGGCTGTATATTTGTGCCTTATATCTTAATTTGGCATGTTTAAAAATTTTTTTTTTTTTTTTTTTTATAATTAAACTAAGAAGTAAATATATTCGGATTTCAAATAAACCGGAGCTATTACCTTCTACAACTACTTTGTTTTTAGCATTTGGTTTTTCAACTTTCGACTGTTCATTCTTCATTTTATTTTATAATAATAATTTTATTATATTATTTGTCTTAAAATTATTAAGAAGTAAACTGTAATTATTAATTTACTTTCATTATTTTATTCTAATTATTAAAATTTAATTTAATTTTACAATTTCATTTTCTTTGATTAAGTTCAATTTTAATTTTATCCATTTTTAAGTAAAAAAATTTTTTTTTTTAAATTTAGAAATTAAAAATATTCTTTAAGTGTAACATGTTAATTATATTTTTATTTTAAGTGCCTTTGTTGGCGTTTTTGTAAATAAAAATGTTTTTTTTTTTTTTTTTTTTTTTTTTTTTTTAGATTTTAGCTACGAGCTATTTAGTAATCAAAAAATGTTTGCCACGAGCGGTTAACGCTTACTGGCCCTAGTGTGCGACTTTAGCGCACCACTTTTAATATAAAGGTGTTATGATCTTAAAATACATATATAAAAAAATATTGTTGTAGTTGAGTTTTCTTTGTGTTGCTGTCTTCCTTCTTTTATTAATGCCTTTTGGCCAGGCGGACCTTTATTTTCTTCAGAGTTGGTGTCTTCCATCATTTATAAATGCCTTTTGGCCAGGCGGACCTTTATTTTCTTCAGAGTTGGGGTGCCTTTTGGCCAGGCGGACCCTCTCCTTATTCTGCTCATTCCAAGGTGCTTAGTATTTTACTGCACTCTTGGAACTGGCAGGCTGCTCTTGCTTCTTCAGGCTGCAGTTTAGTAGCACTCGCTGAAGAAGACTGGCAGGATTGCCATGTAATATGATTAAAACAATTTAGTTATTCTTAGTGTTTGGGTAGTATTTTTATTGTACTTGGAAGTATTTAAATTGCCGGCGCTAATAAACGCCACTGGCAAATAAAAGTAAAAGGCAGATGAATGCCGGTATGAATTAGTAATGCCGATTGAAGGCAAAGTATTAATTGATTGCTTAACTAATTAACATTGGCTTATATACTAATTATGAGAATAATTCTTAGGGGGTACCTTAACATAAGAGTAAAAGAATAGAAATATATATTATTGTTGGGTAAGCATATTTAGCTTCCAACTATTTATGTATGGCATGTGTTCAACAGTTTTAAAGTTAAACGAGTGCATACTTAAAAGCAACAGATACTTTGGGTTGCTTATATTTACAATTAAACAAATGCAGTAAATAAATGTTATTCATTTAAGTGCATTGTGCAGCTGCACTTGATTAAACGTACAAGTGTCAAATTACAGTCACACAAAATATCTTGCTTGCAGTTTGTCAATGCTTGCATGTTGCGGTACTATTGAATCGCAATGCATACTACACACTGTTGGCCACATGCTACATATTAACAGATTTCCAAAAATAAATTTATGAGACCCAACTGCAGGCAACACCTTTCAAACAAAACAATAATTTTGAAAATCTGTTTATAAATGTCCAGGTTATTCAAAAAGCAATTTTTTCTATTTCAAATTCAAAATAATACATATATAGCCTATATTTCAAGTTATACACTGTTAACATATCTACGCGAAATTTCATTTAAATCGGTCCAGTAGTTTCGGAGATTAGCGAGAACAAACGTCGTGACACTTTATTTTTATATATGTAGATATATGTACATAGTTATATAAATTTCCAATTATAAATAATATTAAATTCGGTGCGAATCGATGTTCTTGCAATAGTACAACAATAAAATACATATATTTGCCATTCAAATAAGAATCAGCGACATTAGCTTTACGTGTCTTATGTCCACATATATTGTGCGAACACAAAACGAGCCTTTGCTTCAAAAGCGTCATAATTCAAAATATGTCATTTTTGAGCTAATATGTATATAACTAGTCGCGATATCAATTTTTATATTGTGCAAAATTTTTATACAAATATGAAAGATATTTGTATTTTATTATTCTCTTGGGTAGAAGAATATTTTACCATTGATTTATAGGTAAATTCTAGACTTTAAATTCGTTTCCTGCCAAACAAGATTTTTTGAATTATGACTCTATTGCAGCAAAGGCTCGAAAAGTTTTTTTGTTTGTTTATATGGAATCTTATTATTTGTTATAACATTAACATAGCGCCAGCAGAATAACAGTACTAAATTTGCTCATTTTTTTCTATGTGGGGAATATTAGTAAATGTTCATGTGCTGTTTTACCACAATTTTAAGGTGGAGTGGCAGAGACAGCAAATAGCTTTTGTTTGTTGTCTCGTTTTTTCATATTGAAAAATGAAATTTGATGTCTGACATCGTTGTTCTGATAATTGTTCTGATAACGATGTTATAAGAGTAACAAACTGCGGTCTATACTAGCAAAATTTTTCTCCTGATAAATGTTATAACAAATAATAAGCTAATGTAGACTGCGAGTTAGCACTGTGATATAAGGAAAAGGGAGTAGAATTATAGGTTCAGAAATTGGAATTAATATAACAAAATTCAGACCAATAAGGTGAAATATAAATCCTGCAGTCTGCTGAATTTATATATGTATTTAATTTTGTACATATGAAAAGTAATATTATCAGGCTCAAGTTCAGTTTTATTGAACTAATGAAAATTCAAAATTACTAAGAGTTTTTTTTATGTTGAAAAATATTATTTTTTAAATCCAATCAGTTTTTAGCAGAAGGTATCAGTACCGATTTCAAGGCCGATACACCTCTCATCAGCGTTCAATTGTTCATCTTTAAAATTTTCGTAAAGTGGATACTAATGGGGAAGAATATCAACTATTTAACTAAGTTTTCAACAGAAATAGAATACGAGAATTAATTTAATTCATTTTACCCATCACTGGTTGGAAATTACTAATAATCAACACAAACTCATAGTCCGTTATCATCAAAGTATTCGACGATGCTGTCAATATACGGAGAATACATGATATTCTTCTTTATAAAAAAAAAAACGCGGAAGTTAACAACCTAACTTTGAAACTTTCTAGATACTGAGCATTATAGGAAATATCAGTGCAAATATATATTTGGCTATAGCTGAAAACTAACAAAAAGTTCAGGGACCGGAACAATTGTAGCTTATAATGGACTTAATTACCTACGATTTGGTATATAATTTATATCACCTGAACGCTTTTTCTAGAACAAAGTCTTGACAATAAAAAAAGACGTGTGGCACTCGGGGACTGCCGCGGTAAAGCTATTGCATAGCATTTTTTTATCAACTTATGCAATTATAATCCTTCCAAAATTATTAAACGCATTGACTTAGGGACCACAAATTGGCAACTTTCTGAATCTTGATCAGAACAGTATCTATACAAAATGCCATCGATTAATGTATAACCACGGTTAGTGTTAATCATCACACTTTCATCATTTGTTTCAAATGCTTTAATTATTGTTTTTATATAGTCGTCTTCAAGCTTCCCTTATTTCTGCAGAACCTTGACGAGGAAAATCTATTGAAATAAGACAACATTCACAGGAAATATCTACCTGCTTCATACATGGTGGTCTTGACAATGTGTCTGCTACTACGTTTTTTCTTCCTGGTGTATACTCAAAATGTAAATTATAAGCCTGTAGTTGCAGAGCCTACCGTGCATAATTGCTGGCATCTGTTTTTATTATGAAAGATTTTGTTTCATCTATTTTGTGTAATATAGGTGACGATGCCAATTGACTTCTTAGTTTTTCAAATGCAATATTTTCTTCATCATTTTCCTTCGTTAATGTAGATAAAAGTTTTGAAATTTGTGCAAAATTTGGAATGAAACGTCGATACCATAAACAAGTTTGTAAAAAAGATATTAGTTGCTTCTTTGGATATGGTCTTTGAAGAATCGCTGACGTTTTTTTAGGGTATGGCTTAACTCCATTTGTAGTTAATAAATGACCAAGATATTTAAATTCTGCTCTACAAAAATAAGTACAACATGGCGACCGTGACAGCTGAATTTGCGACGGCAAATTAAATAAAAAAAATTTTTTAAAAGAAAAGAAATGAATTAAAATTAAAAAAATGAATTCCAAAAAAGAAAAATGGAAAAGAAGAAAAAAAAAAGAAATTTAAGATAACAATAACACAATATGGAAAAACAAAATTTAGAAACAATAAAAAAAAACTAAATTTAAAAGAAAAAAAAAAGTTGAACTAAAAATGAAATAAACAATTAATATAAAAAAAAATAATGAGTGTGTACAAACTAAACAGACAGCCAGCCAACCAGAAATACGTTCAATCCTAAAAAAAAACCAACTTGCATTGGAAAAAATTAGAAAGGAAGAAATAACTCAATTCAGGAATTAAAATTAATTGTCTACCACTATAACCAAAAAAAAAAAAGTGGAAAAATTTTCAATATACAGTTAATGTCATTAATATTCGGTTTTATTCGTGACATATATTCAAGCGCATCTTTTCAAGACTTATTTGTTTATTTTTAAACTATTTTTGCCTTAATTAAGAATTGATATTTTTTTGTAAAGAGTTTTCGAAACCCAGAACAAATTTAAATTAATAAAAAACCCCAAGTGTTATTGACTTTAAAATTCCCTATCGCCGTGCCGCGTTTCCTGTAAAATTGAATAATAAAATTTTTTAACAAAGCAACAACAAAAAGTACAATCAACTAAAAACAAAAAAAAAAAAAAGTACAGCCACGGCAAAATACAATTTAAAAACCTGAAAACTCAAAAGACAAATAACAGTTAAAAAATATAACCGTAAAAAAAAAACCATAAAAAGAACTGAAAGTGAAGACAAATTAATCAAATAAATTACACCTACATACATAGTAACAAGAACACAAAAAAAATCCAAAGACATCAAAATGAAAAAAAAAACTGTAAAACAGCAAAAATATAAAAACGAAATGAAATGAACAGCAACGAAAACTACAGAAAAAAAGATAGAGAAAAATAATAAAACAACATGAAAAATGAAAATACATATGTACAAATGGAAAAAGCCGAATTTGAACGAAAAATGAAAGTGAAAAAAAAGATCTAAAGAAACGAAATGAAAATGAAACAAAATGACAATGAAATGAAATAAAAAAGAAAAATGAAATTGAAAAATTATATACATACATACATTAAAAATAAAACTAAATGAAAACAAATAAAATAATAACAAAGAACTCTGTGATGTTTGGAACTTGTTTTAAAAAAAGGGTCCCTGCCTATTAGTGTTTGCCGGCGTTTAATAACGCCACTGGCTAGAACCTGAGGCAGATAAATGCCTATATTTTTTTTCTTGAAATAAAGAGCCGATGTCAGGCTAAAGTTTTTGAGTTAGTTTTATTTTCAAAAATCATGAACTTATATACTACCTTAACGGTACCTTAAAAACTACAAAAATTCCTTATTAGCTAACAATAGTTGTTGTCCTAAGCCACAAACATTCCAATTTTAATTCCAAGGAATGTGCAAAGGAATTTGCATTAGGGTGGCACTTAAAACCTAAATAATAATATAATATAAAAATAATATAGAAATAATATAATATAATATAAAAATAATCAAAAATATAATATGTAGAATATATAGTACACTACACCCTACCCCTCAAGAAAAATTTTATAAAAAATTTTTTTTTTTTTTTTTTTTTTTTTTTTTTTTTTTTTATATCTAATTACAATTCATTATTTAATACTTTTTTATATTATTATTATGATATTCTTTTAAGTTATCGAGGACAGTGTTTACTCCTTTCGTTTCAAGTACTCTAAACGGACCACTATATGGAGGTTGGTTTTTCTTTCTATTAAAATTTCGAACAAGAACGAAGTCGCCTTTTTTCAAATTTAGAGGATTATTGTTTGTATCTTTTTCTACTCTTTTCTTTTTAGAGTTTTCCAAGTATTCTTTTGCTTTTGTTAAAGAAAATTTCAAACGTGCTTTTAATTCTTGCGCATAATTATCTGTGTTGTATACTGGTTTTGAATCTACTATACTATCATTTGGCAAATTTGGCAACCTTCCATATATCAGTTCGTATGGTGTATATGTTGTATCTACGTGCGGTGTAGTATTATATGCGAAACAAAAGTATGGGATCCATTGGTCCCATTCATCGTTTTTACAAAAATTCAATAAGAATTCATTAAGTACTCTGTGATTTCTCTCTACAGAGCCGAGTGTTTCGTGGTGATAGGGTGTACTGAAAACCTGCTTAATCTTTAGTAGATTACATATTTCAGACATTAATGTGTTTAAAAACTCAGTACCCCTATCTGATTTTAATATTTTTATGTTTCCATGTATCAAAATTAAATTGTTAACAATAGCCTTTGCGACTGTTTTCGCGTCTTTAGACTCGATGGGGCATGCTATAACATATTTAGTCAGGTCATCCTGTATGGTTAGTATGTACCTGAATTGATTTGAGTACCTAAGAGGACCTACTGTGTCTATCGAAATAGTTTCAAAGCTACTCCCTGGTGTATCTGTAATGGTTAATTTTTCTTTTGTATGTCTTGTTTGTTTGTTTATCTTACATGTGCTGCAATTGGATACATGTGCCTTGACCATTCTACTCATGTTCTTCCATACATATCTCTGTTTCAATTTTAGAGTTGTTTTTCTAATGCCTAAGTGACCGCCTATAGTCGAATCGTGATACTTAGTAATTAAGTCGTTTTGCATATTTTTATCTGTGACACGCGTTGGAGACTTGTATATTAAAATTTTCAAGTTCTCACTTTTTTTTCTCTTAATATTGTTAAAAATGTTTTTAAATTGTTCTATATGCGTTGTTTTGAAAATCATATCATTGGATTCTAAAGCAAGTTTCTGTATATTTCTGGACTGCATACTTGGTAAAAGTTTCTCCAAGGACAACTGTGTGCTCTGTGGATTATCGCCATACCTTATTACTATCTCTAAATCAGAAACTACTATGCGAGGTTTTTTACATTTGTTATCTAACTCAAACCTTAATTTTGTTATATTCTTAACATCTGATGTTGATGTACACTCCCAAATGAAAAGTTCATGACGCTTCTCGTTAGGAATGCAGTTTTCATCATTTTTGTCAATTTGTTGTTCCAATGCCTTCTTCATGTTGCGTGTTATGGCCAATATATTGTGTTGATTGTTTTCTGTATTTTGTGGGATCAGAGTTTTTAATGTATCTGTATCTATGACTATTCTTGACAATGCATCAGCATTTGTATTCATCTTGCCCTTTTTGTACGATATCTCAAAATCATAATCGCTTAAATCAAGTCTTATCCGAGTCATTTTGGACGACGGATTTTTATGTGTAAATAATGACACTAATGGTCTGTGGTCTGTAACCACGTAAAATTTTTTACCGTAAAGATAAGGACGGAAGAAATTTATTGCCCAGTGAATGGCTAACAATTCCTTTTCTATGACGGATTTATTCATGTCGTGCTTTGATAATGTTTTACTTGCGTATGATATTGGCAAGTCCGATCCGATCTCTCCTTGTGAGAGGACTGCACCCAGTGCAAAATTAGATGCATCTGTGGTAACTATAAATGGTTTTTCAAAATCAGGGTATTGTAGAATAGGGGGTTTCAGCAGTTTAGATTTTAGTGTTTCGAATGATTTCTGACAATTCTCATCCCAAACGAATGGTTTGTTCTTTTTTAATAATTGGTTTAAATTTCTTGCTATATCAGCGAAGTCTTTGACAAAGCGCCTATAGTAATTGCAGAATGCGATGAATCTTCTAACGTCATCTGAATTTTTTGGTATAGGATAATTTTCAATTACTCTATTTTTCTTGGGGTCTGTTCGTATACCTTTATTGGTTATTAGGTGACCTAAATAAACTACTTCAGTCTTCAAAAAACAACATTTGCTTGTGTTTAACTTTAGATTGTATTGTTTCAAACGTTCAAAAACTTTTTCCAAATTACTGTGGTGATGGTTTATGCTACATCCAAACACGATTATATCGTCTACATAAAGAAATGCTTCTGCACTTAAGCCGCTCAATGCTATTGTCAGCATACGCTGGAAGCTATTGGAAGATATTTTAAGACCAAATGGTAATCTCGTAAACTGAAAGTGACCATTTCTTGTCGAAAATGAAGTCAAAGGTCTTGAATCTTTGTCTAAACCAATCTGGTGGAATGAACTATTCATATCTAGAGTTGAAAAATATTTTGCTCTACCCAACTTGTCTAACACGTCTTCCAATCTGGTCAACGGGAACTTATCGTTTACTATTTTCTGATTTAACTTTCGGAAATCTACTACTAGCCGCCATTTACGTTTGTCATCTGTGGACTTTTTGGGTACGACTAGCAATGGTGAATTGTAAGGGCTTACTGAGTGTTCAATAATCCCATCCTTCACTAGCTTATCTACCTGTTCATTGATCTCTGCCATCTGCGTCTCAGGCAATCTATATGGCTTAATATATACCGGAGTATTATCCGTTGTTTGTATTTGTTGTGTATAAAAGTTGTTTATTGTGAGTTGCTCACCTTCAATATGAAATATTTCACTGTATTTTGATATAATATCTATCAATGACCGTTTTGCTGCTGGATCTATTGACTCAATATTCAAATTTTTCAAAACTTTTGCGACTCTATTTTCGTCTGTAGTATTATTACCTGTTCCATATACCTCATACTCATCCAAATTTCTTCTTTCTAACTCTATGTTTTTTAACTTAACCTCGTTGTTGGTGGTGTTTAAAACTTTAATGTGTTGTTTACCAACTGCGGGTATGATGCTATTTGCAACAAAAACTCCTGGAGCTATCTCCTTATTAAGCACTATGCTTTCTTTTTCTGTATATACATTAATTGGGACAATTGACTCAGAACGAGCTGGTATGCAAATATCGGTGTTATAAACACATTTTGGTGTTATTGGTAGAATGAATTCTTCATTTTCTATATTGAAAGTTGTTGTATATGTCTCAAAATCTATCTTACATTTATATTTATCTAATAAATCCCTCCCGATGATTCCATCAGTGGGTATTGGGAAATCAGCAGGTACAACGTGAAATTTGTGTGTTATACTATGGTTATCAAAATTTAAAACTAAACTTGTTGTACCAATACTTTCGATTGTATCTGAAGTTATACCACTTACGGCCTATTTCACTATGTCGAAAGAAAATTTCCATATGTTTTCATTCGTATAATTACATTTGAAGCAAAAACAAATTCTAAAATTTTGTTTTTGTATCAAATGTATTTGTACGAATGAAAATAAAATTCAAAATTCTTTCGACATCGTGAAATCGGCAGTTAGTGTCGTAATGGTTGTTGTATCTATATCTTTTATTTCATTGTTTTTACATATTGATATTTCGGCTCCCGTATCTATTAAAAAATTCGCGTTTCCCATTTTACCTTTGCAACTTATTGTAATTGGATTATTACTCTCTGTAAAAAATGTAAAAAATTTTGGCCTTGGACAACACTGTATGTTGTCCTGCCTACTTAGTTTCCCTGTCTGTTGCCACCTGTACTATTTCTATTGATATTATTGCCACTGCTATTTCTTTCATAATTTGTTCTAAAACTGTTGCTATTGCCTCTAGTGTTTCTTTCGAAATTTCTTTGATTACGATGTGGGTTATATTCTCGACTAATATTGCGAACTGTGTTATCATAATGATTGTTGTCTCTGCTAAAAGTACGATTATCATTATTTCTATTATAGTTGTTGGCTTGGCTGTTGTTGAAATTCATATTATTTCTTCGAAAGTTGCCACCATTTCTAACATTTCGATCGTTTCTATTATTATAATTATTTTGATTGAATCTTCTGTCAATCCTGAAAATATTGTTATTACTATTACTTTGTAAATTTCTTTCTAGAGTTACGCATTTTTCTACTGCCTCATTTAATGTTTTAGGGCTACTTGCCAACAGTATGCTTTTATATTCCTCATTGACTCCCTTAGTAAAAACATTGAGAGCCATTGTATCGCTCATTTTGTAGATGGCGTCTTTCGCTTCTTGTGTTGGAGCTTCAGTTGATTTTATATGAAAATCACTAAGTTGCTCTGCGAGTACAGTAATTTTTTCCCTGTACGACGAAATATTCAAACCTCCTTGTCTTGCTGCTCCTAATTCTGTCAATACTTGTTGCAACGTTCTTGGATTAGGGTATGTTTCTATTAAAAGTTTTCTTAAACCCGCAAAAGATGTCGGTCTATTTGCGCGCCCTATCACACTACGAACACTGGCTGTTAGCTTAAAATTGTACACATATTTGACGTATATTTCTCTGTCCTCGTTTCTTATCAAATCATGTAGTAATTCTGCCTGAACTAGAAAGTCCTCTAAGTACTCGTAAGAACCCTTAAATGTTTGTAGGTTTTTACCAACTACTGATATATCAAAGTGTGCCATTTTTGTTATTTTATTATCAGTGACTAAAGTTTTCACTGCTTTAATATTCAAATTTTTTATGGTATTTAATATTTTTGGGTATAAATCGTTAAATTTTATTGCTAAGGATTTGCTTTCTCGATCCTCTAAATTTTCTAAAAGCTCATTAACTTCTTCTTTTATTTCAATCAACCGTGCTAATTTTTCTTCTTTATATTCTTCGGAGTAAACTCTATCCTTACTTTTTTTTATATTTTTATCTAATTTCTCTATTTCAATATAATATCTCTCTATTTTATCCATAAAAATAATTGGATTTAAGATTTTTTTTTTTTCTAACTTGGCAATTTATAATCCTGGCGCTTTATAATTTTGTTTGTATGTGGCAACGCTATCACACATATGTTGCCCTCTAACGATAAAAAATTTTATTTCTTTACTTATGTTTTGTTAACATTTATTTGTGCATATTATGCTTCTTCTTGCTTCCTTTTTTTTTTTTATACTTTGTAATTCTTTTCGTGTTTTAGTGTTTTTCCTTTTTCTTATATAGTGCTATTTTAAATAAAAATAATTGTATAATAAATAAAAATGTGTATATGTATTTATAAATTTTCTTGTGTTTTTTTTTTTTTTTTGTTTATTTTGTGTTGTACATTTTTATTTTCATTCTTTTTTTAAAAATTGGGCTTGTAAGGCCTCTAATGCCGCTACCTGCAGCCACAACTCCGAGGATACCTCCCAGGATGGTGGTGGGTCACTGTTTAATGTGGCCCTTAATGCTGCCAACTTCCTTCTTACGCGCACCTGCGCACCTCCTCTTTTGCGCCTTGGTTTGGCCGTTGGCGGAATATAGGTGAGTTCCTCTTCAGTTCTCCTATTTTGCCTCCGTCTATATTCTTCGATGGACAGTTTTTTGGGGCCTGCTCCTACCGGTGTCGCCTTGTAGTCTGGTGGCTCTTCTCTCGATCCACCGGCCGGAATGTACTCCTCCACTGGTGCAGTATTTTTAGTGTGATTTGGCAGGATCGCCATGTGATGTTTGGAACTTGTTTTAAAAAAAGGGTCCCTGCCTATTAGTGTTTGCCGGCGTTTAATAACGCCACTGGCTAGAACCTGAGGCAGATAAATGCCTATATTTTTTTTCTTGAAATAAAGAGCCGATGTCAGGCTAAAGTTTTTGAGTTAGTTTTATTTTCAAAAATCATGAACTTATATACTACCTTAACGGTACCTTAAAAACAACAAAAATTCCTTATTAGCTAACAATAGTTGTTGTCCTAAGCCACAAACATTCCAATTTTAATTCCAAGGAATGTGCAAAGGAATTTGCATTAGGGTGGCACTTAAAACCTAAATAATAATATAATATAAAAATAATATAGAAATAATATAATATAATATAAAAATAATCAAAAATATAATATGTAGAATATATAGTACACTACAACTCAGAACAAACAATAAAAATAGAGACTTGAAAAAATGAAAATTTAAAAACATCACAAAAAAAAAAAAAATTGAAAAGTAACGAAAAACAAAACTACAATACTACAAAAAACTTTAACAAAGAGACTTAAGAACAAAATATGTATTTATGTATTAACCAGAATTGAAACAAAACTGCACAAGGCTACACTCGACAATTAATTTAATATGAAAAAAAAGTTATTAGTGTTAGACACAACACAAA
Source organism: Lypha dubia (assembly GCA_947311025.1). Lineage (NCBI taxonomy): Eukaryota > Metazoa > Arthropoda > Insecta > Diptera > Tachinidae > Lypha > Lypha dubia. Next base: position 98,566,648 of record OX371260.1, on the reverse strand, counting down.
TTACAAAGAAAACGATCAAAAGAGTATGAGCCAAAATGTGAAAAAAATTCAACAAATATAATCAACAACAACAACAACCAAAACAAAAATAGCCACACACAACAACAACAAGAAAATTATAAACACAAGAAGACGAAATTCAACGACAATCAAGTAAGCAGCAAACAAAAACAACCAACTATGTACATACATACATACATATTCGAATTCAACAAAGAAACCAAAAAGAGAAGACAACGACAGCAAAAGTACATCACAGTAACAACAGAAAAACAGCAAGAGAGATGACAACAAGTGGCTTAATCAACAACGAAAAAACGGGTATTATATACATATGTACATACATATATATATAAAAAAAAACCCAATATATTTATACATATACATATGTATTTATTTTTATTATATTTTATATACATACTTACACTTATACAAATATACAAACACCATCCAACGCAATCAAATACATACATAGTCAAACACAAAACACAAAAATATACACACATAACCAACACAAAGAAAATTTCTATATAAAAAAGTAAAGTAAAACCCTAAAATTTTATTTATTTACTATATGTATTTACTACTACATATATAAGTGAATAAATAAATAAATAAAAAAAAAAATTTTTTTTTAAATGAAAAAAAACTTTTGCATTGTTTTATGTTGGAAACTGTGTATACGTATACAAATTAGATGTACACAAGTGTGTGCTGTGGAAAATAACAAGCAAAATTTAAGGGTTGTTTTTACCAAAAAATTAAACATAGTACATAAATATGTATAAAATAAACAAAAACATTACAATAAAAACATACATACAATCAAATAAACTACATATGCGTGTACATATGAAGATAAATATGTTTATACAAATATACATAAACAAAAATATATACATACATATGTGAACATTATTGCACATATACATATATGGATATATGTATGTACATAAACAAAGCTAAATGTAAATAAACATACATATGTACATGTATGTCAGTTCATTCAAATTGTTTTTTTTTTACAATTTTATTATTGCAAGAATATTCGGTTTTGACTATGAAAAGGAAAAAGTTAGTAAGTGAGACATCCCAGCGAACATAATAACATCTAAAGATGTCCAAGTTGCATAATATGACAAATACGACAGTTCTTGCAGTAACGACTCGCGCAATGGCTAGATGACAATGTGACAACAATAATAGCACTGAAAATTCTTTAAACGTTAATAAAAATTTAAATTTGAAAATTTATGATAAATTTTCGCATGATTTCAGTAAGAAAATAGCAAAATTTAAGACAGTATTCCATAGATATGATGACAATATTATAAAATTTAGCATATATGCATATAAAAGATTTAAAAAAAAACTGCTGTGTGTGGACTTCGAATTTGTTAACGAAACACCAAGCTTAGGCTTCCTGCTTTCGAGGTTAGAAAACGAAACCAACAAACTTGGAATTTACTATGCAGAGTTACAAAAAACGATTTATTTTTCAAAATTTTTACCATACAGGATCTAAAGGATCAGGGTAATAAAACATTAAAAATCTTAGAGATATTTCTTACTGAACCCATAGACGTAATAACTGACGAGAAAGAGAAAATTAATCTTATGGAAATCTATCATAAAGATCCCATTTTAGGAGGACACTGTGGACAAAAGAAACTGTATGCCAAGCTAAGAACAAAACAGCTGATTGATAAACATAAAGAGAGAAGTAAAGTGTACTTTGATAAATTTTCAAAACCTATATTGTTGGAATTAAATGATGTTGTATATTTGCAAGAAGAACCTTATGATAAACACAATACCATATATGACGGGCCTTATACTGTAAAAGAAATCGAAGGCACTAATGTTAAAATTCAAAATAATGTAACAAAAAAAAATATAAATAAAAACCGTCCATAAAAATCGTATAAGAAAATAAAATATGAAAAATTAGTAACAAACAAAAATTAATTGAATTGCATAAAATTAAAACCTTCATTAGACCTTTAAGAATAAAAACAAAATAAAATACAAGTTTAAAAAAAAAAAAACAATAATAAAACAAAATTTGTATGAATTTACAAAATTTTTTTATTTTTTCATTGAAGATAAAAGTTATGAAATTAAGAAAAATACTGAAAATTATAAACAAATAATATGAAATTTACAAATTTTTTTTATTATAATAAATTTATTATAATTACTTACAACAATATGATACAAAAAAAAAAAAAAAATTTAAAGTAAATTCAGAAATCTGTTTACTTCAACAAAATTTAAGAAGGAATCCTAATTGGATATACAATTAAAAACAAAACAAAAATTTCTCTACATACAAAAAAGTAATTTTCAATTGTATAGAAAATTATTTTTTTTTTGCAATTACTTAAATTACTTAAAAAAAAAAAACCTTTATACAAAATCTTTAAATTTGCTTATTTAAAATAAAACTTGATAAATATATATAGATACTTACTTTTAATCAAATTAATTTAATCAAATCTAATTACTTTTAATTACATTACTTTCAATCAAATTACTCTAAGCATATTACTCTTAACCAAATTAATTTAACCAAATAACCTTAAATCAAATTGCTTTAAAATTTTTCTACTTCTAAAATATAAAAAAAAAATATATATATATAAATTTTGTTTACATATTTTTGAAAAATGTAATATTCTGTAATCTATAAAAACATATTATAGAAAATATTGAAGCAAGCAAGATTGATCACCTTGTTTGTTTCAACATTTTTTTATAAAAAGGGAGGTGCATAGGTAGGTGGACAATGCCTTTGTCTCCAAACTTTAAAACTAGTTAAATAAGATAATAACTCCTATACAATTATGATAATTTCTAAATAATTATAATATCCATATAATAACATAATTGTAAAACTTTTTAAATAATATTTAATAATTAAGCTATAAAATAAAATTATATTAAAAACATTTTTTTATAAAAAGGGAGGTGTAGTGCCATTACTGGCATTTCCATCCCTGCATATCGAGACTCGATATGCATATCGTTATACAAAGGTATGTATCGACTCTCGATACATTTTCTGTATGTATGCTTAAGAATACATAAATAAGATGTTGAGGGGACAGTCTAGAATGAATAACCAAAGGATCCACATAGTATTTATAAATAAAGAAATGTAAGTACAACACCCCTCTGAATTTCTTAGTTTGCAATCGAAAGTATTTATTTCAATTAAAGATTCAATTTTCCCCTTCGAATTTTCTTCGGATTTACTTCTTTTAAGTGGCGGAATTAAGTCCCTGTCGTACACATCAGTATTTGTTCCTTCTGGGATGCTGCCTTCGAATATCTAGTCGATTCCACTAGGTGAAAACTCATAAGATGAGGACTTGTTTACATTCATCGGTGTAGAAAAGCCTTCAACACGAACTGAATTTGTGTTTTCAAACCAGTTAAAAAAATTATCAACAGATGTATTATTTGCAATATTGGCTTGTTTGATTGATATAGCTTTATTAATTTTATTTTTATCCAATTTGAATCCAAAAATTGTTTTTGGGTCATCTTTAAAGTGCCAATTTCGAAGAGCCAAATCAAGGACGATTCCGGCCTGCTCTAAAAAATCGATTCCAAGAAGCTTTTGGTAAACACATTAAACGGATATTTCTAAAACGTTCGCCAATTATAATTTTAGCAATGGCTGAATAAACAGCCTTTTCTTTAGGAATAAAATCAGCTAGAATGATTATGGCAGAAACCTTTGGAAATTCAATATCCTTCTCTTTCAGTTTCTGAAAAAGTGTATATCCTGCAACAATTGCTCGGGCAGCCGTATCAAAATAATCCTCTCCGTTTAAACCATTTATAATGATTTCCACTGTTGGTACATTTCGACCTACTATTATTGCGTGAACCGCATTTAAATCTAGTTTTTCAGGGCCATTAATTACGTTTTTATTATTATAATTAGGACATTTTGACGCATAATAACTAGCTAATCCGCAACCATAACAATTCAAAATGTTTTCCTGAATTTTTGGTTTGCGGTATCTCTCAGCTTCTATTTTTTTAAAACATATTTCTGCACTATGGATTTTCTTCCTGCAAAACGAACAATAAACTGATAATTTTTCTGTTTTAAGAATGGATTTACCAGCTATTTCTTCAGTTTCTTTCATTAAAATTTCAATTTGTCTTACTTTCTTTAAAAGATCTTGAAAGTTTTCTACAGATTCTCTTGGGATTTTATCCCTTATTGTTATAAGCAGCTGTGAAAAAATCATATTCAACATTGTTTTTTCGGGCATATTTTCTGACAATTGGGCAAATAATCGACGTTTCCTGCATACAAAATTGTCAATTGACTCAAACATGTAATTCACAAAAATATATTTGTGAGTTTTTGTATAAATAGATGAGCTTCAAAATTTTTTAAACATAAAGGGTAAAACATCTACTGATGAATTGGTATGGCGACCAGCGAAATATATATTTAGATATTGCTAACCCGCAACAAATAAATAAAATTTAAAACATAAATACTTGAGTACATGCTCAAATAAATGTAAAATTTTGTAAAGGAGAGATTTACTTTTAATTTTTTGCCTTATAAATTCTTTTAATGGCAACCAGCGGTTGTCTAATTGTATAGGTGAAGAAAAGTAAACACATTCAAAATGTAAAATTATTTGTTGTATGTATGTGCTTTGAAAATTTTGAAAGCTGTTTTTATGATTTGTAATTCACAAAAATATATTTGTGAGTCTTTGTATAAATAGATGAGCTTAAAATTTTTTAAACATAAAGGGTAAAACATCTACTGATGAATTGGTATGGCTACCAACGAAATATATATTTAGATATTGCTAACCCGCAACAAATAAATAAATTTTTTTGTTATTTTCAATTGATAATTCCGGAAAAATATAAATTATAATAATAACATTAAAAACATTTTTTTAGCCTTTTATACAATTTTCAATTCAAAACAATAAACCAAAACTATCTAGACCAAATTAATTTAAAAAGCTCTATTATTAATATTTTGAACAAATTAAACTCAATTCAAAATTATAATGAGATCACTCATAAAAGATTAAAATTAAGACATGTATTAAAGTTAAAATAACATTATATAATAAATGACTTCTGTTTCAAGATTACTTAAAATAAAGAGTACCTAAAGTAAAGGTTATTTAAAGTAAATTAACGATTACTTAAAATAAAAATTACTTAAAGTAAAGGTTTGTTAAAGTAAAACAAAAATTACTTAAAATAAAGATTACTTAAAATAAAGGTTATTTAAAGTACAATAAAGATTACTTAAAATGCAGATTACTTAAAGTTAGGGTTATTTAAAATAAAAAAAAATTACTTTAAATAGGTTACTGAAAATAATATAAATTTCACTTAAAAAAAGATAATATAGATTTACTTGAAGAAATCCCAAATAATAATTAATTAAAGTAAAACATACCTAAGAAAAGCAATTGAAGAAAAACATAACCAAAAAAAAAAAAAAAAAAAAAAACAAAATGCATTTTAGTTAAAGTAAGATAAAAAGACAAACAAACCATCAGTACATTGAACTAGATACTGAACCACAGTAAAATACAGCAAATAACTGTAGTATAGTATACATGTCTTATTATCGTAGTTTGATTACTAAACGAATCCTAATTATATATTCCTTTTGAATTAAAATAAAAAAAAGAAATAAAACAACGAATTCCTCTAATGTTTATAGCAATATAAAAGCAAAATAAATAGAAACGTACGTTTCTTCATTAAAACCTCTTTAGCTAAAAAAACTTGAACCAATGTTGGTATTTTTTCCACCATATAAACTAATTTTTAACTCAAACTGTTTAAAAAACAAAGTTTGGCCCTTCGTACTAAAAATTTCTCGGGGGCCAACGTTTGGCACTTTCTGCCAAAATTTAAGTCCTTAATAAGTTTAAGCTGTAAACGAGACTCAAAATACAATAATTTGTGTAAAATAAATTTTTTTTAAAAAGTTTTAATACTTCACTTTTTAACCAAAAATCAGCTTAAACTTAAAATTCATTTTAAACCCATCATAACTAGTTTTCTAACTGGTCGATTTTACACATAAACCCTATAGTTGTACCTAGTGAACAAAAATACCGCGTATCAAAAATCCAATCCAGTCAAAAGTTATAGATTTTTGAAAGCCTTATCGCCGCTACTGTGCGGCAGTTTGTATCAGCTCGACTAAAGAGTTTCAGCCGTTCCACGAAGATTTCTACTGTTCTATACGCATAGTTTAAAAAGTCTTATTAGCGGTATTCACACCGAACTTGTTAATTTTTTACTCGGTAGTTTGTTAATTTGTTAAAATTACCAACTGTGAACGACCCCCTTTTTAAAACTTTGTTAGTCTGGTTACTTTCGTAGTAAAACAGCTGATTTATTGTTCTGACACAATTTATTATTCTGATAAAAATAAAACATGCCACGAGAAAGTGTAAAAAAAACAATTGTAAGCCATTTAATTACTCATGCTTTGACACAAATAACGTTTGCTGACGGTAAGTAGACAAGATTTATCGAAGTTTAATAGTTTAATTAAAAATAATTTATTAGTGCAGAAATTTTCCAAGATGATGAAGATGAAATCGAAAATGTACTGGATGAGCTGTATGAAGATTTACATGCTGTCAAGAAGTGTCGCAAAGGAGTTGTTTATGAAGTTCCAAAATCTATTAATTGGCGCGAAGATGTTTTGTCTTCAATGGATGAAAATCGTTTCTGCCAGATGTTACGCGTGAATCGCGAGCAATTTGCTCATCTACTATCACTCATATGTAGCGACAAAGTTTTTACCAAATGTACCGGCAAGCAGTTTCCAATAGACTTACGCTATAGTTTTGTTTAGATTGGGATCCTCTGGAGAAAGCGCATCAATCGTTAAAATTGCCACATTTTTTGGAATCGGTGACGGCGGCACACTTTTTAAAATTACAAAAAGAATTTTTAGCGCTTTTTTGAAATTAATACAGCAATATATATTTTGGCCAGATTCTACAGAACGTTCGGAAATAGTTCGCGAAACATTCAGTGAACTACCGTTTTGTATTGGTTATGTGGACGGAACTGAAATCAAACTTGCAGAAGCTCCAGTATAAAACCACGTTGACTATTTTTCCAGGTGCCATATATATGCACTTAAAGCACAAATTGTTTGTGATTACAAACTTAAGATTCGCCATGTAGTTACAGGATATAGTGGTTCAACCCACGATTCAAAAATGTTAAAGAATTGTTCACTTTATAAGGAGCCAAGCCAATTTTTTCTTATTCTATTTTTTGTTGAACCGTCTTTCTTTTCTTTGTTAGTTTATGCATAATTGTTACATTTGCACCATCCACATTCGTTACCAAATAAGGACCATCGTATATGCTCTTGTGCTTTTCGTATGGTTCTTTTTGTAATAGAACTGTATCATTTGCTTTTATGTCTAATGGTTTGGCAAATTGGTCATAATAATTCTTATTTCTTTGCTTGTGTTTATTGATCAATTGCTGTGCTAACTCATTCGATTTCCTTAATTTATATTTAACCTCTCTACTGTAGTTTTCAATGTTATAAATTGGCTCTACCTCAGTGCTTTTTTCATTTGGTATTGTTGAACTTTTACCGAATACCAATTCGTAGGGAGTAAATTTGTTGTCAAAAACTGTATTGGGTGACGTGTTGTGAAAAAAGGTAAAATATTTGAGATAAGTATCCCAATCAGACAAGTTTTCGTTCAAATATGCTCTGACATACTCATTGAACACACGATGGTTCCGCTCTACGGTTCCTACGGTTTGGTGGTGATACCCTGTTGAAAGTTTTATGTCAATATTAAAAATTTTACAAAGTTCTGTGAATATGTCGTTTTTGAATTCAGTTCCTAAATCTGTTTTTATGGAGTTCATTTTACCATAAACCAATATAAAGTTTTCAAATATTGCACGCGCAACTGTCCGTGCAGACTTATCAGGAATTGATATTGTAACCAAATATTAAAGTAAAGATTAAAGTAAGTGCATACTTGTTTCCGTATGCGGATTGTGGCAATGGTCCGATTGTGTATAAAACAACTAAATGAAAAGCCTTGAGTGGAGTTGGTGTAAAAATTAGTTTTTCTATGTTTTTGTTCTTAACTTTATTTACAATACATTTAGGACAACTCCTAACAAATTTTGCTACGTCTCTCGTCATGATTTTCCAGTAGTATTTTGTTTTGATTTTGGCATACAATTTCTTTTGTCCGCAGTGACCACCTATAATAGGATCGTTGTGGTATATTTGCATGAGTTTCAGTTTTTTGTCGTTGTCTAGTATTACTTCGATTGGGTCCGTTAAGGCTATTTCCAAATTCTTAAGAAACTTATTACCATAATTTTTAAAATCTTCAGTTGAGCAAATTGTAAAAACTATGTCGTTTTTCGGTAGTTCTGCAGTATGAATGTTGTGGTTATCGGCTTCCAGCTGTAGCCTCGAAAACATATAGTCTAACCTAATTGTTTCGTTTATAATCTCGAAATCCATATTAAACAGTTTTTTAAAGTTTTTATATAAATTGATGCGCAATATTTTAATTTTCTCTTCACTAGTGATTATTTCTGTTCTTATTTTTGAACTAGTCTTGTTAAAGTTATAAGAAAATTTGTCGAAGACTTTTAATTTGGGAATGTTTTGTTTTTCTATTTCGTGTTGTATGGTATTTTTCTTGTTATCTGTGATTTTAGCCGTCGAACGTGTTGTCATAGCAAGTACTTGGTTATCTGAGTTTTTTAGGTCATTAATTCCGACTCTCGAGAGAGCGTCCGCTCCTACATTATCTTTTCCTTTAATATATTCTACCACAAAGTTATATTCCGAGAGTTCCAACCGTATACGGGTTAATTTTGATGATGGGTCTTTAAAATTGAAAAGGTATACTAGAGGTTTGTGATCCGATCTTACCGTAAAGAAAGTTCCGTAGACATACGGACGAAATTGTTTAATTGCAAAATGAATTGCGAGCAGTTCTAATTCAATTATCGGTTTTTTTTTGTTCAGATTGTGTAAATGTTTTTGAAGCGAAAGATATTGGTAAATCGTTACCATGGAAGTTTTGGCTGAGTATAGCTCCACAGCCTGATTTAGATGCATCTACTGTAATTAAAAATGGTTCTGAGAAATTTGGGTATTGCAATATGTTAGGTTTCATTAAAGCTGATTTTAAATCTTCGAATGCGTTTTTACATTCTGTGGTCCAATTAAATTGGATGTTTTTCCGCGTCATTCTATTTAGTGGTGCTGCTATAATTACAAAATTTGGAATGAATTTACGAATGCCACAAACCTTCTTGTAGAATCTTTATCAAATGGAATCGGGTAGTTTTTTATCGCCGCTATTTTTGAATCATCCGGTAAAAGACCATTGGCAGTGCATTCGTGCCCGAGAAATGTGACCTCTGGCCTAAAAAAAATTGCACTTATAAGGGTTTATTCTCAAATTGTACCGCCTTAATGTTTTAAAAACTTCCTGTATGTTCTTTATATGATGCTGTTTGCTGCAACCGATAATTATAATATCGTCAATATATAAAAAAGCTTTATTTGAATTGATACCCGAAAATGCAATTGACATCATTCTAGAAAAGGAGTTAGGGGCCACATTCAGCCCGAAAGGTAACACTTTCCAGCGAAAGGATCCTTTGTCGGTGCTAAACGCTGTGATATTACGTGATTCTGACTGTAAAGGGATTTGGTGGAATCCTGAAAACAAATCAAGTATTGAGAAGTATTGCGCTCGACCTAACTTATCTAAGATGCTATCTATGCGTGGTAGTGGAAATTTGTCTGCAAGAAGTTTTCTGTTCACTGCGCGATCATCTACGCACATTCGATATGCTTTTTGATTATCAGCACTCTTTTTCGGAACTAAAATAAGAGGGCTATTGTAATTCGATATAATAGGTTCAATCAGATAATGTTTTAATAAATTTTCAACTTTTATCTATTAATTGAAGCTCCTGCTCATAAAAATTGTTTATGGTCATTTTATCGTTCTTTAGACAGAAAATATCAGCATATTGTTAGCAAATAGGTAACAAGCTATCTTTAACTTCAGCTGGCATTTGATTTTGTAAAATTTCCTTTAATTCAGCTATACGCTCAGTATCAATATTATTTTCATTAATTGAATATACATAAGTATATAAAAGCTACTCAGTTTTTCCAGTTTGATTTTGTCATTTCTTATGCATTTGAGTTCATCAGTAGTATTAATAAGTTTTACAATAGGGTTGTTTGAATCAATTATCCCTTTACCTACAAATACACCTTCGCAAATTTTTTGAGAATCGATAAACATGGGTTCTGTTATATTTCTTAAGTTGAACATTTTGAACACTTCACACCTTGGTGGAATTATAAAAGAAGAGTTTGTTGTCCCTTGTTGTATTGGGATATTTGTTCTTGTGTTTCTGATAGTAACAGAGATGGCCATGTTTTCGTAGTTAATTTTACATTTATTGTCTTTTAGAAAGTCTTTTCCCAATATGCCGTTAGCAGGAATATTAAAGTCATCACTGACTATATGAAGCACTTGAGATATTAGTTGGTTTGAAATAATTAAATTTGTACATATTGTACCTAACGTTAAAATTGGATTATCTGTTATTCCAGTGATGCTTATTACTTGGTTTTTATTTAAAATGGTATCGTGATTAAGACAAGAAATTTTGATAAGGGAAATGTCTGCTTGTGTGTCTACGAGAAAGGTGCAAGTTTGGTTTGTATCAGTACAATTGAGTTTTATAAAGTCAGAATATGTAAGATTTACTGCCTGGCTCACGATGTCGAACGCAAACGAACACGAAAGAAAACAAGTCACTCACTTTTACTCGATTTTGAGACTCAATAATATATTCGTTGTCGTTCGCATGGTGTTTACGTTATTCACGTAACAATTTTAGCAATTATTAAATTTGTATATTGCCACATCTACTAAATTGAATATTAATCCCTAACTCAAAATATAAATCGGCTAAATGCTCAAAATTGTTCAATAAAAATGCGACCCTGTTCTTTATTAAAAAGAAAGAAATGACAGAAAAAATATACATATATAAACAAATATTTTTGTAAGGCGAATTTTTTGATTATTTGTAGAATATAAAAAAAAAGTTGATATTTAAAGTGCACAAAGGGTAAGCAAAGCAGTGAATTGTTTTTAAAGTTCTATGTGATATTCAAACGTTTAAAAATATATAAGTATATTATACATTATAGTTGTTGAATATGCTTGGAATATCCATGGCTGTACATTTTATGGAGGAGAATGAGGAATACATACCTCTTAGGCAATTGAGGGACAATAGTAATGTTCTCCATATGCCAACAAACCTGTAAGTAAGACACGCAGTGAAAATAACGAATACATACATTCATATTAATAAACATGCGTTAATAAAATGTTCTTTTTAGGTTTTTGGCAAACTTTCGCTATCCAAGGATTTATTTGTAATGCTGTTGGAAACGCTGGAGCCGCAGTTGAAGTCTGGCTTCCGAAGCACACAAATCAGGCCAGATATCAAACTGGCAACGTTTTTTTGGTTTTTGGCTACTGGTAGTTACCAACGAACGTTGGGAAACGAATTTGTTTCGTCAACAGCAAGAGCGTCCGTCGGCCGGATCATTGCTGAGTATTTGCCATTATTTGAGAAATGCATTTGTCCCAAATGGATAGCAATGCCTACTGCAGAGGAAGAGCGGGAAATAATGGCAAGTTTTTTTGACCGAACTGGTTTTCCGGGTATAATTGGCTGTGTGGACGGGACACACATACGGATTAAGTCCCCTGGCGCCGAACTAAGTCCTCTATACTTTAACAGGAAAGCATACCACAGTTTAAATGCAATGGTGGTAAATAAAATTCTACACTCATACTTTATTTGTTTTAAATATTTTCATATGTATGTATAACTATCCCTACATTTTACTTTAAGAAACAATTCTCTAGCTCTTCTAGTGTCTTCAGAAAATGGATTTCACGTACAGACAGACGGATAGACGGACAGACGGATAGGGCTCAGTTAACTTTTTTATCTATAAGGATCCGGAATATATATACTATATGGACCTCATATAAATATTGTGGAAATTACACACGTAATGACAAACCTATAAATACCCTTACCATTTTTGGTGAAGGGTATAAAAATATGTTATTCATTTGATGATTCAGTCTAGACTGTTTTTTCAACATCTTCTTTATTTATTCTTAAGCTATGTACACATAGCTGCCAGATTTTTTTTGGTAATATCGTCATATTTTTAGGCAAAAATCGTCATTATCGTCAATATAGCTTATTGAAATCGTCATTAAAACGTCAAATGAAAAAATCGCTTTTTTACCAACAAAACCTATTTTTATTAGAGGCAAAACATAACAAAACTCTTGATTCAGCGAATCTTATTAAAAAACAGCATTATTTACAATACAGAGATCAAATACTTCACTTAGAATTCACAATAAAATCACATGTAAATAGATTGCATATTTTTCAATACCTTGAAATATATTTATACATTGTATGAAAAAAAAAAAACAAATCCTTTAGTTATTTTTTTCAATTTAGTATAATATGCATTTTAAATTTCATTTTTGGAAACACTTTTTCTAAAAATGCATCAAAACTACAATAAAATATATTTTTTTAAGAAAATAGACATATACATATGTATATATATTTTACAAATATATATTGCAATTAAACATATCGATTAATTCAGATTATAGCAGGTACATTTGTTTAGCTTTAAATAAACTTTTGAATATAATATTGCCTCCAAAGACGACTTTTTCAATTTCTTATTTTAGTCTTATTTACGTTTATCTGACTAAATATTCTTTCCATATTTGCTTAATAATGTGGTAAAACTAGGATTTTTGTAATAAATCGGAAACAAAAGACTAGAATCCCTCGTTTGCATCTGTGATAGTTTTTTCGAAAAATCCAATAGTTATATCTTTTTATTAGGACAATAATTTCAATTGTCTGAACTCTGTTTCTAGCTCTTGGTTTTCAGTTTCTTCAACAAAATAAGTCAATTATTTTATAATTTTAGAGAACCAACTTTTTTTTCTTCATTAATAATATTAAATGGCTTAATTTGGCCAAGAGCTTTATATTTTTTTTCAAAATCAAATCATGATAATATCTGATTACAAAGCTCTATATAAAAATTAACACAATTATTACTGATATCATATTTTGCTTTTGCATTTATTTGTGATTCTTCCAATACGTCTCTGGCAAATATTCCTAAATAAATGTCTTCAAAATTTAAAAAATTGTTTTTGTTTTTATAATCAGTTAAATAAAAGTTTTCAGTTTTACGCAAACTAGTTTTTAAAAAGTTTCTCATTACAATTTTCAGCAGTTCAAGGTTGCTCTAATAGTACAAATATATGTTGCAAACTTGGATTATTTAAAATCGTCAAAATGAGGGCATAAATCGTCCCATCGTCACTATGTCATTTTTAGGACCCAAAATCGTCAAAATGACGATAAATCGTCAAATCTGGCAGCTATGTATGTACATACAGAAAATGTATCGAGAGTCAATACATACCTTTGTATAACGATATGCATATCGAGTCTCGATATGCAGGGATGGAAATGCCAGTAATGGCACTACACTATAATTACTCCATATAGAAGCAATGCTCAACACCTTGATGCAATAAAGAGGAAGCAATTTAACCTGCAGCATAGTAAATTCCGAGTAAGAGTTGAACATTGTTTTGGTATATTAAAAGGCAGGTTTAATAGTCTTAAAGAATTACGAATGCGAATTCATAACGAAGAAAGCCATACATTTTGCAACGATTGGGTTTTAGTGTGCTGCATCCTCCACAATATTGTCGTTGATAGTACTGACATAGAGCAATTTGAAGAGGTGTTACAGAACCAAAGTGCAGTTGAAGAGCAATTGGAAGAGTCAAGTAGAACTAGCTTTGAAATAAAAAGGCAAATGTTATACCATCTTATGTTTTCAGACACAGTTTGAAAATAAAACTAAATCATTTATTCATAAAATAAAGTAATAATTTCATCACAAATACGCTGCGTACTTATTTTAAGAGATCAGGTAAACATTTTAGTTTCATTTTATAAAAAAAAATTAATAAATTCATCACAAATACGTTGCTTACTTATTTTTTTTTTTTTTTTTTTTTTTTTATTTTTTTAATTAGGACCAGCACTCAGGGGTGACCCCTACGTATGCAGTGCACTGTGCCGGAACTCAGAATGAGGGATAGAGAAGAGAAGATAGATGTTGAAAATGTAGAAGGCTTAACTGTTTTACAACTCTGCTTTGCGCGTTATGTTAATTTTTATAGCGTGTTGAGGCGCCTCCGGTGTTAGGTAGACGCATTAACTTTGTTAAGCTGTATTGGCAGGCATTTTATTAATTGTTTTACTTCGCCGATGTTTCTGCTAACCGACGAAGGAGGGCGATGTTGTGTACATTAGCTAGGACCGGCATCAATCGCTATCGGAACATTTTTTTAGTGACCAGTGCTATGCCTTCATCACTTAAATATTCCGACAACAATTAATACAATGTCTCACTAATGTACATTACAGAACATAATGATGTTGATCGACTTGCACTGGTGAGGGTTTGAACCCAGGCCCCACGTCATTGTTTGCTTAGTAGTCAACGCGCTAACCACTTCAGCCAACACCACCCTTTAAATAATTAAGGTAATAATTTTGGTTTGTCATTCTTTGTTGTATTTTAATTTCAGTTCCATTATTGCAAGTCTCTCGTTTTGCTCCAGTTCCAATTTTCTAATTTCAAACTCTTGTTCCATTCTACTTTTTTCCAAATCAACTTTTTGTTGCTCAATGGAAAGCCGTTTTTCATAAAATACATCTCTTTTTTTTTGTATTTCCGCCAGTTGTCTTAAGCTGCTTTTCGGCATATGTGTTTTAAATTTTTGGCCTAGTGACCGATAAATAATTGGAGTTGATGTAGATGCTGGTGTCTGGGGCATGGGTTCAAATGACACCGATTCAGCCTGTTCCTCTGAAGGGGAAAATATGTCTGTAAATGAGGAATCTTGAAGTATCACATCTCCATCTTCCCCTATTATGTATATCTGGCACATTGATATCTATATGGAATGTTGAAGATTCCGTGACTACATTTGAGTTAGTTTTATTGTGAAAAAGTTCCGCCAGGCGATCATAATACGGGCACATTTTTCGTAGTTTGTCTGCAAATCGTTAAAAAAAAATGGTGAGAAAAGCAAAAATATTATAATCGAACGAATTACCCTTTATAGTGCTACAGTCATCATTTACATCAATTCCAGCACCAGTTGACTTTCGCCACTCTTCAGCTTTATTAAATGTAGCTTTCCAGTATCGAAATTTGCATCGCAGCATTTCGCATGTTGCGTCAATTTTGGTCTGGTCCAAACATTTTTGATAGTAGATTGTACTATTTGCTTTCTGAAAATACATATATGTCATTGGCATATTCTTATAAACATATGTATACAAAATAGTGCTACATTACTTCAATGTCCACATTTTTCAACACAAAATCCAACAGCAATTTATGCTCCACTTCACTCCACTTTTTTTGCATTTTTGTTCGAATGCGCTTTTTCTTTTGGTTATCCACTATAAGAACAGTTTATGATATATTAAAATAAAATAAAAAATCATTTAATTAACATACTTACTCTCAATGTACACGAAAATTTCCAAAACACAAATACATTTTTAGAAATGTATCTCAAATGACTTTTTTATTATATTTATTTAAAAACTGCAACAGCTGATTGTGAGTTACCAACTAACAACTATTTTATCAGGGGTGCCGTGTCGTTAATTTGTTAAATGTTAATCCGGTAGCGCGTTAAATATACAAAAACAAAATGCGTGTAAAAAAGTAACGATTTACGACTAACAAACTAACAAGTTCGGTGTGAATACCGCTATTATTATGTTTTTGAAGCACAACAAGAAATATTTTAAGCTATAGCTATAAACACATAGACCAAAGCAGACTTGACAACAGCAGAATTCAAATGCAGTTGGCTTCAATTGCTGCCATGTATGTAGTTGGCTACTGAATTATTTTGAGAACGACAGCAGCTGACAAATAAATTTGAAGTTTCGATATTATTTTTTAATATTTGTTTTACTACATATTTCAGAACTACCACATACATATTTCACAAGTAAAAATGTAAAAGCACATCAATTTATTTATTTATTTTTATTTTGTTACGTTATTTTCATTTAAATAACAAAATATTTTAAGTTCTCATTGCCGTAACATTTATATTATATTGGCAGTTTTGTATCACTTATTGCTGCTTATGAAAATAGAAATTATAGGTCGGTTATGGATGGCAACCGAACACCAGTTGAGTTTCCAGTTGCTGAAATTTGTACTATGGATAGCAACTGGCAACTGAGAACTGCCAGTTTCAGTTTCTATTTAGTGCATTTCTGGCAACCACAAATTTTCAGTTGCCGGCTGGCAACGCAACTGAATTTCGGTTGCAATCTACATATAATCGAGCCATTAGTCTTACTTGGCAGGAAAAGCAAATGTAGCATAGACAACAACCTGTCTTGCTGCCGTCAAAATAATAAACTTCATATAAGGTCGTGTATTTTATTTTTGACACATTGCTGCCTGCTGCTCGCTGTGGTCTATGTGTTTATAGCTTATTATAAAATAATCAGACTTTATGATAATATGTCTTAATAGGACCTGTTTGAATACCCTACATGTATTACATGTTAATTGTGAACTATTTTGCTTCTATTATTATGAGCAAAAGTACATTTTGACTTCGGCAACACTGAAAGTTGAGCATGGGATTCTTGATAACAAAAAGATAACGCATATTTCGAGCAAAAATTTTATTTGTTATTGTTTTTGTATAGATATTAATTTATTGTACTTGATGATATGAATATCACATCGATTCAATGTTATCTACAAAAATATTTTTGTTTTTGACCAACACGCAAATATAAAACACGTATTCGCGTAAAATATTATTATGTATGTATATGTACTACATTGAAAATATCAGATTTGGTGAAAACAATACAAAAAATATTTTTTAATTACAAAGTAAAACTATTAAAAATAATATTTTTGGTTTATTAAGCACTTATACAAAAAATTTTCGTTAAAAATTTGTTTTCATAAAAATTTTATATGTACCAAATTAACATATGGAAAGTAATATTATCAGGCTCAAGTTCAGTTTTATTGAATTAATGAAAATTCAAAATTACTAAGAGTTTTTTTGTGTTGGAAAATATTATTATTTATATCCAATCAGTTTTTAGCAGAACGTATCAGTACTGATTTCAAGGCCGCTACACCTCTCATCAGCGTTCAATTGTCCATCTTTACAAATTTCGTAAAGTGGATACTAATTGAGAAGAATATCAACTATTTAACCAGTTTTCAACAGAAATAGAATATGAGAATTAATTTTTAATTCAATTTTTATTCTACAATGAAACAGTGCTGGTTAGTACGAAATTCCCTCATTACTGTTTGGAACTAATAATCAACACAAACTCATAGTCCGTTATCATCAAAGTATTCTACTTTGTATTTTAATAATAATATTTTCCAACACAAAAAAACTCTTAGTAATTTTGAATTTTCATTAATTCAATAAAACTGAACTTGAGCCTGATAATATTACTTTCCATATGTAAATCAATATAAGTTCAAATAATAATTACGTTTATTCGTAATAATAATAATATAAAAAGTACCAAATTAATCTATTTGCAAATTAATATTTTATTCATGTAAGTACTCACGAATGTACATAGAACATACATATATATGAATGTTTTCTAAAGTTAATTTATTTTTTATACATATGTTAGCTAATTGTATATGCTGCATTTTAATGGTTGAGTTGGAACTTAGCAATCCGTGAAATGACCATATAAATAATTAGCTAAACCATAACAAATAAATTGATGGTACTAATTTAGTTGAGATATTTGAACAATTTTCAAACTCGTATCCCTAATCAAAAAACGTAGTGCAATCACCATAGTTGGCTACACGAACAGACGACTTAATAATCCGCTTGCAGCCTTGTAGACAGCTATTTAAATATTTTGAACGCGGCTGTGACATAATAGGTCCGTTTGCTTACTTTTTCAGTAAAATCCAGTAGTTGAGTAAATTTTGGCCAACTTGAAAGTTTTACTCTCAATAATAGCTCTTGCACAAAAAAGTACGCAAACGGAAAAATTACAAAAGCTTGCAGTTCACAGCTGACCACTAAATATCTTTGTGTTATGAAATATGTCTTGTTTTGATTTTGACTAAATGCTTTTTATTAATTAAAAATTCTTAGCGAAATCTACTTATTAAATGAAATCCTGTAAAAGCTATCATACTTGTTTTTTTTTTTAGATGAGAATTACTTTATTTTGGTTTAATAACACACGAAAATACATCAATATTTAATTTTTGATATTTGGTACCCTGAATAATATACAGTTATGAGTATTCATATATATGAACCTTAAATCTCTAAAACGCAAGTATAAATAAACCAATGAAACTTTTATTTGTTTACTTTATTGTTTTTGTTTTCTACTAGATTTTACTGGCAAAAATTTGTCCAGTAAAAATTTGCAGGCTCTTAGTCAGACAAATGTCACTTTACTTTCTCAATTCTCTTTCTCTTGCAAATTTATGTGCGTAACACGCGTTCGGGTTTCATTAAAATCCATTGCAAATTTGCCGTAAACGAACAAACTTAATATTATTGATTATCAACCAAGTTGAGTTGAAATTGAAACAACTGAACTTTTTTTTTTTAAATTAGGACCAGCACTCAGTGATTGACCCTTACGTATGCAGTGCACTGTGCCGGAACTCAGAGAGAGGGATAGGGTAGAGAAGATAGATGTTGAAAATTTAGAAGACTTAACTCTTTCACAACTCTGCTTTGCGCGTTATGTTAATTTTTAAGGCAGTGTTGAGGCACCTCCGCTGTTAAGTAGATGCATTAACTTTGTTAAGCTGTATTAGCAGGCATTTTATCAATTGTTTCACTTCGCCGATGTTTCTGCTAACCGACGAAGGAGGGCGATGTTGTGTACATTAGCTTGGATAGCATTAATCGCTGTCGGATCATTTTTTTAGTGACCAGTGCTATGCCTTCATCACTTAAATAGTCTGACAACAATTGAAGCACAGCCGCGAATAACGTTTCAAATGCCATTTTTTGCAAAACATGTTTTTTTGCATATTACCGTTAACATTACTCTCTTACATTACTCAAACACCAAATTAGCCAAAATTATGCTCCTTATCGCTATCGAAATGCAACTAGAAAAAGACAGTCAGTGGAAGAACGTTGTAAGTTACATTCAAAATGATGCGAACGGAATTATCGAAAGTAATTGATAAGTGGAACAGAGGTACAAAAAGGAAAGTTGATGTTGAAAATTGGAAAGACAATAAAATTATAAGGTTGAGAAATAGTGGAAATGCGTATATAACAAGAAAAAATAAAAGTATACCTAAAAAAAATGCTCCAGAGCAGGTAACATGGAAGAACGTTTTAAGTCCGCAACATTTTATTTTTTATATTAATTTTTGTTATATAGGTTTGTGATTGCCAATGCTACTTAATTTGTAAAAAAATTAGCATAAGTCAAATACAGCAACATTTTTATCATCTCTATGAAAAAAAAATACAATGAACAAACAGGTTTTTTTATCGTCTTTAATCGAATTAATTTTCGAATTTAATTTTCTTGATACAAATTTTTGTTTTGATGTTGAATTAGTTTTTATATGTTATAAATATATAAAATTTTATAATTTATCCTTTATTTAAAGAATATTGTAATATAATTAAAGGTATTTGGTTATTGTGGTGCTCTCTAGGAGCTCTCAATTTATTTAATATTTTATAATTTGCTTCGAGGTAACTAGTAGCTCCTAAGCTTAAGGTTTTATGATTGATTTCTTAAACTAATTGACATTGGCTTATATACTAATTATGAGAATAATTCTTAGGGGTACCTTAACATAAGAGTAAAAGAATACAAATATATATTAATGTTGGGTAAGCATATTTAGCTTCCCACTATTTACGTTTGGCATGTGTTCAATAGTTTTAAAGTCTAAACGAGTGCATACCTAAAAGCAACAGATACTTTGGGTTGCTTATATTTACAATTAAACAAATGCAGTTAATAAATGTTATTCATTTAAGTGCATTGTGCAGCTGCACTTGATTAAACGTACAAGTGTCAAATTACAGTCACACAAAATATCTTGCTTGCAGTTTGTCAACGATTGCATGTTGCGGTACTATTTAATTGCAATGCATACTACACACTGTTGGTCACATGCTACAATATAAATCAATTAAACAAAATTGTCTTTAATAGGAATGTTTTCTTTGCGACAATAACATTTTGCAACGTGGAATAACGTTTTAAAAGCCATTTTCCATGATGCTTGCTGTAGTGGAATAACGTTTTAACTGACATCGCGCTTTGGATATAAAACGTTTTTCCACTAAAAAAATTTTTAAACAGTAAATTAACATGTAATTTCAAATTAAAATTTCTTGATTTTTTGAATATAAGTTTTTATTATTATCATTTTTGAGAAGGTAAAAAAAAATTTAAAAAATATATAATTTTGCCTTCAAAAAATGTTTTTTTACTTTCCTGAACAATTTGCAATTTGTCACTTACAACGTTATTCGCGGCTGTGCTTCAATTAATACAATGTCTCAATAATGTACATTAGAGAAAAAACAAAAGACTTAAGAAACAAACGTTTAAAAATTTCTTGATTCGGTCGCCTCAAAGCCCGCGATGGAAGCTATGCAATAGCTTAAAAAAAAAACAAATAAATTAATTTATTCATTGAAATTTTTCCCAACATTTTTTTAGAATTTAAAGAAATGAATGTTAAATTTTATGAAATTTAGAGATATGAATGTTAAATTGCATGTTTAAATAATGGTAATATGTATTATTTATGCATAAAAGATTCTGAGTTTTAAAAGATCAATTTTGTTCTTGGTGTAACGAACGTGCTACGATTCAATTGCCGACTTTTATTTATTTCATAACAACCGAAAAATTTTTGTCGTTAACATACCGATAGCAAATATCGTTAAAAGTGTTACTGAATACCAAATTCGATATATTTTCGTTATATTAATTTTAACCATTCAGTTTCAACTCTCGTAGTGTACAGACGCGTTTTTATAATCGTCGCAACTGAATACACAGAGAAAAAAATTAACCTTATATAAGGTTAACTTAACCATAAATAAACATGATTTGGAGTCTACGTTATATAAGGTTAATTTGAACATATTCTTGTTGACTGGTATTTAACAATAATAATAGTTAACTTAACTATTTCGTGGTTGAATTTTTTAACCATGAAAATGGTAGATATTAATATGATTACTGTTGTTTTAACAATACATTGTTAACTTTTTTAACCATGAAAACTGTTATTTTTAAAATAATTGTTAATATTATTATTAATATTAATAACTATGAAGATTGTTATTTAAACCTTTTTTTTTGTTAAGTTAACCATTTATTGTTTACCTCTTTTAACCAGAAACATAGTTGATATAAAAATTTACCTACTAATATTTGAATAAAACAAGAAAAATTGAATTTTTTACTATTTTTTATTATATTTACAAGTATATGTACATATGTATATACAGTGCGCTGGGGATAACGTCAATTAATTAAAACCGTTGATGAAATGGGGTGTTCACGCTATCCCGAGTCATGTGTCATTATGTGTCATTCACATAAATATCCAAGCCAACTTCTTCGAGGTATTTAATTTCCTTAACAAGGTATTGTATTGGCCCAACTTACCAAAAGTTTAAGCACGAACAGCCACCGAAAAACGAACACCTGTGATAAAAGAACAAAAAGATTAGAAAATATTCGTATGAATATACAAAAGAGTCACAATTCAAAATTTTCCAAAATGTATTTTTTTCCATAAATTATTTACAGTAAACATCTCTAACTATAAAAATTTCAGACTCATCACTATCTTCTTTAACTGAATAAATACCGTTATGTATATTTTTATGTTATGGTGTTATTTTGAGTTGTACCGCTGTAACTGTAAAAAGTGATAAAGTTTGTGGTTTATTTCCAAAAACACAATATAAAACTAAAACAATTATAGCAAAACATTCTTCAAAATAACTTTTTCATAATGGAACTGATTTTTTTTAATATTGCAACTATTTGTACATACTTATATAAACAGTTTTTTTGCTTCTCCTGAGTATTTGGGAAATTTGAGTTGTGACTCTTTTGTATTTAGGGTGCGATATGTAGGTAACACTTCTAACAAAATATGCATGTACTCTTTACACTTTCAACTTAGCATCAACAACACCAACGTACATACGTACGGCGTAGCAGCCACAAGTGCACAAGCAACGATAAGAAGACCACATATACACACGTACATATACATTAGTTTTTTTTCTCCTTATTTCTGGTTGTCATGTACCGTTAATGCGACAGCGTGTACATATTTTTTCACTTTTTAACGCAGAATCTTACACTTTTCTGAAATCGCCTTGCTGTACTAATGTTATAACATATTAAAATTTCTAACTTACCAACAAACAGATTCCGACACCAACACTACTCACTTTCACTATTCAACACCAACTGAAGCTTCTTCACAGCTCGACATGCAGACAAACTACCATTTGGTGTTGGATTTTTGAGAGAGCGCATTCGCATTCGTTTCAACTTCGTGTAACACAAAGCAGTTCATAAACTTCGATCACAAAAAAAACCGACTGAACTTTGAATTTTTGCATATCTCGCACATTTTTCTGCCTCTCTCCCGAAAAAGCCAACCTTTTTTAATGTTAACTCAACTATTTTTCATGTACATTTGACATTATATAACGTTATTTTGGCTTCGTAATCAAACATTTACCATGAAAAAATTAACCAGACACATAGTTAAAAAAATCATTGTATTTTCTTCTCAGTGTATTAAAAATCATTGAAAGTTAGAATCACAAAAAAAGAAAAAACAAAAACAAAACATTGATTAAACAGTTATTATACTGGTTTTATTTTATTTTTTGCTTGCGTGTAATATACATAAATATTTGCATAAACAAACTCATATAGTGAACACAAAAAAAAGAGAACTCTAAATGAGTTCATCTTCTGACAACAAAAACAATAAACCTAAAAGCAATCATGCTCTCCGTACATGTTAAATAGGGACCAAGAAGCAATAACAATTGCACCCATTAGCAAACTTGTCAGCTTAGCTGTACAAACAAGCAAACAAACAAGAAATAACAAGGTGACCAACGTGCACAAAATAATAGATGCAGTGAGTGAAAATATTGATACTAAAATCCACACTGGTATGGACAGATACATAACCGTGCTAAAAAGCGGAAGAAGTCCCAAATCTGCTCAAATAGCGTCAACGGCGAAAATGCCCAAAAGATGGGAAAAATAATATTAAACATTCTGGAAATCGTTTCGCGATTTTGAATGAAAGAGTCGATGAAGAAACAAATACAACAAGGTCCAGTAAACCACCGCCGATATATTTAAGACAACAGAACTCCAACTTTCTGGTAAAAAGCCTTATCTCATTAATTGGAGAAAATGAGTTATATGTAACTCCAATTAAGCGCGGCAAAATCAACGGAACAAAAATTCAGGTAACTTATGAAAATAATTACCGTAAAATAATTTCAGATCTTCAATCTAAAAATAAAAACTTTTATACATATCAACTGATGAGTTCTAAAGGCCTAACAGTAGTTATAAAAGGCATTGATTCAAGCGTGGATTCAGAAGAGGTAAAGTCTCGCCTTGAAAATAGTGGCTTCAAAGTGTAATATGATTAAAACAATTTAGTTATTCTGGTGCTCTCTAGGAGCTCTCAATTTATTTAATATTTTATAATTTGCTGCGAGCTTACTAGTAGCTCCTAAGCTTGAGGTTTTATGATATATATTATTGTTAGGTAAGCATATTTAGCTTCCCACGAGTTACGTATGGCATGTGTTTAACAGGTTTAAAGTCCAACGAGTGCATACCTAAATGCAACAGATACTTTGTGTTGCTTATATTTATAATCAAACAAATCCAGTTAATAAATTTAAGTGCATTGTGCAGCTGCACTTGATTAAACGTACAAGTGTCATATTACCGTCACCCAATATATCTTGCTTGCATTTTGTCAACGGTTGCATGTTGCGCTAATGTTGAGTCGCAATGCATACTACTGCTTGTCAAATGCTACAAAAGTCAAAAATAGAGAAAAAATCCCCCAACCAATATTTAGAGTCGAGTTACAGGCAGGCGAATTAACAAAAATGAAGCACTTCCAATAAATGAATTAAAGTACTTGTTGCACCGGAGAGTTACCTTTGAGCAGCCACATAAAAAAAAACGGACCTATGCAATACATGAACTGCCAAGAATTTGGCCATACCAAAACTTATTGCAAGTTGCCTACAGTCTGTGTTGTATGTGGTGAGTTACACAATACCGCTAACTGTAATAAAATGAAAGGTGATCCCAAGGCGAAAAAAATGTGGCAGTTGCGGCGGAAATCACACTGCCAACTATAGAGGCTGCCCCCTTTACTCGTTTTTTAAGAATTCGTCGAGCAGAAAAAGAAATGATACTCCCGCTCAGCCCAACACTTCTTTAAACTACCCACATTTACCTCAACCGTCTACCAGCCAGAATCAATATTCAAACGTTTTCAAGTCTAACGCGACTAGTGCTCAAGAAAAGTTAATACACAATTTTCATACGCAAATATTTTAAAAAGTAACCAGACTACGGCGCAAAAAACAGTACCAGCAAATGAAGAATTAGGTCCTCATTTTAGTCGTATTGAAGCGTCGATAGAGATCCTAATACAAACAGTAAATACTTTTACTCTCAACATGACCTGTATGATGCAGGAAATGGTGAAAATGCAGTCTACCTTGTTGCAGGCTGTATTCAACAAACCATGAACTTAAGAATCTGTTTTTGGTACGCAAATGGAATCAGCCAAAATAAAAATTAAATAGAATATTTTCTTCTGGATAAACAAATCGATGTTATGCTTATCTCAGAAACTCATTTGACGTCTCGAAGCTATTTTATAATTAGTGGATATAATTTCTACAACACCAAGGATTCTCTGGAATCCTAATAAAACTCGAATAAAACACTACCTGCTAAATGACCTTCATGAAGAATATCTTCAAGCCACCAATATCTGTATTGAAAATTTTTATAAAAAACTTGTGATATCATCTGTTTATTCTCCTCCCAGGTTTTCAATCTCAGAGACTCAAATGTATCTAGAAAATGAATTGCAGTTAACTGATACAATCAATTTGACTGAAAACTAATGTTAAATAATTGCCCTGTCAATGTGGCTCCAAAAAGTTTAATATTTTAAAACTTATTAATTTCGAACGGAATAAGTAGGTGTTTGAAACATAATGCAGTGTGTCGAGTATATGAGTACACGTGAATTTAACAATCTACCTCATCAACTAAAGGTATTAAATAGAATCTCAGTTTCTAAAAATTCCTTAAAACGCTATCTTCTATCTAACATTGAAGAACTTCTCACATAAACTAATTTCTACTTATCTTTTAATTAATTTGTACAAATGTAAATATGTGGCTGATTCTGAGATTACCGGTTAATTTAGACATAATTTTTCGGCATTTAAGTTTTTGGCGGAATATAGTATTTCAAGTATGTAGCTTTACTCCTTCAAAGAATAGCTACTTAATTATCGTAGGTACACATCAATTTCTTAATGACTAACCGAATTAAGTGCAATTACAAAATATGTCGCCCAGGTAATGACTTATTGGGCAGGGAAAATACGATAACAAATAAAATAATTTTATTTCATTTAAAATCAATTATTTTAATTCAGTAATATATTAAGTAATTCAGTAATATATTATTTCAGTAATAATAATATATATATTTTTTTGTAACATTTTTTATTTTGTATTTTTAACTAGAGATGTGCAAATTTCGTGAATTTTTCGTGTCACGCGTGAATCACGTTATTCGTGATTACAAATTGATAAAATCACGCGTGCGTGCGTGATCGTGATTCAAAAATATAATACCGTGCGTGATAGTGCGTGATTTTTTAATACAATTTTCACGCACTCAAAATAGTTCTCTATGTTAAGCTTTTTCTTCTTTTGAATTTTTTGATCTTTGCTAAAATTATATCCATTCATACATACATATGTATGTAATTACGTACATATGTACAAGTTAAATTTCTAATAGTTATTATTTATAAAAAAATTAATTTTTTATATTAATCTCTTTTTTTATTACACTTTATTAATTGTATTATTTAGCCTTCACGGCTTTGGTGGTTAATTCTAACTGAACTTAAACTTAATCTTCTAATTAGCAAGAAGCATAATTTTGTATTTTTGTCGCCTTGCATTTTTGTTCAAGAATGTTATCAAGTTGTTGAAGTTAAAAACAAAGGTTTAAAGTTACAATTTAAAATAAATGAAATAATTTTTGTAGACGCTATGTCAGCATAGTGGGAAAATAAATAATTTTTAAAATATAATATTAAGGAATGTAACGTCATACCTTAACTCCTCCCCCTGTAAGATCAATCGTCCCGATTGTTAAAATGTTGGTAATTCATTAGCGCTACAGAATCTTTTACTGGATTCTTGAAAACTTGTCGTATCAGTCGTAGGAGCTTTTTGTTCGACTTCTTCCTTAACCATTGTTATGACATTAATATCAGGATTTGATTTTGATTTTAGTTTGAAAAATGTTAAGCAGAGTGCAATAATTACTAAAATAGATAAACCGATATTTGTGGAAAACATTAAGAATCCTTTAGTTGATATTGAATTTATTTCGTCTATGTTATTTACTTGGAGATTTTTCATCATTTCTAAAGATAAAACTTCTTCAACTATTGATTTATTAGATGATAGCTGTAGTACAGCTGGAAGTGGTTTCAGGTATGAAACTTCTTTTGAAGTAAATGTTTGATTTTCAATACTAATTGTTTCGTTATGAAATTGAATTAAATATGTTCCCGATAATTGATATGTTTTATTTTCAAATATTTCTAAAACTCCGTTAAATTGATTTAATAGTATTGTTCCTTCACTTATTTCTTGTACAGTAGGAACGTGTTGATTGTTTACAAGTGTGCAATTATGATTCTTGCTTTTCAAAAGTAGTGGTATACAATTGGTATTACTTATATCTATTAAATTTTCATTGTTACAAATACATAAATTTGCGGCTGTGCTTCAATTAATACAATGTCTCAATAATGTACATTAGAGAAAAAACAAAAGACTTAAGAAACAAACGTTTAAAAATTTCTTGATTCGGTCGCCTCAAAGCCCGCGATGGAAGCTATGCAATAGCTTAAAAAAAAAACAAATAAATTAATTTATTCATTGAAATTTTTCCCAACATTTTTTTAGAATTTAAAGAAATGAATGTTAAATTTTATGAAATTTAGAGATATGAATGTTAAATTGCATGTTTAAATAATGGTAATATGTATTATTTATGCATAAAAGATTCTGAGTTTTAAAAGATCAATTTTGTTCTTGGTGTAACGAACGTGCTACGATTCAATTGCCGACTTTTATTTATTTCATAACAACCGAAAAATTTTTGTCGTTAACATACCGATAGCAAATATCGTTAAAAGTGTTACTGAATACCAAATTCGATATATTTTCGTTATATTAATTTTAACCATTCAGTTTCAACTCTCGTAGTGTACAGACGCGTTTTTATAATCGTCGCAACTGAATACACAGAGAAAAAAATTAACCTTATATAAGGTTAACTTAACCATAAATAAACATGATTTGGAGTCTACGTTATATAAGGTTAATTTGAACATATTCTTGTTGACTGGTATTTAACAATAATAATAGTTAACTTAACTATTTCGTGGTTGAATTTTTTAACCATGAAAATGGTAGATATTAATATGATTACTGTTGTTTTAACAATACATTGTTAACTTTTTTAACCATGAAAACTGTTATTTTTAAAATAATTGTTAATATTATTATTAATATTAATAACTATGAAGATTGTTATTTAAACCTTTTTTTTTGTTAAGTTAACCATTTATTGTTTACCTCTTTTAACCAGAAACATAGTTGATATAAAAATTTACCTACTAATATTTGAATAAAACAAGAAAAATTGAATTTTTTACTATTTTTTATTATATTTACAAGTATATGTACATATGTATATACAGTGCGCTGGGGATAACGTCAATTAATTAAAACCGTTGATGAAATGGGGTGTTCACGCTATCCCGAGTCATGTGTCATTATGTGTCATTCACATAAATATCCAAGCCAACTTCTTCGAGGTATTTAATTTCCTTAACAAGGTATTGTATTGGCCCAACTTACCAAAAGTTTAAGCACGAACAGCCACCGAAAAACGAACACCTGTGATAAAAGAACAAAAAGATTAGAAAATATTCGTATGAATATACAAAAGAGTCACAATTCAAAATTTTCCAAAATGTATTTTTTTCCATAAATTATTTACAGTAAACATCTCTAACTATAAAAATTTCAGACTCATCACTATCTTCTTTAACTGAATAAATACCGTTATGTATATTTTTATGTTATGGTGTTATTTTGAGTTGTACCGCTGTAACTGTAAAAAGTGATAAAGTTTGTGGTTTATTTCCAAAAACACAATATAAAACTAAAACAATTATAGCAAAACATTCTTCAAAATAACTTTTTCATAATGGAACTGATTTTTTTTAATATTGCAACTATTTGTACATACTTATATAAACAGTTTTTTTGCTTCTCCTGAGTATTTGGGAAATTTGAGTTGTGACTCTTTTGTATTTAGGGTGCGATATGTAGGTAACACTTCTAACAAAATATGCATGTACTCTTTACACTTTCAACTTAGCATCAACAACACCAACGTACATACGTACGGCGTAGCAGCCACAAGTGCACAAGCAACGATAAGAAGACCACATATACACACGTACATATACATTAGTTTTTTTTCTCCTTATTTCTGGTTGTCATGTACCGTTAATGCGACAGCGTGTACATATTTTTTCACTTTTTAACGCAGAATCTTACACTTTTCTGAAATCGCCTTGCTGTACTAATGTTATAACATATTAAAATTTCTAACTTACCAACAAACAGATTCCGACACCAACACTACTCACTTTCACTATTCAACACCAACTGAAGCTTCTTCACAGCTCGACATGCAGACAAACTACCATTTGGTGTTGGATTTTTGAGAGAGCGCATTCGCATTCGTTTCAACTTCGTGTAACACAAAGCAGTTCATAAACTTCGATCACAAAAAAAACCGACTGAACTTTGAATTTTTGCATATCTCGCACATTTTTCTGCCTCTCTCCCGAAAAAGCCAACCTTTTTTAATGTTAACTCAACTATTTTTCATGTACATTTGACATTATATAACGTTATTTTGGCTTCGTAATCAAACATTTACCATGAAAAAATTAACCAGACACATAGTTAAAAAAATCATTGTATTTTCTTCTCAGTGTATTAAAAATCATTGAAAGTTAGAATCACAAAAAAAGAAAAAACAAAAACAAAACATTGATTAAACAGTTATTATACTGGTTTTATTTTATTTTTTGCTTGCGTGTAATATACATAAATATTTGCATAAACAAACTCATATAGTGAACACAAAAAAAAGAGAACTCTAAATGAGTTCATCTTCTGACAACAAAAACAATAAACCTAAAAGCAATCATGCTCTCCGTACATGTTAAATAGGGACCAAGAAGCAATAACAATTGCACCCATTAGCAAACTTGTCAGCTTAGCTGTACAAACAAGCAAACAAACAAGAAATAACAAGGTGACCAACGTGCACAAAATAATAGATGCAGTGAGTGAAAATATTGATACTAAAATCCACACTGGTATGGACAGATACATAACCGTGCTAAAAAGCGGAAGAAGTCCCAAATCTGCTCAAATAGCGTCAACGGCGAAAATGCCCAAAAGATGGGAAAAATAATATTAAACATTCTGGAAATCGTTTCGCGATTTTGAATGAAAGAGTCGATGAAGAAACAAATACAACAAGGTCCAGTAAACCACCGCCGATATATTTAAGACAACAGAACTCCAACTTTCTGGTAAAAAGCCTTATCTCATTAATTGGAGAAAATGAGTTATATGTAACTCCAATTAAGCGCGGCAAAATCAACGGAACAAAAATTCAGGTAACTTATGAAAATAATTACCGTAAAATAATTTCAGATCTTCAATCTAAAAATAAAAACTTTTATACATATCAACTGATGAGTTCTAAAGGCCTAACAGTAGTTATAAAAGGCATTGATTCAAGCGTGGATTCAGAAGAGGTAAAGTCTCGCCTTGAAAATAGTGGCTTCAAAGTGTAATATGATTAAAACAATTTAGTTATTCTGGTGCTCTCTAGGAGCTCTCAATTTATTTAATATTTTATAATTTGCTGCGAGCTTACTAGTAGCTCCTAAGCTTGAGGTTTTATGATATATATTATTGTTAGGTAAGCATATTTAGCTTCCCACGAGTTACGTATGGCATGTGTTTAACAGGTTTAAAGTCCAACGAGTGCATACCTAAATGCAACAGATACTTTGTGTTGCTTATATTTATAATCAAACAAATCCAGTTAATAAATTTAAGTGCATTGTGCAGCTGCACTTGATTAAACGTACAAGTGTCATATTACCGTCACCCAATATATCTTGCTTGCATTTTGTCAACGGTTGCATGTTGCGCTAATGTTGAGTCGCAATGCATACTACTGCTTGTCAAATGCTACAAAAGTCAAAAATAGAGAAAAAATCCCCCAACCAATATTTAGAGTCGAGTTACAGGCAGGCGAATTAACAAAAATGAAGCACTTCCAATAAATGAATTAAAGTACTTGTTGCACCGGAGAGTTACCTTTGAGCAGCCACATAAAAAAAAACGGACCTATGCAATACATGAACTGCCAAGAATTTGGCCATACCAAAACTTATTGCAAGTTGCCTACAGTCTGTGTTGTATGTGGTGAGTTACACAATACCGCTAACTGTAATAAAATGAAAGGTGATCCCAAGGCGAAAAAAATGTGGCAGTTGCGGCGGAAATCACACTGCCAACTATAGAGGCTGCCCCCTTTACTCGTTTTTTAAGAATTCGTCGAGCAGAAAAAGAAATGATACTCCCGCTCAGCCCAACACTTCTTTAAACTACCCACATTTACCTCAACCGTCTACCAGCCAGAATCAATATTCAAACGTTTTCAAGTCTAACGCGACTAGTGCTCAAGAAAAGTTAATACACAATTTTCATACGCAAATATTTTAAAAAGTAACCAGACTACGGCGCAAAAAACAGTACCAGCAAATGAAGAATTAGGTCCTCATTTTAGTCGTATTGAAGCGTCGATAGAGATCCTAATACAAACAGTAAATACTTTTACTCTCAACATGACCTGTATGATGCAGGAAATGGTGAAAATGCAGTCTACCTTGTTGCAGGCTGTATTCAACAAACCATGAACTTAAGAATCTGTTTTTGGTACGCAAATGGAATCAGCCAAAATAAAAATTAAATAGAATATTTTCTTCTGGATAAACAAATCGATGTTATGCTTATCTCAGAAACTCATTTGACGTCTCGAAGCTATTTTATAATTAGTGGATATAATTTCTACAACACCAAGGATTCTCTGGAATCCTAATAAAACTCGAATAAAACACTACCTGCTAAATGACCTTCATGAAGAATATCTTCAAGCCACCAATATCTGTATTGAAAATTTTTATAAAAAACTTGTGATATCATCTGTTTATTCTCCTCCCAGGTTTTCAATCTCAGAGACTCAAATGTATCTAGAAAATGAATTGCAGTTAACTGATACAATCAATTTGACTGAAAACTAATGTTAAATAATTGCCCTGTCAATGTGGCTCCAAAAAGTTTAATATTTTAAAACTTATTAATTTCGAACGGAATAAGTAGGTGTTTGAAACATAATGCAGTGTGTCGAGTATATGAGTACACGTGAATTTAACAATCTACCTCATCAACTAAAGGTATTAAATAGAATCTCAGTTTCTAAAAATTCCTTAAAACGCTATCTTCTATCTAACATTGAAGAACTTCTCACATAAACTAATTTCTACTTATCTTTTAATTAATTTGTACAAATGTAAATATGTGGCTGATTCTGAGATTACCGGTTAATTTAGACATAATTTTTCGGCATTTAAGTTTTTGGCGGAATATAGTATTTCAAGTATGTAGCTTTACTCCTTCAAAGAATAGCTACTTAATTATCGTAGGTACACATCAATTTCTTAATGACTAACCGAATTAAGTGCAATTACAAAATATGTCGCCCAGGTAATGACTTATTGGGCAGGGAAAATACGATAACAAATAAAATAATTTTATTTCATTTAAAATCAATTATTTTAATTCAGTAATATATTAAGTAATTCAGTAATATATTATTTCAGTAATAATAATATATATATTTTTTTGTAACATTTTTTATTTTGTATTTTTAACTAGAGATGTGCAAATTTCGTGAATTTTTCGTGTCACGCGTGAATCACGTTATTCGTGATTACAAATTGATAAAATCACGCGTGCGTGCGTGATCGTGATTCAAAAATATAATACCGTGCGTGATAGTGCGTGATTTTTTAATACAATTTTCACGCACTCAAAATAGTTCTCTATGTTAAGCTTTTTCTTCTTTTGAATTTTTTGATCTTTGCTAAAATTATATCCATTCATACATACATATGTATGTAATTACGTACATATGTACAAGTTAAATTTCTAATAGTTATTATTTATAAAAAAATTAATTTTTTATATTAATCTCTTTTTTTATTACACTTTATTAATTGTATTATTTAGCCTTCACGGCTTTGGTGGTTAATTCTAACTGAACTTAAACTTAATCTTCTAATTAGCAAGAAGCATAATTTTGTATTTTTGTCGCCTTGCATTTTTGTTCAAGAATGTTATCAAGTTGTTGAAGTTAAAAACAAAGGTTTAAAGTTACA
The DNA here is from genome assembly GCA_947311025.1 of Lypha dubia. NCBI lineage: Eukaryota > Metazoa > Arthropoda > Insecta > Diptera > Tachinidae > Lypha > Lypha dubia. The sequence continues at coordinate 98,533,409 of OX371260.1, read as the reverse complement.
ATTTAAAATAAATGAAATAATTTTTGTAGACGCTATGTCAGCATAGTGGGAAAATAAATAATTTTTAAAATATAATATTAAGGAATGTAACGTCATACCTTAACTCCTCCCCCTGTAAGATCAATCGTCCCGATTGTTAAAATGTTGGTAATTCATTAGCGCTACAGAATCTTTTACTGGATTCTTGAAAACTTGTCGTATCAGTCGTAGGAGCTTTTTGTTCGACTTCTTCCTTAACCATTGTTATGACATTAATATCAGGATTTGATTTTGATTTTAGTTTGAAAAATGTTAAGCAGAGTGCAATAATTACTAAAATAGATAAACCGATATTTGTGGAAAACATTAAGAATCCTTTAGTTGATATTGAATTTATTTCGTCTATGTTATTTACTTGGAGATTTTTCATCATTTCTAAAGATAAAACTTCTTCAACTATTGATTTATTAGATGATAGCTGTAGTACAGCTGGAAGTGGTTTCAGGTATGAAACTTCTTTTGAAGTAAATGTTTGATTTTCAATACTAATTGTTTCGTTATGAAATTGAATTAAATATGTTCCCGATAATTGATATGTTTTATTTTCAAATATTTCTAAAACTCCGTTAAATTGATTTAATAGTATTGTTCCTTCACTTATTTCTTGTACAGTAGGAACGTGTTGATTGTTTACAAGTGTGCAATTATGATTCTTGCTTTTCAAAAGTAGTGGTATACAATTGGTATTACTTATATCTATTAAATTTTCATTGTTACAAATACATAAATTGTTAATTTGATTACATTCATTTTTCATTTCAAAAATTTTATCCTTACATCTAATTACATTTTCAGAATTTATTTTTATAATTTTATTATCTTGTTTTATTGGTTTTATCAATATTTTTTCACAATTTATTTTATTAATTGCAGGTAGATTTATTATATAAATTAATGAAGAATAGTCTGTAGCTATCTTAACTGTAGCGAAACCTAAAGCTTCATCTAAGTTATTGTAAGGAAATTCTTCAAGATCCAAAAATTGTTTGGATTTATTGATTTCTTCTTCTGAAAGTATAAATGAATTAATTACTCCTACCTTTGCCCATTGTAAAGCGTATTCTATATTAATAACATCCGCCTTGACAACATTAATTCTATTTCTAATAGAGTCTTCTATAGTTCTTTGGATTTCTTCAAAAGACTGAATTGCTTTTAAAATATTGTTAGTAGTATTCGTCAATAAGTTTATCCTGTCCATGAATTTTTCATTAATAATTTTCTGTCGTTCGTTATTTGTAAGTAGTCCATTTATTTTGTTCAGTACAATGTTATGATCCTCGTGATCGGGTGAACCAGCTATCCATTTCCAAGCTGTACCAATAATGTCAATTGTGAATTCGTATAGTCTAGTATTTGGACCTCTGTCTTGTAAGTCTCAAATAATGTAAAAAGTATTAATAAAAACTTCATTTTGTAAAAAGGAAAAATAAACAAAATTCATTTGAGATTCTTTAAGTTCTAATATTATCTTTATGTATTATTCTATCGCGAAACTTAATTTTTATCTTATTACCTAAATCTTCTTTTACTTTTTGTTTTTTAAATCGAGGAAATAGTTTATTTCGTTGCCCTATAATCTTTTCATATACTATGTCGCCTGGTTGATAACTTTTAACTTGGCTTGGCTTATTTCTTGATATCATGTTATTCTGAGCCTTTTTTAATATTTCAACTAAATTATGTGTGACCCTGTTAAAGAGTATATCTACTGGTTTGTTTTGTGTAACCGAATGAATTGTGATATTATATTGTGTAGCTGCTCTGTAAAAAACTTCAGTGTCTTCCAAAAGTTTGAATTCTTCTTTGATACATCTAGCTATTTCAATCAAAGTAGAATGGACTCTCTCGACTTGACCATTCGTTGTGCTATGCCGTGGTGTACAATAATAAAGTTCAATATTTAAGCGTTGCATTAAAGATTTAAATTGAGCAGTTGAAAAACCTGGTTCGTTATCAAGTGTTATTTTTTTGGCATTAGGAAAATTTTGAATAACATCTAAAACTTTTTCTCCAATGTTTGTCTTATCTTCGATATTTTTAACAACTAAAAATTTCGAATAAGCATTAAGGCCTTCAGCGTAAAAAATATCTATATTAAGTGTTATGTATTCTGATAGCACGATGGCAAAGATAAATGAAAGACACGTGTATGTAACTTGAATTCATATTACAAAGTAAAGAAGTGTATTTTATTCATGTACAAAATCAACTATGAAGAGGAGGGTTGCCATCGGCTTATAGTATGAACTATTGAAGGCAATATCCAACACGCCCCTTCTTACATTGTTTTTGTTTTATATATATTATAATATTAAGTAAAAATGATAAGTAGTATGTGTAAAGATGTATATGTATCTATATTGAAATAAAGTTGCTATTGTAAATGCATGTATATAAAATCTACAAGTCAATTGTGTATCATATTTACTGAAATTTAGAAATTTGATTTTTTGTTATTGCTTTTCCACCTATACGTGGCCTTAACTCTCGCCGTGGCGGATCTCCACAAACAGCCCCACCACCGTTTAAGTTTGTTTCACTTGTGTCCTCAGGTACACCGATGTATCCACTATTGCTATCACTATCATTGTTGGACGCATCATCAGTATTAACATTTATGTTTTTGTCAACACTGATGTGATTTGGAAAATATGAATGGTTTTCTTCGCTGGTGCTCAAATCACGCATTTGATTAAGATGCCGTTTAATTTCCTTTTTGTTATCAGAGAAAATACACATATACGATTGAGGTCCTAGCCTACTTTTAACTATTGCTCGAGACCAGCTAGGTTTGTTCGGGTTTTTGTAGGAACGAATAAGAACTCTTTGGCCTACATCGAATTCGACATTGCGATTTCCCTTATGATATTGTATACTTCTGTTTTGAGATTCTATGATTTTCTCTGTTGTACTAGGTGGTTTTAGATGACTAAATCTAGTTTTTAAATTTCTACCGAGAAAAAGTTTTGCCGGAGCTTCACCTGTTGTGCAGTGAGTTGTGTTTCGGTAATCAATCAGAAAACGGTTGATAATTATGTCAAAATCGACATCTATTTTGTCTTTCAGATTAGCAATTATGGATTTCTTCACAGTTTTGACTGAATTTTCAGCCTGTCCATTAGTGGAAGGATGCCCTGGAGATCTTAGTATATGTTTTATTTGATTCTTTTTAAGAAAGCTTTTAAATTTATCTGACGTAAATTGACGTCCATTGTCACTCACAAGCGTGTCTGTTAAACCGTATCTACAAAAAGTTCACGCAGTTTGCAAACTGTAAAGTGAGAAGTAATGTATTTGGTTCGAAAAATTTCAATCCATTTCGAGAAGGAATCTACAATAATGAAAAGATACTGACCCTTAATAGGTCCGGCAAAATCCACATGAATTCTAGACCATACCGAGTTGGTAGGCACCCATGGAATTAAGTGACTCTTGGTCGGGTTAGGCAGTAATTCCTGACATGGTTTGCAATTTTTTACTAGTTCTTCAATTTCATTATTGATGTTTGGCCTTTGTTTTCACAACACCAAAATGAGACTGATGTAATTGCCTGAGTATATGGCTTCTAAATTTGCGTGGAATAATTGTACGGTATCCCCATAATATACAGTCTTGTTCCACAGAAAGTTCTAAATATTTTTTTTTATATGGTGCGAACTCGTCACCTTTTAAAATGTTAATTTTGCCGTTATTAATAGCGTCGGCAACTCTCGATAAAATCGGATCCTTTCTGGTTTCTTTTGCTATGGCCTTAAAACTTAAGGAAAGCATGTTGTCGTTTTCAATGTACCGAATGTAACTACATTCCTGATGATCATCTATTATTTCGGCTTGAGGCATTCGTGAAAGATGATCTGCTTTGTTTGAGACGCCACGAATGTGCTCAATCGTATAGTTGAAACCAGACAGTAAAAATGCCCATCTTTGCATGCGTGCTGATGCCATGATTGGTAGACCTTTATTTTCTCCAAAAATCGAGATTAATGGTTTATGGTCTGTCTGCATTATAAATTTATTGCCAAGCAAATATTGTCGAAGTTTTGTGACGCTGTATATAATAGCCAAAGATTCTTTCTCTAAGGTACTATAATTGCGTTCACTTCTCGAAAGTGCCCTTGAAACGTACGATACTGTCCGAACGGAGCCGTCTGAAAAACTGTGGGATAAAATTCCTGCTACTGCATTATTACTTGCATCAGTAGTAAGTACTATGGGCAAGCTGGGATCAAAATACATCAATGTTTCATCTGATGTTATATCTCGTTTTAAGGTTTCGTACGCATTTTGACACCTTTGAGACCAAACAAAATTAGAATCTTTCTTTAGCAAGTCATACAATGGGTGCATCTTTTCAGAAAATTTATTTATGAATTTGGAATAATAATTAAACATGCCAACTATGGCTTGGAGTTCTGATACATTTGTTGGTATCGGAGCTTTTAAAATGGAGGTCACCCTGTCAGCATTTTTACTCAGACCGCTTCTACTTATGGTAAAACCTAAATAAGACACTTAATTTTGAAAAAAATTTGCATTTGTCCGCCCTTATTTTCAAGCCTACTGATCTCAAACGATTCAAAACAGTTTTCAAATTTTTAATGTGATCTGCTACATTTTTACCTGTAACAATAATGTCGTCTTGGTACACAGCTACATCGGGGATGTCTCTTAAAACGTTTTCAATAGTTTTTTGAAATATTGCCGCTGCCGTTTTTATGCCGAAAGGCAGTCGCTTCATTTTTAAACATCCTATATGAGTGCTCAGAGTACACAAAAGTTGCGACTTGTCATCTAGCACTAATTGATTGTACGCCCTTGCTAAGTCTAATTTGGTGAATAAATTTCCACCTTGAAGTGACGCAAAAATTTCATCTATTCGAGGAAGGGGGTATTTGACGTCGATCAAATGTTTATTTAATGTGACTTTGTAGTCACCACAAATTCTAATTTCGCCATTCGGCTTAATTATGGGAACAATAGGTGTGCCCCAATCCGAATTATCAATCCTCTCCAATATTCCTTCGTTTATTAAATCATTTAGTTGATTTTCAATTTTTGATTTCCAGGACAGGGGTAATGGTCGTGGCTTAAAAAATACAGGCTTAGCGCTTTCGTCTATGTCTAGAGAAACTTTTACACTCTTATATTCTCCTAGTTTTCCACTAAAAATGTCTGAAAACTCATTTTGTATTTCACTACGTATAATGTCGTAGTTGTGTATTTTCTCTACCGCATTAGTTTGCATAAGTTCAAAATTGAAATTTCGCAAAAATGTGCGTCCGAGTAATGGAGGTGTATTAGTATTAGTAACGACAACTTTTATTTTCTTTTTGACACCTTGATATTCAATATTTGCGTGGTACTCACCGGCTAGTGGAATTTGATCACCGTTATAATTTAGATATAAAGAGGTTGGTGAATTCAGTGATCTCTTATCATGATATTTTTCAAAAAATGATAGTGGTACCAATGTACATGATGCACCTGTGTCACAAGTAGCTCTTATTGCAATTCCGTCGATGGTGACTTGCAGTGTGTAAAGATTCGACAAGACTTCATTTTCAACGCTAAAAATAGAAAAATCATTATTATATGTACACAAATCACGAGTATGTTTACAAGTTTCTTATACAAATTTAACATCTTTTCTTGATCGACAAATTGATGCCAGGTGACCTTTCTTTCCGCACGAATGACATTTGCTTTCCTTATATTTGCATGCTGTTGAGTTGTGATTTTTCCATCCACAGTGAGAGCATTTTGAGTTGTTTGCTTTAGAATTTTCGTTGTCATTGTAGTTTTTGTTGGTGTGGTTACCTCTGCTATGTTTTTCGCTGCTTCTGCCAACGGTGCCGTTGCGCTTTTGATTGCCAGGCCACGTGTTACGCTTCACGTAATGCACGTCATCGTCTTGTGGGTTATATTGCTTTTTGTATTTTGCCTCCATGATGAGAGCCTTTCTTAACGCATTCTCTATTGTGAGATGTTCGTCCTCCTCACACAGTCGTTCAAATATTCTGGACGGTAGTTCCATGATAAATTTGTCTAGAACGAACGCATTGAGATGGTCCCCAAATTTGCATTTTAATGCCATTTTTTTACTTTGGCAAACCACGATGAAATAGTTTCATCTTCACCCATTGTTGCGGAATGAAACCGTTTGCGTTCCTCAAAGACAATTGTAGGCGGTGTGTAGTGACCTTTTAAGATTTCGCACAATGCTTTGTAGGTTAGTGAGGCGGGTGATGCTGGGCTGCATAAACTATGCAAAACTTCATACGCTTCGGACCCTATTGATTTTAATAAAATCGATTTCTTGATGTTGTCATCCGTACATTTTATTTCAGAAAAATGTATTTCCAAACGTTCCTGCTAAATCAACCACTTGTCTGCGGATGGCATAAACTCTGCTGCTGATTGGGCTGATAGAATGGTAACAGGTGAATTGCTTCCTGAGTTCGTAGTCATTGTATTTAATGTTTTTGAACTTTTTATATTTTCATATGAATATATTTATATTCACTTTAAATTGGATACTATTTATTTAAATATATGTATGTATCTAGCAGTAAAACATACGAATATATATTTTAAATTTTACTTCGTCGCCATTTATATGTTATGTATTCTGATAGCACGATGGCAAAGATAAATGAAAGACACGTGTATGTAACTTGAATTCATATTACAAAGTAAAAAAGTGTATTTTATTCATGTACAAAATCAACTATGAAGAGGAGGGTTGCCATCGGCTTATAGTATGAACTATTGAAGGCAATATCCAACATTAAGGAACTCCCTCCCCCTCTTTGTTAGGAATTGGAGCCTCTCCAATTGCAACCTTTTGCGGATGCCTATTATATTTATTTCTATTGCAAATCGTACAATGTCTAATATATTCTTTAAAGTGTTTTATCATTTTTGGCCAATAGTATTGTTTATATATTTGCTTGTAATTCTCTTTACAGCTTCGATGAGCTCGAGAATGAGTACTTAAAATAATGTTTTGTTGGTCGTCAACATTTGTGATGTCCAGTGCAAATATTTTGCTATATCGTCGTGCCAAAGTTATCTTCACGTATATCACAAAATACCAAAAAATTAGATAAGACCGCTTCCTGTAGTTTTATAGATCTATCGATCTGTGCAATCCCCAGGTCTCTATCTTTTATGGTTTTTGAGATATTAAAAAAGCTTTTTATTGTATATCCACTATAAATAAAATTTCAATGTGTTATATTAACGTATGCAACATTATTATGGATATACTATAAAAAGTATATGAAGTTCTGTTGGGAAAAAAAACTTGGGTTATCTTCACGTATGTTCATGGAAATAATTAAAAAGTTATCTTCACGTATGTTTGTGAGAAAAATTAAAAGTTAAATATAAACCATTATTGTAATATACATATCCTTTTCGTTCTATATCGCAAAAATTTTTTGTATTAATCTTTAATTGTACTTTTGGGTTTATATAAATGAAAACTAGATTCTTAGGGAATGTACATATGTCCGTTTTGCTTAAATAAACTTTATTTCAATTAAATTTAATAACAATTCAAGTCCTAAAAATACTTGATTGATTAAAAAAACTTCAACATAATATGTTTCACTCGAGCTTAATTTTTAGTTCTGAAAGTTTGAATATACTTTTTACAAACTTAAACGAATAAATCCGAGAAGAATTTCGCATCACTTTGTGGAAGATAAGCGTATAAACTTTCAATATCTTTTCTTTTGTCTTTAGAAATATTTATCTTTGCGGTTGTATTTAGTTCTTTTTGAAAAATGTTTTCCAAAGTAATAAAAACACCCTTCCTGGGTTGTTTTTTTAAAAGTTGCGCGCGAGCCAACCAATAGTGTTTACTAATTGTAACAAATTTCACGTATGTACCATAAAGTAAAAAATATTTCCCAAAATGTGGCATATACAATAAAATGACAAATATTTTTTGGATGTAAAAATAGCAATAACATACAAATTTTTTTCAATGACTTCAGATATTTTTAAATAAATCGATAAAAAACTTCAAACATAATATCTGACAAAAATATTGGACTACTTTTTTCACGTAAATTTTTTTGTATATCATTATGAAACTTTGGACTCAATTTCCCAAAAAAAAAAAATTTGGAGATACGTGAAGATAACTTTGGCACGACGATATACAAATTTGTTTGTGAAAACTCCTTTCACAGTTTCTTTAAAATCATAGAGATCTTCAGGTGTGCAATGAATACAAGTAACTAAGTTGGGTTTAATGAACTCCAAAAGAATGGTTTTGAGATTTTCTCTTGTTTCGTATTCCACAATATGTCTTGTTCTTCCAAAAGTTATTATCATTTCATGAATTGTAAAATTTGCCTTGCACAAAAGTATTTGTTGTTTGAATTCATTTAAGGGTTTTGAAATTTCTGGATTATTAAAATCGTCACTACTTTCAGTGGAATGTTGAGTACTATGTAGAGATTCTTCGTCTGATATGTTGTTTAAATATTGGCGAGAAAGAGCGACTGCTACGACATTGTTAACGCCTGGTTTGTAAATCATTTTTGGTGAAAATTCTTCTATAAATGATCGCCATCTTTTAATTTTTGCATTAGGGTTTCGTGTAGAAACTGCGAACGTTAGTGGTTGATGGTCTGTGTGAATCTCGAGATTTGAACTACCATATAAATAATTTCTTAAATGTTTTAAGGCCCATACGATAGCATAAAGTTCTTTTTCATTTGTTGCATAGTTTTTTTCTGTAGAATTCAATGTTTTTGAAATAAATGTTATGGGCTTACCATCCTGACTAAGGACAGCACCTACTGCATCATTAGAAGCATCGGTAGTAAGGACGATTTTTTTATTGAAATCGGGCTGAGTTAGTTCAATTTGTTCAGATAGTAATTTTTTTAACTTATCAAAGGTGAGTATACCCTGTTCATCTAATTTTATTTCCGTCTTCTTCGACATGTATTGTGATACCTTACCGTTTTCACCTGCTAGGTATTTCGATAGTGGTTTAGCTATTTGAGCATAATTTTTAATAAATTTTCGGTAGTATCCTACCATTCCAAGAAAACTTCTTAGTTGTCTTAAAGTTGTGGGTAGAGGATAACTATTTATAGTTTCCAATTTATTTAGTTTTAATTATATTGTGACCGACCACATAACCAAGGAATTCGACTTCATTGGCGTAAAACTTAGATTTTTCCAATGAAATTTTCATATTCGATTCTTTTAATCTATCGATTATTAATTTTAAATGTTTGTAATGTTCTTCCAAAGTTTTCGAGTAGACAATTATATCGTCTATATAAACATGACAAATTTTACCTATAAATTCGCGCAAAATGTCATCCATGGCCCGTTGAAAAATACTTGGACTGTTTTTAAGACCAAAGGGTAATCTTATGAATTCGTATTTGCCGTTGTTAACGGAAAATGCCGTTTTCTCAACATCTTTTTCTTTCATAAGAATTTGGTGGAAACCTGATTCCAAATCGATGGTTGAAAAATATTTCGCTGTTCCTAAATTGGACAGTATAACATTGCAATCCGGAATGGGATATTTATCACACACCGTGTTTTCATTTAATTTCTTATAATCTATGACCATACGCAATTTTTGCGTACCATTCTCATTTATTCCTTTTTTCGGAACTACCCATATTGGGGAGTTGTAAGGACTTTTACTAGGGCGAATTATTTTGTCCTCCAGTAATCTTTTTATTTCATTATTTATAAAACTATTTGCAGAAAGTGGGTAAGGATATTGCTTGCTCCATATAGGGGCTTCAGCAACTGTTCGAATTTCTGCTCTGATGTCCGTCCTAAACGGTAAATTCATATTTATATTTGAATGAATTCTTTCAATATTTTTTATAACATTATTTCTTAAAATGTTCAAAGATTCTTCGCTTTCATCACTAAAATTAAATATATGTTCATTATTCATTTTATTCAAAACATTTTCTTTTGAATGGTTGGTTGGTTGGTTTACGTGGCTGCCTGCTACACGGAAGCATTCAAGTAGAATCAATGAGATTCCGTTTTGACAGACCACTCCACTCGTCAGTGTCAACCTGATTTAGGTCCGAATCCAGGCCTCAGATTCGGAGTAAGATTCTAGATCCATCCCGTCGAATTAAGGTATCTAATAAGGTCACCTAGACCTATCCCTGATACCTCCGAGAGATCGTCTATTATGCTGTTGCCTAGAAATTTGAGTCTCGAATGGTGTAAGGCCGGGCATTCGCAAAGAAAGTGGAAGACTGTTTCCTCTTTGCTTTGATCCCGGCAACTACGGCAGAACGCATTGTAGGAAAGGCCCATCCTGTTAGCGTGTCTCCCGATAACCCAGTGCCCCGTCAATACTACGACGAGCCTCGAGATGTCCCTACGGTTCCTGTTAGTTAGTTGTGTTGTGCGCTTAACGTTGTAGCAAGGCCACATTTTCTTAGCCACCTTGCACGTGCTCAACCTGCGCCACCTGTCTTCAGCTTTCTGCCTGAAATGGTTGAGAATGAGATTTTTAATACTGCCAAATGGCATGGCTACCGATTCAGCAGTGGAGACGTCCATGGCGGATCCAGCCCTGGCCAGTTCATCCGCCTGTTCGTTGCCTTGGAAGTTGCTATGTGCGGGAACCCAGATGAGGGTGACGTCAGTCTGACTACCTAGTCTGGATAACGCGTCCTTGCACTGGCTAACTAAGGTTGAAAAAGTAGCGTGTGACCTTAGAGACAGAAGTGCCGCTTGGCTATCGACAAAGATGCCGACTCTTCCTTGGACACCCCTGTCAATCAAAACCCTACACGCCTCCCTTATGGCCAATATTTCCGCCTGAAATACACTAGCTTCATCAGGAAGTCGGAATGAGAGTTTTATTCCAAGGTCACTCGAAAATACTCCAGAGCACACACCGCAGATCATTCTTGATCCATCAGTATACGTCCTGAAGTTAAAGTCTTTTTCTATGTTTCCCCCCTTCCACTCCCGTCTGGATGGAATAAGAACTTTGAACGTACTGTCAAAGTCCAGATGAGGTACCATGTAATCGGTGGGTTTCCTCAGTGTCGGTGGTAGCTGATCTAGGATTTTGGCATGGCCATAGGTCCTTGATCTCCACCTCCCAGATGCCGCTAGTCTTGCCGCACTGGTTGAGGATGCCGCCAATACATTTAGGTCGATCGGAATCAGATTTAGCATAGCATTCAGAGCCTCTGAAGGACTAGTACGTAAACATCCAGTAATCCCAATGCAAGCAGATCTCTGTATTCTGTATAGTTGGTCTACCACATATTTCTTATTTGTGGCGGGCCACCATACTACCGATCCGTAAGTTAATATAGGACGTACAACTGCCGTGTACATCCATTTAAGCATGTTAGGGGTTAGGCCCCATTTGGAGCCAAACATCCTCCGACAGGAGTAATAGGCAACTGTGGCCTTTTTGACCCTGTGTTGCACATTCTTTTGAATACTCGTTTTTTATTTCTGTATTTTCACTTGAATCTTCTGATTCAATATTTATTATTTTCTCGCAGTGTTTACCGCAAATTAATTTTCCTTCTTTAAAATTCAAAACAATATTAGCTTTTTTCATAAAATTATAACCTATAAGGAGGTCTGTCTCCAAATTTCCGATTTCGTAAAATCTTTCATTAAAGCCAAAAATACTGGCTTCATAAAAATATTTAATGATGGTAAAACCATTAATGGTTTTTACCCTCTTCTTAATTACTAATTCCTGTCTGTTTGATAGAACTCCAGGACTACAATAGCAGCTTGTTGCACCGCTATCAACTAGAATTTTGTATTTTCTTCCTGTTGTGGACTCCTTGATGATGTAAGGCAGTCCGTTCCCTGACCTAAAAAATAATCTTCATTTAAATTATTGATCCGCTGAAATTTATGTTGAGGTTGGTGGCTTTCTTGGGTACTATTATTGGATTGTCGTTTAACACCATGTTGGAAGTTGTTGAAAGGTCTTGTATGTTGGAAGTTGTTGAAAGGTCTTGTATTTTGGAAGTTGTTATTATAATTTCGTGCTTTTTCCTGTCTAAGGTCAAAAGTCGGTTTGGCAACAGTAAACGTCGAACTTCCCAGTTCCATTGGTTCTGGTTTTGTTTGATATTGTCTATTATAATTTTCATTGGGACGTAAGTCCTTATAAATGCGATTAGGAAAACGTAGGATATTATTTCCTTTATGAATGTGATTCGTTTGTGGTTTACTAAAATGTAAAGCGAAATTAGCACGAACTCTATTCGCTTCTAATTCTTGTGCTTTTGCTAGCGCATCTGGCAAACTGTTAGGTGATATCGAGAATAAGATATCTGCTAAAGGAGGGTTTAATCCTGTCATAAAGACTGTAAGTGCGTATTGTCTATTTCTATTGTTTAGTTCTTTTGTAATGTCCGAGTTTGTTCCGTGAGTCATTATCGTCTTGTTTATTAAGTCGGTCAGTTTTTTATTGACTTCATTGTAATACGTCATTATTGACTGTGATCCCTGACGCATTATACTCAGTTGCTGTTCAATTATATGTAAGGGACGTTTGTCCGCATAGGCAAAGTCTAGACGACTAATAATTGCATCAAAATTTAAAACTGTGCCATGATTAGTCAAAGTGTCATTGGCATCATTAATAACTTTATTTCTTAAAATAGTTAAAGCAGAAAAATAACGTTTGCTACCTTTTGCATATATTTTCATAGAATTAGTAGCTGCTTCACGCCAGCTAACATAGGAATGTTTACCGTCAAAAGTTGGCAAAGATTTTATAACGTCCAAAGGTTCGTCACAACGTACAGTTATATTAATTTTTTCCTCCTGAAATTCTCCTACCGTATCACAAGCAGTAAGCTCGCCTAAACTCCTAGTTAGTTCTTCTATTTTAGCCATTAATGGAGCTGTATGTGCTTCCATTAAAATTCTTACTTGATCTGCAGTAGCCATTTTGTCTTTAATATTAGTTGCCAAGCCTTCAAATAATTCTGATAAGCAATCGATTTCTGAATCCAGTTTGAATTTAGTTGCTTTTACTAATGGACAAATAATCAAGGATTGGAAAATTAAACAATTATATGTATAATATTTCAGCTTTGGGTTTGATTTAAGATAGCCACAGAAAAAACTTACAACTGAAAATAAAATTATTTCATCTTCGAATAGAAACATTAACATATAAAACTATTTTATATTTTCTTAAATTCACTTTTAATCAATTCGAAATAAATTTCACAAAACGTTTTAAAATTTAAATAATTAAACACAATAGATTTCTTAAATCTACTTACACCTATTGTTGATGGTTGTTGAATTCAGCGCTGGTGTTTGAAGATTTCTGTTGCTTTTCTTTTGTCGATGTCTTCTGATAAAGTTCAGTTGTTTCCTCTGTTGAAATTTTATTCTCCTGTTTTTAAAGATGTTTTTCTTGTTGTATTTAATTATTATGTTGGTGTCTTTTAAAATATATTTTTTTACAATTTTTAGATGTCACTCAAGGTTTTTCATCTTTTCCACTAGATATTTATGTAAGTTAGTTTTTCTCCTATTCTATTAGGGTACTTTTTTTTTAAATTTTTCAGTTTTTGCCACAGGTTGTTTTTTATTTTTTCTCCTATTTTTTTAGGATACTTTTTTAAAATTTTTCAGTTTTTGCCACAGGTTGTTTTTTATTTTTTCTCCTATTTTTTTAGGATACTTTTTTTTTTAAATTTTTCAGTTTTTGCCACAGGTTGTTTTTTATTTTTTCTCCTATTTTTTTAGGATACTTTTTTAATTTTTTCTCCAATATTTTTTGGATACTTATTTTAAAGTTTGGCTTGATCGCTCTACCGAATCCTTACTTTGTTTTTTTTGGATATTCTTCGATAGAGGATCCCGGATTGAGCCCCCAGTTAAATTTCTAATAGCTATTATTTATAAAAAAATTAATTTTTTATATTAATCTCTTTTTTTATTACACTTTATTAATTGTATTATTTAGCCTTCACGGCTTTGGTGGTTAATTCTAACTGAACTTAATCTTCTAATTAGCAAGAAGCATAATTTTGTATTTTTGTCGCCTTGCATTTTTGTTCAAGAATGTTATCAAGTTGTTGAAGTTAAAAACAAAGGTTTAAAGTTACAATTTAAAATAAATGAAATAATTTTTGTAGACGCTATGTCAGCATAAAATAAGATGCGCGTGTAACTTATTTTTGTGCGAAAATAAATGATTTTTAAAATATAATATTAAGGAATGTAACGTCATACCTTAACTTACATATGTCTCTGTGATTGTGGCTTCATACATTAAAATCCCCGTTACAAATGCAGACATTAATCAACATACATACATACACCTTTGGAAATCTTGCGTTAACCTAAAGCTAACAACGCTAGTATTACTTTTCAATTCCTTTACATATAAGTAATGAAATTAAATAATCTGCCTTGGCAGACAGTGCTAGATTTTTTATATTAAGTTTATCCCCTGTATTGCTAATTTTTTCTCCATTTCCTGAATTTTTTTTAATTTAATTAATGATCGTGAAGTAAATAAAGAAATTAATTACAAAATAAAATTTTTTACCACATGCTAAATCTTTTATTGCAAAATTTGTATTTCATCTACAGCGTGCGTGCAAAATTATTCCTGTCGTGCGTGAAAGTACGTGATTAAACATATTGCGTTCGTGAGCGTGCGTGATCGTGAAAGTTTTAAATCATGCCGTGCGTGAACGTGCGTGAAAAATATTTATGGTTCGTGATCGTGAGCGTAAATTTACTCACGCGCACATCTCTGTTTTTAACCCATTCCTGCCTAATAGGTATTCAAAAACCCAAAAAACGGAACACAGTAGCAAAACTCTAGTGATGACCAGGTTATATATTATGGCTTCCAATTGCGTTTTTATTTAGAAATAGGGATTGAGTAGCTTAGAAAAAATTTAAAATTTTTAAGTTTTGCCTTAATCATCCATATAGGTAAAATTAAGATTTTTTCTAAGTCGGAAAATGATCGGGAAAAGCGTTGCCAATTAAAGGACAGAGCAAGAAGCAGAAAACACCCTCCCGTTATAGATTTAAAAAATTTATTATATGATTAAAGTTATTAGTTATGTTGTGAACTAAAGTTATTTAATTAAAGTCATAAATTATTTAGCCTTTTCGATTTTTTAACAATCCTAGTAGTGTGAACAATCCTGGTCCGATGCACCAGCGTAGCCTTCGTCAGACGCCAAACAGCAGTACTTGTAACCAAACCGAATTAGCTTCGATAAACATTTTGCATGAATGTCAGCCATAGTATGCAATCATTTGCTCATCAATAGAAATATTGTGGGAAAATACCTAAAATTGAAGAAACTGTTTGTTTATCTAATTACTCCATGGGGCGACTTCAGCAAATTTGTTGTTTGCATCCCACGCAGTTTTATCACAAACATGTAAAAATTGTTTGATCCGTTTGAATCTGTCTCTTGAAATACATTATTTTATCATCGCACATCCCAGTGATTCCTGAGAACGTTTTCATTTCGGTACTTGTAAAATGTAAATGATGAACAATTTGCATATTGTTTCGTATAGTCCACTATTAGATTCAACACATCATCATCGATAAACTTTCCTCAAAGCTCCATGGCACCGATACTTTCATAGAAAGCCTTATATGCAATCGCGCGAGAAAAAGAAACAAAAGGTGATTCCCCTTTTTTTGATTTATCTAATAAGCTGTAGAACTCGAAAATGGATTAATTTTTGACGACGCAATCGCTTACAATTATAACGCAGTTGGAAATAATTTTCGGCGTTTTAATGGCCATATAATATATATTTAAATAAATACAGTTATTATTTCAACTAAAATAAAAAAAATAATTTGTTAAAAATATTAAAAAAAATATCACACTACTGCCTATCTCGGGTACGCAAGGAGCTAAAATTGATTTTTTCATTCCGCACAACTTCTATAGGTTACCAGGTACATGTTTAAAAATTTTATTAAAATCGTGTGAGCGGATCTATGGTCAGGTATTAATGGGTTAATGGATAACAATTTTTTTGTATTTTTGTTAAATTTTTTTTATATTTTTAACTTTTTGACTGTGAATTAATTTTTTACAAATTTTTCACAGAATAAATTTTTTCAATATTATTTTTTTTATTATTATCTTCTTCGTAAACAACTTTTGAAACACCTGGCCAAAAAAAAAAGTCAGTTGGCGTTGCGAGACTACCTGTATATTATTGTACCATGAGTTCTACGTCAAAATATTCGTACGAAATAATCAATGTAGCTAAACATTTTTCACAAATTCGAACAGAGTACCAGGCTTAAAGCTGAGTTTATTACATGGTGAAAATATATAACAATGCTCTTGTTAAGAGAAGAAATATTTTTAACAGGTGCTATAAATTTTATAAGTCAGCAAAGAGCGCAATTAAGATTAGCGCAAAGTGAAAAAATTGTACAAAAGTTAATTGCAAGTGATCAACCTTTTACCATACATTGGGACAGTAAACTGTTATCGAGAATAACAGGAAAATCAGAAGACCGGTTGGCTATAATTGCTACGGCTTCAGGCCTAGAACAAATTATAGATATGCTAATATTCTCTCTGGGACTGGAGCGGAAATTTCTTCTGCGGTGAAACGGAAGCGTTTGTTTTTGATACAACGTCATCACTGGTAGATTGAAAGTTGCATGTGTGCTTTTGGAGAGATCAATCAAAGAACGGACACCATATTTTCGAAATTATTTTAGCAGCGGTTTTCACAGAGCCCAATGTTGGAATATCTTCTGGACCGGACATAACGATTTTTAAAAAATTTTGGCCAGTAATAAATACATATAGTTATGTGCCAGAAATAGTAAATCCACGAATTATGGAAATTCCAGCTGATAATATTGCTGAACTTTAAGGATTTGCTTTTTCGGGAGATGATTATAAAGAATTTTTGGAGCTGGTAATTATATTCCTTGGTGGCAAGCCTCATTTAGGAATAAAATTCAGAGAACCCGTTGCATTACACTACGCTAGATGGAAGGGGAAAACTATATACTCTTTGAAATTAGTAATTTTCCGCAATCAGTTTTCTGAAGTAACTAATATTAAACGCAATGTTTTAATAGAAGAAACTGGTTTTATTTTAAGTTGTTATTCACATTTTTGGTTTGATTCGATAAACCGGACAAAGCTGCTTTAAATGATATTATAGTTTTAAGACAATTGCAAATCTACGAAACAGTTAATCAAAAAATTGCGGACAAAGCCATTTCGAGAGACAACTCCGTTATTTTACATGATATGTTTTCAAAAAATACTAAAAAAGTTTTCAAGAGATTTGAAATTTTTATGGAGTTTTTCAAAAACGATCCACATCTTGGAATATGATAAAAGAGTACTTGAGAGCGAATAAAATTATACAAAACTTGAGTGCTGTTAATGATTGTGCTGAAAGATGCATTCAATTAATTCAAGATTACAATGGAAAAATAACAAAAGATGAGGAACAACAACTGTATTTAATGAAATTAAATATCTTATTTTTATATTATTATTATTATGAATAAACGTAATTATTATTTGAACTTATATTGGTTTACATATGGAAAGTAATATTATCAGGCTCAAGTTCAGTTTTATTGAATTAATGAAAATTCAAAATTACTAAGAGTTTTTTTGTGTTGGAAAATATTATTATTTATATCCAATCAGTTTTTAGCAGAACGTATCAGTACTGATTTCAAGGCCGCTACACCTCTCATCAGCGTTCAATCGTCCATCTTTACAAATTTCGTAAAGTGGATACTAATTGAGAAGAACATCAACTATTTAACCAGTTTTAAACAGAAATAGAATATGAGAATTAATTTTTAATTCAATTTTTATTCTACAATGAAACAGTGCTGGTTAGTACGAAATTCCCTCATTACTGTTTGGAACTAATAATCAACACAAACTCATAGTCCGTTATCATCAAAGTATTCTACTTTGTATTTTAACGTTTTTGTTGTTTTTACTCTATATTAGGGAAATTCACATATTACTGTGACCCCTGTTATTAGGGTATTTATAGCTCGTGCCCAAGCGGTAATATTTTTATATTATTATTATTATGAATAAACGTAATTATTATTTGAACTTATATTGGTTTACATATGGAAAGTAATATTATCAGGCTCAAGTTCAGTTTTATTGAATTAATGAAAATTCAAAATTACTAAGAGTTTTTTTGTGTTGGAAAATATTATTATTTATATCCAATCAGTTTTTAGCAGAACGTATCAGTACTGATTTCAAGGCCGCTACACCTCTCATCAGCGTTCAATCGTCCATCTTTACAAATTTCGTAAAGTGGATACTAATTGAGAAGAACATCAACTATTTAACCAGTTTTAAACAGAAATAGAATATGAGAATTAATTTTTAATTCAATTTTTATTCTACAATGAAACAGTGCTGGTTATGTAGTACGAAATTCCCTCATCACCGATTTGGAAATTACTAATAATCAACACAAACTCATAGCCCGTTATCATCCGTTAATATTTTCCAACATAAAAAAACTTAGAAATTTTGAATTTTCATTAATTCAATAAAACTGAACTTGAGCCTGATAATATTACTTTTCATATGTACAGAAATATAAAAACTTAATTTTAATTGAAAATTTTTAATATTTTTCCTGGTATATTATTATCAACAGTCTAAAAAATTTATTAAAAATGTTTATAATAAAATAGTTAGTGGTTCTCTTTGACCCAATGAATATTTAAGGGTTAGTGCCCAAAAAAAATCATTTCACTGTCCGCTTTATTAGAAATGTAAAGAATCCAGATGTTTTTGCAAAGTAGTGTAGAAAATTATTGATATAGAAAGGTCGCATCTCGTTTTTTTTTTTCAAAATCGTTTTTGGTACATGTTCTGGTAGACAATACTCAAATACACCCAATACAGCCCAAACTAACTAACTAATTACAGATTTTATTGTTTTTTTTTTCTTTTGCTAAAACTTGTGATACGACCTTTCTATATTAAGCCATCGATATACAAAGTTTATGAAAATAAACCTTAATGATGTTAGGTTTAATATTTATACCATTTTTTATATGTAACGCTAGCATAAAACAAACCAACCGTTTTAACCTTTAACTACTGAGATGGTGGTAAATTTTACCCCATATATTTTGGTCTACTATTAATATTTTTATGAAAATTTTGCCGACTTAGTTTTCTTTTTTTACCAGAGAAAAACACCTAGAGTCGAAATTGCAGAAACACCAATACCAACGCGCCCCTTTGAAATATTGCACATTGATATAATAGGTTTGATCCCGTACTTTTTGGGCAAAGTCCGGTAAAATGATAGCAAACAAGAATTTCTCTCAATTAGAGACAAAAACGCACAAAAGTACGGGAACACTAAAAACCACATTTTTATCCCAAAAGTTTGTATGAAATTGCTGTGAAAGTAAACAAAAAAATAAATACTGTTTTTGATTAGTATTTCACTTTTTAAGAGATTTTAGTTAGTACACACATACATATCTATGTTTGTATATCCAAACATACATATTTTGCTTTGCTTTTTGCAAAAGTAACAGTTATTTCATCATTATTCTTTTTAGGTAAAATTCAAATTTCTTATCTGTTATTGTTTATTTCATAAACAGCTGATTGATTACTACTTGCACAAACTAGCCCGAAGAAAAAGTACGGGCTGTTTCGTGCAGAAAGAAGAAGAATATTTCTCTCTCAAAATCTCTCTCACTTGCACGAACTTTGTGTACGGGAACAGTTTTCGTGCAAATTGGAATCCCGCGGGCTCCCAATGTTGAGTACGGGATCACACCTAATATTAACACACAAGCAACATTTCCTGTCTTGCATAGATATATTCTCAAAATTTGACATGGTGATCCCAATCGCTTCCAGATCAAGCGTGGATCTTAAAGTGACATTGTGCCAGATTATGAACAGATATAGAGAGGTAAACACAATTGTCTCGGATAATGAAAAATCATTTCAATCAAATTTGATTAGTACATTTCTTCAGGATTATTTCGGAACTCTACAATTTTTCATACCTCCAATGCATAGTAAAAGAAATGGTCAAGTCGAGCGATTCCATTCCACACTGCTCGAAATAGCAACACAACATAATAACGTCGAGTTGATTTTGTTAGCTACCATCAAGTATAACGACACAGTGCAATCAGTAATGGGAGGAAAACCAATAGACATCTTGAATGCATTTAGCCAAAACATTATGTCAAAGGTAAATAATTGTGGTTGCACAACAAAAATTGTTACAAGAACGTAATAAGGATATGGTAAGAAAAATATCATCCTGGCAAAATTGTCTTTGTAAGGCGAAATAGTCGTCTATTGGTAATAAGTTTGACAAATTTTTTGTACAAGGCGTGGTACAGAGCTGCTTGATGTTTTGATATTTATTATTTGTATTGAAATAATACATTTTTAAATTGATAATATAAGAACATAAAATTTCGAAAAGAGCTTAGAAAAATTCATTGGAAATATATGTACATATAAGATATGTTTACATATCAATATGCGTCTTATGGAACCAATACAATTGCTAGATAATTGCGCACTTTTCCATCATATATGTCGATATTAATTGTATTGTGTAATTCATATTGGCTCAACCGAGATATATGTATGTATTTTGTTTTTTCGGAATCATATTACAAATCACCTTATTTTATGCTTGAATGTGATTAGCTAATTCTTGTCAAATTTTAATACATGTTATGAGTGGAATAGAGTACAGCTTAAAAGGAATACTTTCAAAGAGCCATCATTTTTAGATATTGCTGAGCTAGTGTCTCTAAAGATATAAAGTGTTTGGAGAAAATCGAACCTTCCTGTCGTTTCACATACAAGAGTCCTTCAGCTATTGAAAGCTTACCATTTGAAATGCAAAAACCTAATTAAATCTTTTAAACGATTATCTACTGAGCAGAAGAATGATTTCCTACAGCGTAGCAGAGTACTTTTCGATATTAAAATGTAAAGAAATTAAATTTTGCAGTTGTCCCAAAAAACAACAAGGTGCCGAAAGAAGAGCAGGAGTTTTTGCTTGACCAAAGAGGGGGTAAGGAAGATGCGGATTCTTCAAGCACTCACAAAAATCAGGATAAAAATAATTCTGAAAACTTAATTTTGTGAGACATATTCGAATAGCTCTGAGAGCAATACTTCTTCTCCTGATAGATTGAACTTACCTTCAACTTCAAAAGCCAAGAAGAAACCAACCAAATCACTTAAAACTTTGACAACGGTGGCAAAAACCTGCGACCGTTACGGTATTTTTGACAGAGCTGCGACTGCTATCGTCTCTTCACTATTACAGGATATATCTTCGGATGTTGAAGTAGTTGATAAACCAAAAATCCGTCGAGAGAGGAAAAGGGAACGAAATGAATTAGTTAAAACACTTACGCAGTTCTACTTACCAGCCCTTTACTTTGATGGTCGCAAAGACAAGACGCTGGATATTATTAAAAAAGGAAACAAAAGATACAGACATTCATTGCTTGAGGAACATATATCTGTTATTAAAGAGCCAGATTCACTTTATCTTGGTTACGCAGTACCTCTAAATGGCACGTCTAAAAGAATTGAAAAATCGATTTTTGCTGGCTATTCGTTGCGATGGTACTATCGTCAACACAGGAAAATTTAGTGGGGTAATTAAACTTTTCGAAAACTGGCTTCAGCGCCCCTTGCAGTTGGTTATTTGCATGCTGCACTTAAACAAATTACCTCTAAGACATCTTTTTAATAAACTGGATGGTGCTACAACAGGCCCATCTTCTTATACTGGTCCTATTGGTAGTTTATTAGGAAATTGCGAAAACTTTCCAATCGTTAAATATGAAAAAATACAAAAGAGATCTTTCTAAAGTAAAGATTGAAGTTCAGATCAAAAATATTTGTATGAAATAACAATATCTGTTATTAGTGGACAATGTCCAGATAATTTAGCTAATAGATCCCCAGGGCAAATATCCCACGCACGATGGTTAACAAAATCAAACAGAATATTGAGGCTCTTTATTTCCACACCAAACCCATCAAATAATCTAAAAGTATTAGCTGAATATTGCGTTAAAGTTTACGCTCCAGTCTGGTTCCAAATAAAAACAAATCCAACTTGCAAAGATGGATCTAAAATTTTTTTGGAAATTGGTTCAAAGTTCTCGATATCTTTCAGCAGAGTATAAAAAAATAATAGACCCCGTAATTCAACGCAACGCCTATTTTGCACATTCAGAAAATTTGCTCCTGTCTATGTTGTTGGACGAAAATAAAAAAGTAAGAGAGCTCGCAGCAAAGAGAATTCTAAAAGCTCGAAACTCGTCATATGCTGGAAAGCAACCTAGCGTATTTCAAGTACCGAAAATAGATTTCGATTCGAATGACTATACTGTCCTAATAAATTGGCAGGATACATTTTTGATACTCCAATTCTTCGAAATGACACTAATGAAGAAATAAACGTATTTATTATAACTCTAGATGGAGAAAACATGACTTTTTTAAAACTACCATGTCATACGCAATCTGTATAACGCACTGTAAAAATAGTGACAGAAGCATCCATGTCCTTATGTGATAGGAAATCGATAGGAAATTAATACAAGCAAAACTTGAATCAAGAAAAATTATGCCCAGATTTGAGAGCAAAAGAGATTTTATGTCCAATAAATAATTAAATTACTTTTAAAGCATAATATTTTTCTTAAATAACTGTAGTGTATCAACTTGTTGTGAATATGTATTAATTTTTAATAACAAAATAATAAAATATTTAAAATATTGAAGTTTAAAAGAAAAGTGTTTTTTATGAAAATTGCAGAAACCTGAAGCCTCATGCGCGGGCTAAACATACCACTTAATTGAATATTTTTTTTTTCAAGTATTACCTTTTTAAGTCTAAGACAGCAAAATATTACTATTAGAACTTTATTAATAAACTATTATTTTTTCCCATACATAAGCGACCCACCCTAATGTACATATATATTCTTGTTATGTATATATTCTTATTGAAGGCCGTGATTCACTATCCTACACAATCGTGGATGGTTGTTTGGATTACAAATGCAAATGTGTGACAGATTTTTTTTGATAAATCGTGCGATTTGTA
The DNA here is from genome assembly GCA_947311025.1 of Lypha dubia. Taxonomy (NCBI): domain Eukaryota; kingdom Metazoa; phylum Arthropoda; class Insecta; order Diptera; family Tachinidae; genus Lypha; species Lypha dubia. The sequence goes on along the minus strand of OX371260.1, from coordinate 98,510,198 downwards.
AAAATTTCATAAAATGATAGTTTTTCTGCGATCAGAGGAGTATCAGCTGATAATTTTAACTTTGTCTATTTGTAACATTTTATTCATTTTGTTTTGTACAACGAAAGGGCTGTAATTTTTTTAATATAAATAAATTAAACAAAACAAACAAATGTTGCGGCAGCAGGTTTGTATGATAGTATGGCACCTACAACACCACTTTCTGTCAGATTTTCCCCATTACGTTTTTACTTGGCAGCACTGAATTTTGTACAGCGAAAACAAGATGGCATTTCATAAAATGAATATTAGTTCAATTAAAAAAAGGATTTATGTTGGATTTAATAAAACAATTTTGTATTATAAATCCAGAATTTAACATTTGGATTTAACGATAAATTTAGAATTTGTTAAATTCATGTCAGTGTTAAAACGCTATTGGTTTGATTTATGAAAATGGAGTTAGAGAATCACATCAGTTATAGCTAGTATTAAATAAAATTCACAAACTCAAGTACTGAGATTGTAATGTTTGTTTGGAATCATAGAGAATCATAGAGATAGGATTATATCACTTTGAGTAGTATTAACGAACAATGTTAAAGTACTCGCATTATCAAAATTAAGTACAATAAGGCTTCTCAAAATCCACAGTGACCGTGAGATGGTGCGGATGCATTGCCTTTTCGGCAATCACATACATACATATGTACTGGTTCACCAAACTCAACATACGGCAATTTTGGTTGTTAACAAAGCCATCAGGGTAAAATGTAATTCAATAAAGAAGAAATGTTCTTCTGTCATTTAAGGATTAGTTTTTACTAATCCTAAACTGTTAGCTGTCAAATAATTTTTAATGTTTGCAAACAACTAACTGAAGATATAACGATACATTTAAATTTTGCGTGAATTCAGCGACACCTTTTCTTATAAAGTATTATAGATTTTATGTTCAATAAGCCCTTGGATATAGCACATTTATATACAGACGTATGTGTGTATATATGCACATATTATATATAAGTATGCAAAAAACTTAATTTGCATGAATGTATAATGTAACGTATTTATTTCGATTTTGAATTCATTAAAAAACCGTATAAATGAAATAAATCAATATGATAGTGCTTAAGTTGACTTTTCAATGACCATTTTTAACAGTTATCAAAAATAGCTTCTTATAAAAAGATCGAGCAGCGACTTTCACTGATTGAATAAACATTAAAAATAGTATATTTTAAAAACAATATAGAAGGTACAAAAACAAATTCTTTGGAAAACTAAAAGTTTCTTTAGTCGATATAGAGTGCAGCGCTTCATCTAAATGTTGTTAAAAAAAAATTTTTAATTCTCGTAACATTTTGTTAACCAAGGGAAGCGTAGCGTATTATTCGGTACATGTGGCTTCTCGAAAGTATAAACGCAAAATACTTAAAAACTTTTTATGAAAAATAACGACTACACAACATTTCTCTCGACAAGCATGAAATACAATTTCCTGCAAATGGTCTTGCAAAACTACATAAGGAAAATATTGTATTTTGTACTTGGATTTGATAAAAAAGCTATGTACGTTGTTTTACATTTGAAGTTTTGCAACACCTTTTGCATCAAACATTGAACAACGCTAATAAGAAAATATATATAAATTTGCACCAAGAAAAAATAAAAATGCATAATTTTGAGTCTAGCAAAACTACAATGATTTTTTAAGTGCAATTTACTTATTTTATTTGCATTTGTGGATATTTTGCACCAAACACTTATAATGGATAACTTTTTTCTGCATAATTATAATATATACATACTAGATATCGTTACCTCACCTTATCATTTTTTTTTCAAATCGCATATTTATCTTATTTCAATAAGTAATACTATTATTTATAGATATATGTAGGTAAGAAAACGTGATTTGAAAAAAATTTAGTTGAGTTGAAAGACAACATAAAAATTAAATGAAATTAATTATATTATTTATATACATACATATGTCGTTTTTCAGCTTTATAATAAGTGGAATTCTGCAAAATAAATAAAGTTTTAATTATATACATACCTACATATGTTTGGTAAATTATTATTCTTGATACAATGGAGCTTTTTATAGAAGATGATGTATTATTAACAAGACTGCTTAAACTTGTGTGCGCAATAATTGGAATAGGATTCATATACTGGTTGTTTTATATACCATGCAGATGGAAGAAGGTATGTACATTAATTTATATATTATTTATTATATTCCGGGCAAAATGAATAAAGAAAATCGAAACAACCGACTTGTCCGACTGTTTAAAGACTATGGACTGATACACGAGTAAACCTGAAGCTTTCGCCGTATATTTTCGATGGTGCGGAAGAAAATTTTTTAAATTTCAAGTGGGCATGAAAGTTTTTATTTTATGTCAAAGAAATTTCCAACTAGTCAGGCTTAAGATCGCTCTCTTAAATCCATTCGATAGGAAAATTATTTGTTATGATATTATTAAAGTTTTTAAAAAACAATTTTGTTTGCTCTTTAGTAATTCGCTGATATTATTTGCGAGTTAATAAATGAATAGATGGGTTTTGGAACTTTTTAAACATGAATGGTAAAGATCTACTGATGAGTTGGTATTTAGCTACCAACGAAATGCATATGGAGTAGCTAGCCCATAACAAATACATAATAATTTTTGAAAACATAAATTCTTGAGTATTTTCTCGAATAAAATTTTATATTTTATTTGATAGTGTTAGGTTTAATTTGATAGAAAAAAAAGCCAGTAGCAGATGCGTAGATTATTTCAGCAACAGTGCCTATGCTGAAAGTTTACTTACAGGGTTGACCATAGAATTTTTAACGATCGCTTGTAAATAGTTGTGTTTTATCGAAATGACGTTATATCCATTACTAGCTTACTGTTTATTTATAAAAATATTCATATGTATATTGCTATTTTATATTGAAATGTTACAAAATGAAACACAAAAATAAAATCACCCTTATTCTGTATGGCAACGGCAATAGAAGACAACACGGATTTTTATCGTTGAAAACCGAATTGGTTTGGGTGTATTATTTCATATTTGTATAAGAAATTATTTAGTCTATTAAAAATGACTTCCTCTAATATTTATTCTATCACCGATAGTATTGATATTGGCCTACAATTATTAACATTGTCTTTTTCATCAGTTTTGTAAACAGGTTTAACTGTGAGACGTTTTTAAGAGTTTTGGGATTTCAGATTGGTTGATGCTTTGGTTAATTTTTATTTTTTTAAAATTTTATTTATTTGTTGCGGGTTAGCAATATCTAGATATATATTTCATTGGTAGCTACTCCAATTCATCAGTAGATGTTTTACCCTTTATGTTTAAAAAATTCCAAAGCTCATCTATTTATACAAAAACTCACAAACATATTTTTGTGAATTACAAAGCATAAAAATAGCCTTTAAAAAATTTTTTCAAACACACACAACAATAATTTTCCATTATGAATGTGTTTACTTTTCTACACCTATACAATTAGACAACCGCTGGTTGCCATTAAAAGTATTTTATAAGGCAAAAATGAAAAGCAAATCTCCCCGTTACAAAATTTTACATTTATTTGAGCATGTACTCAAGTATTTATGTTTAAAATTTTATTTATTTGTTGCGGGTTAGCAATATCTAGATATATATTTCGTTGGTAGCTACTCCAATTCATCAGTAGATGTTTTACCCTTTATGTTTAAAAAATTCCAAAGCTCATCTATTTATACAAAAACTCACAAAAAAAAAAAATTATTGTTGTGTGTGTTTGAAAAAATTTTTTAAAGGCTATTTTTATGCTTTGTAATTCACAAAAATATGTTTGTGAGTTTTTGTATAAATAGATGAGCTTTGGAATTTTTTAAACATAAAGGGTAAAACATCTACTGATGAATTGGAGTAGGTACCAACGAAATATATATCTAGATATTGCTAGCCCGCAACAAATAAATAACATTTTAAACATAAATACTTGAGTACATGCTCAAATAAATGTAAAATTTTATTTTTTATTTATATTTGCTATACAAAAAAAGCCTACAAGCCCAAGGACATATAGCTGAGAAAGCATCATAAATTAAGGAATTTAAGGAAAAAAATAACATTTCAATAAAGATAAATATACATAAATGTTCTTTGCTGAACAAAAAAAAAAAAGAAGGTAATAATAGATTATATTTGTGTATTAAATGTAGCTAAGTTAAATTGTATTAAACTGTGCACCGCCTGAACGTAGATGAATGCCAAAAATCTTTCGCAAAAACAAAAAACCGAATTAGTCCGTAGCAGCGATAAGAACAACTTAAAGGAGATTCTCTGAGGGTATACATTATTACGAACAAAATATGAATAAAGTTTATTTTTAAAAACATTGAAGGAATAAACGAAACGAGTACGTAGTTCATTCGGCAAGTTATTCCACATTCTAGCAACTCTAATTTGAAATGATCGTTCGAAAATAGAACAATTAGTTAATGGAACCGCAACCTGACAATTTCTTTCAGATCTTAGAAACTGAAATTTAAGTCTCAAGTAGATAGGTATGCCAGTAACAGTCATCTTATAAAAGTAAGCCAGAGTACGTATACTGAAGTACTGTAGTACAGAACAGCCCAGAAAACTAACAACCGCACGGGGTACATGATCACGATACTTTATGTCATACACAAATCTAACAATTCTTTTATAATTTTACTCAATTTGTTGATGTTGTACGCTAGAGTACCAGCATAGCTTCCAGGCAGTTGTTGACATGAGACATTAACAAAGTGTGTGCAAGTATATATTTTATTTTTATGGGTAGATGCAATCCGCAGTGATAGAGTGACCTCAGACCTGCCGTGACCCTAGAGCTTACTAAGTCAATATGTTCACTAAAATTAAGTTGGCTGTCAATTATCACACCCAAGCATTTAAGCGACTCAACAAACTGCACATCAGTACCAAGAACATTTACTTTAGGATACTGCAAACTTCCACGACCAGTGTGAAACATAATAGCTTTAATCTTAGTGGCATTGATGCATAATTTATTCTGGGACATCCAATCACACAAATTACCAATAGTGTTCCTAATGGCCATTTCTAGTTCATCAGTGAAATTCCTAAAGTTACCAAATATCAGCTGAATATCATTAGCAAAAATAAAAGGTTTAACTAAACTAGAAGCAAGAAAATTTACGCAATCATTGACATCCATTAGAAACAAAGCTGGGCCAATTATGGATCCTTGAGGAACACCAGAGCTGATGGAAATAACATCTGATTCTTGACCATTTAAGTTCACATATTGTGACCGCGCTTGTAAATAAGAGTAGATAAGCCTACAGGACATAGCAGAAAAACCAAATTTATCTTTTAGCTTACTAATTAGAATATTGTGATTTATACGGTCGAATGCCTTAGAGAGATCCATTGATAGTATAACACAATCCCGGTCACTATTTAAATGCTCTCTAGCAGTGTCAGTTAATTCCAAAAGCATGCTAGATGTGCTATATCCTTCCCTATGAGCATATTGTGCATCACAGAATAAATTATGCGTTGACATGTAATCAAGTACTTGTACTTTAAGGATGTGTTCCACTACCTTTGAGATTGATGGTAAGATGCTTATGGGCCTATAGTTTGCATCTGAGTATTTAGGTATAGGCACAACACGAGCTTTCTGCCATGCATTAGGATACCTAGAGGTGGTAATTATAGCGTTACACAAATGTAACAGTGGCTCCGAAATGTATGGAAAAACAAGTTTTATTAATTTTATTGGCAAGCTATCAGTACTCACTGAGTTAGATCTCACTTTCGATAAAGATTGCAATAATTCATTCTCATATATGATTCTGAAAGAAAATCGCTGAACTGAACCATTAAACTGCGCGAAATCAAAAGCTGATTGTCCCTGACCAGAACGACAAACTTTCGAGTAGTCGCTAACAAGAAATAGGTCAATTAGTGTTGTGATATTGTGAGATACATTCTAATGTGTGGGTAGAGCATTATGCACGTAATTAAGACCAAACCTATTACATAGAGACCTAAAACTCAAAGACTTAGTAGAATCAAACAAGTTACAGTTGAAGTCACCCATTATAATTATGTTACTATATTGAGTAACCAACTCACCTAAATTATCGAAAGCGTTCAAGTCCCCGTGTGGAAGATAAAAAACTACTACTACTAATGTCGGTCGCCCATTACACATAACTTCAATGAAAACAGATTCACAAACATTATAAGTATGAGAAAAGAACACCTTCCTATACTTCATTTCGTTTGATATAAAAAGTCCCACACCTCCGCCTCTTCAGCAGCTGAGCCGATCACTTCTACATAATGAGTAGCCAGGAATTTGAATTGATTGACTAGTCACTTCAGGCTTTAACCATGTTTCCGATAGACCCAAGATATGCAATCCAGAACCAAATATGATATGCCTCAGCTCATCTACTTTGGAGAATTGACTGAGTGCGTGTATACTCTGGCAATTTACATGAGCTACATTTAGATTATTACGAAGGCCTGAGAAAGCACTACTAAAGAAATTGTTATCGCTGATTACCGGACCCATATTACTATTACGGAATGTCATATTCGAAAAAAAAAACATCCAATCCACATCCAGAAACAGGTGCACAAATTAATACATATTATCAAATGCATTCTAACAACAGGTGGTATACAAACGTTTGATTGAAAATAAAATAATCAAAAGGCAACAGAGCTGCCCCAATAAGACTAAAAAAGAAAATACAATATGTATTATATAGGTAATATCAAAAACATTCTCAATAATATAATTAAAAGTGTTAATATGTAATACAATTTATACAATGAAGGAGATCAATTGTGAAAATTATCAAAAAAAAAAACCCATCTGGAACCATATAAAAAAAATCATATATATTATTTATGTATGTACATCCAACAACAACAGTTCCAAACAAATTTACAAAATATTAATGTAAGAATATGTAAGTATGTAAGTACATACATATGTATAAAAGAAGAAAGGAAAAAACTTGTATTACATAAATCTAATGAAAAAATAATTTCATGAGTCCGTTATAAATGCACGGATACACATACGAGTATATGTGCATATTTAAAAGCAACAAGTTAATAAGTTAATAAATATCCACAAGAAAAATTTAAGTTTTTACAGCTACCGCTCTATATACATACATACATATATACATACATACGTACATACATACTCATTTAAGATCATTTTCAACATCAACTTCCAGAGAAATACTGTCAGCAAAAAGAGTGTCTCCATTCGCGTCATCGTTGACTTTACATAAGGAATTTGCTTTATTAACACCACCAGCATGTTGATCTTTCATTTGGTTGAAATAGGAAAAACATTCATCAAACTCAAATATTTTTTCCGATGTGTCTTCAAAATGTACTTTGACTCGAGGAATATCAGATTTCAATATTCAAAATTTTTCAATAATTTTGACTCTCCTTAGATCCCGACAAAAGCGACACAACTTTACTCCTCTTTCAGTCAGGTGGTCATTTAAATAAATTATCGTTTGACTGTCATTTTTTAAAACTTCAGCTTCAATTAGTTTCCCCCTTTTAAAATAACTCTTCATAACTGCTTCTCTTTTTGTAAGACAGTTAAACTTAAACAGTACTGCTTTTCTATTGTTGATATAGCAGCAGATATTTAGATCCTGATCAGTTATTTTCACATCAAGAATGTGAAAATAACTGATTTGCCAATGTTTTTTTTTTGTTCGAGTTTGTTTTATATTTTCTTCTAGTTCTTTTATAGATATGTTCGTATTGTTTTTTGGTGGAAGGTAAATTGAGATGAAGGTTTATTATTTATTTCAAACTCCAATTGTATGTTTTTTTTTTTTATAATTTCATTATTTATTGAATCTTCAATAATAAAATGAAACATATATAAGTTATTCAAATCTTAATCTAAAAATGTTAAATATATGTTTAGCCAATGCTATACAAAATTTTTAATTTCGACGGTTGATTTTTGTTGATTTACATCTCTCTTGTACGGCTGAGAGTAAGAGTATCCCTCCTTCTCAACCTGGTGTGGCCTCTATAATTTAGAATATTGCGCGCAAGTGGATTTGGGTGCAACGGAACATCAAAATCTTTGTGAATTCGCTGATTTCGGATATACCAGGGGGGGCTGCTGTTATTGTACGTAGAATTTTTTTTTGTCGCCTTTGAATTTTTTTACGTTCGAGGCTGAGGCAGTGCCCCATAGCTGGATTCTATAGGACCATATTAGTTTCCGGATCGCGTTGTATAATAGAAGTTTACAGTTTAGTATAAAATTTCTTCCAATAAGCCTGGGCTGCTTTTAATTTCATTTGTGTCAACTTCGCGTCTATGTGCGATATCCATGTTAAGCGGCGATCAAGGTGAACGCCTAGGTATTTCACTACAGTGTGTTGGGGTATAGTCTCGGTGTTGATTAGTATAGGCGGGCAGGTTTCCCTGAGCAACGTAAAAGTGAGGTGTACACATTTCTGCTCATTAAATTTTATATGCCATTGTTTTAGCCATTTTTCTAATTTTGATATGTATTCTTGTAAGTTGCTGGAAGCTTCTACGCGATTTTCATGAACGCTTAGAAAAGATCAGCATATGTTGATGTATGAATGTTTCTACTTAGTGGTAAAACAGATGCATACATTAAGTACAGCAAGGGACCGAAGATGCTGCCTTGGGGAACTCCGCCTTCGATCGGCTGCGCAGTGCTTAAAAAGTTGCCTTCTCGAACTATAAATTTGCGTTCCTTTAAATAGTTTTTAAAAGCCTGACCATGTTTGCGGGAAGATTTTGCGTTAATTTGTGTATGAGACCTTCGTGCCATACTTAATCGAAAGCTTGAGAAACATCTATAAAGAGTGCAGAGTAATATTTCTTTTTTTTCAAAAGCGTCTCTTACAACATTCACGAGCATGTGAGTTTGTTCGATAGTGTTATGTTGCCTGCGAAAACCGAATTGATGATCTGGAATGCATCCATTACTAGTCACAGCTTGCTAATGTACAGTTTTTCAAACAGTCATACTAATTATCGACACCTTCCATTCTTTTTGATAGTGTTCTAGGTGTAGAATACTGTTAAAAATGAATAGTATTATTCTTTTTGCAATGAACGGTAGTTCTTGAAGCATTTTGTTGCTTATTTTGTCGATACCTGGGGCTTTTTTGGTGTTAAGACTAGCAATAGCCTTTTCAATCTCCACAATATTAAATTTTAGTGGTGTTTTTGGCAAAGAGACGATTGGTGGTGGTAGTTCAACAATATTAGCAGAAATATTTGGGGTAAATACTTTTTCCAAGTGTTTAAAAAAATTTTATGTGTTCGAAAGATGTTGTGTTTATATTAATTTGTGTGGAGTTAATATTTTCCTTCGCGTATACAACAATACCTCCACCTTTATTTGCTTCTCTGTTTAGGAAAAAGAATAAAAACCGCGAATATTATAAAACTGATTTTTCATCGTTCTTAATGTTTATTTAACAAGCACTATAAATCTTACTTTTTCTAATATGTACATATATTGCTTATTGTGGCTAAGAAAGTTTGGAAATGTTTTCTCAAAGAGCAAATATTTATGCTGATTATTCTGAAGGGATAACTTAAGAGTTTGTTTTCAATTTCATTAAAGGTGTTTACTATTAAAATTCGATCGTATTTAATTTTAGATTGCTATTTTAATATCTAATATTTTGCTCTATTTAATTTTTTTTAGTTATTTTATACATACATATTTATTTTATACATAGATATTTTATTTCTTAAATTAAGTTTATTGATTCGATATCTGTGGTGTTGTTTAGGATAATTAGATGAGAATTTTCATTCTTTCTGGCGCATATGGAGCCATTTCTAAACCTTACAAACTTCCAGCCACATTCCTTGCCTTTGGTTTTAGCTGTCCATAGCAGACGACGCTTATATGCAGTAAGTTGGTCATTAATATAAATATATCTGTTTTCACAATTTTCTTCGTTTATTATTCTTTCATCAATTCTGTGCCATTGTATTTTGCTCATAAATTCTTCTTTTTTAATGACGGTGGGTGGTAAATTCTATCATTATCTTATTTCCAGCCTTTTTTACACGATATGCATTATTGATATCGTTATTATATATTTCTATTTCAATTGACTCAGCAATTTTTGTGACTATCTCACTCGCACTTAGTTCTGAATTGGAAACGTTTTTTATTTCTATATTATTTTTTAATAAAGCTTGGTCTATTTGGTTCACTTTATTATTTTTCCTCTTGCTTACTCTCTCTGATCAATAAATTGTGTTGCAAGTGTTGCCATAGCTGTGATGGAATTTTTAAGTTCATCTATTATGCTAGAGTTTTGTGTACTATTCGTGTTTACTGTGTTATTTAAGAGTTGTATAGAATCTTTTATATCTTTTAGTTCCGATTGTACCGAAGCCAAACCGGAGTTTAAGGAACTTAATGTTAGTCCATCTTTAAATTTTTTACTGGATCTGTTGCTTTCCTCATCATCTTCTCTCTGCTTTTTTTGCTGGGATATGTCTTCAAACACAATGCTCTGATATGCATTGCTCGATTCGGATCTTGTTTGAACGTTGCAGCAATGACATGTTCATTCTGATTTTTTATACACTGCATTGTTGTATGCCTTTTCGGTAATTTTGCAGCAGGGGGAGAAGTGATAATTTGCACTACATTTCGAACATTTCACATATTTTGCTGTTGTTATATTGGAGTTGCATTGTTTGCAGAGTCTTTTCGGCCGTTGAACTAATTTTTTGTTTTTTTTTTTCTTATTGTATTAATTCTTTGTGTTTTTTGTTTTTATTTGGTATGTATGTATGTATGTGGGTAACTATGTATTTTTATGATAAAGACCCTGCAGCTAAAATTGTAAGAGTTGTGTTTTAGGACAGTCATAATGCTAGTTGAAACGAGACTGTCGGAAAAAATGTAATGTCGTCCTGCCTGCTGTAGAAGAATATTGTTGTTTTACAAATGTCAAATTGTATGCAGTAGAGCAACAACCTGATTAAAAATTTGTAGCGGCGTCTAAGCAAAAAAGTTTATTTCAACGCGCCGGTGAAGTAAAAAAATTTTATTTGGAAATTTTATATATGAAATAAAAAAACTGCTGTAAAAGTCTAAAATCACATTAAGAAACTTAAACCCAACAAATAGTTTTTAAGAGCCGAAATAACCGTAAAAGCAGTAAAATACCGATGTGTTTGGCAGCGGCTCGAATTCACAAAAGCGGCGATGATGTCCGGCTTCGAAGCGATCGGCTTGTTTCTCTGATTTTGACACACCGAAAACATTTTACACTAACAAAATGCCTGTTGTTTTTGTGACGTTGTATTTGTTTTAGGGATAAGACTACCTTATTTATTATACCATGAGATTTGTCCTAGTCAAAAAATTTAAAAAACAAAAAGTAAATGAAAAAATTTTTTTGAATTGTTTTCAAAATTGACAGAGCATACATTTTTGGGGCCGCAACATTGTTATGCGCTATAAGATTGCCGAGACTCACGGAAGATTTAGTTCAATATAGTATACAAATTTGTATAAAGCACTATCGGTAAGTACAAAGTTTATATTATTATTCTAAAATTCTGGTTGCTCAAAATATGTTTAAATTTTTTCCAGACTCCATTGTAAGTTTAAAAAATATGAAAATAATGAAGACAAAACGGAACCGATAATTTATTTTTTGACTTTTAGTTTTTCTATGTATGTATGTATGTATGAATTGGTTTTAAGTTTTATGTGTATGACATTCATAAATTTTTATTCAATAAAATCGATAATATTATAAAAAAAAAAAAAAAATTTTAATATCAAAACAAATATTCCAAAGGAAACTAGTATACAACCTTGTACCATCGTTATAGTCCGAAACTAGTATAAATAATACTAGTATAATACCAGATATAATAACTAGTTGGCGCACTAGTGATTATTCACTAGTATTTGACCTGGTATTTTACTATGCACAAATGGACTAGTTGGGCTCCTATGTGAAAATCGATAGTTCGATATATGAAAAAAGAACAGTTAGGCAACTAGTCTGAAGTACAAAGCAACTAGTATGTTTCTAACCACATACTAGTCATTTTATCTGCAGGGGAGTTTTAATTGTAATTTGTAATTTGAAGTAGGAATTAAAATTTTTTTAAAAACACTGTAAATGCTATATTATTTTTTTTATATCTCTAAATAGGATTTTTTGAGAGCTATATCGCAATTATTTTTGAAAGAATTTATTATCACTTTTTAACCGGAAAAAAATATTTCTTTTGTGGAGAGTTGCAAAAACACGACCGCTCGCAATGAAAAACTGTGTGGTACTCGATGTCTAATGTTTCAAATGCAACATCTTTATAAATCTAGGGGGCTATTCTGCGTTTCGATTCGAATCGAAATTTTCTCCGTCTGGCAGCTGTGGTATTCTGCGTTTCGATTCCGCTCAGTTTCTTTCGATTGTATGTATTCTGCATTACGATCGGAGCTCCGTTTTTCTCAGTTGTTTTTTTGTTAACGGAGGGGTTTTCTTTATCTGTGTTTTTTTAGTTAAAAAGTTTAAAATTGAAAAATATGTAAGTAGAAAATGAGATAAAATGTTCAGAAACGAATAAAAAAACACTTAAAATTATTTTTAATTAATGTATTTAATTAAATTAATTTTTTTTTCTTTTAAATTGTTAATTTTTGTACCCGACACACATAATGACACCTGGAAATCCAGCCTTTGAGTAGAAATCTCACTTTGCCTCAATCTTTTCCTCCTCACTATGGTCAAATTTTATCCATTGAGGGCAATGCTTTGCCTACATTACCTCAAGAAAATTTGATAATGACTTCGACACCGTAAGTTGCGCCATCCCAACATTAAAATCTGCTGCAACTCCGTTTTGATAGCTACCTTCTGCAAAGAATCTTAAAGCAGTCACAACTCGGTTAACCGGTGAAGAAGAAGTCAAAGAATTTAGCTGCACCTCATTAATTAATTGCAAACACACTGAATTAATCCTCTAAAATTTTTTATTAAAGTTTTGGTTTGGTCTTTACATATTTCATCACAACATTATTAATTTTTTCTAATTATGTACCTTTATCTTCACAAGATTCTTTGCACTGTAACATGTTTATGAACAACTAATTTTTAGTTTGTTTTTATATTTTTTTATTTTATTTAACAATTTTTTTATTAAACTTTATCAAGAACTTATTTTTAATTATGTATACACACAACTTTTTGTATTAAATTTGACATTTGTTTATGAAAATAATAACAAACTTGCTTATTTTGCTATTTCATTTCCACATTCCACAGTGATGCTAATAATTTTGTAAACATTGTTGTCTTCTACTTTTTCTTTCGATTCCGTTTTTCTTCAGAATACCAATTTTCGATCGCAACGGAGCTGAATGCGGAGACTTAATCGAAACGCAGAATAGGGGTGCTAGTCTTTGTTAGGAATGTTTACCTAACTTTGGTTGCTGAAGACAATTAAAAATAAATTAAATAAAAAACTTGACAATTACTCGTACGCGATCACGCTCTCCTTTAATAGTAAATAATGATCATGACACAACAACAATTGCTCCCATTAATAAACTTGACACCATAGCTTTACAAACCAACAATAATTATTTAGGTGACTAACGCGGTTAACTAACATACACACATACATATGTATGTATGTATCTTTAATAAGAACATTTTTATGTACATATTTAATATTACTTTATATTAATCTAATTATCTGATTAATATGAAATTACAAGCAATCGTAACGCTAACTAACACTAAGAAATCAAAACTGTTTTGTTTGCTTTGTTGCATAAAATTAAGTTGTTAAAATAGCGGAGTCTCAATAAAATTAAGAAATACATTTATATTTCATAACCACAGCACCTTGATGATATCGGCTACGATGCTATTCTTCACGAAAGAAAAAAAATGAATGCTGTAAGAAAAAAAGATGCGATCAACCGAATTCGAAAGCTTCGCAAAATCGGCATAAAAGAACTTCCGCCACCATATCCAAATGGGTGGTATAGTTTAATGGAGTCATCACAGCTTAAGCAAGGAGAAACTAAGAGCGTATCAGCAATGGGTGAACAATTTGTTGTATTTCGAACAGTAGATAATTCTGTTCATGTGTTGGATGCATATTGCCCACATATGGGAGCGAATCTAGGCGTAGGTGGTCGTGTTTTTCGAGATACCATCCAATGTTCGTTTCATCAATGGAGTTTTCGTGGAAGTGATGGAAAATGTATCAATATACCTTATAGCAATTGTGGTAAGGATTAACGAATAAATTTATGTATGTATATGCTAATTATTTATTATTTAATTCTTTAGTTCCAAAGGCTGCAAAGGTTAAGAAATGGATATCATGTGAAGTAAATGACAATATATTTGTTTGGTATCATGCTGAACTGGGTGAGAAACCTTGGATTCTTCCAGCAATACAAGTAATTGAGTCAAAGGAATTCGTTTATCAAGGAAGAAATGAATTTTATGTAAATTGCCACATACAAGAAATACCGGAGAATGGGGCTGATTTGGCACATTTTAGAGCGATTCATAATGCAAGCGTCTTAGCCGGAGGAAAAGACCATCTAAATAGCGTTTTAAAGAACGCAGGAAAGCATCACTGGCAAGCATTGTAAGTAATTTTTAACATACATATGCATTGGGGCATTTATTCCATATATTCATTTCCGATTTTGTAGCCTATATATCTGTGGCAAAAAAGAAAAATAGCTTAAGTCGAGATAAGTTAATTTTGAGTTATTATCACTATCATATTATCCATATTCAAAAGTATCTCTGGGCAAATTTGTATTTATATATAACGCATTTTAACGAAGTTCTGCCACAATTACTTGGTACTCTTCTTTTTTTAAGTAATTTTCTAATATGGAATAACGGCTAAATTTGCCTTTAAACATATTCAGCCTTATTTTGTTTGGCGTTTTTCGACTACGCCAAACACAATAAGGCTGTAAATTGCAAATTGCATTCTTTTCTTATGATGGGCAGAACCATGTGTTAGTAAATCACAAGAGTCGAAAAACTACTGATCAACTTAAAGTACAATGGGCAAAATATTATGAAAACCAGCTCAAACCATTAAAAGTGCTTTGCTACAAAACTATAAAATACGAATCGAAGAACACACACAAACGTGACTAAACTTTTCAGTTGTCAACAACAAACTACTAATCCAAATGGGCTGATAATGCCAACATATGACTTAAGCTAAGATCCCACTATCGGCGCAATGCACCAATTTTCGTCGCAATTTATGTGCCGATAATGTGACCGCACACAATTTTTCAAAATGCGACAATCTGCGCCGAAATTGTGCTGAGTATGGACACTCAAAATCAACCTTGATGCGCCGATAATGTGAACCCACTATTGCACAATGTTAAGCAATCAATTTGTAAAAAATGCGCCGATTTTTGTCGGCCACTCATGCGCCGATCACAGTAGACAACCAGTGGCGATACACGGGCTGGAAAACCGAATTTTGAAATTGCACACCTTGTAAAACTATTTTTTTTAAGCTTAGTTGTACCAAAATTAATTTTTTATTATCTTTTATGCATTTAAATTTTATTTATTTGTTGTGGGTTAGCAAATCTACATATATGCAAAAAATTAATAAAAATTTTAAAATCAAATTCTTGAGTATTTGCTCGAATAAATGTTATATTTTATTCATATATTGTTAAAAAATTGTTATGGGGTAGGTAATATATGTATATGCATTTCGTTGTTAGCTTAATACCAACTCATCAGTAGATATTTACTATTCATGTTTAAAAAGTTCCAAAACTCATCTTCTCATACATAAACTCGCAATAATAAGTTTGCGAATTACTAAAGCATACGCAAAATTGCTTTTAAAAAACTTTAAAAACATCACACAAATAATTTTTTTTCAATCTGTTTACTTTTCTTATAACTTTTATACAGTTACACAACCTTTTGTTGGCAATAAAAATTTTTATAAGGCAAAATAAAAACAAACTTCCCTTTTACAAAATATAACCTTTTACTCAAGTATTCATGTTTTTAGTAAAGATCAACTGATGAGTTGATATTTAACTACCAACGAAATGCACATATGTAAATTAGCTAACCCATAACAAGTAATAATATTTTAAAAACATATATTCCTAAGTATTTGTGCGAATAAAATGTTATATTTTATATATATATTGAAACATTTAATATAACATTTGTACTGTTG
Organism: Lypha dubia; assembly: GCA_947311025.1. Taxonomy (NCBI): domain Eukaryota; kingdom Metazoa; phylum Arthropoda; class Insecta; order Diptera; family Tachinidae; genus Lypha; species Lypha dubia. The sequence goes on along the minus strand of OX371260.1, from coordinate 98,493,899 downwards.
AACAGAAAAAAAAACGATTTTACCATCCCTGAAAACATCTGTTTACAAAATGACAAGAATAGAAGTACGTGCTGCGTAGTAGTAAATTCAATTGAAATTCATTAATTTTTTATTATTATATACATATTAATACTCCTATATTAATTATATACACAATATATATGGCCAAAACAGTTTTCTCTTTTTCATTGTAATAAATGCCGAAAATTAAACTGTATCTGCCAACAAGCAAATAAACAAACGCATATACATACATATACGTACATACATACTCGTACATACATGATTTAATTTGCCCAATAATGCACGATAGTGTAATCGCATTGTACCGATTATTGTCGCAATTGAGATTTGTCCGATATGAGCCGAAAAATATTGTCGCAATATGCGACGATAATGGGACCGCCAAAAATTAATTGTGCAATGTTTTTACATGTGTGCCGATATAGCACGATAAAAATTGTCGCAGATTGTGCTGTTTGCGCCGATAGTGGGATCTTAGCTTAAGAGGTACCAAAACACATTTACAAAAACCGTTAAACCGTCTTGTTGTTATAGATAATTTAAAACATTTCATTACAAGAAATTTGTTGTCCCTTTTAGATTTTCAGAGTACATAATTGTTTTTTGTCGTAAATGTTGTTGTCAGGTCTGTTAAAGAGCTTAGCAAAAACAAAGTATTCTTGAGACTTGCGATCATTGTTCGTTTTTTATAAAATGCGTAAAAGTTTACATAAAGGGTTGCAACACTAAAATTAATAAAATTTATGTTTACTAAAAGAAATATTTAAAGTAAGTGTCAAGAATGGAGTCTATAAAAGGAGATCATAAGCGAAATACAAAAGGATTTGGGAATCACAATGTGAGTTTAAGCAATGGATTCGGCCTTGACCAAATAATAACCTAAAAGCAAGATGTTGTTATTGCAAATGCGATATCACGCTTAAATATCCAACCTTGTTCGGCATGCTGGGACACGGAAACACATTGCAGCTTTAAGCCCATTTAGCTACAACCGAAATCAACAACCAGCATTGTACAAAATGTTTTATCCCATTGCAAATATGATATCATGCCATTAGCAGTACAATTTGAATCCGATGTCGAAATATTATCTAGTACTGAAAAACGGTGTAGAATGATTCACTTCATGCATTGGCAAAATATTATATCAACATTAAAATTTTAGACTAAAGTTAAATGTAGTAAAGACGCAAAATTAATTCAATAAAAATTTTCATTAAAAAATCAGAACTTGGTGCGTTTTTTGTTAAATGGTGCGTTTTTTCTCCATTTTGGTGCCTTTTGAAATTTCAAAGTTGACAACGCTGCTGATGAGAGGTGTAGCGGCCTTGTAATCAGAACTGATACGTTCTGCAAAAAACTGATTGGATCTAAATAATAATATTTTTTCAACATAAAAAAACTCTTAGTAATTTTGAATTTTCATTAATTCAATAAAACTGAACTTGAGCCTGATAATATTACTTTTCATATGTACATCAATATAAGTTAAATTAAAAAGTAGAATACTTTGATGATAACGGACTATGAGTTTGTGTTGATTATTAATAATTTCCAAACAGTGATGAGGGAATTTCGTACTAACCAGAATTGTTTCAATATGTAGAATAAAAAATGAATTAAAAATTAATTCTCGTATTCTATTTCTGTTGAAAACTGGTTAAATAGTTGATATTCTTCTCAATTAGTATCCACTTTACAAAAATTGTAAAGATGGACAATTGAACGCTGATGAGAGGTGTAGCGGCCTTGTAATCAGAACTGATACGTTCTGCAAAAAACTGATTGGATATAAATAATATTTTTCAACATAAAAAAACTCTTAGTATTTTTGAATTTTCATTAATTCAATAAAACTGAACTGGAGCCTGATAATATTACTTTTTATATGTTTTTATTTTTTTAATAACTTATTGATGTTTCAATTTATAATTGATGATTCAATATTCAGCTAAATAAATTTTTTTACTTACGCATTTAAATTTTACATTAATTGTTGCCGTCTTTTTGTATTGAACAAAGAACTAACATGTTTGTTTTACAGCGCCTTATAGTACGTTTCCATTATAAGCAAAGTATGCTGATTTGGGTCAAATTTTCGAAATTAATTTGATGTTTGTGTTGCTTAAGTATTCTTTAGCATAAAAAATTTTAAGTAGCACAATATATAAAATGGAAGATAACATCGAGTTTTTATTAAATTATGTATATTCAACACAACAACGGTTTGTAGCAAAAGTATGTAACTACTTTTCAAGTGCTACAACTTTGTGTCAACGTCAATGCCATTTTTATTCGTACTTACATATATGTTACTTTTTTCGGATTTGTAAGTCACTAATAATGGATGGACTAAGGTTGCATTTGTAATAATAGCAACCGCGCAGTGTTGCATAGACACAATTCGAAATAATTTGGAGCAAATTAAGTAATTTGAGATAATTTGCTCATATGAAAAATGTATGGGAAATAATCTCGCAATGATTTGGCGCAAATTACGTAAATCGAAACGCACTTTTAAGCTACGTTTACACTTATTAAATACTTGCGGATAAAAGCGTGGCCAATAGTCAAACTTAAATTTGATTTCCTGTAAATCAAATATGTATATATTAAAAATTAGTTTGGAGTTATTAAAAACTATATAAAAATAAATTGTAGTAATATAAATAATGTTATTTTGTAATTCAAAAATTAATATACTTATTTGTTATGGGATAGCTAATCTAAATGCATTTTGTTGGTTGCGGAATTCCATTCCATCAGTTAATGTTTACCACCATGCTACTAAAGTTTTCAAACCCATTTACCTGTACACAAACTCTCAATAAAGAATTGGAATTACTAAGGCACAAGTACAATAGCTTAAAAACTTAAACCAACAATACATTAAACAATTTTTATTCGATATGAATCTAATAATTTGATTGATAATGAAAGCATTTATAGGGCAAAACAAAAAATTACTTCCTTTTAACAAAATATAATAATTTTATTTGAGCAAGTTACAAGGGTATATATCAAAATTGGAAAAATGGAAAATGAAATGAAACAATGGCGTCTAAAAGTTAGCGTGAAAAAATACGCACATGTGTCTTTAACGTTGCACAGGGATACATTCCCGCCTATTTCTTTTAATAGCCAGACTATACCCCAGCACTCTGAAGTTAAATATCTTGGTGTCCATATTGATCGCCGATTAACATTGGAAAGTGAATTACTTAACTATTATTATTATAAATGAAAACAGCTTGACTCAGAGCAAGCAGGAAGCAGAGGGCCAGCGCTGCCGCGACGTTGCGATTTTCCAGCTTTTCGAACTCATGGACATAAGATATGTAGATGGGAGTAGGAGTTACTACTTGCGCCCGGCCGTAGGCCGGTTATGCAGAGAATACTTTGAACGCGAAGCCGGTGTTCGATATACCATAGAGGATAAATTGCTTGCGCATGGCCGTAGGCCGGTTATGCAGAGAATGCTTGGAACGCGAAGCCGGTGTTCGATATAATTTAGAGGATAAAATTCTTGCATTTTATGATTTCTTCTTAAGCTTACTTCATAAAGTTAACAAATTTGGGGCTTATTTCATTTTTTAAAAATTTTTTTCATAAAATTTTTTTGGGCTTATTTCATTTTAGTTGGGGCTTATTTCGTACATTTTGTTTGGGGCTTATTTCATTTTTTTTGGGGTTTATTTCATAAAATTTTTTGGGGCTTATTTAATTTTTCGATTTGGGGCTTATTTCATTGGGGCTTATTTCGAGGTGCCGCATTTTAATCCCAAGAAGTCTCAGAAAGGAGATGTTGTCCAAAGGTGTCAAAATTTACCAGGGAGTCGATTTTCTGGCCAAACATTAACAATGACATAAACATAATGGTTTCCAACTGTGAAATTTTTAAAAATTATCAAAATTCCAATACAAAAGAAAAATTACTACCACACGAAATTGTTACTTTGCCTGATACAAAATTGGTTGCGACTTTTTCGAGTTTAACGGGAAAGTGTACTTATTACTAGTAGACTATTAATTCAAATATATAGAAATTGATATTTTAAGTTCTAGCTATAACAGTAACCAGGTTATAACCAAACTGATATCTATTTATACTAGGCACGGAATACCAGCAATTTTCATGTCCGATAATGGACCACCTTCAACTCTAGGGAATTTTCAGATTTTTGTAATAAATAGGGAATAGAGCATATTACTTCAAGCCCTTATCTCTCCAGGTCAAATGGATTGGCAGAACGTTCTGTACAAACCATAAAAAGAATTTTATACAAATGTAAGGATGATTTGTCTGATCCTTATACAGCGCTACTGCATTATAGAACTACCCGCAAAGGAAAATTTCCAAGCCCATCGGAATTGTTGATGGGAAGGGTTTAGAGAACAAAGTTTTCGTGTATTTCAGAAAATCTGAAACAGAGAATTAATAGCACAAAAGATATTAAGAAACAAATTATTAAACAAAATAATAACATGTTAAAATTCTACAACAGGACAACGAAAAATTTTAAGCCGATAGAAGTAGGTGAAATCTAATGTTCAAGAGAACTCCCACCTCGACTTGGTTTTTGGGAACAGTAGTAAAAGACTGTAAGGACCCCAGATCATTTTGTAGCATGTGGCCAACAGTGTGTGGTATGCATTGCGATTCAATAGTACCGCAACATGCAAGCATTGACAAACTACAAGCAAGATATTTTGTGTGTGTCGGTAATTTGACACTTGTACAGTTAATTAAGTGCAGCAGCACAATGCACTTAAATGAATCACATTTATTAACTGCATTTGTTTGATTGTAGATATAAGCTACACAAAGTATCTGTTGCTTTTAAGTATGCACTCGTTGAACTTTAAAACTGTTGAACACATGCCATACATAAATAGTTGGAAGCTAAATATGCTTACCCAACAATAATATATATTTCTATTCTTTTACTCTTATGTTAAGGTACCCCTAAGAATTATTCTCATAATTAGTATATAAGCCAATGTAAATTAGTTTAAGCGATCAATTAATACTTTGCCTTCAATCGGCATTACTAATTCATACTGGCATTCATCTGCCTTTTACTTTTATTTGCCAGTGGCATTCTTAAGCGCCGGCGCTATTATTTATTTTCTTAAACTCTTCTCATCATCAAATCCTCCACAATAAATTGAGAGCTCCCTAGAGAGCACCAGAATAACTAAATTGTTTTAATCATATTACAATTTGTTGTACGAGACCAAGACTGAGCAATCTACAGAAGGAATAGACAACATATAAAAAAGGATCAGGGTTGTTTGAATTATAATTAAGCGATCAAATCGATAAAAGAACTAGTGAAAAATGTAATGAAAATTCTTATGAATATGCATGTACAAGAATTAATGAAAACTTTGATTAAAACTATGATCATAATTATAATGAATATTTATCCACCAGAAGTAATGAAAATTTTAACAAACAATCTAAGGAAAACATAGGTACAAATTCAAATGAAAATAATGTCAATGAATATACCACTAAAAGTGGTAGAGTTAGAAAACAACCAGAAAGATATCGTAAATAATAATTTATCTATAAAAAAGGGGTGGGTTTAGGTTTCCTGTCATACTGTTCCTTTTTATAATTAACTACAATTATAAGCAACACTGTATAACTAACATTGTATTACACCTTTAAGCAACACTTATCATTACACTTAATTTTAAGCATTTATATACATTCAAGAACACTAATGAAAGAGACATAAAATAAACCACATAGATTTCAACCACACTATCCGAATAGAACAAACGTTGTTTTCGGTAGAAGTCACTAAACCTCGTCAGTAATCATGTGCAAATGTTTTTACTACTTGTTAGGTAGCTCTGTTGAACGTGATTACATTTTCCATTTGTACACCATTACATACAAATATAATACAATGATTTTGATTAATGTTCGTTTGAACATATACATACATAATTAGCACAGGCCCTTGCTTATTTTGTATTTGTACATTTATTAATAGTAATTTTTGTGATTACCACGAACTTTTTATTATAAATAATTGTTGATATTTTTACAGGCTAAATTAAAAAATCAGAGAAAGTAAGACATTGTTATCATATTTAAAGCAAGAAAGGAAAAAATTATTTGAAGTAAAGTTTCTTACAACCGAAAGACTTACAGCCATACCTAAATCAGATTGGCGAGCGTCGCGTAAACAACAGAATACGTACCTTCCGTATATTTGAAATAATTTTTTTTCCTTCGAATTTACAAGAACTTTGTGCCCTGTTGCTTACGCGATGCTAATTTCATTAATGTAGATATAGCTGTTAGATATGGAGAATATAAACTCAAGTACTTATTTTATGCGTTATTAATTTGATTCATTTTTTTTCTTTTAAGGTGGAAACAGTCGGAAGCCCCAACAAAACATATTGCAATATTAACATTAAATCATTCGATAGAATTGACGAACAAAATACACGTATTTAAATTGGATGTTGAAGGTGAACAGGTATGTTTAAACATCATTAGATAAATATTTAATAAAAAAAAATATCGTACTTAATGAAACTCTGAAATATATAATTGAAAATTATTATGTCGGCTTAGACGTTTGTTGAAAGGAAGTGTTTCGATGGGAGCTTGTTTTTTTTTTAAACGTTCTCAACTTGCAACAGTCCCTTATCTTTTCTTTGGATCGTATAACATCCTCTTTTTATCCTTTAAATGACAGTCAAAATATATTATTCCCAATTTTGTATATTTCTACAGTTTGAAAATTATTGAAAAGGCGTAAATTTTTTATAGTTTTGGTTGTGAGAAAGTCCTTAGCAATATATTAATTGACTGTGCTGAAGCATCAATTAAATATGACTTCATTACAAAAAATTTTATAAAATCATTCATAGTTCCATTGCTTAAATCCGTTAAAAAAGCTTAAGTAGAAAATTATAGGGATATATCAACCTTAGTATCAAATTAAATATCTGCTTCTCAATATGGATAGCAAAAGGAATCCTTACTCTAATTGGAAAAATCTTCTTCACAACTACTTTTAATCGTGGACTTTTTCAAAGAACTGAAACTTGTGTCGTATATTCTGATTTCAGGAAGGCATTTGATACACCACCTTCATAGCTGTCTTGTCATGATGTGGTGGTTTCAGTGCACTCTGTGGTGACTGTCATTGCCTCAAGCACCAGGGGACTTGTTCTAGTGGTTTCTGAATCAAGGGCAGTGACTTTAAAGGCATGAATGCAAAAGGTTGTCCAACCACAACAGGAGCGGGACTGTCTCTATACTCTGTCAGGTGACTCATCCGTAGGAGCCTTACAGGCTCTGAGGGATCTAACTCTGAAGTCAGACAATGAATTGGAGACAACTAGGTCTTCAACTTGCCATTGGAACTCGGGGATTTATCCCTCAGAATCTGTGGCCGTGCGGGAGTGTTTTGGTGGACAAAGAGCATCCATCTACCTCTATAGGCACTGTCCGGCAGAACGCATTTTCGGGTGTGGGCAAGGAGGATATCTCTATGAAGGAGAAGGGTAGGAGGGGCACTAGAAGATTTCTTCACTATCTGGATAAGATGGCCAAGGGGGACCCTATGCTGTTCACAGCCATGGTAAACCTCTTACCAGGAAGCACAGACAGGATGTGAACAAATTCGAAAGAATATATCATGGGTAGACCATTTCATTTGGTGAGGGTTCTGGATGCTGACAAAGCCATGGATGCATCTCGAAAGGATGTAAGGCCAATATCAGCAGGCACAACCATCTCTAAAAATAGAGTTGAGGCTAGGGTAACGAGTGGGGCTTCAAAAGGGTGAAAAGAGCCTCATGGAGGAATTACTGTGAGGCCATTGATTCTGTAAATGAGCTAGCAAGGTTTCAGCGAGTAATGTCTAAGGATCTTATGTCACCTAGCCATATTCGGAGATGTGACGGCTTATGGACGGAATCCAGCTCTGAGACCATTTCTGCATTTATGAATATTCACTTTCCCGGCTGTATGGAAGTAGCAAGAGGGGCAACGATGGGTGATACTTTTAAATCTTATCGTTGGCGCAATCAGGGGATAATGAACTATAAATAACTATAAATAACTTTTAGCCGTATAAATCACCAGGCCCGGATGGTATTTTTCCGACCATGCTGCAAAATGTCTCAGAACATGTACTGTTGTCTCTGGTGCATATCTTCAGGATATGTTTGAGCAGGAGGCTTTTACCCAAAGGATGGAGAGAGGTTAGGGTAATCTTTATACCCAAGGCTGGTTAAGCATGCCACTCAATGCCGAAGTATTTTAGACTGATCAGCCTGCCGTCTAATCTTTTGAAAACATAAGAGACTGATTGACGTACACACAATAGAAGCGCGTGACTAATAAAATAAAAGGAATGAACACAATTTTTTTATGGCTCTCTTTTATTAAAATGAATCTTAAGACTAACTTAACTATATTTTTTAAAACTAACTTAAAGCTATGCAATCGATTCAAAAATGCCTACGCTGCATTCTGGCAAATTATGTGAGAAAACAAAAATTTAAATTTAAAACCTTAATGATTCCCTACAACCTGCTAGCAGTTATTATTAGTATCATTTATCAGTATGTAAGTCTATTAGTATCAGTGGTCAGTGTATAACTCCATTAGTATCTGTAATCAGTATGTAACTCGGGTCATAAGTGATGCTCAACATGCCTATCGTAAAGGCAGGTCTGTTGAGAGTGCGCTTCATGATGTTGTTAATTTTATAGAACGGGGACTGCAACAAAGTATTGCACCGTGGCTGCATTCTTGGACATTGAGGGAGCCTTTAACAACATTAGGTTAGACAATATTAGGGGGTCGCTAGAGGAACTCGGTGTTAGTAGCCTCCTGGTGGAGTGGATAGTTCTCATACTCAGCAGCAGCATTATCAACTCGTGTATGGGGATCGAAGGCCTGAGGAGAATGGCGGCTAGCTGTAAACTTTATTCTCAGGCGTTTTGATAGTAACGGTCGGAAGATAGTCGCCTACGCTGACGAAGTATTATTACTGGTAAAGGGGAAATTTCTTCCCACCATCAGTGAGGTTATGCAGGCAGCGCTGAACGAACTGTGTTTCTCGGCTAGTAGTAAGGGACTAGGGATCAACCTGGTCAAAACGGTGCTAGTTCTCTTTACCAGGATATTAAAAATAGATAGTTTTTTGCTACCTAGGATTGGCGGGGTGGAGTTAAAACTAGCAAAGCAGGCCAACTACTTGGGTTGGGTGTTTTCCTAGATAGCAAACTTTCTTGGAAAAGTAACATAAGAGAAAGGCTCAAGGCCTACTATACATTCGGGAATTCCATTGGAGGGAACTGGGGTCTGCAACCGAAAGTGGTAAATTGGATTTATACATCGGTTGTCAGGCCGGTGATTCCTTATGGATGTGTCGTATGGTGGGAGGCATTGGGGAAAGAAAGCCATAGGAAGCTGTTTGCTAAGGGCTAGAAGTGTGCTTCGCTGAGTATTACTGGTGCCCTCAGGCTGCCTTGGACGTCATCCTTCACCTACTCAGGCTTATGGGAGCAGGTTTTGTAATGTCAGGATTTACACTCTTGAAAAAGATTATTTTTAGCAGACAGGAGTTCATATCCCCTGGGCTTACGGACTCTAAGGGTGTTGAGAATAATTTTGTCAGAACGCCTTCAGTAGTCATTCCGGATAGGGATCTTTGGGTCAAATCTGATAGACTGTACGAGGGCTGCGCGGTCTTTACAGATGGACCGAAAATGGAAATAGGCACGGGCGCTGTCGTCTATTTTTTTAGGAACAGACTTTTGTAGGTCTTTAGGCTACCGAATGAATGTAGTATATTTCAGGCTGAGATGAGCACGGAACTTGTATAGATGAAACAATAGGTCGTAAAGGCATACCTTCTCTATGGATTTTCGGCAATCCGTAAATTCTAGGTGCTGTAGCTGCGGAACACGTAAGAAGGCGTTTGATATCGTTGTCTATCAGTGGTTTTTTGTATAATTCAGTGATGATTTTATTGTTAGTTTTCATTAATTGGATAGTGGGGTCGTTTCTCAGTATACGATATGTATTTTTGTCTTCGAGTAATGCCTTCATTTTATTATCGTATTCATGTTTGTAAATAACAACCGTTTTATTGCCTTTGTCCGATTGTGTTATAATAATGTTTTTGTGTCTTTTTAAGAACTTTTTTGTTTTTTCAAAAACAGATAAAATGAGGTTTTCTTTTGGAGTATTTTTGCTATTTCTTTTAAACTGTGAGAGTCTGTTTGCCAAAATTGTTCCAGAAACTTGTTTTTCTGCGTTCCCGTTGTCATCTATTTTCTGGATGCATTGTTCAATATCTGCTATTAGTTGTAGAGGTGAGAAGTTTCCCTTGTTGATAGGCAAAGCAAACTTCTTCCCTAACGACAATAACCATTTGCATTCCCACGGTATTTCTACGTCCGTTATGTTTTGAAACCAGTGTTCATATAAAAATAGGCCATGCGATTTGTAATGTATTTTTTTAAGTGTATCTAGTTTCTTAACCTGTTTTTCCTTAGTAAGTTTAGTAATTTGTTTAGCCCGTTCGATTTGGTTTTCCATAAAAATTACAAAATCGTCTGTGGTTACGAAATATTGCAAACCTGTTTTTAGGTGGTATAGTATCCTCCTTATGGCTTTCAAATCAGCATTTGATTGGGAGATTTCAAGGTTCAGAATCTTTTTGTGGAAATTGTATTCAATTTTGTCCAATTGCCCTTTTATTGTCCGACAATCGAAAAGTTTCTTTTCTTGAGTTGTTGTGTTTTTTGTATGATTGGGTATTATACCATATCTCCTGCATGCTAATAAAAACATTAGTCTTTGTTGTTTATGCACTAACCTTTTGACTTCGTTGCAATATTTTTTCATTGTTCTGCATGTTTCTCTGTTATATTTTAGAGCTATGTGTTGAAAAAATCCTTTCATGTTTTTTGTGATGAAGTATTATTATTGTTAAGTGTGTTGATGTTTTTTTAAATTCTTAAATAAATATAGTTGGTGATTCGGAAGCTATCCGATATTCTGTAATGTTCTTTTTATATTATTGGCCAAGTCAATTTTAGTAGAGTTTGCTTATCACTTGTAAGCTAATGAGGCCTAAAATTCCTTATGTTAATAAAAATGCGTAGTTTTTATTACAAATTTCTCCGACGTTTCGTGAATTTTATGTTCACTTCTTTAAGGGATTCTTCTATTTTTATTAAAAGAAAAAAAAGATTTACAACACAATTAATTTAACAATAATTAACAATTTTAATATATATGTATAAGTACATTTTATATCTTACATTGTGTTTATACACTACGGTAAGAAATGTAAAACAGTTTGTATTTAAATTTTATATTTAAAAAAAAACACACACACAAACTTAATGGAAAGAAAATATTACAGTAGTTTTCAATGTTTGTAATACTATGTTCACACGAAGAACTGAAACACTAGGTTCGCTCCGTGAACCACGATGGCGAACCTATGTGTTCACACGACTCATTCTAGATTGGTTCGTACTTCGTTATTTAATATTATTTGTTGTTTTTCCACTTTATTTAAATTTTTACATAAATATAAATATATGCTTTTACTTATTCAATGTTTTTTATTAAAATTTAGCACTTATCAATTGTTTTTCTTTGTTAAAATGTTTTTGGACAACTAGTTCAGATAAACTAGCGATAATTTGTTATCAAAATTAGAGATGATAGTAAATTATACGGGTTCGCAACAAGGTTCAAAATGAAACATGTAGGTTCGCTCTCAAAATTTTGTATGGCGAAACATGTAGGTTCAATCAAGGTTCGCGCGCGAACCAAAAATGGGACCGCGAACCTCCATAATAATATTGCTATCTATAGTTAGCACTTAAATTGTCAGTGTCTTCTTTTATATTCATTGTTTTATTAATTTTTTGTTGTATTCCCAAGCTTTCTGTTGTGTATCTCTTTCTTACATTGCTCACTTTGTCTAATATTTGTATGTTGTCAAACACAGGTTTGTGATTTGTTTTTAATATGTGTTGTGCCAGCACGGTACTTTCTTTGTTTCTGTTTATGTCAGCTTTATGTTCGTGTACTCTTCTCTCTAAATTTCTCTTGGTTGTACCTACTTATGTATATGAAAAAGATCACACCCTGCAGGAGGTGCAACTAGTATCAAACTAGTATTTTACTAGTACCAAAGTCACCAGTACTAGTTCTCAACTGTAAACTTTCCTATACCGTGTTAATACTCAAATTAACATTGGGTGTGTCGGGAAAATTACTAGTACCATGGGTACTAGATGAGTACTAGTACAATTGATTCTAGACGGATACTAGTACCGTTTTTTTTAAAAGTACACTAGTTCCATTGGTACTAGTCGAATACTAGTACAATTGGTTCTACCTACTTACTACAGCACTTGGACCCGATTGGGTGCTTAACCCCTTATTTCTTCCTTCAAGCACAGTTCGGTTTATAAATTCTTCACAAATTCTAATTTGTTTTTGGGGATTTCCATTACAAAGCACTCTGTTTTTATATTCACTTATCTGTTTTTTTGATTTTCTTTTAAAATATCTTTTTGAGTTAGGTACTCATTTTTAGAAAATTTAAAAATTACCTTTTAATATTATTTTATTTTTTAAAATGTCACTCAGAAAACCGCTGCTTACTTTAATGTACGAATAAATGAACTGCAAAGTCGGCTAATAATTTTCAGTGAAAAATTACGCAGCATACTGTTCTTTGTTTTAAATTTGAATTTGTTTAAAAAGTGTTGCAACAATTAAAAAAATGAAAATGGCAATTCGCATTTAAACATCATCCAAAAAGTGATATGAAATATATCATTAATGATGGCTTACGTGGCTGCCTGTTACGCACAAGCATTCAAGTAGAATCATAAGATTCCTTTTTGACAGTCCGTATTCGTTGCCCTCAAAAGCATTGAATCGAACTGTTCGTGCAGACTTTTACGGAAAATACAAAACAACCATCGTTAATGATATGTGTCAAATCAATCTACAAATGAACTACTTGAAGTACTAGTACTTTCCTACATAAACTATAGCACCTTTTGAACTACTGCTGTTTGTACTAGTAATTGTACCAGTAGCTTTTAGACAATTAACGCTAAATCTCCTGCAGGGCAGTTACTGTTCTCATTCCCTTTACATTTTATTTCATATACAACTTTGTTTTGTTGTAATTTGGCTATAGTTGTTTTTGTGTTCGTAAATATTGCACTAAGTGTTTTGTTTATGTCATTTTTGTCTATTGCATTTTTATGTTTTTACTATCTGTAAGTCCAGGAATAAATTTTACACTGCAAAACCGTGTATGTATATCATTTATCAGTGATGCCACGTTGGTTGTTTTTTGATAATTTGTATTGTGTGATTAGGGATCTTATGAGTTGTAAAGGGAAAAATTAAAATTTAAAATTAAAGTTAAAATTTTTGTTATTTTTTGTATATTATGTGATTGATTATAATGTTTTTGGCCGTGTTAATAATTTGTGACTTTGGTTGCGTGGAATTAAAATTGATTATTTGTCCTGAAGATGTGTCTTTGGCGTACCAATCAAAAATTATTTTATCTTCCCCTCTGAATAATTGGGTGTCAAGATATGATATTTTTCTGTTCTTTTCCACTTCAATGGAAAATTGAATTTTGTGGTGATACCCGTTTAATGTTTTCATTATTCCATCCTTATCATATATATTTATTATTGCTAGTATGTCATCTACGTATTTTATTTGAATATTTTTATTTGATAGTTCGGATAGAGCCACGTTAAGTAAATTATCCAATATAATGTCTGCAATGGTTGGAGAGAGCAGATTTCCCATTGGCATACCGAAAATTTTATTGTAGATTTTGTTGTCGCAGATGAAATAATTATTATCATATAGACAAAATTTTAATATTTCAGTGAATTTGGTGCGGGGGATTTTGGTGTTAAGTTCTAATTGGTCCCATTTGCTGATTATGTTCTTAATAGCTGTATTAATGGGAATGTTGGTAAAAAGAAATACGACGTCGAATGATACTAAGCGGTCATTATTGTCTAGTTGTATGTTTTTTAGTTGTTCCAATAAAACTGAACTTGAGCCTGATAATATTACTTATTAATTATATTTTTATAACTATGAATAATATTAATAATAATAGATGAATTACTAATCTCAATAAATATATTTCTCACATTTCGCAAAATTTTTCATGTTACTAAAAGTTTTTGTAAGGAATTTCTTTATTAAAAACGTTAAAAAAAATATGTTTTTTCTTTTTTAAAATCCAAATTATAACTGACTTTATACAGTCATTTCTTTGAAAATGTTAACTTATCGTATTTTATTATTTTAACCAAACGAAAATAATAAGTTTGCAATAACAATAAATTTTGTTCTGCATTTTATTTATATGTATGTATGTACATATTTATAATAATAAATTTATTTGCTTACAATAATAAATTTATTTGAACTATAAATTGTCAATTTCCTTGCACATTGCATCATAACCTTAGTTTAATGTTCTTTTATATTAATAATTAGGTTTTTGATTTGGTTGGTTTTTTCCATTGCAGATTGGGCCATCATATGTTCAGTTGCACATGAAGTCTCCAACAATGGGCAGAATTGAAGTATTGCAAACAATTACTCCGATTGAACCAATGTTGCAAAAAGTTGTTCATCGATTTTATGCTCCAAGAATTCTGGGACCATTTATGAAATTTGCTGTCTTCGGAGAAAGTGTAATGGTAAAATTTTTCTTAATTCGCTTAAAAATAGTGTCCAACCATATGCACCATTACAATTCATAATAAGGCTGATCTCGGTAAAAAAATAATAAGTAGAAAACCATATCGAAGTAAGAAAAAGTTTAATTATAAGGGGTCATTGTGATCATATGTATGTACGAGTACCTCAAATATTTTTCACTAAAAATTGCTACAACAGTACCCTTCCGTGGTGCCAGTAGGTGGTCCACTTATAGAACACTTTAAAATGTGTCTATCAAAAAGTTTCTACGATATGTCTAAAATTAAAAAAGCAATATAAAACAAGTTCATATGTATGTACATACATCTACTCCCCCGAATATGATAATTTAAATCGAAAGTCAACCTTTTATTCTATCTTTTACAAAAATATATGGAAATTTAAAAAAACTTCGTTCATAAATCTTTGAGCATTATTTCTTAAACCAAAAGGCATTTTCAAAGCCTCTAACATTACAAAAGTGTTGTAGTTAATGTAGTATTAATATCAAAACTTGAATATGGTAAATGGTAAAGGATATTAATCAGGAATTGGGTTGCCGGATTCAATATGTGCAGTAAGTTGGCAGTTAGTGCAAATATGATTGATTTTAAAAACAGAACTTGACAAATTTTAATCTTTCTTGAAAGCCAAAATTCGTAATCATATTATAATTTTGTTAAAGAAAATTTACATTTTTGTTGAACATAATTTTTTCACAAATGCTTAAGATTTTGTTTACTAAAATTTGCTGTCAGTTTATGTGTTTTTCGCAAAAATTACCAGTAATGACATAAATTAAGTGTGTTGACGCGAGTGGGTTATGTAAGCGCGGGAAAAAGATTAAATTGTGCCATCAATTTATCTTTACTCTAAAGAATTTGAGATTTATATCGATGTAACAAATTGAAAAATTTGAATTTTGAAAATTTTCAGTTTCAACTTGACAAATATTGCTTAATCTTCAAACTTGACTGCCATCAAAATATCTTCACATTCAAGCTCATTCAAGGCCATTTTGAAAGACTAATCAGGCAACATCGTCATCGTCATAGGCATGCAGCGTGAGATGTCGATGGTCGGGAAACTGCAATTTTAACTAAATATTCAATTCTCTTTTAGCTATATTAAATTTCAACGGATCTAATCGCCTATGTCTGGGAACTATCGAGTCAAGAACTTTTTTTATTTTTTATATCATTTTATTAAACTAAAATTTTCCAAAATATTTGCTCAAATAAATAGAGTATTAATGTCAGCCAATATAAATGTATAGTTAAATTCCCTTCTCAAACCAAGATCTACTCACAAAAGCTTACTTGAACCATTAGTTCCTGATAATAAATTTTACTAACAGTTATAACTTCATAATTTTTAGATTGGTAAAGCAGATACAAAGCTGCCTGTGTTTACTAAGAAATTAAATATATTTAAACAGTCTAATATAGTAGTAGTGTTTTGTCCTTAGCTGTGTAAACATGTTGTCCGCGTGTCGACCAGTGTCTTTCTTTTTTTGTGTTCAAGCATCTTTTTTTCTACTTTTTTTTTATGTGAAAAATTAAAAACAAACGGAAAATTTAAAATAATAAATAAATACATAATAAAAAACAATAATAAAATAACCATTTCTACATACATATATATATATTAACGCCATAAACATACATGCATTCTTACATACATACGTTGAACAAAAAAAAAAAAAAAAAAAAAAGAACTTAAAAATAAAAATTACACTGCATATTTCTGTACAAAAACAAAAAAAAAAGCTACATACCTATACTACATATACTCAATATAATATACAACATCAAAACGAAGAAAAAACAATAACACTAAAATTCCAAAACAATACTTAACGGGCACCAGTGTTGGCACAGTGAATAGTGCGGGCCCCGTGGCACAAAATAAAAATTAATTATAAATAAAAATTAATTATAATAAATTTCCAGCCCAGGGATTTTATGACTCTAAGATAGTGTTAGCCGTCCCATTTTTTCCTAAAAAAAACAATTGTGCTGATGCCGTTGTGTTGGTTGCTGTTTGACTGTTCATTGGCGAAGGCATAGCACTGGTCACTGAACACTCTAACGACAGCAATTAATACCATTGGTATCAGCATAACAAAATGAGCGTCCGATTTGAATTTTACATACTGTTATGGTAGGTCAATTCAGAATTGATTTCTGTAACATTAGGGGGCTAAGGTCCAATTTTTTCTCTGCGTATGATCACATTTGTCTCCATCGGCCGGATGTTTTCGCCTTATGTGAGACCCAGGTATCTGAAGACTCTGATCCACAGGATTTTCATATACCTCCTATCACTTTTTAATCTACATATGGGTCTTCCAATATACATACGTAATGAAGTTGTGTACCAGTGCCAGCAACCATTAGGCACGTCTGATCCTGAATTTAGCTGTCTTTGGGTTAAATTCAAAATCAGGACACACTATTTACATTTCGGGTTTCTTTACAGAAGTCCGAACGCGGCAAGGGATAAAACCTTATCCCACTTCCATTCCCTTTCCGATTCAATTTCGAAGATCCTTGAGAGCTGTCCGAACAGTGAAATTGTCGTTGCTGGTGATTTCAATGTTCACAACTCATCTTGGCTTCACCATTCGAGCCACACAACCCCAGAAGGCCAATATGTTGAGCTTTTCGCCGCGCATAATGACCTTGCGCAACTAGTGAATGAGCCAACACATATTTCATGTGTTGAAGGGCACAATAACAACACTCTCGACCTTTTTCTCACTTCGCACCCTGAAAAGTACGAAGTGGGTGTAAATGCACCTCTTGGTAACTCGGATCATTGTACCATTTCCGCCACCTTTTCGTTCTCTAATCTTCGCAACGTCTCCCAATCAGCTACGAGGCGTTTAAAATATATGTACGAAAAGGCGCGTTGGGCTGAGCTCAACGAATTTTTCCGGCATTTTAATTGGAAGCTATCCTTTCTAGACAATAACGTCGATGTCATGGCGAAAATGGTAGAAAATATCATTTTGCTGGGAATGAAAACTTTTATTCCATCTAAGCAAATTTTGGTTAAACCGAAAGTTAAGTCTTGGTTCAATCAGACGTGCAGAAATGCAATCAGATCCAGAGAGGAAGCATTTAGTATCTGGCGTAATGGTATCTCAGCACTGGTCTTGAAACAGTGCTTTTCGACGTTAGCACGTCCATTGGCACGCCCGTTTAGCACTTTGTACCATGCTGGTGAATTTCCAAAGTGTTGGAAGGTTCCCAATGTAACGCCGATCCCTAAAAAGGGAGAGGCCAACAACCCTGAAAATTACCGCCCAATTGAAATTTGTTCTGCGCTTTCCAAAGTATTGGAAAGTATGTTGAATTTCCATCTTGTGAAGTATTTGGAGCTCAACAGTTTACTTAGCGACCGGTAGTATGGCTTTCGTAGGGGCCACTCTACGGGGGACCTACTTGCTTTCCTTTCGGTGAAGTGGTGTAATAGCATACATCACTTTGGCGAAAGTAAGGTGGGGGCTCTAGATATTTCCAAGGCATTTGATAGATTGTGGCATGGAGCACTTTTGACAAAAGTGATTGCTTTTGGTGTCGGCGATGGCTTCACTCGATTTGCGTCGAGCTTTCTCAGATATCGCACTATACGAGTTGTTGTAGATGGGGTCTCATCAAACGAGTTCAAGATAAATTCAGGTGTACCACAAGGCTCCGTTCTTTTTCCTAACCTCTTTCTTATTTTTCTTAATGACCTTCTACGCATTCAGTAACAGGCCAATCACGTCGGAAATCCGGGCAATGCGGCAAAATATGAATGATACACTAAATCGCGATCTCCTCACAATTTCAAATTGGGGTCATGCTAATAGGATCAATTTTAATGCACGAAAGACCCAATGCGCTATGCTCACGCACAGACGTATGACCGGACATGCTGCTCCATCTTTTAACATGGATGGTATAGATATTGAGGAATTAGAAGCTCTTGATGTTCTTGGCATGAAAATTAATTGTGATGTTCGATGGAATGATCACATTTTTCATGTCTCAAAAGAAGCATTCAAGTGCCTCGGCTTTTTAAGACGGTGTAGGACATACTTCACTCCATCTGATCTCCTTAATATTTATACCACCTTTATCCGACCGAAAATGGAATACAACTCTCATGTATGGGCCGGTGCTTCAAAATCTATTTTGAAGTTACTCGACCGC
Source organism: Lypha dubia (assembly GCA_947311025.1). NCBI lineage: Eukaryota > Metazoa > Arthropoda > Insecta > Diptera > Tachinidae > Lypha > Lypha dubia. Next base: position 98,474,897 of record OX371260.1, on the reverse strand, counting down.
GTACAGGACAGGGCGAAGAAGCTTATCGGTGACAGTAGGGTAGCCAACTCTATTGACTCATTGGAGCATCGACGCAATGTTGGGTGTGTTTCGTTGTTCTATCGCTACTACAACGGAATGTGCTCTAATGAAATCAGGGAACTTGTTCCTGAAACCCGCCACTTTTTACATATAACACGCTCTTCATCAGGAGCAGATCCCTTTGTGGTCGATATGTCAGTGAACCGCACCACGCATTACAGAGAGAATTCGTTCTTTGGCCGTACTGTTCGTATGTGGAATAAACTCCCCGCAGAGGTATTTCCTGCCACTTTCAGTGTGTCAGAATTCAAATCGAATGTCCACAAACACTACTCCCTTTATCTTCCTTCCCAAAACCTATTTTCCTAGTTCCGGCTCAATGCTTTGCATACGTAGGGGTCATCCCCTGAGTGCTGGTCCTAATTAAAAAAAAAAAAAAAAAAAAAAGGAGAAGAGATGGCATAGACCATATCCTATGATCCGTCACCTTCATGATTAAATTACTTTTTGTACCAGATTTTTAGTGATACCAAAATTTTTATGATTCTTACGTTGTCTACTTCTCGAAATTCGCTGATAGTTTGAATATTTACTTTATGTTAGTAAAAATGTGTAGTTTTTATTACATATTTTCCCAACGTTTCATTAATTTTTGTTCACTTCTTCATAGAATTCGGCTATTTTTAGTAAAAAGAAAAAATATACAGTTAGCATAACAATAATTAACAATTTTGTTTATAAATGTATGTATTACATTTCCAGTACAAAGTTGTACGGAGTTTATCTTTGGGTAATTTCGGACAAGACTTAAATAATCAGCTGCTTTTTGTTTACATATGAAATAAACAATATGAATAAAAAAATTTCGCAAACAAAGTAAAAATTATTTTTTTATATTTTTTCGCCTATTTTGAAAATACTGTCTTCACCAACGGAACATGTAGATCTTTATAAAATTATTCTTCTATTTTTTTGACCTTCCTTAATTTTATGTTGATCTATTTATAAAGGCTTTATGGTCACTATTTCTTTATAAAAAACTTTAACAATGTTTATTATTTTCCAATATTTCGCCATTTCCTTGTGTGGCTTCTTCAGGGATATAAAAGTTTTTGTAAAATTATTATAATAAACAGTTAACAAATTCAAAAAACAAACAATATTTGTCCAAATGAAAATTTTAAAAATGAACAACTTTAAAAACTACTTATGTACACAATCATACAAAATTATTATTCTTATAAGTAATACAAATTCAATTCCGGTTTCCGTTCTTATATAATTAATACCTATAAGCATGTGCAACAGAATCTGTATCTGTCTTAAAATTAATTCTCCTATGTGCTGGAACATTAATAATTTGTAATAATAATGTCATGCTGTCTGCAGGAACCGAATTGATGATCAGGAATACATCCGTTGCTAGTCACTATAGGAGTCAGCGTGCTCATATACAGCTTTTCAAAAAATTTTGACATAATAGGCAATTAACTAAGTGGCCCATAGGATCCAATCTTTGTATGATCCTTGCCGAGCATTGCTATCATAGCCGTAAAATTCCAATAAAAATTAATAGTATTATTCTTTTTGGAATATAAGGTACTTCTTGAAGCAATTTGTTGCTTTTTTTTGGGGGCTTTTTTTTTGTTTAAATTAGTAATAGCCTTTTCAAGCTTCATAATATTAAATCTTATGAGTTTTTCTAGTAAAGAGACGATTGGTGGCAGTTCAAAAACATCAGCAGAAATATTTGGAGTAAATAATTTTTCTAAGTGTTTAACAAAGGAGCACCTTTTTCAGCATCAGTTCTTGCCCAGTCATCATTCGGAGCTCATTATAGCGAATTATCTGTGTGTGGCATTGCATCGAGATCTTGGGGGTGGGGTTTTTCGCAGAGGTTGAAAGCTATCTGCCTGTCACCCTCTTGAGGGTGACAAGAAGCGATTCCTTTGGTCTGAAATTCCCAAGCAGCTCACTACTTCCGGTGTTATACCAAGTACCCCCTATTAATGCTGCACAGACACCCGTCGGTCGGTGAGAAGGCGATCATCTGAGTAAAATGAATAGCATGCTAACACCAATGCGTCTCAGGACGCATTCAGTCACTGAAGCTCAGTTGTTTAATTTGCCATTAGTTGGCTATGCTGCCTAGAGGTTGTTGGCAGCCCCATCACTAGGATCGGATGTGAGGCCCAATCAGTCACTCGTCTTAAACACAAGCGATTACTGAAACCACAACAAACAACATAAACCAACGGATCCCAACGATGACGACCTTCAGCATGAAAAAAATTACACGAATCCGAACATGGAACGTGCGCACACTCCTAGATACATCAACACTGGCCCAAGTATGCAGAGAATTCATCAACTACAAACTGCTGCTTTTAGGATTGTCCCAAACTAGATGGCCAGGAGCAGGAGAATTCAATACCTCAGAAAATCTCACCCTCTTATACTCCCGCAAACCACCAGATGAGCCAAGATCTAGTGGAGTAGGTTTATTATTATCAAGAGAAGCTCGTAATGCATTAATTGATTGGAAGCCCTTCGGTGATAGGATAATCACAGCAAGACTACGAACCAAGGCTAGGGATCTCACTTGCTTGCAGTGCTATGCACTAACAGAAACCACTGAAACTCCAGAGAAGGAAAATTGTTACAGCCATCTGAATAGAGTATTGTCTGCAATACCTCTCGGTGACATCGTTGTACTCATGGGAGATTTTAATGCGCAGATTGGTTCAGATAACACCGGACGAGAAAGAGAAGTGGGCGGCATGCAACCGATAGAATGACGCAAAATGAAGAACTTTTCGCTGAAATAAGCAGCAATAACAACCTTGTGATTGCCACAAAGTTACGTGAGTATCGCCAGACAAAGTGACTGAGAACCAAATCGATCATATTGCCGTAAGTAGATCATGGCGCAGAAGTATTCTTGACGTGCGATCTAAGCGCGGTGCTGACTGCTTTTCGGATCACTATTTGGTAGTTGCAAGTGTTCGGCTAAAGGTTGCAGCTATTCGAAGACCAGAATCCATCAACCGCAAATATGATGTGCGGAAACTAAACCATCAAATACTTCACGACTATGTTGAAGAGCTAAAAAGAGGCCTAGAGATACAACGTTCAAGTCCAATGGTAGAGTGGCAAAAACAAAAAAACAACATCAATGATGCTGCCAGAGAACATATTGGTTGTAGGTTGGCCAAGAGAGCTCAGTGGATGTCTAACGACACCTGGAAGTTAATCATTGAAAGAAAGCAAATAAAAACCAATATAAATACAGCTTTAGGTGAGAAGACAATACTGGGAGAGGCCTACACCCGACACGACAACAAGTGAAGCGGAGTATCAGAAATGATTAAAGAAGATATCATGAGCAATTAGCTGGTGACGCCCAAAAAGCCTCTGAGGAGCACAGATCCAAAGATTTATACGCCATCACTAAAAAGCTCCTCAGAAAAATTTTTTTTAATACTAAACCGCTGAAGAATAACGATGGTGTACTTTCAACCTCTAAGAATGAACAGCTGGAAATATGGAGACAGCACTATTCCAGATTGCTCTCTATCCTCCCAACAAGTGCGTTAAACCTATGCACATGTACACCTCATACAGTGCGTCAGTATATCTCCATACAGAGCCAAAATATCACCGAAGTCACAAACGCTGTTAAACAAGTCGCCCAGTGTTGACAATATAGCTCCTGAAATGCTCAAAGCTGACTGCCAAATAACGGCGGACCTCCTGCTGCCTCTCGTTGAAATATTCTGGATTTCCCTCCATCTCGACTCTCAGCTTAAATATCCCAAAAAAAAGGAGACCTTACTGATTGCAGTAATTGGAGAGGTATCACAATCCTTAGCGCAGAAAATAAGTTAATAGCGTATATTAAAACAAGGGAATTTCAGATGCAATAATAAAAGATCTCAGACCTGAGAAGGCTGGCTTACGTCCAAAAAAGTCTTGCGTCGACCATATAAATAACCTGCGCATAATTACAGAGCAATCAGCAGAGTGGCAATCTCCCCTCTACGTGGTCTTTATAGACTTCGAAAAAGCTTTCGACAACCTAAACCACCAAAAAATTTGGAGCGCCTGCAAAGGTGTTCCACCTAAAATTGTGATGCTTATCCAAGCTCTATACAGTGATGTTAAGTGTCGAGTTTTGCACGAAAACGCGCTGAGCAATAGTTTTGAAGTTGTAACTGGTGTTCGCCAGGGATGCATTCTATCCTCTATTCTATTTAAGATCATACTTGATGTTGTAGTAGGTAGTGCTACTCAATCAAACAGAGGTATACGAAGGGGGTTCATCCAACAGCTCGAGAGCCTGGAATACGCAGACGATATCTTGCTCTTATCCCACAACCACCGCCATACGTCAGCTAAGCTTAAATCCCTGGAGACCGTAGCTGCAAAAGCTGGACTGAAAATAAATACACGGAAGAGCAAGGTGATGCGCTGCAACACCATCAATAACACCAAATTCAAAATACAGGGTGTTGACCTAGAAGAAGTAAAATCCTTTTGTTATCTCGTTAACGCAAACGGGTGGTTGCAGTGACGATGTAGCTCACAGAATTTCAAAAGCTAACCAGGCCTTCGGTATACTAAGAATGTATGGAAGTATTCTGCTATTTTGAAGCGAACTAAGATCAGCATATTCAACTCTTGTGTAAAATCGGTTCTGCTATATGCTTGCGAATATTGGAACACGTCACCACACGATATAAATGCCATCCAAGTATTCGTTAACCGCTGCTTTCGAAGGATTTTTAAAATATTTTAGCCAAGCATAATATCCAACACCCAACTCTGGCATAAACCGATCAACGACCAATCCACACGGAAATACTTCACCGCAAATGGCGCTGGATTGGTCACACGCCTCAACATTTTTCAGGAAGTTTAATTTTGTCCTTTAAATAACAAACACCTAATTTTAAGACATTCTGTGCTATAGTTGTATAGATATATTTATACTAATATTTTACTTTTTAGGGGGTGCCCGCTTCCCACGTCCAACCACCGCAAAATTTTGTTGAGCGTTTAATATTGTCCTTTAAATAATACAAACCTAATTTTAAAAATTTCTGCGCTTTAGTTTTGTAGATATATGAATATGAACATTTTATTTGTTGTCGTGCTACCGACCCAAATTTTTTCTTGAAATTTTGTTATGCTTTTAAAGTAACACACGCCGATTTTCAAAACATTCTAAGCTTTAGTTGCACAGATATATAAATATTAATATATTTTTTTTCATACGGGAGGTGTCCCTTGCGAATTTAAGAAAAAAAAAGTAGTCTATTTTACTTTTCCTGTCATCAATAATAAAAATATAAATCAAACAATGTAATATTAGTGACTAATACAAGTAGTTACATATGTATGTCCTTATTTTAATGTTTAAAACAGAAATTAAATATGTTCAGAAGTTCACACGTCGTTAAAACAAAAAATTAATTAATTAATCAAAACTAACAAAGAAATTAAATTTAGCCAATAATACAAAAATAACAAAATTCAATAAATAAAAATAACTAAAAACAATAGTTTAAGGATTATAATCCTAATAGATAAATATCTGTTATTGATATTTTTCTGAAGAATTTATTTTTTTTATTATATCTGTTTAGTGGCAAAGCGTGTAAAGAAATATATTATACAATAAAACACAGTTAATTTTTTCTTGTAAATTCAGAAAATTCTGTTTCTTTATTTCAAAAGATTACCTTTAAAAGGAGCGAAAAATGGCGTTGATAATAGTTCAAGATTCAAAGAACAAGAAAATACAACGATTAAAAATATAGATGGCGAAGGCAGAGCTTAATCGAACCGATAGAAATTTACTCGTTAGAATACAAATAAATATCCCTATAATACAAAGTTGCTAGTCAAATTTAGATCCTAACAGAGGTGTTTAACAACGAAATAAACTAGATCACAATACGTGTATTAATTGTATAAAAAATAAATAAAGTTATGTTTCAGATTAAACATTGCCGGCCACCTTGCAATAACGTGGTTGTATGCAAACAATGAATCTTAAATCATTGGACAATTTTGTTTATATATAAATAATAAGTAGATGTATATTGTTTTTTTTTTTCAAATAATAAGAGATGGTTTTTACAACAGACCCATAAAATGAACCCCTAAGGGATAGTTTTGGTCAGATCCATGAACTACTGTATGATGATATTTGTTGGTGGTGTTTAAAGTGGTGATTGGTCAGATACGACTTACCCAAATATTGTGTGCTGTGCAAACAGACAACCCGGACTCGAAAACGTCTTGCCCGTTAAAATTTGTGACGCTAACTCGGGTCCAATGACAAGTGCAACTTGACCCGAATGGTAAAATGCGGGATCTGCTAACTTAAAATCTGATAACTGGTCCCGAACAACTGACGATACATCTTACACAGGGGTTTTTACACCTCGTATCTTCAACACCTTAGATGTGACGGAAATTCGTTTTAGCGGATCGTAAAGGGATTCGACAATAAAGCGACAATACGAGTCCGTAACAGGAATACCTAACCTCTGAACCAGCTCCTGGCTAACATAGCTGTGGCTGCAACAGAGATCAAGTGCTCCGCGGACTTGCACCTTTCGATCCGCCAAAAGAAGTTTCACCTGCAACGTTGTACCAACCGATTGTCTGCTTGGCGGTAAGCTTGTTTGAGGCGCTTTCTTAGTTCTGCCAGCAATTTTCTTTTCCTCGCTCTGAGGGGAATGTAGCAGAGTGTTGTGAGCTCCCTGACACTTACTACACTTTCGAGTGCTCTTACAACTCTTCGCCACATGCTCACTCGACAAACAGTGCGAACAATATCCGAACATTAGGATATGTCTTGATTTTTTCTCAAGAGTCAAGTGGCGGAAACGATAGCAACTACGTAAGGGGTGGCACTTTTTGCAGAGCTTGCATGGCTTGGAAACAGTTTTAGATGGCGTGGCTTCAGCTAAAGGCGCTGTCGACTCCGAGCTATCATCGGGCAGCGACACAATATTGGGCGTCACCAAAGCATCCGAAAGCTCAGCGATAGGAGCAACTGCAACTGCCGTGGGTTCAGGATCAGACGTTGACGCCTGTGGAGCCACCACCGGCACAACTGGGGTAGAAGCCTCTAAAGCTGGGCCTGATACCTCCATTGCTTCCTCGTAGTCCTCTAACAAAGCGTCTTCAAATTGATTTGGTAAGGCGTCCATGATACTAGGAAACAATGTAGGTTAATATATAATATAAACTATTATGTGGTCAAAATTACCAATTTAGTGATTGGTCGTTTTACAATTCCGTTTTGGGTGCGAACGTCGGCGACGCGAACGTGATCATCACTACCCGGATACGTTTTTACGACCCGACCTAATTTCCAGGCAGTGGACGAAAATTGCTCATGACGAATAGCAACTAAGTCATTTACTGTTACATCTTGCTCTGAAAACTTCCATTTATAGCGCTTATGTAAATTCTGTATATATTCATCTTTCCATCGGCGACAGAAATCGTGAGTAAGTGCCTTAACTTTGCGGTATCGATTGACTTAACTTATTGCTGACTCATAAATAGATGGTTCAGGCGGGGCCAGAATTTGGCCACCTATCAAAAAATGACCAGGAGTAAGAGCCACAGGCTCGTCAGGATTATCAGACATAGGACACAGGGGACGTGAATTTAAGCACGCTTCTATTCTTGCGAGCACAGTAGAGATCTCCTCGAACGTATATTTGACAGATTGAGCCTCTTTGCGAAAATTATGTTTAAAACTTTTGACAGCAGCCTCCCAAAGTCCGCCCATATGAGGCGCACCAGCTGGAATAAACCGCCAAAACAGGCTCTGAATTCCAAAAGTTGAACACATTCGAGCCTGACTTTCTTTAAAAAAAGTGACAAAATCTCTCTCAGTCTCTCGAGAATCACCCACAAAATTTGTTCCATTGTCCGAAAATACCGTTAATGGACAACCTCGTCTAGCAATAAAACTATTAAAAGTAGCCAAGAAGGCATCTGACGACAAGTCTGTCGTTGCTTCAAATGAACTGCTTTAGTACCAAAACATACAAAGATGTAGACATAAGCTTTTGTTATTCGGCACGACTTTCTGTGAATAAATTTTATTAAATCATTTTAAATTGTGTTAATTAATGCTATAAAAAAATGGATACTTTAAATTTAATGAACAGAATTGGTAAAATTTATTTTTATATTATGCGAAAATTATTTTGTAATGTGCAATTTTTCATTAAGAGCGTATAAACCAATTATAGGGCTATTATCGGGCACGTACCTATAAAACCAGGATTGATGGCTTCTCCCTTCCGGATGACCAGTTCAAAGGGAAATATCGTTATTGAGCGTTGTCCTCCGACACATAAGCTGTTGAAGCTACAAATAAAATAAATTTGTTTGTTAAATTTGCTAAACATACATACATATGTATGTATATAAAATTTATTTATCTTTATGAATGTATTGTACATACTTCTGTCTCACCTCCATTCATGCTTTTTTCTTTGAATGGTTGGTGTTGGTATCCGTATTTTTATTTTCAATAATTTTTACATTCTTTCTTATGAGTTCCTTAAGCAGCACCTATGTGTGTATGTAAATAACATCCAAAGTATTTTTAACAAAAATTTTACCAAATTATAACAATAATTATACTTACTTTGTCCTCTTCGTTCCAATTTTCGGATCTTTTTCTATTGATATCCTCTGGCTTATCCATTTTTTATTAATTTACAAAATATGTGAGCACTTTTATAAGAAAATTTCTTGCCAAAATAATGTTAATATACAAATCTTTATAGTGATGTACATACAATCAACACAAGTAAACAAAGCTCGTTCTTCGAATAATCGGTTTAAACCCTTAACAAAAAATTGGCGTATTTATTATTTTACATTACTATAAATGTATTTAGTTTATATTTATTATACAGTATAATATTAATTTACATCTTAAATGAAGAAAAATGTCATTTTATATGAAAACTATACAAAACACTATTAATATATCCGAATATCCGGATGAATTAAGAATCGTTTTTTTGCATCGTTAACTATAAAGAGACAAGAGAGAATGATGATATTGCCAGTATCAATATGTTAAATTTATTAAAGCATACATTAGTTAACATAGTGATTTTGCATACTATTTTTTAACATAGGTTTGTTAGCGTTAAAGTCGATGGTAACTAACATGAACTTCAAACCTCAATTAAGATTTTTTTTTGCATAAGGCTGTAAATATCTATATACATACATTATATATCACAACATTAAAACATTTTCTTTACAGTTTGAACGGGACATGAGTATATGGAATCACAAAATATTTCGCAGGCAGCCACATTTGGTAAAGGAAGAAGCATCTGTCAAATTTTTTCGATCTTGGTATTCCCAATTCTACTCTGCAAATAGCCGCAGGTTTACCGAAGCTTATGAAACTACAGACTGGTAATAAACATACACATTGGAGCAAAACTTTATTAAATCTTGCCACAAATATAAATAATAATTTTCTATTGCTTTAAAATCCACATGTACATATATTTACATATCTATACGTTTATAAGTTTCAAAATAAAAATAAGGGTTTTTTTACTTGAAATAGTAACAACATTTACTGCCTCTTTGTAGCTCGATATTAAAAGTTCGATAATAATATTAATTTTTGGAACTATTGCCCTTATTAAGGTTACAACTCAATTCAACTATTTCGTTGCATTATGGTTGACAACTAATTTTCGTTGCCTTCGCTAAGTTGTTGTCAACCTTAATATGACAACTATTAGATACATAAGTACATGCATATGTACATATATTCAAAGTGTGTTGATAATATTTTTGGAAATTTTATATAAATTAATTTATAAAAATGGATATATCCGTCAAAATGTATTTTTCGAAAGATTCAGAGGAAGAAAATGTGAATCTTACGCGTATCCGGAGGAGTCGTAGTAACCCATTTGAATTACCAACAGCCCAGTAAGTGAATGAATTAAAAAAAGCAAAATAACCTATTCATTTTTTTTAAATTCATTAGTTGTTTTCGATTAAATAAAGAAGCCTTTATCTATTTGGTGAATGAGATGGAGGGCAACTTTAAGCAATCAACACGGAATTCTGCCATTTCACCCGTCATAAAACTATGCGCTGCCCTTTTTTTTTCGCGGATGGCAGCTATCAAAAGTGTGGGGGCAATGATTTTAACGTTGGTCTTGCCCAATCCACATTTTCCGTCGTACTTGATGAAGTTTTAAATATTTTTGAACAACACATCTGTTCACAATGGACAGCTTTTACTGCCAATGAGATCCAAAATTCAAAACTGGCAGTTTAAAGTCGTAAAGGGTTCCCTGGAGTAATGGGATTTGTTGACGGGACCCATGTTCGTATCTGCGCACCAAGAAAAGACATACAGCATTTGTACCTTAACAGGAAAGGCTATTACAGCCTAAAACTTATGATTGTAAGTACCTTTTTTCAAATGCTTAAGGCATTTTTTATCGTTTTTTTTTTTGTTTTAGTTCTCAGACTATAAGCAAAATGTTAGATTTGTTGACGCTAGATACCCTGGATCAAATCATGATTCCCATATCTGGAATGTAAGCTCATTAAAGCAATATCTTGAGCAGAATGTACAAACAAACACCTGGATAATAAATAAATAAATAATTTTTTTTAAATAAAACTATTTCATTATTTAACATATCAAACAGTAACAAAAAAAGGCAACAAAAACAACAATTCAATTCTTATCTATAAAATATCATACATCACTAAAAATATTCACAGTTTAAAATCACATTCATTTAAATAAAGTCTTCAAATTAAAAAAAAAAAAAAATCATTAATAATGATCTCATTTTGTAATTTTTATATACATATACATTATTTTTAAATATATATATCTTATTTTTACTTGTGTATATATATGTACATATGTATGTACATATAAGCAATTATATTAAGATTTTTTTCTATAATTTTTTAATTGGTTTTAAATTATTATTATGGTATTGTTAATATTTCTTAATCAAATGAAGCAATTAGTTTGAATATTTGTAAGACACTGAGTTTATTTTAAAAATATTTTTGCGTAAATACTAACAATGAAAATCTTAAAACTAATATAATACTTATGCGTGCGTTTTCTAACCTTAAACACGTGAAAGTGTCATGTGTAAGAAAAGATGTATGTAGCCTAAAGCTGGATTCACCCATTGTTTCCGAACAAAATTTTTGTCCGGACAAAATTTTTTGTTCTGAAACATTTTTGCAACTCGATTCACTCATTTCGGACAATTTGTCTGGAAAATCAAAGCTACCGTATGAAATACATGTGTTTTATTATATTTATAAGGTGGCAGTACAGTGACAGATGAATTAAATTTGATGTTTTATATGTCAAACGCACTTATTTTTTATTGTTTAATAAGAAAATTACATGTTAAAAAAAATTAATAAAAGTCAGTTAGTTTTTTTACTAGCAATTGAGCTTTACTTTATTTTTATTTTACTGGATATAAGTTACTGTGTGCTTTTATTATACATACTTATAACATTATGTGGCAGCTCGCTTCAACTTTGGCTGAGAAAATAAAATGGGTGGCAGCTTATTTCAACTTTGTCCGGACAAAATTTAAAATTAAACCAATTCAACCAAAAAATGTTCCGAACAAATTTTGTTCTCTTTTTCTCTCACTCTCAACAAGAGAAACGCCAAACTTCATATAAAAAAAATTTTGTCCGGACAAAAATTTTGTTCCGAAACAATGGGTGAATCCAGCTTAAGTAAATATAGAGCAATAAAATGTGTCTAGCCTAGGTAATAAAACGTACTTATGTATGTAGACTAAAGAAATATATAAAACAGTGATGGATTTTGAGTTTTTTTGTTTTGGGCCTAAATGACAATTTAAAAGGGCCAAAATAGGTTCGAGAGGGCCAACAAAACTTTTTTGGAATATATTTGATAACAAGCTTTTTATTTAAATAAAAACAATAGTAACACTAATACAGTATATGTGATTTATTTTAAATAAATTTAAGCAAATGACATTACTCAAAAGCAACACGAAATTTAATTTTTCAATACAAATTTTATTCATCAAGAATTTTTACCGTTGATATTGTTACCAGCCAAGGCGAATTCATAACAGGTGATCGCACTAATAAAACAAGTGCAACATGTAACAAAAACCACAAGCATTTTGTTTTTGTAAAATCATTGTACAATGTCAAACTCAAGAAGCAAATAGTGTATTTTGACATCCAACAATGATGAAAATGCAAAAAAAAAAAGTTAACAGGTGTACTTACAAGTTCACCAGCAATGAATTCGCCTTGGGTACTAGCACAAGACAGCTTTGCAAATAAAAGCAAGGAGTTTTTTCTTGACAAACAAAACAATGTTGTAAACAAAAGTAGGGTTCGAAACAAGGAGAAAATTACATTGAAAATATACTGAACCCTTTCAGTACATTTCAAACCGTTCAAATGATTTGAAGCAGTTAGTTGAATTTTGAACTGAAAGGGCCAAAATAGATTAGAAAGTACCACAGGGCAATCAAACATTCAAAAGTGCCACAAATAGCCCAATTGTGCCACATTTTCCATCACTGATATAAAAGATGTCTAGTAGGGGTGTTAAACTATCGATAGTAGCACCATCGATAGTTTTCGATAGTTTAAAAAAGTATATCGATATATCGATTCTAAAATATCAAAACTTAAACAAACTATCGATATATCAACGATACTATCGCGATAGTATCGAAGTGGTTTTTCTCAGGGAATATTTTTATTTCATCTAAGTAATACATACATACATACCTATTATGTTTTTATATACATAGTATGTAGTATGTACATATTCTAAATAAAAGATCTAGTTTACACAAAACAAAACAAAATGGAACTTTATTTCTTAGTTCAATAAATAAAAAAATTTAAATTATAATAAGTATATATATAATTAAAATATATATAAAACTATTAATATAAAATTATTATACATATATTATATTAATGTTGACAAAATTCGTGTGAAATCAATTATCAATCATCCAGTTATTTTTGTTAATAAAAAGCAACATATCAAAATTTTTTCTTTTATATATATACATATACATACATATATATATACATATACATATGTATATGAAACAAAAGTTCAAATCAAAAATGCTGCTGACTGATTGAGTCTCACCAAAGACTATAAATATATAAAGATATTGCACATAGAACATTGAATAAAAACAAAAATTGTTTTCGTTTGACGATGCTGTGGGGGGAAGTAGCAAGAGAAAAGACCACAAAAATTTTAGGCATACATACATACTTATGTACGTACATAAGTATGTATGTAGTAATAATTTTTTCAAGTTTATTTTGTTGTTGTTTTTGAAACATTTTTGTTTCTTTTAACTCTACTAGAAATTATTTTCCAGAGAAATTATGGTTTTTTTTGTTGTTTACACATATAAATGATGCTCATTGAGAAATGTGTTTGTGTGTGTGTCATATTTCTTGTGCAAAGCATATTCAATAACAATATTAACAACTAAAAGCAGTTTCTTGTTTTCATATAAATCATGTGCAAATAAACAGTGCAAAGGCAATGCGACCGATTTCTATGGCTGTAGGGTAAAATTACGTTTTTTGTTATTGTACTATTGCATTTATGTTGATTCGCACCGAACTATGTATACACATTTGTTTTATTAAATATTTTATTTTAGAATTTTCAATTGTATATGTAGTTAGAATATCTATGTATGTACATATGTATATGCATAAATCAAATAAAACGTGCGCTTACCTGAGTTCGAAAACCATAAAATTTATTATTTTGTTTACAAAACTATTATAAAATTTATTAAAATCTTTTTAATAAGTGATAACTAGCACAAGAAATCTAATTATTTTTGGTGATTGGTACATATTTAATAATTTTCTGGATTGAGCATATGTTTTATTGTTTCAAAATTTTAAGTTTTTCTGCGCTCGTTAATTTGTATTTGTATGTTTCCCACGAGGAATGCTTTCGTAAAAGTGTAAGAATTAATAAATTTAGCATCTCCATTCTGTGCTTATAGCATACGTTGTTTTCTTGAAACCAAAAGGAATATATTGTATTTTTGGTGCAATTTACACATTGCTCAACAATTGTTTTTTTATGTTTTTTATTTCTTTGGATTCATAAAAAATTTTTTCGAAAACTTTTATATGAATCTTACATACTGCAAAAAATAAGTCTGATGGAGCACACAAACTTCCAAAATCTGAATTTTTATCATAATTTTTTGCATGTACAAACATTTCTGATGGATATGACAAAATTTACGCGGGTTTTATTATATCCATACGGCAGCGAGCACAAGATATCCGTTGAGCTATGTAACCAACGAAATAGCGGCTTGATGTTAACTCTATTGGAATGTTTTCAGAGTTAAAACAATCAGCATCTTCATTAAAATAATCTTCATTTTCGGCTAATATATTTGTAACATCTACGTCAGGAATGTGAGTACTTTCTGATGTACTGCCACTTCTTTGAGTATCCTCTAAAATTGTTTGAAACTCTATAGGTAAAAATATCGCATCACCTTTAGAACAATTCGATGAGGTACTAAATTGAGTTATTTTTAGAGATGACAGTTTAGCTATTGCGACATTTAATTCATAAACCGAAGGATTTCTGCAGTGCCCGCCCTTGGCACGTATATATGAAAATAAGTTTTCCAACGGATCTTGATTGAAATGGCTTGTTATACTCTTTCAGAGAGGAGAAAGAAAATTGTTTTATAAATAGCAGAGTTATTAACAGATTTCCAAAAATAAATTTATGAGACCCAACTGCAGGCAACACCTTTCAAACAAAACAATAATTTTGAAAATCTGTTTATAAATGACCAGGTTATTCAAAAAGCAATTTTTTCTATTTCAAATTCAAAATAATACATACATCTATAGCCTATATTTCAAGTTATACACTGTTAACATAGGTATCTGCGCGAAATTTCATTTAAATCGGTCCAGTAGTTTCGGAGATTAGCGAGAACAAACGTCGTGACACTTTATTTTTATATATGTAGATATATGTACATAGTTATATAAATTTCCAATTTTAAATAATATTAAATTCGGTGCGAATCGATGTTCTTACAATAGTACAACAATAAAATACATATATTTGCCATTCAAATAAGAATCAGCGACATTAGCTTTACGTATCTTATGTCCACATATATTGTGCGAACACAAAACGAGCCTTTGCATCAAAAGCGTCATAATTCAAAATATGTCATTTTTGAGCTAATATGTATATACATATGTAACTAATCGCGATATCAATTTTTATATTGTGCAAAATTTTCATACAAATATGAAAGATATTTGTATTTTATTATTCTCTTGGGAGAAGAATATTTTACCATTGATTTATAGGTAAATTCTAGACTTTAAATTCGTTGCCTGCCAAACAAGATTTTTTGAATTATGACTCTATTGCAGCAAAGGCTCGAAAAGTTCTTTTGTTTGTTTATATGGAATCTTTCGTTTGTTTATTAAATGTACACACATGCACACATACTTGTGAATGCAAAGACACAAACGTTGAACACATGTATACATATCTAAATGAATAGTAGAGACATGAGAATTATAAATTCTCTGAGAAAATAAATGACTCTCTTGAAAAAAGTGGTTTTACTACTAAAACCACCAGCAAATTAAGCATTTCCCGTACAATGTTCTACGTGCAATATCTTTATATATTTATAGTCTTTGCTATAAGCATCTTCGTGTAGCTTATGAGAATTAACGTTCGGTTGTTGCTTTGTTATCATTTCGTCAAAGTAAATCAAACCAGTCACTGATCAGCACTTGTTTGAGTAAGACCTCGCTTTACAATTTTTTGTTTACACTCAAAGCAAAATGTTCAATGAAGAATGGGAAAATGATTTTTTTTTTTATAATTTTGTTTTTATTCGAACTTTTTATTTTAATTATCGAATTTAATAAATTATCAAGCTTCAGAGCTTCGTTTTTAATAAATTTTGTTGTTATTTATTATGTTTTCTCGATATTTCATCACTTTTTAAATATTATATTTTATTTTTATATATAATAATATAATATTTTCCAACATAATAAAACTCTTAGTAATTTTGAATTTTCATTAATTCAATAAAACTGAACTTGAGCCTGATAATATTACTTTTCATATGTATTATATTTTATTTCATTCGTTGTGTAACTATTTTATTATTAAATGAATATAGTTTTCGTTATTATTATATTAACATAAAATGTAGGTATTATTGAAAAAAACTTCAAATCAAATAAAAATACTAAAAGGCAAGAAATGTATTTTACTTTTGGCAACAGAAAAATTTTTCGAGTGTATAATTATTGACGGTCGTTCGTTTTTCGCTGCTTCCCATACCAAAACATATGAGAGAATATGTGTGCGCCCGAC
Organism: Lypha dubia; assembly: GCA_947311025.1. NCBI lineage: Eukaryota > Metazoa > Arthropoda > Insecta > Diptera > Tachinidae > Lypha > Lypha dubia. Next base: position 98,458,369 of record OX371260.1, on the reverse strand, counting down.
ACTGATTTATAGTCTTTGGTCTCACGCTTTAAATAAAACGTAGACAATAAGTTTGCGCGTGTTTAGTGAAACAAGAAATATAAATATTTGTGTATTAATTCGAATGATGATTCTTTTTAATTTGTTAACAAAGAAAAAAGAAATCATAAAGAATAAACAAGTGTTATAGCAAAGACTATAAATATATAAAGATATTGCACGTAGAACATTGTACGGGAAATGCTTAATTTGCTGGTGGTTTTAGTAGTAAAACCACTTTTTTCAAGAGAGTCATTTATTTTCTCAGAGAATTTATTATTCTCATGTCTCTACTATTAATTTAGATATGTATACATGTGTTCATACGTTTGTGTCTTTGCATTCACAAGTATGTGTGCATGTGTGTACATTTAATAAACACACGAAAGATTCCATATAAACAAACAAAAAAACTTTTCGAGCCTTTGCTGCAATAGAGTCATAATTCAAAAAATCTTGTTTGGCAGGCAACGAATTTAAAGTCTAGAATTTACCTATAAATCAATGGTAAAATATTCTTCTCCCAAGAGAATAATAAAATACAAATATCTTTCATATTTGTATGAAAATTTTGCACAATATAAAAATTGATATCGCGATTAGTTACATATGTATATACATATTAGCTCAAAAATGACATATTTTGAATTATGACGCTTTTGATGCAAAGGCTCGTTTTGTGTTCGCACAATATATGTGGACATAAGATACGTAAAGCTAATGTCGCTGATTCTTATTTGAATGGCAAATATACTATGTATTTTATTGTTGTACTATTGTAAGAACATCGATTCGCACCGAATTTAATATTATTTAAAATTGGAAATTTATATAACTATGTATATCTACATATATAAAAATAAAGTGTCACGACGTTTGTTCTCGCTAATCTCCGAAACTACTGGACCGATTTAAATGAAATTTCGCGCAGATACCTATGTTAACAGTGTATAACTTGAAATATAGGCTATATATGTATGTATTATTTTGAATTTGAAATAGAAAAAATTGCTTTTTGAATAACCTGGTCATTTATAAACAGATTTTCAAAATTATTGTTTTGTTTGAAAGGTGTTGCCTGCAGTTGGGTCTCATAAATTTATTTTTGGAAATCTGTTAATAACTCTGCTAGCTCAACGGATATCTTGTGCTCGCTGCCGTATGGATATAATAAAACCCGCGCAAATTTTGTCATATCCATCAGCAATGTTTGTACATGCAAAAAATTATGATAAAAATTCAGATTTTGGAAGTTTGTGTGCTCCATCAGACTTATTTTTTGCAGTATGTAAGATTCATATAAAAGTTTTCGAAAAAATTTTTTATGAATCCAAAGAAATAAAAAACGAAAAAAAAACTATAGTTGAGCAATGTGTAAATTGCACCAAAAATACAATATATTCCTTTTGGTTTCAAGAAAACAACGTATGCTATAAGCACAGAATGGAGATGCTAAATTTATTAATTCTTACACTTTTACGAAAGCATTCCTCGTGGGAAACATACAAATACAAATTAACGAGCGCAGAAAAACTTAAAATTTTGAAACAATAAAACATATGCTCAATCCAGAAAATTATTAAATATGTACCAATCACCAAAAATAATTAGATTTCTTGTGCTAGTTATCACTTATTAAAAAGATTTTAATAAATTTTATAATAGTTTTGTAAACAAAATAATAAATATTTTTATATTATTATTATTACGAATAAACGTAATTATTATTTGAACTTATATTGATTTACATATGAAAAGTAATATTATCAGGCTCAAGTTCAGTTTTATTGAATTAATGAAAATTCAAAATTACTAAGAGTTTTTTTGTGTTGGAAAATATTATTATTTATATCCAATCAGTTTTCAGCAGAACGTATCAGTACTGATTTCAAGGCCGCTACACCTCTCATCAGCGTTCAATTGTCCATCTTTACAATTTTCGTAAAGTGGATACTAATTGAGAAGAATATCAACTATTTAACCAGTTTTCAACAGAAATAGAATATGAGAATTAATTTTTAATTCAATTTTTATTCTACAATGAAACAGTGCTGGTTAGTACGAAATTCCCTCATTACTGTTTGGAACTAATAATCAACACAAACTCATAGTCCGTTATCATCAAAGTATTCTACTTTGTATTTTAACGTTTTTATTGTTTTTACTCTATATTAGGGATGTTCACATTTTACTGAGACCCCTGTTATTAGGGTATTTATAGCTCGTGCCCAAGCGGAATTAATATTTTTATATTATTATTATTACGAATAAACGTAATTATTATTTGAACTTATATTGATTTACATATGAAAAGTAATATTATCAGGATCAAGTTCAGTTTTATTGAATTAATGAAAATTCAAAATTACTAAGAGTTTTTTTGTGTTGGAAAATATTATTATTTATATCCAATCAGTTTTTAGCAGAACGTATCAGTACTGATTTCAAGGCCGCTACACCTCTCATCAGCGTTCAATTGTCCATCTTTACAATTTTCGTAAAGTGGATACTAATTGAGAATAATATCAACTATTTAACCAGTTTTCAACAGAAATAGAATATAAGAATTAATTTTTAATTCAATTTTTATTCTACAATGAAACAGTGCTGGTTAGTACGAAATTCCCTCATTACTGTTTAGAACTAATAATCAACACAAACTCATAGTCCGTTATCATCAAAGTATTCTACTTTGTATTCTAACGTTTTTGTTGTTTTTACTCTATATTAGGGAAATTCACATATTACTGTGACCCCTCTTATTAGGGTATGTATAGCTCGTGCCCAAGCGGAATTAATATTTTTATATTATTATTATTACGAATAAACGTAATTATTATTTGAACTTATATTGATTTACATATGAAAAGTAATATTATCAGGCTCAAGTTCAGTTTTATTGAATTAATGAAAATTCAAAATTACTAAGAGTTTTTGTATGTTAGAAAATATTATTATTTATATCCAATCAGTTTTCAGCAGTTTTTTTTTTTAATTGTATAAACAACTGTATAAACACATTCCTAGCTACGTGCCTTTAGTTTTGTAATTAATTTGTGAAGTGTAAAACTTACATGTAATTCAGCAGATTTAATTAATGTAGAGGATCTTTAACTGGTCTGATTGCAGCTGCCGTGGTGGCAGTGAGGTCTAAGCGGTAGACAACTCTGATGATGAGACTGTGGTTAGTCTCGAAACATCGATGTCAGTTCAACCCTCCGCGCAGTCAAAAAACTTTTTCTTTGTCTGTTTCAAGTATTAAGAGCCACTAGATTTGTCTTTCTTTCTAATTTAAATAATAATTTAATTTATAATAAAATTAAATTTAGAGAAAACGAACTTAAGCCTGAAAAATTAAAAATTTCTTTGATTAAACATCACTCAGTTCGAATAAAAACTTCACAAATTAATTACAAAACTAAAGGCACGTAGCTAGGAATGTGTTTATACAGTTGTTTATACAATTAAAAAAAAAAAAAAACAGCTGTATATATAAGCGCATTCCAAATAAAAACCCCTAGAGTATTGGTAGCCGAAGGCTGCCACCTGGGAATGAAATAAGAGACACTAGAATAAAGCTCAACTTGAACAAGATAGACTTTGAAAAAAGTATAGTAAAGTTCCAACCCATTAAAAATTATAAAAAGCTGTAGTGTAAAACTTACATGTAATTCAGCAGATTTAATTAATGTAGAGGATCTTTAACTGGTCTGATTGCAGCTGCCGTGGTGGCAGTGAGGTCTAAGCGGTAGACAACTCTGATGATGAGACTGTGGTTAGTCTCGAAACATCGATGTCAGTTCAACCCTCCGCGCAGTCAAAAAACTTTTTCTTTGTCTGTTTCAAGTATTAAGAGCCACTATATTTGTCTTTCTTTCTAATTTAAATAATAATTTAATTTATAATAAAATTAAATTTAGAGAAAACGAACTTAAGCCTGAAAAATTAAAAATTTCTTTGATTAAACATCACTCAGTTCGAATAAAAACTTCACAAATTAATTACAAAACTAAAGGCACGTAGCTAGGAATGTGTTTATACAGTTGTTTATACAATTAAAAAAAAAAAAAACAGCTGTATATATAAGCGCATTCCAAATAAAAACCCCTAGAGTATTGGTAGCCGAAGGCTGCCACCTGGGAATGAAATAAGAGACACTAGAATAAAGCTCAACTTGAACAAGATAGACTTTGAAAAAAGTATAGTAAAGTTCCAACCCATTAAAAATTATAAAAAGCTGTAGTGTAAAACTTACATTAATTCAGCAGATTTAATTAATGTAGAGGATCTTTAACTGGTCTGATTGCTGCTGCCGTGGTGGCAGTGAGGTCTAAGCGGTAGACAACTCTGATGATGAGACTGTGGTTAGTCTCGAAACATCGATGTCAGTTCAACCCTCCGCGCAGTCAAAAAACTTTTTCTTTGTCTGTTTCAAGTATTAAGAGCCACTAGATTTGTCTTTCTTTCTAATTTAAATAATAATTTAATTTATAATAAAATTAAATTTAGAGAAAACGAACTTAAGCCTGAAAAATTAAAAATTTCTTTGATTAAACATCACTCAGTTCGAATAAAAACTTCACAAATTAATTACAAAACTAAAGGCACGTAGCTAGGAATGTGTTTATACAGTTGTTTATACAATTAAAAAAAAAAAAAACAGCTGTATATATAAGCGCATTCCAAATAAAAACCCCTAGAGTATTGGTAGCCGAAGGCTGCCACCTGGGAATGAAATAAGAGACACTAGAATAAAGCTCAACTTGAACAAGATAGACTTTGAAAAAAGTATAGTAAAGTTCCAACCCATTAAAAATTATAAAAAGCTGTAGTGTAAAACTTACATGTAATTCAGCAGATTTAATTAATGTAGAGGATCTTTAACTGGTCTGATTGCAGCTGCCGTGGTGGCAGTGAGGTCTAAGCGGTAGACAACTCTGATGATGAGACTGTGGTTAGTCTCGAAACATCGATGTCAGTTCAACCCTCCGCGCAGTCAAAAAACTTTTTCTTTGTCTGTTTCAAGTATTAAGAGCCACTAGATTTGTCTTGCTTTCTAATTTAAATAATAATTTAATTTATAATAAACTTAAATTTAGAGAAAACGAACTTAAGCCTGAAAAATTAAAAATTTCTTTGATTAAACATCACTCAGTTCGAATAAAAACTTCACAAATTAATTACAAAACTAAAGGCACGTAGCTAGGAATGTGTTTATACAGTTGTTTATACAATTAAAAAAAAAAAAAAAACAGCTGTATATATAAGCGCATTCCAAATAAAAACCCCTAGAGTATTGGTAGCCGAAGGCTGCCACCTGGGAATGAAATAAGAGACACTAGAATAAAGCTCAACTTGAACAAGATAGACTTTGAAAAAAGTATAGTAAAGTTCCAACCCATTAAAAATTATAAAAAGCTGTAGTGTAAAACTTACATGTAATTCAGCAGATTTAATTAATGTAGAGGATCTTTAACTGGTCTGATTGCAGCTGCCGTGGTGGCAGTGAGGTCTAAGCGGTAGACAACTCTGATGATGAGACTGTGGTTAGTCTCGAAACATCGATGTCAGTTCAACCCTCCGCGCAGTCAAAAAACTTTTTCTTTGTCTGTTTCAAGTATTAAGAGCCACTAGATTTGTCTTTCTTTCTAATTTAAATAATAATTTAATTTATAATAAAATTAAATTTAGAGAAAACGAACTTAAGCCTGAAAAATTAAAAATTTCATTGTTTTTATACCCTTCACCAAAAATGGTAAGGGTATTTATAGGTTTGTCATTACGTGTGTAATTTCCACAATATTTATATGAGGTCCATATAGTATATATATACTGGATCCTTATAATTAAAAAAATTTAACTGAGCCCTGTCCGTCTGTCCGTCTATCCGTCTGTCTGTACGTGAAATCCATTTTCTGAAGACACAAGAAGAGCTAGAGAATTGTTTCTTAAAGTAAAATGTAGGGATTTTTCTAAGGATGCTTCGTATTGAAAATCAGCAAAAATAAAAGTATCGATTCTGAAATGGATATATATACAAATAAATGAAGATATATATATATTCATTGCAGAAATAAATTTATAAATACACTAGGTGCCTCAGTAGTATTGAATACGGGGTCACGCGCATTGAATATGTGTCAGAGACAATAATTCAACACACGACCCATCGTGCTACTGAGGTTTGTTAGTTCTTTGTGTATATTACCTTAATAATAACTCAACGTATTTTTTCGTACAACCCCCTTTTTGTCACACATCTAAGCATGTGTGTATAAAAATACAAGGCATTTGCTTTTGAAAGATCACACACATTCAAATCGTTATTTGCTTTTACATACCAAGCAATATTCTACACACATAAAAATTTCAATTTTTTTTTCACCAAAGCACATTATAAACATAAACATGTATGTATGCACACAAACACTATACATACGTACCAGACAAGTAAACTCTGTGGAAAAAAATGTCGCACACTGATGATTACAAATATACTCTGATGTATTTATATGTACATATGTTAAAAATGCTTTTGTATTTATCTTTTAAAATGTTGTATATTTGTCAATTTGTTTTTCATTTTAAAAATTGAAATATATGTACATATGTAGGCTTGAAACTATATTTGAAAATAATAAACAGGTTATTTTATACATATATATATACATATACATATATATATACATATGTATATACATAATTGAAATGAGCCGTCGCTAAAAAGTATTTTGTCACCAGTAAAATAACTTTTCCTTTTATGAGGTGTTTTTTGATACAGTATGTATGTATGTACAGACATAAGTACTTATGTAATAGGTCAATAACGAAGAATAAATAACTTACATAATTACTATTTGAAATAGCCCTACGTTAGAACAATGAATATTGTTTTAGCCTTCTCGAAATCGATAAACTGATACGTTCTGTTAGGCTGATTGGATAATCTAAGTAAGTACATATGTATGTAACTAATATGTATAAAAGCTACATACATATGTATGTACATATGTATGTGTTTTTAAAAACCCCCTAGTAATTTGAATTTTCATCTAAGCAAGTAGGTATGTACATATGTACCTACTAAGCTTTAAGCTAACTCAAAATAGTGTTGACTTTTCAAATATCAAATTATTACCTACAGTTAAAATAATAGGTAATTATGTGTGTAACAAATAACAATATACATACATACATATGTAGGTACCTACATAGCAATTATATCAATATGTACATATAACAATATCAACTTTAAATCCGTGCTGAAATGAAAGTAACAAGCCAACATAAGGCAAACATATGTATGTACATATGTATGTAAAAATGTGCGTATAAATATAAAACAAAGTTACCCATCAAACCAAAAACTTCGATTTTGTAACGAATTTGAAAGTTTCGATTTGTAAAAATATGTCTTAACAATGTCGTTTAGACTATTCTTAATGTTTTCGTAATCATTTTTAATTGACTAAAGATCTGCACGTGATAAAACACTATTTATCTTGTAAATTTTATTAAATTTTTCATGTTAATTATATTTATCTATTGAACTAAAAATAATACAGTATTTTTCGGTTAATTGACCCTACGGTTAATTGGTTTCCACGCTTAATTGAACCACATGATCGGGCAAAAAAATATTGCATACGAAAACACATGTAAATTTCCTCGGATAATTGAACTCGGTTAATTGATTTTCCCGCTTAATTGGTTCAAAATTCATGTAATCAAAAATAAATTTCCTCTTACTTTTACCCGGTTAATTGCATTATTATTGAAAAATAATCTGGCATTTTTGCACATACATTATTGACATCATTTGTGAAAAAATTTGTGTTCAAGTTTATGTTTTTTTTGTAAAACCAATATATGAATTGTTTTTTATTTAGTTTATAAATTTAATTTTTTTGTAAAACTCATGTGCACACAAATAGTGCATTTAATAGTACATAGTATGTACCTACAATAATAAATACCTGCGATACACATATATGTACATTTTTTTCTGTTACTTGCCTTTTTTTGTTTAAGGTAAAAAAAAATTATTTTGAAAAACTTAAAGTGCACATATGCGATTTCTTTTAATTCATTAGTATGTAGTTCCAATTATGCGTGATTTCTGTAATTGAACAAATTGTTCAATTAAACGGGATTCTTGTAATTGAACGAATTGTTCAATTAAGCGAGTATCGGCTAATTGGTTCCCCGGTTAATTGAACAAAAAGTTGTGCAAATTTTGATGTGCAATTAACCGAAAAAGACTGTATTAACGAAGTTTACCTGATTTTGCAATACTTACTTAATAATTAAATTTTTTAAAAAAATGTTTCTCTTCACAAACTCAATTTAAAACTTGTAAACATCAAATAGGTATAACTTCAGACATAATACAGAAATGTCTTACGGTAGAAAAACAAAATAAATATTTTGTATTATTGCCCATGCGCCCAACCATACGTACAAATATATATTATATAATTATATGTATGTATATATATATATATGTATGCCTGAATGTTTTCATAAAAAGGGCATACCCTGCATTTTTAAAAGTAGAATTTTAATCGAAATCGTTAAGTATTTCCCTAACGAAAATCCGACTAAATACTACAGTGGCCACAAGTAATGCAAGAGTTCGCCTTTGACTCTCTCACACATATACATGTAAAAAAAGTGTTTTTAAAGGTAAAATGAGCAAAAGTCAACTAAAACGTTGCATAAACAAAGAAAAAGAACAATTAATTGAATATTTTATAACTATTGAAAAAGAAATTTGATAAATAAACAAATATGTATCAAAAAAAAATTAAATTTCTGTAGTATTTTCATTTAGGAAATATCATTGTTGATCTAACTGGTACATTTTGACTAGAGAAATAGTTGGGAGTTGCTCACCAGTGATCTCATCGGTCTGATCGTGTCAAGTGATTACCGTCAATGTCATCCGTATGTTCAAATCGTCAGTCGAGTGCATTGCTAGTTGTTAGGCTGGTAGTTAGAGGAAATGACTGGTAGCTCGCGAAATAGCTAGACATTCGCTAGCTACGCCGACTGCAGGGTATTTAAAATACTTGCAAACAATAATATTTATACACACAGAAGCAGCATTACATATATATGTAAGTATTTGTGTTGAAAATGTTAATGTTTGTTGAATTTTAAAGTTCTAACTAAGCTTGATGTTGATCTAATAAATATATTTGAGCTATCCATGAATAAATAATAGAAGCTGTCGATGGATGTTGAAAAAATTTCCATTATCTTTATTTTATGTATGTACCTACTACGTACTAGTAATGTTACGAATACTCGTATTCGATTTTTCGACTATTTGCTTATTTTAATATATTTTTATTCGTATTCGACAAGTAAGTATTTTGTTACCAGAAATTAAACATTTTTCCTTTTATGGGATGTTTGTTTCATATAAATTAGATTATTTCTAAACAAAATATGTTTCAATCAGCAGGTTTTCTTTTAAGCAAATGCAAGCAAGTGCTTTGAGATTGATCAAAAATAATAAATATAAATAACAATTTTTATTTTCAATTAAGCGTTTTTTACATATAAACAGTGCGTTCTTATCCGAATTCGACTTTATACACATATATTTACCGTGTAGTACATACACCATACCATAGCGTTTTAATTTACTTTAGCAAAAATAAAATTTCGGTTCTGAGTTTTGATTACATATATGTATACAATTTTATAAACCTTTCAAAAATAAATTTAAAATAAATACTTTGTGCTCCAGTATTGAACTAAGGAGTCGCTCACTATAATTCTACCCACTAACCATTGTGCTACAGAGGCTTATTAGTGTTGAATGTACATTAACTTAATTATAGCTTTACGCATTTTTTCGTACAAACCCCTTTTTGTCACACATCTAAGCATGTGTGTATAAAAATACAAAGCATTTGCTTTTGAAAGATCAACACATTCAAATCGTTATTTGCTTTTAACATACCAAGCAGTACTGCCACGACCAAAAAAATATTACAACCAAATATTTTGAAAAAGTTACCAAATGTGAAAAAATAACCAAATTTAAAATGCATATTTTATTAACAAAAAATATTTAAATTTATTTAAAGTAGCATTACATACAGTTTATTTGCATTTTATACATAGTTAAATAATAATTGCAAAACAAGAAAACGAAAAAAAAAAATCATACTAATAGTAAATGAAAAGGAGAAACTTAAATTGAAATCAGTTTTTGTTTATTTGAGCCCTTATTCGTAAAAATAGTTTTTTTTTATAAGAACAAATGTTTATACAAAATTCATTTGATTGAAAGTTTATAAATTAAAATTTTTTTTGAATAGGATCATTACAATAAACAAAATTTGTACTGCACATTTATAAATAATAAGAAAGGAAAAAAAGAAATTGTTTTTACATATTAATAAATTTCTTATTAATAAGTGAAAAACATAACAAGAAACTTAAATTTAAACAAACTTTTTAAAGTGTTTATTTATTTAAAATAAACAATATTTGTACTTCAGGAAAAAAATGTAATTGTTTTACAAAATTTTTCTTTTAAATCAAAAAATTAATAGATTTACAATTCACAGTATTGAGATTAGAAATTATATACGAATTTTCAATTCATATCTTTGGCAGACCGTAAATAATGGGCAACATTTTGATTTTTGCACAAATATTTCGATTGGATAATATTGTTAATAGTTTTAAAATCAAGACTATTACGAAATTTGGTTTTGTTTAAATTAAGCTGTGAAAACATTCTTTCGGCTGCAGCAGAACTATGTGGCAATGATAATAAATTTTGTACGAAATAAAAAAGTTGTTCAAAAGTTTTTTCGTTCGTCCCATTTTTGTTTTGAAAGTTGTCAGGTCTAGCTAGATGTGAATCATTGAATATTTTTTAATAACACAGAGCAGATCATTTAGTAGTACGGATAGGTGTTGACAGTGTTGTGACCCAATCGTACTATGAACAGGTAATTAAAAATTTTCAAAAATTGTTTTCAAAGCTTAACAAGTTATATATATAGTTAAAAAATATTCAAACGAAAAAAACTAACCAAAATGAAAAAATATTCGCATCTCACATTAAAAAATAACATTACCAATTTTTGTTAGAAATAACAAAAAACGGCAGCTCTGATTCCAAGCACTATTCTACACATATAAAAAATTTCAATTTTTTTTTCACCAAAGCACATTATAAACATAAATATGTATGTATGCACACAAATCGTTTTTAGAACACTATACATACGTACCAGACAAGTAAACTCTGTGGAAAAAAATGTCGCACACTGATGATTACATATATACTCTGATGTATTTATATGTATGTTAAAAATGCTTCTGTATTTATCTTTTAAAATGTTGTATATTTGTCAATTTGTTTTTCATTTTAAAAATTGAAATATATGTACATAGGCTTGTAACTATTTTTGAAAATAATAAACAGGTTATTTTATACATATATATATATATATATATTTTTTTAAATTAATATACACAAAGAACTATCTAGCCTCAGTAGCACGATGGGTCGTGTGTTGGATTATTGTGAGCGATTCCTCAGTTCAATACTGGAGTATTTATTTATTTTAAATTTATTTCTGAAAGGGTTATAAAATTGTATATATGTATGTAATCAAAAATCAGAACCGAAATTTTATTTGTGCTAAAGTAAATTAAAACGCTATGGTATGATACAGGTGTAGGTACTACACGCTAAATATACATTTGTGTATATATATATACATAGGTATATATGTATTTTTCGGTTAATTGCACATCAAAATTTGCACAACTTTTTGTTCAATTAACCGGGGAACCAATTAGCCGATACCCGCTTAATTCAACAAATCGTTCAATTACAAGAATCCGCATAATTGGAACTACTAATGAATTAAAAGAAATCGCATATGTGCACTTTAAGTTTTTCAAAATAATTTTTTTTTTACCTTAAACGAAAAAAATGCAAGTAACAGAAAAAAATGTACATATATGTGTATACGCAGGTATTTATTATTGTAGGTACATACTATGTACTATTAAATGCACTATTTGTGTGCACATGAGTTTTACAAAAAAATTAAATTTATAAACTAAAAAACAATTCATTTGCAATTAACCGGGTAAAAGTAAGAGGAAATTTATTTTTGATGACATGAATTTTGAACCAATTAAGCGGGAAAATCAATTAACCGGGTTCAATTATCCGAGGAAATTTACATGTGTTTTCGTATGCAATATTTTTTTGCCCGATTATGTGGTTCAATTAAGCGTGGAAACCAATTAACCGTAGGGTCAATTAACCGAAAAATACTGTATACATAATTGAAATGAGCCGTCGCTAAAAAGTATTTTGTCACCAGTAAAATAACTTTCCCTTCTATGAGGTGTTTTTTGATATGTACATACATACATAAGTACCTATGTAATAGGTCAATAACGAAGAATAAATAACTTACATAATTACTATTTGAACTAGCCCTACGTTAGAACAATGAATATTGTTTTAGCCTTCTCGAAATCGATAAACTGATACGTTCTGTTAGGCTGATTGGATAATATAAGTACATACATACATATGTACCTAATATGTATAATAGCTACATATTTCTACATATTTCATTTAAAAATATTTCTCGAATAATTTGCACAGACAATTTGCAAAAACATATTAATTTATATATATATGTATGTACATATATGTGTGTATGTTAAAAATGCATTTGTATTTAGAAGTAAAAAATATGTGATTTGTTTTTCATTTTAGATTCCTTTTAAACTCAGTGAGAAAAAAAGTAATGATAAAACATGCACACATACTGCTTACAGTATTATCAAAGGATATTAACAAAGGATATACAGGCTTATTATATTCTGCGAATCATATATATATGCATTGGTGAAGGGTATATAAGATTCGGCACAGCCGAATATAGCACTCTTACTTGTTAATATTTCAAATGGTTTTTGAATTAAATAATTTTTTCCAAGTTGTCAATTGAAAAAAATATTTTAGTTTGAAACATGAGGAAATGAAAAAGTTTTTGAAAAAACTCTAAATAAATTAGAAGGGTTTATAAATTTTGAAAACATAATGGTATTTAAATATTAATCTTTATAATTTATTTTGCCCTTTAGCTTTATATACTAAATGCCTATAACTCTGAGCTACACTATCAGTATCTGCTTTGAAGTTAATTCTTTTTTCTGGTGGTATATTAATTATCAGCAGCATTTCTAACATATATCTGCGTTTATATATATTTTCTGTATTTAAAATGGATATTTTTTCAAAATCTGGATAGTGATCAGAATCACGACAGTGTAAAGATAATGCAGTCTTTTGTGATGATGTATAGTTTCTATATTTTAAATTTGTTTTGTGTCCAGCTAATCTAGTTTTAAGTTTGTTTTTTGTAGTACCTACATAGACCTTATTACAAATTTCACTATCATTTCCTTTACAAGGTATTTTATAAACTATATTAGATTTTTCTACTTTATGTAATCCATCTTTTGTTTTGCTAAACAATTTACCTAACGTGTTACATGATTTATGTGCTATTTTATATCTGTTAGTATCGAAAACATCTGACTTTTCTAACCGTTCTGAAATTATAGGAAGGTATGTTAGAGATTTGTATATTGTCGGTTGAGTTACTACATCCGTTTGAGTATTTCCACGTCTACTATACTGTCGTATTAAATTGCATGTTCTAATTACCAAATAATTGCCATTTCTAATTACCAATGTGTCTAAATAAGGAATTCTGTTATCTTTTTCTTTCTCAAATGTAAATTGTATATCATTATGAAATAAATTAAATGATGTTAAAACATTCTCTATCTCAGAATTTGGAATTATACAAAAAATATCATCAACATATTTTGTTATAATTTTTGGTTTCACCGTCAAACTACCTAAGCAACAATCTAATAATTCTTCCATAACAATATCAGCTATTATTGGAGATGCTGGAGATCCCATAGGAAGTCCCTTTTTTTGAATATATGATTTTTTATCATATTGAAAAAATCTGTTATCAACAATGCAAAATCTTAAAATTCTTAAAAATAAGTCCTTTTCTATATTAGTATGTTCTTCAATCTTATTCCAATTCGCTTCTATAACATTAATCGCTAATTCTACAGGTATACTTGGAAATAATGAAATAACATCATATGAGACCAATATTTCATCATTTTCCATTCCTACATTTTTTATCTTTTCCTTAAATTGAAAAGAATCCCTCACGTTATATCTTGAGTCTTTAGTTAAATTTTCTAAAATTCCTGTAATGTATTTACTAAGCGTAACTATTTTTGGTACTTTTTTTATATAACATTTTTTTTATTTATTGACATAAACGTATTAAATTATGGGCTCCCACTACAATAATTAAATTTTTCGTGCTTCGATGGGGAGAAAAAAGTACCAAAAAGGGGAAATACGGAAAATTTAATTTCTTACTTTAGCTTTTTGGTTCTACAACTGGCAATTTATTTTAATTATCGTTAATATAGGACCTAGAAACATAAACTTCAACGTGCAATGTCCTTAGTGGATAATAACCTATGAGGATACTTTTTGCTCTTCAACTGGTACTTTTTGAATTTCCGTTAGTATTGGCCCTAGAAACATAAAATTGAACGTCCAAGGTCCTGAGAAAATGAGAATCTATATAGGAACTTTTTGGTACTTTTTGGTCTTTACATGTTTGAATTTCCGTTAGTATTAGACCTAGAATCATAAAATTCAACATTAAATGTCCTGAGTGGAATCTGTAAGATGGATTTTTTAGTTTTAGGTACATTAACTAAATATGCAATGTACTGAGTGCATGAGAATCTGTAACAGAGCTTTTTGGTACTTTTTAGTTCATTAACTCGTACTTTTCAAACTTGCGTTAGTATTGGACATACAAATATCAAATTAAATATCCATGGTCCTGAGAGAATGAGAATCTGTAAGAGGGATCTTTGTGGTACTTTTTCGATTTTAACTGGTACATTTTTGTATTCGTTAATATTGAACCTAGAATTTCCTGAGCGGAAGCGAATCAAAGACAAGGACCGTTTTTGTTTTTCAACACGTACTTTTTAATCTTTGTAAGTATTGGACCTACAAACATAAACTTCAACATGCAATGCCCTGAGTGAATGCAACATAAGCTTTGGCGTAAAAATATGTCCACGAAAGAAAGGGATACGCTAACGAAGTAGCGGGTTAAATGCTAGTATATATATATGTATAAAATAACCTGTTTATTATTTTCAAATATAGTTACAAGCCTATGTATATATATTTCAATTTTTAAAATGAAAAACAAATTGACAAATATTATTGTCTTTGACAAATATTCAATACGCTTGACCCCGTATTCAATACTATTGAGGCACCTAGTGTATTTATAAATTTATTTCTGCAATGAATATATATATATCTTCATTTATTTATATATATATCCATTTCAGAATCGATATTTTTATTTTTGCTGATTTTCAATACGAAGCATCCTTAGAAAAATCCCTACATTTTACTTTAAGAAACAATTCTCTAGCCCTTCCAGTTTCTTCAGAAAATGGATTTCACGTACAGACAGAAATACAGCCGTACAGCCATACAGACGGATAGACGGACAGGGGTCAGTTAACTTCCCTATCTATAAGGATCCAGAATATATATACTATATGGACCTCATATAAATAATGTGGAAATTACACACGTAATGACAAACCTATAATTACCCTTACCATTTTTGGTGAAGGGTATAAAAAATATAAAAAAAATTTTCAAGTCACAAAATATATAAAAAAAACAAAACATTTATTGAACAGTTATTTTACTGGTTTTATTTTATTTTTTGCTTGTGTGCAATATACTCGTACATAAATATTTGCATACACAAACTAATATAAGTGAAAATAAAAAAAAGAGAACTCTAATGAGTTCATCTTCTGATAAAAACAACAATAATCCTACAAGCAATAGGAATGTACAATATATAACTTTAGTTACTGATGACGACAATAAGAAAAATGAATTAAACAAAAACCTTAACAGAAAACACAAATACTCGTGCGCGATCATTATCTCTGAACATGTTAAATAGTGATCAAGAAGCCACAACAATTGCACCCATCAGCAAACTTGTCAGCTTAACTGTACAAACAAACAAACAACCAATAAGTAACAAGGTGACCAACGTGCACAAAATGGTAGATGCGGTGAGTACAATAAATGATAATAAAATTCAAACAGGAATGGACAGATACATAACCGTGTTAAAGAGGGGAAGAAGTCCAAAATCAGCTCAAATTGCTTCAACAGCGAAAGTTCCCAGAGATGAAAAAAACAAAATAAAAAATTCCGAAAATCGTTTCGCGATTTTATCTGAACAAGACAATGAAGACACAACTACAACAAGGTCGAGTAAACCTCCACCGATATATTTAAGAGAGCAGAACTCTAGTTTTTTGGTAAAAAGCCTTATCTCCTTAATTGGAGAAAATGAGTTCTATGTAACTCCAATTAAGCGCGGAAATATTAACGAAACAAAAATCCAGGTAGTGCAAGAAAGTAATTACCGAAAAATAGTTTCTGACCTTGAGTCAAAAAACAAAAATTTTTATACGTACCAATTAAAGAGTGCTAAAGGTCTAACCATCGTAATAAAAGGTGTAGACTCTGGTGTGGATCCAGAAGAGGTTAAGTCTGGCCTTGAAAATAATGGCTTCAAAGTTAAACATTTTTCTAACCTCAAAAATAGGGAAAAAATCCCCCAACCTATTTTTAGAGACGAGCTACAGCCAGGTGACTTGAAAATTAAAAAAAAAAATTAATCGCACCCAATCTATAATCTAAAGTACTTGTTACACAGAAGAGTTACAGTTGAGGTGCCATATAAAAAAATGGACCTATCCAATGCATGAACTGTCAACAATTTGGCCATACCAAAACTTATTGCAAGTTGCCTACCATTTGCGTTGTATGTGCTGAGTTGCACAGTACTGCTAACTGTGACAAAATAAAAGGTGATACCAAGGCAAAAAAATGCGGCAATTGCAGCGGAAACCACACTGCTAACTATAGAGGCTGCCCTCTTTACTCTTTTTTTAAAAATTCGTCGAACAGAAAAACAAATGCTACTCCCGATCAGCCCAACACCCCTTTAAACTACCCTCAGTTACCTCAACCGTCGACTAGCCATAATCAATACTCAAATGTTGTAAAGTCTAACACGACTCTTACTCAACAAAAACCTAATAGTCAATTTTCATACGCTAATATTTTAAAGAGTAACCAGACTCCGTCGCAAAAAACTGTACCAGCTAATGAAGAATCAGGGCATAATTTTAGTCGTATTGAAGCCTCGATAGAGATCCTAATACAAACAGTAAATACATTTACCCTTAACATGTCCTGTATGATGCAGGAAATGTTGAAAATGCAGTCTACCTTGTTGCAGGCTGTATTGAAAAGCCCATGAACTTAAGAATCTGTTTTTGGAACGCAAACGGCATCTGCCAACATAAAAATGAAATAGAATATTTTCTTCTGGATAAACAAATCGATGTTATGCTTATCTCAGAAACTCATTTGACGTCTCGAAGCTATTTTACAATTAGTGGATATAATTTCTACGATACTAAGGATCCTCAAGGTAGAGCTTGTGGTGGCTCTGGAATCGTAATAAAAACTCGAATAAAACACTACCTGCTAAATAACCTTCGTGAAGAATATCTTCAAGCAACAAATATCTGTATTGAAAATTTTTATCAAAAGCTTGTGATATCATCTGTTTATTCTCCTCTCAGGTTTTCAATTTCAGAGAGTCAATATACCGCATTTTATACAACACTGGGGTCCCGTTTTCTAGCAGCTGGCGACTACAATGCTAAACACACTTTTTGGGGTTCACGTTTAATCAGTCCTAAGGGTCGTGTTTTGTTTGACACAATTTAAAAAATGGGTTTGAATGTAGTTTCAAGTGGTCAGCCAACATATTGGCCAACGGATCGTCAAAAAATTCCTGATGTTATCGACTTTGGGATTATGAAAGGCGTGCCCAGCGAAATGATTGAAGTAGAAGCGTCTTTGGATTTGTCTTCAGATCACTCGCCTACTATTATCACTATTTACTCACACACAACTGCAACACATACATGTGATTTACCGCTGACACCTGCACGTATTAACTGGCTGAAATACAAAAAATATTTGAGTGCTCATTGCACGGATAATATGCTATTGAGAACACCTGCTGACATAGAAAACTCTATTAGGTTGTTTGAAGCACATGCTAAACAAGCTGCTCTTAATGCTTCTTCAATTCAACCAAATCAACAAGCGAGATTTAACAATATTCTTTGTGCAGACATAGAAAGGCTATTGACTGAAAAACGGAGAGCTCGACGAGAATGGCAACGTTACAGATCGCCTCAGCTAAAATTACGGCTTAAGGAGTGTACCAAACAGCTAAGAAAAGTTTTACAATCACAAAAAACAGCTTCGCTGCAAAAATTTTTGCAAGAACTCGATGCAACACCATCAACAGATTATTCGCTGTGGCGTGCAGCCAGAGGACTTGAAAGGCCAGTGATTTGCAAACCTCCATTACGAGCCTCTAATGGTGACTGGGCAAGAACTGATGCTGAAAAAGGTGATCTATTTGTTAAGCACCTAGAAAAAGTATTTACCCCGAATATTTCTGCTGATATTGTTGAACTGCCACCAGTCGTCTCTTTACCAGAAATACCGATGAGATTTAACATGACTGAGATTGAAAATACTATTACTAGTCTTAACACCAGAAAAGCCCCAGGTGTCGACAAAATAAGCAACAAAATGCTTCAACAACTGCCTTATATTGCAAAAAGAGTTATACTCTTCATTTTTAATAGTATTCTACGGCTGTAATACTATCCTGCAGAATGGAAGGTTTCGATGATTATTATGATACCAAAGCCCGGCAAGGATCATACGAAGGTTGAATCCTACCGGCCTATTAGCTTATTGCCCAACATTGTCCAATATGTCGAAACTTTTTGAAAAACTGTACATGAGCAATCTGACTCCTATAGTAACTAGCAGTGCATGTATTCCAGATCATCAATTCGGTTTTCGCAGTCAGCATATCACTATTGAACAAACTCACAGACTTGTGAATGTTATAAGAGAAACTTTTGTATAAAAGAAATATTGTTCAGCGCTTTTTATTGATGTCGCACAGGCCTTTGATAAAGTATGGCACGAAGGTCTTGTCCACAAATTAACACAAAATCTACCCGCAAGCATCGTCAGGCTCTTAAAAAACTATCTAGAGGAACGAAAATATGTAGTTAAGGAAGGCAATTTTTCAAGCCCCCCGCAGTCGATTGAAGCCGGAGTCCCTCAAGGCAGTATCTTCGGTCCTTTACATTATTTAATATATGTCTCTGACTTACCGTTAAGCCGTATCATTCACACGTCAACATTTGCTGATAATACGGCTTTTCTAAGCGTTCTTGAAAATCCTGTAGAAGCTTCCCGGAATCTACAAGGGTACATCTCAAAAACATGGCTAAAACAATGTCGGATAAAAGTGAATGAGCAGAAATGTGTACACGTTACTTTTACTTTACGCAGGGAAACATGCCCGCCTATACAAATCAACACCGAGACTATACCGCAACACACTGTAGTAAAATATCTAGGCGTTCACCTTGATCGTCGTTTAACATGGATATCGCATATAGACGCAAAGTTGACACAAATGAAATTAAAAGCAGCCCAAATGAATTGACTTATTGGAAGAAATTCTATATTAAGTCTTGACTGTAAACTTTTGTTATACAACGCGATCCTGAAACAAATATGGTCCTATGGAATCCAGTTAAGGGGCACTGCCTCAGCATCAAGTGTAGAAAAAATTCAAAGGCGACAAAACAAAATTCTACGTACAATTACTGCAGCCCGCTGGTATAGCCGAAATCAGCGACTTCACAAAGATCTTGATGTTCCGTTGGTGAAGACACAAAAAAATATATTTAAAAACTAGTATTGCACCCAAATCCACTTGCGCGCAACATTCTAAATTTTAGAGGCCACACCCGGTTGAGAAGGAGGGATACTCTTTCTCTCAGCCGTACATGAGAGATGTAAAACATAAAAAATCAAAAGTTGGAATTAAAAATTTTGTTTAGCAATGGCTAACAATTTTATTAAAGTATTTTTAGATTTAAGATTTGAAAAACTTATTGATGTTTCAATTTATAATTGAAGATTCAATAAATAATTAAAACTACCACAAAAAAAAAAAAAAAATTATATTAATCTGTGTCATTTGGTGGATTTGGGGTTGGGAGTTGGAGGAACTCTGCCACCTTAGTTGGTCTTAGCCATAGGTATATTGGGCTAAGAGAGGTTGACCTATTGGCGCAGTTGAACAAGTGCTCAGTGTTGTGCGGGCTCTGGAGAGCCTGCTCTGTCCCTTGCTATAATAATTAATTATATTATTAATTATTAAGTAATTATCTTTCTAATTATCACATTATCAAACTAGATAACAGGTACCTAGTGCTATTTTAATAGCCCCTTAATAAAAGATAATAGAAAGATAATTTTTCAAAAGCAATCTCAAGGTCCTTTATCAAATACGCTTTGCTGCATTTCGACATGATAACAGGTATCTAGGCATCGTTAACCCCTATCACACAAAGCTCGTATAAAGATAAATAGCGATATTAAGCAAGTAGACAGCTCAAATACCCCATTAATTCTGGATAATAGGTAACCAGTAGAAAAATTAAAAACCTCGATTAATAACAAATTGAATCATTTACTAAAGCTTTATAACAGGTATATAGTATTATATTTAAACCCCTAATTTAAACTAGTTAACAAATCTAGATACTCGTGCTCAGTTCACATTTTCATTTAAATAGAAAATTTTAAATAATCGATCAAAACTCTGTCGCAACCATAGGTCCTAAATTAGATGAATCGTCAGGAAATAGTGACCAATCTTCTTTAGGGAAGAAAACAGTGTCTCCTCTTCAAGATCTGTTCATGTTTGATTGCGAAAATTTACTACATTTTTGCGATATCTTTAATCAATCCAACAGAAAAGAACAAACAGAATCGGTTTTAGAAATTAAATTAAAAGATTTAGAGTCAAGATACAAGAAAATGGAAGCTTCATACCAAGAACTCATATTCTGCCACGATGGCTCAGTTAACTCAGATTTTAAAGCTACGGCAAAAAACGATTGCGCGGACACGTTACCGCATACTACCAGTGTCATAGCGAATTACGTAAATTATTAAAAGCAACTCGCGTAGAAGATCCAAATGGATCAAATAAAAATCTTATTTAATATTCCCGCAATAACTAATGAAAACAGCGAGTCCATTAGAAGAATTCAGTCATCAGTTAATGACTCTTTAGCAACTCTGGACACCCTTGGAGTTGAAGTGGAAAGTTGGGATCCCATTCTCTTCCGCTTAATCTCCACTAAACTCCCCGATGTAACCTTAGCCTTATGGGAACAATCGCTCACATCGCCCCGTGATCTTCCAAAATGGTCCCAAATGTCACAGTTTCTAACAAATATATATGAAACTGTTGAACGTGTTAAAAGCATAAAATGCTCGAAAGACGGTTTTAGTCTCAGTAAGACACCTAATGTGCAAACTTTTATAGCACAAGAAAATAATGCCTCTTCCTGCAAATTGTGCAAAACAGAACACACCCTAAGATCATGCCCAAAGTTCAGAGCATTTACAGTTCAACAAAGAGTTGATTTCGTGTTCAAAAATAAACATTGCAATAATTGCTTAGGACATTCTCACATTAAGGCAAATTGTAAGAGTAAGAACACATTTATGTATTGCAAAAAATCACATCACATGCTTTTACATATGGCAAAAAGAGTACAAAACTCACCCAATGACACAGAAAACCATAAAAAAATAGATGTTGCACATAAAGCCGCAAATTTCCGAAATTCATCATCAAACTCAGCCAGAATCGAAGCTCAAGATAAATTACCCAGTACGTTACGCCATATTCAAGCTAATTGCTCCCTCAGCAATGAAAATATACTTCTACGGACTGCATTAATGCAGATTGAATGTAGCCGTGAACATTTCACTGTAAGAGCTCTAACTGACCCTGGTTCTCAACGAACTTTTTTTAGCTGAAAGAGTTAGAAATCGCCTTCAGCTCCCTTACAAGAAGGCCCACTTTGAAATTGTTGGTATTGGTGGTCAGAACCAATCTGAAAATAAAAAATGCGAACTCACATTATATGCAAAAAGAATACCCATAAAAGCCATAGTATTGCCTAAAGTCATGAAAAGACTCCCAGCTAGTTTCTTTGAAGTCTCAAGCCCAAATGAACTGGAAGAATTAGATCTAGGTGAACCCACTTTTAACAAATGTTCACAAATAGATTTAATTCTTGGCAATGATTACGAGCATTGAAGAAATTCCATCTAACTTTTACGCCAGTACAACTATGCGTAATTCAAACGGGAGATATGTTGTACGGCTACCGTTTAAAGCAGAATTCCACAGTGAAATCTTCCTTGAATCATCTCGATTCATAGCTCTCGCCCAATATTCCAGAATCTAAAAAACGCTGGCAAAAGATCCAGAACTTCAGCCCCAATATAACGCAATTCTCGAAGAATATATTGCTTTATTCTGATACCCACTCTGATCACAACAGTCATATTTCTCTACCCCCGTGCGACACAGAGATTTTCCATGGTGACATTAAGTCATAGCCCACGTTCCGCGATATGTTCATGGCCCTGTATGGAACGAACAAACTCCTCTCACCAGTCGAAAAGATGTGTCACCTGCTGAAGAAGACCCAGGGAGAAGCTCGCGAGCTTCTAAAAACCTGCCCCATATCTAATGACGGTTTCGAAATCTCGTCCATCGCTTTGAAAACAAAAGAGTACTGGTCAACGTACAATTAAAAAGCCTGTTCAATATATCCCCCCTCATGAAAGAGACTGGCCCCAATATCAGACGTCTACAGCGTACAATTAATGACTGCGTCACGAATTTAACCCTGCTGCAAATCGACACTAAGAACTGGGATATCATCTTCGTATACATATGTTCAACTTGTCTGCCCGCTGTAACCCTTAATCTGTGGGAACAATCTCTGCCGCACAGCACAGAGTTACCTACATGGAAGCAGATGGATGCTTTTTTGACAAGCCGTTTTCAAACCCTGGAATCTGTGGGAGCAACATTTTCAACCCCATCCTCCTCACATCCTAATAAATTGCAAGCCCCCAAGAAAATTTAACCGAAAAAACTCAATAGCTATAGTACTAATTTAGGTAATGGTGAGCCAGGAAAATGCGTTATATGCCCTAACTATCACCCCATTTGACTTTGCCCATCGTTTCTGAATATGTCAGTTACCGAACGATTCAATGTCGTGAAACAACGCAAATTATGTATTAATCGCCACGGAACTTCCCATGATTTTAAGAACTGTAAAAGTCGTTTTGTTTGCAATGCGTGCAGCAAAAGGCACAATTCTCTCTTACGTCGCGCAGAATCCAAAGCAACATCCAATTAATACGTGAATCCAAACCCTAAGTCTGCCGCGTCTACTTTTGCAGTTAATAAACCACAAAATCAAACAGATAACAGGCCTCAGGTATTGTGTAATATGATTAAAACAATTTAGTTATTCTGGTGCTCTCTAGGAGCTCTCAATTTATTGTGGAGGATTGATGATGAGAAGAGTTTAAGAAAATAAATAATAGTGCCGGCGCTTAAGAACGCCACTGGCAAATAAAAGTAAAAGGAAGATGAATGCCAGTATGAATTAGTAATGCCGATTGAAGGCAAAGTATTAATTGATCGCTTAAACTAATTTACATTGGCTTATATACTAATTATGAGAATAATTCTTAGGGGTACCTTAACATAAGAGTAAAAGAATAGAAATATATATTATTGTTGGGTAAGCATATTTAGCTTCCAACTATTTATGTATGGCATGTGTTCAACAGTTTTAAAGTTCAACGAGTGCATACTTAAAAGCAACAGATACTTTGTGTAGCTTATATCTACAATCAAACAAATACAGTTAATAAATGTGATTCATTTAATTGCATTGTGCTGCTGCACTTAGTTAACTGTACAAGTGTCAAATTACCGACACACACAAAATATCTTGCTTGTATTTTGTCAATGCTTGCATGTTGCGGTACTATTGAATCGCAATGCATACCACACACTGTTGGCCACATGCTACAATTGGACTCCACTCCATCCACGTCTCGTCAAGCAGCAGATCGATCTCTGCAATCGTTCTCCACTCAATTGGAATCGAACCCACACTCTGTTGTTCTTGGCACCGCTCTTTTTGATGTGTACAACGGCGACAGTAAGTACACTGTCCGCGCCCTTATTGATTCTGCATCCGAAGCAACTTTTATATCGAAGAAATTGCACACCAAGCTGGGCCTTAAAACAAGCGCTACCCAAGCTGAAATTCATGGACTAAATGAGTCATTAACTGCCACATCAACTCAAATATGCCCTCTTAAAATTGGATCCCCCATAGACAATACGTTTGAGATTTACGTCCAAGCTTTGGTGATAAAAAGACTCACGGGTCAACTCCCATATTGCCCAATGTCCCGCGTAACTGATGGCAAATTTGCTCATCTTCAGTTAGCCGATCCGTACCGTCAAGCCTGCTCTGAAATCGACTTGCTTCTTGGAGGCGACGTGTACCCGAAGGTGATTCAGAATGGTCTACATTTGGACCAATCCCAAACTTTAGTTGCGCAAAATACAGCGTTCGGATGGATTGTGACAGGTACGATTAAGGCCAACCCCTACAAAAAATCAGTAGTTTCCTTTCTTAATGAAGTAACTCTCTAACCAACTTCAACGGTTTTGGTAGCTTGAAGATATTCCACATAAGCCACGGTCGTCCCCGGAGGACTTGTATTGCGAAAACCTGTATCAGACGACAACAACTCGTAACAGCGAAGGTCGATATATTGTTCACCTCCCTTTAAAACAGAATTTCCCGAAACTCTGAATGTAGGAATATCCCGTAATATTGCTCTATCCCAATACTTCCGAAATGAAGAAAAACTAAAGAAAAATACCCCAAATTAACACGGAATATGATCGCGTTATTAACGAATATTCAACCCTAGGGCAAATGACCAGAGTAAACCCCGTGGTAAATGATACTAGAAACTATTATCTCCCTCATCATGCTGTCTTTAAACCAGACAGTACTGCAACTAAATTACGAGTTGTGTTTAACGCCTCGAATCCCTCGAGCAATGGTGTGAGCCTAAACGATCTTCTCCATCTTGGCTCTATTCTACAAGCGGTTTAACCTACCCTAATTTTACGATGGAGACTTTTTAGGTATGTTTACAATGCTGACATTGAGAAAATGTACCAACAGTTTCTCGTGAACCCTTCACAAACATGCTACCAACGTATAGTTTTTCGTAGCTCCCCTCACGAGCAACCCCATGATTATGAGCTAAACACAGTCACCTTCGGCGTGAACTGTGCCCCCTATTTGGACATCAGAACCTCATTGCAACTAGCTAAGGATTGTGAATTGCATTCCCCCCGAGCTTCTGAAATTCTCAAAAATTTCATGTATGACGATGACGTATTATCTGGATCTCACACCTTATCCTCAGCCCTCGAGTCACGAAATGAACTCTTAGCAGTTCTGGAATCGGCTGGATTCTCACTCCGTAAATGGACAGCAAACAACGATTACCTGCTGAAAGATCTTCCACCTAATCACTTACTAGATGATGAGTTTCTCAAACTATCAGACTCTAGCATTACTAAAACTCTCGGCTTAAGATGGAATGCTGGAAATGACCACTTCTATTTTAAATTGAAAACCCAGCCCGAGCGTAATGTGACCACGAAAAGAGCGGTACTCTCGGAAATCGCAAAGTTGTTTGATCCCGCCGGTTGGCTATCCCCCAAGATCATTGTCGCCAAGATCATTATGCAGCAAAATGAACTTTCGTGGAAAACAGAGTTTCCTCCATTATTGAAAAAGTAGGAAATGACTCATGGGCTCATGTGGAATCGAAAAGTAATCCAGCTGACTTGGCCTCTCGTGGTATCACGGTAACTGAACTAGTCTCAAACGACTTATGGTGGCATGGACCGTCATGGCTACGACGCCCACATTCGGAATGGCCGCTACGAACCTCCCCCTACTCAACTCAAAAAGAAGCTAGGCCCATCCTAGTCCATTCAACCTCAATTTCAAATCGTGACATTCTGAATTATTTTTCAGATCTACCTAAGGCTTTGCGCATTATTTGTCGCGTCTTCCGTTTTTA
This sequence comes from Lypha dubia, assembly GCA_947311025.1. NCBI lineage: Eukaryota > Metazoa > Arthropoda > Insecta > Diptera > Tachinidae > Lypha > Lypha dubia. Next base: position 98,431,980 of record OX371260.1, on the reverse strand, counting down.
CTCCCGAATAGGTCCCAAACTTAATCACAATTCTGTCATGAGTGCTGAACTGTCTTCAAGTGAGTTGAAGCACGCTCAAAATCGTTTAATAATTGCTTGTCAAAAATCCTACTTGACTACGGAATATGACAACTTACACGCTAGGCACTCACTATCCCGCAAAAGTGACCTCTTAACGCTCAATCCATTCCTCGATACTGACGGAATGATGCGAATTAACGGCAGATTATCAAACGCGCCGACACTTAGCTATGATGAACGCTATCCCGTCTTGCTTCCTTACCACGCCCGTTTCACCCGGCTATTTCTCAATTACCTCCATACTTACTCCATTCATGGTCAAAATGCAAGGGTTATGTACTCGTGTTCATATGTTTTTCAACCAAAGCCATTCATCTTGAAGCTACTGGTGACATCTCAACTCAAGCATTCTTAGCCGCGTTCGCACGATTCTTCTCCAGGCACGGCACACCCCACTAGTTATAATCTGACAATGGAACGGCCTTTGTCGGCGCCTCCAATATTTTGAGCTGTGATAAACAACAATTTTTGTCCCAAATTCGAAATAATGTTTTGTCCCACTAACACCCGGCCATTTCCTCATCGGCGCGCCCTTATTAGCCCCTCCTGAACCAGACTTGGCTAATCACTCCCTAAGCTACGTCAATCGATGGCAAAAGCTTAAAATTCTCCATCAGCAACTAGCGCGCCGGTGGAAAGAGGAATACTTAATAGAGCTTCATGAACGTACTAAGTGGAAATATCCACTACTGATATCCGCACTACCAATGGCGTCGTTACCAGACCCATTACTAAATTAGTCTTGCTACCTACATCAAATCAACAATGTTTGTTTTCTCTCTCTCTTTATTCTAGTCTCATGCCTCGTCACAATCGCAGAAGTGCGTCACCTATTGAAAGAAAAAGATCTGCCACCGCTCGCACTACGAGATCCACGTATGACTGCCGTATCTGTCGACAAAACCATCCCTTAAGGAAGTGTCTCAAATTTAAGAGGATGAACGTCTCCGAACGTTTGAAAACCGTCAAACGCCTGCAGTATTGCGACAATTGCCTTGCCTATTCTCACCGGCTCGCACAGTGTGCGAATAGAGAACGTTGTCGAAGATGCAACGGTAAGCACCATACGCTATTATATCGGCATGAGCGCCATCGCCCTCCCGTCAGAACAACCTCATCAGAAAGTGGCACTACAACCGTCATACCGACAGTCATAGTGCGAGTGAAACTGATTGACGGCTGGGGTCGAGTACGGGGAATTCTTAACCCATGCGTCGAACACAGTTCCGTCGCAGCATTCATCATCGACAGATACAAATTACCAGTGGAGTCTCGTAATGGTAAAAAATGGTGTCGGCTTTTATTCCGCTCACGCTTTGATGATGGACCAACTTTCACCCTCAACGCTCAGGTGAGCAAGGAGTTACCATCCCCTCAGACGAAGAAACGACTCGATGATGGAGTAGCCGCTGGTTATCAAAACCTGCGACTGGCCGATCCAGACTTTTATACCAACGGGTCCATCAATCTTATCCTGGGAGCGGACATCTACCCGCAACTCATTAAAAATAGTATTCAACCGCAAACACTCTTCTGTCCTATGGCCCAAGACACCTTGTTAGGCTGGGTTATCATAGGCAAATTTCGATTTTGAACCTATAAACCATGATGAACAATCAACAGAACTTTATTTATGAACTTTAATATATCTAATATTCATTTATACTTACCGTGGATTACCTGAATTATATATTAACCCCTATACTTACAACCCCTATACTTACCTTATTAATAACCGAATTATACTTATCTGTTATGCTTACTTTACTCATATGTGAATTCTATTATTATTAACTACTTTATACTTACCTTTTCGTACTTGAATGATACCCCCATCTATTTTATACATATCCGTATTTAACAATTGAATTTATATAATCTATTTATATTTATATAACTGCTTATGTCACGCTCACTTTTACTTCACTGTATTGCTTCAGAATCGTATGCTCGTATCCCTTTTTAAAAAATTGCAAGGGGGCGGGATGTTCACGCGCGGTCCTTAATGGTGTAATACAGTTGGATATTCTTTGTTTACATACGATCAGTCTGCAAGCATCAACAAACCCAACACTCGAAAGAAAAAAGCTATTTTGCTTTTGCTCGCTGACAGATCGTTCTATTCGTGACTTGCAAGCCAACCAGCACACAGTGAATAAATAAAAGTGAAAGTGACAAAACCCTGAAAAACCAGAAAAATAAAAAAAAGTACTACCACCAAACAATATTCAAACCTTAAACATATAAGTACATATGCTTATAAACATATGTACATAAAAAATATACAAAAAAAAGGAAATTCTAACCAGCAATCATAACATAAACTTAATTATAAACAATATTTAAATTAAAGGACATTTATTGTAAAACCAAAAACATAAGCACTAAACTAAAGATAATACATACACAAACATACAATCAATTGTGAAAATTAAAACACTAAACCAATGGTGGCAAATACATACATACATAAAACAAAATAACATAAATTTTACTTACATATAAAACATATGTGCATATGTACATAAGTTTTTACCTACATATTAAAACACACAAAAGAATACAAACAAGATATATACTACATATACATATTAAAATCAAACAACATACATACCAAAATAAATTTAATTATACACCATCACATAAAAATTCAAAGTGTTTTAATATACACATCATCATCATCAACCTACCAAGCTTTCATCCCAACAGCTTGCAAAACCTCTATCGTCATGGGAAACGTATGTTGCCAATAGAGTATCTCAAATTTATCTTTTAGCACCCAGTGCAATTTGGCAGCATTTTCCAACACATGACAATCCCGCGGATCTCGGAGCAAGAGGCTGTATCCCACAATATCTAGTAAATAATTCTCTTTGGTGGCATGGACCATCCTGGTTAACAAACCCACCCACAGTATGGCCGAAACGAAACCCTCTCAAAACAAGTTCCGAACCCATAGAAATTCAATCTCTGCAGATACAAGTCTAAATAAAAGATCAACTAGAAAAATTTTCGTCATAGTGCGGAGCCCTTCGAGTAATAGGCTATATGTTTAGATTTTTCCACAAACCCATTAGAAACAAAAGGCTAAATGAATTTCAAAATATAGAAAATAATTGTTTACTGCAAAAAGAAATTAAATTTGTAAAATCACGGCTTATTATTCTAGCTCAAAAGAATTTTTATCAAGAAAAGTACGAAAGTCTAGAAAAATCAAAACCAGTTTCGCACAATAGTTCGCTCAAAACCTTAAAACCCCTTTTAGACTCAAACTTGGTTCTAAGAGTAAATCGGAGATTATCTCAATCCTCACTACCTTACAATGAAAGATATCCAATAATTTCACCTGGAAACTCACACTTTTGCACATTATATCCACCTCATTACACACATTTTTATATCACGCTCAATGCAGTCAAATGTGCAGAATGGTACAGACTAAAATTTTTATTTTCAGACTCAAAGTTCGAGGAAATGAGGTGATTCGCCATTGCAAACCGTGCTTAATTCACAAGCAGCAGTTTTGTACCCAGATAATGGCCCCGCTACTACCAGAAAGATGTAATTTGTCACTTCCGTTTCAAATCACAGGCATTGATTTTGCAGGGCCCTTCGAAACGAAAACATCTAAAGTTATATACTACGTAATAACATTGTACTACTTACCGCTAAATAAACTTGAAGGAAAATTGAAGTATAACCTAAAACTACCCTAATTATTTCTTGGAAACCCATCTATCAACAGGTGAGCTCTACCCAAAATAACCAGCACCTAAAGGAAAACTAACTCTTCTCCCAATTTCCTCCAATACCCCTAAATTATAATTGCTACCATACGAGCAATTATAATTACTTTTCCCTTTTGCAGATTGGCCCCTTGGCCCTTAAGTGACACCCTCTCTGCCATCTCTAAGGGAAAAGTTTACATACTTTGCAGCAAACGAGCATAAGTATTCATGTGGTCCTTCTCAGCCGTACACGAGAGATGTAAAACAACAAAAATTAGCCGTTGAAATTAAAAAATTTTGTTTAGCATTGGCTAATCTTATATTTAATATTTTTAGATTAAAGATTTGAAAAACTTATTGATAATTTAATCTTGTAATAAATTAATTGTTTTTTATTTAATTTTAAAGAAAATGTTTTTTAATTAATTGTTTTAAATGAAAAGTTTTTTTTAATTTCTTAGTTTTTTCTACTTTAGTATTATTATTAAACAATGTCTGGTTTTTTATTAGTAACAAAAGTACATGCTGCAAATACGGCATGAAAGTCAAAAGAATTCAAAGTAAAATGCAGCCACTATAGCGACCAACAATACTGTTAACACATAATATAATGTCAACACAAAAAACATAATTAACACATAATAATTATTAAAATGCAAAATGCTTATATGACAAAATGCAGTCATTTCCTTTGGTGCTCAATACTTTTTTAGTTGACAACTCAACATTTGGTGACCCCTAGATTTTCATAATTGACAAAGTTTCCCCCCACCAGTGGTAAGGAGCTTTGAAAATTAAGAAAAAACACGCAACAATTTTGAGCAGATCCCCAAAATTCAACACATGCGAACAAAGTAATCCTGTAATAAGGCACAGGATAATACTTTGGATGTACTCAACAGGACAACAGTCCAAAAATACAACAGGCAATATTTGAGCAGATCCCCAAAACGCAACATTTGCTATCGACTTACTCCTGTAACAAGGTACAGGATCATACAACGAATTACATTTGGGCAGATCCCCAAAATTCAACAATTACTATCGGCGTAATCCTGTAACAAGGCACAGGATCATATTTCGGCTACACACACAAGGACGTCATCAGTCCACAGAATAGGACATCAGTCCAAAAAGAAAAGTAAAACACGTACATTTGATTTAAAACAGCAACGCTTCATCAACTATGGCATCTTTTGAAGAGCTGATAGCAGTCCAGCAATCTATCAAATCTACCATTGCAACACAATTATTTTACGGAGCAGTACATGCGTATCTCAGACGACACAATGAAGTATAAAGATTGTTTGAGTCCGAAAGTAAAAAAGTGCCAAAACCAACACCTTCCACCAGACAATACACAGAGACCGAAAGAGCAAGCAGCGGTACGCAGGGCGAGACACAACTTGACGAAATCACAAGCAAAGTTTTTTGCAATCAGCGGGCATTGATGAGAGCGCTAAGACGAACTATTGATGAAGTCATGGCGGAGGAAAATAAAGAAGATTCATATTGCCAGGCCAAATTAGCACTCATTGATAAATATATGGAGGATTTCTCGAAAAATAACGCTACCTTATGGCAATTAACTACCGAAGACCAAATAGATGGTTATACCTTGGATGAATTTTACCAAATGCAAGCTAAGGTACACAACGTCCAATGCAAGCTACAATACGATGTAAATATTGCCGGCGAAAATAATCCACGAAAGATTAACAGGATTGAGCATTATCAACCCCATCTGCCAAAAGTTCAGATTCCAAGATTCAGCGGCAGTTACCTACAAAGGGTAGCTTTTAAAGACCTTTACACCCAGCTGATCCACAACGCATCAATTAGCGAGGTTGGCAGATGAGCCAAAAAATCTAATAAAACAATTGCCAATTACAACAGCAAATTATGCAATCGCGTGTAATATTCTGTTGAATAGATACTGCGAAAAGTTCCTAAAAAGGTCCCCAGCTGAGAGACTACAATGGACACAAAAAACAGACTTTGCGTGAATTGCTTTAAGTCTTATCATGCTACCAAGGCATGCACATCACGGTCTTGCTCAAAGTGTACAAGGAAACACAACACATTATTGCACTTGGAATTAGCAAGAGAAAACACATCAGCAACTTCGGCAGAAAGCTACAAAAAATCACAACACCCAGCCTCTGCACCGAATAAAAATACTCCAATCGTAGCTGCAACAAACAATCAAGTCATCGACAACACCCAAGTATTACTAGCCACTGCAAGAGTGAAGATAATTGGAGCCAATGGCCGTACCTGCATATTCCGAGCTCTACTTGATTCTGGATCACAAGTTAATTTGGTGACAAACAGAGTACTGAACAAATTATCATTGGACTCTTCCGATTCTTCATTGTGCATTGAAGGAATAGGCCGTAAAATTCACAACGTATCCCAACGAATCAATATAGAGCTACATGCATGTTCAGGCAGTTATGCTACCAGAATCGAAGCATTTATTCTTCCAACCATTGTATCATCTCAGCCTACAAAATCATTCGATACATCAGATTGGAATCTTCCCGAAAATATTAGTTGACCAGATCCATGGTTCAATCAAATGGATAAAATTGACATTTTGATTGGAGCAGAATTTTATCATCAATTAATGCGCCAACAACAGATAAGGATCAACCAGAACTTACCAATCCTACAAAATACAGTTTTGGGTTGGATCGTGACAGGCAAATTACAAGAAAAAAATGACAGCGTGCTTACCTGTGCAGTGTTTACCCCAGAACAACAAACCAACTTATTGAAAAATTTTGGAGGCTTGAAGACACGAATAATACAGAACGAGCACTATCTTTGGCTGAGAAACGATGTGAGGATCATTTTGCCCAACACGTAAAAAGAAACGAAGAAGGGAGGTTCATTATTCGCCTACCTTTTTCAGAGAACCCATCCATTCTCGGAAGTTCTAAGACAATGGCCTTCAATCGATTTCTAGCATTGGAAAAACGATTGGACCGTAATCCTGAGCTTAGAACAGAATACAACAAGTTCATGCAAGAGTATGAAACTTTGGGACACATGGAAGAAATACATGAAGACGACATTCCCGAATTACATTACGTCATGCCCCACCACTACGTGCTGAAACCCGAAAGCTCCACTACAAAATTGCGAGTAGTTTTTGACGCATCGGCAAAAACATCTAGCGATTCCTCGCTCAATGACATCATACATGCCGGGCTGACAGTACAAAGTGAATTGTTTTCAGTTCTGCTGCGATTTCGAATGCATAAAATTGTCTTCACTGCGGACATCGAAAAAATGTACCGGCAAATTCGAGTCAATGACACAGACCAGATGTTCCAGCTCATCATTTGGAGATACAATAAGCATCAAGACATCAAGTACTATCGTCTAAAAACTGTAACATATGGAACCTCGTCTGCACCATACTTAGCAACCAAATGCCTGCAACATTTAGCTATTCAAAACGCTACAAAATACCCAAAAGGTGCCTCAATATTACGTTTCGATTTTTATGTAGACGATTGCCTCAGTGGGGCTGATTCCATCAGTACAGCATTAGAGTCACAACGACAACTCAGCTCACTTCTAAGAGAAGCTGGTTTTAAACTTCGGAAATGGTGTTCGAATTATCCTCAATTACTAAGTGGAATTGCTCCTGAAGACCAGGAGGTCAACTTGGACTTAGACGAAAATTCTGATTACTCGGTTAACACACTTGGATTAATATGGCTGCCAAAGTCTGATCAGTTATGTGGACGATCACAGAGGCCAACGGAAAAGGGTGTGACAAAAAGAATAGTCAGCTCAGAACTAGCCAAGATCTTTGATCCACTAAGACTTTTTGGACCGGTAGTTGTACGGGCCAAAATATTCTTGCAGGAGCTGTGGCAAGTATCGATTTCTTGGGATGACGAATTACCCATGAATCTTCAGAACGAATGGAATAAATTTCGCACAAGCATAGAAACGTTAAACAAAACTAAGATTGATAGATTCGTATTAAAAAACGAAAAACCAGTAACAACGCAAATTCACACGTTTGTGGACGCATCTGAACGAGCTTATGGAACAGCAATATATCTTCGTTCAACATATAATGACAAAACTGTAGTAACAAGATTGATATGTTCCAAGTCCCGAGTAGCACCAATTAAAAAACAAACGTTGCCTCGCTTGGAATTATGCGCCGCGGTGCTAGGTGTAGAGGTAACAAGTAGAGTCAAACAAGATCTTCGCCTACAAAATACTGCCAACTTTTTTTGGTCAGACTCAAAAATTGTTCTTGCTTGGATAAATTCATCAGCAGCATCCTATCACACATTTGTAGCAAACAGGATAGTGAAAATTCAAAGTTTAAGCGATTCAAATCAATGGTTACATGTCAGTTCAAAAGAAAATCCTGCTGACGCAATATCCCGAGGACTAGCACCAGAAACCCTATCACAACACTCAATTTGGTTTTATGGTCCCCTATTTCTCTCGGGACAAAAGAGTGAATGGACAATTGCACATTCACAAATTACCGATATACCTTGTAACGAAGATCGTAAGGTATCGAAGCAGGTCTTAACAATATCAACCTCGCAGCAAAACTATGAAGACAGTATAAATAGGATAAACCATCGCAATTCATTCAAAACTCTTCAACACACGATCGGTTATGTGTTAAGATTTATCAGAAACTCCAAGACCTCAAGGGTTTATCGTCCAACGAAAAGAGCGCTCCATGCACATGAAATGGAAGAAGCTATGAATGTTATCATCAAGATCGTCCAAGCGGCGGAATTCGGGGAAGAGTTGCAAAGACTATCACACCAAACACCTGTACATAAATCAAGTCCGTTGGCTTCATTAAATCCATTCTTGGATGAGCATCAGATAATGCGCGTGGGTGGTCGCTTGGAGCAGGCAACGTTACCATTCAAAGCAAAGCATCCAGCGATTTTATCACACAATCACCTCATGATAAAGTTATTGATGCACATGCCAGACGAAGAAAATCGTCTTTGCGGCCCACAGGCACTGTTGGAAGCATCCAGGTCACAATTCTGGATTACGAACGGAAAATCACTAGCGCGTAGTACTGTCCATAAATGCATACGTTGCACCAAGGCTAGGCCAGTGCTTTTTAAACAATTAATGGGGAATCTCCCAGCTGACAGAGTGACACCAGCGCGCCCATTCATAACTACAGGAGTTGATTACTTTGGGCCGATTTGGATCCATCACAAAATCAGAGGCAAAAGACCAGACAAGGCTTATATTGCAGTGTTTTGTTGTTTCGCAACTAAGGCCATTCACATGGAGGTCGTGTCTAATCTGTCTACAGAAGCCTTCATAGGAGCACTGCGACGATTCATCAGTAGAAGAGGCCATTGTCAGACATTGTACTGCGACAATGCTACTAACTTCGTGGGAGCAAACAACAAAATCACCGAATTAGAAGAATCAATATATTCTCAATCAGCGCAATAAAAAATTACACGAATATGCAGCAATCAATCAATAAACTTTAAATTCATTCCACCAAGAGCACCCCACTTCGGGGGGCTTTGGGAAACGGCAGTCAAATCCGCCAAACATCTCTTACTGAGAAGCGTGTCTACTGCATCACTTACCTATGAGGAATTGGAAACAATAGTGGTTGAAATAGAAGCAATCTTAAACTCGCGACCATTGATTCCTCTGTCATCAAATTACGATGATCTTCAAGCTCTTACGCCAGGTCACTTTCTAGTTGGTGAACCCTTGACATCAGCCGTGGATGTAAATGCCCAATCTCCAAGAATACCGCTAGATGCACGATGGAAAATAACGTCAGAAATCAAACATAAATTCTGGAAGGAATGGTCACAAAAATATCTACATGAGCTACAGCAAAGGGGCAAATGGAAGTCACCTTCACCGAACGTTATTGAATGCATGCTTGTTATTCTCAAAGATGATAATACTACAGTATTGCAGTGGCCATTGGGTAGAATAAGCAAGACTTACAAGGGAGATGATGGACTTATTAGGGTCTGCGACGTCAAAACAGCAAAGGGAACCTTCAAGAGACCAATACATAGATTGGCACCACTGTTCAACGATTCCCACATGGACTGTTCCGGCTATGACAATTTCACTTCGCAAAAGAGGCTACACTCATCAGAAGGCGACACTATCCAGCCAAAACGCAAAATAGTGTCATATTCTTCACTGGCATTCTTCAGTACAATTCTTATTTCACTTCTTCTGCTGCCGATAATATTAGCATCTCCAATCAATATTACGGAATTTTCTTCCAATCCAGGATTATATTTCGACGGCATCGGGTCGGCAAAATTGGTGACAGCTAACTGGAAGTTCATTATATACTACGATCTCACAACAATTTGGGATAGGAATAAGGTTCTGGAAGCTGGAAAACCATCAATCTCAAGGCTCTGCAAGCAATCGATAGCTATTGAATCATGTGAAATGCTATACTTACAACTACAGCATACTTGGGACAACCTTATGCAAGAATCAGACCTCTTGATTCCAAGGAGAAGCCGGAGAGCGGCTCTTGATATTGTAGGGAACATGGCACATGCTCTATTTGGAGTCCTGGACTCAGACTATGCAGAACAAATGGCTAAAACTATAGCTAACGTCAAGGAAAACGAGGAGTATCTTCATCTATTACTAAGAAACCAAACTTCAGTGATAGATTCGACAATTAACATTCTTAAGCAAAGCGAAAACAATACTAAGGTACGCTTTTCAGAGCTTAAGAAAACCATTTATCATGATTTAAATTCAGTTAGAAATGAGAATTAAAATTTACGACAAGTCCAAAATCTAATGTCTCCGGCAATTCAATTAAATACACTTGCGTCCGATTTGGAAAAAATTGAGGCAGAGCTGGTCGCTGCTCTCACGCATACAAACCACGGTAATATAAGCCCACTTATCCTCACAGCAAGACAGTTAAGATCAGAGATTGCTAAAATTAAAGGACACCTTCCCTTGGGTCGTGCATTACCAGTTGAAGACACAGACTTACTAGAATTATACAAGATCATGAATATCAAGGGCACAGTAGCACAAAGGAGTGTTATTTTCATGATTGAACTGCCGTTAGTGAATCAGAAACATTTTGAACTTTTCAAGATTATTCCTATACCTACCAAGATGAACAACACGCCTATTGCTATAACAACCAACATTGAATATCTGGCTGTGAATGACCACCGAGATGAATACTTTACATTAAATACACTTCAATTCAATAAATGTGCTGTAGTTAAGAACGTCATACATCTATGCACATCGTTACAAATCAGTGTTTCGCGAGAATCAAGCAGCTATTCCTGTGAAATTGCCTTATTCAACAACAGAACATCTCTGCAATGTAGTTTTGGTCACATGCAGAAAGGGCCTTCTTTTGTCGCCCTAAACACCATCAACCGTTGGCTTTATGCAACAATATATCCGTTAGAGCTAACTGCCGTCTGCGACTCTGAAACCATACACCTATACATCGATCATTCTGGTCTCCTGTCCATGAAACCAACCTGTATCATCAAGGGAAGTACACTAACTATCTGGGCATGAAACTAATGTCACTACTCTACATTATTCATATGCCATGATTGGCAATATTACGGCTATTGGCGAACCGTCCGAGGTTAAGAGGCTTCTCGCACCAAACATCAATTTGGACACCAAATTAAATGAGCTCACTGAACTCCAAAAACAACTAGCAGACATGAAAGACCTTCCAAGGGAAATACAGTATCTGGTTCTCCATCATCCCTATATTGGCTCTTTGGCACTACTTCTGTCAGTACTAGTAATCGTGATCCTAATAGGCTGGCGACTTAAAGGCAGAAAAAGAACACCAATCAACCTGGCTCCAACACCGCCAGAACCTACACCACGCCAGCGTGACTCTATAGTTTAAAAATAACTTTATTTCTCTATTCCGTGTAAATTAATATTTTTATATATTCTTTCGCTATCCGCTCAACGCGGCGGAGAATGTTAGCACATAATATAATGTCAACACAAAAAACATAATTAACACATAATAATTATTAAAATACAAAATGCTTATATGACAAAATGCAGTCATTTCCTTTCTTTGAAATGTTTAACATAAATAAAGTTATTAACTTTGTATTTATTTGTTGCGGGTTAGCAATATCTAGATATTTATTTCGTTTGTAGCTATACCAATTCATCAGTAGATGTTTTACCCTTTATGTTTAAAAAATTCCAAAGCTCATCTATTTATACAAAAACTCAGATAGGTAACGCAGGTAGGTTACTTAAAACGTGTGTTGTAACCAGTACTTCCGTACCAGTGTCAAAATTTGGCCACGATCTTCTTTGTCTGTCGACATAGGCTTTGTTTTTATCCTGAATTTTCGCTTCAGTTTCCTTGGCGTTTCCTAAAGCGATGGAGGTATGATGTTATTTCAGGTATGAAACTTTCAGACTCTATTATGGCTTTGACATCATGTTTAGCGTCATCTAAAGTACGCAGTTCTCTACCAGAAGTCAGGTAAGCTGCGCTATACCAGAACTTTGGCACTTTGCAGGTTTCATTGCGAAACGTATAGCAGCTAAGCTTTGATGCCAATTGTTGGTTGATGCTGCACGAAAATAGCCAGTTGACTCTTCAGATCCCTATTTTTGCGTTCCACAGAGTTTGCTTCCGGGTGGTAAACTGGTATAAATTGTTGTTGTATACCAAGGCAGTATGTTACCTGCTGCATTATAGCTGACACAAACTGTACGCCGTTATCAGATTTTATGCGTCTCGGTATGCCATAACGTAAAAATATTTTATCGATAAGTATTAGTGCACACGGCTCTGCAGTTGCATCTTGTAGCCTGAAAAGTTCTATCCAGCGGCTGGCTACATCTCCAACAATTAATATCCATCGGAAATGTAGTAAATTTCGTGGCTATATAGAGGGAGAAGAAATAAAACTTCTTACATACCATAAACCGTTAAGGTGGTTCTTAACACTAAAATCGCCAGAGCTTCTCGTTCCATTGTAGAGTAGTTGCGTTCTGCACTGCTTAATAAATGGCTGGCATATTCTATACGATGCTCCTCTGGACTCTCCCCCTGGAGTAAAACTGCACCCAGACCGTGAGCACTTGCATCTGTCTTAATGAAATATGGCATGTTTTAATACTGGTGAAGTTGTTAAAGCCTTCTTCAAACCGTTGAAAGATTTCATCTCCTCTTTTCCCCATTTCCATGCAGCAGTCTTTTTTGTTAAATTTGTTAGAGGTCTAGCAATTTTGGCATACTGTTCGATAAATCGCCTGTAACACGAACACGTCTGGATAAATGATATAAGTTCCTTAATATATCTGGGCTCTTTGCGCTCAGTAATTGCTTGTGTTTTACCTGCATCTAGAGATATCCCTTCTGGAGTAAGTATATGCCCAAGAAACTTTACGCTGGAACGACAAAATATATATGTCTGGCTATTTAAACGTAATCCAAACAATAACAACAGATTCAAAACTGTGTCGAGGTTATTAATATTCTGTTGAAAACTCTCAGAGCATATGATAATATCGTCAAGGTAAGCAAATATACAAATTTCATGAATACCTGATTAAAAATGGTTTATAAACCTTTGAAACGTTGAGGGTGCAATCCGTAGCCCGAACGGCATTCTTTTGAAACGATATGTTCCAAATGGAGTGTTGATGCAAGTCTTATCACGATCTTTTGGGGTCCATTTTAATCGGATAATATCCCGATTGGAGATCTAATGTTGTCATATATTTTGTACTTTTCGCTGAATGCAGTAGGTCATCCATACGAGGTAGTGGATACCTGTCGGGCTCAGTTATGGAGTTCAATTTTCTATAGTCCACACACACGCGTATTGAACTATGTCTTTTGGTAACCATAACTACTAGTGATGACCATGCTGACTCACATTCTTCTATTATTTCACTATCCGGCATAGCTTCTATTTAGCGTTTCAAATCACGAGTTCTAGCAAACGAAAGGCGGTAAGGGGCAAAGAAATTGGCTCGTTGTTGCCAGTATCAATTGTGTGAACGGCATATGGTAATGGCCGGCCTAAGCCACCAAACACGGAGCTACTCGTATGTTTATCTAAAACATTATCTAACAATATCTTCTGCTCATAATTCAAATCAGCACCATCTGCTGGTTTTAAAACTTTGTATTCGATTGAGTAATGCGGTGTGAAAATTGGATCTTCCTCCTCTAAGAGTGGTTTGTACACAACACCACTAAAAACACCACAATCTTTTGCTCTATCCAGCGTCGTCATATCTGCAGGAATCGCGCCGCGGAATATTGCTTGTATTGAATGACGATAATAATCACTTTCTTTGTGGTATTCGGGACCATAATATTCAAAATCTGATACATGTGATTTATACATTCTTTTGGGCGTAACTTCTAGGGATTTGGGATCGATTTCAGGTATATTTCTTTTACTACATGTTCCTGCTACACCCGTTGACTCGAGAAGATTTAAGTCTAACCGCAAGGAATCACAAAAATCAAACTGCTCAGTAGGACAGTTTTCGAAATACCAATATCGCCGACACATGTTCAAAACAATTCATGCCTGCTTCATAAAATCGGAACCAATTATGTAGTGTTTTATTACTTTTATCCTCTGGACAAATCAAAAATTTTATGTTCAGCCATCTACCTCCGAGAACAATTTTACATTTTATAGTAAGGCACGTTCTGTCAAAAATAAGTACCGTCTGAAGACACATTGCATACGAGTAACTCATATTGGCAACATTTAAAGTCTATTATTTTCTTCAAATTTGTGCTAGCCACGCTTGTCCTAGCGCCAGAATCAAAATAAGCCTGACCAGGTAGACCAAACATTTGTACATTAACCACAGGGATATTTCTGCCCATACATAAGCCCACTGAATTGAAGCTTACACTCATTGGTGAAATTTTACTAGCCTTCTTGCTACAATTCGGACAATTTGCTCTGACTACGCCAGGACCGTTGCATCCGTAACAAGCAAATTTGGTTTTAATACCACGGGGTTAGAACTCACGGGTTGTTGTTTTGAGATGACATCTTATTTTATAAAACAATTTTCAATAGTATGTCCCTTTTTACGACAAAAGGAACAACGTTTCAACCGCCTTCAGGACCACTAATAATTTTAGTAACATCAGTGTTCACTGTACCACGTTCACATAATACCTGCTCTGCTTCACGAGCACCTTTTAATAATTCATCAAAGGAGCTTACCTTGAGCCGGAAAAGACGTTCTCTGATTTGGGAGTGTAGCATACCAAATACTATATCTATTTGGTCTGACTCCGATGGACTGTTAGATATAAATCTGCCCAAAATATATCATACCAGTGGCGTTCATTAGCGCCGGTATAAATTCGGGTATGCAGTACATACATTTTAATTTTTATAAACATTGAACGTGTGTGCTGTTGCTCCTTGTGATGTTCTAGATATATACAGTTGTCTAGAACGTCTTCGCGCTGAAGTTTCTAGATATTCTCCATGACTGTCCCGTACACGATCGATGTTGACTTGGTTATATACTATTCTCGGTCTTCCTGATCGTGGCAAGTCTGACTTTGTTGTCGGAACCGTGCGATTAAACGATAAATTCCGGTTTGGCTAGGTGCATTTTTGGTGTTGAAAAATTTCGATATACTCATTGCGTCAGTAAAATTGAATGCTTATTGGAAAAGTAAAATTCTACCACTTCGGTTCGGTGCTCGGTTGTTAAATTTTGCATGGTGGTGTAACACAAAAAAAAAATAATATATATTATAATAATTTGAATTATTATTATTAATCAACTTTATAGATTTAGGAAGATCTTTTTTATGGGATATAAATCTATAATCTATAATTTGTGGTGGTTAAGGGGGAATAAGTGAAGTTATCAACTTCTCTTAATCGACATAATAGTTAATTGTATTTTGGATTTTACCTTTTGTTTTAGGATTGCCAATACAAACCAGGCCAGTAAGTGTTTCCTTTTTCCAACCAATAAAACCAGGTAAGTATTTTCAAGGGTGAATTCAATCCGTTTTAGGAATATTTTTAATTTTCTATTAAATGTGATATAATTTTGTGATTCAAGAGTAACGTTGTTGTTTCGACAATGGTTCTGAGTTAAGTGGTAAGTTCAATTATAAATCTTACAAAGATACATTTTAATATGTAGCGACATTACCTTTGTCGCTCATTTTTAGGGTAGTACTCCCAAGTTCCTTCACATTTTTACTTCAATATAATAAGCAGTTTTAGTATATATCAATATGACACAATTTTAGTGGTGCCCAGTAGATGCCCATTTTGTCCAACCATGTTTGGACATATATTAATAAACCAAAAAAATATAAAAATTTTCACGTAGTCGTGACTTTAGGCAGGATGTTTAATAAATATACAAACGCTTTGAACCCTTACACAACTATTGCTCAAAAAACGCCTTATAGTAAATTTTCATACGTTAATGTTTTATAATGTAACCAGAATAAAGCACAAAAAACGGTACCAGCAAAAGAAGATTCTGGCTCACGTTTTAGTCGTATCGAAACCGTAATAGATATATGATGCAGGAAATCTTGAAAATGCAGTCTACCTTCTTATAGGCTGTGTTAAAAAAAAAAAACCATGAACTTAAAAATTTCTTTCACGAGACAAATATATACATATGTATATGAAAAGTTATTATCATTTGTTTTTTCTTTTCCCTGGTTTGCAATTAAAGAGAGTTAATATACCGCATTTTATAAATCACTGGGACAGTGTTTTCTAGCAGCTTACGACTACAATGCTAAACATATGTTCAAGAGGACAGCCAACTTACTGGCCAACAGATCGACAATAAATCCTAATGCGATATTATTAAAGCTTTGAATTTATCTTTTGACCACTCGGTCTGTAATAGTAGGTATTGTCAATATATAATCACATAAAATTCCACCACCTACATGTTATATTAGGTTGTTTGAAGCTACTTCAACAAGTCATCAATTGAGAATTAATGAATATAAAAGAGGCAAGCACGCCGAGAATGGCAACGTTACAGATCCTCTTAATTAAAAATAAGACTAAAGGAATGTACCAAATAATTTAAAGCATTACTAGACCAATATCTTTGAAAAGTGACTGGGCAAGAAGTGTTGCTGAAAAAGGTGCTCTTTTCCTTAAACATTTAGAAAATGTATTTACTTCAAATTTTTCTTCTGATTTTGTTAAACTGCAACCAGTCGTCTCTATACCAGAAAATCCGCTGAGATTTAATATTATGAAGATTGAAAGGGCTACTACTAGTCTAACCACATAAAATTCCCACCAGTGACGATAAAATAGCAACAAAATGCGACCATATGTAGCGAAAAGGATAACACTATTTAAGTTTAATAGAATTCTACGCCTAGAACATTATCGAACAAAATGGAAGGTTTCACTGATTACCATGATTGAAGATTCAATAAATAATATACATATAAAAAAAAAAAATTCACACTATTAGCCAAAAATTGAAGCTGATATCAGAAGCATAGAGCCTGAAACTTTGGGTGCAGTTATGCAAAACGCCCGTTGCGCATCAATGAAAATGGTTGTCATCTCTCTGATATTACTTTTCATAATTAAAATGTATATCATACAAACTAAATATTATATTTTAGAAAAAAAAAACAATAATATAGTTCGATAGAGCTATTTTGTCTCCGAAAACCGAATTTATATCTGGAATACATCTATAACTACTCAATATAGGCATCAGCTTGCTCATATACAGCTTTTCAAATAGTTTTGAAATGTTGGGCAATAAGCTAATAGGCCGATAGGATTCAACCTTCGTATGATCCTTGCCGGGCTTTGGTATCATAATAATCATCGAAACCTTCCATTCTGCCGGATAGTATTGCATCCGTAAAATACCATTAAATATGAATAGTATTATTCTTTTTGCAATATATGGCAATTCTTGAAGCATTTTGTTGCTTATTTTGTCGATACCTGGGGCTTTTTTGGTGTTTAGACTAGTGATGGCCTTTTCAATCTCTACAATATTAAATTTTAGCGGTGTTTCTGGTAAAGAGACGACTGGTGGCAGTTCAGCAATATTAACAGAAATATTTGGAGTAAACACTTTTTCTAAATGTTTAACGAAAAGAGCACGTTTTTCAGCATCAGTTCTTGCCCAGTCACCATTAGAGGCCCGTAATGGAGGTTCGCATACCACTGGCCTTTTAAGTCCTCTCGCTGCACGCAACAGCGAATAATCTGTTAATGGTGTTGCATCGAGTTCTTGCAGAAATTTTTGCAGCGAAGCTGTTTTTTGTGTTTGCAAAACTTTTCTTAGGTGTTTGGTACACTCCTTAAGCCTTAATTTTAGCTGAGGCGATCTGTAACGTTGCCATTCTCGTCGAGCTCTCCGTTTTTCAGTCAATAGCCTTTCTATATCCGCACAGAAAATATTGTTAAATCTCGCTTGTTGATTTGGTTGAATTGAAGAAGCATTAAGAGCAGCTTGTTTAGCATGTGCTTCAAACAACCTAATAGAATTTTTTATGTCAGTAGGTGTTCTCAATGGCATATTTTCCGTGCAATGAGCACTCAAATATTTTTTGTATTTCAGCCAGTTAACACGTGCAGATGTCAGCGGTAAATCACATGTTGGTTTTGCAGTTGTGTGTTAGTAAATAGTGATAATAGGAGGCGAGTGATCTGAAGACAAATCCAAAGATGCTTCTACTTCAATCATTTCGCTGGGCACACCTTTCGAGATTCCAAAGTCGATAACATCAGGAATTTTTTGTCGATCCGTTGGCCAATATGTTGGCTGACCACTTGAAACTACATTCAAACTCATTTTTGAAATTGTGTCAAACAAAACACGACCCTTAGGACTGATTAAACGTGAACCCCAAAAAGTGTGTTTAGCATTGTAGTCGCCAGCTGGTAGAAAACGGGACCCCAGTGTTGTATAAAATGCGGTATATTGACTCTCTGAAATTGAAAACCTGGGAGGAGAGTAAACAGATGATATCACAAGCTTTTGATAAAAATTTTCAATGCAGATGTTCGTTGCTTGAAGATATTCTTCACGAAGGTCATTTAGTAGGTAGTGTTTTATTCGAGTTTTTATTAGGATTCCAGAGCCACCACAAGCTCTACCTTGAGGATCCTTGGTGTCGTAGAAATTATATCCACTAATTCGAAAATAGCTTCGGGACGTCAAGTGAGTTTTTGAGATAAGTATAACATCGATTTGTTTATCCAGAAGAAAATATTCAATTTCATTTTTATGTTATCAGATGCAGTTTGCGTTCTTAAGTTCATGGTTTTTTCAATACAGCCTGCAACAAGGTAGACTGCATTTTCAACATTTCCTGCATCATACAGGACATGTTGAGAGTAAATGTATTTACTGTTTGTATTAGGATCTCTGTCGAGGCTTCAATACGACTAAAATTATGCCCTAATTCTTCATTTACTGGTACAGTTTTTTGCGCCGGAATTTGGTTACTCTTTAAAATATTAGCGTATGAAGATTGACTATTAGGTTTTTGTTGAGTAACAGTCGTGTTAGACTTTAAAATATTTGAGTATTGATTATTGCTAGACGACGGTTGAGGTAACTGTGGGTAGTTTAAATGAGTGTTGGGCTGAGCGGGAGTAGCATTATTTTTTCTGTTCGACGAATTTTTAAAAAGAGAATAAAGAGGGCAGCCCCTATAGTTGGCAGTGTGGTTTCCGCCGCAATTACCACATTTTTTTGCTTTGGTATCACCTTTTATTTTGTCACAGTTAGCGGTACTGTGTAACTCGCCACATACAGCGCAAACGGTAGGCAACTTGCAATAAGTTTTGGTATGGCCAAATTCTTGACAGTTCATGAATTGGATAGGTCCAGTTTGTATCTGTCCATACCAGTTTGGATTTTATTATCACTATTTTCACTCACTGCATTTACAATTTTGTGCACCTTGGTCACCTGGGTATTTATTGTTTGTTTGTTTGATTGTACAGCTAAGCTGACAAGTTTGCTAATAGGTGCAATTGTTGTTGCTTCTTGATCGATATTTAACTTGTTCAACGATAATGATCGCGCACGAGTATTTGTGTTTTGTGTAGTATTCAGGTTTGTGTTTACTTCATTTTTTTTGTCGTCGTTGGCAACCAAAGTTATATATTGTACATTCCTACTGCTTGTAGGTTTATTGTTGTTGTTAGAAGGTGAACTCATTTAGAGTTCTCTTTTTTGTGTTCACTTATGAGTTGGTGTATGCAAATATTTATGTATTTACACACAAGCAAAAAATAAAATAAAACCAGTAAGATAACTGTTTAATAAATGTTTTTTTTTTTTTTTGTGAATTTTCTTTCAATAAATTTTTAATATTCAGTTGCGACGATTATAAAAACGCGTCTGTACACTGCCAGAGTTGAAACGCAAAAAAAAAAAAAAAAAAAAAGAATAGTGTGAATGCAAACAATTTTTCAAATTGCGACAATCTGCGCCGAAATTGTGCTGAGTATTGACAACCAAAATCAACTGTTGTTAATTTAGGGAGTTGTGTATTTTTATCCTGCCTATAATTGTGCCGGCGCTTATTAACGCCACTGGCCTAAATATATTTAAGGCAGATGAATGCCAGTTTAAGTTAAAGTTTAGCCAAATCAGTTGAATGCTTTTTAAGGAAAAAGATCAGCCGATTCTAAGGCTAAATAATAATTGATTATTCAAGACTCTGTAATAAAATTGTTTTTATTTATTTTAATTTTGGTCTTAGAGCTTTTATTATTGGAGCTCCTAAGACTGATGATTTATTAATTGTATTATAAACTAAATGACATTGGCTTATATATTAATTATGAGAATAATTCTTAGGGGTACCTTAACATAAGAGTAAAAGAATAGAAATATATATTATTGTTGGGTAAGCATATTTAGATTCCAACTATTTATGTATGGCATGTGTTTAAAGTCCAACGAGTGCATACTTAAAAGCAACAGATACTTTGTGTTGCTTATATTTACAATCAAACAAATGCAGTTAATAAATGTGATTCATTTAAGTGCATTGTGCTGCTGCACTTGATTAACCGTACAAGTGTCAAATTACCGACACACAAAATATCTTGCTTGCAGATTGTCAATGCTTGCATGTTGCGGTACTATTGAATCGCAATGCATACTACACACTGTTGGCCACATGCTACACCTCCACCTTTTACAAGAATGTTCATATAACGTTAGTTTTATGGACATTCTTTTACAATTAGTTTTTAATTAGTCTAAGTATAAGTGTAATATAATATTTATTTTGTTTTTAAAGAAAAGCAAAAAAATTATAATATTTAGATGTATGTACTTATATTCTAATTTTATAGTAGTCTGGCCAAACAATACTATTAAATGTTAGTTATTAATAAACATCTTAAGTCTATTTTTATGAACTAGTTGTTGTTTATTGGTTTTCTTATCTACTATGGTAACATTATTTCTTAAATCTATTTTCTTAATTTTATACGGACCTTTATACTGGTTTTCCAATTTATGGCCTGAGTTATTCCTAAGTAGAACTAAATCTCCTATTTTAAAATTATGTTCTAAAATATTCCTATCATAATTTAATTTTTGTTTTATTTTATTTTTATCTAAAAGTATTTGAGCGCGCTTATGTGCTACTTCTAACCTAAATTTTGCCTCTTTGGCATAGTTATCCACATTGTATAGTGGTGTCACACTATCTACTTTAGCAAATTGTCTAAAATTGTTTGGTAATCTTGAAAATACTAACGCATAAGGACAGTAGTTATGTGCCGTTGATGGCGTCGTATTAAAGCAGTAAGTGAAATATTTTAACCATTCGTCCCAGTCCGTTTTGTCCACAGATATATAAGAACGAACATATTCGTTAAAAGTTCTATGACTTCTTTCTATTGTTCCTAGTGTCTGATGGTGATGCGCTGTGGAAGTTATATTTTCAATTTTTAGTAGTGTGCATAGTTCCGTCAGTATAGAATTTTTGTACTCTGTTCCCATGTCCGAGATGAACGTTTTCATTGGACCATAGGTCAATACAAAATTTTCAAATATCGCTTTAGCGATTGTTTTTGCAGATTTATCTGGTGTTGGTATTGTCACCAAATATTTAGTAAGATCACATATTATTGATGCTGACTATTTTCGGTATTACTTTGTTGTTTCTTTTTATATGCCATAGATCTTGTTGTAATTTTTAACACCGTATTAGTTTTTATATTTATATCTTTTAAGTCATCAATCGTTATTCTTGATAACGCGTCTGCAACATAATTATCTTTTCCCCTAAGATATTCTATAGTAAAATTTTATTCTTCCAAATCTAACCTCATTCTTGTTAATTTTGAACTTGGGTGTTTCATAGAAAACAAATATGATAATGGTCTGTGATCAGTACGAACAAGAAAATGTTTACCATATATGTATGGTCTGAAGTGTGTAATAGCCCAATGGATAGCTGTCAATTCCTGTTCGATTGTAGATTTATTGCTTTCACCTTTGGTAAAAGATTTTGGTGCGTATGCTATTGGTAATTGCTTTCCATCATATTCCTGCGTTAATACGGCTCCACAAGCTTGTTTGCTTGCGTCCGTCGTTATACAAAATTCTTTTGTGAAATCAGGGTATTGAAGTAGTGTGGGTTTTATCAGAGCTTTTTTCAGGTATTTGAATGCATTGTCACAATCTTTAGTCCATTCAAATTGTACTCCTTTTCTGGACAATTTCGTTAGATGTCTGGAATATTCTGAGAAGTTTTTGATGAATCTTCGATAATAATTACAAAATGCAACGAATCGTTTTGCACTATCCGCATCCTTAGGTGTTGGATAGTTTTCGATAGCTGCGTATTTACTATCATCAGGTAATATTCCTTTGTCTGTACATTTGTGTCCGAGATAAGTAACTTCTGTCCTGAAAAATGAACATTTTTCTGGATGAAGTTTTAAGTTGTGTTTTCTACACAAATCAAATACCTCTTTTAAATTTGGAAGCATATGTTTTTCTGAAACACCCAAAACCACTAAGTCATCCATGTATAGAAGCCAATTTGGTGAAAACCTGACATTAAGTCTAAACAAGAAAAATATTTTGCTCTGCCGAGCTGGTCTAGAATATCGTCTATTCTAGGCAATGGAAACTTATCTGCAATTAGTTTTTTATTTATTTGCCTGTAGTCTATAACAAGTCTCCATCTTTTCTTATCAGAATTGGGCAGTGATTTCTTTGGTACGAGTAATATTGGACTGTTGTACTCAGAGTACGAAGGCTCTACAATTTGATCATCTATTAGCTTTTTGACCTGTTTATCTATTTCTTCTTTATGTGTATGTGGTATACGATATTTTTTAATGTAAACCGGTTCTTTATCTTTTACCCTAACTTTTGTTCATAAAAATTATTAATTGTTATTTTTTCTGATTCTAAACCGAAAACATCACTGTATGTTGAGCATAACTCTGTTAATGTATTTTTAAATTGTTCCGGGAAATTTTCCCTCAAAATTTTTAGTATTTTTGATTTTCTTGATATATTTTTGCTAAAATTTTCTTTTATTATATCATAATCAGAGATGTTTTCGGTTTTAATGTTACTTTTTTTGATTTTGGTGTTAGCGTTATTAGTGTTTAAAAAACGAACGTATGCTTCATTAGTGTTAACTATTGTGTTTGGAATGAAGACGCCTGGTGCAATTTCTTGATTAGGAATTAGAATTTCACTGTTTAAATTTTAAAATTTTATTTGATGTATTATTTCACATCTTGGTGGTAAAGTTATTTCGCTATTGTAATTTGTAATTGGTATATTGATTGTGTGTGGCATATTAAATGGTCTTAGGATAAGGCAATCATTGTTTTTGTTAAAATCCAACATGCAATTATACTTTTTCATAAAATCCATTCCAATGATTCCATCGCATGGTATTGGAAAGTTATTGTATACCACTTGGAATTTATGTGGTATTAAAAATTTTTCGAATTTTAGATCAAAAAATATACTGCCCATTGATTTTATATTGCCCTGTCCTATTCCACTAAAAACTGTTGTGTCATTAGTATTTATTTTGTTTAATCTGAAAAATTTTGATTTTATTAGAGAAATATCAGCACCAGTGTCTACCAAAAGTGTGTGTGTGTATTGTCGGTATTATTTAATTGAACATTTATAAAGAAACTTAAGTTGAGGTTTAGATGATAGATATTTATTGAATTGGTCTTAGGGGAAATTCGGAGTTTTCCGAATCATTTTGATTAGATTCTGTTGCTCTTACGTAGTTGTTGTTCCTACGGTTATTGGTGTATCTTTGGCGGTAATTGTCACTATTGTTGTTATTGTTATATCTTTGTCGGTTTCTGTTATAATTGTCATTATTGTTGTTATAGCTGTTATTGCTATTATTTTTACGTGGGAAATTATTTCTTCCACGCAACCGTGTATTATTGCCACGATAATTGTTATTGGGTCTATGTTTTTGCCCATAATATAGTATGGCATTCTGTTGGCCTGTGGCTTCGGTATAGCTATTGACAAATTTACTTATAGCATCATTCATGCTATTGAATTGGCGTGCCTCCATGATAAGCTTTACTTTATCAATGTTGCAGTTTTTGGTAAGTGCTTTTACAGCGACTTGTGTTGAATATTTGGTTGCTAATTCTGATGGTAATCCATCTGTTATATATGCACTTTCTAATGATTTTGATAAACTTTCAATTTCATTGCAGTAGGCATTAGCCGTTTTACTGCTTTCCTTAATGTTCATTATTTTCGCAGATATTACTTCTACTGATTCACCTTTAACGGTTTGTTGCAACTTATTTATAATGTTTATTATTGCTGCTTCATCGTTGATAAGATTTCTTGCAGTACCCTTTAATTTTGTTTTTATGAGGGATACTGCTGTGGATTCGTGTTCTCCTTTTACTGAATTTAGTAACGATAATGAATCTATGAAAGAGCGTAAATTTTCTGCTCTGCCATCAAAGTCTGGAATTAGCTTTGGGGCTGTATTTAAATATTCCACTATTGTTTGGCCCATTGTAGTATTTATTGGTTTAGTTCTGAATTTATGAGGTGAATTTTCGTGGATGGATGTTGGTAGGTCAAGTTCTACCCATTTTTTAGCTGCCAATTTGAACATTTTTTCTTTTAAATCTGCAAAGAATGCATCTGCTGCTGTTTTGTGTGAAATTGTAAGTCTATTGTAGTGCTCATTAAATAAAGTTCTTATTCTTTCCAAGCAACCTAAAAGTTTATCGAAATGTATTTTTATTGTTTCTTCTTTTGTAGGTCTGTCAATGTTTAGGCATTTATAAGAACGGTCAAAATCTTCCTTTATTAATTTGGCTTTGTTAAGTATTTCTTGCCATTCCATAAGTATAATTTAATTTAATGTCTTTAATTAGTTTTTCTATTTTTATTTTCCTGCCCTCTTTTTCTGTTTTCTATTCATTCTAAAGGACCGTGTAAAAATTTATGTATAATAATTTTATAAATTTTTCTTTTAATTTAATTTATTCTTATTTCTATTAAAATTATGATATTTTTAATTAATTTATTTTACTTCTATCCATCTTAAGGATATAAACATAAACAATTTTTTTTTTTACACATTTAAAAAATTTTTAAAACGTTGGTCTTTTTTAGGTTTAATTTTAATTTTATTCAAAGAGAATTTTTGAAAATTATTCTTTAAGTGTTACTTTTTTAATTTTTATTAAAGTAACATTGCTAAATTTCTTAATCCCCTTTTTTGTGTTTTTGTAAATATGAGGTTCTTTAAAATATTTTAGCTACGAGCTATTTTGTAAACGCAATAAAAAAAATGTTTGCCACGAGCGGTGAACGCTTACTGGCCCTAGTGTGCGACTTTAGCGCACCACTTTTAAAGTAAAAGTTATAAATACATATAAAAAATATTATTTTTGTTATTATATTTTTTTTGTTGTATTGTTGTCTGGGCTGGCAGTCTTCCTTCTGTTATTTTTTGTGGTTGTATTTTAGTGGAAGATGTTGGCTATCTCAAAGCCCCTTAGCTAGGCGGTCATCTTTCTTTAGTAGCCTCTTGGCTAGGCGGACCCTCTCTCTAATGTATCTTTGTTGGGGTGCCTTTTGGCTAGGCGGACCCTCTCCTTCTGCTCTTGTTTCTGGGTGCAAATCTAGTAGCACTCCAAGAAAACTGGCAGGCTGCTCTTGCTTCTTCAGGGTGCAGTTTAGTAGCACTCGCTGAAGAAGACTGGCAGGATCGCCATGTAATAAAATTGTTTTTATTTATTTTAATTTTGGTCTTAGAGCTTTTATTATTGGAGCTCCTAAGACTGATGATTTATTAATTGTATTATAAACTAAATGACATTGGCTTATATACTAATTATGAGAATAATTCTTAGGGGTACCTTAACATAAGAATAAAAGAATAGAAATATATATTATTGTTGGGTAAGCATATTTAGTTTCCAACTATTTATGTATGGCATGTGTTTAAAGTCCAACGAGTGCATACTTAAAAGCAACAGATACTTTGTGTTGCTTATATTTACAATCAAACAAATGCAGTTAATAAATGTGATTCATTTAAGTGCATTGTGCTGCTGCACTTGATTAACCGTACAAGTGTCAAATTACCGACACACAAAATATCTTGCTTGCAGTTTGTCAATGCTTGCGTGTTGCGGTACTATTGAATCGCAATGCATACTACACACTGTTGGCCACATGCTACAATTCACTACACAACCTTGATGCACCTATAATGTGAACACCCTATTGCACAATGTTGACCAATCAATTTGTAAAATATGGGCCGATTCTTATTGGCAACTCGTGTGCCGATCACAGTCGACAATCAGTGCTGATACACGCGATAGAAATCGAATTCTGAAATTGCACCACCTTCTAAAACTAAATTTCTTTGAGCTAAGTTGTACCAAAATTAATTTTTTATTATGTTTTATTTGTATAAATTTTATTTATTTGCTGCGGGTTAGCAAATCTGCATATATGCAAAAATTAATTAAAATTTTTAAAAAACATAAATTCTTGAGTATGTGCTCGAATAAATGTCATATTTTATTCATATATTTTAAAAAAATTAATATGGGTTAGGTAATCTATATGCATTTCGTTGTTAGCTAAATACCAACTGATAGATATTTACCATTCATGTTTAAAAAGTTCCAAAACTCATCTTCTCATACATGGACTCGCAAAAATAAATTTGCAAATTACTAAAGCAAACTTTAAAAACATCATACAAATAATTTTTTTTGATTCGATATAAATCGGTTTACTTTTCGTATAACCTTTATATAGCTACACAACCTTTTGTTGGCAATAAAAGTATTTATAAGGCAAAATGAAAAAAAAGTAAAGATCTACTGATGAGTATGTGCCATCTCAATGGTTCAACGCTCTGATATCGGTTTGCAGCTAGTTCTTAAAATAATAGATATGTAATTACATATTATGTAATTTTTTTTTTATATCACTACTTGTAAGTCGCTAAAAAATTATATTTACAGAAGTAGGTTATGTTATAATTGCCAATTAAAAATTTTTTATAGCGTTTTAGCATTGCGATAAATTTATAATAGTTTAGTAAACGGTTTTTACGGCAATTAGAGTTAAAATGCAGTGTTCACATGGAAATAAATTTTGTGTTGTTTGCGGACTATTCATACCTCTAAAAAAATCGCGCAAGATTTCTGCTAAAATAACAGAAGCGTATGAAATGTATTTTGTAAAAACTTTGTTTTCAATAAATTGTATATACCAAAAATAGTATGTAACTACCGTTACAGTGGCTTATTTAATAAGAAACACTCGTTAAGATACGTGTACCCAGTAACTTGGCTTCATCGTAGAGAACATTGTAAAGATTCATGCTATTTTTTTTGAACAGTTCAAAATGTATGAAGATAAATTATCAACACCGATATAAAATATCATATTATTCTAGTGATACGGTAAAGGCCGCAGTAATTCGTTCTGAAATTAATCGATAGGCTCCTTCAGAGAAGCTTAATCTAAATCAAGATGATGGTGACAATGAGACATTGTACAGCGGGGGGAATATTTCAGAATTTGACGTATACTCAAGCAGATCCGAACAAATAACACCTCATTTTGTTACCCAAAATGATTTTGATGATTTGAGACATGAATTTATCACAACGAGCTGCAGAATTATTAGGTTCTCTTTTGCAACAATGGCGGTTGACTTCCCAGAATCATCGAGTAACATCTTCGCGAAAGCGCTCAAATAAACAATCATTTAATGAGTGTTTTAAAATTGATAGTTAAACTGGTATGTCATACGCTGATGATATTGTTAAGCTTTTCGAAACTATAGGTCAAACACATGTTGCTGAGGAATGGCGCCTTTTTATAGACGGGTCTGTAAAAAGCTTAAAAAGAGTTTTACTTAATAATGGTAATGAACATCCATCTGTTCCTATAGTTTATGGTACGGATGTAGTAGAAAATTACAAAAATATGGCCACAATTTTAAAGCTAATAAATTACAATAAATTTCAATGGGTAATTTGTGTGACTTAAAAATAGTCGCGATCTTAAGTGGACTTAAAAAAGGGTTTTCGAAACACCAGTGTTTTCTTTGAGAAGGTCGTCAGCGGGAACAACACTACACAGTCATACATGGAAGCCCCGTATAAGTTACCAACTTGGGAGTGATAGCATTGAGCATATACCTATAGTACCTTCATCAAATTGGGTTCAATTAAAAACTTTGTAAAAAAGCTTAATGCAGAAGGTTCAGCTATGTGCCATTGAAAAGCAATGTTTCCACAATTGAGAGAGACGAAGGTTAATTCCGGTTAGTTTACTCTTAAAAATTTCTATATATGTACAATGTTATCATAGCACAATTTAAACGATTCATTAATTTTCAGGGGTTTTCAATGGACCTCAATTAAAGCATATTATGAAATTCAACGCATTCCCAGGACTATTGTCTCCAAAAGTAAGAAATGCATGGGATAGCCTACAAGATGTAATTTACAATTTCTTAGGCAATAAGAAAGCCCATAATTATGAAGAAATCGTCCGAAGCTTAATTCACAACTTTGGAGAAATGGGTGTAAACATGTCGCTAAAAATAAATTTTTTAGACAATCAACTACATTTTTTTCCAAAAAATTTAGGCAATTTCAGTGATGAGCACGGAGAAAGATTCCATCAAGATATTTCAATAATTGAAAGTCGATTGAAGGGACAAAACTTATGTCACATGCTTACAGAATATTGCTGGTCACTTTGTCGCGATTCTAACACACTCCATAAGCGAAAAAGCGAACGACTTCGTTTTGATTAAAACTGCATAGTTATTTATATGTTATATATCATAAGTTGTTTTTCATAAATTAATTTAATACATAA
This sequence comes from Lypha dubia, assembly GCA_947311025.1. Classification (NCBI taxonomy): domain Eukaryota; kingdom Metazoa; phylum Arthropoda; class Insecta; order Diptera; family Tachinidae; genus Lypha; species Lypha dubia. The sequence goes on along the minus strand of OX371260.1, from coordinate 98,402,725 downwards.
AAATTAATTTTGTACCGTCAAAAAACCCATCACACCTTTTGAACTAAGAGAGATAAAATCATGAAATTTCAAAATCTTATAGAGTTAATTTAAGGCAACAACATATAATTAACAAAACAATTTTTTTAATAAAAACTTTCAAGGATATGGAAGGATATATTTTTAAAAGGACATTTTTTTAAATTTTAATTTAGGGGAACTGAAGTAAATAGATTAGATACTAATATTTAAAAAAAATTTTTAAAATAAGCATTCTTGAAAAATGTTTAGTCCTTTAAAAAGCACAAAAGATGAGGAAATGAAAAATCAGGTACGCAGTTTGACTATGTTTTGTCTCTAGATTAATGGCTACACGAGTATAGTGGCGTTTCTGCCAAATAGAAAAAATTAAAATTTGCCACTCAGTGTTATTGTCGCAATTGAGATTTAAATCAATAAATAATAAACATATTTACTTATGTACATATGTTTTTGTTTATTTGTTTGTTGGCAGATACAGTTTAATTTTCGGTTTGTATTACCATAAAAAAGAGAAAACTGCTTTGGCAGTGTTCTATTCGGCCAGTGTAGTTGAAATCTAAAGCGCTTATATATATTTAATATTTCCTTGATTATTAACAATAGCCAGACTATTCTGCAACAAACTGAAGTAAAATCTCGGTGTCCATCTTGAAAGCCGTTTAACATGGAAATTGAACATATGTAGACGTATCGCTGAATTAAATGAAATTAAAAGCAGTTGAAATGCATTGGCTAATTGGAAGAATGTCTAAATTGTAAACTTTTATTATACAATGCGATCCTAAGGCTGCCTCGGCATCAAATGTGGAAAATATTTAAACGCTAAACAAAATTATCCGTACAATTACAGCAGCCCACTGGTATATCAGAAACTCATGGGAACTCATAAAGATATAGATCAAAGAAGAGCAATTCAGCAAACAATTTTTCGTAAGGCCCACCTACTTGATTTTTCCTCTCTTTTATTTAGTCGTGCGATTCGCTCTACGCGTCAATAGCTTTGTTGGTAATTTTTTATATATATGTACATATGTAATGCGCAACTTAAATGATGGTGATGAGGTAGTAGTAGTAGTAATTATTTAGTAGTATTATATATACTTTTACAATATTTCAATATATAAATTATACGCTTTGATGATTATTATCCATTTTCAAGAATTTAACAATTTTATTTTTAAAAACATTTGAATTAGTTTCAACTTTAATGTTGTTTGGAAGACTATTATATAATTGAAGTCCTTTATAAAAGAGTGACCTCTGCATCCCTACATTTAAAGCTCTCTGTATCCTAAAGTTTTCAGCGTTTCTTAATGGATATGGTAGTGTTTCTCCAACAAATCTCAGCTGTTCAGTCAGGTACTCGGGTGCGTTACCAGTTTTCATTTTTTGTATGAAAATAAGCGTATTCATTTTCAATCGATTTTGTATATCAAACCATTTTAAAGTTTCTAGCATGAAGTTTATTGATGTGTAACGATTACATTTTAATATTGCACTCATTGCTTTATTTTGCAGCTTTTGAAGTCTATTTATTTGGGTTGCTGTACAGCTAGTATATAGTATTGCTGACCCAAATTCGAAATGAGGTTTTATTATCACATTCTATATATTTATTGCTGTAAGTATCGCAGTTTTATTTCTAATACGTTTGAAAAACCCAATTTTTTTACCGATTTTTCTACATATGTATATATTCAATATGTTCTTTAAATGTTAGATTTTTATCTAATATAAATCCGAGATATTTAATTTGATCTACGTTCTCTATATTTTTATTATTAATTCTAAATACTGTTTCATTGTCCACATTTATTTGCATTATTTTCGTTTTATTTTCATTTAGTTTAAATTTATTCATTTTCAGATATATATTCACATTAATTATATCATGTGTTAAATTATTTTGACATTGCTCGTCTGAGCCCGCTTCGGTGTATATCAATGTGTCATCTGCGTAAAGAACCATTTCATATTTTTGTAGTACATTAAGTAAATCATTTATGTATATAATAAATAACAGTGCTCCTAGAATTGAACCTTGCGGAACACCAAATTCGTTCTTTATTGTGTTTGATATTATATCATTTACTTTAACCATATGCATTCTGTCAGTAAGATACGATTTAAACCACATCAACTCAATTCCTCTGACCCCATACATGTAAAGTTTTTTTATCAGAATTTTTCTGTCAATAGTTGCAAACGCTCTCTTGAAATCCAAGAAAATTGCCATAATCTTATTGCTCTTGACTCTATTCTTCCATCTGTTAACAATATAGCTAACCGCTGTTTCACATGAGAATTTTTTTCTGAATCCAGATTGGTATTTTGACAAAATGTTGTTATGCTCCATATACGTTTCTAGTTGATGTCTTACGAACTTTTCCAGGATCTTAAACTCTTAAGAGTGTTTATCGGACGAAACTCTTCACATTTTGTCGTTTTTGATACCTTTTCAATAGGGGTTATAACAGTTATTTTCCAATTATCAGGAAAAATTCCTGTTTCCAAAGACTTATTTATTGTATGCATTAGGTTATTTCCTATAGTGTTCCAGTTATCGAGTATAATTTTGATTGATAGCTACGTGTAGTCTGGTTTTCCATTCATTTTGTTACATATTTGTCTCAGCTCTATTAAATTTACTGCACGGAATTGAAATGTCGAGTTTATCACAGGGATTTGATTCGCATATTGCACTTGATCTATATCTGTTCTAATTACTTTAATACTATCGACAAAATAGTCGTTGAATTTATTAGCTATGCTGTATTTATCTTTAATTTCTTCTTGATTAAATATCACAGTAGTTATCACAGATTTGTTTTTCTTCAGTATTAGATTTTTTATTGCTCTCCACATGGATTTTTGGTCGTTAGCGTTACTTATTGTGCTGTTAATAAATTTACATATTCGCTTTTATTCTTATAGATGTTTCGAATTATTTTGTAGTTGTTCCAAGCTGTAACTGTATTATCCCTTTTAGCTATTTTACTATTTTTTCGCGTTTCATATATCTTAGCTCTTGTGTAAACCACTTATTAACATTATTTTTCTCTATGATTTTTTCCTGATTGTGAATTTTTTTATTGTATTTTCCATAAGATTGTCGAATATTCGTACATTATTATTTAAATCAATGTTATCGTTGGAGTTTAAAGCTCCATAGATTTCATTATTAAATAACCTCTTTCTGTTTTTAAACATTTCAATTTCTCGCTTTGCTCTTTGCTCTTGCGTAATAACGTCCAACGATATTTCAATCGTTTCATGGTCAGCTATCTTATTTTCATCATTGTTTACCGCCAGTATATTATCATTGTTTGTTATAACATAATCTATTAATGTTCTGGTATTCGCCGTGATTCTTGTATATTCGGTTACAATTTGCCGCAATCCATTATCGTTTAATATTTGTTGAATTCTATTTTTATATGTTCCCTCTTTCATCCAATCAATATTGAAGTCTCCCGCTATAACAATATCATTATTTCTCTCGCATGTTTCCTCAACAATTTCTTCAAAAGCGTTACAAAATTCAACTTCACTGCTGCTAGGTGATCTGTAAATTGCCATAATTAGTAGCGTAATTTGTTTAAGTTTCGCTATATATGCACATATCCAGTAATTGGACTCTGCAGATTTTTCACATATGTATAAGTGTTAGTTTCCACCGCTTTCTAAAATACATTATAACCCCACCAGTTCGACTTGGGTTTGACAATACGCCATAATAGTCATACCCACTTAATATGTACTCTCTATCCTCTACATCACTGGTTAAATGCGTTTCGGATAGGATGATGAAGGTAAGGAAATGTTTTATCATAAACAATGCTTCTGGAAATGCCAATATCTCTTGTGTACGTCATCAAAAATTAAAAAAAACCATTTGAATAGGTATAATGATGGGGCTTTTTATTAAAAATAAAAAGATATTTTTAAAAAACAGTTGAATGGTTAGAAGGTGACGAAATTAATAAAACATTTTAGATTTAAAATATTTTACGTGTTAAAATTTTTAATAAATTGTTTTTATAAAATTTTAATTTTTCTATTTTAATCGTTTAGTGTAATCGTAATATATATGTGTTACAAGAGAAAAAATATTGTGATTAATTTTTAATGATAACTTTCTTGTTCCACTGTACTTCAAAATCGACTCAGCAATACAGATGCAAACTGTTTTTACCCACCTTTGATCTAGATGTTCCGCTAGTGAAGACAGTGGGACTGTTCGGAAATGCATCACTGCGCCGCATCTGATGCGTTGTACGTTCTGAATATCAACGGCTGGTATCACTGCATATTCGGTTTTGTATCAGCTGATCAAACTAATCACACATGCACATCAGATGCGGCGCAGTGATGCATTTCCGAACAGGCCCTATGTTTTTAAAACACGTGACAACATACATAATAAAACTTGAGCTGCACAAAAATCCACTTGCGTGCAAAATTTTAAATTATAGAGGCCACACCCGGCTGAAAAGAGCGATACTCTTTTTCTCAGCCGTACACGAGACATGTAAAACAACAAAAATCAACCGTTGAATATTAAAAATTTTGTATTGCATTGGCTAAACATATATTAAACATTTTTAGATTTGAAAAACTTATAATTGAAAATTGAATAAATAATAAAATTATCAAAAAAAAAATATTATATGTACAATATTTTGCACCATATAGTTTATGTAAAATTTTTAATAAAAATTGGTCATGTGAATAATGTAGAAAAATATATATATGTATCTCAATAACTTCTCTGTTGTATATACATACATATACTTATGTATACTGAATCACTTGTTGTTAATCCATAATTATTCTAAACTTTTCTTCTTCAAATCAGCCCCAATGTGTCCAAAAGAACAAATCTTTTGCATGTAATCATTAACATAATACTGCTTGATTGATGAATTATTGTCGTCATGAATATACGTCAAGTTATAAAGTTATAAAGGTAAGGTAAAGACGTAATTGGCAATAAATTATATAATTTTAAAATCTCAATTTTGTATAAAATGTATTTGACTTATTGATTTTCGCCTTTCTCGCTTATTTTGTTTTTTATGAGAAATAAGGTGGAGTTTATGCATGCAAAGATGATTGGATATTGAGAACTACTACATATTATTAATTCAGTATTTTGTTCCATATGATGATCATAACATAGCGTACATATGTATGTACATATATACGAAAGGTAAATTGTATAGCTTAACATTCAAGTATAAAAGCTGATGTAGACAACGAATAACAATCAGTTAACAAATATACTTTGCAAAATAACACGCAAAACCTTTGAATCCAAGAAAATAACTAATTTTAGATTTTATGTACATACTTATTCAATTAATTTTAATTGCCTGTAATCAACGATATATAAAAAAATATTTGTTTAGAATATGTTCTCGCTGTCTTTTGTGTTGCTTTTAATTTTATTTAGCCTCGTTGTTGGTCTTTATATTCGCATGTTGTATAACTATGGACGAAAAGTGAAAATTGTAGAACGATTATCTAATGAAAATAGACAGATTGTTAAAGTGTACAAACAAGCGCCTGGTCCGTTTCCATGGCCTATAGTTGGAAGCTTGCTATTCTTTGCAAGATATAAAGTACCCTTTGAAGGATTTTTTGAACTTTCCAAAAAATTTGGTGACATTTTTACAATGAGTCTTGGCTCGACGCGCTGTTTGGTTGTTAATAACTTGGAAATGATACGGGAAGTCCTTAACCAAAATGGGAAATTCTTTGGAGGTCGTCCCGACTTTTTGAGATATCATAAGCTATTTGGAGGAAATCGTAATAACTGTAAGTAATTAACTAACTTCCTGTGATGAGTGGTTGTACAATTTCTAACATTTTCTTATGAACTATTTTACTTTAATTTCGTAGCTTTGGCGTTATGTGATTGGTCAACGTTACAGCAAAAGCGACGCAATCTTGCGCGTCGACACTGTTCACCTAGAACATCGTCATCATACTTTTCAAAAATGTCAAACGTTGGTTACTTCGAAGTCATCGAACTTATGGATAAAATAAGAGAAAGAGTATTTCCAGGTGAAGAGTTTGAAATTAAACCCCTTATTCAGCAAACCTGTGCAAATATGTTTACGCATTACATGTGTTCGATTCGTTTTGAGTACGATGATACGGAATTTCAAATGATAGTTAACTATTTCGATGAAATATTTTGGGAGATTAACCAAGGGTATGCTTTGGACTTTTTGCCCTGGCTAACACCATTTTATATAAAACATACAAACACCATAGTTGGGTGGTCTTCAGAAATCAGGAAGTTTATATTACAACGTATTATTTGTGAACGCGAACAAAATTTAGAATTAGATGAGCCAGAGAGGGACTTTACTGATGCTCTTTTAAAGAGTTTAATTGAGGATAAGAATGTTTCACGAGACACTATAATATACATGCTCGAGGATTTTATTGGTGGTCATTCGGCTGTGGGAAATCTAGTAATGATGGCATTGGGCTACATTGCTAAAAATCCTATCATTGGAAAACAAATACAGTCTGAAGTTGATGATATATCCAATAATGGTGAGAGAAAAATTTTTCTTAATGATATGGATAGTATGCCATTTACAATGGCAACAATTTTTGAAGTTCTGCGTTATGCTTCATCTCCTATTGTACCACACGTAGCTACTGAAGACACTATTATTGCAGGATACGGGGTTACTGCAGGAACTCTCGTGTTTATCAATAACTATAAATTGAATACAAGTACTGAATACTGGCAAAATCCCGAAGAATTTAGCCCTTGGCGATTTCTTGAATCTATAGATGAAAAAAAAAATGAGAAAAACAGTAACCCACGAGCGTGTCTAGACACTTCTTCAGACATTGTCATCGAGTCGAAACGCCGAAACTCAGAAGGTTCTGACTCTGGTATAGAATACGATAAGGATCTCTTAGCTTTAAGCTCATCAGTATCCGAGTGTTCAGTTCTTAAAAAATTATCATCTCAAAATATAACTAAACCAAAGGATAGGCGTGGTGAATTTATGAAACTTAAGAAAAATATACCACACTTTTTACCTTTTAGTATTGGCAAGCGTACTTGTATTGGGCAAAATCTTGTGCGAGGTTTTGGCTTTATTTTACTTGCAAACATTCTTCAGCAATATAATATTAGTTCTAAAGATTTGTCAACTATAAAAACTGTGCCAGCTTGTATCGCTTTGCCCACAAAAACATTTCCCTTAGTTTTTAGGCCGCGCTTTATAAAAGAAAACAAAAAATATTAAAATGTATAAAGTATTAAGAACGAGTAACAGGGTTTTATTTGAATTGGTCGCAGAAATTTCCACTACATCTTTTATTTATATCTTTTTATGGCCACAAAGGCTAAGTCTTTCATTCGACTTATTTATATATTTTATATGAGTGTATTCTAAAACGCGGAGTTTTTTCTATAAACTAATAGGAGTTAGCTTCTTACGAAATGGCAACTAATTAGTTAATCAATTTCTTCGTTTCCTGATCCAATATTAAAGGCAAAACGAATATTTTTCATAAAATTAATTGAATAGCAGTCGTTCGCTTTCACGTATAAGACTGAAAACATATTTTCACTTAAAATCTAAAAGAATATAACAACACAAAAATTTATTGTTGACTTTTGATTGATTGTGATGTAATCACTAAGCAATGTATTAGAGAATATCAAATCGCAATATTGTAACTTAAATAAATATATAATATCTTAAACCAAAAAACGTAACATCAATTTTAAAAAACAAATACGTACGAAAAAATAAAGAAGAAAAGTTCAACAGTCCCCTTTACAATTACAATTTATAACATGTACGTATTTGTTGTTTTTATAATTGTTTCTTATTATTTGTTTTCACAGATTTTGCATAAAACTTTTTATTATGCATACATATGTATGCAAAAATATATTTTGGTTTTATGGCTTTGATGATTCTAGATAAAAGTTTATTTTAATAAAAGTTAATATTAAGATTGTATTATAAAGTTTGATTCCTGTTTTGGACATCAAGTTTTAACTTCTTTTACCTTTCGGATTTTTTCGTAAATAATTGACAGTTGTTGTTAGGGAGACACATATCACACTTGATCAACAAGAGGTTATTTAACCCAAATTTTTTATATCTACCCACTGTAAAAATTTTCCACCATTTTCTCCACTCTTTCAAAAAAAAAAAAAAAAAAAAAAAACACAGTTGTATCTCTCTTTGGGATAGAAGAGTAGTATTAAAAAAAAGTTTTTTCCCTCTACTACTTGTTGATCGAGTGCGATATACATATACATATGTATGTATGTATATCAGAGTATTAAATATTCACTCATGTGCATGAATAAGAATTTACAATTTTTGTTGTGTTTCATTCTATTCGTGTTTGAAGAGACAAAAAATATATTTTATTTATTTGTTGCGGGTTAGCAATATCTAGATATATATTTCGTTGGTAGCTATACCAATTCATCAGTAGATGTTTTACCCTTTATGTTTAAAAAAATTTTTCAAAGCTCATCTATTTATACAAAAACTCACATATATATTTTTGTGAATTACAAAGCATAAAAATTTAATAATTTAATAATATTTAATAATTTGAAATTTTTTTAAACATAAAGGGTAAAACATCTACTGATGAATTGGTATAGCTACCAACGAAATATATATCTAGATATTGCTAACCCGCAACAAATAAATAAAATATAAAACATAAATACTTGAGTACATGCTCAAATAAATGTAAAAATTTTGAGACAAAAAATATTTTGCTTTATTCGTTCATGTAAAGAAAATAAGGTTTTTGTATATTATTCACACATGAATATGAAGATCAAACTTTATTTTACTCTAGCGTTCGAAAATGAACAGCAAAACATTTATTTATTGGATATTCATGAATCATGATCAGTATTGCCAGAAAGTTTTCTACAAATATCTTCATTCGTCAAAAAAATTATTTTAACTTTAGAAAAAAATAACTTCAATCATATTTTTAATTTTTATCATGTCGGTGTTTTATCAAGTCAGATTTACCGAGAGTCCCTTTAAGGCTGACGTTACATATTTTACACTAAAGTTTGTATTCACCTGACGAATTTTTAATTTTAGTTAGCCAGTTCTCAAAAATCTTTAACCACCATGAATTTACTCTTCGTTTTGTTGCCCTTTCCATCTACAACAAAAAAGTAATATAACAATAATAGGTGTTAAGCAACTAAATCTCAAAAAATTTTAATTTTGGAAAAAAAAATTTCAAATTTCATTTAGAAATTAAATTTTCTCAAGCACGAGATAAGTATGTAGAAAGGAATGGAACACACCTGCAAAACACCGATGTGATCACTAGTCAGCAAAACCCAACTATTTGTCTCGTCAAAATGTACCAGTTATATCACCAATGATATTTGCTTAGTGAAAATACTGCAGAAATGTACATATTTTTGTTTTTTGTTTATTTATAAAAAATTTAAATAATTCATTTGTAATCTAAGTATAATTAAAACTTAAAATAAATTTAAAGTATTTTACATTAATTGAAAGTGTTAAAAGAATATACATACATATACACTAAAAAAAGTATTGTTTTTAATGTTTGTTTTTTTGCGACTGAGTTTGCCTTTATCTCCCTTCTTTGAAGCTGAATAGCGCTCCACAACTGATCTTCAGCCGGGTCAGGGAATTTTGTGTTTATTCGTATGGATTCTGAAAAGGGGATAAATAAATAATTTGGATATTACCTATGAGAACGGAGTATACATTTTCCAGGTCTTTTTAACTTTTTTTGCCATGGATCCCATCAATGTTGTAGGCCATGACAACATTATTACTTAAAATATATTTGAAGTTTTTTTTATACACGATGTCGATCGCTTGATTTTTAGACGCTAAAAATCTAGCTTGCGTTCCACTAATAACCGACTTTATTTAACTTATTAATTGTTTACTAGAAGAAAAGCTAAAGAAATAAATAAAATTTATGGTTTGAAGGTCACAAATCATTTGTTTTTCGTTTACAATTTCAGCATTATCAATAGGTCGACATCGTGAGCCAGGCAGAAAATCATAACCCTTACATAAAATCTTTTTTTTTTTTTTTTGTTGATTTTCATTGGAATAACGGCACAGTTTTTTTTCATAACGGCACAGTTTTTTTCGAACGGTTTGAAATGTACTGAACGCTTTGAATCAGTTAGTTGAATTTTGAGCTGAAAGGGCCAAAGTAGATTAGGAAGTACCACAGGGCCATCAAAAATTCAAAAGTGCCACAAATGGCCAATTGTGCCACATTTTCCATCACTGATGTACACGCACTCAGTACATGCATAAATATTAATGCCTTCAATCTCAAATTTTTTTTACGTGTTGTAAGAGTTATGATTTTCTACCTGGCTCACGATGTCGACCTATCGATAATGCTGAAATTGTAAACGAAAAACAAATGATTTGTGACCTTCAAACCATAAATTTTATTTATTTCTTTAGCTTTTCTTCTAGTAAACAATTAATAAGTTAAATAAAATCGGTTATTAGTGAAACGCAAGCTAGATTTTTAGCGTCTAAAAATCAAGCGTTCAGTACATTTCCAATGAAATTTTCTCCCTGTTTCGAACCCTACTTTTGTTTACAAAATTGTTTTGTTTGTCAAGAAAAAACTCCTTACTTTTATATGCAAACCTGTCTTGTCCTAGTACCCAAGGCGAATTCATTACAGGTGAACATCATCATTGTCGGATGTCAAAATACACTATTTGCTTCTTGAGTTTGACATTGTGCAATGATTTTACAAAAACAAAATGCTTGTGGTTTTTGTTAAATTGTGTAGTTGTTCTATTAGTGCGATCACCTGTTATGAATTCGCCTTGGGTGGTACCAATATCAAGTAAACACAAAAAAAACTAAGTAGACTTTGTATTGAAAAATAAAATTTCGTGCTGCTTTTGAGTAATGGTATTTGTTTAAATTTATTTAAAATAAAACACATATACTGTATTAGTATTACTATTGTTTTTATTTAAATAAAAAGCTTGTTATCAAATATAGTCAAAAAAAAGTTTTGTTGGCCCTCTCGAAGCTATTTTAGCCCTCTTAAATTGTCAATTTGGCCCAAAACAAAAAAACTCAAAATCCATCACTGGTGTACATTAAAGACGTGCACAGTTCTATCTGTTTGTACCAGTTTCTCTTAGTTTTCAACTTCTGGTATGTATTAGTAAATATTTTCTTGTATCTGGTATTAGTAAGTATTGTTATTCTGCAAAACAGATACTGTATGAGTAGATAAACAGAGAATGAGAGGAACATATTTGCTTTTATTTGTTTTCATAAAACAGATATGAACAAATACTGATGTTTATAACATAGTTATTTGTGATACTCTGGAAAGTTGTAATAACATGATAAGAAAAAAATTTTAAATTATTTATTTTTGTTACTGTTCTTCTATTTTATTCGACCTTCTTCAATTTTATATTGATCTATTTATTAAGGCTTTAGGTCGCTATTTTTTTTTTAAAAAATTGTAATAATTTTCTAAAATAAGAGTGCAATTTTTCTATACAATTAATTATCTAACATGATAGGTATTAAAGGAACAGAGTATGTACATATGTACATATGTATGTACATACAAACATATTTATACACATTATTACAGAATTTGCATGCAACAAAATTTGTTATTTCTGTGTCCGTCTCATCTTTGATAGAAGCAAAACAATTCCATATATTGCTTCGCCCTCTTTTTTCACTAATTTTGTAATCCTTGTAGTATTATAGATTATTCATTTTTTTAAAAAAAAATTTTAACTACACAAAAATTAGCTCAAAACACGACTTACGCACATGTACTTATATTACATACTATAAATATGAAAAACGAACCCAGTTTTTTACATTATGTTTTTAAATGTTTTCAAAGAAAAGCAGCATCCATACGCAATTAATATTTCTTATATTATGTTACTATTGCTTGGAAATATCTCTGTTACAACAATTATTTTGAAAATATTTGTGGTACAACAGTTACTGGAGAATAAAAAACAAATACAAATATATACTGGTGCAAAATCAAAATTCAACTGTTTTTGTTTGTACCAGTAACATGTGTTACAAAAACCAAACAAATACAATGTTGGCTGACTTCCAAAACGTCAATTGCTTTGTGTTTGAACAAAGCATTACATTTCATAACGCCGCAGTACAACAATTATACAATGTGTACCATTTCAAAACGCCGCCGTCAAGTATTTTTAACGCAGTAAGAAAGCAAACAAGGCATCGGTTGTATAGTTGTTGCATTGTTTCCGAACTTTGCAAATGTATGTGATTTAAATACAGTAGCAATACTGTATACAAACTTTGTATACGTACGTTTTGGAAGTCAGCCGTTGTGTACTCTTTTTCGCTCTTTCGTATAAATTTTAACAGTTATGTATATGGTATATTTGTTTTGCAAATACTTTTAGGTATACTCATGCACGTCTTTAGTGTACATGTACATACATGGGCGAGAGAGTCAATAGGCGAACAGTTGCATTACTTGTGGCCACTGTAGTAGTTAGTCGATTTTTCGTTAGGGATATACATGTATACCTAACGATTTCGAGTCAATTTCTACTTTTAAAGGTATAAACACATTCGCCACAGCAGACTACACGAACACAAGAACACAAATGCTGCTAGCTACCGTTGTAGCCGTTTAGCAGCTACTTAATTATTTTGGATACGACAGATACACAGTCAACAGCTGATCCTGAATTGTTGCAACGTTTCATTTATGTATATTACAGTGGTGCGTATTTAACGCTTTTACTTTTTTAATAAAGTTCGCTGGGGCGAATTGAATAGAGCGAATTGAATTCGCCACTCACATCACTTTGTATGGATTCGCTTTGACATAAATTGAAAAAATTCATCTCATGGATTTATTTTGGCTCCGGTGTTACGGGTTCAAAACTTATTTTTTATTGGCCATAACTCCTAGAATATGGAACGGATATAAGCGATGTGGATATCAATCTAAACTTTTCCAAAATACCTTTATACTGGTATACAAATTTTTTAAAACAATTTACCCATTGCGACTGAAATTCAATTTTAAAATTTTTTATCTGACTTTTCACTTTTACAGAGAACTTACCATGCCTTTATTTGGTGTATATTTGAAAGCTGTCACCGATGAAATAGGAAGTTATGCTTCTTTAATGATGATTTTAGGAATTAAATGAGTTATTTAGAGCATTTTGAAATGATACCTATGTCGTTTATATTCGTTCTATATTGTAGGACTTATGATCAATAATATATTAAAGTTTTGAAACCCGTAACTGCGGAATCAAGAGAGACCGCCGAAAAAATTACACAAACATTTTTAGGTAAAAAAGGCATATTGCCCTGTGAGTTTTTTTTAAAACTTTAACAATGTTGGTATTTTTGACTCTAGGCAATATTCTATATAACAATAAAGCTAATAAAAATTCTTGATGCATATACATATATTATAACATTTAAATTTTGTAATTTTTTTTATTTAATCAACGAAATTTTTAATTTGTGAATTTTTTATTCGAACTGAGTGATATTTAATCAAAGAAATTTTTAATTTTTCAGGCTTAATTTCGCTTTCTCTAAATATAATTTTGTTATAAATTAAATTATTATTTAAATTAGAAAGAAAAATCTAGTGGCTCTTAATATTTTTTTTATCTTACGATAAAATATATTTCTAATCACTTATTTGTTTTACAAATTTTGTATATTGTCAACACTGTTTTGGTTTTGTGGCCATCAGAAATAGAAATTAGTTTAATTCGACTACACGACAAAAGTAGCATAGACAAAAACCTGTTGCCGTGTTGCCTTGCTGTCTTCAATATAATCATTCTCATATGCACACATGTATTCTAATTTTGACAGGTGGTAGTCGGTAGTCTGCTGTGGCGAATGTGTTTAATGCTTAAAGCTGCAGGGACATTGCTCTCATCGTTCGTACTTGTGTATGGTTAAATACGTAAGTAAGTTTATATGTATTTGTGTTGATTTGTGAGTTCTTTGATATTGTATATTTTTGAAGTGTTAATTATGTATTTCTTCGAAAATTATTGATTGTATGTACTTTAGTAGCAGGGTAGGCACAAATTCTGATCACCAATAAAATTTTATTTTATTCCTCCCTTTTTAAAAATTCTTTTCACAAATTTAAAAATATAATTTTAATATATGTACATAATTAATTTTTTTTTTTAATTCTCCCAAACCAATAACATTAGAATATTTCTATTTTTTAGTTCGTAAGCCGAATAAAAAAAATTTAATTCTTTTTGAGAAGTCTATTTTTAAAATCGTGCCCAAACGAATTTTTGCAATGGGAAAAATAAAATTCGTTTTCCAGAGAATTCAATTCCAGCATTTTTTGTACTCTGGTTTTTAGGCTTACAAAATAAATGAGTGAAATACCAACAACTTGTGTGCTATTGATATTTCTCATGAATGAAAAAACGAAAAATTTTTAGATGTTACTCACGGTCATAAACGAATAATTCAATGCAAGTCCTATTAGTATTATAGAACGCAGAAATGATTAAAAAATTCGAAAAATCTTTCGCCATAATTTTGATTAAAAATTGCCAAAACTTTGAGAAATGCAAAAAAGCAAAAAAAGCCAAAACTTTGAAAAACTTGCTTAAATTTAAAAGATTTGAGAGCGAATGCAAGAAAGTCAAAACTTTTGAAAAAAAAATAAATAAAAATTAGCAAGAATTTTCCAGCCGAGGTCACACAAAAATATTTATGCACATATGTATGTTTATAGATTCCTACAACAGCGTTATATAAAATTTTAAAACTGTTACAAATTAATCATTTAGCGTCAAATATACTACATACATACATACATATATATATTTTGTAAGCTAAAGAAAAAAAGTAAGTTTTTTTTTACCATTTATGTTTTTTTTTTTCAAACATAAATGGTAAAGATCTACTGATGAGTTGGTACAGCAACCAACTAACGAAATGCATATAGATTTGCTAAATAAATAAAATTTTTAAAAACATAAATTCTCGAGTATTTGCTCCAAATTTTGAAAACAAGTAGGTTTTTTTAGAAACATGTGTGGTATTATGTCTCTAAAAAAACCTACTTGTTTTCAAAATTTGGAGCAAATACTCGAGAATTTATGTTTTTAAAAATTTTATTTATTTAGCAAATCTATATGCATTTCGTTAGTTGGTTTTAGAGACATGTGTGGTATTATTATCAGTTTCAACTCTCATTGTGAACAGACGCGTTTTTATAATCGTCGCAACTGAATATAAAAAAAATAAAAGAAAAAAAAAATTTTCAAGTCACAAAATATATAAAAAAAAACAAAACATTTATTGAACAGTTATTTTACTGGTTTTATTTTATTTTTTGCTTGTGTGCAATACACATAAATATTTGCATACACAAACTAATATTAGTGAGAATAAAAAAAAAGAGAACTCTGATGAGTTCATCTTCTGATAAAAACAACAATAATCCTACAAGCAGCAGGAATGTACAATATATAACTTTAGTTGCTGATGACGACAATAAAAAAAATGAATTAAACAAAAACCTGAATTTAACAGAAAACAAAAATACTCGTGCGCGATCATTATCTTTGAACATGTTAAATAGTGATCAAGAAGCAAAAACAATTGCACCCATCAGCAAACTTGTCAGCTTAGCTGTACAAACAAACAAACAAACAAACAATAAGTAACAAGGTGACCAACGTGCACAAAATGGTAGATGCGGTGAGTACAATAAATGATGATAATAAAATTCAAACAGGAATGGACAGATACATAACCGTGTTAAAAAGGGGAAGAAGTCCAAAATCAGCTCAAATAGCTTCAACAGCAAAAGTTCCCAGAGATAGAAAAAAAAAACAAAATAAAAAATTCCGAAAATCGTTTCGCGATTTTATCAGAACAAGACAATGAAGACCCAACTACAACAAGGTCCAGTAAACCTCCACCGATATATTTAAGAGAGCAGAACTCTAGTTTTTTGGTAAAAAGCCTTATCTCCTTAATTGGAGAAAATGAGTTCTATGTAACTCCAATTAAGCGCGGAAATATTAACGAAACAAAAATCCAGGTAGTGCAAGAAAGTAATTACCGAAAAATAGTTTCTGACCTTGAGTCAAAAAACAAAAATTTTTATACGTACCAATTAAAGAGTGCTAAAGGTCTAACCGTCGTAATAAAAGGTGTAGACTCTAGTGTGGATCCAGAAGAGGTTAAGTCTGGCCTTGAAAATAATGGCTTCAAAGTTAAAAATGTTTCTAACATCAAAAATAGGGAAAAAATCCCCCAACCTATTTTTAGAGTCGAGCTACAGCCAGGTGACTTGAAAATTAAAAAAAATGAATCGCACCCAATCTATAATCTAAAGTACTTGTTACACAGAAGAGTTACAGTTGAGATGCCACATAAAAAAAATGGACCTATCCAATGCATGAACTGTCAAGAATTTGCCATACCAAAACTTATTGCAAGTTGCCTACCGTCTGCGTTGTATGTGGTGAGTTGCACAGTACCGCTAACTGTGACAAAATAAAAGGTGATACCAAGGCAAAAAAATGCGGCAATTGCAGTGGAAACCACACTGCTAACTATAGAGGCTGCCCTCTTTACTCTTTTTTTAAAAATTCGTCGAACAGAAAAACAAATGCTACTCCCGATCAGCCCAACACCCCTTTAAACTACCTTCAGTTACCTCAACCGTCGACTAGCCATAATCAATACTCAAATGTTGTAAAGTCTAACACGACTCTTACTCAACAAAAACCTAATAATCAATTTTCATACGCTAATATTTTAAAGAGTAACCAGATTCCGGCGCAAAAAACTGTACCAGCTAATGAAGAATCAGGCCATAGTTTTAGTCGTATTGAAGCCTCGATAGAGATCCTAATACAAACAGTAAATACATTTACTCTCAACATGTCCTGTATGATGCAGGAAATGTTGAAAATGCAGTCTACCTTGTTGCAGGCTGTATTGAAAAAACCATGAACTTAAGAATCTGTTTTTGGAACGCAAACGGCATCTGCCAACATAAAAATGAAATAGAATATTTTCTTCTGGATAAACAAATCGATGTTATGCTTATCTCAGAAACTCATTAAACGTCTCGAACCTATTTTAAAATTAGTGGATATAATTTCTACGATACTAAGGATCCTCGAGGTAGAGCTTGTGGTGGCTCTGGAATCCAAATAAAAACTCGAATAAAACACTACCTGCCAAATGACCTTCGTGAAGAATATCTTCAAGCAACAAATATCTGTATTGAAAATTTTTATCAAAAGCTTGTGATATCATCTGTTTATTCTCCTTCCAGGTTTTCAATTTCAGAGAGTCAATATACCGCATTTTATACAACACTGGGGTCCCGTTTTCTAGCAGCTGGCGACTACAATGCTAAACACACTTTTTGGGGTTCACGTTTAATCAGTCCTAAGGGTCGTGTTTTGTTTGACACAATTTCAAAAATGGGTTTGAAAGTAGTTTCAAGTGGTCAGCCAACATATTGGCCAACGGATCGACAAAAAATTCCTGATGTTATCGACTTTGGAATCTCGAAAGGTGTGCCCAGTGAAATGATGGAAGTAGAAGCATCTTTGGATTTGTCTTCAGATCATTCGCCTACTATTATCACTATTTACTCACACACAACCGCAAGACCAACATGTGATTTACCGCTGACATCTGCACGTATTAACTGGCTGAAATACAAAAAATATTTGAGTGCTCATTGCACGGAAAATATGCCATTGAGAACACCTACTGACATAGAAAATTCTATTAGGTTGTTTGAAGCACATGCCAAACAAGCTGCTCTTAATGCTTCTTCAATTCATCCAAATCAACAACCGAGATTTAACAATATTTTTTGTGCAGATATAGAAAGGCTATTGACCGAAAAACGGAGAGCTCGACGAGAATGGCAACGATACAGATCGCCTCAGCTAAAATTAAGGCTTAATGAGTGTACCAAGCAGCTTAGAAAAGTTTTGCAAACATAAAAAACAGCTTCGCTGCAAAAATTTCTGCAAGAACTCGATGCAACACCATCAACAGATTATTCGCTGTGGCGTGCAGCGAGAGGACTTAAAAGGCCGGTGATATGTAAACCTCCATTACGAGCTTCAAATGGAGACTGGGCAAGAACTGATGCTGAAAAAGGTGCTCTTTTTGTTAAACACTTAGAAAAAGTATTTACTCCAAATATTTCTGCTGATATTATTGAACTGCCACCAGTCGTCGCTTTACCAGAAATTCCGCTAAGATTTAATATTGTGGAGATTGAAAAGGCTATTACAAGTCTAAACTCAAAAAAAGCCCCAGGTATTGATAAAATAAGTAACAAAATGCTGCAAGAATTGCCTTTCATTGCAAAACGAGTAATACTATTCATCTTTAATAGTATTTTACGACTGCAATACTATCCTGCAGAATGGAAGGTTTCGATGATTATTATGATACCAAAGCCCGGCAAGGATCATACGAAGGTTGAATCCTATCGGCCTATTAGCTTATTGCCCAACATTGTCCAATATGTCGAAACTTTTTGAAAAACTGTACATGAGCAAGCTGACTCCTATAGTAACTAGCAGTGCATGTATTCCAGATCATCAATTCGGTTTTCGCAGTCAGCATAACACTATTGAACAAACTCACAGACTTGTGAATGTCATTAGAGAAACTTTTGAAAAAAAGAAATATTGTTCAGCGCTTTTTATTGATGTCGCACAGGCCTTTGATAAAGTATGGCACGAAGGTCTTGTCCACAAATTAACACAAAATCTACCCGCAAACATGGTCAGGCTCTTAAAAAGCTATCTAGAGGAACGAAAATTTGTAGTTAAGGAAGGCAATTTTACAAGCCCCCCGCAGTCGATTGAAGCCGGAGTCCCTCAAGGCAGTATCTTCGGTCCTTTACTTTATTTAATATATGCCTCTGACTTACCGTTAAGCAGTATCATTCACACATCAACATTTGCTGATGATACGGCTTTTCTAAGCGTTCATGAAAATCCTGTAGAAGCTTCCCGGCATCTACAAGGGTACATCTCAAAATTGGAAACATGGCTAAAACAATGGCGGATAAAAGTGAATGAGCAGAAATGTGTACACGTTACTTTTACTTTACGCAGGGAAACATGCCCGCCTATACAAATCAACACCGAGACTATACCGCAACACACTGTAGTAAAATATCTACCCGTTCATCTTGATCGGCGTTTAACATGGAAATCGCATATAGACGCAAAGTTGACACAAATGAAATTAAAAGCAGCCCAAATGAATTGGCTTATTGGAAGATATTCTATATTAAGTCTTGACTGTAAACTTTTGTTATACAACGCGATCCTGAAACCAATATGGGCCTATGGAATCCAGTTATGGGGCACTGCCTCAGCATCAAATGTAGAAAAAATTCAAAGGCGACAAAATTCTACGTACAATTACTGCAGCCCCCTGGTATATCCGAAATCAGCGAATTCACAAAGATCTCGATGTTCCGTTGGTGAAGACAGTATTTTCAAAACACGCAAAAAAATATATTGAAAAACTAGTATTGCACCCAAATCCACTTGCGCGCAACATTCTTAATTATAGAGGCCACACCCGGTTGAGAAGGAGGGATACTCTTTCTCTCAGCCGTACACGAGAGATGTAAAACATCAAAAATCAACAGTTGGAATTAAAAAATTTTGTTTAGCATTGGCTAAACATATATTAATGTATTTTTAGATTTAAGATTTGAAAAACTTATTGATGTTTCAATATACAATTGAAGATTCAATAAATAATAAAACTACCACAAAAAAAAAAAAAAAATGTGTGGTATTATAACAAAAATTAATAATGAAATCGATCGAATGCCATCACAGCGAAAAGTATTTGATTCGATTTAAGTCTTCGATTTCAGTTCAAATCTATTTCTATCACATACCTGCAAATTTTTATTTTTAATTTAAGCAAAGGCAAATAAATGCCTGCTATTCTCTCGGTATCCTTTTTCTTGAAAAAAAAATTTCCTTTTGTTCATGTTATACTTATATTTCGCTTTGATGAAAAACTGGCCGACTTCCTAAACGCAATCTTATTTGCAATGCATTCTTTTCGTAAACACATACATACATACTTGAAATTTTTGTGAATGCCTAATATTACTTATTGTTTGTTTGATGAGTGTTTTCATAAAATTTCTGTTGATGCATTAAGGAGTCTAATCACCGCATTCGGCATCGAGTAAAATCTATAGGACTTTCTCATTTACCACAGTAAAAATTACGATATATTTTACTCGACCTCGAATGCGGTGAGTCCACAGTCGCATTCATTAACAGCGCAACTAAAATTGAAAATTCTTGTACATGCAGGTGAGTGATAAGTTAGTGAATATTTGATACTCTGTTCATGAATATCCAATAATAAAATGATTTGCTGTTCATTTTCGAATGCTAGTGCAAAATTAAGTTTGGTGTTCGTATTCATGTGTGCATAATATACAAAAACCTTATTTGCTTTACATCGGTGGTTTTCAACCACACGGGGGTCGCGAACTGATCTAAATAAAATACATCTATGTTTTTTTTTAATTTAATTCTTAAAATCGTAAAAGAAATTTTAATTCAAAAACATAAAAGTACCTATATTAATGCGAAAGTAGGGCATGTTATTTTTAAGTAAATTAGAGTTGTGTCGTTCCGGAACGACCTAGTTCCTTGGAACGATTCCCTTATTGGAACGGTTCGGACTGATCCAGCCATTCCAATTTTATCGTTCCGCGTTCCGTAATTGCAAACCGTCTTGCGGAGCTATCATTTTTTTTTTTTTGATACATACAAAAAAGTTCACAACACTATTATAAATTTTTCTTATACGTCGCACTTTAATTAATGGCATATTCAATTTCAAATATATTTTTAAGCCATTGCATAGCTTCTATCGCGGGCTTTGAGGCGACCGAATCAAGAAATTTTTAAAAGTTTGTTTCTTAAGTCTTTTGTTTATGAAACGAAAAAACCTGTCATTTGTTTTTGAAACGAAAAAACCTGACACCAAGTTTGTTTCTTAAGTCTTTTGTTTTTTTGTATGATGACTATAAGTGTTGCCGCCTTGGAAATTTTTTTAAATATCCAGTGATGCCACTTTCCCCGGTAAATTTTCCGGGATATTGAGGGTTTTTTTTCAAGTTTTTGGGAATTATCGTCCAGTGTTGCCACCTTTTCTGGGGAAATTTTCTGGGTTTTTGAGGGGATTTTTATATATATGTATATAAAAGAAAGTCCAGTTAGTTACACTATTTATAACTCAAAAACGGCTGAACTGATTTGGCTGAAAATTGGTTGGCAGGTAGCCTAGAACCAGGAGAAGGACAAAGGATATGCACTTTTTACCTGGGGGGACTAGGGTGCCCCTCTTTTGTATGGGACACTTCCAGTATAGCTAGAAAGCTGAAATTGCATAAGTTGATAAAAAATGCTATGCAATAGCTTTACTGCGGCAGTCCCCGAGTGCCACACGTCTTTTTTTTATTTAATTAATTTACCTATTTTATCAGGTTTTAATAAATGAAATCAATTTATCCCTATTTATTATATCATGTAGCTTTTTATTTTTGACAGCATGCTTGTTGGTTTTTTTACTGTTGTATTGGTGCATATACATTGTTCAATGAACGACCTAGTTCCCTTAATCTTTCGGTCCGGTCGGAACGATAACGCAAAAGGAACGATTTAGACCAACTCTAAAGTAAATGCGAAAAAAGTAGTTGCAATTGTGACACGCGAACAATCAAATCATTTTTTAAGTTTTATTTATTCCTCTTTTTTTTTTGTTTAAAGGTCACCATTTGTGAAAAAGTAATTTTTCACAGATCTAAAACCTGAATATATATAAGGTTTTCCAATAAGAGTTATATGATTTCTTAAAAAAAACATACTTATTGTTAAGGAAATTCAAAAGTTTTTTATTTAACGTGAAGTACAATCGATACAATTAAGTTCTAAATAAAACGTCATTCAAATGGCCTCCACGACTTCTTCTGCAGGAACGAATTCGATGAATCCAATTTTCGAGCATTTTTGCCTCTAAATCAAGTCGTATGTTCGTTCAATATTGACTTGTAAAGCTTGACGAGAGTCTGGTTTATTTCGAAAGAGCAATGACTTCAAATAACCCCACAAGAAATAGTCTAATGGTGTGAAATCACAACTTCTTGGAGGCCATTCAATATCACAATTTCTTGAAATAATCGAATCTCCAAACTTTTCTCGCAATAATTCAATTGTTGCATTTGCTGTGTGGCATGTAGCTTCATCTTGTTGGAACGAAATGTTGTCAAGATCAACTTCTTCCAATTTCAGCCATAAAAAGTTGGTTATCATCGATCTATACCGCCAGGTTGGAGTGTGAGGCAGTCCCAATTATTGAGAACGTCTTGGAATCGACAAATTGCGGTCTTCAGCAATACTTCCCAGAACGGCAGCAATATTTTCATTACTTCGAGCGGTTCTTTGTCTTAAGGGCACTTGAACATTATGTAAAGAAAATGTAAGGTCAAAATTTTCAACAATTCGACGATTTTCAACGTTTCTCTCCATGATGAAATTGTAAACACTACTGACTACAATGAAAAAGAAATGACATATGTATTACAAATGGCCAAAACGTCCCTTCAAAATCATATCATCCATTATTTTTGTTGTATGCCCAATGTAAATTTTCTTAGTTTGAATATTGAAAATGAGCTAATACGGCCTAAATTTCTTCATGTAAATACAACAAATTATTTTATTTCATTTTTGACGACGTTTCGTCAATTATTTGTTGACTTTATCAAGGGTTGGGAAATCTATTTAATTGCTTAAAAAACTTTCCATTAATATACTATGTACATAAAAAGCTTCAATATCGGCTAGAATATAAACTTACATTAATATTTAAATTTTTATCTACAATTTTTAATCATTTCAAAAGTTTTGGTTTGTAAATATTTGTTCAATTCACAAGCTCGTATTAACGTCATATGTGTTGTCTAATCGTATAATTATACAATATTGTATTTTTGTTGTTGGTAATTTTCATACAAAAGTGTGTTATAATTATACGATTGAATTTTATATGTTTTTCAATTGTTATATTGAGGCCGGGTCTGGGAATATTCTATTTGTTAAATTAATTTGTAAAAATATTTTATATATGTGATAAGTAACACCAGAAAATACATTCTTCTTAATGATAAATATATACATGATTCATTTCAACTTAATTTTCAAACTAATTTAATCAAAATTGCTTGTCGCTAAAAAATAAAGTTATATTTCGCGTCAAATTATAATTCCCACACCTGGTTTCACTTTTCATGTTTTATTTTTTATTTGATAAAAAGAAATTTGTTTTTTGACATAAACTATTTACTCATATGAATTGACAACATTAAACTGACATTTAAAATACGACAAAATAACGATACAAAAAATTTGTCTGCTCACAAGCACATAAACAAATATCGTCTTTTTTTTAACCATAAGACAGACGACTGAGCTTGTGAATTGAACAATTGTAAATTAAAAAAAAAAAAATTTTTTTTTTTTATATAAAAAAAAACAAAAAGTTAAAAAACACAACTTAACAAACTATATCACAGTTTTATTTAATTGCTACTTTGTAGTTTGCGCTAATGTTGTCTGTGTCTTCTTTTAGATTCATCGTCCTTTCTCTTTTCTGTTGTATTCGCAGGCTTTCTATTGTGTACCTTTTCTTTGCGATATTCTCTTTGTCTAAGATTTTGACATTTTCAAAATCAGCTGTGTGGCCAGTTTCCAGTATGTGTTGTGACAACGCTGTTGAATGTTTGTTTTTATCAATATCATTTTTATGTTCTTTTATTCTTGTTTCTAGATTGCGCTTTGTTGTTTCAATGTAGAGCTTATCACAGTTGTTGTTCTTGTTGCCATTACAGCTTATTTCATAAACTACATTACTTTGTTGTTGGTTACTGATTGGCGCTTTTACTTTTAAAAATATTTTATTTAGTGTTGTATTGGCTTTGTATGCAAATTTAATGTTTTTGTTGTTTATTGTGTTTCTGATATTTTTATTATCTGTTAAGCCAGGGATGTAACTGACACTATAATATTTATTTTCTTCGTTGTTACTGACATCTTCATTTGTGGTGTTGTTATTTAATTTTTTATTCGTTTCTTCAATCAGTTTGTTAATGAGTATGGTAGGAAAACTATTTTCAATTAATGTATTTATGTTCTAATGTATTTTATGTTACTTTTGTGGAATTCTCTATCACTCAGATAAAGAATTCTGAAAATTAAATTTTGGCAGTATTGATTATTTTATTTTTGGGTTGATTGGAATTGAAATTGATGATTCTGCCCCATGCTGTGTCTTTCGATCTGGTCCACGATGTCGATCGACAATTTACAGCCATACCTAAACAAGAGCGGAAAGCGGAACGTTTTCTACCGCCTAGCGTTAACGCTGAAATACCATACCTAAACAAGAGCGTCAACGCTTTGTCATAAAAACAGGGTTTTTACAAAATATATAACAACCCTGATTATAATAGTATACTCATAACCTAATAATACATGCATCTCTACAACAAACACAATAAAAAAATTCCTCTGAAGTCAAAAGTATAAATGTGTATGTGTGTATGTTTCAACCTGTGACAAAAATATAAATAAAAATTATTCATTCAAATACGAAAAATCAAATATAAATCAAAATTTAACACTTGAAATAAAAAACAAGTAATTTACAAGAATTGTCAGCTGGGCTTGTAAGACTACCTTATAGTCATTGTATCATGAGTGCTTGTCTTTTGTAGCTAACTTCACTATTAAACGCGATGTCAAAATCGGATTTTCCAATTGCAAAATTTTGCCGCCGCGTTACCGCCGCGTTATTTCGGGATGCTCCATACAAATTGTATGGGCATGAGAACTTTTGACAGCTGAAAAACGCTTGCCGCTCTTGTTTAGGTATGGCTGTTAAGAGAGCGACAGCAAGTCACTCACTATCGATCGCTTAAGCGCCCCACTAAATATTGACTTGTCGGTCGTCTGGCTTTACGTGTTTAACGTAATCATTGTCAAATTACTATATTGCCACATTAAATATTCCATGTTAGTTGAGCCATATATATGGCCATTTGAACGTGGCACAACGACCAGGTATGCACACTTCGATAACAAGTACAACAAACAAAAAACAACTGGCATATTGTTGGTATAAAATACTCGCTTTTTTATTGAAACAATCAAATAAATTTAACAATTTCTTAAAACTGCTTTACAAACTGTAACAATTATTTGTGTATGCTGTAAAACTGTATCAGTTATTATGCAAATTTGATCTAAAGCTATCTGAGTCAGCTGTGCTAGTCAGCTCACCTCTTGAATATGCCTTGCTTCAAATGTAAACACAAAACATATGTTTTCAATAAATCAATTTTGTGAAAATAACTTATAGCAAAATAATTTTTTGATATTGTGTATATTTTACAAATTCAACTAGAACCTGCATCTGCTTCAGATTTGCCTTTTTAAGGCTGAAAAATGTTGTTGGTAATAAATAATTATTAGCTGTACAAGAACATTTTTATCAAAATACATATTTATATACATGAATACCTACATATCAATTTTCCATCATGAAATTTCCAAAATTATTTATAAAATAACCAATTTTTTATATATATTTTGTCAAATTAATTTCTCAGTCGACAACCAAAAAGCAAGTGACTGATTTTGACAGTTGTTGTCGTACAATATTTCTTATTGGGACGCAAATTTGTACAAGAATTCTTACGTTATCGCTCGCTTTGATTGTCGATCGACTTGTCGTGCTGAAAACTCTTAGTGGGGCGCAAATCAGCTGATTGTCGTCACAAAAGCAAGCGAGCGATAGCGGTCGACATGGTGGACCAGGCAGTAAATAAAATATTTTCAAAAGTAAAAGCGCCAATCAATAACCAACAACAAAGTAATGTAGTTTATGAAATAAGCTGTAATGGCAACAAGAACAACAACTGTGATAAGCTCTACATTGGAACAACAAAGCGCAATCTAGAAACAAGAATAAAAGAACATAAAAATTATATTGATAAAAACAAACATTCAACAGCGTTGTCACAACACATACCGGAAACTGGCCACACAGCTGATTTTGAAAACGTCAAAATCTTAGACAAAGAGAATATCGCAAAGAAAAGGTACACAATAGAAATCCTGCGAATACAAAAGAAAAGAGAAAGGACGATGAATCTAAAAGAAGACACAGACAACATTAGCGCAAACTACAAAGTAGCAATTAAATAAAACTGTGATATAGTTTGTTAAGTTGTGTTTTTTAACTTTTTGTTTTTTTTTTATATATAAAAAATTTTTTTTTTTTAATTTACAATATTTACAAACCAAATCTTTTGAAATGATTAAAAATTGTGGATAAAAATTTAAATATTAATGTAAGTTTATATTCTAACCGATATTAAAGCTTTTTATGTACATAGTATATTAATGGAAAGTTTTTTAAACAATTAAATAGATTTCCCAACCCTTGATAAAGTCAACAAATAATTGACGAAACGTCGGGAAAAATGAAATAAAATAATTTGTTTTATTTACATGAAGAATTTTAGGCCGTATTAGCTTATTTTCAATATTCAAACTAAGAAAATTTACATTGGCCATACAACAATAATAATAAAACATCATCGGAGAGCTTGCCGAAACACAAATCTATTCAAAGTCAACAAAACATTACCTACAATAATAATAATAACAACAACAACAACATGAAAGGCTACTTCACACACATAGCTTTAAGGTATGACAAAGAAACTTGCAGAACTTTAAAAGAATACTGCAATCAAATTAAAAAACTAACACATCAAGAAAGTAGATTTAAATTCATTTTATCGTGCAGGAATTATGGTATAACTCCAAACCACGCAAATAACACAACCACAAAGGTAACAAAACTATTTACATGTACAAAGTTAACAGAAAAAGTAAAGAAAATTGAATATAACTTTCATAAAAAAATTGTAAACCTGGAAATATCACAGACATATTTAAATATTACTATAATAAAGAAGAAGATTCGTCATTTAGAAGCTAATATTGAAAATATGATGACAGACGAAGACTACATTACTTTTATAAATAAACAAAGAAGCCGGAAGAAAGGTATAGCAGTAAACATACAAAATAAACAAAACACAAAATTAGATAAACTAAAAGAAAATCAGTTTAAAATATACGGATTCAAATATAACAATAACTGGTTTGATAATAAAACCGATATAACAATTCCTATGGAATCAAGATGGCTATTATCTCTCGGGAAAAAATTCGCACTGCCTATAGACAAAAGTAGTTTTTCTGCACTACATACAATAGCAGACATAGAACAATGTATTCAGACAATGGAAGAAAACGAAGATCAAGGAAAAAATGTAGCAAGAACCATAATAGCCAACATATTACACGGGTCAAAAGAAGTTTAAAAAGCACACCTAAAGATAAATGTATTCTTACCGTATATAACAGAACAAAGACATTCTTAAGAAAACATCAAAACATCGTTATTATACATGCAGACAAGGGAAATAAAACAGTTGCGCTTTATAAAGAAGACTACAAGCTAAAAATGGATAAACTATTGGAGGAAAAAAACACATACAAGAAACTTAGAAACGATCCCACTAATAAACTTCAAAAAGAGAATAATAATATAATAGGTGAGCTGTATAAAAGTAAATACATCGATAATTGGCAGAGAAAACAATTACTCTGCTCAGCTGCAACAGCTCCCAGAATATATGGACTCCCTAAAATTCATAAGCCGGAAGTCCCTCTAAGGCCCATAGTCTTATCAATACAAGTCGCTTGTTATAAGTTATCAAAATATATAGGACAAATTCTCAAGAATACTATTTCCACCGAATATAACATTATAAATTCTAAAAGACTTAAAGAACAATTAAGTAATATCACATTAGAAAATGGCGAAGTACTCATTTCACTGGATGTCATATCCCTGTTTACAAATATCCCAGTAAGCAAAGCCATAAACATTATTATAAACAAATGGGAAATTATCAAAAATTACACTAAAATGTCTAAATCTATGTTCCTAAAAGTACTACGATTTTGCCTTCACGACAACAATTATTTTATGTATGAAAAGGATATTTATAACCAAATCTTCGGTATGCCAATGGGGCACCCTCTGTCACCAACGATTGCAGATTTAGTGCTTGACAATTTATTGGAGGAAACTCTAAAAAAGCTACAAACAGAAAACATCAAACTTAAATACATAACTAAGTATGTATGTAGACGATATACTGGCTATAGTAAAAACAGAAGAAAAGAGTAAAATTTTAAATTTATTCAACAACTTTCACCCGAAAATACAATTTACCTTGGAAATGGAAAAAGACTGCTCAATCGCGTATTTAGATACCAAAATATACAGAAGGAAAAACAAATTAGTATTAAATTGGCATAAAAAAGACACAGCATCTGGCAGAATCATCAATTTCAATTCCAATCAACCCAAAAATCAAATACAGTCAAATCCCGATAATTCGTAATGGCAAGGGACCGGCCATTTCTTACGAATTATAGGAGTTTTCGATTTAACGGGATTAAAATAAAATAAATACGAATAAACGGGGTTTTTCAATACTAAAACGATAAAAAAAAACATAAATATTTATTTGTTTTTGAAGGATTGAAGTAAGAGTTGATGTAGCAATTTCAAATCGCTTAGCAACGTCTGTTTTTTTTCTCCATTGTTAGTGGCTGCAAAAATTTGATATTTTTCTGTATTATTCATGTAACAAACTGATCTTAAGAGAATAAACACATACACAAGCAAAAGCACAAACCCTCCCAAAAAAAAAAAAAAAAAATAGCGATAAACAAAAAATCATTCTTTCCATGTTTCTGTTGTTTTTATTACGAATTATAAGTGGTAGCTAGCAAACAATTACAATTTATAAGAGGTAAAGAAGATTTTATTAAAAAAAAAAATACCAATTAGCGAGGGGACCAAAATATATGAAAATTTTACGAATTAACGAGAATTTTTAAGGGACCGACAGTTTATTACGAATTATCGGGAATTACGATTTATCGGGGTACGAATTATCGGGATTTGACTGTAATCAATACTGCCAAAAATTTAATTTTCAGAATTCTTTATCTGAGTGATAGAGAATTCCACAAAAGTAACATAAAATACATTAGAAAAACATTAATTGAAAATAGTTTTCCTACCATACTCATTAACAAACTGATTGAAGAAACGAATAAAAAATTAAATAACAACACCACAAATGAAGATGTCAGTAACAACGAAGAAAATAAATATTATAGTGTCAGTTACATCCCTGGCTTAAAATATCAGAAACACAATAAAAAACAAAAACATTAAATTTGCATACAAAGCCAATACAACACTAAATAAAATATTTTCAAAAGTAAAAGCGCCAATCAATAACCAACAACAAAGTAATGTAGTTTATGAAATAAGCTGTAATGGCAACAAGAACAACAACTGTGATAAGCTCTACATTGGAACAACAAAGCGCAATCTAGAAACAAGAATAAAAGAACATAAAAATGATATTGATAAAAACAAACATTCAACGGCGTTGTCACAACACATACTGGAAACTGGCCACACAGCTGATTTTGAAAACGTCAAAATCCTAGACAAAGAGAATATCGCAAAGAAAAGGTACGCAATAGAAAGCCTGCGAATACAACAGAAAAGAGAAAGGACGATGAATCTAAAAGAAGACACAGACAACATTAGACTACAAAGTAGCAATTGTAGTGTTTGTCTTTCCCTATAGCCCTTAGTTATTTTTAGTAGCTATCAGGGTTTCAGCTGATTTGTAAGGCGTTCAAAGGAACTGCCGAATTAATCTGAGTCTAGGAATAAAAACATAGGCAAGTTACTGCCGGATTCGTTTGTAGTTTAAGGGTATGCGGTGACAACTTATGAGGTACACTACACAATTAAATAAAACTGTGATATAGTTTGTTAAGTTGTGTTTTTTAACTTTTTGTTTTTGTTTATATATAAAAAAAATATTTTTTTTAATTTACAATATTTACAAACCAAATCTTTTGAAATGATTAAAAATTGTGGATAAAAATTTAAATATTAATGTAAGTTTATATTCTAACCGATATTAAAGCTTTTTATGTACATAGTATATTAATAGAAAGTTTTTTAAACAATTAAATAGATTTCCCAACCCTTGATAAAGTCAACAAATAATTGACGAAACGTCGGGAAAAATGAAATAAAATAATTTTTTTTATTTACTTGAAGAATTTTAGGCCGTATTAGCTCGTTTTCAATATTCAAATCATATCATCCCTTTTGGAAAACCTTATATTTTAAGTGCTTTTTAGCTAGATCAAGGTATTCTGCCCTTTGATTTACCCAAAATGTAGAATTATTTTGAGATAAATATTCGATTTTGAGCATACTGTCCGCTGCCAGGTCACTTAAATTTTGTTTCAAATGATTGGCAAGATCGGCGAACACAACACAGTTAGTTATGAGTGGATTTAATAACCAGCAATCACCATTATCTTCTTGCAGCTCTTTGGGAAAATAGCGGTATTGTTCCTTTTATAAATTTTGCAGCGCTTCTATCATGGAAGGAATAAAATCGCTTACTATTTCATCCGATGAAATTTCTGTTACAATACTTTCAAAGCTAGTGAAAGAATCAAATTGTAGTTGTTTCAAAGATGTTGACCACATTTCAATTTTTAAAATAAATGCTTTAATTTTATCTTTCGCTGATATAATGTTTTCGTCTCTTCTTTGCATACTCGCGTTTAAGATGTTCTAATGACGAAAAATTTCTGCAATATACATACATACATATGCTAATTTCAAAAGCCACTTAGGATTATTAAACAATTTTTCATATTCAGTTTCTCCTACTTGAAAAAACATGTTCAATTTCGATCTCAATTCAATTACGCTTGTCAGCATATTTCCTTCGGATAACCTCCTCACCTTTGTGTGATAAAGAAGATTTTAGTAGAGAGCGCCTACGTCATATACTGTTCGAAGCAATCTTGATTGTAAAGATTTTTTAATGGAATTTACAACTTTGATGACAGTATTAAGTACATCGCTTAGAATAGAATGAAACACAAAAAAATTTAAAATTCGTATTGATGCACATGACTGATAAAATAAAAATATGTACATATACATATGTACATACATACATAAGTATGTATATATGTATGTAATCATACATGTGTGAATAAAATAAAAAAAAATCTTGGCTTTTCATTTTCGAATGTCATCATAAAAAAAATTTTTTGTTAGTTTCATTCATAACTATTTATCATGAATGTTTAAATTTGATTATTCATAGTATATGCATTTTTCTGACCTCTGATATACGAGTATGTACTTATGTATATACTAACAAATGTATGAATGTATGTTTGTTATTACTACTAATTTTTTTTGTCTCCATTAGTGATGTTACGAATATCAATTTTTAGTATTCGCAAATACGAATACGGATACAAATATCTGTAACAATAATCGCCGAAAACGAATATTAATTTAGTGCTTAATATTTAATACCATGGTGGAATTAATAAGGTGCGCTTATCAACGCAACAACAAAAAACGACATGCATTTTGTTTGTGTAAAAAAAACATGATATTGTCAAAAATAGCTGTGGTTTGTATGTATTTAGTGGTTATGCAGCAACAAAAAGCATAGCGTAAACAAAAATATACATGATGGCGGCCAAAAATGTAAACAACTTTTGGCAAGACCATGGGACTTACCTTATTTTTGCAGATTATTAAAGGCCGTGCTTCACTATCCTACACAATCGTACGATTCATTCACAGGAAAATCTTGCAAAAATCTGACGTACTTTAAAAAATCGTTTCAAAATGTTGTTGTAGGTGCCACACTATCATACAAATCTGATGCCAAAACATCTGGTTGACAATAAATACTCCTCTGATCGCATAAAAGCTATCATTTTATGAAACTTTTCATAAAATTTTACAAATCGCACGACTTGCCAAAAAATCTGTCACACAGTTGCATTTTTACTCCACACTACCATACATTTTTAGCACCATGTCATATTTTACAAATCGCGCGACTGTGTAGGATAGTGCGGCACGACCTTTAACGGTCAAAAAACAACCCTACAAAAAACCATATTCCTTCTTGCGCCCACCTTCTTAATTCCACCATGATTTACAATTTTATTCGAAAGCAATACATACATATGTATGTATGTTGACTTTTATATGTATTTATCATTATTACGACATTGTGATGCCGAATTTGAAAACTACTACTCATGGTATAATAAAAACAGGTGAAGTCTTCCTGCCTGCTGTAGAAGAATATTTTTGTTTTACAAATTTGTTAATTTTCATTATAGTAATACAAAGCCTTCAAGGCCAAAAATATAATTGGGGTGTTCACACTGTTGTCATATCAGTCATATAATAACAAGCTATTTGCAAATAAGATGTGTGATGTTACCAGATGACTATATATTTACGGCGTGTCATAACAAAATATATAACAATATTTCTGAATGGTATTTGCGTATAAACAGTGTGTTAAGTTTTTGCAAATAGTCTTATTTGCAAATAAGAAATGCGTATAAACGGGGTAATACATATAATCATAATGCCATATTATTTTACAGTTTAAAAAATTTTTGAGCCGGCGATAATATTTATAAGCCGCCGCTACTTTCAAATAACACAAGAATTAAAACAAGTCAAATTTATTACCAGTTATATGTACGACCAAGGCGAATTAATTATAAGCTTGATACAGTGGCAATTCACGCGAATTTATACATTACCTATACAGTCAAATTTGTTACATTCCCGCGCGCGCCATTTTAATGTGACTTTCGTGCAAAAGGCAAATTCATTACGACTACTATAATTCAACAACAAAGAAATTACATTAACATGGCGCGGGAAAATATGTAACAAATTTGATAATGTATAAATTCGCGTGAATTTGCCACTGCATCCACCTTATAATTAATTCGCCTTGAATGAATATATGTGTTTGTGTAACTCAAGGCGAATTAATACCAGGTGGCCTTATTAGCATTCGCCGTGATCAGCTGTGGATAATACAAATGGCTACTTACCTACAGTACTGTCAAAAATTGTTTACGTTTTAATCTGATTGTGGTTGTGAAAATCTACAAGTGATAATTAAATTAAATTGAATAAAAATAAAATAAATTTTTAAATATGTACATTCGAGCTTGTGCAGTATGTAAAGTTAAGTACGCGAAGGGAGTTGAAAGTTTGTTCAGTGTTCCTAGAGACAAGAATGAGAGAAAGAAGTGGAGTGATAGTTGTTGCGTTAGCCTTTGTGCAACAGCTCGTATTTGCTCCAAACATTTCTTGGCTTCGAGCATTGTTAAGGCTGGAAACAGACTGTCTCTTATGCGAAATGCTGAGCCGTTTTTGGAACATTTGTCTCAGTAAGTAGAGTTTGGAAATTTCAAAGCAAAATAATATTATAACACACTTATTTTCAGTCTGATTTTCGCGAGTTAAAGATCCACGTTTTTGTTTTTTATAAAAAATAACAATAACAAATTTTATTTTTAAAAAACCAATATTTCGCTACCAAACAATGGTTAGCTTCTTCAGGGTTATATTACGTTAATATTTATATAAAAAAAGTTTTTTGTTTACAAATTTTTGGTAGGAAATTGAAAAATTATTTCAAAAAATATTTTCTGGCGCCAAATCAAAAAAATAATATTTGTATGAACAAATTAACAAAATTATTTTAAAGCATATCTTAAGGATTATAGAGAACATTAATATATAAAAACAAAACAACATATATTACAAAAATTTAGCTTAAATTTCTACTTCTATTAACTAAATATCTATAATTCTGAGCTATATTTGCTGTATCTATTTTGTAATTAATCCGTTGTGTATTGTGAACTTTACTGATCTGTAACATTTCTAGCATTAATCTACGCTTATAATTATTTTCTTTGTTTAAAATTAATGTATTATTAAATCAGGACAATGATTTGAGCTAGCGCAATGTAATGACAAAGCTGTCTTTTGTGTTAATGTAGTGTTTCTGTATTTATAATCTGATTTATGTCCCGCAATTCTACTTTTTAATTTGTTCTTGGTAGTACCTACATATACCTTATTACAATTATCATTATCATTTCCACCACATGGAATCTTATAAACTAATACCCCGTTTATACGCACTTCTTATTTGCAAATAAGAGTGGAAAGCGTTGCCGTATTACTTTTTTATTGTAACTTAAAATGTTGCGAAAACTATTTGCAAATAACAAGCTATTTGCAAATAAGATGTGTGATGCTACCAGATGACTATATATTTACTGCGTGTAATTACAAAAAATATAACAATATTTCTGAATGCTATTTGCATATAAACAGTGAGTTAAGTTTTTTGCAAATAAGAAATGCGTATAAACGGGGTATAAGTTAGACATCTCTTATTTATCTATCTTATCTTTTGTGTTACTGAATAGTCTTCCTAATGTATTATACATTTTATGGGCCATTACATATTTCTTATTGTCATAAATCTTCGACTTTTATAATCTTTCAGATATGAGAGGCACATAAGTTAGTGATTTATAAATCTTTGGTTCAATGCTTGGTCTTGTATTTAAATTATTGTGATTAACAAATTGTCTTATTAAACAACAGATCAATTGAATTGGATAATTATTCTTCAATAAAATATTTTTAATTCTTTCTATATTAGTCTTATGAAATTCTTTATCACTAATCTTTAGTATTCTCTGTATTAAATTTTTAGCCGTATTGATTATAATCCTTTTAGGATGTTTAGAAAAGTAATTAATAAGCCGATCAGAAGATGTTGGCTTCTGATACCAATCAATCAATAAATTATTGCCTCTTTTTATTACTAATGTATCTAAATATGGAAGTTTAGAACTACATTCCTTTTCAATAGTAAATTTTATATCATTATGAAATGAATTAAACATTGATAAAATAGTTTTAATTGAACTATCTGAAGTAATGCAAAAGAGATCATCAACGTATTTTAATACAACTTTTGGTTTAATTATTAATTTTTCTATAGAACTATATAATAATTTTTCCATAACAATATCTGCCATAACTGGTAAAGCAGGAGATCCCATTGGAAGTCCCCTTAGCTACATGTAGTATATATTTTTATCATATTTAAAATACCTATTGTCTATAATACAAAAATTCAGAATACGCATAAATAAATTCTTCTCAATTTTTGTATATTCCTTTATTGTATCCCATTTTTCCGAAACTATATCTTGTGCTATATCTATTGGTATGCTAGGAAATAAAGATACGACATCAAAAGAAACTAACTTCTCATCATTTTGTATTCTCAAATTTGTTATTTTCTCTTTAAATTGTAAAGAATCTTTTATATTATATTTTGAGTTCTCTGTAATTTTTCTAAGAATATTAGTAACATACTTACAAAGTTCATATGAAGGAGAATTTACAAAAGAACATATTGGCCTTAAGGGATATTGTTGCTTATGAATTTTTGGGGCCCCGTATAACCTGGGTGCTAACGCTACATTCGTTTTTAGTTTATTCTTTTCTAAAGTTGAGATTATTTTTGATTTGAAAAGCTCCTCAACTAAACTGTTATTTTTAGCCTGTTATTTCGTTGTTGGATCTCTATCTAATAATTTATATATGATATTATCACTCAATATATTATTCATTCTTAATTCATAATCACACTTATTCAAAGCAACAGTGGTATTCCCTTTATCAGCATTTAAAATTAATAAATTCTTATTATTCTTTAAAAATCTTTTTGTAATATTTACTTTATCCAATATAAATTTATCTCTATTACTCAATCGTTCTCTATCCAAATTACGACCAATAATATCTGTAAATCTGTTTCTTGCTATTTCCTGTTCTTCTCTATCAGTCAAAGTTTGTATAAAATCCTCACCATCTGCTATAATATTCAAAATAGGAATATCTTCTCTTTTGACCGGTAATGCATGCTTTTTTCCTAAAGATAAAATCATCTGAACATCCGTCGGAATTTCAAAATCTGATTTATTAACAAACCATTTTCTATTATATCTAATATCCAGATCTCTGTTATGCATTCTAACAAGACAATTGAACTTTTGCTTATGTACCTCTCTTACCTTAAAGTTTA
The DNA here is from genome assembly GCA_947311025.1 of Lypha dubia. NCBI lineage: Eukaryota > Metazoa > Arthropoda > Insecta > Diptera > Tachinidae > Lypha > Lypha dubia. The sequence continues at coordinate 98,366,338 of OX371260.1, read as the reverse complement.
AAAACATCGAGAGCCTATCCTGATGTTCAATAAAATATTTGAATTCGTGTGTTGAAAAATAATATCTTCAATTAGTTGTTATCCTCTCCATTTCTTTTGTAAATTGCTTTAATTGCTCATGTTTCTGTTTTATTGCCAAGCCTAGAATTTTGTTCTGCAAAAATTGTATGTACCTTGATATTGAATGTTGAATATGTTGGAATCCATTTTTCTCAAAAAGATTAAATATATTTATAGTAGAATTCCTAATAAATTTTGGCGTTATACCTGTTTTTCGGCAACGAATTAAAAATGTTATAGATGCCTTTGTCTTAACTATTTTGTCCTTTATTGATTTGTACCTATTGATTCCACTTCTTACTTCTTGATTCCTCTTGAAATTGTTGTAGTTACTGCAATACATCTCTTTTATTCTGATGAACTCTCAGTTATTTAAATATTTCTTCTAATTTCTTCGATCTTTTATTAAATTTATTTTCAGTCTGATTTTCGCGAGTTAAAGATCCACTTTTTTGTTTTTTTTATAAAAAATAACAATAACAAATATTATTTTTATTTTTAAAAAACCAATATTTCGCTACCAAGCAATGGGTAGCTTCTTCATGGTTATATTACGTTAATATTTATATGAAAAAAGTTTTTTGCTTACAAATTTTTGATAGGAAATTGAAAAATTATTTCAAAAAATATTTTCTGGCGCCAAATCAAAAAAATAATATTTGTATGAACAAATTAACAAAATTATTTTAAAGCATATCTTAAGGATTATAGAGAACATTAATATATAAAAACAAAACAACATATTTTACAAAAATTTAGCTTAAATTTCTACTTCTATTAACTAAATATCTATAATTCTGAGCTATATTTGCTGTATCTATTTTGTAATTAATCCGTTGTGTATTGTGAACTTTACTGATCTGTAACATTTCTAGCATTAATCTTCGCTTATAATTATTTTCTTTGTTTAAAATTAATGACAAAGCTGTCTTTTGTGTTAATGTAGTGTTTCTGTATTTATAATCTGATGTATGTCCCGCAATTCTACTTTTTAATTTGTTCTTGGTAGTACCTACATATACCTTATTACAATTATCATTATCATTTCCACCACATGGAATCTAATAAACTAATACCCCGTTTATACGCACTTCTTATTTGCAAATAAGAGTGGAAAGCGTTGCCGTATTACTTTTTTATTGTAACTTAAAATGTTGCGAAAACTATTTGCAAATAACAAGCTATTTGCAAATAAGATGTGTGATGCTACCAGATGACTATATATTTACTGCGTGTAATTACAAAAAATATAACAATATTTCTGAATGCTATTTGCATATAAACAGTGAGTTAAGTTTTTTGCAAATAAGAAATGCGTATAAACGGGGTATAAGTTAGACATCTCTTATTTATCTATCTTATCTTTTGTGTTACTGAATAGTCTTCCTAATGTATTATACATTTTATGGGCCATTACATATTTCTTATTGTCATAAATCTTCGACTTTTATAATCTTTCAGATATGAGAGGCACATAAGTTAGTGATTTATAAATCTTTGGTTCAATGCTTGGTCTTGTATTTAAATTATTGTGATTAACAAATTGTCTTATTAAACAATAGATCAATTGAATTGGATAATTATTCTTCAATAAAATATTTTTAATTCTTTCTATATTAGTCTTATGAAATTCTTTATCACTAATCTTTAGTATTCTCTGTATTAAATTTTTAGCCGTATTGATTATAATCCTTTTAGGATGTTTAGAAAAGTAATTAATAAGCCGATCAGAAGATGTTGGCTTCTGATACCAATCAATCAATAAATTATTGCCTCTTTTTATTACTAATGTATCTAAATATGGAAGTTTAGAATTACATTCCTTTTCAATAGTAAATTTTATATCATTATGAAATGAATTAAACATTGATAAAATAGTTTTAATTGAACTATCTGAAGTAATGCAAAAGAGATCATCAACGTATTTTAATACAACTTTTGGTTTAATTATTAATTTTTCTATAGAACTATATAATAATTTTTCCATAACAATATCTGCCATAACTGGTAAAGCAGGAGATCCCATTGGAAGTCCCCTTAGCTACATGTAGTATATATTTTTATCATATTTAAAATACCTATTGTCTATAATACAAAAATTCAGAATACGCATAAATAAATTCTTCTCAATTTTTGTATATTCCTTTATTGTATCCCATTTTTCCGAAACTATATCTTGTGCTATATCTATTGGTATGCTAGGAAATAAAGATACGACATCAAAAGAAACTAACTTCTCATCATTTTGTATTCTCAAATTTGTTATTTTCTCTTTAAATTGTAAAGAATCTTTTATATTATATTTTGAGTTCTCTGTAATTTTTCTAAGAATATTAGTAACATACTTACAAAGTTCATATGAAGGAGAATTTACAAAAGAACATATTGGCCTTAAGGGATATTGTTGCTTATGAATTTTTGGGGCCCCGTATAACCTGGGTGCTAACGCTACATTCGTTTTTAGTTTATTCTTTTCTAAAGTTGAGATTATTTTTGATTTGAAAAGCTCCTCAACTAAACTGTTATTTTTAGCCTGTTATTTCGTTGTTGGATCTCTATCTAATAATTTATATATGATATTATCACTCAATATATTATTCATTCTTAATTCATAATCACACTTATTCAAAGCAACAGTGGTATTCCCTTTATCAGCATTTAAAATTAATAAATTCTTATTATTCTTTAAAAATCTTTTTGTAATATTTACTTTATCCAATATAAATTTATCTCTATTACTCAATCGTTCTCTATCCAAATTACGACCAATAATATCTGTAAATCTGTTTCTTGCTATTTCCTGTTCTTCTCTATCAGTCAAAGTTTGTATAAAATCCTCACCATCTGCTATAATATTCAAAATAGGAATATCTTCTCTTTTGACCGGTAATGCATGCTTTTTTCCTAAAGATAAAATCATCTGAACATCCGTCGGAATTTCAAAATCTGATTTATTAACAAACCATTTTCTATTATATCTAATATCCAGATCTCTGTTATGCATTCTAACAAGACAATTGAACTTTTGCTTATGTACCTCTCTTACCTTAAAGTTTAAAAACATCGAGAGCCTATCCTGATGTTCAATAAAATATTTGAATTCGTGTGTTGAAAAATAATATCTTCAATTAGTTGTTATCCTCTCCATTTCTTTTGTAAATTGCTTTAATTGCTCATGTTTCTGTTTTATTGCCAAGCCTAGAATTTTGTTCTGCAAAAATTGTATGTACCTTGATATTGAATGTTGAATATGTTGGAATCCATTTTTCTCAAAAAGATTAAATATATTTATAGTAGAATTCCTAATAAATTTTGGCGTTATACCTGTTTTTCGGCAACGAATTAAAAATGTTATAGATGCCTTTGTCTTAACTATTTTGTCCTTTATTGATTTGTACCTATTGATTCCACTTCTTACTTCTTGATTCCTCTTGAAATTGTTGTAGTTACTGCAATACATCTCTTTTATTCTGATGAACTCTCAGTTATTTAAATATTTCTTCTAATATCTTCGATCTTTTATTAAATTTATTTTCAGTCTGATTTTCGCGAGTTAAAGATCCACTTTTTTGTTTTTTTTATAAAAAATAACAATAACAAATATTATTTTTATTTTTAAAAAACCAATATTTCGCTACCAAGCAATGGGTAGCTTCTTCATGGTTATATTACGTTAATATTTATATGAAAAAAGTTTTTTGCTTACAAATTTTTGATAGGAAATTGAAAAATTATTTCAAAAAATATTTTCTGGCGCCAAATCAAAAAAATAATATTTGTATGAACAAATTAACAAAATTATTTTAAAGCATATCTTAAGGATTATAGAGAACATTAATATATAAAAACAAAACAACATATTTTACAAAAATTTAGCTTAAATTTCTACTTCTATTAACTAAATATCTATAATTCTGAGCTATATTTGCTGTATCTATTTTGTAATTAATCCGTTGTGTATTGTGAACTTTACTGATCTGTAACATTTCTAGCATTAATCTTCGCTTATAATTATTTTCTTTGTTTAAAATTAATGACAAAGCTGTCTTTTGTGTTAATGTAGTGTTTCTGTATTTATAATCTGATGTATGTCCCGCAATTCTACTTTTTAATTTGTTCTTGGTAGTACCTACATATACCTTATTACAATTATCATTATCATTTCCACCACATGGAATCTTATAAACTAAGTTAGACATCTCTTATTTATCTATCTTATCTTTTGTGTTACTGAATAGTCTTCCTAATGTATTATACATTTTATAGGCCATTACATATTTCTTATTGTCATAAATCTTCGACTTTTATAATCTTTCAGATATGAGAGGCACATAAGTTAGTGATTTATAAATCTTTGGTTCAATGCTTGGTCTTGTATTTAAATTATTGTGATTAACAAATTGTTTTATTAAACAACAGATCAATTGAATTGGATAATTATTCTTCAATAAAATATTTTCAATTCTTTCTATATTAGTCTTATGAAATTCTTTATCACTAATCTTTAGTATTCTCTGTATTAAATTTTTAGCCGTATTGATTATAATCCTTTAAGGATGTTTAGAAAAGTAATTAATAAGCCGATCAGAAGATGTTGGCTTCTGATACCAATCAATCAATAAATTATTGCCTCTTTTTATTACTAATGTATCTAAATATGGAAGTTTAGAATTACATTCCTTTTCAATAGTAAATTTTATATCATTATGAAATGAATTAAACATTGATAAAATAGTTTTAATTGAACTATCTGAAGTAATGCAAAAGAGATCATCAACGTATTTTAATACAACTTTTGGTATAATTATTAATTTTTCTATAGACCTACCTAATAATTTTTCCATAACAATATCTGCCATAATTGGTGAAGCAGGAGATCCCATTGGAAGTCCGCTTAGCTGCATGTATATATTTTTATCATATTTAAAATACATATTGTCTATAATACAAAAATTCAGAATACGCATAAATAAATAAATCTCAATTTTTGTATATTCCTTTATTGTCTCCAATGATTTTATGGAAAACTCTTTTATACTGTAAGTACAATCTAAGTATATGCATGTATATACAATTCGTTTATACAAATATATATTTTTCTATTCCTGTAGAGATGACTGTTTGTACCAAGAAGTTGAACAGCAAGGGACTGAAATTGTCTCCAATGATTTTATGGAAAACTCTATGACAGGGTAAGCATTAGTAAATATCAACACAGATACATATATACACTTATATCTACACATTTTTTTCTATTTTTACAGAGATCAAAGCTTTGAGTCTATTACAGAACCTAGCGTATATACTGAAGCTGAGCCGATGCATTGGATAACAAAATCTGAAATTCAACGAACAGACGAAGGAACTCAGACTGAGTAAGTTAAAAATTGATGGAATCAAATTCATAAGTATAAATTTATTTAACCGTAATATTTTAGAAAACGGTTGTTCATGCATATTATAAAAAGTAAATTTTTGAAAATGTATTATTTCAAAAATACTTTATGGAAAATGTACTTTTTTGAAGAGATTTTCTAAAAAAGTTTCAGAACATCCACGTTTGTAATGGAAGCAAAGGATTATTTTAAGAGGGTACGCGCTTTAGAGTCTGAAAACAAGAAATTGAGGGACGAACTTATGAAGGCAAATGCTGCTGTAGAAGCAATGCGTAAAATATTTACAGATGGGCAGATAAGAAAAATTATGTCACCAGGCCGTATACAATGGAAATGGAAAGACATTTCTAGCGCGATTTGTTTTCATGCGGCAGGTCCCAGGGCTTATAATCACTTCTACCAGAAAGGTTTTCCACTACCTCACCGATCAACTCTTCAGCGTTGGTGTGGAAAGATAAATATAAACAAATGTACTCTTTCCTCATCAATTGCTTATATGAAGAACACCACGGACTTGAGTCCTGAAGAAAAGATATGTGTGCTGACCTTTGATGAGATGAAGGTAGCGGAAACGTACGAGTATGATCGTGTGGATGATGGTGTGAAAAAACCTGAAAAGTATGTACAGGTCATAATTGCACGTGGACTTAAAAAATCTTGTAAGCAACCAGTCTTTTATGACTTTGATTGCAAAGTTACGAAAGAACTGTTGACCGACGTAATACGACAGCTTCACGATGCAGGATTCACAGTGGTGGCCACAGTCTGTGACATGGGGCCAACTAATCGTAAGTTGTGGAGGGATTTAGGTGTTACCACAGTTAAGTAAATGAATAAACTGAAATACATTAAACAACAACACCATTTAACATTTTTACACTACAGATCTTTACACAAAACACAACTCCGAGATAAAACATATTGACATTATAATGAATGTTGATATATTCTTATGCAACCTTGCTCTAAAGAATGGAATTTGTAACGGGTAATTAAAATAAACAATAATAATTTTTAATTTTAATTTTAATTTTTAATCTTGGGTACATATTTTAATAATTTAATTTAAGAGTAATTTTTAATCTTGTGGACATTTGTTGGATATATTTTAATAATTTATTTAATAATTTATTTAAATTTTTAATATTGGGTGCAGTGCTGGGACACATTTTTTTTAATTGATAATAACTAATTTTATATATTTATATAATTTTATAATCACACCTTGTTTAGATAATCCCTGGTTCCCAAGCCCTATATGTAATGATGATAATGTTTTCACCTTTGTTGACGCCCCACATCTTCTGAAATTTTGTCAGGAATCATTTCATAGACGATGGTATAATGTTTAACAGCACATTATTGTCGTCACGAACCATAGTGGATTTGTTGGCTGAAACTACGAGTACAAAGTCAGATATGTCGATAACTTACAAATTGACTGATGAGCATCTTAAAGCAAATAGGGGAAGGTAAGTTTTTATCAAATCCAAATTAAGATATTACATAACTAAAAAATTTGCAGCGAGACAAAAAGTGAAACTAGCCTCACAGCATTTTTCAAACACTACTGTAAGCGCAATAAGAAGATGTAAATATCTCGGAGTGCAGCTGTATAATCCCACCGAAACCGCGAACTTTTTCCAGCTTGTGAATGACTGGTTTGACGTACTAAACTCGGTACTAAGTAATTTTAAATACACTGGTAAGGTGAGTTATAATTGTCATTACACAGGACTTACAATTGCATATTCATCAATATTCATACTCATGTATTTCAGCAGCCATATGGTCTTGATTAAGAGCGTCAAAATAAAGTTTTGCTGAAGATGAGAGAGGTAATGGGAACCCCAATTATTCCTGGCAGAACAAATTTACAGCCATTTAAAACGGAAATTTGGTAACAAATTGTGCATTAATGATGCTTATCAAATATGTTGAAAAATTTGATATGACATATTTGGTAACGAATAGGCTTAACCAAGATGTCATAGAACACTTCTTTGGCGCGATGAGAAGTAAAGGCGGCTTGAATGACCATCCATCGCCCAGAGACTTCAAATATAGGCTACGAAAATATATTCTGGGTAAGTATTAATTCAAAGCAACTATGTATATTTTATAGATATTACTTCGTCGTTTTCTTTTTAAGTGAGAAACACCGAGCCATCTCCAGAAACTATTGAGTTTGATGATCTCCAGGAAACGAATGTGGAAGATATTGGTATTCTCTAAGATGATGCTCTGGAATATGTTTCCGGGTACATAATAAAAAGTTAAACCTGGAAGAATATCAATATGAGACACATTCGAAATGAGAAAGCTGGAAATGATATTTAATGAGGTCAATGGCAAAGAAATTTCACATTGCAGAAACCTACAGAAGCAGTTTGTTGAACGTAGCCATTCTGTGTCAATATCGCATCCAATAAAAAACTATTTTTTAAATGCCGTATTTATTTTCGTGTCCGAAATTTAAACAGGAGACTTAAGGAGCAAAGTTCAAAGCAACGGCAACCTGTAGGCATATCATGAAGACAAGATACAAGGTATGTATGAATTTAGAACTTAATATCAAAATCAGAAACTTACAGACAGATAAACTACATTTACAGCAACAATGGGAATAATTGCAACAATGCAGGCTAAAGTAACGAATGTAAATATGAAAGGTAAAATGATTTTTTTTATATCATGACCACAAATTTTCTAACTTTAAGTAAACTTTTAGAAACCTTTTATTATACTTATTTTATTATTTATTATTAGCTGAAAATGCAGACGCACAAACAGAACATCCCAGCAAAAACTACTGCTTCGGCCGAAGCAGGTTTGTTGTTGTTGTGCTTACTGCTGCGAAAAGGCTTCGAACATGCATGGTTTTTGTTCGTGATGTCCCACTTTGGCGCTCTTGTTTTTTACATAAAAGAACGCTTTTTTCTAAACATCCGAAATGGGCTAATATCATGTTTAAATTATCTGAATATGCCTTCGTTTTAGTGCGTCATTTACTCACATACATAATTCATCTGTAGGCAAATACACAACTTTAATTAAATAAGAGAGCGAGAGAGGCAGAGAGCATATAAAAGAAATTTTATCTTCCATTCGTTGTTTACTTTATTATTCTAGTTAACTAAATGTAAACAGCTGACCAACTTCAACGTGCTAAAAAATAAGTTGAGCGATCTCTCTGCCTTCTTTTTGTGCAGCCTCGGAAGCGCTTCAAAACTGCGCATCTCGAAAGCATGAAATTTTGTTACTGCTTCCAGAAACATATTAATTTTCCTGGGATACTGCTACCGGCGAAATTGAACATATAAAAAAATTGGCCAGCGATGTGGAATCTTTAAACAAAGAAGTCTTAGAATTGAAGGAGAAAAACAATAAATTGTTAGACAAATATAGTAAATCATTTTGTAAAGATTTACTCTAAGTTGCCGATATATTGGGTCATGCAACTAAAGCAGTGCCACAGGATCAAATAAATGATAGTAATCCGCATTTAAAAAATTTATATGAAGGTTTGACCATGACTAATGCTTCCCTACTGCAAATATTTAAGCGTCATGGTCTTGAGCCCATGGATCCATTAAATGAAAAATGCAATCCCAATTTGCATGAAGCTTTATATCAAAAGGTAGAATTTTTGTCGCAATAAATAATTTTGTAACGACACGATTTCGCTGGCTGCTGGGGTAGAACTCAGCGGGGCTCAGAGTCGTTGCAAAAATAATGAAGACACAAATATTTTCTTATAAATCTTTTTCTTTTCATTAATAATAAATTTATTTAAACAATTTTTCTTTAAGTTTCTACGGTAAATTGTACGGTACTCTTCTGGTACCGTTGTAATGTAATTCTTCTTTTAAATATTAGTATATAGAAAGACAAAAGAAATATATACAATATAAACTACGTGCGAGGAAGCGACTGTACAAACCAAACGACTGTTTAACCCGAAATTTGAGAGAGAGAGGGAGAACAAATTTTAGTAGTGGTTCCAGCTACTAATACTTGTTAGAACTCAAACCGACCGCGAGAAAAGGGTTGGCTCTCCAAATTTAAAGAGAATAAGTAATAGCAGTGGATCCAGCTACTAATACTTATTCGAGCCTTCAAACCGTCCGCGAAAAAATGTTGGCTCTCCAAATTAAAGAGAATAAGTAATAGCAGTGCATCCAGCTACTAATACTTATTCCAGCCTTCAAACCGTCCGCGAGAAAATGTTGGCTCTCCAAATTAAAGAGAATAAGTAATAGCAGTGTATCCAGCTACTAATACTTATTCGAGCCTTCAAACCGTCCGCGAAAAAATGTTGGCTCTCCAAATTAAAGAGAATAAGTAATAGCAGTGCATCCAGCTACTAATACTTATTCCAGCCTTCAAACCGTCCGCGAGAAAATGTTGGCTCTCCAAATTAAAGAGAATAAGTAAGAGCAGTGTATCCAGCTACTAATACCACAGGTAACCAGATATGAAGAAAACAAAAAAAATTGGACTTGGATCATATTTTATTTGTCATAACGAGACACCGTGAAAAAGAGACAACATTAGTGTGTTTGTTATGAAGATAAACAAAACGAAAAGCAAAATATACATACGTACATATATGCTGGAAATTTGCCAAATGGTGGTGGTTTTTAACTTACATACACACATGCATACATACATACTTGATAAATTCTGATATTTTGCAGATATTATAGTGATAAAATACAAACGATCAGTGAAAACCAACTTAAATTAATTAATTAATAATATTTTTAATGTGAATTAGAGAAATATATGGATATTTAATTAGTTTTGCGATTTATAATTTTAATTTGGATAGAAATAAAGCACAAAGAAAAAAACGAAAACTTGAGACTGTATGAGTGTATACAAACTAGTATGCAAAATCTTCCGTCTCGAGTCACTTCTATGTATTCTATGCTAATACTTTGTCGAGCCTTACTACAAAGACAATACTGTTTGCACGTCGCCACCAATATTTTATATGAGTCCGTTTGCGAGTCGCACGAAGGAATGGTAATGAAGCGCAGTTACCAGTGGTTGTTCTACCTTGCGATCCGCAGACTAACTAACTCTTCATGTTCTGTGTTCAGCCTTTTATAGCAAAACTGCCTGTACGAACAATACACACACGCATGTACCATCATACGCTGTGTCAAACATATTACTCACTGTGTGTTTCTGTGTGCACAGGCAGCGAACATGTGTTTTCTCTCAAATTCTCAATGCGTTGTACTAAAATAAATATCAGTAGCAGTGTTGCCGTTTTGGTTATTTTTAACCAAAAATGGTAATATTTTTTTCCAATGTGGAGATGTGAACTTTTTTTTCATTTTGGTAACTTTTTTGGAAATCAAAAATATGAATGTTTTTTATCTAATTAATTTAATAAAACGTTTTTTATTACGTTGTTTTGATGACACTGTAAAATTTTACAAAAGTATGTAGTTCGTTTTACTTAATAACCAACTCTGCGTTACTTAAATATACATGTCTGCACAGCATGTCTACTTTGATTGCCGGCATTTTATCAAAGAAAAAGTTACTGTGAATTGGCAAATGTTAGAAAAAACATATAATTAAACAAATGCACAATGGATAAGTAAGTATTAGTATTTTTTCATATTTGAATCTTTTTAAATTCAGTAATAATTTTTAACTTCTTTTTAGGTTTTTATTGAAGAAGACTGCAAGTAATGGAACCGAAGAATTATCATCTGAAAGCGAAAATGAAAGGAGGTAAAAACAATACTTTAATTTTTCATAAATTTTTGGTATAAAAAAAATATTTCCAATTCAGTGAAAATAAAAACAACCATAAAAGAAAGTTTCGGGCTGCATGGCTGCAGGAATTTCCTTGGCTAATAAATAAAGATGGGAGTGGGTATTGTACAGCTTGTGATAAGAAATTGTGCAATCACGTAAGTTATTTAAGGAAACATGCATCAATACGTATTCACATACAAAATGTGGAAAGGAAAAAAAACCAAATCAAAATAAATTCTTTTGTAAATGCTGAAAAAGGAAATCTTGCTAAACAAGTATACCAAGCTGAACTAGCACTTGTTATGTTTCTAATTAAATTAAATATTTAAAAAAATAATAAAAAAAAAATGAATTTTAAACATGTAAATATATTTAATATTATATATTATTTAAAAAAATAATAAAAAAAAAATTTGGTTATTTTTTTTCTCGTTTGGTAAGTTTTTGGTTACATAAATTTTTTGGAAGTGGCAACACTGATCAGTAGGTATGTGTAAAAGAATAAACAATCAGGGGTATAAATTCATTATATATACTTATGTACAGACAATAATAACAAACGAAACAGTATAAAGCTGGATTCACCCATTGTTTCGGAACAAAATTTTTGTCCGGACAAAATTTTTTTTATATGAAGTTTGAGGTTTCTCTTTTTGAGAGTGAGAGAAAAAGAGAACAAAACTTGTTCGGAACATTTTTTGGTTGAATTGGTTTAATTTTAAATTTTGTCCGGACAAAGTTGAAATAAGCTGCCACCTATTTTATTTTCTCAGCCAAAGTTGAAGCGAGCTGCCACATAATGTTATAAGTATGTATAATAAAAGCACATAGTAACTTATATCTAGTAAAATAAAAATAAAGTAAAGCTCAATTGCTAGTAAAAAAACTAACTGACTTTTATTATTTTTTTTAACATGTAATTTTCTTATTAAACAATAAAAAAAAAGTGCGTTTGACAAATAAAACACCAAATTAAATTCATCTGTCACTGTACTGCCACCTTGCAAAATTAATAAAACATATGTATTTCATACGGTAGCTTTGATTTTCCAGACAAATTGTTCGAAATGAGTGAATCGTGTTGCAAAATTGTTTCAGAACAAAAAATTTTGTCCGGACAAAAATTTTGTTCGGAAACAATGGGTGAATTCAGCTTAAATCAGTGTTGCGCACGCGTTTGCCAGGATTACGAAGATTTTCGGGAATTTACGTTTAGTCATCGTATTTATTACGACCAGGAGTGCCATAAGTAAAAAAAAATCCTCCAAAAATTTTCTTTAAAATTTATCAATATGTTCCTTAAAATCTACCAAAATAATATATTTTTTTTAGCTCTTTACGCAAAAAATTTTCAAATACATACATAAGTATGTCATTTCTTAAGATTTTTATTACGTTTTTGATTCTTGTTTTAAAATTAATGAGGATCTTTATCTACAAAAAAACGTAAGAAAATTGTAACAAAGAAACCCAACTACGAAGTTCTTCATTAATAAAAAGTAAGGCAACCATGGTTACAACAAATTATCTACAACAACCAACGTGTGAGAAGAAAATTTCATTCAGTTGCTTGCTTAATTTCAACAGAGTAGGAGTGTATCGGATGTTTTTTTCTTTTGAAAATTTTTTTACACACAGAGAAATTTTGATACAATCTTTATTTATGTATGCATGTTTTTTCGTAAGTTTTTTTCAGAGGGGCATTTTAAAACAAACTACTTAATAAATATGTGGGATGAAGAATTTGAAATCCTTTTTTTATTTTCTTTGAATATTTCTAATGAAGCTGAGTGCCTTGTATGTAATCAAGTGCTGAAGAATATGTATAGGTCTTACCTTAAGCGACACTATGACAAATGTCATCCTGAATTACATTCTGTTTCTGGAAATGAAAGAAATGACTTAATAAAAAATCTTAAAAAAGATTTTCGAGCTAAAAATCTTTATTTTCAAAGAATCAACGCGAGTACTTCTGTGAAATGCACGATTGATTATCAAGTCAAGGCTACATATATTATCAGCTTAGCGTTAGCAAAAAAAGGTCGGCCCTTTGATGATGGAAACTTTTTCAAAGATACTTGTTTATCAATAATGCATTTATTTGGAGAAGCAGGACAACAAATAGGGGGCATTATTGACGAACTGCCTTTATCTATTCGAACAATAACTCGCCGAACGGAAGATATAGGGCTATTTATTCAATGGGAGACAAATGAACGGATAAAAAATGCTCGATACATATCCGTATGTTTGGATGAAAGTGTTGACATTTCCGATACCAGCCAAATGATTATTTGTATTAGAGTGGTTGATGATTTTTTTAACACATTTGAAGAAATATTAAAAGTAGAATTCTTTTATGGAAATGTCACTGGGGAAGTTATTTATGAAGCTTTTAAAAAAAATGTTTTATCGCTGATAGAAAAAGAAAAGCTATCTGCTATTTGCACTGACGGTGCTGCAGTAATGGTTGGGCGAAACAGGGGATTTGTAGGTCAGTTAATAAAAGCTGGAATACATGTGCACACATTTCATTGCATTATCCATCAGCAAGCTTTATTTTCAAAAAGTATACGTCTTCAAGATACCATGCAAACAGCTGTTAAAATAATTAACCGCCTTAGAGGTGGCCATAACGCACTTACCCATAGAAAGTTAATAGCGTTTTTGAATGACATAAACGCTGATCATGGTGACATATTAATGTATACGGAGGCGCGATGGCTAAGTCGTGGAAAATGCTTAGAGCGTCTTTTTAATCTTAGAGCGGAATTAGAAACCTTTTTGCAATCACAGAACTGTTCGAAAGATGCAGATATTTTAAATTCGTTAAAATGTCCCAATTTTCTTTACGACTTAAGCTTTCTTGCTGATATGACACAACACATTAATAGTTTAAATCTCGTGCTACAGGGAAAATATAAAAATATAACTGAGCTATTATATGCAAATAATGAGTTTTCAAGAAAACTTATCGTTTTAAGAAATCAAATTGAATGTCAAAATTTATCAAATTTTCCCAAAACTCAAGAAATTTTTACACAATATCCAAATACTGAAAAACTTCAAATATTAAAAGAAGAAATAAATGTACTCCTAGAGAGCTTCCACAGTAGATTTAAAGATTTTTTGAACTTGCAATGGATTATTAATATTTATAATAATCCTCTTACGTGTTCATTAGAAAATTTAACAAATAATGTTGAAGAGGAATTGACTTTAATGCGGCAAGACTTATTCATTCTAACGGAAATGGGTATCAACTTTTGGAGAAATATTTGCCCTCAAAAATACCCTATAGTTAGAGATTTAATATTAAATCTTTTTTCAATGTTTGGTACGACATATATCTGTGAGTCCGCATTTTCATCAATGTGTCACTTTAAAAACAAATATAGAAATAAATTGACAGATAATCATCTGGAGACATTGTTAAAAATCAAATGCTATCAAAAAGAAATTGACATTGATAAATTGATAGATTTTATTAACACAAAAAAATAACTTTCACTTTAATTTTTCAAGTCCTTAAATAAAGAATTTTTTGTAATGGATATATGTACATAAGTTTTTATAGTCAAAGTTTTTAAATTATTTTTTTATTGATTGATTTGCTTGCTATATTTTTTATCTTTATAAAAATGTTATTATGTTATATAAAACAATATATAATTGAATTATATTAATTTGCCTATATTAACTAACATGTACAAATTGACAGATTTTATTAACTTTGATTTTTTTTCAAATGCATCAAATAATGAATTTTCTTAAAATAGATGTATGTACATAAGATTTAAAATTATTATTTATTGATTGATTTGCTATTCCTGTATTTTTAACATTGTTAAAAATAATTTTAGACCAATAGCGATCTTATGCAAATGGTCTTACATCATAGCAATTGTACAAGATTGTAAATTGGGCTGTTATAATATACAAAAATAAATATTTATCAACACTCTATTATATTTTTAAATGTTTTTTTTTTAACAAACATTATGTTGAGTTCATACAATTTATTAAAAAATTCGTTAATCCATCCATTTATTCACCTATTCATTCAGTACATGATTCAATTTAAAATTTCTAAAACTTTGATCACAAAAAGTAATTAAATCCATAAATTTCTTTAAGTGCACTCAAAAATAGTTTCTCATTTTTTCAGTCCTCTCTTTGTGCCAATCACTGGTATAAATTCATTGTATATAAAGAAATGCAGAACTAATATATAAGAAACAATAATATTATTTACAGGCAATAATTATGTATGAATAAGATAAGAGATAAAAATATTCAGCCATGTCACACATTCCGATCGGAATGGTTTTAATTCCGTAGTAACCATTCCGATCGGAATGGTTTTAGCTTTTATAGATTCCGTTCGGTTTCATTAAACCGCAAAAATATACAAAACCACTTTTTATGTGTTAAATACGGCAGCACTAAAACGAATGTAGCAAAACAAAAAACAGCTGATATGAAAGTTAATAAAAATTTTATAAATTTTATGTTTAAAGTGCCAAAAAAATATTTATGTAATAAAAAAATACAAAAAAAAAAGGCTGTTGACATCAGGTTTAGATGGAATGCGTGGCCTGGCTCTTTTTATAAATGGCGATGTTGTGGAAAGCAGCGGAGAAATTTCTGGATCAGTCTTGCATCTGAGCTGACTTTGACTCTTTTTGGATCTGGGGATGGTGATCGCGATCTTTGTCGCTTCGATAAAAGGGAATAGTCTTTAGCACTTTTCGATGTTGAGGGGCGAACATCAAAGTTTTCATTTTCTTTCTCAGAATCGTTGAGGTATAAACTCTCATCAAATTCTGCAAAACTTTTACTACCGCTAATACCATCAACACTTTTGTGAATTCCACTTATCCTTGCTAGTGATTCCTCCAAATCGGTCAAAATATATTTATTATATTCACCTCCACCAGTCTTTTGGTTTTCCATTTTGTTGTGGCACATCTTTTTCACGTAGGTCTTCCAGTCGGCCCATGCTTTCTTCCAGCCATTTACGTCTTTGGTTGGCGGCCCACATAAATTTAGTGCTTTTGTCAACTCAGACCATAAAGACTCCACTACAACACGATCTCCTTTCGCATATCCCCTGGCAATGTCTTGATGATGCTCCATAAAATCAATAAATATTTTTTCTTGACCTACACTTCGATGCTTACCCCTATGGTAATAAATTTAAAATACATTAACAATACAAAAAGAAAAAACGTTCCAATACTCACATTATTGCCTTTTTGTATTTTATTTAAAGATGAAAACTTTTTTCCAGAAATTGTTTTTAATTATTCTATTTCTTATTTGTGCACTTTCGTTCTTTTTGTGTGTTGCCACATTGGTAATTTTTGACAAACCTTACAGAAATACAAGTACGGCATTACCAAATAAATAAATTCCGTATATTTTTTTATTTTTTAGTTTGTATTTAAAAAATTGTAAATTTTTAATTAAATTTATATAAAATTTAATATTATTTAGACCAATACGTAAATAAAACAACATTCTTTATTAATAAAAATAGCTTTCTGAGTTGTTTGAATTTTAGAAATGCTTAAAATGAGTATTCCACATAACAAATCGAAAATGGTTTCATTCCGAAAAAATTTTTCGTTTTACTTTTTCTGTAGAAGCAAAATACGGAATCAATTCCACGGAATTAAGCTCTGTGACATGGCTGATAATAATATTTGTATATAATAAGATAAGAATAAAAATAGTATTTCAATTTTAACCACGTGCGATGAACCAAAAACGAGGGCCGACTTTTGGTTGTCACATCTACCTCCCCTCTCCTCCGGATGCGGTAGGTGGTAGTGCCCTGATGCGGCTTTCGCCCTCGGTCACACGGTAGCGGGTTCCCTGGATATGCAAGACCATGCGTGACCTACCGTGATGGCCATGCTTTGCCAATTTCTCGGCGACCTCCCGTTGGTACGGCATATGTTTTTAATTCGCTAATATGTGCGGTCCGCACATCGCTACACTCTACTTTATTAATTTCTACTATGACAAGGGACACAAATCCCTTAATGACATAAGGTCCCCCATATTTAGGTGCCAATTTGGCGGCAAATTTGTCTGCCGCGCTCGAGAGCGGATGCTGGCGTACCAGCACATGGTCTCCAATTTTAGGTTGCCAGTCGCTCCGCCGTAAGTCGTAATAACGTTTCTGACGTTGGGACGCTTTTGCCAAGTTGCCTCGAACAATATTGAAGATTTCCTGAAGTTCTTTCGCTCTCCCATCCGGCTCATCATTCCGAGCCCCGGTCCTTAGAGTGACCTCATCGAAGAGCGCTCTGGGTAATCTTGGCTCACGCCCTTGAGTCAAATAGGCAGGCGAATAACCGGTTGTTTATGATACGCTGGTGTTTACCGCCAACATGACCTCTGGTAATATGTCGTCCCAAGTAGTATGGTTCTGTCTCGCGTACTGAGCCATGATTGTTTTGACGGTGCGATTAACTCTTTCGGTTGGGTTCTCTTGTGGAGAATATGGGGCGGTAAATTGCTGGCGTATACCCATTTCTTTCAGGCGTTTCTGTAGGATGCGAGCTGTAAACTGTGGACCGTTGTCCGTCAACAACACGTTTGGAACACAAAACCGGGCTATGATTCGCTCTCGTAGTGCTTTGATCACGCCCTCTGCTGTCGCTCTTCGCATGGGTACCAGTTCACACCACTTGGTGAATTTGTCGAAGAAAACTAGCAGCATACTGTTGCCATGTCGTGTTCGAGGTAAAGGTCCGACAAAATCGGCACATAAACACGACCATGGTTCATTTGGAATTTGCGTGAGCATTTTTCCGGCAGGCATTCGCTGAGTTACTTTATACCGCTGGCAGATTTCACAGCTGTGGACGTAACGGTTGATATCGCGGGACATGCATTTTCTCTGACCTCGGCCATGCCAAAGACTATAAATATATAAAGATATTGCACGTAGAACATTGTACGGCAAATGCTTAATTTGCTGGTGGTTTTACTACTAAAACCACTTTTTTCAAGAGAGTCATTTATTTTCTCAGAGAATTTATTATTCTCATGTCTCTACTATTCATTTAGATATGTATACATGTGTTCATACGTTTATGTCTTTGCATACACAAGTATGTGTGCATGTGTGTACATTTAATAAACAAACGAAAGAATCCATATAAACAAACAAAAAAAACTTTTCGAGCCTTTGCTGCAATAGAGTCATAATTCAAAAAATCTTGTTTGGCAGGAAATCAATTTAAAGTCTAGAATTTACCTATAAATCAATGGTAAAATATTCTTCTCCCAAGAGAATAATAAAATACAAATATCTTTCATATTTGTATGAAAATTTTGCACAGTATAAAAATTGATATCGCGATTAGTTATATACATATTAGCTCAAAAATGACATATTTTGAATTATGACGCTTTTGAAGCAAAGGCTCGTTTTGTGTTCGCACAATATATGTGGACATAAGATACATAAAGCTAATGTCGCTGATTCTTATTTGAATGGCAAATATACGTATTTTATTGTTGTACTATTGCAAGAACATCGATTCGCACCGAATTTAATATTATTTAAAATTGGAAATTTATATAACAATGTATATCTACATATATAAAAATAAAGTGTCACGACGTTTGTTCTCGCTAATCTCCGAAACTACTGGACCGATTTAAATGAAATTTCGCGCAGATATGTTAACAGTGTGTAACCTGAAATATAGGCTATATACATATGTATTATTTTGAATTTGAAATAGAAAAAATTGCTTTTTAAATAACCTGGTCATTTATAAACAGATTTTCAAAATTATTGTTTTGTTTGAAAGGTGTTGCCTGCAGTTGGGTTTCATAAATTTATTTTTGGAAAGCTGTTAATAACTCTGCTATTTATAAAACAATTTTCTTTCTCCTCTCTGAAAGCAACGGGACAAGATAGTATACACATATGTATATATGTGTATATATATATACATATTTAAGTATATAAAAAGCGCAATTTTGGGGGGGGGGGGGGGGGCTTTTGAGAATGCGCTGGGCCAAAAAAAACGACTTTTTAGGCATTAAAAACCGCTAAATTGGCAACCATGCATAGCTGGCATACAGCGTTTACATTTAAAACTTATAACTTCATTTCAGTATCGCAGTTACAAGTGAACATATCGTGCTTGAAAATAGATTAAAACAGATAAGTGTGAGTGAAATTAAAAACAGTTTACTAAAACTTTTTGATTAATTTATTTAATAAATAACACCATAATGATCGAACTAAATAAAAAAACCTTCGAAATAAAACAAAAGAAACTATCGTCTATACAAGGCAGTAAGTGTTGTTTGCCTCATTGTGGCATATCCAAAAGAAGTGTTTCAAATGTAAAAATGTTTCGTTTTCCGTATAATAATGACATATTGCTTAAAGCGTGGATAGAAAAGTGCAATTTTGAGGAATGTTTTTTGGAAAGATCGCGGACATTATATATATGCGAAAGACACTGTTCGTCCGATTATATAGGAAAGAAATTCTTGAAACGCGATGCTGTATCAACCCTAAACTTGACTGATGACTCAGGTATAGAAAAAGAAATGTGTTTTGGAAGTGAGGATGTTGCCGTATCTCTATTCAGAACTCCCCCTCGTAAGCGTAAAAGGTCAGAATCACCATCGTTATGCATAAATTGTTATAAAAGTGGTAAAAATGAAGAGTTTTACCGAAAAAAATATTTTACAATGTTTAAAAAACTTAAAGCTGTGGAGCAAGACAAACATCACTTAAAGAAAAAAATCCAAAGTTTAAAAAAAAGGATCAAAACGTTAGAAAGCAAAGTGATGAATACGAAATCGATTGAAGCCGAAGTTGATAAATTAAATATAAATCCTAACGAAAAAACTTTTTGCAAAATACTCATGAAGGTAAATAGGGGGACAAATGCGCGTTGGAAAGATCAAGAGATAAGCTTTTCTCAAAGTATATTTTACAGATCAACCTCCACTTACATATTTTTAAGAAATATACTGAAATTGAACCTTCCGAATCCTTCATCTCTTAGTAGATGGAGTAGCATTAAAAACTTACAGCCAGGCAACAATTTATGCATATATAATGCACTGACGGCCACTGTTCAAAAGATGCAACCTCTTAAAAAAGAATGTATTTTGCTTTTTGATGAAGTAACTATAAGGAAAAATTTTACATATAACAAATGCGCAGATGTTATAGATGGTGTTGTCGATCTAGGATATGAACGAGCGGATGCAATGGGGTCCCAAGTTTGCGTTTTCATGATACGAGGAGTTGTAAAAAATAGAGCTGTGTCGGTCCGGAACGAACGGGTACAAAGGAACGAATCACTGAAGTGAACGAAGGGAGCCGGTTACTTTACGGAGCGCTTTTGGCTCAGTGAGCGGTTTAGTTTGGTGTTGTGGTTTCATCGTTCATTTCGTACATTCGTTCGCTCATATGGTATTTTGTTATGATTAGCTTTTGCTTTTCAGTGTGACCAACACGAAATTACATTATTAGCGTAACAATTTGTTAGTTTTTTTTATATTATAGTTCAATGGGTACATATTTTTAATCTGCATGTACACCAGCATTTACATGTCCAGCCTTTATAATTTTTATATATGTACATATGTAGTTAAAATGTAGACATATTAACTAATATTTTATTTCAGTTGCGTAATAAAATTTTAAATATAAAATAGGCTTAAGTTAGTTAAGCGATACAGCTACGGATTTAAAACCTTTTACATATCTTCTAGCATTATTTATTGACTTTCGCCGTATTTTTATACATAACATATGTATATTTTAGAATTAAATTTTCTATCACATAAAGCTACGTTCACATTTATTAAATATTTGTAAAAAAACGTAACCATTAGTTTTGCTGAGGGATAGTGTCATTTAACTTGGTTTTTATGTTACAAAATAAAATTAATCATTATACAAAAAAGTATTTTTAAAAAATAGGAACCCATAATTAAAAAAATATCCGAATTACAAGAAATAACTAATTAGCTTCTTTCTTGGTTACGTTTTTTTCCGGCAAATGTTTGTTAAATGTGAACGTAGCTTAAGATTAGTGTTTTTTATCCGGAACCTTGTAGCTAAATACAAAACAGAATACAATTTTGTTAATTTAATACAATTTCACATACAAAGTAGGTTCAACTTTAACTTTATTACTGATAAGCTACGGATTTAAAACAATTTATGCAAATATTGCAAACTTTCTCAATAATACACAACTTTTTTTTTATCATTTCTTTGGATATAAGTGTGTGTGTATGTAAATATTGTAAACAAAACAATACTTTAGTTTGAATAGTGTTGCATTTGATACGAAAGGAGCGGTGGAACGAAATGAACGAACGGGTCCGGTCCTCTGAATTGAACGAAAAGGAACGCTCACCAAAAGGAACGATTTGGCACAGCTCTAGTAAAAAACTGGAAGTTCGTTTTAATTTATTTTGTTACTGCCAGTTCTATAAAAGGTGATATACTCAGGAAACTTGTGGAGTCGAATTTGGATATTTTGAAAGAAATGGGACTAAATGTGCGTGGACTTACGTGTGATCAAGGTCCTAATAATAGGAAATGCTACGATTTGCTCGGTGGAACTAGTGAAAAACCTTATTTTTTTATAAAATTTCTAAAATTTACTTGATGTACGACGTACCTCATATTTTCAAATCCATCAGAAATGCTTTAATCAAAGCCGATTTTAAAACACCAAATGGTATTGCGCGCTTCAATGTTATAAAAGAAATATTCGAGCTGGAGTATGGAAGGGCAACAAAAATGACAAAATTAACAACGGTACACATTAACCCAAATAATTTTCAGAAAATGCGTGTTGGCATAGCTGTCCAAACTTTGAGCAATTCAGTTGCTGCTGCAATCCAATCTGCTAATGAAAATCACCAGTTTACACGAAGTTCATCAGCAGTAGCAACTTCAACGAGTTCCTTTATACGAAAGGTCGATAGCTATTTTAATTGCTTAAACAGCATGTATTTTAACGATGCAAAGCCCCTGAAGCGTGGATTGAATTTCAATAGCACAACTTGGCATTTGCTCGAAGAGCTAATTACATATATGAAACAAGTTGAATATGAAGGAAACAAAATATATTCAATCGATGGCCTAATTCAAACCACGAGAGCTATTTTATCATTATCGTAGGAGTTGTTTGCAGAAAACTCAAATTTGATCTGCATTTTAACAAGCCATTTCAATCAAGATCCGTTGGAAAACTTATTTTCATATATACGTGCCAAGGGCGGGAACTGCTAAAATCCTTCGGTTTATGAATTAAATGTCGCAATAGCTAAACTGTCATCTCTAAAAATAACTCAATTTAGTACCTCATCGAATTGTGCTATAGACGATGCGATATTTTTACCTATAGAGTTTCAAACAATTTTAGAGGATACTCAAAGAAGTGGCAGTACATCAGAAAGTACTCACATTCCTGACGTAGATGTTACAAATATATTAGCCGAAAATGAAGATTATTTTAATGAAGATGCTGATTGTTTTAACTCTGAAAACATTCCAATAGAGTTAACATCAAGCCGCTATTTCGTTGGTTACATAGCTCAACGGATATCTTGTGCTCGCTGCCGTATGGATATAATAAAACCCGCGCAAATTTTGTCATATCCATCAGAAATGTTTGTACATGCAAAAAATTATGATAAAAATTCAGATTTTGGAAGTTTGTGTGCTCCATCAGACTTATTTTTTGCAGTATGTAAGATTCATATAAAAGTTTTTGAAAAAATTTTTTCTGAATCCAAAGAAATAAAAAACATAAAAAAAAACTATTGTTGAGCAATGTGTAAATTGCACCAAAAATACAATATATTCCTTTTGGTTTCAAGAAAACAACGTATGCTATAAGCACAGAATGGAGATGCTAAATTTATTAATTCTTACACTTTTACGAAAGAATTCCTCGTGGGAAACATACAAATACAAATTAACGAGCGTAGAAAAACTTAAAATTTTGAAACAATAACACATACCTATGCTCAATCCAGAAAATTATTAAATATGTACCAATCACCAAAAATAATTACATTTCTTGTGATAGTTATCACTTATTAAAAAGATTTTAATAAATTTTATAATAGTTTTGTAAACAAAATAATAAATTTTATGGTTTTCGAACTCAGGTAAGCCCACGTTTTATTTGATTTATGCATATACATACATAGATATTCTAACTACATATACAATTGAAAATTCTAAAATAAAATATTTAATGAAACAAATGTGTATACATAGTTCGGTGCGAATCAACATAAATGCAATAGTACAATAAAAAAAAAACGTAATTTTACCCTACAGCCATAGAAATCGGTTGCATTGTCTTTGCACTGTTTATTTGCACATGATTTATACTCAGGAAACTTGTGGAGTCGAATTTGGATATTTTGAAAGAAATGGGACTAAATGTGCGTGGACTTACGTGTGATCAAGGTCCTAATAATAGGAAATGCTACGATTTGCTCGGTGGAACTAGTGAAAAACCTTATTTTTTTATAAAATTTCTAAAATTTACTTGATGTACGACGTACCTCATATTTTCAAATCCATTAGAAATGCTTTAATCAAAGCCGATTTTAAAACACCAAATGGTATTGCGCGCTTCAATGTTATAAAAGAAATATTCGAGCTGGAGTATGGAAGGGCAACAAAAATGACAAAATTAACAACGGTACACATTAACCCAAATAATTTTCAGAAAATGCGTGTTGGCATAGCTGTCCAAACTTTGAGCAATTCAGTTGCTGCTGCAATCCAATCTGCTAATGAAAATCACCAGTTTACACGAAGTTCATCAGCAGTAGCAACTTCAACGAGTTCCTTTATACGAAAGGTCGATAGCTATTTTAATTGCTTAAACAGCATGTATTTTAACGATGCAAAGCCCCTGAAGCGTGGATTGAATTTCAATAGCACAACTTGGCATTTGCTCGAAGAGCTAATTACATATATGAAACAAGTTGAATATGAAGGAAACAAAATATATTCAATCGATGGCCTAATTCAAACCACGAGAGCTATTTTATCATTATCGTAGGAGTTGTTTGCAGAAAACTCAAATTTGATCTGCATTTTAACAAGCCATTTCAATCAAGATCCGTTGGAAAACTTATTTTCATATATACGTGCCAAGGGCGGGAACTGCTAAAATCCTTCGGTTTATGAATTAAATGTCGCAATAGCTAAACTGTCATCTCTAAAAATAACTCAATTTAGTACCTCATCGAATTGTGCTATAGACGATGCGATATTTTTACCTATAGAGTTTCAAACAATTTTAGAGGATACTCAAAGAAGTGGCAGTACATCAGAAAGTACTCACATTCCTGACGTAGATGTTACAAATATATTAGCCGAAAATGAAGATTATTTTAATGAAGATGCTGATTGTTTTAACTCTGAAAACATTCCAATAGAGTTAACATCAAGCCGCTATTTCGTTGGTTACATAGCTCAACGGATATCTTGTGCTCGCTGCCGTATGGATATAATAAAACCCGCGCAAATTTTGTCATATCCATCAGAAATGTTTGTACATGCAAAAAATTATGATAAAAATTCAGATTTTGGAAGTTTGTGTGCTCCATCAGACTTATTTTTTGCAGTATGTAAGATTCATATAAAAGTTTTTGAAAAAATTTTTTCTGAATCCAAAGAAATAAAAAACATAAAAAAAAACTATTATTGAGCAATGTGTAAATTGCACCAAAAATACAATATATTCCTTTTGGTTTCAAGAAAACAACGTATGCTATAAGCACAGAATGGAGATGCTAAATTTATTAATTCTTACACTTTTACGAAAGAATTCCTCGTGGGAAACATACAAATACAAATTAACGAGCGTAGAAAAACTTAAAATTTTGAAACAATAAAACATACCTATGCTCAATCCAGAAAATTATTAAATATGTACCAATCACCAAAAATAATTACATTTCTTGTGATAGTTATCACTTATTAAAAAGATTTTAATAAATTTTATAATAGTTTTGTAAACAAAATAATAAATTTTATGGTTTTCGAACTCAGGTAAGCCCACGTTTTATTTGATTTATGCATATACATACATAGATATTCTAACTACATATACAATTGAAAATTCTAAAATAAAATATTTAATGAAACAAATGTGTATACATAGTTCGGTGCGAATCAACATAAATGCAATAGTACAATAAAAAAAAAACGTAATTTTACCCTACAGCCATAGAAATCGGTTGCATTGTCTTTGCACTGTTTATTTGCACATGATTTATATGAAAACAAGAAACTGTTTTTAGTTGTTAATATTGTTATTGAATATGCTTTCCACAAGAAATATGACACACACACAAACACATTTCTCAATGAGCATCATTTATATGTGTAAACAACAAAAAAAAAAACCATAATTTCTCTGGAAAATAATTTCTAGTAGAGTTAAAAGAAACAAAAATGTTTCAAAAACAAACAAAAAATAAACTTGACAAAATTATTACTACATACATACTTATGTACGTACATATGTATGTATGTATGCCTAAAATTTTTGTGGTCTTTTCTCTTGCTACTTCCCCCCACAGCATCTACAAACGCAAACAATTTTTGTTTTTATTCAATGTTCTACGTGCAATATCTTTATATATTTATAGTCTTTGGCCATGCGCTTAGATAGCCAGCAGTGGGTGGTGGGAGGATCTGTTTGCATTAGATTTACTTCTTCTGGTAGCTGCCTGGATAGCGTGTCGGCGATGATATTGTGTTTGCCCTTTCGGTACGAGATGGTAAATTGATATTGTTGCAATTCCAGCGCCCATCTCGCCAACCGCTGGCATCGGTTTGGAGCACGAATGGTTTGCAAAAATCGGGGCAGGCTAAAACTGGTGCTTGTGTGAGTTTACTCTGCAGTGTCTCGAAGGCTTTTTGTTGCTCCTCGCCCCACTTCCAGTGCTTGCCGTTCTTGAGGAGTTGAGTCAAAGGCTGTGACAGTTCCGCGAAGTTTGGCACGAAACGGCGATACCATGAAGTCACACCCAGGAAACGTCGGACGTCCTTTACACACTTGGGGGATATCATCTGTGTTATAGCTGACACCTTGTCCGGGTCAGTTTTGATGCCGTGTTTAGTCACAACGTGGCCTAGGTATTTCAACTCGTCCTTAAAAAATTAGCACTTATCGATATTTATTTTTAGGTTTGCCTGGCGGAGCCGACGGAAAACTTCCTTCAGATTCTTTAAGTGTTCTTCGAAAGTAGTGCCGATGACGATGATGTCGTCTAGGTAAGCAAAAGCATGGGGTTCCATCTCTGGCCCTATGACGTTATCGAGTGCCTTTTGGAAAGTGGCCGGTGCTGAATGCAAACCAAATGGCATAACCTTCCATTGAAACAGCCCTGCGACGGCAAAAGCGGTGTACTGCTTACTTTGCTTGTCCATGGGGATTTGCCAATACCCGTCTTTGAGGTCCAGGCTGCTGATGAACTTAGCATTCCGAAGCCTGTTTAAGATTGCATCTATTCTCGGCAGCGGGTACGCGTCTGGAACTGATCTGGCGTTTAGCTGTCGGAAATCCATGCATGTGCGCCAATACCCATCTTTCTTACGTACCAAGGTGATCGGGAAACTGTAGGGACTGCGTGATGGCTCGATACATCCCTTTTCTATCAGCTTATCCACTTCTTCATCGATGATCTTCTGCATCGCTGGATTACGCTGGGCGTAGCGGATCTTTATGGGACGGGTGTCCTTCATGACAATACGGTGTGTAGCTACAGTGGAGAGTTCGCGAATTTCTTGAAATTTTGGTAGTTCCCTTTTTAGAAACTCATCGATTGCCCGTTGTTGGTCAGCTTGGCTGTGATGTGCCATAGAGATTGCTAGAACGGGAGTTTTATTTCGTCTTTGTTTGCTTCCCTTTTCAGTACTTTCCCGCGGTCCAGGTTTTCCCCTATCTGATGCGCCCGATGTCACCGTTAGGTTTGCACAGCTAAACGTAGCCTTGAAGGTGTGCAGTATGTCTAGTCCTATGACCAGATCGACCGTAGCCTGTTGCATAACTAAAAATTGGCACGTGGACATCATATTCCCCAGGGTAACACCGAGATTTACTCCCTTTGTGATTATACTTTTGGAGCCGTCGGCCAGAACAACGTCAATGTCTACGTTTATGAAGGTGGGGTGCTGCACTAAATGTTTCACCATCTTTGGCGAGATGAAACTCTTGGTGGCTCCTGTATCGATGAGAGCATTGCATAGTTTATTCTCAACCAAAATTGTTGCGCTGAGTTTGTCGTCCCATGACAAACGGGTGCGATTCTTTGATTTCTTGGGAGACACCGGGACACTATAAGTTTTTGATCCGCTTGTGGTCGGCTCTTCCTGTAATATCATGCGATGTTGTTCCCCCCGGCCTGGGTGGGAGTTTGTCGGGATACATTTCAAATCAGCCGCCAGGTGAATTAGGTCGTCAAGCGTTTCGAAGTCTTTTCGGCGAATATACCACTGGTAATCGGGCAAGGCGTTGCGAAATATTCTTTCGAGCTTCTGGTCGGCATCGAGGGTCGAGTGTCGCATCAGATTTTGTAGGCCCAAAACATAGTCCTTGAAAGGTTCACGCTACCGCTGGGTCCGCTTTCGGATTTCATCATCCAGCTTCTCAAAGTATCTGGGAGGAAGAAAAAAATCGTAAAAATCTGACTTGAACTGATCCCATCGTGCCCATTGCTTATGATTATTCTGCAGCCAGATAAGCGCTCTGTCTCGGAACAGTTACGTCATCGACCTCAACACATCGTTCAGTTCTAAGGCGTACATTTCGCTTAACTCTTCTACCCTCTCGATGAATCCCAAGGGGTCTTTCCCACCATCATACTTCAGACCCCATTTGCGGACTGTTTCTATGGCGCGGACTCGGGTTTCTGCGTCTGCTTTGGCTGTCGTCGTAAACCTTTCTCTGACTTCAGGTTTCGGCGATGATACTGTTTGGCTCTCGGCACTCTTTCCTGGTGTTTGGAGGCCTGGCGCGGATGATGCAGACGCTTGGTGGTCATGTGTTGTCTGGATGTCCAACAGGGTTTTGAGTTGTTCGTCATCGTGCACAGAGGCAATGAATTTCGCGAAACGCTTTCTCAGCTCTTCGACTGTTCCACTGGTAGTTTGTTCAAACATACCCAGGTAATTCACTAGTTCCTCCTTCTTCAGGAGATAAACCCAGGAGGATCGCAGCATATTTCCGGTCGAAGTCATAGCACACCACGGTAAGAACCAAGTCTTCTTATATTTCTCTTAGTTTTTTTTTTTTCAAAAAAAAACTGGATGAGGTTGAATAGCAGCGTATGTAAATGTGAGTATCAGTGGTTTTAGTATATCTTAAAATTCAAGCAAATACTAAATCAACAATTTGTTTTTTTTTTCCTTCAATATTATTATTAAAAAAATTTTTTTTTGTTTTGTTTTTGTTTTTTTTTTGTTTTTGGACAATTTAAGTCCCTGCTCGGGCGCCAATGTAACGACACGATTTCGCTGGGTGCTGGGGTAGAACTCAGCGGGGCTCAGAGTCGTTGCAAATATAATGAAGACACAAATATTTTCTTATAAATCTTTTTCTTTTCATTAATAATAAATTTATTTAAACAATTTTTCTTTAAGTTTCTACGGTAAATTGTACGGTACTCTTCTGGTACCGTTGTAATGTAATTCTTCTTTTAAATATTAGTATATAGAAAGACAAAAGAAATATATACAATATAAACTACGTGCGAGGAAGCGACTGTACAAACCAAATGACTGTTTAACCCGAAATTTGAGAGAGAGAGAGAGGGAGAACAAATTTTAGTAGTGGTTCCAGCTACTAATACTTGCTCGAACTCAAACCGACCGCGAGAAAAGGGTTGGCTTTACCAACTAGAGGGGACAAGTATTTGTAGTGTGTCCAGCTACTAATACTTGTTTGACCCTCAAACCGTCCGCGAGAAAATGTTGGCTCTCCAAATTTAAAGAGAATAAGTAATAGCAGTGGATCCAGCTACTAATACTTATTCGAGCCTTCAAACCATCCGCGAGAAAATGTTGGCTCTCCAAATTAAAGAGAATAAGTAATAGCAGTGTATCCAGCTAATAATACTTATTCGAGCCTTCAAACCATCCGCGAGAAAATGTTGGCTCTCCAAATTAAAGAGAATAAGTAATAGCAGTGTATCCAGCTACTAATACTTATTCTAGCCTTCAAACCGTCCGCGAGAAAATGTTGGCTCTCCAAATTAAAGAGAATAAGTAATAGCAGTGTATCCAGCTACTAATACTTATTCGAGCCTTAATGATGAAACAGAACACGTCCGCAACTTGAAGCAAAAACGACTCTCAGAGAAAAAATGCCCAGAATTGAAGCGTCGGCTTCAACTTCATTCACATTTCCAATTTTTATCCACAAGTCTTGTTTTTGTACATTGATTACTGCAAATTATATATGAAATCATGTTTATGCACTTCTGCAATCAATTTTTCGACAATATTACTCATATTATTTACAAATTTAGAAAATTATAATTATAATGCTCTTTCAAATGTTTTTTTGATTTTCTTTTGTTCTTATTTTTCTTTGGTTTTGTTTACAAATTGTATGAAATATAATAAAAGTGTGGTAGCATTGTTGAGAGAATTTTACTCTGAGAGTGAGAGCATAAGCAAAGTCGCTGGCAAAATAAAATAGATTCTATCTCACGACTGCTTTCAGCCGCGTCTTTTATATGCCAAATTGTATGAAGAAAAACGTCAAGCCCCAGTTCTGTTTCATCATTTACTACAAAGACAATATTGTTTGCACGTCGCCACCAATATTTTATATGAGTCCGTTTGCGAGTCGCACGAAGAAATGGTAATGAAGCACAGTTACCAGTGGTTGTTCTACCTTGCGATCCGCAGACTAACTAACTCTTCATGTTCTGTGTTCAGCCTTTTATAGCAAAACTGCCTGTACGAACAATACACACACGCATGTACCATCATACGCTGTGTCAAACATATTACTCACCGTGTGTTTCTGTGTGCACAGGCAGCGAACATGTGTTTTCTCTCAAATTCTCAATGCGTTGTACTAAAATAAATATCAGTAGGTATGTGTAAAAGAATAAACAATCAGGGGCAGCGTTGTCAACTTTGAAATTTCAAAAGGCACCAAAATGGAGAAAAAAACGCGCCATTTAACAAAAAACGCACCAAGTTCAGAATTTTCTTTTTTTTTATTGAAAATTTTTATTGAATTAATTTTGCGTCTGTACAACATTTAACTTTAGTCCAAAATTCTAATGTTGATACAATATTGTGCCAATGCATCATTTTTCAATACTAGATAATGTTTCGACATCGGACTCAAATTGTATTTCTAATGGCATGACAACATATTTGTAATGGGATAAACATTTTGTTCAATGTTGATTCTTGATGTCGTTTGTAGCTAAATGGGCTTAAAGCTGCAATTTTTTTCCGTGTTCCAGCATGCAGAATAAGGTTGGATATTTAGGCGTGATATCGCATTTGCAATAAAAACATCTTGCTTTTGTGTTATTATTTGGTCAAGGCCGAATCCATTGCTTAAACTCACATTGGGATTCCCAAATCTTTTTGTATTTCGCTTATGATCTCCTTTTTTAGACTCCATTATTGACACTAATTTTAAATATTTCTTTTAGTAAATAGAAATTTTATTAATTTTAGTGTTACAATACTTTATATAAACGAATTTTTTATGCATTTTATAAAAATGAAACAATGATCGCTAGTCTCGAGAATACTTTGTTTTTGCTAAGCTCTTTAACATAATTGACAGCAACTTTTACGACAACAAACAATTATGTACTCTGAAAATCTAAAAGGGAAAACAAATTTCTTATAATGAAATGTTACAAATTATCTATAATAACAAGACGGTTTAACGGTTTTTGTGAATGTGTTTTGATACCTCTTAAACATCATTAATGGTTGCTCTTATTATGGTCTGTAAAATTGAATGTAAAAATTGTACACAATTGAATGAAATGGTATTGAAACAGTTGTATTTTTTGTAGAAAATTTTTTTTTCTCATACTGAAACAAAAAATTGTGTTTAATATGTTTTGGAGCCACCCAAAATTAAAAAACGCACCAAAATTAAAAAAAAAAGCGCACCACGCACCAACTCAGATATTTTTCGCACAAAACATTTAGAAAAGCACCAAAAAAGGTGCGAAACGCACCAAGTTGTCAACGCTGATCAGGGGTATAAATTCATTATATATACATACTTATGTACAGACAATAATAACAAACGAAACAGTATAATTTCATTGTATATAAAGAAATGCAGAACTAATATATAAGAAACAATAATATTATTTACAGGCAATAATTATGTATGAATAAGATAAGAGATAAAAATATTAATTCAATTTTAATAATATTTGTGTATAATAGATAAGAAATAAAAATATTAATTCAATTTTAATAATATTTGTATATAATAAGATAAGAATAAAAATAGTAATTCAATTTTAACCACGTGCGATGAACCAAAAACGAGGGCCGACTTTTGGTTGTCACAATTTTGTATTAACATTTATTATTAACATTCTTTCAATATTAACAGCCCGATACCACTGTCGTTGAAGTTACCAAATTGGGCTACAAACTACATGACCGTGTCATAAGGCCAGCTTTAGTTGGTGCTTCGAAATCCTAATTGCTTGATTTTGTTTTTTTAAAAAATTGCTAAAAATTTTCCCCAAATTAATTATTTATTTAATGGAAATGAAAGCATATTTTTTACTTTAGTAAACGAAACAAAACGTTTTAAGATTTCTTTTTCAATACAACATCTTTATTGCAAAATAATAAATTATTTAAGGAAGTTTTGTTTATAATGTAAACATCGAAGTAAACTTGTTAACTTTTTCGTTATATTATCATTGCTTAATAAAAAATAACTTCTTTTATTGTCTATTGTATTGTATTAATAATAATCTACATATTTAGTTTTATACGTTGTATGTGTAAATTTTGCAAAATAACAAACAAAAATTATTTGAAGAAGTTTTGTTTATAATGTAAACATCGAAGTAAACTTGTTAACTTTTTCGTTATATTATCATTGCTTAATAAGAAATAACTTCTTTTACTGTCTATTCTATTGTATTAATAATAATCTACATATTTAAGAAGATTGCGACGTCTATCGGCTTCGGATTGGCTACCACGTACTGGCTCTCCCGACGGCCCAGTAACATTTGCAGCCTCGTTGCCTTTTTCACCAATTACTACATCAAATTCTACTACTTCACCGTCGCCAACAGATCTTACTGCCTTTTTGGGATTATTATTAACAACAGCGCTTTGATGGAAAAACACGGGCTCTATTTTATACATACATATATATTTTTCACTACAAAAATGGATTCGAAATGAATTAAATTGAATGAATATTCTGAATATAAAATAAAGGAAAACCATGAAACACACACTTTGTGTTCGGGTTGACCAAGTTAAAACAGCATTCAAATACCCACAAAACAGATAAACAAACTTGTGCGGTTTAAATAAGAATACAATTTTATTTTCGTATTCCAATTAGTTGAAATGCTTTAAAAAACTATAAAAATATAAGCTAATTACAATGAAAATTAATACAAGAAAAAATGGATGCCTACTTTGGTTTTCCTTTGCCACCGTTTAATTCAAATATGACATTATAATGAAAAAGAGAAAGCAAAATAAAACTTCACAACGAGGCAGTGATGCCACAGTAATAAATAATAAAAGGATTGCCAAAGACCAAAATAATCATAAATAAATTATTAAAAATAAGTTTAGGAATTCCCTGTAACACTTTGCAGGCAACACTTAGTTCAGATACTGAAGAAGAACCCGGTCCGCCTATAGATTTACCAGTTGGAGTGACCGGTGAACTATTGGGTCTTATTTGTAATGCTTTGCAACAAAGCAAAGAAGCAACACCATACATATTTTTTGTTGATGATGAAATTAAAAAATCACTAGCCCAACTTTGAATCTAAGTACAATCAATACTGAAAATGTCATAAATATTGTGTGTCAGCCGCAATTACTACATCCAATTCTACAACTTCACCGTCGCCAACAGATCTTACTGCCTTTTTGGGATTATTATTAACCACAGAATAGTGTATAGTCTATGTTATTTTA
This sequence comes from Lypha dubia, assembly GCA_947311025.1. Classification (NCBI taxonomy): domain Eukaryota; kingdom Metazoa; phylum Arthropoda; class Insecta; order Diptera; family Tachinidae; genus Lypha; species Lypha dubia. Next base: position 98,332,867 of record OX371260.1, on the reverse strand, counting down.
ACAATAGAGCTTTGATGCACAAACACATCTTCTTTTCAATCAATTTTTTCTGATTGTTATTCACGTAATTGTAAACAAATTATGCAAAAAATGCAACACTACACGCATTTTTTTTACTTATTTGTAGATTATTTGCGGCAAAATTCATATTTTATTCATATTGTTTTTTTTTATTGTAGCGATAAGGCCACCTGGTATAAATTCGCCGTCCAAAAAAAAATTCAGCTCATTTATTTCAGCAAGTTCGTATAGATAAAAAAATTTTAAATATTAATTGATAATGGATACTTTAGAAAATTTGTTGTTAATTGTTTATCAGCTGGCACAATTATGACATATAGACAGCTATGAAATTGCAATCACACAAACTTATTTGGCTCCCCAGCCGCAAAAATATGAAAAAAAAACCAAAAACGTAAGCTAATGTTTAGCCGACAAGGTATTTCACAGGAGGTATGTTACGACCGCAAGGCTAAGGAAGAGGATATATACTACATATAAATATGCAAACACATAGTACGTAAGCACACGCATTCAAATAGAACACGATCATACATACCTGCATGCATGTGTACATACACATGCGTACACACACAGCCCCATGCACATACCCTACAAAAATTATTGGAGGACATGGTCCATTTTAGATAAAAGGAGAAGTTTTTGGACTACTCCTATTTAATGCAGCCGTGGACCATTTCATTTGTATACACATTTATGTATATCTAAATACCATTTGGCAACACTAAAAATGTTTGGAGTTAAATTGAAACTGTGACACCTCCCCTGTTAAAATTAAAACAAATTCATGGAAGCTTAAAGAAACACAAGTTAGCACGTGTTTTTTCAATTTCTGAATTTTATTTTGTATTTTTATATAATGTAATGGAAAGGCAGGATTTACACATTTGCATGTACATACTTAAAATATCATTCAAGCATATTAGTGACAGAGATATGTACATAGATACATATGTATGTATGTATGTATACATTTTTACCAGAGTTCCCCTGTGGGTACTCCATGGAAAAGCAAAATAGACTGGATGAACTTTTAAATTGTGTTTTCTCCACAAATCAAATACCTCTTTTAAATTTGAAAGCATATGTTTTTCTGAACAACCAAATACCACTAAGTCGTCTATGTACAGGAAAGCCTGGTTTGGTTTTAAACCAGCAAAAGTAAGTGTCATCATTTTTTGAAATGAATTTGGAGCTATTTTTAAACCATACGGTAATCTAGTAAATCTGTATGAACCATTGTTTGTTAAAAATGCTGTTAAGTCTCTAGATTTGTTCTCCCAGCCAATTTGGTGAAAACCTGACATTAAATCTAAACAAGAAAAATATGTTGCTCTGCCCAGCTGATCTAGAATATCATCTATTCTAGGTAATTGAAACTTATCTGCAATTAGTTTCTTATTTATTTGCTTGTAGTCTATGACAAGTCTCCATCTTTTTTTTATCGGAATTAGGCAGTGATTTCTTTGGTACGAGTAAGATTGGACTGTTGTACTCAGAGTACGAAGGCTCTCCAATTTGATCAACTATTAGCTTTTTGACCTGTCTATCTATTTCTTCTTTATGCTGGGAACACAATTGGGACGAACGTCGAATTTCGTCTAGCACGACGAATTCGTTGGCAAAAGTTCGTTGCGTAAATTCGTCGTGTGGCGCACAACTGGGACGAACAAACAACTGCTGTCATAATAATCCAAAAAAATGCGTGTATTTTTTATTACAAATTTGTTTTATATACATACATACAAACATAACAACGATAGTGTTACCGTATAAAGAAAATAATTCCTTTATAAAATTAAACATAAAAAAACTATTAAAAACAAATTTCATCATTAATAATTATGTATATTTAACTAAAATGCTCTATATCACAAAAAGAAGAACTTATTAAAGTAAAAATTAACATTATTTACTAATATATTTTAAAACTAAAAAAACATGGTAACGCTGTACTGATTTCGTCGTCGTTCGTCGGCGTATGAAATAGAAATAAATCTATTAGAGAATTCGTCACGTACGACGAATTTCGTCGACGTCGGTGCTATGTTCACTTTCATATGAATGCATGTGTTCTATTTTTGACGACGAATATTCGCAACGAAAAATTCGTCGTTCGTCCCAATTATGTTCCCAGCATTATGTGTATGTGGTAGAAGATATCCAGCGGGAAAACTCAGAGGCCCTTCTAACTTCAGGCCTTATTAAACGCCTTCTTAGGAATGTTTTTGAATCAATTTACTTTTTTTTTAACACATTTCAAATTAGCTTCTCTGAAAAGGGGGAAAGAGAGATTTAAATTTGTTTGTGTTATACACATTCCAAAGTAAAGAAGGTAAGGCCGTCCAGAATCACTCTCGAAATGAACGAATGCGGAAGGGATTCTTCGCAATGACATCGTGTGTAAAAAATATATGAGTATGGAATGAAGCAAGAAGAAAGCGAGAAGACCTTGCGCATCCAAAAGAAGGGGTGCAGAGGCCTTCGTAGTACTTCTTTTTCCCGCTGGGTCGTTTTTAATGTATACCGGTTCTCTATCTTTTAGTCTCAACTTTTGTTCATAGAAATTATTGATTGTTATTTTTTCGGATTCTAAACCGAAAATATCACTGTATGTTGAGCATAGCTCTGTTAATTATTTATTTTATTCATTTATTTGGTATTATAAAGGCCCCAAAACAATTAGGTTATATAGGCCAATTATTAAATTTTACATTTATTTGAGTAGTACTCAAGTATTTATGTTTTAAATTTTATTTATTTGTTGCTAACCCGCAACAATTATTTTTACATATGAACTTATATTCTATTTAAATAGCTCTGCTAATCTATTTTTAAATTGTTCCGGGAAATTTTCTTTAAACATTTTTAGTATTTCTGATTTTCTTGATATATTTTTGCTAAAATTTTCTTTTATTATATCTTAATCTGAGATGTTTTCAGTTTTTATGTTACTTTTTTGTTATTTTGGTATTAGTGTTTAAAAACCGAACGAATGCTTATTAAGTGTTAACTATTGTGTTTGGAATGAAGACGCCTGGTGCAATTTCTTGATTAGTATTTCATTGTTTAAATTGTTAAATTTTATTTGATGTATTATTTCACATATTAGTGGTAAAGTTATTTCGTTATTGTTATTTGTAATTGGTATATTGATTGTATGTGATATATTAAATGGTCTTTTATTTGATGTATTATTTCACATATTAGTGGTAAAGTTATTTCGTTATTGTTATTTGTAATTGGTATATTGATTGTATGTGATATATTAAATGGTCTTAGGATAAGGCAATCATTGTTTTTTTTTTTTTAAATCTAACATGCAATTTACTTTTTCGCATGGTATCAGAAAGTTGTTGTGTACTACTTGAAATTTATGTGGTATTAACAGTTTTTCAAATTTTAGATAAAAAAATATACTTCCTATTGATTTTATATTGGCTTGTCCTATTCCACTAAAAACTGTTGTGTCATTAGTATTTATTTGGTTTAATTTGAAAAATGTTGATTTTATTAGTGAAATATCAGCACCAGTGTCTACCAAAAGTGTGAGTGTAGTGACAGTATTGTTTATTTGAATATTAATAAAGAAACTTAAGTTGAGGTTTAGCTGATAGATTTTTACTGAATTGATCTTAGGGTGTAGAAAACCGCAGTGATGTTTTATTAAACTTAAAGTTTTTTTAAATTACTTTATTGGAAAATATAAATGTGTTCTTATAAGAATTAATACAGGAAGAGAATGAGATCAAAAGGGAGGCTGACTTCCAAAACGTCAATTGCTTTGTGTTTAAACAAATCATCATATTTCATAACGCCGCAGTACAATAATTGTACAATGTATACCATTTCAAAACGCCGCCGCCAAGTATTTTTAGCGCAGTAAGAGAGCAAACAAGGCATCGGTTTTATAGTTGTTGCATTGCGTCGGAACTTTGCATATGTATGTGATTTAAATACAGTAACAATACTGCATACAAACTTTGTATACGAACGTTTTGGAAGTCAGCCGGAGTTAGATATAAAAGTAAATATCAAAAAGATTTAAAGAGTAGCCAGACTTTTAAATTTATAATGCAAGATAAAATATATTCAACATAGGGAAAGTTCTGAGTTTTCCGAATAATTTTGATTTGATTCTGTCGCTCTTACGTAGTTGTTGTTCCTACGGTTATTGGTGTATCCTTGACTGTAATTGTCATTATTATTGTTATTGGTGTATCTTTGACGGTTTCTGTTGTAATTGTCATTTTTATTGTTATAGCTGTTATTACTATTATTGTTACGTGGGAAATTATTTCCTCCACGGAATCTTTTATTATTCGGCTTCGGTACAACTATTGACAAATTTACTTATAGCATCATTCATGCTATGGAATTGGCCTGCCTCCATCATAAGCTTGACTATATCAATGTTGCAGTTTTTGGTAAGTGCTTTTACAGCGACTTCTACTGATTCACCTTTAACGGTTTGTTGCAACTTATTAATAATGTTTACTATTGTTGCCTCATCGTTGATGAGATTTCTTGCAGTACCCTTTTTATGTTTATATGAGGGATACAGCTATGGATTCATGTTCTTCCTTTATTGAATTTAACAGGGATAATGAATCTATAAAAGAACGTAAATTTTCTGCTCTGCCATCAAAGTCTAGAATTAGCTTTGAGGCTTTATTTAAGAATTCTACTATTTTTTGGCTGGTTGTGATGTTTGTTGGGTGGATTCTAAATTTATGAGGTGAATTTTCGTGAATGGATGTTGGTAGGTCAAGTTCTACACCTTTCTTAATTGCTAAATTGAAAATTATTTCTTTTAAATTTGAAAAGAATGCATCTTCTGATGTTCCGTGTGAAACTGTAAGTCTATTGCAGTGCACATTAAATAAAGTTCTTACTTTTTCCTATCGAAATGTGCTTGTATTGTTTCTTCTTTTGTAGGTCTGTCAATGTTTAGGCATTTATAAGAACTGTCAAAATTTTCCTTTATTAATCTGGCTTTGTTAAGTATTTCTTGCCATCCCATAAATGTAATTGCTGTTATATTTTATCTAAAAAAATGTCTTTTACTAGTTTTTCTATTTTCCATTTCCTTCTCTATTTTTTCAACCCATCTCATTGACCTAACTGTTTCTTCTTCTAAATTTGTTCTGTGTATAATATCGTCCTCACTTGGGACACCTGGCATTCCTATTAATTTCCAATAACTAGTTAGGCATTCTATTTGTCTTTCCATGCTAATTTCTTGTTCAGGATTAGAATAGTATCGGTATGGGGAATTTCCCTTATTTCTATGTTTTCTATCCATTATAAAGGACCGTATGTAAGTACCTATATATATATATATATATATATATATATATATATATTTTGAATACTAATTTCATTATTATATAAAAAGACTAGTGTAAAGTACACACACTTAGTCACCAAAAATATAACACTAAGCAATCACAAACAAATTAAATAAAACAAAATATGAGCACAAAAAAAATAATAAAATAAATAAATAAAGTAGACCAACGAACTCGTTTAAACTTTAGCAACTATGTAAAATTGAAATTTCTGTAATAAGATAGTTTTTAAGTATGTTAAGAAAAAAACTGCATAGTAGTAGATTTTAAGTAGGCTAACAAAAATTAAGAAAAAACTGCATAATAGTAAATTTAATGTATGTTAACAAAAATTGTATAAATAGAAAAGTTAATTGCAAATACAATCAGAATCATACTGGCAATCAAAATCTACTTTTGACTCTCATATTCAGGCACCTAGTAAATCACTAGTAGCAGCCTACTAACTACCTCAGAACACACTTGAGCTACAAATAAACTAAAGTGCTATAGGGAAAACTCTGACACATTACACCAATCATTACATGGCGATCCTGCCACTTTAAGGTCCTGATACTACAGAAATTATAATCCTAGGGAAATTCTGATTCTTTCGTCCTGCCACTTTAAGAAATTCTTATCCTAGGGAAATCCAGATTCTTTCATCCAGACTTTATTGAAAAGAAATGCTGATAGTTGAAAATTTTGAAGCAGACAGGCAAAAAATCGATCAGATCTTCAGAAAGTGGGAAGAATATTTGAATCCATACATCCCAGAACCAGTATCACAAAACAACCCAAATCCTCCTGTGTATAAGCCCACGAAGAGAATTACGATTGAAGAATATCGCCAGCGCCAGCATAAACAAGACAGAAGCACAGTCCACGTACCAAAACCAAAAAAGAAGAAAACTAGACGGTCCGGTAAAGCATTTAAAAAAAGGAAGGAATTAGCAATCGCGTATCGTGATCTAATCCTTGCTATAAACAAAGTGGATAAACTGAAATATAAAACCCAGATAAAGGAAATCAGGAAGCGTATAGCAGAATAATGGGGGGATGGTTCTCTAAAGAAGCCATTACTAATAATAATGGGTCTGCAGTGTTGACGGTTACGTCCGATCACATACAACAAATAACTTTATTGATATTGATAATTTTATTTCTATTTAAATTAAATGAAAATTATAAATACTATATGAAAAAAAAAGCTCTTAAACTTGCTACCACTCAAACGGTATAAAGATATAAAGCAAATATTATAAAATAAATGGTATAAAATATATAAAATATTATAAAATAAATTACATGAATTATAGATGGGAATATCAGAATTACAAAGCTTATTGAATAATTTAAAAAAGGCTCCAAATAGAACTTATAGTCCTGCTTACATTAAGGAACAGGAAGAGTTAATACAGCAAAATCGCGAACAGATTTATAAGACCACACCAGTTGATCTGTTAGATGAGCAAGTGGCAATATTAGAACGACTGATAGGACAGATACGGACATTACTCAAAGCTAAAACATCAGAAACAAACAATTCCGACACTATGGCAAGTTTCGATTTAGTTACAGCTTCTAAGCTAATTCATGAGTTCACAGGTAGCCACAAAGAACTTTCAAATTTTTTGGGGGTAACAAAATTTTATTATGACACATTGACAACAGCGGATAAGCCTAACCTTATTAAATTCATAATAGCTACAAAGCTATCAGAAAATGTTAAAAACAGAATTGTTTCTTACCAAACCCCATCAACTTACGAGGCATTGTCTACCTTATTAAAGAATTGTTTCAAATCATTTAAAACCACTGCAACTCTGCACGCTGAACTAGCCCGAGCAAAATAACCAAACGATAACTGCGTTTGCTACACACATTGAAGGACTGATAGCAGCACTGAACGAATTACAGGTATTAGAGCAGGGATCAGAACATAGACAAATAATTACAAAACTGAACGATGAAATTGGTTTAACTGCTTTCAAGAATGGCTTACAAGAAACGCAAAAATCGATAGTTATGGCATCTAGACTAGGCTTGCCACCCGTACTTTATAATAAAGTATTGTACGTTTTTTTGATTAATTGTACTCTATACTTTATAGAAACAATAAAGTACACCAAAATACTTTATTTCGCATGATTTGATTTATCTACAATCCAGAATAGATTCGGGTTATATTAGTCATTTGTTGACGTTTTTTTACAGTGGCGATTCTTTCTTAAGACTGACTATGTCATGGCAATTTGGATATGAAACAAGCAAAAAAAATTAACCTTTTGTCTGCACCGGAACTGACCAGGGAAATTCACATGAATTTTTTATTATTTATCGATAAAGCCTTAGAGTACCTGAATAAATGGTTTGATTTTAAAAATACAAACTGGTTATTTACAATTAGCAATAAAAATTTAAAGAGCAAAGTTGAATTTGATAATATTGTTAGCATAAACGAAAATTTAAATCTGCAAAAACTTAATATAAATATGGATGATCTTTATGGAGAAATTGCGCCATTAAACAAAATTTATGATCACATATACAGTTCTGAAGGTTTTGCGGAATTATCTACAGCAAGTAAATGGCAGCTATTATTTAATAAGACTGGTGATAATTTATCAAATCTGTATAAAGTAATTTCATTTTTAATTTCTATTCCTGCCACGTCAGCATTCACAGAGAGAGTTTTTTCTGTAATGAACAAAGCGTCTCTGAATCTGATAAAAAAATGAATAAATTATTTACTTTTATTTAAATATAGACTGCAAGGATGCTGTGAAATTGTTTAGCAAAGATAATTATTTGATAAAACTTGCGAAAAGCAATAAAAAATACGTTTTCAAATATAACAATAAAAAAAAAAATTGTACTCTATTTTTAAACTGTGTACTTTTTTTCTTAGCCTTTAACAACCAATGTACTTTAATTTCAAAAAAAAGGTGGGAACCCTAATCTAGACCCAAAAACTTACAAGAAGCAATAGACATAGCTGTCGAATCCACGACATCAAACACACAAAGTAGTATTATGTATGTACATAGCAATAGAAATTATGGAAGTAGATATACCCCTAAACGAAGAAACCATAACAGCAATACTAGAACAAATTATAACCAAAGAACTAATAACAACAGTAACTATAATAGGAACCACAACAACCAAAATATCGACTATAGAAATAACAATAACAGAAATTACAACAATAGAAATAACAATAATTACAGGAACATTGACGATAGAAGAACGAACAATAATCGTAGCAGACCAAGTAATAGAAGAGTCTACCTTACAAATCAGGGAAACGGGGGAAACCCCAGTACCCCAAACAACGAACATTAAGTAAGGGTATAGGGGAAAAACACACATATAATTTACGAACATATACTACATACAAAGAGATTCCACAATATGTATTACTGACAACAATTGAAGGTACGAATATAAAATTTTTAATAGATACGGGCGCGGATATTTCACTTTGCAAAGAGTCGTGTATAGAAAATAAAGACATAGAAAACAACAAATCGTGCAAGCTAACTGGTATTACTAACGGGGCAATAACCACACTAGGAGAATGCAACTTAACATTTAAATTTCCAGAGTCGCTGGAACAGCATTCATTTCAGGTAGTAACTTCTGATTTTCCACTCTTATTAGACGGTATCTTAGGTAGGGATTTCTTTACGAAATTCATGTCAAAAATCGATTAAGAGACAGCAACAGTATCTTTACTTTCCAACAATATAGAATATATCTTACCTATGAGAAATAAATCAAATAATATATATGTACCACCTAGAACTGAAGTACTACATCCTATTGAATTAAATATAAATGAAGACAGTATAGTCTGCAGTAGCGAATTAACAAAAGGCTTATTCCTGGGTAACACTATCATCCCAAAAGAAGGAATTCAGCACATTAGATTGCTCAACGCAACAAACAAGTCTATAACAGTCTCGAATCCACAACTATCCTTATTACCTTTATCACTGTTCAAAATTATTAAGCCGGTAAAGTACGGCAATAACAAGGAAAGGTGGAAAAAACTAAGAGAAAAGTTAAACATAACCACACTTGAATTATCAGCAACTGCCTGCATTGAAAACATCTGCGAAGAATTTCAAGATATATTCCACTTAGAAGGAGAGAAATTATCTACCAACAATTTCTATAAACAACATATACAAACTTCAGACAAGACTCCAGTCTATGTTAGAAATTACAGGTTACCTCATATTCAACAAGAGGAGATCCAAAAACAAGTTCAAAAATTGATAGATGACGATCTAGTTGAATCCTCCACAAGTCCATATAACTCCGCACTACTTGTAGTACCAAAAAAAGAGTTCTGATGATACTAAAAAATGGCGATTAGTAGTCGATTACAGGCAACTGAATAAAAAGATAGTCGATGACAAATTCCCTCTAACACGCTTGGATGATGTTTTAGACCAAATCGGTCGTGCAAAATATTTTACTACACTGGATATGACAAGTTCATTCCATCAAATAGAACTTGATGAAGAGTCACGACCATTAACTGCATTTTCTACCAACAACGGCCATTACCAGTTCAAACGACTACCATTTGGCATCAAGATATCATCAAATAGCTTTGAAAGAATGCTAACGATAGCATTAGCGGACCTCTCAGCAAGCGCAATTATATACGTTGACGACATCATAGTTTTTGGTTGTTCACTAAATCATCACAATAAAAACCTCATAAAAGTCTTTCAACGTTTGCGAAAACATAATTTGAAATTAAACCCTGAAAAATGTAATTTCCTCAAACCAGAAGTTATATATCTAGGACATCTAATAACAGATAAAGGCATAACTGCAGATCCCAGTAAATGCGAAGCTGTGAAAAAGTATCCTAGACCAACAAAGTCAGAAGATTCGTAGCTTTCTGTAATTACTATAGAAGATTTGTAAAAAACTTCGCCAACATAGCAAAACCACTGAATGAGTTGTTGAAGAAAAATAAGGAATTTAGTTGGACTGATGATTGTGAGAGATCATTTGAAAACCTGAAAGAAATAATAACTAACCCACCAATACTACAGTATCCAAATTTCGAAAACGAATTTATTTTAACAACAGACGCATCCAATTACGCGCTTGGTGCCATTCTGTCACAAGGAGATATAAGAAAAGACTTACCCATATCCTACGCAAGTAGATCTTTAAACAAGCATGAATTTAATAAACCCGTGATAGAAAAAGAACTATTAGCGATTCATTGGGGAATCACTTACTTTCGACCATACCTTTACAGTAGAAAATTCACGGTTGTGACAGACCATCGACCCCTCATTTCTTTATTTACTCATAAAAACCCATCTTCACGATTAACACGTATTAGGTAAGATCTAGCTGATTACGATTTCAATATAGTTTTTAAACAGGGAAGGATAAATACTAACCCTTATGCACTATCTAGAATACAATTAGACTGTACTGCATTAAAGGAAATGTTACCTAAAAATAAAGATATAGTGACCAGGAGCATGGTGAAGGATATAACAAATACAAAAGAAGATAAAAGCAAATCTCGAGACAAGGATACAGAAAGAATTTATGACACAGAGCCTGATCAACTCAACATGTGTAATGCATATTTAGACTTAGGTAAAATCTTGCAGAAGCTCACAATAGTAAACGTTATCCATTTTTGGAAAAATTTTTTGAACTCCGTGGTGTCAAGTTAATATAATGTAAAATTTAATCCACAATTAATGACCCACCTCAAAAACAACACAGTTTTTTCCGGAAGCTTTTCGGGAAATTACTTTTTTCCCATCTTCAAGCGGCAAACTTAAAAAATTTTTATTTTACATTTATGTATGTATAATTAAATATCAATGATTAAAAAATTAATAAAACTTCATTAACAAAAGACAGAAAATACAAAACTTTTACAAAAAATATAAATATAATTTCTAAAACAGTGTTATAACTGGTCGAAATTACGAGATTGGTGTTATAGTTGGTCTTCTTCAACATAATTTAATTAATGTTGATAGTAATGGCCCGTTGTCGGAATTCATCATTGGTTTTTGTTTTTTTATTTCTATGCTTTCATAGGCATCCAAATGTTGTGGATTTTGAACATATTTGATTAATTTTAGATTTGATTCATCAAAAGAGTGGTTATTGTTGATCATGTGTTTAGCTACAGAGGAATTTGTCTGATTCTTCTCAAAGGATTTATTATGTTCTTTAAACCTTACACCAATTGATCGTTTGGTTTGTCCTATATAGATCTCATTACAATTTTTGCAGCTAATTGAATAAATCCCTGGTTTATCTTTGTATTCAATTTTATCTTTTGTATTTCCAAGTAAGTTTTTGAGTTTTCTATCATTATTAAAAGCCGTTGTAACATTGTGTTTTTTGAATATGTTATTAAGTTTATATGAAATCTTACCACAGTATGAGAACTTTCTATATTTTATGTTTTCATTTTTGTTCTCTTTCAATAGCGTTGTTTTTGATTCTAAATTTATCTTTCGGCTATGTTTTTTAATCAACTGATCAACAATAGATTCTTTGTAGCCACTGATTTTTGCTAATCTTTTGATGGTCTTAACTTCAGAAATGAAATTTGAAGCGTTAAGTGGTAGTTTACAAAGTCTATATGTCATACTATTAAAAGCAGCTATTTTGTGTTGGTATGATGTGTTAGAATTGGCTGGAATATATCTTTCTGTTGATGATGGTTTTCTATATACTGAGATTTCAATTTTGTGTTCTTTTCTCGTTAATAAAAGATCAAGAAAAGGAAGTCTATTGTTCTTTTCTTTCTCAATAGTGAACTTGATTGTTCTATATATGTTGTTTATTCTTTGAAAAAGTCTCTCTATTTTATCTTTTTTTATTATGACTAAAACGTCATCGACATATCTTCGCCAATATTTGGGAAAGTAATCAATGTCTTTCAGTTGCCACTCTAAATGGGCCATGAACAAATTTGCAATAAAACAAGAGAGTGGGTTTCCCATTGAAGTTCCAAATGTTTGACGATAGTATTTATGTCTGAATTGGAATATTGTAGCATGTGGCCAACAGTGTGTGGTATGCATTGCGATTCAATAGTACCGCAACATGCAAGCATTGACAAACTGCAAGCAAGATATTTTGTGTGTGTCGGTAATTTGACACTTGTGCAGTTAATCATAAGTAGTATATATACAATATGTTTTGTTCCATACATAATTTAGTCAACTTCACTAGGTATTGTCTCTTATTTTCATCAAGTGATTCTTGCTTTTTTAACCAGATTTCTAATAAATGAATTGCTTCAGGGATTGGTACGTTCGGGTATAAAGCAGTTACGTCTAAAGATATCAGCTGTTCATCGTCCATTATTTCTAGACATTTTAATTCTTCAGATATTTCATAACTATTTTTAACATAAAATCCATTTGGTTGCTTTAATGATGTAAAAACACTTACTAAATATTTGGCTATTTTAGTTGTTGGGCTGTTGGTGTTAGCAATAATTGGTCGCATTCCTGTTTTATGGGTTTTATATAAGGCATATATACAAGGTATTTTTGGGTTTGTGTCAATTAAACGAAACTTTGGTAAACCTAAAATTTCTTCACAGTTCTTAAGACTTAAATTTACATCCTTACTCATCTTCAAAAGAGGATTCTTTAATTTAACTTCTTGAAAACCGTCTCCTTCTACTATCTTCTTGATGTCCATTTGGTATTGTTGTTTATCAGCTATGACCATTGAGTTACCTTTGTCAGCTTTCATGTAGTATAGGTCCCTTTTTTCAGCTTTCTTATTGTTGAAATTTCATCTCGTTTCTTGAAGCTACATTTTTCTTGGTGTTGTTGTTTTTTTAGAAGTGGAAAAATTTCTCTCCTAATTTCTTCTTTTTCTTCTTGTTGAAAATCTCTGATGTTACTTTCAATTTCTGCTATGGTTATTTCAATGTTTAAACTTATAGGTTCAGGGACATAATTTATTCCTAAGTTGAGCAAATCCATTTCTTTGTCTGATAATACTACATTAGATTTGTTATTGACATATCCTTTAACTTTTTGAACTTTAGGTGCCATTAATTTTGGTTTTTTATCTATTAATTCTGTTAGTTTTTTCTTATGATTCAGTTGTTTTATTAATATCATTTTCTTTATTATTAAGTCGTGTTTAGTTAAAAATATTTCAAAAAGTTGATAATCTACTGGATGTTTAAACAAATATAACAAATATAGATGACAGGAGTATGTTTCAAGTTCTATAGATGATAATTTAGAGTAGAGATGTTTAAGATTTAAGTTTAACCAATGTTTTTCAGCACTTTTTATTACTATTCTGGTGGCTTTGTTATCAACACTGCAACTCACTTTTATAAAATTTGGTGTAAGCTTGTATTTTCTGCAATCCTTAATGAAATTTATGTCTTCTTTTAATGTTGCAATTTTCTTTCTTAAGTTTGTGAAATTGTTCAAAAGGGACTTTGTTGTCTTTTTATTATAAACGTTATCCATTTTTGGAAAAATTTTTTGAACTCCGTGGTGTCAAGTTAATATAATGTAAAATTTAATCCACAATTAATGACCCACCTCAATAACAACACAGGTTTTTCCGGAAGCTTTTCGGGAAATTACTTTATTCCCATCTTCAAGCGGCAAACTTATACAAGTTATAACACTGTTTTAGAAATTATATTTATATTTTTTGTAAAAGTTTTGTATGTATTTTCTGTCTTTTGTTAAAAATTTTGTTAATGAAGTTTTATTAATTTTTTAATCATTGATATTTAATTATACATACATAAATGTAAAATAAAAATTTTTTAAGTAACATCGACAAAATTTCGTTAGCAAAAGACGATATGATATTTGAATATATAAATGAAAAAGAGCTCATTAAAACATATAATAGCATGCAAAATGAATGGAAAGGTTGGCAAACACCTACACGAATTTTATTATATAGTCCACCGCTAAAGGTGCAAGATAAAAGAGAACAGATGAAAATTATAAAAGAATACCATGAATCACCACAAGGAGGTCACGTAGGAATAAAAAGAACAATTATTAGAATAAAACAAAAGTATATATGGAAACACATGAATAAAATGATAAAGGAATATATTAAACAATGCATAAACTGCGCTAAAAACAAAATAACTAAGCAGAATAAAGATCCCTTAACAATCACCAGCACACCAACAACACCATTTCATACTTTTCAGGTAGATACAGTAGGTCCATTAAACATTTCCAATGGATATACATACTGACTGCACAATGTGAACTAACTAAATACATTGAAACAATTCCAATTGAAACAAAAGAAGCAAATGTAATAGCCAAAGCAATAGTGGAAAAAATCATTCTTAGGTATGGCATTTTCAAAACATTAAAAACAGATAGAGGTACAGAATTTGTAAATGACTAAATGACCAGAATTTGTAAGTTACTCAAAATAAATCATTCGAAATCAACAGCATACCATCACGAAACATTAGGATCTATAGAAAGAAACCATAGAGTACTAAACGAATACATGTTATCTTTTACTGACAACTATAACTGGGATGAATTTTTACCTTATTACGCCTTTGCTTACAACACTACCCCACACACCACTACAGGTTACTCACCTTTCGAGCTAGTCTTTGGTAAATTAGCCACACTACCGAATGAAATACACGCAGAACAAACATTCTATAATTTTGACGATTACTTGACAGAACTTAAAACAAAATTGCAACACGCCCATCTAACAGCCAACAAAATGCTTGTGAAAAACAAAACAATACAGAAAGCAGGAGTAGACAAATATTGTAATAATAACAACTTTAGAGTAGGAGATCTTGTATTATTGAAAGTAGGTAATAGAAGGAAGAACGAGAGTCCATATAAAGGACCATATACTATAAGAGAAACCCGAAATGTAAATAGTGTAATAGAATTAAATGGAAAAAAACAAGAAGTCCATAATAATAGATTAAAATTGCTTAAACAATTTCAAACTAACTTATCATAACATTAACAATTGTCTACAAAAAAAAAAAAATTTTTTTCTTTCTTATTAAAAAAATATATAAAATTTTTTTTTCTAAAGGGGAAAGGTGTAAAGTACACACACTTAGGGCCAAATTCACAGTCATTAGTTAGCTAATAGCAATAGTTTAACTAATAATATTTGATTCACAGCTTCTAGTTTAACATTAGTTAAACCATCAAACGTCATTGGTTAACTAACAGTTAGACAACAGCTGTTTCGTTGGAATTTATTATTAGTATTTTTGTTTTGTGAAAAATTTTAGATATAGCATGTGAAATTGAAAACACGGAGTCCGATATTGAAAGAGACACTGATACTGATAATACGCGGAATATTGTTGCTGAGCGTCGAAAACGTAATGTAAAAAGATTTTATGGATATATTCCGTCTTAGCAAGTAGGTGGCGTGGCAAGTTCTTGAGTGTATACGCCATTTTTTAAGAAATAATATATCAAATATAAACAAAAGCCATATGCTATAACAGAATTGCCAGTACTGAAAGTTAATAGTTTGATAGGGTTACCATTTTTTGTTCATATTAAGAGTGTTAGATAGATAGATAAGTAGATAGATCTGGTCCAAGGACCGGCACTGCGACACCTGTTGGATCTTTTGTGCAATGGATCTCTAAAAATTAAACCAAGCTCTGAATGACTCTCCTTATGAAAGTCAGCACAGAGCTTGGAGAAGCCCGCCTAATATCCTCCGAACGCACAAATTCAGAAAGAAAAACACGCCTTCTATTATTACATAAGACTATACATTCACAAAGAATGTGTGCCGTTGTCTCATCCTCTTCCATGCATAAGCGGCACAAGGGTAAGCGAACTAGTTTACTTTTCCAGAGATGATAGTTCAGTCCAAAATGACCGGAGAGGAAACCAATAACTAGCCGTAAGTCATTCCTGCTGAAATTCAGGATGCCACTGTATGAAAGAGGCTGTAACAAAGATTTGGCCTGCCTAAGACCGGGAGAAGCCTCCCAAATTACCTTTGCGGTCGACATGTCGTTCTCTCTGATAAGAATAGTTATAGTCGACCAATTTACGCCACAAAAGGGTTCTGGGCCTAAGAGAGGATCGGCAGAGGCCCTCTTGGCCAATTCATCCGCAACCTCGTTACCCGGGTGACCTCTATGGCCAGGTATCCAGAAGATGGAAACCTTGTTCCGTACCGATAGCTTCTGTAGTGAGTCAAAGCACTCTAAAACAAGCTTAGAACGGAATTCCCATGAAACTAAGGACTTAAGGGCAGCCTGACTATCACAAAAGATAGCTACATGCGCGCCTTTAATGCCTGTGCTTAAATTAATGTCAACACATTTGGTGATTGCCTGTATTTCCGCCTGAAATACCGTGGGCCATTTATCCATGGCCAGTGAGATTTTCACGTTGGGTCCACAGACTCCAGCGCCTACTCCATCTAGAGTTTTGGATCCATCCGTATACCAACATAAACTTCTGGAATCCACAAAGGGACCTTTGCCCTCCCACGTGGCCCTAGACGGAATTGTGACATTGAATCTTCTGTTGAATCTAAGTTCACAGATTATCCTGTCGCTAGGCATCCCTAATAGCCCTCTGCAGGACAATGTATTCAGGATCGATGAATGCCCGTTGCCAACACAGCGAGCAGAGTTACCGATACCCATCCGATAAGCGGCCATTGCCGCAGAGGATCTTATAAAGATTTGTATGGGTGTTAACCCAATCAAGGCCTCAATGGCCAAAGTTGGACATGATCTCAATGCACCTGTAGCAAGAAGACACGCCAGTCTCTGGACCTTGCAGAGTTTGTTCATCGCCGTGGTCTGCAGAGTCTTCTGCCACCAGACGATTGCGCCGTACGTAATGATTGGTCTGACGATCATTGTATAGATCCACATGATCATTTTTGGGCTCAAGCCCCAGGTGCATCCAGCACAACTCTTTATTAAGAGTGTTGGTTAAATAATACACTGTGAATATGAAGTATTAGTTAAACAATAGTTATCATTTTACTTTACTAATAGCTAACTAATTACTGTAAATTTGGCCCTTAGTCACCAAAAATATAACACTAAGCAATCACAAACAAATTAAATAAAACACAATACGAGCACAAAAAAAAATAATAAAATAAATAAATAAAGTAGACCAACGAACTCGTTTAAACTTTAGCAACTATGTAAAATTGAAATTACTGTAATAAGATAGTTTTTAAGTAAGTTAAGAAAAAAACTGCATAATAGTAAATTTAATGTATGTTAACAAAAATTGTATAAATAGAAAAGTTAATTGCAAATAAAATCAGATTCATACTGGCAATCAAAATCTGCTTTTGACTCTCATATTCAGGCACCTAGTAAATCACTAGTAGCAGCCTACTAACTACCTCAGAACACACTTGAGCTACAAATAAACCAAAGTGCTATAGGGAACACTCTGACACATTACACCAATCATTACACTAGATGTGCCGGCAAACGTTGTTTTGCCATACAAAATATTTCTAGTACATATTTTTGGCGTAATCAGTGGGTCTCCGTTTTCTAGCAGCTGGCGACTACAATGCTAAACACACATTCTGGGGTTCACGTTTAGTCAACCCAAAGGGACGAGATTTGATCGACACAATATCTTAAATTGGTTTGAATGTAGTTTCAAATGGTCAGACAACATATTGGCCAACAGATCGACAAAAAAATCCTGATGTTATCGACTTTGGAATTGTGAAAGGTGTGCCCAGCCAGATGGTTCAAGTTGAAGCATCTTTGGATTTATATTCAGACCACTAGCCTACAATCGTCATTATTTACTCACACACAACTGTAACACCAACATGTGATTTACCGATGACATCTTATATGGCTGAAATACAGAAAATATCTGAGTGCTCATTGCTCGGAAAAAATGCCGCTGAGAACACCTGCTGACATAGACGATTCTCTCAGGTTGTTTGAAGCGCATGTTAAACAAGCTGCTTTTAATGCTACTTCAAATAAAATAAATCAACCGGTGAAATTTAACAATATTTTTTCTGTAGAAATAGAAAGGCTATTGGCTGAAAAACGGAGAGCTCGACGAGAATTGCAACGCTACAGATCGCCCCAGCTAAAATTAAGGCTTAAGGAGTGTACCAAGCAGCTTAGGAAAGTTTTGCAAACCTAAAAAACTGCTTTCCTTCAAAAATTTCTTCAAGAGTTAAATACAACACCACAAACAGATTCATCACTGTGGCGTGCAGCCAGAGGACTTTAAAGGACTTTATTATACAATGCGATCCTGAAACCAATATGGTCCTATGTCGAATCCAAATGTCGAAAAAATTCAAAGGCGACAGAATAAAATTCTACGTACAATAACAGCAGCCCCCTGGTATATGCGAAATCAGCGAATTCACAAATTCCTAGATGTTCCGTTGGTGAAGACAGTATTTTCAAAACACGCTAAAAAATTTATCAAAAAACTTGAGTTGCACCCAAATGTACTTGCACGCAATATTCTACATTATAGAGGCCACACCCGGCTGAAAAGAAGGGATACTCTTTTTCTCAGCCGTACACGAGAGAAGTAAAACTACAAAAATTAACCGCTGAAACTAAAAAATTTTGTTTAGCATTGGCTAAACAAAACTTTATTTTTTAGATTTAAGATTTGAACATTTTATTGATATTTCAATTTATAATTGAAGATTTAATAAATAATCCGGTATGTTCTACATTCCGAGTGAAATTTTCACTTCTGAATTGTCAAAGCATTGTTGCTGTAAATTTTTATTTTTACCACAATGCTTTGAACAATTTAGAAGTGAAAATTTCACTCGGAATATAGAACATACCGGAATAAAATTATCAAAAAAAATGTTTTTGATGTTATATAAAAAAAATACCAAACAATAGTTTTGTTCTGTTTGAAATACGAACGATGACGATTCTCCTGCATGAGGCGGACATAGCGCCATCTGTCATTTAACAACAGAAATAATTATGAGGCGAACATGGCACCATCTGTTGGGTTAATAGTTTGGTAAATTCAGAAATTGCCCCCTCCCTCCCCTTCGCGTGCTACAATCGATTTAAAATATACTTTAGAACGTATTATCATACCTACCAAATATGCATAAAAAAATTTTATTAAAATCGGTCGACCCGTTTCGGTGGAGTTCGGTAACAAACATCGGGACACGAGAATTTTATATATTTGATTTATTTAAACGTCCTAAGCTTAAGCTGACAGTACACGGCATGTCAGAAGCCACATTCGCATATGGCTCTGACGTAATTTTGACGTCACCATAATGCTAAATTTGCAACATGTCGTGTACTTCCACTTTTTGTGACACTCACATGCAGCACACATTGATATGTGTGCCACATGTTCCTTTGTAGAGACATGCAAACATGCGTATTTTAGACATGTCGTGTACTAGCTTTGTACATTTGAATTTTGACACATGTAAATGACTGCAGGTGTTTATGTGAGGTGCGAAGGACAGGAGAAAGAGGAATTAACAAAAAGGATAGACGTGACTTGATGATAGAATATTGATAAAAATAGAATTAGTGAATTGATTGGGTTGAATAAAAATTTAATGTTAATGTACTGTGAGATAGAAATGTAAATGATTGTAGGTGTTCAGGTGAAGTGCGAAGGATAGGAAGAAGAAGAGTTAATAAAAAGGATAGACGTGACTTGATGATAAAATATTGATAAAAATAGAATTAGTGAATTGATTGGGTTGAATAAAAATTTAATGTTAATTTATTGTGAGATAGAAATATAAATGATTGTAGCTGTTCAGTTGAAGTGCGAATGATAGGAAGAAGAAGAAATAATAAAAAGGATATAGGATATGTTGTGGACGTTGGAATATTGATAAGAATAGTTTTAGTAAATTGGTTGTGTGTAGATATTTAGGCGACAGACTGCATGCAGGTGTTTGTTGATAAGAATATATTAATTAGTAAGTTGTTTGTGTATATTTGTTTTAGTAGACAGGATAAAAAAATAAAAAGCAGATAATATTATTTTGGATAAAAGACAGACAGACAAATAGAATTTGTAATATCAATAATCATGTTGGTGTTAGCGATAATTATTTATTTATGTATGGATATGTATGTAGATATAACGTTGTTATTGTTGTTATTTTTAAAGTGAAGAAATTGATAGGAGCTACATATTGAATGTTAAAGTGAGAATGCATTGAGGGAGGTATTTAGGCATAACGTTATTGGTGTAAGAAAGTGTGACTGAATTCGAAAAATGTAGGTAGATCACGAGAGAGTGAGACGGATATAGATGGAGTGCGTATGTCGTTTTGAAAATTAATCTAAGTTGAGTTTTACTCGAATTATTTTTTTCTTCTATGTGATACATCTATAAATTATCAATAACTAATTGAAATTTCACAGTTTTATATAAATAATTGATTTCAATAAATTAATAAATTAAATGCAAGGCAAAGGGTTTGTGTCAAGGATATGATACCGCTGGATGATTGTCATATAACAGGAACTGAACGTGTATCTACAAAGTATGCAGAAACTATTGTTTTGGAATTAGGTACGAGTATCCTTTACCTTCCTAAAAGATTTAATTCGCTGACTATTAAGGATATTGAAAATTTGTCTAAGGGGTCATATATCATCTCTAAATTCCCTTAAAATGATGGCAATGAATGTTATTTAAGTAGGCTAGAATTAAAGCCGGTCCCCCCTATGAGGGACTTTTATCCTTTTAATACATTTAAATAGAAATTATTTTGAAATAAAAAAATTATTTATATAAAAAGAAAAATCTTAAGCCTTTTTTTTAATCAAATAAACTTATGATATAAAATGGTGGGTATGACTTATTTATATTTAGCTTCAAACGAAATCTTTATCTAGAAAGATGGATTCTATTGATGAGTTATTAATCGAGTTTGGAGATATGATTTTCGATGAACACTTGTCATTTATATCTTCATTTAAAAACGACTATGAAAATTTTAATGAAAGTTTACCTTGCTGCCATGATAAATCAAATGGATATGTGGTTGGAATATGTAGATGTTACTTGTTCCATATGAAAAAGCGAAGAGTAATGAAGGTTATCGATAAATATAAATACCTAATACAACGCTATTCAACGATTGCCATTAGGCAAAGGGAAGAATAACAAGGACGGATATAAACACAATTGAAATGTTTAAATACACCTAATTTTTATTAAATAAAGAACACTCATAATATGATTTTTATTAATTTTTCTCAATGTTTATTAACGAATACATACATACATATAATTTATAAATATTTCCTATATAAAGGGAATCGAAAGCAAAAATTTCATCTGTTTCAATTTTTCTTTTGATTTGTGAAGTAGAGCAGTTAAAATTAATATAAAATGGACAATAAATTGAAAAATTTTTTTCAACCAGGACGAAAAGCTAAGCTGAAGATATCGTGTGGGTTTTTAACGATGTTAGGATTCACACCGATGATATGGTTACACTACAAGTGCAAGCATTTGATAGGACTAGATCGAGAATAGTGGTTACATCTAATGAATTACAAGGATTATATAAGTAAATAGCCTATCCCGGTGTGCTTCGCTACTCCCCTCGTTATAAAATAAAATTCAAACTATTTATATATCGTATTGTGAAAATTTAATGACGATCGGTCCAGTAGTAAAGAATATATTGCGATTTTTAATATTCCTAAAAAGGGGCGTGGTCCCACCTACTTTTCTCCTGGTACGTATTCCAAATTATTCTAATACCATATGTACCAAATATCATCGACGTAGGTCAAAAAATGCCCAAAATATTGCGATTTAAATTTTTGGGTTATATGGGCGGTGCCACGCCAATTTGTCCAATCAAAACTTCATATAGCCTATTATTCCTTCCAGAGTCACAGTAACATGTTGTCAAGATTTCAGGAAGATCGGTCCAAAGGTTTGGTTTTCCAAAAAAAGGGGCGTGGTCCCACCCACTTTTTTCCTGGTACGTATTCCAAATTATGCAAATACCATATGTACCAAATATCACCGACGTAGGTCAAAAAATGCCCAAAATATTGCGATTTAAATTTTTGGGTTATATGGGCGGTGCTACGCCTCTTTTTTCAATCAAAACTTCATATAGCCTATTATTCCTTCCAGAGTCACAGTAACATGCTGTGAAAATTTAAGGAAGATCATTCCAAGGGTTTGGTTTTCCTAAAAAGGGGCGTGGTTCCACCCACTTTTTCCTGGTACGTATTCCAAATTATGCCAATACCATATGTACCAAATATCATCGAAGTAGGTCAAAAAATGCCCAAAATATGGCGATTTAAATTTTTTGGTTATATGGGCGGGGCCACGCCTATTTGTCCAATCAAAACTTCATATAGCCTGTTATTCCTTCCAGAGTCACAGTAACATGCTGTGAAAATTTCAGGAAGATCGGTCCAAGGGTTTGGTTTTCCTTAAAAAGGGCGTGGTCCCACCCACTTTTTTCCTGGTACGTATACCAAATTATGGCAATACCATATGTACCAAATATCATCGACGTAGGTAAAAAAATGCCCAAAATATGGCGAAGTTATTTGATAATCAATTATTGTGGCTGGCCATTTGCAAAGCCCTACCGCTCCCCCCGTTCGATCCAACAAACAATTTCTAAAAATAAAAAATATTCTGGACCTTTTCTATATGCAAAAAGAATTTTGAAAATTGGCTCAAAAATGGCGATGTTATTTGATAAACAATTATTGTGGCGGGCCATTTGCGACACCCTGCCCCTACGCACAATTTTCAAAAACAAAAAACTTTAATGCACCTTTGCCATATGCTGAAAGAATTTTGAAAATTGATCCACAAATGGCGAAGTTATGCTCACTTTACATTATAAAATCTGTTAAAAACTACGTGGTAGGAGTAACATAATTTAAAAAAGTGGGTGTGGTTAAAAAAAAGTAGCCTATAATTCATCCGAGAGTTCCAGTTAAATACTGTGAAAAGTTCAGGAAGATCGGTCCAAGGGTTTGACCTCCTATAAGGAACACACAAACAAACAAATAAACAAACACACATTCGGTTTTATATACGAGTATTAAGATACGCTTTGCCAAAGAGAATTTTTAAATTACATGAATCTCATTGAAAACACCACTGAAAGAAGAACAAAATATACTTTTCAGTATAGGTACGGGAACTGCATCCTAATTATGTAGCAAGGAAACTACAAAATAAAAATTGACTTGGAGTGTTGGAAATCCTTAATGAGAGTAGGAGTATTCTTAACAACAATCATATGCTGAAATAATACACTTCGGAGGCAAATAATTAATTTTTATTATGATTATTATATTCCAACATGCTCCCTATTAAAGAAAACTAACATCCAGCTTAATGAAATAAAGGGTATCAATGAGAAGGATATTGAGATTGACTTAACGCGCCTTTGCTATGAAATTGGCAAAAAAATGCAAAATAAAATTGTAAATGATATAAAAATACATAGATTATTACTACGAATGGATAATAAATAAATTTAAAATTGATTAACAATAAAATAATTATATGTGTTTTTTTATTTTGTATTGGATTTTATTTGGTGGCCTATTAAAAATTAATAGAATTAAATGTTTGATATCTCTTATAGTTATAGTAAATATCATTTCCCAAATATCTTAAAACTTCTAGAGGCGGTTGAAGATTACCAAAGCTAACAAAGTATCCTACATTATTTTCATCTTTATAGTACCCTACCTAATGTGTACCATTTCCTCTATTAGAGTCTACATTAATTATTCCGCATTCTCGTGGAGTTTTAGGAAGTCTGTCCCTCATATAAGTTCCTCTAAAATATGGAATATAATTCCTTCCAAAAATTGTTAAATCTATATCTCTGCGGTCTATTGGGTAGCTTCTTTAAAAGCTTTTTGATGAAGTTTGCGTATAAAATATTCCATAGCCTTTTTTATATGGTTTAAGATAGAGACCTTTACCCATTGCTATGGACTCTAAAGTTCTATTATGACGCTTATTCTCCTCCAGTTGGTCTCTTTCATTTTTAACTAAATTAATAGCCTTAGCGATTGACGCCCCTCCAGAAGCTAATGCACCTAGAGCTCCAAGTGCTGTGATTATTGGTACTAGAGGTAGCAACCCTCCGATTTTCGGAACTCTAATAACTCTTGGAATCTTCACTTTAGATTTTTTATTAA
The DNA here is from genome assembly GCA_947311025.1 of Lypha dubia. Taxonomy (NCBI): domain Eukaryota; kingdom Metazoa; phylum Arthropoda; class Insecta; order Diptera; family Tachinidae; genus Lypha; species Lypha dubia. Next base: position 98,308,282 of record OX371260.1, on the reverse strand, counting down.
AGAAAGAATGTTTAATAACTTTTCGGGCAGTTTGGATAGCATCTTTTATGTCTGATGGTTTCTGTTTTTTTAAGATAGCATTGGCGGATTTAATCGCATTGTGAAAATAACTTCGCTTATTAGTTTTCTTAATGTTGACGGATTTAACACCCAATCCTAGCTTTCATTGTATTAGCTACAAGATATGCATTTATTTTCTCCCCAATCTTACTATCTTTAGCTTTTACTCTCTCCCAAGACTTTTCAGCGAGCTCCAAATCAGCCTGGTGACGTTTCTTTATATCAGTATTCTGAGAATAAGCAATATCATGAACTCGACACGCTGCATCCAAGGGATTAATACCTTTATCTCCTCTTTCTAGTCGTTTTTCTAGCTTTGTTCCAGGTCCGCAAAATTGATAACCGGGTATATGTAGCTCAACTGGTAGAGAATTAATCAAACTGTTTACCAATCCTTCTCCTTGTACTGTCTGTTCCGCACTAAAATTTTTATTTGCATACACAATCATTTTATGCAAACATATGTATGTATTATGTAGTATTATACTTATTTTATTATTTCTGAAAATTAGAAATAAAGAAAATTAATTAAAAAAAAATATATGAATAATGAAACCGTCAGTTGTAAAGATGCGGTTGATTAAACAACATTCAAACATATTAGTGAGGAATTTAGACTTCAAAGCAGACAATAAACGGATTAAACACAGTTGCCTATTACCAAATTCTATAAGAGGATTGACAGTAGGTCCATCTAACTGTGGTAAAACTTATGTAATAATAAGTTTGATAGAAAGTCCAAATGGATTAAAGTTTGAAAACATTTATCTATATTCGAAATCATTACATCAAACAAAGTATCAGTATCTAAAGAAACTAATTTCAACCGTTAAGGGAATGGATCTTTACACGTTTTCAGAGAATACAGACGTAATATCACCTGAAAATGCAAAGGCGAATTCAATATTAGATCATACTTTTGTATGGGCCGTCATAATGACATTGATTCATTTTATTTATGTCAAACGTATACACGTATTCCAAAACATTTAGTACGTGATAATGCAAATTTTATAATTATATTTAAACAGGATGAATTAAATTAAAAGATATTTATAATGATCATGTTGGAAGTGATATGACCTACGAAATGCTTCATAAAATATGTAGAGAGTGTTGGAAGGATAAGTATGGATTTCTTGTAATAAGCAAGGATGATAAGATGCGGAATGGACGATATAGGAAAGGATTTCATACATTCTTTTAAGCTTAGTGCTAAATATTCATCCAACTGCTTCAGACGTATGCTAGTTGTTTATCTGTTTAAAATACCTGTTGACCTATTTAAAATAGCTGTTCACCTGTTCAAAATAGCTGTTTATCTGTTTAAAATACCTATTGACCTGTTTAAAAAAGCTGTTGACCTGCTTAAGAAGCTTTTACTTGTAATTAAAAATTTACTAACAAACTAAACAAAAATGGAGGAAAATATATTAAGCGAGTTGGTAAAATCAAGAAAAATATTGAAGAAGAAATTTGATAGTTTGAAACAACGTTTAATAAATTAGAACAAACATTTAACCCACTAACAGAACCATTAAAAAACTAGTAAAATTATCAACTGAGAACTCAGCGAGTCCAATAGCATATTTAAAGGAAAAAATAAAATCTAAAAACAATAGTCAAATCAAAGGAAATGAATATAATATTTTTATTACCAGCACTCCGAAGAAAGAACTTCGCTTTGATTCGATAACAAAGGTAAATGCAAATAAAGAAGATTCGGAATTTAATGATACATTTTATTCCCAATCTGATGATTTGAAATTTTATTTAATAGATTTGCTAGAAAACAAGAAACTCGATTCAAATGGTAATTGGAAATTTGGAAATTCAAATTTAAAGCTGACCGACGATAAAATAACAATAGGAAATAAATCCAGGTCTTTACTCGTTACTATTTTATAAAAAACCAGAAAACTACCACTCAACAGAATTAGACGTATTTTACTTGTCACAAATGCATACAGAAGAAATTACGATCCTAACAATCAACTAAAAGGAAATAAAGGTTTTAAATATAAACAAATAACAAATAAGCTATTTGCTGCTACTCACATTGGTGACGGTTTAATGAAAATAAACCCTAATAAGCCAAACTATATATACTGGGACAATCCTAATGAAATGGTAGATCGATTGAAACTGTTAATAGTATCACAACAAGCTGGAAACAATAATCATTCGAATGAAATTGTATTAATAATTGAAGAATTGCGAGAAGCAAATATCATTAAGTAGTATGACTGTTGATAAATTTGGTCATTATTTTCATAATAGTGAAATAAGAAGAAAATATATTTTAATTAATTTTGGTTTTACTCTGGATGGAAATAAAATAAACATCGAGAACAAAAGACTTGTAAATGTAGCTTCTCCGTTGCAAGAATTGGATGCTGTTAACAAAGCTTATTTGAATTCACAAATCTATCATACCAAAGAGACTTTAGAAAAGGAAATAACCGAAGAAGTACTGGATATCAGACTCAACATCAAAGATTTAAATAAGAAAATAAATGAAATATATGATGCAATAATAACAATAACAGGATATCATGGAATTGGCAACAGTAGTTAATGAACTTCATTCCCGAGCGCGAAAGAACTTCTCACGGCGTAGAGTTATTATGAAAGGAATTAATGATTTATGGCAAGCTGACTTAGTAGAAATGGGAAATTATTCAGCATTCAACAATGGATAAAAATATGTTAACTCTTATAGATACATTTTCAAAATATGCTTGGGCTGAATCAATTAAATCGAAAACCGCATTAAAAGTGTGTATCGCATTTCAGAAAATACTTAGTATACCTAATATCACAAAGAGACCGAATTAACGGACCCAAGAGCGTCACGTCTCAGATATGACGGCCCTCGAAACCTAACCTAGTATACGTAAAAATTTGCAGAAATATGATGGTAAAGAATTTTTCAATAAAGACTTTAGACAGCTGATGGGAAAATTTTCAATTAATCATTATTCTACATACAGTGTAATGAAAGCATCAATTGTAGAACGCTTTAATAGAACCCTAAAAGAAATGATGTGGAAGGAGTTTAGTAGAAATGGAAAATATGAATTGATTAGTATTTATAAAAATTTGATTAAGCAGTTTAATAAAAAAATGCATGAAACAATCAAAATGGCACCCGTAAACATAAATCATACCAACGAGAAGCATCTCCTCAATACGGTTTATAATCATTTAAAAATATTTAAGCCTTCTAAGTTTAAAATTGGAGATAACGTACGTATTAGTAAATATAAACACGTTTTTGAAAAGGGATATACCCCGAATTGGACAATAGAAATATTCAAAATAAGATCGATACAAAACACTTACCCTATAATATTTTTGCTAGAGGACTATGAAGGAAATGTAATTAAAGGTGCTTTTTATAAAGAAGAAATACTTCGTACACGTTTTTCTGATACATATCTAGTTGAAAAAGTATTAAAAACTAGGGGATATGAAGTGTATGTCAAATGGTTAGGGTTTTCAAGTCAACACAATTTTTAGATAAAGAAAACTGAAATATTATAAGAATATGAAAATAAAAATAAACAATTTTAAATAAAAACAATACTTTAAAGCATTTTTACTTCATTTAGAGTTTTTTATTCACTATGTCAATAACATTAGCAATAAGCGGAAACTCTTAAATTTTAACAGCAAACTATTTTCCACGTATAGATTTAACGGATGACTACGAGTGTTCTCTAATCGATTTTCATTCATACAATTCTATTCACAACAACCTTTTCCACATTGGGGAAAGAGTTATTGAAATTCCCATAGGATCTTATGAGTTGCAAGATATTGTTGATTGTATAATTGTAGAATATAAAAAAACTAATGTTTGCAACACCATTGTAATTAAAGCGAATAATAATACTTTACAAACTAAAATAACTTCATCACACGATACAATTTTCTTCAACCGAAAGCAATCGATTGGTAGGCTATTTGGATTCGGAGAAGTATCTTTAATTGTTGGTATAAAACATTTATCGAATCCACCTGTTAATATTTTGAAAGTTACTGCTATACAAATTAACTGTAATATAATAAGCGGAGCATATATGAATAACGCTCCAGCACATATACTGAACGAGTTTGCATTAGACGTTCCTCCTAATAATTTAGTTTATTTACCAGTAAACGTGGAAGAAATAACATATCTTAAAATTTGAATTGTTGATTAAAAAATTTTAGAGGTGAAGATATAACACTAAGATTACATTTAATGCCAAGAATCAAATGATAATTTACAATAAAAGTAAACAAACCAACGCCAATCTGAACATTCCTACAAACACCATTGAAGTAAGAAGACTGAAATTGACCGAAGAAAATAAGAAATTTTTAAGATTACTTAATTTGAAAGTAAAGAAAAATGTCTAATATACTTACTGTTATGGAAGATCCGTTTTCGGATGATAGTATAATAAAAAAGAGTTTCATAGTTACAGTAGTTTTGACTTAACTGCCACTCTTTTAGCTGCCAATTTGAGATACCTGCCAAAAACCACAAAATTTCACTCATTTCTTCAATTTCGTATGAAATGTACTTGTTTAAGTGCCAATTTCATACGTGCCAATTTAAGTTAGCTGCCACAAATATTTGTATTTATTTGCAGTATAGAACAAATAAAATTTTACAACTTAATAAAAGTTGAAATCATATAATATATACTAGTTTACAAAGAGAGAAAAATAATATACATACGAGTTTACAATACATATCTATAAAATCAAAAATATTGTTTAAAAAAATTATCTTGAAAGAAAAAATTTAAATATTTCCTTCTTAAATGTCATTGCGTTACTTTCTAGCTGCACATTATAAGGGAGGGAATTCCAAAGACGGATTGCGCAAATGAAAAACTGCCAATCAGAATTTAAACTTTGGTATCTGAACAAAATTAGTCTCCTACCTCGATCAGATCTGGAAAAACTTAGTCGACGATACAGATGAAATGGCTGTTGCGTATACACGATTTTGTGTAAAAATATAAGCACTCTTGATTTTAAAATATCATCGAATTGAATACCATATAATTTTATCGCGAACGTTGTCGTAGTCGTAAATCTTTCCATATACATATAGAATAATGCTTTGAGTTTACGTTTACTAGCGGAGTCACATCTGGCAAATAATTCACATCCGTACATAAGAATTGGCATTAAATAGGTTTTAGCGTGAAGCGTTCTAATTCTGATTGTCGTGCAAGATTGCGATGGCCATAGAGTTCTCAGCATAGAATATGTACGACCGCAAGCGTAGTTAATATGAGTGGACCAGGATAAATTTTTGTTAAATATGACACCAAGATTTTTTGCTGCATCTACCTTTTTCAAACAAATGTTGTTAAGGTAAATATTTAGCATGATTTGATTCGTTAAACGTTTTTGAATAACCAGGTATTTGGATTTATTGGGGTTGATACTCAGACCATTAGCTTTAGCCCACAAACAGATACGTTCAAGTTCGGCATTTAATGTGACAGCGCATTGTTCAATACCTGATGAAACACACGCCATATAAATGTGAACATCATCAGCATACATTCTTACTTTACATTGATGAAGTTGGTTAGGCAGATCATTAATGTACAATGAAAAAAGCAATGGTCCAATAATCGAGCCTTGAGGCACACCTCTACTAATTGGTAGAAAATTAGACTTAAAGTTTCCACTTTGCACAAACTGCGACCTGTTGGAAAGGTATGTTGATATTAAGCGGGTGGCTGCAGTTGAAAACAAAAACATGTTCTTCAATTTATGACATAAGATTTTGTGATCAATTGTGTCGAAGGCTTTCGAATGATCTAAAAGTACCAAGAAACTAGTTTTCCATTCATCAATTGACTTTCTTATGTCTTCTGCAACATCAACTAAAGCGGTGATACAACTATGTTAACTACGAAAAGCAACAGTCTGGTTGCTCACTTAACATATTGTGATCAGTTATGAAGTGCGTAATTTGTTTATGAACAACCCTTTCGAATATTTTCGACATGAAAGGTTAAATAGCTTTAGGCCTATATTCGGTACTGGTTTTAGGTACAGGTATAACTGTAGCCTTTTTCTAATTCTACGGGTAGCAGCTAGTGGTATTTATTGTGTTAATAATATGTGTTACAAATGGCAGTAGTATTGGCAGAATTATTTTAAAAAATTTAGGGTGAACATTGTCTGCACCAACAGCATTTGAATAGATAGTCATACCGCTCGAAAGAACTTCATATTGGCTTACACAATCAAAGGAGAAGTTGTAAGAGGATTCACGGCTGGTGTTTTTGTAATAACTAAAGTCAGGTTCTACAAAAGCTGCACTTACGAATTTTCTGTTAAGCTCGTCCGGATCAAGACTCCAGGCTTCATTACTTCTAATTTTACCTATACCTATTTCCTTGATAGTTTTCCATGTCTTTTTTGAATCTATAGCTGTGGAGAATTTCTCAGTGTAAAATTTCCTTTTCTGTTGTCTAATAATTTTGTGTACATCTTTTCTTAAGAGTGAATACGCATTTTTTAGCTCCATAGTCTTAAACCGTTTACAACGCGAGTAAGCAATGTCTCTTTTCATAATCATCTGACGAATTCGGCCTCTTCGTTTCACATTTTATTTTAGTTCTAAGAGGTACTGACTGGTTAAACAAGTGAGTCACATGTGATTCAAGGAATGTTAATTAGTCTTCCACAGAGCTCATATATATAAAATTGTTGAAACGAAAGGAGTAAATTCTAAATGGTGATAAAAATTTTGTGTCAGTATTTTTAACTAAAGCCAGGACACCCTGTAAAATAAAAACACATTATTATCGCAAAATAAAAAAAATCTTCATTAATTTCAGTCTCGTTAATTGTTGCAAAATTAAAGCATCACTTCAGTTGTTTAACATAAATAAACATATGTTAATATTTTGTACAGGCTAAAGTTCGTAAATGTTTCTAATCAGAGAAATATTAAGTAGACATTGTTAACATATTTCGAGAAACAAAGAAAAAATTTAATATTTATGCATCCCTTTTGTAGATTTTTTAACAGCACTGGCTGCATAGAAACAAACGTTGTTTTTCGGTAAAAGCTACTAAGCCTCGTCAGTATTCATGTGCAAATGCTTTCACTACTTGTTAGGTAGCTTCGTTGAACGTCATTACATACTCTATTTATACACAATTATAAATACAAATAGAAAACGCGACTTATTTCTACTGGAGTCTAGCAATTAAAAACCAAATTATTAAGCAAAAAATTAAAAAACAAATCCGTCAGTAACGTCACGCAATCTTTTTTTTGCAAAAATACCCTGCTATATGAAAATAATGCTTCATTTAAGCATTGATTATGAAAGTACTTCAAAAATACTAAAAAAAAACTGCTCATCCAACCTCGTTTCTAATTAGTTAATGCATAAAAAAACATTTTATAAAAATTTGTCAGTAACGTCACCATTTATTTGCGGCTGATTACTTTAAGCCCTAATTGGTCCAAAAGCCAAGCTTTGTACACAAATTTGCTTGCTAATCAATAGTTTGATTTATATTCTATCCAAAAATAGTAATCATTTGCCAAAAGTACAAACAAATAACAACAAAATTTAGCTTTTTCGCCGACATTGCTATATTTTCCAACTACGTGCACGTGCCACTTATGAAAAGAATGTAAAATGTCAAAGCAGACACAAATTTTGCACTGGCATATAGTGCAGCTATACTCTATACATATTTGACATTTCAAATAAAAAAAAAAATTTGGGCTTTGTGACAGAAAAAAAATCTATGTGGTTTCATTTTTCGTGGCCTTGCCCATATGCAAGTAAATAAGTGGTGATTAGTGTGACCCTTCTCTTGTTGTCAAACTCCATATAAAAAAGCAAACAAAATTTTTTGTATATGGAGTTTTATTGTTATAGAGATGCGTTTACTTAAAAATATACCTCGCTAAAATAATTGTATTTGTAACCATGCATGTGTTAGTACATATTGGACTTCTTTCTCATTGTGCTTTGTGCTTTTCAGCAAAATAAAGCAAATTTAAACCATGAATTTAAAAAATGAATTGTGAATTAAAAAAAAACGTGATCACAGTCACAGTTTTAAATCACAGTGATTTTGAAATCACGTTAACAGTTTACGATGTTCTTTAAAAATCACGGGATCGCTCATCTCTAATCAAAACAGCTATCAAAAACCGCTGAACGGTTTGAGTGACGCGTAGGATGGTTATAAAAGTAGAAAGTACATCTACTTCAACGCGTTCTATACGTTTAAGCGTTCTACGCTGTGCTTTGTGTAACTTGTCATATACAATTACACTAAATAAATTTTTTTAAGATTCAATTAATAAACCAAACTTTTTTATTATTACATGGCGATCCTGCCAGTTTTCTTGGAGTGCTACAATATTTGCACCCAGCAACAAGAGCAGCAGAAGGAGGCGGTCCGCCTAGCCAAAAGGCACCCCAACATGGGACTTTGGTCCGCCTGGCCAAGAGGCACCAAAAATGAAAGAAGAAAGACTGCCAAGACAATAATACAACACAAAAAAAAAATAACAATATATTTTTTTTATATGTATTTATAACCTTTATATTAAGAGTGGTGCGCTAAAGTCGCACACTAGGGCCAGTAAGCGTTTATTTTTTACAAAAAAGCCAACAAAGGCATTTAAAATAGAAATATAATTAAAATGTTACTTAAGTAAAAATTAAAGCTTAATAAAATAAGACAAAAAGTAACGCTTCAAGAATACTTTTAATTATTTTTAAATTTTTCAAAAAAAATTTTATAACTTTATAATGGATAAAAAAAATTTAATTTAATTAAAGATAATAAAATTGTAAAATTAAATTAAATTTTAATAAGTAGAATAAAATAATGAAAGTAAATGGATAATTACATTTTACTTCTTAATAATTTTAAGACAAATAATATAAATAAATATATTATTTATTGTAAAATTAAAATGGAGAAAGAACAGTCGAAAGTTTAAAAAACCAAATGCTAACGTTGTAAACGAAGTAGTTGTAGAAGGTAATAGCTCCGGGTAATTTGAAATCCGAATATATTTACTATACATCTTACTCTACTTGTGAAAAAAAAAAATTTTTTTAAACATGCCAAAATTAAGATTTTTTTTTTTTTTTTTGATAATTTTATTATTTATTGAATCTTCAAATATAGATTAAATTAATAATAATAATATAAAATAATATAAAATTTATGCATATATACCTATAAGAAATAATATTATTTAGGCTCAAGTTCAGTTTTATTGAATTAATGAAAATTCAAAATTACTAAGAGTTTTTTATGTTGAAAAATATTATTATTTATATCCAATCAGTTTTTAGCAGAACGTATGATGATGAGAGGTGTAGCGGCATTGAAATCGGTACTGATACGTTCTGCTAAAAACTGATTGGATATAAATAATAATATTTTTCAACATAAAAAAAATGTTAGTACCTAATTTTGAATTTTCATTACTTCAATAAAACTGAACTTGAGCCTAAATAATTTTACTTCTCATAGGTATATCAATATAAATTCGAATACTAATTACGTGGTGGGGTGTCATAAAGCCATAATGGCTTTATGTCTCAATTCAAACGGACATAAAGCCATAATTTTGATATGGCCTTAAGTCTCATATCAATTTTAATGGAATGGGACATAAAATCATTATGGTTTTATATCCCATTTTATGTTTTATGTTGCAAATACTTTATTTCACTTAATATGCCTATTTATCTATTTATTCTATATACCGCCGTGTCGGGATATACCATGGTAGAGAAAATCATTAAGACCGGCCGAAGGCATACATGTGTAATTCAATAAGAAAAAAATTTATTTCCATAATGTTTACCAGTTGTTCGTGCCAAAAGTATATTTACATATGTATATATTTCTCTTATAATTATTAGTTATTAAAGATTATCTTGGTTCTATTTCCTTTGTAAATGTATCCATTTCATTCAGAATTGTCCTTTGGTCAATGAAAATTTGAATTGTATCAACACCAAAAGATATACAGTAATTGTGGAAATTGACTGAAAAAAATAAAAATTTATTTAGATATGTAAAAATGTATGTTATATATTTTCTTAAAAAAATAGCCAAATATCCGCAATAATTAGTTTTAATTACAAAAAAATACATCCTTGTCTTTGTCAAATATGTATAATACTATCGACCAATTTATTTGTTTCATACGCAATCGTTTTTATACGATACCTAGGGTTTCATTTCTTGCAAAAAATGAAGAAGTTTTCATCGACACTTTTACTCTAATAGCCTTATTTATAAACGTTATATTAAAGACTAATAAGTAAAAATCGCTAAAGTAGTATTTAAAAATATTTAATAGCGCTATAAAGCTGCAATTAAACTCTAATAAATTTTATTGTAGGCTTAACCGTTCATAAGTCGTTCAGTAAGTTGACTTTTGTGTTATTAAAAAAAAAATTCACTATTTCTTTCAATAAGTGTAGAACATATAAAAGTACATATGAGGGGTATAGATGCAAGGGCTGCAATCTCCACTTTTTTTCACAAACCTAACTAATAATACCTTTTAGTTGTATTTAATGAATGCTTCCGATTAGTGAATATATCATTACCAAATACACTTTTATCTTATAAAAATGTGTGTTCGAAAATTACGAATTGATGCAAAAACGGCAATGTCCATTGGATATTGTCGATTTTGCTATGATCACAGTTTGTTAAGCTCTTTTTCTTCAAACTATTTTCGAAAATGCATGCTATGTTTTTATTTTGTTTCTTTTTTTTCAAAACAAAACTAAAAAGAAATGAAAAAATTAACAATTTCTTTTTAATATGAAACAGTTAGTTTTAATGTTAATTTTAGAACTTTGTCATTAGTCGTAATTATGGAGCGTAATTATAGCAAACACAGCAATCTCCAATTTTATTATTATAATTGCCAGCAAACCGATTGGTTGAAACTTGCGTCATATCTTCATCATATTCTTATTTACTGAGTAGCAAAACATACAGTTAATAAATATGAATATACTTTGAGCTAGAGGTTTTTACTATTTATTACGAAAACTATAAATGTGGAGATTGTAGCCTTTGCATCTATACCCCTCATATGAAAGTATGTACATAATTAAAATATGTAAATTAAAAATTCTTAGTGAAGCCATTATGTTTACATTAGTTAATAACATATTTTCGTCCGTTATTTACGTTATTCACAAACGATTAATGAGACTACATTTACTATTGTGATTTTGTGTTAACTACACTGTATTATTTTAGTTGGCAACTTAAAATTAATGTTGCATACAATATATAGTGCCAACCCTGCATTATTTATAACATATATACTTAGGATAGATATAAGAAGATAATAATAAAGCAATACAGTTGATAGTGAACCACAAGACAATCCAGTTTGTTTCATTTAGTTTCTTCGATATTAAATGGCGACCGTGAAGGCGTGGAATATTCTAGCAAATATACATATGTACATACATACCAAGATGTATGTCTAGAATATTCCAAAATTATTGCAATCATTTCTTATGATCATTTCTTAAAAATATTTTAACACATAAGCCACACGCAACTAAATGCATACGTAAGTATGTATGTATGTAAATGCTTGTATATGAAAATAAGTAGATAACATGTGTGCTAAAAGTTGGGAATTTTAATGAAATCAGCCACACAAACATCCACAAAAAAACATTAATTTGAATAAAAAGGTCTTAAAGTGAATATCTTGACAAATGTTGAATTTGTTTAATAATTGCAAAAACATTATAATACAATTCCTAACACAAAGTGCTAAAGGCAAATAGGCAAATATCATTAAATTTTTACAATTTTAAATAAATATCAAGTTAAATAAAAAAGAAAGAATTTTGAATTTAATAAAAAAAAAAAAAAAAAAAAAGAAAAACTTCCTACAATGTAAACTGTAAAAGTGAAATACATATGTAGATGCAAGCAATTCAAGTGAAACCTAATTATAATTACACACATATATACATACCTGAAATTTTTCATAATTGTATGAAACCCCTTTGTTTTTTTAACACTCCTGATTAAAACAACAACAAAATGTTAAAACAAAAAAACTATTGGAACATAGGAAAAATTACACATTTTGGTACAGACTGTACAAAAATTGAAAAAAAATATACATTAAACCTATGTATATAGGTACATATATATAAAAAAATCTGAAAAAAGAGAACAAAACCGAAAATGACAAGTGGAAAAAACAGGTACAGAAAAAAAAACACCTGGCAACAAGAATAAAATCGGATAAAATTAACTGAAAAGAAAAATGAAAAAAGAACGCAATGAAAATAAAACACTGACTGAAACAAAATAAAAATGAAAAAATGAAATTGAAAAATTATATACATTAAAAATAAAACTAAACGAAAACACCAACAAGAACAAAAATCTGAAAAAAAAAAATGATATTGAAAATTAAAATATAAACAACAAAAATAAATACAACAATAATAATCAACATTTAAAACTACATTAGAAAAAGAATCTAAAAAAAGAAAGAAAACTGAAAACAAATCATTACAAAAATATATATTAAAACAAACAAACAAGCATACATGCATATATACAAACATAATTAGTGCAACATACAAAGTAAAATAAAACAAAACTACAAAAACAAATGCTAACTAAATGAAGACGAAACAATAAGCATCAAATCAAATAATAAAGAAAAACTGCAGAACAGAAAAATACAGCAACGAAAACTACAGAGAAAAAAAGAGAGAGAAATAAAATAATGAAACAAAATGAAAAATGAAACATGTTCAACGAGAAAAAAGAAGAGATAACCAACCAACGGAAATAATAACAGACGAAAACGATAAACTAAAATTGATGGAAATTCACCATAATGATCCTTTAACTGGTGGTCACTGTGGTCAAAAAAAGTTATACGCAAAAATTCGCACAAAGCACTATTGGAAAAAAATGACGAAAGATATTGCAAAATTTGTAAAAAATTGCAACGAGTGTACTTTAAATAAAGTCAGACCAGGCAATGTCGAAAAACTAGTTCTAACCCCTACACCAAGTAAAGCATTCGATATACTTGTTTTAGATACTATAGGTCCTTTACCTCAGTCAGCTTTTGGTAATAAATATGCAATAACATTAATATGTGATTTATCTAAATATTTAGTTACCATTTCAGTTCCCGACAAATCAGCTCATACTATTGCGCGTGCAATATTTGAAAATTTTATTTTAATATATGGGAGAATGAACACCATAAAATCAGATCAGGGTAGCGAATTCAAAAATGAACTATTCACCGAACTGTGCAAATTATTAAAAATTGAGTTGAAATTTTCAAGCGCATATCACCATCAAAGTCTGGGCACAGTCGAACGTAATCAAAGGGTATTCAATGAGTATATACGAGCTTATATAAAAGAAAACATGACTGATTGGGACACATACCTAAAATATTTCACTTTTTACCATAATACTACACCAAACACAGTCTTTGATAACCAATTTACACCTTTCGAGTTAGTTTTTGGTAAGAAAGTGACAATGCCAAGTGAAGTACAAACAAATTTAGAACCGCTTTATAATTTAGATAATTATAGCAAGGAGATTAAACATAGATTACAAAAAACCCATATATTTGCAAAAGATTTAATCAACAAACATAAAGAAAGGAATAAAAAACTACATGACAAATTTGCTAAACCAGTATCATTACAGGTTGATGACAGTGTTTTATTGAAAAAAGAGCCCTACGAAAAGCACAAAAGTATTTAGGAAGGTCCTTATATTGTCAAAAATATAAATGGTGTTAATATAACAATTTACGACAATGTATCAAAAAAAAGAAAAATTGTTCATAAAAATAGAATAAGAAAAACATAAGAAATACAATTTATAAAAATTAAAGAAAATATTTTTATTTATATCTTTTATAAACACTTTATAAAGCTTTAGTGTTAAACAATAATATTTACAAATCATTTAACAAAATTTGGAAATATTTCAGAAATTAAATTAAAATAACTAAATAATTAAGTAAGGTGATCACCCTATCTTAATTGTATGCAATATATATATTAATATATAAATATTTTATAATTTTCAAAAAAAAGGGAGGTATCTACCCATATAATTACTTGTAAATTATCATACCACATTTTATTTTTAATGATTGTGTTTATAAATATATTATAAATATGTTTATAGATATATTATAAATGATATATTGTAAATGAAGATTAAATTAAAAAAAAAAGGGAGGTATAGTGCCAACCCTGCATTATTTATAACATATATACTTACTTATTACAACTCTATTTAAAAATACTCTTTTACCTAACCATGGGTATAAGTGTTATACTATAAAGCTCTAAACACTTAGACGACAGCAGACAGCACAACTTCACCGCTTCAAATGCTGCCAAGTTCAAATGCTTCTCTGAAGTCAGCTTCATAATTATTTTGAAGACAGCAACAACATAATTTCAGGGATGCCGCATATATATTTTATAATGAATAAAATTAAAGTTTTTGATAAAAAATGTAATAATATCACGAAAAACTATAAAAACACATAAATTTATTTCTTTACTGTATTTTTGTAAGTGTCTTTTATGTTTAATATTAAAAAAAAAGTTTTTGTTCTTATTTTTCCAATTTATATATATAGTGGCAACACTATATTTGTTTATTGCTGCCCGTCAAAATAGAAAATAGCCTAAGTTGGCAGCAGCAGCAAATGCTGTTGTGCTGTCGTGCTGCTGTGCTGCCGTCAAAATAATCGTTTTCATTTAAATACATGGATTTTATTTTTGACATATTGCTGCTTGCTGTCTGCTGTCGTCTAAGTGTTTAGAGCTTTAGGATAGATATAAGAAGATAATAATAAAGCAATACAGTTGATAGTGAACCACAAGACAATCCAGTTTGTTTCATTTAGTTTGTTCGATATTAATACTTGATTACCAAGTAGTCTCCTATAATTGAAAAAATTTAAAATAATAAAAATTATAAATCAATTTAGGTTAAGAGCATATTGCTTACATATAATAAATAATAAAATATTAAAATTTAATAAGACTTGTAGTGGTAACATTTCTATCAATATGTTTTAATAAATTCTTACAAAGGTATGTTGCTTTTGTTTGCCTTTTTTATTTGGAAAAATTTAAAATTTTTTGTGATTGAATGTTAAAAAATTATAAAAAAAATAAGTAACAACTGGCTGAAAGATGATTGGGCGAGACACATATGTACATATGTATAGGCCGCGATGCCCACAAGTTCCTTAAGGTGCCCACACACGATTGATTTGTGCGTGTGATTTGTTCGTGCTCGACGTCTTGTTAAAAGTTAATGGAGCTGTGCGCCCACAAATCATAAAAAATTGAAAATTTTAAATTTTTTGTGATTTGTGCGATTGTTAGTGGACTTGTGCGCGAACATTTTAAAATGTTTAATTTTAGTGCACAAGGAAACATAAACGAGACAACATGTATGTATGTATGTATGTACTGCGGAGATGAGTAGCAAGCAAAAAATTTTTTGTTTCTTCTGCATTTTTTATTTACTATTCAAATATTGTTTGTGGTACAGTTGAATATGTTTAAAGATGGTTATTAAGGAATTTTTTGATTTAATATGTGTATGTATTAAGATTTCAAAAGAAGACAATGTCTATTGGTAAAACAAAATTTAAAAATATGTATATGTGAAAGGAGAAATGAAGAACAAAATAATTCGATCAAAGTGCTAAAGGTCTAACAGTCGTAATAAAAGGTGTAGACTCTAGCGTGGATCCGGAAGAGGTCAAGTCTGGCCTTGAAAATAGTGGCTACAAGGTGAAAAATGTCTCAAACATTAAAAATAGAGAAAAAATCCCCCAACCAATATTTAGAGTCGAGTTACAGCCAGATGGCATAAAAATAAAAAAGAATGAAGCGCATCCAATATATGACTTAAAGTACTTGTTGCATCGAAGAGTTACTGTTGAGTTTCCACATAAAAGAGCTGGACCTGTTCAATGCCTGAACTGCCAAGAATTTGGGCACACGAAGACTTATTGCAAGTTGCCTACAGTCTGCGTTGTATGTGGTGAGTTACACAGTACTGCTAACTGTGATAAAATAAAAGGTGATACCAAGGCGAAAAAATGTGGGAATTGCGGCGGAAATCACACTGCCAACTATAGAGGCTGCCCCCTTTACTCGTTTTTTAAGAATTCATCAACCAAAAAAACCAATGCTACTCCCGCTCAACCTAAAACCCCTATTAACTATCCACAGTTACCTTAACCGTCCACCAGCCAAAATCAATTTTCAAACATTTTCAAGTCTAACGCGACTAGTGCTCAACAACAATCTAACAACAAATTTTCATACGCTAGTATTTTAAAAAGCAATCAGAGTACGGCTCAAAAAACCGTAAATGTAAATGAAGATTCGGGGTATAATTTTAGTCGTATTGAAGCCTCAATTGAGAGCTTAATACAAACTGTAAATACATTTACTCTCAACATGTCCTGTATGATGCAGGAAATGTTGAAAATGCAGTCTACCTTGTTGCAGGCTGTACTAAGCAAACCATGAACTTAAAAATCTGTTTTTGGAACGCAAACGGCATCTGCCAACATAAAAACGAAATAGAATATTTTCTTCAGGATAAACAAATCGATGTTATGCTTATCTCAGAAACTCATTTGACATCTCGAAGCTGTTTCAGAATTAGTGGATATAATTTTTACGACACCAAGGATCCCCGTGGCAGAGCTTGTGGTGGTTCGGGAATCCTAATAAAAACGCGAATAAAACACCACCTGTTGAATGATTTTTGTGAAGATTATCTTCAAGCAACGAACATCTGCATCGAAACTTACTATCAAAAACTTGTAATATCATCTGTCTATTCGCCCCCCAGATTCACAATTACCGAGAGTCAATGTACGGCTTTTTATAAATCACTGGGCCTCCGTTTTCTAGCAGCTGGCGACTACAATGCTAAACACACATTTTGGGGTTCACGTTTAATCACACCTAAGGGACGAATTTTATTCGACACAATATCTAAAATGGGTTTGAATGTAGTTTCAAGTGGACAGCCAACATATTGGCCAACAGATCGACAAAAAATTCCTGATGTTATCGACTTTGGAATTGTGAAAGGCGTGCCCAGCGAGATGGTTGAAGTTGAAGAATCTTTGGACTTATCCTCAGACCACTCGCCTACTATTGTCACTATTTACTCACACACAACATGTGATTCAGCGACGACATCTGCACGTATTAACTGGCTGAAATAAAGAAAATATCTGAGTGCTCATTGCTCGGAAAAAATGCCGCTGAGAACACCTTCAGACATAGACGATTCTCTCAGGTTGTTTGAAGCGCATGTTAAACAAACTGCTTTTAATGCTACTTCAAATGAAATAAACCAACCAGTGAGATTTAACAATATTTTTTCTGTAGATATAGAAAGGCTATTGACTGAAAAACGGAGAGCTCGACGAGAATGGCAGCGCTACAGATCGCCCCAGCTAAAATTAAGGCTTAAGGAGTGTACCAAGCAGCTTAGGAAAGTTTTGCAAACTCAAAAAACAGCTTCCCTTCAAAAATTCCTTCAAGAGCTAGATGCAACACCACAAACAGATTATTCACTGTGGCGTGTAGCCAGAGGACTAAAAAGGCCGGTCATATGCAAATCCCCATTACGAGCCCCAAATGGTGACTGGGCAAAAACTGATGCTGAACAAGGTGCACTTTTTGTTGAACACTTAGAAAAAGTTTTCACTCCGAATATTTGTGCTGATATTGTTGAACTGCCACCAGTCGTCTCCTTACCAGAAATACCGATGAAATTTAACATGACGGAGATTGAAAATATTATTACTAGTCTTAACACCAGAAAAGCCCCAGGTGTCGCCAAAATAAGCAACAAAATGCTTCAAGAATTGCCTTACACTGCAAAAAGAATAATACTATTAATTTTTAACAGTATTCTACGCCTAGAACACTATCCTAAAGAATGGAAGGTTTCGCTAATTACTATGATACCAAAGCCCGGCAAGGATCATACAAAGGTTGAATCCTATCGGCCTATTAGTTTACTGTCTAACATTTCAAAACTATTTGAAATATATACAGCAAGCTGATGCCTATAGTGACTAGTAATGGATGTATTCCAGATCATCAATTCGGTTTTCGCAGACAACATAACACAATAGAACAAACTCACAGACTTGTGAATGTCGTTAGAGACACTTTTGAAAAAAAGAAATACTGCTCTGCGCTCTTTATTGATGTCTCACAAGCTTTCGATAAAGTATGGCACGAAGGTCTTTTCAATAAATTAACACAAAATCTACCAGCAAACATCGTAAAGCTTTTAAAAAGCTATTTGATGGAACGTAAATTTGTAGTTAGGGAAGGCAATTTTTTAAGCCCTCCGCAGTCGATTGAAGCCGGAGTCCCTCAAGGCAGTATCTTCGGACCCTTACTTTATTTAATATATGCCTCTGACTTACCGTTAAGCAGTAACATTCATACATCAACATTTGCGGATGATACAGCCTTTCTAAGCGTTCACGAAAATCCTGTAGAAGCTTCCCGCAACTTACAAGAATATATGTCCAAACTGGAAAAATGGCTCAAACAATGGCGTATAAAAGTTAACGAGCAGAAATGTGTACACGTTACTTTTACTTTACGCAGGGAAACATGCCCGCCTATACAAACCAACACCGAGACCATACCACAACACACTATAGTCAAATATCTAGGCGTTCATCTTGATCGTCGTTTAACATGGAAATCGCATATAGACGCAAAGTTGACTCAAATGAAATTAAAAGCAGCTCAAATGAATTGGCTTATTGGAAGAAATTCTATACTAAGCCTAGACTGTAAACTACTATTATACAACGCGATCCTGAAACCAATATGGTTCTATGGAATCCAGTTATGGGGCACTGCCTCATCATCAAATGTCGGAAAAATTCAAAGGCGACAAAATAAAATTCTACGTACAATTACAGCAGCCCCCTGGTATGTCAGAAACCATCGAATTCATAAAGACCTAGACGTTCCGTTGGTGAAGACAGTATTTTCAAAACACGCGAAAAAATATATAAAAAAACTTGAGTTGCACCCAAATCCACTTGCGCGCAATATTCTTCATTATAGAGGCCACACCCGGCTGAAAAGAAGGGATACTTTTTTTCTCAGCCGTTCACGAGAAATGTAAAACAACAAAAATTAACCGTTGAAATTAAAAATTTTGTTTAGCATTGGCTAAACTTATATATAATATTTTTTTTAGAATTAAGATTTGAAAAACTTATTGATAATTCA
This sequence comes from Lypha dubia, assembly GCA_947311025.1. NCBI lineage: Eukaryota > Metazoa > Arthropoda > Insecta > Diptera > Tachinidae > Lypha > Lypha dubia. The sequence continues at coordinate 98,288,831 of OX371260.1, read as the reverse complement.
ATTTAAATAATTAAAGATTCAATAAATAATAAAATTATCACAAAAAAAAAAAAAAAATGTTTTCTTCTTATATTACATATTTATGTACTCATATGTATGTATGTAGTATGTATGTACATACATTCATACATACATGTTTTTTAATAATATTAGTTTGCTTCTATATACATACATATGTATGTTTATATAATTTGGTTTTATCTATATAAATACACACGTACATACATATGTAAGTATATAATCAAAAGAGAAATTGCATCATCCGCTTCACAATTCATGTTTTCTTCTTGACGTATAAGGTTATTGTGATTTGTTCGTCGTGTGTGGAGAAATGGTACGCGAACAAATCACACGCACAAATCACTCGTGTGTGGGCAGCTTTGTGGAAGAGCAAACACAAATACATTTAAAGAAAAACAAATTTTTATTCAAAATTTTTTGTTGTAAAAACAAATACATACGTGCAAAGAAAACACAAAAAATATATTTCATATATTTATTTCATATCATACGTTAAACAAAAACAAAATGTAAATTGATGATCGCTGTCGTCAGTGTTTACCAGCAAAGCATACGAAAGTGTTGTTGCTTTGCTCTTGCATATATACAGTGAAGAACGACAAAAAAAAAACTAATAAGACAAAGTGGTTTGTGTATTTCGCATTGAGGTTGCTGAATGATTTATGAGTATATTAAAACACACAGCCTATAGCTAAGAGTATTACAAAAACAAATGAGCATGAAGAGCATAGGGCCTGGGCACCAATGCATATGATGAATTTCATTTAAAAATCGAGATAAAACTAAAATTTTGAACCCGACCCCCTCAGATATCGATGAAATTTTGTTCATAGCTAAATTTGATCAACACAAACAAACTCTCATATTTAGAAATGACTGTTTTGCGATTTTTTGGGCGTGGCACAGTGGGAAAGTTTTCGAAAAAACGCGAAAATAGTCGAAAAGAGCTCCATTTAAACTACAATAACTCAGAATCGGCTGAACCGATTAACATGATCTTGGTATCATTAAAAATATATTTTAACAGGCTTTATGACACGATAAAAAAAAAATAACTGTAAAAAATTTATAACAAAAAGAAAGTTTTAACTAACGAAAAATCCAAAAAGATCAAGGGTTTTTTTTACAGTGTATTATTTTTTTAGAAAGGTTTATCCTTCACCTATACCATATCAAAAAATAAAAATGGGTTCTTTCTTAGTTTTTTTTATATAATTTTTTAAGTAGTGTCACTTCTAGTAATTGCCTTTATATTTTATATTTACAGGTAAAATAAATAAACATTGTCAAGGGTTTTTTTACAGTGTATTATTTTTTTAGAAAGGTTTATCCTTCACCTATACCATATCAAAAAACAAAAATGGGTTTTTTTTAGTTTTATTTTTATATAATTTATTAAGTAGTTCCACTTCTAGTAATTGCCCTTATATTTTATATTTACAGGTAAAATAAATAAACATTGTCTAGGGTTTTTTTACAGTGTATTATTTTTTTAGAAAGGTTCATCCTTCACCTATACCATATCAAAAAATAAAAATGGGTTCTTGTTTAGTTTTATTTTTATATAATTTATTATTTAGTGCCATTTCTAGTAATTGCCCTTATATTTTAAAATTTACAGGTAAAATAAATAAACATTGTCAAGGGTTTTTTACAGTGTATTATTTTTTTAGAAAGGTTTATCCTTCACCTATACCATATCAAAAAATAAAAATGGGTTCTTTTTTAGTTTTCTTTTTATATAATTTATTAAGTAGTGCGTCTTCTAGTAATTGCCCTTATATTTTATATATACAGGCAAAATAAATAAACATTGTCCCAGGAAAATTGTGAATATATTTTAACCCAAATTTTTTAAGTAGTGTCACTTCTAGTAGTACGTACCGAAAGTTTTCGAAATAATTGGAATAATGATTACATTTTTTTAAGTTAATTATTTGTAAGAATTTTTGCGCTGCTCAAATTTGGCACAGTCAGAATATCTGCGCACATGTACAAAAGTTTCATTTATCGGAATGAATGAATGAAAGACTTGAGTTCCTCTTATAGTTTGAGCTTCTTTATATCTTGAAAATAGCTTTTCTTTAACGTTGTTGTATTCGTCAGCATCTGCGTAAGCAACTTGTATGGTGGTCTTATAGTTTTCTGATGCCCAGTGATAGAGTTGCCTCGTTGTCTGGATTTCATTTTTATTTGCAATACTATAATTTCGAGCACCTCTCTTCAATGTTCCTCCGTTTACATCACATGCAGATTTTCCGTGACCAAAATCAGATTTGTGATGGCATAAATTAATGAAGTTATATTTATTTTTATATTGTGCTCCTGCGCCATCTGATACGTAAAGGATTTTATTAATATTGTTGGTTATATTGGCCTTCACGAACTGTATCAATTTTGAAATATATAGATGAACTGCTATACTATCATGGGTATTGCAATCAGATATTATGGCAAAGCTTTTATGAGTTAATTTATCGTTATCTGAAAATAAACAAACAAAGGAAAAAAACAAATAAATAAAAAATATTAAATATTTTGATGAGTGTGATGGATGTGTTTACTAATACCAAAATATTAAAATAATTACCTTCGTAATAAATAACGAACGGATGTATTGTAGCCTGATCATTATTCCAATGGTATCCTTGCACGGCATCTTGTACAAGAAATGCATAATTTTCAACAAAGTCCATTTGAATTAACATTTCTCCTGATAGCAGCGCCGCTCTTTTATTGCTGATAAATGCAGATTGTCGCTTTGCTATGAAATGATGCGGAATCAGAACTTTGATGTGTTCAGTAAAATCGCTGACAAATGATTCTGGGTTGGTGGTTAACGTTTCCAGAACACATCTAATCGTTGTATTCCACTTTTTGTATATTATTTTTTTCAGTTTGGTTATTTTCAAAATGTTTTAGCATATGAGTTTTTAGATTATTTAAATTTTTGAAGCAGTGACCACACATTGAAACGCAACACTCGCTTTTTTCTATGTCACCATTACAAACACGAATTTGAGAACATCTTTGTAGTCGGTAAATGTGCATTGTCCTTCAATTCAAATTGATTTTAAGCCACTTTTTTCAAACATCAATTTCATATTCTGATGCAATGTGCATACACAGATATTTTGTTGGTTTCCAACTCCAAGTTTCATACAATTTTTTGGCCTTAACATTGTAAATTTTGTAAAACCCACTTTGGCCAAGGGTTTTTTTTTTAAATTCGTAGTAAGATTCGCGTAGTGAAGATAACATCAGTCTTTTTTGAACTTTTTCACGTAAGTTTCCTTGTTTAACAGTAATTGAATCTTGCGATCCTGGCATCATTCGGCTAATTTCATCATCTTCATAAAATAACTTGACTGTGCTTAGAGTTTCGGTTGGTAAACTACGTCTGCTCATTTTTAAAAGATTGATATCTGCAAACTTCGTTTTATTCCTTTGGATATCTTTACTTTTTTTGATACAATCGTGAGATATATCATCCCCAAAACGATCTTTAATTTCTGCGTGACTCATATTGATTGGTAAGAGAGATAAAAGAAAGTTTTTGCTGTTCCAAAAGATTTGAGCTGCTCTCTATTTGATGTTTTGCAAAATTTCTTCGTAACTGGCTTCGACGTTTTCAAGTTGCGCTGACAAATCAGACAATCGATCAGCTCCAAGTGAATCTGCTACATTTTCCAAAATTTGCAGTGATTTTCTATTTGCGTATGCATTTCGTTTCATATATTTCCTTTTAAGAGGCGACATTTGGTTTGGTAGATGAGGAATAATATGATCATTTATATTTTCAATGAGTTCGTTGCTTTCGATGTTTGTATTACGGTTGGTACAACTTTGAAGTTCATTATATTCTTCGCTAATTTCATCGCTGGGCGTTGTTGGTAAATAATTTGAGACTTCATTCTGCTCCACGTTGGATTCATTACGACTGCGCACTTTTCTCAGTGTATTTCGGCAAGATTCGTAAATACGGTTACAATGAATGCTGGCGACAGCTGGAAAATTTTCAATTATATTTGCAGCCTCGTTTTCACTTATTTTACGAAGCGAAGCGCTATATTTATTAGATATTTTTATGCATCTGTACTTATTGTTTGAATTCATATTAACTCGAATTTTTAAAATATACGCGTAAAAATTGTAATCGCTTGTACTTTTCGCGTTCATTGGCACTTGTTGAATGACAAAAATCGATCAGGAACACCTATAAATACCAGAGTACGAAAAAACGAAGCGCAGCCCCGCTCTTTTTGCTCTTTTTCGCTCTTTACGCAAAGAGCGGAGCCAATTTATTATTGCGCTTGCTCCGCGCATTTATTTTTGCGCTGCGCATAAAAAGGGCAAGCGCAAAAAAGAGCGCAAATAAAATTGCTCTTTCATTCATTCCGATAAATGAAACTTTTGTATATGTGCGCAGATATTCTGACTGTGCCAAATTTGAGCAGCGCAAAAATTCTTACAAATAATTAACTTAAAAAAAATGTAATCATTATTCGAATTATTTCGAAAACTTTCGGTACGTATTACTAGAAGTGACACTACTTAAAAAATTTGGGTTAAAACATATTCACAATTTTTTGGGACAATGATTATTTATTTTACCTGTAACTATAAAATATAAGGGCAATTACTAGAAGTGACACTACTTAAAAAATTATATAAAAAACTAAGAAAGAACCCATTTTTATTTTTTAATATGGTATAGGTGAAGGATAAACCTTTCTAAAAAAATAATACACTGAAAAAACCCTTGATCTTTTTGGATTTTTCGTTAGTTAAAATTTTCTTTTTGTTATAAATTTTTTACAGTGTAATTATTTTTTAACGTGTCATAAAGCCAGTTAAAATATCTTTTTAACGATTAAAAGATCATGTTAATCGGTTCAGCCGATTCTGGATTATTGTAGTTTAAATGGAGCTCTTTTCGACTATTTTCGCGTTTTTTCGAAAACTTTCCCACTGTGCCACGCCCAAAAAATCGCAAGACAGCCATTTCTAAAAATGAGAGTTTGTTTGTATTGATCAAATTTAGCTATAAACAAAATTTCATCAATATCTGAGGGGGTCGGGTTCAATGCATCTCGATTTTTACATGAAATTCATCATATAGGCTTGCCACCCGTACTTTATAATAAAATATTGTACGTTTGTTTGATTAATTGTACTCTATACTTTATAGAAACAATAAAGTACACCAAAATACTTTATTTCGCATGATTTGATTTATCTACAATTCAAAATAGATTCGAGTTATATTATTCATTTGTTGACGTTTTTTTTTACAGTGGCGATTCTTTCTTAAGACTATGTCATGGCAATTTGGATATTTGGATTCTGCACCGGAACTGACCAGGGAAATTCACATGAATTTTTTATAATTTATCAATAAAGCCTTACACCCAATTCACACCATGAAATTTTACAGGAATTTTATTTCACGATATTTTTTTTGTTTGTAGGCGAACGGGGTAGAGAAGCAAAAGGGGTAACAAAAAATTCACATTTTCAGTTCTCCGTGAGTTTTTCTTATATTTTTCTTTACACATATTCGTTTTTTGTTATTTTGTTTTATTTCATATTTTATTTTCATGTGGCAATACGCATATACGTTGCACGAAGTTTGTACGGAAATAACAAATTGATGTACATACATACATACACATGTCAGATTGTTTTTATACAAATAATAAAGTAAAGAAGAATAACCGATTACGGAGAAAAAAATCAACATTTAAATCATGGGAAAAAATCATCGTATGAATTTGTAAAGTTTTTAGAAGCAACTTTTGAAGAGAACTAAAGAAAAATCGTGAGTTTTATTTCATGGTGTGAATTGGGTGTTAGAGTAACTGAATAAATGGTTTGATTTTAAAAATACAAACTGGTTATTTACAATTAGCAATAAAAATTTAAAGAGCAAAGTTGAATTTGATAGTATTGTTAGCATAAACGAAAATGTAAATCTGCAAAAACTTAATATAAATATGGATGATCTTTATGGAGAAATTGCGTCATTAAACAAAATTTATAATTAGATATACTATATATCTATATATCTGAAGGTTTTGCGGAATTATCTACAGCAAGTAAATGGCAGCTATTTTTAATAAGACTGATGATAATTTATCAAATTTGTATAAAGTAATTTCATTTTTAATTTCTATTCCTGCCACGTCAGCATTCACAGAGAGAGTTTTTTCCGTAATGAAGAGCAAATAGTGAGACGAAAGAAACAAAGCATCTCTGAATCTGATAAAAAATGAATTAATTATTTATAAAAGTTGCGAAAAGCAATAAAAAGTACGTTTTCAAATACTTATAACAATAAAGAAAAATAAATTGTACTTTATTTTTATACTGTGTACTTTTTTCCTAACCTTTAACAACCAATGTACTTTAATTGCAAAAAAAAAGGTGGGAACCCTTCATATAAATGAAATTTTATCTTCCATTTGCTGTTTACTTTATTATTCGTGTCAACTAAATGTACTAAATAGCCGACCAACTTCAACGTGCTTAAAATTAAGTTCAGCGATCTATCTGCCTTCTTTTTGTGCAGCCTCAGAAGCGCTTCAAAACTGCGCATCTCGAAAGCATGAAATTTTGTTTCTGCTTCCAGAAACATAATAATTTTTTGCTGGGATGTCTTAAATTATATGAAGAAATTACTTGTCTTCTGTTAACCTGAAAGCAGTGATTGTGCGTTGTGTGATTTACTAAACCAAATGCAAAAAAAGAAAAAAAAAGAACTTGCAAAAAACTAAAAACATTCTCGATTTCATTGTGTCATTCAGCACGTGTAGACATGCGTCCAAGCGGCAAGTGTTTTTGTTGTAATTATAAAAAAAGATTTTGGATATAGCTTGTCGTACCTGTATAACGTTAGTTTTTCGCATAGTAACAATTATTTTAGGCGTAAATTAATACAGATATCACAATGGTGTTGATCAGGCCCAATGCAACATTATATTATATGCTCACGTTTGTGTTATCATATAATTTTATAGGAAAATTTTTTGATTTGAATAACGTTGAAGCAGTTTTAGGAATTCTAGACGAATCTGACTTCAGCGACGACGATATTGATGAAACATGGATCCCATTTGATCTAAATGCAGAAGAAGAAATCGATGAAAGCACTGATGATCCTGATGTAATTGAGTCTAAGAATGGCCAGCCAATAAGGCGTCTGTTGCAGCAGTGATATCAGATGAAATTTTCAAAGTTCCCTACGTTTTGGTAAAAAAAATCTTTACCCTACAATTTTTCCTACCTTATAGTAGTTATAAGTAAGACTCAAAATTTATTAATAATTCAATATAGTAAATTTTATTTACTTTAAACAAAAAACACTAACATACATTTTAAATAAATTTCAGGTAGTTTGAGTAAAAGCAAAAAAAAAAAAAAATAATATAACATAAAAATCTACATACATATGTTTGTATACGTAACATATAAAAATCAGTTGTAAAGCACTTGTGAATTCATTTTCTTAAAATTACTTTCTGTACAACGGAATCTTGTACAGTTTAACATTTTTAATTGTAAGTGAGAGAAGAATACATATGGAATTTAAAACCTCGTGACTCAGTTTATTTCCTTTTTTGTACGGACGTCAGTAACAATTGAAAATATCCTCTCAGCATCTGCATTGGTATGTGGTAAACTCAATAGAATTTTAAGTAATTTTGAGAGGCAAGGGAGTACTAAATTATCATTGAAATTCTTGGACTTTGATAACCAATATGGTTCCAATTCCATCTTTGAAAGATAATTTATTTCTTCTTCTGAAAAGTTATATTCTAAATTGCAAGTAAGAAGATTCTTGAGTAAGAAGATAAGCATCAATATTAAACTGTTCACATAACATTTTATATTTTTTTATTACCATTTTGGATTTAAGAATTCCATTTCGATAAAAATTTTGTATATTTTCAAAGGTTTGGTATAAAAAAGCGATATGCTTTTATGCCATAGAGGTTTTTCATAAGTCAGTTAGATTGTATTTTAATTTACATGCAAAGTCAAAGATTCCCTACATTTTTACGAAAATAAAAAATTTGTCTTTCTCTCCCTACTGTGGAGAAAAATCAGACAACACTGTGCTGAAGACGTTGTAAAGTAAACTAAAATGTAAGTAATGAGTAATGGCTCCATTAGTCAAATCGTATCGACTTAATTTTGAAGCTGTCGTATCGTTTAAGTTCTGATGTTAGTTAGTAAAAACGTACGGCTACCAATAAAGGTGTCAGCTGTTATTGTTTTGCTTTTGACATTTTTGTAAATTCCAAAAAAAAAAGTGAAAAAATATAGTAAAGCAAAGCCCGTCATGCATATAAGAGAAAACGGAGATGGCGGATACGTCCAATTAATAAAAATTGGGCGGAGGCTGGGTATTCCCAAAAACATTTCATACCAATAAAAGAAATGGATTCGTAGCAGTTTTATCTGCATACACGGATGTCTCGCAGTATTTATGATCTTCTTTGTCTTCGTCAGCGAATCGGTCCAGAAGAGAGGCTTTCTCTAACGATTTTGTAAGTAAAAGGTTACTATAATTAAATGAATTTAGGTACATACATGGGAATGAATGTACATGCATGGTTATTTATATATTAATGCTTTAGATATTTAGCTCACGGAGCTAATTATAGGAGCAATTGATGGGAAACACATTCATATCAAATGTCCTCCAAATACAGCATCATTATTTCTTAATTATAAAAAAATTCTTTAGTATTGTTTAAATGGCGGCTTGCGACGCAAAATATACTTTCACCTCAGTTAGTGTGGGAAGCTATGGCATTCCGAGTGATGGAGGTAAAGTTGATGTATTGAAATTAATGTAATGAAGTGTTCATAAATATTCATAACACTTTTTTTTTAAAGGTATTTTCCGTACATCAACCTTTAGACTATCACTAATCAATAATACATTGCCACTTCCTCCAAATAGACCATTATGCAAGAAATATGTTAAACCATTCCGACATTTTCCGCTAAAAAACATTTAATGCGCCCATATCCTGGCCATAACTTAAATAGAACCAAGAGAATTTTTAAGTATAGATTTTCCCGAGCTCGCCGAGTAATTGAGAAGAGCTTTGGCATTTTAACGGCCCGCTGGCGAGTACTGGGAAATATAATTGAATCCTGAAAATTGTGAAAAGATTGTCCTGGCTTGCGTTGCTTTGCACAACTTTATAATGTTAAACGATTCTCAGCGTTGGTATTGCCCAGACTAATGTGTTGATTGGGAAGGGCAAGATAATAGACACATAAAGCCAATTGGAGGGAAGATTTAGCAAAAGCGGGTGGACCTTTAACTTCTATAACTACTTTTGTACGTAGAGCACCAGTTTCAGCTTTCCAACTGAGAGACAACCATGCTAAATATTTTGTGACTGAAGGAGCTGTTCCCTTCCAAGACAATGTAGACCTTACAATACATGGTCCATATTAAACTTTATATACACATGTACATATATATCCCTTTTCAAGAAATGGGTCAAATAAGTACCCTTAAATAGGGACAAATGTTTTAAAAAAACGAAAAAAATTATAAGACATATTTTTAACACAAATAACATAAGAAATTTTTTTTTATTAATAATTCAGTAATTAAAAACTTTACATCGGCATTGAAACAAACATTAAATAAAAAAAAAAATAATAAAACAAAAGTTTTTTTTTTGGTTTTTACAACAAGGCACATACATATCTAATAAAAACTTCACAGATTTGAGTTAAAAGATAAACTATAGAGCAGTTAAAATTAATATAAAATGGACAATAAATTGAAAAAATTTTTCCAACCAGGACGAAAAGATAAGCTGAAGATATCGTGTGGGTTTTCAACGATGTTAGGATTCACACCGATGATATGGTTACACTACAAGTGCAAGCATTTTATAGGACTAGATCGAGAAGAGTGGTTACATCTAATGAATTACAAGGATTATATAAGTAACTAGCCTATCCCTATCGACGTAGGTCAAAAAATGCAAAAAATATTGCGATTTAAATTTTTGGGTTATATGGGCGGTGCCACGCCTATTTGTCCAATCAAAACTTCATATAGCCTATTATTCCTTCCAGAGTCACAGTAACATGCTGTCAAAATTTCAGGAAGATCGGTCCAAGGGTTTGGTTTTCCTAAAAAAGGGGCGTGGTCCCACCCACTTTTCTCCTGGTACGTATTCCAAATTATGCCAATACCATATGTACCAAATATCACCGACGTAGGTCAAAAAATGCCCAAAATATTGCGATTTAAATTTTTGGGTTATATGGGCGGTGCCACGCCTCTTTTTTCAATCAAAACTTCATATAGCCTATTATTCCTTCCAGAGTCACAGTAACATGCTGTGAAAATTTCAGGAAGATCGGTCCAAGGGTTTGGTTTTCCTAAAAAGGGGCGTGGTTCCACCCACTTTTTCCTGGTACGTATTCCAAATTATGCCAATACCATATGTACCAAATATCATCGACGTAGGTCCAAAAATGTCCAAAATATGGCGAAGTTATTTGATAATCAATTATTGTGGCTGGCCATTTGCAAAGCCCTACCGCCCCCCCCCCGTTCGATCCAACAAACAATTTCTAAAAATAAAAAATATTCTGGACCTTTTCTATATGCAAAAAGAATTTTGAAAATTGGCTCAAAAGTGGCGATGTTATTTGATAAACAATTATTGTGGCGGGCCATTTGCGACACCCTGCCCCTTCGCACAATTTTCAAAAACAAAAAACTTTAATGCACCTTTGCCATATGCTGAAAGAATTTTGAAAATTGATCCACAAATGGCGAAGTTATGCTCACTTTACATTATAAAATCTGTTAAAAACTACGTGGTAGGAGTAACATAATTTAAAAAAGTGGGCGTAAAAGTGGGTGTGGTTGAAAAAAAGTAGCCTATAATTCATCCGAGAGTTCCAGTTAAATACTGTGAAAATTTCAGGAAGATCGGTCCAAGGGTTTGGCCTCCTATAAGGAACACACAAACAAACAAATAAACAAACACACATTCGGTTTTATATACGAGTATTAAGATACGCTTTGCCAAAGAGAATTTTTAAATTACATGAATCTCATTGAAAACACCACTGAAAGAAGAACAAAATATACTTTTCAGTATAGGTACGGGAACTGCATCCTAATTATGTAGCAAGGAAACTACAAAATAAAAATTGACTTGGAGTGTTGGAAATCCTTAATGAGAGTAGGAGTATTCTTAACAACAATCATATGCTGAAATAATACACTTCGGAGGCAAATAATTAATTTTTATTATGATTATTATATTCCAACATGCTCCCTATTAAAGAAAACTAACATCCAGCTTAATGAAATAAAGGGTATCAATGAGAAGGATATTGAGATTGACTTAACGCGCCTTTGCTATGAAATTGGCAAAAAAATGCAAAATAAAATTGTAAATGATATAAAAATACATAGATTATTACTACGAATGGATAATAAATAAATTTAAAATTGATTAACAATAAAATAATTATATGTGTTTTTTTATTTTGTATTGGATTTTATTTGGTGGCCTATTAAAAATTAATAGAATTAAATGTTTGATATCTCTTATAGTTATAGTAAATATCATTTCCCAAATATCTTAAAACTTCTAGAGGCGGTTGAAGATTACCAAAGCTAACAAAGTATCCTACATTATTTTCATCTTTATAGTACGCTACCTAATGTGTACCATTTCCTCTATTAGAGTCTACATTAATTATTCCGCATTCTCGTGGAGTTTTAGGAAGTTTGTCCCTCATATGAGTTCCTCTAAAATATGGAATATAATTCCTTCCAAAAATTGTTAAATCTATATCTCTGCGGTCTATTGGGTAGCTTCTTTAAAAGCTTTTTGATGAAGTTTGCGTATAAAATATTCCATAGCCTTTTTTATATGGTTTAAGATAGAGACCTTTACCCATTGCTATGGACTCTAAAGTTCTATTATGACGCTTATTCTCCTCCAGTTGGTCTCTTTCATTTTTAACTAAATTAATAGCCTTAGCGATTGACGCCCCTCCAGAAGCTAATGCACCTAGAGCTCCAAGTGCTGTGATTATTGGTACTAGAGGTAGCAACCCTCCGATTTTCGGAACTCTAATAACTCTTGGAATCTTCACTTTAGATTTTTTATTAAAGAAAGAATGTTTAATAACTTTTCGGGCAGTTTGGATAGCATCTTTTATGTCTGATGGTTTCTGTTTTTTTAAGATAGCATTGGCGGATTTAATCGCATTGTGAAAATAACTTCGCTTATTAGTTTTCTTAATGTTGACGGATTTAACACCCAATCCTAGCTTTCATTGTATTAGCTACAAGATATGCATTTATTTTCTCCCCAATCTTACTATCTTTAGCTTTTACTCTCTCCCAAGACTTTTCAGCGAGCTCCAAATCAGCCTGGTGACGTTTCTTTATATCAGTATTCTGAGAATAAGCAATATCATGAACTCGACACGCTGCATCCAAGGGATTAATACCTTTATCTCCTCTTTCTAGTCGTTTTTCTAGCTTTGTTCCAGGTCCGCAAAATTGATAACCGGGTATATGTAGCTCAACTGGTAGAGAATTAATCAAACTGTTTACCAATCCTTCTCCTTGTACTGTCTGTTCCGCACTAAAATTTTTATTTGCATACACAATCATTTTATGCAAACATATGTATGTATTATGTAGTATTATACTTATTTTATTATTTCTGAAAATTAGAAATAAAGAAAATTAATTAAAAAAAAATATATGAATAATGAAACCGTCAGTTGTAAAGATGCGGTTGATTAAACAACATTCAAACATATTAGTGAGGAATTTAGACTTCAAAGCAGACAATAAACGGATTAAACACAGTTGCCTATTACCAAATTCTATAAGAGGATTGACAGTAGGTCCATCTAACTGTGGTAAAACTTATGTAATAATAAGTTTGATAGAAAGTCCAAATGGATTAAAGTTTGAAAACATTTATCTATATTCGAAATCATTACATCAAACAAAGTATCAGTATCTAAAGAAACTAATTTCAACCGTTAAGGGAATGGATCTTTACACGTTTTCAGAGAATACAGACGTAATATCACCTGAAAATGCAAAGGCGAATTCAATATTAGATCATACTTTTGTATGGGCCGTCATAATGACATTGATTCATTTTATTTATGTCAAACGTATACACGTATTCCAAAACATTTAGTACGTGATAATGCAAATTTTATAATTATATTTAAACAGGATGAATTAAATTAAAAGATATTTATAATGATCATGTTGGAAGTGATATGACCTACGAAATGCTTCATAAAATATGTAGAGAGTGTTGGAAGGATAAGTATGGATTTCTTGTAATAAGCAAGGATGATAAGATGCGGAATGGACGATATAGGAAAGGATTTCATACATTCTTTTAAGCTTAGTGCTAAATATTCATCCAACTGCTTCAGACGTATGCTAGTTGTTTATCTGTTTAAAATACCTGTTGACCTATTTAAAATAGCTGTTCACCTGTTCAAAATAGCTGTTTATCTGTTTAAAATACCTATTGACCTGTTTAAAAAAGCTGTTGACCTGCTTAAGAAGCTTTTACTTGTAATTAAAAATTTACTAACAAACTAAACAAAAATGGAGGAAAATATATTAAGCGAGTTGGTAAAATCAAGAAAAATATTGAAGAAGAAATTTGATAGTTTGAAACAACGTTTAATAAATTAGAACAAACATTTAACCCATTAACAGAACCATTAAAAAACTAGTAAAATTATCAACTGAGAACTCAGCGAGTCCAATAGCATATTTAAAGGAAAAAATAAAATCTAAAAACAATAGTCAAATCAAAGGAAATGAATATAATATTTTTATTACCAGCACTCCGAAGAAAGAACTTCGCTTTGATTCGATAACAAAGGTAAATGCAAATAAAGAAGATTCGGAATTTAATGATACATTTTATTCCCAATCTGATGATTTGAAATTTTATTTAATAGATTTGCTAGAAAACAAGAAACTCGATTCAAATGGTAATTGGAAATTTGGAAATTCAAATTTAAAGCTGACCGACGATAAAATAACAATAGGAAATAAATCCAGGTCTTTACTCGTTACTATTTTATAAAAAACCAGAAAACTACCACTCAACAGAATTAGACGTATTTTACTTGTCACAAATGCATACAGAAGAAATTACGATCCTAACAAAACTAAAAGGAAATAAAGGTTTTAAATATAAACAAATAACAAATAAGCTATTTGCTGCTACTCACATTGGTGACGGTTTAATGAAAATAAACCCTAATAAGCCAAACTATATATACTGGGACAATCCTAATGAAATGGTAGATCGATTGAAACTGTTAATAGTATCACAACAAGCTGGAAACAATAATCATTCGAATGAAATTGTATTAATAATTGAAGAATTGCGAGAAGCAAATATCATTAAGTAGTATGACTGTTGATAAATTTGGTCATTATTTTCATAATAGTGAAATAAGAAGAAAATATATTTTAATTAATTTTGGTTTTACTCTGGATGGAAATAAAATAAACATCGAGAACAAAAGACTTGTAAATGTAGCTTCTCCGTTGCAAGAATTGGATGCTGTTAACAAAGCTTATTTGAATTCACAAATCTATCATACCAAAGAGACTTTAGAAAAGGAAATAACCGAAGAAGTACTGGATATCAGACTCAACATCAAAGATTTAAATAAGAAAATAAATGAAATATATGATGCAATAATAACAATAACAGGATATCATGGAATTGGCAACAGTAGTTAATGAACTTCATTCCCGAGCGCGAAAGAACTTCTCACGGCGTAGAGTTATTATGAAAGGAATTAATGATTTATGGCAAGCTGACTTAGTAGAAATGGGAAATTATTCAGCATTCAACAATGGATAAAAATATGTTAACTGTTATAGATACATTTTCAAAATATGCTTGGGCTGAATCAATTAAATCGAAAACCGCATTAAAAGTGTGTATCGCATTTCAGAAAATACTTAGTATACCTAATATCACAAAGAGACCGAATTAACGGACCCAAGAGCGTCACGTCTCAGATATGACGGCCCTCGAAACCTAACCTAGTATACGTAAAAATTTGCAGAAATATGATGGTAAAGAATTTTTCAATAAAGACTTTAGACAGCTGATGGGAAAATTTTCAATTAATCATTATTCTACATACAGTGTAATGAAAGCATCAATTGTAGAACGCTTTAATAGAACCCTAAAAGAAATGATGTGGAAGGAGTTTAGTAGAAATGGAAAATATGAATTGATTAGTATTTATAAAAATTTGATTAAGCAGTTTAATAAAAAAATGCATGAAACAATCAAAATGGCACCCGTAAACATAAATCATACCAACGAGAAGCATCTCCTCAATACGGTTTATAATCATTTAAAAATATTTAAGCCTTCTAAGTTTAAAATTGGAGATAACGTACGTATTAGTAAATATAAACACGTTTTTGAAAAGGGATATACCCCGAATTGGACAATAGAAATATTCAAAATAAGATCGATACAAAACACTTACCCTATAATATTTTTGCTAGAGGACTATGAAGGAAATGTAATTAAAGGTGCTTTTTATAAAGAAGAAATACTTCGTACACGTTTTTCTGATACATATCTAGTTGAAAAAGTATTAAAAACTAGGGGATATGAAGTGTATGTCAAATGGTTAGGGCTTTCAAGTCAACACAATTTTTAGATAAAGAAAACTGAAATATTATAAGAATATGAAAATAAAAATAAACAATTTTAAATAAAAACAATACTTTAAAGCATTTTTACTTCATTTAGAGTTTTTTATTCACTATGTCAATAACATTAGCAATAAGCGGAAACTCTTAAATTTTAACAGCAAACTATTTTCCACGTATAGATTTAACGGATGACTACGAGTGTTCTCTAATCGATTTTCATTCATACAATTCTATTCACAACAACCTTTTCCACATTGGGGAAAGAGTTATTGAAATTCCCATAGGATCTTATGAGTTGCAAGATATTGTTGATTGTATAATTGTAGAATATAAAAAAACTAATGTTTGCAACACCATTGTAATTAAAGCGAATAATAATACTTTACAAACTGAAATAACTTCATCACACGATACAATTTTCTTCAACCGAAAGCAATCGATTGGTAGGCTATTTGGATTCGGAGAAGTATCTTTAATTGCTGGTATAAAACATTTATCGAATTCACCTGTTAATATTTTGAAAGTTAATGCTATACAAATTAACTGTAATATAATAAGCGGAGCATATATGAATAACGCTCCAGCACATATACTGAACGAGTTTGCATTAGACGTTCCTCCTAATAATTTAGTTTATTTACCAGTAAACGTGGAAGAAATAACATATCTTAAAATTTGAATTGTTGATTAAAAAATTTTAGAGGTGAAGATATAACACTAAGATTACATTTAATGCCAAGAATCAAATGATAATTTACAATAAAAGTAAACAAACCAACGCCAATCTGAACACTCCTACAAACACCATTGAAGTAAGAAGACTGAAATTGACCGAAGAAAATAAGAAATTTTTAAGATTACTTAATTTGAAAGTAAAGAAAAATGTCTAATATACTTACTGTTATGGAAGATCCGTTTTCGGATGATAGTATAATAAAAAAGAGTTTCATAGTTACAGTAGTTTTGACTTAACTGCCACTCTTTTAGCTGCCAATTTGAGATACCTGCCAAAAACCACAAAATTTCACTCATTTCTTCAATTTCGTATGAAATGTACTTGTTTAAGTGCCAATTTCATACGTGCCAATTTAAGTTAGCTGCCACAAATATTTGTATTTATTTGCAGTATAGAACAAATAAAATTTTACAACTTAATAAAAGTTGAAATCATATAATATATACTAGTTTACAAAGAGAGAAAAATAATATACATACGAGTTTACAATACATATCTATAAAATCAAAAATATTGTTTAAAAAAATTATCTTGAAAGAAAAAATTTAAATATTTCCTTCTTAAATGTCATTGCGTTACTTTCTAGCTGCACATTATAAGGGAGGGAATTCCAAAGACGGATTGCGCAAATGAAAAACTGCCAATCAGAATTTAGACTTTGGTATCTGAACAAAATTAGTCTCCTACCTCGATCAGATCTGGAAAAACTTAGTCGACGATACAGATGAAATGGCTGTTGCGTATACACGATTTTGTGTAAAAATATAAGCACTCTTGATTTTAAAATATCATCGAATTGAATACCATATAATTTTATCGCGAACGTTGTCGTAGTCGTAAATCTTTCCATATACATATAGAATAATGCTTTGAGTTTACGTTTACTAGCGGAGTCACATCTGGCAAATAATTCACATCCGTACATAAGAATTGGCATTAAATAGGTTTTAGCGTGAAGCGTTCTAATTCTGATTGTCGTGCAAGATTGCGATGGCCATAGAGTTCTCAGCATAGAATATGTACGACCGCAAGCGTAGTTAATATGAGTGGACCAGGATAAATTTTTGTTAAATATGACACCAAGATTTTTTGCTGCATCTACCTTTTTCAAACAAATGTTGTTAAGGTAAATATTTAGCATGATTTGATTCGTTAAACGTTTTTGAATAACCAGGTATTTGGATTTATTGGGGTTGATACTCAGACCATTAGCTTTAGCCCACAAACAGATACGTTCAAGTTCGGCATTTAATGTGACAGCGCATTGTTCAATACCTGATGAAACACACGCCATATAAATGTGAACATCATCAGCATACATTCTTACTTTACATTGATGAAGTTGGTTAGGCAGATCATTAATGTACAATGAAAAAAGCAATGGTCCAATAATCGAGCCTTGAGGCACACCTCTACTAATTGGTAGAAAATTAGACTTAAAGTTTCCACTTTGCACAAACTGCGACCTGTTGGAAAGGTATGTTGATATTAAGCGGGTGGCTGCAGTTGAAAACAAAAACATGTTCTTCAATTTATGACATAAGATTTTGTGATCAATTGTGTCGAAGGCTTTCGAATGATCTAAAAGTACCAAGAAACTAGTTTTCCATTCATCAATTGACTTTCTTATGTCTTCTGCAACATCAACTAAAGCGGTGATACAACTATGTTAACTACGAAAAGCAACAGTCTGGTTGCTCACTTAACATATTGTGATCAGTTATGAAGTGCGTAATTTGTTTATGAACAACCCTTTCGAATATTTTCGACATGAAAGGTTAAATAGCTTTAGGCCTATATTCGGTACTGGTTTTAGGTACAGGTATAACTGTAGCCTTTTTCTAATTCTACGGGTAGCAGCTAGTGGTATTTATTGTGTTAATAATATGTGTTACAAATGGCAGTAGTATTGGCAGAATTATTTTAAAAAATTTAGGGTGAACATTGTCTGCACCAACAGCATTTGAATAGATAGTCATACCGCTCGAAAGAACTTCATATTGGCTTACACAATCAAAGGAGAAGTTGTAAGAGGATTCACGGCTGGTGTTTTTGTAATAACTAAAGTCAGGTTCTACAAAAGCTGCACTTACGAATTTTCTGTTAAGCTCGTCCGGATCAAGACTCCAGGCTTCATTACTTCTAATTTTACCTATACCTATTTCCTTGATAGTTTTCCATGTCTTTTTTGAATCTATAGCTGTGGAGAATTTCTCAGTGTAAAATTTCCTTTTCTGTTGTCTAATAATTTTGTGTACATCTTTTCTTAAGAGTGAATACGCATTTTTTAGCTCCATAGTCTTAAACCGTTTACAACGCGAGTAAGCAATGTCTCTTTTCATAATCATCTGACGAATTCGGCCTCTTCGTTTCACATTTTATTTTAGTTCTAAGAGGTACTGACTGGTTAAACAAGTGAGTCACATGTGATTCGAGGAATAATAATTAGTCTTCCACAGAGCTCATATATATAAAATTGTTGAAACGAAAGGAGTAAATTCTAAATGGTGATAAAAATTTTGTGTCAGTATTTTTAACTAAAGCCAGGACACCCTGTAAAATAAAAACACATTATTATCGCAAAATAAAAAAATCTTTATTAATTTCAGTCTCGTTAATTGTTGCAAAATTAAAGCATCACTTCAGTTGTTTAACATAAATAAACATATGTTAATATTTTGTACAGGCTAAAGTTCGTAAATGTTTCTAATCAGAGAAATATTAAGTAGACATTGTTAACATATTTCGAGAAACAAAGGAAAAATTTAATATTTATGCATCCCTTTTGTAGATTTTTTAACAGCACTGGCTGCATAGAAACAAACGTTGTTTTTCGGTAAAAAGCCACTAAACCTCGTCAGTATTCATGTGCAAATGCTTTCACTACTTGTTAGGTAGCTTCGTTGAACGTCATTACATACTCTATTTATACACAATTATAAATACAAATAGAAAACGCGACTTATTTCTACTGGATGTTGCTTTCTTTTAGCTTTTCAACATAACGCTTGTCTCTTTGTGCACCAGGAATCGGAGTCTAGCAATTAAAAACCAAATTATTAAGCAAAAAATTAAAAAACAAATCCGTCAGTAACGTCACGCAATCTTTTTTTTTGCAAAAATACCCTGCTATATGAAAATAATGCTTCATTTAAGCATTGATTATGAAAGTACTTCAAAAATACTAAAAAAAAACTGCTCATCCAACCTCGTTTCTAATTAGTTAATGCATAAAAAAACATTTTATAAAAATTTGTCAGTAACGTCACCATTTATTTGCGGCTGATTACTTTAAGCCCTAATTGGTCCAGAAGCCAAGCTTTGTACACAAATTTGCTTGCTAATCAATAGTTTGATTTATATTCTATCCAAAAATAGTAATCATTTGCCAAAAGTACAAACAAATAACAACAAAATTTAGCTTTTTCGCCGACATTGCTATATTTTCCAACTACGCCTTGCACGTGCCACTTATGAAAAGAATGTAAAATGTCAAAGCAGACACAAATTTTGCACTGGCATATAGTGCAGCTATACTCTATACATATTTGACATTTCAAATAAAAAAAAAAATTTGGGCTTTGTGACAGAAAAAAAATCTATGTGGTTTAATTTTTCGTGGCCTTGCCCATATGCAAGTAAATAAGTGGTGATTAGTGTGACCCTTCTCTTGTTGTCAAACTCCATATAAAAAAGCAAACAAAATTTTTTGTATATGGAGTTTTATTGTTATAGAGATGCGTTTACTTAAAAATATACCTCGCTAAAATAATTGTATTTGTAACCATGCATGTGTTAGTACATCTTGGACTTCTTTCTCATTGTGCTTTGTGCTTTTCAGCAAAATAAAGCAAATTTAAACCATGAATTTAAAAAATGAATTGTGAATTAAAAAAAACGTGATCACAGTCACAGTTTTAAATCACAGTGATTTTGAAATCACGTTAACAGTTTACGATGTTCTTTAAAAATCACGGGATCGCTCATCTCTAATCAAAACAGCTATCAAAAACCGCTGAATGGTTTGAGTGACGCGTAGGATGGTTATAAAAGTAGAAAGTACATCTACCTCAACGCGTTCTATACGTTTAAGCGTTCTACGCTGTGCTTTGTGTAACTTGTCATATACAATTACACTAAATAAATTTTTTTAAGATTCAATTAATAAACCAAACTTTTTTATTATTACATGGCGATCCTGCCAGTTTTCTTGGAGTGCTACAATATTTGCACCCAGCAACAAGAGCAGCAGAAGGAGGCGGTCCGCCTAGCCAAAAGGCACCCCAACATGGGACTTTGGTCCGCCTGGCCAAGAGGCACCAAAAATGAAAGAAGAAAGACTGCCAAGACAATAATACAACACAAAAAAAAAATAACAATATATTTTTTTTATATGTATTTATAACCTTTATATTAAGAGTGGTGCGCTAAAGTCGCACACTAGGGCCAGTAAGCGTTTATTTTTTACAAAAAAGCCAACAAAGGCATTTAAAATAGAAATATAATTAAAATGTTACTTAAGTAAAAATTAAAGCTTAATAAAATAAGACAAAAAGTAACGCTTCAAGAATACTTTTAATTATTTTTAAATTTTTCAAAAAAAATTTTATAACTTTATAATGGATAAAAAAAATTTAATTTAATTAAAGATAATAAAATTGTAAAATTAAATTAAATTTTAATAAGTAGAATAAAATAATGAAAGTAAATGGATAATTACATTTTACTTCTTAATAATTTTAAGACAAATAATATAAATAAATATATTATTGTAAAATTAAAATGGAGAAAGAACAGTCGAAAGTTTAAAAAACCAAATGCTAACGTTGTAAACGAAGTAGTTGTAGAAGGTAATAGCTCCGGGTAATTTGAAATCCGAATATATTTACTATACATCTTACTCTACTTGTGAAAAAAAAAAATTTTTTTAAACATGCCAAAATTAAGATTTTTTTTTTTTTTTTTGATAATTTTATTATTTATTGAATCTTCAAATATAGATTAAATTAATAATAATAATATAAAATAATATAAAATTTATGCATATATACCTATAAGAAATAATATTATTTAGGCTCAAGTTCAGTTTTATTGAATTAATGAAAATTCAAAATTACTAAGAGTTTTTTATGTTGAAAAATATTATTATTTATATCCAATCAGTTTTTAGCAGAACGTATGATGATGAGAGGTGTAGCGGCATTGAAATCGGTACTGATACGTTCTGCTAAAAACTGATTGGATATAAATAATAATATTTTTCAACATAAAAAAAATGTTAGTACCTAATTTTGAATTTTCATTACTTCAATAAAACTGAACTTGAGCCTAAATAATTTTACTTCTCATAGGTATATCAATATAAATTCGAATACTAATTACGTGGTGGGGTGTCATAAAGCCATAATGGCTTTATGTCTCAATTCAAACGGACATAAAGCCATAATTTTGATATGGCCTTAAGTCTCATATCAATTTTAATGGAATGGGACATAAAATCATTATGGTTTTATATCCCATTTTATGTTTTATGTTGCAAATACTTTATTTCACTTAATATGCCTATTTATCTATTTATTCTATATACCGCCGTGTCGGGATATACCATGGTAGAGAAAATCATTAAGACCGGCCGAAGGCATACATGTGTAATTCAATAAGAAAAAAATTTATTTCCATAATGTTTACCAGTTGTTCGTGCCAAAAGTATATTTACATATGTATATATTTCTCTTATAATTATTAGTTATTAAAGATTATCTTGGTTCTATTTCCTTTGTAAATGTATCCATTTCATTCAGAATTGTCCTTTGGTCAATGAAAATTTGAATTGTATCAACACCAAAAGATATACAGTAATTGTGGAAATTGACTGAAAAAAATAAAAATTTATTTAGATATGTAAAAATGTATGTTATATATTTTCTTAAAAAAATAGCCAAATATCCGCAATAATTAGTTTTAATTACAAAAAAATACATCCTTGTCTTTGTCAAATATGTATAATACTATCGACCAATTTATTTGTTTCATACGCAATCGTTTTTATACGATACCTAGGGTTTCATTTCTTGCAAAAAATGAAGAAGTTTTCATCGACACTTTTACTCTAATAGCCTTATTTATAAACGTTATATTAAAGACTAATAAGTAAAAATCGCTAAAGTAGTATTTAAAAATATTTAATAGCGCTATAAAGCTGCAATTAAACTCTAATAAATTTTATTGTAGGCTTAACCGTTCATAAGTCGTTCAATAAGTTGACTTTTGTGTTATTAAAAAAAATTCACTATTTCTTTCAATAAGTGTAGAACATATAAAAGTACATATGAGGGGTATAGATGCAAGGGCTGCAATCTCCACTTTTTTTCACAAACCTAACTAATAATACCTTTTAGTTGTATTTAATGAATGCTTCCGATTAGTGAATATATCATTACCAAATACACTTTTATCTTATAAAAATGTGTGTTCGAAAATTACGAATTGATGCAAAAACGGCAATGTCCATTGGATATTGTCGATTTTGCTATGATCACAGTTTGTTAAGCTCTTTTTCTTCAAACTATTTTCGAAAATGCATGCTATGTTTTTATTTTGTTTCTTTTTTTTCAAAACAAAACTAAAAAGAAATGAAAAAATTAACAATTTCTTTTTAATATGAAACAGTTAGTTTTAATGTTAATTTTAGAACTTTGTCATTAGTCGTAATTATGGAGCGTAATTATAGCAAACACAGCAATCTCCAATTTTATTATTATAATTGCCAGCAAACCGATTGGTTGAAACTTGCGTCATATCTTCATCATATTCTTATTTACTGAGTAGCAAAACATACAGTTAATAAATATGAATATACTTTGAGCTAGAGGTTTTTACTATTTATTACGAAAACTATAAATGTGGAGATTGTAGCCTTTGCATCTATACCCCTCATATGAAAGTATGTACATAAATAAAATATGTAAATTAAAAATTCTTAGTGAAGCCATTATGTTTACATTAGTTAATAACATATTTTCGTCCGTTATTTACGGTATTCACAAACGATTAATGAGACTACATTTACTATTGTGATTTTGTGTTAACTACACTGTATTATTTTAGTTGGCAACTTAAAATTAATGTTGCATACAATAAAATACTTGATTACCAAGTAGTCTCCTATAATTGAAAAAATTTAAAATAATAAAAATTATAAATCAATTTAGGTTAAGAGCATATTGCTTACATATAATAAATAATAAAATATTAAAATTTAATAAGTCTTGTAGTGGTAACATTTCTATCAATATGTTTTAATAAATTATTACAAAGCTATGTTGCTTTTGTTTGCCTTTTTTATTTGGAAAAATTTTAAATTTTTTGTGATTGAATGTTAAAAAATTATAAAAAAAATAAGTAACAACTGGCTGAAAGATGATTGGGCGAGACACATATGTACATACATATGTATAGGCCGCGATGCCCACAAGTTCCTTAAGGTGCCCACACACGATTGATTTGTGCGTGTGATTTGTTCGTGCTCGACGTCTTGTTAAAAGTTAATGGAGCTGTGCGCCCACAAATCATAAAAAATTGAAAATTTTAAATTTCTTGTGATTTGTGCGATTGTTAGTGGACTTGTGCGCGAACATTTTAAAATGTTTAATTTTACTGCACAAGGAAACATAAACGAGACAACATGTATGTATGTATGTATGTACTGCGGAGATGAGTAGCAAGCAAAAAATTTTTTGTTTCTTCTGCATTTTTTATTTACTATTCAAATATTGTTTGTGGTACAGTTGAATATGTTTAAAGATGGTTATTAAGGAATTTTTTGATTTAATATGTGTATGTATTAAGATTTCAAAAGAAGACAATGTCTATTGGTAAAACAAAATTTAAAAATATGTATATGTGAAAGGAGAAATGAAGAACAAAATAATTCGATCAAAGTGCTAAAGGTCTAACAGTCGTAATAAAAGGTGTAGACTCTAGCGTGGATCCGGAAGAGGTCAAGTCTGGCCTTGAAAATAGTGGCTACAAGGTGAAAAATGTCTCAAACATTAAAAATAGAGAAAAAATCCCCCAACCAATATTTAGAGTCGAGTTACAGCCAGATGGCATAAAAATAAAAAAGAATGAAGCGCATCCAATATATGACTTAAAGTACTTGTTGCATCGAAGAGTTACTGTTGAGTTTCCACATAAAAGAGCTGGACCTGTTCAATGCCTGAACTGCCAAGAATTTGGGCACACGAAGACTTATTGCAAGTTGCCTACAGTCTGCGTTGTATGTGGTGAGTTACACAGTACTGCTAACTGTGATAAAATAAAAGGTGATACCAAGGCGAAAAAATGTGGCAATTGCGGCGGAAATCACACTGCCAACTATAGAGGCTGCCCCCTTTACTCGTTTTTTAAGAATTCATCAACCAAAAAAATCAATGCTACTCCCGCTCAACCTAAAACCCCTATTAACTATCCACAGTTACCTTAACCGTCCACCAGCCAAAATCAGTTTTCAAACATTTTCAAGTCTAACGCGACTAGTGCTCAACAACAATCTAACAACAAATTTTCATACGCTAGTATTTTAAAAAGCAATCAGAGTACGGCGCAAAAAACCGTAAATGTAAATGAAGATTCGGGGTATAATTTTAGTCGTATTGAAGCCTCAATTGAGAGCTTAATACAAACTGTAAATACATTTACTCTCAACATGTCCTGTATGATGCAGGAAATGTTGAAAATGCAGTCTACCTTGTTGCAGGCTGTACTAAGCAAACCATGAACTTAAAAATCTGTTTTTGGAACGCAAACGGCATCTGCCAACATAAAAACGAAATAGAATATTTTCTTCATAAAAAAATAAAAATAATTCGATCAAATGGTTTCTTCTTATATTACATATTTATGTACTCATATGTATGTATGTAGTATGTATGTACATACATTCATACATACATGTTTTTTAATAATATTAGTTTGCTTCTATATACATACATATGTATGTTTATATAATTTGGTTTTATCTATACAAATACACACGTACATACATATGTAAGTATATAATCAAAAGAGAAATTGCATCATCCGCTTCACAATTCATGTTTTCTTCTTGACGTATAAGGTTATTGTGATTTGTTCGTCGTGTGTGGAGAAATGGTACGCGAACAAATCACACGCACAAATCACTCGTGTGTGGGCAGCTTTGTGGAAGAGCAAACACAAATACATTTAAAGAAAAACAAATTTTTATTCAAAATTTTTTGTTGTAAAAACAAATACATACGTGCAAAGAAAACACAAAAAATATATTTCATATATTTATTTCATATCATACGTTAAACAAAAACAAAATGTAAATTGATGATCGCTGTCCTCAATGTCTACCAGCAAAGCATACGAAAGTGTTGTTGTTTTGCTCTTGCATATATACAGTGAAGAACGACAAAAAAAAAACTAATAAGACAAAGTGGTTTGTGTATTTCGCATTGAGGTTGCTGAATGATTTATGAGTATATTAAAACACACAGCCTATAGCCTAGAGTATTACAAAAACAAATGAGCATGGGCGTGGCACAGTGGGAAAGTTTTCGAAAAAACGCGAAAATAGTCGAAAAGAGCTCCATTTAAACTACAATAACTCAGAATCGGCTGAACCGATTAACATGATCTTGGTATCATTAAAAATATATTTTAACAGGCTTTATGACACGATAAAAAAAATAACTGTAAAAAATTTATAACAAAAAGAAAATTTTAACTAACGAAAAATCTAAAAAGATCAAGGGTTTTTTTTACAGTGTATTATTTTTTTAGAAAGGTTTATCCTTCACCTATACCATATCAAAAAATAAAAATGGGTTCTTTCTTAGTTTTTTTTATATAATTTTTTAAGTAGTGTCACTTCTAGTAATTGCCTTTATATCTTATATTTACAGGTAAAATAAATAAACATTGTCAAGGGTTTTTTTACAGTGTATTATTTTTTTAGAAAGGTTTATCCTTCACCTATACCATATCAAAAAACAAAAATGGGTTCTTTTTTAGTTTTATTTTTATATAATTTATTAAGTAGTGCCACTTCTAGTAATTGCCCTTATATTTTATATTTACAGGTAAAATAAATAAACATTGTCTAGGGTTTTTTTTACAGTGTATTATTTTTTTAGAAAGGTTTATCCTTCACCTATACCATATCACAAAATAAAAATGGGTTCTTTTTTAGTTTTATTTTTATATAATTTATTATGTAGTGCCATTTCTAGTAATTGCCCTTATATTTTAAAATTTACAGGTAAAATAAATAAACATTGTCAAGGGTTTTTTTACAGTGTATTATTTTTTTAGAAAGGTTTATCCTTCACCTATACCATATCAAAAAATAAAAATGGGTTCTTTTTTAGTTTTCTTTTTATATAATTTATTAAGTAGTGCGTCTTCTAGTAATTGCCCTTATATTTTATATTTACAGGCAAAATAAATAAACATTGTCCCAGGAAAATTGTGAATATGTTTTAACCCAAATCTTTTAAGTAGTGTCACTTCTAGTAATACGTACCGAAAGTTTTCGAAATAATTCGAATAATGATTACATTTTTTTAAGTTAATTATTTGTAAGAATTTTTGCGCTGCTCAAATTTGGCACAGTCAGAATATCTGCGCACATGTACAAAAGTTTCATTTATCGGAATGAATGAATGAAAGACTTGAGTTCCTCTTATAGTTTGAGCTTCTTTATATCTTGAAAATAGCTTTTCTTTAACGTTGTTGTATTCGTCAGCATCTGCGTAAGCAACTTGTATGGTGGTCTTATAGTTTTCTGATGCCCAGTGATAGAGTTGCCTCGTTGTCTGGATTTCATTTTTATTTGCAATACTATAATTTCGAGCACCTCTCTTCAATGTTCCTCCGTTTACATCACATGCAGATTTTCCGTGACCAAAATCAGATTTGTGATGGCATAAATTAATGAAGTTATATTTATTTTTATATTGTGCTCCTGCGCCATCTGATACGTAAAGGATTTTATTAATATTGTTGGTTATATTGGCCTTCACGAACTGTATCAATTTTGAAATATATAGATGAACTGCTATACTATCATGGGTATTGCAATCAGATATTATGGCAAAGCTTTTATGAGTTAATTTATCGTTATCTGAAAATAAACAAACAAAGGAAAAAAACAAATAAATAAAAAATATTAAATATTTTGATGAGTGTGATGGATGTGTTTACTAATACCAAAATATTAAAATAATTACCTTCGTAATAAATAACGAACGGATGTATTGTAGCCTGATCATTATTCCAATGGTATCCTTGCACGGCATCTTGTACAAGAAATGCATAATTTTCAACAAAGTCCATTTGAATTAACATTTCTCCTGATAGCAGCGCCGCTCTTTTATTGCTGATAAATGCAGATTGTCGCTTTGCTATGAAATGATGCGGAATCAGAACTTTGATGTGTTCAGTAAAATCGCTGACAAATGATTCTGGGTTGGTGGTTAACGTTTCCAGAACACATCTAATCGTTGTATTCCACTTTTTGTATATTATTTTTTTCAGTTTGGTTATTTTCAAAATGTTTTAGCATATGAGTTTTTAGATTATTTAAATTTTTGAAGCAGTGACCACACATTGAAACGCAACACTCGCTTTTTTCTATGTCACCATTACAAACACGAATTTGAGAACATCTTTGTAGTCGGTAAATGTGCATTGTCCTTCAATTCAAATTGATTTTAAGCCACTTTTTTCAAACATCAATTTCATATTCTGATGCAATGTGCATACACAGATATTTTGTTGGTTTCCAACTCCAAGTTTCATACAATTTTTTGGCCTTAACATTGTAAATTTTGTAAAACCCACTTTGGCCAAGGGTTTTTTTTTTAAATTCGTAGTAAGATTCGCGTAGTGAAGATAACATCAGTCTTTTTTGAACTTTTTCACGTAAGTTTCCTTGTTTAACAGTAATTGAATCTTGCGATCCTGGCATCATTCGGCTAATTTCATCATCTTCATAAAATAACTTGACTGTGCTTAGAGTTTCGGTTGGTAAACTACGTCTGCTCATTTTTAAAAGATTGATATCTGCAAACTTCGTTTTATTCCTTTGGATATCTTTACTTTTTTTGATACAATCGTGAGATATATCATCCCCAAAACGATCTTTAATTTCTGCGTGACTCATATTGATTGGTAAGAGAGATAAAAGAA
The DNA here is from genome assembly GCA_947311025.1 of Lypha dubia. Classification (NCBI taxonomy): domain Eukaryota; kingdom Metazoa; phylum Arthropoda; class Insecta; order Diptera; family Tachinidae; genus Lypha; species Lypha dubia. Next base: position 98,260,101 of record OX371260.1, on the reverse strand, counting down.
AGTTTTTGCTGTTCCAAAAGATTTGAGCTGCTCTCTATTTGATGTTTTGCAAAATTTCTTCGTAACTGGCTTCGACGTTTTCAAGTTGCGCTGACAAATCAGACAATCGATCAGCTCCAAGTGAATCTGCTACATTTTCCAAAATTTGCAGTGATTTTCTATTTGCGTATGCATTTCGTTTCATATATTTCCTTTTAAGAGGCGACATTTGGTTTGGTAGATGAGGAATAATATGATCATTTATATTTTCAATGAGTTCGTTGCTTTCGATGTTTGTATTACGGTTGGTACAACTTTGAAGTTCATTATATTCTTCGCTAATTTCATCGCTGGGCGTTGTTGGTAAATAATTTGAGACTTCATTCTGCTCCACGTTGGATTCATTACGACTGCGCACTTTTCTCAGTGTATTTCGGCAAGATTCGTAAATACGGTTACAATGAATGCTGGCGACAGCTGGAAAATTTTCAATTATATTTGCAGCCTCGTTTTCACTTATTTTACGAAGCGAAGCGCTATATTTATTAGATATTTTTATGCATCTGTACTTATTGTTTGAATTCATATTAACTCGAATTTTTAAAATATACGCGTAAAAATTGTAATCGCTTGTACTTTTCGCGTTCATTGGCACTTGTTGAATGACAAAAATCGATCAGGAACACCTATAAATACCAGAGTACGAAAAAACGAAGCGCAGCCCCGCTCTTTTTGCTCTTTTTCGCTCTTTACGCAAAGAGCGGAGCCAATTTATTATTGCGCTTGCTCCGCGCATTTATTTTTGCGCTGCGCATAAAAAGGGCAAGCGCAAAAAAGAGCGCAAATAAAATTGCTCTTTCATTCATTCCGATAAATGAAACTTTTGTATATGTGCGCAGATATTCTGACTGTGCCAAATTTGAGCAGCGCAAAAATTCTTACAAATAATTAACTTAAAAAAAATGTAATCATTATTCGAATTATTTCGAAAACTTTCGGTACGTATTACTAGAAGTGACACTACTTAAAAAATTTGGGTTAAAACATATTCACAATTTTTTGGGACAATGTTTATTTATTTTACCTGTAAATATAAAATATAAAGGCAATTACTAGAAGTGACACTACTTAAAAAATTATATAAAAAAAACTAAGAAAGAACCCATTTTTATTTTTTGATATGGTATAGGTGAAGGATAAACCTTTCTAAAAAAATAATACACTGTAAAAAAAACCCTTGATCTTTTTGGATTTTTCGTTAGTTAAAACTTTCTTTTTGTTATAAATTTTTTACAGTTATTTTTTTTTTATCGTGTCATAAAGCCTGTTAAAATATATTTTTAATGATACCAAGATCATGTTAATCGGTTCAGCCGATTCTGAGTTATTGTAGTTTAAATGGAGCTCTTTTCGACTATTTTCGCGTTTTTTCGAAAACTTTCCCACTGTGCCACGCCCAAAAAATCGCAAGACAGCCATTTCTAAAAATGAGAGTTTGTTTGTATTGATCAAATTTAGCTATAAACAAAATTTCATCAATATCTGAGGGGGTCGGGTTCAATGCATCTCGATTTTTACATGAAATTCATCATATAGGCTTGCCACCCGTACTTTATAATAAAATATTGTACGTTTGTTTGATTAATTGTACTCTATACTTTATAGAAACAATAAAGTACACCAAAATACTTAATTTCGCATGATTTGATTTATCTACAATTCAAAATAGATTCGAGTTATATTATTCATTTGTTGACGTTTTTTTTACAGTGGCGATTCTTTCTTAAGACTATGTAATGGCAATTTTGATATTTGGATTCTGCACCGGAACTGACCAGGGAAATTCACATGAATTTTTTATAATTTATCAATAAAGCCTTACACCCAATTCACACCATGAAATTTTACAGGAATTTTATTTCACGATATTTTTTTTGTTTGTAGGCGAACGGGCTAGAGAAGCAAAAGGGGTAACAAAAAATTCAGATTTTCAGTTCTCCGTGAGTTTTTCTTATATTTTTCTTTACACATATTCGTTTTTTGTTATTTTGCTTCATTTCATATTTCATTTTCATGTGGCAATACGCATATTCGTTTGCACGAAGTTTGTACGGAAATAACAAATTGATGTACATACATACATACACATGTCAGATTGTTTTTATACAAATAATAAAGTAAAGAAGAATAACCGATTACGGAGAAAAAAATCAACATTTAAATCATGGGAAAAAATCATCGTATGAATTTGTAAAGTTTTTAGAAGCAACTTTTGAAGAGAACTAAAGAAAAATCGTGAGTTTTATTTCATGGTGTGAATTGGGTGTTAGAGTAACTGAATAAATGGTTTGATTTTAAAAATACAAACTGGTTATTTACAATTAGCAATAAAACTTTAAAGAGCAAAGTTGAATTTGATAGTATTGTTAGCATAAACGAAAATGTAAATCTGCAAAAACTTAATATAAATATGGATGATCTTTATGGAGAAATTGCGTCATTAAACAAAATTTATAATTAGATATACTATATATCTATATATCTGAAGGTTTTGCGGAATTATCTACAGCAAGTAAATGGCAGCTATTTTTTAATAAGACTGATGATAATTTATCAAATTTGTATAAAGTAATTTCATTTTTAATTTCTATTCCTGCCACGTCAGCATTCACAGAGAGAGTTTTTTCCGTAATGAAGAGCAAATAGCGAGACGAAAGAAACAAAGCGTCTCTGAATCTGATAAAAAATGAATTTATTATTTATAAAAGTTGCGAAAAGCAATAAAAAGTACGTTTTCAAATACTTATAACAATAAAGAAAAATAAATTGTACTTTATTTTTATAATGTGTACTTTTTTCCTAACCTTTAACAACCAATGTACTTTAATTGCAAAAAAAAAGGTGGGAACCCTACATATAAATGAAATTTTATCTTCCATTTGCTGTTTACTTTATTATTCGTGTCAACTAAATGTACTAAATAGCCGACCAACTTCAACGTGCTTAAAATTAAGTTCAGCGATCTCTCTGCCTTCTTTTTGTGCAGCCTCAGAAGCGCTTCAAAACTGCGCATCTCGAAAGCATGAAATTTTGTTTCTGCTTCCAGAAACATAATAATTTTTTGCTGGGATGTCTTAAATTATATGAAGAAATTACTTGTCTTCTGTTAACCTGAAAGCAGTGATTGTGCGTTGTGTGATTTACTAAACCAAATGCAAAAAAAGAAAAAAAAGAACTTGCAAAAAACTAAAAACATTCTCGATTTCATTGTGTCATTCAGCACGTGTAGACATGCGTCCAAGCGGCAAGTGTTTTTGTTGTAATTATAAAAAAAAATTTTGGATATAGCTTGTCGTACCTGTATAACGTTAGTTTTTCGCATAGTAACAATTATTTTAGGCGTAAATTAATACAGATATCACAATGGTGTTGATCAGGCCCAATGCAACATTATATTATATGCTCACGTTTGTGTTATCATATAATTTTATAGGAAAATTTTTTGATTTGAATAACGTTGAAGCAGTTTTAGGAATTCTAGACGAATCTGACTTCAGCGACGACGATATTGATGAAACATGGATCCCATTTGATCTAAATGCAGAAGAAGAAATCGATGAAAGCACTGATGATCCTGATGTAATTGAGTCTAAGAATGGCCAGCCAATAAGGCGTCTGTTGCAGCAGTGATATCAGATGAAATTTTCAAAGTTCCCTACGTTTTGGTAAAAAAAATCTTTACCCTACAATTTTTCCTACCTTATAGTAGTTATAAGTAAGACTCAAAATTTATTAATAATTCAATATAGTAAATTTTATTTACTTTAAACAAAAAACACTAACATACATTTTAAATAAATTTCAGGTAGTTTGAGTAAAAGCAAAAAAAAAAAAAAATAATATAACATAAAAATCTACATACATATGTTTGTATACGTAACATATAAAAATCAGTTGTAAAGCACTTGTGAATTCATTTTCTTAAAATTACTTTCTGTACAACGGAATCTTGTACAGTTTAACATTTTTAATTGTAAGTGAGAGAAGAATACATATGGAATTTAAAACCTCGTGACTCAGTTTATTTCCTTTTTTGTACGGACGTCAGTAACAATTGAAAATATCCTCTCAGCATCTGCATTGGTATGTGGTAAACTCAATAGAAGTTTAAGTAATTTTGAGAGGCAAGGGAGTACTAAATTATCATTGAAATTCTTGGACTTTGATAACCAATATGGTTCCAATTCCATCTTTGAAAGATAATTTATTTCTTCTTCTGAAAAGTTATATTCTAAATTGCAAGTAAGAAGATTCTTGAGTAAGAAGATAAGCATCAATATTAAACTGTTCACATAACATTTTATATTTTTTTATTACCATTTTGGATTTAAGAATTCCATTTCGATAAAAATTTTGTATATTTTCAAAGGTTTGGTATAAAAAAGCGATATGCTTTTATGCCATAGAGGTTTTTCATAAGTCAGTTAGATTGTATTTTAATTTACATGCAAAGTCAAAGATTCCCTACATTTTTACGAAAATAAAAAATTTGTCTTTCTCTCCCTACTGTGGAGAAAAATCAGACAACACTGTGCTGAAGACGTTGTAAAGTAAACTAAAATGTAAGTAATGAGTAATGGCTCCATTAGTCAAATCGTATCGACTTAATTTTGAAGCTGTCGTATCGTTTAAGTTCTGATGTTAGTTAGTAAAAACGTACGGCTACCAATAAAGGTGTCAGCTGTTATTGTTTTGCTTTTGACATTTTTGTAAATTCCAAAAAAAAAGTGAAAAAATATAGTAAAGCAAAAATGAAATCCATTTATTTGACGTTTCTTGCTTTATGTGAAATGTACAAAGCCCGTCATGCATATAAGAGAAAACGGAGATGGCGGATACGTCCAATTAATAAAAATTGGGCGGAGGCTGGGTATTCCCAAAAACATTTCATACCAATAAAAGAAATGGATTCGGAGCAGTTTTATCTGCATACACGGATGTCTCGCAGTATTTATGATCTTCTTTGTCTTCGTCAGCGAATCGGTCCAGAAGAGAGGCTTTCTCTAACAATTTTGTAAGTAAAAGGTTACTATAATTAAATGAATTTAGGTACATACATGGGAATGAATGTACATGCATGGTTATTTATATATTAATGCTTTAGATATTTAGCTCACGGAGTTTCTCTGCAAAGTATTGCATGGAGCTATAAACTGGGTAAAACAACTGTCCGGAATATTATTTTGGAAACTTGCGAAGTATTGTGGAATTTACTATCTGCAATTTACGTTAGTGCGCCAACAGAAGTACAATATAAAGATATTTCAGAAGATTTTAAAAAAAATGTGGAACGACCCTAATTGTGTAGGAGCAATTGATGGGAAACACATTCATATCAAATGTCCTCCAAATACAGCATCATTATTTCTTAATTATAAAAAAATTCTTTAGTATTGTTTAAATGGCGGCTTGCGACGCAAAATATACTTTCACCTCAGTTAGTGTGGGAAGCTATGGCATTCCGAGTGATGGAGGTAAAGTTGATGTATTGAAATTAATGTAATGAAGTGTTCATAAATATTCATAACACTTTTTTTTTAAAGGTATTTTCCGTACATCAACCTTTAGACTATCACTAATCAATAATACATTGCCACTTCCTCCAAATAGACCATTATGCAAGAAATATGTTAAACCATTCCGACATTTTCCGCTAAAAAACATTTAATGCGCCCATATCCTGGCCATAACTTAAATAGAACCAAGAGAATTTTTAAGTATAGATTTTCCCGAGCTCGCCGAGTAATTGAGAAGAGCTTTGGCATTTTAACGGCCCGCTGGCGAGTACTGGGAAATATAATTGAATCCTGAAAATTGTGAAAAGATTGTCCTGGCTTGCGTTGCTTTGCACAACTTTATAATGTTAAACGATTCTCAGCGTTGGTATTGCCCAGACTAATGTGTTGATTGGGAAGGGCAAGATAATATGACACATAAAGCCAATTGGAGGGAAGATTTAGCAAAAGCGAGTGGACCTTTAACTTCTATAACTACTTTTGTACGTAGAGCACCAGTTTCAGCTTTCCAACTGAGAGACAACCATGCTAAATATTTTGTGACTGAAGGAGCTGTTCCCTTCCAAGAGAATATAGACCTTACAATACATGGTAAGTAACCCAATAAATAGTTTATTCGATGTATAATAATGTTACAAAGCAACTAAAATATAAATTGGTAAACTTTTTAGGATGCCATTAGGCTGGCACAATTCCTTCTCCCAACTCTCCACGTGGGTGCCGGCTGGTAACAAGCACCACAGTTTCGTCCTAATTATAATACAGGACGGTGCTTGGCTAAGGTCTAGACACTCATCTGACTATCTGTACTGTCCTAGTGGTGCCCCCGGGGGGTAGATAGTTCATCTTGTTAATTCTCAACAACAAGATGCAATACTCCCCGGGGTATAGGGTAACTGATTTTTGCAGACATAACGTTTTGTCAGTTACCCATAAAACTTATATGCTCGGACCAATCTCTGAAATAACAGAGCAACGGAATGAACGTAGTGGCTTGCCACGTATGTCTACATTGAAGGTGTAAGGGTACCTAAGGTCTAGCCCATGGCCAAAACCAATAGAAAGTTAATCTCTTTTGGGATTTCCTTTCGAAACTTTACCAGTAGTTTGAACTTGTACTACGGGGCCGGCAGCCCACATGGGGGAATGTTTAACACCGGGAAGTAGAGTTCTCCTCTATACCGGTTACAGGATCCCATGGGCCGGTTGTTGGTTGAGGTCTCTTTCGAGAGTTCACGTAGTGGTTGTGGTTGTTACCAAAAGCTGGGAGAGGTGTCGGTTTAAAGACTGATGTTCGCTTTGCGGACTTCGTGTCTACCGATGTGAAGCCTCTATGTGCTGTTTTGAACCAACAGGATTCCAGAGTTTAGGTAGCTCGCTCACTTAAGCAAGGTGTTTGGACATGACGGGCCTTGGTCATATCTGAGAAGTTGCTACCTGTTGTCATCCCCTCGTGGGTGCCTTCAGGTTCCTGAGTGGGGTGGCTCGGGGGCGATAGTGAACGCTTAATCTACAAGTGTTTAAGTACACCGTCAGATTTAAGCCGTAAGGCAGTTGCTGACGTATACTTTAAACAATCTTTCCTAGTGGTGCAATAGGTGGAGGGGTGTCTGGAGCATGGGAATAAGGTCTGATCCGATCTGCCAGAAGTCATGCTGGGGGATCCACGCTCCTTATTGAGTGCCGTATCTTCATGTACTGGTGGTAGTGTACCTACATCCTCTATCCGGGTGGAGGGGGGAAGGTCGGGCACAGGAGCTCAGTTAGGTCATGTCTCTGCTGTAGTTCCTGGTAAATTGTAGGTAGGCGGAGATCTGGTATCTACTCTTAAAATAGGTACCCCTAATCCACGGTGGAACAGCATATGCAAAGGGATGCATGGCCAATAGGTGATTGGTCCCAAATATGCGAACTCTGGATCTGGGAAGTCCAGTTTTACTTAATGCCCACCCTAGCAAGGGGCTCTGCTAGACGTGTTTTGTTCAATGCCCTATATTTACAAAACTTTTTATGGAAGAATCAATAAATTTAACAAAAAACAAAAACCCCGATGCTTTAGCATCAACCGACGGAAAAGCTGCTGGTGCATCTCTCCGTCCGTGAACCAGATTCCCACGAGAAGAAGTTCTAAAATCCGAATTAAAATGTTAAGTTTATTAGAGGGCTCTCGTGTAATCGTCGAACTTGCTGTTGTGTAAACTCATATCGGCTGCCATGTACAACGCAGCTCCAAAAATATTTATGAAGTGTTAAAATTATTCACTTATAAAAGTGTTTTGTTTATTGTTATTTGAAAACTAACATTGTAAATACTATTTTGGTTTTATAATATATTGCTATTATTATATATATATATACATATATATTGTTTTATTATTTAAATATTTTGAACACAGGCTTCAAATTACATATATATATTTTTTTAATTTTTCTTACATTACTTAGTCAATTTAAAATATTTTATGTGGGGGTTTGCTTTTTTTTATGTTAAATTTTCCAAAAAAAAAAAGTTCTTTTCAATTTTTTTTTTGTTAAATTTTCCAAAAAAAGTTTTTATTTTTCTATTTTCTTATACCCTCTTTTTTTTTTTCTTTTTTTTTTTAATCTATCGTACAACTTTTCTAAAGTTTCTTAATTGTTTCCTTTCCTCCCCGCCCAATAATCAACACATAGTCCTTTTCTTCTATTCTCACGATATTCCTTAGGTACCGATTTACTTTCCAGTCCCCTGTTAACTCTGATAGCACTGAACGTAAAGTTCCTCTGTGTTCTATTGGTATTTCCACCTTACTTTCTGTGCTAAACTTATTTGTCCACCTACTCATGGCTTTTGCAATATTTCCTCTGTCTATTCTGCTACCTTCGATGCTTATTTTTGTCTCCCCTATTCCATGTCCGTTGTTTATATTCTTTGCCAAATTCTCTACAAATTTCAGGAGGAAAATACCACAATCTGTCAAATTATCTTGCTGGGAACAATCTGGGTAGCATTTCTGTAATGGGGCCTGCAAAAATTTGCTTTCTACATCGTACTTCTTTGCTTCATGCATAATAAACTCTCCCACAAACTTGAAAATGTGGTTAATGTATCTAGGTCTTAGTGAATCTAATACTATTATTTTAGGCCATGAAATTACGCCCAACATCCAGTGCTGTTCCTCACAAATCGGAAATATTATATGCTTTTTCTCGAGTATATTTACTCGCTTAGTTGCGAGGTTAATCCTGAGTGTACTTTCCTCGGTCGTTGAATTGCACCAATCTTTAATGGCAGTATAGAATTGTGCCCCGAAGATGTGCACGTCCTGCCTTTTTGATGCTTTCAGTGTATTAGTGATGACCCAATGTAAAAAAACGTCGATGTGTTTATCGTTCAACCACCGTTTCTGTATGACGTCTGAATAATCATTGGCTGTCATATCTATATATCTTTTACCATTTTTGTATCTACAGAAACTTTTCCTACTGTCTTCCGTACTTGCTGTTGGTTTCTTTGAGTAATTCATTTTCAGTGCTGTTTTATTTAGCTACCAGTATAGGGAGAAGTTGTACTGATTCTGGAAATGTCACCCTATAATATATTGCGGTTGAAGCTCTATATATTTTTTTTTTTTTTTTAATGAGAACATTTAAGAGTCTTTTTTGTTAATTTCTATCTATGTATGTCGTGTCCTGCCTATCAATTATCTTCTTACTATCCAGCTCTTTCTTTCCCCCTAAATTACTCGTCAAATGTCCCCTTTTCTTATCGGTCTCTGTATGGCTTTATTAAATTGTTATGGTAAACCTTCCCCCTGTTTTTTATTCTCAATATTACGTTTACTCTTGTTGGCACGTCTATAACTTCAAATGACCCTAGCCATAAAGGAGCAAATTTATTTTTCCGAGTCTGGTTTTTTAACCAAACCCTTTGACCTATTTGATATTCTCGATGCTTTGAACCCCTGTCATAATACTGCTTCGATCTTAATTTTGCCTTCTCCTGATTTTTTTCTGACGATTTCATGTGAACGTTGAATTTGATACTTTGGAATTTTTTTGTAATCATCCGTGTTGTATAGGGGTGCCGCAGGTCTTTTTAATACTATGGGCATTTCGAACTCGAACCCGAATAAAACTCTTGTGGGTGTGTGTTTTGTTGTTGTATGTTTGCTGTTATTATACACATGCGTAGCGTGACTGAGCCATTCGTCCCAGTTGGTACCATCCAAATTGACGAAATTTCTAAGAAATTCGGCCAACGGTCGATGGGCCCTTTCTAGAGCACCATTAGCTTGAGGATGATAAGGCGTGATCAGTAGGTTTCTTATTCTTAGTATTCTGCACGTTTCCTTAAATAATTTTGAAGTGAAATTTGTTCCATTATCTGTTACCAAAACCTTGGGAATAAAATATCTTGAAATTATTTCCTTAAAAAACACTTTTGCTACTATTGATGCTTCTGCGTCTGGCACGGCGGCACACGCGAAAAATTTTGAAAAGTCGTCCTGGAATGTTACGATATATTTATTTCCCCTGGACGATTCAGGTAGTGGTCCCACCAGATCCATGAAAATCTTCTCGAACGGTCTGCTGGAAGTGGTTGTTATTACCAAAGGCATTTTTTCGACTTTTGAGCATTTATTTTTCTGGCACAATGAACACGTTGCTACATATTTTTTAATCTGTCAGTACATACCGGCCCACTTGTACTGATTTCTGATGCGGGAGTAAGTTTTTAATGTGCCCTGGTGTCCTCCTAAAGGTGTATCGTGGAATGTTTTTATAACCCTTTTGATATCTTCCGGATTTGTCAAATAAACGGCCATATCTTCGTGCCCAGGATCTTCGTCTGCCTCAATTTCATCCGTACTTTTTTCGACTTTCTTATACTGGGTTGCGTGTGTCTCTCTTGCTTTCGCTCTGGTTACTGCCCCTACGTTTATTTCCTCTACTGGAAGGCGACTAAGGGCGTCCGCGTTTTGGTTTGTTTTTCCGGACTTATATCGTACCTCGAAATCGTATTCTAAAAGTTTCAGTCTTAGACGGCCCAATCTGCCCTCCTGGTTTTTTAAATTGGCTATGCCTTTCAGGGGCTTATGGTCTGTGAAAATTGTAAAATGTCTGCCCAGTAGATATGGCCTAAACGTTTTTGTCGCCTATACGATGGCAAGCAACTCCTTCTCTATAGTGGAATATCGCTTTTCTGTTGCGCTTAGTACTCTGCTTGCGAAACTGATTGGTAAATCGCTACTTAGCTCTCCTTGAGAAAAAATAGCTCCTAGTGCTGTATTGCTGGCGTCCGTAGTCAGAATAAACGGTTTGCAAAAGTCAGGGTGCTCTAGTAGAGGGGGATTTGCTACTGCCGCTTTCAGTTTGTCCATGGCGCTCTGGCACTCCTGTGTCCATTCCCATTTTACGTTTTTTCTTAATAGTTTTCTTAGTGGCAATGCGGTTTCCGATGACTTCGGAATGAACTTTCTGTAGTAGTTGATCAACCCTAGGAATGCTTGAAGCTCTTTAATAGTCTTGGGAGGGGGTATGTCCCATACAGCTTTAGTTTTATTGGGGTCAGGTAGTACGCCTTTTTCTGCGCACTTGTGGCCCAGATAAACTACCTCCCTTTGCAGAAAGTGACATTTCTCGGGGTGCAACTTGAGGTTGTATTTTCTTAGGACGTCTAGTACACTTTTCAGACGTAGCTGATGATCCGCAAGGTTTCTCCCGTAGATGACTATATCGTCCAGGTAGACGAAGCAGTTAACTCCCTGTAGTCCTGTTAATATTGAGTTCATTATTCTTTGAAAAGTGGATGGGGCCACTGTTAATCCGAAAGGCATGCGATTGAATTCGAAATGACCCAAATTGGTACTAAAAGCGGTTTTCTGTCGGTCCCGTTTATCCATCAAAACTTGGTGGTATCCACTCGCTAGATCCAGAGTAGAAAAATACCGGCTGTACCCTAGTTGATCTAAGATTTCATCAATCCTCGGTATGGGGAATACTTGTTTTATTGTAGCATCGTTCACTTTTCTGAAATCTACCACTCAACGCCATTTTTTCTCCCCGTCCTTTCCTGCCTTCTTGGGTACTAACAGAATTGGGGAATTCCAAGGTGAAATGCTGGGTATGATGATTCCATCTTTGATCATCTGTCCTACTTGTCTATTAATTTCATTTCGGTGGACCTCAGGCAGCCTATATTGTTTAGTATTAATTGGAGGTTGCCTGGGGTCGGTTGGTATCTTATGGCTGAGTACATTTGTGTACGTTAGGTTATCCCCGGATAGATGAAACACGTCGTCGTATGATTTCAAGATGTTCTCGATGCTGCTTTTTTTTACTATTATTTCTCCCTTGGCTGTTGTTATTGCTGATACAACTCCCTGGCAGAGACCCTTGATAGCAGTTTTTTCTGCTATATATAACTGTGGTGGTTCCGGAATAAGTGGTAAGGAAGCTATCTCCTGCTGGCTCTCAAAAAATTTCACGTTTTTTGTAATTGTGTCCATTATTGATTTATTCCACATCATATCTCTGCCCAGTAGCCCATCTGCCGGCAAATTTCTACCCTTTGGTACTACGTGCATTTTTAAAGAAAGTGTGTCTATGCTTTTATGGTTTACCGTTATGGTTCCCTCTGTACTTATGTTTCCTCCAAATGCTCCTAACAACGTCTTCCGCTCATTTTTGTTGATTTTTATGTGTGGTGCTAAAGCCTCATTCTTTACAAGTGTAGTATCTGCTCCCGAGTCCACCAACAATAGTAGTGTTTCTTTTCTTGCTTCTGTACAAGGAAAGTTATGTATGCATCATCTGTCCTGCGTTCTCCGTTACTAGTATTACAGCTCTTCCGTCTATATTCTATTTTCGATTCTGTGTGGTATGCATGATATCGTAGGAAGTTCCTTTTTCCCTTTACCTTGTCTTTTATATCATATTTTATGATTTTTATGTTACTCCATGCCACATTTACGTGGTATAACATTATTGCCATATAATTCAGGAATTTATTTAAAATTTCCCTACTAGCGCGGCAGATCGATTTTCCCTTTAACTTGTCATTTATATTATATTTTAATATTTTCATATTGTTCCATGTCACCATTAGGTAATGTAACATCATTGCCATACAATTCAGGACTTTCTCTAAAACGTCTCTACTATCGTGGCATGTCGATCCTGTGGGTCTCGTGTTGGACAACAAGGTGATGCGAGTATTTTTCCTCTGACGTGGCTTTCTTGGTGAACTGCAGCGTTTCTTCTCTTTCGTTGCTTTGTTGGTTTGTGTTGTTTCCGTATCCGGGTTCCTGTTCTCTGGTTCTTCTGATAAATCTATTCTATTGATATCCAAATTTGTAATGTTGAATGTCTGATCGTGAGCGCCTACAAAGTGTGGCTTTCTATTTTCTTTCTGATTAGTACTGGTTTGATTTGAGTTATCTCTGTATTTATTGGCGTTCCAGTCAGTTAATTTTGACTGGGCCGTTCCCCGTTTCCCGAATCATTCGTATAGTTTCTATGCGTGTAGTTGTTTCTATTGCCGTTATTATTGCTTCTATTATTATTGTTGTCATTTCTGCTGCCGTTGTTACTATTTCCAGGGCAATTGGACGAAATATGTCCCTGTTGATTGCAGCTATAGCATCGTCGTTCTATATCGTTGTTGCCTTGAATACGAGCTCTGTTTTGATTTAACGGAAAATTCTGCGGGTTGGATCTAGAGTTGTAATCAGCATACTCCTGCCATCTGCCTTGATTATAGTGGGTGCTGTTTCTTTTGTTAAAACATTCGCTCAACGAATGACCTTGTCTATTGCAAAAACTGCAGTATTTTATGGGGTTCCTCTGTATATTATTGTTCGGTATGGAGTGGCTAAATGTTATGTTATTCAGGGATAGGTGTCGTACTTCTCTTAACAGTTGTTTAACCGTTTCGTGTAAAGGTTCTTCACCTTGCACTGTTGTGACGTTTGGAAAATACATGCTAGTATCCAATAGATTTTGAGCATTCTTGGTTATTTTTAGCAGGGTAGATAACTCGTTGTTTTCGTGACCAATGAAGTTTGATACCAGCTTGGGATCTCGTAAGCCTCTTATGTAACTTCTTACAGCTGATTGGTTACAATGGTCTATCATGGATTTTCGATGGGAAACGTCTTGCCACTGTGATGCAATTAGATCTGTTGCATTACTAAGGAGTGCCTCTAGTCTCTCTCCAAATTCATACGCGCTTTCTGTTGAACTTTGCTTACTATTAAAAATTAATTCCTGTACCTCTGTTAATGATCTGGTCTTCGTAAATTTTTCTCGGATAGCCCTGCAAAGTGCTTCTACAGTTGCGAATTCCTTATTGTGTAAATATTTGTATGCATTTCCAAACAGCCTCGTTTTTATACACCTAATTATGTCGACCACATCACCTGTTTCCCCTAGTTTATCCTTTGCCAACATGCACCCTTCAATAAATTTATTCGCTTCGGTACTGAGGTCTGGTCAATCTGTTCCATAGAAAATCGGTACCACATGGGAAATAGTTTTCAAAATTTCACTGAAACTTGTCATGTTGTTGCTGATTGTAACGTTGTTAGTGGAAATCTTTTTCCTTGATCTGCCTTCCTTCAATTCGTGAATCTGTGCCTTCAGAGTTTCGATTTTTTTTTTTTTTTTTTTGTGATAATTTTATTATTTATTGAATCTTTAATTATTTAAATTGAATTATCAATAAGTTTTTCAAATCTTAAATCTAAAAAAATATTAAATATAAGTTTAGCCAATGCTAAACAAAATTTTAATTTCAACGGTTTCAACGGAGTTTCGATTTGTCGGGTTTTATCTCTGAGTTCTTTTTTGTTCCCAATGGCCTGCTGCAACTGATCCGTAGTCAAATTAGGGTTAATACACTGCACAAGATCTTTAAATACTTGCGGCTCTTCTTCGCTTTCCAGAATTTGCTGATCCGCTTCCTCAACGGTTTTCTTTAAGCTGTCGTTTTGCTGCTTCAAGATCCTGTTCACTTGGGAATATTCTTGTATTTCCGCTGATATAGTTGGATTTTTTTGATGTTCCTGCAGCCCCTGTAATTCTTCTAACAAAATATCTATCTTCTCGAATTCGGTGATGTTCCCTTGGCTTCTTATTTTATGCTTTACTAATTCTGTATACTCTTTTGTGTTGTTAAGATACCTAATAAGACTCCACACTCGTTCTAAAATTTCCCTTGACTCTTCTTTTGTTCTCTTTAGTTTCCCATCGAAAATCCATGATAGACCATTGTAACCAATCAGCTGTAAGAAGTTACATAAGAGGCTAACGAGATCCCAAGCTGGTATCAAACTTCATTGGTCACGAAAACAACGAGTTATCTACCCTGCTAAAAATAACCAAGAATGCTCAAAATCTATTGGATACTAGCATGTATTTTCTAAACGTCACAACAGTGCAAGGCGAAGAACCTTTACACGAAACGGTTAAACAACTGGTAAGAGAAGTACGACAACTATCCCTGAATAACATAACATTTACCCACTCCATACCGAATAATAATATACAGAGGAACCCCACAAAATACTGCAGTTTTTGCAATAGACAAGGTCATTCGTTGAGCGAATGTTTTAACAAAAGAAACAGCACCCACTATAATCAAGGCAGATGGCAGGAGTATGCTGATTACAACTCTAGATCCAACCCGCAGAATTTTCCGTTAAATCAAAACAGAGCTCGTATTCAAGGCAACAACGGTATAGAACGACGGTGCTATAGCTGCAATCAACAGGGACATATTTCGTCCAATTGCCCTGGAAATAGTAACAACGGCAGCAGAAATGACAACAATAATAATAGAAGCAATAATAACGGCAATAGAAACAACTACACGCATAGAAACAATTGCACGCATAGAAACAATTACACGCATAGAAACTATACGAATGATTCGGGAAACGGCCCAGTCAAAATTAACTGACTGGAACGCCAATAAATATAGAGATAACTCAAATCAAACCAGTACTAATCAGAAAGAAAATAGAAAGCCACACTTGGTAGCCGCTCAAGATCAGACATTCAACATTACAAATTTGGATATCAATAGAATAGATTTATCAGAAGAACCAGAGAACAGGAACCTGGATACGGAAACAACACAAACCAACAAAGCAACGAAAGAGAAGAAACGCTGCAGTTCACCAAGAAAGCCACGTCGGAGGAAAAATACTCGCATCACCTTGTTGTCTGACACGAGACCCACAGGATCGACATGTCACGAAAATAGAGAAGTTTTGTGTGACATGAAACATTGTTAATGCATTTAATGGTGAATTGGCTTTTACTCCAGTTTTGCTATAATCATTTGTAAGGAGTTCTTTATTATAATTTTGAATATTTCTTAAAAGGCTGCTGTTTTCTACTAATGAATTATTAATTTCAAGTTTAGACATTTTACATATTCTGCAACTGAAATTATGACGAAAAGATCCAAAAATCCTAAAAGATTATTCAACACCAAGTTATCGCCAATTACAAGTCCAACTACGAAATAAACATTAAAAATTCCATTTTTTGTATTTATCTCTATTCCCTTTTCTAAAGTTCTCAATATGTCAATGAATGGAGTCAACGTTTTTGAGAGGGGAAACTTTTTGAAATAAGCTGTTTTCATTAGCATCGCAACAAAGATATTCAGGGCTACTCGGGGAGTCACATTCACCACATATACGCGCCGTTTTGACATTTTGCCATTCTATAATACGTTAAAGATGAGAATGCACGTAAACATATGTTTTCATTGCATAATAGAGATGTGGTTTTACAAAAACATATGATTCTCTCACTTTGTAGGTATTCTAAAATACTATTTTGCCACTATTGCATGACGTTTGCGTTCGGCGGAAATTTTAGCGCGTAACAAGAAAATTTTTACAAATCAAAAGGAAAATTTTTAATAAAAATGTAAGTATTTACTAATAAATATTAAAGGAAAACGAATTTGTTAGCTGTATTTGTATGCAGGTCTAAAAAAACATCGCCACAACAATTCCGCAATGGTTAATTTCATGATGGCACACCATGATATTGGAAGAGGCTCAACTCAACGAAGACCAGGGAGTAGATTCTGGTTCTGCGATAACGTGAAATGTAAACATTTTTCTCGTTTACATTTTGTTTCTGATTTCCGTTCTGTGAAGAAATTAAAACAAATTAAAATCTTTTCGCAATGAGAGAAACAAATGGAATAAAACAATTTTTTTCTCAGTTTCACAGCAAAACTGATTCTCGTTTTATGTAACTGCGAAAATAAATGTCAAAACCGTTTCATATGAAACGTTTTTTATCACTTCAAATTTATCAGCGAAAATGGAAAAAGCAGCAAAAGGCATGCGCACAAGCGAAAATTAAAAAGAATTTTTATTGATATTGCAAATGATAAGTAAGTATGTACATATGTATGCATATACATACATATATGTGTGTGCATTCATTCCTACATATGTATGTACATACATATGTATGATTGTATGCAGTTCAAAAATAAAAAAAACTACGGGTAGCACTCCGGGAGTGCCGACAGAAGAGAAAACTTTTTGTGATTACAACAATACACGTGCTATTGCCAAAAAAATTAAGCTTAGATATAAACAATTATATAAATACACTAGTTTATCCCGGTCTGCTTCGCTACCCCCTCGTTATAAAATAAAATCAAAAGTATTTATATATTCTATTGTGAAAATTTAATGACGATCGGTCCAGTAGTTAAGACTATATTACGATTTTTAATTTTCCTAAAAAGGGGCGTGGTCCCACCCACTTTTCTCCTGGTACGTATTCCAAATTATGCCAATACCATATGTACCAAATATCATCGACGTAGGTCAAACAAGTAAGAGTGCTATATTCGGCTGTGCCGAATCTTATATACCCTTCACCAACGCATATATATGTGATTCGCAGAATATAATAAGCCTGTATATCCTTTGTTATATAAATATAACATTTCAAACAATATAAAAACTAAGTTAAAACTGCATACTTGGACACACTTTCATATTTTCTTCAGAGCTATATACTTAGGTATGTGACAGCGTTTTCCAATGGGCAGAATAGAATAGATAATTCCTCCCAATAAACAATAAAAAAATACTAATTGAAAAGATAAATACTTTTTTATGATTTTTTTTTTTGGAAAATGTACCTACTCTGTGCAAATTATTCGAGAAATATTTGTAAATGAAATATGTATGTAGAAATATGTAGCTATTATACATATTAGGTACATACATACATATGTACTTACTTAGATTATCCAATAAGCCTAACAGAACGTATCAGTTAATCGATTTCGAGAAGGCTAAAACAATATTCATTGTTCTAACGTAGGGATATTTCAAATAGTAATTATGTAAGTTATTTATTCTTCGTTATTGACCTATTACATACATACATAGGTACTTATGTATGTACATACATATCAAAAAACACCTCATAAAAGGAAAAGTTATTTTACTGGTGACAAAATACTTTTTAGCGACGGCTCATTTCAATTATGTATATGTATATATATCGGGTGTTTTTTATTGAGGTATAGAACTTTAAGTTGGCATCACTTTTTTAACTGGCGGCCATTTTGTCAGCTGTCAAGTGATTAATATTTAGTTTGGTTTGCCATTTCATCATGAACAGGTTGACAAAAGAACAACGCTTGCAAATCGTGCAAATTTATTTCGAAAATAATGGTTCAGTTCGCGAAGTTTACCCGCAAAATTTTGTTCAGTGATGAGGCTCATTTTTGGTTGAATGGCTACGTCAACAAGCAAAATTGCCGCATTTAGAGTGAAGAGAATCCACATGAGACCCTTGAGACGCCATTACATCCACAAAAACTGACTGTTTGGTGTGCTCTATGGGCTGGTGGAGTCATTGGGCCATACTTCTTCCGAAATAATGCTGGAGAGTCAGTTACCGTTAATGGAGACCGGTATAGAGCCATGATAACCGACTATTTTGTTCCCGATTTGGATGGCATGAATGTGGATGAGTTGTGGTTCCAACAAGACGGCGCTACATGCCACACAGCGCACGTCACAATCGATTTATTGAAGGAAACATTCGATGAGCGCATAATTTCGCGGAATGGACCTGTCAATTGGCGACCAAGATCGTGTGATTTAACACCATTGGATTATTTTCTTTGGGGATATGTGAAGTCGCTCGTCTACGCCAACAAACCAGAAACGTTAGGGGACTTGGAAGCCAACATTCGTGGCGTTATTGCCAACATACGGCCCCATATGCTCGAAAAATTGGTTGAAAATTGGACCTGTAGAATTGGCTTTATTCGAGCCAGCCGCGGTGGCCACATGCCCGAAATCATATTTAAACATTAATGGCATAAAATTATCCTTCCAATAAAGCCAAATTGATGGACATTAAAACGATTTTCTTGTGTTTTATTTCAATTCGAAGTTCTATACCTCAATAAAAAAACACCCGATATATGTATATATATATGTATAAAATAACCTGTTTATTATTTTCAAATATAGTTACAAGCCTATGTACACATATTTCAATTTTTAAAATGAAAAACAAATTGACAAATATACAACATTTTAAAAGATAAATACAAAAACATTTTTAACATACATATAAATACATCAGAGTATATTTGTAATCATCAGTGTGCGACATTTTTTTCCACAGAGTTTACTTGTCTGGTACGTATAGTGTTCTAAAAACGATGTGTGTGCATACATACATATTTATGTTTATAATGTGCTTTGGTGAAAAAAAATGGAAATTTTTTATGTGTGTAGAATATTGCTTGGTATGTAAAAGCAAATAACGATTTGAGTCTGCTGATCTTTCAAAAGCAAATGCCTTGTATTTTTATACACACATGCTTAGATGTGTGCCAAAAAGGCGGTTGTACGAAAAAATACGTTGAGTTATTAGCTGTGTTCATTTACTAAAAATTGTTACAAATTTGTAACAATTGTTACTAGAAAGCGTTCATTAACCCAAAAAATTTGCAACGAGAGAGTGTCGAAAGAGCGTAAAAAATTGAGAGACAGAAAAATTCTTGCAAGTTTTTACAAGTAAAATTTTTACTTGTAATAATTATTCAAACCGCTGTTTTGCGTTTGTGTTTACAAAACAATATTTCTAAATTAAGTTGCAAATAGAAATATTTTGGAAAATTTAAGAAATTGTAAGTAATGTGAACTTTTAAAACGATAAAAAGTATTAAAAAGATGTATCTTAGGAACAACAGAAGCAAAATAAGATGTCTAATGGAATTGAAATGTTTTTGTTTTCTTTTTTCTTTAATTTTCACAGACCAACTGTTATTTCTAATATTGTAAATATTGTGAGTACCTAGGTACTCGGTACTTTAAACTAAGCAGGCAAATAATTCAATTAGTTCAGATATATATTTGCAAATAAATTAAATTATTTTTAAAATTAACTTTGAAATATTAATGTTTTTAACTATCAAATTCTATTTCTACCACCATATGTCCACGTGTGGACCGCAGAGAGATTTATTTTCACTTATATTGCGAAATGATTGTTCGAACTTATGTTTAACAAATTAATTGGTTGCTTTTTCTTTTGCAGTTGTTTTTATTTACCTTAATTACATAAATAAAAGAAACTTGATAAAATTTGAAAAATATTCTTATTAAAAAAAAAATTTAAATGTACTTCCAATCTTCAAATTACCTAATTTATTTTTTGCCTTATTAACAGTTATTAATTATTATTTATAAGCGTAAATTAACACATAATTTATTAAATTACTTTTTACTGCTTTTGGGGTTTAATGCTGGCAGCAACATGATATTTAATTTTGGATAAAGCTTTTTATTACAGTACCTCAGGTAGAAATTTAGAAATTAATCGAAAAAGCTACAATAATCTAACGAATAGCGTTTTTTTCTAAGAAATAACGAAATCGGACAAAAAATTTATAATAATTTGTAAAAGTAAATCACGAAAATCATCCATTACAAAAATATATTTCTTAAATATGCCAGATAATATGTTATAGCGTATAAACTAATTAAAAATAGATATTTTATTCATTCATTTTATTCAAAAGTAGCTAATCACCCTTATCGTGTTTAGTGTATTTCGACTACGCCTAGTACTAGATTAAATAAAATTGCAAAACTTTTCATCATTCTATTACAAGCAGTACTCGAAAAACGCCAGTCACGACAATGCTGAATTATTGTCTCTGACACATATTCAATACGCTTGACCCCGTATTCAATACTACTGAGGCACCTAGTGTATTTATAAATTTATTTCCGTTTTTTGTTATTTCTAACCAAAATTGGTAATTTTATTTTTCAATGTGAGATGCGAATATTTTTTCATTTTGGTTACTTTTTTTCGTTTGAATATTTTTTAACTATATACATATATAACTTGTTAAACTTTGAAAACAATTTTTAAAATTTTTAATTACCTGTTCATAGTACGATTGGGTCCCAACACTGTCAACACCTCTCCGTACTACTAAATGATCTGCTCTGTGTTATCAAACAATATTCAATGATTCAAATCTAACTAGACCTTTCAAAACAAAAATGGGATGAACGAAAAAACTTTCGAACAACTTTTTTATTTCGTACAAAATTTATTATCATTGCCACATAGTTCTGCTGCAGCCGAAAGAATGTTTTCACAGCTTAATTTAAACAAAACCAAATTTTGTAATAGTCTTGATTTTAAAACTATTAACAATATTATCCAATCGAAACAGTTGTGCAAAAATAAAAATGTTGCCCATTATTTATGGTCTGCCAAAGATATGAATTGAAAATTCGTATATAATTTCTAATCTCAATACTGTGAATTGTAAATCTATTGGTTTTTTGATTTAAAAGAAAAATTTTGTAAAACAATTACATTTTTTTCTGAAGTACAAATATTGTTTATTTTAAATAAATAAACACTTTAAAAAGTTTGTTTAAATTTAAGTTTCTTGTTATGTTTTCCACTTATTAATAAGAATTTTATTAATATGTAAAAACAATTTCTTTTTTTCCTTTCTTATCTATATATATAAAAATGTAGAGCATTGTGTTTGGCATTGATGTTCTCTGTAATGCCTGAACCGATTTCAATTCTGTAAACTTCTCATGAAAGGTGACGTCAATACCAAGGTTTTTATGTATATACGGTTTTTGTGTGTGGATTGGTTTATGAGTTATAGTCGCTTCAGTAAGCCCACTTTTTCCAATAGTATATATAATTCTACTGTACGTGCGTTGTAACTGAACTCCTCCTAAACGGCTGGACCGATTTGCATAAATTTTTTTGTATGCGTTTGGGTGGCGCCCCGGGTGGTTTAGATTTACAATTCGGTCCAATTGGACAAAGGGGCGTGGTACCTCTCATACAAACCACAAATTAAAAATCTATTATTTCTGCTCCTGATAACGGTATTTGAACAAAATTTGGTATGTCGGTTTGGTGTGCATTTCTTAAGTGCTGCTGCAAATATGGGCGGGATTGGACAAAGGGGCGTGGTACCTCTCATACAAACCACAAATTAAAAATCTATTATTTCTGCTCCTGATAACGGTATTTGAACAAAATTTGGTACGTCGGTTTGGTGTGCATTTTATAAGTGCTGCTGCAAATATGGGCGGGATTGGACAAAGGGGCGTGGTACCTCTCATACAAACCACAAATTAAAAATATATTATTTCTGCTCCTGATAACGGTATTTGAACAAAATTTGGTACGTCGGTTTGGTGTGCATTTTTTAAGTGCTGCTGCAAATATGGGCGGGATTGGACAAAGGGGCGTGGTACCTCTCATACAAACCACAAATTAAAAATCTATTATTTCTGCTCCTGATAACGGTATTTGAACAAAATTTGGTACGTCGGTTTGGTGTGCATTTTTTTAGTGCTGCTGCAAATATGGGCGGGATTGGACAAAGAAGCTTGGCACCACCCATATAACACAAAAATTTAAATCGCCATATTTTGGGCATTTTTCGACCTACGTCGATGATATTTGGTACATATCGTATTGGCATAATTTGGAATACGTACCGCGAGAAAAGTGGATGGGACCACGCTCCTTTTTAGGAAAATTAAAAATCGTAATATAGTCTTCACTACTGGACCGATCGTCACAATAGGATATATAAATACTTTTAATTTTATTTTATAACGAGCGGGGTAGCGAAGTACACCGGGATCAGCTAGTTTTTTATAAATGTGCAGTACAAATTTTGTTTATTGTAATGATCCTATTCAAAAAAAATTTTAATTTATAAACTTTCAATCAAATGAATTTTGTATAAACATTTGGCAGGTTTAACTCCTATAAAAAAACTATTTTTACGAATAAGGGCTCAAAAAAAACAAAAACTGATTTCAATTTAAGTTTCTCCTTTTCATTTACTATTAGTATGAATTTTTTTTTCTTGTTTTGCAATTATTATTTAACTATGTATAAAATGCAAATAAACTCTATGTAATGCAACTTTAAATAAATTTTAATTTTTTTTAATAAAAAATGCATTTTAAATTTGGTTATTTTTTCACATTTGGTAACTTTTTCAAAAAATTTGGTTGTAATATTTTTTTGGTCGTGGCAGCACTGCTTGGTATGTTAAAAGCAAATAACGATTTGAATGTGTTGATCTTTCAAAAGCAAATGCCTTGTATTTTTATACACACATGCTTAGATGTGTGACAAAAAGGGGTTTGTACGAAAAAATACGTAAAGTTATAATTAAGTTAATATACATTCAACACTAACAAGCCTCTGTAGTGGGTAGAATTATAGTGAGCGACTCCTCGGTTCAATACTGGAGCACATAAGTATTTATTTTAAATTTATTTTTGAAAGGTTTATAAAATTGTATATATGTAATCAAAACTCAGAACCGAAATTTTATTTTTGCTAAAGTAAATTAAAACGCTATGGTATGGTGTAGGTACTACACGGTAAATATATGTGTATAAAGTCGAATTGGGATAAGAACGCACTGTTTATATGTAAAAATCGCTTAATTGAAAATAAAAATTTTTATTTATTATTTTTGATCAATCTCAAAGCACTTGCTTGCATTTGCTTAAAAGAAAACCTGCTGATTGAAACATATTTTGTTTAGAAATAATCTAATTTATATGAAACAAACATCCCATAAAAGGAAAAATGTTTAATTTCTGGTAACAAAATACTTACTTGTCGAATACGAATAAAAATATATTAAAATAAGCAAATAGTCGAAAAATCGAATACGAGTATTCGTAACATTACTAGTACGTAGTAGGTACATACATAAAATAAAGATAATGGAAATTTTTTCAACATCCATCGACAGCTTCTATTATTTATTCATGGATAGCTCAAATATATGTATCAGATCAACATCAAGCTTAGTTAGAACTTTAAAATTCAACAAACATTAACATTTTCAACACAAATACTTACATATATATGTAATTCTGCTTCTGTGTGTATAAATATTATTGTTTGCAAGAATTTTAAAAACCCTGCAGTCGGCATAGCTAGCGAATGTCTAGCTATTTCGCGAGCTACCAGCCATTTCCACTAACTACCAGCCTAACAACTGGCAATGCACTCGACTGACGATTTTAACATACGGATGACATTGACGGTAATCACTTGACACGATCAGACCGATGAGATCACTGGTGAGCAACTCCCAACTATTTCTCTAGTCAAAATGTACCAGTTAGATCAACAATGATATTTCCTAAATGAAAATACTACAGAAATTTAAATTTTTTTTTGATATTTGTTTATTTATCAAATTTCTTTTTCAATAGTTATAAAATATTCAATTAATTGTTCTTTTTCTTTGTTTATGCAACGTTTTAGTTGACTTTTGCTCATTTTACCTTTAAAAACACTTTTTTTACATGTATATGTGTGAGAGAGTCAAAGGCGAACTCTTGCATTACTTGTGGCCACTGTAGTATTTAGTCGGATTTTCGTTAGGGAAATACTTAACGATTTCGATTAAAATTCTACTTTTAAAAATGCAGGGTATGCCCTTTTTATGAAAACATTCAGGCATACATATATATATATATACATACATATAATTATATAATATATATTTGTACGTATGGTTGGGCGCATGGGCAATAATACAAAATATTTATTTTGTTTTTCTACCGTAAGACATTTCTGTATTATGTCTGAAGTTATACCTATTTGATGTTTACAAATTTTAAATTGAGTTTGTGAAGAGAAACATTTTTTTAAAAAATTTAATTATTAAGTAAATATTGCAAAATCAGGTAAAATTCGTTAATACAGTCTTTTTCGGTTAATTGAGCATCAAAATTTGCACAACTTTTTGTTCAATTAACCGGGGAACCAATTAGCCGATACCCGCTTAATTGAACAATTTGTTCAATTACAAGAATCCCGTTTAATTGAACAATTTGTTCAATTACAGAAATCACGCATAATTGGAACTACATACTAATAAATTAAAAGAAATCGCATATGTGCACTTTAAGTTTTTCAAAATAATTTTTTTTTACCTTAAACAAAAAAAAAGGCAAGTAACAGAAAAAAATGTACATATATGTCTATCGCAGGTATTTATTATTGTAGGTACATATGTAATATTAAATGCACTATTTGTGTGCACATGAGTTTTACAAAAAAATAAAATTTATAAACTAAATAAAAAACAATTCATAGGTATATTGGTTTTACAAAAAAAACATAAACTTAAACACAAATTTTTTTACAAATGATGTCAAATATGTATGTATGTGCAAAAATGCCAGATTATTTTTCAATAATAATGCAATTAACCGGGTAAAAGTAAGAGGAAATTTATTTTTGATTACATGAATTTTGAACCAATTAAGCGGGAAAATCAATTAACCGAGTTCAATTATCCGAGGAAATTTACATGTGTTTTCGTATGCAATATTTTTTTGCCCGATCATGTGGTTCAATTAAGCGTGGAAACCAATTAACCGTAGGGTCAATTAACCGAAAAATACTGTATTATTTTTAGTTCAATAGATAAATATAAATATATATGTATATATATACATATGTCCTTTATTTTATTATATATAATATAAATACAAATTGTAGCATAAAATATTTAAATAGAATGTTCACGAAGAACATAGGGCGTCAAAGATATATATAATTAACAAGAAAAATTTAATAAAATTTGCAAGATAAATAGTGTTTTATCACGTGCAGATGTTTAGTCAATTAAAAATGATTACGAAAACATTAAGAATAGTCTAAACGACATTGTTAAGACATTTTTTTACAAATCGAAACTTTCGAATTCGTTACAAAATCGAAGTTTTTGGTTTGATGGGTAACTTTGTTTTATATTTATACGCACATTTTTATATACATACATATGTACATACATATGTTGGCTTGTTACTTTCATTTCAGCACGGATTTAATGTTGATATTGTTACACATATTTATATATGTAATTGCTATGTAGGTACCTACATACATAACTATGTATGTATATTGTTATTTGTTACACACATAATTACCTATTATTTTAACTGTAGGTAATAATTTGATATTTGAAAAGTCAACACTATTTTGAGTTAGCTTAAAGCTTAGTACATACCTACTTGCTTAGATGAAAATTCAAATTACTAGGGGGTTTTTCAAAACACATACATATGTACATACATATGTATGTATGTAGCTATTATACATATTAGGTACATACATATGTACTTACTTAGATTATCCAATCAGCCTAACAGAACGTATCAGTTTATCGATTTCGAGAAGGCTAAAACAATATTCATTGTTCTAACGTAGGGCTATTTCAAATAGTAATTATGTAAGTTATTTATTCTTCGTTATTGACCTATTACATAAGTACTTATGTCTGTACATACATACATATGTATCAAAAAACACCTCATAAAAGGAAAAGTTATTTTACTGGTGACAAAATACTTTTTAGCGACGGCTCATTTCAATTATGTATATATATATATGTATAAAATAACCTGTTTATTATTTTCAAATATAGTTTCAAGCCTACATATGTACATATATTTCAATTTTTAAAATGAAAAACAAATTGACAAATATACAACATTTTAAAAGATAAATACAAAAGCATTTTTAACATACACACATAAGTATAAATACATCAGAGTATATTTGTAATCATCAGTGTGCGAAATTTTTTTCCACAGAGTTTACTTGTCTGGTACGTATGTATAGTGTTTTTGTGCATACATACATATTTATGTTTATAATGTGCTTTGGTGAAAAAAAAATTGAAATTTTTTATGTGTGTAGAATATTGCTTGGTATGTAAAAGCAAATAACGATTTGAGTCTGCTGATCTTTCAAAAGCAAATGCCTTGTATTTTTATACACACATGCTTAGATGTGTGACAAAAAGGGGGTTGTACGAAAAAATACGTTGAGTTATTATTAAGGTAATATACACAAAGAACTACCAAGCCTCAGTAGCACGATGGGTCGTGTGTTGAATTATTGTCTCTGACACATATTCAATGCGCTTAAAGGCCGTGCTTCACTATCCTACACAATCGTACGATTCATTCACAGGAAAATCTTGCAAAAATCTGACCGACTTTAAAAAATCGTTTCAAAATGGTGTTGTAGGTGCCACACTATCATACAAATCTGATGCCAAAACATCTGGTTGACAATAAATACTCCTCTGATCGCATGAAAACTATCATTTTATGAAAATTTTCATAAAATTTTACAAATCGCACGACTTGCCAAAAAATCTGTCACACAGTTGCATTTTTAGTCCACACTACCACACATTTTTAGCACACATGTCATATTTTGCAAATCGCGCGATTGTGTTGGATAGTGCGGCACGGCCTTAACCCCGTATTCAATACTACTGAGGCACCTAGTGTATTTATAAATTTATTTCTGCAATGAATATATATCTTCATTTATTTGTATATATATATCCATTTCAGAATCGATATTTTTATTTTTGCTGATTTTCAATACGAAGCATCCTTAGAAAAATCCCTACATTTTACTTTAAGAAACAATTCTCTAGCTCTTCTAGTGTCTTCAGAAAATGGATTTCACGTACAGACAGACGGACAGTAGGACCGGCCGACAGACGGACAGACAGTTAACTTTTTTATCTATAAGGATCCCAAATATATATACTATACGGACCTCATATAAATATTGTGGAAATTACACACGTAATGACAAACCTATAAATACCCTTACCATTTTTGGTGAAGGGTATAAAAATGCCCAAAATATGGCGATTTATATTTTTGGGCTATATGGGCGGTGCCACGCCTCTTTGTCCAATCAAAACTTCATATAGGCTATTATTCCTTCCAGAGTCACAGTAACATGCTGTGAAAATTTCAGGAAGGTCGGTCCAAGGGTTTGGTTTTCCTAAAAAAAGGGGCGTGGTCCCACCCACTTTTCTCCTGGTACGTATTCAAAATTATGCCAATACCATATGTACCAAATATCATCGACGTAGGTATAAAAATGCCCAAAATATGGCGATTTAAATTTTTGGGTTATATGGGCGGTGCCACGCCTCTTTGTCCAATCCCGCCCATATTTGCAGCAGCACTAAAAAAATGCACACCAAACCGACGTACCAAATTTTGTTCAAATACCGTTATCAGGAGCAGAAATAATAGATTTTTAATTTGTGGTTTGTATGAGAGGTACCACGCCCCTTTGTCCAATCCCGCCCATATTTGCAGCAGCACTTAAAAAATGCACACCAAACCGACGTACCAAATTTTGTTCAAATACCGTTATCAGGAGCAGAAATAATAGATTTTTAATTTGTGGTTTGCATGAGAGGTACCACGCCCCTTTGTCCAATCCCACCCATATTTGCAGCAGCACTTAAAAAATGCACACCAAACCGACGTACCAACTTTTGTTCAAATACAGTTATCAGGAGCAGAAATAATAGATTTTTAATTTGTGGTTTGTATGAGAGGTACCACACCCCTTTGTCCAATCCCACCCATATTTGCAGCAGCACTTAAAAAATGCACACCAAACCGACGTACCAACTTTTGTTCAAATACAGTTATCAGGAGCAGAAATAATAGATTTTTAATTTGTGGTTTGTATGAGAGGTACCACACCCCTTTGTCCAATCCCGTTCATATTTGCAGCAGCACTTAAAAAATGCACACCAAACCGACGTACCAAATTTTGTTCAAATACCGTTATCAGGAGCAGAAATAATAGATTTTTAATTTGTGGTTTGTATGAGAGGTACCACGCCCCTTTGTCCTATCCCGCCTATATTTGCAGCAGCACTAAAAAAATGCACACTGAACCGACGTACCAAATTTTGTTCAAATATTGTTATCAGGTGCAGAAATAATAGATTTTTAATATGTGGTTTGTAAATCTAAACCACCCGGGGCGCCACCCAAACGCATACAGAAAAACTTATGGAAATCGGTCCAGCCGTTTAGGAAGAGTTCAGTTACAACGCACGTACAGTAGAATTATATATATAAAGATGCAACAAATTTAACCACTTATCAAGGCGTATGCAACAGGTGAGCTTCCATTAGCCGAGCGCATCAGTACCGTAATGTGTCAGCTGTTCGTCTATAGCATGGGAAAAGCCATACAAAAGCTTACCGAATTTATAAGTAACGTACCCGTAATGTATGAATCAAAATAAAATTGAATTTCATACGGTCGCTATGTGACATTTGTAAGCCAGTGATGGGCTGTTATTTTGTTTTATACTAAGGGGGTATTTTCGCTCTTCTCTTTGGTAAACTATGATTGAAAAACTGAAAATAATAAGTGTACATATACATGTAACTGCATAAACATACCGTCGTGCCAAAGTTATCTTCACGTATCTCCAAATTTTTTTTTTGGGAAATTGAGTCCAAAGTTTCATAATGATATACAAAAAAATTTACGTGGAAAAAGTAGTCCAATATTTTTGTCAGATATTATGTTTGAAGTTTTTTATCGATTTATGTAAAAATATCTGAAGTCATTGAAAAAAATTTGTATGTTATTGCTATTTTTACATCCAAAAAATATTTGTCATTTTATTGTATATGCCACATTTTGGGAAATATTTTTTACTTTATGGTACATACGTGAAATTTGTTACAATTAGTAAACACTATTGGTTGGCTCGCGCGCAACTTTTTACTCACGTATGTACATGATCGTTAGCGGTTCAAAAAAAAAATAAACATCTGCGACTCACGTTACGTGCGTGCATTCGCATTACCACGCGACACTTGTGTACCGCAAAATAAAAATAAAATATTGTCGTCTGCTCTCCTAAAATTTTTGTATAAAGAAAATAATTTAAAAACAATAACTCAAAAATTTTCTGAGCCAAGGCATTCGCAAATTCAAGAGATTGACGCTGTACATAGTGCAATAGACAGGTTCCTAAAATTAAAAGAAATTCACAGTCCCTTAGATCTGATAAGAAAATTAAAGAACTATCAATCCAGAAAAGTAACTTTAAAAATTATTGAAATGCTACCCAATGATTTCAAGATGTATTCCTCCTTAGCGAGTCAATTACATTTTCAAAATATTCCGTTCACCAAAATAAAAGAAATAAAATATAATAAATTCAGCCTCTTATCTCTGCACTTTAAATTATCTGCAAGTGAAGACGAATTTCAGTCAACAAGCTTAAAAAAACAACCCAGGAAGGCTGTTTTTATTACTTCGGAAAACATTTTTCAAAAAGAACTAAATACAACCGCAAAGATAAATATTTCTAAAGACAAAATAAAAGATATTGAAAGTTTATACGCTTATCTTCCACAAAGTGATGCGAAATTCTTCTCGGATTTATTCGTTTAAGTTTGTAAAAAGTATATTCAAACTTTCAGAACGAAAAATTAAGCTCGAGTGACACATATTATGTTGCAGTTTTTTCAATCAATCAAGTATTTTTAAGACTTTTGAATTGTTATTTAATTTAATTGAAATAAAGTTTATTTAAGCAAAACGGACATAAGTATGTATGTACATTCCCTAAGAATCTAGTTTTCATTTATGTATATAAACCCAAAATTACCATTAAAGATTAATACAAAACATTTTTGCGATATAGAACGAAAAGGATATGTATATTACAATAACGGTTTATATTTAACTTTTAATTTTTCTCACAAACATATGTGAAGATAACTTTTTAATTATTTCCATGAACATACGTGAAGATAACCCAAGTTTTTTTTTCCCACCAGAACTTCATATACTTTTTATAGTATATCCATAATAATGTTGCATACGTTAATATAACACATTAAAATTTATTAATAGCGGATATACAATAAAAAGGTGTTTTAATATCTCAAAAACCATAAGAGATAGAGACCTGGGGATTGCACAGATCGATAGATCTATAAAATTTACTACAGGAAGTGGTCTTATCTAATTTTTTGGTATTTTGTGATATACGTGAAGATAACTTTGGCACGACGATATGTATGTACATAAATGTATATATGTATATGTAAATGCTTAGATGTATAAAATAAATCAATAAATAATTCAACGGCTGCAAAAACATTTTTTATGTATGCACATATCGAGCCTTTGCTGCAATAGAGTCATAACTGAAAAAAATTGTTATGCAGAAGGCGAGTTTAAAGTTGCGCATTCGCTAGCAACTTAATGGTAAACGAAAATGTAATATTTGTCTCAAAAGTTTAGTATGCAAAATATTTCATATATACATACATACATGTATGTACATTTTTATACCATTTATATATCTTAGGTACTTTTTCTCCACAACAGTAACAATTTGAAAACTTTTAATGCCCATCACTGTGTTGTAAACAGCTGTTAATTTTTCATAAATTATTTATTTATTTTATATATACTACCCAGCAAACCATTTCATAAGCAAAATGTAACTCGCATAATAAACTTATAACAGATTTTCTAGAACTTTTAATAAGCATGATATTTATAAACTTTTTATATACAAAATGCAGTTTTCAAACACTTTACAATTTTTATACACTTAATTGTTTATATAACAATTTAACACATATATTCGCAAATGAGTTATGCCATAGTTTTGTGTTTTTTTTTTTTTTTTTGTTACCGGAAATAGTAAATAGTTCAGAAGTTATTTAAAAAAGAAAAGGAGTGTGCGTAGCCTGAGTGCAAAAGGAGCTATAGAAATAAAATATGTTTTTTATATAATATGCATATCAAATGGCAAAACTATTTCCTTTAAAAATTTTTCAGATGTTTTAAATTCAATTGAAGTAGGAGAAAACCAACTTAAGTTCGCCAAAAATTTGAAAAGAATACCGCAGGAAACAAGTTTGTAAAACAAGCATAAATTTATTTAAAAAAGTAAATTATATATGTCTATTGTAATTATGTTATTTTTAAATAAACCAAATGTCAAATCCTGATGAAAATTATTTTTTTTATCTAAGCTTACAAAATTATTAGGAATCTAAGTTTATTTTAGTGACCCATTATTACTTACCTATTTTTCTCTAAGCTTATTAGATAAACAATATTATCCAAAGGGGCGCTGTTCATTACTAAAAAATTGTTAATAAAAGTTTTAAAATAGTATTCACAACACTTTTTTAAGCTTAGAACTCATGTTGGTAAGCATGGCTGCATTCCTAAACGCATATTGCTTTGCAGTGCAACAATGTCAGGTATTCCCAATCGCAACTGCGTAAACTCTGACAAAGTATGGCATTCCTAAACTCATCTATTTCGCATCTGATATGCAAATAAACGCAACTAGCGCACTATGAAAATCGTGTATTTTTTTATAAACAACAATGGTGGAAAAGGATAGGTGCAAGATGATTTCGTTTTAAAACAAAAAAGCTATTAATTATATTGCTCGTGGAGTGTTTTCCAAAAGTTTTAAAAATAATTTGTCTCGCTGTCATTGTAATTTTAAGTATGCAAAGCAAAGAAGTGTTTCTAATGATAATGTATTTGATTTACAGAGCTGTAAAATAAAATTGCTTGATTTTAACACTGTTTTGACGTTGCATAAAGACGTTTAGGAAGGCAGCCCTTGTTACAAGGGATTTCTAAATCGTTTTGGTTTGTTGGGTAATTCTGTTTTGTTTATGTATAGTCAAACACGTTTTTAAATATTCTATAAGTACACCAACGGGCTAACAGTACGGTGCAGTACGGGTACGGTAGAGCAGCGCTCGGCTAACGGAGCCTTAATTTTCGAACTTGCAGCTCTACTTACAAGAAAATATGCTTGTAAGTAAATTTTTGACACTTACGGCAAGTAAAATGACAAGTTAAGAAACAGTGTTATCGATGATGAGTTTTATACCAATTTACCAGTATTTAGTAAAATAAAAATGTTGTTAATAGCTGAATTTCTGTGTATTTACAAAAAATAAAAACAAAAATGAGCATATCTATACAACAACGCATCTTAATGGTATTTTTAAGCATGAATTTCTTTCATTTTGAAAAAAAATTTGTTAAAACACATATTCTTTTAAGTAATTTTATGATATCGGGAACACGGCAATACTGGATTCACATATTCACACTCTAAAAGTAAATCTATCTTCATAGCAAGCTGACGCTTCGATTACATTTTTAAAATGAACTTACAACTGACTGGCTGACTTCCAAAACGTTCGTATACAATGTTTGTATACAGTATTGCTACTGTATTTAAATCACATCCATATGCAAAGTTCGGAAACAATGCAACAACTATAAAACCGATGCCTTGTTTGCTCTCTTACTGCGTTAAAAATACTATGCGGCGGCGTTTCGAAATCGTATACATTGTATATTTATTGTACTGCGGCGTTATGAAATGTGATGCTTTGTTCAAACACAAACCAATTGACGTTTTGGAAGTCAGCCACTGTGTAAACACTCGATCAACTTGCAAGACTTTCGGCTATAATCTCGACATTTTCGTTGATAATACGTATACACTACGTGCAAGTAATTACTTACATGTGTAATTGCGGGGTTATTGTAAACGCAAATGCAACTGCGCCCGAGAAGTTAAAACCTAAATTTTTTTCGCTCAAAATGAAGAGAGCGACATCCTTGGTGCACTAAACAATTAGTGTTTTTCTCATATATGGCAACATCACCCACAAGAGGGACGCTCTCTTCATTTTGAGCGAAAAAATTTAGGTGTTGGGCCTTACTACGGTTCTCGAATCGACTTCGACTGTTGTACTATATTAAAAAAACACACAACATTTTTTTTTAATCTATTACAGCAGTCGAAGTCTAATCGAGAACCGTAAAATAATCACAATATCTGGTTGTTGTTAACTTTACTCCGACTAGGCATTCCCACAAACAAAGATGCTATAAGCGTGACGGTGTCGCGAGTTCTGAGGTTTTGTCTCATCCAAAACCTTCGTACCGCGCAAATAAAAGTTTTCACTTCAAAAAAATTAAATAATTTATTTATACATATGTGCATATATGTCTGTACAAACATACATATATATGTGGGCACCACGAAATAAGCCCCAATGAAATAAGCCCCAAAAAATTTTATGAAATAAACCCCAAAAAAAATGAAATAAGCCCCAAAAAATTTTATGAAATAAGCCCCAAATTTTTAAAAAATTAAATAAACCACAAAAAAAAATGAAACAAGCCCCAAATTTGTTAACTTTATGACGTAAGCTTAAGAAGAAATCATAAAATGCAAGAATTTTATCCTCTTAATTATATCGAACACCCGCTTCGCGTTCCAAGCATTCTCTGCATAACCGGTCTACGGCCGGGCGCTAGGAATTTATCCTCTATGGTATATCGAACGCAGGCATCGCGTTCAAAGTATTTTCTGCATAACCGGCCTGCGGCCGGGTGCAAGGAATTTATCCTCTATGGTATATCGAACACCGGCTTCGCGTTCAAAGTATTTTCTGCATAACCGGCCTACGGCCGGGTGCAAGGAATTTATCCTCTATGGTATATCGAACACCGGCTTCGCGTTCAAAGTATTTTCTGCATAACCGGCCTACGGCCGGGTGCATGGAATTTATCCTCTATGGTATATCGAACACCGGCTTCGCGTTCAAAGTATTTTCTGCATAACCGGCCTACGGCCGGGCGCAAGGAATTTATCCTCTATGGTATATCGAACACCGGCTTCGCGTTCGAAGCATTCTCTGCATAACCGGCCTACGGCCGGGCGCAAGGAATTTATCCTCTATGGTATATCGAACACCGGCTTCGCGTTCAAGGTATTCTCTGCATAACCGGCCTACGGCAGGGCGAAAGGATTTTAGATCTATTTTACGGATATGAAATAAGCCTCAAATAAAATGAAATAAGCCCCAAAAAATTTTATGAAATAAGCCCCAAATTTTTAAAAAATGAAATAAGCCCCAAAAAAATGAAATAAACCCCAAACAAAAAATTTGAATTTTTTTGGGGCTTATTTCATTTTTCGATTTGGGGCTTATTTCATTGGGGCTTATTTCGTGCCACCATATATGTGTATGTAACGTATGTATCTCTGTATTTACAGATTTCTTACTACATATGTACATTAAAACAAATAATAAAGACATTTTCAACTTTTAAAAGTATGTATGTACAATATTGTTCGCATGTACAATGTAATTTATTTTTGTTGTTTGACATTTGTACAGAACCAAGTAGAGAGATATTTATTGCC
The DNA here is from genome assembly GCA_947311025.1 of Lypha dubia. Classification (NCBI taxonomy): domain Eukaryota; kingdom Metazoa; phylum Arthropoda; class Insecta; order Diptera; family Tachinidae; genus Lypha; species Lypha dubia. The sequence continues at coordinate 98,224,866 of OX371260.1, read as the reverse complement.
GGCTTAAAAAAAACTTAGAGGCGGCTTAAACTTATTTTAGAGCCGGCCGCTTAAAAATACATAAGGCGGTAGAAAATCGAAAAATAAGAAAAACTTATTGTGCATTAAAAGTCTCGGAAACACATAAAATTTAATATCTAACACATCTGAATAAACTCGGTCCAAAACTAGAAAGCAATTAGCATATGTTATGGAAAATGATCAATAAATGGAAATAATTAAAAAAGATTGTATTCGACTTAGTGCGGGATGCTATTGATTTTTTTCTGCTATTGATATTTCCGAATTTACTATCGATTGAATGTTTGTACTTAAGTATAAAAATTGTAACTAATTTTAACTATTCAGGCAATTTGTTGTTATAACTTTATTTAAATTTCTACGTGCAACCGCGGCGTCTTGTGCAATTTTGTCAAAAAGGACATGCGTTTGACACTGTTTATACACAAAAATATAGGAGTATAAAATTAAGATGTATGACCGTACTGCCATCTTTCTACTCATTACACTTCGATACAAAACAACTGACAGTTTTTGATTTTCATCAATCAGAGCCGACAACGTATACGTGTACCCGAAAAAGCACGACTTCACGCAAACAATTAGAACGTTGATGTGTTTTTTATCATCTCCAGAGGGCACAAGAGAAAGGTTAAATAAAACATTTTTAAAACATCTGGAATTAATCCCGTTAAAAAATTTGTTTCTCTTCGCAACATGCAGACATACGAGTATATAATTTGAAAATATATCATTTTATTAAAAAAAAAATAAAAAAACAAATAAATAGAATAAAACTAAAGGAACGGTTCAAAACTGTATTTTAAATGTTATCGATACCGATATTTATTCCTATTTATATTTTCGATATTTTTAAACTATCGACTTATATTTTCAGAGTTTTTACCATCTAAAATTATAGTATAAAAGTGTGATTATACACTATTTTTCGATTATATTTTTTTGTCAATAAAACATTAAATAATATCTCCGATTATATATAAAAATATATATATATTTGTTCCTTATTCAACTTGTAGGATTAACTCAGTGTATGTAATTAAAGACTATTAATAAAATTGCCTACTTATGTAGCCGCCTACGCCCGGGTTCACACAATTCTTCACCACCGCTAATTTGTTTATTTAATATTTTCTAATTTTTTTTTCAATTTTCTATAACATAAGCTATGTATAAAATGTAACATATGTTGAAAAATCAACTGCAAAATTTCAATGAAGAATAGCATGTTTTAAAAGCCGCAAAAGCAAGTAAAATATATTTGCATGCGGCCTTGCACCGCATCGAAGTTGTTCAACTTCGTTCTCTGTGTATGACATTTCAAGTTGAATAACATGGATATAAAGTTACACTGCAACAGATGGAATGAAACACTTTTTCATATTATAAACGGGAATCGCATTTTGTGCAATTGCGAAAAGATAGTCCCGGTTCACACACTTCAACTTTTGCTGCTCAACTTTTGAGTTTGTTGAAGAGTGAGGAAAGAGGAGTGGTATTTGGTACGGAGTTGCTGGTACTGGGAAACTCGTTTTGTTGCTCACTTGTAATAATAAACGCGAAGTTATTATATGACATTTCTTTTCATTCTGTGGTTCGTTGCGACAAGTTTTGCAAAATTTGCAATAATAAATTTCTTTTACAAAAACTAAATAAATTTAACTCTCAAAATTTGTAGAAATTGGAAGCAAAATAAAACGAAAATTTGTTGAAAAAAATTTCTGTGTGTGAACATTAAGGCAACTTTTAAAGGGAATTGAAAAGAATTTGAGCAGCAAAAATTGAAGTGTGTGAACCTGGACATATTGTGTAAAGTTGTAATGAAAACGAAAATGACACATTTTTTTACATTTCACGTTATCGCAGAACCAGAATCTACCCCCAGAAGAAAAAAATAAATTATGGGAAGAGATAAGTCAAAAGCTTAATTCAATAAGTGTCCCAATTAGAGATGTCCTGGCATGGAAGCAGGTAACATAAAAAATAAAATTACATATTTAGAAAAAGTACTATGCAATAAACAAATTTATTTTAGGTTTGGAGATACTATAAAGCCAATACAAAAAAGAAATTGGTAACAAATAAACAGCAAATAAAAGGAACAGGTGGTGTACCGAACAGAACAATTCCATTAAACGATTGTGACGACAAAAGTCCTAAAGTCGTTTTTGCCACACTGGTTTTAATAACAAAAATCCAATTGCTTAGCTTTTGTAAATGAATTTCTTTATTTTATTATTTTTATGAATTACATAATTTTATTAATGAATATAAATACTATTTTATGAACTTATTAGAAATAATACCCGATATGGTAGTATTAAGATAATTATATTTAATCATTTGAACTTAACGGAAAAATTAACTACCATCACTGTTAGTCATGATATAAATAGTAACTTACGTCTATACACAGCGCTGAACAACACAATCATCGAACAACTGATCACGTACACAACTCGTGCACAACGTATGGGTGCGGTTGTGTGTGCCAACAATTTGCTATAAAAGGCGACACATTCGTTGATTGAGTGGAGTTGGTTGGCAGCTGCAAATGTGGTAAGAGCTCTTACTAAACTTATTTGCTAAAAGGGATTAATACATTTTTTGTATAGACTAAGGATTCGGTTGTGGTGGGTCTAAGCACGGCCACAATTGGATTTTTCATAGAAGGAGGTTGACTAGCGGTGTGGGTCTAAGCACGGCATCGGTAGGCAACATCCCTCGATACAACCGGTTGTAATTAACTCTAAGAGAAATACCGTGCTCTATTGTGGTGGGTCTAAGCACGGCAACATTAGGGATTTCGTTATCCAACCAAGAGACGTCACCAGAGATGAAGAGAACTACTATAAACAACTCTCAGAGAATATAACTACATACCGAAGAAGAATCTATATATACATATATACAAAAACAGAAGAGTAAATAAAGCGATAAGATTTATAACGTATTCTAAAGAATTCCGAAGCCTTTTTTATTACTCGTACTCAAAAACCGAATAAAACACAATCTAGTAACGACCCTGGACAACGCTGAGCCTACCCCAGCTTCAAAGCGAGAAAACGCGTCGTTACACGATTTGGAGGAGGCTGTGTCTGAATTGTTAAGCTTAGAAACAGCTGTTTCAGGAATACCAAATACAAATACATATGTATTATTATAAAAATTATAAAAAGTTAAAACTGCTTATAAATAGATATGTACATATGTACGTACTTGGTATCGCTCATTGAAAACATGTCCATCGACTCATTTCTCAACTTCTTAAGAACACCTCTTAAATTTCCATAATAATTGGGAATAAAATATCCAATGGAATCCAAAATTTAAATTTTTACTTTGAACGCACAGATTGAAAATATATTGCCAGTCAGCTGCTTTTTGTTATTAGAAAGAAAAACTGATATAGTGATGATAAAAATTTTATGCGTTTTATCGATAAGTCATCACAAGTATTTTAGAATGCATCGAAAGTAGAACGTCGAAAGTGAAAAGTCACCGTCGTTGAAGTAAAATGCGTATTTCCGAATAGCCCTGATTATCTACTGAATTACAATTTTCAGGCAATGACGGAAAAAATCAGCTACATTTCTTAATCTTTTGTATTGCTTCCAAAGACTTTCAATGAATTTCTTACTTTAGTTTTATTATGATGTTTACCTGACTAAATATTCTTTCCACATTTGGTGAAAAATGTGGTAAAAGTAGGATTTTTGTAATAAATTTAGTCAAAACCGGAAACAAATGACTAGAATCCCACGTTTGCATCTCCGATATTTTTTTCCAAAAATCCAATAGTTATACGATTTTAACAGGACAATAATTTTAATTGTCTGAACTCAGTTTCTAGTTCTTGGCTTTCACTTTCTTCAACAAAATAAGAAAATTCTTTTATAATTTCAGAAAACCAACTTTTTTTCTTCATTAATAATAAATGGATTGATTTGGCCATGAGCTTCATATATTTATTTTCAAAATCAAATCTTGATAATATCTGATCACAAAGCTCTATATAAAAATTAACACAATTATTACTACTATCATATTTTTCTTTTGCATTTATTTGTGCTTCTTCCAATACGTCTCTGGCAAATATTCGTAAATAAATGTCTTCAAAATTTAAAAAAAATGTTTTTGTTTTAATAATCAGTACTCGTAAAATAAAAGTTTTCAGTTTAATGAAAAGTAAATATGAAAAGTAAGTTTAAGCAAACTAGTTTTTAAAAAGTTTCTCATTACAATTTTCTGCAGTTCTGGGTTGCTTTAATAGTACAAATAAATGTTGCAAATTTCAATTATTTAAAATCGTCAAAATTAGGTTATAAATCGTCCCATCATCACTATGACATTTTTAGGAGACAAAATCGTCAAAATGACGATAAATCGTCAAATCTGGCAGCTTTGAACATGAGACATTATGGTTGTAACTCCATGCCCATGATAAATTCCTGGAATTTCGATCGGATATACACTTTTCAGACTATTGTGTGCGCAACTTCTGATGGTATCGTAGTTGACTTTGAAGTCTTTCAGGGTGCTAGGACATTTGAGGATTGCGGCGTTGGACTTGGACCGTCTATTGTAATAAGATTAATTAAGAATTTACCAAAGGAAAGCCATATATATTTCGATATATTTTGTATAACAATTCCACTGTTAGAATCGTTACATCATATGGGATATCTAGCAATAAGCACAATTATGGCCAACAGAATACCAAAAAGTGTTAGACAAAGACATGGACCGCGGTGACATTTGCCAATTTGTGAATGAACATGTAGCCATTGTTAAGTGGAAGGACAGAAGAGCGGTTATGCCTCGAATATGTGTGGTAAAGATCCTGGATCAAGCGCCGTTGCCCTGTCCCAGTTATTAAAAACTACAAATAATTTATGGGTGGTATTGAGTTGTGTGACTAAATGCTAGAATATTACAGGATTAAAATGAAAACGAAGAAATGGAGTGTCAAAGTATTTTCCATTTTCTTGATCTGGCGATATATAATTCTTGGAAGGAGTCAGAAAAAAGCAAGCTTGTCGGAATACCTAATGCAAATGTAAAGTCATTCTTGACTTTCAAAATGGAGCTAGGTACCGTATTCGCATTTTATTTGTAGTTCCTGAACAAGTTTAAAAATTTAATAATTGTGGCAGTCGATCCAGAGGACGATGCCAAAAATGTAAAGTAACACTTTACTTAGCAAAAAACAAAGACTGCTTCGAGAAATATCATTCAAAATATTGATGTCATTTAAGAAAACCTTATAAACTTATATTTTTGATTTGATTTAAAATTATACTGAATTTTTAGTTTTTGTTTTGTAGTTAATAATTTTTTGTAACATATTTTTATAACTTTTGTATATATTTTCGTTCATTTAAACCTAAAATATTTTTATATGCAACGAAACACTTCAATATTTTAAGTAAAAAATACATTTTTTTTTTTTTAGTTTTATTATTTATTGAATCTTCAATTATAAAAATTGAAACATCAATAAGTTTTTCAAATCTTAAATCTAAAAATACATTAATATATGTTTAGCAAGTGCTAAACAAAATTTTTAATTCCAACTGTTGATTTTTGATGTTTTACATCTCTCGTGTACGGCTGAGAGAAAGAGTATCCCTCCTTCTCTCCTTAGAATGTTGCGCGCAAGTGGATTGGGGTGCAATACTAGTTTTTCAATATATTTTTTTGCATTTTTTGAAAATACTGTCTTCACCAACGGAACATCAAGATCTTTGTGAATTCGCTGATTTCGGATATGCCAGGGGGCTGCAGTAATTGTACGTAGAATTTTGTTTTGTCGCCTTTGAATTTTTTCTACACTTGATGCTGAGGCAGTGCCCCATAACTGGATTCCATAGGCCCATATTGGTTTCAGGATCGCGTTGTATAACAAAAGTTTACAGTCAAGACTTAATATAGAATTTCTTCCAATAAGCCAATTCATTTGGGCTGCTTTTAATTTCATTTGTGTCAACTTTGCGTCTATATGCGATTTCCATGTTAAGCGACGATCAAGATGAACGCCTAGATATTTTACTGCAGTGTGTTGCGGTATAGTCTCGGTGTTGATTTGTATAGGCGGGCATGATTCCCTGCGTAAAGTAAAAGTAACGTGTACACATTTCTGCTCATTCACTTTTATCCGCCATTCTTTTAGCCATGTTTCCAATTTTGAGATGTACCCTTGTAGATTCCGGGAAGCTTTTACAGGATTTTCATGAACGCTTAGAAAAGCCGTATCATCAGCAAATGTTGACGTGTGAATGTTACTTCTTAACGGTATGTCAGAGGCATATATTAAATAAAGTAAAGGACCGAAGATACTGCCTTGAGGGACTCCGGCTTCAATCGACTGCGGCGGGCTTGTAAAATTGCCTTCCTTACCTACAAATTTTCGTTCCTCTAGATAGCTTTTTAAGAGCCTGACGATGTTTGCGGGTAGATTTTGTGTTAATTTGTGGACAAGACCTTCGTGCCATACTTTATCAAAGGCCTGTGCGACATCTATAAAAAGCGCTGAACAATATTTATTTTTTTCAAAAGTTTCTCTTATAACATTCACAAGTCTGTGAGTTTGTTCAATAGTGCTGTGTTGTCTGCGAAAACCGAATTGATGATCTGGACTGCTAGTGACTATAGGAGTCAGCTTGCTCATGTAAAGTTTTTCAAAAAGTTTCGACATATTGGACAATAAACTAATAGGCCGATAGGATTCAACCTTTGTATGATCCTTACCGGGCTTTGGTATCATAGTAATCATCGAAACCTTCCATTCTGCCGGATAGTATTGCAGTCGTAAAATACTATTAAAGATGAATAGTATTACTCGTTTTGCAATGAAAGGCAATTCTTGCAGCATTTTGTTACTTATTTTATCAATACCTGGGGCTTTTTTTGAGTTAAGACTTGTAATAGCCTTTTCAATCTCCACAATATTAAATCTTAGCGGGATTTCTGGTAAAGCGACGACTGGTGGCAGTTCAATAATATCAGCAGAAATATTTGGAGTAAATACTTTTTCTAAGTGTTTAACAAAAAGAGCACCTTTTTCAGCATCAGTTCTTGCCCAGTCACCATTTGAAGCTCGTAATGGAGGTTTACATATCACCGGCCTTTTAAGTCCTCTGGCTGCACGCCACAGCGAATAATCTGTTGATGGTGTTGCATCGAGTTCTTGCAGAAATTTTTGCAGCGACGCTGTTTTTTGTGTTTGCAAAACTTTTCTAAGCTGCTTGGTACAGTCCTTAAGCCTTAATTTTAGCTGAGGCGATCTGTATCGTTGCCATTCTCGTCGAGCTCTCCGTTTTTCGGTCAATAGCCTTTCTATATCTGCACAAAAAATATTGTTAAATCTCGCTTGTTGATTTGGTTGAATTGAAGAAGCATTAAGAGCAGCTTGTTTAGCATGTGCTTCAAACAACCTAATAGAATTTTCTATGTCAGTAGGTGTTCTCAATGGCATATTTTCCGTACAATGAGCACTCAAATATTTTTTGTATTTCAGCCAGTAAACACGTGCAGATGTCAGCGGTAAATCACATGTTGGTCTTGCGGTTGTGTGTGAGTAAATAGTGATAATAGTAGGCGAATGATCTAAAGACAAATCCAAAGATGCTTCTACTTCCATCATTTCGCTGGGCACACCTTTCGAGATTCCAAAGTCGATAACATCAGGAATTTTTTGTCGATCCGTTGGCCAATATGTTGGCTGACCACTTGAAACTAAATTCAAACCCATTGCATTTGTTTTTCTGTTCGACGAATTTTTAAAAAAAAGAGTAAAGAGGGCAGCCTCTATAGTTAGCAGTGTGGTTTCCACTGCAATTGCCGCATTTTTTTGCCTTGGTATCACCTTTTATTTTGTCACAGTTAGCGGTACTGTGCAACTCACCACATACAACGCAAACGGTAGGCAACTTGCAATAAGTTTTGGTATGGCCAAATTCTTGACAGTTCATGCATTGGATAGGTCCGTTTTTTTTATGTGGCATCTCAACTGTAACTCTTCTATGTAACAAGTACTTTAGATTATAGATTGGTTGCGATTCATTTTTCTTTAATTTTCAAGTCACCTGGCTGTAGCTCGACTCTAAAAATAGGTTGGGGGATTTTATCCCTATTTTTGATGTTAGAAACATTTTTAACTTTGAAGCCATTATTTTTAAGGCCAGACTTAACCTCTTCTGGATCCACACTAGAGTCTACACCTTTTATTACGACGGTTAGACCTTTAGCACTCTTTAATTGGTACGTATAAAAATTTTTGTTTTTTGACTCAAGGTCAGAAACTATATTTCGGTAATTACTTTCTTGCACTACCTGGATTTTTGTTTCGTTAATATTTCCGCGCTTAATTGGAGTTACATAGAACTCATTGTCTCCAATTAAGGAGATAAGGCTTTTTACCAAAACACTAGAGTTCTGCTCTCTTAAATATATCGGTGGAGGTTTACTCGACCTTGTTGTAGTTGTGTCTTCATTGTCTTGTTCTGATAAAATCGCGAAACGATTTTCGGAATTTTTTATTTTGTTTTTTCCATCTCTGGGAACTTTTGCTGTTGAAGCTATTTGAGCTGATTTTGGACTTCTTCCCCTTTTCAACACGGTTATGTATCTGTCCATTCCTGTTTGAATTTTATTATCATTTATTGTACTCACCGCATCTACCATTTTGTGCACGTTGGTCACCTTGTTACTTATTGTTTGTTTGTTTGTACAGCTAAGCTGACAAGTTTGCTGATGGGTGCAATTGTTTTTGCTTCTTGATCACTATTTAACATGTTCAAAGATAATGATCGCGCAAGTAACGTGTTTGAAGTTATTGTTTTGAGTTATCCATATCAACTGATTCTTTATTCATTAAATTTCTTTTTTATACAATATTTCTTAGCCTAAAAACTTATTTCTATGGGTTAATGTTGAGCAAGCAGAATTGATTTTTAAACTCTCAAAGACTGAACTCTATTTTTTTGTGTCAATAAAATCGATCGTAAAATTTCTTTGTATCAATTCTGCTTACTCATTGAATCATTTGGTTTGTAGTTTTCTTTAACGATACAATTTAGTTTTTTATTTATTCTACAACTTTGTAATATAATTGTCGTTGGCCTCTTTTAATAAAAAATACAATGAATGAAATCAACGGAAGGAGGAATCAAATTTCAGAAAGCAAATAGTATAAAAAGTAAACATTCTGTTTTTATGCTTGTGCCAAAGACACTCTTATATCAGAAAGTGTCATTGGCTTAGCCTATATTTTGTTTGTTATATTTAATTACAATTTCGTTAATATCTACGAGGTGTGGTTGTGAAAGTACAAGTGTCGTTGGCTTAACCTATATTTTGTTTGTTATATTTAGTTATAATTTCATTAATGTCCACGAGGGGTGGTTGCGAAAGTACATATGCAACTCCTCCCCCCTTGGATAAAGGATTCTCCTGAATTCTGTCATTCACTATAATTGTTTCTTTTCTCTTAATACATATTATTATTATTATTATTACAGTAATTATTATAATTGTTAAAATAGTTGGACCACCATACAACATAATTTCATTTTTAAATTTGATTTCTTTAATTTCTTTTACATTTTCAATATGTTCTAATACAACTTCATCAAAAGTTAACTTGCGAGGAAAATCATGTTTTGTTATAGGTAGGTCTATAATTCTATCATAAAACTCTGTTTTCTTATTTGTATACTTGTTATTATCGATATTTAAAGTACAATTATTATATGTGATTACATAGTTTTTATTTAAGTTAATATTATTTTTGTTTTCACAATCATGATAAATCGAAATATTCTTTGCGTTAATTATTAAGATTGTGTCATCAGTAAGCGTTTCTATTAACGTTTTGTTATTTTTAACCCGATAGCAACTTTCATAGAATATGCAATTTTTGCTAACTTTTAGATCTTTAAGTAATTTTTCTTGTTCAAATGTATAATAAACGTCATTAATTTCTGTTACTAGTTCTCTGTCTTGGTGTATTTCTAGTTTTTGTTCGTTTGGTAATGGAATGATTAACTTAATTGTTGAATGAATGTAACTATCTGGTATTTTGATAGCGAAAACTATTGTGTCTTTTGCAAAAATTAGTACTCCCATTTTAATGAGTTTGAGTTTATAAAAGTCGATATTATTCTTTTCAATTTCTTCAGACGTCAGTATTGAGGGATGGAATATATTATATTTTGCGGATGCTATATTATCTTGGATTTGATCAATTTTTTCTTCTAAAATTTTTAGTTTCATAATGAGGCTATGGAACTGTAAATTATTAAATATTTCGTTGTATGAGCCCTGTATCTGGTTAATTGAGTTTTCTATCTTAAGTCTATCCTCTTCTATACTATCTTTGAGCATTGTTATACTCTTGTTAAAATGTTCGTTTATAATTATTTGTTGGTTTGTGGCTGTGATAATATTATGATTATTTGCCTTAGTTACCTCTAGGTGTTCAAGTATATGTTGTCTGTCTTCATCATCCATAAGTCCGAACAACCATTTTTGTGCCGATCCCATAACATTCAGAAGGCCACGTTTAGTCCGGGTTTGGCTTGGGGTGATTGACTTCAGTTTTGATTTAACTGTTTGAATTTCATTATTTATAATATTTCTATACTCTTTCTCTAGTGAATCAGTGCTTTTTTCCAGATCACGTAGTATATTTTGAATTTCCCCTGGTTTAATAAGGTGTAGAATAATTTTTGTTTCGTTGATAAGGTCCGCTTCAAACATTTTAATTGTTGCATACCCATTGTCACTCGTTATCGTTCTATTTGTTAGATGACTGCGAATCCCATATGCAACACGAGTAGTTTAATTTTGAATTTCTTATTCAAAAGGGTAATTGTATTTTTTTTTTTTTTTTTTTTGTATGAATTTTGTATGAAAAAACCGATTTTATTTATTGTAATTATTTATTTTATTAACTTCATTAAAATATTCGAATTATTCTTTGGAATAATTATTTGTCGTTGGTTCTTTTTGCCTATTCTTTAGAGTAAGCTTGCTTTTTCGACTGCGCCAGTAACGTGTTTGAAGTTATTGTTTTGAGTTATCCATATCAACTGATTCTTTATTCATTAAATTTCTTTTTTATACAATATTTCTTAGCCTAAAAACTTATTTCTATGGGTTAATGTTGAGCAAGCAGAATTGATTTTTAAACTCTCAAAGACTGAACTCTATTTTTTTGTGTCAATAAAATCGATCGTAAAATTTCTTTGTATCAATTCTGCTTACTCATTGAATCATTTGGTTTGTAGTTTTCTTTAACGATACAATTTAGTTTTTTATTTATTCTACAACTTTGTAATATAATTGTCGTTGGCCTCTTTTAATAAAAAATACAATGAATGAAATCAACGGAAGGAGGAATCAAATTTCAGAAAGCAAATAGTATAAAAAGTAAACATTCTGTTTTTATGCTTGTGCCAAAGACACTCTTATATCAGAAAGTGTCATTGGCTTAGCCTATATTTTGTTTGTTATATTTAATTACAATTTCGTTAATATCTACGAGGTGTGGTTGTGAAAGTACAAGTGTCGTTGGCTTAACCTATATTTTGTTTGTTATATTTAGTTATAATTTCATTAATGTCCACGAGGGGTGGTTGCGAAAGTACATATGCAACTCGCACGAGTATTTGTGTTTTCTGTTAAATTCAGGTCTTTGTTTAATTCATTTTTTTTATTGTCGTCATCAGCAACTAAAGTTATATATTGTACATTCCTACTGCTTGTAGGATTATTGTTGTTTTTATCAGAAGATGAACTCATCAGAGTTCTCTATTTTTTTATTCTCACTTCTATTAGTTTGTGTATGCAAATATTTATGTGTATTGCACACAAGCAAAATATGAAATAAAACCAGTAAAATAACTGTTCAATAAATGTTTTGTTTTTTTTATATATTTTGTGACTTGAAAATTTTTTTTTTCTTTTATATTTTTTTTATATTCAGTTGCGACGATTATAAAAACGCGTCTGTTCACTACGAGAGTTTTAACTGAAGTGAAAAAATACATAACAAAATAAATCGGTAATTGAAATTACTTTAATATTTTTGGGAAATTATTTTACATGTTATGACCGAGACTACACAAATTTGCGATGTCCTTTTTACAAAAAGGACCTTGTAAAATACATAGTTATGTGGTCAAATTTTAGTTTAAATCAGAAAGAATTATTTTTATAATGATGATTTAAAGGAATTCATATGCAATATAAAGTACAGGTCTGAAAGGGATAAGCTAAAGTAAATTCTGCAGGGTTCTCAGACCAGTGATGTTGGAATCTCTAAAATTATATTATTAAGAACAGCAACAAAACAACAATAATTCATAATGTGAACAAAAAACAATCAATTAACATTTAGAATCATACTAAATAAATATTTATAATTTTCTACTAAGTTTTCTATATCTGCTTTAAAATTTATTCTTTGTACATTACATTTGACCTATACCATTAACTAATTTCAGTACTATTCAGCATAAAAATTTTATATCGGTATCATCTGCAAATTAGTAAACTTGAGATTTAAAATAAATGATTATTAAAATTTCTTATTCAAAAAACGCATATTAACTAATTAGTAATTTAAGAACTTCTTTCATTTAAGACTGGCAACATTATTTCATTTACATGTCACTTAAGTTCTAATCATGAAACTGGGGTGAATATTTTTTATCAGTTACCGCAACTGCATCGCTGATTCTAGGAAATTTGCTCTTAAAATATAAAAAGCCTTCACCATCCATTTTTCATTGCTTTAACAAAATTTTTCCTTAGGACTAGCTTTATATGAATAGGCGGTAGAAAAATTTTTTCTTTTTGAATTAAAGTTTCTTCTGATAGATTTTTTTCTTCTGGAATAAAATCTATTCGCGCCGGTCAAATTTTAACGTTGTAGTGTTTTTCTTTCTCCCGGCATCCCATTTATCGCCATATATAAGGTTGGCTGCACACATATTCGTTCGATATTGGGTACCTGCGGTAAAATGGGAATAAAATCGGCATTTTTTAATCGATTTTCATTATTAATATCTTATTTTATTCTTGATGTATTAACTTCTCAGAAAAATATGTAAAACACAAAATATTTGTTTTTTTTTATATTGCACTTTTAAACTGAAAAAAACACGAATTTTGCAAGGAAAAAATTGTTTCCCCTCTGAAATTTTTGAATAATTCCGAAACGATAAAATATAGAAACAACTATCTTAAACAAAATTAAATATATTTTTAATAATTTCAATAGGTTTTACCTGCGGGCTCTTTATGCTCAACTATTTATTTCCAAATATAAATAAAAAAAAACGAATTTTATTCTACATTTACCAAACGTTTCGTTTGTTTTTTACAAGCTTCTTCAGGAATTTTTTTGTTGTTGTTTTTATTAAAAATCTAGCCAACATAATTATTTTATTATTAAATTGTTATCTGAATATAATATTACAGTGGAAAAAAAAACTTACATTTTACATATTTAAATAATGAAAATTAATTAGTCTAAAAAACTGGACTTCACGACACAGATTTTAATAATGTAAATGTAAATCAGTACAACACAACACAGAATCAATGGTCAAACTTATTATTAATATCGCAGAACTTTGACTAATTATCTTATAGCTACCGAATATTCGAGCTTTGTGTTATCCTTGTCCTCTTTTGTGTTCATTGTTCCTAGGTATAACAAATTTGTTTGCAAATTTTTGTTGTTTTTGATTATTTTCATATCTAGGTACGCTATTTCCCCGTTGGTCTCTTTTTCTATTGTGAATTGTAGTTTGTTGTGATATTTGTTAAGTGCGATGAGTATAATATTTTCGTCAGATTTCTTGATTATCGCAAAAAGGTCGTCAACATATTTGGATATTTGGACGAAAGTCTTGTCCACAAATTAACACAAAATCTACCCGCAAACATCGTCAGGCTCTTAAAAAGCTATCTAGAGGAACGAAAATTTGTAGTTAGGGAAGACAATTCTTCAAGCCCCCCGCAGTCGATTGAAGCCGGAGTCCCTCAAGGCAGTATCTTCGGTCCTTTACTTTATTTAATATATGCCTCTGACATACCGTTAAGCAGTGACATTCACACGTCAACATTTGCTGATGATACGGCTTTTCTAAGCGTTCATGAAAATCCTGTAGAAGCTTCCCGGAATCTACAAGGGTACATCTCAAAATTGGAAACATGGCTAAAAGAATGGCGGATAAAAGTGAATGAGCAGAAATGTGTACACGTTACTTTTACTTTACGCAGGGAATCATGCCCGCCTATACAAACCAACACCGAGACTATACCGCAACACACTGTAGTAAAATATCTAGGCGTTCATCTTGATAGTCGTATAACATGGAAATCGCATATAGACGCAAAGTTGACACAAATGAAATTAAAAGCAGCCCAAATGAATTGGCTTATTGGAAGAAATTCTTTATTAAGTCTTGACTGTAAACTTTTGTTATACAACGCGATCCTGAAACCAATATGGGCCTATGGAATCTAGTTATGGGGCACTGTCTCAGCATCAAGTGTAGAAAAAATTCAAAGGCAACAAAACAAAATTCTACGTACAATCACTGCAGCCCCCTGGTATATCCGAAATCAGCGAATTCACAAAGATCTCGATGTTCCGTTGGTGAAGACAGTATTTTCAAAACACGCAAAAAAATATATTGAAAAACTAGTATTGCACCCAAATCCACTTGCGCGCAACATTCTAAATTATAGAGGCCACACCCGGTTGAGAAGGAGGGATACTCTTTCTCTCAGCCGTACACGAGAGATGTGAAACATCAAAAATCAACAGTTGGAATTAAAACTATTGTTTAGCACTTGCTAAACATATAATAAAGTATTTTTAGATTTAAGATTTGAAAAACTAATTGATGTTTCAATTTATAATAGAAGGTTCAATAAATAATAAAAGTACCACAAAAAAAAAAATATATATTTGGATATAAATTTGATATTTATATGTATGTTTTTTTAGATCGTCTAGAAGGGCATTAAGAACTATATCAGCAACTGTTGGAGATAAGGGATTTCCCATCGGCATACCATACAGTTGGGGTAAAGCTTGTTGTCAAATTTGAAATAATTGTTGTCTTTTAAGCAAAACTGTAGAATTTTAAGAAATTGTTGTTTTGTTATTGATATGATCCCTTTTAGTTTTTCCCAATTTTTCATTATATTCCGTATAGCTAGATAAATCGGTATGTCGGTAAACAACGACCCACGTCGAATGATACTAAGATATCATCGTCATCTAATTTTATGTCTTTTATCTTATTTTTTAGTTCAAATGAATTTTTATGTTGTATGTTGATGATATTATCGTTTATAATATTTCCTATATATTTTGCTAAGCGATAGCACGGAACTTTAGTGCATGACGAAATTGGTCTGACAGGTATATTAGCATTATGGATTTTTGGTAGCCAGTACAGTTCAGGTGCATTGTCATTTTAATTTTTTTATATTTTGTTTTGTTTTAATAGTTCTGTGATTATTTTGTTGTTAGCTTTTTGTAGCTTGTCTGTTGGGTCATCATTGATGATTTTGTATGTTTTTTTTTTGTCTTCTAATAATGTGTACATCTTCTTTTGGTATTCATCCTTATACATAACAACCATTTTGTTACCCTTATCTGACGTGGTAATGACAATTTAATCATGTTCTCTAATAAATTTCTTTGTTTTGTCGTATATACTCAGTATAAACTTTTCTTTTTCTGTCTTTCTTATATTTCGTCGTTAGTTTGCTATTGTATTTGCTATTTTTGATCTTGTTAAATCCTTTTCCGTTTCATCTTCTATGTTCTGTATCTATTGTTCCATGTCAGCTATAAGCGGAATTATTTCAAGATTCTTTCTGTTTACGGGAATCGCAAATTTGTTTCCTAAAGAGAGAAGCCATTTTATCTCAAAATCAAATATTATATTTGTGTAGTTTACAAACCAGTCTTCATTGAAGATTAAGTTATATTTCTTGAATTTTTCAAGTTTTAGTTTTTCTATTTTTGAATTGTGTATTTTTTGAATTTTTCTTTTTATGTTGTGAAATTTTTTCCATTGTTCCTTGTTGAAAATGGCATAGTCCGTTTCTCTCAGTGTATTTATAATTTTACTGATCTCGTCCTTTATGTATTTTATGTTTGTATGTGTTTCTTTAATCTCTATGTTTAGTAGTTTGATATGTAGGTTTGTCTCGACTTTTTGTATTTGCTTTATTGCAGATTCTGTAGAAACTAAGTTTTTAATATAGTAAGTGCTGTTTTTTTTTTTGTGTGTTGGTGTTATTCCTGACTTTCTGCAGTTTTGTAAGTAATTGGCTCTTTCTAGTTTTTTGGCCAGTCTATCCACATCTCTATTATAGGATTTTAATAAACAAACAGTTTGCAAATTATATTGTTCTCTCACATACTGGTAAAATTTATCCATGTTGGTTTTTTGTTGTGGCACACTGTTGTTTATCTTTTTGCTAATTTTTCTTATATTCGGCGGGCAATCCGATAGTTTATGTTAAGTTTTATTTTTTATGACCAGTGAGTATATTGCAATAAATTAAATAGGATTTTACCTGCGGGCTCTCTATGGTCAACTATTTGTTTCCAAATATAAATAAATAAAACGAATTTTATTTCACATTTACCGAACGTTTCGTTTGTTTTTTACAAACTTTTTCAGGATTTTTTTGTTGTTATTTTTATTAAAAATCTAGCAAACATAATTATTTTATTATTAAATAGTTATCTGAATATAATATTACAGTGGAAAAAAACTTACATTTTACATATCTAAATAATAAAAATTAATTATTTTAAAAAACTGGACTTCACGACACAGATTTTAATAATTAAATAAAAATGTAAATCAGTACATCACAACACAGAATCAATGGTCAAACTTATTATTATTTATATCAGAGAACTTTGACTAATTATCTTATAGCTACCGAATATTTGAGCTTTGTATTATCCTTGTCCTCTTTTGTGTTCATTGATTTGTTTATTTTTTTCTTGTATTCATAAGCTCTCAATCACATACCGTTTATTCTCTTTTTTCTCTCTATTTAACATCCCAGTGGAAAATGAAATGAAGTACTTAGATAATATGCAATGACGTTAACGTGACATTTTAGGCGAGCATTAAAGTACTTAGAATGTAAGTTTTGTGTAAAGTAACTTGTCATGCATAACAATTGCAATGTAAGCGGGGAGTCATCCATCGATATATGAAACGAAGTTCAAAAATATAACCCAGTGATGGTTAGTATGACATTTTAAGCGAGCATTTAAGTAATGAATTTGTAAATCATCTATAATCTAAATAATCATGCGCAACTACCACTACTCCGATTACGATGTTAGTGGAGGCATCATCGTGCTGTAAATGAAACGAAGTTCATAAACAAAACCCAATGAACGACCATGTAAGTACTTAGATTGTAAATTATGTATAATCTAAATTTCAAGCTTTGAAAAAATGGAAGAGCTGAACAATTTTATTTCAAAAGATCAAGATTATTATGTAAGTACTTAAAATGAAAAATATATTTTGGCTGAAGCTAAAGTTTCACGATCAACTTTTGATTTCAAGATTTTTACACATACTGCAATCAATTTAAACGTAATTTCTTTACAAAATGCCATCAAGAAAACATAAATTTCATTAAAACATTAAATTTACTTTAGTTAGTATCATATATTTATAATTGAAGGAAAGTGAAGCAAATTGATCATCTGACACCCAAGTAATATCAGTTTTTTCCTCTAGATTTCAAAAATAAAAACAATTTTAAGACCCGGAGGTTTAGAAAAAAATTTTTATAGAATATTGCACAGCAATGTTTTTATATCACTTAACTATGATGGGGTGAACGGCAAGAAAGGATTAAAGGAATTTAAAGCATTGCACGATACAATTTTCGGTAAGTTTATTTATAAATTTATTTACATCGCTCACTTGCTACAATAGGGTGATAACTCGAAAAATTTTGTTACCGTGTTATGACCCTATTGTAGCAAGTAAGCAACATGTATTTATATTGACTTTTTATAGAAGCTGTTCGGGAAGAGGGTCTAACTCTGGATAAATTTAAAAAGGATTTGCAGCACTGCTTCAAAATCTATAAAAATAGATATTTTGCTAAGAAATGCAGAGAAAATAAGAAAGAAAACTACTTAAAATAATTTCACATATCCATTTTACATTTTATTATACACTTTTATTTTTTTTAAATAATATTTTTCAATTTACGAGTATATATAATTTTTCACTATAAAATAACTTAACGATTTAAGCATAAATATTTATCTATGAAATTCAGAGAAAAGAAAATAGTTACAGCAACACTTTAAGTTTTCAAATTATATTTTATTTTATACTTATTTACTTTTAACTATTTGAGTCATACTTTTTAATTTATTTTAAATATTGCAATAATAAAAAATTAATGAATTTCGATATTGCTTTATATGAATCTAAAGTTCATAATAAATCAAAATACGTCGCCACTTTTAGGCTTAATTGAATGCATTATTATTTCAATTACAAACCCTTAGGAACAGTAGTACAGTGAATGAAATTTACTCATCCAGATATGGAAAGCCATGAATTTTATCAATGGTAAAAGAGCTAAATGAAAGAAAACTAAAAACCCGTCTGTATTTATAATGGAAGTGAATTTAAACTACTTTAAAAAAAAGAAAAGATCTAAGTAAATATACCTATAGATAGATATGTATGAAACAATTATTATTTTTTTCTCAAAATTAAAAATTAATTAAAAATATATTAATAATATATTAATAATAAACTAATTAATAGTGTAAATTCATTTACTAAAATATAGACGAGTTTTTAGTTTCCGTTTATTTAAGTTGTTTGCCATTGCTAAAATTCATGTCTTCTTAATATGCGGCTAAATAAATTTCGCATACTGTACCACAACATAACCTTAACTTCCAAAAGTAATTTGGAATATAATTTACATGTATTGCATTCTAATTTGCAGGTGTTAATCGGTGTATCATTTATTTCCCTTTAAAGTCCGCTTTTAATGTGAATGCAATTGTAATGGCGCTTAATGACTTCGTCACTTATTTTTTAAGCATAATGTGCTCCGACACAGGTGAGACATTCAATTACATTTTAAGCGGAAGAGCATCGGGGATAGAGAGAGCGCGAGAGTTCATTGTTGATAGATTACATCGTCCCTTACTTTTTAATCAAGAGCGCGCGCTTGATGCTACATTGTCGCTTTTATTGTAAGGGAGTGCGCACCAATTAACCAGCCTATGACAAGTATATGCTAAATTTAAGGGAGGTAATAAACAAAGGGGTCATCACTGAGGGCAACTAAATATCGCTTAGATCAGCGATTACGTCATGGGCTTATTTTCCACTGGGATTTTAACATCATCAATATTAATTTTGTGGTTTTGCTCTTTTGCGTGAAGAAAAAGTGCCGTCGCTTCTTTTTGTTCTTCAATATCTGTTTTATGCTCCTTTATGCGTGTCCCCAACATTCTTTTAGTTGTTCCAATATAAACCATATCACATTTCTCTTTTTCATTGCCTTCGCATTTAACTTCGTAAACAACGTTATCGATCTTAAATTTGTCCGTTTTTGTTTTGTTGTTTGTAAATATGTGTTTGAGTGTTTTGTTTGATTTATATGCAACTGATGTTTTTTCGTTTGGTTTATTGGTTTTTAAGGTGGCCATCTCAGTCAATTTTGGTATAAATGGTATACTATAATAATTTGTCAAAGTTTGTGTTTTTGGTGTTATTTGTTTCTTGTAATTTTTTAGTGTGTTGTTTATTAATTTATTAATTATATATATAGAGTAACACTTTTTTTGTAATATGTTCCTTATTTTGTCGATGTTGTTTCTATTGTATATTTTGTCAGCTATGTTTAATATATTTTCAATCATATTGGTTGCAGTATTTATTTTCATTTGGAAAGGTTGGGTTGAATGAAAATTTATTACTTTACCCGATGTCGTTGGTTTTGTATACCAATTTGTTTGCAGATTTTGGCTGTTTTTGATTATTTTCATATCTAGGTACGCTATTTCCCTGTTGATCTCTTTTTCTATTGTGAATTGTAGTTTATTGTGATATTTGTTAAGTGCGATTAGTATAATATTTTCGTCAGATTTCTTGATTATCGCAAAAAGGTCGTCAACATATTTGGATATAAATTTGATATTTATATGTTTTTGTCTTAGTTCTTCGATTACATCGTCTAGAAGGGCGTTAAGAACTATATCAGCAATTGTTGGAGATAAGGGATTTCCCATCGGCATACCATACAGTTGGAGGTAAAGCTTGTTGTCAAACTTTTTCCACTATAATTTTATATTCAGATAAAAATTTAATGTATATATGAAAAGTAATATTATCAGGCTCAAGTTCAGTTTTATTGAATTAATGAAAATTCAAAATTACTAAGAGTTTTTTTATGTTGGAAAATATTATTATTTATATCCAATCAGTTTTTAGCAGAACGTATCAGTACTGATTTGAAGGCCGCTACACCTCTCATCAGCGTTCAATTGTCCATCTTTACAATTTTCGTAAAGTGGATACTAATTGAGAAGAACATCAACTATTTAACCAGTTTTCAAGAGAAATAGAATATGAGAAATAATTTACAATTAATTTTTTATTCTACCTTGGAACAGTGCTGGTTAGTACGAAATTCCCTCATTACGGTTTGGTAAGTACTAATAATCAACACAAACTCATAGTCCGTTATCATCAAAGTATTCTACTTTGTATTCTAACGTTTTTGTTATTTTTACTCTATATTTGGGAAATTCACATATTACTGTGACCCTTGTTATTAGGGGATTTATAGCACGTGCCCAAGCGGAATTAATATTTTTATATTATTATTATTATTACGAATGAACGTAATTATTATTTGAACTTATATGGATGTATATATGAAAAGTAATATTATCAGGCTCAAGTTCAGTTTTATTGAATTAGCGAAAATTCAAAATTACTAAGAGTTTTTTTATGTTGGAAAATATTATTATTTATATCCGATTATTCTTATTTTTCGACCTTTTTATTATTAATTAAAATTTTTTAATTAAAAAACAAGCTTAAGGTCAACAATAAACAATTAACGATTATTTTATTTTATTTCAATATTTCGCTTTCTCAATGGAAAGCTTCTTCAGGAAAATTTATGTTTTTTCAATAATAAGCAAATCTTATACTAATACAAAAATATTTAATAAAACAATGTCAATAATGAAAAAATAATTTATACATAAATTCAAAAATTTACTTTAATCAATTACAATTTCATGAAAATATTCAACTTCCTGTTTTGTTTTTATAAAACAAATGTCTATAGTTTTGAGCTATTTTGTAGATATTTTCTGTGTTTAAAACTGTTGTATTTTCAAAATCTAAAAAATTTTTTTTTTGATAAATTTTATTATTTATTGAATCTTCAATTATAGATTAAATTATCAATAAGTTTTTCAAATCTAAAATCTAAAAAAAAAATATTAAATATAAGTTTAGCCAATGCTAAACAAAATTTTTAATTTCAACGGTTAATTTTTGTCGTAAACGGCTGAGAAAAAGCGTATCCCTTCTTTTCAGCCGGGTGTGGCACACTGTTGTTTATCTTTTTGCTAATTTTTCTTATATTCGGCGGGCAATCTGATAGTTTATGTTAAGTTTTATTTTTTATGACCAGTGAGTATATTGCAATAATTTCAATAGGTTTTTACCTGCGGGCTCTCTACGGGCAACTATTTGTTTCCAAGTATAAATAAAATAAAACGAATTTTATTTTACATTTACCCAACTTTTCGTTTGTTTTTTACAAACTTCTTCAGGGGTTTATTCTTCATTATGAATATTGAGCGCAAGTGGATTTGGGCGTAACTCAAGTTTTTTAATATATTTTCTCGCGTGTTGTGTAAATACTATCTTCACCAACGGACCATCAAGGTCTTTGAGAATTCGCTGATTTCGGCTGCTGTAATTGCACGTACAATTTTATTTTGTCGCTTTGAATTTTTTGTACACAATAAGCCCATGCATTTGGGCTGCTTTTAATTTCACTTTGTCAACTTTGCGTCTATATGCGATTTCCACGTTACACGACGATCAAGATGAACGCCTAGATATTATACTGCAGTGTGTTGCAGTACAGTCTCGGTGTTGATTTGTGTAGGCGGGCATGTTTCCCTGTGCAACGTAAAAGTGACGTGTACATATTTCTGCTCATTAATTTTTAACCGCCATTGTTTTAGCCATGTTTCCAGTTGTGCTATGTACCCTTGTAAGTTGCGGGCAGCTTCTACAGGATTTTCATGAACGCTTAGAAAAGATATATTATTAGCATATGTTGATGTATGAATGTTATTGCTTAACAGTAAGTCCGTGGTATATATTAAGTACAGTAAGGGACCGAAGATGCTGCCTTGGGGAACTCCAGCTTCGATCAACTGCGGATGGCTTAAAAAATTGCCTTCTCGAACTACAAATTTAAGTTCCTTTAAATAGTTTTTTAAAAGCCTGACAATGTTTGCGGTTAGATTTTGCGTTAATTTGTGTATAAAACCTTCCTGCCATACTTTATCGAAAGCTTGTGAGCCATCG
Organism: Lypha dubia; assembly: GCA_947311025.1. Lineage (NCBI taxonomy): Eukaryota > Metazoa > Arthropoda > Insecta > Diptera > Tachinidae > Lypha > Lypha dubia. Next base: position 98,202,166 of record OX371260.1, on the reverse strand, counting down.
ATAAAGAGCGCAGAGCAATATTTCTTTTTTTCAAAAGTGTGTCTAACAACATTCACAAGTCTGTGAGATTGTTCAATAGTGCTATGTTGTCTGCGAAAACCGATAGGATTCTACCTTTGTATGATACTTGCCGGGCTTTGGTATCATAGTAATCATCGAACCTTCCATTTTCTTGGATAGTATTGCAGCCGTAAAATCCCATTAAAAATGAATAGTATTATTCTTTTTGCAACATAAGGTAGTTCTTGAAGCAGTTTGTTGCTAATTTTATCAATACCTGGGGCTCTCTTTGTGTTTACATAGGTAATGGCCTTTTCAATATCTACAATATTAAATCTTATTGGTATTTATGGTAAAGAGACGACTGGTGGCAGTTCAATAATATCAGCAGAAATATTTGGGGTAAATACTTTTTCTAAGTGTTTAACAAAAAGAGCACCTTTTTCAGCATCAGTTCTTGCCTAGTCACCATTCGAAGCTTGTAACGCAGGTTTGCATATCACCGGCCTTTTAAGTCCTCTGGCTGCAAGCCACATCGAATAATCTCTTTGTGGTGTTGCATCAAGTTCCTGAAGAAATTTGTGAAGGGAAGCTGTTTTTTGTGTTTGCAAAACTTTTCTAAGCTGCTTGTACACTCCATAAGCCTTAATTTTAGCTGAGGCGATCTGTAACGTTGCCATTTTCGTCGAGCTCTCCTCTTTTCAGATAAAAGCCTTTCTATATCAACAAATAAAAAATATTGTTTAATCTCACTGGTTGGCATTAAGAGCAGCTTGTTTAATGTGTGCTTGAAACAACCTGAGAGAATCGTATATGTCAGAAGGTGTTTTCAACGGCATATTATCCGAGCAATGAGCACCCAGGTATTTTTTGTATTTCAGCCAATTAATACGTGCACATGTCGTTGCTAAGTCACATGTAGGTGATTAAGTTGTATACGAGTATATAGTGACAATTATAGGCGAGTGGTCTTAAGATAAATCCAAAGATGATTCAACTTGAACCATCTGGCTGGGCACACCTTTCACAATTCCGAAGTCGATAACATCAGGAATTTTTTATCGATCTGTTGGCCAATAGGTTGGCTGACCACTTGAAACTACATTCAAACCTATTTTTGGTATTGTGTCGAATGTGTGTTTAGCTCTGTAGTCGCCAGCTGCTAGAAAACGGGGGCCCAGGGATTTATAAAAAGCCGTATATTGACTCTCGGAAATTGAAAATCTGGGGGGCGAATAGACAGATGATATTACAAGTTTTTGATAATAACTTTCTATGCATATCTTCGTTGCTTAAAGATAATCTTCACAAAGATCATTCAAAAGGTAATGCTTTATTCGCGTTTTTATTAGAATTCCCGAGCTACCACAAGGTCTACCTCGAGGATCCTTTGTGTCGTAAAAATTAAATTCATAAATGCCAAAAAAGCTTCGAGAAGTCAAATGAGTTTCTGAGAGAAGCATAACATCGATTTGTTTAACTAGAAGAAAATATTCTAACTCATTTTTATGTTGGCATATGCCGTTTGCTTTCCAAAAACATATTTTCAAGTTCAGGGTTTGTTTAGTACAGCTTACAACAAGGTAGACTGCATTTTCAACATTTTCTGCATCATACAGGACATGTTGAAAGTAAAAGTATTTACTGGTTGTATTAAGCTCTTAATTGAGGCTTCAATACGACTAAATTATACCCCGAATCTTATATTACTGTTACGGTTTTTAGCGCCGTACTCTGGTTGCTTTTTAAAATTGTTGTTGAGCACTAGTCACGTTAGACTTGAAAACGTTAGAATGTTGATTTTGGCTGGTGGACGGTTGAGGTAACTCTGGGTAGTTAAAAGTGTTTTAGGCTGAGCGGGAGTAGTATTAGTTTTTTTGTTTGTTGAATTCTAAAAAAACGAGTAAAGGGGGCAGCCCGGGCAGTGTGATTTCCGCCGCAATTGCCACATTTTTTCGCCTTGGAATCACCTTTTATTTTATCGCAGTTAGTGGTACTGTGTAATTCACCACATACAACGCAGACAGTAGGCAACTTGCAATAAGTTTTCGTGTGCCCAAATTCTTGGCAGTTCAAGCATTGAACAGGTCCAGCTCTTTTTTGTGGGAGCTCAATGGTAACTCTTCGATGCTACAAATAACTCAAATTATATATAGGGTGTGCTTCATTTTTTTATTTTCAAGTCACCTGGCTGTATCTCTACTCTAAATATAGGTTGGGGAATTTTTTCCCTATTTTTAATGTTAGAAACAGTTTTTACTTTGAAGCCACTTTATTCAAGGCCAGACTTTACCTCTTTTGGAACTACGCTTGAATCTTTGCCTTTTATAACTATTGTTAGGGGCTTAGCACTCTTTAGTTGATATGTATAGAAGTTTTTATTTTTATATTCGAAATCTGAAACTATTTTTCGGTAATTATTTTCATGAGATACCTGAATTTTTGTCTTGTTGATGTTCCCCCACGTTTGATTGGAGTTACGTAGAACTAATTTTCTCCAGCTAACGCGATAAGGCTTTTTACCAGAAAGTTGGAGTTCTGTTCTCTTAAGTATATCGGTGGTGGTTTACTCGAACTTGTAGTAGTTGTGTCTTCATCACCTTGTTCAGTTAAAATCGCGAAACGATTTTCGGAAATTTTAATATTTTTTGCATCTTTGAGAACTTTTACCGTTGACGCAATTTTAGCATCTTTGGGACTTCTTCCCCTTTTTAACACGGTTATGTATCTATCCATAGCTGTTTAAATTTTGTTATCAGTTATTTCACTTACTGCATCTACAATTTTATGCACGTTGGTCATCTTGTTATTTATTGTTTGTTTGTTTGTACAGCTAAGCTGACAAGTTTGCTAATGTGTGCTATTGTTAAAATTTTTATACATACGTGTACATTAATCTAATAAGGCTTATATTCCAAGAAATTAAACAATATAATTACAATTTTTCCCGACGTTTCGTCGATTATATGTCGACTTCTTCAGGGGTTGTCTGTTTTATTTGCAAAATATATTTTATAAAAATTAATATTATAATTTTTATTTTTATAATAGTGTTTGTACTTACAATTTTTTAAATTTTAAGTACATTTAACATAATTTTATAATAATTTTTCAAGCTTTAGGTCGTTTTTATATAAAAATGTTTTTAATATTAATTTTTCGATATTTCGCCACACCGTTGGTTGGCTTCTTCAGGAGAAATTGAGTTTAAATCTAATTTATAACAATTTTAACAAATACCAATCAAAATATTTGTCAATTGAAAATAGTTTTTTCCTTTTTCTTTTTGAAATAAAAAACTTTAAAATAATTTAACAAAAACAAAATACTTTGAGTGAAAAAATTTTAAACCAATGGACAAATATTTTTGAATATACACCTACACATAAATACAATTTACATTTTTTCTATTTTTATCTCTTACTAACTTATAGTCTTAAATTCTAATATCAATTTCCTTAACTGCTCTAAACCTAATTTTATTTGTAACTATATAAATACATTAATAAAAAGTACATGTGAAATGTTCTATCTTTTTGTAACTAAATGTCTGTAATTTTGAGCTATATTTTCAGTATCTGTCTTAAAATTAATTCTTTGTTGTATTGGTGTGTTAATTATTTGCAACATTTCTAACATATATCTGCGTTTGTAATTATTTTCTGTGTTTAAAACTGATACATTTTCAAAGTCTGGATGGTGATTCAATTCAAAACAATGAGAGGATAATGCTGTTTTTTGTGAATTAATATTTCTATATTTCTGATCTGATTTATGTCCTGCAATCCTTGTTTTTAATTTATTTTTCGTTGTACCTACATAAACCTTATTGCAATTTTCAGTATTATTTCCATTACATGGTATCCTATATACTAAATTTGACATATCCCATTTTGTAATTTTATCTTTTGTTTTACTAAATAATCTATTTAATGAGCTATAAGTTCTATAAGCCATCCTATATTTCTCTGTATCATAAATCTTTGATTTTCCTAAACGTTATGATATACCTGGTATATATGTCATAGATTTATAAATCTTTGGTTCTACTATAGTAACGGTATTATTATTTCTCCTTTCCCTATATTGACCAATCAATTTGCAAGCAATGTCAATTGGAAAATTATTGTCAGTTAATATGTTTCTAATTTTAATTTTATTTTTCTTATGAAATTCTTTTTCACTTATCGTTAGTACTTTTTCTATTAGATTTTTAGCTGTATTTATAATAATTCTTTTGTTATGTTTTGAATAGTAATTAATTATTCTACCCGAAGCTGTTGGTTTTTGGTACCAGTCTACTAGTATTCTGTTATTATTTCTAATCAATAAAGTATCTAAATAAGGAAGTTTTGAATCATATTCTTGTTCTATTGTAAATTTTATGTTAGAATCGAAATCATTAAATGTTGATAATATTTTATCAATTTCGTTCTTAGGTACTATACAAAATAAGTCATCAACATATTTCGTCATTAATCTAGGCTTTACATTTAATTTTTCAATTGAATCATCTATTAACTTTTCCATTACAATATCAGCTATAATTGAAGAAGCTGGATAACCCATTGGAAGTCCTTTTAGTTGAATATATATATTATTTTTAACCTGAAAATATCTATTGTCTTCTATACAAAATCTAAGGACACGTAAGAATAAATCTTTCTCAATATTTGTGTGTTCCTGTAATACACTCCATTTCTCTTCTATTATATTTATGGCTAGATCAATTGGTATGCTAGGATATAATGATACTACATCTAGTGAAATTAATTTTTCATTATAATCTATTATCTGATTTTTTATTTTATTCTTAAACTGTAAAGAGTCCTTAATGTTGTATTTAGAATTTTCAGTAATTTTTCTCAAAATGTTTGTAATATATTTACACAATTCATAAGAGGGTGAATTGATGAAAGAGCAAATTGGTCTCAATGGAAATTCCTCTTTGTGAATCTTTGGTAGTCCGTATAATTTAGGTGCCGTAGCAATGTTTGTCTTAAGTCTGTTTTTCTCTATAGTTGTAACAATTTCTTTTCTAAATAGTTGCTCAATAAAATCATTATTGATTTTCTGTAATCTACTCGTTGGATCTCTATTGATTAATTTATACTTATTATTATCTTCTATAATATTCTTTATTCTTATGTCATAGTCTTGTTTATACATAGCTACTGTTGCATTACCTTTATCTGATTTTAAAATACAAATGTCCTTATTTCTTTTTAAGAACTTCTCTGTTTCTTTCACTTTATCTAATATAAACTTATCTCTGTTTGTTAAGTTCATTTTATTTACATGATTGTCAATAATATTTGTTAATCTGTTTCTAGCTACTTCCTGTTCTTCTTTTATTTTTATAGTCTGTATAAAGTCCTCACCTTCTGAAATTACTTTTAAAATCGGAAATTCTTCTTTTTTAACAGGTAATGCATGTTTTTGTCCTATTGAAAATATCCATTTTATATCATCTGGGATATCTATATCTGTTTTATTTATAAACCATTTATTATGAATTTTAAATCCTAGTTCTTTGTTTTTTAAATTTCTAAGACGTTCAAATTTATCCCTATGAACTTTTCTTACCTTTTGATTTAATAAAAATGCTAATCTTTCTTCATATTTTATAAAAACTTCCATTTCGTCTGCTCTAAAATATCTATCTAAGATTCTCTTGATCACAACAATCTCACTTTGAAAATGTTTCAGTTCATTATGTTTTGATTTAATTGCTAGTTGTAAAATTTTGTTGTGTATATTTTGTGTATACTTATATATATTTTCCGGAACCGCTGATAGATTTCCCATCTTAAAGATATTCATTATATTCTTTGTGGAATTTGCTATAAATTTTGGAGTGATGCCTGAATTTCTACAACGGATTAGAAATGTGATTGTTGATTTAATCCTTATAATTTTATCCCTTGTTGACTTGAATTTGTTAACACATCTTCTGATTTGGTTGTTTTTCTTGAAACTGCTATAATTCATTTTTATTTTGGAATCTTGCGTGCTCTCGTTATTAATAGTTTTCTAATTTTCTTGACCTTTTTAATTTTAATTTTATAATAATTTTTCAAGCTTTAGGTCGTTTTTATATAAAAATGTTTTTAATATTAATTTTTCGATATTTCGCCACACCGTTGGTTGGCTTCTTCAGGAGAAATTGAGTTTAAATCTAATTTATAATAATTTTAACAAATACCAATCAAAATATTTGTCAATTGAAAATAGTTTTTTCCTTTTTCTTTTTGAAATAAAAAACTTTAAAATAATTTAACAAAAACAAAAACAAAATACTTTGAGTGAAAAAATTTTAAACCAATGAACAAATATTTTTGAATATACACCTACACATAAATACAATTTACATTTTTTCTATTTTTATCTCTTACTAACTTATAGTCTTAAATTCTAATATCAATTTCCTTAACTGCTCTAAACCTAATTTTATTTGTAACTATATAAATACATTAATAAAAAGTACATGTGAAATGTTCTATCTTTTTGTAACTAAATGTCTGTAATTTTGAGCTATATTTTCAGTATCTGTCTTAAAATTAATTCTTTGTTGTATTGGTGTGTTAATTATTTGCAACATTTCTAACATATATCTGCGTTTGTAATTATTTTCTGTGTTTAAAACTGATACATTTTCAAAGTCTGGATGGTGATTAAATTCAAAACAATGAGAGGATAATGCTGTTTTTTGTGAATTAATATTTCTATATTTCTGATCTGATTTATGTCCTGCAATCCTTGTTTTTAATTTATTTTTCGTTGTACCTACATAAACCTTATTGCAATTTTCAGTATTATTTCCATTACATGGTATCCTATATACTAAATTTGACATATCCCATTTTGTAATTTTATCTTTTGTTTTACTAAATAATCTATTTAATGAGCTATAAGTTCTATAAGCCATCCTATATTTCTCTGTATCATAAATCTTTGATTTTCCTAAACGTTATGATATACCTGGTATATATGTCATAGATTTATAAATCTTTGGTTCTACTATAGTAACGGTATTATTATTTCTCCTTTCCCTATATTGACCAATCAATTTGCAAGCAATGTCAATTGGAAAATTATTGTCAGTTAATATGTTTCTAATTTTAATTTTATTTTTCTTATGAAATTCTTTTTCACTTATCGTTAGTACTTTTTCTATTAGATTTTTAGCTGTATTTATAATAATTCTTTTGTTATGTTTTGAATAGTAATTAATTATTCTACCCGAAGCTGTTGGTTTTTGGTACCAGTCTACTAGTATTCTGTTATTATTTCTAATCAATAAAGTATCTAAATAAGGAAGTTTTGAATCATATTCTTGTTCTATTGTAAATTTTATGTTAGAATCGAAATCATTAAATGTTTATAATATTTTATCAATTTCGTTCTTAGGTACTATACAAAATAAGTCATCAACATATTTCGTCATTAATCTAGGCTTTACATTTAATTTTTCAATTGAATCATCTATTAACTTTTCCATTACAATATCAGCTATAATTGAAGAAGCTGGATAACCCATTGGAAGTCCTTTTAGTTGAATATATATATTATTTTTAACCTGAAAATATCTATTGTCTTCTATACAAAATCTAAGGACACGTAAGAATAAATCTTTCTCAATATTTGTGTGTTCCTGTAATACACTCCATTTCTCTTCTATTATATTTATGGCTAGATCAATTGGTATGCTAGGATATAATGATACTACATCTAGTGAAATTAATTTTTCATTATAATCTATTATCTGATTTTTTATTTTATTCTTAAACTGTAAAGAGTCCTTAATGTTGTATTTAGAATTTTCAGTAATTTTTCTCAAAATGTTTGTAATATATTTACACAATTCATAAGAGGGTGAATTGATGAAAGAGCAAATTGGTCTCAATGGAAATTCCTCTTTGTGAATCTTTGGTAGTCCGTATAATTTAGGTGCCGTAGCAATGTTTGTCTTAAGTCTGTTTTAGATTAAAATTAAAAAGGTCAAGAAAATTAGAAAACTACATTTAACATAAATGAATAAATAAAAATTGAGGATTAGTAAATCCTTCTAAGGAATTTTGTATAAAAATGAACTGTTTATTCAATAGCCACTCTGTAACTGGTACTGATGTTATTTGTGTCTTCTTTCAGATTTATTGTTTTGTTTATTTTCTTTTGTATGTGTAAGCTCTCTTTAGTGTATCTCTTTTTTGTAACCTTTTCTCTATCTATCACTTTAATTTCTTCGAAATCGGCTGTGTGTCCTGTTTCAAGTATGTGTTGTGCAAGTGCTGTTGTTTCTTTTCTTTTGTGTATGTCCATGTGTTCTATTGTTGTTCTGTCCTGATCACTATTTAACATATACGGAGAACATGATCGCGCACGAGTTGTTGTGTTTTGTGTAAAATTCAGGTTTTTGTTTAAATCATTTTTTTTGTTGTCGTCATCAGCAACCAAAGTTAAATAAACATTCTTACAGCTTGTAGGTTTATTGTTGTTGTTGTTGCCAGCCGATGAACTCATTTAGAGTTCTTTTTTTTTTTTTATTCACTATATGAGTTTGTGTATGAAAATATTTATGTATATTGCACACAAGCAAAAAATAAAATAAAACCAGTATAATAACTGTTCAATAAATGTTTTGTTTTAGTATTTTTTATGACTTTAAATTTTTGATAATTTTTAATATTCAGTTGCGACGATTATAAAAACGCGTCTGTACACTACGAGAGTTGAAACTAATTGATAAATTATAAATATAGTATATTTTGTAAATACTACATACATACCGAAGTTAATAGTTCCCTATTTACAGTGACATATCCTTTCAAACTAACAATAGCAGGATTCATTTCTATGGCTACAAGAAAAATATCAATTTCATTTTTGGCTTCTAAATCAGCTTTGGAAAGGTTTACGGACAACAACGTTTTTTGAACACCTTTAGCTACACCAAGTGTTGCTTTGTGTGAGCAATCACAGAAAATAAATAGCAGTGTACTGCAATATATAACATCAACTATCAGTCCTACTTCCTTATACGAAACATTATAACCATGTTTGTGATCCAGAATTTCAGCGAATGCTCCATATACTGCTATAACAATATTAACGAATCTGAAAAATATTAAAGCATTAAAAAGCAATTAAATTGATATGTATATATCAGGGACCGAATTAAATTGTTATTTTTTTATTTCTGACAAAAAGGTTACAAGAAATTTCTTTTTATTTAATATTAGAAATTTTTCACCATTATCACTGCATATATATTATATTGGTTATCGTAACCACTTAAAGTGAGAAATATTTTTTTTTTGGTTATAAGTAACCATTATATCAACCAAAAAAAATTTGTATTTTAAATATGTAACCATTTTCTCAAAAAAAAAAAAAGATTTTTTGGTTAGAAATAACAATTATAAAAAATAATTTCTTTGTTGTGGTTATCATTGATGAGACAACTCAACAAATTCGTAAACGATTAAAATCGCAATCTTAGCTTTAAAAGTAATAAGTTAGCACTATTGAAATGTTTGTACTTAAAATTGTGTTTTTTTTTTGCGTTCCAGTAGTTCCAGGTAATTTTTAGAATTTGGGAGTTAGTGTCGAGCGGTGCATTCTCAGCATTAAGGTTAGTACTAAGTGATCTTAGATGCAACCTTTCAGACGATTCCTTAAGATCGCTTATGTTTGTTAAGTTAAACAAATATTTTAATAAATGAACTCCAAGACTTATGTCTATTTTTTCATTCAATTCGACCATATAGGGAACGGCCTGGCCTCTGGAAATCTGTTGCGGTAGTAAAAAAACTAAGCACAGATAAAGGCGATTTAAGTTTTTTTATATTTTAAAACCATTACACAAAACCTAATAAAGGTTACATACAGGCATTTGCAATTTTAATAATGATTTTAATGGATTTAGGGCCAATAAATTGGTGGATGATAATGTTTCATTTATTTTTAAAACTCGTTTAAATATAAAATTTTATTTTTCATTGCAATATTAAATCAACATTAAATAGCCAACGTTGTGTATTTAAACACTACATAAGTTTTACGAATTTCCATATGTTTTCGACTGCTTGTTCTTCTTGTTTGAAAAAAAGCAAATAAAATATTTGTGGCTGCTCACAAGTTGCATAAAATTTTGGCATCTTTTTTCGCTATTACCCTTTTAATCGTTCTGAAAGTTGCTCTTATTATTTTAAAACATTTCACGAGTTCTTAATTATTCTTATTTATAGCTAAAATAATAATGTTTAAACGAATTTTAAATTTTTATGAAAATTAACTAAAATTATAATTAAGTATCCACTCATTTATTGGCCATTAGAAATCCCTATTCAACATTTTCAATGGGAGAAATATTCCCACTAAAACTTTATGAATTAATTTTTTAATAATAAATTTCATGCCTGATAACCAAAAAAATTCATTTTATTTTTTATTGGTTATTTCTACTCATGCCTGATAACAAAAAAAAATCATTTTATTTTTTATTGGTTATTTCTAACCAAAGAATCTTTTTGGTTGAAATAATGCTTATTTGAAACCAAAAAAATTTTTTGGTTTATATAATGGTTATTTATAACCAAAAAAAACAAAACACTCACTAAAATTGGTTACGATGACCAAAATAAAATATATCTTATAAAAATGGTTAATTATAACCTTTTTATTAATTCATCAATATTAATAATTAAAAATGAGTTTTTTGTCGTTTATCTTATAATTGTTACTTCCCTGGAATATATTAGAGGTAACAAATAATTCATGTTTAATAATCTAAATACTGAAAACGCTAAATGCGTTAAATTTTAGCTTATTAGACATTTAATATTAATTTTCATTGAGGTGGACATCCGTAATTCATCAAATTGCCTGATCAATATTCAATAAGTTACAAAAATAAAAATTCCAAGGCTTGGTATGAATTTATATGGGTGTATAATAGAGATAATAGGTAAAGGCAGATATAATTTTATGTAACGTTTTACTTATTTGCTAAATTGTAGTGTACCTCATAAGTTGCCACCGCATACCCTTAAACTACTCTTAAATCTATACATACCAACCTAAATAGAGTAGGGTAATTGTGCAAGATCAAATAACGGCATTTACCAAGTTTCGCACATCGATTGGAATGCAAGTTAATTGGGGTATGAATATGATAAACACAAACTATAAATTCTACTCAATAAGAATTGTAAATTGAGTGACAAATTGGAATGAGTATAATCACAAACATTCCTATTGGTCAGAATAATTGTAATCAGAGTGATTATTCATATATCCATAATATCGACAAATACAAATAGAACTTTATCGATAAGTAGAATAAGTAAGAAAGGCTAAAACCAGACTTGAAATCACAAAACGAATCCGGCAGTAACTTGCCTATGTTTCATTCCAAGACTCAAATTAATTCGGCAGTTCCTTTGAACGCCTTACAAATCAGCTGAAACCCTGACAGAAAGATTTTAACACACTCACAAGCACTACACATTTCATGGCGATCCTGCTAACTCGGACCATATTAAATTAATAATCCTACCGAACTGATGTCCAAAGAAATAGATGAAATCTTCGCACGTTGGTCGGCGTACCTAGAAGACAACAAAGAAGAAGAGTACGAACCCGAACCGACAGGTTACGCAGCACCTCCTTACGAGCCACTACAGATCTGTGCGGGTCTAAAAGCTATCACGCTAGATGAATATAGGAAGCGCCAACAGAAACCAGTAGAGACTGCCCCAATAAAACAGCAAAAGAAGAAGAGAGCTGGTAAGCAATACCAGAAGAGAAAGACATTGGCAGTGCTATATAAGAACTTGAACCTCGCAACGGAGAAGAAACAGCAAATGTTAATAAGGAAGGAGATAAAAAGATTGCAATAGGAGAATAAACGCATTAAGAGACTTTTCGAGATGACTTGGTGGAAGAACATTCTAAAAGCGATCCCACTAGTTATTGCGGGATACGAAGTAGGAAAGAATGGAAATAACGAAAACGATCAAAATAATGAACAGCTTATAGAATATATGAATACTATAAGAGTACAAGATAAAAATAAAGAGGAAAATTTAAACACTTTCGAAATAGTTATGATAATTACATTAGCATTATTAGTAATTGCCTACGTCGTAAGACTAATGTATGCAATACTTAGTAACAGACGATAAAAAGAAAAAGATTTGATACTATTTATAAAGATAATTATACCCAATAATATTAATATACAAAGAAAAACAAAAATTCTCGGTACAGTTAAAAATATTATTAATGTTGTCCAAAATAACAAAAACCTTAGTAATTATTATTTTAATCCTATTTATATTACATATCATTTATAGATTTATTAACAATTGTAAAAACAAAAACAATAGCAAAAACAATGATAGCAATAAAATAACAGAAGTATATAAAAAAAATATATATATATATTTTAACAAATATTCAATATTAATACGAAAGATTGTTAGATGGAGAAGAATCTCTTGAAATTAACGGATATATTAAAAAATTTAAAGAAAAGTCCAGGAAGGACATATACTGAAAAGACCATTAACCTTAAATTAGAAGAAATAAAAACAATAACAAGAGAGTTTGAGATATCACAAGTTGAAGAAAAAGCATCAGCGCTTAAATTAAAATTTAATAATATAATAAAGAAAATTAAAGAATATTTAGTCCAGAACATTACTAAGATAGAAAATATAGACATCAAAATGGCAGCATTTAGTTTAGAAACAGTGTCTAAAGCACTCCCACTTTTTTCTGGAAACCAGGAAGAACTAGAAAGTTTTTTTATAACAGCAAAACTCATTGAGAAAACTCTAGCTGAACCAGCAAAACATGATTTCTTACAATGCGTATACCATGCAAAATTGACTTCAGGGGTAAGAACGGCAATGGGTAGCTATGCGAAACCAGAAAATTTCAATGCATTAAAAAAATTGTTACAACAGAGGTACAAAAGTACAAAGACAATTCCAGAGTTACAAAACTAAGCACTATTTACCAAGGGAAAATGTCTGTTAATACATTCAAAGAAAGAATAATGACGACAATAGACAACATGAACAAGTTAGGAGTTGAAGAACTTGGTAATGACGCCACAGAAGCAGAGAAAAATGTTATTATCAAATTAAACTCAAAGCTTTCTCTAAATACTTTTAAAAGAGGTATTAATGACAGTTTAAAGACAGCCATTTTCGCAGCTCGTCCAAAGACTTTACAAGACGCGGTAGAACTATCATTAGAACTAGAAAATAAGAATAAATTAAACAATAATGCGCAATAATGCACATTCAAAAGCAACAACATAATAATAATCAAACCAGGCATTACAATAGCAATTTCCGCGAAAGAAATAATTTTGAATATAACAACAAGTCTCGCAGTAGAAATAACAACAACAATTTTAGCAATAACAGAAACAATAATTTTCCTAATAGGTATAATGGCAACAACACAAATTTCAACAGAGGCACCAATTACACTAGGAATGACAATTTCAACAACAATAATTCTCTTAGGAACAACAATAATTTTACAAACAACAATCGTAATAACAATACACCTAAAAACAATAACAACAATAGAAACTACAGAAATAACACAAACAGTAACAACAATAATAACAGTAACAACAACAGAAGATATATACGTACGATACAAGACGTGGGAAACGAGGAAGGCTCGGAATACGGGGATATTCCGGACAGCCAAAATTAAGAGTATTTAAAGTTTCAAATAATAACACAAATTACATAATCGCTAAATACAAAAATAAAGAATTAACTTTTCTTGTCGACACAGGAGCCGACATATCGTTATGTCGCACTAGAACAATTTTTGATGATGAACCACTAAATATAGAAAACAGATGCAAATTAACAGGCATCACTAATGAAGAAATATATTCATTAGGGACAAATTCCATCTAGTAGATGACAATTTTCCAATAGAGACAGACGGAATAATAGGGAGAGACTTTTTAAGAGAATACTTATGCAAAATAGATTACGAGACATTCACAATTTCTTTGTTTACCAATAATGAAACCATAATTCTGCCAATGCAATCAAAAGCATTCGACACATTAAAAATAACTATACCACCACGAACAGAAATCATACAACCATTGAAATTAAACCTTACAGAAGATTGCGTAATACTTAATAATGAATTAAAAAGCGTTATTTTTTTAAGTAATTCAATAGCACCAAAAAACGGAATGACACACATTAAAATTTTAAACACAACAAATGATACACAAATTTTACAGGGCATTAAACTACATACTGATCCACTAAAAAACTATGACATATTAAACTACATAAATGGAAACAATGACGAACGTTTTGAACAAATTCTAAATGACTTGCAATTAAATAATACTGATGAATATGCAAAATCAGAATTAATAAACATATTCAAAAGATATCAAAATGTATTTCATTTAGAGAATGAAAAATTAACTGTAAACAATTTTTATAAACAAAACATAGCAGCTTCAGATAACACTCCGGTGTATATAAAAAACTACAGACTACCCCTTTCGCACACGGACATAATAAATGAACAAGTACATAAAATGTTACATGACGATATAATAGAACCATCAATTAGCCCCTACAATGCTCCACTTCTTTTGGTACCCAAAAAGAATACAGAAGACAAACGAAAATGGAGACTTGTAGTAGACTTTAGAAAGTTAAATGACAAAATAGTTAATGACAAATTTCCACTAACTAGATTAGAGGATATTTTGGATAAACTAGGAAGAGCTAAATGGTTTTCGACTCTTGACATGACTAGCTCATTTCACCAAATTCAGTTGGACAAGGACTCAAGACCACTTACAGCTTTCTCTACACAACAGGGACACTACCAATTTAAAAGACTACCATTTGGACTTAAAATTTCATCAAACAGTTTTCAGAGAATGCTTACGATAGCACTTTCAGGACTTGATTCAGAAGCTTTTCTTTATGTCGATGACAAAATTGTCTATGGATGTAGTTTGAACCATCACAATGAAAATCTTGTCAAAGTTTTAGACAGACTTCAACGATACAACTTAAAACTGAATCCAAAGAAATGTTGTTTTTTTGAGACCAGAAGTAGTTTACTTAGGACATTTAATAACAAAGGACGGCGTGAAAACAGATCCAGCTAAATATGAAGTTATTAAAAATTACCCAACACCCAAGAACGCAGATGAAGTTAGACGTTTCGTTGCATTCTGCAACTATTATAGAAAATTCATACCGAATTTTGCGGACATTGCAAAACAATTAAATATGCTATTGAGAAAATCAGTAAAATTTCTATGGACAAATGAATGCCAAAATGCTTTTGATACCCAAAAAGAAAAATTAATGAACCCACCAATTTTGCAGTACCCAAATTTTGACAAACCTTTTATTTTGACGACTGACGCCTCAAACTACGCACTAGGAGCAGTCTTATCACAAGGTGAAATTGGAAAAGATTTACCTATTTCTTACGCAATTAAATCACTTCAAAAGCATGATATGAACAAACCCATCATTAAAAAAAAATTGCTCGGAATTCACTGGGGAATAAATTTCTTCAAACCATATTTATACGGTCAAAAATTCATAGTGTTAACAGACCACAGACCATTGATATCACTATTTTCACATAAGAATCCTTCATCAAAAATGACAAGAATTAGACTAGATTTAAGCGATTATTACGATAATTTATAAGAAAGGAAAAATTAACACTAATGCGGACGCATTATCAAGAATAGAAATAAAGTCAGACATACTAAAACAAATGATACCGTTGGTTAATTATGAACAAGAAAAGAGAATTCTAATAAGCACAAGGGCAATGACAAAGAGAAGTGAAAAAGAGGCAAATAAAGTTACAAAAAACGAGGCAAATAAAGTTGATGATAATACAAAAATAGATAAAGCGCACGCGAATAGGAATAACATGGGAAGATGCATCTCTCAGGAGTCTGATCAACTTCTAATATGGGAATGCACATCCATAAATGACGTCAAGAATATGAAAAAATTACAGTTTAATAAATTTGAAAATACAGAGGAAGTCGACATAACAATTGAAAATAACACTGTACACATAGGACGTGACGATAATTCATCGAAACAAGATTCGATTATGAAGAAATCACGTACCCAAAAGAGTAATTATGAATGAGGGAAGTAACGATAATTCATCAAAACAAGATTTGATGATGATGATGAAGTTACATTCCAAGAATAAAGATAATATGCATGCAAGATTCAGCGATAACTCAGCGAAACTAGATTCGATTCTGAGGAAACTGTTATCCAAAATGGGTAAAGAAAATATTAAAGAATTAGCGCTAGCAAAAAATGATATGATATTTAAAATATATACAATCAAGGATTTAAAAGAAGCATATGCAAAGATAAGAATAAACAACAAAAGACCTCAACTAAAAATATTAATATATAACGCCCCAACAAGAATAACAGAAGACATACTGAAATATAAACTCATCGAAGAATTCCACAATGCCACACACGCAGGCCACTTAGGAATAAGAAAAACAATTATTAAATTAAAACAGCGGTACATTTGGGAAGACATGAATAAGATGGTAAATCAATTCGTAAAATACTGTGACAAATGTAACATAAACAAACAAACCAAACACATTAAAGAACCACTTACATTAACGGACACCCCAAGCAACAGTTTTGAGATAATATCAATTGATACTGTAGGACCTCTTCGTATTTCAAACGGATACCGATACATATTGACAATGCAATGCGAACTAACGAAATTCAATATTGCTCACCCAATGTCAACAAAAGACGCACTTACAACTGCCAAAACAGTAGTAGAACAATTAATTTTGAAATACGGTAAATTTAAAGTGCTCAAATCAGACAACGGGACAGAATTCAAAAACGAACTAATGCGCAACATATGCTCGTTACTTGATATCAAACAAACATTCTCAACCCCTTACCACCATGAAACAATGGGTGCGGTAAAAAGAAATCACAGGGTTCTCAATATATTCTTGCTTACATCAGCAAACGGTTACGAATGGGATAAGTGGATAAATTACTTTACTTTTGCCTACAATACGGCACCACACATAGACACTGGTTACACACCATTTGAATTGGTACATAGTAGATTGCCATGCTTACCATCAGAATTTTATGACACAGAAAATAACAAAATATACAATTATGATGACTATGCAAAAGAGCTGAAACAAAGATTAAAATATTCTTTGAATAGAGCTAAGGAACTTAAAGATAAAACAAAAGAGAAAATAATTATAGAAAATAGATATAGTAATAGTTTAAATCTAAAAATAGGAGATTAAGTTTTAATAAAAGTAGAAAATAGGAAAAAGAATCAAAGCCCGTACAAAGGCCCATATAAAATAATTAGACATAACGGTGTAAATACTATAATAGACTACCACGGAATTGAAAAAGAATTTCATAATAATCAATTAAAACAATATATATAGGCTTTAGAAACAATAATTAAGTACACAATAAACACTAAAAATTATAAGAATACTATTTTTAAAAATTATAAAAATATTAAATACTACATTAAGAATTATGTAAATTATAAAATTATAACTATATTAAGAATTACTTTGTACATATGTAAATAGAAACTAAGAATTATTTTACAAATATTGTACGTACTATGAATATCAAGAAAAATCAATCCCCTAATTTTCATCAGAATATTTCTCCATTGTACTTTTGTGTATACGCAGGGAGTTGTTTGCAGAAAAAAATTTATTTTTGTTGTGCAATTTTTAAAATAAATAATAAAATGAGCTCAAATGCAAAAATCCGCAATAAAAGATTTATGGCCAGTTTTTGACTATATATTTAAGTATGTAGTTAGTTTATTTTTATTTAAATTTATGTTGTATTTAAGTAAGGTTTCATTTTTTCAGTGAGTAATTAAAGTTCTTATTTAATTAGGATGAAAATATGATAGCACTACGTAATATAATAAATTTTCCACTAATTTCCCTAAAGAATAGCTGACTAGAACAAATAAAGAAAAATCCAAAAAAATATATTTTTGTATTTATTTATTGTATTTTTTTTCTACTTAAGAGAAACTTTACTGGTTTGATTTTTAAACTTTAGTATATTTTTTGATGAATGTTCGTTTTGAACATGTAGTTAGCACAGGCCCTTGTTTTTTTTTTTGTATATGTATAGTAATTGTAATTTTTTAAATTACTACGAACTGTTTATTATTAAATATTTGTTAATATTTATATAGGCTGAAGTTCGTAAATGTTTATAAACCGAGAAATATTAGGTAGACATTGTTAACATATTTCGAGCAACAAAGGAACTATTTAATATTTATACATCCCTTTTGCAGTTTTTTCACCAGCACTGGCTAAATAGAACAAACGTTGTTTTTCGGTAAAAGCCACTAAACCTCGTCAGTATTCATGTGCAAATGCTTTCACTACTTGTTAGGTAGCTTCGTTGAACGTCATTACATACTCTATTTATACACAATTATAATATAAGCGAAATGCTTATACACCCAAAAACTTTGTATATATTAATTAGAAACCTGAAATTGCACACGCTGAGGTGCAGAAGCAATTCTGGCAATTCTTGAAGCATTTTTCTTTGAAGCTCCAAATGAAGGTTAGCATACCACCGGCCTTTTAAGTCCTCTGGCTGCACGTCAAAGCGAATAATCTGTTTGTGGTGTTGCATCGAGTTCTTGAAGAAATTTTTGTAGCGGAGCTGTTTTTTGTGTTTGTAAAAGTTGTCAGAACGTGTTATCAACCGCATATTTTCCGTGCAATGAGCACTCAAATACTTTTTGTATTTCAGCCAGTTAATAAAAGCAGATCTCATCGGTAAATCATATGTAGGTGTCGCAGTTTTGTGATAGTAAAAAGTGACAATTGTAGGCGAATGGTCTGAAGATAAATCCAAAGATGCTTCAACTTGAATCATTTCGCTGGGCACACCTTTCACAACTCCAAAGTCGACAACATCAATGATTTTTTGTCAATCCGTTGGCCAAACAAAACACGACCCTTAGGACTAATTATACGTGAACCCCAAAATATGTGTTTAGCATTGTAGTCGCCAGCTGCTAGAAAACGGGACCCCAATGCTGTATAAAATGCGATTTATTGACTCTCTGATATTGAAAACCTTGTAGATAATCTTCACGAGAATCATTTAAGAGGTAGAGTTTTATTCGCGTTTTAATAAGGACTCCCGACCCACCACAAGCTCTACCTAGAGGATCCTTGGAGTGGTAGAAACTATATCCACTAATTCTAAAATACCTTCGAGAGGTCAAGTGAGTTTCTGAGATAAGCATAACATCGATTTATTTATCCAGAAGAAAATATACTATATCATTTTTATTTTGGCAGATGACGTTTGCGTTCTAAAAACACATTTTTAAGTTTGTAACGACATTTTACGCTGGTTTCTTGGATAGCTCAGCGTCCAGGGTCGTTAATTTCTTCTTTTTCTTTCAATTAAGTTCACGATATTTCTGGCTATAAAGATATGTGTATTTACACTTATAGTAATGATAACTTATTCCTTAGTTTAGGGAACCACAATGGTTGGTAATAGCTAAATGACCTTGGCTGCCGGTATAGTAGAGGGTGGTATTCGCGACACTAAGAACGAAACCCAAGAAAAAAAACAATGTTTTGCCGGAATTTGAAATTCCTGGACAACTGTAGGCTCTCACCGTACGGCTCTCTAAATGGCCGTAAGTGTACGAAAAGTCAAATTTCTTGTGGAACTTTAAATTTCTGTTAAGCGACCTGCCAAGGAACTGTTCGCTACTCTTGGAGTTAAACCTGGAACAAGATATTTTATTTGCGGAAATTTTAAATTCCGTGCAAACTTGGTTTCTTACCAGCAGGCCAGCCACCAAATAACTAACTCTTATCGCCAATTGCTCGTGCTTTTATACTTTTACATGATCGCATGCGTACACACAATTTTGTATGTATATGTCGTTGCGATACTCGTCATATGAGAGGCTGTGTTTCATTAACATTAACAGCCAGCGTTGTCAACTTGGTGCGTTTCGCACCTTTTTTGGTGCTTTTCTAAATGTTTTGTGCGAAAAATATCTGAGTTGGTGCGTGGTGCGCTTTTTTTTTAATTTTGGTGCGTTTTTTTAATTTTGGGTGGCACCAAAACATATTAAAAAACAATGTTTTGTTTCAGTATGAGAAAAAAGAATTTTGTACAAAAAATACAACTGTTTCAATACCATTTCATTCAATTGTGTACAATTTTTACATTCAATTTTACAGACCATAATAAGAGCAACCATTAATGATGTTTAAGAGGTACTAGAACAAATTCACGAAAACCGTTAAACCGTCTTGTTGTTATAGATAATTTGTAACATTTCATTATAAGAAATTTGTTTTCCCTTTTAGATTTTCAGAGTACATAATTGTTTGTTGTCGTAAAAGTTGCTGTCAATTGTGTTAAAGAGCTTAGCAAAAACAAAGTATTCTCGAGACTAGCGATCATTGTTTGATTTTTATAAAATGCATAAAATATGCGTTTATATAAAGTGTTGTAACACTAAAATTAATAAAATTTCTATTTACTAAAAAAATATTTAAAGTTAGTGTCAATAATGGAGTCTAAAAAAGGAGATCATAAGCGAAATACAAAAAGATTTGGGAATCACAATGTGAGTTTAAGCAATGGATTCGGCCTTGACCAAATAATAACACAAAAGCAAGTTGTTTATATTGCAAATTCGATATCACGCCTAAATATCCAACCTTGTTCGGCATGTTGGAAGACGGAAACATATTACAGCTTTAAGCCCATTTAGCTACAAACGACATCAAGAATCAACATTGTACAAAATGTTTTATCCCATTACAAATATGTTGTCATGCCATTAGAAGTATAATTTGAATCCGATGTCGAAACTTTATCTAGTATTGAAAAAGGGTGAATGATTTACTTCATGCAATGGCACAATATTGTATCAACATTAGAATTTTGGACTAAAGTTAAATGTTGTAAAGGCGCAAAATTAATTCAATACAAATTTTCAATACAAAAAAAAAATTCTGAACTTGGAGCGTTTTTTGTTAAATGGCGCGTTTTTTTCTCCATTTTGGTGCCTTTTGAAATTTCAAAGTTGACAACGCTGTTAACAGCTGACTGATTTCATTGCTGCTATTACTTCGTTTGGTGTTACCATTCATTTGGGACGAACGTAGCGGCCTTGCTTATGCATACGTTTGAGTTCTTTGGGCGAGAGAAAACTCTTGGTGGCTCCGGTGTCGATGATGGTGGATACTACACTGCCACCAATTAATACAAACGAATTTTATTTTGCCTCCTCCTAAACCAGACGAGTTTTAGTTGCTTAGTCAGGATCTTGCGTTATTGGCTTAGACCGTACGTAGGGTGCGCGATTTTCTTCCTTCGTCTTTTCCCTTACCATTCGATGATGTTCTCCGCGAGGGTGTTGGGTTGATGTGGGAATACCTTCCAAATCATCGGCCAACTGCATCAATACATTTAGCGTGGTAAAGTCCCATCTACGGATATACCATTGATAGTCGGGATGGGTGTTACGAAAAATACGCTCAAGCTTTTGGTCCTCGGTAAGGTTGGTAGGTCACATTAGACATTGCAGTGCCAGCACATAATCCTTAAAAGACTCACGTGGGCGTTGCGTACGTTTTCTAATCTCATCTTCTAATTACCATATTATCGCTTTTTCCTTCAACACCTCTGGCATGACGCGGGGTACATAATTTAAATTGATATTATACATATAAGCGAGCTCTTCCACTCGTTCTATGCACTCCAAGGCGTCCTTGCCGCCATTGTACTTAAGGCCCCATCGCCTGACACTCTCGATAAAACTAATACGATCTTCGCTGCTCGAAGATATACAATTATTGATCGATGTACTTGATGCGAAAGAAATTAATACCATATGGGGATCTGGCTCGGCCATTTGGCTGTTGGACCCAGTTTCTCCTTTTACTGGTGATGCTGGGGGTAGATTCTGGTTCTGCGATAACGTGAAATGTAAACATTTTTCTCGTTTACATTTTGTTTCTGATTCCCATTCTGTGAAGAAATTAAAACAAATTAAAATCTTTTCACAATGAGAGAAACAAATGGAATGAAACATTTTTTTTCTCAGTTTCACAGCAAAACTGATTCTCGTTTTATGTAACTGCGAAAACAAATGTCAAAACATTTTCATATGACGCGTTTTTTTTCACTTAAAATTTGTCAGCGAAAATGGAAAAAGCAGCAAAAGGCATGTGCACAAGCATAAATCAAAAAGAATTTTTATTAATTTTTAGAACATATGTACATATGTATGTATGTAAATGTCGATATTGCAAACGATAAATATGTATGTATGTACATATGTACATAAGTATGTTCAAAATAAAACAAATCATTTGAATAATTGATTTATGTATACATGCGTATGTACATACATACATACATATGTACATATGTATATGTATTTACAGATTTGTTACTGCATTTAAAAAAAATAATGCATACATTTTCAACTTTTATACATTTATCCCAATGTACATACAACGTAATTTATTTTTGTTGTTTGACAATTGTGCAGACCCAAGCAGAGAGAAAGTTGGTGTCGGCTTAAGAAAAATAAACTAAGAGGCGGCTTAAACTTATTTTGGAGCCGGCTGCTTAAAAAATACATAAGGCGATAGAAAATCGAAAAGTAAGAAAAACTTATTTTGCAGTAAATCTCGGAAACGCATAAAATTGAATATCTAACACATTTGAATAAACTCGGGCCAAAACTAAAAAGCAATTAGCATATGTTATGGAAAATGTATCAATAAATAGAAATAATTACAAAAAAATTATATTCGACTTAGTGCTATTTTTTCTGCTATTGATATTTCCGATTTTACTATCGATTGAATGTTTGTACTTAAGTAAGAAAATTTTACCTAATTATAACTATTCAGGCAATTTGTTATTACTTTATTTAAATTACTACCTGAAACCGCGGCGTCGCCCGCCCGGCATTAAGTTTTGAATTGCTACTTATAAAGTGCCCTGGAGACGATCAAAGAAACTCGTCAATCAGTGCAAATATGTGAGTATCGTGTTTTTGTCGTTTAAAGGGAGACGTACAAATAAAATCATCAATCATCATTTTTGTTGTGACTTCGCGGCGTCTTGTGCAATTTTGTCAAAAAAACAAATAAAATATACATGCGTTTGACACTGTTTATACACAAAAATACCAGAGCATAAAATTAACAAGTATGCGTGTACTGCCATCTTTTTACTCATTACACTTCGATACAAAAAAACTGACATTTTCTTTGTCAATCACAATTGGAGACTATCAAAATAATATATCACAAGATTATGGTTTTCATCAATCAGAGCCGACAACGTATACGTGTACCAGAAAAAGCACGACTGCACGCACACACTTAGAACGTTGATGTATTTTTTATCGTCTCCAGAGGGCACAAGAGAAAGGTTTAATAAAACATTTTTAAAACATCTAGAATTAATCCCGTTTAAAAATTTGTTTCTCTTCGCAACATGAATACATACGAGTATGTACTTTCAAAACATATCATTTTATTAAAAAAAAAATAAAAAGTAAATAAATAGAATTAAACTAAAGGAACGCTTCAAAACTGTATTTTAAATATTATCGATACCGATATTTATACCTATCTATGTTTTTAAACTATCGACTTTTATTTTCAGAGTTTTTACCATTTGAAATTATGTAATTCATACAATTTCTTAAACACCGCTAATTTGTTTATTTATTATTTTCTAATTTTTATTAAATTTTCTATAACATAAGCTATATACATATATTATGTAATATATGTTGAAAAATCAACTTCAAAATTTCAATGAAGAATATATGCATGTTGTAAAAGCCGCAAAAGCAAATATATATTTGCATGCGGCCTTGCACCGCATCGAAGTGGTTCAACTTCGTTCTCTGTGTATGACATTTCAAGTTGAATAACATGGATATAAAGTTACACTGCAACAGATGGAATGAAACACTTTTTCATAACATAAACGGGAATCGCATTTTGTGCAAATGCGAAAAGATATTTCGTAAAGTTGTAATGAAAACGAAAATGAAACATTTTTTTACATTTCACGTTATCGCAGAACCAGAATCTACCCCCTGGTTAAATTGATTTAAATATTTTACCAGGTCCTCCTTCTTTAAGCTGCATATCCACGATGTTTTCAACATTTTTCACTAATAACGGGGTCGGCCGATGTAGAGAAGATAACGGATGTTACGGAGTTGATATGCCAGTTTGTAACAAAGCACTTATGATTGCTTAAATAAGTTTTAAGTGCCGTCACTAAATATTACACTCAATATTTAAAAAAAAGAAGAATTATATTAAATATATATGTATGTATATATTTTATATATTTGGTATTTATGTTTAATTCACACAGTTTCAAACTGTATTTTTTCCTTTTTTTTTAATCTGAATTTGTTTTTAGACTGTACTTTTCAAACAGTTTTTTTTCAACCTTTTTCTTTTTTTTTTATTCTTTTGTTTTTTCAAGCTGCACTTTTTTTAGACTAACTTTTTTATATATATGTACACTTTAGTGTCCCTGCTCGGGCGCCATTTTAACGACGCTTTTGCGCTGGTTGCTGGGATAGCTCAGCGTAGTCTAGAGTCAATAATTTCTTCTGTTTCTTTCAATTAAGTTCTAGCTATTTCCG
Source organism: Lypha dubia (assembly GCA_947311025.1). Classification (NCBI taxonomy): domain Eukaryota; kingdom Metazoa; phylum Arthropoda; class Insecta; order Diptera; family Tachinidae; genus Lypha; species Lypha dubia. The sequence goes on along the minus strand of OX371260.1, from coordinate 98,177,350 downwards.
GTTATAAATAGATATTTATTTACAATTATACTAATGATAACTTATTCCTAAGTTTGGGGAACCAGTAGCTCGTTTCTGTATTTCTCGCATCGTAAAGTTATCCGCATGAAACGAGTGAATTGCAACAAAAACAGTGTAAAATGAAACAAAATATGGTTTTTCTCACACAAGTGTTTCTGTATATGTACTTTGCCAGAATGATCTGTCATTTTAATAATTTCCCAGCAATTATTGGAAGTATGTGAGAAAAAGTGTTTCTGTAACAACATTTTGCGAAAAGTTTCTCACAAGAAGTGTCAAAATAACTCACATTTCAAATTGGTGCGAGAAAATCAAAATTTAAATAAATATAAATATATGTACATATGAAAAGTAAATCTTCTAATATATAAAATTCTCGTGTCACGATGTTTGTTATCGAACTCCTCCGAAACGGCTGGACTGATTTTAATGAAATTTTTTATGCATATTTGGTAGGTATGCGAATAGGTTCTAAGGTATATTTTAAATAGCTAGTGTCACGAGGAGGGAGGGGGCAATTTCTGTATTTACTATACTATTAACCCAACAGATGGGTTATGTCCGCCTCATAATTATTTTTGTTGTTGAATGACAGATGGCTCTATGTCCGCCTCATGCAGGAGAATCATCCTTGTTCGTATTTCAAACAGAACAAAATTATTGTTTGGTATTTTTTTCATCGGCGGTCATCGTCACACACTTAAGACATTTTCTATTTTTTATATATCACCCAAAATATGCACTAGAAATATTTTGTATGGCAAAACAACGTTTGCCGGGTCATCTAGTATAATATAAATATATTTGAATTCGTATGTATAAATGTGGAACAGAAATCAACAGATAATGTACATATGTATGTATGTACTTAATGTGTACTTACATATATTTATATATACATATTATGTATGTAGCAAAAATTTTAAATAAACACAAGCATAGGTTTTTAAATAATTTTTTTAGTTTGAATGAAAACTAGCACTGCTTTATACATTTGGGTTTTTATTTAAATAAAAAAAAATTATAAAGAACAATTGTTGTTTTGTAATATATGGCACTCAACTTTAAGCGATGTTAAAATTGCTTTACAAAAAAAACTGTGGCGTGCTATGTTTCTCTTTTTTATGTACCGTTATTATTTCATTTGTTGACAATCAACTCATATGCATAGCAACTCAGTCGCTTAGAAGCTGTTGAAGCTACAACAGGTTATATTGGTTGTTGTTTTTTTTTTTTTCTACAAAATTTTGTTACACCATGAGTAGTCGGAGGTAAGAGCTAATTATTTATTACGTATTCAATAATTGTACCAACTTTTATGAATTTCTCATAAGTTGACAATATAAACTGTTTATATATTTAAGTCTAATGATGTTTCTTACAATGTAATGTTAAAAAAAATAAGTTTGAAAATTCGAAGTGCCATACGGCACTCTTGTCCAGTACTCTGAACAAATGAATATTTACATTTTTATACTAAATCCAGAACAAATTTTAGACTATTTGAGAGAAATAGACAGTGAGGAAAATAATGTAGACGCAATTATTATTCAACCACCATCCCCAGACTACGCATAGGGAGAAGATGATGCTAATGAAGACACTGTTGGAAATATTCACGACATCTATCACAATCAAAGTAAAGATTTTATATTTATAACACCTCCAAATGATGAAAATAATGGTGGAAATATTATTTATGACAGCGTAAAAAATCTAAATAACTTAGAGTATTCCACTTCCAGCAGTTGTGTCGTCATATAATCGGTTCATGGGTGGAGTTGATCGCATGGATCAAAATGTATCAAACTATCGAATATCTATTCGCAAGAAAAAATGGTGGTGGTCAATTTTTACTTGGACTATTGATGTAGCGATTCAAAATGCATGGCTGTTACATCGAAGTTCGGCAAACGCCATGTCGCAGCTAGATTTTCGTCGAAATTTGGTGCAACACCTGCTGAAAAAAAAAGCGATATCTCCCGTTCTGAATTCACAACTCGCCGATATGCTCATATTGCTAACGCAGGTATTCGCTATGATGGTGTTGCTCACTATGTTCAACCTCGTAGTCGGCGACATTGTGCATATGAAGGCTGCAAAAGCCAAAGTAGAGCAGAATGCAAGAAATGCAATGTTGGCCTATGTATAAAATGTTTTATGCCATTTCATACTGAAAGAGTAAGACAGCAGACTGTTTTTTCATATGCATACTATGTACATACATACCTATGTATGTACATATATATGTTTATATTATATATATTTTTATTTTATTATTTACAAAGAAATGAAAGTATATGTATAAATTTTGTTATATTTTTCATGAAATAGTAAAATAACAAGCAGTTTTAATCTTGATTATACGTACACACTAAGTAGTTATAGTAGTGGACATGAGTGCCATATGGCACTCGTTAATGGGGCGGGCTAGGTCGGTCCTACAAATTTTCTGATTGAAAATTTAAGCTTAGGGGGTATATATTACTATATGTACAAAGTTTGGTACAAATCGGTCTACAAAGAGCCCGTGTCCACTAATGGGTTAATTATTGGAAACATTCCAGTAAGAACAAAATCAGCGCAGCCTGTTTTCGCATGCAAATACAGAAACACTTTTTTTCTCACAAATCGAGAAACGATGGAATTTTTTGTTTCACACTTCATGTGAGAAATTTTACGATGCGAGAAATACAGAAACGAGGTACAGAATAGTTGGTAACAGCTAAATGACCTGGGCCGCCGGTATGGTAGAGGGCAGCAAAATTTCCCAAGGCAAGTGGTTCTGGAATTTAAAATTCCAAGCAAATCACCTGCCAAGGTAATATTCGCGACACTAAGTGCGAAACCCAAAAGCAAAAACCAATGGTTTGCCGGAATTTGAAATTCATTGACAACCGTAGGCTCTCACAGTAAGGCACTCTAAATGGCCGTTAGTGTACGACAGTCGACGAAAAGTGTACTTGATGTCTTACCAGCAGCACCAAATATACAGAAGTGACTCGAGACGGAAGATTTTGCATACTTGTTTGTATTTACTCATACAGTCGCAGATTTTGGTTTTTTTCTTTGTGCTGCCTTTCTATCGAAATTAAAATTATATATCACAAAACTAATTAAATATCCATATATTTCTATAATTACCATTCAAAGTATTATTAATTAATTAATTTAAGTTGGTTTTCACTGATCGTTTGAATTTTATCACTATAATATCTGCAGAATATCAGAATTTATCAAGTATGTATGTATGAATGTGTGATGTAAGTTGAAAACCAGCACCATTTGGCAAATTTACAGCATATATGTATGTACGTATGTATATAAGTTAAATATATAGAGTATATAAGCACACACTCAATTGTTTTATCGCTTTATTTACGAATTATATGCCGTAAATACTTAATATTATTACATTTTATTAAATTTAAGCGTGCTTTCATGTAGCATTTTCCACTAAAAACTGAACTTTTTTTTGCTTTTCGTTTTGTTTACTTTCTTTTTCACGATGCCAGTTTATGAAAAATAAAATATGATCCAAATCCAATTTTTTTCGTCGCATCTGGTTACCTGTGCCAACAGGCCAGCCACCTAATAACTAACTCTTATCGTCAATTGCTCGTGCTTTTATACTTTTACATGCTCGTATACTTACACACAATTCTTTATGTGTATGACGTTGCGATACTGGCCATGTGAGAGGATGTGTTTCATTTACATTAACAGCTGACTGATTTCAGTGCTGCTATTATCTCGTTTGGTGTTACCATTCATTTAGCCGTTACATTTAAATTGTGTTATGTTAATACTAAACATTATTAACCTTAACTTATACGCCTCAACTACCAGGCGTAATGCTACCTAACAACCATTCTGATAAAATACCTTCAGTAGAACGCATTATTACTATTATTATTACATAATACGTGGAACAGGAAAGTTTACAATTCAGTGAATAAATTTAACTAATTTATAAAGAAATACAAACCAATATATATTTTAGCGTTTTTTTATAAAAACTGTCTTCACCAACGAAACACCTAGATCTTTGTGAATTCGATGTTTTTTGACATACCAGGGTGCTGCTGTGATTGTACGTAGAATTTTGTTTTATCGCTTTTGAATTTTTTCTACATTCGATGCCGCATAACTAGATTCCACAAGACCAATATTTCGAATGTTCCAATATTTCATCTTATTGTGGATTGGATACTTGCCATGTATTGTGACTTAGATTAGCTTACGATTGTCAATCACGTGCCACTTCTTCTTACCGCTAGCATCCAATTTTTTTTGGTACTATCTAAGCTGGTGCCGAATACGGCGAATGGTTATGTCTTATTATATTATTATCTAACATTTCTTTAATCTGTTTATTCACCTCTTCTTTATGAATGTAAGGATATAAAAACGAGATTGCTGCGATAGAAATGTTATTTGTTGTTCTTATTTGATGCTTAATTGCATTAGTAAATGTAAGATTTTTGCTTTCTGTGTAAAGTATTTTTTGAATTTATTTATTACTAGATTTTTTGCGCGCTTTCGCTCGCATTGAAGCCATACTATAGTAACTTGGATTGGATATTGACGTGACTGTGGGTAATACAGTGCGACGGTATTACAGCAATCAGAGTTGGATATTCATAACATTGACAAACAAATTTTCTTATATTTCGTAAGAAATAAAATTTTTTTAATAAAAAGTATGCTTTGTTACTTCTAATAGCTCCAAGATTATGTGTACAAAGTTTCATGATGATCGGTTTAGTAGTTTTTGCGTAAAAGCGCAACAAACAAACTTATATTCAGATTTATAATTATAGTATGATTTCCAATAGTTTCATCCTTTCTTCGTTATTGAGATGAGCAATTCGAACTTTCTCCAACTGTAATAATCTGATGATTATTAATAAATACGTTGCTATAATCCCTCAATATAGATTATAAGATCATGAATAAAGGAATACAGGGGAGGATGATCGTTTTAGTTTCTAGTGTTTTATTTAACTTCAATAGGTAAGTAATACTTCTTGATTATGGTAACGTTAACAAATTACAATTTTTGAGGTTGGAATTCAATGATTAGAATTACAATTTTCAGGTGATGCGAAATTTAAGTTTAGGGTTTGACAAGAAAAAGGTGAATGCCAAATTATATGTCTCCGTATATTCGGGTTTTCAGTTTTGGAAGCCCCGATTCTAAATTGACAGTTGGAAAGTTAGTACTAAATTTAAGGGCTACCACTTACACAATTATACTATGGTTTTATAAATTAATTCTTTTTAGATCCATATAAGTATTTATTTTAATTTATATTTATACTAGCTGATCCCGGTGTACTTCGCTACCCCCTCGTTATAAAATAAAATTAAAAGTATTTATATATCCTATTGTGACGATCGGTCCAGTAGTTAAGACTATATTACGATTTTTAATTTTAATAAAAAGGAGCGTGGTCCCATCCACTTTTCTCCCGGTACGTATTCCAAATTATGGCAATACCATATGTACCAAATATCATCGACGTATGTAGGTCAAAAAATGCCCAAAATATGGCGATTTAAATTTTTGGGTTATATGGGTGGTGCCACGCCTCTTTGTCCAATCCCGCCGATATTTGCAGCAGCACTAAAAAAATGCACACCAAACCGACGTACCAAATTTTGTTCAAATACCGTTATCAGAAGCAGAAATAATAGATTTTTAATTTGTGGTTTGTATGAGAGGTACCACGCCCCTTTGTCAAATCCCTCCCATATTTCCAGCAGCACTAAAAAAATGCATACCAAACCGACTTACCAAATTTTGTTCAAATACCGTTATCAGGAGCAGAAATAATAGATTTTTAATTTGTGGTTTGTCTGAGAGGTACCACGCCCCTTTGTCCAATCCCACCCATATTTGCAGCAGCACTTAAAAAATGCACACCAAACCTACGTACCAAATTTTGTTCAAATACCGTTATCAGGAGCAGAAATAATAGATTTTTAATTTGTGGTTTGTATGAGAGGTACCACGCCCCTTTGTCCAATCCAGGCCATATTTGCAGCAGCACTTAAGAAATTTACACCAAACCGACATACCAAATTTTGTTTAAATACCGTTATCAGGAGCAGAAATAATAGATTTTTAATTTGTGGTTTGTATGAGAGGTACCACGCCCCTTTGTCCAATCCCGCCCATATTTGCAGCAGCACTTAAAAAATGCACACCAAACCGACGTACCAAATTTTGTTCAAATACCGTTATCAGGAGCAGAAATAATAGATTTTTAATTTGTGGTTTGTATGAGAGGTACCACACCCCTTTGTCCAATCCCGTTCATATTTGCAGCAGCACTTAAAAAATGCACACCAAACCGACGTACCAAATTTTGTTCAAATACCGTTATGAGGAGCAGAAATAATAGATTTTTAATTTGTGGTTTGTATGAGAGGTACCACACCCCTTTGTGCAATCCCGTTCATATTTGCAGCAGCACTTAAAAAATGCACACCAAACCGACGTACCAAATTTTGTTCAAATACCGTTATCAGGTGCAGAAATAATAGATTTTTAATTTGTGGTTTGTATGAGAGGTACCATGCCCCTTTGTCCAATCCCGCCCATATTTGCAGCAGCACTTAAGAAATTTACACCAAACCGACATACAAAATTTTGTTCAAATACCGTTATCAGGAGCAGAAATAATAGATTTTTAATTTGTGGTTTGCATGAGAGGTACCACGCCCCTTTGTCCAATCCCACCCATATTTGCAGCAGCACTTAAAAAATGCACACCAAACCGACGTACCAACTTTTGTTCAAATACAGTTATCAGGAGCAGAAATAATAGATTTTTAATTTGTGGTTTGTATGAGAGGTACCACACCCCTTTGTCCAATCCCACCCATATTTGCAGCAGCACTTAAAAAATGCACACCAAACCGATGTACCAAATTTTGTTCAAATACCGTTATCAGGAGCAGAAATAATAGATTTTTAATTTGTGGTTTGTATGAGAGGTACCACGCCCCTTTGTCCAATCCCACCCATATTTGCAGCAGCACTTAAAAAATGCACACCAAACCGACGTACCAAATTTTGTTCAAATACCGTTATCAGGAGCAGAAATAATAGATTTTTAATTTGTGGTTTGTATGAGAGGTACCACACCCCTTTGTCCAATCCCACCCATATTTGCAGCAGCACTTAAAAAATGCACACCAAACCGACGTACCAAATTTTGTTCAAATACCGTTATCAGGAGCAGAAATAATAGATTTTTAATTTGTGGTTTGCATGAGAGGTACCACGCCCCTTTGTCCAATCCCACCCATATTTGCAGCAGCACTTAAAAAATGCACACCAAACCGACGTACCAACTTTTGTTCAAATACAGTTATCAGGAGCAGAAATAATAGATTTTTAATTTGTGGTTTGTATGAGAGGTACCACACCCCTTTGTCCAATCCCACCCATATTTGCAGCAGCACTTAAAAAATGCACACCAAACCGACGTACCAACTTTTGTTCAAATACAGTTATCAGGAGCAGAAATAATAGATTTTTAATTTGTGGTTTGTATGAGAGGTACCACACCCCTTTGTCCAATCCCGTTCATATTTGCAGCAGCACTTAAAAAATGCACACCAAACCGACGTACCAAATTTTGTTCAAATACCGTTATCAGGAGCAGAAATAATAGATTTTTAATTTGTGGTTTGTATGAGAGGTACCACACCCCTTTGTGCAATCCCGTTCATATTTGCAGCAGCACTTAAAAAATGCACACCAAACCGACGTACCAAATTTTGTTCAAATACCGTTATCAGGTGCAGAAATAATAGATTTTTAATTTGTGGTTTGTATGAGAGGTACCATGCCCCTTTGTCCAATCCCGCCCATATTTGCAGCAGCACCTAAGAAATTTACACCAAACCGACATACAAAATTTTGTTCAAATACCGTTATCAGGAGCAGAAATAATAGATTTTTAATTTGTGGTTTGCATGAGAGGTACCACGCCCCTTTGTCCAATCCCACCCATATTTGCAGCAGCACTTAAAAAATGCACACCAAACCGACGTACCAACTTTTGTTCAAATACAGTTATCAGGAGCAGAAATAATAGATTTTTAATTTGTGGTTTGTATGAGAGGTACCACACCCCTTTGTCCAATCCCACCCATATTTGCAGCAGCACTTAAAAAATGCACACCAAACCGACGTACCAAATTTTGTTCAAATACCGTTATCAGGAGCAGAAATAATAGATTTTTAATTTGTGGTTTGTATGAGAGGTACCACGCCCCTTTGTCCAATCCCACCCATATTTGCAGCAGCACTTAAAAAATGCACACCAAACCGACGTACCAAATTTTGTTCAAATACCGTTATCAGGAGCAGAAATAATAGATTTTTAATTTGTGGTTTGTATGAGAGGTACCACACCCCTTTGTCCAATCCCACCCATATTTGCAGCAGCACTTAAAAAATGCACACCAAACCGACGTACCAAATTTTGTTCAAATACCGTTATCAGGAGCAGAAATAATAGATTTTTAATTTGTGGTTTGCATGAGAGGTACCACGCCCCTTTGTCCAATCCCACCCATATTTGCAGCAGCACTTAAAAAATGCACACCAAACCGACGTACCAACTTTTGTTCAAATACAGTTATCAGGAGCAGAAATAATAGATTTTTAATTTGTGGTTTGTATGAGAGGTACCACACCCCTTTGTCCAATCCCACCCATATTTGCAGCAGCACTTAAAAAATGCACACCAAACCGACGTACCAAATTTTGTTCAAATACCGTTATCAGGAGCAGAAATAATAGATTTTTAATTTGTGGTTTGCATGAGAGGTACCACGCCCCTTTGTCCAATCCCACCCATATTTGCAGCAGCACTTAAAAAATGCACACCAAACCGACGTACCAACTTTTGTTCAAATACAGTTATCAGGAGCAGAAATAATAGATTTTTAATTTGTGGTTTGTATGAGAGGTACCACACCCCTTTGTCCAATCCCACCCATATTTGCAGCAGCACTTAAAAAATGCACACCAAACCGACGTACCAACTTTTGTTCAAATACAGTTATCAGGAGCAGAAATAATAGATTTTTAATTTGTGGTTTGCATGAGAGGTACCACGCCCCTTTGTCCAATCCCACCCATATTTGCAGCAGCACTTAAAAAATGCACACCAAACCGACGTACCAAATTTTGTTCAAATACCGTTATCAGGAGCAGAAATAATAGATTTTTAATTTGTGGTTTGTATGAGAGGTACCACACCCCTTTGTTTAATCCCACCCATATTTGCAGCAGCACTTAAAAAATGCACACCAAACCGACGTACCAAATTTTGTTCAAATACCGTTATCAGGAGCAGAAATAATAGATTTTTAATTTGTGGTTTGTATAAGAGGTACCACGCCCCTTTGTGCAATCCCGTTCATATTTGCAGCAGCACTTAAAAAATGCAAACCAAACCGACGTACCAAATTTGGTTCAAATACCGTTATCAGGAGCAGAAATAATAGATTTTTAATTTGTGGTTTGTATGAGAGGTACCACGCCCCTTTGTCCAATCCCGCCCATATTTGCAGCAGCACTTAAGAAATTTACACCAAACCGACATACCAAATTTTGTTCAAATACCGTTATCAGGAGCAGAAATAATAGATTTTTAATTTGTGGTTTGTATGAGAGGTACCACACCCCTTTGTGCAATCCCGTTCATATTTGCAGCAGCACTTAAAAAATGCAAACCAAACCGACGTACCAAATTTTGTTCAAATACCGTTATCAGGAGCAGAAATAATAGATTTTTAATTTGTGGTTTGCATGAGAGGTACCACGCCCCTTTGTCCAATCCCACCCATATTTGCAGCAGCACTTAAAAAATGCACACCAAACCGACGTACCAACTTTTGTTCAAATACAGTTATCAGGAGCAGAAATAATAGATTTTTAATTTGTGGTTTGTATGAGAGGTACCACACCCCTTTGTCCAATCCCGTTCATATTTGCAGCAGCACTTAAAAAATGCACACCAAACCGACGTACCAAATTTTGTTCAAATACCGTTATCAGGAGCAGAAATAATAGATTTTTAATTTGTGGTTTGTATGAGAGGTACCACACCCCTTTGTCCAATCCCACCCATATTTGCAGCAGCACTTAAAAAATGCACACCAAACCGACGTACCAAATTTTGTTCAAATACCGTTATCAGGAGCAGAAATAATAGATTTTTAATTTGTGGTTTGCATGAGAGGTACCACGCCCCTTTGTGCAATCCCGTTCATATTTGCAGCAGCACTTAAAAAATGCAAACCAAACCGACGTACCAAATTTTGTTCAAATACCGTTATCAGGAGCAGAAATAATAGATTTTTAATTTGTGGTTTGCATGAGAGGTACCACGCCCCTTTGTCCAATCCCACCCATATTTGCAGCAGCACTTAAAAAATGCACACCAAACCGACGTACCAACTTTTGTTCAAATACAGTTATCAGGAGCAGAAATAATAAATTTTTAATTTGTGGTTTGTATGAGAGGTACCACACCCCTTTGTCCAATCCCGTTCATATTTGCAGCAACACTTAAAAAATGCACACCAAACCGACGTACCAAATTTTGTTCAAATACCGTTATCAGGAGCAGAAATAATAGATTTTTAATTTGTGGTTTGTATGAGAGGTACCACACCCCTTTGTCCAATCCCACCCATATTTGCAGCAGCACTTAAAAAATGCACACCAAACCGACGTACCAAATTTTGTTCAAATACCGTTATCAGGAGCAGAAATAATAGATTTTTAATTTGTGGTTTGTATGAGAGGTACCACGCCCCTTTGTCCAATCCCGCCCATATTTGCAGCAGCACTTAAGAAATTTACACCAAACCGACATACCAAATTTTGTTCAAATACCGTTATCAGGAGCAGAAATAATAGATTTTTAATTTGTGGTTTGTATGAGAGGTACCACGCCCCTTTGTCCAATCCCACCCATATTTGCAGCAGCACTTAAAAAATGCACACCGAACCGACGTACCAAATTTTGTTCAAATACCGTTATCAGGAGCAGAAATAATAGATTTTTAATTTGTGGTTTGTATGAGAGGTACCACACCCCTTTGTCCAATCCCGTTCATATTTGCAGCAGCACTTAAAAAATGCACACCAAACCGACATACCAAATTTTGTTTAAATACCATTATCAGGAGCAGAAATAATAGATTTTTAATTTGTGGTTTGTATGAGAGGTACCACACCCCTTTGTCCAATCCCACCCATATTTGCAGCAGCACTTAAAAAATGCACACCAAACCGACGTACCAAATTTTGTTCAAATACCGTTATCAGGAGCAGAAATAATAGATTTTTAATTTGTGGTTTGTATGAGAGGTACCACACCCCTTTGTCCAATCCCGTTCATATTTGCAGCAGCACTTAAAAAATGCACACCAAACCGACGTACCAAATTTTGTTCAAATACCGTTATCAGGAGCAGAAATAATAGATTTTTAATTTGTGGTTTGTATGAGAGGTACCACGCCCCTTTGTCCAATCCCGCCCATAAGTGTCCTATAGCCTATTCCTGGCTCTAAACTACCTCCCTGCCAATTTTCAGCTAAATCGGTTCAGCCGTTCTTGAGTTATAAGCGAAGTAACTAACACGACTTTCTTTTATATATATAGATGTAGGGAAATAAATAATAATAATAATAATAATAGCAATAAATGGAATAAATGGTGTTCAAACTCGTTTGGACATGCCGCCGGGCCTGTGTGTTGCCAATTTTTAAGATTGGTTGGTTGTACATAGCACCGCCGCCAGAGACTTTACTGCTTCTGCAATTATCTGCGCATGATTGCTGGCTGTCGAAGCACGTGATGTAGATGATGTTGTTGGTTTCGCAGTTTTCCTCGATGATGGTGTAGGTTTTGATGAGGCGCCCTTTTTTTGCGTTGATGATTACCAGTAGCCCTGGATGACTTGCATAGTGGATAGTGCAAAAGGGTGTGGTGAAATTTATCACACTTTTTGCACGTTGCCATGGACTCCCTTGCATACCATGCAGTTCTATATACTGCGATCCTTTTTGGTTGATTGGGTGCTTGTTCGGTGGACAGAGTTGGCGTCCTTTCTGTTGGAAGTAGAACCTTTAGTGGGCCTAGGGAAATAAAGTTCATGAGATTAGTATATGTGAGTTGTAAAGAGTTGGTTATAGGAATGACATGAGTGTGATGACTAGTGATTGGATTTACTTGTAATACTACTAAGATGGTTAATAAGTGTGGTGAGATAGAGCTTAAATAACTTAAAGTGAACTTTTACTTGAATTTTCATCGTTTAGGAGTGGTAAGTAGCACAACTTCACTATAGGTCTGGTAATGACTCCTGTAGAAATTCCTACGGTTGCATTACGTACGTTTCCATCTGGACTTGGATAAGTTTTTTCTACTCGACCCATGGCTGTAAATCATCAATAACCAGGGTTGGAAAAAGACTTTTTGGCAGAATTGTGTTCATCTTTAAGCTCATCTTTTTGTTGAACGCTTTCTGCGGTTGTGGGAGGGTTTTGGGATTTTTATTTTACGTGGAGGAAAGTGTGATGTGGTTTTCGGCAATGTAGGCAAGTGTATTTACTACTGCAATTTGCCTTTAGATGCGACGTGGCTAAGCAGTTATTGCAGTACTTGTTTTTATACACAAAGTCTACCCTTTGCTGCACGTTGAACTTTCGGAATTTGGGTCATGATCTTAATGAGTTATTTTCATCACAAAGCTTGCATGAGTGTTCATACAGATTTTCTTGAGATGTGTAAGTTTGCACGTCGGGTTTGCGTGCGGGTTTGAGGTTAAAGCAATCTTTGGAGATTTTTTTATTGGCAAGGCCTCATACCTATTGTAATAAATCTAGCAACTTTATATGAGTTATATATATATAACTCATATTATAAAAATATAAAAAAAAATCAATCAGTTATTTATGTTTTAGTTGTCGAGATACTTGAATGTTTAATAAAATTAATTAATAAAAAATCAAGAAAAAATTATTTTTACTCACTATTGTACATCTACATTATTAGTTTCTACTCTATAAAAACAACTATTATTTTAAACAGAGCTAACTTTATAACCACTACAAGTACCTAAGTCAGAATAGTTCACCTTGTAAACTGTGTTTTGGCGTCTTGTTTTGAAACTGATTTACAGAATTTTGCAAAATGTCCACGTCGCCCACATGAGTTACACGTCACGTTATTTGCTGGGCAGTAACGACGATGACGTTCATTGAAATGTTGCCCACAATTAAAGCATGTTGGCGCTCTTATAACTGCAACCTCATCACCTGTTTTCAAATCTTCCTCTTCTTCGGCGGCTATAAAATTTATTTCATTCTTCATAATTCGCATATCCAAAAGCTGTTTGTTCTCAGCAGCAGTTTCAAAAGTTTTGCATATTTGTATTATTTTTGATAATGGTTCATCTCTACCATCTAAAAAGTTTAACTGCAATTTCTTGTCTTGCACCCCAACAATAATGTGATCCCTTAGAATTCAGTCTGCATACGATGAGTGGCATGACGCGCAACTAAATTCACAGTATTTTAGCTGTGTGTGAAGCTCTGTTTCAAACTCCCCAAATGATTGCTTTCCTTTTTGTACAATCATATTGAATTTAAATGATTCTACCGCAAGATTTTTTCTTGGCAGACAATATTTATCAAATCCTGCTATTACTTGTGCAACTGGTTGTTGAACAACATTGTTTTCTACATGTTCCTGCTGGACTGGTGCGCTGTTTTCATCGGCGCTGCTGGTGTTTGCAGCAACATTAACGTTGGGTACTCCTATTTTGGCATCCCCATGTCATTACATGATAGGCTAAGGGCCGAGTTGATTAAACTGGAAAAGGGGGGAATAATTAGTTCTGTCGACTACCCAACGAACTGGGTCAACAATATTCAGATTGTAGAGAAACAAGATGGATCATTGCGAGTTTGTCTCTATCCAAGGCCACTTAATAAGTGCATTCAGAGGGAACATTTTCTTATTCCTAAGTCTGAGGACATTTTAAGTCGTTTATCAGGGAAAAGTATATTCACCGTACTTGATTTAAGAAATGGTTTTTGGCAAGTTGAGCTTGACCGACAAAGCTTGGATTTGACAGCATTTATGACCCTATTCGGACGCTCTAGGTGGAATAGGTTGCCTTTTGGCATTAGTAGTGCTTCAGAAATGTTCCAACGTAGAATGGTTCAGATATTTGGGGATATCCCTGGTGTCGAAATATATTTTGACGACATGGCAATAGTAGGCAGGGATGAGAGGGATCATGATATCACACTTGCGCTTGTTTTAGAACGAGCTCGGAAGAATAATATAAAGTTTAATCCCAGAAAAATACAATATAGAACAGGGGAGGTAAAATTCATGGGATATATTATTTCGAAAAACTGCGTTAAGCCTGGTAGATGTTATATTGAGGCAATTAATGATATGCCAACACCACAGAATAAGAGTGATGTTTTGAGACTCCTTGGGTTGTATAAATATTTGGGTAAGTTTATCCCAAATTTGTCGAAGCGTACAGCTGCTTTACGGTAACTCTCTAGGAATGACGTTGAATGGAATTGGTTGGAGAGACATAAAGAAGAAGTGGACGAACTTCCTGGATCTATAACGGGTGCCCCTATTTTGGCATTATACGATCCTGATCAACCAATTTTTATTCAGACTGATGCGTCAAAAGACGGGCGTGGTAGTGTGTTATTACAAAACGATATGCCTGTAGCATATGCATCTCGAACTCTGTCGAAGAATGAGCAAAAATGGGCCCAAATAGAAAAGGAGCTGCTGGCAATCGTGTTTGCGTGTGAACGATTCCATTATTTTGTATATGGCCGTGAATTTGTTGTACACTCGGACCATAAGCCGCTTGAACCTCTGATGAAACAGGACATTGACGATGTGAATCCCCGTCTTCGTAGGATGTTCATGTATTTGCTCAGGTACCCGGGTATGTCCATTGTATATAGGCCAGGGAAACAAATATTGGTTGCGGATTGTTTGTCACGAGCTCCTCTGCCGGAAGTTGAGGATATGAGCGAGGAGTTATCTGGGATGATTCACTCAATATAGGGAAGTATTTGCATGTCGCAGGATAACAGTAAAAGCTACGAGAGTTTTTTGAGGGCAGATGAGCGTTATAGTCGTATCGTAAAATATGTGGAATCGGGTTGGCCATCATATCATCAGCTGGACGATTTTAGTCAGCTGTTTCATAAATACAGAGCGGAATTACATTATGAGAATGGTCTATTGCTCAAGGACCATCGTCTTGTGATTCCAAGGGCATGCAAAGAATTATCTGTAGGATGTTGCATGAGTCGCATCTTGGAATCAAGAAAACTTTGGCGCGTGCGCGAACACAATTTTTCTGGCCAGGAATAACACGTGACTTGGCTGAAATGGTTAAGGAATGTAGCATTTGTGAGAAATTTACACGAAACAATCAAAAGAAGCCCTTAGTACAGGATACTGTGCCCGAATATCCATTTCATAGAGTAAGTATTGATATTTATGAATATGCGGGTCATTCCTACATATCTTTAATTGACGCTTATTCTGGTTTTATTTGTTCCAAAAGGTTTATTGAGAAATCTGCTCACCATTGTATAAGTATACTTGATGAAATCTTTTGCGAATATGGGTACCCGACCCAAATGAGGTGCGATAATAACCCATTTAACTCAAGAGAATTTGATAAGTATGTCAATGAGAACAATATAGAAGTAGTATTTTCCAGTCCTCGGTATCCTCAAAGTAACGGACTAGCAGAAAACGGGGTAGCAATAGCTAAGGGTATTTTAAAACGTTGTTTCGAGGCGGCAGAATTGGGAGGCAACTCCGGTTGCCAGCATGGGTGTCTCTCCTTCTCAGTTATTTTTTGGTCGGCAGGTGAAAACACGTTTACCTATTTCTAGCAAACTTTTGATGCGTAACACTATGGATGAAAGAATTGTCAGGGAGAAATTGGAAAATAAGAGAAGAGTACAAAAGAAATATTTTGATCGCAGCGCCAAGCAAATGTCGATTTTGAATGCAGATGATCGTATAATGTTCAAGAAAAACTGTAGGGAGTGGCAATATGGGAAGATTGTAAAAAAATTTAATGATCGCTTATATATTGTAACGGATAATTTTGATAATCAGTTTCGTCGCAACAGACGGTTTATAAAAACTACTAACAACAATGACTATTACCCCGTTTGTACGCACTTCTTATTTGCAAATAAGAGTGGAAAGCTTTGCCGTATTACTTTTTTATTGTAACTTAAAATGTTTCGTAAACTATTTGCAAATAAGATGTGTGATGCTACCAGATGACTATATATTTACTGCGTGTCATTACCAAAAATACAACAATATTACTGAATGCTATTTGCGTATAAACAGTGAGGTTAGTTTTTGCAAATAGTTTTATTTGCAAATAAGAAATGCGTATAAACGGGGTATATAATTCTAGTGATTTGTTATATGAAGATCATATTGCAAATTACCGGGATAATATTGATAAGTCTGCAATTAACCTACCACTTGGAAATACATCATGCGAACCACTTTCGTCCGTTGGTAATAGTCATTCTAGTAGTAAAAGTGAGGATTTCAGGCCGAGATCCGAAATAACCGATCAATCAGCTGGAGAATCGTCTGATTCGTCCATTTATCTTGAGGCTGATTCTGATAATTATGGATCTGTGAGTGACCCTGAAGATTGTAACACTTATAGAAGTTCATTAAATGTAAGACCATTGCCAACTCCTTTGACTATATGTTCACCCTATAAAACCCGGAGTGGACGCACCGTTCGACCGCCAAATCGGTACATGTTTAAATAGTAAAAAAAAAAAAATATATATAAAGCATGTAATAAGTCTAGCAACTTTATATGAGTTATATACATATATATATATTTATTGTATATATAACTCATATTATAAAAATATAAAAAAATCAATCAGTTAGTTATGTTTTAGTTGTCGAGATACTTCAATGTTTAATAAAATTAATTAATAAAAAATCAAGAAAAAATTATTTTTACTCACTATTGTACACCTATCGACCAGGAATTTGGACATTTTTGTCCATTTAGGGAGTTCTCGAGGGGATGTGAGAGATTGCTGCCAAAGAGAAAGGGTTTGATCTGGGAGTTTTGTGGATATTAAGCGTATCAAAATTGGGTCCCAGCTATCGACTTCTACCCCGAGAGTTCTTAATGTGGCTAGAAGATCATTTACCGACGATTTTATTCTCCGTATCGACTCGCTGTCTTCGTTTTTTGCTGAAGGTATATCAAATAAAATCCTTATTTGATTGTCTACTTGAACACGTTTGTTCTCGTATCGAGTTTTGAGTGCTTGCCATGCAAGTTCGAAATTTTCGTGCGAGAGAGTATATCTCTTAACTATGGCTCCAGCTTCACCAGGTGTTTTATTGCGGAGGTGATATAGTTTCGTGACTGGTGTGAGTTTTGAGTGGTTTATATAAACGGCTGTGAACATGTCACGAAACGATGGCCACTGTTCATAACTGCCGTGAAATACTTCAGTATCACATGGCGGGAATTTTATGTAATCTGCGGAGTCATTTTGGGTGAGAATTTGAGTGGGAGCTATATTCGTTACTGAATATCGAGTTGTTGATTGAAATCTGGGATTTCCCACGTTATCATTACGAATGGCTTTAAGATGGTCGCGGATTTGAGACTACAAGCGTAATATTCGTCTGTACATATATCGAATTTTTCTTTTGTTGGGGTTTTGATTTCACTGGTGATTCCCTCGTCTGTTGAGAATATTAACTCCTCATAAGAGATGTTTACCCTATCCCACCGGGTGTCTAAGTCTTACAACTTGACTTCAAAGGCGGTTTCCGTATGATTTTCTACAGGGGTTTCCTGAAACCATTCGCAAAATGAGAGTAGGTGGTCGGAATTCTCTTTCTTGCCGGTTTCGAGGACCAAAAATACATTCCACAAACTTTTTCAAAAGTTCTCAATTTTTTATCTCACTGCAGAGTTCTGTCTCTTTAAAACAGTGCATTCTCTTTAAAAAATTAAAAAAAAAAAAATACTACTCATACAGTCCACACAAGCTTTAATATATACCACGGATGGTAAACGCAGTAGAATTGTGTTTGGTTGAACCAAGTAACTATAAAAAATTACAGCGGGAAATCAGTAAGAGTTACATATACATACAAGGCAAGATCAAGGACATAATTAAAAAAATTTATGTATAAATAATTAAAAATTAAATGATCTTAAAAAATTCTTACTACGCCCGCTTCCTCACCAATCCAATATAGTTTTTCAAAGTAATCAAAGGCTGAAGTTGCTCATCCCTGGTATACGAAAATAAAAATATTGTTACACACAACCACAAGGTTACGTACAAATCTCCTTGGTTGAATAACAAAACAAATTTCACACAACACTATAAATAAATTTAAACATAAACATTAAATAAAATTAAAATTAATGTTTCAGTGAACGCTATGCTATGATCGCTTAGCGTTTACATACATGCATATATAAATTTTTTTTTTTTTTGTGATAATTTTATTATTTATTGAATCTTTAATTATTTAAATTGAATTAAATCAAATCTAAAAAAATATTATCTATAAGTTTAGCCAATGCTAAACAAAATTTTAATTTCAACGGTTAATTTTTGTTGTTTTACATTTCTCGTGAACGGCTGAGAAAAAGAGTATCCCTTCTTTTCAGCCGGGTGTGGCCTCTATAATGAAGAATATTGCGCGCAAGTGGATTTGGGTGCAACTCAAGTTTTTTAATATATTTTTTCGCGTGTTTTGAAAATACTGTCTTCACCAACGGAACGTCTAGGTCTTTATGAATTCGATGGTTTCTGACATACCAGGGGGCTGCTGTTATTGTACGTAGGATTTTATTCTGTCGCCTTTGAATTCTTTCGACATTCGATGCTGAGGCAGTGCCCCATAACTGGATTCCATAGGACCATATTGGTTTCAGGATCGCGTTGTATAACAAAAGTTTACAGTCAAGACTTAATATAGAATTTCTTCCAATAAGCCAATTCATTTGAGCTGCTTTTAATTTCATTTGAGTCAACTTTGCGTCTATATGCGATTTCCATGTTAAACGACGATCAAGATGAACGCCTAGATATTTGACTACAGTGTGTTGTGGTATAGTCTCGGTGTTAATTTTTATAGGCGGGCATGTTTCCCTGCGCAACGTAAAAGTGACGTGTGCACATTTCTGCTCGTTAACTTTTATACGCCATTGTTTGAGCCATTTTTCCAGTTTCGAAATATATTCTTGTAAGTTGCGGGAAGCTTCTACAGGATTTTCGTGAACGCTTAGAAAGGCTGTATCATCCGCAAATGTTGATGTATGATTGTTACTGTTTAACGGTAAGTCAGAGGTATATATTAAATAAAGTAAGGGTCCGAAGATACTGCCTTGAGGGACTCCGGCTTCAATCGACTGCGGAGGGCTTAAAAAATTGCCTTCCCTAACTACAAATTTACGTTCCATCAAATAGCTTTTTAAAAGCTTTACGATGTTTGCTGGTAGATTTTGTGTTAATTTATTGAAAAGACCTTCGTGCCATACTTTATCGAAAGCTTGTGAGACATCAATAAAGAGCGCAGAGCAGTATTTCTTTTTTTCAAAAGTGTCTCTAACGACATTCACAAGTCTGTGAGTTTGTTCAATTGTGTTATGTTGTCTGCGAAAACCGAATTGATGATCTGGAATACATCCATTACTAGTCACTATAGGCATCAGCTTGCTCATATACAGCTTTTCAAATAGTTTTGAAATGTTAGACAGTAAACTAATAGACCGATAGGATTCAACCTTTGTATGATCCTTGCCGGGCTTTGGTATCATAGTAATTAGCGAAACCTTCCATTCTTTAGGATAGTGTTCTAGGCGTAGAATACTTTTAAAAATGAATAGTATTATTCTTTTTGCCGTGTAAGGCAATTCTTGAAGCATTTTGTTGCTTATTTTGTCGACACCTGGGGCTTTTCTGGTGTTAAGACTAGTAATAGTATTTTCAATCTCCGTCATGTTAAATCTCATCGGTATTTCTGGTAAAGGGACGACTGGTGGCAGTTCAACAATATCAGCAGAAATATTCGGAGTGAAAACTTTTTCTAAGTGTTTAACAAAGAGTGCACCTTTTTCAGCATCAGTTTTTGCCCAGTCACCATTTGGGGCTCGTAATGGGGGTTTGCATATCACCGGCCTTTTTAGTCCTCTGGCTGCACGCCACAGTGAATAATCTGTTTGTGGTGTTGCATCTAGCTCTTGAAGGAATTTTTGAAGGGACGCTGTTTTTTGAGCTTGCAAAACATTCCTAAGCTGCTTGGTACACTCCTTAAGCCTTAATTTTAGCTGGGGCGATCTGTAGCGCTGCCATTCTCGTCGAGCTCGCCGTTTTTCAGTCAATAGCCTTTCTATATCTACAGAAAAAATATTGTTAAATCTCACTGGTTGGTTTATTTTATTTGAAGTAGCATTAAAAGCAGCTTGTTTAACATACGCTTCAAACAACCTGAGAGAATCGTCTATGTCTGAAGGTGTTCTCAGCGGCATTTTTTCCGAGCAATGAGCACTCAGATATTTTCTGTATTTCAGCCAGTTAATACGTGCAGATGTCGTCGCTAAATCACATGTTGTGTGTGAGTAAATAGTGACAATAGTAGGCGAGTGGTCTGAAGATAAGTCCAAAGATGCTTCAACTTCAACCATCTCGCTGGGCACGCCTTTCACAATTCCAAAGTCGATAACATCAGGAATTTTTTGTCGATCTGTTGGCCAATATGTTGGCTGTCCACTTGAAACTACATTCAAACCCATTTTAGATATTGTGTCGAATAAAATTCGTCCCTTAGGTGTGATTAAACGTGAACCCCAAAATGTGTGTTTAGCATTGTAGTCGCCAGCTGCTAGAAAACGGAGGCCCAGTGATTTATAAAAAGCCGTATATTGACTCTCGGTAATTGTGAATCTGGGGGGCGAATAGACAGATGATATTACAAGTTTTTGATAGTAAGTTTCGATGCAGATGTTCGTTGCTTGAAGATAATCTTCACAAAAATCATTCAACAGGTGGTGTTTTATTCGCGTTTTTATTAGGATTCCCGAACCACCACAAGCTCTGCCACGGGGATCCTTGGTGTCGTAAAAATTATATCCACTAATTCTGAAACAGCTTCGAGATGTCAAATGAGTTTCTGAGATAAGCATAACATCGATTTGTTTATCCTGAAGAAAATATTCTATTTCGTTTTTATGTTGGCAGATGCCGTTTGCGTTCCAAAAACAGATTTTTAAGTTCATGGTTTGCTTAGTACAGCCTGCAACAAGGTAGACTGCATTTTCAACATTTCCTGCATCATACAGGACATGTTGAGAGTAAATGTATTTACAGTTTGTATTAAGCTCTCAATTGAGGCTTCAATACGACTAAAATTATACCCCGAATCTTCATTTACATTTACGGTTTTTTGCGCCGTACTCTGATTGCTTTTTAAAATACTAGCGTATGAAAATTTGTTGTTAGATTGTTGTTGAGCACTAGTCGCGTTAGATTTGAAAATGTTTGAAAATTGATTTTGGCTGGTGGACGGTTGAGGTAACTGTGGATAGTTAATAGGGGTTCTAGGTTGAGCGGGAGTAGCATTGGTTTTTTTGGTTGATGAATTCTTAAAAAACGAGTAAAGGGGGCAGCCTCTATAGTTGGCAGTGTGATTTCCGCCGCAATTGCCACATTTTTTCGCCTTGGTATCACCTTTTATTTTATCACAGTTAGCAGTACTGTGTAACTCACCACATACAACGCAGACTGTAGGCAACTTGCAATAAGTCTTCGTGTGCCCAAATTCTTGGCAGTTCAGGCATTGAACAGGTCCAGCTCTTTTATGTGGAAGCTCAACAGTAACTCTTCGATGCAACAAGTACTTTAAGTCATATATTGGATGCGCTTCATTCTTTTTTATTTTTATGCCATCTGGCTGTAACTCGACTCTAAATATTGGTTGGGGGATTTTTTCTCTATTTTTAATGTTTGAGACATTTTTCACCTTGTAGCCACTATTTTCAAGGCCAGACTTGACCTCTTCCGGATCCACGCTAGAGTCTATACCTTTTATTACGACTGTTAGACCTTTAGCACTCTTTAATTGGTACGTGTAGAAGTTTTTATTTTTAGATTCTAAATCTGAAACAATTTTTCGGTAATTATTTTCATGAGCTACCTGAATTTTTGTTTCATTGATATTTCCGCGCTTAATTGGAGTTACATAAAACTCATTTTCTCCAATTAATGAGATAAGACTTTTAACCAGCAAACTGGAATTCTGCTCTCTTAAATATATGGGTGGGGGCTTACTCGAACTTGTTGTAGTTGTGTCTTCATCGCCTTGTTCAGATAAAATCGCGAAACGATTTTCGGAATTTATTATATTGTTTTTTCCATCTCTGGGAACTTTCGATGTTGAAGCAATTTGAGCTGATTTTGGACTTCTTCCCCTTTTTAACACGGTTATGTATCTGTCCATTCCTGTTTGAATTTTATTAACATTTATTGTACTCACCGCATCTACCATTTTGTGCACGTTGGTCACCTTGTTACTTATTGTTTGTTTGTTTGTTTGTACAGCTAAGCTGACAAGTTTGCTGATGGGTGCAATTGTTGTTGCTTCTTGATCACTATTTAACATGTTCAGAGATAATGATCGCGCACGAGTATTTGTGTTTACTGTTAAATTCAGGTATTTGTTTAATTCATTTTTTTTATTGTCGTCATCAGCAACTAAAGTTATATATTGCACATTCCTACTGCTTGTAGGATTATTGTTGTTTTTGTCAGAAGATGAACTCATCAGAGTTCTCTTTTTTTATTTGCACTTATATTAGTTTGTGTATGCAAATATTTATGTATATTGCACACAAGCAAAAAATAAAATAAAACCAGTAAAATAACTGTTCAATAAATGTTTTGTTTTTTTTTTTATTTTTTGTGACTTGAAAATATTTTTTTTATTTAATTTTTTTTTATATTCAGTTGCGACGATTATAAAAACGCGTCTGTTCACTACGAGAGTTGAAACACGGATGAAATATTTTTCGCATATATAAATAACTTAAATATACGACACACATACATATTTACATATGTGCAATCCCACAAGTAAGTTTCGTTAAAGGTACGGTCACATCTGTCAAACATTTGCCCAAAAAAGCGTAACCACTAAATACGAATGAAAACACTTTTGATTTAGATACCTGTTTATTACGTTAAACAGTTTCCTACATAATTTATAGAAAATGTAATAGAATCTTATCTTATTAGATGCTGTTCAACTTAATAAATAAATGCATAAATTAAAAAGTTTTTCATTCGTATTTAGTGGTTACGCTTTTTTGGGCAAATGTTTGACAGATGTGACCGTACCTTAAGGCATTTACTTGCATCCCCAATTAGCACATTCTCTAACATCACAACTTAAGAGTTTGTTCTTTTTTTTTTCTCTCTCTCTCTCTCATCATTCAAGCCAAACAAGAACGCATACCAGAGAAATAAATAAAGGTGAATGCCCTTTGAAATCTTGGTATGTAAAGAAAATAATTAGTAAATAGAAGTAAATGCTTTTTAGGGTGTTCCGTAATCAAAAAAAAAAAAAAAAAATTATCTAAGTTCCCAGTTTAGCGGAATTAGTAAAACATTCCCACAATTGGTAAAGAAAAAAAATTCAATAATTCATATAGTAATATTAAAGAAATATTATATCTCGATAAAATAAAAATTGGTGATTTAAGAAAAGGTTTAATTCCCCAAACCATACAAAATTTTCTAGAAACCTCACTATATTAAAAATTTATTGAGCCAAAAAATATGTATGGATAACCTATAATTTCAGTTCTTGTTAACTTGAAGAAAGTGATAAATCGCATATTTTTAACTTCTATATTTTCATTTATTTAAATTGAAACTAGAAGTAAATTCTAGTGCTATTCCTCTATAGCCCCTCCCCCAATAATATAGAAGAGTTACTGCTCAATAAAATATAAATTTGCGAGAACTATAAATCTAGTTCTGTTGAACACAAACCCACTCAGTGCACACCAGAGCACTATTTAAACAGAATTTAATCCCAGTTTCACGTAATTTCTTTATATATGTCTTCCACTTCTAGTCAATCTCGCGTGTCGGCCCATTTTACCTTTGATTCCGACCACCTAATCTCATTTTGCGAACGGTTTCAGGAAACCCCTGTAGAAAATCATACGGAAACCGTCCTTGAAGTCAAGTTGAAAGACTTAGACACCCGGTGGGATAGGGTAAACATCTCTTATGAGGAGTTAATATTCTCAAAAGACGAGGGAATCACCAGTGAAATCAAAACCCGAACAAAAGAAAAGTTCGATCTATGTACAGACGAATATTACGCTTGTAGTGCTCAAATCCTCGACCATCTTAAAGCCATTCGTAATGATAACGTGGAAAATCCCAGATTTCAATCAACAACTCGATATTCAGTAACGAATATAGCTCCCACTCAAATTCTCGCCCAAAATGACTCCGCAGATTACATAAAACTCCCGCCGTGTGATACTGAAGTATTTCACGGCAGTTATGAACAGTGGCCATCGTTTCGTGACATGTTCACAGCCGTTTATATAAACCACTCAAAACTCACACCAGTCACGAAACTATATCACCTCCGCAATAAAACAACTGGTGAAGCTGGAGCCATAGTTAAGAGATATACTCTCTCGCAAGAAAATTTCGAACTGGCATGGCAAGCACTCAAAACTCGATACGAGAACAAACGTGTTCTCGTAGACAATCAAATAAGGATTTTATTTGATATACCTTCAGCAAAAAACGAAGACAGCGAGTCGATATGGAGAATAAAATCGTCGGTAAATGATTCTCTAGCCACATTAAGAACTCATGGGGTAGAAGTCGATAGCTGGGACCCAATTTTGATACGCTTAATATACAAAACTCCCAGATCAAACCCTTTCTCTTTGGGAGCAATCTCTCACATCCCCTCGAAAACTCCCTAAATGGACACAAATGTCCAAATTCCTAGTCGATAGGTATGAGGCAGTAAATACACTTGCCTGCATTGCCGAAAACCACATCACACTTTGCTGCACGTAAAACAAAAATTCCAAAACCCTCACACAACCGCAGAAAGCGTTCAACAAAAAGACGAGCTTAAAGATGAACACAATTCTGCCAAAAAATCTTTTTCCAACCCTGATTATTGATGATTTACAGCCACCACACGAATGGCGTTTGGGTCGAGTAGAAAAAACTTATCCAAGTCCAGATGGAAACGAACGTAATGCAACCGTAGGAATTTCCACAGGAGTCATTACCAGACCTACAGTGAAGTTGTGCTACTTACCACTCCTAAACGATGAAAATTCAAGTAAAAGTTCACTTTAAGTTATTTAAGCTCTATCTCACCACACTTATTAACCACCTTAAGCTACGTTCACATTTATCAAATATTTGCCCAAAAAAACGTAACCAATAGTTTTGCTTAGGGATAGAGTCATGTAACACGATTTTTATATTACAAAATTAAATTAATTCTTCTCCAAAAGAGTATTTTTATACAGTTTTTAAAAAATTCGAACCCAAAATTAAAAAAATATTGGAATTAAAGGGAATAAATTATTAGTTTTCTTCTTGGTTACGTTTTTTTCGACAAATATTTGATAAATGTGAACGTAGCTTTAGTAGTATTACAAGTAAATCCAATCAGTAGTCATCACACTCATGTCATTCCTATAACCAACTCTTTACAACTCACATATACTAATCTCATGAACTTTATTTCCCTAGGCCCACTAAAGGTTCTACTTCCAACAGAAAGGACGCCAACTCTGTCCACCGAACAAGCACCCAATCAACAAAAAAGGATCGCAGTATATATAAGTGCATAGTATGCAAGGGAGTCCGTGCCTTAAAAGTTTGTAGAAAGTTCCTAAAAATGACAGTGCCTATGAGAGAAGCAGTCGATCGCTATTGATACCGCGTGAATTGCTTAGCAAAAAGCCACGAGTTACGATCATGCACGTCCATGGTAACGTGCAAAAAGTGTTATAAATTTCACCACACCCTTTTGCACTATCCGCTAAGAAAGTCATCCAGGGCTACTGGTAATCATCAACGCAAAAAAAGGGCGCATCATCAAAGCCTACACCATCATCGAGGAAAGCTGCGAAACCAACAACATCATCTACATCACGTGCTTCGACAGCAAATCCAACAACAGCATCTACATCACGTGCCTCGGAGACAAAATCAACACCGATATCAACGGATCCTACTCTGGCTGCCAACAATTATGCGCAGATAATTGCAGAAGCAATAAAGTCTCTGGCGGCGGTGCTATGTACAACCAACCAATCTTAAAAATTGGCAACACACAGGCCCGGCGGCATATCCAAACAAGTTTGAACACCATTTATTCCATTTATTGCTATTAGTATTATTATTGTTTATTTCCATACATATAAATATAAATTGAAATAATTTAATTGATTTAAATACTTGCCTTACATTATACTTACCTTACCTTATATACATACCTATGTACACTTCTTCTTCTTTATGCATTGAATTTCTGATGACTACTGATAACTTGAGTTTCTTTTGTTTGCATTTACCTCATGTTTTCAGATTTTTGAGTTGGGTTTTTCGCAAGTTTGAACACCAAAATTGGAATTTGTTCATTGCCTTCGCCAACCATACATGGGACTTTTTCAATGGCATTTAATTTTCATTGGCATTATTTCAAACATTTACAATGAAAAAAAAAAATCAGTACCAATAAATGCCATTGCTTTTTTTTAAATATAATTTTTCAACTATTTATAATAAAAAAACAATGAAAGATTTGAAATACTAATTACAATTGATAAAAAAATAATTAATACTGTATGTATAAACAAATATGGTCACATCAGCTTTTGAAAAAATAAAATTATAAATTAAAATAAAAACCAAGCTATGTACATATTTGTAATACATACACATATGACGTTTAACACTGATAATGCTTTTGAAAAACTTTAGCATTGATTATTTGTAATGCTTTTACTTTTTAACTAACTAATAATGAAATTGTTTTATTGAGAAGCATTAGCATTGTTCAAAAAATTGATAATGCTAAAAATTTAATTGGCATTGTTTATAAGTCAATGCCAATAAAATCGACAATTAATTAGTCAATTTATTTAATTACTCCCATGTATGTCGCCAACATTATAAATGCAAAGTGACATTTTCAATTTTAGACTAGTTAAATTTTACTTTCCTTGGTGTTACTCCGTTAAAAGTTATTGCAGCGATAATTTTAAAATTTCCCGCTACACGCTCTCCAATATTTGGAAACTGGAAACATGGCTAAAACAATGGTGTATATAAGTTAATGAGCAGAAATGAGCGCATGTCACTTTTACGTTACGCAGATCAACACCGAGACAATGCCTACAGTTACAAGTAAGTACTCGATACTTTTTCGAAGAAGACAAAAGTACTCGTATCGGTCAAAAATACTCGTTTGTTATTGGTCACAAGAATGTTAACAAATATTTGTTTTTTCATATTAAGTGTGTTCGATTAAGCAAAAGTTTTTACTATTTTTTACAGAACTTTACTGCATTTTACTAAATTGCGCTCGTTTACAGAAAATACATAAAATGAGAACACAAATTAAGAGCGTAAACTGACAGTTCTTAATTGAGAACTTGCAAATTTTTAATGCTGAAATTTTTCGCAGTAAAGCTTAGTAAAACCAGAAAACATATGATTCAAAAGGTAAACAAATAAAAAGTGTGCAATTTGTGACTAAAATATTTATCAAACTAAAAATTTAAGTAATAATAAAACAAAACTAAAAGTAAATTATAATGTTAATTAAATTGAACTTGTTTGTGAAACAATTGCCTACATGCATTTTAATGGAAAATAAAAGTTATTTTAGTTTTGTGAAGTTGTTATATTAATTCTTTGGAGTTGTGAAATTCTAAAGTACTTCCATACTTAGTACTGCACTTCTTTTTACGATAGTCAGTAGCAAAAACAAATATTCATGTAAGCATATGCTAAAAAATTTTATTTTGTAATTAATTTCTTTATTTTCTTCAAGATCTCAATTAAATAAAAAATATTAATGAAAACCTCGCAAAATTAGCAATACAAAGGCTAAATTTAATATAAAAAATCTAGCACTGTCTGCCAAGGCAGGTTATTTAAATTTATTACTTATATGTATAGGAATTCAAAAGGAGTACTAGTGTTGTTAGGTTTAGGTTAAAGTAAGATTTCCAAAGGTGTATGTATGTACATATGTAGATACTATATACTACGGTTCAAGATAGTGTTTTATTGATATGTACATACATACGTTTTATAAAACCAATGAGATAAAATATCACATTACATATTTTCATTATCTGTTTAAACATACAGAAAACAGAATGGATTTTCATATCTTCATATGTATGTACGTACATGGATATGTATGTATGATGATGAATGCATTTTTAACGGAAATTTTAACACAGAAAACTGTTTTGAATGCGTGAAAATTTTAATAAAAAATCACGCATTATCACACACGGTATTATGTTTTTAATCACGATCACGCACACACGCGTGATTTTATTAATTTGTAATCACGTGATTCACGAGTGAGTCACACGTCACACGAAAAATTAACGACAATTGCACATCTCTAGTTTGAATGTATTAACATATAAATTAATAAAAATGTAAATTTATTGCCGTCGCCGTATTCCGGCATTGCAGATGTCTCTAGCAATAATTTGGCTTTTACAGAATTAAAAAATATCAATTAGTCGACGAGTTATAGCCAAAAAACCATATAAACAATATGCTGAAAATCGGCATTTGACTGCAAACTTCGAAGTACGATTAAAAAAAAATTCGAACTAACATAAAGAAACGCTGCTATACGGGTCTTCTAATTTAGCCTCTATTTTCACCCCTCACTCTCAGAATCGACCTAACTTTTGCTAACCTGAATTTGTTCCACAGTGTAATTATATCATACCGCTGATAGAATATTAATAAATGAGGTCCATACTTGATAATATTTCATCATGCTGCAAATTTGACAGTCATTATGATAGAAATTAATCAGGTATAGACCCCGTGTTAGTAGTATCGTTTCATCCCTAACTATACCGCAACACACTGAAGTCAACTATCTTGGCGATTATCTTAATCTTCGTAGAATTTCCCAAATTTTTTGTTTTACTATCTTGAATGATTCCAATAATTTTTTTTTGGGAATGAATTCCCACACCTTACAAATATGGCATCGCCAATGCTAACTACCGCGAATAATTTGACTAACATAATTCACAACAATTGAAAGTGGGAACAAGAAGTGAACATGTAACTAGCAATTTGGTTTTTAATCCAGAACTTCATGTAATCAGTTTTTTCTCTTATTTATTAATAAATAACAAATTAATTGTCGGGTTGAAGCAAAGTGTGGATTGGTTTTCCTTTTCCAGCAACAGAAAACGCCAATAAACACTAATTCATAATTTTTACCTTATATGCTTTACTTTCTTTTATTCATACACCACAAAATAAATCCCGCAAAACTTATTTGTTAAAGCAAAACAAACAATTCAAAATAAAAATTTTATTCCCAAGTAATTCACAATAGAGACTTACACTCCCAAAATATTCGCGATAGCAATTTGTTGGGGATGGGAATACAATTTTTCTCCCCAACAACTTACTCCCATAATATTCGCGATAGGTGTGAGTATGATCAAAACATGCGAAAAAATATATTCAAAAACTTGAGTTGCACCCAAACACAATTGGGCACAATATTCTAAATTATAGATGTCGCACCTGGTTGACAAGGAGGAATACTCTTTCTCTCAGTCGTACACGACATATGTAACATCAATAATAAACTGCTTAAATTAAAATTTTGTTAGCATTGGCTAAACATATAATTAATAGTTTAAGACTTGAATAACTTATTGATGTTTCAATTTAAAATTGAAGATACAATAAATAATAAAGCTATACAAAAAAATTCCATTGCTGTTTATTTCTTAACACTTAATGATATGATTCTCTTAAAATGGTGATTTCCTTATTTCGGGAAATGTCAAAGCGAGATAAAATGTCATATACATGTGGTCAAGTATGCATCAGAAGTTAAAGGGGATGAGTGCATACAGTTTTATAGAGATTTTTTTTTATAGATACGGAAGTTTAATGAGCCATGTCCGTCTGTCTGTACGTGAAATCGATTTTCCGAAGACAGTAGAAACTTGGGTCTTAATGATGAAACAGAACACGTCCGCAACTTGAAGCAAAAACGACTCTCAGAGAAAAAATGCCCAGAATTGAAGCGTCGGCTTCAACTTCATTCACATTTCCAATTTTTATCCACAAGTCTTGTTTTTGTACATTGATTACTGCAAATTATATATGAAATCATGTTTATGCACTTCTGCAATCAATTTTTCGCCAATATTACTCATATTATTTACAAATTTAGAAAATTATAATTATATTGCTCTTTCAAATGTTCTTTTGATTTTCTTTTGTTCTTATTTTTCTTTGGTTTTGTTTACAAATTGTATGAAATATAATAAAAGTGTGGTAGCATTGTTGAGAGAATTTTACGCTGAGAGTGAGAACATAAGCAAAGTCGCTGGCAAAATAAAATAGATTCTATCTCACGACTGCTTTCAGCCGCGTCTTTTATATGCCAAATTGTATGAAGAAAAACGTCAAGCCCCAGTTCTGTTTCATCATTTAGACTGAAATGTACGGATTTTTCTTAATACGAATCGTGAATTGAAAATTAGCAAAACCAAAATATCGGTTCTGATATTGGATTATATATACAAATAAATGAAGATATCTATATAAACCTTTCAGAAATAAATTCATAAATACATGACGTGCCTAAGCAGTGTTGAATATAAAGTCTTAAGACTATAATTCAACGCACAAACCATAGTGCTACTGAGGCTTAGTTAGTGTTATGTGTATATTAAATTAATAATAAGTTTATGTATTTTTTCGTACAAACCCCCTTTTTGTTCAGGATGGATTGAAAATTGTAAAATATTTTAAACAGCCTACCCAGCAGTTTTTGAAATTTTTAATCAAATTCGAATCCTTTTCGACTCTTCTGCGCGATTAAAGAGCCAGAATATGCGCTCATTTTCTGATCAATAAAGATACTTTTGTTGGGAGAAAATGGTACCCTACCTGCGACTCTTCTTGAGGATTCATTAATGATCGTTTTTCGAGTCATTGGTGATCGTTTCGAGTCATTTATTATCCATTGTTTTTTCACTAGTTCTTCCGAAAATTTCTTTATATAAAAATAAAACATTAAATTCATATATGATAAAATTAAAAAAAAATACTTGTTTATTTAAACAAATGTTTAATAAAATATAAAGGATTACATTAAATAATTTGTACATTTATATCACTAAGGAAAATATAGCTTGATTCTATAACACTTGCTAAAATTGGCGAAACGTGATTGGAAATACTTTTAAATAGCGGCAGGCCATCAATCCCAAAAGCTAGAGTTATATTAAATAATTTCCAATCATTTTTTTACCAAGAAATCGGTTAATCCATTTTTTAAACCATAGTCAATGTATATGCCTTCACCAACCTCTCTCTGAAAAACAGAACTAGCAGTTTTTAAAAGGGTTCTAGAGTCTTTTGAAACTTTTATATTGCATTTAATTAACAATAATAAAAGTGCATTAAGAGCAACAAAGCTAACTTGAAATTGAATAGCCCATTTAGCCAGTCCTTCACACAAATTAAAATCATTTTCTCCACTTTTATTATCTGAATCGTTAAAATTGTCACTATCAAAACTGTTTTAACTAGTATTTTCGGTCGATTCATTATATTCTTCAATGTCTTTATTTTAGTTACCTCATGTAGGCAAATTCTGAACTATTTTTTTATTTTTTGGCGAAATTATGTTTTGGGCTTCTTTTTTCGCCAATAGTTTTATTCGTGTGGCTGACATTGACTTTTTATTGAAATTTAGTTACAATATTTTTGTCTTACACAAGTTTTTAAATTTTATAAAATTTATTTCTTATTAAACTTTTAAAACACTCTTCAAATAAATTTTAAAGCACAATATAATTCCACGGTATTAACACCACGATATAAGGTTTGTAAATGAACAAAAAAGTTAACTTTTAGACATTTACTAAACAATACACAAAAATTTTCCCGTTACAATTAAGAAATAACTATTAAACAGTTTTCAATCATTCATCTAAGCAAAATAAGATCATAAAAAGCAAGCAGTTATAGATTCGTGAAATATCATCATAAGTAACGGATAAATTACTCACATTTTCCGGTTGATTAGTTAGCGATTTCTACATAATTTGTTATTGTATTTTAAATCAAATACTTTTAAATCATAGTCGAGAATCATTTTCGAGTCGTTTTTTAAGCGTATAAGGGATTAATCAGTTTTTGATCACCAAAAGTACGCCAAAAAGACTCATCAAGGTGATTTTTGAAAAAAAAACGATCTTCCAATTGCTAGCTGGGAGTCTGTATGTAGACAAACATTTGAACAAAACCACATGTAAGCATGTGTGTATAAAAATACAAGAAATTTACTTTTGCAAGAACAACACGAACAAGAATTCTTTCTCTAAATTACGTTTATGTGGTGGCTTACATAATAAAGTTAAACATAGAAAAATTTCAAGTTTTTTTCCCAAAGCACATTATAAACATAAGCATGTGTGTATTATTTATTAGGTATACATACATACGTATGTATGTATTTTTTTTTCAATGTTTTTAATGCAGGACCCTCTTAAATTTTTAATTATAGCAAACATATAAGTCTGTAAAAATTTCAAGTCGATATTTAAAAATTAACAAATGTCACATTGAGGTTTAAAATATTTATTTACATAAGTATGTATGTATGAAACATTACATGTTCTACTATGCTAACATTGCAAAATTCCGTTATATTCTCTGCTAGATTTGTGTTAAAGCAGACGCGAAAGTTCAAAAACCTAAACTTGGACCCAGGAGATCGTAAAATGACATATTTTTCCTGCCCTTTTTTGTGGGCGGTGACATGAAATATTATCTGCAAAAATAATGTTAATATTAAAAGGAATGAGTTACTTACGGTTTAAAACGATAAAAACTTAATTTTTGAGATTTTATAGGAAGGGGGAGGTATCCCTCTAACGCCACCCCCCTCAAATGTCTCTGTCAAAAATTTTTTTTCTCTAGTATCCACAAAAGATTTTTTTTTCGAGGTGTTCAAATATGAACATATAGTTACAAAATATTAACGGTCTAGACTTAGTTGTATGTTTATTTAGGATTAATAATTATCTTAGTTACAAAATATTAACGGTCTAGACTTAGTTGTGTGTTTATTTAGGATTTACAATTATCTTAGTTTATTGGTTTATTTTAATAAAGATTCAATATAAGTTGTTAGTCCTAAGTAATTAGAAATATCGATAGTTGTCTGTGTTTACACACATGTCTTTTATCTTTGAAAATATCATTAGTGATCTATGCTTGTAAACATTTATTGTTATAATAGCTAAAATAGTTTTAAGATTTCTAGTATATAAGGAAACATTTTAATAGAAATAAATCAGTACTAAAAAAGTATTCAGACGTAATTATTTACATTTGGTCCTTCGAGTTACTCTCAGTGTTTTCCCCCACCAGTGGTAAGAGACTCTGAGAAATTGAATCAACCATTAATAATTTAAAAGCGTATCCGAGGCTGAAACATCGGAAAAATAATTAAAAAGCGTATCCGAGGCTGAAACATCGGAAAAATAATTAAAAAGCGTATCCGAGGCTTAAACATCGGAAAAATAATTAAAAAGCGTATCCGAGGCTGAAACATCGGAAAAATAAAAAAAAAAAAGCGTATCTGAGGCTTAGACATCGGAAATAAATAAATAAAAAAAAAAATAAATAATATATAACAAGAATCAATATGTCAAAAGAAAGACTATTTGAAAAACAAAAGGAGCTTGGCGAAGAGTCCATAATTATTCGAGACAAAATTATCGAAGGGAAAATTAGATCAACGCAAATTAACGAATTAAAGAAACGATTAAAAAAAATACAAGCGGAGTTTGAATCAAATAACAACAAATTAATTGAATTTCAATCAGATGGCGACCAATATTTTAAAAATAATTATTTTGTAGCCATAAATACAATAATAGAATAAGCGTATTCGAGCACTCATCAAAAAGAATCTGGCGAGCAACATCTTGAAAAAGCGTCAACTTCGCATGAAAATATAGAAGGCAACCTAAAACCAAGATATCAAACATCACTAAAAAAATTTAAAAAAAAAATATGTAGTCTACGAGAAATAATCGACGAGGCACATGATGAAATCAACAATAGTAAAAAAACTGAATTAGCAATAACAAAGGCAGTAATGGAAGAGAATTTCCACGATCTTAAAAAAGAATATGAAAGATTATGTGAAAAAATTGAAATCGATGAAGCAGAAGAAGACAAATATGAATGCATTGCTCGTGAGTACAGAATGATTCTAAAACAAATAATGGTTACATTAGAAGAAAATGAAACTAAACCAGTTGTTAATTCCATTAAACTGGAAGACATAAAAATTCCAGTGTTTTTTGGAAATGTAGCTGATTGGCCGTCCTTCCATGACCTTTTTAAAAATCTCGTGCATACTCAACATAGTTTCTCTAACGCAGAAAAAATGTATCGACTAAAAAATTACGTCAGAGGAGAAGCTGGAAGACTTATTCAACATTTAAAAGTGACGGACGCCAATTATGAAGCAGCATGGAATATTTTAAATGCAAGATACGAAAATAAAAGATTACTATTTACAACACAAGTAGATAAGATCTTGGATCATCCGATGGTAAACACTGAATCAGCCTTCAGTTTAAAACAATTACTGGATACAACGAATGAATGTGTTCAAGCAGTGAAAGGGCTGAACATGAAAATGGATGATGCTGAACCTTGGGTAGCAAGAATTATCGTCCGCAAATTAGATAAAGATGGGCTGCGTATGTATGAACGAAATGTAAAGAAAACAAAAGAAATACAAACACTAGAAGACGTATGTCTCTTTTTGGAACAACAGTATCAGGCTCTGGAAGCATTTAAAGGAAAAAAATGCAACAACCTTAAAACAAATCAGAAGCAGGCAAATTCATTCCTCATATCACAAAAGTGTTGTGATTATTGTAAACTAACAAATCATGAGCTGGTTAATTGCAAAAGGTTTCAAGCAATAACAATTGAAGAAAAAAGAAATTTCATTAGAAAAAATAAACTATGTTATCGCTGTATGAGCCATAAATTAGATAAAAAATGTGCAAATAACACTGATAACTGTAAAAAATGTGGTAGATATCATCATACTCTTCTTCATATTGAAGAATTTAAGAAAGAATCAAAAAATCCAGAAACAGGTATAAATATGATGACCGAACAAGAGAAAAATTCAACAGTGTTGCTAGCAACAGCACAAATAAGAGTAAAAGCTGCAGATGGTAGCCTAATTACATTAAGGGCGCTAATAGATCAAGGATCACAAAAAACTACAATTTCTGAAGAAGCAGCTCAAATATTACAACTACCAAGAATAAAAGAAAAAACACAACTGCAGGGTCTTGGAAATACGATTGTTGGCATATCAAAGTCAAAAATATATTTGGAAATGCGACCCAGATTTCTTAGTAATGAAAAGTTTATGATTGAAGCTGTGGTCCTGAACAAATTATCATCAGCAATTCCAGATAAATCATTTAAATATAATAATAATGACTGGAAAAATTTAACGCTAGCTGATCCGAGTTTCAACAGATCGCATAGAATTGATATAGTGCTAGGCAGTGATATCTATTCAACTATTTTGGAAGAAGGAATCCATAAAATTGATAACATTTTAGCTCAGGCTACAAAACTGGGATGGATATTATCAGGAATATTAAGAACATGCCCGCGCAAAAATAAAGTTTTCACAGCTATGACAACAAATCTTGAAAGATTTTGGGAGCTTGAGGAGGTTTCAAATATAGAAGAATGTCATGATGATAAGTATTGCGAAGAATACTATGAACAAACAACCACAGTAGATAAAAACGGTCGAATTGAAGTTAAATTGCCATTTAAAGAAGACCATGAATTGGGAAATTCCAGAAACCAAGCAATGGCAAGGTTTCTATCGCTTGAGAAAAAATTAGATCAAGACCCAAAGCTTAAAGAAGGCTACAAACAATTTATGAATGAGTATCTAAATCTCGGCCATATGGAAAAGGTGAAGGGCAATAACACCGGAAAGTATTATTTGCCACATCACCCTTATTACAGAGATAACAGCTTAACAACAAAATTGCGTGTAGTGTTTGACGCTTCTGCTAAAACAACAAATGGCAGGAGTTTAAACGATGTCATGTTCGTAGGACCCAAACTCCAAAAAGATCTTTTTGATATCATCATTAAATGGAGATTATGGAAATATGTAATAACAGCCGATATTGAGAAAATGTACCGCCAGATAAAACTGGAAGAAAGCGATCAAGCATATCAATATATATTATGGAGAACAAATAAAAATAACCCTGTAACAGAATATAAATTAACAACAGTTACATACGGTATGTCATCAGCACCATTTTTAGCAGTAAAATCTCTATTCTACATTAGTGATCACGGTTCAATTAAATACGAATCAATCAAGGAAATAATAAAAGAAGATTTCTATATGGATGACCTAATAACAGGAGCAGATACTATTCAAAAATGTAAAAACATTCAGCACGAAATACAATCCCAGCTAAATAATTTTGGTTTTAACTTACGCAAATGGGTATCAAATGAAAAAGAAATTGTAAACCATGAGCGAGAAGCAATTGATAATATGATAATTCAATTTAAAGATAACGAAACTATAAAAACGTTGGGTCTGCAATGGGATCCAGCAAATGATGATTTCCAATTTAAGGTAAACTTTACACAAACTAATGTAATAACCAAGAGGCAAGCCCTGTCAGATGTAGCAAAAATTTTCGATCCTTTGGGCTGGATGTCTCCAGTAACAGTACTAGCAAAACTGTTCATTCAAAAATTATGGCTGCAGCAATCTACTTGGGACGAAACACTACCAGACGAATTTCAGGACGAATGGCGTAAATTTTGCCAAAGTATAATCGATCTTCAAAAAATACGTATTCCAAGATGGGTAGAAACAACAAAAGGAGATGAATTAGAAATTCACGGATTTTCAGATGCTTCTGAAAAAGCATATGCGGCGGTAGTATATATAAAACAAAATACATCTATTAAGCTACTAGCGGCTAAAACTAAAATAAATCCGATCAAAAACAGAAAAACTCTACCCAAGTTAGAGCTATGTGCTGCTCATCTGCTAAGCAAGCTGCTGCAAAAAATAAGGTGTATTTTAAATCGACAATGTAGAATATATGCATGGAGTGATTCAACTATAACATTAAGTTGGATACAGAACAACAAAAATAAAGACAAATTTGTGAGAAACAAGGTAAACGAAATAAATGCAATCTTACCTAAAACGTCATGGAATCATATTAGCAGCAAAGATAATCCCGCAGATGTGGCATCAAGAGGAATTGCTCCAGAAAAACTATTACAACATAAGATGTGGTGGAACGGGCCATTATGGCTATCTAATAGTAGTTTTCAAACTATGGAAGAAACATCATCAGAAAACATAATTATTACTGCTACAACAATGCAAAAACTAGACCATTTCATGATGCCATTACTAGTTAAAATATCAAGCTATACAAAATTAGAAAGAATAGTAGCATATGTGCAGCGGTTCGCTATAAAACAAAAGGAATTCGATAAAAAACCTTACCTAACAGTGAAAGAATTAGAGTTAGCTCATAAAACCATCATCAAATATCAACAATACCTAGAGTTTGCTGAAGAAATTAATAGTATTAAAAACAACAAACAAATTAATATGAAAAGTAAATTGTCAACGCTAAACGCATTTTTAGACAACGATGGTATCCTAAGAGTTGGAGGAAGATTAGAGCGATCTGCGTTAACCTACAATCAAAAACATCCAATAATTCTTCATAAATCAAAATTAGTTCAACTATTGGTTGAACACATCCACAGAATAACATTACATGGAAGTATTCGAGTAATGGAATGCACATTAAGAAGACTTTACTGGATTATTGGAGCAAAACATATCATCAAGAAATGTATAAGATATTGTACCAAATGTACACGATACAATCAACATACGAGAAATCAAATAATGGGTATCTTACCAAGATGTCGCGTAGCAGAATCCAATCCGTTTACTTATGCTGGAGTTGACTACGCAGGGCCCTATCAAATAAGGTGTTCCAGGGGACGAGGTCAAAAGACGTTCAAAGGATACGTTGCTATATTCGTCTGTATGTCTACAAAGGCTATTCACTTAGAAGCAGTATCAGATATGACTACGGATTGTTTCCTGGCGGCGTTAAGACGATTTTTCAGCAGAAGAGGTAAATGTAAAATCATGTACTCTGATAATGGTACTAATTTCGTTGGAGCATCAAGAAAGCTTGACAAAGACTTCAAAATAATAATGCAGAATAATGCAGAAGTTGCACCAATATTAGCAACGGAAAAAATAGAATGGAAATTTATTCCACCGGCAGCTCCTCACTTTGGAGGAATTTGGGAGGCTGGGGTTAAATCTATGAAATATCATTTGAACAGAGTAATTGGTGACGTAAAGCTAACGTACGAAGAAATAAGTACATTGTTAGCACAAGTTGAAGCGGTCCTGAATTCAAGACCATTATACGCCATTGGTAGCAGCCCAGAAGAAATCGATACATTAACTCCAGGACATTTTCTAATTGGACATCAGATTATCGACATCGCTGAGCCAGCATGCGAGTCAACAGTATCTTCTCTCAATAAATGGAAGCTGATCCTAAAAATTAAACAGGATTTTTGGAAACGATGGAAGGAAGAATATCTGACAACATTACAACAGCGGTATAAATGGAAACACCCACAAGTGTTAATAAAAAATGAGGTGACTCATCCTTGTAAATGGCCTTTGGGAAGAATAATAAAGGTAAACAAAGGAGAAGATGGTAAGTCACGGGTAGTAACATTAAAGGTTCAAAATGGAAGTATCAAACGTCCTATAAACAAGTTGTGCCCGCTCATGACTTCCAATATGTATGATTCTGTGGAGTATGCAAATCCTAAAAACAATATTACGAAAGTCAAGGCAATGAATATTGTGCATAAAAAAAACAGATTACCAATTAAACAGTGGTTTTTCCTACTATTGCTTATGATAATGGCACAAGTACAAGGGGCGCCACAAAAACTGTATGGAACCATTGGAGCAACGGTATCTACAATTGACAGTCAATCAGCAATATATTTTGATCACATCGGAAAACTAGACATGGTGAATTCCAAATGGAATCTAGTTATATACTACGACTTAAATTCATACTTTGAAGAAGTCATTAGAATTCAAACTTCATTAAAAGAATTGGAGAAGATCTGTCTAAAACTAAACTATTATGAAGAAATATGTAAACAAATGACAAACGCGATGAATCAAAGATATAATACTTTAAAAGGTAATAATGACTTGCTTATCAGCCGTGAAAGAACAAAAAGAGCTCCATTTGAATTTGTTGGATCTATCTACCATATACTTTTTGGAATGATGGATGCTGAGGATAGAGCAAAAATGGAGGAGAACATGAGAAACCTTTTGGATAACCAGGAAGATTTGGTGAAACTAGCGAAACAACAAACGTCTATTATAAATTCAACAGTAAATATAGTGAAGAAAACAAAAGATGAAGTCAATAATAACTTTCAAATTATGTCAAGACAGCTACAACAATTTTATGATAAAACAGCAGAAACGCAAGATACCGAAAGACAAACATCTACGTTCCAAATACTCGTAGCAAGGCTGTACATGATGATTGAAGATTGCGAAACCACACAAATGTCTATTATTAATTTACTTATCGATATTAATCATGGACATATCAATCCACAACTTATTCAGCCCGCTCAGTTACAGCACGAATTAGTCAAAATTCAAGAGCAGTTACCAGAAAAACTTAGTCTTCCAGGAGGAACTTCAGGAATTCCCCTAAAAGAAGTATACAAGGCATTGATGGCTAAAGGAATGATACTAGACGGCAAATTAATAATCAAAGCGGAAATTCCTCTGTTGAATTCTGACTCATCAGATATATATAGAATAATACCTATTCCAGTAAGTAAAGAGAAAGCGACGATGATACCGATAATTGAAGCTGACTACATTATATACAATAATGGAAATAGTGTCTATACAATGATGTCTCAGACGGATTTAAGCAGCTGTAAACAAATTTATGAGAAATACATGTGCAACAAAAACTGGGCATGGATACCCGCTACAAATAAGGGATGTGAAATAGCAGCTTTAAAGGATATACGTAAGGCCGACTGTAAATTTAAGCAGATTGAGAATCAAAATCTTTGGTATAAACTCTGGGAAGAAAACAAATGGCTATATAAATTGAATGAAGACATGGACATAGAGATTAATTGTGGAAAGGGTCTAATAAACTGGCTAAATTTACCAAAACAAGGCATTTTGACACTCAAATCTGGATGAAAAGCGAGCTCCCCACAAATCTTCTTAGAATCTTCAAAACAATTAAATTCAAACTCTGACTTTATACCCAAATTCATCATGTGGCACAAAAATATAAGTGAACTTACCTCTTGGCACACCAAACCACTAAAAGTTCACAGTTCTAACTTTACTCAATTCAACGACTTATCTGAACAGCTGGAAATGCTACAATCAACGAAGGTCGAGCTAAGACAATTGCGTTTCAATACTATCAGTGGACATTCATCTCTAATCATTCTACTGGTAATATTAATTATTGCGTTAATCATTTTCATTAAAATTAGGTACTGCAAGAAAAGGACAACAATACAAATAGACTTCACAGCTCCTTCAACACGTTCCGGCCGGCAGAATGTTCAAATATGAACATATAGTTACAAAATATTAACGGTCTAGACTTAGTTGTATGTTTATTTAGGATTAATAATTATCTTAGTTACAAAATATTAACAGTCTAGACTTAGTTGTGTGTTTATTTAGGATTTACAATTATCTTAGTTTATTGGTTTATTTTAATAAAGATTCAATATAAGTTGTTAGTCCTAAGTAATTAGAAATATCGATAGTTGTCTGTGTTTACACACATGTCTTTTATCTTTGAAAATATCATTAGTGATCTATGCTTGTAAACATTTATTGTTATAATAGCTAAAATAGTTTTAAGATTTCTAGTATATAAGGAAACATTTTAATAGAAATAAATCAGTACTAAAAAGTATTCAGACGTAATTATTTACACGAGGAAAGGTGTCTTCCCAATGCCTATTCAATCCCAACCACCCAAAAATATTAATAAAAATACAATTTTGTAATTTATTACTTTATAGTATTTAATTTGTCTGAAAATAATTAATTTATTCATAATAATAACTAATTTATAATAGTAACAATAAATTCAATTTAAAAAATTAACAATTAGTGTATTTAAAATAACTTATATTTTGCACTAAGATGATGAGTGCCATGGTTCTTCTTCGTCTGTTTCTTCAAAGACCTCTGCCCAATCTGAATCCTCTTCAGAGTAAATCCTCAGTAAAAAAAAAATCTTAGTACCTGAAGGCCAGATATGTTTATTTTTTATATATTTTTGTTTTTAATAATAATAAAAAAGACAATTAAATCAGGTACATTTATTTCGCTCCATCAAATAAAGTCATGTACAACGCAGCTGCACAGGTAGATAAAAACCGCTATACGGCTGGGTTCAAAATTACTGTTTCGCATTAACCATTTCTTTTTTTAAACAGGTAACAACGGTGTTATGTGTAATAAAATAAATAAAAAACATATACCTATAATTATTAAAAACTAAAACATTTTATGACTGACAAAACGGTGTCTTACTCATACATATGTACCTATGCAAGATGATCAAAAACGGAAAAATGTGAAATTTTCAAAAATTCCCCAAAAAAATGGCGAAAAAATGTGCAAGGTTTTTTTCCAGTCTAAAAGTGGAGATTTATAGTGTATTATAACATTTTTTTTATATTTTTTTTTTACAAAAACTTAAACAAAAAAATTCTTTTTTTTTTTAATTTTGAACAATTTTTTTATCATAAAATTAAAAAAAATATATATTGTAAACGTCTCAAAACCGTAAAAAGTTAGTAAAAGCGAATGTAATTTACTCAACTTTCCTGATTTTTACAGTGTCGCAAAACGACAAAATTCAAGCAAAAGCCTTATACTATACGATGCAGAATTTTGTTGTCATGCTACGTACTTAAATTTTTACATTTCTTAAATTTAAGTTCTGGCCTAATGTCCGGCTAGAATGGCCAAATACTCGTATATGAAGCGGTCAGTTAGATAACACGCATTTAAAATGCCACGACAAAAATTTTATTTAATTGGTGCAATTCTTGGTATAAAATTCTTGGTAGTAAGCTTCCAACCATTGCTTAAGAGGTTTATTTCACAATATTTATCGAATGCAGCTAATTTAGTTATAGACGAGTGTTTAATTTTTTTTGGAAGAAAGCTCGGTTTCCAACTGTAACGTAGTTTACTTTTCCAGCTGGCGTATTACTCAGTCTGTCCAGATTCTTATCAAAGGTCTACTTCCTTTGAAATAAAATACTCGTGTCTTTTAGATGTTAAAGATATATGGAACAAAGCTTTATTTAAACGAAACTTATACAACTTTAGACTAACTTATTACTACGAAGTTTGCTCGTGCGTTTGCTGGTGATTCGGTGAAACAGGATGACCGCGGGTGGCGATGATCAGTGCGCTGGTATGATTTCTAGTTGCTGTTGTCTGGGTATCTTGCAAAAATATAATATATGATTCGGGTAAGATCGGTAAGATTCGGTGATATTTACGGGATACTACGATTAGTACGACTGCAAGGAGTACTCGGGGGCCTTTAAGATCGGCTACTTCACATTACGATTAGTACGAATGCAAGGAGTATTCAGGAGCCCTTACAATCGGCAAAGGAGAAAAGTGGGTGGGACCACGCCCCTTTTTAGGAAAATAAAAATCGTAATATAGTCTTAGCTACTGGACCGATCGTCATTAAATTTTCACAGCAGGAATTTTATTTTATAACGAGGGGGTAGCGAAGCGCACCGGGTATATCTAGTGTTCAATAATTCTTGGGAACTGATGTATTTTTTTTTAAATCGTGAAAGGAAGCCACAATGTTATATTTGTTTGAAGCAATTAGTAAAATGCGACAAATTTAATATAAGGCGGCATTACTTGTCGTGCCATATTAATTATGACAAATTTAAAAATAATGAAAGGCAAAAATTGCTTGATGAAATGAAAGCCAAAATTCCCAATAAATTTTTAAAACACCCAGATCACATTGAAAAAGATAATGATAGCGAAATATTAAAAGTCTCTTACGTTGTTGCACTTGCGCTGGCAAAGCAATGTCGCCCGTATGAAGACGGCACTTTTATAAAACATGTTTTTCAAGGCGAATTTTGGAAGCAAATTTGCATAAAACAATACCCGAATAGCACAACTGAAATATATGTATAAGCTTTATTCGATGTTTGCACCCACATATAATTGCGAAAACGCTTTTTATATTATTAAAAATTGTTAAAAGCAAACATAGGAATAGATTAACAGACACAAAATTAGAAGACTTGCTGAGAATAAAACTTCATAAAAACGAAATAAATATAGATGGACATTTTTTTACATTTCACGTTATCGCAGAACCAGAATCTACCCGCAGATTTTCATTAAAACAGCCAACAAATTCAATTCTGGGAGTCAATTCTCGTTCTGCGATAACATGTAATGAAAAACAAGGTTTAATTTTCGTTTGCATTACAACTTTACACAAAATCTTTCGCAATTGCACAAAATGCGATTCCCGTTTATATAATGAAAAAGTGTTTCATTCCATATATTGTAGTGTAACTTTATATCCATGTTATTCAACTAAAAATGTCATAGACAGAGAACGAAGTCAAACAACTTCGATGTGGCACAAGGCCGCATGCAAGCATATTATACTTGCCTTAGCCGATTTTACAACATGCATATATTCTGCGTTGAAATTTTTAATTTGATTATTCAACATA
The DNA here is from genome assembly GCA_947311025.1 of Lypha dubia. Taxonomy (NCBI): domain Eukaryota; kingdom Metazoa; phylum Arthropoda; class Insecta; order Diptera; family Tachinidae; genus Lypha; species Lypha dubia. Next base: position 98,132,905 of record OX371260.1, on the reverse strand, counting down.
TACATACATATGTGTTACATAATACAGCTTATGTTATAGAAAATTGAAAAAAAAAATAGTAGAAAATATTATATAACCAAATTAGCGGTGGTGAAGAAATTGTCTGAACCCGGCTGCAGGCAGCTATAAAAGTAGGCAATTTTATTAATAGAGTATAATCGCAGATACGGCATTAGAGTCTGAACACAATGTTTGCGGTGCGGTGCGATTTCTCGTTGCGGGAGAGAAAACTAAATATAATACAACGGAAGACGGCGAAGGCAATACATTTACATTTTTATTAATTTTTATGTGCATACATTCAAACATACTTCAAAATCATGTTTTTTGTTTACAATAATGTTGTGAACACCGCCAATTATTCAAAAACTATGGCAATATCAGAAAGAGAAAGAGTATCAAAAATTGAGAGAATATGAAAGTCCGCAAAGAAAATAAAATAGATTTTAATTTTATGCCGCTCCGCACTGCGTTTTTTTACTTCAAAATCGTATGAAAAACCGCACCGCAATAAATTATCGCAACATTGTGTTCAGACTCTTATGCTCCTTGTAGGAGTTAAAAGGAACAAATATATATGTATACATATGTACGTATATAACCACAGATATTATTTAATATTTTATTGACAAAAAAAAAATCGTTGGAGAATAGCGCGTAATGACACTTTTACAATATAATTTTTAGATGAACATAACTCGGAAATGTAAGTCGATATTCTAAAAATATCGAATATATAGATAGTGTAGCATGTGGCCAACAGTGTGTAGTATGCATTGCGATTTAATAGTACCGCAACATGCAAGCATTGACAAACTGCAAGCAAGATATTTTGTGAGTGTCGGTAATTTGACACTTGTACGGTTAATCAAGTACAGCAGCACAATGCACTTAAATGAATCACATTTATTAACTGCATTTGTTTGATTGTAGATATAAGCTACACAAAGTATCTGTTGCTTTTAAGTATGCACTCGTTGAACTTTAAAACTGTTGAACACATGCCATACATATAGTTTGAAGCTAAATATGCTTAGCCAACAATAATATATATATCTATTCTTTTACTCTTATGTTAAGGTACCCCTAAGAATTATTCTCATAGTTAGTATATAAGCCAATGTCATTCAGTTTATAATTCAATTAATAAATCATCAGTCTTAGGAGCTCCACATATACAAGCTCTAAGACAAAAATAAAATAAATAAAAACTATTTTATTACATGGCGATCCTGCCAGTCTTCTTCAGCGAGTGCTACTAAACTGCACCCTGAAGAAGCAAGAGCAGCCTGCCAGTTTTCTTGGAGTGCTACTAGATTTGCACCCAGAAGCAAGAGCAGAAGAAGGAGAGGGTCCGCCTGGCTAAAAGGCACCCCAGCATTAAAGAAGCAAATACAGGTCCGCCTGGCCAAAAGGTAGCCAAAGAAGGACGACATCTTCAATACAAATATCACCTCCATCAGCCAGCCAAAATGATCTGAAGACAACCAAGAAGACCACAAAATCACCAATAAATATATATATTTCTTCATATGTATTTTACAATTAATTAATTAATTAATAACTTTTATTTTAAAAGTGGTGCGCTAAAGTCGCACACTAGGGCCAGTAAGCGTTAACCGCTCGTAGCAAACATTTTTTTTTTTCATTATTGTGGATTTCTACATAACTCGTGGCTAAAATCTTTTATTAAAAGAGCCTCATAATATTAAAATAATTAAAATGTTACTTAAATAAAAATTAAATAAGACAAAAAGTAACACTTAAAGAATATTTTTAAATTTTTCAAGAAAATTATAACTTTATAATGGATTAAAGATAATAAAATTAAAGTATATTTTAACAATTAGAATAAAATAATTAAAGTTAATTTAACTTTTTAATGTTTTAAGACAAAATAATATACATAAAAATAATATTATAAAATTAAAATATGGGCAACAGAATCAAAATTAGAAAAGCCCAGTGCAAACGTGGTTACCAATTTGGAAATCATAGACCATAAGTCAGAAATAAATTCATTATGGCTACTAATGCTGATAATGGTGATAATATCAGCAATAAATCTATTACTTAAGATATATTTGTTGCATAAAAGAGCTCTATGGAAGAAATATGTTAGTAGAGCAAATGATTTGGATAAAAATTAATACATGTATTAGCGAAATATATGCTAGTAGCTTTAGAATATAAAAAAAATATAATTTGACATAACATAAAAATGTATTAGTGTAGACGACCTATTAAACAAAAAAAAAATTTTTTAAACGTGCCAAAATTAAGATATATGTACATAAGTCACAATTATACAGCCAAGGTATTAATAGCCCAATGCTAATATCTGTTATTCATCAAATAATAATATTAGAAATAAAATGTCACCATAAATAAACATACAACCCATTTTTTGTGGCAGTAAAAGACATAAATACAGAAACTAATAAAATATTAAAAATCACAAGATCTATAGCATATAAAAAGAAACAACAAAGTAATATCGAAAATATTCAGCATCAAATTTAAAATATTGATAAAAAGCTATTTACTAAAGGGAATCTTGACTTAGGACAAGTTTTCCATAGGCTTGAAAAAGTGGCCGGTAAATTATATATAATGTTCATTAATGGGAATATTGACCTAGGACAATTTTTCCCAAGGCTTGAGAAAGTGGCCGGTGAACAAATAGGCACCTAATGAGAAAATTTTAGAATTTATCTTAATTAAATAATTTATAAATAAAAAGGGCAAAAAAGTAGCGCTACTACTTAATGAGGTGACCAATATAAATGATTAGAATGCTAAGGCAATTCTTGATCTAATGCTGAAATACCACGATGATCAGAGGACATTGTGGAATATATCGAACAATAGAAAAAATAAAGAGGTATTACTAATGGAAAAATATGATAAAAGACATAACGAAATATGTTAAATATGTCAAAAATGCCAGAAATCGAAATAATACATAATGATTAGAAAAATGCTAAAGCTTTTCAAATTATTGTACACATTGAAAACTCTCAGAATAGCTTAGAAAAGTCTATTGAGACACATTTTATTACTGCCATAAAATTCAAAATAGAAAAAATAATTTTTGGTCCACTTAATAATTTTTAAGTAAGAATCATTTAAAACTGTTTTATTCTTGCCTAAAAGTCTAAAGAAGACGTTCAATTTAGTCAAAGGTACAGAGTGAAGAGTTATTTGATTTTCAAACTAGTTTAATAACATAAAATTTATGAATATATACATACATATATTTTTCTAATAAAAATTTTATTATTCAAAAAAAAAAAAAAACCCCAAAATAAAGAAAAAGTAAAACCAAATTTTAAGGTAAAAATATAATAGAAGAAAATTAATCAGAAAACCCTTTGTACTGGGTTTAGTTTTATTGGTCCGTATAAAATTAAGAAAATAGATTTAAGAAATAATGTTACTATAGTGGATAAGAGAACAAATAAACAACAAGTAGTTCATAAAAATAGACTTAAGATATATAATAATAACTAACATTTAATATTATTGATCGGCGCCAAACTAATATAAAATTAGAATATAATAGCCTTTTTCCACTAGCATACATTTTAGAGGAATGAATGGAATATGTTGAAAAAGTGAAACTGCCGTTTCCATTGGCAACATCTAACATCTACCATCTTCTCAGCTGTCAAAAATAAAAAAATACTTACAGCATAATTTTTTTGTGGAAAAATATAAAAATAAAATTAAAATGGATTTTGAAGAAACATTAATAATTGGACTCGTTCATGCTTTACAAAAACAAACAGAATTGATAATGCAGTGTTCAGAAAAAAGCTTTAACACGAACTTCTTATATGAATTCTTTGGTTTTTTATTTATTTAAAGTTTTTATATGCAAGCAAAAAAAAGCGATTCCCTGTAAGACATGAGAGTACTTTCTTGTTCCTCTCAACTCTTCTATTTTGTCCTGCCACAAGTCCAGCAACATATTTTAAAAATCCTGGTTCCATACTATACGGACACCTGTGCTTTTCTTTATTAACAACAAAAATAAATTATTATACTTACATATGTATGTATGTACAGCATTAAAGTTAAAAAAAAAATAAAAACTTACGTGTGCTACTCATTTCGATGTAAAATATTTTTCTTTTTTTTTCTTACACAATTATGTATGTATGTATGTATGTCATTCACAAAAAATGAAACTCTCAATATGTATGTATCTGTCATTTTGCTAGAGATGACATTAAAATTATCGGAAGATGTTGATTGGAACAAAATGGTTTAGGAACATCTTTTAAAGATGTAGAAAGATGTTGACTTTTAGTACTGTGTATTTCTTATGGGAAGATGTTAACATCTTCTCAAATTGATGGTAGATGTTAGATGTTGCGTAGTGGAAAAAGCTATAAGTACATCTAAATATTATAAAAATAGACTTAAGATATATAATAATAACTAACATTTAATATTATTGATCGGCGCCGAACTATTATAATATAGAATATAAGTACATCTAAATATTATAATTTTTTTTTCTTTTTAAAAACAAAATAAATATTATATTACACTTATACTTAGACTAATTAAAAACTAATTGTAAAATTGAAAAGGGTGGAGGTGTAGCATGTGGCCAACAGTGTTTAGTATGCATTGCGATTTAATAGTACCGCAACATGCAAGCATTGACAAACTGCAAGCAAGATATTTAGTGTGTCGGTAATTTGACACTTGAACGGTTAATCAAGTGCAGCAGCACAATGCACTTAAATGAATCACATTTATTAACTGCATTTGTTTGATTGTAGATATAAGCTACACAAAGTATCTGTTGCTTTTAAGTATGCACTCGTTGAACTTTATGTTAAGGTACCCTTAAGAATTATTCTCATAATTAGTATATAATCCAATGTCATTTAGTTTAATTCTATCTATTCACTTTTTTGTTTTTTTTTTAACAAAATGATATGCTTTTAAATTACATACTCGTACACTGCCTTACACTTTAATAAGGAATCACATTTTTTAATTTTAATTAAGTATATCTCCTGAAGTTCAGAAAAAAACTTTTTTGCACAACCAAATTTCAAAGTGTTGGCTTTAGTTTCCTGAAGAAATAAAATATATATGTATTTTGTTATACTAAAATTGTGCATTTATTTAAAGCCATGTATTTCTGTGGTACTTTTTCGTGTGTCACTTGAATAAGGAATATTTTAAAACTAAGCAAACTGTAATTTATTTTCAAATTTTAGGTTATAAAAATGAAGGTTATTATCTTCTAGCATTCAGTTAGTAATGAGTACTGCCACCATTTTTAGAAATAACCTCAAAAATGCGATATGGCATCGACTTATAAAATGACTCCAAATAATATAGCGAAATTGAACTCGATGCTTCCGTTATTGCATCCTTTAAGGATTCTTTCGTCTCAAATTGTTATCCTCCTTCATAAACTTTTCTTTTAAGCCAACCAAATATTTTCCATTGCATTCAGGTCTGGTGAATATGGTGGCCAATCCAAAAGTTGAACACCTTGTTTATTAATCCATTGTTTCACTGCTCTGGCAGTATGAATCGGAGCGTTGTCGTGTTGGTACGTCCAAGGTATGGGCCCAAATAAATCATTAAATTTTGGAAATGCTTCCTCCAGAATGTTTTTTTAAGTCCCTGCAGTCATTTTGTGGGATACAAAAACCAATTCTATGGTACCATAATAAGAAATGGCACCCCATACCATTATTCCGCCCTCTCGCCAGTGTCTGCGGCCTTTTTCAGAGTTATTAAATTATTCAGAGTTAATAAATTATTAAGAGTTATTAAAAACTACCAAATTAAAAATTCTCTAGCGGTTTATATTGAAAGAAATTCAAATCATAGCCTTCCTGATTAATATTAAAAGAATTCCTTAGTCAAGAGACACTCGAAATAGTACCACAGAAATACATGTCTTTTAATAAATGCATAATTTTAGTATAATAAATATATGTATATTTTTTATTTCTTCAGGAAACTAAAGCCAACACTTTGAAATTTGGTTGTACAAAAAATAGTTTTTTTCTGAACTTTAATTTAATAATAATTCTTCATCCATGATATGTTCACAAACGAACGCAGCGAGGTCACGAAAAAACAATCACCCATATCGCGAATATTATGTGAGTAAGTTCTTTGGGAGAAAAATTGTATTCCCATCCCCAAAAAATTGCTATCGCGAATATTTTGGAAGTTAAAGTCTCTATTGTGATTTACTTGATAATAAAAGTTTTTAGTTTGAATTGTTTGTTTGATTTAACAAATAATTATTGCGGGATGTATTTTGTGGTGAATGAATATGAAATTAATGCTAATAAGGTAAAAATTATAAATAGCGTTTATTTGCGTTTTCTGTTGCTGGAAAAGGAAAATCAATCCATAGAACGACTACAGCGAAGACAAATACGTGATGAATCTGATGCGCCTTGTTTTGTTGCGTTTTTTTTTTTGTTTTCAGTCAGTTTTTTTCTTATGTAATTCAGCAGATTTAATTAATGTAGAGGATCTTTAACTGGTCTGATTGCAGCTGCCGTGGTGGCAGTGAGGTCTAAGCGGTAGACAACTCTGATGATGAGACTGTGGTTAGTCTCGAAACATCGATGTCAGTTCAACCCTCCGCGCAGTCAAAAAACTTTTTCTTTGTCTGTTTCAAGTATTAAGAGCCACTAGATTTGTCTTTCTTTCTAATTTAAATAATAATTTAATTTATAATAAAATTAAATTTAGAGAAAATGAACTTAAGCCTGAAAAATTAAAAATTTCTTTGATTATGGTATAAATTTTTTATAAAAATATTTGGGGACGCGCCTCGTAGAAGCGCCGTAAAAAATAATTTTGAGCAAAGTGTGTACTGTCTCGAAGAGACGGAAAAAACATAATTTGTAATACGAAAAATAATTATGTAAATATTTATAAAAAATTTCGGGACGCGCCTCGTAGAAGCGACGTAAAAATATTTGTGAACAAATTGAGTACTGTCTCGAAGAGACGGGAAAAATATTTTTTTGTTTATAAATTTATAATTATAAAATTTTACGGAAAATTTTGGGGACGCTCCTCGTGAAGAGACGGGAAAAATTTTTTGATTTTGTTTATAAAAGTTGTAACGAAAATTTTGTAAAAACTGTGGGGACGCTCCTCGTAGAAAAGGCGTAGACTATTTATATGTTGGTGTTTGTATGTACATAAATATATCCAGAGGGGATAGGTAAATATGTACCACGTATATATGTATATATTCGGTAGTCACTGTGTTTCTTTTAGTTACTGGTTGTGGTCTATATACATAGTACATATACTACATACATATGTACAGGTGTATAACGACTTGTACTTATTTTGTTTTGGTTTATGTAGTCGATGACTTCTTTTTTCTCGCAAATAAAACATACAAAAGGATATAAATAATGTTCAGTTTCAACTCTCGTGGTGTGCAGACGCGTTTTTATAATCGTCGCAAATGAATATTAAAAATTTACTGAAAGTTAAAATCAGAAAGCAAAAACAAAACATTGATTAAACAGTTATTATGCTGGTTTTATTTTATTTTTTGTTGCTTGCGTATAATATACATATGTAAATATTTGCATACACAAACTCCTATAGTGAACACAAAAAAAAGATAACTCTTAATGAGTTTATCTGCGGACAACAACAACAAAAATAAAAAATACAAGCAGCAGAAATGCTTATTTAACTTTTGTTGCTGATGACGACAATAAAAAAAATGAATTTAACACAAACCTGAATTCTACACTAAACACAAGAACTACTCGTGCACGATCATGCTCTCTGAACATGTTAAATAGTGATCAAGAAGCAACAATAATTGCACCCATTAGCAGACTTGTCAGCTTAGCTTTTAAAACAAACAAACAATAAGTAACAAGGTGACCAACGTGCACAAAATTGTTGATGCGGTGAGTACAATAAGTGATAATAAAATTCAAACAGGTATGGACAGATACATAACCGTGTTAAGAAGGGGAAGAAGTCCAAAACCAGCTCAAATAGCTTCAACAGCGAGAGTTCCCAGAGATGGGAAAAACAATATAAAAAATTGTTAAAATCGTTTCGCGATTTTATCTGAACAAGGCGATGAAGACACAACTACAAGGTCGAGTAATCCTCCACCTATACATTTAAGAGAGCTGAACTCTAGATTTTGGTAAGTGCGGATATATTAACGAAACAAAAATCCAGGTAGTGCAAGAAAATAATTACCGAAAAATAGTTTCTGACCTTGAGTCAAAAAACGAAAATTTGTATACGTACCAATTAAAGAGTGATAAAGGTATAACCATCGTAATAAAAGGTATAGACTCTTGCATGGATCCATAAGAGGTAAAATCTGGCCTTGAAAATTGTGGCTTCAAAGTTAAAAATGTTTCCAACATTAAAAATAGGGGAAAAATTCACTTACCTATATTTAATGTCAAGCTACAGCCTGGTGACTTGAAAATAAAAAAAAATGAATCCTACCCAATTTATAATTTTAAGTGTTTGTTACACCGAAGAATTACCGTTGAGCTTCCACATAAAAAACTGGAACTGTTCAATGCCTGAACTGCCAAGAATTTGGGCACACGAAAACTTATTGTAAGTTCCCTACAGTCTGCGTTGTATGTTGTGAGTTACACAGTACTGCGAACTGCGACAAAATAAAAGGCGATCCCAGGGCGAAAAAATGTGGCAATTGCGGCGGAAATCACACTGCCAACTATAGAGGCTGCCCTCTTTACTCGTTTTTTTTTTTAAATTCGTCGAACAGAAAAACAACTGATATTCCCTCTCAGCCCAACGTCTAGCCATAATCAATTCTCAAATGTTTTAAAATCCATCACGACTCTTACTCAGCAAAAACCTAATAGTAAATTTTCATACGATAACATTTTAAAAAATAGCCAGAATACAGCGCAAAAATCGTTACCAGCAAACGAAGTTCAAGGCTCTAATTTTAGTCGTATTGAAGCCTCAATTGAAACCTTAACACAAACAGTAAATACTTTTAATCACAACATGTCCTGTATGATGCAGGAAATGTTGAAAATGCATGCTACCTTGTTGCAGGCTGTATTGAACAAACCATGAACTTAAGAATCTGTTCTTGGAACGCAAACGGCATCTGCCAACATAAAAACGAAATAGAATACTTTCTTATGGATAAACAAATCGGTGTTATGCTTATCTCAGAAACTCATTTGACCTCCCGAAGCTATTTTAGAATTACTGGATATAATTTCTAAGACACCAAGGATTTTTGAGGTCGAGCTTGTGGTGGTTCGGGAATCCTTGTAAAAACGCGAATAAAACACTACCTGTTGAATGATTATTGTGAAGATTATCTTCAAGCAACAAACATCTGTATTGAAAATTATTATCAAAAATTTGTAATATTGTCTGTCTATTCCCCCCGAAGATTTTCAATTACCGAGAGTCAGTAAACGGATTTTTATAAATCACTTAGCCACCGTTTTGTAGCAGCTGGCGACTACAATGCTAAACACACATTCTGAGGTTCACGTTTAATCACTCCTAAGGGTTGTGTTTTGTTCGACACAATATCAAAAATGCGTTTGAATGTAGTTTCAAGTGGTCAGCCAGCAGATTGGCCAGCAGATCGACAAAAAATTCCTGATATTATCGACTTTGGAATTGTGAAAGGTGTGCCCAGCGTAATGATTGCAGTTGAATCATCCTTGGATTTATCTTCAGACCACTCGCCTACAATTGTCACTATATACTCGCATACAACTTCATCATCTATATCTGACTTACCAACGACATCTGCACGCATTAATTGGCTGAAATACAAAAAATACCTGAGTGCTCATTGCTCGTACAATATGCCGTTGAGAACACCTTCTGACATGGATGATTCTGTTAGGTTGTTTCAAGCACACGTTAAAGAAGCTGCTCTTAATGCTTCTTCAAATCAATCAAGTCAACAAGTGCGATTCAACAATATTTTTTCTTTTGGTATAGAAAGGCTTTTATCTGAAAAAAAGAAAGCGTGACGAGAATGGCACTTTACAGATCGCCTCAGCTAAGGAGTGTACCAAACAGCTTAGAAAAGTTTTACAAACACAAAAAACAGCTTCCCTTCAAAAATATCTTCAAGAACTAGATGCAACACTACAAACAGGTTATTCGCTTTGGCGTGCAGCCAGAGGACTTAAATGGCCGGTAATATGTAAACATCCATTACGAGCTTCAAATGGTGACTGCGCAAGAACTGATGCTGAAAAAGGTGCTCTTTTTGTTAAACACTTAGAAAAATTATTTACTCCAAAAATTTCTGCTGATATTATTGAACTGCCACCAGTCGTCGCTTTACCAGAAGTTCCGCTAAGATTTAATATTGTGGAGATTGAAAAGGCTATTACAAGTCTAATCACAAAAAAAGCCCCAGGTATTGATAAAATAAGCAACAAAATGCTTCAAGAATTGCCTTATGTTGCAAAACGAATAATACTATTCATCTTTAATAGTATATTACGACTGCAATACTATCAAACAGAATGGAAGGTCTCGATGATTACTATGATACCAAAGCCTGGTAAGGACCATACAAAGGTTGAATCGTATCGGCCTATTAGTTTATTGCCCAATATGTCGAAACTTTTTGAAATGATGTATATGAGCAAGCTGACTCCTATAGTTACTAGAAGTGGATGTATTCCAGATCATCAATTCGGTTTTCGGAGTCAGCATAACACTATTGAACAAACTCACAGACTTGTGAATGTTGTTAGAGACACTTTTGAAAAAAAAAGAAATATTGTTCAGCGCTTCTTATTGATGTCGCACAGGCTTTCGATAAAGTATGGCACGAAGGTCTTATCAACAAATTAACACAAAACCTATCAGCAAATAACGTCAAGCTTTTAAAAAGCTATTTAATGAAACGTAAATTTGTAGTTAGGGGAGGCAATTTTTTAAACCCTCCGCAGTCGATTGAAGCAGGAGGTCCTCAAGACAGTATCTTGAAAACGTTTATAGCTTCATCTTCTGTGTCAAAACAATCTACATAATCATCAACATAGTGTTTTTCAATTATCGCTTTTACCGCTCTGGGATATTTGGCAATAAATTCTTGAGCATTTTTATGTTTACATATTGAGCCATTGTTGGAGAACATGTAGCCCCAAATGTCATTCTCGGCATTATATATGTCTTTATAGGTTTAGAAGCATATCCGTCTCTCCAAAAAAGCGTTGTGTATCTTGATCTTTAGTAGCTACTATTACTTGATGAAACATTTCTTTCAAATCACCGCATACAGCAACTTTCGACTGTCTAATTTTAAAAATACGGCCAAAAGAGGCTGATTTATATCAGGACCAGAAAGAAGAGCTTTGTTTAACGACACATTTTGAATTTCTGCTGCTGCAGAAAACCAATCGAAGTTTTTCCTTATTAGGGTTCATAATTCCAAAATGTGGCAAGTAAAATGTTTTGTTGGTTCGAATATTGATTTCGTCGTCCAACAGCATTCTAGCGTATCCTTTTCCAACATATTCATTTATCTTGTTGCTATATTCTTTTTCAAATTTGAAATCTTTGGCCATCTTTTTCTCCACACTTATTAGACGATTAAGTGCCATTTGATAAGAATAAGCGAAATTTGAAAAATCCTCTCGCCACAATAAACCTGATTCAAACCTATCTCCATTACGCTTTGTGGATTTATTCAAAATGGTTAAAGCTCTTTGATAATCTCTAGATAAAAATTGGTTCTCGAACACCTAGGGTTTCTAACCCAAAATAGCCTTTCATCAAACTTTCAACTTTCGTAAATGATTCAGACTCATTTTCCGATTTATATATATGACAATTTCGAAACCTTTGGTGGTACTGATTTATCCTAGTCTTGGTTTGTTATAATTGGTCCCGTTGACGATAATATTTTAGGTAATTCAATTCCCACTGTTTACGCATGGTAACCCTGTGTGGTGCTCGTTATTCTGTAACGAGTATTTTCCCCTCTCTCTTTTTTTCTGTCGTCGGGGTGACTGAAAGAAAGAGTTTTTTTGAAAAAGATTTGTCCTTCTTGTATTATACGTTGGACGAATAACATGTGAAAACGCAATAAACCTTCATAAAATTTGTATAAAAAGTTAAATTAATTTAACACAAAAATTATTATAAAAATAAACAAATTTATTTAAATAACAACAAAATATACATATGTCCATATTTTTTATGTAAGAACAACCAAAATTAAGAGTATTTTAACAATAAATTAAAAATTCAACCATTTTGGTCAAAATTAAAGTGTTATAGAATAAAGATTTCTTAATAACCCATCCATCAAAAAACTCTATAAAAGAAAAGAAAAACTACACAAAAATATTAAAAGTATAATTTGCTCTGCAAGCAATTTTCAACATATTTTGGTTCCTATTTCTCAACATCTACAAACTTTATTCAACTTGTTCATAGGGACGATTCCATCGCCTACAACAACAACAACACCAGCAAGAATAACAGCTACAGCACAGCTAAAAGTAAGAACCCCCACATCCCTAACCAGAAGTCAACGGTAAGTCTTCAACTTTTAATTAGACATTTTCCAATTGTCCAACCCCCGTGTGCCCTGCACATTTTGGTCCTTCGAGCCGGATCGAGGTCATCTATAACCCGGCACCCCCCTTTTGCTATCGGGAAAACCCCTTTTTTCAAATTTTTCAATTTGTGAAATATGCCGTTTTGTCAATAAACGGCAACTAACCCCTTTATTTCATTTTGTGAGATATGCCGTTTTGTCAATAAACGGCAACTAACCCCCTTTATTTCATTTTGTGAGATATGCCGTTTTGTCAATAAACGGCAACTAACCCCCTTTATTTCATTTTGTGAGATATGCCGTTTTGCAATAAACGGTAATTAACCCCCTTTGTTTCGAACAAATTGTGAGATATGCCATTTTTGCAATAAATGGCAATTAAACCCCGTTCTGAACATGTGTGTACAGTCTCGTCGTAAAACGTAAGTTTAACGAAAAAACTGTCCATTTGTATTAAATTAGTGTTTTATTTTTTATAAAAAAAACACTAACGGTCCAAAACAAAAAAAAAAAATAAAACATACATACATATATGTATGTATCTACATACCTGCGAAGCAGACCATACATTTATGTATATTTCTCGCACAAAGAGAAACAAAAATAATCAAGAAAAAAAATAAGCTTATGAATTTGCCCTTGAACAAGTACATATGTATGTACATACATGTGACATCACATCGCAACAGATATCCATACATACATAAGGAAATAAATAGAGATTGTCTGTGACATTAACCACGTCACTATGTGCAGTACATACCAACAGCATTAATAAATAAAAGTTACCAAAGCAACTAATGTTGTGGTTCGTTGTTGCCCCTTAAAAGTAAATGCCAATCTCTCAACTTGATATGCTTTACGTATAAAAGGTGGATGATTTTTTTTCTCATTACAACGCGAGTGAACGACATACGTTTGTATGTATGAATACATTTACTTCTGGTGGATGATATATTTTCACTACAAGAGCGAGTGAACGATCAACAAAAAATAATAAAGCATACATACATATATATACTTGTATGTAAGATTGCATTTACTTCTGTTAAATAAATAGGTCAGTAGAACATACGCAACAGCTGATACATAAGAACATTTATTAACAGGTGGTTACGAGGGCAGCACCGCAAGTACCCAAAGGAAAAACAAATTATATTTTTATATTAATAAACCGAAATGTACTATTGAATACAGACTTCCTAGGTAATTAACACCCGTCGCACACATGTCAGAGCATTAAATAAATATTTTTCGCTACATGAAATCGTGAAAACAATAAGTTGAAAATTTATTTAATTATTTTCAATACATATTACTAACCCCCATTATTTTTAAAATATATATAACCCCCATTATTTTTAAAATATATAACCCCCATACATTGGTCGCTTATACGAAGCACCACTGAAAATTTTCTTAAAAGTTTTCACCCATATATACAGGTCGCTTATAATCAGCACCTTTGAAGATTATTTTGAATCTTTATAACCCCCATACATTGGTCGCTTATACGAAGCACCGCTGAAAATTTTCTTAAAAGTTTTCACCCATATATACAGGTCGCTTATAATCAGCACCTTTGAAGATTATTTTGAATCTTTATAACCCCCATACATTGGTCGCTTATACGAAGCACCACTGAAAATTTTCTTAAAAGTTTTCACCCATATATACAGGTCGCTTATAATCAGCAGCTTTGAAGATTATTTTGAATCTTTATAACCCCCATACATTGGTCGCTTATACGAAGCACCACTGAAAATTTTCTTAAAAGTTTTCACCCATATATACAGGTCGCTTATATTCAGCACCTTTGAAGATTGCTTTATATCTTCATAACCCCCGATATACTGATCGTTACCTGTAAGACCAGTGACGATCTTTTAAACCCCCATAACATACATTGTCAAACAATCAATCACGCCGAACGTTTTTCATTGTAATGGCAGCTTTAAAAAATTTAATACGCGCTTCTGATCGCGTGGTGAGTTTTCAAAGCTATTTTAAAGGCTTGAAAGAAGATATGCCCACTCTTCACACCTTGGAGGCTCAAAACCAACAGCTTGAGAAGCTATGGTCTAATTTCGAGACACTCTACGAAATAGCGCTGGATAATTATGAAACAATGAAGGATGAAATCGAAATGGCAGCATTAGAGAACCGTTTTTATTCCACTTTTGAAGCCTATACCGATATCCGCGCAACTATTCAAGAACGTAGTGCCACTATTCGGGCCCAGGCCACCGTCGCTTCTGCATCAGCGGAACAACACGTGGATATGATCCCATATATTTCCTTACCACCCTGCGATACTGAAGTCTTTCATGGCGACTACAAATCTTGGCCGACATTCCGTGATATGTTCACGGCCCTGTACCGCAACAATAAACGTCTATCGCCCGTAGAAAAAATGTGCCACTTAATGAGGAAGACGCAAGGCGAAGCACGTGAGCTTCTCAAAACTTGTCCCATGACCAACGAAGGTTTTGCTATGGCATGGGAGAACCTCATGCATCGTTATGAAAACAAGAGGGTCCTAGTCAACGCACAATTGAAATCCCTTTCCAATATCAAACCGATGTCGCGGGAAACTAGTTCGGATCTTAGGCGTCTGCAACGTACCATCAGCGATTGTATTACAAATCTTCGTTTGCTGCAAATTGAAACCGAGAACTGGGATCCAATATTTGTATATATCTGCTCGACCTGCTTGCCTGAAGTTACCCTTAATTTATGGGAACAATATTTGCCGCCTACAACCGATTTGCCCATTTGGAAGGATCTGGATGGTTTTCTGACATCTCGATTTCACACATTGGAATCCTTTGCTGATATTCGATCAACTTTTGCGAGTTCGAACCCTTCGAAACCAGTGCATCTGGCTAAGCTGAATAAATCTAATTCGGCTTCTAAGCAAAAACTTCAAAGTTACCAGACTAATATTTCTAAAGGAAGGATGGAAAAATGTGCCCTTTGCCCACAATTTCATCCCCTTAGGTTTTGTTCAGTTTTCCTAGCAATGCCAATCGAAGAGCGCTATGCTACGGTCAAACTACAAAATCGATGTACAAATTGTCTGGGGACTTCTCATGGGTCTAAAACATGCAAAAGCAAATACGTCTGCCAGACATGCAAAGGAAAACATCACTCATTGCTTCATCGCAACCCTACACATCGATCTAGCAATATAACCCCCGTAATTTCTCCACCTATGCAGGCCAATCTGAATAATAATCGGCCTCCGTTAGATAGGAGCCCATCAACGTCAGCACAAGCAGCTGACAGAACGTTGCAATCTTTTTCAACCTATTTAAACCCCAATACACAATCCGTCATATTAGGCACTGCTCTCGTTGATGTATATCAGGACGATTGCAAATACACGGTTCGCGCGCTAGTCGACTCTGCATCTGAGGCAACTTTCATTTCACGCAAATTACAAAAGCGTTTAGGCCTCAGCACGCGATCTTCCCAAGCACAAATACATGGCTTAGGTGATTCATTAACTGCTACCTCAGCGCAGACATGTCCCATTAAAATAGGCTCTCCTATTGATCCATCGTTTGAATTGTTTTCAGAGGCCTTAGTCATCAGCAAGCTGACAGGTCAGCTTGCATATTACCCCCCATCATCGCTGGCAAACAGCAGTTTTTCGCATTTGCAGTAAGCCGATACTTATCGCAGCGGTGGGTCCGACATTGACCTTCTTCTCGGTGGAGATGTTTACCCACAAATAATTCAAGATGGGCTGCACTGGGATATACAACGGTCTTTGGTTGCGCAGAAAACTGCTTTCGGATGGATAATTACCGGTAAAGTAACCGCAAATCCATGTAAAAAGGCAATTTCATCATTTTTTAACACCGTCGCGTTGGATGATCAACTCCGACGCTTCTGGGAGCTGGAAGATCTACCAAAGAAAACAAAATCCTCACCAGAGGATAAATATTGCGAAAATCTGTATACCTCTACTACCTTCCGCAATGAGGATGGTCGATACGTTGTATCACTACCTTTAAAACAGGAATACCCTGAAAAATTAAATATTGGTCAATCCCGAAAAATCGCGTTATCACAATTTCTACGAAATGAAGCACGATTGCCCAAAAACCCCCAACTCAAAGCTGAATATGATCGGGTTATTACCGAATATTCTGCTCTTGGCCAAATGGCCAAGGTAACCCCCGCAACTGGTGACAGCGGCGTATATTATTTGCCCCACCACGCTGTTCTAAAACCCGGCAGCACCACAACAAAATTACGTGTGGTGTTTAATGCATCAAATCCCTCATCAAACGGCGTAAGCCTCAATGATCTGCTTCATACTGGTCCAGTTCTACAAGCAGATTTAATGATCTTAAAATTAAGATGGAGATTTTTCCGCTACGTTTTTAACGCGGACATTGAGAAGATGTACCGCCAAATTCTGGTACAACCCTCTCATACCCCCCTTCAGCGAATTTTGCATCGCAATTCTCCAACAGAATTTATCCAAGATTATGAGTTAAACACAGTCACATTTGGCGTGAACTGTGCCCCCTACCTAGCAATCAGGACGTTGCTAGAACTCGCCAAGGAGAACGAAACCACTCACCCTAACGTCGCCGGAGTCATACGGAACTATATGTATGTCGACGACGTCCTTTATGGAGCACATACAATATCATCGGCGTTGAAATCACGCGATGAACTTATTAAAGTTCTTGCTACCGCAGGTTTTTCGCTTCGTAAATGGACGACAAACAATGAAATGTTACTACACGGTTTACCGCCGACACATTTGCTGGATGAAGAATTCCTCACATTGTCAGACTCCAGCATAACCAAAACTTTAGGACTCAGATGGAACGCAGGAGGCGATTATTTTTATTTTAAACTCAAATCTACACCCAATCGTACTTTCGCTACTAAGAGGTGTGTGCTATCTGAAATAGCAAGATTATTCGACCCAGCCGGTTGGCTTTCACCAAAAATCATCGCTGCGAAAATCATTATGCAACAAGTATGGAAAGATGGAACTGCCTGGGACGAAGATTAGAACCCCCTGACGATGCAAAAATGGCATGAATTTCTCGACGACTACATAAACATCGAGCACGTTAAAATTCCCCGTTTCATTGATTTCGATCCCTCTTATAAGGTCGTATTACACGGCTTTTGTGACGCGTCGGAAAAGGCGTATGCAGCAGCCATTTACCTTCGCTGTGAGTCCCAAGGATATGTCACCAGTCAACTTCTCGTAGCCAAAACAAAGGTTGCGCCAGTGAAGTTTGTCTCCTTACCTAGGAAAGAGTTATGCGGAGCTGAACTACTAGCTAACGTGATAGAATCTACTCAAGCTCAGCTCAACCTCAAGGATTACAACATCTTCTTGTGGACAGATTCCACCATTGTGTTGGCGTGGCTGAAAAAACCGGCCCACAAGTGGAAAACTTTCGTCGAAAATCGAATTTCCTCTATTATTGAAAAGGTAGGCATGGATTGTTGGTCTCACGTGGACTCCAAAAATAATCCAGCTGATATGGCATCTCGCGGTACTACGGTTACTGAATTGTCATCAAATGAATTGTGGTGGCATGGACCTCCATGGCTCAAACGTCCCCATGATGAATGGCCATCAAGAAAAACTGATTTTGAAACTGAAGAAGAAAAACGACCCGTACGAGTTCTTACTACTACAATTCACCCCGAAGATATTCTAGCAAGCTTTTCGGACCTTCCTCGTGCATTAAGAGTCATCTGTTACATCTTTCGTTTCTACAACCGTTTACGCGCCAAACAAAGTTCTTGTCGTGGTTCTAAAAATGTATCGTCGTTTAAAGAAAAGACAATTGGTTTCTTTTAAGTATACATAACGAATGTTCTATTCGTTTCTTTATTTTTCTTTTGTATGTCTACCTATAACACATTGATGCCATCGAGTCTCGTCGAGTCTCGATAACATCGATTATATGGAAAGTGCCAGAGATGGCACTACACCTCCCTTTTTATAAAAAAAATGTTTTTAATATAATTTTATTTTTTTACCTTAAATATTTAATATTATTTAAAAAATTTTTACAATTAAGTTATTATATGGAAATTAAGTTTTAAAGTTTGGAGACACAGGCATTGTCCACCTACCTATGCACCTCCCTTTTTATAAAAAAAAATGTTGAAACAAATAAGGTGATCAATCTTGTTTGCTTCAATATTTTCTATAATATGTTTTTATAGATTACAGAATATTACATTTTTCAAAAATATGTAAACAAAATTTTTATATAATTTTTTCTTTTTTTTTTTTATTTTAAAAGTAGAAAAAATTTTAAAGCAATATGAATTATGGGTATTTGATTGAAAGTAATGTAATTAAAAGTAATATGATTTGATTAAATTAATTTGATTAAAAGTAAGTATCTATATATATTTATCAAGTTTTATTTTAAATAAACAAATTTAAAGATTTTGTATAAAAGTTTTTTTTTTATTAATTTAATTAATTGCAAAAAAAAGTAATTTATTTTCTATACACTTGAAAATTACTTTTTTGTATGTAGAGAAATTTTTTGTTTTGTTTTTAATTGTATATCCAATTAGGATTTTTTTTTTTTTTAATTTTATTTAAGTAAATAGATTTCTGAATTTACTTTAAATTTTTTTTCATATTGTTGTAAGTAATTATAATAAATTTATTATAATAAAAAAATTTGTATTTTTCATATTATTTGTTTATAATTTTCAATATTTTTCCTTAAATTTCATAACTTTTATATTCCTTGAAAAAATAAAAAAAAAATTTTGTAAATTTATACAAATTTTGTTTTATTATTGGTTTTTTTTTCATAGGTCATGTTTTATTTTGTTATCGTAATGTTCTTTTTGCAAATATACAACATCATTCAATTCCAACAATATGGGTTTTGAAAATTTATCAAAGTACACTTTACTTCTCTCTTTATGTTTATCAATTAGTTGTTTTTTTTTTTCTCGTCAGTTATTACTTCTATGGGTTCAGTAAGAAATATCTCTAAGATTTTTAATGTTTTATTACCCAGATCCTTTAGATCCTGTATGGTAAAAATTTTGAAAAATAAATCGATTTTTTTTTTATATAACTCTGCATGGTACATTCCGAGTTTGTTGGTTTTCTAACCTCGAAAGCAGGAAGCCTAAGCTTGGTGTTTCGTTAACAAATTCGAAGTCCACACACAGCAGTTTTTTAAATCTTTTATATGCATATATGCTAAATTTTATAATATTCTCATTATATCTATGGATTACTGTCTTAAATTTTGCTATTTTCTTACTGAAATCATGCGAGAATTTATCATAAATTTTCAAATTTAAATTGTTATTAATGTACAAAGAATGATGATGTTATTATGTTCGCTTGCCCAGTCACCATTTGAAGCTCGTAATGGAGGTTTACATATCACCGGCCTTTTAAGTCCTCTGGCTGCACGCCACAGCGAATAATCTGTTGATGGTGTTGCATCGAGTTCTTGCAGAAATTTTTGCAGCGAAGCTGTTTTTTGTGTTTGCAAAACTTTTCTAAGCTGCTTGGTACACTCCTTAAGCCTAATTTTAGCTGAGGCGATCTGTATCGTTGCCATTCTCGTCGAGCTCTCCGTTTTTCGGTCAATAGCCTTTCTATATCTGCACAAAAAATATTGTTAAATCTCGCTTGTTGATTTGGTTGAATTGAAGATGCTTTAAGAGCAGCTTGTTTAGCATGTGCTTCAAACAACCTAATAGAATTTTCTATGTCAGTAGTAGGTAGGTGCTGAAAAGGGTGCTCTTTTTGTTAAACACTTAGAAAAAGTATTTACTCCAAATATTTCTGCTGATATTATTGAACTGCCACCAGTCGTCGCTTTACCAGAAATTCCGCTAAGATTTAATATTGTGGAGATTGAAAAGGCTATTACAAGTCTAAACTCAAAAAAAGCCCCAGGTATTGATAAAATAAGTAACAAAATGCTGCAAGAATTGCCTTTATTGCAAAACGAGTAATACTATTCATCTTTAATAGTATTTTACGACTGCAATACTATCCGGCAGAATGGAAGGTTTCGATGATTACTATGATACCAAAGCCCGGTAAGGATCATACAAAGGTTGAATCCTATCGGCCTATTAGTTTATTGTCCAATATGTCGAAACTTTTTGAAAAACTGTACATGAGCAAGCTGACTCCTATAGTAACTAGCAGTGCATGCATTCCAGACCATCAATTCGGTTTTCGCAGACAACATAGCACTATTGAACAAACTCACAGACTTGTGAATGTTTTTTTTTTTTTTGTTAGTGTTATTTTTCAGTTACGTTTTTTTTTTTTTTCGGAATTACGGTTTTTGTCATCTTCTTTTCATATAGGTATTTTTTCTGTTTTAAGTTTGTCTCCTTTTTTTCAAATTGGTACAGTTGTAACCAAAACGTTTCTTCTCTTTTTTTTTTGTGTGTTATTTTTCAGGAATTTTTAGTTCAACTGGTTTTTCAATTTCTATTTTGTTTTGTGACTTATTTGTAAGTTCATAATTTTTCTTATTTTTTTTTGTTGCCAAGTGTTTGTTTAGTTTTTTTTTTAATGCCAGTTTTTTCCCATTATTACATATTTTGCTCATTTATTTTTAACTGTTATATTTTCCAAATTTTTTGTTAATTTGTTAATCGGTTTTTTTTTGACACAACTGTATCACTTTTTACGGTATTTTTTTTTTTGTACAGTTTTAAATTTAATATATGAATATTTTTTATTTTTTGTTAATTAAGTAATGTGTATGTATTCATGTACATACTTCGCCCTTTGTAAATCAACTTTTCTTCTAAATATATATATACATACATAGATATGCCAATTTTTCGCTTTCAGTGTATAGGTTATGTTTTGATTAAATAGTTTTGTTAACCGTAACATACCTTTCCTTGCACCACGAAAATAAGAATTCTTTATTTAGTTTTGTTTTTAATATATTTACTTAAATTTTTTTTTTTTGTTTTGTGTTTATTAATCCATCTTCAGTGTAATTATTTTATAGTGGTTTTTTTTTTGTAGAATTTTTTTTTGGCAAACTTTTTTTTTAATTTTTCTTCTTTTCCACTTTTCTTTTTTATCTTTCATTTTTTTCGTCACGGTCGCCATGTCGTAGATAAAACGTATAATCGTTGCAATAAAAGACAACTGGTTTGTTTTAAGTATACATAACGAATGTTCTATTCGTTTCTTTATTTTTCTTTTGTATGTCTACCTATAACACATTGATGCCATCGAGTCTCGTCGAGTCTCGATAACATCGATTATATGGAAAGTGCCAGAGATGGCACTACATTCTGATACCATCAATCCCGAGCTATCAGCTAAAGAAATCGTTTTCGCCAAAAATCGTTTGATAATGGCCTGCAAAAAATCATTGTTTTTCGACGAATATTCCCAGTTATCGGAACAAAAACCGCTATCCCGCAAAAGTTCGCTCTTAACTTTCAACCCATTTTTGGACTCTAATGGAGCTATGAGAATTAATGGCCGTTTGGCAAATTCTCCTACATTAACTTACGATGAACGTTACCCCATTCTACTACCATATCATGCCAGTTTTACGCGATTACTTCTCAAATATTTACATCAATATTCTCTGCATGGTCAAAACGCGTTGTTATCTCGTCTAATGCGACTACGTTATTACGTCCCAAGACTCAAAACCTTGATAAAAACGATATTATCTCACTGTCTTATTTGTGTGAGACATAAAAGCCAAATCAACCAACAAATTATGGCGGCGTTACCCCCCGAACGAACAAGTTTGTCTCGCCCTTTCTGCAACACTGGAGTCGATTTTGCCGGACCCTTTGACATAAAATCGTATGCGGGTCGCGGCTGCAAACTTAAACAGCTGCTATTGGATCGCCCCTGGCGCAGGACACTGCACTGGGATGGGTGATCATCAGCAAATTTGCCGTTTAAACACGTCAATTCTACCCTAACATTTTAATAATTATATGCATTTATATTTACTTTACATTTAAACCTTTCAATTATACTACAATAATTTTTATAATTATTATATGCATTTTATATTTAAACATTTTCATTATATTTCCTTTACATTTAAACATTTTCATTATACATTTTTTAATAATTATATGCATTTTATATCTAACTCACATATCTACATTTGAATTATATCCTTATTTCAATTATACCCTAACATTTTTTAATAATTATATGCCTTTGCACTTATTTCATATTTAAATTATAAATAGTATTATACAGCGTATACGCATTTCTTTTTCATATCATTATACGCCGGCCCTCGTTGCTATTGCAATATAGCAAGGGGGCGGGATGTTTACGCATGGTAACCCTGTGTGGTGCTCGTTATTCTGTAACGAGTATTTTCCCCTCTCTCTTTTTTTCTGTCGTCTGGGTGACTGAAAGAAAGAGTTTTTTTGAAAAAGATTTGTCCTTCTTGTATTATACGTTGGACGAATAACATGTGAAAACGCAATAAACCTTCATAAAATTTGTATAAAAAGTTAAATTAATTTAACACATAAATTATTATAAAAATAAACAAATTAATTTAAATAACAACAAAATATACATATGTCCATATTTTTTATGTAAGAACAACCAAAATTAAGAATATTTTAACAATAAATTAAAAATTCAACCATTTTGGTCAAAATTAAAGTGTTATAGAATAAAGATTTCTTAATAACCCATCCATCAAAAAACTCTATAAAAGAAAAGAAAACCTACACAAAAATATTAAAAGTATAATTTGCTCTGCAAGCAATTTTCAACATATTTTGGTTCCTATTTCTCAACATCTACAAACTTTATTCAACTTGTTCATAGGGACGATTCCATCGCCTACAACAACAACAACACCAGCAAGAATAACAGCTACAGCACAGCTAAAAGTAAGAACCCCCACATCCCTAACCAGAAGTCAACGGTAAGTCTTCAACTTTTAATTAGACATTTTCCAATTGTCCAACCCCCGTGTACCCTGCACACCCACAGTTAAAAAAGCATGAGCTAAACTTAAAATCATTTGGGGTTTTACATTGTCATAGTTGTGAACAAAATTTTAGCAAAAGTTAAATCTATTAACTCCTGACTAATAATGGATGAATTAAAACTCTGAAGCGGCAAATCCATTATAGATGTTACAAAGACATTCTTGATACCATATTTTGGAGAATTTTCATCTACACTACCTATAGTAAGTAATATTTACAACTTTCGCGTGCTCATGAGTAGTTTATCCACTGGAGCTCTAAAAAATTGTTTTCACCAGTTATTCCTAAATGATTAACTACACTAGCATCAATCATTGAAACATTTGCTCCATTATCAATAAAAGCATAATTAGTATTACTATTTTTATGCCCATATAATCTTACAGGAACACTTTGAAAAAGAATTGAAATATTTTCAGCATTAGTATCCGTTAAACAGTTTTTTTTTGATAAATTTTATTAATTATTGAATCTTCAATTATAGATTGAATTATCAATAAGTTTTTCAAATCTTAAATTTAAAAAAAATTATTAAATATATAAGTTTAGCCAATACTAAACAAAATTTTTAATTTCAACGGTTAATTTATGTTGCTTTACATCTCTCGTGTACGGCTGAGAAAAAGAGTATCCCTCCTTTTCAGCCGGGTGTGGCCTCTATAATTTAAGATATTGCGCGCAAGTAGATTTGGGTGCACCTCAAGTTTTTTTATATATTTTTTAGGGTTTTTTGAAAATACTGTCTTCACCAACGGAACATCTAGATCTTTATGAATTCGATGATTTCTGACATACCAGGGGGCTGCTGTAATTGTACGAAGAATTTTATTCTGTCGCCTAATTTTTTCGACATTTGATGCTGAGGCAGTGCCCCATAACTGAATTCCATAGAACCATATTGGTTTCAGGATCGCGTTGTATAATAGAAGTTTACAGTCTAGGCTTAGTATAGAATTTCTTCCAATAAGCCAATTCATTTGGGCCGCTTTTAATTTCATTTATATTAACTTTGCTTCTATATGCGGTTTCCATGTTAAACGACTATCAAGATAAACGCCTAGATATTTGACAACAGTGTGTTGCGGTATAGTCTCGGTGTTAATTTTTATAGGCGGGCATGTTTCCTTGCGCAACGTAAAAGTTACGTGTACACATTTCTGCTCGTTAACTTTTATACGCCATTGTTTGAGCCATTTTTCCAGTTTGGATATATATTCTTGTAAATTGCGGGAAGCTTCTACAGGATTTTCGTGAACGCTTAGAAAAGCTGTATCATCGGCAAATGTTGATGTATGAATGTTCCTGCTTAACGGTAAGTCAGAGGCATATATTAAATAAAGTAATGAACCGAAGATACTGCCTTGGGGAACTCCGGCTTCGATCGACTGCGGTGGGCTTAAGAATTTGCCTTCCCTAACTACAAATTTTCGTTCCATTAGGTAGCTTGTTAAAAGCCTAACAATGTTTGCGGGTAGATTTCGCGTTCATTTATGTATAAGACCATCGTGCCATACTTTATCAAAAGCTTGAGAAACATCTATAAAGAGCGCAGAGAAATATTTCTTCTTTTCGAAAGTGTCTCTGATAACATTTACAAGTCTGTGAGTTTGTTCAATAGTGCTATGTTGTCTGCGAAAACCGAATTGATGATCTGGAATGCATCCACTTCTAGTCACTATAGGCATCAGCTTGCTCATATACAGCTTTTCAAAATGTTGGGCAATAAACTAATAGGCCGATAGGATTCAACCTTCGTATGATCCTTGCCGGGCTTTGGTATCATAATAATCATCGAAACCTTCCATTCTGCAGGATAGTATTGCAGCCGTAGAATACTATTAAAAATGAATAGTATAATTCTTTTTGCAATATAAGGCAGTTGTTGAAGCATTTTGTTGCTTATTTTGTCGACACCTGGGGCTTTTTTGGTGTTAAGACTAGTGATGGCCTTTTCAATCTCCAAAATTTTAAATCTTAACGGTATTTCTGGTAAAGAGATGACTGGTGGCAGTTCAACAATATCAGTAGAAATATTCGGTGTAAATACTTTTTCTAAGTGCTTAACAAAAAGAGCACCTTTTTCAGCATCAGTTCTTGCCCAGTCACCATTCGAATCTCGTAACGGAGGTTTGCAAATCACTGGCCTTTTAAGTCCTCTAGCTGCACGCCATAGCGAATAATCTGTTTGTGGTGTTGCATCGAGTTCTTGAAGAAATTTTTGAAGCGAAGCTGTTTTTTGTGTTTGTAAAACTTTTCTGAGCTGTTTGGTGCATTCCTTTAGCCTTAACTTTAGCTGGGGGGATCTGTAACGTTGCCATTCTCGTCGCGCTCTCCGTTTTTCAGTCAATAGCCTTTCTATATCTACAGAAGAAATGTTGTTGAATCGCACTTGTTGATTTGGTTGAATTGAAGAAGCATTAAGAACAGCTTGATTAACATGTGCTTCAAACAACCTAATAGAATTTTCTATGTCAGTAGGTGTTCTCAACAGCATATTTCCCGTGCAATGAGCACTAAAATATTTTTTTGTATTTCAGCCAGTTAATACGTGCAGATGTCAGCGGTAAATCGCATGTTGATGATGCAGTTGTGTGTGAGTAAATAGTGATAATAGTAGTCGAGTGATCCAATGATGCTTCAACTTCAGTCGATAATATCAGGAATTTTTTGTCGATCCGTTGGCCAATATGTTGGCTGACCACTTGAAACTACATTCAAACCCATTTTTGAAATTGTGTCCAACAAAACACGACCCTTGGGACTGATTAAACGTGAACTCCAAAATATGTGTTTAGCATTGTAGTCGCCAGCTGCTAGAAAACGGGACCCCAGTGTTGTATAAAATGCGGTATATTGACTCTCTGAAATTTAAAACCTGGGAGGAGAATAAACAGATGATATCACAAGTTCTTAATAAAAAATTTTCAATGCAGATGTTTGTTGCTTGAAGATAATCTTCACAAAATTCATTTAACAGATAGTGTTTTATTCGCGTTTTTATTAGAATTCCCGAGCCACCACAAGCTCTACCTCTAGGATCCTTAATGTCGTAGAAATAATATCCACTAATTTTAAAATAGTTTCGGGAGGTCAAATGAGTTTCTGAGATGAGCATAACATCGATTTGTTTATCGAGAAAAAAGTATTGTATTTCGTTTTTATGTTGGCAGATGCTGTTTGCATTCTAAAAACATACGAGTATTTTCAAGTTCATGGTTTGCTTAATACAGCCTGCAACAAAGTAGACTGCATTTTCAACATTTCTGCATCATACAAGACATGTTGAGAGTAAAAGTATTTACTGTTTGTATTAAGCTCTCAATTGAGGCTTCAATACGGCTAAAATTAGACCCTGGAGCTTCGTTTACTGATACCGGTTTTTGCGCTGTATTGTGGTTACTTTTTAAAATGTTAGCGTATGAAAATTTATTATTAGGTTGTTGCTGAGCAATAGTCGCGTTTGATTTCAATACGTTTGAATATTGTTGCTGACTGGTAGACGGTTGAGGTAACTGAGGGTAGCTTAAAAGTGTGATAGGCTGAGCGGGGATAGTATTTTCTTTTTTGTGCGAGGAGCGTTTAAAAAACGAGTAAAGAGTGCAGCCTCTATAGTTGGCAATTTGATTTCCGCCGCAATTGCCACATTTTTTCGCCTTGGGATCACCTTTTGTTTTGTCACAGCTAGCGGTACTGTGTAGCTCACCACATACAACGCAGACTGTAGGCAACTTGCAATAAGTTTTCGTGTGCCCAAATTCTTTAAAGTTCAGGCATTGGATAGGTCCAGCTCTTTTATGTGGCTGCTCAACGGTAACTCTCCGGTGCAAAAAATACTTTAGATCATAAATTGGATGGGATTAATTTTTTTTTTATCTTTATGTCACCTGGCTGTAACTCGACTCTAAATATTGGTTGGGGGATTTTTTTCTCTATTTTTGATGTTTGAAACATTATCACATATCAAATCTCAATAAACTTAAAATCTTTAATGCGGCTTCAAGGTCAATAATGTTCTATGGTGCCCAAATTTGGGGTTATAAAAAATATGATGATGTTGAAAAGCTTTTAAGATACTTTATAAAAAGTATGCTCTATCTACCTAGTAATACTCCTAACTACATACTCTACCTAGAAACAGGTATCAACTCGATGTACTCTGATACCCTGAAGCTGCATTTTGATTACGTGAATAAAGCTCTCCACTTACCTAATCACAGACTCCCCCGAATTTTATCTGAGATGATTATCGCAAAAAATACTTTTTGGGCAGAAGAATGGATAAACATATGTCAGAAGATCCAATTTGTACCTAAAGACGCATCCATTCCACTATGTTCATATTCATCACAAATCCTATAACTTATAAAAACACAGGAATCATGCGATTTCACTTCTGATGCTAGACGTTCTCAGCTCCATGATTTGTATCCTGAGCTAAATTATGACATCAAACCTCTATCGATATCCTCCCTTTCGTCTCGTGCTGCAAGTTTAATCATCAGGGTACGAGGTGGAATGTTAGATCTTAATACTAGACCTTTCAAAAAATCGTCAATAGGCCTATGCTCCTTATGTAATTTAGATGCTGTTGAGAATACTTTTCATTTTATTGGAATTTGTCCGATATACAAGGAACTCAGACTGAAATATTTCCGTAGCACCATTCTCTACCATAGTGAAGTACTAGACATACTAAATGGAAACAACTTTGTAAATCTTTATAAATATTTAGAAAACTGTTGGAAATACAGAAAGCTAATACTAACTGAATATGAATAGACTCCTTTATAATTTTTCTTTTTTTATTTATTTATTTTTTAATATTTTATTTTGCATATAATAATTCTCCAACCCCGAAGAATAATTGTTTCTTAATTAACCAGAACCGTAACTTATATTTTATATAACTTTAATACGAAATAATCAAACTCCTTTTTGTTTCACTCAGCTTTTATTTGCCAGTCTGGCTCACAACCAATATGTTATGCCTATTATAGATTACAATAAGTTTATATCTCTAAGATTGTAAATGAAGTAAATTAAAATCTATTAATACATAATAAAAAATAATAATAATAATGTTTGAAACATTTTTCACCTTGAATCCACTATTTTCAAGGCCAGACTTGACCTCTTCTGGATCCACGCTAGAATCTATACCTTTTATTACAACGGTTAGACCTTTAGCACTCTTAAGCTGATATGTATAAAAATTTTTATTTTTAGTCTCAAAGTCTGAGACTATTTTTCTGTAATTATTTTCTTTACATACCTGAATTTTTGTTTCATTAATTTTCCCACGCTTGATTGGAGTTACGTAAAACTCATTTTCTCCAATTAACGAGATAAGGCTTTTTACCAGAAAGCTGGAGTTCTCTTCTCTTAAATAAATCGGTGGTGGTTTACTCAAACTTGTATTAGTTGTGTCTATATCACCTTGTTCAGTTAAAATCGCGAAACGATTTTCGGAATTTTTTATATTTTTCCAATCTTTGGGAGCTTTTGCCGTTGACGCAATTTGAGCAGATTTGGGACTCCTTCCCCTTTTTAACACAGTTATGTATCTATCCATACCTGTTTGAATTTTATTATCACTATTTTCACTTACTTTATCCATAATTTTATTAATTTTTTGCATTTTTCATTTATAAGAGTTTGTGTATGCAAATATTTATGTATTAAACACAAGCAAAAAAAAAAAAAAAAAATTAAATAAAACCAGTATAATAACTGTTTAATAAATGTTTTGTTTTTGTATTTTTTGTGACTTTAAATTTTTGATAATTTTATATATTCAGTTGCGACGATTATAAAACGCGTCTGTACACTGCGAGAGTTCAAACTGAATGTTAAACAGTTTCAAGCTTGAAAAAGAGGATCATTTGGTAATTAAATGTTTTGAAATTTGACACACAGGCATATCTTGTTTTTTCATTACAAGGAGAAAGAGAATCGGTTGCCATATTCACAATTTTTCTTATTTCACTGAGCCAGTTGGAAAAATCAACAATTGTAGCCATTTGTCCCAAACTAACGCATTTATCAGCCCATTGGAGGAGTCTTGAAATGGTTAATTTTGCCACCAGCTCACTCAATAACAGCGGATTTATTAGATGATGATTTTCTCCCACTGAATCTAAAAACGTCTTCATGTTTGTCACCTTGTTCGCAAATTCAACAAGAGAATTAAGGTCCCATTCTTCCACTGGATCTACTGAACGAATCTTATGAATTTGGGGCTTTATTAGCTGCTCTGGGCGTCCGTACTTTTCTGCCAAAATATCCATGATGGAGTTTACATTGTTCGAGTTAGATAAAAGAGGTTCAACTGTATCCCGAGCAACACCTTCAAAAGAATACCTCAGTCGCATAATGTTGTGTAGGTTCGAATACTCAAATTCAATAGTTGATGTTTTAAAAGATTCGTGGAACGTTAACCATTCTTCTGGTAATCCCGAATATTTAGGTAAAGCGTGTATTTTCTTTTGGTGTTTCGAAATAACAGTTAGTACAATATTTGAAACGGTACCACCAACAGAGGAATTATTAGCAGCTGAAGTTTGTGGTATAATTTGTGGCGTTAGAGTTTTATTTGACATAATATTTCTTCCGAATAAAGGATTTTCTACAGTAGTAGTACTATTAGAAGAGCGTTTATTGATGTTGGAAGAAGCATTATACATAACATCGTTTGCAGTTGATGGAAAGGTGCAGTGGATATTATTGTCTTGGGTGGAAATCTTTTTTATTTCATTGGATAGGGAAGAAATGGATTTTTTTGTTTCGACATTGTTGGACAATACCATCGATTGTATAGAAGTGATTTGTCGTTGCATCATTTCTATATTTTTAGTTATATTTAGTGTTACCTGATATAAATTATTATTCAGCGGTGGATTTAATTGAGAATCTTCCAATTGAACTTCTGCAATACTATTACGAATTGCTTCAAAGTTAGAATCATCTTGGAAGACTACAGCATTAGCACTATCAGTTTGATAATCTTCCGATCGCTGGGGTGAACGCGTTAATGGCATTGTTGATCAGTGTAGCCAGGTAAATATTGTCTAATGTCCCCAAATTAAAGAGTCTTGTCCCCAAAAATCCCCATTTTAAAACTGGAAATCCCCAATTTTGTCCCCAATAAAGATATATATATTAAGCATCATAAAAAACAAATTTTTTTATTTATTTTATTACATACATTTATTTAAGTTAATGCAGTCGTATGTGCTCAATGGAACTTTTGAATCCATAGGATATTTTAAAATTCCATACACGGAATCAAATTTATTCTTTTTTCCATGCTTTCGTTGTAAATTTATAAATAACTCAAAATTTTCCATACTCTCAGTGAATATTTTAAGCATTTCTTTTGCAAGTACAGTTAAATAATCTAAAAAAATTAGTTTGTAGTCCTCTTGCTTCTAATTCCTTTGAACATTCTATGCCAACATGAATTTTAGCAACAACCAAATTACTTTCCTTATCGTCAATTAGTACATCCATTTTGGCAATATTGAATTCAATAAATTCTGGTTTTAAAAATGTTGAACAAATTGTAATAAAAACTAACATCCTCAATACCATCGCCTTGAAATAATCGAAATATGGAGAAGAAAAACGCCAAGATACATAAACATATATGTATGTAAATATATGTATGAAAGATAATGGTAAAATAAAGCAAAATTGATAATGAAAATGAAAAATCCCCAAATCCCTCCCCACGATAATCTGTCCACAAAAACCTGCTAAAATCCCCAATTTGGGGAGAAATCCCCACACCTGGCTACACTGTTCTTGATACGTATCGATTTCTTAGTTGCATTCAAAAAAATTCTGTTAGTTTCACCTCCTGTATAACATGCAGGATCCAATTTTCAAGCTTTTCTTTTCACAGATTAACTCTCTCACAGAGACAAAAGAGTGGCCGCTACTGCCAGATCAATATAATATACAGGATCTTTTATTAGTTTATCTTTTCCGAAAGGAACTCTTTTCCACATCCAGTTTAATTAAACAGCAACCAACAAAAAGAAAATTTAGACAGGAATGGTAACAGTCTTTCGATTGGCTCCGAGAAAAAGATGGCCAAGCGTATTCCTTTGCTTGTTCAAAACAGATAATGAGCCACTTTGGTCATCTAAAGATGCATGAAAAAACATCTTTACACATTCAAAGTTGCGAAAGCCAGAAAAAGCAAATTTCAATCGAAAAATTTTGCAGTAATGAACAACAAAGTCAAAGTCAACAAGTTCGAAATGCCGAGCTCACACTTATTATGTTTTGCATAGCACATAACTTACCATTTTTGCTAATGGACTACTTACCAACAGTGTTGTCAGATTAGGGGATTTATCCCCAAATCGGGGATTTTCTTTTCACAATGGGGATGAAAAATTTGGTTTGGGGATTGGGGAATTCATTGAGGATAATTTATTTGCTTTGGGGAATTTATGAGATTTTTTGGGGATTTGTTATTTTGTTTATGTAATTTGGTTTATATTTTGGACTATTATTTTAATATCAACACATTCTAATTGTTCTTTTTTGAGTACATAAGTGTTTTTAGTGTGGTAAAAAAACTTTGTTATCCAAAGTAAAAAAGTAAAGCGGACTTGTTTTTTTATACCTAAAAACTTTATTGAAACATTTGCCGTCAAATCTCAACATTTTCAAAACATATAAGCAATTTTCTCCAAACATGTGTTGCAACCCATTAGGACAACCCAAATTTAGTTCAATCATAAAAATACTACAACCAGCGTCAAATGAAAATGTTCCAAGATATATATTTGAGTCACAGTGGAAAAAAATGCCATTTATAAGGTGGAATGATTTATTTGAAATACAAATAACAAACAACTTAAATATGTTTTGGACAGAAGTATATTCATATCAAGATGCCGCTGGATCACATCCATTTAAGAACCTGGCAGAGTTGGTATTAAATTTACTTTGCGTATCAACGAGCAACGCTTGCGTTGAAGGAGTTTTTCGGCAGTGAACACGGTAAAAACAAAAATTAGAAACAAAATGCAGTACGAGTTGCTCGAATCTCTGTTAAGAATTAATATACATTTTAAAAATAATGTAATTTGTTGTGAAACTTTTGATCCATCTCCATGTACCAAAAAATTTCTTCAGACAGCGGTAAAGAAGATTTGAACTCCGAACTTTTTGATTTTATCAGTCAACTTAACTAATTTGTTAGAATACATATACAAATATATACTTAGAAATGAAATACAGTGCAAATAAAGTTAATACTTAAATGAATTCAAAAGAGAAATTGAAGTAGTATTATTTTTAGTGGGGATTTTTGGGAATAGTATTAATTGCTTTTTGGGGAATTTCGGGGATGAAAATTTTCAAATTGGGGATGTGACTCAAAATAAATCTGGGAACCCTGCTTACCAAACTTATTGGTTGAGTGTTGTCCAGATTAAACTATAGCAAAGCTTATTAAATGTGGTAGGACAAAGTCAGTTCAAGTACCTGACTATATCGCAAAGCAGGCAAGTGAAAATGTAATTTCTACTTTACAACAAAAAAAAAATATTTTGAGGCAACGAATGTTTTTATAGCATATCAATATTGTGGGTATGAAACTACATGTTACATATTGGGAATGGTCAATAGTAATTCTAGTTTACGCATAAGTATGTTTCTGTAAATGAATTTTGTATATGCTCTTACATTCTTTGTTTTCGTTACATTACTGTTATTTTTGTTATTTATTCTATTATTTAAAAACTTAATCAAATAAAAATTATACTTTATATGAAAAATACATATGTATGTATATGTTTTTCAATATTAAAAAAATTGGTCTTTTCGGTAGGATTTTGGTAGGTTTTAGAGCCAAGTTTGGTCGGATAGAAAATTTTTGAATGGCAACCCTGCTTCAAAGTTAAAAATGTTTCTAACATTAAAAATGGGGAAAAAATAACCCAACTTGTATTCAGAGTCGAGCAACAGCCAGGTGAATTAAAAATAAAAAAGAATGAATCGCACAAATTTATAATTTAAAGTACCTACTTATTACACCGAAGTGTTACCGTTGAGCTTCCACATAAAAAAACTGGACCTGTTCAATTCCTGAACTGCCAAGAATTTGGCCATTACCGAAACTTAATGCAAGCTGCCTACTGTTGGCGTCGTATGTGGTAAGCTACACAATACCGCGAACTGCGACAAAATAAAAGGTGATCCCAAGGCTAAAAAATGTGGTAATTTCGGCGGAAATCACACTGCCAATTAAAGAGGCTGCCTGCCCTCTTTACTCGTTTTTTAAAAAATCGTCGAACAGAAAAAAAATGCTATTCCCGCTCAGCCCAACACACCTTAAACTACCCACAGTTCCCTCAACCGTCGTCTAGCCAAAATCAATACTCAAATGTTTAAAGTCTAACACGGCTCTTACTCAGAAAAAACCTAATAGTCAATTTTCATACGCTAATATTTTAAAAAGTAACCAGAATACAGCGCAAAAATCGGTACCAGAAAACGAAATTCCAGGCTCTTATTTTAGACGTATTGAAGCTTCAATTGAGAGCTGAATACAAACAGTGAATACTTTTACTCATATCATGTCCTGTATGATGCAGGAAATGTTGAAAATGCAGGCTGTTGCAGGTTTTATTGAACAAACCATGAACATAGGAATCTGTTTTTAGAATGCAAACAGCATCTGCCAACATAAAAACGAAATACAATACTTTCTTCTCGATAAACAAATCGATGTTATGCTCATCTCAGAAACTCATTTGACCTCCCGAAACTATTTTAAAATTAGTGGATATTATTTCTACGACATTAAGGATCCTAGAGATAGAGCTTGTGGTGGCTCGGGAATTCTAATAAAAACGCGAATAAAACACTATCTGTTAAATGAATTTTGTGAAGATTATCTTCAAGCAACAAACATCTGCATTGAAAATTTTTATCAAAAACTTGTGATATCATCTGTTTATTTTCCTCCCAGGCAACTCAACTTGCCCTTTTATTTATAAATTATTTAATTGAGATAAATTCGAAAAGTTTCTCGTTAGGTGCCTATTTGCTCACAGGACATTTCACTGAGCCTAGTAATAATTGTGCTAAGTCAATTCCCATTGATAAAAATTTGTTTAATATTATAAACATATTATTAACCGGCCACTGTTTCGAGCCTAGGAAAAACTAGTCCTAAGTCAAAATTCCCGTTAGTAAATAAATTATTAATTTTACCTGTCAAATTATTGATTTTCCTCTTTTGAATTTACATCTTCCGGGAACAATCTTAATTTGCAAAATTTTCTGATGTCAGTATTATTTAATGGTACATACATACACATGTTCAGTGAAGGACTAAAGTCTACATGCAGTCCCATATAGTGCTATTCTGCGAAAAACACTTACATAGTTAATAGAAAAATTAATGATACAGTTTTTTCGAATATCATATTTATTCATAAAATAATAAAAATTAAATTAATGAATTTGTCCTTTAACCAAAATACCCACAAAATAACAAAAATATGGTATGACATAAGTCTACATGCAGTTCAGTTCCAACAAAATGTTACTAAAACTATTAGAATAAATGGTGGTTTGCTAGTTTTAGTATTTAATACTTTTATATTGGTATAGGACCATAATGTATTCAAAAAAATCCAAGTTCAAGTTTCCAGGGACTACGTTCT
The DNA here is from genome assembly GCA_947311025.1 of Lypha dubia. Lineage (NCBI taxonomy): Eukaryota > Metazoa > Arthropoda > Insecta > Diptera > Tachinidae > Lypha > Lypha dubia. The sequence goes on along the minus strand of OX371260.1, from coordinate 98,097,613 downwards.
TAATAGGTATAATAACATCTCATTTTTAAGCAACATGTAAGCTTGGCAATATGTTTTTGTCTTTCTCACATAGAAAATAATTCTTGGAAAAATATTAGCAAGCTTATAGGTTGCCTAAAAATGAGATGGTATTGTACCTATCAAGAGTTTGGTCCTTATTTTGATCTCAGTACTTTTTATTGCCGACATTTTTTGTATAGGAACTTGGCCTTATTTTCACATTTATGTTTTTGTGCGGATCTCACTTCCGTTTTCTAAGTTGTTTTTGTATTTATATTTATATGTATTTGTTGGTTTTTTACTTGTTAAAATAATAATTTTTAGAAAACAAACCATTTTTAGAAAACAAACTTTTTATGTTTATTAAATTGAAAAAATATTTTATTATTGAAAACTTTGTTGAATAGAAAAGAAGAAAAACAAATGTATGATTTCTTTTTATAATATTGGATGTAATAATATTTTCAACATAAAAAAACTCTTAGTAGTTTTGAATTTTCATTAATTCAATAAAAACTGAACTTGAGCCTAAATAATATTACTTTTCATAGGTACATCAATATAAGTTCGAATAATAATTGCGTTTATTCGTAATAATATAAATAAAATATATTAATTCAGCTTGGGCACGAGCTACGTACCCTAATAACAAGGACTACAGTAAAATGTGAATATCCCTAACATAGAGTAAAAACAACAAAAACGTTAAAATTACAAAGTATAATACTTTGATGATAACGGACTGTGAGTTTCTGTTGATTTTTAGTAATTTCCAACCAGTGATGGGCAAATTTCGTACTAACCAGTACTGTTTTAATGAAGAATAAAATGAATTAAAAATTAATTCTCGTATTCTATTTCTGTTGAAAACTGGTTAAATAGTTGATATTCTTCCCAATTAGTATCCACTTTACGAAAAATTGTAAAGATGGTCAATTGAACGCTGATGAGAGGAGTAGCGGCCTTGAAATCGGTACTGATACGTTCTGCTAAAAAATCGAATTGGATGTAATAATATTTTTAACATAAAAAAAACTGTTAGTAATTTTGAATTTTCATTAATTCAATAAAAACTGAACTTGAGAATAAATAATATTACTTTTTATAATATTTTTATAATACTAAATTAATTTTATTTGTAGTTAATAAACATTATTGTTAAAACGATTTAATAACAAAACTTCTTTTCTTTGGATTATCAACATTTTTATTAAATTTGTTGCGAGAAACCATTTAAACTGGATGTGGAAAAGAGTTCCTTTCGGAAAAGATAAACTAATAAAAGATCCTGTATATTATATTGGTCTGGCAGTAGCGGCCACTCTTTTGTCTCTGTGAGAGAGTTAATCTGTGAAAAGAAAAGCTTGAAAATTGGATCCTGCATGTTATACAGAAGGTGAAACTAAAAGAATTTTTTTGAATGCAACTAAGAAATCGATACGTATCAAGAATGCCATTAACGCGTTCACCCCAGCGATCGGAAGATTATCAAACTGATAGTGCTAATGCTGTAGTCTTCCAAGATGATTCTAACTTTGAAGCAATTCGTAATAGTATTGCAGAAGTTCAATTGGAAGATTCTCAATTAAATCCACCGCTGAATAATAATTTATATCAGGTAACACTAAATATAACTAAAAATATAGAAATGATGCAACGACAAATCACTTCTATACAATCGATGGTATTGTCCAACAATGTCGAAACAAAAAAAATCCATTTCTTCCCTATCCAATGAAATACAAAAGATTTCCACCCAAGACAATAATATCCACTGCACCTTTCCATCAACTGCAAACGATGTTATGTATAATGCTTCTTCCAACATCAATAAACGCTCTTCTAATAGTACTACTACTGTAGAAAATCCTTTATTCGGAAGAAATATTATGTCAAATAAAACTCTAACGCCACAAATTATACCACAAACTTCAGCTGCTAATAATTCCTCTGTTGGTGGTACCGTTTCAAATATTGTACTAACTGTTATTTCGAAACACCAAAAGAAAATACACGCTTTACCTAAATATTCGGGATTACCAGAAGAATGGTTAACGTTCCACGAATCTTTTAAAACATCAACTATTGAATTTGAGTATTCGAACCTACACAACATTATGCGACTGAGGTATTCTCTTGAAGGTGTTGCTCGGGATACAGTTGAACCTCTTTTATCTAACTCGAACAATGTAAACTCCATCATGGATATTTTGGCAGAAAAGTACGGACGCCCAGAGCAACTAATAAAGCCCCAAATTCATAAGATTCGTTTAGTAGATCCAGTGGAAGAATGGGACCTTAATTCTCTTGTTGAATTTGCGAACAAGGTGACAAACATGAAGACGTTTTTAGATTCAGTGGGAGAAAATCATCATCTAATAAATCCGCTGTTATTGAGTGAGCAAACTTAACCATTTCAAGACTCCTCCAATGGGCTGATAAATGCGTTAGCTTGGGACAAATGGCTACAATTGTTGATTTTTCCAACTGGCTCAGTGAAATAAGAAAAATTGTGAATATGGCAACCGATTCTCTTTCTCCTTGTAATGAAAAAACAAGATATGCCTGTGTGTCAAATTTCAAAACATTTAATTACCAAATGATCCTCTTTTTCAAGCTTGAAACTGTTTAACATTCAGTTTGAACTCTCGCAGTGTACAGACGCGTTTTATAATCGTCGCAACTGAATATATAAAATTATCAAAAATTTAAAGTCACAAAAAATACAAAAACAAAACATTTATTAAACAGTTATTATCCTGGTTTTATTTAATTTTTTTTTTTTGCTTGTGTTTAATACATAAATATTTGCATACACAAACTCTTATAAGTGAAAAATGCACAAAATGAATAAAATTATGGATAAAGTAAGTGAAAATAGTGATATTAAAATTCAAACAGGTATGGATAGATACATAACTGTGTTAAAAAGGGGAAGGAGTCCCAAATCTGCTCAAATTGCGTCAACGGCAAAAGCTCCCAAAGATTGGAAAAATATAAAAAATTCCGAAAATCGTTTCGCGATTTTAACTAAACAAGGTGATATAGACACAACTAATACAAGTTTGAGTAAACCACCACCGATTTATTTAAGAGAAGAGAACTCCAGCTTTCTGGTAAAAAGCCTTATGTCGTTAACTGGAGAAAATGAGTTTTACGTAACTCCAATCAAGCGTGGGAAAATTAAAGAAACAAAAATTCAGGTATCTAAAGAAAATAATTACAGAAAAATAGTCTCAGACTTTGAGACTAAAAATAAAAATTTTTATACATATCAGCTTAAGAGTGCTAAAGGTCTAACCGTTGTAATAAAAGGTATAGATTCTAGCGTGGATCCAGAAGAGGTCAAGTCTGGCCTTGAAAATAGTGGATTCAAGGTGAAAAATGTTTCAAACATCAAAAATAGAGAAAAAAAATCCCCCAACCAATATTTAGAGTCGAGTTACAGCCAGGTGACATAAAGATAAAAAAAAATTAATCCCATCCAATTTATGATCTAAAGTATTTTTTGCACCGGAGAGTTACCGTTGAGCAGCCACATAAAAGAGCTGGACCTATCCAATGCCTGAACTTCAAAGAATTTGGGCACACGAAAACTTATTGCAAGTTGCCTACAGTCTGCGTTGTATGTGGGTAGCTACACAGTACCGCTAACTGTGACAAAACAAAAGGTGATCCCAAGGCGAAAAAATGTGGCAATTGCGGCGGAAATCACACTGCCAACTATAGAGGCTGCACTCTTTACTCGTTTTTTAAACGCTCCTCGCACAAAAAAGAAAATACTATCCCCGCTCAGCCTATCACACTTTTAAGCTACCCTCAGTTACCTCAAGCGTCTACCAGTCAGCAACAATATTCAAACGTATTGAAATCAAACGCGACTATTGCTCAGCAACAACCTAATAATAAATTTTCATACGCTAACATTTTAAAAAGTAACCACAATACAGCGCAAAAACCGGTACCAGTAAACGAAGCTCCAGGGTCTAATTTTAGCCGTATTGAAGCCTCAATTGAGAGCTTAATACAAGCAGTAAATATTTTTACTCTCAACATGTCCTGTATGATGCAGGAAATGTTGAAAATGCAGTCTACTTTGTTGCAGGCTGTATTAAGCAAACCATGAACTTGAAAATATGTTTTTAGAATGCAAACAGCATCTGCCAACATAAAAACGAAATACAATACTTTCTTCTCGGTAAACAAATCGATGTTATGCTTATCTCAGAAACTCATTTGACCTCCCGAAACTATTTTAAAATTAGTGGATATAATTTCTACGACACCAAGAATCCTCGAGGTAGAGCTTGTGGTGGCTCGGGAATTCTAATAAAAACGCGAATAAAACACTACCTGTTGAATGATTTTTGTGAAGATTATCTTCAAGCAACAAACATCTGCATTGAAAATTAATATAAAAAAATGTGTAATATCATCTGTCTATTACACACATTCTGAGGTTCACATTTAATCACTCGTAAGGGTCATGTTTTGTTCGACACAATACCAAAAATGGGTTTGAATGTAGTTTCAAGTGTTCAGCCAACATTTTGGCCAACAGATCGACAAAAGTTCCTGATGTTATCGACTATGGAATTGTGAAAGGTGTGCCCAGCGTAATGATTGCAGTTGAATCATCTTTGGATTTATCTTCAGACCACTCACCTATAATTGTCATTATATACACGCATACAACTTCATCACCAACGACATCTGCACGTATTAATATACGTATTAATACCTGGGTGCTTATTGCTCAGATAATATGCCGTTGAGAACACCTTCTGATAATGCCGATTCTCTCAGGTTGTTTCAAGCGCACGTTAAACAAGCTGCTCTTAATGCCACCTCAAATAAAATAAATCAACCAGTGATATTAAACAATATTTTTTGTGTTGATATAAAAAGGCTTTTATCTGAAAAAAGGAGAGCTCGATGAAAATGGCAACGTTACAGATCGGCTCTGCTAACATTAAGGCTTAGAAAAGTTTTACAAACACAAAAAACAGCTTCCCTTCAAAAGTTTCTTCAAGAACTAGATTCAACACCACAAACAGATTATTCGCTGTGCCGTGCAGCCAGAGGACTTAAAAGGGCAGTGATATGTAAACCTCCATTCCGAGCTTCAAATGGTGACTGGGCAAGAACTGATGCTGAATAAGCTATAAATACCCTAATAACAAGGGTCACAGTAATATGTGAATTTCCCTAATATAGAGTAAAAAATAACAAAAAAAAACGTTAGAATACAAAGCAGAATACTTTGATGATAACGGACTATGAGTTTGTGTTGATTATTAGTACTTTCCAAACAGTAATGAGGTAATTTCGTAATAACCAGCACTGTTTCAAGGTAGAATAAAAAATTAATTAAAAATTAATTCTCATATTCTATTTCTCTTGAAAAACTGGTTAAATAGTTGATAATAATATAAAAATATTAATTCCGCTTGGGCACGAGCTATAAATACCCTAATAACAAGGGTCACAGGAATATGTGAATTTCTCTAATATAGAGTAAAAAATAACAAAAAACGTTCGAATACAAAGTAGAATACTTTGATGATAACGGACTATGAGTTTGTGTTGATTATTAGCACTTTCCAAACAGTAATGAGGGAATTTCGTACTAACCAGCACTGTTTCAAGGTAGAATAAAAAATGAATTAAAAATTAATTCTCATATTATATTTCTCTTGAAAAACTGGTTAATAAGTTGATATTCTTCTAAATTAGTATCCACTTTACGAAAATTGTAAAGATGGACAATTGAACGCTGATGAGAGGTGTAGCGGCCTTGAAATCAGTACTGATACGTTCTGCTAAAAACTGATTGGATATAAATAATAATATTTTCCAACATAAAAAACTCTTAGTAATTTTGAATTTTCATTAAATCAATAAAACTGAAATTGAGCCTGATAATATTACTTTTCATATACATATACATCAATATAAGTTCAAATAATAATTACGTTTATTCGTAATAATAATAATATAAAAATATTAATTCCGCTTGGGCACGAGCTATAAATACCCTAATAACAGGGGTCACAGTAATATGTGAATTTCCCTAATATAGAGTAAAAACAACAAAAACGTTAAAATACAAAGTAGAATACTTTGATGATAACGGACTATGAGTTTGTGTTTATTATTAGTTCCAAACAGTAATGAGGGAATTTCGTACTAACCAGCACTGTTTCATTGTAGAATAAAAATTGAATTAAAAATTAATTCTCATATTCTATTTCTGTTGAAAACTGGTTAAATAGTTGATATTCTTCTAAATTAGTATCCACTTTACGAAAACTGTAAAGATGGACAATTGAACGCTGATGAGAGGTGTAGCGGCTTTGAAGTCAGTACTGATACGTTCTGCTAAAAACTGATTGGATATAAATAATAATATTTTCCAACATAAAAAAACTCTTAGTAATTTTGAATTTTCATTAATTCAATAAAACTGAACTTGAGCCTGATAATATTACTTTTCATATATACATCAATATAAGTTCAAATAATAATTACGTTTATTCGTAATAATAATAATATAAAAATATTAATTCCGCTTGGGCACGAGCTATAAATACCGTAATAACAAGGGTCACAGGAATATGTGAACTTCCCTAATATAGAGTAAAAAATAACAAAAAACGTTCGAATACAAAGTAGAATACTTTGATGATAACGGACTATGAGTTTGTGTTGATTATTAGTACTTTCCAAACAGTAATGAGGGAATTTCGTACTAACCAGCACTGTTTCAAGGTAGAATAAAAAATGAATTAAAAATTAATTCTCATATTATATTTCTCTTGAAAAACTGGTTAATAAGTTGATATTCTTCTAAATTAGTATCCACTTTACGAAAATTGTAAAGATGGACAATTGAACGCTGATGAGAGGTGTAGCGGCCTTGAAATCAGTACTGATACGTTCTGCTAAAAACTGATTGGATATAAATAATAATATTTTCCAACATAAAAAACTCTTAGTAATTTTGAATTTTCATTAAATCAATAAAACTGAAATTGAGCCTGATAATATTACTTTTCATATACATATACATCAATATAAGTTCAAATAATAATTACGTTTATTCGTAATAATAATAATATAAAAAAAAACATCTTTAATAGTATTTTACGAATGCCATAGTCTCTAACAGAATGGAAGGTTTCGGTGATTACTATGATACCAAAGCCGGGTAAGGATCACACAAAGGTTGAATACTATCGGCCTATCAGATTATTGCCCACTATGTCGAAACTTTTTGAAAAGATGTATATGAGCAAGCTGACTCCTATAGTGACTAGCTGTGGATGTATTCCACATCATCAATTCCTTTTCGCAGTCAGCATAACACCACAGGTAACCAGATATGACGATAAAAAATATTGGACTTGGATCATATTTTATTTGTCATAATCTAGCATCGTGAAAAAGTGTGTGTGTGTTATGTGTGTTTGTTATGAGAGTAAACAAACCGAAAAGCAAAAAAAAAGTTCAGTTTTTAGTGGAAAATGCTACATGAAAGCACGCTTAAATTTAATGAAATGTAATAACATTAAGTATATACGGCATATAATTAGAAAATAAAGTGATACAGCAATTTAGTGTGTGCATATATACTCTATATATTTAACTTATATACATACGTACATACATATATGCTGTAAATTTGCCAAATGGAGGTGGTTTTTAACTTACATCACACATTCATACTTGATAAATTCTGATATTCTGCAGATATTATAGTGATAAAATTCAAACGATCAGTGAAAACCAACTTGAATTAATTAATTAATAATATTTTGAATGTGAATTATAGAAATATATGGATACTTAATTAGTTTTGTGATTTATAATTTTAATTGGGATAGAAATAAAGCACAAAGAAAAAAAACGAAAATCTACGATGATATACATAAGTGTATACAAACAAGAATGAAAAATCTTGCGTCTCGAGTCACTTCTGTATATTTTGTGATAACACTATTGAACAAACTCACAGACTTAAGAATGTAGTTAGAGAAACTTAAAAAAAAAAAATATTGTTCAGCGCTTTTTATTGATGTCGCACAGGCTTTTGATAAAGTATGGCACGAAGGTCTTATCCAAAAAAAAAACATTAATATACCCCTACGCTTTATTCTCATTGTTAGTATATAAAATAATGTAATTTAGTTTAAGAAAGAATTAACAAACAACAATTAATAAAAAACAATAAAAACTAATAAATCGTTTTTATTACAGTTGCTAAATAATGTTCTAAATAAAGTATATAACGCTTGAAAAGGCCGCTTCAGTAGCTTTTTCGCGCATAAAATAATTTGAGGGTAGATTTAAATTCGGATGGCTTTATATTTCTTTAGGGCACAATTTGTTATCAAAATGCGATATATTTTACAATACTTACATAAAAATACACAATGTCGAATATGTCCTTGCATAAGCATTTCCCAAAGATTGCAACAGTTCACTGAGATTTAACCAAAGAAAACGATATTTTGATAGTATTGATGAAGAACACTCCTCCATTACTTCCTAAAAATATGTAAATCCGATAAGTAACATACACCTTTAAAACAACTGCCTTACTTTCTGTCTAATAAGCTCCATATAAAAAATTTTTTTTTATATTTTTATTTATACTTTCACATACTTATATGTATATAAATACATATATATGTATACAGGCGCGGATACAAGAAGAAAAAATATATGGTCACTCCCACCCAAAATCCTATATAATTATTTATTTGCATTAAGCAAATAACATATGTATAAAGAGATAACAATTTCAATATTATACCTTGTTACATAAAGTCCTAAAATATGCAACAGTTATTTGGAAGTAGATTATAATTAGTGACAATAATCTTTAAAATAATATACAGAACAAGGAAATATTTAACCAATAGCTACTACAGTACAAATTACATTACAGAAATATTAAACATATTGAAGTTCATGATTAATTATATTATTTTTTTCACAAACAAGAAATAAATGAAAAATTAACAAAAAAAAAATATTCAAAAAGAAATATAATGTAATGATGTCAGAGCTATGTGATATGTTGTGCCCTATAGTCCTCGTTTATAATTATACAGCTGTCGGGGAGGGCATCTTATTTGAAATTTGGCCGACTTTAACTTAGTAGTTTCTTGACAAATTTTTACACACGACCCGTACTTGTTTTAGTAATTTTATTACCTTTCCTTAAAAAAAATTAATTCATAAATGGACGAATATTTTTGAAGATATTTGCATTTAAGTGACATCATGTTTTTCAAAAACAGAAATAACGGTTATTTTGAAATATCTCGAAATACGTTCTACTTTTGACCATTCTGACTTCATATTCCGACTCAGCGGACAATTTTACATACAGATTAGCTATCAGAAACATTTGGTCAAAAAACTGTCTCGTAGTGTAATCAACACAAACTCTTAGTCCGTTATGTTCAAAGTATTCTACTTTGTATTTTAACTTTTTGTTGTTTTCACTCTATATTGGGTATATTCACATATTACTGTGACCCTTGATATTAGGGTTTGTAGCTCGTGCCCAAGCTGAATTAATATTTTTATGTTATTACGAATAAACGTAATTATTATTTGAAGTTATGTATATTGATGTACATATCAAAAGTAATATTATCAGGCTCAAGTTAAGTTTTATTGAATTAATGCAAATTCAAAATACTAAGATTCATAAAAACTTTTATTGACCGCTTAAAGAAGGATAGAACTAATAATAAAATTTTCAAAAATAAGAAATCCCTTATTACGGCAAAATAGGCCTAATTTGTATTTATAATTTTTTTTTTTGATAATTTTATTATTTATTGAATCTTTAATTATAAATTAAATTATCAATAAGTTTTTCAAATCTAAATCTAAAAAATATTATATATAAGTTTAGCCAATGCTAAACAAAATTTTTAATTTCAACGGTTAATTTTTAATTCTCTCGTGAACGGCTGAGAAAAAGAGTATCCCTTCTTTTCAGCCGGGTGTGGCCTCTATAATGAAGAATATTGCGCGCGAGTGGATTTGGGTGCAACTCAAGTTTTTTTATATATTTTTTCGCGTGTTTTGAAAATACTGTCTTCACCAACGGAACGTCTAGATCTTTATGAATTCGATGGTTTCTGACATACCAGGGGGCTGCTGTTATTGTACGTAGGATTTTATTCTGTCACCTTTGAATTCTTTCGACATTCGATGGTGAGGCAGTGCCCCATAAGTGGATTCCATAGGACCATATTGGTTTCAGGATCGCGTTGTATTAGAGAAGTTTACAGTCGGGGCTTAGTATAGAGTTTCTTCCAATAAGCCAATTCATTTGGGCTGCTTTTAGTTTCATTTGTGTTAACTTTGCGTCTATATGCCATTTCCAAGTTAAACGACGATCAAGATGAACGCCTAGATATTTTACTACAGTGTGTTGCGGTATAGTCTCGGTGTTAATTTTTATAGGCGGGCATGTTTCCCTGCGCAACGTAGAAGTGACGTGTGCAAATTTCTGCTCGTTAACTTTTATAAGCCATTGTTTGAGCCATTTTTCCAGTTTGGATATATATTCTTGTAAGTTGCGGGAAGCTTCTACAGGATTTTCGTGAACGCTTAGAAAGGCTGTATCATTCGCAAATGTTGATGTATGAATGTTACTGCTTAACGGTAAGTCAGAGGCATATATTAAATAAAGTAAGGGACCGAAGATACTGCCTTGAGGGACTCAGGCTTCAATGGACTGCGGAGGGCTTAAAAAATTGCCTTCCCTAACTACAAATTTACGTTCCATTATATAGCTTTTTAAAAGCTTTACGATGTTTTCTGGTAGATTTTGTGTTAATTTGTTTTGTGTGTTAATTTATTTATAAATAACGTTTTTTTCGGTTTTTCCTTATAAGCTTTTAAATAAAGCCCTTGAAAATTTTTATAAATTAATTTTTATAAAATACCGCTAGTAAAATTCAATATATGGAAAGTTTGAAAAATATTTAATATCAACTGCCTTAATGAAATTATTGGTTCATAAGGCATCTAAAATTCGACGACAGACCATGCTGTTTTATTTATACAATAAAAAAAAAACTGTATGGTTTTGCTACGGACACACATAAGTCCCAATTTGTTTTGCATACAATACGTGATAATATTATTCGAATTTGTAAAGCCCAAGGAACGTAATATAATGACCCAACAAACAATATAAAAACGTTAATGTACCTACGTTGTTTATTACTAATCGTAAATATAGTATATAATTTTAGCTTACAATCTGAGGCTAAGTTTAGAATAATTGTTTTTTTTTGGTTGTTTAGAAAGTCAAAAGAAATTAATTGTTTTTTAAATGCTACTGGACTAAGAAAAGGCTTGATCACATAATATTTTTAATTAGTACATACTTATCTGAAAGCAAAAATGTTTGCTTGGTGGGCAATGTATTGGCAATGTAAACAAACATACATAAAAAATGTTCATAAGTATGAATTGCTTTTGCTGAGAGTGTATTTCCATTTTGGCATTTTGCTCTCCGTTGAAGAGAATGCTATCAATAGTCATACATAAGGTGCTTTTCGCAAAATCACATCATGATTTTAGCAGTGGCAGAACAATGTGTGGCAGTGCAACATCTTTATATATCTATAGTCTTTGGTCCAACGCTAGTTTATTATTTAATCTCTTTATTACGTTCTTTTCTGATACTGACGCAGTGTATCGTAATTCTTCTATCCTTAATTTGTTCAGACTATTTATTATGTATAATATTTTTTCTTTAAATACAGTAACTGAAATTTTTCGTTGGAACAGTGTATTTAAGTTTTTTTGTAATTCTGGTATCGTTTTAGTACTTTTGTATCTTTGTTCTAAAAAATTTTTTAGAGTTTCAAAATTTTCTGGTTTGCTATATTTTGGCATGATAAATAAATATATTGAAGAAAACCAATTTTTGCTGTTTCTGATAGGGTTTTATTGATTGAGGAAAAAATGAATATTTTGGCTAGACGACGGTTGAGGTAACTGTGGGTAGTTTAAAGGGGTGTTGGATTGAGCGGGAGTAGCATTTGTTTTTCTGTTTGACGAAATTTTAAAAAAAGAGTAAAGAGGGCAGTCTCTATAGTTAGCAGCGTGGTTTCCGCCACAATTGCCACATTTTTTTGCCTTGGTACTACCTTTTACCACATACAACGCAAACGGTAGGCAACTTGCAATAAGTTTTGGTATGGCCAAATTCTTGACAGTTCATGCATTGGATAGGTCCAGTTTTTTTATGTGGCAGCTCAACTTTAACTCTTCTGTGCAACAAGTACTTTTAATTATATATTGGGTGCGATTCATTGTTTTTAATTTTTAAGTCGCCTGGCTGTAGCTCGACTCTAGAAATAGGTTGGGGGATTTTTTTCCCTATTTTTAATGTTTGAAACATTTTTCACTTTAAACCTACTATTTTCAAGGCCAGACTTTACCTCTTCTGGATTCACGCAAGAATATATACCTTTTATTGCGGTGGTTAGACCTTTAGCACTCTTCAATTGGTACGTATTAAAATTTTTGTTTTTGACTCGAAGTCAGAAACTATTTTTCAGTAATTACCTTCTTGCACTACCTGAATTTTTGTTTCGTTGATATTTCCGTGCTTAATTGGAGTTACATAGAACTCATTTTCTCCAATTAAGGAGATAAGGCTTTTTACCAAAAAACTAGAGTTCTGCTCTCTTAAATATATCGGTGGAGGATTACTCGGCCTTGTTGCAGTTGTGTCGTCATCGCCTTGTTCATTTAGAATCGCGTAACGATTTTCGGAAATCCTTAAAGTATTTTTCCCATCACTGGGAACTTTCGCCGTTGATGCTATTTGCGCTGATATGGGACTTCTTCCCCTTATTAGTACGGTTATATATCTGTCCATACCTGTTTGAATTTTATTGTCACTTACTGTACTCGCCGCATTTACAATTTTGTGCACGTTGGTCACCTTATTATTATTTGTTTGTTTGTTTGTACAGCTAAGTTGACAAGTTTGCTAATGAGTGCAATTGTTGTTGCTTCTTCATCACTTTTTAACATGTTTAGAGAGCTTGATCGTGCACGAGTAGTTGTGTTTAGTGTAGAATTCAGGTTTGTGTTAAATTCATTTTTTTTATTGTCGTCATCAGCAACAAAAGTTAAATAAGCATTTCTACTGCTTGTAGGTTTATTGGTGTTTTTATTGTTGGTAGAAGATGAACTCATTTTAAGTTATCTTGTTTTTTTTTTTGTTCACTTATGAGTTTGTGTATGCAAATAGTTATGTATATTACACGCAAGCAAAAAATAAAATAAAACCAGTATAATAACGGTTTAATAAATGTTTTGTTTTTGTTTTTTTTTTGTGATTTTAACTTTCAGTAATTTTTAATATTCAGTTGCGACGATTATAAAAACGCGTCTGTACACTACGAGAGTTGAAACTAAAACCACATGAAAGTGGCAGGAAATACCTCTGCGGGAAGTTTATTCCACATACAAACAGTACGAAATCTCTGTAATGCGTGGTGCGGTTCACTGGCATATCGACCACAAAGGGATGTGCTCTTGATGAAGAGCGTGTTGTACGTGAAAAGTGACGGGTTTCGGGAAAAAGTTCCCTGATTTTATTAGAACACATTCCCTTGTAGTATCGATAGAACAATAAAACACACCCAACATTGCGTCGATGCTCCAGTGAGTCAATAGAGTTGGCTACCCTACTGTCACCGATAAGCTTCATCGCTCTATTCCGTACGCGGTCGAGCAACTTCATAATAGATTTTGAAGCACCAGCCCATACATGAGAGTTGTATTCCATTTTTGGTCGGATAAAGGTGGTATAAATAGTAAGGAGATTAGATGGAGTGAAGTATGTCCTACACCGAGGCCGAGCCGAGGCACTTGAATGCTTCTTTTGAGACATGAAAAATGTGATCATTCCATCGAACATCACAAATAATTTTCATGCCAAGAACATCAAGAGCTTCTGATTCCTCAATATCTATACCATCCATGTTTACAGATGGAGCAGCATGTCCGGTTATACGTCTGTGCATGAGCATAGTACATTGGGTCTTTCGTGCATTAAAATTGACCCTTTTAGCATGACTCCAATTTGAAATTGTCAGGAGATCGCGATTTAGTGTATCATTCATATTTTACCGCATTTCCCGGATCTTGGACGGGTTTGGCATCTTACTGAATGAATATGAATGAAATAAGCTGCTGTCATCTGCAAAATAGGGTTGGAAGTTTGACGTAGAAGGTCATTAAGAAAAATAACAAAAAGGGTAGGAGAAAGAAAGGAGCCTTGCGGTAACCCTGAATTTATCTTGAACTCGTTTGATGAGACCCCATCTACAACAACTCGTATAGTGCGATCTCTGAGAAAGCTCGATAAAAATCGAGTGAAGCAATTACCGACACCAAAAGCAATCAGTTTTGACAAAAGTGCTCCATGCCACACTCTATCAAATGCCTTGAAAATATTTAGAGCCACCACTTTACTTTCACCAAAGTGATGTATGCTATTACATCACTTCTCCGAAAAGAAAGCTAGTAGGTCCCCCGTAGAGCGGCACCTACGAAAGCCATACTGCCATACGCTAAGTAAATTGTTGAGCTTCAAATACTTCACAAAATTGAAATTCAACATACTTTCCATTACTTTGGAAAGCGCAGAACGAATTGCAATAGGGAGGTAATTTTCATGGTTGTTGGCCTCCCCCTCTTTTTGGGAATGGCGTTACATTGGCAACCTTCCAACACTTTGGATATTCACCAGCATGGTACAAAGTGCTGAACAGGAGTGCCAATGGACGTGAAAATCACTGTTTCAAGACCAGTGCTGGAATACCATCCGGCCCAGGAGACTTGTTTACGTTAAGATTCGCTAAAACCTCTTTAACTGCACGCGCTCGAAAGAATATTTTTAGCATAGTTACATATACTCCCTCGAGAACGGGTAGTGGTTGACTGCTTTCCGGGAAGTGAGAATTTCTTGCGAACGTTTCAGCCAGAAGGTTAGCTTTATCAACCGGGTCAGTGAATACATGGTCGTCCTTTAAAAGAGGTGAAATTGAGGAACTAGCATTATCCTTGACTTTTAACGAATGATCAAAAGCTCTTGCTACCACGTGGAGCAACAAGATCTTTAGTGCGAAGGCGCTTCTCGTACAAAACTTTTTCGCGCCTTAGTACTCTGGCACATGAAGATCTCGCCTTTTTGCGCAGCGAATTAGTATCGGCGTTTTTATTATTACGTCAAACACTAAATGCTTCCTCTCTGGATCTGATTACATTTCTGCACGTCTGATTGAACCAAGACTTAACTTTCGGTTTAATCAAAATTTGCTTAGATGGAATGAAAGTTTTCATTCCCAGCAAAATTATATTTTCTAATATTTTCGCCATGTCATCGACGTTATTATCTAGAAAGCACAGCTTCCAATTGAAATGCCGGAAAAATTCGTTGAGCTCCACCCAACGAGCCTTTTTATATATATGTATATTTTAAGCGTCTCGTAGCTGATTGGAGACTTTGCGAAGATTAGAGGATGAAAAGGTGGCGGAAATGGTACAATGATCCGAGTTGCCAAGAGGTGCTTTAACACTGACTTCGTATTTTTCAGGGTGCGAAGTGAGAAAAAGGTCGAGAGTATTGTTATGGTGCCCTTCAACACACGAAATATGTGTTGGCTCATTCACTAGTCGCGCAAGGTCATTATTCGGGGTTGTGTCTGGGGTTGTGTAGCCCGAATGGTGAAGCCAAGATGAGTTGTGAAGATTAAAATCACCAGCAACGACAATTTCACTGTTCGGAAAGCTCTCAAGGATCTTCGAAATTGAGTCGGAAAAGGAATCGAAGTTGGATAAGGTTTTATCCCTTGCCGCGTTTGGACTTCTGTAAAGAAACCCGAAATGTAAATGGTGTGTCCTGATTTTGAATTTAACCCAAAGACAGCTAAATTCAGGATCAGACGTGCCTAATGGTTGCTGGCACTGGTACACAACTTCTTTACGTATGTACATTGCAAGACCCCTGTGTATATTAAAAAGCGATAGGAGGTGATATCCAGGTATATGAAATCCTGTGGATCGGAGTCTTCAGACACCTGGGTCTCACATAAGGCGCAAAAATACGGCCGATGGGGACAAATGTGAGCATACACAGAGAAATTCGACTTTAGCGCCCTAATGTTGCAGAAATCAATTCTGAATTGACCTACCATAAAAGTATGCAAAATTCAAATCGGATGCCCACTTTAAGATGCCGATACCAATGCCATAAAAGCCCTGGGCTGGTCATTTATTATAATTAATTTTTATTTTTTGTCACTGGGTCAGCACTATTCACCTTGCCAACGCTGTTGCCCGTTTTTTATTGTTTTTGAGTTTTGTTTTTATTGCTTTTATATTATGTACTTATAAGTATGTAATTTTGGAATGTAGTTTTGTTTTTGTACAGAAATATGCACAGTGTAATTTTTATATATATTTTTCTTTGACGTATGTATGTATGTATATATGTTTATGGTGTTTTATATGTTAGTACAGTGGTTTTATTACTTGCTTTTTTTTTATATTTATTTATTAGTTTAAAATTTTCCGTTTGTTTAATATAATATTTTCACATAAAAAATATAAGAAAAAAAGATTTTTGACGACAATAACAAAAGCACCAATTGTTTACCTGGATGACACGCGGACAACATGTTTACACAGCGAAGGACAAAACACTTCGTATTTGGATATTACTACTTCGCCGACAATCTTAGGATACAAATCAACCCCAATAACAATATCAATTTCTGCCGGTTCATAAAACTTAGAATCACCTAAGAAAAGGTCACGAAAATTTTTCTTATAGGACTCAGGCAAATCTTCTAGGACTTAAAAGTGTAAGGCGGTTATCAACCCTAAACGTGCCATATATTTTGGAATTAGCATCGAATATTGATTTTAGAGTCACAGAGCAAATAGTTTCGTCCTGCAATGTTAGAGTTGCCAACCCTAACATTTTGACAAATCTTTTTTTGAAATATGGTTGATTGGTTTAGGAGTATGCATCTTTACTATTACGGTTGGTAAAAGAATTATTGTAAGAAAGAAGTTATAGACGTATCTGTCATCAAAGTCTTACCTTGCGAAGTGAATTTGGATTTAGATATTCCCGAACTAGAATGCGGTGATGCAAATTCTGAGACTTTATTTAACCTCGAATTGATATGAAGAAGAGAATGATTCAATTTTGGAACATATTTTACAACCATGTTTGGTAAAACATTTACTATTAGAGAGCTTATGTGCCAAATAGTTGGAGCAATATTTATGGTTTTTAACAGCAAGTATTCGTTGGGTAACGTTCATAGCTAAGAACTTTCTACATGCCTTGAATGGATGAGGTAGATTACAAAGCTTGCACAAGAACGAATTATATTTCTACGGAAGGTTTCCTTTAGAGCGGTGTCTGCGATCTTATTTATTGCTATAAGCGGAATTATTTGGCATAATGAGGCTGCAAGAAAAGAATAACAAAACAAATACATAATGACGATTACAAAGGGAGTCAATATAGATTCTACTCTGCCTTCAACATATTTAGTTTTGTGAGTGATAATATCGATAACACGAACACGGTTATCAGATCCAAAATAAAGTTTTTGAACTCTTCCAAGGCGCCAAGAATTAGAAGGAAGATTGTCATTCTTAATGACCACAAGAGAATTTTCCTGGATGTTTTCCTGTCGGGTTTGCCACTTCATTCTTTTTTGTAGCTCTTTTAAGTATTCAATTTTCCACCTGCTGTGTATCTACCGCTGGCATCCCTGGAATCTTTGTGGTTCTTTTATATAGATCTTCGCAGAATTGGTTGGCAGATGAAAAGCATTTTTTCAGTGGTATGTTCTCCAACTCCCAAAAACGTGAAATCTCTTTGGCTAAAGAGATTTAAGTTGCGTACGAGGCTATTTTAGGATTATGTTTTGGAGAATTTTTTGAAACAGGACCAGTCAATATCCAGCCGAACACTGTTTCTTGTGCCATTAAGGAACCACAAATTTGGTGTCTGATTCCTGAGAGGATAATAGAAGGGAACAGATCCGCTCCTATCAAAAAAATAATTTTCGAGCTTTGCTAAAAGAAGGGGTTAGCGAGGGGTATTTTGGGAATATTTGAAAAGAAAGAATAATATCTAGGTTGCAATGGAATGTTTCCGGCTAAATTTGGAACAACAAGTGCAGTAACTGAAATTTTAACATTATCGTCAAACCTTGAACTAAGTGTTACTGCACATTGTTTTTCAACTTTAGCTGAAATGGTGTTGTTCAGACCTGAAATTTGAGCATTCGTTGTCTTAAAATTTAGCTTTAGAAGGTTAAATAAACGATCTGAAACTAAAGTTCCTTCCGATCATGAGTCTATTAATGCCCTATCCGTATACTTCATTCCCATATGAAAGACATTTAACACTGCCGTACCCAGAATCAGTAGCAAAATAAGACTGAATTACTCCAGCTGTTCAGCTGGAAACGGACTGTATATGATGAGAGCTCGTGTTAGTTGAAAACGGAGGTGAGCTTGGATTCAACTTAGATTTTGTATTCGGATTGGATGCAGGTAAAACACTAAAGTCACTAATCTCTGTATGAAGTAATGTGTTGTGTCGCCTCTTGCATTTGAAATAAGTATGTTTGCTATTACAGTTTTTGAATGCATGTGTCTTAGAAACAGTTTAAGTATAAGCCTTGCTTTTTTATTTCAGAAAATCTCTGCGAGAAGTCCAGCTTTAAAAAATTGGGGCAACTGCGAATCTTGTGAGATTCATTTCGACATAAAATACATTTAAAGTTCGAGACATTAGTTTATGTAGTTTGAACAAGATTCGCCGTTGGCCATTAATAAGCACTCGTCTGTTCTCATAATTAGCGCACAGATTTGCCCATGCTATATCTAAACCTTCAGTAGTCAGTGGGCTCTTTTGAGCAATGCACCGTGGCTCGTCTTCAAAATTCTTAATAAGATGCAATAGCTTTTCTACTTGGGTAAGTTTAGTGTTCTTAATATAAATTGCGGTGAATAAATCACGGAATGTTGGCCAAGATAAATAGCCTCTGTTGAACCCAGTTCAACAAGATTACAGCCTGATTTTTTGTTTACTTAATTATTTTTTTTTGGTAGCACCGATTGGCTACCACTGAACTAATTTATTAATTTTATTCCTTTTGTTTTTTTTTATCAGGTTTACCATTAAGTTTTTAATTTAACGAATTATTCTTAACGGTTCATATTTCTTTTATATATTTGTTAAATAGAAGTATCAAAGATTTTTTTTTAGTTAGTTAGTTACTTTTTGTAGTTAAGGCAAGAAGCCAAATCAAATAAAATTACATTTAATAAAAAACCAAAAGGTATTTGGTCTTCTAATTTTCATCAAGAAGATAATCGATTGGGAAAAGGAGATACCTGGCCCCAACATTTGGTCCTTCGACGCTCCTAGATTAGGCTAAGATTGAGATGAACCAGGAGAAATCGCCTCCTTGAAATTGGTCAACCCTTGACAGCATTTGAATAACCGTCACACTACAAATTCGCTGAAGAAACCTGTCTTCAGTCAGGAAAAAGCCTCCCGTGCTTATAGCAGCTCAAGACACGCAGCTCAGGAAGAGGTGCATTTACCAGGTAAAAACTTAGAAAGAAGTCACTAAGCAACCACTTGTTGAAGAAGACATCAGAGTGCCACGAAAGGGAGCATAACAAGGTATGTACAGTATTTGATTATAGTTGTGTGATTGCATTTTGTCTACGCCAACGAAAGAGTCTCTAAAATAATTAAAAACGAAAAACAACAAAACCAAATTATTCGCCCAAAATTCATATTCGCCCAAAAATTCATATTCGCCGCAAAACAAAAAAAAAACCAAAAATCTAGTTAAGACAAAGTACCATCTCTGCCACAAATCGCCATCATTAACAAACACTTCGACTGAACATACTTCCAGCACGTATATATACATATATATATACAGACGTATGCATGTTCAAAAAAAAATTTCAGTATAGAAAATACAAAATTAAAAATTAAAAAATACATAGAGAGTGAAAACAAACGAAGAACAGAAATACTGGTGTGTAAAAAGAAAAGTGAAGACAGAGAATTTGTCATACATACGTACATAGCGAAATAAAAAATGCAAAAAAAAACAACAGCAAATAATTCCACAAGAATACAAATCAAAAGCCAACAAGGGTTCCCGGTAAAGAAAAAAAAGAGGGGAAATAAAGGTGAGTGGGAATTTAAATTTGCAAACAAAAAAAAAAAAAAAATTTTTTTTTCGCTTTAATTAAAAGAAAACTTTTACAACCAAAATTATTCATATTGAACGTAATACTGATTCACGAGACAAGTTAATTTGTGGTGGTTGAGACGTTGGTTGGAAGTCATTAACATAAAATTTTTCTCTAAACCTGCATGAAGTTTGTTACTAACACATATTAGTCACGTTTATCTAACTTTGCGGCTCTAAACATTTTAAGACATTAATATGGCAGCTAAAAGAAGGTGCAAGTTCGACATCAATCAGGTGGAAATATTTTGTAAAGACTACGAGCAAACTCCGACTGAGAAACAAACTGTCCCGTATTTAGAATTATCACTTAGCGAATTGGACAGAAGGTGGCAAAAGCTTATTGGATCTTACGAAACATACGTGATGGAATCTGAAAAAGAGGTCGAGCCAAACTATCAGGATGAAGTGTCTTTGGGGTACAAAAGAGCACATAACAGAGTGCATAAAACTAAAGCAAAAATATTAGGACTAATTTCTGCGACTGCGACAGAAAATTTTAATGAGGCAATGGTAGTAAATCAGCCCTCCATGGCACTCAAACTACCACCCTGTGACAGATGTGTCACAGATTATTGTGGATACCTGCCTTACGGCACAAACCCACAGTGTTCTTAACACCGGGTGAATACAATGCGTCCACCAACGCCCCCACACGCAACAAACTGCTACGCATGAGTACCAATTCGAAACCATGCATTTGGACATGGCCTCCCCCTTGGTTTGGAGCGGAGCCTATCTAAAACTCCTGCCGATCTATGGGTCACAGCACCCGGTTGCAATGCAACTCCACACCGAGCTTGCGCTCTCCCCGCGATTTGGGTTTAAACCACAACCACCACGTCGCTCCCACAAGGGGGCCTCTCCACAGTCAGGCTGAGACAAGTCTCAGGGGCTCCTGACACCCGTGGTACCGATTTAAAGTCTCCGGTCAGACCTCGTAGCCGAAGCTACTACCAGTTGAACCCCAAATGGTCCGGGACTGGTCACCCACAACAGCAACCAGCAACAAGTCGTCAAAAACACCAGCAATCAGTAAAGGCAAGCACACCAGACCAGCCTTGCCAACGGAACGTATGCAGCAGTAACAGCGAGCGGATAGGCAAACAAAGGCGGTAGGAGGCAAGCAGTGGCAGTACCCACGAACACGGGTAGCTGCGGAGGCCACCTCCACTAGCGTCCAGTCCTTCTCCTATAAAACAACACGCGTGCAAAATCGCCCAACCTCTTAAATGTCCGACTGTCCTCTAAAACTCCACTAACATCCCATACGCCCTCCGAATACACCACGCCCATCTCTTCTAAATTTCTAATGTCAGCATAGTCAGGGCATGCCGTCAGTACATGCTCCCAGTCCTCACGTCCGTTTCCGCATCTACAATCCGGCGTCACCGACAGTCCTCTCCGAAACAAGAAGTCATTGAGCGACCCATGTCCAGTCAGTAAAAATCCTAAACTCAAACTAAAGTCAAAGTCAGGCCGCTCACGTGCGTATGTCACGTCACGTATAAAGCAAAATGTCGTCCTACCTTTCGTACTGTCCACCTATCTACTCTGCCAATCACTATCAACCTTACTACTCAAAAGTGCACCAACCTGCTTACGATCAGCTCCCACCAGGTCATCAGCAGAAAGCCAATCATGCCCTGTAAGACGTATGCCCCTCTTAACCTTGAAGGCGATAGCACGACGTATCACCTCCAAGTCAAGAGGAGCCACACCCAACAGCACCTGAAGAGCCTCCGTTGACACCGTTCGGCAAACTGGCATGCAACCCAACGCAGCAACTCGCTGACAAGACAATATCTTAGCACGACCTCTAACAGTCATAACCGTTTCATACCATACAGGCGCACCATATGCTGCACATGCAACAAACAGCCCGCCATATATGGTACGAACGGCCCTCCTGCTCAAGCCCCAGTCACTTCTAAGAATGCGTTTAACCTTACCCACAATGGCAGAAAGCTTTTCATGCACGTAAGAAAGATGAATATGAAAATTCATCCTCTCACCCACCATTATTCCCAGATACTTAACCTGAGTCACATATCTAAGACTAATGCCGCCAGAACGAATGATCGGAGGACGATTCCGTGATAAACTTCCTTTCAGAAGCATCATCACGGTCTTGTCCATAGCCACCTCGACACCCAAGCTACTTCCCCAATCACAAACGATTCGCATGGCCTGCCCACCTTTACTCTCCAGATCAGCACGAGACTGTCCTTCAATCAAGATGAGCAAGTCATCCGCATACGCACACACCTTGTAGGCTGAGCCGAGCTGACACAACAGGGAATCCATCATGAAGTTCCATATAAATGGACCACAGATGGAGCCCTGCAGACAGCCACGGACCACATCCTTCCAAACTATGCCGCTGGCACCCACTGCACAAGCCTTCCTGTCACTGAAATAACTACTCCACAGAGCAAGCTCTCGACAGCCTACCTCACGTAGCCTATCCAGAATCTTACTCCACAAGAGATTATCAAACGCACCCTTAAAATCGACAAATATGCCAAGAACATATTTTGCAGGCGAGTCCCTAACGCAATGATTGACATGCAACCAAGCATCCTCAACAGACCTACCTTCAGTAAACCCATACTGGTGCTCCGAAGCACCCATGTTGGCGACTTCCTTCAGTCGTGTCACCATAATTCTCTCTAGTACTTTTCCAAGCACTGGAAGAATACTGATGCCCCGATAAGAACGAGGATCATTCCTCATTCTATCAGGAGACTTCAGCAAGACTACAACACGGGCCTTCTTCCACGCCAATGGGAAATAGCCACTAGCACAACACTTACTGAGTACGGAATGGACGTACTCCGGTAACCACCCTGTGACATAGAAGCGTATGAAGGGGGTTATACAAAATGGCCAGCGTTTAGGGACATGTTCCAATCAGTAATAGGGAACCACCTACATTTAGCGCCAGCTCAAAAGCTTTACCACTTACGTAGCAAAACAATGGGGGGAGGCAAACCAAATCATAAAACAGTTCGATTTGGTTGATGAAAACTTTTCGTTAGCCTGGGAAGCCTTAAAACCCCGATTTGAGAATCCACGAATTTTAGCTCATCAGCAACTAAAACAAATATTCGGACTTCAACACATTTAAAATGAGACTGCAAAATCTATCCGAAATATTCAGAGCATACTCAACGAGAGTCTAGCTATTTTCGATTCACTCCTTCTTACACGAAATTGGGATGCCATTTTAATTTATTTATGCGTTTCGAAACTCCCTGAAGAAACCATGCGCTCATGGGAAAATTCCTTATCTGACCATATAAATTGGCCCACTTGACAGGAGATGTCAGACTATTTGTTGAAAAGAATAGAAATGCTTGAAACTGTTGTTATGGTTAAATTAAAACATTACTTTTGTTATTTATTTAATATTATTTTTATTTATTAACCACAGACTATTCTAAAACATTATTTAGCCTTCACAGGGACCCGCTTTTTAAGGCTGGTGTTTGATCCGGTTTTGACTTATAAAATATATATATATATATATAAATATATACTACTTTAAAATATTCTTTAGCCTTCACAGGGACCCGCTTTTTAAGGCTGGTGTTTGATCAGGTTTTTGTTACGTGTTAAAGAGTATTCCCGAACTGCTTTCTGTCAAGACTCTACGGACTAGAACTCACAGACTAGACTATCCATACCAAATCACCATCCACTTTTATACCCAATTTCGCTGTCTGATTGAACGATGCTGCTGACGTTCGCTGCCGCCGGCGTGGTCATTCCCGCGATATTGCTAAGTGTGTTAGTATGCAAATTCAGCATATTCATACCCGTGGAACTTCCAGCCGATTGCGGTTCTCACGATATTGCAATGTCAGCATATATCTGTAGGAAATTTACTGGCATATATATGTATGCAGCTGTATTGCGACGTCGGCATATGTCTGTAGGAAAATTACTGGTAATAACGTCAGTAATGCATGCAGCGGTATTTTGTTGCCGTTGGTATTTTTGCTGGTTGAGGGAAAATAACTCATGACAACGTCAGTGTGTGTATGCAGCGTATGTTTCGCTGCTGCTGATATTTTTGTTGGTTGGGGGAAAACGACTCATAACACTGTTTGTGATATGAGAAAACCAAGTGGTAAAGAAACTCATATTTCCAGAAATCAATCATTTCACTCTCACTTAGGGCAAAATAAAATTAAATTCAGCTGCAAAACATGTAAGCAAAACCATCCGCTGCATTTCTGCAAACATTTTAAGTCATTATCTATTAATGATCGAATCAAGTACGCATTTCCACACATATACTGTGTCAACTGTTTATCTCCCAACCATTTTAAATTTAAATGCCCCAGCAGTAATCTATGCACCGTATGCAATCAGAAGCATCACACTATGCTTCACCTAGAGCAACAGGACAAGAAGGCGACGGAGCCCGAGATCAGAAATACTTTCAAACATTTTTCTAGTGATCAAGAAAAACCCACGTCATCTGGTACACAGCGATCAAAGATGTCCCTCAACACACAGACAGCGCCGCCTAGCACCCGCGGTGATAGTTCCTCGGACTCGATTCACACGTTTTTTTTCTAGAAATGAGGGGACAACTATTTTGCCAACAGCCCTTGTCAATATCGAACATCTTGGGGAACAATTTCTCATACGCGTTTTGCTAGACGCTGGTTCAGAAAAAACTTTTATTTCAACTCGGATTCAACAAAATCTTGGCCTGCCAGCAGAGAGCCATAAAGCGCAAATATCTAGTCTTGGGGGGACGATAGTAGGAAGGTCACGAGGTAGGTGCTCTGTTGTTTTGAAATCCAGAATATCGGAGTTTAGACTTCACCTAGAAGCCATAGTGGTACCAAAACTATCCCACCTTTTGCCGTCTAGGCAGGTCAAATTAAAAACTGAAGATATCAGACATTTGACATTGGCCGATCCCTACTTTTTTCAGCCAGCTGCAATTGATATGATCATTGGAAGTGATTATTTACCACTAATCAACTTAAAGGGCGAAAAACGAAAATAGCGAGTTGTCTCGAAGCACGAGAGTTGGAATTTGGTTGGTTTTTGTCGGGCCCTGTGCCAAACCATGAAATCAAATCGTTTTCAACAACAGTGACCACTTCTGACGACATCATTCTTCAAGAGCAGTTAAAACAGTTTTGGGAAATAGAAGAGGCAGAACAAACTCTGTGTGAAACAAAAACCGATCAATATTGCGAAAAGTTCTATGCAGACACCACGCGGCGACAATTAGATGGTAGATATGTTGTCCGTCTTCCTTTCAAAGAGGAATTTCCGCAGGACATATTTTTAGGCCCATCAAGAACTATGGCATTAGCACAGTACCATCGCATAGAGAAAACACTCGAAAAGTCACCTGACTTAAAGGCAAAATACTCGAACGTATTCAAGAATATTTAGACCTCGATCATATGGAACCAGTGCAGCACTTTGAGTCTTCAAGCGAAAGGCAATCTACATTTTATCTTCCCCACCATGCGGTCATCCGACCAGAAAGTAAAACCACCAAGGTTAGGGTGGTGTTTAATGCATCGAAGAAAACTAACAGCAGCTTCTCCTTAAACGACGTGTTACACCAGGGACCTTCTCTTCAGACGGATTTAATGCAAATTGTGTTGAAATGGCGACAATACAAATTTTGTTTCGCCAGCACAGCGGAGGCCCCATCAAATCTTTCCGCCTAAAGACGGTAAACTTTGGCGTCAATTGCGCCCCATTTTTGGCAATTCGAACTCTACAAGAGCTAAGCAAAGACAGCCAGAAGCTTTACCCAAAAGCAGCGGCTATTTTAAAGAACGAAATTTATGTCGTCGACATACTGTCTGGTGGTCATACGTTGAGAGAAACCAAAAGAAAAACAACAACAGCTGTATGCAGCCTTGAATTCGGCAGGATTTCCTCTGAAAAAAGTTACAGCAAATGATCGGTTTCTTCTTGACTATTTGCCCCGGGAGGATCTTCTGGATGAAGATTTTTTGAGGTTAGATGATTCGACTACAGTAAAGACCCTAGGTATACGCTGGAACGCTAAAGCTGACCACTTTTACTATTTTTCAGACCGCATCGAAATCTCATCCTCCACTACGAAAAGCAAAATCTTGTACGTTATTGCAAGACTATTTGACCCACTAGGTTGGGTCGGTCCAATTGTAATTTTGGCCAAACTCTTGATGCAGGAGTTATGGAAGGAAAAATCTGACTGGGACGAGGCCGTTTCATCGGAAATTTTAGTGAAATGGTACACGTTTGTTGAAAACTTGCCGCACATAGGCAATATTAAAATCCCCCGATGGACAACATTTTCACCGACTTGCCGAACACAGTTTCACGGGTTTTGTGATCTCAGAAAAGGCTTACTGTGCGGTGGTTTTTATGAGGACTGAAAGCTTGGAGGGCAAAATTAATAGTAACTTGCTTGTGGCAAAAACCAAGGTGGCCCCGTTAAAAAGAATGACGATTCCGAAACTCGAAGTATGCGGTGCTTTCCTAATTACAAGTTTGATCCGCAATTTATTCAGTAGCTCTAGCCACTCAGAGGAGCTTTTCCTTGGGACGGACTCATCAATCGTGCTCGGGTGGCTACAAAAGGATCCCCACACTTTGAAAACGTTTGTGGGTAACAGGGTTTCCCAAATACTTAGCTTAGCCACCGTAAGTAAATGGAATCATGTAAAGTCCGAAGACAATCCCGCCGACTTGGGAAGCCGAGGCAGCTTTCCACAAGAACTCATTCAGAATACCCTCTGGTGGAATGGGCCCACTTGGCTCCAGCAACCCATGGCGGAATGGCCGACACCCCGAATTTTTGACTCTCACCACTTGGAAGAAAAGAAAAAAAGTGAAAATATTTCAAATTCTGGCAGTCAGAAGGAAACACCCATACTTAATTTCAATTCGAAGACTTCATATCTAGAAGATAGTCCGTACGATATTCTGCAAGAATTTTCATCACTGGATCGTGCGCTACGAATTGTCAGCTACTGCCTGAGATTCATTCATCGAGCCAGCAGCCGCTACCACCTTTGTCACATCCGATGAAACTACTTTCACCAAAAATAGGCTTATCTCTATGCCCCAAAGAATATATTTTTTCAAGGAATAAGAATGCTTAAAGGGAAAATGACCCACATCTAAAAAAAGTCGACTTCTGCCTCTCAACCCATTCCTCGATCAAAATGGTCATATGAGAGTCCATGGACGGCTTCGCAATTTAGAACTAAGGTATGAAGAGCAGCATCCTATTATTCTACCTGAAATGTCGCATCTCTCAAAGCTACTACTCCATTTTACTCACCGCATGCTTCTTCACGCTGAACACTACACTATGGTACGGGCAATCAGACAAGGATTCTATATGCCTAGACTAAACAGTTCTATACGAAAATATATTCGCAATTGCAAAGCATGTATCATCTATAAACGACGGTTCCAGCAACAAATCGTGGCCGCGCTCCCGCCTGAAAGAGTCAACTTTTCCCTGCCCTTTACCTATACTGGAGTCGATTTTGCAGGGCCATTTAATATTAAGTCGTCAACCCTCAAGAACGCCAAGATTCTAAAGTCATACGCAGCTATCTTCATCTGCTTCGCTACGCGGGCTGTTCATCTAGAACTCTGTTCAGATTTTTCTGTCGACGCCTTTCTCGCCTGCTTTAGTCGATTTACCGGACGCAGAGGGCTTCCAAAGACACTCTTTTCCGATAACGAAAGAAATTTCTTGGGAGCAAATTATGCCCTTCTAAAAAATCATAACCTGTTTCTGAAAACTGTCACCGATAACCGAGAATACGGATGAAATTTTACCACTGACTCCTGGTCATTTGTTGCGCGGCGCTCCTATCACCGCTCCCCCTGAAGCACCAGCTCAGCTTCCCGTAAATGAATTAGGATTTTTAAAACACTGGGAACGGCTGACGCAATCCAGCATATATTTGCGAGGCGCTGGAAGAACGAGTATGTGACAAAACTGCAACGACGCTATAAATGGAAGACCGAGAAACAGAACATTAAAATTAACGACATCGTCGTAATAAAGGATGACTTTTTGCCCCCCACCGAATGGCGCCTAGGACGTGTCACTAACACAATATACGGAAGAGATCACAAAGTCCGAGTTGTCGACATCCGCACCCAAAAAGGAACCGTTAGACGAGCCGTAGTAAAATTGTGCATCCTTCCAACCACCATAGAAACCCAACAATAAAACTGCTTTCCAAAACGCTACTAC
The DNA here is from genome assembly GCA_947311025.1 of Lypha dubia. Classification (NCBI taxonomy): domain Eukaryota; kingdom Metazoa; phylum Arthropoda; class Insecta; order Diptera; family Tachinidae; genus Lypha; species Lypha dubia. The sequence continues at coordinate 98,068,987 of OX371260.1, read as the reverse complement.
CTCCACTTGATTAATTTGCCGAACAGCGAAACTACCCATAAAATATCATCATCAGCCATAGATAGTAACCACACAACCTGCATTGACACTGTATATATTCATTTTTTGTTTCTCTTTCTTTATTCTGCAGATGGACCGGAAACGCCCAAGATGCCATATTTGCAAAAAAAACTTCGAACCGGAGCGTGCCTTCTCCCACCCTGAACGTGACAACATCCGTCACGCACTTTATTTAGTCCAACGACTCGACTGCGCTACGTCACTGCCGATCAACGACAAGTCCGTGGCGAGACACTTTAAATAATACGACCCCCTAGCTCACCCCGCCTTTACCACTTACCAGGAAATCGATGGCGTACTAGGAAAGGATATTGTGGACCGAATAATCACAACTCGTGAGAGCCCAGTGACCACTCTTTTGACCCCGACCCAAAAAACGTCCTTCGGATGGGTGATTTCCGGCACGTGGAAGGGCTGCACCTGCCACACTTAAGGCCAGCAGTATGTTGAACCCAGTTCAACAAGATTATAACCCGCTTTTTTGATTACTCAATTATTTTTTTTGGTAGCACCGATTGGCTACCACTGAACTAATTTATTAATTTTATTCCTTTTGTTTTTTTTAACAGGTTTACCATTAAGTTTTTAATTTAACGAAACATTCTTAACGGTTCATTTTTTCTTTACTCTTTTATATATTTGTTAAATAGAAGTATCAAAGATTTTTTTAGTTAGTTAGTTACTTTTTTTAGTTAAGCAAGGCAAGAAGCCAAATCAAATAAAATTACATTTAATAAAAAACCAAAAGGTATTTGGTCTTCTAATTTTCATCAAGAAGATAATCGATTGGGAAAAGGAGGAACCTGGCCCCAACAGTCTCCATTGAATACTTTAATGTCACAAGGAGGAAGTGTGGTGTAATATGTTTGGCAGGATCGCCATGTGTTGTTTTAAGTTTATTGAATGTTATGGCAGGATCGCCAAGTGGAGTGTGAAAGGATGTTTATATTTGGTTTCCCTATAGCCCTTGATTTATTTTAAACATCTGGAAGGGTTCCAGCTAGTAATTAGGCTTTCAAAAGAACTGCCAGAATATTACTGAAACTCAAATAAAAACAAAGGCAAGCAAGTGCCGAATTATGTTGTTAGATTAAGTCTGATTTTATTTACAAAATATTCTAGCTTAAATACTACTTATGAGAATCTATAAGATAATCTAGAATTGAGTGATTTGCAAATCACTATAAAATAAACAAAAATAAAATTAAATTGAATTAAATTTTCATGTGTCATCAACTTGCATACAGTAATTTCTGTATTTCAATATTTGTTCCAAATCACACTTCAACATGTGTAACATTATCGCTTGTTGCGCTACACAGTTGAAGTTGGTATGTACCTACTGTGCATGTTGTATGATATGTGTACACTACACTCTTACCCATACGAGAAAAATTTGGGAAGGAATTTTTCTACTCTTTTTATAGAAGTTTTACAAAATTTTTTTATGGTCTATTTATCTAATTATTTATATGTATATATATGTCTTATTTTTACGTATGTGTATTTATATATAATTGATAAGATTTTTATAATGTTTTAGGTGGTTTTAAATTATAATAAGATTTTTAATTTATAATGATTTGTTTTCAATCTGATATATTTATATAAGCAATTATAATAATATTTTTGTTCTATAAAGAATTAAATGGTTTTATATAATAAGTTTTTTAAGCTATAATGTATTAAACGGTTTTAAATTATTATTATAGTCTGTTTTTTCTATCCCGTTGTCTATCGTGGTGTTTACACCATTCCTTCTTATTATATTAAATGGTCCTTTGTATGGACTTTGATGTTTTCTTCTATTTTCTATTTTCACTAATACTAAATCTCTTATATTTAAATTTAGTATGTTTTTATTTTTATCATTCATAATTCTTTTGTCTTTTGCTTTTATTAATAATTAATTTTCCTTATTTAGAGCATATTGTAGCCTAACTCTGAGCTCTTGTATAATTTTTGGTTGTTTTCTGTGTTGTCCGAGGGTAAACATAGTAACTTTCCGTAAATCAATTCAAAAGGAGTGTAGCCTGTGTCTACATGAGGTGCCTTATTGTAAGCAAAAGTGAAATATGGAATCCATTTATCCCATTCATAATCATTTACAGTTGTTAATAAGAACTCATTGAGAACCCTATGGTTCCTTTGTATTGAACCTAATGTTTCATGGTGGTATGGTGTGGAAAATGTTTGTCTGATTTGTAATAATGAGCAATGTTTTTCATAAGTTCATTTGTAAATTCTATCCCTCTGTCTGATTTAAGTACTTTAAATTGACCATACTTCAAAATAAATTGTTCGACCAATGTTTTTGCTCTTACAAGTGCATCTTTTGTTGGCATTGGATAGGCAACGACAAATTTTGTTAGTTCGCATTGCATTGTCAAAATATAGCGGTAATCGTTTAATATCTGAAGAGGACCTACAGTTTCTATTGAAATGACTTCAAAACTATTGCTTGGTGAGTCTGTTTGTGTAAGTGATTCTTTTATGTGTTTTGTTTGTTTATTTTTGTTACAACTGTCGCAATATGATATAAATTTTACTCATGTTTTTCCAAATGTTTTAGTTTAATTATTATTTTTCTTATTCCTAAGTGGCCTGCATGTGTGGCATTGTGGAATTCTTCAATTAGTTTATATTTTAAAATATCATCTGTTATTCTTTTAGGGCATTGCATATTAATATTTTTATTTGAGGACTTTTGTTATTTATTTTTATCTTTGCATATGCTTCTTTTAATTCTTCTTTTGTATACATTTTAAAAAATTTCATCTTCATTTGATAGCACTAATTCTTTTATATTTTCTGTATTCATTTTAGATATCAGTTTCCTCAGTATCGAATCTAGTTTCTCTGAGTTATCGCTGAATCTTGCATGCTTATTATATTCAATTTCTTCATATGTATTTTTGGAGCGCGATTTCTTCATAGTCGAAACTGGTTTCGCAGAATTATCATCACGTCCTATGTGCACAATATTATTTTCTATAATTACATCGATGTCTTCTATATTCTCAATTTTATTAAATTGCAATTTCTTCATATTTTTGATATCATTTATGGAGGTGCATTACCATATTTGAAGTTGATCAGACTTCTGAGAATTACATTTTTCCATGTTGTTTTCCTTTACGTTCGTTTTATTTTCATTATTATCTTCTTTATTATTTACCTCGTTATATTCTTTGTTATTTGCCTCATTATAATTTTTATTTGTCTCTTTATTTTCTTTATTTGTCATGGCCCTTGTTGTTACTAAAACTTTTTTGTTTTTTCGTCGTTCTCTTGCGGTATCATTTGTTTAAGTATGTCTGAATTTAGTTCTATTCTAGAAAGGGCATCGGCATCGGCATTTGTATTCATTTTTCCTTTTTTATATACAATTGTGAAATCATAGTCGCTTAAATCTAGTTTTATTCTTGTCATTTTAGATGATGGATTTTTGTGTGAAAATAATGAAATTAATGGTATATGGTCTGTTACTACTATGAATTTTCTGCCATATAAATACGGTCTGAAAGAGTTGATAACGGTCTGGAGTCATTATCCATGTCAATTTGATGAAAAGAGCTAGTCATATCGAGTGTAGAAAACCATTTTGCTCTACCTAATTTGTCTAAAATATCATCTAGGTTAGGTTAGGTTAGCAGGCTGCTCGTAAAGGGAAGATTAGATTCCAGCTCACTTGGGTCCTGATATGGTCCCATTGTGCTACCTGTAATGAAGAAGAGTGATGGTGGAAAGGAGATTAGAAGAGTCGGAAGAAGAGTAGATGAGGGAAGGCTATAGAGGAGCAAGAGATGAGTAGAGACAGAAACAGAGACAGGTATGAAAAACCAAAGCAAGGGGTTGTCTTGCAGAACGGATAGGATGTCGAGCCCCCTATTGGGCGAAGCATCCACTGCTCCTGATGAAGGAGCTAAGACAACCGAGTTCCGTATTTGAGAGCTCGGAAAGGGTACTGAAGGATCTACTGCCTAGAAAGCGGAGGCGGTGATCCTCCATAGCTGGGCAGAGGCATAGATGGTGTGCGATGCTTTCTTCTTCTTCCTCGTCATTTCAGCTGGAGCAGTACTCATTGTATGGTAGACCCATGCCTGGAGCCCCGTTTGGAGCCATCCATGAACACTCGTAGGGCCCCATGCGGTGTAGGAGGGAGGTCCTCCGATAGAGAGTAGTTAAATGCTCTATAAAGGAAAGTTTTGGAATGCAATAGTCGATGAGATCAAGGATAGTTCCCATGGTCTCTACAATGCTAGCGTGACCCCATGGTCGATATTTCCAAGCGTCAGTTGTACTAAGTCGCACCGCAGTGCGTAGTGCTAACTTCCTAGCCAACAGATCAGCTGGAAGCCAGCCCAGCATAGCAAAAAGAGCCTTTGTGGGCGTAGTTCTAAGGGCACCAGTAATCATGATTGCCATTAAGCGGAGAGTTCTCTCAATTTGCTGTGGGTTTGTTGCCAAGTCCAGTGCTTTCCACCAGATTGTTACACCATAGAAAAGAGTTGGTTTGATAACCGTTTCAAATATCAAACATATAATGCCGCTACGGCTTTTGTTGCACGAGCATGAAGATTGTCTCTCCATATTAATTTATTATCAAGGATAATGCCTAAGAATTTGGCTTTATCCGATAGGGCTAGTGTAGTGTCATTTATTTTGGGTAGAGTGAAATTGGGAATTTTGTATCTTCTAGTGAAGAGCACTAGTTCGGTTTTGGTTGGGTTGACGCTGAGGCCGTTCTGTGAATACCATTTGCAGACCTCTCTGAGTGCATCTTCTAGGCTGTGCGTAATTGTGTCGAGATGGAAGCCCGAGATAGCCACTGCCACATCATCTGCATATGCAACAGTATTGACGCACATGAACTCCAATTTTCTAAGCAGAACATTTATTGCCACATTCCATAGCAGAGGGGATAAGACACCACCTTGTGGCGTACCCTTGCGGGCGTACCTGGTAATGCGTGCTTCCCCCATGGTAGATGTGATGGCTCTGTGTTCAAGCAAATTCTTGATGAATTGACATAGTGACTGGTCTATTCCTAGCTCTGTGAGAACTTGGGTAATAGCATCCGAGTTGATATGGTTAAAGGCGCCCTCAATGTCCGTGAAGGCCGCTAGAGTATAATTCTTATGCTCAAGTGACCATTCAATGTGACCTACGAGCGAACGCAACGCCGTTTCAACCGATTTGCCTTTGGTGTAGGCGTGATGATTGGCTGATAAAAGATTTCTGTCGATTGTTATAGTTCTAATATGAACGTCGATCAATCTTTCTAAAGTCTTTAAAAGAAAGGATGTAAGGCTGATATGTCTAAAGTCCTTTGCCTTCGAGTGCGATACTTTCCCCCCTTTTGGGATGAAAATTACGTCGCATTTGGTCCATTGTTGCGGAATGTGGGACCAGTTAAGACATGCTCTGTATATAATGAGCTGCCAGGGTGTTACAAGGTCTAAATTGTATTGTAGATCTGCGGAAATGATTCCGTCCGGACCAGGTGATTTGTACGGATGGAAACTTTTAATAGCCCAGTGAAGTCTGTCAGTAGTTATTGCTACGTTCGTCATACTCCAGGCAGGAGGGGAAGCGTTTTGTACCTCCATAAAAGGGGAGCAGCCCGGAAAGTGAGTTTCCATTAGGGCTTCTAGGGACTCCAAGGAGTTAGTAGTCCATTTGCCATCTAGCTTCTGGATGAATCCAGGTACGGATGGTTGTTTGGCCAGAATTTGCGAAGCCTGTTAGTGTCGGAGAGGGATTCCACATTTCCGCAGAAATCTTTCCAAGACTTACGTTTTGCGTTTCTAACCTGATTTTTGAATTTATTCAATGAGGCTTTGTAAAGAGCCCAGTTACCTGTTCTTTTTGCCCCATTAAAGAGTCTGCGGCAGCTCCTGCGAGACTCTTCTAGGCTGACAGACCACCAAGGTGGTTTGCTATTATTGCGTTCTGTGGAAGATTTGCAAGAGATTCTTGTTGCTTCCTTAAAAGCGTTAGTTAGATTATTGACAGCTATTTCTATATCAGCTACTTCCTCTATGTTTGGAGGATGTGCAATTGAGTTGGTGAGGATATTCTTATGTTCCTCCCAGTTCGTTTTACGCCTATTTACGAAAAGCTTGGTGTTACCGGTGTTTATGCTGATATTGAATTCAATATAGCGGTGATCAGAAAAGGAGCAGTCAGCTGAGACCCTCCAGTCCCTAATTATATGAGCGTGTCTCGCACTAGCAAGTGTAATGTCAAATACCTGTTGTCTGTTTGAGACTACAAAAGTTGGTTCTGAACCTCAATTCAGCACTACTAAGTTTTTATCAATAATGAAATCGAATAGACACTCTCCTCTTTCGTTGGTATTTGAGCTACCCGAGATGTGGTGATGTGCATTAGCGTCCGCACCCAACAGGATTGGTATGCCTTTCAAGTTGGCGTTGTGTGCCATTTTGTGGACCAGATTGTGTGGTGGTTGGTCCGCATGATCATGCGCCATGTAGCAGGATAGGATCCATATGGTGGATCCTCCTGTCTCCCATGCTGCAGTTACAGTGCCTTCATCACTAAAATCGGAGAGAATGAAGATATTGAGATTTGCTTTTGCTAAAATACAGGATCGAATGTTTTTATCGTTGTTACCTGTTTTTGTTGCATACAGCAGTTTGTAGCCAGTGGTGCTAAGTCCAAGTATTCTGCCGTTTTTGGTCCACGGCTCTTGGACTAGCACAATGTCCTTCCCTTTTTCTGAAAGGCAGAGGGCTAATGCAGCTAATGCTGCCTTAGAGTGCTGCAGATTGATCTGTAGCACTTTCGCCATTGTTCACGTCGGGGTCATAGACGGCATTTGCCTCGGCAGCACCCTGACTCGGGTTCAGGAGTGCTTCCACGTCATCTCCAAAACTGAGTCCCTCCAGGCGATCCCCAACCAAACCGGCTGTTGATTGGGAAAATCCTTATGTGACCGATTCCGTGGAGTCCCCTAAGACCTCCGCACCGGCTGGCTTGTCAGATGTTTTTGCCGGCTCCTTCTCATGGCCGCTAGCGTTGTCGGGATCGCGTTCGCCATCACCGCGGTACACACTGAGCCTGCTGTCCAAAAAACCATAGAAGACCAGGCCCTGTCTGTCCCGAAGTAGAGGCAACGTCTCCTTATTCAGGACAACGATCACCTTCCTACGTGCACTTTCCGCCCCAAAAACCTTGACCACCTTCCAATCACTAGTTGGTAGGTCAGGGTTCGCACGACGGAAGATGCCTAGGATAGCCTCTGGGTCATGCGGCTCTGCCGGAATGGTCGCAACTGCTCTCGGTCTACGAGGAATTTCGTTTACCGGGACCAGTTCCAACCTCGCGCCAGGCCACACCTCGCCAAGAGACTCGATCACCAACTTGAGTTGGTGACCGACCTCTCGTCCGTGCAAGAAACCAATTTTACACGGCCCTGGACCCAGCCAGCGTCCGTGAATTTAGGCAAGGTTTCTTGGACCTCGCTGGTATGGAGCAGGTAGACGTCAAGCAGCTTTTGACAGATCAATCCCCATTGAGCATGATCGATTGATTCGTCGCTGTTGCTGCGATCCAGAACAGCTCTTATCAGCGGATTTTTTGCAACCTCGCTGTAACACCTGTTCGTGATTTTGCCCTGTCTCCCTATCTCGGTTTTTTATTTTGTGGCTGCATCTGCTGCTGAGACGAATCCTCTCCTGATCTTTGTCTTTTAGGGAAAAAACTTGAAGCCGGTTTGGCAGTGCCCTCAGGAGAAGATCCGTCTACAGTAGCCAGATGTGTCTTGGCCGAAGCTAGCGAGGATTTCTCCGCGTTAGTGAGTTCCGCCGCCGTTTTATTGCCCAACCGCTCGATATAGCGTCGAGCGGCCCGTGTCTCGGAAATGGCTTTACGGGACGAGAACTTCCTGTCACGTGAACTTGTCGCGGCGGATACATCAGGCACAGTTGCCTTCGTATCCGCTTCGATGGTATTGGGTGCAGTTGGCACGACTGGAGCATGTACAGCCGGCGCACCCTTTGATTCACTGATTGCTGGTGCATTAGGCACAACTACTTTGACCGCAGAGGTTTGTTTGGGTACACGAGGCACAGCAGAGGATTTCTCAGCCGGCGTACCCGTTTTGATGTGGTTGGCTAGGTTTTTACCAGCCGCGGAGGTGCCTGGACTTTCATCCCTGGACACACTCCGCTGCACCCTTGCCCTACCTAGCGACAGGGCAGCTGGTTTGTTATTTTGTTTATTTGTTTTTGTTTTAGTATTTGTTTTGTTCATTCAGTTTTTGGACCCTCCATGCAGTGACGGCGTGCATTGATTAGGCAAATAGTTTTACAACCGATCCGTGCCCTGGCATCGGAGGGGAGCCGTTAGGGACCAGTTCTCTTCAACCACTTTCTGGCCATGCGTACCTCGGCATTTTATATATTCAATTAATTATTTTGTAAGTAAAATTAATTAATGTATTTAGTTCATTTATCTATAATTCTATTTCTTTTGTAGTCTTTTTTTTCAATTCATTCATATTGTTTGTTGTGTTTACTTTTTTTTTGTCGATTTTTATATTATTTTAATGCTGTTTTAAGTTAAGTTTGTATGTATGTATAATTGTAAACTATTCAAGCAAAACTTAAAATATAGAAACTACAGAACCTCTTACGTTTGTGATTTTTATAAACCAAACCCAAATGTGTTTACGTTGTTTTAAATTGTCGGTGCTGTGTTCAGCCAAATTTTTGGTTGATTTTCACGAGTCATGATTGGTACTTCTTATTACTAGCAAATTTATTAAAATCAGGATTTTTTATTCTGGACAATTTATTTTTAATCAAACAATACTTTAATACAATTTTACGTCTGTGCCCGTTTTGGTTTTTCTGCTCTTCTACTTTTTGAATTGTAAATACATATTGTAAATAAATCATCTTTATGTGGTGTCGGCAGGATCAGTTCGAAGCCCGCAGGATCATAAAATTTATAATTTTTTTTATGGTTGGTCCGAATCGGAAGGATCAGTTCGAAGTCCGAAGGATCAGTTCGAAGTCCGCAGGATCACCATGTGGTGTAATATGTTTATCAGGATCGCCATGTGTTGTGCTAAGTTTATTAATGTTATGGAAGGATCGCCATGTGGAGTGTGAAAGGATGTTTATATTTGGTTTCCCTATAGCCCTTGATTTATTTTAAACAGCTGGAAGGGTTCCAGCTAGTAATTAGGCGTTCAAAAGAACTGCCAGAATATTATTGAAACTCAAATAAAAACAAAGGCAAGCAAGTGCCGAATAATGTTGATAGCTTAAGTCTGATTTTATTTACAAAATATATAAGATAATCTAGAATTGAGTTAATAAAGGAAAATAAAATTAAATTAAATTGAATTATATTAAATTTTCATGTCACATCAACTTGCACACAGTAATTTCTGTAATTCAATATTTATTCCAAATCACACTTCAACATGTGTAACATTAACGCTTGTTGCGCTACACAGTTGAAGTTAGTATGTACCTACTGTGCATGTTGTATGACATGTGTATGGTCAGAAGACGTTGAAGAATTTTGGAGAGGAGTATTAGCACTTCCAGATGGCCTCTCAGCGAAGGACTCAATCCTTCTTAGTTCCAGGAGCTAAGAGAATTTTGACATACAGTTACAATATGTAATATAAGTACTTGGGTGCTTAACCTTGTAAGATTCCAACTTTTTATGATCTTTTTTTTTTTTCGTCGGAACTTTCATGGTCTGTAAGAAACATCTCATATGCTTTCTTCACTCGGTTCCACGTTGATCGGGTTTCATATTGATGGACTTAGAGAGCATGAAAGGGTGTAGTCGGATAGGCGTTGTCAGCAATATCTAAATCAAATAGGACAGTGCTGTCGGCTAATCGAATAAACTAATCGAGTGACATTTTAATTTTTAAATTTATATTGCGGTAAACAGCACGATACATGGAGTGTTAATATGTACGTAGAATAAATATATCCCACAAAAGGTAAACCATATATTGTAGCATGTGACCAACAGTGTATAGTATGCATTGCGATTCAATAGTACCGCAACATGCAAGCATTGACAAACTGCAAGCAATATATTTTGTGTGACTGTAATTTGACACTTGTAGGTTTAATCAAGTGCAGCTGCACAATGCACTTAAATGAATAACATTTATTTATTGCATTTGTTTAATTGTAAATATAAGCAACCCAAAGTATCTGTTGCTTTTAGGTATGCACTCGTTTAGACTTTAAAACTATTGAACACATGCCAAACGTAAATAGTGGGAAGCTAAATGTGCTTACCCAGCATTAATATATATTTGTATTCTTTTACTCTTATGTTAAGGTACCCCTAAGAATTATTCTCATAATTAGTATATAAGCCAATGTCAATTAGTTTAAGAAATCAATCATAAAACCTCAATCTTAGGAGCTACTAGATAGCTCGAAGTAAATTATAAAATAATAAATAAATTGAGAGCTCCTAGAGAGCACCACAATAACCCAAAGACTTTTAATTATATTACATGGCGATCCTGCCAGTCCTGGTGCTTTAAAATTAGCACGAAATGTGTCCTGACGGACAGCCAAGTCTCCGTTAGAAGAGTGTTTTTTGCCTAAAAACACTAAGAAGGAAGCGCCTGGCCAAAAGGCAACAGCAAAAAAAAAAAAAAAAAAAATCAACAACTGGGCCAAACAATATAACAACACAATAAAGATGAAACTGAAGAAAGGCACAACACTACAAGAATATAGAAAAATGCAGCAACTGATCAACTCAACAAAAAAAAAAATATATATAATAAGCAAATTAATTCTTTCTTTCCTTTTTTTAAATTAAAGAAGTGCATAAATTGCTGTGCACTCTCAGGTCGGTAGGCGTTAACCGCCGTTGACAAACTTTTTTTTTAAATATGGATTACTAAATAGTTCGTGGCCTCATAACATTAAAATAATTAAAATGTTAAGTAGGACAAAAATTAGCACTTAAAGATGTTTAAATTTTTCAAAAAAATTTTTATAACTTTATAATGGATAAAAATAAAATTTAACTTAATTTACGATAATGAAATTGTAAAATTAAATTTTAATTAGAATAAAATAATTAAAGTAAATTAATATTTACATTTAACTTTTAATTTTAAGACAAATAATTTACGTAAAAATATTATTTAACTGGAAAAAGAACAGTCAAAAGTAATACATTTACTGTTAATAACTATACTTCTTACTTTAAGTTATAGAAAAAAAAACATTTTTTTAAACATGACAAAAATAAGATATAAGGCAAAAATATACAGCCAAGGCATTAATCGCCTAATGCTAAAATCTTTAGAGTATCAAATAATAATATTAGAAATAAAATGTCACCATAAATAATCATACAACCCATTTTTGTGGCAGTGAAATATATGTGAATACAAATAAGCAGCATTAATAAAAAAAAAGCCCAATATGCCGTCAGAAGACAACTATTTACTAAAGGGAATCTTGACTTAGGACAAGTTTTCCCTAGGCTTGAAAAAGTGGCCGGTAAATTATATATAATGTTCATTAATGGGAATATTGACTTAGGACAATTTTTCCCAAGGCTTGAGAAAGTGGCCGGTGAACAAATAGGCACCAAACGAGAAAATTTTAGGATTTATCTCAATTAAATAATTTATAAATAAAAGGGCATAAAAGTAGCGCTACTACTTAATGAGGTGACCTATATAAATGATAAGAATGCTAATGCAATTCTTGATCTAATGCTGGAATACCACGATGATCCGATAGATGGAGGACATTGTGGAATATATCGAACAATAGAAAAATAAACAGGTACATATTACTAATGTAAAAATTGATTAGAAATATGCTAAAGCTTTTCAAATTGTTGTACACATTTAAAACTCTCAATATAACTTGGAGAAGTCTATTGAGACACATTTTACAACTGCCATAAAATTCAAAATTTTAAAAAGGGTTAAAGGTTGACAATATAAAATTATTACAATAATCTTTGGGTAATAATCATTTAAAACTGTTTTATTCTTGCCTAAAAGTCTAATGAAGACGTTCAATTTAGTCAAAGGTACAGAGTGAAAAGTTATTTGATTTTCAAACTATTTTAACAACATAAAATTTATGAATATACACATACATATATTTTTCTAATTAAAATTTTATTATTCAAGAAAAAGACTCAAAATAAAGAAAAAGTAAAACAAAATTGTAATTAAGATAAAAATATAATAGAAGAAAATTAATCAGAAAATCCTTTATATTGATTTTGGTTTTATTGGTCCGTATAAAATTAAGAAAATAGATTTAAGAAATAATGTTACCATAGTTGATAAGAAAACTAATAAACAACAAGTAGTTCATAAAAATAGACTTAAGATATATAATAATAACTAACATTAAATATCATTGTACGGCCGTACTACTATAAAACTAGAATATAAGTAAATCTAAACATTATAATTATTTTTTTCTTTTCTTTAAAAACAAAATAAATATTATATTACACTTATACTTAGACTAATTAAAAACTAATTGTAAAAGAAAGTCCATAAAACTAGCGTTATATGAACATTCTTGTAAAGGATGGAGGTGTAGCATGTGACCAACAGTGTATAGTATGCATTGCGATTCAATAGTACCGCAACATGCAAGCATTGACAAACTGCAAGCAATATATTTTGTGTGACTGTAATTTGACACTTGTAGGTTTAATCAAGTGCAGCTGCACAATGCACTTAAATGAATAACATTTATTTATTGCATTTGTTTAATTGTAAATATAAGCAACCCAAAGTATCTGTTGCTTTTAGGTATGCACTCGTTTAGACTTTAAAACTATTGAACACATGCCAAACGTAAATAGTGGGAAGCTAAATGTGCTTACCCAGCATTAATATATATTTGTATTCTTTTACTCTTATGTTAAGGTACCCCTAAGAATTATTCTCATAATTAAGCCAATGTCAATTAGTTTAAGAAATCAATCATAAAACCTCAAGCTTAGGAGCTACTAGATAGCTCGAAGTAAATTATAAAATAATAAATAAATTGAGAGCTCCTAGAGAGCACCACAATAACCCAAAGACTTTTAATTATATTACAATATCGTATGAACGGACAGATCTTTCAAGTAATTATGAAATTCACTCCAAAGTGACTAAATATGTAAGTCGTATGTAGTAACGCAATAAATGGGCTAACTATATTTTGATTGATTGATTTGGGTCCAACCCCACAAATTTTTGATATTTATTTTTAGTAATTATATTATAAATATGACGCATTTATAATAACACAGTAAGAGTTTCAAATACGTGTTCATTTCTCCCAGCGGTATATTTGTTAAGTATCTAGATTCTATAAAAAACATAAAAGATACACGACCTTGTTGTTGTTGTTTCATACAACAAATAAATAATTTGGGAAACTTTCTCTTATTCGCGGTTAGTAAATAAGGAGATAATTAATGTAAAGAACATATGAGCGAAAAGTAATTAGGGCAAGTTATTTTTCAGTTCAGTGTTGCCGCCTTCCATTTATGATGACTCGAAAGTGAATAGTTTATAAAACTTATGGAACTTGATGGATATTAAACTAGGATTATCTTCTTTGCAAATTATTTTATTAAAAATTAGTTGAAATCTTTGTTTCAGATAGAGTAATTCGTGGGTGTAACTTTAAATTGTGTCATTATGTAAATAAAACGTACGGCTTAAGCACCAGATTTTATTGTTTCCACTGTTATATGTTCGTAATCCGTTTAAGTTCAGATTTATTATTATCTCATACCCTGCACACGAATTAATTTTCTTTAGTACAGTATTCAAGAAAACTTTTAGAGAGTTTGTATTGTACGATCTCGAGAGTGTAGAAGCAAATTTACTGGCAACACTGCTATATTGATTATTGTTATATAAAGAAATATATATGCAATTATTTATTAACATATACAACTTCTCTTACGTGGAGTTTACACTGGAATGAGTTATCCCATTTACGAAACAAAAAAATTGCATATCATTAATATGGGCCGTTTTTGTCGTGTGCATGTGTAACAAATTAAGACGTTTTTAATGAAAATATGTTGTTTCCTAATATAGAAAAACATAAACAATGCACATAGGAAGACAAAAAACAAAGGTTCCAAAGTTTTGGAGGAGCATTGACTCTCTCGCAAGTGAATACATTGACTACAAGAATTATAGATATGCAAGATTACGACAATTATCAGCTGTTTTGAAGGTACCTACGTCACGGCTCCAAAGAGTTTGTCAATTTGTATGGAATTTTCAATGATTTTAGAATTTTCGACTTCGATTTTGTCCCGGAGACGGATTCCGATCTTAACACCACTACGCAGGAAATGACTCCAGATATTGAGTCCAATATAAGTAATTGGGATTTCACCGAAATAGATGAAACCCAACTATTCGAACTTCCAACCATATCAGCAGTTAAAAATAAGAACAGGCGTAACAAAAACTTAGGAAAAGAATATGTAACCAATAAAAAGAAAATCGTCCCTGCTAAAAAAATTAAAGCACTTTCAAAATGCAGAAGGTTGTGTAATACTCACTTAAATTTTCAGGAGCAAAAGATGATTTTTAAACTGTACTGGAACTTGGGTGATTACAACAAACGACGGCAATATCTATCAGGCTTAATTGATGTTTAATTTGAGAAAACGCATACAATTAATAACGTTGGAAATTGACAATATAACTATTTGTATAATTGTGAAATTAACGGTCAAAGGAGAAGAGTATGTAAGCAATGTTTTATGAAAATATATGCCGAAACTGCTCAAAGTATTAAAACTATTACTAAGTGTAAAGTCAAAGAAAGCTCCGTTGAAATTGTTCAGTGCGATAAAAGAGGAAAACATTTTCCAGAACACAAACTGTCGACGGAAAGGTGACCAGGAAGTTTTAGATCACATTAATAGTTTTCCGAAATATGTGAGCCATTAAGGCCGTCGTCATACAAAACAACTATATCTTCAGTGTAATTTAAGCATGGCAGAAATATACAGATTATACACAAACAAATTTTCTCAACCTGTTTCGTTGTCAACGTATCGAGAAATATTTCAGAAGATTAAAAAGCCGCATACTGATGTATGCAACAAGTGTGAGACTTTAAGGATATATATTAAAAATGCATTAACTGAGGATGAAATAGCAATGCTTAAATTAAAACAACAAAATCATCACGAAGAGGCAGACATGGCATATGAATCTAAAAAACATGAAGGACAAATCTATCAAAATGTATACTTTTGATCTGCAGCAATGTTTGCCAACACCACACTTAAATGCGGCAATGTTCTTCTACAAACGACCATTGTGGACATTTAATTTTATTTTAATTTTTATTTTAAGAGTGAAGCAAACGAGATTAGTTCCTGTATCTTCCTGTATTATGGAATTACCGATACATGTGAAGCATGTTATTTTGTACAGCGACTCCTGTCCAGGGCAAAACCGTAATTCTTATATTTGTGCCATGTTTGAAAAGGTTTTAGAAGATCATCAAACTATAAAATTAATTGATCACAAGTTTCTGGTTGTTGGACACACGCATATGGAATGTGACATGGTTCATTCCCAAATAGAAACAAGTAAGAGTGCTATATTCGGCTGTGCCGAATCTTATATACCCTTCACCAATGCATATACATATATGTATGTGATTCGCAGAATATAATAAGCCTGTATATCCTTTGTTATATAAATATAATATTTCAAACAATAGGTATAAAAAGTAAGTTAAAACTGCATACTTGGACACACTTTCATATTTTCTTCAGAGCTATATACTTATGTGACAGAGTTCTCCAATGGGCAGAATAGAATAGATAATTCCTCCCAATAAACAATAAAAAAATACTAATTGAAAAGATAAATACTTTTTTATGATTTTTTTTTTTTTTGGAAAATGTACCTACTCTGTGCAAATTATTCGAGAATTATTTGTAAATGAAATATGTAGAAATATGTAGCTATTATACATATTAGGTACAAATGTACATACTTATGTATGTACTTATATTATCCAATCAGCCTAACAGAACGTATCAGTTTATCGATTTCGAGAAGGCTAAAACAATATTCATTGTTCTAACGTAGGGCTATTTCAAATAGTCATTATGTAAGTTATTTATTCTTCGTTATTGACCTATTACATAGGTACTTATGTATGTACATACATATCAAAAAACACCTCATAAAAGGAAAAGTTATTTTACTGGTGACAAAATACTTTTTAGCGACGGCTCATTTCAATTATGTATATATATATATATATATATATATATATATATATATATATATATATATATATATATATATATATATGTATATATATATGTATAAAATAACCTGTTTATCTATATATGTAAAATACAAAAAATGTTTGTACCCATGTTCGCTATAGACTCGGAAACTATCCAACCGATTTGACCCAAACTGGTGTCATTCAAAAGGGAATTTATAGAGGATGGTTTTAGGCTTTTAATATTTCAAGTGGGCGTAGCCCCTCCCACATAAATTGAATAACATCATATATCTTGACTATTGTGATAGCAAGAGTTTTGAAACATTGCAATAGTTCATATGTTACTAATGTGAGTAATCAGGACAAAAATGGGCGTTATCGGACAAGTGGGCGTGGCAGCTCCCATATAACCCAAAAATTGAAATCGCCATATTTTGGGCATTTTTTGACCTACGTCGATGATATTTGGTACATATGGTATTGCCATAATTTGGAATACGTACCGGGAGAAAAGTGGATGGGACCACGCTCCTTTTTATTAAAATTAAAAATCGTAATATAGTCTTAACTACTGGACCGATCGTCACAATAGGATATATAAATACTTTTAATTTTATTTTATAACGAGGGGTGTAGCGAAGTACACCGGGATCAGCTAGTTTTCAAATATAGTTTCAAGCCTACATATGTACATATAATTCAATTTTTAAAATGAAAAACAAATTGACATATATACAACATTTTAAAAGATAAATACAAAAGCATTTTTAACATACATACATATAAATACATTAGAGTATATTTGTAATCATCAGTGTGCGACATTTTTTCCACAGAGTTTACTTGTCTGGTACGTATAGTGTTCTAAAAACGATGTGTGTGCATACATACATATTTATGTTTATAACGTGCTTTGGTGAAAAGAAATTGAAATTTTTTATGTGTGTAGAACAGTGCTTGGTATCAGAGCTACCGTTTTTTGTTATTTCTAACCAAAATTGGTAATTTTATTTTTCAATGTGAGATGCGAATATTTTTTCATTTTGCTTACTGTTTTTCGTTTGAATATTTTTTAACTATATATATAACTTGTTAAACTTTGAAGCAATTTTTAAAATTTTTAATTACCTGTTCATAGTACGATTGGGTCCCAACACTGTCAACACCTCTCCGTACTACTAAATGATCTGCTCTGTGTTATCAAAAAATATTCAATGATTCACATCTATCTAGACCTGACAACTTTCAAAGCAAAAATGGGATGAACGAAAAAACTTTCGAACAACTTTTTTATTTCGTACAAAATTTATTATCATTGCCACATAGTTCTGCTGCAGCCGAAAGAATGTTTTCACAGCTTAATTTAAACAAAGCCAATTTTCGTAATAGTCGTGATTTTAAAACTATTAACAATATTATCCAATCGAAACAGTTGTGCAAAAATCAAAATGTTGCCCATTATTTATGGTCTGCCAAAGATATGAATTGAAAATTCGTATATAATTTCTAATCTCAATACTGTGAATTGTAAATCTATTGATTTTTTGATTTAAAAGAAAAATTTTGTAAAACAATTACATATTTTTCTGAAGTACAAATATTGCTTATTTTAAATAAATAAACACTTTAAAAAGTTTGTTTAAATTTAAGTTTCTTGTTATGTTTTTCACTTATTAATAAGAATTTTATAAATATGTAAAAAAAATTTTCTTTTTTTCCTTTCTTATTTTTTATAAATGTGCAGTACAAATTTTGTTTATTGTAATGATCCTATTCAAAAAAAATTTTAATTTATAAACTTTCAATCAAATGAATTTTGTATAAACATTTGGGAGGTTTAACTCCTATAAAAAACTATTTTTACGAATAAGGGCTCAAATAAACAAAAACTGATTTCAATTTAAGTTTCTCCTTTTCATTTACTGTTAGTATGAATTTTTTTTTTTTAGTTTTCTTGTTTTGCAATTATTATTTAACTATGTATAAAATGCAAATAAACTGTATGTAATGCAACTTTAAATAAATTTTAATTTTTTTTTAATAAAAAATGCATTTTAAATTTGGTTATTTTTTCACATTTGGTAACTTTTTCAAAAAATTTGGTTGTAATATTTTTTTGGTCGTGGCAGCACTGCTTGGTATGTTAAAAGCAAATAACGATTTGAATGTGTTGATCTTTCAAAAGCAAATGCCTTGTATTTTTATACACACATGCTTAGATGTGTGACAAAAAGGGGTTTGTACAAAAAAATACGTAAAGTTATAATTAAGTTAATATACATTCAACACTAACAAGCCTCTGTAGCACAATGGTTAGTGGGTAGAATTATAGTGAATACTGAAGCACATGAGTATTTATTTTAAATTTATTTTTGAAAGGTTTATAAATTTTATTTTTGCTAAAGTAAACTAAAACGCTATGGTATGGTGTAGGTACTACACGGTAAATATATGTGTATAAAGTCGAATTCGGATAAGAACGCACTGTTTATATGTAAAAATCGCTTAATTGAAAATAAAAATTGTTATTTATTATTTTTGATCAATCTCAAAGCACTTGCTTGCATTTGCTTAAAAGAAAACCTGCTGATTGAAACATATTTTGTTTAGAAATAATCTAATTTATATGAAACAAACATCCCATAAAAGGAAAAATGTTTAATTTCTGGTATGTAACAAAATACTTACTTGTCGAATACGAATAAAAGTATATTAAAATAAGCAAATAGTCGAAAAATCGAATACAAGTATTCGTAACATTACTAGTACGTAGGTACATACATAAAATAAAGATAATGGACATTTTTTCAACATCCATCGACAGCTTTTATTATTTATTCATGGATAGCTCAAATATATGTATGTATCAGATCAACATCAAGCTTAGTTAGAACTTTAAAATTCAACAAACATTAACATTTTCAACACAAATACTTACATACATATATATGTAATTCTGCTTCTGTGTGTATAAATATTATTGTTTGCAAGTATTTTAAATACCCTGCACTCGGCGTAGCTAGCGAATGTCTAGCTATTTCGCGAGCTACCAGCCATTTCCACTAACTACCAGCCTAACAACTAGCAATGCACTCGACTGACGATTTTAACATACGGATGACATTGACAGTAATCACTTGACACGATCAGACCGATGAGATCACTGGTGAGCAACTCCCAACTATTTCTCTAGTCAAAATATACCAGTTAGATCAACAATGATATTTCATAAATGAAAATACTACAGATATTTAAATTTTTTTTTGATATTTGTTTATTCATCAAATTTCTTTTTCAATAGTTATAAAATATTCAATTAATTGTTCTTTTTCTTTGTTTATGCAACGTTTTAGTTGACTTCTGCTCATTTTACCTTTAAAAACACTTTTTTTACATGTATATGTGTGAGAGATTCAAAGGCGAACTCTTGCATTACTTGTGGCCACTGTAGTATTTAGTCGGATTTTCGTTAGGGAAATACTTAACGATTTCGATTAAAATTCTACTTTTAAAACTGCAGGGTATGCCCTTTTTATGAAAACATTCAGGCTTACATACATATATATATACATACAAATAATTATATAATATATATTTGTACGTATGGTTGGGCGCATGGGCAATAATACAAAATATTTATTTTTTCTACCGTAAGACATTAATGTATTATGTCTGAAGTTATACCTATTTGATGTTTACAAGTTTTAAATTGAGTTTGTGAAGAGAAACATTTTTTTAAAAAATTTAATTATTAAGTAAGTATTGCAAAATCAGGTAAAATTCGTTAATACAGTCTTTTTCGGTTAATTGCACATCAAAATTTGCACAACTTTTTGTTCAATTAACCGGGGAACCAATTAGCCGATACCCGCTTAATTGAACAATTCGTTCAATTACAAGAATCCCGTTTAATTGAACAATTTGTTCAATTACAGAAATCACGCATAATTGGAACTACATACTAATAAATTAAAAGAAATCGCATATGTGCACTTTAAGTTTTTCAAAATAATTTTTTTTTACCTTAAACAAAAAAAAAGGCAAGTAACAGAAAAAAATGTACATATATGTGTATCGCAGGTATTTATTATTGTAGGTACATATGTAATATTAAATGCACTATTTATGTGCACATGAGTTTTACAAAAAAATAAAATTTATAAACTAAATAAAAAACAATTCATAGGTATATTGGTTTTACAAAAAAAACATAAACTTAAACACAAATTTTTTCACAAATGATGTCAAATATGTATGTATGTGCAAAAATGCCAGATTATTTTTCAATAATAATGCAATTAACCGGGTAAAAGTAAGAGGAAATTTATTTTTGATTACATGAATTTTGAACCAATTAAGCGGGAAAATCAATTAACCGAGTTCAATTATCCGAGGAAATTTACATGTGTTTTCGTATGCAATATTTTTTTGCCCGATCATGTGGTTCAATTAAGCGTGGAAACCAATTAACCGTAGGGTCAATTTACCGAAAAATACTGTATTATTTTTAGTTCAATAGATAAATATAATTAACATGAAAAATTTAATAAAATTTACAAGATAAATAGTGTTTTATCACGTGCAGATCTTTAGTCAATTAAAAATGATTACGAAAACATTAAGAATAGTCTAAACGACATTGTTAAGACATTTTTTTACAAATCGAAACTTTCGAATTCGTTACAAAATCGAAGTTTTTGGTTTGATGGGTAACTTTGTTTTATATTTATACGCACATTTTTATATACATACATATGTACATACATATGTTGGCTTGTTACTTTCATTTCAGCACGGATTTAAAGTTGATATTGTTATACATATTGATATATGTAATTGCTATGTAGGTACCTACATACATAAGTATGTATATTGTTATTTGTTACACACATAATTACCTATTATTTTAACTGTAGGTAATAATTTGATATTTGAAAAGTCAACACTATTTTGAGTTAGCTTAAAGCTTAGTACATACCTACTTGCTTAGATGAAAATTCAAATTACTAGGGGGTTTTTCAAAACACATACATATGTACATACATATGTATGTATGTAGCTATTATACATATTAGGTACATACATATGTACTTACTTAGATTATCCAATCAGCCTAACAGAACGTATCAGTTTATCGATTTCGAGAAGGCTAAAACAATATTCATTGTTCTAACGTAGGGCTATTTCAAATAGTAATTATGTAAGTTATTTATTCTTCGTTATTGACCTATTACATAAGTACTTATGTCTGTACATACATACATATGTATCAAAAAACACCTCATAAAAGGAAGTTATTTTACTGGTGACAAAATACTTTTTAGCGACGGCTCATTTCAATTATGTATATACATATGTATATATATATGTATATGTATAAAATAACCTGTTTATTATTTTCAAATATAATTTCAAGCCTACATATGTACATATATTTCAATTTTTAAAATGAAAAACAAATTGACAAATATACAACATTTTAAAAGATAAATACAAAAGCATTTTTAACATACATACATAAGTATAAATACATCAGAGTATATTTGTAATCATCAGTGTGCGAAATTTTTTTCCACAGAGTTTACTTGTCTGGTACGTATGTATAGTGTTTTTGTGCATACATACATATTTATGTTTATAATGTGCTTTGGTGAAAAAAAAATTGAAATTTTTTATGTGTGTAGAATATTGCTTGGTATGTAAAAGCAAATAACGATTTGAGTCTGCTGATCTTTCAAAAGCAAATGCCTTGTATTTTTATACACACATGCTTAGATGTTTGACAAAAAGGGGGTTGTACGAAAAAATACGTTGAGTTATTATTAAGGTAATATACACAAAGAACTACCAAGCCTCAGTAGCACGATGGGTCGTGTGTTGAATTATTGTCTCTGACACATATTCAATGCGCTTAAAGGCCGTGCTTCACTATCCTACACAATCGTACGATTCATTCACAGGAAAATCTTGCAAAAATCTGACCGACTTTAAAAAATCGTTTCAAAATGGTGTTGTAGGTGCCACACTATCATACAAATCTGATGCCAAAACATCTGGTTGACAATAAATACTCCTCTGATCGCATGAAAACTATCATTTTATGAAAATTTTCATAAAATTTTACAAATCGCACGACTTGCCAAAAAATCTGTCACACAGTTGCATTTTTAGTCCACACTACCACACATTTTTAGCACACATGTCATATTTTGCAAATCGCGCGATTGTGTAGGATAGTGCGGCACGGCCTTAACCCCGTATTCAATACTACTGAGGCACCTAGTGTATTTATAAATTTATTTCTGCAATGAATATATATCTTCATTTATTTGTATATATATATCCATTTCAGAATCGATATTTTTATTTTTGCTGATTTTCAATACGAAGCATCCTTAGAAAAATCCCTACATTTTACTTTAAGAAACAATTCTCTAGCTCTTCTAGTGTCGTCAGAAAATGGATTTCACGTACAGACAGACGGACAGTAGGACCGGCCGACAGACGGATAGACAGTTAACTTTTTTATCTATAAGGATCCCAAATATATATACTATACGGACCTCATATAAATATTGTGGAAATTACACACGTAATGACAAACCTATAAATACCCTTACCATTTTTGGTGAAGGGTATAAAAAAGAAGAAAAAATGTGTGAATTCCATACATCACCCACATGACTTCGGTAGCCTATTAAAGAACAAATACACGTGGAGAAATACTAATACATTAGGTGCGTGTAACACTACTTATGTTTGTATATGTTTAGTATAATTTTTATTTGTTGTTTTGTAAATTTGAAAAATTTGAATAGAAGCTAATACGTTGGATGCTATATGAGAAATCTAAGTCTGGAATTTTACAGTACAAGCTATTGTAATAAAATAGTTTTTATTTATTTTATTTTTGTCTTAGAGCTTGTGTAGTTGGAGCTCCTAAGACTGTTGTTTTATTAATTGTATTATAAACTAAATGACATTGGCTTATATACTAATTATGAGACTAATTCTTAGGGGTACCTTAACATAAGAGTAAAAGAATAGAAATATATATTATTGTTGGGTAAGCATATTTAGCTTCCAACTATTTATGTATGGCATGTGTTCAACAGTTTTAAAGTTCAACGAGTGCATACTTAAAAGCAACAGATACTTTGTGTAGCTTATATTTACAATCGAACAAATGCAGTTAATAAATGTGATTCATTTAAGTGCATTGTGCTGCTGCACTTGATTAACCGTACAAGTGTCAAATTACCGACACACACAAAATATCTTGCTTGCAGTTTATCAATGCTTGCATGTTGCGGTACTATTGAATCGCAATGCATACTACACACTGTTGGCTACATGCTACACTATCTTTACAGCCGGAAGAGGACTTCAAGGAACTAGACATAACACAGCGGCGACGGAAAATAACAAATTTCGAATTTAATAAAGGTTATTCTGCTCCTTTGCCAATATCTTCTAAAAAAAACCGTGATTTAAAGTCCGTTCTGCCATTTATAAATGCAGAGTTTCATAATTTTTACAATAACTTGCACGCTGAAGGTGAAGTACAATTGGAAGATGATTGGGATATTGACGAATATGATTAGCTGTAGAGTGAATTATTTTTTATTTCTTCTGAATTATAAAATTTAAAGCAATTTAATATATGTAAATGTGAACTACAATATAATATAATGTATGAACTACTTCTTATTTGTATTTTTAATTCAATTTATTCCAACTTTTCTTTTTCATTTTTCATATAATTGGTCTAATAGAAAGCATAACTTTTTATAATATTCGTTTAAAATAAACTGAATTCTATTTAAGAAAATAACACATGTCACTGAATTTTTGTTATTTCATTCTAAAAAAAACCCTAGTCCCGACAAAGGTTGCGAAATATTTGTTACTTTTCAGTATGAAAAAAGACTTTATCTAGAAAAGGGTTGATTTTTCGATTAAAAATTATTTTGACAAAACAACACATCTCGGTTTTTGGACATTTTCTCGGCAACAGTATCTGGAAGAAAGATGAAATTGGAAAATAAAGGTATTTAAATTCTCCACAATAAAAATAGGTTACATTTGCTTAGATATGTTCTAAGACGATTCTGTGACCCTATAAAAGTGTTTTTTGGTCCTCCTGTAAAATTCAGTTTTTCGACATTGGTTATTTTGTCAAAATTCCACAGAAATATTTATTAGGTACGAGTAAATGGAACAAAAAGTTAATTCATGCAAATATTATTGAAAACTAAAAATATTATATATAAAGTTCATGTTTGGTATTTAGCCATTTAATAAAAGTTCTAATTCTATTTTCACATTTTGTTAAAATTCTTTTTGAATATATCTTAGATATGTATCTTGAAATTCTAATTGCATAGTGATAAACTATGTGAAATTGATTTTAAATATGTTATTTTTCTAGTTCACCTCGAGGTTTTACAACTTTTTTAATATGTTATAAAGTTGATGCAGTTTTTTTACCTTGAGCCTAAAAAAACTGCATCAAATTTATAACACATAATAAGGTCGAATAAAAATACCATGCTAATACATATATCTTTTTTAATATGTTTACGGCGGTAGATGTTTTTTTTTTTTCGGATATGCCTAAATGTATCTTATCTATATTGGCTTGGATTTTTATAAATTCTTTCTTTAATTCTTTTATCAGAAAGAATTACACACACAATATCCCCATTTACGCGGCGATTTTAAAACTAATTTAAATGTATTTCACACAGAAAATGGGGATTTTGTGTTTGGAGTTTTTGAATTTGGGGATTATGTGGTACACCTTTGTTCAAGGTCAGCAATGATATGTAAAGGGGAAAAATTCTGTCTTCTTATTGGTAACGAAAATTTCATTCCCAAAGATGTTATCCAAATAACATCTTTTGGAACTGTGATATTTGTTTTATTTATAAACCATTTTTCATTAGTGACAAAAGCATATACCTGATTTTAAATGATGAAGTTTTCTTCTAATTGATTTTATATGTGCGTTTGTCTGTGATATCTCTAGGTTTAAAATTTTTTGATGAAAGTTATTTTCTATCATATTAGGTTTTGTTTTTATGCTGTAGAATTGGAAAAAGCTTTTTACTTGTGTTGTTGTTTTTTTTTCGTGTGATTTGGTATTATCCCATATTTTCTACTTTTTGTTTCATTTCAGTACTCCTTCAATGTTGTATTATTAGATAATTAAGTTTTAAAGAAAAACTGGCCATTAGAGTAAGAAAAGAAATTGAATTAAAAACAAGCCCATTCAAGGCCCAAGGTTTTCGAAGTTTTCCTGTTGGCCTAATATGTGAAACTTTTTAACACGCCTATGTTATAAGTACGAGTGTATGAATATTTATTATTATTTATTTGCAATATTTAAAGTCATAATATATTATAACGTTAAATTAGAAAGGAAGGTACTAACAACTAAGGTTTTCGACCTATGTACATACATACATATGTACCATACCTATTTACATACATATAATTAGAATCAATTACATACACACTTTCCAATAAATACATACATATTAGAGATGGGCGATCCCGTGATTTTTAAAGAACATCGTAAACTGTGAACGTGATTCAAAATCACTGTGGTTTAAAACTGTAACTGTGATCACGTTTTTTCAGTTTTCCTGTTTTTTAATTCACAAGCCATTTTTTAAATTCACGGTTTGTATTTGTTTTATTTTGATGAAAAGCACAAAGCACATTTAGAAAGAAGTCCAATATGTACTAAAACATGCATTTTTACAAATACAATTCTTTTAGCGAGGTATATTTTTAAGTAAGCGCATCTCTATAACAAAAACATTATTATTATCATACTGTCAATAAAACTCCATATACACAAAATTTTGTTTGCTTTTTTACATGGAGTTTGACAACAAGAGAAGGGTTATACTAATCACCACTTATTTACTTGCATATACTTGAATAAATATACTTTGGCTTTCAAAAAGAAATACTAATAAGAAGAGAAAAGAACAGAAATAGCAACATTATTTGTTCCGTTATTGTACATACGCAAAATTATTAAGTACACAAACAGTGGAGTATCACTTTTTATTTGTGTATGTAACAAATTAAAAAGAACGACTTTGCAAGTAGCAGTTACTTGAACAAGCAACTGTTACACGTGATTTTTAAGTAACAGTGATTAAACCACAGGTACAGAAATATCGCTCATCTCTAATACATATGTATAAACAATATACCTACAAAAAATGAGTGTACTCTATACATGCGTGTATGGACTACTCCACAATGGAGTATGAGTACTCCAAATGTAGCCAAAGTGTATGAAAAAAACATGGTCCAATTTACATTGCGATGTCCTAGGGCTGGATCACGTAACCCAAAAACTACTCCATCTTACTAATCCAAGGAGTACCCACAGGCACTAGTTTCGAAACTACTCTATTTTGCTATTCCATGGAGTACCCACAGGGGAACTCCGGTAAAAATGTATGCATAGATACCTATCTATGTACATACATATGTATGTATCTCTGTCACTAATATAATTGAATGATATTTTAAGTACATACATACAAATGTGTGAATTCAGCCCTTTCATTATGTATGTATATAAAAATTCAAAATAAAATTCAGAAATTGAAAAAACACGAGCTAAATTGTGTTTCTTTAATCTTCCATGAATTTGTTTTAATTTTAACAATTTAAATTTAACTCCATACATTTTTAGTGTTGCCAAATGGTATTTAACTATAAATGTGTGTACAAATGAAATGGTCCACGACTGCATTACATTGGAGTAGTCCGAAAACTACTCCTTTTATCTAAAATGGACCATGTAGTCCAATAATTTTTGTAGGGATATACAGACTGTTTAAAATATTTTACAATTTTCCATCCATCAGTGAACAAAAAGGGGGTTTGTACGAAAAAATACACATAAAGTTATTATTAAGTTAACATACACATAACACTACCAAGCCTCAGTAGCACGATGGTTCGTCCGTTGAATTATAGTATTCGACTCCATATTGAACACTACTGAGGCACCGTCATGTATTTATAAATTTGTTTCTGAAAGGGTTATATATATGTCTTCATTTATTTGTATATATTATCCAATATCAGAACCTATATTTTAGTTTTGCTGATTTTCAATACGAATCTGCCTTCACACACGGGATGAATTATGCTGGCATAAAATGAGAGTTTTTAGGCGAGAGGGGTGAAGAGAGCACAGGTTCTGTGTTTTCTTTTTTTATAGACCGTATTCAGTCGTTAAGGCTGCTTTAGCCGACCTTAAAGGCTGCTTTAGCCGACCGTAACTCTAGAAATGTAAATGCTGATGTGTCAGCTGATTGCTTCTGTTATATGCAAAAGCTATGAAAATACTTACTTGACTGAAATGAAATGTTGCCGTAACGTACAAACCTGCAGAAAATAGAATTTCATTACGAAGTTACGTGACAATTGTAGACAGTGATGGGATGGTTGTATTTTGAATTGCAATGGGGCACAGAAGTCCTTTGTTTGTACTTGTTTTTGTTTTGACTAGTTTTAGTTGTTAAATATGTACACATGCATGCTTTATTGAGTAAAGAAAGTTTTCAAAATAATTTTTTTTCAATATCTAGCAAGAGACTGTACCGATCGTTTGTGCTTATATATTTTATTGTAATGAATTTGATAATTGTTTAAATTATAGTTTAACATTCATATCTATGTATGTATGTACATCATAGGTTTGATTATTACTGTTACTTATTATTTAAAAGATTTTTTTTTTGTATACTTGAATGTATGTATGTTTGCACATATGTATGTACATAGGTACAATATATGAAATTACAAAGTGAGCATATACATACATACATTCAAGTATACAAAAAAAAAATCTTTTATATAATAACTGCCTTGCACATGATGTCGAACGAATTTTTCTTTCGTACAAATTACATTTAAAACAAAAACAAAATTTTTAAAATTGTATGTATGTACATACATAAATTGATATGCTTACTTTGTAATTTCATGTATTCTGTACTTATGTACATACATATATACATACATACATACATTCAAGTATACAAAAAAAAATCCTTTAAATAATAAGTAACACTAATAATCAAAACAATGAATGTTAAACTATAATTTAACCAATTATCAAATTCATTACAATAAAATGTGTAATAATATGATTCGGTACCTTTTAAATAATATCGTACTATTTGCGAACAATCACAAATATTGTAAACATTTGGAACTTCCATCAACGTTTGGAACAGCTGTTTTGTATTTTATTTATAATTTTCAAAGTGATAAAAAGTTGCAATGGACGACAAGAAATTAATACTACTGGTGAAGGAAAATGAACAATAACAATTCTCCGGGGCACAAGATTTCGAAGAAGAACAGAAAAATATGATTTAATATGTTTAATAAGAATTTTTGTTCTTTTTATGTATGTATGTACATACATATGCATGTCTGCACATTCATGTGTCACGTGACACGTTTTTAAGCATTCTATAACTACAAAAATGTTGGCTCTTACATTACATCAACCTTTAGCTTACATCTACGATTTCAACCTTCGGCTAAATAGGCCTTAACTCTAGAAATGTAAATGCTGATGTGTCAGCTGATTGCTTCTGTTATATGCAAAAGCTATGAAAATACTTACTTGACTGAAATGAAATGTTGCCGTAACGTACCAACCTGCAGAAAATAGAATTTCATTACGAGGTTACGTGACAGTTGTAGACAGTGATGGGATGGTTGTATTTTGAATTGCAATGGGGCACAGAAGTCCTTTGTTGGTACTTTTTTTGTTTTGTTTTTTGTTGTTAAATATGTACACATGCATGCTTTATTGAGTAAATTGGAAGTTTTCTAAATAATTTTTTTTAATCAATATCTAGCAAGAGACTGTACCGATCGTTTGTGCTTATATATTTTATTGTGATGAATTTGATAATTGTTTAAATTATAGTTTAACATTCATATCTATGTATGTAAGTATGTACATCATAGTTTTGATTATTAGTGTTACTTATTATTTAAAAGATTTTTTTTGGATACTTGAATGTATTATATATGCACATATGTATGTACATAGGTACAATACATATGAAATTACAAAGTGAGCATATCAATTTATGTACATACATACATTCAAGTATACAAAAAAAAACTTTTATATAATTACTGCCTTGCACATGATGTCGAACGAATTTTTCTTTCGTACATATTACATTTAAAACAAAAACAAAATTTTTAAAATTGTATGTATGTATATACATAAATTGATATGCTTACTTTGTAATTTCATGTATACTGTACTTATGTACATACATATATACATACATTCAAGTATACAAAAAAAATCCTTTAAATAATAAGTAACACTAATAATCAAAACAATGATGTACATACATATATAGATATGAATGTTAAACTATAATTAACCAATTATCAAATTCATAACAATAAAATGTGTAATAATATGATTCGGTACCTTTTAAATAATATCGTACTATTTGCGAACAATCACAAATATTGTAAACATTTGGAACTTCCATCAACGTTTGGAACAGCTGTTTTGTATTTTATTTGTAATTTTCAAAGTGATAAAAAGTTGCAATGGACGACAAGAAATTAATACTACTGGCGAAGGAAAATGAACAATAACAATTCTCCGGGGCACAAGATTTCGAAGAAGAACAGAATAATATGATTTAATATGTTTAATAAGAATTTTTGTTCTTTTTATGTATGTATGTAAGTACATAGTACATATGCATGTCTGCACATTCATGTATCACGTGACACGTTTTTAAGAATTCTATAACTACAAAAATGTTGGTTCTTACATTACATCAACATTTAGCTTACATCTACGATTTCAACCGTCGGCTTAATAGGCCTTTAGTTAACAATCTTCGAGTGAACATGAATTACAAAGAAGAAGGGGGTTGGTCGCGCCAACAAAATTTATACATTTATGTATGTTTTAATAAAACAGTATGCAACGTTCTCAATTCATTTTTAATTTTTTTTTAGGTATTTTATGTTTTTAAATATTTTTTCTTGAGTACATTCTCAGATAAATGTAAAATTTTATATTTTGTTATTTTATATGTTTTTATTTTATTTATAAGCAGAAAATATTTTTTTTAAATAAGGCGGTTTATGTTTGTTTATTAACTGTTAATTAATTAAATTTGTCAATAATTCTTTTAAAAAACATAAAATTTTTTAACGATTAATTATAAAAATTCCTAGAATTTACTTAAAAAACTATAAAAGTTCTAAGAGAATTAATAAGTTACATACACAATTAAATTAAAAACTTTGAAAAATGTTGGCTAAATTTTTTTATTAGTATAGAAGTTGTGAAGCAATATAAAAATATTTTATATTTATGTTTAAAATTTTGCCTCATTCTAAAAATATTCAGTAAATTCGCTTCTTATACTTGTAATTCCTCCTAAAATAATTGCCAATTCATCATCACTTATTCTCACCATAATATTTCTGCCAACTATGTACATATGTTCCGTAATGTGTATAATAATAATAATGTGTATGCAACGAAAGACAAACTTCAAATGAATACAAAAAACACCAAATGGGGTTTCACAGACGAGATGAATTTTAAAGGTATAAACACATTCGCCACAGCAGACTACACGAACACAAGAACACAAATGCTGCTAGCTACCGTAGTAAACTTATTTTTTATTGGCCACAACTCCTAGAATATGGAACGGACATAAGCGATGTGGATATCAATCTAAACTTCTCCAAAATACCTTTATACTGGGGTAAACAAATTTTTTAAAACAATTTACCCACTTTTACAGAGAACTTTCCATGCTTTTATTTGGTGTATATTTGAAAGCTGTCACCGATGAAATACGCAAGTTATGCTTCTTTAATGATGATTTTAAGAATTAAATGAGTTATTTAGAGCATTTTGAAGTGATACCTATGTCGTTTATATTCGTTCTATACTGTAGGACTTATGGTCAATAAAATTTTAAAGTTTTAAAACGCGTAACTGTGGTATCAAGAGAGAGCGCCGAAAAAATTGCACAAAAATTTTTAGGTAAAAAAGGGCTATTACCCTGTGAGTTTTTTTTAATCTTTAACAATGTTGGTATATATGACTCAAGTCAATATTCTATATAACAATAAAGCTAATAAAAATTCTTGATGCATATATATTATAACATTTAAATTTTGTAATTTTTTTTTATCTTACAATAAAAAATATTGTTTTACAAATTTTGTATATTGTCAACACTGTTTTGGTTTTGTGGCCATCAGAAATAGAAATTAGTTTAATTCGACTACACCACAAAAGTAGCATGGACAAAAACCTGTTGCCGTGTTGCCTTGCTGTCTTCACTATAATTATTCTTATATGCACACATGTGTAGTGGCAGCACTGTCGGCCTACTACCTCTTCAACTTACTTACTACTATTTAAGCAACTAAGTATGGAATTAGCGAGTAAAGCATTAAACACATTCGCCACAGCAGACTACCGACTACCACCTGTCAAAATTAGAATACATGTGTGCATATGAGAATGATTATATTGAAGACAGCAAGGCAACACGGCAACAGGTTTTTGTCCATGCTACTTTTGTCGTGTAGTCGAATTAAACTAATTTCTATTTCTGATGGCCACAAAACCAAAACAGTGTTGACAATATAACAAAATTTTTAAAGCAAATTAGTGGTTAGAAATATTTTTTATTGTAAAATAATAAAGAAAATAACAATATTTAAATGTTATAATATATGTATATGCATCAAGAATTTCACAATTGTTTTTAAACGTGTTTAAGGCAAATGTTTTAGAATCTAAACAGAACCGTTCACATTACATTTGAGATGTTTAAGATTGACGTTTCGTCAGCTGATTATTGTGTTTTTGTAATATTGCGAGTTTGAGAAACTAATATTATATTACAACTGGAAAGAAATATCAGTAATAAACTATTATTTATATTATTATTTTCTTTCTTATGAAATTAGTAAAATTGCTAGCCTATTAAAAGGTGAAATATATGCTTATATGCATATATAATTTTTTTTTTTGATGTGACGTCATGTATACCATGGCAAAATGACAGAGTTGATGAAAAATTTTTGACGTGGCGCTATTTAATAGGAATACAAACAGTACAGAGTTGTCAAAAAACGCACTGAACATACTCCAAATATATTTTTAACCCTGCCTTTTTCGCGTTTAGCGAGATGTTTAAATCTAAAACTTGTCATTTGAGATGTTTAACAAAACAAGTCAATGTATGGTAAAACATATCAAAATCGAAGTGTTTAAGCTCTTAAACACGAATGAGACGTTAAACACATAAGTGTGAACATAGTATAACATTGTTAAAGTTTTAAAAAAACTCACAGGGTAATAGCCCTTTTTTACCTAAAAATTTTTGTTAAATAAAAAGAAGACGAATTTTCGAGCTTGAGGCCACTTTTAATGTGATGTTTTTTTATTTATTTATTTGCGATATTTCGATATCCATCGGATATCATCATCAGGCAAGCTACAAAATTTATAAATAAGAACAGGAAAAAAGATATACCCAATATAATTGCTAGACGATATAAACAAATAATAAACTTACATGCAGTAACAATGTACATACATATATATGTATGTATAAAAACATATGTCAAACGACTTAAAAATTGAGTTTTATACTGTTTACATTTTTTTACTTATTATATGCCTATAGCTATTAGCGCAATTTTCTATGTCTGTTTTGTAATTGATTCTTTTCTCGTTGTTAGTGTTAATTATGTGAAGCATTTCCAATGTATACCGTTTGTGATATTTATTTTCTCTCTGCAGTATTTTTACATGCTCCAAATCTGGTTTGTGTGTTTCTTTTGCACAGTGGGCCACTAATGCAGTTTTTGTTGTCAAATTTTTGTTATTGTTTTTTATGTCAGATCTGTGTCCGGCTATTCTTGTTTTTAGCTTGTTACCAGTTGTTCCAACATATACTTTGTCACAACTCTCATTTTCATTTCCTTTGCAATTTATTTTATATATAACGTTAGCGTTTTCCATATTGTCCAATTTAGATTTTGTTTTAGAAAATAATTGTTTTAATGTGTTTTGTGATGTGTGTGCAATTTTTATTTTTGCAGTGTTGTATATACCTGCGTTTTTTATTCTTTCCGTGATTTTTGGAACATATGTCAAGGACTTGTATATACTCGTCGTATTGTCTGGTAATGTTTTCTTTTTATGCTTATAATTAGTTAATAATTTGTTAACTAAATTTGTAGGAAAATTGTTTTTTTTGCAGAATATCTCTTATTTTTCTAATATTTTGCTCATGATAAACCACGTCACTAATACTTAACACTCTTCTAATGAGGTTATTGGCTGTGTTCACTATTATTGTTTTGGGTTGACATGAGTAAAAATTTATGACTCTTCCAGATGATGTGGGTTTTTGATACCAGTCAGTTTTAATTTTGTCTTCAATTCTCACCACGAGAGTATCCAGATATGGCAGCTTTCCATTAGTTTCTTCTTCCACAGTAAATTTTATGTTGGGATGAAAAGAGTTTAATTGTTCCAAAGTTTTATTTACTGCACCTGTTTTTATAATTCCAAACAGGTCGTCCACATATTTGGTCAATAACCTAGGTTTTTCGTCACATTGTTCCATACATTTTTCCAGCAGTTCTTCCATTATTATATCTGCCACGATAGGTGAGGCCGGAGAACCCTCTGCATTGTCTGTAGAATTTGTTCTTGTAATTAAAATATCGACTGTCCTTTATGCAAAATTTTAAAATCTTTAAAAATAACTCTTTGGAAATATTCGTATGGTTTTTCAAAAACTCCCACTTTTTACTAATAATATCTAAAGCAAAGTCCACAGGTATACTTGGAAACAGCGACACTACATCAAATGATACTAATTTTTCGTCATCAGAAATTTTAGTGTTGTTAACCCTATCTTTGAATTGTACCGCATCTCTTGTATTATAGACAGAGTTCTCTGTTAGTTTTTTTAAAATATTTGTCACCAGCTTACATAATCCACTGGATGGTGAATTAACCGATGCACATATTGGTCTTAGTGGGTATCCTTCTTTATGGATTTTTGGAAGTCCGTAAATTCTAGGTGCCGTTGTCGCGTCGTTTTTCAGTTTCCTTTTTTCAAAAATAAAACTTTGGAACAATTAAACTCTTTTCATCTTAACATAAAATTTACTGTGGAAGAAGAAACTAATGGAAAGCTGCCATATCTGGATACTCTCGTGGTGAGAATTGGAGACAAAATTAAAACTGACTGGTATCAAAAACCCACATCATCTGGAAGAGTCATAAATTTTTACTCATGTCAACCCAAAACAATAATAGTGAACACAGCCAATAACCTCATTAGAAGAGTGTTAAGTATTAGTGACGTGGTTTATCATGAGCAAAATATTAGAAAAATAAGAGATATTCTGCAAAAAAACAATTTTCCTACAAATTTAGTTAACAAATTATTAACTAATTATAAGCATAAAAAGAAAACATTACCAGACAATACGACGAGTATATAAAAGTCCTTGACATATGTTCCAAAAATCACGGAAAGAATAAAAAACGCAGGTATATACAACACTGCAAAAATAAAAATTGCACACACATCACAAAACACATTAAAACAATTATTTTCTAAAACAAAATCTAAATTGGACAATATGGAAAACGCTAACGTTATATATAAAATAAATTGCAAAGGAAATGAAAATGAGAGTTGTGACAAAGTATATGTTGGAACAACTGGTAACAAGCTAAAAATAAGAATAGCCGGACACAGATCTGACATAAAAAACATTAACAAAAATTTGACAACAAAAACTGCATTAGTGGCCCACTGTGCAAAAGAAACACACAAACCAGATTTGGAGTATGTAAAAATACTGCAGAGAGAAAATAAATATCACAAACGGTATACATTGGAAATGCTTCACATAATTAACACTAACAACGAGAAAAGAATCAATTACAAAACAGACATAGAAAATTGCGCTAATAGCTATAGGCATATAATAAGTAAAAAAATGTAAACAGTATAAAACTCAATTTTTAAGTCGTTTGACATATATTTTTATACATATATATGTATGTACATTGTTACTGTTTAATATCAAGTGAAACAACTGGCTTGTCTTGTGGTTCAATATCAACTGTATTGCTTTATTATTATCTTCTTATATCTATCCTTATAGTATAACACTTATACCCATAGTTAGGTAAAAGAGTATTTTTAAGTAGAGTTGTAATAAGTAAGTATATGTTATAAATAATGCAGGGTTGGCACTATACCTCCCTTTTTTTTTTTAATTTAATCTTCATTTACATTTGTACCTATTTAATATATCTATAAACATATTTATAATATATTTATAAATACAAGCATTAAAAATAAAATGTGCCTCTTGCAGTACATTTGTGTCCTAGAAATGTGACCTCAGGTCGGAAGAAATTGCATTTATATGGGTTTATCTTAAGATTGTGGTTTCTTAAAGTTTCGAAAACGTTTTTCAGATTTTGAATGTGATGTTGTTTGCTACAACCTATGATAATAACATCATCAATGTATAGAAAAGCTTTGTTTGGTGCAAGGCCTGAAAAAGCAATAGACATCATTCTGGAAAAAGAATTTGGAGCTATATTAAGTCCGAAAGGTAAAACTTTCCAACGGTAGGATCCGCTATCAGTGCTGAAAGACGTAATATCACGAGAATCTGGGTGCAATGGTATCTGGTGGAAACCAGAGTATAGATCTATCACTGAAAAATATTTCGCTCGACCAAGGTTGTCTAAAATATCGTCTATTCTAGGCAATGGGAATTTGTCGGCGATTAACTTTTTATTTAAAGCTCGATAGTCGACGCACATTCTATAGGATTTTTTATCACTTAAACTCTTTTTTGGTACTAGTATTAAAGGACTATTATAGTTAGAGGTACTTGGTTCTATTAAATCGTTATCCAGTAAATTTTTAACTTGCTTGTTAATCTCATCTTTTTGGGTGTGTGCTAGTCGATAATTCTTAATATAGACTGGTATAGAATCGGTCAAACGTAGTTTTTGCTCATAAAAGTTTGTGATTGTCATTTTGTAATCTTTTAATGCAAAAATATCTGAAAAATTCTCACAAATTGGTAATAAATCTTTTCTAACATTATCTGGCATTTGTTGCTGCAATACGTTTTTGAGCTTTGATATACGTTCTGGATTGCGAATGGTTTTATTTACAGCGTAAATGTAAAAATTTTGTAGCTTTTGCGCTTGAATATCATAATTTTTAATAATTTTTATTTCGGTTGTTGTGTTAACTACGCGTAAAATAGAATAAGAAAAACATAAGAAATACAATTTATAAAAATTAAAGAAAATATTTTTATTTATATCTTTTATAAACACTTTATAAAGCTTTAGTGTTAAACAATAATATTTACAAATCATTTAACAAAATTTGGAAATATTTCAGAAATTAAATTAAAATAACTAAATAATTAAGTAAGGTGATCACCCTATCTTAATTTTATGTAATATATATATATATATATATATATTAATATAAAAATATTTTATAATTTTCAAAAAAAAAGGGAGGTATCTACCCATATAATTACTTGTACATTATCATACCACATTTTATTTTTAATGATTGTGTTTATAAATATATTATAAAAATTTTTTGAATGTTGGCTTCTTTTTGCAACCTCGAAAGCAAATT
The DNA here is from genome assembly GCA_947311025.1 of Lypha dubia. NCBI lineage: Eukaryota > Metazoa > Arthropoda > Insecta > Diptera > Tachinidae > Lypha > Lypha dubia. The sequence continues at coordinate 98,031,852 of OX371260.1, read as the reverse complement.
GTCTAAACAAATTGTTTCGTTAACAATCTCAAAATCAATATATAGCAATTTTTTAAATTTTTTATGTATATTTATGCGCATTTTAGTAAGTTTTTGATTCATATAAAATAACTCTGTTTTAATTTTTGAAACTTTTTTATCAAACTTGTGTGAAAATTTGTCGTAAATTTTTAATTGAATGGAATCTTTTTGTTGTTCTAAATCATTTTTGTTTTTGTTAGTTTTCTTTGACATTGCTCGAGTTGTCATTGAAAATACATTATTGTTTAGATTTTTTAGTTCATTAATGGAAATTCTGGATAAAGCATCCGCTCCTACATTTTCTTTTCCTTTTATGTATTCAACGGTAAAATTGTATTCGGAAAGTTCTAATCTAATTTTTGTTAACTTAGACGAAGGATCTTTTATATTAAACAGGTAAACCAAAGGTCGATGGTCTGATCGCACTATGAAAGAAGTACCATAAATATATGGCCGAAAATGAATAATCGCAAAATGAATTGCTAACAGTTCTAGTTCTATTATGGGTTTCTTTTGTTCGGATGGGCTAAATGATCTAGACGCGAAATAAATTGGTAAATCATTATCATTAATATTCTGGCTTAGTATGGCTCCACAACCAGTTTTTGAGGCATCAACGGTAATTAAGAATGGCTTTTTAAAGTCGGGATACTGAAGTATTCTTGGAGATAATAAGGCTGATTTTAATTTGTTAAATGAATTTTGACATTGTTCAGTCCAGCTAAATGTTGTATTTTTTCTTGTGAGGAAATTTAATGGTGCTGCTAAAATAGCGAAATTCGGGATAAATTTTCGATAATAATTGGCAAATGCCACAAATCGTCTTACTGCATCTTTATCTGTAGGAATCGGGTACGTTTTTATTACACTGATTTTAGAATCATCTGGCAAAATGCCTCTTGCAGTACATTTGTGTCCTAGAAATGTGACCTCAGGTCGGAAGAAATTGCATTTATATGGGTTTATCTTAAGATTGTGGTTTCTTAAAGTTTCGAAAACGTTTTTCAGATTTTGAATGTGATGTTGTTTGCTACAACCTATGATAATAACATCATCAATGTATAGAAAAGCTTTGTTTGGTGCAAGGCCTGAAAAAGCAATAGACATCATTCTGGAAAAAGAATTTGGAGCTATATTAAGTCCGAAAGGTAAAACTTTCCAACGGTAGGATCCGCTATCAGTGCTGAAAGACGTAATATCACGAGAATCTGGGTGCAATGGTATCTGGTGGAAACCAGAGTATAGATCTATCACTGAAAAATATTTCGCTCGACCAAGGTTGTCTAAAATATCGTCTATTCTAGGCAATGGGAATTTGTCGGCGATTAACTTTTTATTTAAAGCTCGATAGTCGACCCACATTCTATAGGATTTTTTATCACTTAAACTCTTTTTTGGTACTAGTATTAAAGGACTATTATAGTTAGAGGTACTTGGTTCTATTAAATCGTTATCCAGTAAATTTTTAACTTGCTTGTTAATCTCATCTTTTTGGGTGTGTGCTAGTCGATAATTCTTAATATAGACTGGTATAGAATCGGTCAAACGTAGTTTTTGCTCATAAAAGTTTGTGATTGTCATTTTGTAATCTTTTAATGCAAAAATATCTGAAAAATTCTCACAAATTGGTAATAAATCTTTTCTAACATTATCTGGCATTTGTTGCTGCAATACGTTTTTTGAGCTTTGATATACGTTCTGGATTGCGAACGGTTTTATTTACAGCGTAAATGTAAAAATTTTGTAGCTTTTGCGCTCGAATATCATAATTTTTAATAATTTTTATTTCGGTTGTTGTGTTAACTACGCGTAAAATAGAATTCTCCGAGTCTACAATGCCTTTTCCTATAAATACTCCCTTAGAAACTTCCTGAGAGTCAATGTACATTGGCTCTTTAATGTTTTTGAAATTAAAAATTCTATAGACTTCACATCTCGGCGGAATTATGCAAGAATATCCACTTGTACCCTGTAGTATTGGTATCTGAAGTCTAGTATCCTGAACAAAAAGAGATATTGTCATGGTATCATAATCGATATTACACTTGTTATTTTTAAGGAAATCTTTTCCAAGTATACCATTTGAAGGAATGTTGAAGTCATCATTGACTACGTGAAAAACTTGTGGGATTGAAAAATTTGAAATATTTAATTCTGTGTAGATTGTACCTAATGACGATATGGCAAATGTGTTTATACCAGTTATACTGATTTTCTCATTTTCCTTTAATGATATATTTTGGCTTAAGCTTGAAACTTTGACTAACGAAACGTCTGCTTGAGAATCTACGAGAAAAGTAAATGGTCTGTCTATGTTAGATAAATTTATTTGAATAAAGTCTGCGTAGCTAGGATTTAGACTATAAATTGATTTAAAAGGTTTTGGTTTTTCTAATTTAAAGTCTCCTCCCCCAACAGCAGTGTTTGTTGAGGGGCCTCCACGTTTAAAGGCCTAACTGAAACTCTTCTGTTGTTAAAACCTCGATAAAAATTAGCTCGGTTATTACCCCGATAATTATTTTGATTATTGTTAAAACTTCTGTTATTGTGATTGTTTGCAGTGTGAAAATTCCTGCCACGAAAATTTCCACGATTGCTTCCACGATAGCTATAATTGTTACGACGCTGGGTGAAATTATTTGCTTGATTTGCATTAGTTCTAAAATTACGGTTACTAGTTTGGAAAGTAAGAACCTGATGTTCTTTAATTTCTGTTGCCTGTTCAACAACTAGCTTTGCTACTACCTCTTTGGGGTCTGAAAAAACAGATGATGCTAATATTGATTTTACTAAATCAGACTTCGCATTTAACCGACACATGCTTACAGTTTGTTCGACTGCCATTTCATGTGCTTTACTTTTATTTATTCCCTCTATAACTAGCGAACGTTCAAATGCTTCCGCAAGCTCCTCTGCATGTTTAGAAAATTCTGAATAATTGTTATTTCTAACGCTTAAAGCTGCTATCTTACCAGCAACAACTTTGGAATTATCTGGTTTGATCCTACTTTTTAACGCTGTTGTAATATCGTTTACCGTCATAATATTTTCTGGTAATGCTTCTCTAGCTTTCCCTTCCAGTTTTGATTTAATGAAGCGTAAAAGAGTAGTTATTAGGTTATCATCTGTGAGGTCTTCAATTAAACTGATCTTGTCTAAAAATGAATCTAACGCTAATGGATTACCATCGTAGTTGTCTCTAAGAATGGTTGAACACATACTAATATATGCTTTTTTTTGTTCCGTCGTTGCCATTTTATTTTCAATGTCTAAACTATCTTTATTATCAGTATTTGATTCAATTTCAGACTCACTATATTTTGAATCGCTTTCACTATCAGTCAGAACGTCTTTGTTTACAATTTCAAACAGCTCTATGTTTTCTGGAACCCTTATTTTACAATTAAGTTTGCCAAAGCATCTCACTAGAAGTTCACGACAATGTCTTATTTTAGAAAAAATTGGTGTTTTCGTGACAATTGATAAATTTTCAGAATATGTTTTTACGTATTCCAATACTGAATTATAAGTTTCAATTAATAAACTAACGTATTCGATTATTTTATTTTTTTTTTGTTGAAATTGGACGATTTTGAAGGATTCTTTTCTTAACACTGTAAAAATTGTTAATCAATTCAACAAATTTTCCGTTGTCAAATTCAGACATATGGCACAAAATGTTTTATTTTTGTTTGCTTTTACTTTAAAAGTTTTCAAGAAAATTTAAATTTTTCTAAATTTAATTTTAATTTCTCATTCCTTTTCCATTTGTATGATTTTCTTCATTAAAATATATTCTTGTAATTTCTTTTCTTATAGGAAATGTTGTTTTTATAATTTAAAAAAAATTACCTTTTAATTATTTGTAATGTTGTCATATGCTTTTCCATAATCATTTTAAAAATCTACAATGTACTTCTACTTTGCAAAACTAAATTTATTTATTTTATTACTTGTTTGAGAATCTAAATTTATTGAAATAAAAATATTTCTATTTGAAACTAAAAATTAAAAATTATTTTCATATGACATCACTTTTTTTTCGGTGAAACAACCCTTAAATTTTGATTTTAATAATTTCTTGCTTTACTCTTAAATTTTCTCTTAAATGCATATTTCTCCATTTAATATCAAGTCAAACACACTTAATTGTCTTCTCTCAATTACATATATGTATGTGAGTATATTTGTATGTGTACATATGTATGTACAACTTCCAAAAAAAAAAAAATTTTCCCATTTCAAGGTTTTGTTTTTAAGTTTTATTTTGTTTGATTATGTTTTCTTTCATGTATACATATATATTTTTGTTAAAATTGATGAGCTTTGTATATGTATATGTATTATGTGTATGTTGTGTATTGTCTGTTATGTTTGTGTTTGAATATGTTTGTATTTATGTGGAGATATGTGTATATATGTAATATTCTAATATAATGATAATAATAATAATAATTGTAATAATATAATAATACCCATGGTACTGTTTGTTACTAGGCTGTTGTTGATTGATTCCGTCTCTCTTGTGTTGCTGTTGTGTGTTGTTGTTGTCCTCCGATTTCATCTTCCATCATGGCTCAACATCGTATACTTTAGGCTATTTTATTTGTTGCTATTTTCTTTGAGTGTTGTTTATTTTCGTTGTTGGTTATATATTTATTTGTTCAATGTTCACTTCGTTTCTTTCCATTTTTCCGCTCTCTTCTTTTTCTGGTATATTATTGTACCATGAGTTTTCGTTGCTGCACATTTCATTTTGTTGTTATATTTTTCTGTTCTGCATTTTTCTTTATTTC